>JAQPPZ010002969.1:13684177-16608354 GCA_028583015.1 Wollemia nobilis | reverse complement strand
TTTTTGTTTATGTTTTTACAAACAAATGAACCCTATTATCTTGCCAACACACAAAATGCTGTTATAGACCACATGATCCATAGCGGATGGGAAAATTGTGGAATTCCTACCCCTTTTAACTTTCTTAGAGGTTTTTAATACTATTTATGTGTACCATTTCTTTGTCTCCTCTTTTCTTCTCCATACCAAATATTCCTATTCTAGAAGGTATAACAAATATTCCCATTCCAGAAGGTATTGACTACCTTAAGAGAGATGTTAGAATACTAGTAATGTCACCTTGCTGGCCAGGGCCAATATTGTTGATGTGTTTATGGGCACACGTCATGTAAGCCTATGGCAGGTTTTGATGTTTCCACCTATAGGGATATCAGTTAAACCACTTGTATGATTAACCTCAATTAAGGGTTTAATATATTTAATACATTTTAATTTAACCCTTAAGCCATGTTTTTTTTTAATAAGCTATATGTGGTTTCTATGTGGGGCCACTCCCATCAAAATATTATATTTATTGTTAGATCAATTAAGCCGTATCCAACTTGCCATTTTAACAAAAATATTTTTCATTTCTTTTTCTATCAAATATATTCTTCATTTTCTTCAAAGTGCTATGTTTCCACAATTAGTTCCATGACATCATTATCATTAAGAAATAAATTCACACTTGGGAAGTTGCCTTCTAAAGTTTGAATTTCACCATAGCGAAGATCAACACCGCGATTGGCTAAATTATATGCTACATGATTTCCTTCTTTACAGATATGCTCACATTTCCAAGAGATTGTGGTCTAGGCATGTGACCTTTTGGGATATGGCTATATGTCGAAAATGTATATTTTTTAATCCAAACCACACAGTTAGGGGCATAACTTTGTGCTTGGGATGTTGTTTTGATCCATTCAAGAAGCATCGGAAAAATTAGAGGAAGAACAACAATTTTGTGGCATCAACATTGTGGGAAAAATTGTCTGGAGACCCTAAAAAAACCAAAACAAAATACTTGCTAAAAAAAGTAATTTTCTATTTTTACATTTTCATAGCCAAACTGCACCGTTAGCTATGTTGACACATTAGTAGAAGACAAAACACAAAAGACAAGTCATTTGTGTGTAATTTTTAGTTAATATGCAGTTTGTAATTCATGGAAGTTGAATCACCACTTTTTCATATAGGTGGCCTTCAGTATTTAATATGGTGGATTTTCAACACCGATTATTATATAAAGAGAGATGCACCCCTGACTCTAAGAACTGAGTAATAGATGTAATTGTTTAGTCTCGCATCTCTTTTCAAAGATTACTTGCATTGTACTCTATTTTTCTAAGGAATAAAATCATTATGCTATTTTGCTTATATATTTGTGTTTTGGTTTGTTGTACTCTATTATTTCTAAAGTGCATTCTTGTTTCATATTTTTAACTTAAAATTCTGATTTTCGAATTAATTATATTAGAGTAGTCTGTCTTTTGAGTGCATGTCTATAGACACAATATCAAGATATTGGAAATTTGGGTTTAACACACGAGATCCCTCTGATTACCTCCCTTGTTTCAAATGATCTTAGGCAAGAAGTAGAATGGACAACATCAAGTGAGTCGATCCTTTTAAGGAGATGTTAAATGAAGCCCTCGTGAAACAAAGGGATGAGATGATGAATTAATTTGTTCAAATTCTTCAACGACTCCTTGTTGCAAACTCTGCAACCTCCTCTCAATGCTCTAACACCATTCAATGCTCCCACACCTTTTAAGGTGTAAGTGAATTTTGATATTCCTACTTTTGAAGGAAAAATTAATGTTGATGCTCTAGAAAATTGGTTGGATCAACAACAATGAGAAAACCACTTTGCACTTTTAAGAGCTTCAATACCTATTCAAATTTGGTGAGAAGCATATTGTAATAGAGCTATAGAAAAGAATGAAGATGAAGCAATGTTCACATGGGATTATTTCATGGAGGCCATCAAGCAAGAATATTATCTTGTGGGAGCTTATGGAGACCAATACATGCGATGGCAACAATTGTATCAAGGTGAAGATACATCTGTTCAAGATTATACTGATGCTTTTCATTCCATGGTAGCAAAACTAGGTATTCAAGATATCAAAAGGCATTGAATTATCAATTACAATAGTGGGCTACAATGGTACATTTGAGAGGACATGGACCTTTTCGAATTTAAGACATTGGGAGAGGTATACAAACTTGTCAAATTAGAACAAAAATACAAAAACAAAATAGAAGAGGGGCAAATAACAAAAATTCAAACATGAAGTACCATCCAAAGAAAGGCAAAGTGACTCTCTAAGGAATCAAGACAAAAGGGGTCCCCAAAATCAAAATTGTAAGTAGAAAAAAGACTCCCAAGAAAAGGTTAAGACTAGCAAGTGGTATGAATATCACAAGAGCAACTAAAATTCGAGGGAGGAGTGTCGAGCAATTTAGTCATTGTTTGTTGAGGCACAACCTTATACATCCATTGCACCATCACTTGCACATCCATAGGTTAAGAATAGAGGGAAACAAATCAAAGAGGCTGAACTAAATGTGACCACCACCACCACACATGTTGCACCAGAGGAGTCACAAGAGAAGGAATGCATGTTTACCTCGCAAATGTGTGTCAAGGGTAAGCCATTACATTTTATTGTTGATAATAGGAGTCAAAATAATTTGATTTTTACTCAGATGGTGAAGGATTTAAATTTTCTTGTCATAGCGCACTCACAACCATAAAATGTGGATGGTTAAAAGGGAGAGACATGTATCACTCAACAATATCTCCTCCCCTATGCTATCAAGCCCTTAAAAGATGAAGTTTTATGTGATGTTGTGCCCTTGGATGTTTATTATGTGATTTTGGGTTGATCATTTATGTGGAAGAGGCAGTGTTTATAAGTCTAGAGCCAGAAGCGTCATCATCACTACTGGAGGTCAATGCTTCAAGATACCATACTAATCTCCTTCTACCTTTGTTTCCTTAATCAATGCTAAACAATGTAGGAAGATGAAAACTAAAACAAAGAAATTAATTCTATTGATGATCCAGTTGTAAAGCAAAAGGATAGTTGCTACATCTATCGTAGGCTTTGCACAACATAAGGAGATGGACCAGATTGTAGCAAAATATGATGACTTGTTCAAGTCACCAATAGGGGTTCCACTCCATTGTGAGGTAAAGCATTCCATTGATTTAGTTGTTGGTCCTCCTTTGCCTAATACATCTATTGCAAGCTTTGCACAACAGAAGCAGATGGACCAGATTGTAGCAAAATATGATGACTTGTTTAGGTCATCAATTGGGGTTCCACTTCATTGTGACGTAAAGCATTCCATTGATTTAGTTCTTGGTTTTCCTTTGCCTAATGCACCTACTTATCATAGACCAGACCTTGACAATGATAAAATTAGGAAGTAGATCTAACAATCAATTCAAAAGAGGTACATTAGACCAAGTGCTTCACCATGTGGTAGTGCAATTGTTTTAGCTTCAAAGAAAGATGGAATATGGATACTCTATATTGACTATAGAGTTTTTAATAAAATCACTGACAAACCGCTATCCACTTGCTCGAATAGATGATTTTTTGGACACTCCATGGTGCACAGTTTTTTTAATAGGAGCATGGTAAGTGGATAGGAAGGATTTTTGGTTGCTACCAACATTTATCCTCACTTTGTATGTAGAAAAATAGGTTTTAAATACAATAGAAGCTTTATTGCATATTTTCTTCCATATGTATTAGAATTATTTTGATGGTGTTTTATGCATGAATATGGTAGCATCATTCAAATAAGTTTAATGCATTTTTCTACCCCTCAGACTCTTGCCATAACCAGATTTAGATTGTGTGGATGCAGGTCTAACCTGGTTTTTGTTTTGTGTTCGGGATCTAATATTTTCTGCAGGATAGGAGAATTAGTTTATAGTAGCTCTCTTTGGTCATTTTCAACATTTTGTTTCATATATTCCAAATTTGTATTTTGTTTATTTTTCTAACCCTATCATTTTTTTATTTTTTTTAACTTCATCAAATAAAATAAAAAATACGAAAAAAATCAAAATTTCAAAAAGAGATACATGGACTCTAAGATCAAGCCTTAAATTCACATTTTAAGCAATTTCACTTTTATTTTAAAGGAAATTCAGAATTCCAAAATTTTACATGAAGTTCGCATTTTGAAAGGAAATTTGTAATTTCAAAGCTTTACATGATTTCACATTTTAAAGGAGAGTCAAATTTCAAGCTTTGCACTTTTGTTTTCAAGCAATAAATTAGCTTCACTTTATGAAAATTAAAATTCCAATTCAATTTTTCATTAAAGGGGGGTAATTTACATGGCATTCCAAAGGCTAGTACATTGCAAAGTTAGTCATTTAGTTATTTCTTTTTCATGCTCAAAGCTTAACAATGCAAGATAAAATCCATTCACCAAGCAAGATAAAATGAATCAAATCATCATTTAAATTTTCCATTTCAAAGATAGATTTTAGTCTTCTCTTTTATGCTCAAAGCAAAGCTTTAACAAAGAAATAAAAAATTTGTTAAAATTGGCTTAACAAAAGAAGATAAAATTTACCTAAAACTCTTCAAGATGAAATGAATTAAATCACTTTTCAGGATGGTCATATGAGGGCCAAACACATCACATTTTCTTTTCTTTTAAATTTCATGAACAATAAAAGCATAGCATAATAAAATGATACCAACACAGGCCCCTTGTTAATAGTTACTTGCAAATCACTAAGGTATTCTAAGCACTTATTTGACACATTTTCACAAGCATACAAGCATACATTAAGTAAAAGGAACCTTGGAGAAATTTAAATTTCTTTGCAAGAGAGGGTTTTGTTAACAAAATCCTAATTCTAAGTGTGGTTTTGCAATAGGGTAAATCACTCAACATTATGGCGTTAGAAGGAGGGCATGAATTGGTCATTTTATTGCTACTTAAATGCTAAATTGTTCATTGTTATTTGAAAGGTTATTTGAAGGCATTGGTCTTGACTAACGAGATGTTGTTGACATGTGATCACATTTATTGATTGGAAAAGTCCTTTAATTGATGGCGCGTCAATGCTAACCTTTTTACAAATTTGAGAATTTTCTTGATTGTTAAGGTTCAATTGATGCATTATAATGGATGAACATGATGATTTATTCGTTTAACCATTTGAAAATTGTTAGTCATTTCACACATCTTTGCAAGATATATTTCTTTGACTAACAAAATTGGTACTAAAGTTATATTTTTTAGGATCCACTAATGGCAATGTTTACTCCAACAAGGACAAAAATTGCATCCTAGATAGGTGGTTATTATAGTCATTTAAATATTCCTAGAGTACCCCATCAAATCCCTGAAGATGTAGAAGAGTACTTACCCATGTTTAGGCATGATGGAATGAGTACGGCTGAGGGGCATATTCAGGCATATAAGAACACTTTAGTTCATTTGTAAATTATGCATGAAGATGTTGCTTGTAGGATGTTTTCACACACATTAGATGAGGTTGCATATGATTGGTACATCCACTTACCTCTAGATTCTATCATCTCTTGAGATCAACTAGAGGCAATATTTCTCAACCATTTTGGAAAGTTGGTTGATCCAGTTATGATATTAAATCAATTTGTCTCTATCTGTAAAGAACCTAATGAATCAATGAGCCAATTCAATGATAGGTTCCGTATGTTGTATACTGAAGTGGTGCCCCATTACATCATTTTAGAATAAAATCCCACTTAAATATACATGGAAGCCTTAGACCCATTTAATTCTACATTTCTAGAGAGAATTATTAAATATCTATCATTACCTAGAGCCTACAGTGAGGCAATAATATTAGAACAACGATGGATTTCGAAAGGTGTTGATGTGGGTAAATTATAATTACTTAACCCTAAGGCTCATAATCAAATACCACAAATGAATTAGGATGATAGACAACCTTCTCCCATGATGAACTATTTTGTAGAAGTTATGGATTCCAACCAATACCAACCATCGAATATGGCACCCTTTAATATAATGATGTCTAATGTGAGAAATCATCGAGATAAAATTGATTGTCCATATGTTACAACCACCTTAGATATCGTCCAAGACAAGGTGCAAGTTTTAAATCCAATATCCACCAATGAGGATTGTGGTAAACAGACCCATCAAAATGTAGATATTGGTTCAATTTCATAAATGCATGAGTCTTTAGACAATGGATGAGTCCTAGATCTAATTAGCATTGAAATATGTGATAGGTTAGGACCTTCCAAAAAATCAAATTAAATGGTTAAAGTGGATGATCAAGAAATCCAACATGTTCCAAATAATAACCAAATATACATGGAAGGCTTAGAGTCATTATTTACAAGGGAAGATTGAGAAATTATAGAAAGTTGAATACAAGAATTGATCCCACTATAGAAACCTTGAAACTATCAAAAATAGGGGAAAGTGAATTTGAAAAGAAATCAATCGATGAATCTAAAGATTATGTAGAAGACACAATAGAATTTCATCCCTTGATTTCAAAAGACACAATAGAATTACATCCCTTGATTTTAGAAGATAATTATTATAATTATTGGGAAATACATGAGGAATCATTCGTTTCTCACACTCCTATTGATGAAATTTCTATTTCACTTGATATGCAGGATGCTAAAATCTCTATCTCACATGAAGATCTTATGATTCCTGTGCAATCATAAAATGGCATGCCACTTGCAAAAATAGAGAAGGTTCCAAAATTCAATTATTTTGAATATGGGTTTATTGAAAACCTTTTTGAAATAGAAAAGGAAGAAATGGTAAATATTTCTTATGATTCATTTGTTATGGATGAGGAAGAGGTAAAATCTTCTCTTTTATTCTTGACCACTGAAAATTTGGGTACAAACTCACATGATTGTCTTGGAGATTCAAATGAAGAAATACTATTGGTGGTTAACAAAGAATTAGAATCGACTCCTATTCATCCAAATGATAAAAATTGTACTTTATTCGAAAGAACTCAAGTAGTTGATCAAGAAGATGTGTCATTTAACACATCCCTTGACCGACAAGATTTATGGTTTGAAAAAGATGGATATATTTTTAATTGGGTGACTATTTTTTGTGTTTTTGATAAGCATGTAATTGATGAAGATGAAGGGCTACAAGATGACAATGATAGATATCATGAGGAAAAAGAAAAAATTACAAATCCTCAAGTCCTGGTAAATGCAAGTGTACATAAGATATAATCTCATCTTATATGTTCAACCATTCGAACTCCAGGTAAAAGTTTGCATAATTATCTATTGGATTCGAATGTTATCAATGATGAAATGTCATTGGTGGTTAACAAAGTACTTAAGTTGATTCCTACTCACACCGCTAATAAGGTTGCTTTTTTGAACGAAATAGAAGTAGATGTGCTTGAGTTATTGAATCAAGTTTATCAACAATTAACAATTGAGTCTAGGATGCAAACTTATAATGATCCTCATTTAGTAGATATCTTAGATGCTTACAAAATGTTGCATAGCTATGATTGGTCTAAAAACATGAATGATATAGCTTAGCAATCAAATTTTTAGGGTCAGGATTATATGAACTCATGATTAATCGTAACAATGAATATAGTATATGGATTAAGGAATGGATAATGGTAACCCACACAATGTCAAGAGAAACTACGATAAACATCCCACATAGTAAACATAAAATAATTGAAAACCATTGGTGGATTCATGAATTTAATGAATCAAATTTTAAATATAGCAGTAACGGGATTGAATCAAATTAGTGGGATGAGAAAGATAAGATAGGGTTTTTTGGTTTTTTGGGCCTAATATTATTTTGGCTAGATTCTTATAAATCTTGGCATGCATATCATGACATATGTCTTTTAAATGGTAGTAATCGTGTTTGGGATCCAAGGAAATGATAGCCTAAATTTCACATCACCTTGTACATATATTGTATATTATTATATATAGTTTTGGTTTTCATGCTTTTGTGTCTAGCTTTTCTATTTTTGTGCTTTTGTACATAATCTCTTGTTTTGTAGAGTGTTGCTATTATTTTTCTGGTCAGTTCGCTTTAGGTTAGGTTTCGGTTTATTTTTAAGTGTTGCATTTTGTGTGTGGCTCCTCCAATTGAGGTAATATTTGGTGATAGCCACTAACTCCTGGTTTCTTTGTTTATAATATTTTTGGGTCATGTAGGTTGGATGGCCTAGTTTGGAATTAGGTGGAATTGAGAAGAAGAGAATGAGATTTTTTAGTAACCATTCTTAGATTTTGGGATTAATATGGTGGATTTTGGAACAATGAATCATTTTGCTAAAGCTACACATGAATACATGATATTAAGGGGTATTATTTGAAGTCTTGAAGTATGAAGTCATTTTGGTTTGTAAATTAAGGCGAATATCTAACACACTCCATATTTAGCCTTGAATGGTCTCTAACCTAGGTGGCAAATGAATTTTTCAAAGCAATAATGCTCAATAATAAAAAAAAGAAGGAAAGAAAAGTTAAATCAGTCAAAAAGTTTAGATAATCTTCACTGGGGCTATGAACGCATAATTTGCAGTGGAGCAATATCTAGATCAAATAAAAAAGGTAAATGCAAATTAATCTAATATCTAGGTGATTCATATAATCTCTATCGGAGCTATAAATGTTTGGTTGCCAAGTTGGCAATATAGCAAGGTCTAGAAGAGATCAAGGTCATCTCCATCAAGGCTATAGATGTTTGGGTGGTAGTGGATCTATGCAAAGGCACATTTTTAATGAGTGATACTTTATAGCCTAAATGTAAAACAGGTGATGGAATCTGGATTGTTTCAAGAATGTAAAATGAATCACTCTCCACACACTGAGCAAAGGCAAATGGTTTAGTTGTTTTCATTCAAAGTTGTCTACCCCCATATTCTCTGGATATTGCTAAATAATTCTTATTTTATTGATATTTGTTTCTTTGGTTTTCAAATTGGATTATTCATCCAAAATTCTTAAGAGCATTTCCCAACAGAGTCGCCATTTGTTGTGACTATTTCATAACATACCCCAAAGTTGGGGACCCACCTTGAATTATTAAGTTTTGGAAATTTTGGTCTTATTTGAGTGATATTTTGATTCTTCCTTACCCATGAGTTTGTAATATGAGGCCCAAGGTTTATTGTATAATATCTTTTAATGTGTCAAGTTTTGGGTTAGTTTTATGATTGAAGTTTTAAATGTTAATGCTAAGGTTCTTCTTGTTTTGTTTTAAAGTAATTCAAGCACTCAAAATTATGGATTTTTTTAAATAAAATAAAAGAGAAAACATTTAAAAAATAATAATAATAAAGAATAAAGAATAAATAAATAAAACAAAATAGGTAATTGTTTTAATCCCATAACTTGTTTCGACTGCATATATATTCATAAAAAACAACAAAAAAAAATGTAAAATAGAGAATAAAGCAATGAGCATTGCCTTTTTACACTCCAATATATGTGTATTTCTTTATTTTTATGGCACTTTAGTATTTCATTATGTTGAGGTCCAATTAATATTTAAGTTGTATGTTGGTTGTGGCAGGTTTACAAAAGGAAGACAATATGCATGGTGACGTGGGATCGACAATACACGTGGTGACATGGGTTTGACAAGACATGAGGATTGAGGACCGACGAAGTAGACACAATCTTGCCATGATATGAATGACCTATGATAACTAGACAGTGTGGACAACGAACAATACAAACCTGGATCCAGGGCTCGACACACGTGTTTTATGGAGCCAACGATGCAGACGTGAACTACGATTTGACAACTTGAGTGGGGAGGAGGTTATTATCGTGATGGATGAGGCCAATGATGAAGCTAATGTGGTAGCAACTTAGACACTGACGTGGACCCAAGTAGTGGATCGAGGATGCGGGGATGACTAGGAGTTCAGTACAAATTTTAGGGGTCACCACATGACACAATGAACGGTGAGCGATGACCAGGACGATGACAGACACGGTGGTGATGTAGGTGATTTGTGATCATTGTGATGACATACAAGTGGGTTATATTGGTTGTATCACCTATGTATTTGGGTAGAAATTTTTCTTTTTTTGATACACGGTGGCCATATCAACACGGTACTAATTTCAACGAAAGCAATCTTTGGCTACCCAAAATCTAAAGCAGCTATACCGCCATGTTGATTATGTGGAAAATACAACAAACATGGGAGTAGACCGTATTGGTTTGTAGGGAAACACCACGAGATTGGATAAAAAATTTAGATGATGATTTCAAATTCTCAGGATGAAAAACACCGTATTTAGCGGTGAATGAAGATGATAGGTGGATGGGCCATTTCAGGATTTGATGGAGATATAAACAATGCACAATCTAGATACGTAGGTCAGGGTTTCCATCAGAAGCTCACCGACGATGTGGTGTATGTTTTGCTGCATTAGCAAGGAAGAACCTACTAAATATTATTGTCTGGAGGACTATGCTGGAGTATAGGAGAAAGTGTGACACTACAAAAGTACTAAAGCTAAAAAAATATATAAGGGGAATACAATAGCCATAGAAGTCAAGTGGTGGTACCTAGGAGGTCCTGTTAGATGTGGTAGTAAAGAAGTCATTATGGCTAATTGAAGCCAGGCGATAAACAGAGAATATTTCAAGTTGCTAGCCTACAACTAGCCCTATCATTTTTATTTTAGGAAATACAGCTAATATAGCTATCAAACAGTGGGACTGTAGGGTCACTGGTGTATGGCTTATGGTTCATCAGGTGACATGCATTGCACATTCCCACCATATTGATATGATGGAGGGCTTAGTGTTACAAGGAAACGGATGCAGACAGTCACCTGAGAATGTCACGATAGAATATTTTAATAAAACAGACGACTCTTTGTTAGAAGCTGCCAAGGATAAGGTTATTCTGGTCATGGCATGCATGGAGAGGTTGTAATGCACTAGTGGCACAAATGTAATGTAAGCTCTCATGTAATATAATGACCAAAATAATAGTGCCAATTGACACTATATTGTAGCCTATCAAAGAAAAAAACTAACAAGTGCAACGATAACAAACAAAAGCAGACTAAAATACAGCTACTCTAATGGAGGGATCTTACGAGAATTGAGAATATTGTCCTTTTGGGTATGGATTACTTATACATCTAGATGTAAATAATAAAATACGTGGATTTGAATGACACGTTTAAAATTGTAGGAAGCTGCTTAAAATTTTCATGGATACCTATCTGCAGAGATGTTTATCAGAGGATTCTCATGTTCGATCCTTGGAGGGAAACTACAATTGATGGTAGACTATAACCTGATATCTGGATAGAGGTTATAGAGGAATATGTGAAAGAACACATATCAGCACCAACATCGGTCTCCATTGGAACCTCATCAAATTTGTGGCTTCTGTGTTTAACATCATTAGCAGTGGAAGAGGAGAATTGGTAGTACTATGGTGTCTTATTCTAGTCATGGTTGAATGCGTCATTGTGGGAGAACTGAATGTCATGGAATTCATTATCCAAGCGGGCCAAGGATAATTCCTTGTGTTGTATGTAGATCGTCATCTCTGAATTGTTGTTCCTAGTTTAATAAATTGTTCGTTAGTGGTTGAATATTATCTACGACCACAGGGTGTTCTTGTATGGTATATGGAATGGTATCAATGTACATATATGCAAAAATGGGGTCTGTATTCTCAGGAGCCTTCAAGCCATGATGCATAATAACAACTACATTTCTGAATTTATCAGTTTTAACATGTGTCTTATCATTTGGGAATAATGGTGGGGGGTTGATTATGGGATTCTGCTAGGTACTACGGGTGAAAAAAAGGTCAAGCCAGTCTGGTTCATTTTTGGAATAATAGAATTATCATCCATCGGGCGTTGCGAAGATAATGGTCTAAGGAACACATGGGACATTTTAATTGGTAGCTTGTGTTGGTTCATACCCGGGACATTTGTAGTTAAACCATGTTGGCAAGGTAGTGGTAAATGATAGAAGCACAAAGATAGTAAAATAAAAAAAGTTGGAGAATTGCTAACACAAATTAGGAGAAGGAACAACCTTCTCAAAGATATTAAAGATTATATGATATGATTTGAGTAATTGTACTTCCATATTTGAGATCCCATAAACCATATTTGAGTCTCACCGACGTACTTAAAATCTTTCAGTATGTCCAAAGTTCTTCATAGATGCACAATTATCCAAATATAGTACACACATAGCGAGAGGAATACACACTTACCCAAAGAGGTTGGTGATGCTTTATGACAAAGCTTATGATCATTCAAAGCAACATATTCTATAAATTCATGCTTCATAATATTTACGTGGAGGTCCGTTAGCATATATAATGAAGAGAAATTTACTTCAATTAATAGTATAGTTGTTACGCATATAGAAGCCATGTTGTCAAATGGAATAAAAGCCTACGACTATAAAAGGACCTTGCAGTTACAAACAGAAGGTAAAAAGGAACGATTGGAGAGCATTGCAATCAAATGAGCGAAGTCTCATGAAGAAAACAAGAAAATAAAACAAAATTATTTACTGTAAATTTTAAAATATCCACTGAAATAGCGAGGAAGAGGTTGGAAGTTTTTGGAACAGGAGAATGGGAAGTGGATTGGAAGGATTTTTGGCTGATGTTAACATTTGTCCTCATTTTATATGTAGAAATACAGATTTTGAATACAATAGAAGCTTTATTGCACATTTTCCTTCATATGTATTAGAATTATTTTAATGGTGTTTAATGCATGAATATGGTAGCATCATTCAGATATTTTTAATGCATGTTTCTACCCCTCAGATTCTTGCCATAACCAGATTTAGATTGTGTGGATGCATGTCTAACCTAGTTTTTGTTTTGTGTTTGAGATCTAACATTTTCTGCAGGATAGGAGAATTAGTTTACAGTAGCTCTCTTTGATCATTTTCAACATTCTATTTCACATATTCCAAATTTGAATTTTTTATTTTTCTAACCTATCTTTTTTCATTTTTTAAACTTCATCAAATAAAATAAAAAAATACGAAAAAAATCAAAGTTTTAAAAAGAGATACATGGACTCCAAGATCAAGCCTTAAATTCTCATTTTAAGCAATTTCGTTTTTATTTTAAAGTAAATTTGAAATTCCAAAATTTTACATAAAGTTCGCATTTTAAAAGAAAATTTGTAACTTCAAAGCTTTACATGATTTCACATTTTAAAGGAGAGTCAAATTTCAAACTTTGCATTTTTGTTTTCAAGCAATAAATTAACTTCACTTTATGAAAATTAAAATTCCAATTCAATTTTTCATTAAAGGGGTAGTTTACATGGCATTCCAAAGGCTACTACACTGCAAAGTTAGTCATTGAGTTATTTCTTTTTCATGCTCAAAGCTTAACAATGCAAGATAAAATTCATTCACCAAGCAAGATAAAATGAATTCAAACATAATTCAAATTTTGTATTTCAAAAATAGATTTTAGTCTTATCTTTTATGCTCAAAGCAAAGCTTTAACAAAGAAAGATAAAATTTGTTAAAATTGGCTTAACAAAATAAGATAAAATCTACCTAAAACACTTCAATATGAAACGAATTAAATCACTTTTCAATATGGTCATATGAGGGCCAAGCACATCACATTTTCTTTTCTTTTAAATTTCATAAACAATAAAAGCATAGCATAATAAAATAATACCAATATAGGTCCCTTGTTAATAGTTACTTGCAAATCACTAAGGTATTATAAGCACTTATTTGACACATTTTCACAAGCATACAAGCATACATAAAGTAAAAGGAACCTTGGAGAAATTTAAATTTCTTTGCAAGAGAGGGTTTTGTTAACAAAATTCTAACTGTGAGTGTGGTTTTGAAATAGGGTAAAATTATCACTCAACAGTACTCTATACTAAATGACCATGAATTTGGCAAGGCCAAGAGAAGAAGCAAGGCAAAATGGAAAAAGAGGTTTAGACTTGCACTTAGCAAATTTGAGGGGTTTTCTAGGGATTTAAGGGAAAACAACTCATTTTTATGGGTTAATTTTCCATGTCTACAGGAATAAAATTATATCTAGCAAGGTCAAAATTGTTGGACATCAATTGTTGTAGCTATAGCAG
Source organism: Wollemia nobilis (assembly GCA_028583015.1). Lineage (NCBI taxonomy): Eukaryota > Viridiplantae > Streptophyta > Pinopsida > Araucariales > Araucariaceae > Wollemia > Wollemia nobilis. Next base: position 16,594,210 of record JAQPPZ010002969.1, on the reverse strand, counting down.
AAAATGACCCTAAAAAGTGATCTGATACCACTTGTTAGGAATCTTCTAATTAAATTAAGCACATTCACACAAATATTACAATAAATGACATAATTAATGGAATTTAAATAGCAATATTACAATACGATATTAAAAATGCAATAATTTTATTGATCTAAACATAATCACACTACAAAATCATTGGGCTCTTCGAGGAAGCAACCTCCTTAAAAGAAAATCTTAGATACAATATAAAAATAATTTATACATTCCATTTATACCCTTGCTTGTATAAAGACTACCATTAACCCTTAACCCTAATGCTCAAGGTTCGGTCACACATGCAAGTGTTGACCCAAACTAGAAACTTCTAATAAAAATAATTACATCTTTAATAATGGTTACATCATAAGGACCCATATATCTAGACATCCCAAGTGCCACATACACATTATAATACATTGCATAATAATATTAGTATGGGTTCCTAATAGTCTATCAACCACTCCTTTGTTCCTTGTTGAAAAGTTATGCTCTAATGTATGCCTAATATACTATTTTACTAATATTTGTGTTGACTATTTCTTTCAACTACTAAAATCTATTATAATATAGATAACTCCATTCAAAATTCAACTTTTATGATTTCATTATAGATTTCTATAAACTCTAAGGTTTGAACCCTACATACCTCTATGCTTGCATTTGCTCATTGTTGGAAATATTGAGTTGTCATTGATGTCAAAGGGTGCATGCTATTCAAGGCAAATATATTCATCAAGAATGAGAAGTTTACAAGGTTGGACAAAGCAAACAATGGACAATTATTTAAGGTAAGTTATATCTCAAAGTAAAGGATTATAATATTTAAATATCATATTTAAATATTATAAAGAGAAGGTTTAAAGGCTTGGGATAAAAAAATTTTAAAAGAAGGGCATAGGTTTAAGGTTGGGACATAAGTTTGAAATATTTAAATCAAAGGATTTAAATATTTAAGGTTTTAAAATATAATGTTATAATATTTAATTTAAATATTATAACCGAAAGTTTCTTGAAAAGAAAAAAGGTGCCAATGTTTTGGAGGAAATTTAAAATTTAAATTTGAGCCGATTTTGAAAAATCAAAGACCATTGGAAGCATATAAATATATGGTTTTATTTCACCTTTGAAATGGAAGAGAATCAAATATGTTATTTTCGTGGTGAATGCAAACGGCAGACAAAGAGAGAAGTGAAAGTTTTTATGAGTGTGAAGTTAGGGATAAATATTTCATCCTTCATTGTTCATTGCTCCCCTTTGTGAGAGTTCGTTTGTTGTCATTCATTGAAGTCCTTCACTGTCACCATTTGTGAAGTCCTTCGTTGTTGTTCGTTGAAGTCTTTCACTGTCGTCATTCGTTGAGTCCTACGCTATTGTTCGTAAAGTACTTTGTTGTCTTTTGTAAGAGCCCTTTGATGTCATTCATAAAATATATTTGTTGTTTATGAAGAGAGCAGAGTTGAGCTATCAAATTCATCAAGGTAATGTAGAATGTGAAACAAATTTGCAGTGGAAGTTTTTGATAAATGATGTCATGCTTGTGAGATGGGAAGGATACGAAGCATTGTGGAAGGTGCAATGGTTTGATTTTAGAAAGCGTCTGGGTCTACCTTGCTAAGGATGAAGAGCATATAAGACAAGAAGAAGTTCACCATCTTTAGTGTAGCTATTGTGAAATTGAATAGAGCCTCTCACACGAACATAGAAGCTCTTGACACATAGGATTACAAAAAAATGCACTCAGGTACAAAATGTATTTTATTTGAATATATTTGAAAAATTTAATGATAAAGCACAAATTGAAGTAAAATCTCTTGGACATTGAAGGCAATATAAAGTTTTGAAGGTAGTAAAAACATAGCAAGTGCACAAACACAAGAACAGAAGTAATAAGAGGTAAATTTGGTTTCTCCTCCAGAAAAAAGGAAGCACGTGATTAGGTTTTAGAAAATACACTACATATCATCATCTTGAGAAGACAATAGATGAAGTATCCGATTAATTTGTGCACTAGCAATTGGATAGTCAGAAGGCTAAGGAAAATAAGTTTTGAAAGCACAAGCTAGTGAGGATAACGTAAACCATTAAAATAAAAAATTACGTTGCATTGAATGCGGTGAAATAAATGAAAATGCAGTGGGATATTAGCTGAAAGACAACGGTTACGGTTGTGAGCATTCAAGCAAGTGCAAGGAGATATTTACAGCTGAATTTCACTTGACAGATGAGCGAAGTTGAATATAGAGCCACCATGAATTGCATTAGCATGGGAAGTTTGAAGTTTTAGATTGGTTAAGTTTAGGAGTTGATTATATTTTCAAGGTATGGTTATGTTTGTATTTGAACATCGAGTTTGAGAAGACCATATAAAATATTGATTAGGGTGAAGAGACATTTGATAATTGAAGACAAGAAGGACAATGCAAGTATAATAATGTTTGGTTGCTTACATTGACGAAGTCATCTTAAATCATAGGTGGTAGAATACTCAACTCAAAGGATAGTGTATCCAGAGTGGCTTGCTTTGTGTTGGTAAGGTTTGAAGTTGAGAGAACCAGGTTTGAGTCTCATGCATGAATTTCTTTTTATAAAAGGTGGCAATAAATATTTTGAAAGAGGAAGATTCATTTTGACGTTTGGCAACCAAAGAGGTACAAAAATATAATTTCTTTTGTGGCATTATTGTTAACTTTATAAAGTGGGAGGTATAAGTAGATATTTTATTTTCAAATAAGCTTTACCATGTGTGAATTTTTACAAATATAGTAATAAGGTATAATGGAAGTATTTTGAGTTGAATTTTTAAAAAGGCAAAAAGAGAAATTCTATGTCAGAGTTGTTAAGAGAACTTAATACATTACTGTGAAGATTTTGAGGCTTTTTGTTTTGTATATTTTCATCTATTGCATGGTCATTAGAAATTGAAACAACAAAGATAGAGTGTGAAGTGACAAAGAAGGTCAAGGGGTCATCTACAAAAGAAAGTAAATATCAGTTATCTAATGCTAGACTAGAAATATATTTTGTGAGACATGTGAAAGTGACAGACTTAATAAATGTGAAGTGGATTAGAATTGAGAATAGATAAGCATTATTTGTATGCAATATTTGGGAGTATATGAGTGTTGTTTGGGAGCAAGTTTTGGATCATATTTGAGCAGAGTTTTAGAGCGAATTTGACAAAGTTGTGAGCAGGTACTGTGAGAATATTTGAGTAGAGTTGTGAGCAGGTTTAAGCAAGTCTTGTGAGCATAATGGAGCAAAGTTATGAGTAGAGTTGTAAGCAGGTTTGGAGCATATTTGAGCAAATTTGTGAGCAATATTTGGAGTAAACTAGAATAGAGGAGATTGCCATCTCTTGTGGACTGATTTCCATGAACCATAGTAGAGGGAATTGGTGTCTCTTGTGGGTAGGGGTCCACAAACTTGTGAGAGAGGACATGTGTCTCCTGTGGATAGGTGTCCACGAACATTGTAATAGGGGATTGGTATTTCCTGTGGGTTAGAGCCCACGAAATTTATTTGAGAAATTTGTAAAAAAAATTTCTCCATGGATATAGCCCACATTGGATGAACCATGTTAAATTTGTGTCTCTTATGTTTGTGGTGATTTATGCATTGTTTCATTATTGCATTGATATTATTCGAAGTTATTCTTTAGAAAGAAAAGTTAAAGTTTTATCTTATAATGTTCACTCCCCTCTCAGTATAAGCTTGTGTTCTTCAATTGGTATCAGAGTCATATCCTTCGTGAAAGCCTAACAACTTGAAGGAATATCTTACAAGAATACAAATGGCTCATTAGGAAGGATTTTTATCAAATAGAGATCCATCGTTTGATGGGACTAACTATGCTTTATGGAATGTGAGGATAAGAATAGAGAAATATCAAAAGAGGCAGATTTCAAAGATTCAAAGGAGGTAAAGAATAAATAACCATAATAAAGTAAAGAATCAAGCAGTGGAGAATAAGCTAACTTTGTAATAAGGAATAAGAAGGATCCAAGAAAACATAAATGTTTTAATTGTGGTAATCTTGGTCACTATGTAGCTTATTGTCCATAAGATGGAAGTAGTAGTAGTGATGAAAGTCTCTCTGATAGTGAAAAAGAATATGATCTTGTTGTTGAAGACAAAGAAGAAGAGAAAGAAGATGATCCTGTAGTTGAAGACCAAGAAGAAGAGAAATATTCAAAAAAATAAAATAAAGCCATAGTTTATATATAAGAGGAACTTGTTGTTGATCTTGAAGAATTGAAAAGAGAGAACTCAATATTGAAGGCTCAAGTACAAGAGGATAAGAAAACAAAGGCAAAGTTTCTACAAGATCTCATTGACTTAAAATTTAAGGTTGAAGAGGTAAGGAAAGTTGAAGAAGGTATGGCTGAACAGTTAAAGGTAAAAGAGCTAGAATGTGAAAGACTAGAACATGAAGTTGATATTCTAAGGAAAGGACTTGAAAATTTTAATAATAAGATATATCAGTTTAGGAAAAACTCAAAATATTTGGATGATATTATCAAAACACAAATATCTCCATTTATGAAGACCGGACTTGGCTTTGAGGAAGGTCAAGAAGTACATAAAGATGAGTCAAGCTCAAAATAAATAGAACCATAAAATAAGGTATTTGAAGAAGAACCTAAGACCTATGTTGATGTGTTAAGAAGTGGAAGCATCAATAAGGAAGAAAATAATGCACCATAAAGGAACAGGGACCATCACAGAAATGGTAATGAGAAAACCATGTGGTCATATCCTCCAAGGCAATCAAATGGGTTTCAATATTTTTTCAATGGTTATTGTTTTTCATGCAATCAATTTGGCCATAAAGCTATAAATTGTAGGATCCATGCTAAGAATGATTATGGCTTCACCAAGAGGAACTTCAATTTATTTGCACATTCCATGGACTACAACATCATTTGCTATAAATGCGATAATTTTGGGCACAAAGCTAAATGGTATAGAACAGTGTTCCCTAAATTTTTGAAGATAAGAAATAATAAGGATAGTCAACATGTTCAAAAGGGTATGACTACAAAGGTGTGGAAAAAGAAAATTGAAAAATAAGAAGAGTATTGTAAGTCAACATTGATCACCTTAAGAAAAGGAGTTGGTAAGGGGGCTAAGTTAAGTGTCTTATTTTTAGCCCCAAGGGACCTTTTTCCATTGATGTCAAAGGGGGAGAATTCAATGAGGGGGAGCAGATTTAGAATCTAGTTGTAGTAGAAGAAGTTTTTTGTAGGGTTGTCATCAATGGCAAAGGGGGATATTGGTGGAAATATTGTTTTTTCATTGATGTCAAAGGATGCATGGTATTCAAGGCAGAAATATTCTTCAAGAATGAGAAGTTTACAAGGTTGGACAAAGCAAACAATGGACAATTATTCAAGGTAAGGTATATCTCAAAGTAAAGGATTATAATATTTAAATATCATACCAATTTGATACATAACAGTAATAGTGTGTGCCAAAAGTGAGAGCGATGGAAGGAGGAAGCGACAGGAGGACGGACAGAATCGATAGCCTCGACCAGGCAGTCGTGACAGGTAAGGACCCCGAGCCAGGTAAGGACACGGAGGATAAGCAGGCCTCGGTCCCTGTTGACAATCCTAGGGGATCGGATCCCCCTGTCAAAGATCCCGACAAAGGGACCCAGCCAGGACTTGAGGGCCCCAAGAAAGGTTGGTCCTTTGCTGAAACCCTTAAAGGTTCGAAGAAGGGGTTTTTCGATTCTCTCCCTCCCCTCATCCCAGACAACAACAAAATTAGGGTTCCCAGGACCACCATGGAAGAGTTCCTTTCTCTGGAAACATTTTCTTTGGTTGGAAAGTTCCTGGGCGGAAGGCCTGACATAGAAACCATAAGGGCGTGGGCTTTTTCCAAATGGCGGCTAGCAGGTAGCTTAGAGATTGTTGCCCTAACCAGGGGGTTTTTCCAGATCCAGCTCCGCAACAAGGAGGATGCCAATCGCATCCTGACAGGAGGTCCCTGGTTCCTGGGTAGAAGGAGCCTCTTCCTCCGTCCTTGGGGGGAGGATTTTAATCCGGAGAGCCAGAGCATCAACACAGCCCCCATTTGGGTGAGGCTTCCTAATCTTCCTTCTCAGTTTTTCCATGAATACTTCTTGAAAGGCATAGCCAAGACCATTGGTGACCTGGTTATCATTGACCACCCTACTCTAGCAAGATCTCGAATGACTCATGCGCGGTTGTGTGTGACTGCGAACCTGGAGACTGAGCTCCCGACCTTCGTTGATCTGGAATATGAGGGTTATTCCAGAAGGCAGCCCATTGAATACGAGAACAGACCTGCCTTCTGCGTTGAATGCAAAACGCAAGGTCATCTGAGGAACCAGTGCCCAGACTTCACTGCCACCAAGGATGCACCAAAAAGACCTGACCCCAGAGGTCCCAACGGAAGAAGGCCAGGCAGTCAGGCTCGGCCTTGGATGCCTCCCAAAGCGCCTGTTAAGGCCAATCACCAACAGAGTCTGCATGAAGATCCTACCCCTCGGATAGGAAAAGGAAAGCAGCATATGGGATCCAATCAAGCTACGCAGGTAAGTCCCTCCTTTGCCGATCCTAATATTTTTGAGTTACTTGTGGAAGCTGAGGTTGAGCCCGCCAACCCTACGAACGAAGGCCTTCTTGAAGAACTTCCTGTAACCCTTGAATCCCCCTCGAAACCCCAAGCCCCGAGCAGGCCTGTTTCATGCCCCCCTAACTGCCCTTACGGCATGCCTCAAGACTCAGATGATTCCAGCAAGAACTCAGACGAGGAAGCCTCTGAGGCAGTACCTATTGATGTAGGCGAAGGAAATTTTGGCCCTGTCCAAATGCAACACCATCCCCCTAAGTTTAGTCCGAAGCAAACCCGCAGCTCAGCTAACACCATCGACTTTGGCACTGAGAAGAAAAGGGGAAGAATCCCAGATGCAGAACACTACAGAATGAGAATTGAGAATGAAATTGCGAGTGGAAAGCAGAGCACACTAGTGCCTCAAAGCATGTCCCTCTTCGAGGACAACAAGACTAGCAAACCCCCTCCGCCTCAAGGAAGAGGGAGAGGGAGGAACCCAAAACAATCCAAATGAAGGTCCTCTCCTGGAATGTGAGAGGCCTCAATGGCCTTCCAAAACAAAGAGTGGTCAAGGCCCTAAGGAAAGAAACTCGACCCACAATTTTGTTACTCCAAGAAACTAAAACAGATGAAGTTTGGTCTAGAAGATTAGCTAATAAAATTTGGAAACAAGGGGAAATGGCTTTTAAGGAAGCTCGAGGAGCGTCTGGAGGCCTTATGACTCTCTGGGACCCCAAAGAAGTTGAAGGCAATGTCATCCAGGCTGATGCCCGCGTCCTCAGCATCCTCTTCCACGATAGTCACAACAGTCAGCCTTGGATCTTGTCCAACGTCTACGCGCCTATCACTTTGCAAGGACGTGCCAGCCTTTGGGAGCACTTGGGTCACCTCAACAAGGCTTTCCAGGATGTTCCATGGGTGGTGGCCGGTGACTTCAACACCCCCCTTTTCCCTTCTGATAAGCGTGGTGGTGCAGGGTTGCCGACCAGAAGCATGGCAGACTTCATTGAGTTCGTGAACACGAGCGAGTTGATGGATGTAAAGCTGAAAGATGCCAAATTCACGTGGAGCAATAGGAGGCTAGGGTCCCAGCTCATCCAGGAGAGGTTGGATAGGTTCCTTCTATCCAAGGAAGCAATCACAGGCTTTGGAGAGGCGTCCCTCCACTCCCTCCCCATGATTGGGTCTGACCACAACCCCATCCTGCTAGAAGTCCCTCTGGCATCCAGATGTAAGCGCCCTTTTCGCTTCGAAGCAATGTGGACCAAGCATCCGAGTTTGAAAGAAAGCATCAACCTTTGGTGGCAGCAACCCTTTCAAGGCAGCTCTTCCTACAAACTTTCCCAAAAACTGAAAATCGTTAAAGAAAAGCTTAAAATATGGAACAAAGAAGTATTTGGGAATATCTTTGCTAGGAAGAAGGCAGTGTGCGAGCACTTAAAAGACATTGAGAATAGGATCCAAAATGGAGCTCTGGATGATGAAATCAGGACCGAGGAAAGAAGGCTCCTATCAAAATATCACAACATTCTGGCTTGTGAGGAAACCTATTGGAGGCAGAAGTCTCGAGCCCTCTGGCTCAGAGACGGGGACACCAACTCTAAGTTCTTCCATGTTACCAAGCTCAGGAACAGGAGCAACAACCGAATCAAATATTTGATTAAAGTTGATGGCTCTGTCACCCGGGATGACCAAGACGTCAAGGATGAAGTTGTCTCCCATTTCAGCTCCCTTCTTGGTGACAAAGGCATCTATCAGGAAGCTACCCGTGACACTTTACTTCAATTCATCCCCCCAAGCATTGATAACGCCACCAACCTGAAGCTCACGACCACTTTCTCTGATCAGGAAATCAAGGATGCCCTCTTCTCCATGAATCCTGATAAGGCACCAGGTCCTGACGGGTTCCCCCCCAGGTTTTTCCAGACCTATTGGGACACAGTAGGAAAGGAAGTTTGTTCTACCATTCGGGAGTTCCAAGCCTCAAAACACATTCCGCGAAGCTACAACTCGACCTTCCTAGCTCTGATCCCGAAAGGACTAGCCCCAAAGTCCATGAGCGACTTCAGGCCCATCAACCTTTGCAATGTGTTATACAAAGTCCTCATGAAAACCATTGGCAATCGCATGAAGAACGTGCTGCCTCAAATCATCGACCCCTGTCAAGGGAGCACTGTCCAGGGAAGATCGATTTTAGATGGCATAATCACAGTCCACGAAGCCCTCCACACTGCATCCCAAACCAAAAAGGCTACGTTTGCCCTCAAACTCGATATGAACAAAGCTTACGACCGCATCAACTGGGACTTCGTGAACGCCATCCTGCTCAAGTTTGGCTTTCATCCGGACTGGGTCAGGCTAATCAGTAGTTGCATTCGCTCACCTTGGTTCTCTGTTCTGGTCAATGGATCATCTGCAGGGTACTTCCAAAGCCACAGAGGACTCAGACAAGGGGATCCCATCAGTCCTATGCTTTTTATCCTAGTTGTTGAAGCCTTAGGCAGAACGGTCTCTACTGCCCGTGAGGCAAGGCTAATTTTTGGCATCAAAGCAACGTCCCTCACAAATGCCATCACGCATCAGCAATTTGTGGATGATACACTAATGTTGTCCGTCGCGTCGATGGCAGAAGCCAAAAACATCAGACGAATCCTCAAGCTTTATGAGGATGCGGCAGGTCAGAAGGTCAATTTCAACAAGAGCAAAGTTTACTTCCTTAACACCCCACTCCCGCGGCAGACCCGAATCGCCAAAATTTTTGGTTGCTCCATCGCCTCTCTCCCCACTTCTTACCTGGGCCTGCCTTTGCTCACTGGTGCCCCTTCGAAGCTTATGTGGAACAGTGTACTAGAAAGGATCCAAAGGAAGCTCACCGGGTGGAAAGGCCATCTGCTCTCCCAGGCAGGTAAGGCTACTTTAACCATGGCTTCCCTCCAAAGCATCCCAGTTTACTTTTTATCAGTTTTCAAAGCCCCAGCCAAAGTTTATCACTTGATCGAGCAACACCAAAAGAACTTTCTTTGGTCTGGTTCCGAAAGCAAGCAGAGATTTCACCTGGTGGGCTGGGACAAGGTTTGCTTACCTAAGGAGAACGGAGGTCTTGGGCTGAGGAAAGTCTCCCACCTTAACTCAGCCCTTCTAGCTAAGCAAGCCTGGCGGTTGATCTCCGACGAAGGTCATGAGTGGCCAACGATTGTCAAGCGGAAGTACCTTCAAGGCACCGAATTCCTGAGCACCACCATCCCCTCGCATGGCTCTGCCTTCTGGAAAGCCATTCTAACCACCAGAGACGTCCTCCACAAAGGAACGAGATGGATTCTAGGTAATGGCCACAAGATCAATTTCTGGGAAGATAGATGGGCAGGAGACGAACCTCTTTCTTGCGACCCCGCCCTGGCCCAGTTAAAAGGCTACACCAACATGACTTTGGGTCCCAAGATCGTTGACTTTCTCTGGATTGACAGGGGAAGACCCAGTTGGAAGACCATGGTTTTCCAAGGATTTGAAGCAAAAATTAACAAACTCAACCACATTTTGTCCTTGCAGTTTATCCCGTCCCTGGCTAGAGACGATCAGCTTCGATGGTCAGCAACGGACAGTGGCAAGTTTTCAGTCAAATCGGCCTACACCATCGCTCTCCACCCTGACACTCCCAGATTCCAAACTCACTTAGTCTGGATTAAGAGACTCATTCCTAAAGTATCCTTGTTTGCTTGGTTAGTTGTCCAAGGGAAAATTCTAACCATCGACAATATGATGAAAAAAGGGCTAACCATTCCCAACAGGTGTTTTCTATGTAGGGCAGGCTAGGAGTCCATTCATCACCTTTTCATTGAGTGTCCCTTTGCCACCTCAATTCTTAGTGGCCTCTTTCAAGCATTCAACATTGCTTGGGTGAGTCCCGCCTCTATCACCGAATTCTTCCAGCAATGGCCTGCGCCCTTTGCTAGCTCCAAGTTGAGTTTCATGTGGAAGATCAGTCTGCATCATTTCCTTTGGCAAGTTTGGCTTGAGAGGAATTCCAGGATCTTCAATGAGTCTTCCCGTGAGCCAGGATCCATCACCAACAAGATCCTAGCTTTCGCTAGAGAAAACACCTTGATTAGTCCAGAGGAGGCCCGACCTAATTCCCCTTTTGAGAGGTTGCTAGCTCAATCCTTGAGTCTTCCCCTTCAGAATGGCTTCCACAAAAGGAATACCAGGCGCGAGGTCAGGTGGTTACCCCCCCTGATGAGCACCTCAAGCTAAACTTTGATGGTGCCACTAAAAACAATCCAGGCAGAGCTGGAGCAGGAGGGATCATCCGGGATCACAGAGGCCACCTGATCACAGCCTTTGCGGAGCCCCTGGGATCCACAACCAACAACGCCGCGGAGGCTAGGGCTGTGTGGCGTGGTCTGGATCTAGTCAAAGACATCCACAAGCGTTTCGTCATGGAAGGAGATTCCCAGATCATCATCGACCTCCTAAATAACGACAAGGATCCTCCGTGGAAGATCGAACCCTACATCAGGGAATCGAGGGTCCTCTTGAGCGATAAAATTGACAGCGTGGCCCAGCACGTTTATCGGGAAGCCAACAAGGCGGTAGATAAGCTTGTTAATATCGGTGTTAATGTTGTTAACTTAATCACGTGGACACACGATGTCCCGGTTGACATGGAGAAAATCATCCAAAATGACCAATGATGTGGTGTCTGAGGTGGATCATGTGCAGAGGTAGGTGGCGGACAGCCAATGACTTGTCTTGCTCCATGTGGGGGCAGAGGCATCCTTTCCAAAACAACCTTTCCAATAGGGCAGTTAGTCCAGGGATTTCCAAAGCATGGAATGAGTGCCAGCGTCTCGGGAAAATGGCGGTTAGGGTCTCTAAGGATTTCTTGCCCCATGAGGGCAGATTTCATGGCTCCAAGAGTGCCTCGTATAGGGGGAAGGCGCGGGAGGGCCTTCTGACACACGAAAGGCATGCACGGCTTCATGGGTATCCAACAAGCTCAAAAAACATCCCACGCTTCACCCAGATCAAGGGCGATGAGATTTTCAAGCACCAAGGGGCGGTTGGCACGCGACATGACCGCCAGGTGGCAGTGAGGAGGTGGCCCTATCTTCTTTTAGGAACCCTTCCTATTTATGTGCCAATCCTCAAGCGGTTCATTCATGCACCCAGCCACCACCTTTTTCCTATCCGCGAGAGCGAGAGTACGTCGTTTGGGTTTTCTCCTAAGTGTTGCAGCTGCGATAGAAACATGACGTATATCGAGCCTAGCAGGGTGGTCATGGAGCCGGCCGCTCAGGCCATCCTCACGGAAAGGAGATTCACCCAGTTCTTTGACATGTTCTCTGGGGCTGACGATGGTGTCACTGCTGCTGTGATGGAAACGTGGGACGAGGGCAGAGTGGTGATCAACAGAAGGGAATTCACCATCGACATCAACCTGCTGGCCACAATCACTGGCCAGACCGCTCGTGGCCGCTCGGTCCATAGACAGAAGCACAACTGGGAGGTGGAATTGCGAGAATTCAAAGATAATTTGAAGATCTTTAAGGAAGCAAAAAATGGGTTGACAAGGGTCGACCTCCCGGCCCCCTAGAATTCGGTTATGAAGAATATCATGGAATTTGTCACTGTCGAGGACCCTGGCAAGGTCCTCTTGAGCTTCCACTATGCTTTTATCAACTTCTTCCATGATATCAACCCCATCAGTATCCCCCAGTTTCTCCTGAATTCAATGAACTACACCATTAACGCCTGCCGAAACAAGAAAGGTACGGCCATGCCCCTCCACCAAGGCCTTTTCAAGGTTATCTTTAAATTTGTCCTGGCCACTTCGCCTCAGCCTGAGATTCCTATCGAACCTCCGACTGAAACCCCCATTGCTGAGAGTTCTCGACCCAAGGACTTACCCAAGCCCTATTCTAGATCCCCGACAAAGAAACGCGAGCTAGAGGTGTCCATCAGAGCCGGCGCTGCAAGGAAGAAGCTCAGAATTGAGGAGCTAGGATGCTCGAAGAGGTTCTCAGCCAGGCTGAAGAACAAACAGGGACAGACAACAGCGACTCCAGTCTCCGTCGACTCCGAGGAGGAAAGCACTGACCCCAACATCATGGTCCTCAAGCGGTTCATCCTGACCACTCTGGCAACTTCCCTCCACCAGACGCAGGAAATTTTGGACGCTCTTACCAGAGTTTTCTTCAATGAGGGCTACCAGAGTAACAAGCTTCCTGAGGCCACCCCTGAGACTGAGGACCAGGAGGACGACAAGGACGACGAACAGAACGAGGAGGAAGACGAGGAAGATTAAGTCGAGGACCCTGCTGCTCCTTTTTGGCTTCGGCTTGGCTTGAATGTTTTTTGGTTTTGTCCTAGCTTTGTTGGTTGCTGTAACTTCCTTTCCACGGGTCTTTGCATTTTTGCGTCGTTGGTCTATTGTCATGATCGTTGGGCAGCCGCTCTAAGGTTTATGGTGGTCTTCCTAACACTGTTTCAGGCTCACCTTTGTAGGGGACCGAGTTTCCTCAGTCTGTTTTTGTTCCGCCTGCACAACATTTTGCTGCTATTGTACGAAGGTTTTGGGTCAACCTGAAAAACCCGTTTGATGAATATAATTTACTTATAAAAAAATATATATATTTAAATATCATATCTAAATATTATAAAGAGAAGGTTTAAATTCTTGGGACAAAAATATTTAATTAAAGGCTTGAGACAAAAAGGTTTAAAGGCTTGGGACAAAAAAATTTAAAAATAAGGGTAGAGGTTTATAAAGATAAGGACAAAGGTTGGGACATAAGTTTGAAATATTTAAATCAAAGGATTTAAATATTTAAGGTTTTAAAAGATAATTTTATAATATTTAATTTAAATATTATCACCCAAATTTTCTTGAAAAAAAATGTGCCAACATTTTGGAGGAAATTAAAAATTTAAATTTGAGTCGACTTTGAAAAATCGAAGACCATTGGAAGCATATAAATATATGGTTTTATTTCACCTTTGAAATGGAAGAGAATCGAATATGTTATTTTTGTGGTGAATGCAAATGGCAGAAAAACAAGGAGCAGTGAAATTTTTTATGAGCACGAAGACAGGGATAAATATTTCATCCTTCATCGTTCGGTGCTGCCCTTTGTAAGAGTTCATTTGTAGGCATTCATTGAAGTCCTTCACTATCGCCATTCATTAAGTCCTTTGCTGCCATTCATTTAGGTCTTTCATCATCACCATTCATTGAGTCCTTCACCACCTTTTGTAAAGTCCTTTACTGTCTTTTATAAGAGCCCTTTGTTGTTGTTCATGAAAGATATTTGTTGTTTGTGAAGAGAGCAGAGTTGAGTTATCGAAGCCACCAAGGTGATGCAAAATGTGAAATAAATTTACAATGGAAGTTTACAATAAATGATGTCATGCTTGAGAGATGGGAAGGAGAAAAAGCACTACGGAACGTGCAGTGGTTTGATTTTAGAAAGCATTCGGGTCTACCTTTCTAAGGATGAATAGCATCTAAGACAAGAAGAAGTTCACCATCTTCAGTGTAGCTATTGTGAAATTGAATAGAGCCTCTCACACAAACACAAAAGCGCTTGACACACAGGATCACAAAATATTGCACTCGAGTATAAAATGTGTTTCATTTGAATATCTTTATCAAATTTAATGACAAAGCGTAGATTGAAGTAAAATATCTTGGACATCGGAGACAATATAAAGTTTTGAAGGTAGTAAAAATACAAGAGCACAAACATAGAAACAAAAGTAATAAGAGGTAAAATTGGTTTCTCCTCCATGAAAAAGGAAGTGCATGATTAGGTTTTAGAAAACACACTACATATCATCATCTTGAGAAGACAACGTATGAAGTATCCAATTAACTTGTGCACCAACAATTGGATAGTCATAATGCTAAGAAAAATAAGTTTTGAAAGACCCATCTAATGAGAACAATGCAAACCAATGAAATAAAATGTTACATTGCATCGCATGCGGTGAAAGAAAGAAGAACGTAGTTGGAGATAAACTGAAAGATAACTGTTACGATTATCAGCATTCAAGCAAGTACAAGGAGATATTTACAACCAAATTTTACCTGACATATGAGCAAAGTTGAAGATAGAGCCACCATGAATTGCATTAGTGCATAGGAAGTTTGAATTTTTATATTGGTTAAGTTGAGGAGTTGATTACATTTTCAAGGTATGGTTTTTTTTGTAGCTAGACATCGATTTTGAGAAGACCATACAAAAGGTTGATCTGGGTGAAGAGACATTTGATAATTGAAGACAATAAGGACAGCATAGGTATAATAACGTTTGGTTGTTTACATTAACGAAGTCATCTTAAATCGCAAGTTGTGGAATACTCAACTCAACAGATAGTGTATCTGGAGCATCTTGCTTTGTGTTGGTAAGGTTTGGAGTTGAGAGAACCAGGTTTGAGTCTCATTCATGAATTTCTTTTTGTAAAATGTGGCAATAAATATTTTGAAAGAGGAAGATTCATTTTGATGTTTGGCAGCCAAAGAGGTACAAAAAGATAATTTCTTTTGTGGAATTATTGTTAAATTTATAAAGTGGGAGGTATAAGTAGATATTTTGTTTTCAAATAAGCTTTACCATCTATGAATTTTTACAAAAATAGTAATAAGGTATAATAGAAGTATTTTGAGTTGAAGTTGTAAAAATGCAAAAAGGGAAATTTTATGTCAAAGTTGTTAAAAGAACTTAATAACGTTGTTGTGTATATTTGGAGGCTTTTTGTTTTGTATATTTTCATCTATTGCATGGTCATTAGAAATTGAAAAAGCAAATATAGAGTGTGAAGTGACAAA
Organism: Wollemia nobilis; assembly: GCA_028583015.1. Lineage (NCBI taxonomy): Eukaryota > Viridiplantae > Streptophyta > Pinopsida > Araucariales > Araucariaceae > Wollemia > Wollemia nobilis. The sequence goes on along the minus strand of JAQPPZ010002969.1, from coordinate 16,578,780 downwards.
TAAGGTCAAGGGGCCATCTACAAAATAAAGTAAAGATCAGTTATCCAATGCTAGACTAGAAATATATTTTGTGAGACATGTGAAAGCGACAGACTTAATAAATGTGAAGTGGATTGGAATTGAGAATAGATAAGCATTGTTTGTATGCAATATTTGGGAGTAGATGAGAGATGTTTGGGAGTAAGTTTTGGATCAGATTTGAGCAGATTTTGGGAGCATATTTGAGTAGAGTTGTGAGCAAGTTTGAAAAGGTCTTGTGAGCATATTTGAGTACAGTTATGAGAAGGTTTGAGCAGGTCTTGTGAGTATAATTGAGTAGAGTTGTGAGCATATTTGAGTAGAGTTGTAAGCAAGTTTGGAGCAGATTTGAGCAAAGTTATGAGTAGGATTTGGAACAGACTAGAATAGAGGAGATTGGTGTCTCCTGTGGATTGAGGTCCATGAACCAGAGTAGAGGGGATTGGTGTCTCCTATGGGTAGGGTCCCATGAAATTGTGAGAGGGAATAGGTGTCTCCTGTGGATAGGTGTCACACGAACATTGTTAAAGGGGATTGGTATCTTTTGTGGGTTGGAGCCCATGAAATTTATTTGAGAAATTTATAATAAATATTTCTCTGTAGATGTAGCCCACATTGGATGAACCATGTTAAATCTATGTCTCTTATGTGTGTGGTGATTTATGTATTGTTTCATTGCTGCATTTATATTATTTGAAGTTATTGCTTTGGAAAGAAAAGTTAAAGTTCTATCTTATGTTTTTCACCCCCCTTCTTAGTATAAGCTTGTTTTCTTCACTCATCTAATTTTGGGGTTCAAAAGATACTATATATCAACACCTTGTATATTATTATATTATTTTATGTGTACCTATAATCTTATGTAATATATTTATTTTTATTCAAGTGATTAAAGAAAATATTAACATTCATTTTTAAGCCTAAGAGACCCATTGAAAATATGAAGCCACACTTGGTAATTGAAGAAAACATTGATACTTCTTCTTAGGCATAAGAAACCTATTGAAAAGATAAAGAGTGAATCACACTCACTTGGTAACTGAAGAAAAATTTGATACTCCTTAAACCTGTAAGAGTGACGCATTGATGATTGCAAACAAATCCCTCCATTTGAGAGATTCCAAATTTGAATCCCTATACATATGTGACATTCAAGTGGGTTTCAAAAAATTGCCTATAACTTCCCATGGGTGAAATTTTTGATGCATTCACCTGCATGCTCCTTTTGATAGGCAAGATGATTAAATTAAGGTTTTGGAGTTGAATCTATAAGATCTAAGTGATGGTTACTGAGAAGTATTTTGGTGGGGTCATGATAAAACCTTTTGAAGTATGGGTTAGGTTGCAATGAAGGCAACAAACGTATGGTGGTAAGAGCTAAGACAAGAACCTGGCAGTACAACAAAATATCTAAGTGTTGGACATGGTGGATAAATGGTCACTATGGGGACATATGGTGGGCCCCAAAATATTGTCATGAGTGTAGAGTGAGGTGATTCCTAAAGCCCCACAAAACCAGCATGTAAATTTGGCTAAGTATTGCTTTCGATGAAGAAACAGGTATTCTTAGATCCTAGATAGATCCCAAAAACTCATCATTGACATGATGGGTGGAAGAACAGGATCCTTGAAACCCATTGGGTAAGCGACGAGAGAAGAAATGGGATGCAAGCGGATCCTGGTCATATCCTAAATCCTTGCCACAAAAATACGACACAAGCCACCTAAGTACAAGATCAGGTAGAGGTTTGGGCATCCCTCATTCCCCCAAAGGATCCCAAAATTGTGCCCAAGATGAAAAGTGATGTGAAGCTCAAAAATTTACCCTAAATAAAATGAAGCATAATCGGTAGAATTTTGAGTTGATAGCAAGAAACGGGTGAATCCTAAAATTTATCCATCACAAAATTCTCACCACATCAGAGTACCTTTGTAGGAAGGAAAGTAGTGCCCCATTTATGATAATGCACAATGGGTGGTTGGTAATAAAGAGGTTTGGTGCCTATTCAGTAGGTGGTAACAGGTTGAGTCTTGCATCTATGAAAGCGATCAGCTTTGAGAGGCCTAATAGTGCATTTAATTGTCATTCCCTCTTAGGAGGAGGTGGATAAATTTATGATCCATTAGATGATTTAGATGAGGTAAAGTTGATCAAGGATCTAGATTCAAGTTGTACTATCTACCTCCTTATGGTAGTCACCTTTCGTTGTAGACTGCAGAATATTAGAAGAGATTTGCAACATGGTCACCCCTGCTAGCATGACCACATTGTCTCATCCACCATCCACCATCTTGAATACATCATTTATTGTAAACTCTTTATATACTGGAATGCAAGGTATTTCAATAGGTCAACTCTTTAGCCTTTACAACTCATATGTAATCTTTTGCTATTCGATAAACACAAGTTTATTACTTTTTGGTCTCCAATTATGCTCTTGAATGTGTGAATATTGAATTTTTATTTTTGTTAATGCTAGTCGGATGGATATGATCTAATTTTACAATTTGGATTTCATGCATTTCATTCGATAGTTCTATAATTTACATTTAGTCATGTATGTTAGATGCTAAATTGGAGTGAGGATTGGCTAATTTTTAGGTGATTCACTTGTGTTTTCTACAATGGTTTAAGTTTGCTTTGCATATGTTTTGATGTGGTTGAATTTGTCCCCATTTAATTTCTAGCTTTAGCTTTATTTTCTTTCTTTTAGCTTCCATTTTCCATCATCGTTGTTAGCTGGGTTACCCCAAGAACTAGCCTTCTTCGAATATTGACTATAAAACCTCCAGCTTTGCAGTTGTTCAATGTTGGTCAAAGTTTGTCAACACATAAACCTTTTCGTTAGGTAAAATTTTCAACCAATAGTTTTTGGCACGTTCGGTGGGACCTAGTTCCATAATTTAGGTAGTTTAGATATCGGTGACACTCTGTTCTATAACATCTTTATTTTATTACCTAGAAACTCTATTGGGGATCAATCAAGATCCATGATTGATTGCCCTTCTGTTCTACCCTACAAGACTATTTTCTTGTAGAACTCAATTTGATGAGTAGTCTTGACCTCATTAGTAGAGAAACTATACTCGTTTAGCAACTCCCATATTAAGGAAGGATCCAAAGGTTTTAAAGGATCAGTGCATCAAGAGCTCTATTGGCTCAGTGTCATTAACCTTCATAGAATTATGTAGGCCCCCTGAATATCTTGAATCTACATAGCATCCCTAGGAAAAATTTGAAGACTTTTCCAAGCTTTGATGGTACAACTAAAAATGTATTTGAGCATTGTCAGGATGTGGCCTCCCTAGATACAATCCATAATATTGCATATGAAGATGTGATAGTTTGGTTGCTTGACCTTTCTCTTAAGGGAAGGGCATTTTTATGATACAAATATTTGGAGGATAAGATCATCTATACGTGGGTTGACCTAGCAAAGGAACTCATTAGTACTTTTAATGATTTTGGGGATCCCTTCTCCATACTTAACCAATTCGCATTCATCAAGTGCGGTTCTTGTGAGGATATTATTGACTTCAATATTTATTTCAAAAGTATGTGGAGAAGGATTCCCCATGAGTTTCAATTTTTCCCCTACTCAGGCATACTTGTTCTACACTCAGGATTTTGGCTTTGACAAAAGCCTTATTATTTAGCAGTTTGAAAAGAAATATTCTCATAGATTCTCAAGGAGGCCATACAAGCTAAAAATATACTAATCCAAGTAGGGAAGTTACCTCAAAGAAAGGTTTCCTATCCACTTTGCCCCTTCGTAGTTGCATTGCATGCTACACCCACTAAGAAGACCAAAAAACACGTGTTTCAAGCAATGGAGGATGATGTTATTATCACTTCCCAAACAAAACAAGAAACACAACTAAATATTAAAACACTAGCTAAATAAGTTGGGTATGTTGAAGTATAGTCCTTCGAATGTGAAAGACCAAACCTTAGTGGTTGGAGGCTAACTATGCAATGGCCTCAACCACCTGCCCCTCTCTAGCAGATAGTAGAAGTGAGGATAGTCTCGGATGGGATGGTATTGCCAAAAAAAATAAGGAAAGAATAGATGATTTAGTCTAAAGTCTAAATATACTCCTTTCCAATAATGAGTTTCAAGAGGATGGAATTGACAGTCATTGTGAGAGAAGAAGAACATATCCCGTGTTGAAGAACATGGTTGCCTGCAACACAATACATGGGTATGACAATCAGAAGAGTGCAAATCTAGTAACATCCCAACCTGAGGGACATGTTAACCAATATTCTTCTCCCTCTTTGAAACAAAGTGTGGATGTAAGAGACCAGATTCCCTTGCAATATTTTCCTCCCCAAAATCCATCTCTAAATCAAGAGAGATTTGAAGCATATAAGAAGTTGTATTTCCTTGCTATCAATGTCACACAAAGAGCATAAATGACATAGTAGTTTTACACTTTGTTTGGGAACTTTGTCCCTATGCCAACAAGATTAAGAAAATATTTGTTGACTTTCAATAAGGTCAACATGATAGGCATTTCTATGGGTGAAGCGACATTGGTTAATTATGCACATGTTCTTACCAGAAAAACCCTCCCTAATCAGTATGCCACTCTCCCCCTTTCTACCTATCCCCTCTTGCTGGAAAAGCATCTACTACACAATTGTGTGGTGGATCCAAGGACCAATATCTCAATCATGCCTGTGGAAATCTGTAGAGGTTTGGGACTCAATATGAAGCCACAAAAACCAAAGGTTTTGCTTTTCGAGAAAAGCATTTAAAAATAATAGGGACTATATATGAGGTCCTTATGTTGATAGGTGGGCATCTAGACTTGGATGTTATTAAGGTGGTAAAAATACCTCCTTATTTGGTATATGCTTAGCTTTGTATTTCCTCAATCATATGGTAGGATGTATAACCCAAGAGCATGACCAAATGCTCATCCCATTGGATGGGAAAATTATTTCAATACGAAATCAGGGGTTACACCCTTTCTGCATTGAAAGCTATGGTGAACTAGAAATGAGACATGACCAGGGGATCATAAGCCAATTTAGGATAAATTTAGATGATATCCAAATGACGTGGTCATCTCAACCACAATTCCATTGTGGAACCTCTACTCAGCTTCCTCGTGGTAAACTATCAGTTGGCTTTTAGGTCCAATTGGATCGAAACGATGGTAGTTCAACTGGATGGGTAAATATTCAAAATGTGATGGAGGATAATTAGATATGGGTTGCTGACTAGACGGATTCTAAAAAATATTATTGTTGGTATCTATATTTGAATGAGTCAATACTCAAATGAGGAACTGACATGACAAAAATGGATTGCACATCAATCATTTATACCCAAAGTATGGGATACTTGAGGCAAGACAAAAGAACCAACTGGATTATCGATGTAGTGGATGATGACTGTGGGCAGTGTTAAGGTGAACATCAAGAATAACTTAGGTTTGGTACCATATGGTCTGAAAATTACAGGTTCACATGATGATATGTAGAAATATCCTTGGCCCAGACATGCTAGGTATACCAAAATTTTGTGTAATAGTTGGCTAGTAAATAAAATTTTATGATGGGTACATCATCGCTTAGTAGGAATCATCATCTTGTTCAAATATTTGTAGTTGGAGAAACTCCAATAGTGCATTGCCAGCTAGCCTAGGTTCCAAAATTCATGAAGTAAGGAGTGTAAGAAGTTTTCCAAGTGACATCTTAGAATTTTAGCATTCTCTTCTCGTTTCCTCGTTCTCTTTCTTATTTTTCTCATTTTCTTCCTTTGTTTTGGTTGTCTATTGTTTTTCTTTTTAATGTTGTGATCCCATAGCCTACTAGATGATACCAACTAGTAGAAAAGCTTCAAGTGCTACCCTTGAAAATCTGCAATCATATGAAGCAAAGTTGGTAAGACTCGTGTAAGTAGGACAATGCATCATGCTAATATGGACATGAAATCATAAGAAAAAAATGCCTAAAAGGAAGAATCTGGACTCATGCACTGATATGAATTTTGAATGATCTGTGGCAATCTAATTCTATCCAGATGGGGCACTTATCCCATGGGTAGCTGAGAAATTTCTATAAATAGTACCTCATATACAGTAGTAGAAATTGCCAGAGAATAAGCCTCAAAGTGCAACTATAGCTAAGTGTTCCCATGGTGAATGACGATAGGAAAAATGAGTCCTTGTTGGATTGTGTTAAAAAGAAAGGCTACAATAAGATGGATTAATATCTTTGGCATTATGTCTACTCTTGGAATATCTTTGAGTGTCAATGGAGTATGTTTACAAAGATGTGATCTGTGGGGCTGTCCCATGGATTGGGAAATTCATCACGATGTCATCATGAGATAGCCCAAAGATTGCCTCCCCTTTTGTTTCATTACATTTCTACATACTTCTCATTCCTCTATCCCTCTCCTATGCTTGTGGTCACTAAATCCTTCGGTTAGTGGCACTTGTTTTTTTTTTGTTGTTGCCTCTTTCTCTATTTTCTTTCCTTATTTGCAGCGTTATGCATAGCGGTGAAACTTTTCCATTGGGGCGAAAAAACCCATTTTCAAAAATTCAAATTTGTGAAATTTTTGAGACCCAGACGTCGACCATGTAGCCGAAATTTTTGGGAAAAAAAAAATTTCGGTGTCTGTTAGCCGTACTTTGATGAGAGTATCACGAATATTTTAAAAAATTCACAAGTAATCCTGCCTAAATAAAGTACCCTTTTAGCCCTAAAATTTTAAAATTTCTAAATTATCCCGCCAAACTCACCAAGTATACCTCTATATATAATTAACACCCTAGGGAAAATACCTACACAATTCTTCACAACACTGAAACATTTTCTGCTAACGACCGCAACAAATTCAGCAACCGAATGGAACAGTGTCTTGTTTTGCAGCCGTACAAAATTAATTTTGCAACCGACTGGAGCAGTGTCCCGCTCTGCAGCCGAACGAAACTAATTATGTAATCGGTTGAATACTTTTGTGTTCATAACCTACTGTACATCTGGACGGTGCCTTACCAGCTTTCGACCACTACTGTGCAACCGGACAAATTTTTTTATGCTTTTGGATACAACCATGCAATTGGGCATGTATTTTATGCCACTAGAACCATTTTTGAATCCGGACACTTTTGTGCAACCGAACGGAACCATTTCTAAATTTGAACACTTTCGTGCAACCGAACGAAACCATTTTTGAATTCAAACACTTTTGTGCAATCGGGTGAAACCATTTCTGAATCCAAACACTTCTGTGCAACTAGACAGAACCATTTCTAAATCCAAACACTTGTGTGCAATACGAAACCATTTTTGAATCCAGACACTTTCGTGCAACCGATTGGACCTGTGTTTACCAGGATCATTGTTTGCGTGCGATCGAAACTAGTATCTTTGCATACAGACAAATTATCTTTTAGCACCAAGTTCTCTGTCACTTCTCTGCATTTCTTTATATTGCCATGTTCTGCTTGTTATTTTTCCAGGTTTTGAATGTCATTGCTCTGTTGAGTTTGTTCCCTTGTTTTTCTCTGTTTTGTCATTGCTCTGTTGAGTCTGTTCCCTTGTTTTCTCTATTTTTTATTTGATTCTTAGTTTTAATTAAGATATTTTTTTATTGCTACGATTATACATAAGTAAATGCTTTGGTTCTCTATTGACATATTGATGCTCTTTTTCTCTATTAGAGTGCTTTCACCAGAATAATAACTAGTGGAATAAACTGATAAAATCACAATAAAGAATGGCTGGAAAAAAGTATGTATAATTTACTACCCAACAATTTTTTATTCTATTTACAATAATATCTAAAGGCCTCCAGAAAATACACCCTCTTTAACTTTTTTTTGTCACTAGTAAATTGTCACCTAGTGATGGAAAGAAGGGCACCAAATCTTCTTTTGAAAATAGTATCCTCAAATATTTTAGCCAAACTTTGAAATGCGACGAGCCAACGACATCTATGTAAATTCAAGGTACAAATGATTTTTTACTTCCCAGTATGTGCTTGATTGACGATTTGTATATTTTTTTGTAAATTTTTTCATCCAATAGTGAAAAAAAATATTATGGTATCCTACTATGCAGAATACCCTATCAATCCTGATATGCCTCCACTTGAAGATATTCCCCAAGAAGAGATGACTTTCATTTAAAATCCCCTTATAAATGACATCCAATAAACACCTTATGACAACATGCAAAATGACATCACAATTGAAAATGAAAGTGATAAATCAAAATCATTACAAGCGTCAATTAAATCTTCAACCAAAAATTCCAAAAAAAGAAAAGCATCTCTCTGGATACTTGGAAGGGGATTTAGGAAAGAATGGGTAGAAATATTTCTCTGGCTTGATCCTGTCATGGTCGAGGATAACCAAATTGATGAAAAAGAATTTAGATGCAAAATTTGCAGTTGGAGACTTGGTAAGGATCATAGGCTTCAAAACAAGATTGATACAATTGAAAAACATGCTAGCAAATGTTATGTTAAATTTATAAAAAGTAATGGTGAAGTTACTAAAGAAGTTAAGTGGAAGGATGCATCAGAATGTATACATTTAAGATATGATATAGAATATGACAATCACTTAAAGCAACAACAATATCTTGTTGAGAAATGTGGAACAATTGGAGCCCAATTTGACAAATTACAGAAGACTATTTTAGCTTCAAAAAGTAAGCAGTTTACCATTGTTTACAATATTCTCAAGAAAGGTAGACCAATATCCAATTTTATTGATTATAAGCAGCTATTATGCCTTTTAATGTGCAAAACCTTCCTAGTTCTCATTGGTCAGACCGAAGTGGTTGGGAAATGGTAAAATGTTTATCTTTGGTTGAGAAAGAAGACCTAAGGTAGCAACTAAAATTCCCAAATTCATTTCACTTTCTATTGATGAGGTAACAGCTGTGGATAACACTTCTTGGATTTGCATGCATGTGTACACTTTTCAAAATCGTGTTAGAAGGCCTATTTTGTTGGGAATGCAAAAGATGTTAGAAAGTTCAAATGCAAAAAATATTTATAATGTTGTTGTTAAAAGTTTAAAGAATATTGCAGGAATGAATGATATAGACATTGCAAAAAAATTAATTTGTGTTGGAGCTAATGGAGCTGCTATTATGCAAGGTCACGGGTCTAGTCTATGTGTTCGACTCTAAACCACAGTTGCACCATATATGATCCCCATTCACTGTATGGCTCATAGAGTAAATCTTGCATATGAAATTGTGAGCACATTTTCAAATGTTGCTAAAGTTGAAAACCTTGTTCGTGATATTCATTCTTATTGCTCATTAAGTCTGAAAATATTTGCAGAGTTTCAGCAATTTGCACTAGGATTTACAGAAGGGAAAAAAATGTTAAAATATGTGGATACAAGATGGATTTCACTATTTCAACCTGCTCAGAGATTTTTGGCAGAATATCAATCACTAACAGGGTTTATGCATGCAAATCGCATAATAGTTGATAAGGCAAAAGATATGTTGTTCCGTTTGATTGACTTGGAAATACTTTTGACATTATGTGGTATTCTTCCAATGTTAAAATAAATGAACAAATTAATTAATCTTGCACAAGAGAGATCTATCTATATCGTTGATTTTATGAGGATGAAAAAATAAATATGCGTGCTTCTTGATTCATTATGTGTCTAATACAGATTTTACAGAACCTGTATTTGATAGTTGGAATACATTGATAAACGTGAACAATCCAAAAAGCTTTTTGAAGTTTGACATCAATGATCATCTCTGTATTAATGTTCATGAAAAGATGATACTTGTTTATTGTTTTGAAAGGCAATCAAGTATTGTTGTGGAAGATTTTGAAGAAGTTCCTATAACACATAATATATTTCATGTTGTAATATAGAAAACAAAGAGTAATTTGTCAAATATAGCAAAAACTTTGACAGGTGAGATAAGAGAACAGTTTTAGAGAGATGAGTTGCTTGAGTCCATGGGTGTGGTTAACCCCATGTTTTGGGGGTCTTGTACTAAACACATTTTTGTAAATGATTTGTTTATTAAATATATGGGTAATCTCATTGACCATTTCAGTAAGAGTGTTGAAGTCAATGGTGTAGTAATTAATGATATACTCAACAGTGAACTTTTGAAAGAACAGTCATCGCATTTTGGAAGAACAATGGTTTTGCAAACATCACTTATGTCAAGTGTCCATGAGATTGGTTCCACTACATGTTTATGGAAAAAATTGTATCCAAGCACAGTCTTAAAAGATACTATAAGTGAATACTTTCGTTTATATAAATTATGTGAAACAATGATTTTGGGATCATTCGAAGATGAAAGAGTTTTCAATGCACTTGCTTTTGTTAAATCTAAAATCCGCAATAGACTTGACAAGAATTTAGAAAATTATTTAAGAATTTATGTGTCCTCATATCAGTTGGATACATTTTCGTATGACAGGGTGTTGGAATACTGGCATTCCTTGGTAGATAGAAGAGAAGCGTTGAATACGATTTATAACGACGATGTTGATGCTTTTTGTGATCAGATGGTGGAGATACAGATTTATGCTATGCTTCATAATGATTCTGGACAAGCTGATATGTTTCAGCTTCCATAGTGATAATTTTCCATGATTTCATTGAAAATAATAAACACGAACTGATTTGATAGCAAATTTCTCAATATTGTTCTAGATTTATATGATTTCAATGAATTATTGTTTTAAATCATATTATTGTTTTAAAATTACATGGCTTAAATCATTTTTGTAGATTGTAAAATTTTATGTTTGGGTCTTAGTGTCTAAACTCTCATTTCATTGACAATGATAAATACAAATTGGTTTGATAGCAGATTTCTGAATATTGTTCCAGATTTATATTATTTCAATGAATTATTTTTTTAATAACTTTCATGTGCATCATAACTTTTTTCAAACCTAAATAAGCTATTGCAGTTTTTTTTAAATGTTTTCAAACAAATTAAAATTGTATGTTTGGGTCTTAGTGTATCAACTCTCATTTCATTGACAATGATAATAACAAATTGATTTGATAGAATATTTCTGAATATTGTTCCAGATTTATATTATTTCAAGGAATTGTTTTTTTAAATCACGTTATTGCTTTAAAATTACATGGCTTAAATCATTTTTGTAGATTGTAAAATTTTATGTTTGGGTCTTAATGTCTGAACTCTCATTTCATTGATAATGATAAACACAAATTGGTTTGATAGCAGATTTCTAAATATTGTTCCAGATTTATATTATTTCAATGAATTATTTTTTCATAACTTTCATGTGCATCATAACTTTTTCAAACTGAAATAAGCTATTGCAGTCTTTTTAAAACGTTTTAAAAAAAACTAGATATTGCATCATAACTACAAATTAGATATTAGATATTGCAGTCTTTTTCAAACCCAAATTATGTGCATCATATCTTTCTCAAACCAAAATTAGATATTGCAGACTTTTTTAAAACATTTTCAAACAAAAAAATTCAAATTAACTAGTTCAAAAAGATTTATATTACATCGTTCAAACATTTTGAAACCAAAAAATTACATAAAATTTTCAAAATCAAATATTACATTACACTTTCATTCCGAAATTAGATATTATAATCTTTTTAAAACATTATCAAACAGAATATTTCATATTAACTAGTTCAAAAAGAAGCATATTACATCATTCAAATATTTGTAAACATAAATATAACATAACATTTTCAAATAGAAATTAATATATTGCAATCTTTTTTTAAACATTTTCCAACTCATATCTCAAATGTTACATACCAATTTTAAACAGAAATTCCCAAATATTAGATAACATTTTCAAACTCAAATATTACATAACATTTTCAAACCCAAGTTTTGTGCATCATAACTACAAATTAACTATTTAAAAAAGACACATATATATTTTTTTTGGTAGATAAGATACTATAGCATTAATACTGGGTTTTACAAGTTGACCCAAAACCTTTTACAAAAATCAGCCCAGGGTTGTTGATGAACATATCCTTACTAAGGATCCTATATATGTAAAATCTACATGCCGCCAAAGCCATTACATCCGGTAAGGCACATAGCCTATTATCAAAAAAAAATTTCCCATACAACATTTTGGATATACCTTGAGAAAACACACATGCATCATAATTACAAAAAATAAATAGACATGGATACCTTCCTTGAGACAATCGAGAAACAAAAATCTGCAGACACACATAGCAAAGTACTGAAAAAAACTTCCACAAGATTTGTATTGACAATTACTCTTAATAATTCTTTGGTAATTTCTTTCTTCCATATATGACATGCTTTGGTACCACATATTATCTTGGCCAATCAGCCTTGGAGAAGTGAACCTGTTGGCTAGATTTATGGTAGTGGCTATTTGGTGGTCCATGTGGCTTTGGTTCGAAGTCTTATATTGTCGTTTCTTTCCTTCCCTGTGATTATCAACCAACCTCAAATTACTAATACGACTAGGAGCCATGTTATCTAACATGTGACTGTCCCCATTAGTCTTTATGGTATTTCCAAGCAGCATCCACGAAGACTGACAACTCAGATAACTTTTATTGTGAGTCCAATTCAAAAAAGAGACGAAAATACTCCTACCCTTCGAACTTACAATGCCTTCCCTGTTGGTAAATTTGACTATCATTCTTGGCATTCTTATTGAATAAGATCCTCTACTTCACTCGGGACACCGTGTTCCCATTTGAAAAATTTGTCACCATCGACACCCAAATTGACTAGCTTATCAGCAATTTTGTTAGCTTCTCGAAAGACATGTTGGGCTTTTCTGTCCTGTCTTCCCTGGAAAAAGATCCTAGCCTCTTTAACAATTGTTTTAATCCTCCAAGGAGGTGTTTTCCAATTATTGAGGAGATTTATAACATGCATAGAGTCACCTTCTATGATCAAATTGCCTTCTAAGTCTTGAGTCATTTGAAGGCCTCTCCACATAGCTCTAGCTTCAACTTCGTTGTTTGTCCTTATTCCCAAATATTTGGAAAACGCAAGCATAATATTCCCATTATGATCTCACACAATGCCACCAGTGCCTTCTCTACCAAGATTGTCCTTAGCTGCTCCATCAAAATTAAGCTTAAACCAACTCGTAGGAGGTGGAGACCACTTAACATTGGCTCTGGGGTTGACTACCCTAGGCACAAACTCATCTAACAAGGTTAAGCTTAAAGATTGAGCAATCGTGGTCTCCTACATATGAGGTTTACAACTATCAAAATGGATAAGGTTCACATTCTCATTGGTAAAGGATAGGATCCTGGCAATGATAGTTTGATGATCATGGATAGACTCATTAAAGACTTTATGGTTCCTTTCTAACCACACCTGCAAAAGATAGTGATTGAGACAAATTTTCCACATGTATCCAAGTCTTTGGCTTGAAAATGGGTAAGGCCACTGGACAAACAAATCAAGTACAATGGCTATTTTAACCCATGAAATATTGAAGGCCTAAAAAACCCCACTTAGGACAGTCAAGGAAAAAGGGCACTCAAGGAAAATGTGATAAATGGTCTCCCAATTAGCCCTGCACAAATAACAACGATTAGTGATACAAATACCTTTACGCATCATATTATCAATGGTTAGAATTATTCCTTGGATAACCAGCCATGAAAATACTACAATTTTTGGAATTAAATTTTTTATCCAAACTAAGTCCTTTTGGAGGACAAAATCCTCATCATCAAGTAGAAGCTGGTAAGCTGATTTAACAGTGAACTGCCCGTTTTCTATAGGATCCCATGTCACTTGATCTTCCTTGGATCTCATGGGGATAAACTGTTACCCAAGAATGTTACAAAGATCATTTGATTCTGCTTGAAATCCTTGAATTCTTATTTGTTTCCACTTTATTCTACCTCTATCCTCAACCATATAATCGAAGACTTTTTTGCCAATGAGTTATTTTGTGATATCTCTGATTTGGGCTAAGTTAGGATATTGTGTCAGTGGTTTGTCCTTAGCCCACCTGCCATTCCAGCAATTTATCCTCTCACCATTGCCTAAAACCCATCTTAAACCTTTTTTGATGATTTTATTACAATTAAGAATTGCTTTCCAAAAAGCAGAACCTCTGATTGGAACTGAGTCACTTAGAAATTCCATATTTTAAAGATACTTTCGTTTGATGATAGCTATCCATTCATTTTCTTCACCAGAAATGAGGCGTCACGCCTGCTTAGCTAGTAAAGCTAAATTTATATGAGCAATTCTCCTCAGATCTAAGCCCCCATTTTCGTTGGGTCTGCACACTTTGGTCCATCCTACAAGGTGTATCATTTTTTTCTCCTCTGATCCAGTCCATAAAAATTCTTTTTGGAGTTTCTCAATTTTCTAGAAAACCTTCACAAGGGCTTTGAAAATAGAGAGTAAATAGACTGGAATGCTCTAAAGAGAGGCCTTAGTGAGGGTCAACTTTCCTACTTGAGATAGAAGATGACCTTTCCATCCAGCAAGTTTTTTTTGAATTCTTTCAATAACCCTGTCCCACATTGACTCTCTCGGATAACCAATGAAAAGAGGGAGACCAAGATACGAAGTGGGGAGGTTTGCTATATCACACCCTAAAATTTTTGCAATCCTTCCTTGCCTTTGAATGGGGGTGTTCAAGAAATATAACTTGCTTTTACTGAAATTAACTTTCTAACCAACATCGTCCTCGTAGAGTTGCAGGATGTATTTAATTATTTTGGCCTCAACCACTAATGCCTTAGTCAATATAAGGGTATCATCAATGAATTATTAGTGAGAAACAACCCTAGTGAGATATTTTGCCTTGATTCCCGATATTAGCCTTGAACTGCAAGTATTTTTTATGGTTTTGCCTAAAGCTTCTGCCACAATGATGAATAACATGGGGCTGATAGGGTCCCCCTGCCGAATTCCTCAGTGACTTTGAAAGTAACCAGCAGTTGTTCCATTAACTAGAATCGAGAGCCATGCTTTAGAAATACATTCTTTGATCAAATTAACCCATTGGTGGTGAAAACCAAACTTAAGGAGAACAACAATTAGAAAGTCCCAATTTAGCCTGTCAAATGCTTTGTTCATATCAAGCTTGAGGGTAAAAACAGACCTGTTAGTCGTATGAGCAGAGTGCAGAGCTTCATAAACTGTGATAACTCCATCCAAGATTGACCTACCCTATACAGAGCTTCCCTGGCATGGATATATGATGCGGGGCAGAATATCTCTCATTCTATTTGCAATGGTTTTAGTTAGGATCTTGTAAGAAACATTGCACAAACTAATTGGCCTGAAGTCAACCATAGATTCAGGGGTTTGCTTCTTAGGAATTAGAGAAATAAAAGTAGATTTGATACCTTTTGGGATATGATTGCTTGCTTGGAATTCTCTAACAACAAAAATTACATCCTCACTTACGATGTCCCAAAAATCTTGATAGAAACGAGGGGGAAAGACGTCGGGTCTCGGGGCTTTGTCTGGCTCCATGCTAAACAAGGCTTCCTTAATTTCCTCATCATAAAATGGAGCTAGAAGCTTAAGGTTTATATCCTCATTTATTATACTAGGAATGGATTGCAAGAGTATCTTTGGCCTCCTCATTGCACTGTGATTCCTGACCAAGGATAGAATTGAAATAAGTTACTGCCTCCTTTCTAATTTATGTTAAGTCTTGAGTAATAGAACCATCTACTTTTTAAAAAAAAATTATCTTGTTATTGCTTCTGTTTCTAAGCGTGGTGACGTGAAAAAACTTGGAATTTGAATCTTCATCTTTCAACCAAAGAGCCCTTGATTTTTACCTCCAATAGATTTCCTCATAGGCCAAAATGTTATGAAACTCTACTAGTTTTGTTCGTTCCTCCTGCCTAGTAGTTTCATCAGCATCACCATGTTGGATCCTCTGATCAATTATCTTCAAACTTTCAAAAACCTGTTTTTTAAACCCAAATATTACATACCATTTTCTAACTCAAATACTACATAACATTTTCAAACCGAAAATAAATATTCCAGATTTTTTAAAACATTATCAAACATAAATTACATGACATTTTCAAACATAAAATTTCATATTAACTAGTTCAATAAAAATATTTTACATCGTTCAAATATTTATAAACTCAAATATAACAAAAAAAATTCAAACAGAAATTAATATATTGCAGTCTTTTGAAAACATTTTCAAACTCAAGTCTCAAATAATACATACCAATTTTAAATAGAAATAACATATTTCAGTATTTTTAAAACATTGTCAACATTTTCAAATTTTAATCTTTTGATTGGTGCTTGGATGCTTCACTAGTGTTTGGAGTTGTTGTTTATTTTCCTTTAACAACTTCTGTTTCTTTTGGCAGTGCTCCAACTCTAACAAGGTTGTCATGTACTTTCACAATACTTGACACACATGCAACTTCTTCTTTGTTTGGATCTTACAGTATTGTTGGAAGCATTTCTTTCATTTTATCAAGCACCTTTTTTGGATCTTCATGCAGCTTCTCTCTGACGTATTTTTTTAAACGATTGTTTTTTGAAATATTTTGACTGCATTTTCTTTTTCATTTCCATTGATTTCATCAAACATGATTTTGTTGTAAGAATATTGACATCCATGCTCTTAACCTGTGTTTTCAAGTTTTCAAAATTTGACTGCAAAACAAATTGAAAACTTAATTCAAAAGGGATATATTGAAATTATTACAAATTTTCAAGAAATATAAAAATTTAAATACAATAGAAAATTGGAATATATATAACTTTTTTTCCTCAGCCAATTCTTTTGCAGCCTCAGCAACTGCAACCCTTTCCTTATCAAAAGCCCATAAGTTGTAAAATGCTTGGGCTTCAGTATTAACATTCTCCAATCTACCAACAACAACATTTAAGACATCATCTTCATAAATAAATCAGATTTAACTATTCCTGAAGTAGCCTGTTTTAGCAAGCCATCAAGCTTTTCAGGTTCATATTTGACTAAAGAATAAATAGAATCCCTTTTTTCATAATTTTTATATCGGACATTAATTTCCCTAATAAGGACCTTTGCCCGATATTCCCATTCTTTCAAATCCTGCAAATCTTTCAAAACAAACTCTTGAATTATTGACTCGTTACTTGCTGCCAATGAAATATGTTCATTAAAATTGAAAACATCATCCTCAATTTGAGGACCTTGAGGATGAGGGTTATCTCCTTGGGCTCTGCTGAGCTATAGGGACTTCTTCTCATGCTAGATATTTAAGCACATTTGTTGCCCTGAAGCCTTCAATCTCGCCCTACATCATGTAATCCTCATCAATTGGAATATTATCTAATCTCTGTCCAGAACATTCAGGTACCTGTGAATTTGAATAAAATGTAAACTGAGAGAATCCATGCCCCCCAAACTTGTTGCTGGTCTTTGTGATCTATGTGGTTGTGAAATCCCATGCCCAGAATTTCATGAAGTGGCTTGTGAAAACAAACACTTTCCAACACCGACTTACCCTCGCATAGGCTGAGGTTGTGACTGTCCATGTTGTTGATTGCATGTAACCGGTGAGTGTGATGCTTGTGGAGGAGGTGGTGGCGGCATATGCCCTCTAACTTGTGATGTTACTACTTGAACACGAGAATCAACTAAAAACAATCAAAAATATTTTGTTACAATTCTACTTAAAATAAAAAGAAATCTAAATTTTAATTAACTACACATAGAATCATAGATTTACCTAATGAAATGTGCTGCAATTGTCCTACATTGGGGGAGGGATTGGCCACACTAGATTTGGCTTGCACATTTTGTGCATACCCAGATGTACGAGAAACCCCATGAGTAGTTGCTTACCTAGCACGTTTGTGTGACCTATGCATAGTAACATGTGTTGCTTCAGAGCCCGTATCTTCAAAATCACCTGTTTGCTCCGACCTGTGACCCCTATTGGCAACAATCTATTTACTCCTTGAAATTTTTGCCTTCGCCTGCATATAGATTAAAAAAATTTAAAAAATGAATGTAGTAAACTATAAAATAGTATGTCAAAGACAATGATGTAGTTATTACCCTCAATTCCTCTAGTGTCATGGCAATAGAGTGTAGTTTTGAATAATAACAGTTGGTACAGGAGTAGTTGACAAATTATAAAAAGACTCAAAATATAAAGCTAAAAGATAATTTACACTGTCTTGAGGGGCTGAGTCTTGGGGGACTGAGTCTTGGCAGTTGCAAGTTGGACCGCGTGCAACTCAGTACTGACTCGATCTGAAATATAGGTACACCAATCAAACTTTTGATTTTTTCAAACTGAACAATATAATACAGTGCCCAAAATAGAATTTTTGGTCTTCCCAACAGAATAAGCCTGGCATGGAAAAACTCGATAATGGCCTTCATAGTTTGATGGTTAACATCGCTAATCATTAAACCTCTTTTTTTTTGGCGTTAGAAGCTACATAAAAAAATTCTATGTCAATTTTGAAATTTAAAACATTGAAAATTAATAAAATACATTTAAAAAGATTTATACCTGTCAAATATTCTGATGAAATACCGTAATTTTTATCGAGGTGTTCTTTGTCATCTGGAGAAAGCTATGACCTCGATGACACTTGATTAAAACCAATAAATGGAAGACCTGTCAATCTGTGAATATCTGCAAGGGTGATGCTAAAAACAACATTTTTAGTTCGTAGATTAATGCTTACAATACCCTTGTCGTGGTCATAACCAGAGATAATATTTTGCAGGAGCACTTTGTCTGTTATGAAATGTGGCATGGAAATAAGGGTTGATAAACCTACGTTATGGAGCCACTGAAAGTCCATCTCTAGCATTGTCATGAGATCTGATATCAAAGTGCACACAAAATTCTTGAATTTGGGTGCGATTGTGGAAGGGGTATCCATTGGAAGTAGTTGGAAGTGGAAGAAAAATGATTGGGAATCGAAACTGAAAGGTCGATCAGAAAGGTTAGCTCTGGTTGTAGCAGTCACAGAAACGAAATGGGAAAATGACTGTTGATGCTCTTTTATAGACTTAAAACATATTTGACACATGGCAACATCGTATTAGACATTTAGGATAGGACATGCAGTATTAGATACATGGTAGTACAATGGCATTCGGACTAAACTATGCTTTCGATTTGATACAGGAGCGTTTTATGCAACCATTTCAGCCCAAACAATGCATCCGAAACAAAGTATGCATCCATCCAACAAACAGATGCATAATATGTTTCAGCAATATACCGGATACACAATATGCATTCGACCATTACCTAGAATATATTATGTATCCGAATAGCACCCAGATGCAAAACATGAGTTGGACATTATCCCGAATGCATATTATGTTTCGAGCAACGATTGGATACATAATATGGACCCGGGTTAACGTTGGAGTATATTATGCATTTGGGCAATGACCAGATGCATAATATGCATCCGAGATAACGTCGGTGCATATTATGCATACGAGTTTTATCCTGGATGCATATTATATTTCGGGTAACGACTGGATGCATAATATGCACCCGGGTTAACACCGAAGCATATTATGCATCCATGCAATGGTCGGATGCATAATGTGCATCCGAGATAACGTCGAAACATAATATACCTTCGGACATTGCTCGAATGCAAAATCTGATCCGAAAACTATATTGGATACATATTATGCTCCGGGTAATGCCCGAATGCATAATATGCATTTGACATTATCCCGAATGCATATTATGCATCCGACGTTATCCCAAATACATATTATGCATCCGAATTTTGTCCAGAATATAATATGCATCCGAGGTAACGTCCGACTTATATTGTGCATTCGACCGTTATCTGACACATAATATGTAGTCGACCGTCATGAAACACATCATGTTGTCGACCATCGAGGAGCATGTTATCGTCGTAACATTAAATGCATCCGTCCATTACCCGGAACATTATATGCATCCGGTTCGTGGTCGTAAAAAGCCAAGATCCAAGACAAGACACGTTGGTCTTCTTCCTGACGAGTGTAGTTGATTTCTTGCCTACTACATCCGTCAAAAAGAGGCCACCCTTCTTGTCTTAAATCTTTGCCTACTTTACTATGAAGGAAGTTTCTTATTTAAGCTTTGAAATTAGAGTGCACTAAATCATGTGGGATAAATAGTTATGTGGGATAGATAGTTATATGGGATCAACTTTACCAATATTGCATGGGTTTTCCCCTAACAATGCCAATAGCGATACGTTGTGTCATGCTACAATCCTTATCTTTACTAGACATCATATCATATCTCTTACTTGAATATCCAAATTTTGAATGTTGTCAATCATAAAAATGCATCCGGTTCGAGACCGATACTTATTATGCACCCGGCTCGAGACCATTTCATATTTTGCAACTCGTTCGAGGCCAGACTATATTATGCATCAGGTTTGGTTCTGAACCATATAATGCATCCGGTCCGAGGAAAGATCATATTATGTATCCGTTCCATTACCGAGTCAAAATTTGCGTCCAAGCTTTTGCCAAGATTTTAAATGTAGTCAGTATCTTTTTTGCCTGGTCCGGCAAAACTTTGAAATTCACCCTTTTTTGCCAATTTTTTGAGAAAAATTAAAGTCATTCGCCATGCCATCATACATGTAGTTCGACAGGTTTCGCCATTGTTTTGAAATAGTTTCGCCATTTTTTTATGAGTACCTTTGGGGTCCTACCTCTTATGCATAACCCTACTTCTTTGTGTTCTTGTTTTCATTTCTCATTCTACCCTCTCCTTTTGTCCTCTTTTCTCCCCTTTGGCCCCCCTTCTTTTCTTTTTCTCCATTATGTTCCATTTTTTTGTGTGTGTAGTTCCCACCCCATCGCTTGTCATCCTCCTTTGTCCTACAATCTTGTCTAGTTGATTTTTTTTGTGCCTCTTCTATCATTTTCTTCTCTCTTTCCTTGTTTGAAAGTGTTTTTTTCTAAAAGATGGTTTTCTAGGTCCTTGTTTCCATAATTAAAATCCCTTGTGAGTCATCAAAAGTGTGGGTGAAATTTTTGATGCATTCACCCACGTGCTCCTTTTGATAGGCAAGATGATTAAAATAAGATTTTGGAGTCGAATCTATAAGAGCCAAGTGGTGGTTGTTGAGAAGGAGTTCAACGTAATCATGATCAAACATTTTGAAGGATGGGTTCGGATGTAATAAAGGCAATGGATGTATAGTGGTAAGAGCTGAGATGAGAACCTGGTACTTCAAAAAAATACCTAAGTGCTGGAAATGGAAAATAAATGGTCACCATGGGGACATACGATGGACCCCAAAATACCATCATGAGTGTAGAGTGAGGTGATTCCTAAAGCCCCATTAAACCAACATGTAAATTTGGCTAAGTATTGCTTCCAATAGAGAAACAAGCATTCTTGGAGCCCAAGCGGATCTCAGAAGTCCACCACCAACATGATGGATGGAAGAACGAGATCCTTAATACCCGTAAGATAAGCGACAGGCAGATAAATGGGATGCAAGTGGACCCTAGCCAGACCCTGAATCCTCGTCACAAAAATGCAACACAAGTTGCCTAAGTACAAGACTAGGTGGAGGTTTGGGCATCCCTCATTCCCTTGAAGAATCCCAAAATTCCACCCGATATGGAAAGTGATGCAAAGCCCAAAAATTTATCTTGAAAAAAATGAAGCATAGTAGGTGGAGTTTTGGGTCGATAGCAAGCAACAAGCGGATTCCAAAAGTTTGCCCATCATGGAATTCTTACCACATTAGAGTACCTTTGTAGGAAGGAAAGCAATGCCCCATTTATGAAAGTGCACGATGGGTGGCTAGCAATAAAGAGGTTTGGTGCTCATTCAATGGGTGACAATAGGTCGAGTCTTGCATCCATGCAAGCGATCAACTTCAATAGGCTTAATAGTGCATTTAATTGTCATTCCCTCTTAGGAGTAGGTGGATGAATTTATGATTCATCAGATCATTCAAATGAGGTAGAGATGATCCAGGGTCTAGATTCAAGTTGTATTGTCTGCCTTATTCTAGTAGTCATCTTTCGCTATAGACTACAGAATATTAGAAGAGATTTGCAGCATGGCCATCCCTGCTGGCACGACCACATTGTCTCATCCACCATCCACTATCTTGAATACAACATTTATTGTAAATTTTATATACTAGAATGCAGGGCATTCCAAAAGGTAGACTCTTTAGCAATTACAACTCATATATAATATTTTTCTATTCGAGAAATATAAGTTTACTACTGTTTGGTCTTCAATTAGGCTCTTGAATGTATGAATTTTGAATGTTTATTTCTGTTAAAGCTAGTCGGATGGATATGCTCCAATTCTACAATTTGGATTTCATGCATTTGTTGGACATTTGAGTCCCTAAGCTAAAAGTTGTCATTGATGTCAAAAGAACCTATGTAAGTAAGCACTATAATTTTACTCCACAAAGAGATTCATGAGAAGCCAAGATTTTGATCAAGGATTCTAGAAGGGATGCATGGCATTTGGTTCCAAAAGGAGCTTCAAGGGAAGCTTAGCAAAATATTTTTATGAAAACCAAGGAAGGCAAGGAAATGTTTTATTTAAAACCAATGGATGGCAGATTTGAAATGGTTTTTTCTTAAAACCCAAGTTTTTGTTTCATCAAAAAAGGTGCCTCGGTGATGGAGAAATTTAATTTTAAAGGTTTAGTTTAAATTTTAATTTATTTAAAATTTTAATTTTAATTTTAAAATTAAATAAAAGTTTTTTTCCTCCTTTCTTATTGGCGCCACCGACGTCATGAGGGCAATGTTAAAATGGCCGACGTATTCGCATTGAAGGATGGCTTATATAAATAAGCCAAAGGTTTTCCATTTAAAAAACCTAAGGAGTGTCGCATGATTTTCGAAAACCCAAAAGTATTTTTGCATCCGAATATTGTGCAACGAATTTCATGGAGTGTGACGTGGGTAGTCAAGTCGTGGACGGTCAAAGTTTTGGCACCTTATGAGGAAAGCGCACGCGGCTTAAGGAAGAGAGTGCCCAAGGCACTCACGTGGGCAGTGTTAGCTCAAGCGGCTTAGCTGCCGCTTGGCAGCACGGTAGGCAGAGGTTCGAAATGCCAAGGCCCTTTGAGGGCTCCTTTGAGGTATGCACTTCGAATCCGATATTTGCAGGGGTCAACATTTTAATTAAAATATTTGCTTGCTATAGTTTGATTATGATTTTTATGGGAGATATAAGGTTGAGCAAGCTTTAATATTTTAATAAGGTTTGATATTTGATTAATGTGAGATATTGCCTAAGAAAGCTTTGTGATTATTTTTTAGTGCAAAAGTGTTGAAAGGGATAAAAAATATTTGATTTATTTTATGGTATAAGTGGTTTGTGGAGTGACAAGGTTATGCAATGATTTGATTTATTTTATTTTATGGTACAAGTGGTTTTATGAGTAATAAGGAAGTTGTGCATTAATTATTAAGAAGGTTTTCTAATTAAAATCCTTGGTGAATATAATTGTGCAGTGGAGTAATGTTGATTATTTTGTGGTCTTCTAACCCTTGTGAAGATTGGCAAAAGAATATTGTTATTGTGGCAGATTTTCAAAGAGGCTTCTTCATCTTCATAAAAGGTATGGGCACATTCTCCTATTTATGATTATGGTGGTTGATTTATGAAAATATCTTTGGAGTGAAAAGGATTGATTGTGGTTTCCTTTTTTAAAGTGATTGGTTTAATGCTTCAAGGTTTTTTGCATTGAGATTAAACCTTGTTTTATAAGCATTGTTGTTGGAGCCCATTGGTTGTGCAAAGAACTTGAACTTGAGTTAGAAAAGAACATGAGTATCATTGTTATGTGAGATTTGTTGTTGAGCATTGTTGGAAACATTTTGAGTTGGTTGATACATGCTTGGACTAGGGTTTGTGAGAAAGGGTTTTTCATTGAGGTGATTGGTTGAGTTAAGTTGATTGAGCCTAATCAAGTGGATGCATGTGGTTGTTCAAGTTCCATAAAACAAACTATTCTATATTCTTGATTTGATTTGAGATTGAGATTTGAGAATAGAACATATAGTCTCTAACAATTCTCTTTATGCTTCTATGAGATTAATTTGAGTTGAGATTGGGATTTGAGTATAGAATATAATCAGTCTCTAAAATTATCTTTATGCTTCTATGAGATTGATTTGAGGACTTATTGAGCATATTTAAGCAAATCCTAGAGAGGACTTGTTGAGAATATTTGGACAAGTTTTGTGTGGACTTGTTGAGCAGATTTGGACAAGTTCTGTGTGGACCTGTTGAGCAGATTTGAGCAGGTTCTGTGTGGACCTGTTGAGCAGATTTGGACAAGTTATGAGTGAGCTTGTTGAGCAGATTTGGACAGGTTCTGTGTGGACCTATTGAGTAGATTTGAGCAGGTTTTGTGTGGACCTGTTGAGCAAATTTGGACAAGTTCTGAGTGAGCTTGTTGAGCAGATTTGAGAAGGTTCTGAGTGAACCTATTGAGACAGAGCTTTAGAGGTGACAGAGTATAGAGGATAGAGTCTTAGTGGATAGAGATTCAACAGCCAGGACAATTTAAGATAGATCTGAGTGAGGAGTCTTCAAGTGGAGAGAGATCCATCAGTTAGTGCAGCAGAGAGACGAAGTCTTCTAGAAGATCACTAGCCAGAGTAGAAGGGGAAAGAGTTCTCCTATGGAAGAGATCCATGAACTTGAGATTAGGGTATCAGCATCTCCTTTGGACAGAGGTCCATAAACATTGTAATTGGGAAGAATTGAGATTGATTGAGAAAATTTTAGTAAAATATTTTTTTCGTGGAGTAGACCACATTGGGTGAACAACGTAAATTGTGGTGTCTCTATTGTGTATGGTGTTTTGTGCATTACTTTAATTGCTGCTATTGATACTTCTATCTATACACTGCATTATATTGAATTGAAAGACAAATTAAAAAGGGGTCTTATACTTTTCACCCCCCTCTAAGTATAAGCCTGTGTTCTTCAACATTTCATTTGATAGTTTTGGAATTCACATTCAATCTTTATGTTAGATGCTAAACAAAAGTGATGATTGGCTGATATGTTAGATGATTCACTTGTGTTTCCTACAAAGGTTTAAGTTTTCTCTACATATGTTTTTATGCGACTAAATTCGTCCTCTTTTAAGTTTTAGTTTCAACTTCATTTGCTTTCTTTCAACTCTTATTTTCTCTCATCGTTGTTAGATAGGACACCCCAATAACTAGCCTTCTTCGAAGATTGATCGCAAAACCTCCAGCTTTGCGGTTGTTCAATGCTAGTCGAGTTTTGTAAGTGAGCAAACTTTTTTGTTAGACCAAATTTCCAATCAACACTTTTCTTAAGAATTTCTCACATTAACCAGATTAAAAATATATATGATACTTCTTCTTAGACATAAAAATTCATTACAAAAACCGTTAAAAGAATAAAAAGTGAGTCACAATTAAAATTTGTATTTATATAAAATAAAATTAATAGTTTTTTATTTTTGGTAAGTAGATTAATTTATATACAAAATGTGTTTTTTAAGAGGATACCAAAACCTTATAACAAGAGAGGTCGTAGCCTTTACCATTAGAGAGAGCCCCTTGGGCTAATACATTAGGTACCATATGAAAACTTCCCAAAAAAAAAAAACACAGTGATGACCGTGAGGGCTACATCAAACCCTTCCAACGGAGGTCAAAAAACAACTAAAAAAATGATGAAAAACACATAAGCATCCATTATATATATCGCTGCCACCAGACGACAAAAAGGAAACCGTCCCAGGAAACTTCCTTACACATCCTGATCCTCATGGATCTCACACCCCTTAAAGTTCTTGAGGATCCTCACCATTGCATTTGTAGAGGAGAGGATGTTGGTCATCATGTCTAACAAGAACTGGGGAGACAACCCCTCTGCTTCACTCTTAGTGTCAGAGTTGATTTGTTGTGGTGGAGTCCCTTTCTCCTTCTTCACCTTCTTAAGTCGCAGAGATGATCGGGATGGGGTCGGGGCGTCAGTCTGCCCTCTCTTAGCTGGCTTGCTATGGGAAACTCTTTGGAGGGATACAGGATTGGCCACATTAGTGGGGCTGCTTCGGATAGGGCTGGAAGTCCCATCCTCTTGAACAAAACTAGGACTACCCAGGGCTTGGGTAGCAATAGGAAGGACCGCCTGGGGCAGAGGAAGGTTCGTAGCGACATGGCAAAAAAAACACTCATTAACCCCTAGTGGATGGGAGGGTATGATGATTTCTTGCTCTTTTTGATAGTGAGGCCAAGGAAGTAGACAAGATAGTCGAGAATACAGACTTGCTTGGCATCCCTCAGATGGTTTACAAAATTGATGTGGAAACAACGCAGAGGCTTGTCGGGATCATCATAAGTAACATACTGAAGGATATGGATGATGGCAAGAATCCAAGGTTCATGGAGGGCAGAGCGAAGGAGGGTCGACTTATCCCACCCAAGGTTTCATCCTTTGTCGGGGAATTGCTCTAATTATGCTTCCCAATTGTGATGATCACGCCAAATATTACGACCTACCATCGGCAACCCAGTGACCTCACTCATAAGCTCAATGGAGATTTTAAAATTTAGCCCTCTCACCACAACCTCACCCCGGTTCTAGGATTCCACAAAGGCATGAGTGACATCGTCTTCGGGCCCTTGGAATTTTTGGAGGAAAGGTAGCATACCCTTGGCCTTTATAAACATCATGGCTTCGTCACACAGGGAAAGTTCAACCGGCTCAACATAAGGAGAAGCCATGAATTCAAGAAAAAACACACACCAGGAGGGAAGCCAAACAACTCTGCACTACACTCCAGGGGACACCTTACACCAAAATACAAGGCTTGCCCAAAACACCACTAAATTAAAATAGATTTTCTTTGAAGATGAGCCTCGCATGCATGCAGAGAGAGCCATCATTATGAAAGACAGCGTTAGATCCAATATGGTGGCAAAGATTGATGTTGAGGTGGACACGCAATCTTCGAAGGTGCCATGCGTTTCTGAAGGTAGTGGCTTCTTTGGTAGTTATGTCTAGAGAGGTGGTCCGGAGCATCCTCTCAAGGTGGCCTGGGAGAGGGTCAATGGTGATCTTCGCTTGGGCGTGCTGGGCCCATCCAAATCTCTGCAGGGGAGACGAAATAACACCCACCTATCTTCGACCTTTGCTAGGCACAAGGGACAGGATCGGGGATCTGCTGGACCACCTTCTAAGGGCCTTTGGGAAAGGATCATTCTCGTTATGCCTACCACGAACCATCATGACGGGTGTGCCAATTGCAATCGATGGCACAAGTGTCGTGGCTCTCCCCGAGCCCGTCCACCTAGGCTCGATCCTTACATCATGTTTATGTGGAGACATTAATAATATCCTGGCTAGCGATATTCTCAATGTCTACTGGGAAACCCTGACACCGCACCACAAGACATGTGGACTTTAAACCTTTGTTTGCTAAGTGGTCAGCTAGACCATTGCCCTCCCTGTAGGTATGCTTGAACTGGACCTGGTTCCTCCGATATAGGATGCTTCTGACCTGAGTGATGATAACCTTCCACGCCGGATCCTTGGAAGTTGTCATGTAGTTGATAATGTTCAAAGAGTCCCCTTCAACAACCAAGGGACGGGGATCCTCCGTCATGAGCTCGATTCCTCTCAACAGTCCTCTAGCCTCTACGACATGATTGGTTTGATGCCCTAAGTTTTCATAGAAAGCCATTACAAGCTTTCTATTATGATCTCAAACTGACCCACCCGCAGCGGACACCCTTGGGTTGTCACAAGACGCCCCATAAAAATTTAGATTCAACCACCTATGATGAGGCCTAACCCACCTGATGTTCTTCCTGGAAACTCATGGATCCTCTCGTTTCTTACTCTCTCCAGATAGCTTTAAGAATTTGAACAAACTTTCTTCGAACACATGTTTGGGCCAAGGGTTGGGGATAAGCTTGGCATTCTCAATGGCAAAGGTGATGGCCCTATGAACGACTGAGGGAGGATCCCTGGGGGGGTGACCAAAGATCTGACCATTGCGTTCCAACCATACCTGCCACAAAAAGTGGTGGAGGCAAGCATTCCACAGGAAATGAAGCTTAGGGTTTTTAAAAGGATTGCCCCATTGGAAGAAAGCCTCCTTGATGGTCTTGGGGGAAACCCATTGGATCTAAAATGTGGAGAGGATGGTGCCAAGGACCAATCCAATGTAGCCACAATGTAGGAAGAGATGGTCAAAGGACTCATAGGCAGACTCGCACAAGTAACATCTATTGGCTAAAGCAAACCCCTCTTGTGAAGATTGTCAATAGTGAGGGATTTTTTCTAAAAAGCAATCCAACAAAATAAATTTACCTTTGGGATAACTCCTTTCCTCTAGATCAAGTTGTAAGGAAAGTTTGAAATTAGCCCTTTGTACTAAAGCCCATAGGCAGATTTGACAGAGAAACCCCCATCATTGGTCCCCCTCCATATCAATCTGTCTAGTCATCTACTAGTGGGTATGATGATATTCTTGAGGATGGAGGATAGGAAGCTGACATCCGAATCTAGCCCTTCTGCGTTGATGACTTTCCATTGCAGGGAGCCATTTCTCCATTCAATGAAATCGACCACCTTCTGCCTAACATTGTTATCCAGGAAACTTTTAACCAACCCGGTCAATTCTAACAGAGGATCTTCTAGGGCCCACCTGTCCTTCCAAAAATAGACATGAAGAAAGTCGGAATCCCTTGGAGGTAAGCCATGGTAAGGGTTGCCTTGGTAGCTTGGGATAGGAGCTTGCCTTTCCATGATGCCAATTTTTTGTGGATCCTCTCAATCACCATATTCCACATCCCTTCCTTTGCACACCCGCAAAAAATAGGGAGGCCAAGATAGGTGGTGGGAAGGTAGTCAATAGAGCAACCCAAGATCCTTGAAATCTGAACTTGACTCCTGGTCGGGGTGTTGATGAAAAAATCTTGCTTTTTATGTAATTTACTTTTTGGCCGATAACCTTCTCATAGATTCCAAGGATTCATTTGATGGATTTAGCTTGAGCTACTAACGTAATGGTGGACAGAAGCGTGTCATCCACAAACTTCTTATGGGTGATCGCATCACCCTCGGAGGTAGGGAGGATACCTGTCACCTTCTTTCGACGTTGGCCATCCTTGAGAGCTCTTCCCAACACTTCTGCAAGGATAATGAAAAGGATGGGGGATAGAGGATCCCCTTGGCATATACCTCTTGACATTTGAAAGAACTCAATGGGAGAGCCATTGACTAGGACGAGAACCAGGGAGAGGAAATTCAGCCCTGGATGAGATTGACCCACAAAGGGTGGAATACGAACTTGAGAAGGATCTTCTAAAGAAGGCATCTGTCAACCCTATCGAACGCTTTGTTCATATCCAACTTAAGAAACATGGCAACCTTCTTAGACATTGAGGCTGAATGCAGGGTTTCATGGATCAAGATGACCCCATCCAGGATGTTCCTCCCTTTAACCAAGCTGCCTTGGGATTGGTCAATGATGAGGGGAAGTATGGCTTTCAGCCTATTGTCCATAACCTTGGTCAAAACTTTGTAGATGACATTGCATAGGCTGATGGGCCTATAATCAGAGATGGATTTGCAAGCAAATACTTTCAAGATGAGGGCCAAGAATGTGGAATTGAAACTATGAGGGATGACTTTGGTTTCATGAATTTCTATAATAGCCTTACAAACATCATTCCCCACCACATCCCACATAGTTTGGAAGAACCTTGGAGATAACCCATCCAATCCAGGGGCTTTATCGGGTTGCATTGAAAACAAGGCGTCTTTAACTTCATCGCGGGTGAAGGGATCCACCAGTTTGGAGTTCAAGTCCTGAGGAAATATGCTAGGGATATTAGCAAGGAGAGTATTCTGAGCTTGACTGTCATCCTCCGAGGCACTTCCCAAGAGGTTCTGGAAGAAAGATACTACTTCGGTCCTGATCTCCACAATGTCAGTGGACAATGATCCGTTGCTGCACATGATCTCCCTGATCTTGTTGGATGCCCTATGCCGCATGGTAGAGGCATGAAAGAACCTTGTATTTGCATCGCCTTCCTTGACCCATAGGTCTCTTGACTTCTACCTCAAGAAGGTTTCCTCTCTAGCCAAAATATTATGGAATTCTGCTAGGAGATTCCTTTCCTCCTCCCTAGTGGGGCTGTTGTGGTCCCCTGCTTCGATTCTCCTTTCTATCTCCTGAATTTTCTGAATAATAGCTTTCTTATTGGCAAAAAGGTTGCCAAAGATCTCCCTATTCCAAATTTTTAGGTTTTCTTTGACCATCTTCAACTTTTTAGCCAACTGAAAAGTGGCAGATCCTTTGACACTTTGATGCCACCAAGAGGACACTTAATTTTTGAAATCCTTGTGTTGGGTCCACATGGCTTCAAAATGAAAAGGAGTTTTAAAGGAGGGAGGCCTACCAGATTCAAGGAGGATGGGATTGTGGTTTGATTCGATCTAAGGTAAGGCCAGTAGAGTGGCATCACCAAACCATGGGATAGCTTCTTGAGAAATGAGGAACCCGTCCAACTTGACCTGGATGAGTCTGCTATCAATCCTCATGTTACTCCAAGTAAAAGAGGATCCTTTGAGCTAAACATCCATAAGCTCATTGGTATTGACAAACCCTCTGAAATCCTCCATGCTTTTGTTGTAAGAGTCATTGCCTCCTCTCTTTTCAGATGGATGCAAAGGACTGTTGAAGTCCCCTGCTAAGATCTAAGGAAAGGTGTTAAAGGTGGTCCTCATTTGAGTTACTATTTTCCACATCGCGGCCCGCTCACTGGGTGATTTTGGAGCGTAAATATTTGATAGAATACAAGACTGCTTATTGGTCTTGGAATGAAATAATATATTTAGTATCCTATTCGATGACGACAAAAGCCTTCTTTTGACCAGGGTAGGATCCCAAAGACACATAAGCCCCCCTGACATGCCTTGAGCAGGACTGATAAGGCAATCTCCATTGGCCCACATGGCCTTGGCAGTCTTTCGAGAATAGAATTCATCAATTTTGGTTTCTTGCATGATGAATATGGAAGGATTAATATTTTTCCTTAGGTCAGCCACCAACCTCTGCTTGGCTACCTCATTTAGGCCCCTCACGTTCCATGAGAGAACCTTCATCTCAAGGGTTTAGGGTTTTTCCTGCCTCCCTTCACCAGTTGGAAGGGGGGTTTGGTTCCTTGCTTATCGTTGTTGGACTCATCGAAAAAAGTGTCAATTGGGTCCCATTTGCGATATCCTTCGTTGTTTCCTTGTTTCTTTTCTCATTGTCAGAGGGTCTCCCTCTTTTCCTTTCACTACCATAGTCTATTGCCTATTTCCTGCTCCTGGTGTTCCTGGGGCTGATCCTTCCCGAGAGAGAATGGTCTTATTTTTCATATGAAGGAGAAGGGGGTGCCTCTCCCCTATTCGAGCAATTTGGGGATTTTTTGTTGCTCACCACCAGGTACTCATCCGTATGAGAATTTGGACATACAATTTTGAGAGGGGTCTGTACCTGGGCCACTAAATCCTCTATGATGGGACTAGTGAGAAATGGAGATTTTAGGAGCGCCTCCTGCTCCTTTTGGCCTGGCAGGGATCCTTCTCCTTGCTCACTAGTTTGCTTGCCTTGTTCTACAGTGGCACTCTGGCCAGCATCCTGAGGTGCTCGATGAGCAGGATTACGCATGATGTGTTTCGAGCCTACCAGTGATTCCTTGTTGAGATGGGGGATACCCTAGTTCATCTGCATGCCCTTGGTTGGACCTACCACCTTTTGGTTCTGGGTCCTCAAACCAGGGCACTGATTCGATAGATGACCTTGGGTGCAACAGTGAGTACAAAAGGTAGGCTTGTTTTCATACTCGATGTGCTGCCTCCTGACCATATGGAATCCTCTATACAAATTGATGAAGAAAGGTAGCTCTATCTCCAAGTTAACGGAGACACAAAAGCAAGCATGGACCATCCTGGATCGGGCTTTGGTGGAGGGATCGATGGCAATGAACTCGCCTATGGAGCGGGCTATCCCTCGAATGGCATCCTCATGCCAAAAATTGAAAGGGAGGTTTGGCAACCGAACCCACAGAGGAGCTACATTTATGTTTTGAGTTTCAGGGTTGAAATCATCCCCCCACTTTCGGAGAAAGAGGCTCCTGTGTCCGAGGAACCAGGGTCCCCCATCTAAGATGTTGCAGCAGTCCTCTTGAGTATCGAGCCTGATGGCGAAGAAACCTCAAGAGAGAGCAACGATTTTCATGTTTCCACTCATTTTCTACTTGGAAAACGCCCATTTACGAATGGTCTCCATGTCTGGTCTCCCTCCTACAAACTTGCCAATCAGAGTGAAACGCTCAAGATCCATGTAGCTATCCATTAGGTCTTTCGCGATAACCAGGTTTGTTCCACAAGGAAGCAGTTCTTGGGAGGGTTGCTTTATTGATGATCCTGGCCTCACGACCTGAGCATAGGACCCTTTTTGGTTTAGGTTAAGCCTGCCCTTTTGTCCCTCCTTGTCAGGAGGGTCTTTTCCACTCCTGTCCGACCCGTCTGCCTGGGTCCCTGATGCATCAGCCACTGCCCCGTAAATCATGCCAAGACTGGTCCCTCCTAGACACTCGCCTGACTGTCCTGCCTCCTTTCTGTCGTATCCTCCCGGTCGCTCTCCATCCGTCGCTCGATCGCTACCTTTCCCGCTCTCCATCCTCGACCACCGGCAAGTTTGAATTAATAGTTTATTTTAAAGAATTTGAGAGGGACTAATATAAAGTACACTGAGAAAAATCTAATTTTAATCAAGGTAGAAGTGCGAGATTAGAGGAAAATAAAATGTCAATGCCTCTATCAAAAATCTGACAAGATGATAATGTCTCAATTTAAGATGAGACTTGTTTAAAGTTTAGGTAATAGGTGCATGCACCAACATTTTCAAGAGAAATGTAAGAAAGATAATAGATGGATGAATTTCAAGGTACATTATTTTATATGATATATATTTTTTTGATGTAATGATTATTAATAATTATGATTGATAAATTTGTGTTTTGTTGGCGACTTTGTTTATTAACCCTTATCAATGAAAGTTAGTTTGATTCCCATAAAATATGTTAACCTACCCACTTTTTTTATTTTTTTATTATAAAGACATATAAATTTATTTATTTTTATTAAAAAATAAATAAATAGATTAATAAATTTTTACTATAACTACGCAAGGTTTAAAATAAAAAGTATATAAAAGATATTACTGCCTAATACAATAAAAAAAATTAAGAGATTTACATTGATTGCTTTTATGAAATAGATTTATTATACACGAGAATTTCGTGAGTGGCCACTTTGTGGAGACAATTTCACATCCATAGTATATATATATGGTAAGACACAAGTAAGCAGGGTATCATATTATATATATATATTATACACATACATTTCGGTGGCTTAAATCCTAATTCTTGATGAGGGATTTTTTTATTTTTATTGGAACCTTAATTAAGATTCTTTTATAATTCTTGGCTTAAATCCTAATTCTTGATTAGGGATTTTTTTATTTTTATTGGAACCTTAATTAAGATTCTTTTATAATTCTAAGGTATTAACTTGTGAGGTTGGAACCTTATCTTATGCAGGAATTCTGTTATTTTTTATTATAAAAAAGTGTATATACTTTTAGTTAAGTAAGTGAGAAACTTAAAGAAAAGAAATATTATCAAATATCAAAGATTTAAGACTACAAATAATATTATCAAAAATTAAAATGTATTTCAAAGATTTAACAAGTGATATATATATCACTTTTTAAATTGATTATATAAGATTATAACCTTATCAAAAAAGCTAAGATGTATATATAAAAAAATATATATATCATTTTTATAAATTGGTTATATAAGATTGAAATAGACTTATATTAATTCATAGTCAAATAATGATATTACAACAACTTAACAATTATATATATATTGTTTAACAAATTTTAAACCTAATTAAAATTTGAAAAAAATATTAAACTTGTACATGTATATAAGTTTAATTTTATTTTAAAATATATAATTTAAAATATTATAATAATAAATAATTTTTATTTACATATAAAAGAAATTGTAAATAAACAACAATAAATTAATTGATGGAGGTGGATCTTCATCTTAGCAATAATATTCTTCTTATATTTTTTTATCAAAATATTATTTAATATTAAAAATATATATAATTTTAAAGGTATTTTTCATAAAGATATTTTTTAATTCTTCACACCTCAACAATCAACTATTTAACTAGATTATATTTTAAATATATTATTATACATCAATGCAGTAATTAAAGGTTTGAGCTCTTCTAAGAAATCCAAGTTCAAACCATAATAAAGGTGTACATTTATATATGAAAAAAAATTGTATAGCACATGTTTTCATGTTTTATGAATAAAATAAAATTTATAATCTCAACTTTAATGACTTTCATTAGTGGTTGAAATACACCCCTTCCCCTCACACACTCATCCACGCTGTGGTTTAAACCTTAAACCTTAAAAAAAAAAAAAACCAAAACACCAACCCTTAAGCTTTCTCCTAGGGGTTAAAATTTGAAAATAAAAACCATTACTAAATATTATATGTAATTCCTATAGTACGATAAAACTCCTTTTCAGCAGAGTCACAGAGGCGCATGGAGGTAGGTATGCGTTCACAAATGGACTCTAAGCCTCCACATCTTCGTTAATATCCATTATCAATGAAGGTTCTTACCTAAGGGGAATTTGAAAGAAAAGTTATAGAGCTGGTTGTTGTCACAGTTACGTCTTTAATCGATATTCCAATCCAATCACCTTTATTCGTGTCACCTTCACTGAACAGAATTTCAAAACCAAGCAAGGTCGCGTCCGCTGTACTTGGACGCGTCTCAGAAAGTTGAACACCTACCTTCGAATTTTACTGGAAGTACGATAGATTCCACATTCTTCAGCAAAGTTATCATCTTAGAGTTTTAACGTCTGAAACGGGAAGATTTCATGTTAATTTTTTTTTTTTTTTGTCTACATAAAGAAAACCCATATTGAATTCATAGGTTTAAATTTCAAAGGATCTTTGAGCTTGCGGAGATATTGGGGTCTTGGTTAATAATGGGAGTTAGTTGCCCATAAACCCAGGAGGCTGTGCAGTTAACCATAGCCCTGAGTTGTAGAGATTTTCTTGGGCAGTAGAATAATATGAGATAAGATGAATTTAGATTGCCTTTAGGCCAAATTAGTTGTAGAATCTCTCGGTGGATCAGCTTTTCTGGATTGTTCTTATTGCGCTACCAATTTTAGTAGAACCTCTCAATTTCAAATAAATAAATAAATAAATTATGTACACAAATATTATAATAAATAATAAAATTAATAAAATTAAAATAGTAATATTATAAGA
The DNA here is from genome assembly GCA_028583015.1 of Wollemia nobilis. Lineage (NCBI taxonomy): Eukaryota > Viridiplantae > Streptophyta > Pinopsida > Araucariales > Araucariaceae > Wollemia > Wollemia nobilis. The sequence goes on along the minus strand of JAQPPZ010002969.1, from coordinate 16,543,348 downwards.
AATAAAAAATTAAAAAATTTATTGATCCACAGAAAATCATAATACAGAATCATTGACCTTTTCAAAAAAGTAATTTTTTTTTAGAAACAAAGATAAAAAGACTTTATACATTTCATCTATTCTCTTGCTTATATAAAGACTTTTATTAACCCTAATCCAAATGTTGAAGGGTCAATTACACCTGTAAGCATTACACAATTTGTAAGCACACTTGCAAACATGGATCCAAACTAAAAACTTCTAATAAAGAAATAGTTACATTATTTATAATGGTTACATCATATGGGCCCATATGTTTAGTGTCCCAAGTGCCACACACACGTTACAATATATTGCATAATAATGTTATAATGGGGTCCTAATATGTCCTTGCCTTTTAAGAACCTTTATCCTCAAAACCTAAGATGGGGAAATTGTTGGTGAAGCAGTTTCCATGTAGCATCCTTTAGTTGTAGTCCTTGTTGTTGTATTAAAACATCAGTGATGGTATAATTACAAAGAGTGTGACTGCGCTGATCCAAAATATGCTCAAGCTCTAAAATGATGGTTCCTTCTTCATCCAACTCAAGTAGCATTGATTGAGCTTGTACTTTTTTGTTGATAATATTTTTCAATGAATAAACATGAAAGGTTGGATGGATCTTAGAAGAGAGTGGCAAGTCTAGCTTGTAGAGAACTAAACCAATTTGTTGTAATACCTGGTAGGGGCCATACAATTTTGTTGCAATCTTTTGGCATCCATGAAATTGTATTGAAGATTGTTTGTATGGTTATAGAATGAGAAAGATTATATCCCCAACATCAAAACTATGCTATGAATAATATTGATCAGCCCGTTGACACATCTATATTTGGGTCATCTCCAAGTTCTTCTTGAGATGTTGGAGAAATGTTGCATTTTAGCAAAGAGTGGTATCTACCACTTGGACCCTGGAACTTCCTAGAATATAAGAGGAGGATGTTAGTGGAGGGTGTCCATATACTACTTCAAATGGTGTAACCTTGGTAGTAGTATGATAAAAAGTGTTATACCACCATTCTGCTGGAGGAAACTGTTTAGCCCACTATGTTGAATGCTTTGATGCATAGTAGAATAGGTACATCTCCAAGCACTTATTGATAATATTTGTTTGTTCGTATGTTTGTGGATGGTATACTAAACTCATTTTGAATTAAGTGCCCTACAATTTAAATAGCTCTTGCCAAAAGTGACTAGTAAAACAGGATCTCGATCAAAAATTATAGATTGGGGTATGCCATGTAGAAAAAATCTGGAGTTTTAGAAAATTTGGACAACTACAGAGGTAGCGTAAGGGTGGGCTAAGGAATAGAAATAAGAAAACTTTGTGAGACGATCCACTACCACCAGAATGATTGATTTACCCTCAATTTTTGGAAGTTCTTCAATGAAGTCCATAGAGACGTTAGTCCACACTTGAGTTGGAATTGAAAGATGTTAAATCATGCTTGGGGTGCATACAATTTCTCCTTTCATCATTTGGCAAGCCTCAAAAGGTTTGAATATCCTTTTCCATCCACTCCAAAAGTGACTAGTAAAAATAGAGTCTTGATCAAAAGCTATAGATTAGGGCATGCCATGTAGGTGAAAGTCAGAGTTTAAGAAAAATTGGGAACTTATGAAGGTAGTGTAAGGGTGGGCTTAAAATTATAAATAAGCATACTTTGTGAGACAATCCACTACCACCAGAATGAATGATTGAATTATTTACCCCTCAGATTTTCAAATCCCTTCAATAATGTCCATGGAGATGTCAGTTCACACTTGTGTTGGAATTGAAAGAGATTGAATCGTGCTTAGGGTGCATACAATTTATTTTTCATCCTTTGGAAAGTATTACCAAAAATTCCTTACTTGTTTTAGTTCTATTTTTAAATTATCATTAATTGATTAGATGAAATTGTATTATACATATATTGGACATTAAATTTATGTATTATTAACACCATAGGGGAATCGATAACACCATTGGGTGTTGTCGCTATAAAATTTAATCCATTGGGTTAGACAAAGTCAATGGAACCCCGACCCTCCAAGGCATCTAATTGGGACATCTAACTGACAAACAATTGGCTACTACCATCTAGCCTATCCCCTTTTGGGTACATCGTAGTTTGAACCTTGGACCTCCCCAAAGAGAGACCAAAGCCCTAACCACTGCATTGTCCTTATTGAACAAAATATTAAGGTAAAGCATGGGTTTTTATAAGGGATCTTGGTCCCCTTGTACCAAGGTTTAAACTTGGATTTCTTGGATGAAAACCCAAGAACTTACCACTACGATATCCCTCTTGGTTTATTATAAGTTCAATTCTAACTTACAATTTTTAATTCTATGAGGTATTAACATGTGAAGTTGGAACCTTATGTTAGAATTCTTGCTTTCTTCCCATCTTTTATTTTTTATTATAAATTCTTCTTTGTTGAGATAAAAATCTTGTATATATACTTTTAAAATATTAAACAGTTTTAAGACCTAAAACCACAAATGACACATCAATTATTTTCGAAACGGAGCTCTGGCGATTTGGCGGGAAAATTTTTGAGCAGGCGACAGGCGATGCTCTAGGGTTTCTGGAGTGTTGGAAAATCCAGGGCCTTTGGTGAATTGACGTAGTGGTACTCTGAAGGATTGTCTGCTGCCCCAGGAGGGCCCAATGGGGTCTCCTCCAGACCCTCTCTCTGGGAGAAAGAGCTCATATGCTGAGATGGTAAAAGAAAATGCTTCATCTTCCAATGTCGAAGCCCAGAGGAATGCGTTTCAATCGCTCTTCAAGAATGCTGGTAAGAACTCAACTGCACACCGAGTTAATGGATGCCTCCCACAATCCGCTTCCAGACCTAAGATTGTCATTGAACCAAAGATGGTCGAGGACACAGTCATCTATCGCGCTAACCATGATCTGATTTGTAAATTCATGGGTATCCGACCTACCCTAAATTTTTTGCACACCTGGGTCAGACAGAACTGGGAGCCTCACGGTGAGTACTCCTTATGGTTCATAAGCAATGGGTATTTCATCATTAGTTTCTCTTCTTTAGCCGACAGAAACAGAGCATTTGAATCAGAAAAAAGGAACCACGGTCCGGCAGGGTTATTTGTTCAACCCTGGAGAGTGGGTTTCGATCCTCGTATCGAACCCACGGCTGTCCCGGTCTGGATCCGGTTATACGCTCTCCCGATGGAGTTCTGGGGTGAGCAGGTTTTGGAGATGATTGGTAATTCCCTTGGCAGACATCTGGGCGTCTCTAAAGATACCATAGAGGGTAATGCAGCTGTTTTTGCAAGAATCTGTGTAGAAATGGATATTAGCCAGCCTCTCCCGACAGAGGTGGAACTTGAGTTGGCAGGACTATCATGGATACAGCAGTTAGATTATGAGGCCCTGCCCTTTAGATGCAGAGTTTGCCATAAGCATGGCCATTTGGCAAGGTTTTGTCCAAGCCTTGTGAACACAAAAGAGGAGGCTCCGCTGGGCGCGCCAAATCGCCCTAGGGAAGGTAAGTCTACTCTTGTCAAAGATCCTTCTAATATTCCACAGGGTAATGATGTTCAGAAGGATGGATTTGAACAGCCCAAACGGAGGAGAAAGCAAAAGAAAACTGGCAAGGAGCAAGCACAACTCAAGCCAGCCAATCGGTATGAAATTTTTAAGTCACTAGTTGATCAAGAGGACCAAGTCATGGAAGGAATGGATGGGAATACTGAGGCTAATAATACCCACACTCACTCTTCTCCTTCATCTCCTCCTGTCTTAGAACAGGCGATTGAGTCCACTGAGATATTGCAACCAGAGAATCCAGGGGCATTGATAATACATTCCCAAGTACAGCCGAAAAGTAAGGATGTCAGTATGGGAAGTGCAGAAAAGAACAGAGAAAGGCCAGCCCTGGGGATTACTCAGGTGGAAAAGCGATCCAAGAATAATAATTCTCAAGGAGCAGGCAGGAAGTCTAATAAGGATCTAATAGCAACGCAAGGAGACAAGCTGATCACTGGAGGATCGGTGAGGACAATTGATTCTTATTGCTCTCAAGGTTTTCAATGATTATTCAATCTTGGAATGTTAGGGGTTTAAACAGTAGAACCCATCAATCTGTTGTTCAAAGACTCTTAGGAAAATGCAAAACAGACTTTTTGCTCATCCAGGAGACAAAAATGTCTTTAGATCTTATGTGTAAAACAGTTAGTAGAATATGGAGGGGCGTTGGTTATATGGATGTGGCTGCTCAAGGTGCCTCAGGGGGAATTGTCACTTTTTGGAACCCTCTGGAATGGACTGCTTTAGAACATATAGCCTGGAGGGGTGTTCTCACATCTCATTTTAGGAATAATGTCACAGCTGAACATGTTTTAATTACAAATTTTTATGGGGCTCAAAGCATTGATAGCCAGAGGCTCCAATGGAAAGTTGTACACAACATGAGGTCCTCAAGACAAGATTTAGACTGGATCATTGCTGGGGATTTTAATGCTAAATTATCTGCTCGGGATCAGGAAGGTGGAACCCCAGTTTTGGATCCAGGGGACCGGCTTCTGATTGCCCAGGTCCAGGCCTTTCACCTAGTGGATATCCAAGGCCCTGGAACATTTTTTACTTGGACTAACAAGAGGAGGGAGCCACACAGCAGGAAGGTAAAGTTAGACCATTTTCTGGTCTCAGAGGAGGCATTTGTTAAGTGGAATGTTAAATTCCAGATTTTGGAAGGCCCAGTTTCCGATCACTCTCCCATTCTGATGGAGGGAGGGACTATGACAGGGCAGCACCACAAACCGTTTAGATTTGAGAATTTTTGGCTACAAAAGGAGGATCTTCGAGAGAAAATTCTGCAATGGTGGGAAGATGGCCGTCTACCTTTTGGGACAGCAATGTTTAAATTCCACAAACAGCTTCATTTTGTCAAAGTTAAATTGAAACAGTGGAGGCAAGCTAATAAGTCTGATTTCCAGCTACAAAGAGCTCCCTTGGTGGCTCGCTGGGAGGAGGTGCAAAAACACTTCAGGGAAGGAACAATTACTGAACAGCTTAAAACCGAGGATGATGCCTTGCGCAAAGCAGTTGAGGACATTGATAACCAAGAGGAAACTTACTGGAAACAGAGAGCTAGAAACTCTTGGTTATTGGAAGGAGATAGAAATACAAAATTTTTCCATCGATCAGCCTGTGCTAGAAGACAGATGAATAACATGGAAGTCCTTCAAGATGAGAATGGACACTCCTTTGATACTCTTCCTGGTATGCACTCCCACTCAGTGGATTATTTCTCTAAACTTTTTAAGGAAAATAGGGAGCAAGATGTGGAGGCTCAAAATGAAGTTATTGATGTTATTCCCTCTATTATCTCTCAAGAAGAAAATCAGGCCCTTCTTAGACCCATTGATAGAGATGAACTGAAGAATGTGGTCTTTGGAATGAGCACAGGCAAATCTCCGAGGTCCAGGATGGTTTTCCTATTGAGTTTTTTTAGGCCTTTTGGGATACCTTGGAGGAAGACGTTTTGGCTGAGAGGAGTCCAGAACTAATAAAAGAATGCTTAAGGCAATAAATCATACCTTCATCACTTTAATTCCAAAGGGAGAGGAAGGGGTTCATATCTCTGACTTCAGACCTATTGCCTTATGCAACGTGATTTATAAAATTATCACAAAGATAATGGCTGAACGGCTTAAACCTCTCCTTCATAACATCATTTCCTCAGAGCAAGGGGGATTTGTAGAAGGTAGACAGATCTTGGATGGGGTGGTTCTCGCCCAGGAGGCTATCCATACAATGCAAAAATCTGGTAACAAAGGAATGTTCATTAAACTGGATATGTCCAAGGCTTATGATAGGGTGGAGTGGGGCTTCCTGTCAAAGATGTTGGCAGCCTTTGGTTTCTCCCAGGACTGGATAGACTGGGTTATGAGTTGTGTTTCTACACCTTCTTATTCTGTTCTAATTAAGGGGCTTCCCTCGCCTCCTTTTGGAGCCACTCGTGGTCTCCGTCAAGGGGACCCTTGCTCTCCCTATCTATTCCTTATCTTGGCTGAAGGATTAGGTAGACTCTTCTTGAGGAGAAGACATCAAGGCCTGATAACAGGTATCAAGGTAGGTGAAGAAATTTTGACTCATTTACAGTTTGTGGATGATACAGGCCTGGTTGGAGTGGCCAGTCTCAGGGAAGCCAGAGGAATCAGAGATTCTCTTAATGTTTACCTTAGGGCCTCCAATCAAGTTATCAATGACAAAAAATCCAAAGTGGTCTTCTTCAACCTTGACCAAAGGCTACAGGACAGAGTTATAGAGATCTTGGGTTTCACTAGAACCTCTCTTCCTGTAGTTTACTTGGGGGTTCCTTTGCATTTCAAGAAATTAAAAAAAGACATCTGGAAGGATCTTTTGGATGGCATCAAAGATAGAATGAACCATTGGTCTCATAAATGGTTAAGCTACGGGGGCCGATTAACTTTCTTACAGTCAGTTATTCAGGCCATGCCAATCTATAAATTCTCTATCCTGGCTGCCCCACATTCTATTTGGAAAGAGCTGGACAAAATGGCTAGAAGATTCTTATGGGAAGGAGCAAAAGGTGAGAGGAAATGGGCCTTGGTTGGCTGGGATAAAGTTACCCAGCCCAAGGAAAAAGGAGGGCTGGGACTGAGAAGCTCCAAGCTTAACAACAAAGCTTTGGCAGGTAAATTGTATTGGAGGTGGATTTCCCAGCCAACATCCTTATTCAGTAGAATCTTAACCAGTAAGTATCTGGGCCATGTTCACCCCAATGAAGTGAGCCGTTTCCCTTTGGATGGTAATGGATCCTTAGTGTGGCAGGCTCTTAAGCTGGGATCTCAAGTTATTAAAGACCAATTGTTTTGGAAAGTGGGAAGAGGGGAGAAGGCACGTTTCTGGACTGATTCATGGGACCAGTACCCACCCATCATTGCTGAGTATCCCGAATTGCAACCAATTAAATCAGCCATAGAATCCAAGGGTTGGGTCAATATTGAGAATTACTTCAACACTAGCCAATTGGGTGAGTATAAATTCAAGAAGTTTAAGCGGTTGGAGGAGTGGCCAATCACTATCCCTCCGGAGCTGGCACCCATTTTGACCAACATCTTGACAGCAAGGTTTCTCACGGGGAGAGACGAGGAGGATGAGTTAGCTTGGGGCTATGGGAACCTTGGGGTATATACAGTGAAGGCTGGATACGATCAGATTCTCCCAGAGCCTCCCCCGCATTTATTTTTGGTTCAAGATTGGAGGAAGATTTGGCATTCCAAGGGCTGGCCGAAAGTGAACTTCTTCGCCTGGCAGTTTATGCACAATGGCATTCTCACCTTTGACAATCTCAGAAACAGAGGAATCATCGGTCCTTCTCAGTGTGTTTTATGCCATAAGAATGAGGAGACTGCCGATCATCTGATGTTTGAGTGCCCTTTCACGTGTCAGATTTGGAAGCGTTGGTTCTCTCATTTTAAACTCCAGACTAATGGTGCTCTGACTCGGAACAATATTTGGGAAAGATGGAAGAGAGGCAGATTTAAATCTAAAGCTCTTCGACTTGGTTGGGAACTTGGCTTATTCTTCATCTGGTGGCAGGTGTGGCTGGAGAGAAATGCTCGTATTTTTAGAGAAACCTTCTCCTCGCTAGATGGAATTTGGCAGGTTATCTGGAGCAAAGTCGCGGAAACGGTTGCCATATATGCTGAAGAGGAAAATCCGGTTGATCCTGGACCACAGGAAGAGGGAGCTGTTGAACAAGTGAGAAAGGACACAGCCAGCTGGAAACCTCCCCCAGAAGGTTGGGTTAAAATCAATACAGATGGAGCTGCAAAAGGCAATCCGGGCTGTGCTGGAATTGGTGTTGTGTGCCGAGATCATGCTGGGTCTGTGCTTTACTGGGAATTGCAAGGTCTGGGAAGAGCCACAAACAATGAAGCAGAAGCCTATGCTATCAAAACTGCTTCCATCTGGGCTGTTAATCAGGGACACAGGAAGATAATCCTTGAGTCAGATTCACAAATTCTGGTTGGTGCTCTAGACTGCATGAGGAACTTTGCTTCGAAAGCTTGGAGGTTACAGATTTTAGTCTCTCAAATCAAGGACCTATGGAGGGAATTAGAAGATGTGATCCTCGTCTATGTGAGTAGAGATTTAAATTCGACGGTCGATTTCCTTGCAAAGATGGGTGCGGAGAAAGAGGTAGGGGTACAGCTGCACAGTGACATGCCTGTGGAGGATGCTGTGATTAGGCAGGGACTTGCACAATTCTTGAGTCAATGAGCAAAATTTTTGCTAAGGGTGGTTTTTGTCGCGATATCGCGACCTGTTGCGCCGTCGCGGCCCTTGGTGGGAAACTGTCACGATATCGCGACAGGTTGCGCCGTCGCGGCCTTTGGAGGGAACCTGTCGCGATATCGTGACATGTCATGCTGTCGCGGCCCTTGGCGAGATGCTGTCACGATTTCGCGACCCGTTGCGCTGTCACGGCTGTTGGTTGGAAGTTGTCACGATTTCGTGACCTATTGCGCCGTCGCGGCCTTTGGCAGGAAGCTGCAGCGATTTCGCGACGCTTTTGGAGCAGGGGCGCCAAGGAGGAAAATCGTCGCGATATCGCGACAGTTTTGGTGAATCGGAGAAAAGGGGAAAAACCGTCGCGATTTCGCGACATTTTTGAAGACTGGGAGCCAAAAGGAAAAATCGTCGCGATTTCGCGACACTTTTGGCGGACTGGCGACTTTGGGAAAAGACGTCGCGATTTCGTGACCCTTTTGGAGCTTGTGCGTCAAGAGGAAAAGTCGTCGCGATTTCGTGACACTTTTGGCGTTTCGGTGCCAAGGCGAAATGTGGTCGCGATTTCGCGACAGTTCTGGAGAATTGGCACAAAAAGGAAAAACCGTCGCGATTTCGCGACACTTTTGAAGAATGGGTACCAAAGGGACAACTCGTCGCGATTTCGCGACACTTTTGAGGACTGGGCCCCGAGGAGAAAACACGTCGCGATATCGCGACACTTTTGGCGAACTGGCGCTATTTGGAAAACTCGTCGCGATTTCGTGACACTTTTGATGAATGGTCGCCAAGTGGATAACTCGTCGCGATATCGCGACACTTGTGAGGATTTGCTGCCGAAGGGAAAACTTGTCGCGATTTCGCGACACTTTTGGCGTAGAGGTGGCAAGGGGAAAACTCGTCGCGATATCGCGACAATTTTGAGGACTGGATGCCAAGTGGAGAACTCGTCGCGATTTCGCGACACTTTTGGTGTTCAGGTGCTGTTGGCTTTGGCTGTCGCGATTTCGCGACATGTCACGATTTCGCGACCGGTTGCTCGGGCGCGGCCTCGGCTGGTTTGATTGTCGCGATATCGCGACATGTCGCGTTTTCGCGCCTTGTTGTCTTTTAGTGCTCTGCGGTGGAAAGTGTTGTCTTTTTGCACTTTGTGCTTGTAATCTTGCTTCTTGGTTCTTGGTAGGGATGTTTTTTCTCCCTTTTGTATCTGCTCTTTGTATTAATACAAGTTTTTCAATTTTTTCAAAAAAAAAACCACAAATGACACAATCAAATATCAAAATCTAAAACCACAAACAACATTATCAAAAGTAAGATGTATCTCAAAAAACTAAAACTACAAACAACACTATCAAAAATCAAAATATATCTCAAGGATCTAAGACCACAAGCAACACTGTGTAAAATCAATATATATATATATATATATGACTTTACCTTCTTTATCAAAATATTCTTCTGATTTATTTACCTTCCTTCTTCGTAAAATTTTCTATAAAATATATTCTTTACTTCTTCACACCCTAACAATCAACTCAAAGATCTAAAACTACAAACAACACTATCAAAAATCAAAATATATCTCAAGGATCTAAGACCACAAGCAACACTGTAAAATCAAATATGTATATATAAATATATACATACATGACTTTACCTTCTTTATCAAAATCAGGGTTATGCATAAGGGGTTGGACTCAAAATGTACTTGTAAACAAATGGCAAATCCTAGTTGAAATCAATGTGAATCATGGTGAATCCTAAGCAAATCAAATAAATCATATTCACACCAAAATTTGGGGTATTTGAAGCCTTAAAAAGTAAGGTCATATTTGGGACACATTTTGACCTATTAAATCACCTTATAATTTTATAAAAACACCACCATTAGATCAGACTCAAAAAGAGCTTTTCAACAAGTATAAACATGCCTATGTTTGGATATATATTGTGGCGAATTGACCCTAATAAAAAATCGGTCTAAAAAATTTTAGGCAAATAGGCCGACGTCGAAGGTCCTCATATTCGCCAATTTCTAATTTTAAAAATCCTAATATTCGCCCATTTTACAAATATTCGCCATTGTGCATAACCCAGATCAAAATATTCTGCGATTTATTTACCTTCCTTCTTCGTAAGCTTTTCTATAAAAGATATTTTTTTGCTTCTTCACACCCTAACAATCAACTAATTAACAAAATTATATTTTAAAATACATCTTCATCATACCAACCATTATACAATAAAATATCATATTTTCATATACTTATTTCCAAGTACCATAACACTAAAAGATAGGTGTTCAAACCATGGGAACTGCTCCCAACAAACCTATTCCAACTTGTTGTTATTGACCGGTGTGAAGGAAGACCATCAATCACTCAGATTTGTGCCGCCATTACACACTCAGAGCATTCAAAGCAGACTACTACCTTTGCAAATTAGCACCCTAAAACTTGAACCCAAATCTCTTCTTAATAAGTATATAACCAAACATACAATTACCAATCCACCTAACCTACATCTTCTATACTTATTCCAAATAAGTAACGTGTATAACACTCCACATCCTCATTCATATCAATTATCCATTAAAGTCCACATCTTCTATACTTATTCCAAGTACGTAACAGTCCACATCTTCTATATCTATTATACGTGTATAACACTCCACATCCTCATTCATATCAATTATCCATGAAAGTCCTTACGTAAGGTGAATTTAAAAGAGAAGTTAGTACAGCTGGTTGTAGTTACAGTTCACATACCTCTATTCGATATTCCAATAACCTTTATTTTTGTCACCTGCACTGAACATAATCTCATGTTCTCATGCATTCACCTCTTGCGAGGTGGAGCATCACACCCACCACAGAAACTAGCAAGGTCGATGTAGTTGGATGTGTCTCAGTAAGTTGCACACCTTTCTTCATTCGAATTTTACTGGAATTATGATAGTTCCCTGCATTATTCAGTATAGTTATAATCTCAGTGTTTTAATGTCTGAAACGTGAAGATTACATGTTGTGTTCTTTCAGTATAAATAAAATATACTCTTAGAGTTTTAATGTCTGAAACGTGAAGATTACATGTTGTGTTTTTTCTTATAAAGAAAAACCATATTGATTAAATAGGTTTAAATTTCACACCTATAGATTCAAAACCAAGCAAGGTCACGTCCGCTATACTTGGACGCATCTCAGTAAGTTGCACACCTATAGATTCAAAAACAAGTAAGGTTGCTATACTGGATTGTTCTCATGGGGCTACCAATTTTGGTTGAACCTCTCAGGAAAAATAAATAAATAAATTGTTAGGAAACTTTCAATTTAAATAAACATATGCACACAAATATTATAATAAATAATAGAATTCATAAAATTAAAATAGTAATATAATAATAAGAAATAAAAATGTAAGAATTTTATTGATCCAAATATAATTATAATATAAAATTAATGACCTCTTCAAAAGGGTAATCTTCTTAGAAATAAAAGATAAAAATACGATATATTCCATCTATACCCTTGCCTATATAAAGACTTCCATTAACCCTAATCCAAATGATGAAGGGTCTATTACACCTGCAAGGGTGGACCCAAACTAAAAAATTCTAATAAAGAAATAGTTACATTATTTATAACGTTATATCATATATCATATGGGCCCATATGTTTAGGTGCCCCAAGTGCCACATACACGTTACAATCTATTGCAGAATAATGATATAATAGGGTCCTAACATGCCTTTGCCCTTCAAGAACCTTTATCCTTAAACTTGAGATGAGTAAATTGTTGGTGAAGTAGTTTCCATATAGCATCCTTTAGTTGTAATCCTCACTATTGTACTAAACCATCAATGATGGTATAGTTATGAAAAATGTGAGTGCGTTGATCCAAAATATGCTCAAGCTCCAAAATGATAGATCCTTCATCCAACTCAGGTAGCATTGATTGAACTTGTACTTTGTTGTTGATAATATTTTTCAATGAAGAAACATGAAAGGTTGGATGGATCTTAGAAGAGGGTGGCAAGTCTAGCTTGGAGGGAACTGAACCAATTTGTTGTAGTACCTGGTAGGGACCATATAATTTTATTGTAAGCTTTTGGCATCCATGAAGTTGTATTGAACATTGTTTGTATGGTTGTAAAATGAGAAATATTATATTTCCAACATCAAAACTATGCTCTGAATAGTGTCGATCAGTCTGCTGACACATCTGGTTTTAGGTCATCTCTAAGTTCTTCTTGAGATGTTGGAGAAATGTTGCATTCTAGCGAAGAGTGGTATCTACCACTTGGACCTTGGAACTTCCTAGAATATAGGATGATGTTAGAGGAAAGTGTCCATATACTACTTCAAACAGTGTAACCTTGGTAGTAGTATGATAAAAAGTGTTATACCACCATTCTGCTAGAGGAAGACATTTGGCCCACTACATTGAATGGTTTGATGTAAAGTATCATAGGTACATCTCCCAGCACTTATTGATGATCTTTGTTTGGTTGTATATTTGTGGATGGCATGATGAACTTATTTTGAGTTAAGTGCCCTACAATTTAAATAGCTCTTGCTAAAAGTGACTAGTAAAAATAGGAAATAGATCAAAAACTATAGATTGGGGTATGCCATGTAGACGAAAGTTTGAGTTTAAGAAAATTTGGAAAATTATGGAGGCAGTATAAGGGTGGCCTAAGAAATGGAAATGAGAATACTTTGTGAGATGATCCACAACCACCAAAATGATTGATTTACCCCAAAATTTTGGAAGTTCTTCAATGAAGTCCATGGATATGTTAGTCCACACTTGTGTTGGAATTAAAAAACACTAAATCATGGTTGGGGTGCATACAATTTCTCTTTTCATTGTTTGTAAAGTATCATATTAGCCTCAAAAGGTTTGAATATCCTTTTTCATTTCCCTCCAAAAGTGACTAGTAAAATAGAGTCTTGATCAAAACTATAGATTAGGGCATGCCATGTAGGTGAAAGTTAGAGTTTAAGAAAATTTGGGAAATTATGGAGGCAGTGTAAGGGTGGGCTAAAAATGATAAATAAGCATACTTTGTGAGACAATCCACTACCACCAGAATGAATGATTTACCCCTAGATTTTGGAAGCTCTTCAATAAAGTCCATGGATATGTCAACCCACACTTGTGTTAGAATTGAAAGAGGTTGAATCTTGCTTAGGGTGCATACAATTTCTTTTTTCATCCTTTGGAAAGTATTACCAAAAATTCCAAACTTGTTGTAGTTCCATTTTTAATTATTATTAATTGAATAAATGAAATTGTAATGTATATATATTGGACATTAAATTTATGTATTATTATAAGTTCATTTTTTTAAAACATAAGGGAATCAATTGGGTGTTCTTATAAGCTCTAGTCTGCTAGGTTAGACGAAGTCAACAGGACCTCGACCCTCCAAGGCATCGAACTGGGGCATCTAACTGATAAACACTTGATCGCTACCATCTAGCCTATCCTCTTCTAGGTACATCGTAGTTTGAACCTTGAACCTCTCCAAAGAGAGGCTAAAGCCCTAACCATTGCGTTATCCTTATCAAAAAAAATATTAAGGTAAAGCATGGGTTTTTATAAGGATCACGGTCCCCTCGTAACAAGGTTTGAACTTGGATCTCTTGGATGAAAACCCAAGAACTTACCACTATAGTATCCCTCTCAGGTTATTATAAGTTCAATTCTAACTTTCAACTTTTCTTATAACTCTACAAGGTATTAACATGCGAGGTTGGAACCTTATATGAGAATTCTTGCTTTCTTCCCATCTTTTTATTTTTATAATAAATTCTTCTTTGTTGAGATAAAAAAAAACTTATACATATAATTTTAAAATATTAAATTATTTTGGGACCTAATACGACAAGCAACACAATCAAATATCAATATTTAAAACCACAAACAACATTATCAAAAGTTAAGATGTATCTCAAAGGTCTAATACTACAAAAAACACTATCAAAAATCAAGATGTATCTCAAGGATCTAAGCAACACTATGTAAATTCAATATATATATATATATAGATAAATATATACATCCATACATGACTTTACCTTCTTTATCAAAATATTCTTTTGAATTATTTATCTTCCTTATTTATTAAAGAATATAACCTTAAAAGTATTTTTCTTAAAGAAAATCTTGGCTTCTTCATCCCTAACAATTAACTAGTTAACAAAATTATATTTTAAAAACACACCTCCATCGTACCAACCATTATACAATAAAATATCATATTTCTATCTACTTAATCCCAAGTACCATAATATTCCACATCTTCTATACTTATTCTAAGTACGTAACACTTTGCATCTTCTATATAGGTATATAACACTCCACATCCTCATTCATATCAATTATCCATGAAAGTCCTTACATAAATTGAATTTAAAAGAAAATTTAGTACAGCTGGTTGTAGTTACAGTTCACATACCTCTATTCGATATTCCAATCACCTTTATTTCTTGTCACCAGCACTGAACATAATTTCATATTCTCATGCATTCACCTCTCGAGAGGTTAAGCATCACACCCACCACAAAAACAAGCAAGGTCATTGTAGTTGGATGCGTCTCAGTAAGTTGCACATCTTTCTTCATTCGAATTTTACTGGAATTATGATAGTTCCTTGCATTCTTCAGTATAGTTATAATCTCAAAGTTTTAATTTTTGAAATGTGAAGATTACTTGTTGTGTTCTTTCTGTATAAAGAAAATCCATATTGAATTCATAGGTTTAAATTTCAAATAATTCTTGAGTTTAATGAGATATTCGGTCTTGGTTAATGATGGGAGTTAGTTGCCCATAAAACTAGGAGACTATGCAGTTAACCATAACCTTGAGTTTGGGTTTTCGTTGTAGAGATTTCCTTGGATAGTAGGATAATATTGATAATGAGATAAGATTAATTTTAATGGCCTTGAGCCAAATTAGTTGTAGAATTTCTCTTGGTGGATTGCTTTTATATATTATTCTCATCGATGACCAATTTTAGTTTAATCTTGCAATTTAAAAAAACAAAAATAGAAGCTATAAATTAGCTTGGGACTATGAGAATATTGAAGTTTACATAGTGGAAAATGGATATTATTAGATCCTTTTAGAACTTCCTTCTTATGCATATCAGGTTGAGGATTGGAGAAATATTTGACAATCCAAGGGTTTACTGGAAGTAAACTTTTTTGCATGGCAGTTCATGCACAATGGAATTCTTACTTTTGATAATCTGAGGTGTAAGGGAATTTTTGGTCTATCTCAATGCGTTTTGGCTGAAAGTAACTGGCAAGTCATTCACAATGGAATTCTTACTTTTGATAATCTGAGGTGTAGGAGAATCTTTGGTTCATCTCAAAGTGTTCTATGCTACAAGAGTGAGGAAACAACTCACCACTTGATGTTTGAGTGCTCGTTCATGTGCCAAATCTAGGAGATATGGTTTTTAGCTTATAAAATTTGAGGCAATGGTGATTTGAATCGGATTAATATTTGGGAAATATGGAAGAGGGGTAGATTTAAATCTGAAGTTCTTCATATCGGGTGGAATCTTGGATTAAAATTCATTTGGTGGCAAGTGTGGTTGGAGAGAAATGATATTAAATTTTTAGAGAAACATTTTCATCTTTGGATGGCATCTCGCAGGTCATTTGGAATAAAGTCACGAAAACTATGGCAGTGCATGTTAAAGAGGAAACTCAATATGATATAAATATGATGGAGAAGGAAGCTGAAGTGAAAGAGGGACTTGCTCTATTGGGAATTGTAGGTCTTGGACAAGGCCACGAACAATGAAGCAAAAGCCTTAGCTATCAAATCTACTTCTATCTAGGTGATAAAGCAAGGTTATAGGAGGATAATCATATAATAAAATATTCAAATCTTGGTAGGATATATGGATTGGGACTTTTCTTTGGAGACATGGAGGTTGAGGATTCTTGTCATCCAAATTAAGAAATTGTAGAGGGAATTAGATGATGTGATTATGATTTATGTGGGTAGAGCTCTAAATAAAGTGGTAGACTTCCTAGCTAAGATGGGTACCGAGAAGGAGGTAAGGTTTAGTAGCATAGTGGCATGGCTATTGAGGATGAGAGGATTAGGCAAGTTGGTGAGCAAATTTAGTGCTTAGCTAATTTGGACAACCATTGCAGATATATGGTTTAGAAAATTTGGCTTCAATGCAAATATTCTTTTACTCTTGTAAATAGGTGTTCTCACTAGCTAAGGTTGGGAGGAGTCTCATCCCAGCTTGTTAATGATCTTGTTTTAATAAAATTTCTTCAAATTATTTTTCAAAAAAAAAAAGAAAAAAAAAAGTAAAAAGAGGAAGTTTATGTTAGGAACCTTTCAATTAGAATATGCACATATCTATACAAATATTACAATAAATAATAGAATTAATGGAATTCAAACATCAATATTGCAATACTAGAAATGCAACAACTTTATCAATCCAAACAAAATTATAGTACAAAATTATTGGTCTTTTCAAGGGGGCAACCCTCCTTGGAAGCAAATCTCTGATACAATATGAAAAGACTTGATACACTCTATCTATACCCTTGCTTATATAAAGACTTCTATTAACCCTAACATAAATGGTCAAGGGTCGATTACACATGCAAAGGTGGATTTGAACTAGAAACTTCTAGTAAAGAAACAATTACATTTTTTATAATGGCTATATCATAGAGACACATATGTCTAAGGACCCCAAGTGCCAAATAAATATTATAATACATTGGATAATAATGTTAAGATGGGGTCCTAGCACACCCTTCCCCTTCAAGAATATTTGTCCTCAAAGCTTGAGATGAGCACACTACTAGTGAAGTGGTTCCCATTTAGCATTCTTTTGTTGTATTCCCCACTACTATACTGGAACATCAATGATGGTACGATTACAAAGAGTGCAAGTGCATTAATCCAAAATTTGCTTGGGATCCAAAATGATGTATCCTTCTTCATACAAATTAGCTAGCGTTGATTGAACTTGTACTTTATTGTCGATAATATTTTTTTATGAAGAAACATGAAAAAATGAATGGATCTTAGAAGAGAGCGACAGGTCTATCTTGTAGGGAAGTGAAACAATTTGTTGTAGTACTTGGTCCGAACTATAAGATTTTACTGCAAATTTTTTATATCCATGCAGTTGTATTGAAGTTTATTTGTATGGTTGTAGATGGAGAAATATCATACCACCAACATCAAAATTATGCTCTAAATAGTGTCAATCATCCTATTGATTCATCTAGTTCTGGTCCATCTCTAAGTTCTACTTGATATGCTAAAGTGTTGCACGCTAGAAAAGAGTGGTATCTACCTCTTGGACTGTGGAACTTCCTAGAATATAGGAGGACAATGATATAGAAGGGTGTCCAGATGCTAAAGTGTTGCACGCTAGAAAAGAGTGGTATCTACCTCTTGGACTGTGGAACTTCCTAGAATATAGGAGGACAATGATATAGAAGGGTGTCCATATACTACTTCAAATGATGTAACCTTGGTAGTAGTATGATAAAAAAAATTAATACCACCATTCTGCTAGAGGAAGCCATTTGGCCCATTGTGTTGGATGCTCTGATGCAAAGCAACAATGGTACATATCTAAGCACTTATTGACAATCTTTGTTTGGTCGTTTGTTTATGTATGGTATGCTAAACTTATTTTGAGTTGAGTTTCTTATAGTTTAAACAACTCCTACCAAAAGTGACTAGTAAAAGTAGGGTCTCAATCAAAAACTATAGATTGGGGCATACCATGTAGGCAAAATATGGAGTCCAAGAAAATTTGGGCAGCTACAGAAGTAGTGTAAGGGTGGGCTAAGGAACAAAATGAGAATACTTTGTGAGATAATCCACTACGACAAGAATGATTGATTTACCCTGAGCTTTCAAAATCCCTTCAATAATCCATGGAGATGTTAGTCCACACTTGTGCTATAATTGAAAGAGGTTGAATTATGCTCGGGATGCATTCAATTTCTCCTTTCATACTTTGGCAAGTATCATATTTGGCCACAAAGGTATGAATATCCTTTTTCATTCCCCTCCAAAAGAATGTGTGCTTGGCCCTTTTATAGGTTTTAAGGAACCTTGAATGTCCTATAGCTGGTGATATGTGCATTTCCTACAAAATGGATTCATTGATTAGAGAATTTTTAGGGACAATAAGTCAGTTGCGATATATCAGGCATTGTTTAGCCCACAAATATCCAAGTTCAAAACTAGGATCATATTTGAGTTGCCTAATAAGATATTGCAAGGGGGAGTCCTTGGCTACTTATTATCTAAGCTGATGGACCCACTATGGAAGTGGGGTTGATATAACATACAACATATTATGATTCTTATATTGATGAGAAAGTGCATCGGCCACAATACTATATCTTCCTTTTTATAGACAATTTGTTATCCACTTTCACTATTCAGTTGTGGATACTCTTTGCTCTAATAAGTATTTGATACTTTGATGGTCTATTTTAATTGAAAAGTATCGTTTGATGAGGTATGGTCATCAATGATTAACATGTAAAATAGCCAAAATCTTTTTTTGTAGGTGGATTCTCCTAGGTTCCTTCTTGATCGTCCCTTGTTGGTGAAAGCCAATGGTCTTCCTGCATCAATACCACCTCAATTCCACTGCCTAAAGCATCACTTTCAATTACAAAACACTTAGAGAAATCAGGTATTGCTAACACCAAAATAGACAACATGGCTTGTTTAAAATCTCATACAGCTTATTCTAAGAGTTCTATCCATAGGAATAAATGTTTCCTCAACATGGCTATCAACAAAAATTGTGATCTTTCCATAATTTTGAATAAATTTTTGGTAATACCTAGTGAGGCCCAAGAATCCTCAAAGTCTCTTAAGAGTTTTGGTCCTTGGACATTCTTGTATAATTGTAATTTTCTATGGGTCTACTTTAAATCCTTCTAATACAATGTGTCCCAAATATTCTACCTCTTGTATTCTAAAGAAACATTTTCACCACTTTGCATATAATTGATTGTCATCCACGAGTTGAAAAGTTAGGTCTAAATGCTTGAAAAGGACCTCCCTCATGCGAATGTAGACTAGAATATAGTCAAAGAGGACTAAAATGAACTTGCGTAAGGAGGGTCTAAAGATCGCATTCATAAGACTTTGGAAGATGGAGGTGCATTGGTAAGACCAAAAGGCATGACCAAGAATTTATAGTGACCTTCATGAGTCCTAAAAGTTGTTTATAGAAAATCTTCTTCCTTTATTTGAATCTGATAGTATCTTGAGTGCAAATCTAACTTCAAAAAATATTGAGCATTGTGGAGCTCATCTACTAATTCATCAATCGTAGAAATAGATAATTTTTCTTTAACGGTAATTTTATTAAGTTCACAATTATCCATGCATAACCATCATGACCCATATTTTTCACATACTATCAACATGAGGGATGAACAAGGGTTGACACTAGGTTTAATAACCCCTATTGCCAATCATTACTATACCATTTTCTCAATATCTAAACATATGCTACCTCGTAAAAGTTGGATTGCACGATCATGAGTATGCTAAGGTGGTAGACCTTTGGGTTCTTAAAAAATAGATATGTGTTTTGCTAGAAGTAATTGTAATTCATATTTTTGCTCTATTTCTTTGTTACTTGATGCCTATGTAGCAAATAATTGTGCCACCACTCCATGATATGACTTCTTCAAAAGCTTTTCCATCTTATGATAAGAAACAAGTTGGGTGGCAGCTGCATTTATTCCTTGTAAAGTGTATTTTGTTTTCTTCTAGTTGTATTTCATCCATAATTTAGAAAAAAACCATATTAGTGGGCCCAAATTTTGAAGCCATTGTATTCCTAGTACAACATTACATCCTCCCAAAGGAAGAGCAAACATGTCAATCTTAAGATTGTATTCCCCTATTTATACCTTGATATTTCTACACTTGCCTTTACATGGCAAAGTTTTTCTATTGGCTATCATGACCTCAAAGGAATATCAAGTATTTATACAATAATTTGCCTACTTTGCCGCTCAAGCATTGATAAATTTTTGTGCTACCAGAATCAATAAGAATTATTTTTTTGGCCTTTGAAATGTCCTATCACCTTCATAGTTTGGGGAGTATATATTCATGCTAGGGCGTGTACTAAAAATTTTGATTGGGGTTCCTTTGGTGCTTTAGGCTCATCCAGATGCTCCTCTTCCTAATGATGTTCTTCTTCTTAGGATCCCTTTGTGTAAGACTCATCCACATCAAGCAAACACAAATTTTACTATACACATTTGTGTCTTGAGGAATATTTCTCATCAAAATTAAAAGCTCCATTCTTTATTAAGAGGGTCCTTTCCATTAGGGGTACCTTCATGAATGAATGTAAGGCAGCATAGTCCTTGTGCTCTATGGGTTTCTATCTATTCTCAAGTGAGTCATTTGATGGGTGGTGTTTTATTGATCATATTTGCTATTGACTTAGACGAAAGTGGGGATCTGGGTTGTGGAAATTTAGAGGTGCATCTCTGAACAATAAATTTATCCTTTGCCAATCTGGTCAACCATATTGCCTACATCAAGGTTTGTGGTTTGAACATTTTTACCTCGACCTTAAGATCATCTTTCAACTCACTAACAAAACAATTTTGAAAAAAGTCTTCACTCAAGCCCTTAATGTAGTTTATCAAATTTTCAAACTAAGCCTGATATTATCGTATGGTTCAGGTGTGTTTTATTTTAGTGAGGGTTCTTGTGAAGTCCTCATACTCACTAGGCCAATGAGTAATTATTTCTCAAATTCTTCCCAAGAAATATTTGGACACGTACTTTTCATTAGATTCAAAATTGAAAAATGTAATTGTAAGCCTTAAATATTGGGAAACATTATGAAGAGTGAAAAATTGATTTGCTTGACACAACTAACCATTAGGGTCCTTTCAATTGAATTTTGAGAAATCTAACTTAGGCAATTTATATGTATTGTTTTTGGAATTTGTAGTGTGGTTGTCCTTTTGAGTGTCCTAAGCTTCCTACCTTTCATTCAAATTCATTATTACCAAATTGGTTGTATGCATAAGTGGAACCTATTAAATGACTATCAATATCATTGAATCTATCAGTAACTACAAATTTTAACTTGTTTTGTTCACCTATTACAAAATTCATAAATTCTATCAAATCTTCGATTATCATTTGCTATTTGGACCTTGAACTGACTGATATCACTTTGCACTTGGCTTAAAGCTTTACTTATTTGTTGACCTAGTTGATTAACCAATTTTTCGCTAAGTTGATTCACTTGTTGGGTAAGTTGTTGATTCATTTTTTGCTCCATTTGGGCTCCTCTAATACCTACAACCATGTTTTTTTTAATTTGCCCCCCTAAAAAATGCTTATGGGTGATGTATACTAAAATGATCAGCTTGAAAAGATGATTGAAATGGATAATATCCCAAAATGATGATTCTTGGTCTAAAAAAAAAGCTTATGGATGTTATATACTAAAATGATCAACGCATCAAGATGATCACAATGGAATAGGTCTCAAAATGATTTTTTCAGCTCTCGAACTTTTTGATTGCTTATTTTTCTCTTAGGTCTTTTCTTGGCTAGACAAGGTGTTTTCTACATATTCAAACTACCACCTGACAACTACCTATTCTAACAACTATTTGTTCTAACTACCCTGACTATTACTATTACTTTTTAGCAAGATTTTATCTGTTACTATCCTCAACTCTATTTCAATTGTCTCGTACTCTATTGTTATGATCACCAACAATTTTATTTTTGTTTGTCAAGTATTATTACTATATCATCAATCTATGATGAGTGTAGTCTCGTCAGTATGCTCAAGTTTGTATTAGGGTTACACAAGGTTGACATATGACTAAAACAATGAATATGGATAATCTAAACCAAGATATTTTTGCTTCTATAGGTCGTCTAATATACTTCCTCTATCGTGATTAGAGATCAACTCAATATCTTAGAGCTCTAACTACAAAGGGTTCCACTAGACTCATAGTTGCACTATCCATTCTTGAGCATATTGTGAGAGTAACTTCCTGGTATGTTGTTTATCAATGCACCACAAAATTCAAATAGTCAAAATCTTCTTAGGGTTAAAGGTGTATTCAAATCCCAAGGTGGTCTCCCTATATACTCGAGAGCAAGTGGGAGCTCGTCGTCGTGTATAGTTGTTGTCTAAAGGTATTAGAGTTTGATTACCCATCAATTCACTAGACGCTTTGCGGACAATCTAACTTAGCTAATAATGACAACTCCTTTGTGATATTTGAAAACCTTCGACATAAGGTTTCTAACCTATTACATTATAACAGTGAAAAAATTGCTATATTTTTTTAAGGTATTGCGTAGAAAAAGAAAAGGAAGACAAAATTATACTTAATAGGGTTGGAATGGCAAGACATCAATTGTTGCAATTGTAGAAAAAAACGACCTTAAAAAGTGATCTGATACCACTTGTTAGGAACCTTCCAATTAAAATAAGCACATCCACACAAATATTACAATAAATAACATAATTAATAGAAATAAAAATAGCAATATTGCAATACGAAATAGAAATGCAATAGTTTTATTAATCCAAACATAATAATAATACAAAATCATTGAAGTCTTCAAAAAGGCAACCTTCTTAGAAACAAAGCTTCGATACAATATAAAAATACTTTATACATTCTATCTATGTCTTTACCTATATAAAAACTCTCATTAACCGTAACCCTAATGCTCAAGGATCAGTTACACATGTAAGTGTGATCCGAACTAGGAACTTCTAATAAATAAATAATTATATCTTTCATAACGATTGCATTATACGAACCCGTATGTCTAGCGTCGCAAGTGCCACATACACGTTACATTACATTGCATAATAACATTAGAATAAGGTCCTAATAATCTATTGACTACTCCTTTATCCCTTATTGAAAAATTATATTATAATTTATGCTTAATATACTATTTTAATAATTAATATATATATTCAAATTTCAACTTCTATAATTTCTTTATAGATTCCTATAATTTCTAAGAATTAAACCTTACATATTTCCATATCTTCACATGTGTCATCTCAAATTTAAAATTCAAAAAAATACTCTATATCAACACCTTATATATTATTATTTATATATATTCTTATATAATATTTATTTTTTTAAACCTTAAAAAATATATATTAATAATTAAAAAAAAAAACTTATTTAAAAATAAATTACTCATTTGATGGAAAAGAAACAAAGTTCAGGCAACTAAAGAAAAATTTAATCTTCATCTTTACGCATAAGAGACCCATTGACATTGAAAAGATGAAGAGTGAATCACACTTGATAATTGAATAAAATTTTGATTTTTTTATTGAAAAAATATAAATTATATTTATAAAAATTAACTAATTTATTTATGTAATTAAAAATATATTTATAAAAATTAAAATTAAAATTTATTTATGTGAAAAAGTATGTGAAAAAGTTGGAAAGCAAATAGATAGTTAAAACTTATAAATTGGAAAAAAAAATTAGACAGTTAAAACTTACAAATTGGAAAAAAAACTTAGACTCATCTCCTTTCACACCGAATATGTAAAATCCATGTTCCAAAAAAATTAAAATTAATAATTTATTTTTAATAATCGAAGAGGCCTAATATAAAGCACACCTTAGGGAAAGTCTGATTTTTAGCATAATAGAATCGGTAATAAGGGAAATAGTTACAAGAAAACAAACATCCACGATGGTCAACTATCAAAATCTGACAAGACGATAACATCTCAATTTGATTTGATTTGGTTGAATACGCACAAGCTTGACGACGTCAGCATTAACCCTGAGCCACGGGCCTCCCTCACTCCAGACCACGTTTACCGAGAAGTAGGGGTTATAAAAACAGCTTCAATGATTTAAACCCCAAGGCATAAATTTTGGGGAAAATGTTTAACCCCGAATTATTAAAGATGAAAAAATGTTATCAATGCACAACTTTTGAAGTAAAAACGTGCACAAGGAATGTAGGACATATATTTATTTTATATTACTTATTTTAGTTTATTTTTAAATTATTCCTAATTGATTGGCTGAAATAGAAACATATATTGGACATTAAATTTATGTATTATATGTTTAATGTGTTGTCACTAAACTTTAGTTCGTTATCTAATGTTTTAGATGCATGCACAACTTTTTGGAGAAAAAACGTGCACGAGGAATGTAGGACAGATATTTATTTTATACTACTTATTTTAGTTTCATTTTTAAATTATTATTAATTGATTAGCTGAAATAGTAAATACATATATTGGACATTAAATTTATGTATTATATGTTTAATGTGTTGTCATTAAATTTTAGTTCGTGAGATTAAATGAAGTTAACGGGATTCAATTCTCTACTTATCAAATTAGGGTATTTAATGGGTAAATACTCTCGTTATCTATGTCGTGGTTTGAACCTTGAATCTCTTCAAAAAGAAGTCAAAGCCCGAACTACTGCCTTGTCTTTGTTGAACAAAATGTTAAGGTAAAGTTTGGGTTTTTATAAGGGATCTCAGTCCCCTTGTACAAGGTTTGAACTTCTTTTGGATGAAAACCCAAAAACTTACCCTTAAGGTATCCTTTCGAATTATTATCAATTCAATTTTTTGGGGATGAAAAAAACATTATATTAAAATGGCTTAATCATACAAAAAAAGGGTGGGTGAAATTAGGACATCCCGAGCACACAACCAACACACTAACTGTGTGCTAAACAGCTAGCAGAGCTACCAAAATAACTTACAGAAGTTCACAAGAAAACCAAACAGAGAACTGCATAATAAAAAACAACTAATAGACTATGCATCATTGTTGTGTAGGGGTTGGAGGAACAGGATTCACTGCACAAGGAGCATTACCCCAATGATCAATAAGGTCCCGTAAGTGATGAAGCTCTATATTCACTTTTTCTGCTTGCACTGAAATCTGTAGCCAACAATCATAGAAAACTTGATACTTATCAGCAAGAGAAAAAGTAGAAGAAGGCTCCTCGCTGCTAAAAATCACTCTGTTGCAAGTTTTCCACAAATGAAAAAGAATCCCCACTCTAAATATATGCCACACAGGAACAAGCTTCTTAGAAAACTCAAGTGGATCCCCTAACAAAATATTCACCCAAGAACAGGGACCTATCATATATGGTCTGAAAAAAGAGAAAATCCATTGCCAAGTCTTTTGAGCTCTCACACAAGACCATAACAAATGATGCACATCCTCCTCTGCTCCACAAGATCTGCAGGAAATATCATTTACACCCAAATATCTAAGTCGTTGACCAATAGGAAGCCCTTGAAACAATAAAATCCAAGCAAAAAAAGTTTGCTTAGGTTCAAGATACTTTGCCCAGAGTGTATTAAATCTAAGACTCCATCTGGACTGAAGAGATACTACATCCCACCTAGAATTAAGCTTCTCAGCCATAGGCACAACAGGGGAAAGCCAAGAGTATCCCAAATGAGGTTTATACTTGGTGAGAGAAACATCTTTGGGCCAAGACCAATCAGTCCACCAAGGTTTCTGATAATATCGAAAAAATTTACCCCAAACAGATAAAGGAGTGGAATCAATAACAGCCTCATAAGTAGTCTTATCAGTAGAAGATAAACCAAAAAAAATCCTAAAAATTTCCCAAGGTATCCAAGACCTTGAATGAAAATCCATGAAATCAGATAACCGAGAAATACCTCGTTTATAAAATTTCTGAGCATGTATCCACTGGACTTGAGCAAGGGGAGTCCCCTGCAAAGTGATGGCTGAAGACCACCAGACATTAAGCAAAGGTATTGAAGCCCCCAACTTCCCCTTGTGACCTTTCGAAGAATTCCAGGGTTTAATGGCCTCTTAGGCCTTCCAAATGCTTTGCATAACAAAGGACCCATAAATCTTTATTGGAACAAGGGTTGTAAGAATGGTTTGCAAATCAAGGCCTTTTCATACCTTCTTACCAAAAGGAAGCCCCGTGGAGAGGTAGTGACAAATTAAAAGTTTCCAGGATTCTTCTAACTCTACGAGGGTTGAGGTTGGAACCTTATGTGAGAGTTCTTACTTTCTTCGTCTCTTTTTCTTTTTATTATAAATTTTTTGTGTTGAGATAAAAAAAATTGGACATATACTTTTAAAATATTAAATAATTTAGGGACTTAAGACCACAAACGACACTATCAAATAAAAAGATCTAAAACCACAAACAACATTACTAGAAGTTAAAATGTATCTCAAGAATCTAATACTACAAACAATAATATCAAAAATCAAGATGTATTTCAAAGATCTATAACCACAAATAACACTAACTAAATAAATATATATAACTTTACCTTTTCTTTTAAAATATTCTTCCATTTTTTTATTTTTTTATTAAAATATATAACTTTAAAAATAAACTTTTCTATAAAAATATGCATTACTTTTTCACACCCTAACAACAAACTAAGTAACAAAATTATAAAACACATCTCCATCATCCCAACCATTACACAGTGAAATATCATAGTCCATGTACACTCCACATCCATTACACAGTGAAATAACATTTCACATGTACCTCTTTCTAAGAACCATAGCACTCCACATACACCCACATTCAATACACCCACATTTACACAGTAAAATATCATATCCTCATTTACCTCTTTCTAAGAACCATAATACTCCACATCCTTTGTACCTATTTCTTAATACCATAACACTCCACATTTTCATATCTTCTATACCTACTCCTTGGTACCATAACACTCCACATCCTCATTCATATCAAATTGTCAAATTGTCCAAGACAGTCCTTACATAAGGTCAATTTCATATCAAATTGTTCAAGACAGTCCTTGTGTAAGGTCAATTTAAAAGAAAAGTTAGTACAACTGGTTGTAGTTACAGTTCACTTACCTCTATTCAATATTCCAATCACCTTTATTCTTGTCATCACTGAACGTAATTTCATATTCTCATGCATTCATCTCTCGAGAGATGGAGCATCACGCCCACCGCAAAAGCATGGAAGGTCGCTGTAGTTGGATGTGTCTCAGTAAATTGCACACCTTTCTTCCTTCGAATTTTATTGGAATTATTATGATAGTTCCCTACATTATTCAGTATAGTTATAATCTCAGAGTTTTAATGTCTGAAACGGGAAGATCACATGTTGAGTTCTTTCTGTATAAAGAAAATCCACATTGAATTCATAGGTTTAAATTTCAAAGAAATATTGAGTTTGCTAAGATAATGGGTCTTGGTCAATAATGGGAGTTAGTTGCCCATGAACCCACAAGGCTGTGTAGTTAACCCATAGCCTTGAGTTGGGGTTTTCGTTGTAAAGATTTCCTTGGGCAGAGGATAAGATTGACAATGAGATAAGATGAATTTTAATGGCCAAATCTCCATAGCCTTGAGTTGGAGTTTTGGTTGTAGAGATTTCCTTGGGCAGAGGATAAGATTGACAATGAGATAATGTGAATTTTAATGGCCAAATCTCTCTAGGTGGATTGCTTTTACATATTGTTCTCATTAGTGACCAATTTTAGTTGAACCTTGCAATTTAAAAGACTAAAATAGAAATACAAGGAAAATAAAGTTTATGTTAGAACCTTCCGACTAGAATAAGCACAAACCTACACATATCTTAAAATAAATAATAGAATTAATGAAATTCAAATAGCAATATTGTAATATATAATAGGAATGCAACAATTTTATTGATCCAAATAAAAATATAACACAAAATTATTGGCTTTTTCGAGGGGTAATCCTTCTTAGAAACAGAGCTCTGATAAAATATTAAAAGACTCGATACACTCTATCTATACCCTTGTCTATATAAAGACTTACATCAACCCTAACCTAAATGCTCAAGGGTCAGTTACATATGCAAAATTGGATTCGAACTAGAAACTTCTAATAAAGAAACAGTTACATTTTTTATAATGGCTACATCATACAAACCCATATGTCTAAGCATCTCAAGTTTCAAGTACACATTATAATACATTGCATAATAATGTTAGGATAGGGTCCTAACATGCCCTTCCCCTTCAAGAAGCTTTGTCCTCAAAGCTTAATATGATGACACTACTAGTGAAGCGGTTCCCATATAGCAATCCTTTGGTTGTAGTCCCGACTACTATACTAGAACATCAATGATGTTATGGTTATAAAGAGTACAAGTGCATTGATCCAAAATTTGCTTGGGCTCCAAAATGATGGATCCTTCTTCATCCAATTCGGGTTTTGTTGATTAAAGTTGTACTTTGTTGTCGACAATCTTTTTCAATGAAGAAACATGAAAAAATAAATGGATCTGAGAAGAGAGCGACTGGTCTAACTTGAAGGGAACTGAACCAATTCGTTTTAGTACTTGGTAGAGGCCATAAAATTTTGCAACAATCTTTTGGTGTCCATGAAGTTGTATTGAATATTGTTTGTATGGTTGTAGATGGAGAAAGATCATACCCCAACATCAAAATTGTGCTCTGAAAAATATCGATGAGCTTGTTGATGCATCTAGTTGTGGGCCATCTCTAAGTTCTACTTAATATGCTAAAAAAGTGTTGCATGCTAGCAAAGAGTGGTATCTACCTCTTGGACTGTGAACTTTTTAGAAAATAAGAGGAGGATGCTAGAGGAGGGAGTCCATATACTACTTCAAACAATGTAACCTTGGTAGTTGTATGATACAAAAGTTATACCACCATTTTGCTAGAGGAAGCCATTTGGCCTACTACATTGGATGTTTAGATGCAAAGCAATGAAAGTACATCTCCAAGCACTTATTGACAATATTTGTTTAGTTGTTTATTTTTGGATGTTATGATGAATTCATTTTGAGTTGAGTGCCTTGTAGTTTAAACAACTCCTACCAAAAGTGACTAGTAATAGTAGGGTCTCTGTCCCTTGCAGCTCATCATAGAAGGTGACTCAACGAACATAATCAACAACCTCAAAGGCTCTTAGTCTCTTTCCTAGAGTGTTCAAAATATCATTGAAGAATCCAAACGATCCTTGCAAAAGCTCAATAGCTATGGCATTCAACATGTGTATCGGGAAGGCAATTAAGCGATAGATGTTCTAGCTAATTTGGACTTCTCTCAAGAAAATCTCTCCATTTGGTATAGCAACTTCCCTCAATCTCTTGTGCTATGTTGTCCTATTGGTAGCTTCCACTCAATATGTCCCTCAGGTTTGTAGTTTTTGTCTTCCTCAATGCCTATTCCCTGTTGGTCTCTAGTTTGGTTTTTGGCTCAAGTCTTTGTCCACTTTTTCTTTTCTACATGGATCTCTCCCTTCCTAAATCTCACCACATGGAGTTTTCATTAGAATTCTAAGGTTTGCCCTAGCCTTTATTCTTGGTCTTGCCTTCCCATAGGCACATGCTACACCACAACGAATTCTCTCTCATACACTTTCCATGCAGTCTTGGTTTTTTAGAGTGGCTCTTTTGTCATTTGTGATCACACCTTAATCCTATAACTTGACTTACCTTGGAATGTCAATCCTCGCCTCTGCACGATCAATCCCTCCCTTCATCCCTCATAATTTCATCATCATTTTTTGTCAGTCCAAATATTGTTACCATCTCTTACATAATCATATTCAAATTTAGAGTACCTTTCACATAGTTCCTTCTCAAGTGTTCTCGTGCTTTGGCCACATCATCAACTTGTGCTTATCTGCATTAAATTTGAAGACGTACGTTGGTTATATCATATTTATTATTGGCCTTCATCATGTCATTTATTTCAATGTCTTCTTCCCAATGAGGATGCCTAGGTTGATGAGGATTTCTCAGCATGGTTGCAATCATCAACAATTATGGCAAACCATCATCACAAGATGCATTGGTATGTGTTTTGGTGTCTTATCAAACCTTTCTTATGCTTGGTTTTTTCCTTATTATGTTCGGGACGTGCCCCTACCACCATATATTACTTTTTGTTGCTTTGTTTTTAAGCTTATTCCTTTGGCTACCCCTTCACTTTCTCTCACCACCTCCACTTCCCCCATTCCCTTTCATTATCCTAGTCTCGTTTGGTCCCCCCTATCACTTCTCATGGCTGCCTATGACTAGATATTCGAGCCTAAGGTTCTCTAGTTGGAAAAACTGGTTGAGGAAAATGATGTGGGGTTTATCCCCTTCCTTCAGAAGTTTAACAACCATGATATGGAGCTCTCCAAAGAGTTAGCCCAAACTTGGGATGATAGCAGAGTTACGATTAAAGGGCTCAATTTCACAATCAATGTCAAATTGTTGGCTAAATTTTTTGGGCTCCCTAATGATGGTGAGATTTTCCAAAGAGAAAAACACTCCTTGGTTGGAGAACTCCCATACTTCAAGGAAAAAAGAGAAAATATCAACAAAGACAAGGGTAAAATCATGAGGAAATCCTTCCCTAAGCCTTGGGATAAGGGGATGGTGTCTATTCTCCAATATTTTACAATGAACAACTCAAACACTATTCTCAGAAGCTTCCATATGGGAAGAAGATCATCGACATCCTTGAATACCTCTTTAGGTACATTGAGAGGTCTATGAACAATGTCAAAAAGGGATCCTATTTCTTCCTTGTTCATCAAGAACTCCATCTCATCATTTATAGGCATGTTCTTCAAAAGGAATCTCAGAGGGCCATGATTAGCCTATGTTTGGGAAGTGATTCATTTGACCCACAGATCCCTGAGCCTAGCCACTAAGGGACCCCCTGACTAAAGCTACTAATGAAGCTAACCAAGAGTCTTCCTCTCCTAAGGCCAATCAGATGTTGTATTTCAAGCCCAAGAGTGAAGATTCTACTCCCAAAGCTAAGTTGAAGGCTCGTCGCTAGTCCACTCGCAACAAATCCCATCTTGGGAAAAGGAAATCTCCAATTATCATCGATCAAGATCTAGAGGAGATGGAGAACTCTCCCCCGTAAGGACAAAGAATCAAACATGATACCAACTTTGTGTGGTTCTTTTATTGTAAACTTGTTCCTCTGAGAAGCTCCTCCATGCCTTCTAGCTACACTCAATAGAGGTTATGTGTGGCCTTCATTACCAAGAAAGGCTACATCCATGAGCTCAATAATCTAATGATCAGCCTGACTAGAACTACTAAAATGAGCTCCTCTCTACTACATTAGGCCATTTTCATCCTAGATGAGTACAAGAATCAGTTTGATCATGATGAGCCAGAAGACCAAGTTGAACCTCCTATTCTCGATGATGTTAAGTAATGCATCAATCCTCTCCCCATATCCTCTATTAGGGTTTTTTGTGGGCTATCCCCATTTTTTTGGTATTTGGATCTCCCCTGATATCAAGGATATTTTTTTCCTCTTTTTTTATCTCTATCCTTCCCCTTTTGTCTCTAGGAGATAATCTCTCTTGACCACTTTGGGTGGTCCTCTCCTTTTGTAATGGTCTTCTTATAAAATATTTAGGGACCCTTTCAAAACCCCTTCCTCCAATCGATAAAAATAAAATAGGGTCTCGATCAGAAACTATAGATTTGGGTATGCCATGTGGGCGAAATATGGAATCCAAAACAATTTGGGTAACTACAGAGTCAGTGTAAGGGTGGGCCAAGGAACATAAATGATCATACTTTGTGAGATGATCCGCTACCACTAGAATGACTATGTTAGTCCACACTTGTGCTAGAATTGAAAGAGGTTGAATTGTGCTCAGGAATATAATTTCTCCTTTCATCCTTTGGCAAGTATCATATTTAGCCACAAAGGTTTGAATATCCTTTTCCATTCCCCTCCAAGAGAATGTTTGCTTGACACTTTTGTAGGTTTTAAGGAACCTTGAATGTCTTGTAGTTTGTGACGTGTGTATTTCCTGCAAAATGGATTCAATGATTAGAGAATTTTTAGGGACAACAAGTTGGTTGCAACATCTTAGGCATTGTTCATCCTATAAATATCTAGGTTTGAAACTAGGATCATATTGGAGTTGCCTGGTTAGGGATTTCAAGGTGGAGTCCTTGGCTACTTCTTCTCTAAGCTGATGGGCCCACTATGGAATTGAGGTTGATATAACATATAACATATTATGATCCTCGTATTGACAAGAAAGTGCATCGAGCACTATATTCTCCTTTCTTTTTATAGATAATTTCATAGTCATATCCCAATAGTTTGGAGATCCACTTTCGCTATTTAGTTGTGGATACTCTTTTCTCCAATAAGTATTTAAGACTTTAATGGTCTATTTTAATTTAAAAGTGTCACTCGATGAGGTATGCTTGGTAATAATTAACATGTAAAATAGCCAACATCTCTTTTTCGTAGGTGGATTCTCCTGGGTTCCTTCTTGATCGTCCTTTGTTGGTGAAATCCAATGGTCTTCCTGCATCAATACCGCCTCAATTCCACTACTTAAAGCATCACTTTCAATTACAAAAGGCTTAGAGAAATCAGGTGTTGCTAACACTGATGTAGACAACATGACTTGTTTAAGATCTCAAAAAGCTTGTTTTGTGAGTTCTATCCATAGGAACAACTGTTTTCTCAACATGGCTATCAACAAAGTTGTAGTCTTTTCATAGTTTTGAATAATTTTTGGTAATACCTAGTAAGGCCCAAGAATCCTCAAAGTCCATTGAAAGTTTTGGTCTTTGGCCATTCTTGTATAATTGTAATATTATTTGGGTATACTTTAAATCCTTTTGATACAATTTGGCCCAAATATTTTGCCTCTTGGATTCCCAAGAAACATTTTGAACACTTTGTATATAGTTGATTGTCAGCCACGAGTTGCAAAGTTAGGTCTAAATGCTTGAGATTGTCCTCTTGTGTGTAGATGTAGACTAAAATATAATCAAAGAGGGCTAAAATGAACTTGCGTAAGAAGGACCTAAATATCACATTCATAAGACATTGGAAGGTGGATGATGCATTGGTAAGACCAAAAGGCATGACCAAGAATTCATAGTGACCTTCATGAGTCCTAAAAGTTATTTTTGGAATATCTTCTTCCTTTATTTGAATTTGATGATATCTTGAGTGCAAATCCAGCTTTGAAAAATACTGAGCACCATGGAGCTCATTTAATAATTCATCAATCATAGAAATAGTGAAATTTTCTTTAACGGTAATGTTATTAAGTTCAAAAAAATCCACGTATAACTGCCAAGAACCATTCTTTTCACATACTATCAACATGAGGGATGAACAAGGACTGGCACTAGCTCTAATAACAACTATTATCAATCATTACTATACCATTTTCTCAATATCTAATTTCTATACGTATGGGTACCTGTATGGAAATATGTTTAGAGGTACTCTACCTAGTATAAGTTGGATTGCATGATCATGAGTATGCCGAGGTGGTAGACCTTTGGGTTCTTAAAAAATAGATGCATTTTTTTATAAAAGTAGTTATAGTTCATCCTATTGCTCTATGTATGTGATACTTGGTGTCTGTGTAGCAAACAATTGTGTCACCACTCCATGAGATGACTTCTTTAGCTTTTCCATCTTGTGAGAGGAAACAATTTGGGTGGCACCTACTTTTATTCCTCGTAAAGTGTATTTTATTTCTTACTAGTTGTATTTTATCCATAGTTTAGAAAAAATCCATATTAGTGGGCCTAAGGTTTGAAGCCTTTGTGTTCCTAGTACAATATCACATCCTCCCAAAGGAAGGAAAAACATGTCATCCTTAAGATTGTATTCCCCTATTTGTACCTTGGCTTTTCTATACTTGCCTTTACATGGAAAAGTTCCTCTATTGGCTATCATGACCTCAAAGGAATGTCAAGTATTTATACACCAATTTGCTTGCTTTTCCACTCAAATATTAATAAAGTTTTGTGCTACTAGATTCAATAAAAATTATTATTTGTTGATCTTTGAAGTGTCGTATCATCTTCATAGTTTGGAGAGTATATATTCCTGATAGGGTATGTACTAAAAATTATGTTGGAATTCCTTTGGTGCTTTAGGCTCATCGAGATGCTCCTCTTCCTAATGATGCTCTTCTTCTTGGGATCCCTTTATGTAAGACTCGTCTACATCAAGAAAATACAAATTTTACTATACACATTTATGTCTTGAGGAATATTTCTCATCAAAATTATAGCATAGCTCTTGTGCTCTATGGGCTTCTGTTTGTTCTCAAGCTAGTCGTTTTATGGGTGGTAATTTATTGGTCAACTTTGCTACTGACTTAGATGGAAGTGGAGGTGTAGGTTGTGAAAATTTAGTGGTGCATCTTTGAACAAAAAATTTATCCTCTGCCAATCTATCCAACCCTATTGCCTACATCAAGGTTTGTGGTTTGAACATTCTTACTTCAACCTTAAGATCATCTTTCAACTCAATAACAAAACAATTTTGAAAAAAGTCTTTACTCAAGTCTAGTTCACCAATTTTCAAACTAGGCCTGATATTCTTGTATGGTTCAGGTATGTTTTAGTTTAGTGAGGATTCCCGTGAAGTCCACATACTTACTAGTCCAAATCAAGTGAGTAATTGTTTCTCAAATTCTTCCCAAGAAATATTTGAATGCATACTTTTCATTAGATTCAAAATTGAAAAATGCAATTGTGAGCCTTAAATGTTGGGAAACATTATGAAGAGTAAAATATTGATCTACTCGACATAACCAACCATTAGGGTCCTTTCAATCAAATTTTGAGAAATCTAACTTAGGTAATTAATGTGTATTGTTTTTGCAATTAGTAGTGTGCTTGTCCTTTTGAGTTTCCCAAGCTTCCTACCTTATGTTCAAATTCATTATGACCAGATTGGTTGTCTGCATGAGTGGAACCTTTTAAATGACTATCAATGTCATCGAATTTGTCAAAAATTGCATCTTTTAACTTGTTCTGCTCGCCTATCACAAAATTCATATATCCAATCAAATCTTCGATTGTCATTTTCAATTTGGGCCTTGAACTGACTGATCTTACTTTGCACTTGGCTCAAATATTCAGTTATTTTTTGATCTAGTTTATTAACTAGTTGTTTGCTAGGTTGATTCACTTGTTGGGTAAGTTGTTGATTCATTTACTACTCCATTTGGGCTCCTCTACTACCTACAATCATGTTTTTTTTTTATTTAGTCCTCTAAAAAATGCTTAGGGGTGATGTATACCAAAATGATCAACTTGAAAAGACAATCAAAATAAACTATACCCCAAAATGATGATTATTGATCTCGCAAAAAAACTTATGGATACTATATACTAAAATGATAAGCACAAAAAGATGATCACAATGGACTAGGTCTCAAAATGATGTTTTTTAGCACTCAGTATTTTTGGTCGTTTGTTTTTCTCTTGGGTATTTTCTTGGCTAGATAGGGTATTTTCTACATATTCAAACTACCACTTGATAACTGCCTATTCTAACAACTATTTTTTCTGACAACTACCTTGACTATTACTATTCCTTTTTGTTAAGATTTTGTTTGTTACTGTCCCCAACTCTATTTCAATTGTCTTGTACCCTATTGTTATGGTCACCAACAATTTTATTTTTGTTTGTCAAGTATTGTTACTATATCATCAGTCTATGATAAGTGTAGTCTCGTCAGTATGCTTAAGTCAATATGAAGGTTACACATGGTTAAGAGATGACTAAAACAATGAATATGGACAATCTAGCCAAAGTATTTTTGCTTCTATATATCTTCTAATATATTTCCTCTATCGTGATTAGTGGTCAACTCAATATCTTAGAGCTCTAACTACAAAGGGTTCCACCATACCCATAATCACACTATCCATTCTTGAGCATATTATAAAAGTAAATTCATGGTATGTTGTTTATCAGTGCACCACAAAATTCAAATAGTCAAAATCTTCTTAGGGTTAAAGGTGTCTTCTAATCCTAGGATGGTCTCCTTATATACTCGAGAGCATGTAGGAGCTCGTCATCGTATACAGTTGTTTTCTAAGGCCTAATTATTAGAGTTTGATCATCCCTCACTTCATTAGATGCTTTATGGGTAATCTAACTTAGCGAATAATGACAACTCCTTTGTGATATTTGAAAACCATTAGCACAAGGTTTCTAACCTATTATACTATAACAAAGAAAAAAATTGCTATCTTTTTCAAAGGTATTGAATAGAAAAAGAAAAGGAAGAAAAATTATACCTAATAGGGTTGGAATGACAAGACATCACTTGCTACAATTGTAGCAGAAAGCAACCTTGAAAAGTGATCTGATACTAGTTGTTAGGAACCTTTCAATTAAAATAAGCACATCCACACAAATATTATAATAAATAACATAATTAATAGAATTGAATATCAATAATACAATACAAAATAGAAATGCAAAGTGTTATTAATCCAAACAAAATCACAATACAAAATCACTAAACTCCTCAAGGAGGCAACCTCCTTAAAGGCTTCAATACAATATAAAATACTTAATACATTCTCTCTATGCCCTTGTCTATATAAAGACTCCCATTAACACTAATCTTAATGCTTAAGAGTCAATTACACATACAAGTGTAACCCAAAATACACTTCTAATAAAGAAACAGTTACATCTTTCATAGTGGTTACATCATACGAACTCATATATCTAGCATCCAAAGTGTTACATACACATTACAATACATTGCATAATAACATTAGGATGGGGTCCTAATAGTCTACTGACCACTCCTTTATCCCTTGTTGAAAAGTTGTGCTCTAATTTATGCTTAATATACTATTTTAATAATATATATATATATATATATACATTCAAATTTCAGCTTTTATGATTTCATTATAGATTTCTATAATTTCAAGATTTGAACCTTACATATTTTCCTATCCTTACATATATCATCTCAAATGTAAAATTAAAAAAAAAACTTTATATCAACACCTTATATTATATTATATATATATAATATCTATTTGTTTTTAATAAAAAAAATATTTGTTTATATTTTAATAGAAAACAATTACTCATAAACAAAGTTGATGTAATTAAAGAAAATTTTAATCTTCATATTTACACATAAAAACCCATTGGAAAGATGAAGAGTGAATCACATTTAATAATCGAAAAAATTTCAATATTTATTATTAGCCATAAGAGACCTATCAATATAAATTATTAATTTATATTTGTAAAAAATATAAATTATTAATTTATTTTTAATAATTGAAAAGGAAAAGGCGTAGTATAGGAAAGCATAATAGCTATCAAAATTAACGTCAGTTTAAGACGAGAATTATTTACTAGAATAAAACAAGTCTCGTCTTATTATGTAATAAAATGATGCTTACGATTATTTACTAGAATAAAACAAGTCTCGTCTTATTATGTAATAAAATGATGCTTACGTTTGTGTTCCTGTTAATGGAGTTATTTTCTATCACAAAGGGTTGCCTCTTTGTTTCTTTTTTTATGTTTTGATTATAGATGTTTTTAATTATTTTTTTCATAAGGTTTAATTTGATGGTTTCATTCATGGTATTAAGTTTTTGGGGATAAGCATACTTTTTACTCTTATTTTGTTGATGATTCCTTTTTTTTTGTTCAAAATACTCAACAAGAGGTGGAAACGACTAAAGAGATTGTTCAATTGTTTTGTAATGTCTCTATTCTCGTATTAATGACTCTAAAACTGAAATTTTCTATACCTATTCCTTTCCTCGTAGACACAACTCCTTAATTGAGTAGAAAATCATCCCTCATGGTATGATTGTGCATTATTTAGGAATTCCCTTTGAGATTAATATCTCTCCTAAGAATATGTGGAACTGGGTTATGGAAAGACTTCAAAAAAAATGTAATGCTTGACCAGTTCAGTTTCTTTATTTAGCAGGAAGAATTCAAGTTGCGAATAAAATTATGGCAACCTCTCATGTTTATTACTCCTCTTGTTGGATGGCCCCCAAAGTAACCTATAACAAATTAACTCAGGTCATTCATAAATTTTTATGGACTAAATGAGATGGGGAGGTGGGAATGACACACATCTCTTGGAAACTTTGTACTCAACCCAAGGCTTTAGGAGGTCTAAGCATCATTGATGATGCCTAGAGCCATTATTGGTGATGAAAACTGGAAACACCTATTTCGTTACAAAATCTCTCTAGCTATTCACAAAGGTAAATAGAAAGATACCCGGTGGGAGTATAAGGTCCTTAACACACCTTATTTTACAGTTAAAGGATCTATTCCAATTACCTAAAACTAGAAAGCTTAGCAATTAGTTTCTCATTTATTGGCTTGGAAGTCTGACTCCTTGAGACATGGTCTGAGCATCGGTTTAAACAGTCTTTGATGGAATAAATTTATCCTCCATAAGGATAAACCTTTAGCTTTATGCAATGCTATTCATGGTCTAGTTTGTTTGCAGAAAGGA
This sequence comes from Wollemia nobilis, assembly GCA_028583015.1. Classification (NCBI taxonomy): domain Eukaryota; kingdom Viridiplantae; phylum Streptophyta; class Pinopsida; order Araucariales; family Araucariaceae; genus Wollemia; species Wollemia nobilis. The sequence goes on along the minus strand of JAQPPZ010002969.1, from coordinate 16,504,671 downwards.
ATTAATAGAATTAGAGATATTTGGGATCCAGGTAGTTGTTCAATTCTTACATGGAACCAAATTTACAATTATTGCTCCCTTTCCTCTAGGTTCAAAGAGTCTTATGGTTTAGTTGTGGCTTCCATCCCTTGTGAGGTCCTTATGAAGTTGGGAACAATTGCCCATAATATTTGGAATGACTAGAGATGGCTTAATATTCCATGATTGGAATTTCGTTCACGTTAATACCTATCTATCTATTACTTCTAGTTGGTTATACAAAAATATTTTGTGTCCCCCTTCTTTAGACTCTAAGCTCAATGTCAAGTGGATTTTACCAATACCCAATGGCAGTTTTTCGCTACTCAAATTTGAAAAGCTTCTATTGAATCCAAAACTCAACTTCTTGGATGGCGGATTTTACATCAAAAGCTTCCAACTAATGTGAGTTTGGCTGTGATTTTACACTTTACCCCTCAATGCAATTTTTGTAATGCTTTAGAAACTCTTATTCACATGTTTTAGTTTTGTGATATAACTAAACAATTTTGGGATGTCTTCTACTCTTTTCTTTTTCCCTCTTTCACTAGATCTTGAAAGCTTTCTTTGCTTGGTTTTTCTAAGCTGGGTTAGTGTCCCAAACTCTGGGATGTTTATAGACTCATCTTTCTGAAGCACATTTGGAAGTGCAAGATGCAAAAAGGTTTTTATTAGATTTGCTCCTCCATGGGATATAGTTTTAGCAAACTTGACCTTTGATCTTTTGTTACATGTGAGATGCATTCATTCCCAAGTCTATGGAACTTCTAGCATACCTCGAGATGTTATTGACAGACTTCATCAACTTTCTCATATGATTCAAGTTCTTCAGATGGTGCAACATAAAACTAAGAAGGCAGTTAACAACGATGAGCAGATTCAGGATTTGATTACTTCTTTTGTTTCTTTGAAGACTTCAAAAGATATCACGAAAGACATGCCCATATTTTCTTCTTATAACATATGCTCCCACAGATGAGTGCTGATATCTGGTGTATTACAACAAGATATAGCTATAATCTTTTTATCGATATTAACTTGTTTTCTTATGTATATTCAGTTATGGATGCTTTACTCCTTATCCACCTCATTTATTTTTTTAGCTTGTGGACAAAGCTATCACCAAAGTACTACAATGTTCCAATTAATAAATTAATATAATCTAACTAAAAAAAAACTGAGACTTATTTAAAACACATGATAATGTTTTAGATACTGGATGAGTCAAAACGTGCACTGACGAGGAATAATCTAACTTTTCTAATAAAAAAAAAAAAAAACCGAGACTTATTTAAAGCACATGGTAATGTTTTAGATACTGGATGAGTCAAAACGTGTGCACTGACGAGGAATTTAGATACTGGATGAGTCAAAACGTGCACTGACGAGGAATGTAGAGCATCTATTTGATATAAACAGAAATACATTGCTATTTTAAATTGGTTATATAAGATTGAAATAGATTTTTTATATTATGTCATAGTTAAATAATGAAATTACCACAACTTAACAATTATGCATATTACTTGGTAAATATTGAATTTTACTTTTCATTGAAAATCGAAAAATTTATTGAATTTATACCATATATATATATATATCCTTTTATTTTAATTTTTGAAAAATTATATAATTTAAAATATAATAATAAAATACTTCTGCTCCTTAGGTCTTATCCCTTCTAAAATATTTTCTAAAATATATATATATATATATATAATATATTTTTTATTACTAGAAAAATTAATTTATGCAAACTAATCTTTCATCTTATCAATAATATTCTTCATAAAATTTTGTACCAAAATATTTTTCAATTTATTTATTTTTTTTATAAAAATAAAAAATATTCTTTTCTTACAAACCTTTTTGCCAAACATACTCTTTACTTCTTCAATACTTCTCATAAACCATTTTGCCAAAGATATTCTTTGCTTCTTCAAAACTTTTCTTAAACCTCTTTATATCTTTACTTCTTCAATACTTTTCATCAACCTTTTTATGTCTTTGCTTCTTCAATACTTTTCGTAAACCTTTTTATCTAATCACAAATTTATGTTTCCCTATTTATAAAATAAAATAAAATTTATAATCCCCCACGTTTAACTCCTTTCTTTATCTGTTGAAATTTGAAAACCATCCCTAAATATTTCATGTAATTGCTATAGTACGATGAAACTCCTGGGCATGTTTCAGCAGAGGAACTGAGGCGTATGGGGGTCGGCACGCGTTCATAAATACTGTTACTCCACACCTTCTTTCATATCGATTATCCATGAAAGTCCTTACGTAAGGGGCATTTTAGGAAAAGTTAGTAGAGGCGTATGGGGTAGGCATGCATTCATAAATATGGTTACTCCACATCTTCTTTCATATCGATTATTCATGAACATTTAAAGAAAAGTTAGTAGACCTGGTTGGAGTTACAGTTCACCTACCTTTATTCGATATTTCAATCATCTTTATTCTTATCTTTATTCTTGTCACCTTCACTGAACATAATTTTATATTCTCATGCATTCACCTCTTGAGTGGTGGAGCATCACGCCCAACGCAAACACAATCAAGGTCGCTGTGCTTGGACGCGTCACAGTAAGTTTTACATTTTTCTTCATTCGAATTTTAGTGGAACTATGATAGATCCCTGCATTCTTCAGTATAGTTATTATGGCATAGAATGTCTGAAACGGGAAAATTACATGCTGACTTTTTTCTGTATAAAGAAAATCTATAATGAATTCATAGGTTTAAATTTCGAAGAATCTTTGAGTTGGCTGAGATATTGGGGTCTTGGTTAATAATGGGAGTTAGTTGCCCATAAACCCAGGAGGCTGTGCAGTTAATCATAAGATTGACAATGAGGTAAGATGCATTTTAATGGCCTTTGGGCCAAATTAGTTTTAAAATCTGTATGGGTGGATTGGCTTTTCTAGATTGTTCTTATGGGTGACCAATTTTACAATAAATTCTTCAAATTTTGTGTGATTGTCTTTATCTTTCTCGTGGATGCTCAAAAGATTTAAGGTCTTGTTTGGTTGTGTTGTCTAGATGATTGTTTTCATGGGACACCTAAATTGGTAAATTGATCGATTGTCTTTGATGATTTAGACAACTCTTATGGATATCCAAATTTAACATAAATTCTTGTTTTGACCTTAGCTTCATGTATTACGTTGTAATTGCAAACGTCTGTGTACTGTATAATTAAAAATCAATTGTGTTTAAGCTCAGCTTGGAAGATGCTGCTGCACAGATTCTGCTGTTTGTTGCTTCCGTGGTATCAGGAAGAGAATGCCAATACCTTGACGAATAGTACGGTTCTTTTCTGGAATTGGTATTGTTATACCAACCGCCCATCAAGTAGTACCTTAAAATTCCTGAAACTGGCACCAAGTCTCAGCGGCCCTTTGGAAATCACCATGCCTATTCCATGCTTGGAACAGCTAGTCTCTTAAGTCACCTCAAAGAAAGTTCTATAGTTGATTACCAAATTACCAAATGATGTCTTTATTTGGAAAAACTATTTAGATGCCTTCCAGATTACCCAATTAATAAAGACTATTATCAAAATTCATTCTGTTCCATTCCTTAAATTGGTAAATGAGGCTTGAAAATTTTAGCTTTCTACTAACAATAAGATACTCTAAAACAGTATTTACATAATCCAGATGGGCACTTTCTGTTAGCGTCTGTGAAATATTACCGAACTACGGTAACAGTGTCTACGAAATTTACTGTTATCCATTAGTATGTGTACAGCTGGATTTAGTTAAGCTGTAAGTGATAAAATGTCACTGATATAGAACTTAAAGTTGTTTTTAAGGGTTTGCAAATGTTGGAAGTGGCAATCCAAACATCTAGATATATCTCAGAATGCCCATCATCAAGTGGGTAAAGTTTTCAAGGTAGAGTAGCCCAGATTGGGGACAGGTCCTGTGTTTAAGACCTAGCATGTTCCATGTCCTAAGTCCTAATATGGAATCCAGTGTTAGAGGTTGGCTTGGAGAACTGGGATGAATTGGACCTTCTTAAAAACTTGCCTTTTAGTATGAGTGTTTTACGTGGCAGTACATATTTCTAGAGGCCTCAAAAAGCCCACTGGCTGAGCATAGTCCTCTGGGTATATTCTTAGCCTATCCAGTTTTGTAACAGGATAATATATCCATTCTTTATGGAAATATATTCCTGATACTGGAAAGAATTTCATCAAGAATATAAAGTTAAAAGCATGCTGGCCTTCAAGACAAAAAGTGTTTGGTTTTGATGACTACAGAATTGAAGGGAACCTTTAAATTTACATAGAGTGATTGAAACCAAAATTGAGAAATAGAAGGGCAATATGGGTTTCAAAGGGTTATTAGGTAATTTCTCATAAGTGTGTTGTTGAGAGTAGCACACATGGATTCATCCTTTGAATCCGTAATCCATCTAATTCCATTTCCCTTCAACTTCTTCATTATGTTGAACAATTGCAGGATGGGAAAATGATGAGAGTGGGATATGTTGGACAATAAGGTGATATTTTTCTTCATGATTAAAATTTACTGGGTGATGGCATGAAGACATGTTTAAAGGGATTAATGAAAGACTTATTTTAGTTGATGGTATGTTAATGTTCATTGATTACTTTATATAGTTATGGATCAAGGGAAAATGAACAGCTAAGATTGCCATAGCAAATATTTGAAGGCATTCAAACCGGTATGCATGTTTCTTTTGGATTTGTTACAAGATTTTTCCAATTCAAATATACTGTGCATTTTCATGAAGTTTCATAAAACCTTTGACTGCACTATGGCTGTGATCTTTTTTAGGAAAGTTATCTCTATTAAAAGGCTATGAAGCTTCATAAATGATTATTTCAAAGCTATGCAAAGTGAGTTATTTTTTATGGATTATGATTATTATTGGTAGCCACTTACTTGTCAATGAAACACATTAGGGAGATTGAATATTGAAGTTTTCAGTATGTGTTGTAGCATGTTTCAAAGAAATACATGCTCACTAATATCAAGTATTTGGTTGGCCATTTCTCTTGTTTTCTTTTTGAAGATTCTCTATATATATTTGAGGAAGATTCTTGTGGCAGAATAAAACTTGTCCTTGATATTGTGTAAAGAATTTACAAATTTGATGGTATATTCCTCTTCTTTTTTTAATGTCAAAGGGGTGGTTATAGCGTTAGCTAAAGTCCCAAGCGCAGGTCTTCTGTTAGTTAAATCCAGCAAGAGGTCTTGCAGTCCTTGGTCTTAACATATGGTCTTGATAAAATTGATATAATTTGGCTTTTTCTTGTGCTTGCTACATATTCCTCTTACATTACTTTGGTTCGTCCTACATCTTCAGCAACATCTCCCAAGGATGCTTCTGTATTCCCTCAAAATTTTCTGTATTCAAATTCATTAGAAAAAGATGACCATCCCCATATATTGCTCAAAAGAGAGTTATAGTTCTACTGATATTTGTTGGGCCCTGACTTACCACTGTCAGTTCCATCTGGATGCTTTTTACATAGCTATATCCATACCAACAACGAATCCGAAATTAATTATATTTTTATCATTTTTTTATACGCACAAGTATGAAAAAGCAATCCAAAGGGATCTGTGCTATGAAGACATTGATTTATATGCGTTAGTATTAGTAATCTCTTATGTGCTTACTCTAAAGGAGCAATGACTTCCACTTTTGTTGTTAAGGAGGAATGATTTATACAGCATTTATAAATGACTGCATATTATTGTGAGTTAATTCTAATCTTGGCAACTATAATTTTGAGTGAAAACTGCCCACAAGGGTTTAGATACTGTCATCAATTCTGGTTCTTGAACACCATGTGTGGAGCAGGTGTACTGCAAGTTGAAGCAACAAGTATAAATCAAACAGGTACTGACATTTGGAACACACAACATTTACAATGAAGGATAGTGTAATATGACAATTGTCTCCTTCTTTTAAGTCAATCTAATTGTGACAAATTTGTTCATGTGGCTATGTATTCTATGCATGCAGATTGAATCATGATAGCTGAAAAGGCTTAGGGTAAGATATTGAATCAGAGAATATAGTGTGACATGGTACGTAAGGCAGAATTTGTCATTTATGTGGGACCTGGTTGCTGCATTGCTCGTTCACCGTGTACACTATGAGGACTCTAAATGGAGAGATTTGTCATTTAGCTTCTTTCCATCCAAACATAAATAGAACAATGCCAACAAAACTAGCCTCTTGTCAGCCGTAAAATAATTATTGCAACCTTGGCTGCGTTTGCTTACTTTACCACCATCATACAATGTATACCCTTAATTCAATATTATCATTTATATATGACCTAGAGAGCTACACAAAGCTTAGGTATTTTGTTGGTTGCATCATATTTTCGCCACTTGTTCTATGTGCTATGAACTTAAAATTTATTTAGTCTTCAACTTCTTGTTAATTTGAATTTGGATATATCATATATTTCTTGTTTTGTTTGTTGACATTTGCAATTTGGCTTTAAAAATATGAAATGTATTTTTTGTATTTTATGATGGATTAATTGAGAATGCTAATAGACATTAAAGGAAACATAAGAAAATGTTAAAGTTACAGATAGTTTTTTTATATTTGTATTTATGTGAGTGTACAATCGTGCACGCTTGTATATATATACATATATGTATATGTGCATATTATGCTGTAACTTGGAATGTGAATTACTACTCCAGGCTATTATAGGAATATCAGAGTGGCATACATCTACCATGCAACTTAGGTTTTTTTCCATATTGCGCCATGCTTTCTCTTATTATAAGAAAATTTATCAAAATGTAAAATGAGACATATATTCCAAAAGTATGAGTCAAAAGGTAAATGATAAATATGAATTTTCAGGTTGCAGCTTAGGAAACATGCCTGATTGGCACATGAGACCTCCATGTAGTTACAGGTGAAGCATCAGTTCACCTTATATACGGTTGTTCAAATTTTGTGCCCTTTTGGATTTTGACTTTATGCAAAGCTCATGGGGTTTACAGACAAGTGTAAACCATAGTCTCCCTTTCCTTCCAAGGCAACAGAAGGAAGCATGATCTAGGCATGTGACCTTTTTACAGCATGGCTTTATGCTTGAAAATGCCCAAAAATCAAATTTTTAAATCCTAATTGCATTGTTAGGGGCATAACTTTGTGCTTGGGACTCTGTTTGATTCATTTAAGAAGCGTTAGAAAGATTAGAGAGAAAACAACAATTTCTGCGGAGGCCCTAAAAAATGGCAGACCAATGCTTACTAAAAATAGTAAATTTCTATTTTGAGATTTTCGTAGCCAAAATGCATCTGTAGCTATGTTGACACGTCAGTAGAAGACCAAACACAAAAGGGTGAGTCATATGTATGTAATTTTCATTTAATATGTACTTTGTAACTCATGGAAGTTGAATCACCACATTTTCATATGGGCGACCTTCCAACTTATGGAAGGTGAACCACCACATTTCCATATGGGTGACCTTCCATATTCAATACGGTGGATTTCCAACACACCAATTCTTGTATAATGAGAGATGCACCCATGGCTGTAAAAAGCATGATTAATGGATGCAATGTTATAGCCTCACATCTCTTCTTAGAGATTGCTTGCATTGTACTCTGTTTTCTGAGCAATAAAATCATTCTGTTATTTTGCTTATATATCTGTGTTCTGATTTGTTATACTTTGTTATTTTTTAATTGCACTCTTTCATGATCTTCCTTAACTTGAAATTCTAAGTTTTGAATCAGTCGAAATTATGAGTTTCGGATCAAAGCATCTTAGTTTGGGCCTTTTCATTTGAAGATATAATATACTTTCTAAGAATTTTGATAGGAGGACATGCCTAAATTACAAAGTCACTAATAGAATGGTGGAAATCTAATTACAAAATGCTTTATTTGTATCTTCAAGAGACACTTGCATCTTACAAATCAAATAAAATATAGAGGAAAATGTCTAGGAAAGTTATGTTTGTCCCAAGCTTCCTTTTTTAACCCCCTCCCACCCCCCCAAAACAAAAATATACACAGGTTTCTTCAAAAGAATGATGCTCTAGTGTAGAAGTGTGAGAAAAAGAAAACCTTTTCAATCTTTGCCCAAAGATGTCTTGCATTTCTTGTTTCGGCATTGAAAATAAAGACCATCCAGAAATACCATTTTAGACTTTTAGCTAATCTGAATTTATAGGTCAACTGTAAAGAGACAAACTACCAGCCTAGAAGTGTTAGCTTCAAAGCACAATGTGAATAAATGGCTTCTCTGGGGCCATGTGGATTCAGGATCTCATCTTCAATTTGAGATTAAGTTTGTCAGCAATATCATCATACATTGTGGACTAACACACAGATTAAGAGTAATATAGCCTTGCTGTTTGGCCAAATTCAAGTTTCCCAAAGTAGTTTTCTTCTTCAGATAGTTTTGTCAAACCCATTATCATGGCCAATGCATCTGACTCTGTCATGATAAACAGATTTATACTTCTTGTGGAGAACTAGCTTTATCAAATATTGCTCCAAGAAAACCTATCCCTTTTTCTCCATGTCCTGCAGATCATGCCAGCAAACCTATCAATTTTGCCATGGATTTTTACTGCCTACCATAGGAATCAATTCATTGAATTGAGTGAACCATCAACAGGTTTTAAGCAACAAATATTGCTTTTCCCAATATTCAATCCATGGTGCAGTCCTTAAACATTCCAAGACAGGGGAGCATACATTACATAACATGCATTCTACATTCTTTTTGAGTGTATGGTATCCCGAAGTTAAAGCATCAGGTTTGTTACAAATTACATCATAAAGAGAACTTAACTCAAATTCCAACTTATGCTTAGCAGATATGATTCTATTCCATGACATAACTTGGTAAAAATCAAGGTTTTACTTTTATTTTGAAGGTAGACCTGTAACTCTGAAATGGTAAAAAAAAAAAAAGACCAAAAGATTAACAAGTATTTCTATTCGACTCTATAACTCTAACAACTAGTAGTTTCACTCGACTCCAATTATCTACATTCATATCATGTTCTATTACTTTTCCAGTATGGTTTTTTCCCAGTTAAATCATATGATAAAGTTCAATGTTGGAAATCATGTTGATGTTTGGCTATGCTTATAAAAAAAAATAGTATTTTATCAAATTATATCTATAGAGACCTCTATTGTGTGATTCCATTTCTTAATCTAATACATTCCAGGGTATCTCTCTCTCTCTATATATATATATATGTGTGTGTGTGTGTGTGCATGTGTGGGCACGCACATGTGCATGCGCATTGCTGTTTCATAAAATGAAATCATGAAGATTATATTGTAAAGATGATTTTTATTTTTTGCATATTTGACATTGGATAAGCAAGCTCAAAAAATTTATAAAATTTTGATGGCAGTGTACTTTTACATTCTTCTGTGTAAGCATTGATCTAATTGTCGTTTAGATCTTTTTGAGATCCTTATCCAAGTCATTGTTACAAATTTTGCGTTTAATACTGTTGTAGGGAGAGAAATGGGAAAAAAAAATTCATCATCACAAGCAGAAATTAAAGATAATATATGGTTTTCTATTCATTCTTAAGAATTTATGTGATGTTTTGAGTGACGATATTATGTGTTTTGTGTTAGATGGCTTCTCACATTCATGATGAAACCATTGGAAAAAGGAGGACATTTCCTCAACTCCCAATCACAAATGGAGCTCCGCCAAGTTTAGTTGAACCTGCTTCACAATTTTGCAATCTATTGACAAACTTCGCTGGTGAAACTCTTTCTTTTCCATTTCAGCATGCCTTATTTTATGACAAGTTCATGCAAATAGGGCATACACATATTTTGGTTCTTCCTTAAATTCACATGTTTGTCTTTTGTCGTATTTCTTGGTTGACTTATTGTTCTACATAGTGACCTTAGACCCTGTTGTAATGCCTCCTGTAAGCATGCAACAAACCATGCATGTGAACCTGATTATATCTTCTTTAGTTAGTTGTAATTAGAAAGTAAACAATATCTCATATGATAAAATAATCTTGAAACACGAGAACCTTGGGTTAGGGTTTTGAAATCGAAGAGCTCAGTTTTAGGCAAATATTAGGATATTTTGTCTTGAGGACTGATCATCCTTTCCTATTCTTACCTTCAAGAATGTTTTGGGCAAGTGAGTAGGGTGACAATTAAGGGAAGGGCTGATTTTAGTTCTGCGAATAGGCAATAGGGTTGGCGCCCCATGCATCAAAACCTCCCACCTAACATGAAATGGTTGTTACCAAAAGTCTGAAGATGTCTCAATGTTGATATCGGTGTAGGCGATATTGTTGAGACCAAGAGTATTGAGGATATGCTCTTAATTTTCCATTTCATGGGTCTTTAGCCCTTTATTAAGTAATTGAGAGAATCAATGGGTAATCATTAGAAGGTAATAGGTGCTATTGATATCATGCTTGGTGCTTGAGTTTACTTAAATGTTTTGTTTGGCAGCAAAAACACAAGTATAAGGTGTTGCAACATGGTCTGTGATTTTTAAATGCTATTCAAGGTTTGGTCAATCTCAACCATTAGTTACTAAGCCGTAAATGTAGGTTTAGTTAAGGTTAACCATACAAGTTTAATCAATCCCCCTCATGGTGAAAAAATCAAGATTGTTCATAGGCTTATGTAGAGAATACCCGTAGGCTTACATAAAGAATGATTGTAAGCTTACATCAAGGTTGTCCCTAGGCTTATATCATCATCTATCAAAATTGGAAAATAAGATTATATTACCATCTTCCAACACCCCCTTATAATCTAAGCTTGGGGCCAAGGAGAGAAGACATTAGAGATGCTAGCATCTGCCTCTAGTAATGAATGCTCATTTGGGCCAAAGAATATCTAAACCTCGAAGCCTCTTGCATCATTTGGAAGATTTTAAGTCGCCAAGGAACATGTGATCCTCCATCACCTGTGGAAGACTACCAATTCCTCGTAAGTGTAGGTGCTAGTTTGGATGTGCCACCTCAACATATAGCCTATATTCTTGATGGAGTAATATATAGCCATTGTAGAGTGACTCTTTGGTTACTTGACTCTTCCTTTCCTTATGCCAAGTCTTATGACTCTTAGCTTCTCTACTTGACACTTGCATACACATGACTCTATCTTGTATGCACACCTAGACATGACTCTTCACATAGCACACTCTAATCTAAGGACACTTATGCACACTTACATATAAGACACTTGTGCACATATACACACATCACACTTGCACACTTACTCACATGACACTTGTGCATTTCCTGCACATTATTACATTACATAAAATATTTACTCACACTCTAATCTAAGACTCAACCCTAGTCTAATATTTACAAGGTGTACCATGAAGGTACCAAGGGGGTACATTAGCATGTACCAAATAACGTAATATTCTCCAACAATTTCATCTATTTTGGAGCTTGAAAATTTAAAAAATACTGCACATTATATTAAGCATTATCCAAAGAATCATATATTTCAAATTTTCTGGAATTTTCAAAATGTTAATTATATTCGACAATGTATGTTAGATATGTGCAATGCATCCCTTTGATTGGAATAACTGCATTTTTGTCTGTCTTTTCAAAATTTGAAAACACTCAGTACGTTATGTTGATTAATGAAACATGTTCATCAGCAAAAGCAATCAGTTTAAATGTATAAAATTCTGATCGTGATACAATGGTTGTCACATGCAGAGAAAATTGCTCCTCAAGATTCGAGAACAAGTGGGACTAAATCATCTGAGCTTTCTTATCAAGGCACCTCTGGCCCCCTTTCCTCTTTGTTGAGTACTCCACTAAACATTATGGGAGGGTATGTGCATTTAGATGACTTATCATTGTCCATGTTGTGTTCCCAATTCTCCTTTGAAGAAAAATTGAAAGAAACTATGCAATCTTTTGTTTTGAACCTTTGTTTCTCATAGATATAAAAGCATCCACAATATGCTAATATTAAATAAATCAACCACCTTAATTAATCCATACAAGGCAAGATGTGATAATACCCTTCATGTAGGGCAACACCAATGTTATTTCTTAAGGAAGGAACCATTCCACAATATCTCCCAAAATGAGATCTGTTCAATGAGCCAAGACTGCTACAAGAGAATACTGGATATGATTGATTATTATTACAATGACAATATCCCTTCTTTATATACCTATTTTCTAATGCTACTTTGGGGAGCCAACTCCTAAACCCTTATCCCACTCATTATTATAACATAATATTATAATATAATCAACCTTGGGTTATGTGTGGCCCATACCAACTATCCATAATATCCATACACAATATAATATCATATCCCCATATTCCTATCCCTAGGTACCATAACATTCAACCCTCCTTACAAATGTTTCATCCTCAAAACATGAGAAGAAACTAGATAATACAATTTGCTAAGCAATGTTGACAACTGGTACCAATCTTGAATATCCCTCCATCCAAATGAAATCTTGATTGGTGGTGGTCTGCGATGACGCCAAGCTGCTCTTGTGCCACTTATAAATATCCATAACTGCTCTGTTGGCTACATGCATCTACTGCTTATGTATTTATCTACCTATTTATTCATTTCTACATATATACCACATTGTACTATGGATTTCATGTAAGAGGCCTATTGGTCCATTACATAGTCACATTGGAAAAAGGAGGAAATAGATCTAAGTAAACAACATACACACTTTCGAATCATCATTTGTTAGTGTGCACCTCTATTTTGGTGGTCATAGCCCTGTTAGACCCCTCCATGTTCTTTGGGTGCAATTCAGAATGCAACTTCCTGCAAGGCACCTCAGGCTTATCTCTATCTCAATGCTCACAAATACAATGATTCTTGGAATCCTTTCTTTCCCAGTTTGTAAGCAGTGACATTCTTCCTGTTCTTGGAGTTGATTTTGTCTCTCTTATTGGATTCTTATATATAGGTAGCTTGCCTTGACTTGAAAAGGTTTTGTCAGATATGTTTGTTTGACTGAACTCCTGGCAATCTTGTTCACATGCCTTACTTTGGTTTGGAAAGCAACACTTGCCTGAAGTGAATTTATAGATCTCAAAGCTATAGAATCGCCATACGTATCCTTTGGAGGGATGACCAAAAAAATGGCTTGTATCCCAAATTCAGAAGTATAATCTTGGACATTTTGAAATATTTGCATTTGATGAGTCTTTTCATGACCATAGTTGAAGAGATAGGATTGCTTCCTCCTGAATTCTTTGAACACTTGTCAACTAGGCACCATAATAAGCTGTTTGTCTGTCTTCAAAGATTCAACATATGTCTTCCACCAAATGAGAGTATGATATGACATTTCAAGCTAGAAAACAAAATTTTCTGCACATCACTAGAGCCACGAGTTTCAGAGCAGACCTCTAGTTGCTCAATTAATTTTCGAACTCCTCAGCATGACTTCGTTTTTCATAAGGTCTGATATTCAACTGGCATCCATCATGAAGAGTGGGGTTGTACCAGAAATCTCTGCTTCATCAGATTTTTTCTTTTCTTGTTTGGTCGCTATCTTCTCTTCCTCTCTCCTCTTGATGGAGGAATGCTTTCTCTTCCCAAGTGTTGCTACTAAATTGTGTAGAGCTACTGCCAAGTTAGCTTGAGATGTCATTGGACTCTGGCTTCCATCTTTGCAAACATTTGCTTCAATGGATCTGGTTCTCCAAATGCCGTGACTCTCATATGTACTTTCCAGCACCTGACTTGATTTTTGATTCTTCTGATTCCATCTGTTCCTTTCCTTGGCTTTTTGCTTGTTTGGAAGAGGCATACACCTCTTTTGCTCCTCTATACATCGGGAAAATCCTGTTTTGATATCAAAACGTCCTTTAATAACATCTTTCGTGACTCTTTAACTGTGAATTGTCATTGGCCTGCACTGCCAAATGCATTCCAATTGGAATATTATGAGACTTTGCTTAGGTTTTGTACCAAGTTAAGTGTGTACATGAGGCAAATCTCCACCTGCTCTACTATGATAGACCAAATTCCAGAGAAATAGACACAAACACAATGGGAGAGAGAGTTATGTTGTGAAATCATCTAGGGAAAAAAGTTCCATGGAGAAAAAAAATGTCCTTTGACTCAGCTGAGGACAGTGGAGATTGACAGAGATACACTTGTGCTTTGTCTGTTTTGTTTGGAGTGTTACAAGCTTATAGCCTCTGCTTTGGAGTCTTGGACAATGCCCAATACATATGCTCTATATCCTACAAAGTTGTGATCTATACATACAAACACAAATTATCCAGATGCAGAAGATCTTTCTTTTTCTGCAAATCACGGATATGAGAGATTTGGGGGTTTTTCTTAGTTATGAATCCCAATCTTGGACGATGGACATTTCTAAAACAAAATGTATTCTATAAAATGAGAATCTAGTGACTTTGCTGTTCTTGAAGTGTCACACGTAGACTTTTCTCAAGTAATTTGTCCATTATGGATTGCAGTGTCAAATCTAAGGCTACTACTAAAGTGTATTTGCAAAATAAAAATGAACACAAAATTATGGAATTAGGATTACTTTATTAGAAAAACAGATTTTGAAACCGTTTTGATGATATATGAGATGCTTATATTTGATTACATATGAGAAAGTAATATCTCATTAATCTGTCAGTTAACTTGCTAGCAAACCCAAGCCTGCTGGTCGAATTTGACCTGGTTGATCTGTGCTCAAATGTAGCCAGTTTGCCTGATAAGACACGAATCAAGACTTTAAAGCATAAAAATGAGTTATAAATCGCCCAACAGGAACACATTTTTCCCATATGTTTTCCTAATACATAGCTATAAACATTGCCCGTCCTATGAAATTAACAGTGTTTGATACAAATGTAAGAAAATTTTCAATTCTAAGTTGATATCTCACCCATTGAACATAGTACTAATCCTGTTTTTTGAGAGAAATAAGAAAAATATCAAATAAAAGGAATTTTTCCCATTATTTTGGTATTTATCTTGAGGTGAAATTGAGGTCTCCTCTAGAGAAAGACATCTGCAATTGCTTATAGAGACAAAGACACTGTCTGAAACATTCTCAATGGTTCTTTTTAATTTCTACATTACAGTTATGCTGTATTCGTAGATGTATAATGTCTTTTAAGGTAAACGTATTATTACATAACTGCCTGATGCATGGTCTAGACTCTAGACTGATGCAAAAGGTTCTTTGCTTGTAATGGCATAATATAGAATATATTAAGATAAGTGAAATGTCCCTTTGTGGTCTTGGGTGTCATTTGTGGTCCTGTAGAAATATATTTTTCCTTCCTTTCGTCTTAATCTGCCACATGGGATTTCACAGACAATATATAGTCAGTGGTTGCTCTGCATCTATGAAGAGTGTTAAGGGCAAACATAATCATTACAGATAAATATTTTGGGTAAAATAGATATGATGAAGTTGGTTGAAGTCATAAATTAGTGAGCCAAAATCTAACAAGAAGCCAGTAATGAATGTCAAATGACACATAGAGATGGCCATCCTCTGTACCTACCTTGACATTTCCATAGGATTGCTTATGCTATTATAATCCCTTGGTATTTGAGAAGGGTTGTATTCCACAGTATCCACAAACATACATACATAGATATTTACATATATTTCTGTCTGTGGGTTTTCTTCTTATCTTTCTTTTCCACATGCATATACAAGTACCCAAAAGATGGCCCATTTTAATCCTTTTGTAGTAGATTGCGATAACCTTGGTTGAAATCTGAAACTACTGAATTTTAAAATGATATATGTGACCAGCCTGCCATCAGAATGCATTATCTGCAAAGCCTTTGGGAAGCTATATATTATATTGAATTCTAAAATGAATGTTTTATATTACAGTTCCCAGCATACAAATCTACAATGAAGATCTTGGTATACAAAATATATGCTCTCTTTCTCAAATTTGGAAGGACGTATTTTTTCCAGGTTAGCTAGGAGAGCGGCAACAACATTACGTGGTTCTGCGAATGAGATAGGTTGGTTACAATGTGCCTATCCAATGAATCCTGTTCAGGATGGTACAATGAGGTTTATGGAGCTGCTTTCAATGACAAGGTAGTTCTTATCACCTGTGGTCATTAATAACAGATAAGAAAGATTAAACCTGTTTTCATGTTTTAATAGACCATGGACCATATTACTCTATAACTATGGCCGTGTTTAATCGTTATGATTGTGTCATCTTCCCCTCAGAAATGGTGTGCATAGGTTGCCCAACAAATTGGTTTATTTTTTGGTTCCAGGTAAGTTCTTCTTGGCCTTTTCTTCTCTACACTTTATTCTAAAGTGCCCTAAAATGAATGCATTTTTATCAGTTTTCTCTTTGTTGCAACAGGTCTTTTTAGCAATCATTTTCCTCTCTATTTTATTGAAACCAGTAATTTCTTGTCAAAGCTGGGTTTGACTTGCCATATTGCTAACATTCACAGTGAGGTGAATGTGCTGATTTAAACAATTCATTCCAAGTTCATTTTTAAATAACTTCCTGTAAAATAAAAAAGAGTGTATGCTTATTTATCATGTTGACTATGCAGGCTTCAGTGAAAACCAATGCTCAGGAATTAAAAAGGCAAATTGAAAATCTTTATTTGGATTATGGGAAAAAGGTATTAGTCCTTGGTCATAGCAAAGGAGGAGTGGATGCAGCAGCGGCTATGTCTATGTATTGGCAGGACCTGAAGAATAAGGTTGCAGGATTAGCATTAGTGCAAAGCCCATATGGTGGTACTCCAATTGCTTCTGACATTCTAAGGGAAGGCCAAATAGCAAACATGGAGACGAGGATTATTTTGGAGCTTGTAATGCATCAATTCATAAAGGTACATCTGGACCCTGTTGTAGTAAGCACAAACTACTTGGCTATACATTTGTTAGTTCAGCCTTTACTGTTAGTGTAACTGTGACTTATGTTTGCAAGGATTTAGAGTTGATCCTGGCATTATGAACCCAAAGGAATTTTTACAAGTTCTGTGACTATGATTTTGATGTAGAATGATAACAAAAGTCTATCCTTCTTGGGACCAGGAAGTTTAGTGGCTAGTAGGTCTCTGCCATCCCTATGTGGTATAATCTTAAGCAGGTTGGAAATAGTGGCCAACATTCTGTTTTTATACTGTGTCAATTGGAAATTCTGTTATTTACTGGACTGCCCAATGTATTGAAATTGGCAGGGTCTAATTTTTGTTTGTATCCTGCTCAAGTCCCAATGGTCCAAGATCTAGTTTGAAGAAGTATATAAAAGGACCAAAACAAAGGTTGACATAAGAATGCTCTACTTACCTATGCAAATTTAAATCCCTTACCTAAATTTATTTGAATGGTAAGCTGCCTCCTTCAAAACTTGATCAACTTTTGTCATTTAATCACTGGACTTTGTCATTTATCAGTATTATTGAGGGTAAAGTAGTATTTAACGTTTGCAAGGCCATAGGCCATATGTGATGACCTTCATGAGGGATGTTGTTTACTGCTCTGTTACGAAAATCGTCGGAATTGAAAGTCAATCGCGAGTCATTTGCGAAACGAGTCACTCGGCAAACTATCGCGAGTCCGGCGACTCATTCGTGATTTTTTGCCCATTTTTGGAAAAACTGGAATCGCCGATTTTTTCAAAAAAACGGCAAAAAATCGGCCACAGCCGCGTGGGTAGAGGTGCGGCTGATAAATAGAAAAAAACAACACTTTTTTATATATTTCTCTCCTAACCTCTTGCAAAGACAAAAAAAACACTCTCCTACCTTGCTACCACCTGGACCAACTACGCCAAGGCATCCTAGGAGCGCGAGCGATTGCGGTGTGAAGGAATCCAACAACCAACAACATCCAGCCAGAAGATTCATTCAAGGTCAGAAATTTTAATTTTTTTTTTTTTTTAAAAGTAGATTAGGGCTTCTTTGAAATTAGTTTAGGGCTGTTTGAAATTAGGTTAGGGCTGTTCTCAAATTTAAAACCCAAAACCCTAAACCCATTTGGGTTTAGGTTTTTTTTTTTCTCCTCCTTTTAAATAGATACAAAATTGATATATGCAAGCCAAATTATTAGCTAGCTGCTATCCTATCAATATTTTTTAAACATTAAACAAGTTTAGGGTTTTTTAATTTTTTTTAGGGTTTTTTTGTAAGGGTTTAGGTCCTTAGGATTTTTTGAAAACTCTTTTTTTTTGGAAAATATATTAGGGCTTGTTTGAAATTAGATTAGGGCTGTTTGAAATTAGGTTAGGGTTGTTCTCAAATTTAAAACCCAAAACCCTATTTTTTTTTTCTCTCCTTTTAAATAGATACTAAATTGATATATGCAAGCCAAATTATTAGCGAGCTGCTCTCCTATCAATATTTTTTAAATATTAAACGGGTTTAGGGTATTTTTGTAAGGGTTTAGGTCCTTAGGATTTTTTGAAAACTCTTTTTTTTTTTGGAAAATAGATTAGGGCTTGTTTGAAATTAGATTAGGGCTTTTTGAAATTAGGTTAGGGTTGTTCTCAAATTTAAAACCCAAAACCCTAGTCTAGGGGTTTAGGTTTAGGTTTAGGGCATCTTATTGAGTTGGGTGAATCCAACAGGCTAGTTCTTCTCAATGGTATATCTTGTTTTCCAGATTCTAGTGGGTTTACTTGCTTTCCTCATAGTGGTGGAGCTAGTGTCGTCGACTATGCTATTTCCTCTACCACCCTCATTCCATTCATTTCCCGATTCAACGTCTCTGATCACCCTCCTCCCCTTACCGATCATTCAGTTCTTTCTCTTACGTTATCCACTGTTTCCCTTCCTGTTACTCCTCCCCCTCCTCCCTCCCCTTCAGTCCCTCGAGTCACTATAGACTTTGACTATTATTATTCCTTTACCTACATGGACCGGTTGCGTCATGTTCTCCCCAAGGTGTCTTCTCTTTCCGATGTTTCCAATCGTTCTGCTTGCTTGGTCCAAACTATTTGGAAGGCTGCTTTGGAATCATATCCCTCACACTATTCGTCCTCCCCCTCGTCCTCGTCCCCCTGGTCATTGCCCCATGAACATATGGTATGATGAAGAATGTAAGTCTGCCCACCGAAGGTTGAAATATGCCATTCGAAATCCTTCCTAGCCCCATGCCATTTCTCACAAAGACTATAGGATGCTTCTTCGAAAGAAGAAGCTTCTCTTCCTCTCTCGGCATCGACTTGATCTTATCCACTCCCTTCAACAATCTCCTAAATCCTTTTGGCGCCTTATCCTCCCCCGTGATCGGATTACTCATGGGATTGATCTTTCCTCTTGGACCATCCATGCCTCTTCCCTTTATACCATCCCAAATCAGCCTCGTATTTTTGTTCCCTCCTCCCCCTCTTCGTGCCACCTCTTTTCTATTGGTCTTGTCAGGCAGGCTATCTGGAAACTCTGTACAAGCAAAGCAACATATTGGATGGGTTATAGGCGGAATTTTTGAAGCATGGTATTGACCCTCTTGTTGGGCCCCTTGCTGATCTCTTTAATCTTGCTGTTTGTTCTGGGTTTCCTGAGTCTTGGACTCAGCATATCATTCACCCCATTCATAAGGCAGGTGATCCCCATGAACCCAATAACTACAAGACTATCATGATTGGGCATATATTTGCCAAGCTTTATGCCACAACATTGGATGTGCTTCTCTCTCGAAGGTTGGAGGAGGGGGGTTTCAAGGCTCTTGGCCAAGCTGGTTTTCGGCAAGATCATCAGACCACAGATCACATTCTAGTCCTCAGAGCTATTATTGAGGAGGCGCGTTCCAGGTCCTCGAAGGTTTATTGTTGCTTTGTAGACTTCAAGAAAGCTTTCGACACGGTGCCTCAACATTTACTTCTTGAGAGGCTTCGATCAATTGGCATCTCTGGGTAGCTTTTGACAGCGGTTACACGGTTATATGAGACTGTGAAAGGTCGGTTTCGCTCCCCTCAAGGGCTTTCAGCCAATATTCTTAGCACCATAGGAGTGAAATAGGGATGCCCCCTTTCGCCGACACTTTTTGGGATCTTTATCGACGAGCTTGAGACTTTTATCAGGGAGAACGCTCACCCAGAGGATGGTTGCCTTCTTCACCATGTGTTGATTTCTATTCTCCTCTTTGTTGATGATGTTGTTCTTTTGGCCTCATCCCCTGAGGGGCTTCAGCGTCATCTAGACACACTTGTCGCTTTTTGTGACTCGAGACAGTTGACGGTGAATCTTTCTAAGACCAAGGTTATGGTATTCAATACTACCAAAGAGGCTCTATCCCATCTCCACTTCCTTTTCCAGGGCCAGGAGGTCGAAATCACCACCTCTTATGTGTATTTGGGGGTTCTTTTCACTGGTCCCACTTTTGGTATGAAACCCGCCGCCCAGGTCCGGGTGTGTAAGGGGTATGCAGCTCTGTCTTTGCTAGAGAGGAATTGCTTCAAAGCACATTTTCAAGATATACCTGTGAAGATGAGGATCTTTGACGCTTTGGTCAGGCCAACTATTACTTATGGGTCAGTGGTTTGGGGCCCTAGTCTTGGCCCGACTGAGTGGTCACGGGTTGAACGAGTGGAGACACTCTTCTTCGACGATTCATTCGTTGCAAGGGAAAAGTCCCTCGTTCTATTATTCTGGCAGAGTTTGGTGCTTCTCCTCTCTAGCTTGAGATTATCTTCCTGATTATCGGTTATCTTCACAGGATCCGTACTTTCGGAGATACCCCTGAGGGTTGCAGGCGGTACCCTTACCTCGCCCTTCGCTCCTCGATGGAACTCTCTTCGAGTTCTCGGGGAGGCCGGAGGAGCTGGTATTTTCAGGTTTCTACTCTCCTGGCCAGCATTCAGATACAGATAGACAGGCTGCCCCCTTATTCTTTGGGGGTTCTCCCCCCTCTCGACTTACTAAGGAGAAGATGCTCCACGAGATTCGGAAGGATGTTAGTCTCCAGTACACCAGATGCACATGGATCTCTCCTATTGCCCCTCTTTCCCCCAAGCTGTCTTTCTACCATGAGCACTTCTTACAGATACAGGAGGGCATAATAGTTCCTCCACAATACCTTCAACAACACACAATGCATATTCTTCGGATCACTATTGCGCAACTCAGGGTGTGTTCTCACCAACTCCGGATTGAGTCAGATCACCATATTCCGATGGAGGAGCGGATTTGCTTGTTTTGCTCCTTGGGTGAAGTTGAGACCCTGCATCACTTCATTTTTTGTTGTCCCATTTATTATGAGATCCGGGGTAGGTTCCATTGCCTTTTCAGGGACAACTCTCAATGTGTTTCTACCTTCTTTAGATACCCGGACCAACATTGTCTTGCACTCTTTCTTAGGGAGATAACTCAGCTTTGACGATATAAAAGTTCTCCAAATGGATCTCACCCTCCTCAACATCGGCTCATCACAACATACTTCACCAACTCCGACGGACCAGGTGACTTCGACCGGAAACGCCCCACACCATCCAGTTTGAACAGAAGCAAGGTCACTAGACAGCGCACCAACAGTTTGTCAGGGTTCCGAACTAGCAAATGGACTTCTTCAGCTCCGGTACTTCGGCCTCGACTGTTAGGAGAGATTAGTTTTTGGGGGATTCTCGGAGCTTGCCCCTCTTGGGCTGCTCCCTCCCCCCTCCTCTCTCTCCGTTCTTCTTGGCATGCACTTCTCTCTGTTGGACTGCAGCCCTCCTCCCCTCTGCTCTCCCTTTTCTTTTCTTTTCCCTTTCTCTTTGGCCCGTTTGTCGGGTTTGATCTTGTATTTTTCTTAGTTCTTTTCTTTGTTGGGCTTTTTAGCCTGCTATTTGTAAGTCATTATTGTACTTCTTATAGTCCCTTGGGTCTTATTTTGGCCCACCGCGGACATTAATAATATTTCATTTCATTTCTCCTCCTTCTAAATAGATATTAAATTGATATATGCAAACCAAATAATTAGCTAGCTGCTATCCTATCAATATTTTTTAAAAATTAAACGGGTGTAGGGTTTTAAAAATTTTTTTAGAGTTTTTTTGTAAGGGTTAGGTCCTTATGATTTTTTTTCCTCTTTTTAACTTTTAAGTACTTAGCAAAAATTGATGCCTATCAATATATGTTATACATTTAACCCCAAACCCTAGTCTAGGGTTTAGGGTATTTTTTAGGGTTTAGGATTTTTTTCCTTCTCTTTTTAAGTAAATATTGCTGCCTAATAACTATGTATGCAAGCCTATTTTTCAGCTGTCAATGACTCTTATGTTTCAATTTTAAACCCTAAAGGGCCTAAACCGTAGCCTTTTGGTTTAGGGTTTAGTTTTTTTCTTTCATTTTTTTCATGTGATTGTCACTTTGTTGTTACTAACTTGTTTCCATGTGCAGGCATATAAAAAATGAAACCATTGGATCCAGCATGGGCATATACAACACCAGGGCAATCAAAAGGGCATTTTAAATACGATTTTTGTGGCCATAGTTAAAATGGAGGCGTTTATTGCCTCAAATTCCATTTGGCACGAATAGCAGACAATAATATAGCAGTATGTGATAAGGTTCCAGAAGATGTTAAAAACAAAGTAAATGCATGGATCACTGCGGTAGATGAAACCACTAGTCACAAAAGAAGTTATAACGATGCCATTTCATCCCCCCCTCCCGAGGTGGTCGTACTAGTGGGTGTGGCAACCTTAAGCGGTACTTTCAACAAAGTAGTTCGAGTCCTTCAAGTGCACAAGGAGCTAGTGGGACGGGAGATTCCTCTTTTGTAGACCGTTCTGTGCCAGGGGCACAATCCACACTTGAGGGTATGGCCGCGTGGAACCAAGAGAAGCACAGTGCAACAAGGACAGCCATTGCCACTTTTTGGTACTATTCTGACATTCCCTTCAATGTGGCAAGGTCTCCATACTGACGGCGCATGATAGATGTTGTCGCAAGCTACGATGCAGGATTTAAGGCACCAACTTTTGATGACCTTAGGGGCCCTCTCCTTCAACAATTTGTGGATGACATTCAGGTTGTGTCATTGTGCTTGACCAAATTTTACATATATGGCATGACTAATTTTTTTTATATATATTAATATGATAAAATCAATATGCAATGTGTGACTAAGTTTTTTTTTTTATACTTCAGGTTGTGCTTGACAACCAGCGTCAGGTGTGGAGAACCAAGGGTTGCACTATAATGTCTGATGATTATATAGACGGGAGGGGAAGAACCTTGATTAATTTTGTGGTTGCATCTACAGAAGGAACTGCATTTCTTAGGTCAGTAGATGCATCAACACAAGTTAAGAGTGCCGAAATGCTTGCAGGGTTGTTGGAGGAGGTTGTCTTGGAGGTTGGGGAGGAGAATGTTGTCCAAATCATCACGGACAACGCAAAAACTTGGGTTGAGTGTTAGGGTTAGGGTAAATATGAGTCTATATAAAGTCAAGGGTGGAAATGGGGTGTATCAAATCTTTTCTCAAATTGTAATAGAGCTTTACTTCTAAGGAGGTTTCCCCCTCCTAGAGGCCTGCGATATCAGTTTCTCCTTATTAATAAAGTTGTTGCATTTCCATTTTGTGTGGCTCTAGCACTATTGTTATTTCATTTCTTGCATTTCCATTAATTTATGTAATTTTTATTGTGATGTGCTTATTTTATCTGAAGGTTCCTAACAAGTGGTATGAGAGCACTTTCCAAGGCCATTTATGTCCTGTTGTCTCTTCCTTGTTAGGTATATTTTTCTTTTGTTTTGCACATTTTCACTAAATACCCTGCAAGAAAATAGCACAATTGTGTTTTTGTTTGTAATGGGTTAGGTTAGAAACCCCATGTTAGGGGTTTTAAAATATCATGAAGGAACTATTATTTTTGGCTAAGCTAAATTGCCCATAAAGCGTCTAGTGAAATGAAGGGTGCTCAGGCTCCAATACCCAAGTGTTAGACAACACCTATACAAGGCAGCGAGCTCCCATGTACCCTTGGGTATATAGGGAGACCCCTCTAGGAATAGGAGAAGCCTTCAGACCTAGGAAGATATCGACTATTTAAGTTTTGTGGTCCAACAGTAAATGTTTAGCTCCGAGAAATTACTCTCATAGTACAGTTGAAAACGGATAGTGCGGCTACAGGTATGGTGGAACCCTCTAGAATTAGAGGTGTAAGATATTGAGCTGGACACTAATCACAACCGAGAGAGTATATAAGAGATCCCACGGAACCAAACACACCTTGGCTTATATTGTCCTTATTGAATATATTCTGTCTTTTCCTAACCAAACCCAAAGATCAAAATTGAACATACAATAGAGGAGATTACAACCACCATAAATTGATAGTGCTCCAATTATTTGGTGAGACAATACAAAGAATATACAGTTAGAAATAAAATCATTGACAGTCATCAGAGTAGGCAGGTGTTAGTTGCTAGTCTAATAGTGTAGAAGACACCCTTTTCGATCGTCGAAACACTGTAGTGCAGAAAGGACCCTGTCTAGCTGTTAGCACACTTGGTAATAGTCAACAAAAAAACGTATGGAGGCCGAAAAGTCGCCATTTTGTGGTATAGCCCATTGTGATCGTCTCTTTGAGAGATCATTTTGATATATAGCACCCATAAGCTTTTTTCGGAGGCCCAAATTCTTCATTTTGTGGTATAGCCCATTTCGATTGTGACGTAACGTGCCTAAGTCGTTGATAGGATTTCGCTCTGCAAATAGACCTGACACTGCTAGATCACAGTACGTAACAACCCACAAAAACAAATAATTGCTAACAACAAAATAATACAATCAACAAAAAAAAAGATAATTGTTTTTTTTTCTCTTTTATAGAGCAACAAAAACAATTAAACAAATAACAATGTTGCCACAGTTGCCATAGATGTCTTCAACTTCCCTCTTTTTTGACGTTACAATACCCATTAAACCTCCTGCAAGCACTCCACAGAGTACCAAATATCTGGCTCCAGCTCTAGACCTTTAGAATGTTCTACTGAGGTTATATCCAGTATACCTCCAAGCGCTTCACATAGTACCAATTTCTTCTTCTAAGGTTATACATAGTATACCTCCTGCAAGCATTGCATAGAGTACCAATTTCTTCTTCTAAGGTTATACATAGTAAACCTCCTGCAAGCATTGTACAAAGTGCCAATATCTTCTTCTGAGGTTATACGCAGTAATCCTCCTGCAAGCACTGCACAGAGTGTCAATTTCTTCTTTTGAGGTTATACACATATACCTCCTACAAGCATTGCATAGAGTACCAAAATTTGGCTTCTACCCTCTTCACCTCCACTTCACTTGTCCCTCTTCTCTCCCTGTGCACCTATTTATAGATGTAGAAGGAACATAAAACAAAAGGCACTACAACCATGTGCCAAAAATCATGTAAAAACCGTGTATAGAAACTAGGTTCTAATACCATGTGCAACACCCATGGTTTTGAAAAACCATGTGCACAACCAATGGTTTGAAAACCATGGTTTCAAACACCCCA
This sequence comes from Wollemia nobilis, assembly GCA_028583015.1. Classification (NCBI taxonomy): domain Eukaryota; kingdom Viridiplantae; phylum Streptophyta; class Pinopsida; order Araucariales; family Araucariaceae; genus Wollemia; species Wollemia nobilis. Next base: position 16,479,193 of record JAQPPZ010002969.1, on the reverse strand, counting down.
CTTGGATGCTCCTGCATCAGATCATCTCTCCGAGCTGATCGTTTTGCTATATAACACCCATAAGCTTTTTCGGGAACCTTAGGGTACCTAAAAATGGTTGAAGCTACTAGAGGTGCCTAGTTAGAGCAATTAGGTGAACAAGTGAATTACTTGGTACAACAACAACAAAATTGGGAAAAGCTACTCTCTTCCAAACTAAATGAAATTGAGAGTCATTTATCGGGCTTGGATCATAATTATGACCAGATAGGCAACAAAGGATCAGAAAGGAAGGTAGGTAGTTTAGAGAGGGTAGCATGCAATACTTTTCTCAATAATAACCTTTATAATGTTAGAATATTAATGTGCACTATGCCTTCTGTTTTGACACTCATCATGTTCCTTGACATTTGTCATGTTTTCATATAGGCTTATGCCTATATATTGTAATCTCTTGTATCAATATAATATCTCATATAAGGCTTTCCCTGCCCTGTAAACCCTTGAGGGGGGATTTCCATGGAAATCCCCCCTCTTTTTTCCCTCCATTTTTTTTTTCTCATACTAGGGAGTATGCTCTCCATCCTTTGATGGATGGATCAGAAACCAAAAGTATGAGAAACATCCATGGCTGCCAAATCTGATTTTTTTTAGTGGCCCACTGCGAGCTCATGGTTGCTGCGAGCTTCCACTTGATCTGTGCTGCGACGTACCCTTCTTTTTCACGATGAGGGTCTTGTTGCTTGTTAAAATTTGTTGCCACTAATGGATATGAATGCAGGTCTGCCCATGGTGAAGGCGCAGTCCAAGAGAGAAATTATGGATATTTGGCCACTATGGTGAAGCTTGCGTGAGAGGTGCTCACCGCCTGAAACTGCTCGACTACTGGAGAAGCGCGATCTCGTCCTGCTCTGTGATGGAGTTGAGCGTGTCGGGCTTCAGCGCGGCGAAAACGGCGTTAGAGGGGACGAAGATCGTGACCCCTGGTTGGAGTTATTCACCTGGATCTGGAGCTGTTTTCCCACCTGCGTGCTCTTCAACAGGCTAATGAACGTGTTGAACTGTCCGGATTTTTTTCCAGAATTGTTGTTACGTTCACTGATGCCCGTGTCGCCGCCGATTGCGATCTCACAGCATACAGAAATGTGGCGAACATGATAAAAATGAAAGTTTTTGCTGCGGCGGCCATATTGAAGAAATGTTTAGTCGATTTACTGATCTGTGCTCGGGTGCTAGGCTGTACTCCACAAAGACCACGAGTGCCTTGTAGCGTCTAGCCATTCGGCGGCAAAACGAATCGTAGGCCACTCCGTAGTGAAACTATTTACAGCACCTCTCGTCTTCGACATCGCGGGCAGTATTTTTTTAATATTTGTTTGAACGTAGCCTCTACAATTTTTTTTTACTCGCCACCTCAATGTTGACTGGTTGGGCCACATTTGCGTCGCCGCCTGTTATTGATGTACTGTTAGGGTTGTTTTTTTTGTTCAGGTTTCTCCGCACGCGGTAGCTGCAGCACACCTGAAGCACATATCAAGTTAAAACAGGAACAGTGGTAGCACGCTGATTGTCGTTTGCGCGGGTATAGTTTTTTTTTAAAAACCTGGCCATCAAGTGACGGAGCGATGCTGCGGATGGAGTCACACTCAACTACTACTGCATTCAACACACTGTTGCATGGACGAGCACCTAAGTTCCTTGCTTACCGAGAGGAGCCGAACGACTGAGAGGGAGTCTCTGACTGTGAGCTTCAACGTTGCCACGCCAGAAACATCAATGGTTCTATTTCAAACAGCTAAGTAGGCGGTAATGTACTTTCGTTGTCTCATGGAGGAATATTTTTTGTGTAATTCAAGCACAAAATTGGACCGTGTGAAGCTGATAAGGTGGCACCGGTGTGCCATAGATCCAACTTTTATTTCCCTCAGGCGGAAAGATCACGGAAATTTCCAAATATTGTTGCAGTTGCCGAGTTTATTGTTGTTGAGTGTCTGTTTTTTTTGCCGCTACGGATTCCAAATACTACAACGTGTTGAAGGTAGACACCGATTCCATGGTACCCAACGGGGTCAATAATACAACGATGTTTTTTTAGTGTAGACGTGATTGTTGGTGTTTGATTACGTGGATGAAGAACAATGGATGCGACACAATTTCACGACAGATCAGCTTTCTAAAGCCAGATCGCGCATGGATGGAGATTGGAACCTAACATAATGTTCACTGGATTGCGGGCGGAATGGAGTCGACATCTCGAGATTCACCATGATTGACCTGCAATTCGTCGATGCTGTTTTTCTATCTTCTGTGACGTCGATCTGGACCTGATCGTTAAACAGTCTCATTGCGCGTTGATTACCGACTGGCTCACCCAACACAACTCATAAAGCCTAGCCAGTGCGGTGCAAATCAGTGCATGTTCAGTTTTCTTATGGCGGAGAATCGGTTACAGAAGCGTCCGTTACAGAGAATGTTGCAGTGAATATAGATTTGAGAAAAATTAAGCTAAGCTTGCATATGATCTGAAATATTATCTTTTTGTTTGTTGGTGAGATCCAGTCTTGCATCAGTGCGACGCTGCGCGGCTCCAGATCATATCACAGTACAACTGGTGCATCATATATGCTTGTTCGACCGCGGATCATATTTGTTTGGGGCTGTTCGTGCACCATCTGGTTTGGAAACGGTTTTTTTTTTTTAGCCCAGTTGAAGTGGAGATTGAAGGCGGATTTTTGTGGTGCTTCTTCGTAAAGACTGCAACCGTGATGATGAGCACGAAAAACAGTTGAATCTGACAAATGGGCATCTTCTATGGCGCAATTTCCGAGTTCGGGCTCCAAGTCAACTAGCCGGAGCTGCCAGTTTCAACCCCCGCGCTCGATGCTTTAAAATTTGTTTGTTTGGTTCGTTGGATACTGAGGAGGGCCCCACTCGTTTGACTCCCACAATGATGCACTATAGTAGTGGGGTATATTAAAAAGAAATCATTTTTTTTTAAATTTGTATTTGTATTGGCCACTTTGCTTGAAAGAAAAAGGGGAAACTTTTATAAAGTGGAGAGACCACTTTATTTTTTTCATTGTATGGGGACTTATGGGCATTTTGTTTTTTTGAGAAATGAAAGTTTTTTTCCCACATGGGAAGTGGAAAATGGAAGGCCCACATGGTCTATAATGTAATAACCTTGCGAGGGAAAATTGAGGAGATTGTTTTTTTATTCCGCCAGAGAGCGATGCCAGAAATATTCCAGGGGAATATTCTTTGATGCCAGGAATCTTTTATTCCTGATGTTTATTTTGCTGCCCAGAGAGGCATGCTGCTGTTTTTTCCAGCAAATGAAGGCCATTGAGAGTGAACATAGGGGTATTTATAGTCGTCGGAAAAGTTTTTTCGAAATGGACACATTGGTGGTGTCCAATTGTAATTTTGAGGTTGTTCTATTTGCATTTTTTAGCCTCAAATATTGTTGTATCATGGAGTGCACTCTTTGTTGAACCCGACACTCCCAGTGTGATCCTTGTACCTAGTCACCTTCTCTATAGCACCTAGCGGATGCAGCGGCTAGTTACCCATGCATTCCGGTGGGATGAGGAGGTCACCATAAGGACACCTACTCTAGGGACTACAGACATAGACACCCTAGACTCTATCCGAGGACTTTTCCGGATCAACTTCTAAAGACTATAGACGAAGACACTTCAAAAGATTCTCTTCTATTCTCTTCTTACTTCTCCACATTTGGATTGTATGGCTCATTTTTTATTGTATTTCATGGCTCTTATTTATTTTGTATTAAGGTGCATTTTCGGCAGAGATCGACACCTTCTAGATTGAGTTCACCATGAGGGGGGATGATATTCATGGTGAATCTAGTCAGTGACCTACGAGAGGCAACATACCTAGAGGATGACCTGCAGAGGCAATAGACCCATGGAAGTGGCTGACCTTGAGGCACCTAGGATGACCCTGAGGCACTTAGACGACTGACCCAGTGGCAACAAATCCAAGAAAGTGGCTGACCCTGAGGCAACGGACCGAGATGTATACACCGTTGATCTACCATTATTCACAGATGGAGAGCCAAGCGCAAAGAGCACGAGCCTAGACCAAATCATGTAATAAAGGAGGATGATAGGGTTCTTTTAGAGAAGTCAACATTAAGGGGGAATGTTACCTAATGTTGACTTATTTTTTTCTCTATAGTTAGGATAGTGCACATTAAGGGGGAATGTTAGAATATTAATGTGCACTATGCCTTTTGTTTTGACACTTGTCATGTTCCTTGACATTTGTCATGTTTTCATATAGGCTTATGCCTATATATTGTAATATCTTGTATCAATATAATATCTATTATTTTTTCCATTCCCAACATATAAAATGCCTAAATTGGATTTCCCAAAATTTGATGGAGAAGATCCCACCAGTTGGTTATATTAGTTTCCTCTTCATGACGTTCCCCAAAGCCTAAGGCTCATAATAGCATCCTTCAAATTTGAATATGAAGCGCTTCGATGGTATCGAGCATAGTTACAAAAATCCCGATTTTATCTCGATCTGATCCTATTTCTTCCGATAAAATAGGGTTGCTAATTCAAATCGCATCGGAATCCGATTTGTGAAAAAATCGACGATTTTTGCCAATTTTCCAAAAATTGTGATATGCATGAAAAAAGCTTATTTTCAATGAAAATTTGCATTTTCTTTGATTTCTTTTTGCCGGTTCCGATTCTTTTTCCATGCTGATTCTGATCCAATTCTGATTTCTCAACAATGTGTTGATGAATATGCATCCAGATCTCTCTTGGCTTGAATTTGAGGTCCATTTACTCACTCGTTTCAAACCTAGTGAGTATGAGGATTTCATAGGAGTCCTCACTAAGTTGAAATAGACCACAATGGTCAAAGACTATCAAACACAATTTGAAAATTTGGCAAAACGCACAAAGGGCTTGAGTGGCGAATTTTTCCAAAGTTGTTTCATTAGTGGGTTAAAAGAAGATATTCGAGTTGAGGTGAAGATGTTTAAACCAAAAACCATGATGCAAGCAATAGGTTGGCTAGACTGGCTAAAGAAATTTGCGGCTTAAAGGCACACTTCCAAACCCCCGCAAGCTCTACCCCCGCTTCCATATCAGCCAACAACGAACCCTGCCAATAAACCGCCCCCAATCAAACCTCTGACTAGAGAAGAAACAGAAGCCCGGAGGGCACAAGGACTATGCTATAACTGTGATGATAAATATTCCCCAATCCACAAGTGCATGCAACAGAAAATATACTTGCTTGATGTGGGCGAATCCTCCACCATGGAGTCCCTTCAAGAAGAGGAGGATCATAGAGAAGAGGAACAACCAAAAATTTCAGTATATAATCTAGAAGGGTTTCCACTCCCCAAACCAGGAAGGTGGTGGGGCATTCAAGGGTCAACGACTCATGATACTGATCGATTTGGGTAGTACACAATTTTATTGATCCTTGGGTGACCAAAAGTGCAGATTGCTACATAAACTCATGCAATTATTTTGAATTCATGGTAGCCAATGGGGGAACCTTGTCGTGCAAGGGAAAATGTAAAATGTCAAGGTGCGGATGGGTAAATAAAACCTCAAGGCTGACATGTTTACCCTTCCTTTGGGAGGATGTGACATTGTGTTGGGAACATAGTGGCTTTGTACTTTGGGCCCGATAGTTTGGGATTTTTTTGAACTTTGGATGCAATTCATTTAGCAAGGAACACAATATACTCTTTATAGTTTGGGAATCGATGAGTTGCAGACTCGGGAATTGGATCCTAAGGACCTTGGTTTTGCTTGAACCTCCAGTGACACACAGGTTATTGCTTATGGTAAGCATCTTATTGAGTTGGGTGAATCCAACAAGCTAGTGCTTCTCAATGGTATATCTTGTTTTCCGGATTCTGGTGGGTTTACTTGCTTTCCTCATAGTGGTGGAGCCAGTGTCGTTGACTATGCTATTTCCTCTACCACCCTCATTCCATTCATTTCCCGGTTTAGCATCTCTGATCACCCTCCCCCCTTGCCAATCATTCAGTTCTTTCTCTTACGTTATCCGTTGTTTCCCTTCTTGTTACTCATCCCCCTCCTCCCTCCCCTTCAGCCCCTCGGGTCATAATAGACTTTGACTATTATTATTCCTTTACCTACATGGACCGGTTGCGTCAGGTTCTCCCCAGGGTGTCTTCTCTTCTCGATGTTTCCGATTGTTCTGCTTGCTTGGTCCAAACTATTTGGAAGGCTGCTTTGGACTCGTACCCCCACTCTATTCGTCCTCCTCCTCGTCCTTGTTCCCCTGGTCATTGCCCCGTGAACATCTGGTATGATGAAGAATGTAAGTCTGCCCACCGAAGGTTGAAATATGCCATTTGGAATCCTTCCCAGCTCTATGCCATTTCCCACAAAGACTACAGGATGCTTCTTTGAAGGAAGAAGCGTCTCTTCCTCTCTCAACATCGACTTGATCTTATCCACTCCCTTCAGCAGTCTCCTCAATCCTTCTGGCGCCTTATCCTCCCTCGTGATCGGATTACTCATGGGATCGATATTTCTTCTTGGACCATTCATGCCTCTTCCCTCTATACCATCCCTAATCAACCTCCTATTACAGTTCCCTCTCCCCCCTCTTCGTGCCACCTCTTTTCTACTGGTCTTGTCAGGCAGGCTATCATGAAATTTTGTACGAGCAAAGTAGCAGATTTGGATGGGTTAGAGGCAAAATTTCTGAAGCATGGTATTTACCTTCTTGTTGGGCCCCTCACTGATCTCTTTAATCTCTCTGTCTGTTTTGGGTTTTCTGATTCTTGGACTCAGCATATCATTCACCCCATTCATAAGGTAGGTGATCCCGATGAACCCAATAATTACAGGACTATTATGATTGGGCATATCTTTGCCAAGATTTATGCCACAGCATTGGATGTGCTTCTCTCCCGCAGGTTGGAGGAGGAGGGTTTCAGGGATCTTGGCCCAGCTGGTTTTCGGCAAGATCACCAAACCACAGATCACATTCTAGTCCTCAGAGCTATTATTGAGGAGGCACGTTCCAGGTCCTTGAAGGTTTATTGTTGCTTTGTTGATTCCGTAAAGCCTTCGACACGGTGCCTCGACATTTACTTTTGGAGAGACTTCGGTTAGTTGGCATCTCTGGGAAACTTTTGACAGTGGTTACATGGTTATATGAGACTGTGAAACGTCGTTTTCGCTCCCCTCAAGGGTTTTCAAATAGTATTCTTAGCACCATAGGAGTGAAACAATGGTGCCCTCTTTCCCCGACACTTTTTGGGTTCTTCATCGACGAGATTGAGACTTTTATTAAGGAGAACGCTCACGCAGAGGATGGTTGCCTTCTTCACTATGTGCTGATTTCTATTCTCCTCTTTGCTGATTTCAGCACTTCTTATAGATTCAAGAGGGCAGAATAGTTCCTCCACAATACCCTCAGCAACACACAATGCATAGTCTTCGGATCACTATTGGGCAACTCAGGGTGTGTTCTCACCAACTTCGGATTGAGTCAGATCACCATCTTCCGATGGAGGAGTGGATTTGCTTGTTTTGCCCCTTAGGTGAAGTTGAAACCCTTAATCACTTTATTTTTTGTTGTCCCATTTATTATGAGATCCGAGGTAGATTCCATTGCCTTTTCAGGGACAACTCTCGATCTGTTTATACCTTCTTCAGATACTCGGACCAGCGGTGTCTCGCACTCTTTCTTAGGGAGATAACTCAGCTTTGACGACATAAAAATTTATCCTCCAGATGGATCTCATCCTCCTCAACATCAACTCATCACAAGATACTTCACTAGCTCCGACGGACCAAGTGACTCCGGTCGGAAACGCCCCACATCATCCATTTCAGATGAAAGTAGGGTCACTAGACAATGCACCCTCAGTTTTTCAAGGTTCCGAACTAATGCTGGTCAGAGACATATCATGGACTTCTTCAGCTCCGGTACTTCGACCTTGACTGTTAGGAGAGATAGTTTTTGGTGGGTTCTTGGAGCTTGCCCCTCTTGGGCTGCTCCCTCCTCCCTCCTCTCTCTCCATTCTTCTTGGCGTGCACTCCTCTCTCCTGGACTGCAGCCCTCATCCCCTCTGCTCTCCCTTTTCTTTTCCCTTTCTCTTTGGCTTGGTTGTTGGGTGTCGTCTTGTATTTATCTTAGTTATTTTCTTTGTTGGGCTTTTTAGCCTGCTAGCTGGCAATTATTATTGTCCTTATAGTCCCTTGGGTCTTATTTTGGCCCACCACGGACATTAATAATATTTCATTTCATTTACAGTATGTCTGCATGCTCTTCCCAACTTATCAATTCCCATCTCATCTCACAGAGTGGTGGCATAGTTGTTTGCAGTACAGGCTCCGACTTCTGATGATACAACTCACTAAGCTAAATTGCAACTTCTTTTGGATAAGCATGCATCTGTATTTGCCAACTCACAAGGTCTACCACCACGACACACTCCATGATCATGTCATCCAACTTGTATCGAGCGGCTCACCACCCAACATTCGCCCTTACAGGTACTCGTATGTCCAAAATACGAAGATTGAAAAATAGTGCAGGAATAACTAGCAACAAGGGTTATTCGGCCAAGCATCAGTCTTTATTCCTCTCTAGTGTTGTTGGTTCACAAGAAGCATGGATCTTGGAAGTTATGCGTAGATTTTCGAGAGCTCAACAAGATTACCATCAAGGAAAAATTCTCCATTCCAATCATTTATGAGTTGTTGGATCAGCTCCATGATTCTTGATTTTTATCCAAGTTGGATTGTGTTGAGGATATCATTAGATTAGAATAAGATAAGATATTCCAAAAACAACATTTCGAACTCATGAGGGTCATTATGAATTCCTTCACGCCTTTTGGCCTTACCAATGCACCATCCACTTTCCAGAGTCTTATGAATGCTATCTTTCACCCCTTTTTGCGCAAATTCATTTTGGTCTTCTTTGATGATATCTTAATTTATAATCGCACATGGGAGGAACATTTGCAACATTTGGACCAGACCTTGCAACTCCTAACCAATAACCAATTGTGTGCAAAGCGGTCTAAATGTTCTTTTGGAATGCAAGAAGTGGAGTACCTAGGACACAGTTTCAAGGGAAGGGGTTAAGGTGGATCCAAGGAAAATCACTGCCATACAAGATTGTCCAAAGCCCCACACTCTCAAAGGTCTTCAAGGTTTTCTAGGTCTCACCGATTATTATCAAATTTTTTTCCAAGATTATGGGAAGATTGCGTCTCCTTTGACAACAATGTTGAGAAAGAATTTATTTGTATGGTCTAAACCAGCAGAACAAGCATTCTTGCACCTGATACAAACAATGTTATCTACGCCCGTGCTAGGATCGCTTGATTTCTCCAAGCATTTTGTGATTGAAAGTGATGCTTCGGGTAGTGGAATTAGTGTTGTGCTTATGCAAGGACGGTCATTGGCTTTCTCTAGCAAGGCACTATCAGGGAAAAACTTGGGTAAATCCACTTATGAGAAGAATATGATGACAATCATACATGCCATCAATCACAGGCGATCCTACCTTATTGGCCGACACTTTTCAATCAAAACTGATCATCACAATCTAAAATACTTTCTAGAGCAGCAGGTCTCCACGCCTGAACAACAAATATGGATCACCAAACTGCTGGGGTACGACTATGAAATAATTTACAAAGAGGGCAAGGAGAATATAGTTGTTGATGCCCTTTCTCGCCAATATGAAGACCAAAGTATGTTATGTGCTATTTCAACTCCACTCCCTCAATGGATCCATTAGCTCGAAGAAGAGGTAACTCGAGAGTCTAGCTTGCAAGCTTTAATTCAACAACTTCAAAATGATCCTACCTCTCAGCCAGGATATACATGGGATGGGCAGCATTTGAGATACAAAGGTTGCCTTCTTATTCCTGCAGCTTTTCCATTCCACAAATCTATATTACAAGAAATGCATGCTTCCCCAACTATGGGCCATTCCGGGTTCCTAAAAACTTATGAGAGGGCTAAACACACTTTCTTCTAGGTAGGGATGAAAAAGGATATTTAGACTTTTGTGGCTGAATGTGATACTTGTCAGTGTATGAAAGGAGAAAATATATGCACTCCAGGCACACTTCAACCTATTCCTACTCCAACGATCATTTGGACAAATATTTCCATGGATTTTATTGAAGGGCTTCCAAAGTTTGGGGGTTAAACATTCATGTGGTGGTGGATCGTCTCTCTAAGTATGATCATTTTTGTTCCCTAGCCCATCCCTACAAGGCCTTAACGGTTGCCCAAATATTCCTAGATTCCATTTTTTTTCTACACGGCATGCTTCAATCCATTGTTTTTGACCGAGATCCCACCTTCACTAGTCATTTTTGGCAGGAACCATTCAAACTATAGGGCACAAAACTCAAAATGAGCTTGGCCTACTATCTCCAGATAGATGGACAAACATAAATTGTTAACAAGTGCTTAAAAACATACCTCCATTGTTTCACATCCGAGCATCCTAATTAGTGGGTCAAATGGCTTCCATTGGCAGAGTGGTGGTATAATACTTCTTATCACACTGCTACCAAGAAGACGCCATATGAAGTGGTTTATGGACATCCTCCCCCATCAGTTTCAACATATATTCTAGGTAGTTCCAAAGTTCAAGCAGTAGATTCCACTCTTCGTGAGCGTGCACTACTCCTTCAATAGCTCAAGGACAATTTGGCATTGCCTCAGAACCGTATGTGACAGCAAGCTGATCAACATTGCTCAAAGCGCAATTTTAACATGGGACATCTAGTTTTCCTATGCTTGTAGTCCTACAAGAATCCTCTTTGAAATTTTGTGGACCTCAAAAGCTCACAGCCATATACTATGGACCGTATCAGGTGCTACAATGGATTGGTCTTGTGGCCTACAATCTCAATTTTTCATGTATAGGTTCAATCAACATCGCCTGAGTTGGATGAAGAAGGGTCTGTCATCTTGGACCCCAAATGTATTTTAGATCAATGGACATGCACACTTTGTAGCCGAACCATCATTGATGTTTCAGTACAATGGTAGGGATTGCAGTCGAAAGATGCCACATGGGAGTCGCTCCATCAGCTCCAACACCATTTTCCTTATTTCAAGCTTTGAGGACGAAGCTTCTTGAAGAGGAAGGGCATGTTAGGATCCTATTCTAACATTATTATGTAATTGTCTAGTGAGGGTGTGTGGCACCTTGGGCACCTAGTGCATATGGGCCTATTATGATATAATCGTTACTTATTGTAAGAGGAGTTAGTAATGATGTAACCGTTATCTTTATTGTAAGTAGGAGTTACTAGCCCGGGTTTCCCCTTGCATGTAGATCGACCTTTGAGCATTAGGATTAGGGTACATATGAGTCTATATGAAGTCAACGGTGGAAATGGAATGTATCAAGTCTTTTCTCAAATTGTAATGGAGCTTTTCTTCTAAGGAGGTTTTCCCCTCCAAGAGGCCTGCGATATCAGTTTGCTTTGATTAATAAAGTTGCAGCATTTCTATTATTTATTTCTGTAGCACTACAGTTATTTCATTTCTTGCATTTCCATTAATTTCTGCAATTTTTGTTGTGAATTTGCTTATTTTTATTTGAAGGTTCCTAACAGTTATATTGGATTGAAATGGGCCCATCCGTATTACATCATGACCACGTAGTGGTATTACAACAGCTTGACTATTATGCATATATTGCTTGGCAAGATTCAAACCTAGGTCTTCTCCTTGAAAGTTGAGGAGTTTAACCGGTTGAATTGATGTCATTTGATACTTGAATATGTAATTATGTTATTAATTGGAAGGAATAGATGTTTTTGCCTGTATTGGAAGGAATAAATGTTTTTCGTTCTATATTAGTTTGTTGTTATAATCCTTTAGAGGAGATGTGAAGTATAGTTTAATAAATTCATAGATTTTGGGTTTAACAGTACGTTTGTATTGAAATGAATAACCTAGTTTGGAGTAATAATTGGTGTTATGACTAAGTTAGAACACACAAAATAACTCCTTTGTAAGTCACAAGGAAACAGGGTCTCACTGATTCATAAAATAGAAGGGAGAAACCTTGATACAGACATCTATTATATGAAGTTTTGTATAATATAAAAGTAATTTTTTTTTTTTTAAATTAACTTAAAGTATTTCTGGTTCCAAATCTTGAGTTGGTTATAGCTAATACAGTTGAATCATTTTTCAATCACAAGGAAACAGTGATGGGTCTCACTGATTCATAAAATAGAAGGGAGAAAACCTTGATACAGACATCTATTATATGAAGTTTTGTATAATATAAAAGTTTTTTTTTTTAAATTAATTTAAAATATTTCTGGTTTCAACTCTTGAGTTGGTTGTAGCTAATACAGTTGAATCATTTTTCAATCTTTTCAACTTTTGTAAATTTACTTTGAAGTTATTTTCTAAAGTCTACTAACTGCATAGTTCTAATTTTAAACTTTATAATTTAATAAAATTTTATAAATTATCATACTCTTAAGAAATTATTAAATTGTCTTTTAGATCATTATCTAAGAACGTAACTTTAAATGAAGTCAACTGCTGACTAGAAGTAGAACAAAAAAAAATTTCTTTGCAAGTCACAGGAAACATGGAAGGGTCACCTGATCCATAAAACAGGGAGAAAACCTTGGTAGACATGTTTATTATATGAAGATTTGTACAATTTCAAAGTAATTGTGGTTTAATAGTGGTGGGTTTCAACTAAATAACAATTCATTATTGAGCTGGCTAGAGCGAGTAGGTTTGAATCATTTTTCAATCTTTCAACTTTTGTAAAACACACATTTTGGATTTTAAATTTTATAATTAAAAACATATTTCAAGAAAAAACATCACTCATTAGCTAAGCTATGGTGGTTTTATAAAATGTTATATTTTAAATATAATTATTTAAAAATCTTTTGATCAAAATGCATGGTTCAACTGGTTAAATTCTTCAACTTGCAAGGAGAAGATATAAGTTCAAATCTTGCTAAGCAATACATGTATAATTGCCAAGCTTTTGTAATACCTTGATATGGTCGTGTATAAATTGCCAAATAAAAAAAAACAATTAAAAAATATTTTAGACCGTTATCTAAGAATATAACTTTAAATGAGAAATTATTTTGAAAATTATTGATGACGAACAATATAATTATAAGACTCAAATCACATATATATCTCCGCAACTAGAAATACTTTACGGCGAGGACTTTTCAATCATTTAGCAGTCTTAATACCATTAGTTTTGTTAAACAATTTAGTAAGAAAATTTAACAATTAAGGTGGAGTCAATTTAGTAGAAGTTAGAACCGTTAAAACTGAACTGATGCTAATTGGAAATTATGCATTCTGATTAGAGTTGAAAGATAAAATAAGATTTGGCTGATTCTTAGATGAATGTTTGACTACTGTGATTTTGCAGGGTGACATGAGTGCATTGGAGGATTTGACATATGCCAAAAGAAGAGAATTCCTTTCTCAATATACACTACCTAAAGATTTTCCTGTAGTTTCATTCCATACAAGAGCAAGTGCTGATCCTCAGGCGTTGGCAACATTATCCCACATCACACATCTAGAATTTCCATCAATTGTTGGACTAAGTTCAATGTTGAGTTCAAATCAGACTGTAAAGGTACCAATTATGGTTCCTCTTGCAACAGTTATGGCTGCATGTGCAGCATACCTTGAGCTCAGGTATGGAGAGAAAAGCGATGGCCTGGTTACCAGGAAGGATGCCGAGGTTCCTGGTTCTGTGGTGGTTAGGCCAGATAGAAAGTTGGATCATGCTTGGATGGTGAATCCTTGCTCAGCATTTGACACCAGCGAACCAAATGCACCTCAAATGTGTGAAGCTTTGCTGGCTTTGCTATTAGAAATTGTCCAGGGAAAGAGCAAGTTCCATAAAATTGCTTCGCTATTGAAGTGACATTCAAAGGAGTTTTACTCAGCTGATGTGGTTGGATATTTCCCTTTGGAATTTAAATATTACTTCTTGCTGAATTTATACAAAAGTAGGACCTATTTTGAAGTCTGTGTAATGTTTGCTATCTACATTAATACATCTTCACTTGAAAAGACTCTGCAAGAAGTTTCTTTTGTTGTTTCTTGGGTAGAATGTTGTTTTCTGTGGCTTCAACTTATGGAGTCTTTTATTATGAGTAATCCTATCATAGACATCTTTAATCTGAATGGCATGTTTAATTTTTTTAATAAACCGGTTATATGGGATGAATCAGCTGCACCCATATTACATCATTTTAACAAAACACAATGATGGTATTCCAATAAACCCTATAATCACTGTCCACCTTATTGTGGGAGTCACAACACAGAGTTTTGAAGTCAAGTTGCATCTATATGATTGCATTCCTTCTACCATTACTCCACAATATTGGACATGGCATGTTTATATTTCTTACATACAAATTTATGATGTATCTTATAGAGCCTTTGTATTATCTAGTTAGGAAAGATGAGATATCTTCTAGGTTATCTTCCAATGGTATCCCACTGCCTATCCATTAATTTTGTTACTTAGCAGACACATTTTGTTTATGTTTTTACAAACAAATGAACCCTATTATCCTGCAAACACAGGGAACGAGCTGTTATAGACCAGATGATCTTTAGCGGATGAGAAAACTATGGAATTCCTTCCCCTTAACTTTTTCCGAAGTTTTTAATGCTATTTTTGTTACTTAGAAGACCCTTTTTGTTTATGTTTCTACAAAGAAATGCACCCTATTGTCGTGCCAATACATAGAATAAGCTGTTATAGACCACACGATCCATAGCGGATGGGAAAACTATGGAATTCCTACCCCTCATAACTTTTTCAGAAGTTTTCAATGCTATTAATGTGTACCATTTCTTTGGCCCCTCCTCTTTTGTTCTCCATACCTAATGTTCCCATTCCAAAAGGTATTGACTACCCTAAGAGAGATGTTGGAATATTAATAATATCACCTTGGTGGCCAGGGCCGACATTGTTCATGTGTTTGTGGGCACACGTCATGTGAGCCTATGGGCATGTGCAATATAAGCTTATGGGCATTCTTTATTAAAGCCACCGAACACTTTTTTATGTTTTCACCTATAGGGATATCAATTAAACCACTTGTATAATTAACCTCAATTAAGGGTTTAATATGTTTAATACATTTAAATTTAACTCTTAAGCCATGTTTAATTTTTTTTTTTTTTTATAAGCTACATGTGGCTTCTATTGGGGGCCGCTGCCATCATAATATCCTGTTTGTTATTAGGTCAATTAAGCCATATCCAACTTGCCTTTTTAACAAAGATATTTTTCATTTCTTTTTCTATCAAATACATTCTTCTTCTTCAAAGTGCTATGTTTCTGCAATTATTTCCTTAACATCATTTTCAATAAGAAATAATATCACACTTGGGCAGTTGCCTTCTAAAGTTTGAATTTCACCACAGTGAAGTGAAGATCAACACTGCGATTGGCTAAATTATATGCTACCTAATTTCCTTCTTCACAGATATGCTCACGTTTCCAAGAGATTGTGATTTAGGCATGTGACCTTTTGGGGCATGGCTATATATTGAAAATGCTCGAAAATGTATATTTTTCAATCCTAACCACATAGTTAGGGGCATCAATTTGTGCTTGGGATGTTGTTTTGATCCATTCAAGAAGCATTGGAAAAATTAGAGGAAGAACAACAATTTCAGTACGCAATTTTGTGGCAAATAGAGTTGTCATCAACATTGTGGAAAAAATGCTTCGGAGGCCCTCAAAAATGCAAAACAAAATACTTATGAAAAAAAGTAATTTTCTATTTTTACATTTTTGTAGCCAAAATGCATCCCTAGCTATGTTGACACATTAGTAGAAGACAAAACGCAAAAATACAAGTCATTTATATGTAATTTTCAGTTAATATGCACTTTGTAACTCATGGAAGTTGAATTACCACATTTCCATATGGGTGACCTTCCATTTTTAATATGCTGGACTTTTAACACCAATTATTGTATAAAGAGGATCCACCCTTGACTATAAAAAGCATGAGCAATAGATGCAATTTTATAGTCTTGCATCTCATCTCAAAGATTACTTGCATTGTACTCTATTTTTTGAGGAAAAAAATCATTATGCTATTTTGCTTATATATTGGTGTTCTGGTTTGTTGTATTCTATTATTTCTGAATTGCACTCTTTCTTCATATTCTTTAACTTAAAATTCTAAGTTTCAAATCAATTATTATTAGAGTAGTATGTCTTTTGAGTGCATGTCCATAGACACAAGATCAAGATATTGAAAATTTAGATATAACACGTGAAATCCCTTTGATTACCTCATTGTTTCAAATAATATTAGGCAAGAAGTAGAATAGACGACATCAGGACAATCAATCCTTTTAAGGAGATGTTGAATGAAGCCCTCGCAAAATAGAGGAATGAAATTATGAATCAATTTGCTCAAATTCTTCAATGGTTCTCTGCTACAAACTCTGCAACCTCCTCCACACAACCTCTCAATGCTAACACCATACAATGCTCCCACACCTTTTAATATGCAAGTGAACTTTGATATCCCTACTTTTGAAGGAAAAAAATGTTGATGCTCAAGAAAACTGGTTGGATCAATTATCTTTATGCTTCTTTGTAAATCAATTCACCGATAGTGAGAAAATCACTTCTACACTTTTGAAAGCTTCAAAACCTATTTTAAATTGGTGGGAAGCATATTGTAATAGGGCTATAGAAAATAATTAAGATGAAGCAATGTTCACGTGGGATTATTTCATGGGGGCCATCAAGGAAGAATATTATCTCATGGGAGCTTCTGGAGACCAATACATGCAATGACAACAATTGCATCAAGGTAGATCAGTCTGTTCAAGATTATTACCGATGCTTTCCATTCCATGGGAACTGTAGCATGGTGGTGAGATTCCCAACAATGAATAAGTGGAATGAGAGATTCAGGATACAATCAAGACTACAGTCATAAGAACATGCTCACAATCATATGACATATTGTCCTCTACACTAGTCATAAGATGGCACAATGTGACTTGTACGACATAGTCCTCTCAACTATACGATATAGTCTTAACACATGTACGACACAATGCATAAGACAATCCAGTGCATGAAACGATTCAATATTCCAACTCCTAGGTTTGTACAACAAGTGTACAGTAGTCACACGTACAATGCTCACAATATTGCTTGACAACACTTGTAGAGGTAAGACAACAATACTCCCATACTGGAATACAAACTTTTATGGCAACTCTTCCATACAATTCTATAGTAACTCATGGTTCTCTAAGGGTTGTCATCTTCCTATAACCTACAACTACACAACATATATTGCAATGCAAAGGATAACAATACCAATGAAACAATGCAAGTAGAACGCAATTGGAATCATAGTATTGACATTAATCTTGGCAATTGTATTACAAAAATATGGCAGACGACAATGTCTGCAACAACATACATGCAAGAATATACTATACATCCTCCACAATACACATGCACATCTCTATCCCTGGATTGCACTGAAATGAAATGAATAACATAGATTGCCATGGGATATCTCAAATGAAGGAGGGGGCTCTATTTATTAACTAGCCCTAGATCTTACATACAACGGTTTCCAAGACAACGCATTGCAATTGCCACTCCATTGGACGTACATTATTTCATGACTTTAGAAAACTGATAATATTTCCACTTTATCAAACTTAGATTCTAATTACATTTCGTTGTCATTTCATCTACATTTGTATTTGCATTTCACATGCATTTCATTACATTTACATTTCATTTCATTATCTAAGTCTAATACAAAATTGCACTCCATTTACAATGCATCTTCTACTTTTTCTTTTTCTGGGAAGTTGTTTTGCTGCCTACATCTATCCTCCCCTTTAAACCGGTTGGTGTCCCACCAACACTTTTCGCTCCTAAGGACTTGGCTACTTTAAGAGTCATGAACAGGGGCTCCACCCATTTTTATGATTTGTAACCTTAGAGGTGCTTGTTCATCCTTCAACTTTCGTGCATAATTGCAGTAATGAACATATTCCAACTCAAAATGATTGGCTTTTTCCTCCATTTCTGCCAATTTTGTCATCAATTCTTTCTCCCCCTAGTTAGGAGTCATTTGTGCCTTCTATTTCAACTCAGCTTCAACTCTGGCTGCAATAGCCAACTGCTCATTTTTCTCTTCAATAAGTTGGTTCTTATGCTCTAAATCCTTTTCTCAATCTTCATACACCTTTTCTCGAACTACTAATTCAGCTGTCAGCTGTATAATTATTTCATGACACTTCTCCATATCCTTTCTTCTTGTAGCCAGTTCGTCCTCCTTTGCTTTCATTTGCTCCTCAAAGCTTTGTCTTAGGCTAGCTATTTCAATTTCTACTTCCCCTTTCATCTTTTGCAACTCTTCTTGGTATTGATTAACCTGCTCCTCCTTGGATTGGTAAGTCTTTTCCAACCTTCTTGTTAACCATTCTACCCAATGTGCCAAGAAGATAATCTTTGCATACAATGATGCCAACTCTAGTAGAATTTTCCTGTATTCCACTTTTGTTGTATCTGCTGGACAAGGATCCAATGGCTTTGCTTTCAAAATTTCTTGCTCTCGTATGCTTCTTCATATGTCAAGCAAGGTATAATCTTCATCTTTTTCTTATATTAGGGCAATAGCCCATCAATAAACCATCGCTTAACCATCCCATCCGTTGGTTTCAACTCCATTTTGTCCGTGAGTTGCTTTAGTCGCCGGTTATAAGTCTTGATATCTTCGTCTTTCTTTTGTTTAGTAGAATATATTTTTGTTATAATTTTCATGTCATCTCTCAATGGACAAAATTCCTTCTTGAACTCATCTACTAAACTTTCCCATGAAGTAAAAGTTTCTGCAAATTCTCTTTTGAGATGTCAGTCTATTGCGATCCCTTGCAATGTGGATGGAAACAACTGTAACCATTCTTCGGGTTGTCTTACCCCATTTGCTTTCATATAGTGATGCAAGTCCCTATGTGTCTCGTAGGATCCTCCTTCCCTTCTCCTCTTAAGGGTGGGCATTTTTGTTTACATGCTCTATTTACAATGTTAGCCATTAGTGAATGGTTTTCTTCTCCCAATTCTCTACCACTCACTACCACTTAATGATGGTTTGTATGATATTTCAGCAATGTGCTTCCTTTGTAGGTGGTTTACTTTTTATTCTGCATGTTTGGAAACCCATAGTGTTATATCTATTAACCACACACAAGCAAATTTTAAATATTATTGTTATAAATAGATATAAAATATCTATCAACTACATAAACATAGTTTAAGTTTTTAAAAATTTATGCATTTAATTTTATTACAAAATATGTAAAAGACAACAATATACATTTAGATTAAAAAAAAAAAAACTATTCGCAAGTTATTATATTAATATAATATTATATACTATATTAAATAAATTAAAAAAAATTATTCTTTTTAAATTAAATAAGATATACTTCTTTTTTCAAAAAGTTAAAACATGTTTTTATAAGGGGTCTTGATCCCCTCATAGAGTTTTGAACCTTGGACCTCTCAAAGAAAAGCCAAAGCCCTTACTACTATAGTAAGCTTACAACTATAAAACAAACAAATATTTATTTCATATATAAATAAAAATAAAAATTATTATTTAAAAAAAATTTAAATAATATAAAACATTATGTTATTTAAAAGTTGTTTTAACATTTTTACAAATAAAATAGATTAATAAAAAAAATAGAATTTTAGTTTTTAGTTTTAGTGTTATCTTACATGGTTTGATTTGTCAATAGTTCTACTCGCTTAGTTTTTGTTGTTTTTTTCATTTTTTTGTGGTGTATTTGTATCATTTATTATTTCTGTTTTGTTATGTTTTAGTTTTAGTGTATTTGTATCATTTGGTTGTTTTGTTGTGTTATGCTGTTTTGTGGTTTTTCTGTGTTTTGTGTTTTTATTTTTTGGGAGGAAGGGTTGTATTTGTTTGTTTTTGTGTGTTTGTTTTTTGTGTTTTAGGCATGCTCTTTTAGTGTGTCGAAGGTGGTTTTTTTTGTTGTTGTATTTTTTGTGTTTGTTTATGTTTGTGTGTGCTTGTTTTTGTGTTTTAGACATGCTCCTTGAGTGTATCGAAGGTGAAGGTGGTAGACTAAGTACAAAACCTAAGCATTTTTCACGAAAAAAATACCCCTGCCTCCTTAAATCACCCGAAAGTAACATCCCTACCTCCTTAAATCTTACCCGAAAATAACATCCTTTCAAAATGTTTTCCAATTTTTTATTTATTTATTAAAATAATCATAATACAACCCATAAAACTTTTTACATATTAAAGATATGCATCTACTATAGCCAGTGGAACTCATACAACTTTCATATTCATTAGTCGATCTTTGGTTATACAACTTTCATATTCATTAGTCGATCTTTGGAGTGATAACCGTAGAGACTTGTATATAGTCCCCATGTTTAATTCCGGCCAATAGATTTTATATGTTCCATGTTCACTTAGTAATTTTTTTATAGATATTTTATAACCAATATTTTTATTTTATTTAATTAAATTAATTATTATCATTTTTTTATTGAGTAAATACTTTTTATACATATACATATCCGCCATGGGAATTGAACCCGAATCACATTACCAATAATGCAAGTGGCGTCCTTGTCGGTAGACCACATCACAATCAATAGGGAATTTAACACACAACCATCACACACCTATCCCTCACACACTTACCTTCCGCGGTTTGAACCTCCCAAAAACCCAAAATGTTGGGCTATCCCCAGGACAAATAAAATGAGTTGTGTGATAAACCCGTTACGTTGTCCCACCCCAGTTGATGACCCCTCGTAAACCTGAGAGCTATGCTTATCAATAAGGAATTTAACACAACTACCCCACACCTACCCCTCACACACTCACTCATGCCAAGGTTCACCCATGCCGCGGTTTGAATCTTGGACCTCCCGAAAAACCTAAAACGTTGCGTTGTCCCCAGGACAAATAAAATGGGTAGTGTGATAAACCCGTTACACTATGCCCCTCCCCCTTCGAGACTAAAATTAAATAGGTAGTGTGATAAACCTTTACGCCCGATGCATAGGCTAAGCAGTCTCTTCCCAACCATGATCCCTCGTAAAATTCCCAACCATGGTCCCTCGTAAAACTGAGAGCTATGCTTATGAATAAGAAATTAACACACAACCAAATGCCACGATTTGAACCTTGAACCTTGTGAAAAAAACCAAACATCAAATCCTTAAATTATCTCACTAACAAATTAAAATAAATTTTGATATTCATGAAACCATATTATTTATCCAATAATTATACAACAATATCTCACGGGATTCTAACGTCCGCTATCTCATAACCTCCTCTTAAAAGTCTTCACCTTAAGACATTAACTATCACATCTTATAAAGATGAGGTATACAGATAGGGAAGTAAAAAGCTTTAAAGTCTTCAAGAAAATTTAATTATTATTATAAAGATGGGAAAGTAAAAGGATTTTTATTTATAGTGGTACATTTTATTAATATGTTTATATGATTGATACGGGAGTTCCACTAACCAAATAAAAAATAAAACATGTTTATATGATTTGATAATGTTTTGTTTGTTTTGGTTTGTAATACACAAGGGAGTTGGTTAGACATGCTAGTTGTGAAAATAAAACTTATTATCTTTTAGATTAATAAAGCAAATATTATATTTGATTCAAGAAGATTCATTCTTAAAATTAAATTTAAAGTTATTATTTTTAGATTAATAGAAAGAATTAGTAATATTTTTTTAGTTTTATAATTAATTTTTTATTTTTATTTATTTTAACATAGGGAAATCGGTAATGCTACTGGATGTTGTCTATAAGTTTTAGCCCATTGGGTTATATAAAACGCTACCATCCAACCTATCTCCCTTCAAGGTATCGAATTGGAGCAACCAATTAAAAAACACTCAACTGCTACACCGTGGTTTGAACCTTGGACCTCCCCAAAGAGAGGCTAAACCTCTAACCATTGCGTTGAACTTACCACAAACATTTTTTTGTTTTTGGAAACATAAAGGAGCTGGTTACATCCACACTATTTTTAGTAATTGCCAAGTGCAGGGTTCAAACCACAAGGGCTGCTCCCAACAAGCCTATACCACCTTTTTTTTTTTTGAAAAGGTTAAAAATTATATTGATAGAACAAAAATTAAATTACAGTCATAGGTCTACCACTTTTGGCAAGCCCTAAAATCTAAATAAAACTTAGATTAACATTTCCAACAATAAAAAAATAGAGTACCATTTACACAACATAAACATTGAACCTGTTTCCATTTCTGCTTTACACTGATCCTAAGAAACCTAGGAGGCTTGACAATCCTGCGAACACTACTCGTGCTATCCCAAAAAAGGGCCAAAGAGTGCTACAAGAGGTAGCAAAAAACCCAACAAATAACTGTTCATCCTCCATTGATCCACAAGACTCAGTGGACTTTGGACCTATCCTCATCCTTAACTAAGTCTTTTCTAGCCAATTTAAGAACCATTTGCTTCACCTCCCTCCATTCATAAGTATCTCTATCCGATTAGAATTCAACATGTATCCAACCGAACTTTCACTACCATGTTTAGCCAAAAATTCAGCCACCGCATTATTTTGTCTGTCAACATAATTTGGCTCACAATGGCATCCTTGAACTGCTGCCAAATAGACTTAATTTAGCTCACAATGTTTCTTATACTCTAAGCCTTTGTTCTAAAATTTCTAATAGCATCTAGAAACCCCACCACCTTGTTGGTTCAAACCACAGGGACTACTCCCAACAAGCCTATACCACCTTGTTGTTGATGATCTAGCATGAGGGGGATCACCGATTGTTTGGGATTCATACCGTCATCATCGGTCTGACGTGCACTAGACGATTCAGATCAGACTACTACCTTTTCAATAGGCATGCCCCCAAGGTTTGAACTTAGGTCTCTTCTTGGTAAGTGTCTGGCCAGATAGACAATTACCAATCCACCTAGCCTTTGGGGGCAATTTTTTTTTTTTTTTAAGCGAAAAATCTCTTGCGGGGCTGCCTTGGTTTGAGAGACCACGAACAGGGGGTTCTACACCGTCAAAGTCACCGGGAGTCGCACCCGACCCTACTCGCACCAACATTATCAATTGGATTTTGGATACCCAATTCAGCTTTTTGGTAGGGTGGAGATTTGAACCTGGGACCTCCCTTGGAGGATTGCCCTCTCCTCTCCAACTCACTCACCTACAACACCTGGGTTTTGGAGGCAATAATAATAATAATAATCAAAGATTCAATTTTATAATTTTTTTCAATGAGTTCACACAGGTTTTATGAGGGCTTCTGCCCCCCTCATACTAATTGGGGTTTGAACCTTGGACCTCTTAAAGAGACGCTAAAGCTCTTATCAATGTAGTAAGCTTACAACTATAAAAACTTCAATGAGTTTACACAAGTTTTTATGAAGGATCTTGGTCCCCTTGTATTTAGAGGGGTTGAACCCTAGACCTCTTAAAGAGAGGCCAAAACCCTTACCACTACAATAAGCTTATACTTGTAACTACAAACATTTTTTTAAAATTTTTTTTAACCACAAACAATGCTACTATGTGATTTTTTTAATAAGTTGTTTATTTATTGATAAATAATAATAATAATAATAATAAAAATCTAGTTTTACTATGTAAGTTTTGTTTATTTATTACAATTTTTTAGTTATGTGTTTTATTATGTAAGTATCTTTTTACTATGTTATTTTTTTTAATACGTTGTTTATTTATTGGTAAAAATAAACATAATTAAAATCTAGGTTTTACTATGTAAGTTTTGTTTATTTATTACTTTTTGAAGGCTGAAAAAAATTAATATTTTTTTTAATCTATGTTTTATTATGTAAGTTTCTTTTGAAATTGTCTTAGATAGAAATTTTAGAATGTGCGATGTATTATAATATTTAATTTTGCATGCCATATTTTATATACGTATTTATTTGTAAAACTTTATCTTATTAAAAATAATAAGAGTATAAATCTAAAAAAAAATGAGTGAAGTGGTGGTATGGAAGCACACTTAAAAATTATGCAATAAATTTTATCTTAATGATGTGTTTGTTTTCTCTTTTGGCCTTGGTTTAGATTTAATACTTTTAAAATTTTATTTTATTTTTTAAAATAAAAAGTTATTAAAAAATCTGCAATGTAGTATAAAAATAAATTTAAAATTATATATCAATTTTTAAGATATAGATTTTAAATTATGTATTCAATTCTCAGAATATCTATATCTGGTGGTCTTCTATTTTGTCTAACTCTTCAGTTCTTTTGTTGATATGCCAGGGATTAAAGCTTTGAGGTTGTTTAGCAAGAGCATCTGCTATATTAATGATTTAGTGCACTCTCGAGATTGAATTCCTTGGCCTGATATTAAACGAAAATTTAATCTTTAGAATTCAGATTTTCCTGTTATTTTTAAGATTCAAGAGCTTGTACCTGATGTTATGCTTCATAAGCTCGGCCTTCAACCCCCAAGTGCTTGGTGGAGGGATTTTCGTTGGAATGTGGATACTCCTTTCAAGAACTACTCTTCTTCCTTGATTTATCAGCTACTTAGTTCTGTTTCCCCTGGTGTTGATAAACTTAATGAGACATGACATACTCATTCTACCTCATATACTTGGATTGCTCGTCTGAACCCATATCTCAAAGTCTAAACTTGAACCCAAAATTACCTTTTTTTTCTCTGGTCTCTTATTTATCAAGGGCTTCCTATGGAAGAGAGACTTAGTTGGGTTGGTCTTCCTAATCCTAAGTGTCCAGCTTGTGGTCATTTTGAGACTTTCAAACATCTGTTTTGGTTCTATTTTGAGACTTAGTAGGGTTAGTCTGCTTGGTCCTGGATTCACTCATTGTTCAAGCTTTTCATCTTGAATTTTTCATATGGTAGATGATATTTTTTGGAGATAACAATTTTTGGCTTGCCTATATTGCCGCTCTATGGAATTTCTTCCGTGTTATTATTTTGTTTCAACTTTGGAAAGCTAGGAATGTTGTTGTCTATTCTGGAGATTCAATTTCTAGTCAATTTTCCTTGCATGAAAAGATTACAATATTTTCTATTGTTACTGTTCAACTCCATTCGCAAGCTTCCAAGTTGACTCATGAGTTGGCGCATTTGATAAATATTTTAGGTTATGGTGCGAGGCTCCATGCACTATCAAAATGGCTTCACCTAACCTCCTTACGCCTTAAGGTCTCTCTGTTTCTTTGAGGCCTCTGCGTAGCAGGTTGAAGGGGTGACATTTTCTAGCATCAGGTTGTTCTGTCAGTGCCAACAGTAGGGCTCGGTCTCCTCTTGGAGTGGCTCACCCTTTTATGGATTGGTTTTTTTTTGGGCCTCAGGTCTCTACGATG
This sequence comes from Wollemia nobilis, assembly GCA_028583015.1. Lineage (NCBI taxonomy): Eukaryota > Viridiplantae > Streptophyta > Pinopsida > Araucariales > Araucariaceae > Wollemia > Wollemia nobilis. Next base: position 16,453,717 of record JAQPPZ010002969.1, on the reverse strand, counting down.
TTGATTGTTTGGGTGGCCTTGCGCCCTGAGCTGTGATTTTTCTAGCTTCCTTGTAACCTCTCTTATTTTTTTATTGAATATAATTGTTGGTTCCAATAACAATATGACATACATTTTTTTTAAATAATATTATATTATATATATTAAATTTTCATATTTAGTTTTTATCTTAAGATTGATGGATAAAATATAAAATAATATTATAAAAGATATTTTACTATTTCTAAGTTAAAAGGATGTGAGGAGTACAATCTAAGTGGACCTAATGGTAAAGGCTTGGGTACTCCATATAAGAGGTCCAAGGTTCGAATCTGGAAGAGATAAGATATTTAGTTGTTATATATATATTAAATTTTTATATTTAGTTCTTATCTTAAGATTGATGGATACAATATAAAATAATATTATAAAAGATATTTTACTATTTCTAAGTTAAAAGGATGTGAGGAGTACAATCTAAGTGGACCTAATGGTAAAGGCTTGGGTACTCCATATAAGAGGTCCAAGGTTCGAATCTGGAGGGGGATAAGGTATTGTAGTGACTAGTCACTACCTTGAATTTTGCTATTTTGGAAGGATGCAAAATAATTCAATCGACCTGCCAATACCTTCAGAAACCTTTCAAATTTTGACTAAGTCTAGCACAAGTGTCAATTTGCTCAACAAGTGTTGATTGGTTTAGGAGCTATCCACTTGGAAAAAGGTCGGATTGACTCATAGGAACAAAGCGCTCATTGGCCTGCCAATACCTTCCAAAAACCTTCAAATTTTGACTAAGTGTAACACAAGGGTCAATTTTCTCAACAAGTGTTGATTTAGTAGCTATCTATTTGCAAAAAGTCATAATTAGCTCACAGGAACAAAGCACTTAGGGTTAGCTAGCGAATTGGTATCAAAGTCAAGCAATTCGCTCACTTCCTAGAATGAATCACTCGCCAATTTGTAGACAGGTAAAAATAAGGCATGGATCTTGAGAAGAATATTTGGAGAGTGAAATTTTGACATGTAGTGGCACCATAACTTATCTTAGAAGCCTTATAAGCCTATCATAGGCATATTGGAAGACATGTAACATTTGGAGGTGCATTATTTTGTTAGAAATCCTCTCAAAATTTTAATTTTATTAAGAGTAATAGTTTCTCCCCCCAAGTAAGTCAGGAGTAAACTCTTACTTTAAATAGAAGCCATGGGCTCCATTGTAAACATTTTTTGGCCATGAGAATTCATAGCTACACTTTGTGAAACCCATATTGTGCTTTGTATCTCATGAAATTTGTGAGAAATTGGTATATCTTTTACTTTCCATCAGTGGCACTACCCTCCTAGATTACACAATGTGCGGTGATTGAGGAATAAACCTTTTGCCTATCTTTCCATTTGCTCCACTATACTTGTTGAATGGAAAACAATGTTGTTTTTTGGGTTCTCATGTGTTGATAGTCTGTACAGTTCCTTGCTATGGTTATGGTCATATATTTATTTCAACCCCTTACATCATTAAACTTCAAAATTTACTTTCATGCATTTTAATTTCTATAATTTAGTTTCATGCAATTAGAGTAGGTTATGTTAGGAATTAGCAAGGATAGTAGGGATCAAGCCTAAATATAGATATTGGAGGGAGTCATAGGCCATTCCATCTAATGAACTGTTAAAAGGCTAGAATTTATTTTTGATAAAAAGAGGGGTAAATTTTTTATTGAAATCAGAAAAACATACAAGAGTCAAGAATCAGATTACAACAAAACTGCCTCATCTAGGCATATCAACTTTCAATAAACTAGTAAGAGTTTGAGAGCACATTGAAGGAAGCTGATGCCACTCCCTAACACTCCAACCTTCTTGAAATTCAGAGGCCCATTTAGCCAAATAGTCAACAACACCATTCCACTCCCTTGGAATATGAGTAAAAGCGATGAACTCCATATGACAACAAAAATGAAGAATCTGCCTAACCACCCCTACCAACCTCCAATTAACATTGGTAAGATTACAAGTATTCAAAAAATTAATGATAATTTGAGAATCTGATTCACAAATTATCGTGCACCAACCCAAAGCATATCCTTGCTCCAATGCATAAAGAACAACAAGGGCTTCCATATAATTATTGGTATGCCTTCCTTTAAAACATGAGAAAAAGAAACATACCACACCACTGCAATCACGTCCAACTCCACCAATACCAGCATTTCTAAGATTACCTCTTGAAGACCCATCAATATTAATCTTAAGAACCCCCTAGGAGGGGGCTGCCATCTGCCATCTCTCTGCACTCTATTATTGAATCCCCTCATGCTAAAAGAAATAGTAGCACATGGACCAGACACTATCAAACCCAAACCATGCATAATCTGGACCTCCACTATGTTCACAGGAATATTAATTTGACATTTAGTAGACACAGTTTCCTGGATCATTCTCAAAATTCTTTGCCAAACTTGAAAAACAGAGAGCTTTCTCCCTTGAAAAATTCTTTGATTCCTTTCAAGCCAGATTTTCCAGAAGATGCAGGAGGGACCAATATGCCAAGCAACTTGTAAAAAGAAGACCTTAGCCGGAGGCCTTCCCAAACTCCTCCAAAAATCCAAAAGAGAAGAAGAATGAACACAAGATTGTTTCCACACACCCCACCACAAATGCCAAAGCTGACGCGCAAAACCACATTGAAGAAGCACATGACCAACAGATTCCTCACTATTCTCACATAGGAAACAAAAGGAAGGGCCATGAAAACCTCTCTTCTAAATGTTATCCCAAGTGAGACATCGATTATGAGTGGCAACCCACAAGTAAAAATTGCACTTAGGCCATGCAAATTTATTCCACACTTGCTTCCACCAAGGAACTTCCTCAGTACCATAACACTGGCGATCCAATTCATGATATCCAGAGGCAACTGATAAAATACCTCTATTGTACTGATCCCAAGCGAACACATCATCATCTTGTGAAGAAGAGCATTCTCTAGAAGCCAGAATGCGTGACAACTCCTCTCTATCCTCCATATAGCCTCCAACAGGCCATTCACTAAGGTCTCTCCATTAGAACATTTACATCTGACCAATTCTCTTAACAACTTTAAAATCCATCACTCTAGACCAACCAACAACCAAAAAATGTTGACAAAGACCAAGAAGATGAGGATACTCAGATAAAAGAGTAGGAAAACCATCCCAAAAATTGTGCCAAAAAATAACCTTAGAGCCTTTATGACAAATCCAAAATAGCCCCTGTTTGATAAGAGAAGCTCCCTTATTCAGAGTGTTCCAAACAAAAGAACCTTTCCCAATCAAACTATAACGAGGAAGCTCATCACCTTCCACCCCACAAATATATTTATAAGAAAGAATTTTAGCCCAAGTTTGGTCATGATTAGTACACCAACGCCAATAAAGTTTGGCATCCAAAGCTTGCCCAGAAAGAGAACTCAGGCGAAGACCCAAACTGCCCTCTTGTTTAGGTCTACAAAGAGACTCCCATTTCACCAAACTTCATTTAGAGGATTCCAAATTACTAGCCCACAAAAATATTCATGAAAGAGAATCAATATCATGAAGAAAAATTGCGGGAGCAACTTGAATTAAACACATGTACATAGGTAATGCTTGAACCACAGATTTGAGGAGCAAAACCTGACCAACAAAAGACAACCATTTGTAAGTCCAATGACTAACCCGAGTATGAAATTTCTCCAAAATGTTGGACCAAACACTCCTAGGTAGAGGACCAACAAAGATAGGAATACCCAAGTACTTAAAAGGAAGAACTCCAACCTGAAATCTAAGAATTTGAACAATTTTGGCCTGAATACGAGGATTAGTATTAAAGAAAAAATGGAAGATTTAGCCTCATTAATATTCTGCCTAGAAGTAGCCAAGTAAATATCCAGAATTATTCTAAAATTAGTTTCCTCCCTAATAGAAGCAACACCCATCAGAGTAGTATCGTCAACAAACTGCAAATGAGAATACGTAGGTAAATTACTACCCCACCTCCAACCATGAAGCAGACCCTGATTCACGTGAGATTTTAACAACCTTCCCAATTCATTAATTAAATTAGAAGTCACTATCATTAACCAATTCAACATAGTTATTTTTGGCATGCCTAATGGGACCCTAGTCCTTTTATTTGGTTGAATTTCTTGATTTTGGCATCACATTAACATTCATCATGGATGGAGCGATTGAACTGAAATTGAAGGAATTTCTACCAAGTTTTTACATAGGTAGCAATTTGCTCCACTTGATAGCTTGGAAATTAGTTTAAGTCATTTAGGGAGTGATTTGCTCCATATTACTAGTGATTTACTCTAAATCTGTCCAATTTGCACTAGTTGAATCTAGAGCAATTCTCGAGGTCAAGGACCTAATTTATCAAGCCTAGTCTCAAATTGACCTTGAATTTCATATCATTTTAATTATTTATGTCTATTTTTTAGGTGCTTTATGAATGGTTTCTTTGATACGAACTCCAAAATATTAAAATCTTCATAATAATGGTATTCCATAATTGAAGGAAGAGATAAAGGATGATAGGGAAAATCAATAGCACAACATCAACGTGCAATTAGAAAATAGCTAAACAATATTGTACTTTCTCTTAAATGACCTACACAACACAGTCACACACACAAATAGGTTAGATGACCTTGCTAATAACCTAGACAACCTTGTTCAGCATTGGATGACCTAGTTTAGTGGTCTAGACGACTTAGTGGCCTCAATAAGACAACCTTTTCTAGACTCATATCTCTTCATATATAGCAAAAATACAATGGTGGAAATAGTCAAAATGGTTAACTATAACTATAACAATCATTCACAAAGACATACACAATAATATCACAAGTCTGCACAACCATGGTTGAATGGAAATATTCTTATTATCTACAAGAATACATGTTTGGTATATCCTCATACAATGCAATTATCTCCTTATGCATACATATGAACATACATCCATATCTTAATAAATGAATGAGAGGTTTTATTTATACAACTTGTGAGGTAGTTGCTTCTCCAACTTCCTACAACTACCTACCAGACACCTCATAATTTTCTTGAATTATATTTGTCATGCATTTGAATTCAATTTTATATCATGACTTACTAATTATATGTACAAGATTTCGTTAAACATTTCTAGTACATATAACAAAACAACTCTAAATATCAAAACTAATACATAACAAAATTTCATATGTATGTACTTGAATTTTTATGAACTAAATTAAGTCCAAGGTGGCACTTGATATGGCAACACATCTGAACTAATACCTACATCTACCCTACCCTCTAGATTGTTCGACATCCTCATCAACTAATGTTACTATTCTTGAAGGATCTAACTTTGTTATGGTTGAGGTATTAGTGTAGGTATTCCTCCCAACTGATGAATCTAAAATTTTAAGGCTTCATATTTCTCCTTTAGTCTCTTTGCATAGGCTTGGTAGAAAGCCCACTAGAATCCATAACATCGTGAATTTTGCTTGATTTACATAATCCTAGTCTTCAATTTAGCCTCTCTTGATTGCTTTAGCCTCTTTACAACTTCTACTAGTTGCTCATCATATTCTACAATCAACAGATCCTGATGAGTGATCTCATTCATATTTGGTTCAAGATCTTATTTTCTCACCACACACTCCGACTTCAACTAATCAATAATATTATCTTGCTCCTCTTGTGCTTGCCTCATTTTATCCATTTTCTATCTTGTTCATGCTAGTTATCCTTTGACCTCTTACTGCACCTACCAAAGTTGGCCTTCCACTTTCTACAATTGGTTGGGTTGTTCCTTCTCCTTCAATTTCAGGCTATTGACCATCTTCTAAAACATCTCGTCTAATTGCCAACCATTGAATTAAATATACCAAGAAATTCATTTTAGTATAAGATCTCTCCAACTCTAGTGCTAGGATGATTTTTTTGACACCCAATAATTTAGGAAATTCATCCATCCATCCATTGCCAATATAAACATGTGGTCAATGTTGGTATAAGGTTGGAGTTCTATCTAGTAGCCCCATTATTCCCAATATTGACTATGTATTGCTACTGCCAACTCCAAGTTCCCATGGCTGCACTTCATATATCTTTGTAATTCTTCTCATTAACTCTTTCTCTTGGGCCCAACTCATAAACTTGTCCATTTTGTCTCCATATACAGATACCATAATTTTCATTCACTAAGATAGCCTACCTGAAACTCGCTTCTCATCCTATCAAACAACCCACTCACTTTCTAAATGTATCAGCTTGCTCATTGATTTTTAACTATGAACTAAAGGTTACCTCAAATTAGGCACTTCAATTAGTAAATTTCCACTTATCTCTCCATTATCCATTTCATCATCTATGTCATTTCTTATGGTGGTCTCTTTGATTTCTTCTCCACATTGACCCTTCAAGTTAATTTTTGCCTTGGCTACTTTTATTTTCTAAATTTTGTGTTCCTTTTCTCCTTTAACATTAGTTTGATTGTCAATAGTATCTTCCATATCCTTTCCCTTGATTTGTTCATTTGTTGGTGGTAGACTACACTTTCACATTTTCCACCATATATACTTTGATGTAGGTAACTTTCATTTCTTTCCTTTACTACCCTCTAGCACTGATGAAGTTGGTGTCATATTATATTGTCATACATGTTATTTCATTGGTGCCTCCTCATCCAAAAGGAGGTGAACCACACCCCTCAAATTCTTCCATAAAATTTTGTAGTGATGTCATGATATAACTTTCTTGCTAGAAAGTTGGTATATCCATATGCCATCACTTCACCCACATATTCTCTTGAATGCATCATAAGTGCTTCCTCCAGTGGTAGCGATTCCTCTATTGCATCTACTATAATTTGCATGTCATCTACATCTATGATAGTTGATTTCACTTGTGCTTCTTATTGCATAGTTCTCCTTGATTTTGATCATTATGCCTCGTCTTTCACACATTGTAATCCTTGCATAAATGGTCCCCTTGCTTTAGTTATTATACTTACTTGGTTGCTTATCCTAAAGCCACTATCTTGGCACCTGTTGATTGTGGAGACTGATTAATTCAAAGGCCTTGTTTTTAGCTACACTTGGACCCACTACGGGAAAGAGGTGGGGTGTAGGGGAGGCATTAGCCCCCTACTTGTGTTGAAAAGGGGGTCTAGGGGGGCGGCGATAATTATTTGGAGCCCCCCTGGTAGGGGTTTCAGGGGCATTGCCCCCAAAGCCAAAAAATAGATGTTTTTTCCTCTATGTAAATATGGATCGTTTGTTATTAGGTCACAAATTGGACGGTAGATTTTAGGTGGGTTTTTGCCCTAAAATTGTAATGCACTTTTATAAGAGGATGTTGTATGGTGGTTGATTGTAATGTTTGGTGTGCAATTGTGTATAAAAGGGTTTTTTGGATGGAATAAAATGCCTGGCTATTTTCTTCGTAGACATAGCCCACATTGGGTGAACCATATAAATATGTATCTCTTGTGTATTGTGTTATTCTTCTATGTTTTATTTTTGCATTTATTTATTGCTCGCATTTTGTTATTTAATCCTAACAAGCACCTACAATGGAAATTGTAGTTCCTTCTTGAATGGTGTGGTCTCTTAATTATGCAGGAATGTTCAATGGCACTACAACATATATCATCCCATGTAGCTTGTAATGTTGACCCACCATCAATCCTTGCAAATTTCTACCAAGTGTTTCTACCATGGTGGCATCTTATGGGGGTCCTAAAGGCAAAATTATATTTATTTTCTAATTCACTAACTAATATTGAGGATGTTTCTATAGGGGTTGTTGTTGTTGTTCCATATCTTGCCACTAGTGCTCCAACAATTTTGTCATTTTTATTATCTTGACAACTTCTCTACACTTGGAAATTGTTTCTCTCCTCCACACTCTCCTAAACCAATGCATTTGTGTATCCTTTATCGTCTTCATGAGGTAAATTCAATGATAGCACTTTCAATACCTTTTCTATTATTTGTTATTGTATTATTCTTTCCTACTATTGCTTTTCATATTGGTCCATTCTTTATCAATGAGGCTACATATACCCAACAAAAAATAGTGGGTGCTCCTTCTAATATTGCTTAAGCAAGATCTAGTCTAGGAAACTAAGTATTTTCTTACTTTATCACATATAGAAGTACCAAAATGCAATGAAATGCCATTGAAAAATTATGTGTACCACAAAAAATTATGTGGTTTGACAAAAAAATACCCAATCATACTTTTCTCTAGCCATAAATCCTTCCATGTATGGTATGAGCAAAGTGGGCATATCCAAGGCTATTTCTTTGTTGAATAACTTGGACATGATGATATTAATCATCCATCATGAATAATCAGATTTTAGGTTATACATCTTCATTTTGTAACTTCCATGATCAGATTTGTGACTTATATCAGACTAATATTAGTGATCTTGTCAATAAAATTCTTCAATCGATAGGGCTCCACTCCCTCATTTTTCATTAGTTTATTGTTATTAGTATTAGGTAATCTGAACACTCTCCAAAAATATTCACGAACAATGATAACCACACCTTGTTATGGCCTAACATTATCATACTCTACTCATTTGCATCATATATTTGTAGTATTTCCAACAGGTACATCTTGAAAAAGTCTATTAAAACCAAGAAACTACAAAATATATTGAACTCATGAGTTCTAAAATTGTTGTTTTTAGTTGGTGGTCATATGGATTTTCTAACCACCACATCTTACAAAACTAACTTGTAGGCTTCATCTGGGTAATTTCCTCTAATGGAATTTGTAGTCACTCCTTTTCTTTACTTCTTTGTTGTGATGAAGTTGCTCAAGGCTCCTTTCCTCTCCCTCATCAATATTTTGAACTTTCAGTCTTAGAACTCAATCTAGATTGACCTACTCCATGTTGTAACATCCTTCCCTATTTAGTGTCCATATCTCACAATTTTCATTCTTTGTTGTGTATGCACTCCTTGTGACTTCTCATAACACCAACACTGACTCCTAAACAAGTTGAAGGTCCCTACCACAACACTACTTCTAGCACAAATCTTGGAGGATGTCTTTTGAACTCCACTCACTCTATGCACTAAAAAATCCTTGGCCATCATTGCATTGCTCTACACTTTGCTTCCTCCATTTTATATTTTTAACTCCTTTAGTGATAGTTACTCCCATTTTCCCTAATTTTTTATTGGCATACTTGGCTTCTAACTGCAGCTCCATGTGGCACACTTGATTTCTTTGTTGCTCATTTTTTATTTGTGTACCTTTCCTTCCATCTATCCAAATGATTTTTATGGCCCAAACAACTTAACTACTAATGGTATGGTTCTAAACAACTCAGTCTAGGATGGACCAAATCTAGAAAACTTGACACTAGATGACCTCCCTTCTAACAAATGATTATCTAACAACTTGACCTCAGATAATCTACCTTTTGTAGTTTGCTCTTCACCAAACAACCTCCATTCTACTTTTCATCCATATGACCTTGGCTTATCCCCAAATGATTTATGCATCTCAACACATCAATATTCTACACTTTGAACTAGCCTATCATACAATCATAAAAATTCTTTTGTGTAGTAATTATATGGTTGCCTCCTATGTTCGTCTGGTTTCTATGTTCATTTTGGTTAATATTTTCTAGTTTGTTCTTCTTTCTTTACATTTAGTCACATCTTTTTTTGTTGAATACTTTCCACCTACAAAAAGAAAAGAAAATTTGCAAATTATGGGAAATAATTTTTAGCAATTCTCAAAATGTGCCTTTATTCGACTCTTCCAATGTAACTTATTCCTTTGGAGTAAAATGCTCCTTCCTATTCTGCTTATAATTCTATATTATGGATTAGTTATGATTTTTCTCTTCACTCTAGAATACGTTCAAGGTCGTGCCCTATACCTTACAAAAATAGTACTAGGGATGTTCCTCTTATGCTTCTCCTTGCTCCTTTCCTTTAGTTTTGAGTATTTGAATGAGAAAATGAGAGATTTCAATACCTTTTTATAATATGAAAGAGGTAAGAGGACACTTTTCCTACATGCAACAACTCCCCCATAATTATTACTTCACCTTCCATAACTAATTGTATATAACTAATCATTTTACATTTTTTTATATTTTTTGTTTGCTCAACTTCTTACACCCTATGTATGGTAGACACACTAGAAAAACATATGCACCTACGTATAAAATATTCTTTGTTTTTATCTTGAATTACCTAGGCAAATAGATGGCCTACTTAGAATTTTAGATAACATTTCTCCTTATTTTTTTGGGTATCCCAAGGGCCTAGACAGACTACTTGTTGGTCCAAATGACTGTCTATATAGACCCAAATGGCTTGTTCTACTAAACTATCTTGTTAGTCATCTTGACATCTTGACTCTTCTCTATTCTAGACAATTCATGTGGCTCGAAAACCTACCTTTCCATATTGACTATCTTCTTCATATTCTATCTTGCTCTAACAACCTCCTAGTTTAGCTTCATTCTTATCAATAAATCTCTCCTCTAACAAATCATCATCCACTTCTTCAAAGAGGTTGATGTCACTTCCTTCTAAGTGCATATAACTGTTGGATGACCCTTCCTTTTTTCTATTTGAATTGATACCTATGATGGCCCAAGGGAAGTGTGCACTTTGGTTAGACTCCTTGGATGACCTCTAGAAAGCCTAAACAATCCTACCCTTGGTCTTGACATCCCAAGAGTCATTTGGGAATATGTTGTCCTTGCAAAACAACAAAGAGGTGGTATAGATGGCACATACTACTAGCTATATAGTCTATGGGCCATTTTAGATAGAATGATCCCTATCAAATGGCTAAGAAAGAGGTCAAATAACCTCCCACTAGGTCAAACTATCAAAAACGACCAAGGGGTATTGACAACCCACTCAAACCTCTTGAGTTATTTTTTTGTATGCAGGCCTTAAGTCATTAGGTAGCCCTCATGGACCACTCATACTTTCTAATAATAAATAGCTTTCTTCTCTTATTCATATACCCACTTGTTGCTACTTTTATGTCCTCTAAAGTGTTTTAAGATTTTCTTTGAGGTACCACTTGTAAAACAATATTGGTAGTGGATTAACATTACCTATTAGTTAGTCAACTTATTGCCTCCCGAGTATTCCCCATCTACCTCCTCTTTTAAATTTTGATCTTGAATTGACACTAATCTAGTATTCCTCCTCATTGTTTGAACTTGTTAAGGACACACTACTAGAATAATTCTTTGAGTTGTTGTTACCTTTTACTTCTCATGTTAATGTCTATCAAAGTACTTCATGTATATCTCACCATTAAAATTTTGACACTCTTTGTCTTGGCAAGATTTTATTATATGGATTGGTAATTTTCTTTTAAAAACATAACTTTTATCACATAGCCATTAGCAGCTTTGTCTATCATTCTCATCCTAGGGTATCTTCTAGGCTTGTTCCCTCTATTCAATTTTTTTCCTATCAATTCCTTAAATATCCTGTCATAGCCTCAACAACTCTTGTTCTTGTTGTCTCTACAATTTAACTATTTGGATTTTCAACTGATCACTCATTTCACATAATTTTTGTATGTTAGAATGCATTATTTGGTGTGTATGGTCAATAATATCATCCACTTGTACTCACTTCTATCACTTTGAGGATCATGTTCCATTGGTTCCTCCTATCCAACATGCACCACCTCCATTTGTTGCATGTTTTCAACATCAAGTGATCTCAATATTCATTCTTCCTCAACATCTAAAAACCGAGCATACATGCACATCCTCCTACATTCAATGGATCTAGGATCCATTTTGTCTTGCTTCACTATCATTTACATGTTCACCTCCAGTTTTCTCGTAATTTTCTCTTCATACAACCATACTAACTACTCCACAATTTTACTTCCATTCAAGTCACTTGTGTTTTCACATATCAACATCTTCTTTGTATAGATTAATTCTCTAACTTCCCTTATTGATACTCCTTTAAAGAATATTGAGGACCAAATTTGTGGAATCATCAATCAACATGTACTCATGATTTTATCCCTTGGTTTGAAGTTTACAAAATTTAAGTGTGCCCTTACTTTGTATAGTTTCAACTTCAAATAATTAACTATCTCAGATAATTATATCTTATCCAATTTATTCAACTTTACAGTGCCATTATCCATCACTTAATCCACTTGGAAGGTCCAAATAATAAGGTCTTCAAATTCTCTTGCTAGATCTCACCAACTTGCCTTCAAGTTCATATTCCTTAGGTGTTTGTCATTCCATAACTTCTGATGACGTTGGGCAACCTATGTGTCCCATTGTTCCATCACCCTCTTATCCAATTCAATGAGTGTCATCAACCTCTCGATCAGGATTTTCTAGTCGCTAGGATGGTTTTGTACTACCACCCTCAGACTTGGTACTAGAAAATCCACCAACACAATTGCATCTTGTACATATATCAATTGGAATGGTGTATTATTTATCGTCGATTTGTAAATTATTTTGTATGCCTAGAGGGCAACTACCAATTTTTCCTCTTAATCAACATATTCAATTTTATATGCGATGTACATTATGGATACTAAAATCTTATTTGTTAATTTTGCCTATCCATTTGCACTAGAAAAGTATGAACTTGATAATAAATACAATATTTTAAATTTTGTTAGCTTTTAATTATCTCATTAACAAAGAGATAATTCCTCTAGAGAAGCTAAAATTGTTCCTAGGAATAAGACAGCTTAAATGTGGAAATTTCTCTAGTCTAGGGGAAGACCTCATGTGGGGTCGTGATCCCCTTATGAACATGGCTAACACGTGGAAGATGACAACTGAACTCATTTCCTTCCTCTTCAGGACTGTGAAGATGACTGCTATCTATGCTAAAGAGATCGCTTGGATGATGAGGTACCTTAAATATCCTCAAGTCTCTCTTTTCGGAGACTTTGAGTAGTCTAGTATAGTCTCTCATTCTCTGGTCATTGTTTTTAGTTTCTTTGAATATTTTATTATGGGCTCTTTTGGTTTATGGATGTTCCCACTACCTTGTTTTACTTATTATTCAGGTGGGTGGTTTATATGTGTCTTTGTTTCTTGTTGGTCTTTGTGGTTTAGGTTCCTATTCTCTCCTTTGTGTTCTGCTCTACCTCCTTAGTATTTTATGATGGGTAGTGGTGCATTTTTGGAAAAGATTCAGGGACCCTTTCAAAACCCCTTCTTTCCATATAATCAAAAAATAATAATTATCTCATTGACAAAGTGTCCTTTGCGATCACCCATTAATTATAGAGACACTCCAAATATTGTAATGATTTGTTCATATAGAAATCATATAGTGCTCTTTGTAGAATTATCTAGTAGTGCCCTTGCCTCACCCACTTTTTAAAATATTCTATTGCTCCCACAATGTACTTGCATATCATATGGTTGGTTTTTAATGGTCCAAAAAAATCAAGACACCATCTCTCAAACAACTCTTATGGTTGAGATGGATGCAATAGAATGAAGTCCCTTTGTAGTGGCTTCTCAACTCTTTGGCATGTATCACATGTAGTCACAAACTCTTTTGCATCATGATAGAGGGTGGGCCACCACGTCCCTTCTAGATGCACCTTTCTCATGGTCACATTTGGTCCTATATGCCCTCCTTCCTGTTGTGACCATTCCACAACTAGCCCCAAACTTGGGGACCCACCTTGAAATTTTGGTTTTCTTTGAGTGATAATTTGATAAGTCTCTACCCATGTGTTCCAATGTTAAGGCACTGGTTAATGTGTGCTTTTGATTCCTTTTCGATGTCTTGTGTTTTTTTAGATTTAAAGTTAGTTCTTGGTTAGGTTTTAATGTTTAATTTCAAACATTGGTTTTAGGGTGTTTGAGGTTTAAAGATTAATTTTAAAGTTTTCTTCTTGATTTATTTAATTAATGCATGCAAGTTGACTTTAATTAAATCAATAAACAATAAAAAAGGAAAAAAATTAAAAATAAATAAAAATAAAAATAAAAAGTAAAAATAATATATATATATATATATATATATATATATATATATATATATATATATATATATATAAATACAATTACGTTTGATTTAGATTTCATTTAAATTTATTTTAGGATGAATAGTTGGTTTTAAGGTTTATTTAATTGAATGTTTTTTTGTTGCTTGATTTTAGCTTAGGTTCATTAACCTTTATGTGAGGTATTTTGTTTTGTGTTATATTTTTAGGATACGCAGACATGTGAACAGTGGACTCCAAGACATCACTACGTGGGAGGTCTGACCAAGTCACATGTAGGGGATGCACAAAAATGTAAACTAGGACCCAAACACATAGCACTGACGTGGGACTCAACCATAGTTTTATGAAGATCCAGAACAACAAGGGTGTCATCACAATTATCATTATTGTGGAGTCAAAAAATATTGTAGGGTGAGCACAAACGCACCAAATTAGAACAAAAGACCAAGGAAGTGCGGATCTACAAAGGGACCACCAAAATCTGATGTGACAAGGGTGTTAAGTCAACGGGGCACTGATGTGGATAGTGAGACTCCCAACTTGTACTACATGATGTAGTCACAATGAATTGGTACAATGGATAGTGGATGGACACTATGGTACCCCAAGGCTCGAGTGGATGGTGGAAGTAATATCATCCACACAACATAGAAAAGTAGGAGAAGGTCCAAAAAGGATGCGATGAAGGAAACAACGCAATTTGCATGTGTTTATGATGGCAGGTTAGTGACTAGAGTTTGTGGATTAGGCATTTTTTGGTCCCATAAGGGAAAACTGATGTAATGGGGTGGAATATGTTCATTGATAAACCAATCATCAAGGATATAATCTGAAGCGCTAAATATAAATGTTCATGTCCTGCTCGCCACCTTCATAGGATAGGTAATGCTAATGGCACCACCAAGATTTGAGATCCAACAAAAAAATTGTGATTGGATTTGCATTTGAAAATTATTTGGGATATTAGGAAAGCTTCCAATGTCATCCCGTAGGAGATTTTCTAAAACACCTTCAAAATGTAATGGTAATTCATACTATCGAGGGGTATACAACTAGATAGTCAAAGTGCAGTCGACATGTGCAACATACTCCATTTTTAATCATGGGTCTAGAAAGTGATGCATTCGCCACTATGATAGGTGCATGCTGTATGTAAAGGAGGCATTATAGTCATCTAAACGGGGTAAGAATAGAACTTGCATAGGGAGAATTTCAGTGGGATAGGTCACTAACACATTGCAGGAGACCTCTCAGTGGGTAGTAGGTGAGTTTGGAGTAGATGAAACAAGATCTACAAAGTATATTTGTTGGTTTGGCTTATCCGGGGGCCTATTGATGTAAACATAGCATAGTGACTCGGGTGTTGATCCGAATAGATCATAGTGTAAAATTGGGACATTGGTAGTTGATAGAAAATTTTAAATGGGACAACATCATGTTGATTATTTTGATCCTGTGGTAGATGTAGGGCACATTTAACGAAGCTCCAATTTAAGAACATAAGCTTATACTGAGAGGGGGGGTGAATAGTATAACACCCACTGTTTACTTTCTTTCCAAACCGATATCAATTAATGTCCTTAATTACAATAACCAAATATAGTAGTGTGCATTAATAACTCAGATAGCAATAGTAAGCAAGAGCACAAGTCACCACACACAATTGAGACACAAGATTTAACATGGTTCCCCCAATGTGAGGTACTCCACAAGATAATCTCCTTATAATATTTCACACAAAAATAATGATCCTTATCCAATACAATTATTACTTTGATCTACTCAAATCTAGGCAATACATTGATCTGCTCAGGTAGGCACTCCACTGATCTGCTTAGCTAGGCAACATACTGATCTGCTCAACTAGGTAATCCATTGATCTGCTCATCTAGGCAACACACTGATATGCTTAGGTAGGCAATTCACTGATCTATTCAGCTAGGTAATACACATATATGCTTAGGTAGGAAATCCACTGATCTGCTTAGCTAGTTAACAAACTGATCTACTAAGGTAGGCAATCCACTAATCTGATCAACTAGGCAACACACTGATCTATGTAGGTAGGTAATCCAATGATCTGCTCAGCTAGGTAACACACTGATTTGCTCAGGTAGGCAATCCACTGATCTGCTCAGCTATGCACTCCACTGATCTGCTCAACAAGATCATACATAACTTGTCCAAATTTGCTCAACAAGTTCACACATAACTTGTCCAAATATGCTCAACAAGCTCACACATAACTTGTCCAAATATGCTCAACAAGCTCACACATAAATTTTCCAAATATGCTCAAAAAGCTCACACAAAACTTATCAAAATCTGCTGAACAAGATCACACAGAACTTGTCCAATTCTGCTCAACAAGCTCACACAGAACTTGTCCAAATCTGCTCAACAAGCTCACACAAAACTTGTCCAAATCTGCTCAAAAATCTATCCCAAAGGTCTTCTCAAAGGCTCAATCAATCATGCTCAAGTAGTATTTAAATCTCATCCACAAATCTACAAAGGCAAGGCTCAATGATGAACTCAACAATGAATGACAAAGCACTCTACAATGGATGACAACAATGATCCACAATGATCTCAAATCAAATAAATCTCAACTCAACTCAAGTAAAATCATAGAAGCATAAAGAGAATTGTTAGAGACTCAATATGTTCTAAGCTCAATCTCAACTCAAATCAGAATTATAGAATAATTTGTTTCATAGAACTTGAACAATCACTTCACACATCACTTGACTAGGTTCAATCAACTCAACTCAACCAATCATCACAAGAGACATCTCTTTCTTACAAAACCCTAGTCCAAGCATGTATCAACCAACTCAAATGTTTCCAACAAAGATCAACCACAAATATCACATAACAATGATACTCATGTTCTTTTCAAGTTCTGTGCATAACCAATGGGCTTCAACAACTATGCTTATAAAACAAGGTTTAACCACAACTCTCAAAATAGAAAACCTTGAAGCATTCAACCAACCACTTTTGAAAAGGAAACCACAATCAATCCTTTTCACTCCAATGATATTTCAGAAATCAACCACCATAATCAATCAATAGGAGAATGTGCCCATACATTTTATGAAGATGAAGAAACCTCTTTGGAAATCTGCCACACTCAACAAAATTCTTTTTCAACTTTCAACAAGGGTTAGAGATCATGATTAATATCATAACAACAATATCCAAATAACACCTTATCACTCCTACTCAACAAAATGCATCATGTCCCCTTATGAAAGAATTAATCACTTTTGAAAAAGAACAAAACAACCTTCAATTTTGAACCCATTTACAAAACAAAAATATCTCTTTACATACACCTTATTTCTCCCTCTAATAAAGTTAATAAAATAGCCCTCGAAATAAGATTTTCAACGATATATAATATGATATACTTCTAAAAGGAAAAATCACCAAAAATCTCTCTTTTTCTCAACATGCATCACAACCCTTATCTCTCCTAGGGAAACCTTAGAAAAATAAAATATTAGGAAAAATTATTAACTTGCCTTTGTCCTCAGTGGGATTTTGATGTAGGAACAATAGTATGAAGCTATATTATTCATCATAATATAAGTATATATAGAATTACAATGGATGTTACGTAGGTTAAGTGGATGCAACAATCTGCCAAACATGGCCAACCACTTAACTACTAGTTAACCAAATGCTAACTAGGGATGTCCATTTACTGCTAGAGGACAAAGGAGATCTCTAACAGTTAACAACCATATAACAACATGCTAACAACATGCTAACAACCTATTTCTAACATGGGCATACTATGCCTCACGTGAATACAAAGTGCAATGAAATAGGAATAGTAAATAATAATAATAATTAACTTAGGCTTAAGTGGATAAGCCTAAGTTATCCTCAACACTCCTCCCAACCATATAAGCATTGGAACCCAATGCTCTCAACAAATGTGGAAATTCATGGGCCATCTCATGGTGAAGAATCCAGCGAGCCATGTGTGGAAAGTGACTGCAACGAGCGACAAGGTAAGTAATGGAAGAACCCTGTCCCGTGTGATGAGTCTTCATCTCAAAAACTCTATCTGAAATGAGCGAAAGCTGACGATCAGGTGCCACTATTGTTGTAGGACTAAAAACAGGATCAGGTACCAAAAGAGGGTCCTGAAATGGTGTCTCTGGAAAGCGGCGCTCATCCAAAAGAACCCAAACTCTGCCTCCAACCTATGGTGAGTGAGGATTGTGATGCTTTTGCACCACTTCCTGTGGAGTCTCCTGCAATTCCTGTGGTACCTTGCCTAGAAGGCTCTGTCGGTGCTTAGTAAGGGAAGTAACCTTAGCTTGCTCCTCCATGTGTGCAATGGTGGGAGTGGGCAAAGCCAAAGGTAACTTCTATGGAACAAGTGGTTTAGTAGTTGTAGGTGTACCCAAAATTATACCAATGGAATCAATGGCATCTTTCTCATGAGTGAGAATGGTGGGTTCCTTAACCACTTGCTCTTGTGATTGTTCATCATGTGGGAGTGAAAATTCTTCCTTTGCATGTTCCTTAGGTGGTGCTTTTTATTCATTTTGTGTGGGAAAAATGCTAGTAGGAGCTAAAATAAGTGCTTGACTCAATGGTTTCCTTACTTGCCTACAACTTAACATCAAATTGGAAGTAGGTGTAGTGCTTTGTATCAAGTAGTTTTTACCATGCAACTCCAATGTGTAGGTGTTCTTTTTAGCATGATAAATAGCATTCCTATCAAATTGATAGGGTTTACCTAGCAAGAGTCCACAACAATCCATATATGTGACATCAGTCCTAACTTTGTCCACAAACTTGTCACCAAAAGCAAAAGTCAAGGTGCAAGTATGGGTGATGTTGGATGTGGAGTCTACATATTTCCACCCAAGTGCATAAGGTTGGCGATGTGGTTTGATGGGAAGTTTCAACTTCTCCACATCGGACTTCACAATGAGGTTCTTTTGTGATCCGTTATCAATGATACAATCAACATAGAAATCATGCGTCAAGTGGGCTCTAGTGACAAACAAATGATCACGCCCCCTTGAGCAAACACATTGGACATTAGGGTAACTTTGTTTAGTTTACCCTTTAAAGCAGAATATTCTTCTTCTATCCCTGTAGCCAAAATGGGACCATCTTGTGGTTCCTCATGTGTAGGATGTACAATTAGGGATTTCTTCTTCTTAAACTTCTCAAAAGTATAAAATTTGGATTTTACATGTCCATGCTTTTTACAAAATTCACAATACAATGAAGAAGAAGAATATTTAGCATGAAAGGAAGAAGAATGTGCTTTAGGAGAAGTGGGAGGAGAAGAAGAATGAGGGGAATATTGAGAATTGTTCTTCACCTTTTGTTGATGCTGATTCCTACCTTTGGAAGAGCCCTCCTGTGATGAATGAGACTTTTGATATGCACCAACTTTCTCCTCTGCAAGAATGACATGATTGAATGCCACATCCAAGGTGAGGAAGACATTGAATTTTATCTCCCTAAAAATATGATCTTGCAAGCCACGAGTGAATTTATTAATCAAATCATCTTCTGAATCTTTCACACCAAGCAATACCCTCAACCTATTAAATTGGAAAATGAAATCAGAAACTAACATTCCATAGGTTTGCCTCAATCTATACCACTTGGTAGTGAGGTCACTTTGGTAGTTTGGTGGAAAGAAAGTGTTTTTCAGAATTTGAGTTAATTATTTCCAATTCATGGTGGCATTATGACTCTGTCTTTCTATAATGAGAACTTTTGCTAAACTTGTGAGTTTTAGTGTAGCAAATGTGGCTTTTTCATCCTCCGGAATTTTAGCATAAGCAAACCAAGTTTGCATATCCAAAATCCATGCAGATAAGACATCGGGATCCCTAGATCCATCATACATTTTAACCTCACATTTTGATTTTTTTACATGATTATGGTGGATTTTGAGTTCACCAGGATTAAACTACACATCAATGTCTCTCACTTTTTCTGCCAAAATGTCTACTGCTTCGGTGAGGTTTTCCATGTTTGTTCTGAGGTCATGAGCCATTTTTTTTCTAGTATATGCCAGACTAGGAGAATTACAAAATGGTCTTGCAGAATCTTAATCTAGGTTTAGGAAGAACTTCAGTTTCCTATGCAGTCAAATTGCCTAGATTTTACAAATTTGCTCTCCAAAATAACAAAAATGGGCTATTTAGTGCTTTTACAAAATTAAAAATTTTAATTTTGCAATTACAATGATAGCACTAAAAATACTGAAATTTTAGCCC
Organism: Wollemia nobilis; assembly: GCA_028583015.1. NCBI lineage: Eukaryota > Viridiplantae > Streptophyta > Pinopsida > Araucariales > Araucariaceae > Wollemia > Wollemia nobilis. The sequence continues at coordinate 16,433,430 of JAQPPZ010002969.1, read as the reverse complement.
TTTAAATGTCACAAATTAGGTTAGGAGGCAAGATTAACAATATTCAAAAAATTTGAAACACAATGCAAAACATTTCATCAAAAACGGGTGAAAAATGAAGAAGTTGTTGTCTTTTCCAAGTTTTGGCACCAAAAATTTTAGTTTGAATTTGAAATTTTTCAAATCTCCGTCCAATATGGGTTTCCCACCAAAAAAATCTTTGTGTGCCAAAAATATATTTGAATTTTGGGTCGGGCGATCAACTCCCACCCAAGGCCGAAAAGTCCACATCAAAGTTTTGAAATAGCAATGGTCACAAATCCAAGCTTAAATTACAACGACCTTCTTCACCCAAGCCACCATGGAGATACTGCCACATGGTAGCCCTGCACCCAACCAAATGGCACTTGTGCCAATCAACCGACGCTACCGCGTAAGCAGCTCATGTGAGCAGCGTAAGCTACTCGTGCATCCTTAGTGTGAGGTGATGGTTAAAAACCATCGTTTGCCCATTGTGTGGGCAATGTGGGACAATTTGTCCCACTTAAAAGAAGACAACCGCAACCCTTCTCCACTGTCGACTGCCAAAAAAATTTTTAAGCCACCGATCGTCGCTTCTTTGCCCTCGTCGAACAACTCCATCGAGAATTGTCTCCTTGCCGAAAAACTACTGCACGACGTCGAAAAGATTAATTTTCCCATCGTGATGTCTGGGCTATTGAAAAATTTGGATTGACGTCAGAAAACATAGACTATTTTTGGAGAATGACGTCAGTTTTCTTTTTGTACCTACTGGAAACATCGAATGCTTCAACAAAATTTTCCTCCTGCTTCGACAGAATTTTCCTCTGCCTGCTGTCTATCGAATTAAATCTACAATCATGATCAAAATTCTATTGGGTTCAAACAATTTTAGGAGGGATTCATGTCATCGAGAACTGTTTTACCTGTACAGTGGTCGCCTATCAGATGTCAACCGTGGTCGGAACTAGCTGTGTCGATTACCGCCAGTTGTCGATGATCGATCGGTAAGATCTACTCAGCGGTGGCCTTCGTAGGGGCTACCGTCGACTGGTCTAATGGGTGGCCTAGCTAGTAGGTGATGCTGAGTGCTACTGGGTTGGTAGTTGTTGTGTGCTGTCGGCTGGCTACCCTGCGGTGGCTAGTGGTGGCTACTGGGTAGGGTCTTCGATGGCCAGTGGTGGCCATCGATGAGTAGCCGCCGGGGTTGCAGGCTGTCTTGTGGACCACCAATAGTCGTGCAGTGGCCCACCAATAAGTGGCCACTAACAGTCTAACTAGGCTATAGCCTAGTTAAAAAAATTGCATGAAAGTTTTTTTTTTTTAATAAAATATTAATAAAAGAAATTAATATTTTATATATAAAAAAAAATATATATATATATATTTTAATGCATTAATTTAATGCAATATTTTCATGCAAACAAAAAAATAAGAAGGAACTTCTATTAAGTTGTAATGAACTCAACTTCCTTACTGCAATTTTGATGCTCAACTTGAACTCAATTTTGCTTCGACAAACTTTGGTGCTTTGCCTCCAAATGGTGCTTAACACTTGGTGCAGGGGTAATTTTTTGCCCTCTGTCACCTCTGCTTCAACTAGTGTTGTGGGTGACTCCAAGCCAACTCCCATTCAACACCTTCCTAGGATCTAGCAGTGAAGTGGCAGTTTGCCTTCCCTCCTGCAAAAATTATCCTTCGGCTCTGAATACCAATGATGTAGGAACAATAGTATGAAGCTATATTATTCATCATAATGCAAGTATATATAGAATTACAATGGATGTTACGTAGGTTAAGTGGATGCAAAAATCTGCCAAACATGGCAAAACACTTAACTACTAGTTAACCAAATGCTAACTAGGGATGTCCATTTACTGCTAGAGGACAAAGGAGATCTCTAAAAGTTAACAACCATCTAATAACATGCTAACAACATGCTAAAAACCTATTTCTAACATGGGCATACTATGCCTCACGTGAATAAAAAGTGAAATGAAATAGGAATAGTAAATAATAATAATAATTAACTTAGGCTTAAGTGGATAAGCCTAAGTTATCCTCAATAGATTTGATCCTCGGTCACTGCCCCTGCATTGCTCTAACTGTGGTGCCAACAACCATGTGAGCCAACCACCAAACCTTCTATTTGTTTGCTCTGAGTGTGTCGTCAAAAACCATGTGTGCCAAAAGAGTCCTCCCTTTTACTTTGCAAAACCAGTGCCAGCGGGATTCAAACTTTAGATCTACTGGTGCTTCAACACCTTACACGCCTTCCTCTTGCCGTTAGGCCACAAGCACCTACGGTGCTTGGTAAGGGACCTTCCTTACTTTTATTGCCTCTTTTCTTCATTGTATTCGAACGAGCTGCAACACCTTTGATCCCTCTTCGAATGAACACCCTTTGCACACTCTTTAACACGCTGGCACCTTTCGCTTCCTTAGCAATTCGAACGCATCACCATCATCGAGGAGATGGGGGTAATCAATCAAAAAATTTGGTGGCATATTTATATATGCCTTCCTCATTTATTTTGATGTCGTTGCTATAAATTAAAATTTAATATTATGTGTCTCCTCCTTTCTTTTGACGTCGACACTATAAATTAACTTTTAAATTAAAATTAAAATTAAAATTAAAATTTTAAATAATTAAAATTTAAACTTAAATATTTAAAATTAAATATCTCCATCACTGGGGCACCTTTTTCGATGAAACAAAAAGCCAATATGGGTTTTAAGAAAAACCCATTTCAAATCTGCCATCCATGGTTTTAAATAAAATCTTTTATTTTGCCTGCCTTGGTTTTCACAAAAACCCTGTATATATTCATGCTTATTTATCATAAATACTTATTTATGAAATACTTTGGCCACCAAAACTCAATGTGATCCATGTGAGATCAATGACAACATAAAATACCTCAAATTTCCAACACCGATGAGGAATGTGTGTAGCAATTAGAGAAGTGGTAAAGCGAAGTCCAAGGATTTCTATAGAAATATCGCAGCTGTGCATGGACGAATTCAGATAGGATCACTATTTCAATCCTTAGCTTCGAATGTATGGAAGTACATGAATAGGACCCATACACGTGGTCATCACAGTAGCCCTGGGCTTGGTCTGTAGCACATATTTAGGATTTTGTGTTAATGGCAACATTCATCTCATGGGCGCTGTCGGTGACCACCAGAAACCCTATTACAATACCAAAGTAAAAATTTAAACAAGTAGTTCATAAGCATTATCAAATACATTTTATTTTATGGTAGTACAAATACGTTACTAAAATCCAATGAAATAACATCAATCATGCGATGGTTACGAGGGGGTAAGCAGGTAAGGTGGCACAAATTCATGTTGTGAGTATTTAAAAAACACGATTGGGTTGTTGAGGCCGTACCCACATGGGTATGTGGTGGAAACATGCTAAAAATCATTCAAATCCTATCATAGTAGAGATAAAATAAAATAAAAGAAAAAAAGTGTTACGAGCATAACAAATGTGAAGGAATAACACAAGCGATTATTTGGAAAGAAAAAAAATGAAGGGAGATGAAGAGATTTGGGAGAAGCCTTTAAATAGGCCTTTAGGAGAGAGAGATGGGGTTGGAAAATTCTAAGGTAGGATTGCAGTGGAAAGCAGAATGTTGGCACTGGGTTTGTCTTGGAGCCTCTCCTTCCATAAGTTGGACTAGATTTTTCACCATGTGATGCCATTGTTGGAAGTTTGTATTTTGCACTTGTATTGAGTTATTATTAAAAATTTTGTTTTGTCAATATATTGGAATTTCAACAAGTTTTATGCATGTTAATGGTTAACTTGTCTGTAGTTTTTAATGTATTGCACCTTTTCCTTAGAAGATTGCACCTCATTGAAGGTTAGATTGCATGAATGTGGATCACTTTAATGTTGGTTTTTGTGCAGGATACTAACGTTTGTAGGGTCTATGGAAATTTTTGAGTTGCAACACTTGTTTTATTTCATTTCATTTCATTTTATTTTTATTTTTATTTTTCTAACCATGTATTTTTTATTTTTTAAAATTTTTCTAAATAAAATAAAAAATACGAAAAAATAGAAAATTCCAAAAAGAGTTACATGGGTTGAAAGAATAAGTTTTAATGTCCCATTTAAAGTAAGTACATTTTTGTTTTAATAGAAATGTAAAATTCCAGAATTAATTAAAGTTCACACTTTTAACAAGAATTCTGTAATTTCAGTTTTGCATGATTTCATAGTTTCAAAGAAAATCAGAATTTTCAAGATTTTACATTTTTGTTTGCAAGCAATAAATTAGTTCCCCTTTATGAAAATTATTTCATAAAGGGGAGTAATTTATATGGCATTTAAAAGACCATCACATTTTAAAATTTACTTATGCACATTTACTTTCTTTCATGCTCAAAGGCAACCTAAAATAAATCCACTCATCATTTTTAGATTCACATTCTAGAGATAGATTTTAATATTTTGGTTTCATGCTCAAGGCAAGGTTTAATAAAAGGATAAAATTGGTTAAAAATTACTTAATAAAGAAAGATAAAATCTATGTAAAACACTTCAAGATAAAATGAATTTCATTTTGTTCATCATGGTCATATGAGGGCCAATCACATTTTCTTTCTTTTAAGTTTCATGAACAATCAATAGCATAGCATAATAAAGTTATACCAACACATGCCCCTTATTAATAGTTGTTTGCAAATCATTAAGGTATTCTAGCACTTATTTGACACATTTTCATAAGCATACATGCACACATTTAGTAAAATAAACCTTGGAGAAATATTTATTTCTTTGCAAGAGAGGGTTTTCTAATCAAAATCCTAACTATGAGTGTGGTTTTACAATTGAGTAAAATTACCACTCAATATTTTGGTGCTAGAAGGAGGGCCTTATTTGGTTAGTTTTGTTGTAGATGCTAACTTGTTCATGGTTACTTGAAAGGTTTATTTGAAGAAATTGGTCTTGACTAATGAAGTTTTATTTACATGTGATCACTTTCATTGGTTGGAAAGTCTTTTAGTTGATGATGCATTGATGCTAACCTTTTGCAAATTGGAGAATGTTTTGTATTAATATTGTTTAATTTATGCATTATAATGGATGAACATGATGATTTGTCCATCTAGCCATTTGAAAGTTGTTAGTCATTTCATGCTTCTTTGCAAGATATATTTATTTAACTAACAAAGTTGGTGCTCAAGTTATATTCTTTAAGGTTCACAAATGGTAATGTTTACTCCAACGATGACAGGTAGTCCTTTAAACATACCTAGGTCTTCACATCATGTTCCTACAGATATTATATGTTCTCTACCTCAGTTTAGGCATGATGGAATGGAATCGACTGAGGAACATATTGAGGAATATAAGAATATTTTAATTCATTTGCAAATTATACATGAAGATGTTGTTTGTAGGATGTTTCCATCCACATTAGATGAATTTTCTTATGATTGGTATATTGGTTTACCTGTAGGTTCTATCACCTCTTGGGATCAACTAGAAGCAATATTTTTCGAATAATTTGGAAATTTGGTTGACCCGAATAAGATATTAAATTAGTTTATCTTTTTTTGTAAAGAACCTATTGAGTCCATGAGCCAATTTAATGATAGGTTCCATAGGTTGTATACCAATATGGAGACCCATTATATCATTTCAGAAGAAGAAGCCATTCAAATATATCTAGAAGCCTTAGAACCATTTACTTCTACATTTCTAGGGAGAATTCTTAAATATCCTGTTACAAACCAATATTAACAAGGCTCATGACCCTTCATTATAACCCTTCACACATATTTATAATCATCACATCATGTTCATTTTATGATCATCAAATAATATTTTATATATTGCTTATTCAGTAGAGATCTCCCATCTCCAAGGGGCTTAAACATTATCCAATCTCTCAATTCTCATTTTTCATTATTTTTAATTCTATAAGAAAAGAGTAATACCCTTTCAAGTGGTATCAGAGCTGACAGTCTTGGCAAAAATTTCTTGGACGACATATTCAAAATTAACAGTCACATTCTTTAGTTCTCACACCATCATTGTGGGTATTCTTTCGTGGATAACTTGCAAGGATATACCGACGAGATTTGGGTGTTAGAAATCTGATAATCACCTCTAAATTATCTTTGACAGCCAGACCTATTTCAATTTTTTTTATCAACGCGTTTCGAAGACACTCAGTGACGTATCATCATTCGTTGACAAATCATGTTATTTTGGCAAATTACACTCTATTCACAGCGATTACGGTGTCATCCTAGGGTATTTTAGGGAAATTCAATTAACATACACAGTGCTCACCCAAATAGTTTATTCATATTAAAAGGTGATGAAACAAGTGATGTACAGTAAAAATTTTTACTATAAAACTTTACGTGTAGTACAGATCGAGTAAGAAGGTTTTTTTTATCAAAGATAAATTAAATTGTCAATCGTCACATAAGAAAGGCATAAAAAAATATCTCATGATTAACTTATCAAATTTAATTGTCAATATTCATAGAAGAAAGGCATAAGAAGTTTTTTTTAATTTTTCATTTGGCAGTCCACGTTGTTGAAGAAATCCCACATTTATCTAGCAATCAAATACCCATTTTTTATAAGAACCAAGGTACATTTACATATTTGACCAACTTGCTGGTCACGTATCCATACTTCTCTTACGTGTGTACCCAAATTGTTTCGACGTCTTCCAACTGTCTACCAATTCATAGTTTATTTGCTAGTCTGTGTCCCACTGCGATTGCTGACCTCCTAGTCCCTGTTCCATCGCCAACTATTTTTGCCAACTGTTTGTCGATTCATAGTTTGCTCACTGGCCCTATCTCCTGTCCGCTACTAATTTGCAGTCTAGTTACCAAGATTTGCAGTCTAGTCACAACGTGTTCCATCGCCAAGTGTCTTCTAAATTCCTAGATTACCATTGTCAACTACCACAAAATAGTCATTGCTTGTCCGCTTTTTGATTCATTGTCATTATCAACAAATACCAAAAATTTAAAATTTCAAAAAGAAGTAAAAATATCAAACCAAAATTTTTACAAACAAGGCTCAAATTTTGCAAACAACTTTTGCAAATTTTGGCCAATAATTTTTGTAAAAATTTGTTATTGATATTAATAAGAAGTGGACAAACTAAAGTGAATTCTTTTGCAACTAACATTTTCAAATTTTCACTAATAATATTAAAACAAGAAGGTGAAAAACTAATATCAAAATTCAGAGTGGGTGGAATAGAGTCAATGAAAGACTACAAAGAAATCCTTCGCCGATTAATGAATTTATGACCAAAAAATGACCACCAAGAAAGCCCAATCACATCACTAGTTTTAACCAACAATGCTATTCTGCAATGACTTCTCCAAACCAAACAAATTCTACTTTCAATAACCCACCTCCCAGGGAATCTATACCAATTCCTACAAATGTGGATGCTTCTCTAAAACAATATCTGACTCAACAAGAATCAATATTGAAAGAAGTGTATACATCTCTATGAGCTATTGAGTCCCACATTGCATCCATTACACCACCTCTTACCCCTCGCTCACAAACTACCCTAAATCCTGAACCTTTAAATAGTCGCCAAAGACAAGTTGCTACAAATCAACACTTCGCTAATGATTTAGACCCAAAAGCAGGTGGTGCTTCCCAGTACTTGGAATGGCCTCATGATGTCCACGTTCCTCGAGTCGACATGCCCACATTTGAAGGTGTCGATCCTCATGGATGGTTATCAAATATGGAAGGACTTATCCGATTACACCATATCCTTGAAACAGGACGTGTTACATTCATAGCTTCTAAACTGGGTACACAAGCATATCAATGGCTATTATGGCAACTTCATGAAAATCAATGTCCTCTTTTATGGCCTGAATTTAAGGAAAAATTTCTTTGAAGATATGATAAATGAGCATCCCAATCATATGTGGTTCACCTTATGCAAATCAAGCAAACAAGGTCAGTAGATGACTATATCTCAGAATTTACTAGTCTACTCACCTATACCCACGAATTAAGTCCTGTAGTGGTGGTTTTGACCTTTCGCTATGGTCTTAAGGATAAGATTCACAAGGAAGTTGACATGCATGACCCTTATACCTTAGATGAGGCACAACGTATCACTCAGGTAATAGAACAAAAACTCCAAAATGTCGCTCTTCCATATCATCGGGACTTCAACTCTCATCAGCCATATCACAACTTCGAGCATCCCACAAGATTCTTTTGTTATAAATGTCATTCACATCACCCACGTGAGCAAGCTTGTGTACAACATCAGAACTTTCATGTAGAATATGAAGATACTTCAGTGGTTGAAGAAGAGGATACACCTCAACCAGAGCCATCTATAGAACCCGCAAATGAGGAAACACTAGAAGATGATACAGTGGCTCTCTCGATGCATGCACTCATGGGTATTCAAGCCCATCACACTATCAAGGTGTAAGGATACATTAAAAACCAATGTGTTAATGTGTTGATTGACTCTGGAAGTACGCATAACTTCATCGACTATAAAACAACCAAATCCTTGAATCTGTATATCCAGACTTCCAATCAAGATAAATTCCAAGTACTTATCGCCAATGGAGGAAATGCTCAATGCGTAGGTTGAACATCCAAGGTAACAATCCAAATGGGAAATTATACATGGACAGGTACACTTTTTGTTATGAACCTAGGTAGTTCGGATGTCATTCTAGGATCTCAATGGTTATCTCAACTTGGGGATGTTACTCTTAATCTCCAAAAATTATATATCAAGTGGTCAAAAAATGGAAAAAATATTTGCCTTCAAGGGATTCAACCTCCTCCTTCTCGCATAGTGAGTTCACATTGCATGGAAAAATTATTGCAAAAAGGTGGCTACAATTATATTGCTCAAATAAATTCCCTTGAAGTTAATTCCTTGGATTCTTCATCTCCAACTCTACCTAGGGATCTTCAAAACATTATGGATAATTATGAAGTGGTATTTAGCAAACCATATGGTCTACCTCCTAAAATGTCACATGATCATGCTATCCATTTAATTCTTGGTAGCCTACCTCCTAACATACGTCCTTATCACCATCCACAACCAATAAAGACTAAAATTGAGAAACTTGTCCAAGATATGCTAGAACACAAAATCATTCAACCAAGCACTAGTCCTTATTCATCTCCTATTGTGATGACACATCGTAAGGATAATTCATGGCGTATGTGTCCTGATTTTCATCCCCTTAACAAACTTACCATCAAAGACAAATTTCCTATTCCTATCATCGATGACTTGTTAGACGAACTACATGGTGCACAATATTTCACTAAGCTAGACTTACGCTCAGGTTTTCACCAAATTAGGATTAGAGAAGAAGATATCCCAAAAATAGCCTTTCGTACTCATGAAGGCCACTATGAGTTCTTAGTCATGCCTTTCGGTCTAACCAATGCCCCATCCACTTTTCAAAGTCTTATGAACCATGTTTTTAGACCATATCTTCGTAAATTTGTTCTTGTTTTCTTTGATGATATCTTAATTTACAGCAAATCTTGGAAGGACCATTTAGATCATGTCGACAAGGTTCTTTATTTATTACAAAAGGAGAAATTATTCGTTAAAAGATCCAAATGTGCATTTGGGGTCAAGGAAGTAGAATACTTGGGTCACATAGTCTCTCAAGAAGGAGTTAAAGTGGATCCTAATAAAATCAAGGCTATTCAAGATTGGCCTTTACCAAAGACACTCAAAAATCTTTGAGGATTCTTAGGACTCACAGGTTATTATCAAAAGTTTATCTGCAACTATGGGAAGATCACAACACCTCTCACAGCTCTTACAAAAAAGGATGCTTTCCATTGGAATGATGTTGCTTCACAAGCTTTCAATACCCTAAAAGAGGCTATGTGTTCCACACCCATCTTGGCCACTCCTGATTTTAGCAAACCCTTCATCATTGAGTGTGATGCTTTGGGGATGGGTATTGGAGTTGTTTTAATGCAGGAAGGTCATCCCTTAGCTTTCGAGAGTAAACAAATTTCAGGAAATAATTTGGGAAGATCCACTTATGAAAAAGAAATGCTGGCTATTCTACATGCGATAGAAAAATGGAGGCATTACTTATTAAGCAGTCACTTCATCATCAAAATCGATCATAGTAGTCTTAAACATTTCTTGGAACAATGTCTTTCCTATCCCGAACAAAATAAATGGTTGACAAAACTATTAGGTTACGATTTCATCATTGAATACAAAAAGGGTAAAGAAAATGTAGTAGTCGATGCCTTGTCCCATCAATACGAAGATGAAGTAACCATAAACGCAATCTCGGGTCCTTGTTCCCAGTGGCTTGCCCAACTTCAAAAAGAATGGATGGTCGATGAAGAGACCACTCAAATAATCCATGCTATAAATTCAGGATCATCCATGCATCCATACTTCTCTTATGAGGATGGAGTACTTCACAATAAATATCGGATTTACCTCTCTCCTTCTTCCACTCTTAAATCCACAATTCTCCATGAAGTGCATGCATCTCCGACGGTAGGACATTTCGGATTCTTGAAAACCTACCAAAGAGCAAAGCAATCATTTTTATGGAAAGGTCTAAAATCTGATATCAAAATATTTGTGGTTGAATGTGAAGTCTGTCAACGTAACAAAGGAGAAACAATCAAAGCCCTCGGTCTATTACAACCATTACCCATCCCTAATCATCAGTGGGAGCACATTTCTATGGATTTCATCGAGGGGCTACCCAAATACGAGGGTAAAACAATGATTTTTGTCGTAGTAGATCGTCTCTCCAAATATGCTCATTTTAGTGCCTTACAACATCCCTATTCGGCAAGTAAAGTGGCTAAAGTATTTTTGGATTCAATCTTCAAACTACATGGTATGCCCAAAACCATTGTCAGTGATCGTGATCCTATCTTTACGAGCAATTTTTGGATGAAATTATTTTACCTTAGTGGTACCAAGTTAAATATGTCTTTTGCATATCACCCCCAATCGGATGGTCAAACCGAGATAGTTAACAAGTGTTTAGGAACCTACCTTCGATGTTTTGCTCAAGATAAGCAACATCACTGGATGCAATGGATTTCCTTAGCAGAATGGTGGTATAATACCTCTTATCACACCTCCCTTAATATGTCACCCTTTGAAGCCTTATATGGTCAAAAACCACCATCTCTCATTGATTATGTGCCTGGTACTTCTAAGGTAGCTCAGGTTGATGACTTGTTACAACACCGTCAAATGATGCTTACTCTTCTTAAAGATAATTTGATCCAAGCACAAAATCGTATGAAGCAACAACATGATTTAAAGTGCTCTGAAAGACAATTCAAAGTTGGTGACATGGTTTTCCTATGCTTACAACCTTACAAACAATTATCATTGAAGATCAAGTCTAGTCAAAAATTGGCTCCTCGCTTTTATGGACCTTACAAAGTCATTCGTCGCATCGGTGAAGTCGCCTATCACTTGGAGCTTCCTCCTTCATCTCGCATCCATCCAGTGTTCCATGTATCCTATCTCAAACCCGTTCTTGGTCAAAAGGTAAGATCCCAAATAGAGCTTCCAATTCTTGATGACGAAGGATGTATTACCCTCCAACCTGAAGCCATTCTCCGTACTAGAGAATGAAAACTTCGCTCACGTCATATCCAAGAATTTCTCATTAAATGGCAAGACCTTCCCAAAGAAGATGCTACTTGGGAGTCTGAGAGTATTCTCCAATATTTTCCAGCTTTGAGGACAAATATTTTTGAGGAGGGGAGCCATGTTACGAACCAATATTAACAAGGGTCGTGACCCTTCATTATAACCCTTCACACATATTTATAATCATCACATCATTTTCATTTTATCATCATCAAATAATATTTTATATATTGCTTATTCAAGCAGAGAACTACCCTCTCTAAGTGGCTTAAACGTTATCCAATCTCTCAATTCTCATTTCTCATTATTTTTAATTCTGCAAGAAAGGAGTAATACCCTTTCATATCCATCCTTGCCTAGAGTCTACAATGAGGTATTAATAGTATAAAAATGGTGGATTTCAAAAGGTATGGATGTGGGTCGATTATCATTGCTCAATCCTAAGGCTCGCAATCAAATGCTACCAATGAATCTGGCTGAGGTACCACCTTCTTCCATTATGAGTTGTTATTTAGGAGTTATGGATTCCAACTAATACCAACCATATAATCTAGCACCCTTGAATCAAATAATTTCTAATATGAGAAATCAATAGGATGAAGTTGAATGTCCAAATGTTATAACCACCTTAGATATTGTCCAAGAGGAGGTGCATGTTTCAAAGTCACTACCCATCAATGAGGATTGTGATGATCAAGTTAATCAAAATGTAGAGATTGGCTTAGGGTCATTATTTACAAAGGATAACTAGGATAATTATAGAAAGCTGAATACAAAAATTGATCCTATTGTAGAAACCCTTGATTCATTAAAAGTGGTTGAAAGTGATTTTGAAAAGGAATAAATACATGAATTTTTTGAAATCAAGTATGAATTTGTGGAAGACGAATATTTTGAAATTGAGGAGGATGAATATGAGGAATGTGTTTCTTTTACACCTTCTAATAATTTTTTTCATCTGATATGCAGGACACTAAAGTTACCATATTACATGAAGATCCTATAATTCCTATGCAATTAGAGAATCACATGTCGTTTGAAGACATGATAGAATTTCATCCCTTAGCTTTAGAAGACAATTATCATAATGGTTGGGGAAGATATGAGGAATTATTCATTTCTCACACTCCTATTGATGAAATTTCTATTTCACTTGATATGCAGGATGTTGAAATTTCTATCTCACATGAAGATCTTGAAATTCCTGTACAATCAAAAAATGACACACCTCTTGATCAACGAAATTTATGGTTTGAAAAGGATGGACATATTTTTTATTGGATGCCTAATTTTGGTGTTTTTAAAAAAACAAGTCATTAATGAAGGCAAAGGACTACAAGATGATGATGATGATGATAGAAACCATGAGGAAGAAGAAGGTACAAATGCTCATAAAGTCATGGTAAATGAAATACCATTGTGTTCAACTATCCAAACTTCAGGTAAAATTTTACCTAATTATTTATCAGATTCACATGTTATTTATGATGAAATACCATTGAAGGTTAATAAAAAACTAAAGTGGATTCCTACTCCTATTGATAATAAGATTGCTTTGCTGAATGGAATAAAATTAGACGTCTTTGAGTTGTTGAATCGAGTTCATCTACAATTACTAATTGAATCTAGGATATAAACTTATAATGATACTCATTTTGTATATATCCTAGATGCTTGCAAATTTTTGCATGAGTATGATTGGCCTAAATACATAGATGATGACTTTGCTTTAAATTTTTTAGAAATAGCCTCATATTCGAAGGAAATCCTATATGCTTGTAAAAATGAAAGCTTAAGTCAAAGTGATGAATCAGATTTTGAAGTTTACATCTCTTTGAATAAGCAATGGATAGTTGAAAATCATGTATTTGCTTGCAAGTTGAATGAATCAAATGCTCAACATGGAATTGCTAATACCCTTGAATTAAATTGGTGGGGTGAGAGAGGAAAAATAAAAATTGTATTGTTAGGCTTAATATTACTTTGGCTAGATTGCTGTAATGCTTGGTATGCATAATATGATATGTATATTTTAAAGTGTGCTAATCATGTTTGGGATCCAGGGGAATGATAGCCTGAATTTTTGCATCACCTTGTACATTATTGTATATAGTTTTGGTTTTCTTGCTTTGTTTCTAGTGTTGTTATTTTGGGATGTGTCCCTAATTTTTGGTTTGGCAAGTTTTGTGGTTTGGCAAGTTTTGTGGTTTCTTTCTTATTAGTTTTCATTTGGTTAGGTTTTGGAGATTTATTTCCAAGTTTTGATTTGCGAGTATCGAGTTTTAGGTTGGTTCCCCCATTTGTGGTTGTGTTTCATGGTAGTTGCTAATGTTTGGCCTCTTGGCTTATTGTTGTGTTTCTTTGTCATGAAGGATGAATTGCCTATCATATGGACCAAGTAAAAGGGGATAAAATTGTTTAGTTAATCTTTCCTAGATTTTGGGATTAAGATAGCGAATTTTGGAACAATGAATCATTTTCTTAAAGCTACACAAGAACACATCATATTAAGGGGCATGCCTTGGAATATTGAAGGATGAAGTCATTTTGGTTTAAAAATTAAGGCAATTTTTTTTATAAACTCCATATTTAGCCTTGAATGATCTCTAACCCAGGTGGTAGGTGAAGTTTGCAAAGCAATACAGTGATGAATACAAAAAAGAGAAAGAAAAGCCAAATCAATCAAATGGCTTAGGGCATCTCCATTGGGATTATAAACACCTGGCTGATAGTGGATCAATATCTATAAAAGAGGCAAATGCAATATTAACCTAATACATGGGTGAACAAGGCCATCTCCACCAGGGCTATAAACGCCTGACTAGCTGTGGAGCAATGCAAAGGCACATTTTTATTAGTAGTGTTTTATATAGCCTAAATGTGAATTATGTGATGAATTTTGAATAGTGTCAAGAATGCCAGAATAAAAACACTTTCACACACTTAGCTAAAGCAATGGTTCACATGTTTTCAATTGAAGTAGTCCATCCCCATCGTCTTTGGATGTTGTTGAATACTTTTATTTCTAATATTTGATTTTTTTGGTTTCAAAATTGGTTTTTTCATCCAAAATGCTCAGGAGCATTTCCTAGCAGAGTCACCATTTATTGTGACCATTCCACAACTAACCCCAAACTTGGGGACCCACCTTGAAATTTTGGTTTTTAGGATTTTGGTTTTCTGTGAGTGATAATTTTGATAAGTCTCTACCCGTGTGCTCCAATGTTAAGGCATTTGTTAATGTGTGCTTTTAATTCCTTTTCAATGTATTGTGTTTTGTTAGCTTTAAAGTTAGTTCTTGGTTCGGTTTTAATGTTTAATTTCAAACATTGGTTTTAGGGTGTTTGAGGTTTAAATATTAATTTTAAAGTTTTTTTATTGCTTTCTTTAATTAATGCATGCAAGTTGAAATTAATTAAAGCAATAAAACATAAAAAAAGAAAACAATTAAAAAGAAATAAAAAAATAAAAAGTAAAAAAATATTAATAAAAAATACCATTATGTTCGATTTAGATTTCATTTCATTTAGTTTTAGGATGAATAGTTGGTTTTAAGGGTTTTTTAATTTAATGTTACTTTGTTGCTTGATTTTAGCTTAGGTTCATTAACCTTTATGTGATGTATTTTTTTTTGTTATATTGCAGGATACGTGGACGTGTGAATGGAAGACTCTAAGACATCACTACGTGGTAGGTTTGACCAAGTCATGCCCGAGGGATGTACAGACATGAAAAATTGGATCCAGATGCATAGTGTTGATGTGGGACTCAACCATAGTTTGATCAAGAGCTAGAACAGTGAGGGCGTCATCAAAATTATCACTATCATGGAGCCAACAAAGATCGCAAGGTGAGTACGGACATGCCATATTGGAATGGAAGACTAGGAAAGTGTGAATCTATAGAGGGACCACCAAAATTTGATTTGACAAGGGTGTTAGACCAACAGTGCACTGATGTGGAGAGTGAGACTCCCAACTTGCACTGCACGACATAGTCACGGTGAATTGATGTGATGGATAGTGGACGGACACTGTGGTACCCTGAGGCTCGAGCGAATGGTGAAAGCAAGATTGTCCACATGGTGTAAAAAAGCAAGAGAAGGTCTAGTAAGGATGCAGTGAAGGAAACAATGTAATTTGGGTGTGTTTATGATGGCAGGACAGTGACCAGAGTTTGTGGATTAGGTATTGTTTGATCCCATAAGGGGAAACTGATGTAATGGGGTGGAATATGTTCATCGATAAACCAATCATCCAGGATATAGTTTGAAGCACCAACTCTGAAAGTTCATGTCCTGCTCACCATCTTCATAGGATATGTAATGCTGCTGGCACTACCAAGATTTGAGATCCTACAAAAATAATGCGATTGGATTTGCACTTGGGAATTATTTGGGTTATTACAAAAGCTTTCGATGTCATCCCATAGGAGATTTTCAAAAACACCTTCAAAATGTAATGGTAATTCATACTCTTAGGGGGTATGCAACTATATAGTCAAAGCACAGTCGACATGTGCAACATAATCCATTTTTTATCATAGATTTAGAAAGCGATGCATTCGCCACTGCGATGGGTACATGTTGTACGTAAAAGTGGTATCGTAGTCATCTAAGTGAGGTAAGAATAGAACTCGTGCAGGGAGAATTTTATTGGGATAGATCACTGATGTATTATGGAAGATGTATCAATGGGTGATAAGTGAGTCTGGATTAGATGAAATGAGATCCGTAGAGTAGATTTATTGGTTTGGCTTATCCGAGGGTCGATTTATGTAAACATAGCATAGTGACTCAGGTGTTGATCCGAACAGATCATAGTGTAAAATCGAGATAGTGGTAGTTTATAGAAGATTTTAAATGGGACAACGTCGTGTTGATTATTTCAATCTTGTGGCAGATGCAGGGCACATTTAATGGAGTTTTGGTGAGGAATGTGTGCAGTGATCAGAGTAGTGGCAAAGTGGAGTCTAGGTATTTCTATAGAAATATTGTACCTATGCATGGATGGATTAATATAGGATCACTATTGTAGTCCTTGGCTTTAAATGTATGGAAGTACATGAATATGACTCATACACATGGTCGTCAGAGCAGCCCTGGGCCTGGTCTATCACACATATTCAGGATTTTGTATTGGTGGCGGTATTCATCTCATGGGTGCTGTCGGTGACCACCAGAAACCCTATTACAATGCTAAAGTAAAAAGTTAAACAAACAGTTCATAAGGGTTATCAAATATATTTTATTTTATGGTAGTGCAAATATGCTACCGAAAGCCAATGATAGGGAATCAATCATGCGGTGGTTACGAGGGGGTAAATAGGTAAGGCGACAGATTCGTGTTGTGAGTATTTAAAAAACATGATTGGGTTGTTGAGTTTTTTAAAAAAATGATTTGTGTTGGGAGTATTTAAAAAACACGATTGGGTTGTTGAGGCCGTAGCCCCATGAGTATGAAGTGGAAATATACTAAACATCATTCAAACCCTATCATAGTAGAGACAAAAGAAATAAAAAGAAAAAAAGTGTTACGAGCATAACAAAACTGTGAAGGAAGAAAACGAATGATTATTTGGAAAGAAAACAAAACGAAGGGAGATGAAGAGATTCGAGAGAAGCCTTTAAATAGGCCTTTGGGAGAGAGAGACGGGGTTGGAAAATTCTGAGGCAGGATTGCAGTGAAAAGTAGAATGTTGGCACTGGGTTTGTCTTGGAGCCTCTCCTTCCACAAATTGGATTGGATTTTTCACCATGTGATGCCATTGCTGGAAGTTTGTATTCTGCACTTATATTGAGTTATAATTGAAAATCTCACTTTGTCAATATATTGGAATTTCAACAAGTTTTATTCATGTTAATGGTTAACTTATCTATAGTTTTTAATGTATTGCACATTTTCCTTAGAAGATTGCACCTCATTGAAGGTTAGAATGCATGAATGCGAATCACTTTAATGCTAGTTTTTGTGCAAGATACTAACTTTTTTAGGGTCTATGGAAAATTTTGAGTTGCAAAACTTGTTTTATTTTGTTTCATTTTATTTTTATTTTTTTCTAGCCCTGTCTTTTTCATTTTTTAAAAGTTTTCTAAATAAAATAAAAAATATAAAAAAATATAAAATTCCAAAAAGAGTTACATGGGTTGAAAGAATAAGCTTTAATGTTCCATTTAAAATAAGTATGTTTTTATTTTAACCGAAATGCGAAATTCAAAAATTAATTAAAGTTCACACTTTTAACAATAATTTTGTAATTTCAGTTTTGCATAATTTCACAATTTCAAAGAAAATCAGAATTTTCAAGCTTTTAAATTTTTGTTTGCAAGCAATAAATTAGTTTCCCTTTATGAAAATTACAATTTCATTAAAGGGGGGTAATTTATATGGCATTTCAAAGGCCATCACATTTTAAAAGTTACTCATGCACATTTACTTTCTTTCATGCTCAAAGCAACATAAAATGAATCCACTCATCATTTTCAGATTCACATTCTAGAGATAGATTTTAATATTTTGGTTTCATGCTCAAATCAAGGTTTAATAAAAGGATGAATTTGGTTAAAAATTGCTTAATAAAGAAAGATAAAATCTACGTAAAACACTCAAAGATAAAATGAATTTCATTTTGTTCATCATGATCATATGAGGGTCAATCACATTTTCTTTCTTTAAGTTTCATAAACAATCAATAGCATAGCATAATAAAGTAATACCAAAACAGACCCCTTGTTAATAGTTTCTTGCAAATCACTAAGGTATTCTAGCACTTATTTGACACATTTTCATAAGGATACATGCACATATTAAGTAAAATAAACCTTGGAGAAATGTTTATTTCTTTGTAAGAGAGGGTTTTCTAATCAAAATCCTAACTGTGAGTGTCGTTTTGCAATTGGGTAAAATTACCACTCAACACTTCAAAACCATCATGAACCTCCAATATTGTATTCAATCATATATCACACATCTTAGCAGAATCTCCTTAGGTCCAAATTTGTATAACCCAACTATCAATTGGAAGGGTGTTGATTTAATGATGATTTTATTTTTTATTTATTTTTATCGTAAAATCCTTTGGTAGATCCCTTGTTGAGAAGTATTATTCCACATACTTGTACCATGACAATACCATAGTGATCACAAATAAAGAAGTATACAAAAATTCATTTGACACTCCTTATATAGGCTCTTATTAACAAATACTTAACAATTGATCTTTTATTACATGTTTCTTTCTAGGTCTCACCACCACTCGAGACATAAAATTTTGTAACATCATGAGCCCCATTCTAACTCGTTCATGAATGGTTGACTTATTGACTAGGTATAATAATGTTTGATGATCAACATAAAAAGCAAAAGGGTTGGAAAGTAAAAAATGTCTAAATTTTATTATACCATCCCTATTGCTTTATGCTTCATTGTGTTGTAGTTATTCTCCACCTAAGACAACAATCAACTTGAAAAATATATGGGTTGATACAACCCCATACTACCCCTCCTAGACAAGTTTGCATCCAATTATAAATTTGGATATGTCCACATAGATATTGAACTCCTTATCCCAACCTAGAAACACCAAAATGGGTATGCAAACCAATTTCATCTTCAACTCCTTAAACCTCTTGTAAGGCTTCATCCAATTGAAATGAACAACTAAGGCTTCATCCAATTGAAATGAACAACTTGACACATCAATACATTAAGAGGCTATGATACTTGTGCAAAATTATTTATAAAGCACTGATAGTACTTGACTTTCCAAAAAATGGCTTTTGTGAACCCACATCATATGGCTCTTCCATGCTACAAATCTTATCAGGATTGGTCTTTACCTCCTCTTTACACGCCCAATGACCTAGAAAATTCTTGTATGGTACTAGAATTTTATATTTCTTTTGGTTTAAGGATAGCCAAGCATTCATGCACAACTGCATGCATTCCTCTAATGCCTTCAAATGCTTGTCCTTTCTTCCATACAACAACCAATTCTCAAAAATACCTTGAACTTGCCCCTTGACATCAACTTAAAATGTATAAAATAATCCTTTGAAATGTGGTTGGGGTATTGCATAAATTGAAAGGTATTCTATTGTATGCATAAATATAATTCTCTACAATAAATGTAGTTTTTAGCCTATCCTACATGGCAATATTAATTTAGTTGTACCCTAATAATACATTAAAAAATAAATAGATCTCATGGCTTGCTACTTATTCCTTGATAAACTTAGTAAAAGGTATTGGAAAGGGATCCTTTATGGTCACTTCATTCAAACTTTAAAAATCCATATAAATACAAATTTAGCTACTCTTGGTGACATCCATTCACTCATCGTGACCTTGAATGTTATTCTAGCATCCAATATATTTTTATTTTTGTGTTGACCAAGGATGCATACTTTGGATTCATTTTGTATGACCTTATTATTACATGTTGCATGCCTGGAATCAATTAAATCTTATGCACACACAACTCAAATGGAATCCCTTGTAAATATTTATATGTCCATGTGAAGACCTCTTTGTACTGCATGAAATTTTGAAAAGTTGTTGCTTTTAAAACTAGGTCCTACTCATCCTTGCAATGGATTATATTCTTTTCTTCTCCTTATTATAGATTCACCTACACATTATTTGGTCCTTCATACTTTATAGTATCATGTTTCTTTGGCACTTTTTCCACATCAAAGGGATGTGTTGACTTCTCATCAATTTGGGTATTGATAACAATATATTCTACAAAATTCTATGGAAAATTCATTTTCTCTTATTTGACTTTTATGGATGGATTGACACTTTGACTGCTTTCTCCAACCTCATACACACTTTGAGGTCCTTCATCATGGATGTCTTCCTATGTATTTATGTTGGAAATTTTGAGTAGATGATTTGTCATTGATGTCAAGAGTGAATGATCATTGAAGTCGAAAGTCAGTTTCAGTGAGCAGTGCAAGGAGAAGCAATTCTGTCATCAGTGCAGAAACGAGAGTCTGCTTACAATTGATCAAGAACCGGTTCCAGGTAGTCAGATATGGTCCAAAGTGCAAAGAAGAAGCCCAAGCAAATAATATTATAATATTTCTTTATAATATTATACAGGGAAGTTTAAATTAACTATAAATTAATTAGTATAACTTTATTATAAATTAATTTACTTAACTTATAAGTTATTTAAATTAATTATAAATTAATTTTAATATTAATTATATGTTAATTTATGGTTCTTTTAAATAACCCTAAGGTGAGTTATTAAATTCAAAATTCAAATTTTTAATTTGACGATCAAGAGTTGACGTGGGAGTCAAATGTCAAAGCATGTATAAAAATAGACTCCTCCACCTTAGCCCAAGAATGTATGCCTTTGAATTAATATCGGTGTTATGCAAAAACATGTAAATCATTATGTGAAATCAAGAGGTTTTTATTGGTTTTTAAAAGTTCCAAGAGGCAGGCAGAGGAATTTCACCCACCAAGGAAGGTGCCTTGGTCAACAAGCACAGGTAGCGCAGTTGGAAACCGTGGTGAAAGTAAAGCACTAGGGGTAGCGAGTGGAGGAGGTTTGAATCCACGGGAGTGTGCTTTTTGGAAGAGTTGACGGTGGACAAAGGTGGTAAAAGGAAGGAGGATTCCCTTCCTTCTCGTGGGTGCCTATAGCCCATGTGGTGGGCACAAAAGTTCCAAAGAGCTTGGCACTTAGGAGACGATGGTTAGAAAACCTACCGAACCCTCTTTTGGGGTGAAAGATAAGGTATGCATTTGTTTTGGCACCGGATTTTTTGGAGGGATTAAATTTAAGCCCTAAAGTTTAATTTTTTCCTAATTTATTTAATTTATAAGGTTTTAAGGGGAGTTATAAAGTTTAGGCAAATATTATTTAAAAGGTTAATTTTTGGAGATTGATTAATTAAATGACATTTGAGTGATTATTTTTATGTGTGATTTGATGATTGCTAATTTCAAAGAGTAATAAGGTATATTTGAGTTTGATTATTTTTGTAATTGAGGAATATTGTGAGAGAGTGTTAGTGTGATATTTTGTCATCTAACCATTAAAATTGGCAAAGAAGAAAATTATGATTGAGACAGCTTTTGAAGGACACTTCCACATCAAATAAAAAGGTATGGGCACATCTTCCTAGTGAGTGATTGGTGAATGTTGTGAATTCTAAGTTGGAGTGAAAATGATTGTTTGATAAGCATTGTTGTTGAAGTGATTGATTGAGTGAAGAAATTGAACTAGGGTTTGCAAATATCATGAGTATCATTATTATGTGAGATTGTTTGATAAGCATTGTTGTTGAAGTGATTGATTGAGTGAATAAATTGAGCTAGGGTTTGCAAAGATCATGAGTATCATTTTTATGTGAGATTGGTTGATAAGCATTTTTGGAAATAATTGAGTGAGTGTTCGTAAGTTTAGACTAGGGTTTGGGAGCAAAGATTATTTCATTGAGTGATTGGTTGAGTAGAGTTGGTTGAGCCTAGTCAAGTGGATGTGTTGAAGTGATAGTTCAAGTTTTGTGAAACAAATTGTTCCATATTCTGAATTGATTTGAGAAATAGGTTGAGTGTTTGTGAATGTGAAGCATATTGAGTCTCTAACAATTCTCTATATTTTTCTATGGTAAAAAGAGAGATTGAAAGTGATTGAGAATTATGGTGAGTGTGAAGCATATTGAGTCTCTAAAAATTCTCTATATGTTCCTGTGAGATTGGACAAGTTCTAGTGAGGACTTGTTGAGCAGATTAGAGGTAAGTCTTGTTGAAGAATTATTGAGCAGATTGGACAAGTTATAGTAAGGACTTGTTGAGCAGATTTGAGGTAAGTCTTAGAGAAGACTTGTGGATAGATTTATGTGAGATTTTGTGGAAGCTTACAATAGAAAGTTTGAATACAAATATTGAGAGAAGATTGGACAAGTTCTAGAGAGGACTTGTGGACATATTAGTGTGAGATTTTGTGTAAGATTACAAGGTATATTTGAGATAAGTCTTTGAGAAGACTTGTGAGTAGAGTTGATTGATTGATTTTTTCAAACCTTGAGTTAAGGTTTGGGGCAGATCCAACATAGTTGATTTGTTATTGAGTCAAGCTTTATGTTAAGGCTTGAGGACAAATTTGTGCTAGACTGAAGTACTGTGTTTAGTACATATCATAGGATAGAGATTAAGGATAGATTTGTGCTAGACCGAAGGACTGTGTTTAGTGTATATTTGAGGATAGAGTTTGGTGCATATTTGAGGATAGGTTTGTGCTAGAACAAAGATAGAGATTGAGCAGATTTGTACTAGACTGAAGGACTATGTTTAGTGTAGATTTGAGATAGAGCTAAGAACAAGATTTGGAGGTGACAGAGTATAGAGGATGACATTATCCAATGGATATAGATCCATTAGCCAATGCAGTGAGGATAGGTCTTTTGAGTGAGGACATGAGTCTTTAGTGGATAGAGATCCATCATCTAGTGCAGTGGAGGCAACAGTTCTAGAATATCACCAGACAAAGATAAGAAGAAAGGAGTTCTCCTATTAATAGAGATACATGGAATTGATTAGGGGATTGATGTATCCTTTGGACAAAGGTCCATAAACATTGTAATAGGGAAAGGATTCCCAAGAAATTGATTGAGAAAAATTTAGTGAAATATTTTCACCGTGGAGTAGTCCACTTTGGGTGAACCACGTTAAATTGGTGTCTCTATTGTGTGTGGTTATTTATACATTGATTTGGTTACTATTGTTGATATTGCTATTGATACATTGCATAATATTGATTGGGAAAAAAAATTAAAAAGTGATCTTATATTGTTCACCCCCCTCTTAGTATAAGCTTTTATTCTTCAATTGGTATCAGAGTGGGTTCCTTCGGAAGAGTTTAACAACTTGAAGGAAAAGCTTTCAAGAACACAATAGATTCTAAGAATGGATCCTCAGATAATTCAACACTAGTATTTGATGGAAGTGATTATATATTTTGGAGTATGAGAATGAAGATTCACCTGATGGGACTTGGCAATGAAATATGGGAAGCAGTTGAAAAAGGATACACACCACCAGATACTCCACCTACAGATCAATATGGTAAGCCTCTACATCATTATAATTCAAAAGTAATGAATGCAATTTTGATAGGTTTGCATAAAATAGAGTTCATAAAGGTTATTCATTGTAAATTAGCAAACGCAATTTGGGATAAGTTGCAAAGCATATATGAAGGAGAAATAAGTATCAAAAAGGCAAAGATAAGAAATATCAAAGGACAATTTGAAGATTTAAGAATGAAGGATGAGGAAAACATTAGTACTTATCTACTTCGTGTAGATGAGGTTGTTAATGCCACGCAAAAACTTAGACTTGAGATTGAAGAATCTGATGTTTGTGATAAGATCTTAAGATCTCTTCCAAAAAGGTTTAGTGAAAAGATATTTGCTGTAGAGGAATCAAAATGTGGTTATCTTTTCATAAGATATGTATTACTTGGTATTCTTACAAATTTTGAGATAAGAACAAAAGAGGAACCTAATATCTAGAAGAAATCAACCTTCTAAATTTTTTGCATCCTTACCCTCAGGCTATAGGATCCATGCCCGAAAGGGGGATGCGAGAAGGATGGGACAATACCTCGAACTGAGAGGCCCTTTGAAGGTCCCGCCTCTCGGGGGAGGGGTATAAGGGTGAATTTTTGACGGATGGTGGGTTCACCAGGAAACTTTTGAATGGCAGTTTCCACGCCTAGGTTGATAGTGAGTTTGATGTGTTCATTTTGCACTTTAATCATTCAACTCCTAGGTTTGGCCAAGATGAATCTAAACTATTCTATATGCCAATGCTGATTTAGATGAATACAAAAAATAGGAATGAATGCTAATCATAGAGAATATGCTAGCTAAAACATAACATACCTGATTTCGGATGTCTGATGAAGATTCTGAGTTTTGTAATAGTCCAGATCACCTCAATTCGTACGTAATCATCTGATATTTCATAGGATCATCTCAAATCATAGACGGTCATCTGAGATCAGACAGAATCATCTAAAATCTGACGAATTCATGAGATGAATTCGTCAAAAACCTACAATCACAGAAATAGGTACAAAATACCGAATATGCAACTACAGAAGCAAAGGAAAATGATAGCAATAACAACAAACATGCCTAAATCATAGATTCAAATAACAAAATAAGGAAAATGCAGTAGATTTAATGATTGATCTTAACTTTATCATGCGGTTATGCTAAATGAGGTGAACTCCAAGATGCATAAATATAACAATTTAAAATAATACAAAAATATAATAGGAAAATGCAGATAAAAAACTAAGGAAATGCAAACTCTGGGCTCTGATTGCCCCCAATCTGGACTACAATCAGGATCGCCTCCAATCGTACGAGATCGTCTGTGCTCCTCGACAAGATCATCCGAAATAGTATGGAATCGCTTGCGATGATCCGAGCTAGCTTCAACTGAAAAATAGTAAAGTTCCTGCAAGAAAAACATGAAATACAAAATGCAAATGATGGTGTGGGGATGCTCTGAGATGCGTGGAAGTGCAGGGGGTTTAAGCAGAGTTTCAAGCAGAGAGTCAGGGGGATAAACTGAGAAAATCTCAGTTTATATAGGATTAGGAAGAGGTTAGGAGGTTGGGGATCATCCCAATCTGGGAGATCTCCAACGGGGAAATCTCCAACTGTGCAGACGTGCTTCTGCCCAAGTTGGAGAGGTTGTTGAAACAGAAGCTAATTATGAAAATTTGGTTTTGGGACGAAATCGTTTGGACGTTCTGTTCCAGATGAATTCGTCAGATCGGGGATGATTTCGTCTAATCTGCGACGATATCGTCCAACGGTCAAAACAAATCCTAAAAATGGCATGAAAAATGGGGAAAGCGGGTAACAGGCGGTTAACGGGCAGTTTGGGGTTAAAATTCAAATTTTTATCTTTTTACTAAGGTTTAACCATGCCAATTTTAGGGTGCTACATTTTGCCCCCTCTTTAGCAAATTTTTCGAAGAAAATGCGTTAAAGACGAGTTTTTCCCATTTTATGAGAAAGCAAAAATGTACTCAATTTTTTAGACGATGATTCTAGGTCGAATCGTACGACTGCTGGCTATGGTGCCCCCTCCGTGTTTTTACCCAAATCGAACGTTTGAGGTAAAAACACGAAAAAGCAAAATTAAAATGTTGATCTTTAAATAAAATTAAGAAAATAGGGTAAAACCCTAATTCATTTTTTACTATTCATTTTTACTGTTCCAGAGCTCTATAGAGAGAAAAATGGTGGAGACAGCGCACAGAGCGACAGAGGTCCGACGCGGGCTACGGGTAAGGATCTAATCCTAGTAGATTAGGTTTGAATTAACTTTGTGCAATTTTTGGATTTAAATTTTGATTGTTTGGGGCATCACGGCCATTTTTAGGCCGTCGACGATGTCGGGACGAAATCGTCCCTATTTCATCGAAATCGTCTCTAGATCATCGATTTCGTCTGAGGGCGAAATCGATGAACTAGGGGCGATCTCGTCCAACAAGGGGCGATCCCCAAGTTGCGAAATCGAAGATGATTTCATCCTAACAAAGGATGATGTTGCCCAATTTGGGACGATATCATCCAATGGTGGACGATATCATTATTTTTAAGAAATTAAGCTTGATTAAAATGTTTTTAATTTTATTTTAATGATTGGTTTATTAATGAATTTTGTTGTTTTATTGTTTGTTTTGCAGAAAGGATTACTAAAGAGCCGAGAATGGAAATACGATGGGCTGAGAGATGACTTGGCCGCTCTCGACCAGGCAGAGCATGACCAACTAGCATAGGTCGGGCTACGACATGTGGCAGAGATGCCACAAGTATCGACGGATATGGGGCTACTGACAGCCCTAGCAGAGAGGTGGTATCCGGGGTCATCCTACTTTTGGCTATCGACAAGGGAGATGGCTCCCACTCTAGAGGACGTATGGAGGATCATGAGGATCCCCATACAGGGATGGCTGATGATGCCTATGGCCAATCAGGGCCAGGCGATGATGAGATTGATAGGAGACCCGAGCTTCACCCTAGAGAAGGGCGGGGTGAACATCGAGTCTCTACGGTAGATGCCTAGGGCATCTAGGCTGACTCAGGTTTTGGTAGGGGTGGTCGGTGGCTTACTGCTGTGCCACCAGAGTGGGTGCAGACTATCGTGGGTGCTCTCAGACATAGTTTACGACATGAGAGACCACGGGTACAGGTTTGCATGGGGTAGCTTTGTACTGTGCCGCTTGTATAGGATCCTGCATGGGGTCGTATACAAGGGAGGTCGATGTCTGGTCTTGACATCGTTGCTACAGGTTTGGTGTTGGGAGCACATTGCGGTGCGGAGGCCGGTAGGGCTCCCATTGATAGGGGTTGACCGAGAGAGGCCTCAGGTTTTCTACTAGTGGCTACAAAGGGGGTCACAATGGTGGATAGATCTATCGATGTCACGGAGGTTGTTGGATGACCTCATCCTTGACTGGATCACCTGGAGGCCATGGCGAGAGCACCTCGAGTGGGCAGAGGATGGGCAGGAGCTGGCTCGCATCAGGCGAGTCTATTGGCTGAGGATGGAGTGAGGAGAGGTAGAGCTCCATCGCTATGATCGAGTACTATGGTAGTTCGGTCTTTGGTAGGGGATCCCTTCTCTCAGGGATTATGAGTACTCTCGAATTGTTTAGGATAGTACTACATTGAGCGGGGCTCCAGACATGCAACGGTTCTAGAGCCAGGACGTTGATGATGCCCCCATCCAGCTAGTGGATGGTGACGATGCTAGGGTTGTTGATGGATACGATGCCTGGTACGTAGGCATCCACCCTCCTCGGATGACGAGGGCATAGGGTCCAGTGCACGTCGTGGTGCACCGGATGGGGAGGCGATGATAGGCTATGATTGAGGCAGTGCAGGGTCACGATGGGGTAGAGCAGCGATGGTCTCCATAGGAGAGATGCTAGAGGATGGCACGGGCTCCCCAGAGACCACAATAGCTAGGGAGGAGGGAGGAGGGACTACCTCCTTAGTAGGGGGAGAGACCACCATCGCCCGATAAGGGCAAGGGTGTCGAGGTAGGGGAGAGCAACGAGATGGTGGCTCTCTGGGCTGAGGTTGCCCGCCTCCGAGCTCAAGTGCAGACACTGCAGGATGAGGCTACACGGCTCAGAGCTCGAGGCGGAGGAGCGAGCATGCAGGAGTTGGCATGGTCTATGGCTCATACTACGTTCTACCGAGGAGCATACTACCAAATGGTTCCAGAGAGCCAGAGGCTACAGCTACCAGCTGACATTGCAGGGCCGATCATGATGGGATCATCGAGGACATCCTCACGATCGACGATGAGGACCCGAGATACAACCCGGACCTCTATGGGACCACCTCCTCCACGTCAGGCGGGGGAGTAGATGAGGCTGAGAGCTCGAGGGCTTCTCGAGGCTAGCTGCTATAGATGGATTGTATATGTATCTTTGAGAGGATTGAGTATGCCAGGATATAGATTGTGGCATACCAATCCAATTGTGATATGATGTACAGATATTTTTGAGATGTATATATGATATTTTTGTAATATAACTTGTCCATATGTTTTTATGATGCTTCAATGTTTGAATTGTTTGTTTGTTGGATTGATGATTCATGTAATTATGTCGTTTGGAAATATTATAATTTGATGTCATGCTGTAAAATTTAAATGAAATAATCTGATGTAAACAATTGGTTTTGTTGGTGTGATTTGATGAAAAAATAAAATGGACCTCTAACAATAATTTCAAAGGACATTGTCGCTGTTGTAGACCATTTCATGGAGTCGCCGCTCGCTCGGTCATCAAGCTAATCCCAGTATAGAAATATTGCTAAAAGTAAAAGAATGCTTAAGAGACTGTCTTAAGACTTTGTGTTGTGATGATGGAAATGATGATGGTTTGATGATTTGTTTTCAGATTTTCATAAAAATAGTATGCATGAGATACTAAAAGAAATATGATTTTGCTAGGCATAAATTCCTAAGTGTGATAAAATTTTGAACAATTCCTTAGAAATTATACCATGGTTGCAAGATCGAATGTTGACATAATGACATGAAATAGAATAAGTGTTCGTTCGTTTTAAAGCATAATTGTGTAACATAATGATGCAAGTCATATGTTTTTATGAATTTGTTTTAAAATAAATGGAAAATAAAATTAGAACAATGGTTTGCGCTAGGCATAGAATTATAGGTATAGACTTATACCATCATCGCGAAATCCAAAGAGAATTTGATATTTTGGTTTTATTGCATGATTGATTTTTGATTTTTGATAAACAAAAAATAATAATATAAACTTGACTTTATTTCGCTAGATTTTGTAATAGGTTGTGTAAAATAATTTTGGATTTTTGAAAACAATGTATGTAATTGTGAGTATACTAAACAGATGTTCTGAAAATAAGAATAAAATTTATTCCAAAAGAGTTGCAGAAATATTTTAAATTATCTCAAAGAAAAATGTAGATTTATAAGGAACCCTCATGTGCATATGTGAGTTCATTGCCGATCTTGATTTATCATAATGATAGAGAATCTCTCAAATACAAATGTGTGTGCAATTGTATTGTTCATTCACCAATTTTGAGCAAGATAATTTGATACAAGTAATTTGACTTAACCAAATGAATGTTCGTTGACCATGATTTATATGCATGTAACCGTACCAGACTACTGTGTAAGTTAGGTTATCAAGAGCTAGCTAATCCATAAGCCGACATAGGTCTATACAAAAGAAGGTCGCTAATGTGACAGACATATCACCATGCTAGGGATTACCCAAGGCCAAGTGGGTTGGGCACAAACCACCTGTTATGGGGCTTACCTCACAGTTTTCGAATAATTGAGAATTCCAGGGATTCAAGCTCATTCACCCTTCTTTTCTTTTCAAGGGGTAGGGAAAGGATTTTATTGCATTTTGCTTTTGCTTTTCTCTTGTTTGCTTCTCTTTTTTTTTTTTTTTTGTATTTTTGCTTGATATTTGAGATAATGCTGAAATATTGTCGTGATGATACAAAATAACATTTTTCTTTTTCTCTTTTTCTTTGAACTTTTCTTTGCTTTCTATGCTAGGGATACTTGCTCGGATTAGCTGTAGAGCAAGGGATTTTTATTCTGGGTAGGGGTGAGCTTGTCCTTTTGTCAATTCTCAAAGATCCTAGACCATGTGCATGATAGGATAGCAGGGGAAACTTTTCGCTCAAGACACCATTTCTACTATGTAGCATCATATCGAATTTGCAATGAAATCATTTTAATGTGAGGAGATATACTTGGTTCAAGTAAATAACAAGATCAATTCTCTATGCTCAAAACTTTATTTAATTCAACTGTGGACTTTGATATAAGAGAGATTAATAATCAAAAATAAAATCAAGATATTTATTCATGTGAATGTGAAAGTGCGGGATTCCAAATAAATGCTAATTTATCCAAAATAACTGAAAATATAACTGCAATACTTCATGATTTGACAAGTACGAAAATAAAATATGTTTTTGAATATTTTGATTTTGATGTTTTATATTTTTATATTTGTGATTTTGATTGATGAATTGCAAGAAGAAATACTATTACTGTTTTTGAAAAATATTTTGATAGAAATGGCAAAAATGAAACAATATGCAAAAAATACAATATATACAAATGATGAAATGACCTAATGTTATGCATAATAACGCTTAAGATGCATAATGTTCATAGGTTCTTTAAGATCTTTACCGTCTAAGGTAGCTAATCGATATGCGCCCGATCCAAATTTAGCAGTGATGACATATGGTCCGAGCCAGTTGGGCTCAAACTTACCTTTAAGGTCTTTAGTTGCATTAGTATTTTTTTGACTTTCTTTTAAGACAAGGTCGCCGATCTCAAAGGATCGCTGGTGAACTTTCTTAAGGTATGCTCGTTTAAGCTTGTTGTGGTAGGCACGAAGATGCTCCAAAGCATTGATGCACTTTTCATCTAGAAGTTCTAGCTGACTAAGTCTGCCAGCATGATATTCATCTCCTACTTCAGTATCTTGAAGTAGTAGAGCTAAAGAAGGAACTTCTAATTCAAAGGGAAAAATGGCTTCAACACCATAAACCAAAACAAAAGGTGAAGTGCCTGTGGGGGTACGAACGCTAGTTCGATAAGCCCACAAAGCAGGATATAATTGGATGTGCCAATCACGGCCAGATTTATTGACCAATTTTTTGAGGATTTTGATTAATGTTTTATTAGAGGCTTCTACTTGGCCATTACCCTGAGGATAATAGGGAGTGGACCAACGATGTTGAATTTTATATTTTTGACATAATTTCTTAACATCTTTATTTTTAAAACAAGTTCCATTATCTGAAATGAGATTTGCAGGAATTCCAAACCTACAAATAATTTGATTAAATATAAATTTGGAAACTTGGGTTCTAGTGCAAGAAGCTAATGGCATAGCTTCAACCCACTTCATGAAATACTCAGTGGCGGTTATGATGAATTTGTGTCCATCGGATGACACAGGGTTGATTTTTCCAATGATGTCTAAGCCCCATTTTGAAAAGGGCCAAGGAGATGAAATAGCCTGTAGTTCTTGTGCAGGCGCATGGACAAGGTCAGCGTGTTTCTGGCACTTGTCGCAATGTCGCACATAATTATGTGCATCATTTTCCATGGTAGGCCAAAAATATCCTATCCTAAGGAGTTTCTTAGCAATGGCGCTACCACTAAAATGTCCCCCACAAGATCCATTGTGGGCTTCATTCAAAGCTGATCTAGATTCTTCTAGATTCAAACATCGTAGTAAGATGCCTTCAAAAGATCTCCTATACAAGGTATTACCAATAATCATGAAGCGACTTGCTTGTCTACGTAATAACCTACGCTGGTTGCTAGTACAACCATCAAGGAAGGTCCCATTTTGGAGAAAATTAAAGATATCAGTGTACCAATGTTCAGGAGTAGTTTCGGTGATTAGAAACACATCCAAAGGTTCTAGGCATGATTTGCTTGAAGCGGGTTCCTGGAGTCGATGAATAATGATGGTAGCATATTCGTCATCTAACTCCAAGGGCAAAAGAGATGCGGCTGCAGCCATAGCGTCAGCCGCACGATTGCTAGTTCGAGGAATAGCTTCCAAGGTAACTTGATCAAACAAGGATAATAATTGCAAAACATATGCTTTGTATGGGCATAATTTATCATCTCTGGTCTGATAAACATCATTGATTTGATTTATGACAAGTTGAGAATCACCGAAAACCAATAAATTTTTAATTTTCAGTGCCAAGGCAGCTCGTAATCCAAGGATAAGAGCTTCATATTCAGCAGTGTTATTGGTGCAAGCAAATGTTAATTTGAAGGACAGAGGTATAAGATGTTTTTGTAGAGATATTAAAATAATACCTGCACCAGCCCCACTCATACATCGGGCTCCGTCAAAGTATAGGGACCATTGCTCTGGATGGTCTGCCTCTAGTTTAAGGCATTCATCAGGAAACTCAATGATGAGGGGACGGGTAGACTCTAAGGGTGCAACAGACTAATTGATCTGCTATGATTTGACCTTTAACAGACTTTTGTCCTATAAATGTGAGTTCAAACTCGCTTAGCGCAAGAACCCACTTTGTTGTACGACCAGATAAGTACGGTCGACTCATGAGATATCGCAAAGGGTCGAATTTGGCAATAACATACATTTTCTGACTGAGCATATAATGTCGTAGTTTTTGTGTAGAAAATACAACTACTAGACATAATTTCTCTAATATGGTATAGTGAGTTTCATAATCGATTAAGGTCCCGCTAATGTAATAATTAGCACGTTCTTTCTTCTCATCATCAAGCCCAGCTAACATAGCTCCTAAGGCAAAATCGAAAGCAAAAATGTACAAAATAAATGGACGATCAGATTTAGGTGGGGAAAGCACCGGTGGTTTAAGGAGATATTGCTTAAGGAGTTCAAATGCTTCCTGACATTCATCGTCCCAATGAAAAGAGACGTCTTTCTTAAGAAGCTTAAGAAAGGGTCCGGTTTTGTCTGCCAACTTGTCGATGAAGCGACGAATAGCTTGAAGCTTACCTTGTAAACTTCGTAATTCTGATATATTGGTGGGTGCGGGCATATCTGTGATAGCCGCGATCTTGAGAGGGTCAATTTCAATGCCACGTAAAGAAACTATAACCCCTAATAATTTACCGGACTTAACTCCGAATATGCATTTGGTTGGATTTAGTCGGATAAGATATTCCCTTAACCGATCAAATACTTTTCTCAAGTCATTTAAATGATCATCTTCTTTGATAGAACGAGCTATAATATCATCTACATAATCATGTAGAATATCATGCATCATATCGTGAAAGATATAAGTCATGGCTCGTTGATAGGTTGCACCTGCATTCTTTAAACCAAATGGCATCACTTTCCAACAAAAGGTTCCCCAAGGGGTAATAAAGGTTGTTTTAGCCTGATCTTCAGGAGCTATCCTGATCTGATTATAACCAAAAAATCCATCCATTAGGGATATCATTCCACTTCCAGAAGTAAAGTCAATGATCTGATCCATGTTGGGAAGAGGAAAATCATCTTTAGGGCATGCAACATTAATATCTCTGAAGTCTGTGCAAACCCTAACTTTAGTGGCTTCTTTCTTAGTTACTGGAACTACATTTGAAATCCATTCAGCATAATCAATGGCTTGTATAAAAATAACATTTAAGAGTTTTTCTAATTCCCCTTTGACTAGTAAGGCCACTTTAGGATGCATTTTTCTAAGTTTCTGTTTAACAGGTTTAGCATCTGGATGGACTACTAGGTGATGCATAACTACAGAAGGGTCTAATCCTGGCATATCTTCATATGTCCAAGCAAAGACGTCTTCATATTGTTTAAGGAATGCAATATATTTATCTTGTTTTTCCTGACTCAATTCTGATCCAATGTTGATTATGTGAGGGTTGTCTTTGGTTCCAATGTTAATTTTTATGATGTTTTCTACTTCCATATGTAGATCTCTCTCAAAATTAGGTGGGGCGGGTGAAACGCCTAATTCTTGTAATTCTTCCAAGGTTAGCTTGGATAATTCGTCTTGAGGAGTCGTAGCTTCAAGTTGGGCTATACTAGGTATAGAGCCATCGAAATAAAATCCGTTATATAACAATTCCTCAATGGAGACATCATGAAAGATATCCCCCTCCAACTCGTCGTCGGATTCGGCAATCATCTCAGGGTAAGCTATGGATAGCATATTGCATGTAAGAGGCTTATTCATTAAATGCAAGACATCTCGTTTATCCAAATAATCTTGGTAACACACAAGATGGTCATCATCCTCAAATGGGAAGGGCTGACCTTTACTAGGAAATAGGCCCACACCACATCGGGCAGGCCATGGTTCGACCTCAAAAGGTTCTTTCATACCATTCTGGAAAGGTCCCAAACCTTTCCCTTTATATCCCAATTTAAGCATTATAGGCTTAGCTTTAATATACTCATTAGCAAAATAGCATCTAGCATATCCATCACAATGTGTCTTGATGTTTCTGGGTATTCTTCCCCAATCATATCCCTTATAAATAAAAGCACAACTCCCGACTTGGTAGATACTCCCCATAGGCTGTGGGAGGCCCAAGGTACGAGGAGAGGGTGGGAGGTTATTTAAAATAAGGGAAGCTTGCATGGCAGTGTTGGTTTCTTCTGATATAAGAATTTTAGATAAATCGGGTAAGAGCTCATCAGTAAGAGCATAAGAGGTAGAAGGAACATTTCCTACATCATCGGATGTGGAAAGGATGCCTGTAGTGGATGTAGATGTTATAGGGATATCGATGGATGAGTCTATGGGTATGGAAGTTATAGGAGTAAAACAAGAAGCATTGGTTGTAATTTTAGGATCTTTTCGAGGTCCTAATGTGGTTTGTTCAGAAGATGGTTGAGCTATATGTAGAGGTGTAGTTGAAAGAGTAGATGATGTTATGGGTGTGTGTTTCACACGTTTGGGCGGATGATGAGAATTAGGATGTGTGGATGATAGGGCAGGGCAAAATTGAACTCCAACAGGTTCTGCCAAAGCACACATATCAAAGGGTCTAGGATCACCATGAATGGTAACCAACTAATTTTTAAATTCGAATTTAACACACTGATGTAAAGTGGATGGAACCGCTCGCATCGCGTTGATCCAAGGGTGACCCAAAAGTATATTGTACGATGCAGGGCAATGTACAATAAACACGGTCGTATCTAAGGTTCTAGGACCAACTTGCAAGGGTATAGTAATAACTCCACACGTTTCTTGTGTTTCGTCATTGAAGGCTTTTATAATCATATCAGTTCTTTTCATTTCATCACTTCTAAACCCAAATCTTTGGTAGAAGTCAAAAGTGCATATGTTTAAAGATGAACCATTATCAATCAAGACTCGTTTAACCGCTACATCCCCAATTAGGGCAGTAATATATAAGGGGTTATCCTTATGTAGACTATGTTGCGGGATATCTCTATCCCGAAAGTCAATACAATCGACTTCTCGAGTTATGATAGTATTGGACATGGCTTCAAGTTGAATATTTTGTGGTACCATCATTTGGCTTAATGTGAGCATTAATTCATCCCTATGGGTAGGAGAAGATCTTAAGAGATCCAAAAGGGAAATTCTAGCTGTAGTATTTGATAATTGTTCATTAATATTATAAGGAGGCTTATGTTGAACATTAGGCACATAATTCCCTTTATTGGGATTTTTCAAAACAAATGGAGCTGATCCATCATTCTGAGTTTGATCTTGTTGAGAGTTTTGAGCCTGTTGTCTGGTAACGGCTCCGATGGTTCCTACAATATTATTTTGTGGGTGATGAATAGGTCTTGGTCTAGCATTTATGGCTTGTTCATTAGAAAGTATTTGGTGAGAAGATGGTCTAGTAGTGACTCTTCTAGGAAATGGTTCTTCTGGAACCATAGAACTTGTGATGGGTTGAACAGGATCTGATTCATCTTCAGAACTATTCGATTGATTTGAGGTGATTTCCATGTCACTTTCAGTCTCATATTCGGTATCACTAAGATCAAGTGTCCGAATATTATGTAGAGGTCTTGCCGTAACCATGGATAAAGTTGTGTCAAAGACTTGCGGATCGTGAACAGGTAATTGTCCACTAATAGTCCCTACATATCGGGTAGGAGGGGGAACATTATGATGCTCAATTTGATTAGCCACCTCTTTACCATGCTTTGGTAAAGGATGTTGAAATATGTCCAATGATTGATTGGCATTCTGATTCTGATTTTGGGGGATGTTCTTTTGAGCATTATTAGAAGGATTTTGTTTAGGTTGAAAGGCTTGCACCTCCATCTCATTGTTATCAATCAGGTCTTGTATTTTATGTTTTAATATTTTACAAGAGTTGGTAGCATGTCCAGGTCCTCTATGGAAATCACAATGTAAATCAGCTCTGTATCCGGGTATGGTTGGATCAGGTTCCCGGATGTTTGGTAATTGGATCAAACCTCGTGCTAATAGTTGCGGGAGAATAGTTGATAAAGGTTGATTTAACCTAGTAAATTCTCGGGGTGGTTTATCAGGAGGTTTTAGTATAAACTTCTCTGTTGTTTTCACAGTATTAACATTGGCAATGTTTCTGCTATCAATGACTCCATCACCCACAACTTGTTTATTTTTATATTGATTTCTGGATGTTTTCTCATCATCTTTCCTTTTGAGCTGACCTCTTCTAATGAGAGCATCTTCCACTCTTCGAGCTAAATCTATAGCTTGATCGAAGGTGGTCAAGGTAGCAGTTGATAATTCATAGGATAGTTGTTCTTGTAAATTATTGATAAAAATATCCAACATTTCCCGATAAGGTAACACAAAGTGTAATTTTCCTATCAACTGCCTCCATCGAGCTAAGAAGTCAGCAAAACACTCATCTTTGTCTTGTTTTAGGTTGTACAAATATTTAATGGTTACATGCCTTTCGATATAGGCACTAAATTGATGCACAAAATATTCGACGGTTTCTTCGAAATTCCTCAAAGAATGAGTGGGTAGTTGATAATACCACTCCAATGCCATCCCTCCTAAACTTTTTGGGAACATTTTTAGTAACAACAAGTCATCATGTGATATATCATGACATGCTATCCTAAACATACGAAGATGCTCTATGGGATCTTCAGTTCCTTTGTATATAGGTAGGACAGGCATAGGAAAGTGTTTGGGATATGGTTGTGCTACAACTATAGGATCTAGAGGCTGACTACACATCTCTCGATAATTGTACGAGGGATGGTAGGGATCTATCCGGTCCATGCGGGAGACTAACTATTTCACCATGGCTTCCAGATTACCAGTTTGTCCACCATATTGGTTCGGTGGTACATGAGTATGGGATTTGTGAGCGTAGGATGGCGTGATGTAAGGATTAGATGCTATATTGCTGTTATGCAAATGGTTGGTAGGAAGAGTATTATGAAGAAGATTGGTTGTAGCATTATGTTGTATCCCCGATTGTTGGAAATTGGTATTTGGTTTTGTTTTAGGCTTTTGTTGATTTGAGGTATATTGATCAATAGCTTGGCAAAATAGAGCAGTGAATGAAGGTTTCTTTTGTGTGGGGATAACCCTTGGCTTGGTAACAGGCACTCTAGGTGGTTGGGTAACCTGTTGTTGTTGCGTGTTTTGAATTATAGTAGCCATGTCCAAATTGGACGGTCCAGCTTGATCACTCTCTTGATCAACGAAGGACAGGGGATTAGTGCGTGTGTGATAGATGTCTTCTAGGGTTGCTTGAGTGTCACTAATTTGATCTTTGTCCATATGGACTGCTCTATTAAGAGTGCCAATATTAGTATTGAGGAACTTCCAAAAATGTTCCATGTTCTCAAAAGTAACAGCTCCTTCTGGAGATATTTTAGGGGATGAGGATCCTTCCTCTCTATCATTTTCTTTTTGTTCATTTCCTACAACAAATTCTTCTTCTTGTTGGTCGAAGGTTCCTTCTTCCCGAATTGGATCTTCAGGAAGGACATCTCGGGTTATTTTCTGGTTTTCTTAACCAATCTTCTTCTACTTCAGTTTGTTTTCCATTCCTGAGTCTAGTCATTATGTCTAAATTTAGATTTTAGCAAATATATATTAATATATTTGCAACAGATTTTGGGAGGTATATATTTTAATTATATACCTACTATAATGCTTAAAAATAAAATGTTTTGATTTTTGTTATGATTTTGTTTTGTTTTTTTTTTGTTTTCTTTGCTTTATAAAGACAATAAACAACACACTAAATGCAAGAAATAACAATAATAAAATAATAGCTTAGTTTTCTATAAATAGTTTATAGATATCATTGATAGGATCAAGTTCATCAGGAGTCATGAAATGCTCCTCTTCAAATTGGAAGTGGTTTTTCAAGAACTTGATAAAGTGTGCTATAGTGATATTATCGGTTTCAGACTCTGTCTTGTAAAAATAAATCTCATGGCAATACTCTCGATATAACACAGCTCTAGGAACTCTATTCCATCTTTGTCTATCCGTAAGAACGACCTCTTGGTCCTCTATACGAGACAAAAATTTATGTACTATAACTGCATTATCGAGGTATTCCTCAAAGGTATATAATTCAGAAGACACAAGGGCTCTTTTATCTGCTAACCACCTATGGCAAGCTCTCTGAAGCTCATGATACAAAGTCACTTGATCGGGATCCAGGATTCTATCTAGGACAAACCTCTTGATTTGCCTAAGTTCGGTTGCTCTAGATGAAATGAGATTCAATCTCCTATTAAGCTCGTCCCATAAAGGTGGGACTCTATATGTTGGAGCTACTCTAAGTAAAGAATTAATCTCTATGGCTGCTAATTGATTTTCAACATTAATGGTGACAACTCGTCTTTTATTATAATCTACCATCTAAATATAATATGCAATCTTTGATTCTAAATGCATTTATGTTTTTATTTTATTTTTATATTTTTTAGGATTGTTTTCAAAAGGTTTTTAGTTTTCACGTCGGGTTCACCAAAATGTATCGCTCCAAATTTTTTGCATCCTTACCCTCAGGCTATAGGATCCATGCCCGGAAGGGGGATGCGAGAAGGATGGGACAATACCTCGGACTGAGAGGCCCTTTGAAGGTCCCGCCTCTCGGGGAGGGGTATAAGGGTGAATTTTTGATGGATGGTGGGTTCACCAGGAAAATTTTGAATGGCAGTTTCCACGCCTAGGTTGATAGTGAGTTTGATGTGTTCATTTTGCACTTTAATCATTCAACTCCTAGGTTTGGCCAAGATGAATCTAAACTATTCTATATGCCAATGCTGATTTAGATGAATACAAAAAATAGGAATGAATGCTAATCACAGAGAATATGCTAGCTAAAACATAACATACCTGATTCCGGATGTCTGATGAAGATTCTGAGTTTTGTAACAGTCCAGATCACCTCAATTCGTACGTAATCATCTGATATTTCATAGGATCATCTCAAATCATAGACGGTCATCTGAGATCAGATAGAATCATCTGAAATCTACGAATTCATGAGATGAATTCGTCAAAACCTGCAATCACAAAAATAGGTACAAAATACCGAATATGCAACTACAGAAGCAAAGGAAAATGATAGCAATAACAACAAACATGCCTAAATCATAGATTCAAATAACAAAATAAGGAAAATGCAGTAGATTTAATGATTGATCTTAACTTTATCATGCGGTTATGCTAAATGAGGTG
Source organism: Wollemia nobilis (assembly GCA_028583015.1). Taxonomy (NCBI): domain Eukaryota; kingdom Viridiplantae; phylum Streptophyta; class Pinopsida; order Araucariales; family Araucariaceae; genus Wollemia; species Wollemia nobilis. Next base: position 16,393,982 of record JAQPPZ010002969.1, on the reverse strand, counting down.
AACTCCAAGATGCATAAATATAACAATTTAAAATAGTACAAAAATATAATAGGAAAATGCAGATAAAAAACTAAGGAAATGCAAACTTTGGGCTCTGATTGCCCCCAATCTGGACTACAGTCAGGATCACCTCCAATCGTACGAGATCATCTGCGCTCCTCGACAAGATCATCCGAAATAGTATGGAATCGCTTGCGACGATCCGAGCTAGCTTCGACTAAAAAATAGTAAAGTTCCTACAAGAAAAACATGAAATACAGAATGCAAATGATGGTGTGGGGATGCTCTGAGATGCGTGGAAGTGCAGGGGGTTTAAGCAGAGTTTTAGGCAGAGAGTCAGGGGGATAAACTGAGAAAATCTTAGTTTATATAGGATTAGGAAGAGGTTAGGAGGTTGGGGATCATCCCAATCTGGGAGATCTCCAACGGGGAAATCTCCAACTGTGCAGACGCGCTTCTGCCCAAGTTGGAGAGGCTATTGAAACAGAAGCTAATTATGAAAATTTGGTTTTGGGACGAAATCGTCTGGACGTTCTATTCCAGACGAATTCGTCAGATCGGGGATGATTTCGTCTAATCTGCGACGATATCGTCCAACGGTCAAAACAAATCCTAAAAATGGCACAAAAAATGGGGAAAGCGGGTAACAAGCGGTTAACGGGCAGTTTGGGGTTAAAATTCAAATTTTTATCTTTTTACTAAGGTTTAACCATGCCAATTTTAGGGTGCTATAAGAAGACAAAGGGAAAGAAGTCAGATTCAAGTAATGAGTCATCTAGTGATGAAGAAGCAAATTATGGTAGAAGGAATAAGGATCCAAGAATATTTAAAGATGCAAATTTTGTTAGATGTTTCAATTGTGGAAAGTATGGTCACTATGCAACTGATTTTCAAGAATCCAAAAATAGCAATGATGAAGAAAAATAGGATCATAAGAACAAGGAATCAAAAAAATATAGGTACCAAAAGAAATGCAAGGATGGATAAGGTAAACAAGGAAAGAAGTTCTTTCAAAGATAGAAGAGGAGTTACTATGCAAACAAGGAAAGTAAGTACTCAAGTGATAGTGATAATAGTTTCTCAGATAATGATAAAGATGAAGTTCTATTTCTTATAGAAGAAAATAAGAAGTTAAGAAAAGGTCACCAATAATTCTCAAGTGTTTTAGATGTGGTAATTTTAGACATCTTGAAGATATTTGTACAAATAATGGTTTCAATTTCAGTGATGATGAATATGAAGATACACTTGAAGGACTAGAAGAGAATATTCTAATGGCACTAGAAGAAGAAGGAGGTGATCCTATAGAAGACAAGTCAGAAGATAATGAATATGTTTTCAAAGGCAAAAAAATAGAGGAAGAATCATAAAAAGAAGAAGTTGATCTTGAGGGAGAGCTTATTTATGCTCTTAACACATTGAAGAAGGTAAGAAAGCAAAATTTCCAACTTAAGCTTCAGTTTCAAGAATGTGATGAAGAGAGAGGAAAGCTTATAGAAGATCTAAACAAATCAATGACTAAGACAAAGAAGTTCAAGGATAATTTATAAGCAAAGGTCTTAGAATGTGAAATATTAGAAAAAGAAGTAGTTCTACTAAGGGAAGAAGTAGAAAAGTCTAAGGATAAGTTACACAAGTTTGAAAATAGCTCAAATATCATAGATAATATGATCAAGGTACAAAGAGTGTCAACAAAAAAAATAGGTCTTGGTTTTGAACAAGTATAAAAGAAACAAGAAGAGGAGTCAATCTCAAGTTCTAAAGAAGAATAAACTTTAAAAGAAGATAGTGTAAGAAAAAGTGAGACTTCTGGGATGAGTTGGACAACAGAAAGTTCAACAAGGAAAGAAACAATGGATAAAGGAGAAACATATGGAACAAGAACCAACACAGGATAAAAGATACTAAGATACCAATGAGGTCAAGGTAGAAAAAATAAATGGATGATGTTTCCCATGTCACATATTTGGGCATAAAGCCTCACAGTGTAGGACACATGAAAGACAGAAAAAAGGGAACTTCAAAAAAAGGTAGATTTTTCATGGGTATTTCTACTCATGTAATCAGTTTGGTCACAAGGCAATGAATTGCAAGGTCCATGACATGGATAGATATGGCTTCACCAGAAGAAATCCCAAGACATTTGCACCTACAAGGAATAAAAATATTAAGTGTTACAAGTGAAATAATTATGGACACATAGTAAAGTGGTGTAGAATAGAAATTACAAAGACAAGCAGGAATAAGAACAGTTAGAGGAATCATAAGGATCAGATGAGAAGTAAAGTGGACAAAGGTAAAGATAAATGCATGCTGGGAGTAGAAATACTCCCACCCTCAAATTAACCACCTCAAGAGGAGGTGGGGGAAGCTAAGCTAAGAGACTTATTCTTAGCCCCGAGCCCCAAAGGTGACCCTTTGCCATTGATGTCAAAGGGGGAGAGATTTGATTTAAGAAGAGAGCATTGAGTTAGGGGGAGAAGTTTCCCAGGGGGAGCAGAACAAAAATAGGTTAAGGAAATTTGAAAATATAATTGGGTTGCCATAAATGACAAAGGGGGAGATTGTTGGACATTTTGAGTAGATGAGTTGTTATTGATGTCAAGAGTGAATGGTCATTGAAGTCAAAAGTCAGTTTCAGTGAGAAGTGCGAGGAGAAGCAATTCCACAATTAGTTCAAAAAGGAGAGTCTACTTCCAGTTGGTCAAGACCCGGTTCCAAGTAGTCAGATGTTGTCCAAAATGCAAAGAAGAAGAAAAAACACATAATATTATAATATTTCTTTATAATATTATCAGGGAAGTTTAAATTAACTATAAATTCATTAATTTAACTTTATTATAAATTAATTTATTAATTATTTTACTTAACTTATAAGTTGTTTAAATTAATTATTACTTAATTTTAATATTGATTATATGTTAATTTATGGTGATTTTAAATAACCTTAAGGTGGGTTATTAAAGTAGAAATTCAAATTTTTAATTCGACCATCGAGTGCCGACGTGGGAGTAAAATATCAAAGTGTGTATAAAAAGGGACTCCTACACCTTAACCCAAGAATGTATGCCTTCAAATTAGTCTCGGTGTTATGCAAAAACGTGCGAGTCATTCTATGCAATCAAGAGGGTTTCATTGGTTTTTAAAAGTGCGAAGAGGCAGGCAGAGGAAATTCACCCACTGAGGAAGGTGCCTTGGTCACCACGCACAGGTAGCGTAGTTGGCAACTGTGGTGAAAGCAAAGCGCTAGGGGCAACAAGTGGAGGAGGTTCAAATCCGTGGGAGTGTGCTTTTTGGAAGAGTTGACAATGAACGAAGGTGGTAAAAGGAATGAGGCTTCCCTTCCTTCTCGTGGGTTTCTATAGCCCATGTGGTGGGCACAAAAGTGCCAAAGTGCTTGGCACTTGGGAGACAATGGTTAGAAACCTGTCGAACCCCCTTTTGGAGTAAACGACAAGGTATGCATTTGTTTTGGCACCAAATTTTTTGGAGGGATTAAATTTAAGCCGTAAAGTTTAATTTTTTCCTAATTTATTTAATTTATAAGGTTTTTAGGGGATTTATAAGGTTTAGGCAAATATTATTTAAAATGCTAATTTTTGGAGATTGATTAATTAAATGACATTTGAGTGATTATTTTTTATGTGTGATTTGATGATTGCTAATTTCAAGGAGTAATAAGGTGTATTTGAGTGTTGGCAATTTTGGGTTTGAGATCCTAGCTTCTTGTCTATGAGTTGTCATTGATGTCAAAAGGAAATGGCATTAATGTTAAGAGGATGTGTTGGCTTCAAAGGTGGAAGATTCCAAGAGAATATTTTTAAGAGAATCCGGAGAGATTCCATTGGCAAGGGTTTTTCATTAAAACCAAACCGGTTTTATTAAAACCAAGTTAAATGGTTTTTATTAAAACCAATGGAGGTTCTCTTTATTATTTATTTAATTATTATTTAAAACCCTTCAAGGTTTTAATTAATTAATTATTTAATTAATTAAGGGAGAAATTATTTTTAATTTATTAAAAATACTTAAAGGTTTTTAAACCTTTTTTTATTCTTAATTTATTAAAATTATTTAAGGGTTTTTAAACCCTTTTTGAAAAGACTTTTGATTAATTTCGAAATGGTCTTTATTTCCGCCGACGTCAAGGTGTCTTCGAAGAGACTATTTATTCTCCAACTCCTAAGGTTGGAAGGCTAATTAATTCGAAATTCCCTGAATGCAATTTGCGGTGTTTGTGCTCTGTATTCGCTGCGATCGAAGGAAGACTTAGAAGCACGTGCGGTTGAAAAGTCTTCGGGAGTTTTTTTCGAGGGTGAAGTGGAGGGAAGTTCACTTGTGAACTTCGTAGCCCGCGTGGGCTAGTGGCAGCGAAGGCTGCTGTTGGGCGCTGCATTGGCGGAGGTCACCGTTTCGAGTCTCGCGGGGGTGCTTTGCTAGAGTAACACACGTTTTTATTAAAACGTCTTTATGCCACGAAATTCGGAGTTTCTTGGACAGCGATTTATAAGGTGTGATTAAATTTTATGAGTTTTGGCTTTTGTGATTAGCATTGAATAAAATCTTAGGAGAAATAAGGGCATATTTCTTTGGATGTATTTTTAAGATTATTCTTTGCTATGCTAAAATTAAAAATGGAGGTATAAGGTGTGAGTCTGTGATTGTTGATTTATTGGCATGTTATGGTGGTTGTGTTTAAAGAAGTGGAGCTAAAAGGTGTAATAAAGGAAGTTTATATTATTGCTCATTTCTTTTTATTCTAACCCTAACTTGGTTGGAAGTTTGAGAGTTGTGTGTGGTGACAACTTGAAGGTTCAATTATCTTCTACTCCAATAAGGTATGGGCACATTCTTCTTATGAGTATGATTGGTGTATGTTTTCTGAAATAAGGTTGGAGTGAAAAGGTATTCTACTAGGTATCCTTTGGCTAGGTGTAAATCCTATTTTCTGGTTTGTTGAAGACTACTTATGCATTGTTATCCTTAAGGAGAGTTTTTGGTGAATGCATAATTTTTGGTTTGAGATAGTGGAAGCTTTGTGCACTAGGGTTTATATTTGTGAGTCTAGCTACTTGCATTGAGTTGGTGGAACCCTTGGTTGGCTGTTTTGAGTTTGATGGTTGAGTTGCTTCCATAGAGGTTGTTTGATCAAGTTATTGCTTTACTTGATTCATGATATTGGGCTTACTCCATTGAGTTGATTTGAGCAAGTTATTCTTTGCATTTGGTGATATTGTGTTGGTGGCTATTTTGTTCAAATATCTTTGGAGGGAAAAGGATTTCTACTTGTTTCCTTTTCTTGTGATGATTGGTTGAATGCTTCAAGGTTGATGTTGAGTTGAATGGTGTTGTTTGATTAAGCCTTGTTGATAAGCATTGTTGTTGAAGCCCTATTTGGTTGTGAAAGATTGATTGGTTGAGAAAAGTTATTTGGTTGTGGAAAGAACATGAGTATCATTGTTATATGAGATCTTGCATGGTTGGCAATTGTTGGGTTGTGTTTCATGTTCTTGATAAATGCAAACTTCATTCTATCTTATTCTTCTGAGATTGAGTTGAGGTTGAGTTGAGTTGAGATTGAGATTGGGAGTTAAGTATAGAACATATTGAGTTTAATTTTTTGTTTATGAGATTTGATATTGGGATTTAAGTATAGAACATATTGAGTCTCTAACAATTCTCTTTATGCTTCTATGAGATTGATGAATCACATTGGGTCTCTAACAATTATCTTTGTGGGTTCCTACTAAGCAAGTTTTTCTTGGTGAGCTTGCTGAGTTTTAACAGGTTCTTTTGGAGGACTTGTGAGCTATTTTGGACAGGTTCTGGTGGGGACTTGTGAGCTGATTTGGACAGGTCCTAGCAGAGGACTTGTATGCTGATTTTGATAGGTCCTAGCAGAGGACTTGAGGACAGAGGTGCATTGGTTCTATGAGAAGAACCTGAGGATAGATTTGGCAAGTCTTTGAGAAGGCTTGTATGCAGAGGATTGATTTGTTCAAGAGTTGGACAGATCTGATAGACAGAGGAAGACTTGTACTAGACCGATTGACTGTGTTTGGTACAGGTTGTTGAGCTACTGTGGACGTGATCATAGAAGGCAGAGGTCTCTTAGGCTAAGCATTGAGGACAGGAGGTCTTCGGTGGAAAGGAGTTCCACGTGCTGGCAAGAGGTAGAGGCAGTTGATCTTCTGAGGGATCATTTCCAGAGCAGAGGCTCATAAATTCTGATTGGGGGAAGGTATCTCCTTTGAGCAGAGGCTCATAAATTCTGATTGGGGGAAGGTATCTCCTTTGGGCCGAGGCTCATAAACATTGTAATTGGGAAGGATTCCCAAAGAACTTTGAGATAACTTTTAGAGAAAAGTTTTGTGGACGTAGCCTGACCATTCTGGGTGAACCACGTTAAAATTGGTGTCACTTTGTGGATGATATTGTGCATTGCTTTGATATTGCTTTGGGTATATTGCTTTACTAGTTTTGAAGTATAAAGGAAAAAGTAAAAAGAGGTCTTATACTTGTTCACCCCCCTCTCAGTATAAGCTTGTGTTCTTCAATTGGTATCAGAGCAGGTGCCTTCGAAAAGTTTAACGACTTGAAGGAAAAGCTAGTAAAGAACACAATGGATCATTCAAGTGGCAATGCAAGCACCTATTCTTGATGGGTCAGATTTTGGTCTTTGGAGTGCAAGGATGAAGGTTCATCTAATGGCACTTGGGAATGAGGTTTGGGAAGTGATTGAAGATGAGTACACTATTCCCGAACATGGTCCTAATACTAAAGAAGAAAGGCTCCTACATCACAACAATTCAAAAGCAATGAATGCAATCCTGAAAGGCTTACGAAAGCGAGATCTCACCAAAGTGATTCACCGCAAGACAACTAGTGAAATGTGGAAACAGTTGAAGGTGGTTCATACAGGTGATACAAATGTCGGAAAGGCCAAGTTGAGACACTTCAAAGGTATGTTTGAACAACTCAAGATGAATGATGATGAAAATATTAGTGACTACATGCTTCGTATGGATGAGGTTGTTAACTCCATGAAAGACTTAGGTCTTGAGCTTGCTGAAAATGATGTTTGTGATAAGATTTTAAGATCTCTTCCTAATAGATTTAGTGAAAATATTTCTGCTATTGAGGAAGCTAAAGATTTGGATAAGTTGAAAAAGGATGAGCTCCATAGTATACTTGCAACATTTGAGTTGAGAACTCAAGTGAAGGTTGATGTCAAGAAAGAGGCAGCTTTCAAGGCTACCAAGAATTCCAAGGGTAAACAGCTTCAAGATAGTGATGAGTCTTCTAGTGATGAAGAGGCATATTACAGCAAGAAAGGCAAGTTCTCTAGAAAGCACAAAAGTATGAAAAATATAAGATGTTTCAATTGTGGAAAGTTTGGTCATTATGCTACTGACCGTACTGTTCCCAAGAATGAAAGTGATGAAGATAAACAGGATTCTAAGAGCAAGGATTCTGAAAAGCACAAGCATCACAGGAAAAACAAAGATGAGCACAACAATCAAGGAAAGAGGTATTCTCACAAGCACAAGAAGAGTTTCTACCTAGACAAAGCAAGTAAGTGTTCTAGTAGTGATAGTGAAAGTTCTTCAAGTGATAATGAAAATGAGATGTTGTTCATATCAAAAAAAGAGGAAGAACCGAAACATAGATTCATTATCATGAAATGTCTTAGATGTGGAAATTTTGGTCACCTTGAGGATGATTGCACAAATAATGATTTGGTTTCTAGTATGTATGAGGATGCTTCAGAAAACTATAAGGAAGATGCATGTATGGTTTTTGAAAAGGGTAGCACCTCTAGTGATAAGAAATCTGAAAAAGGCTTTGATGATTCAAAAAGCAAACAAATAGAGGAAGATATAGAGGAAGGTGAAGTAGATCTTGAAGGTGAACTTATTAGTGCTCTTAGTGCTTTGAAAAAGGAAAGAAAGAAGAATGCTAGACTCAAGGATAAGTTAGATGAATGTTGTATGGAGAGAGATGATCTTATAGAAAGTCTTGACTTCTCTATGGCTAAGACACAAGAACTCAAGGATGAGTTAGAGTCTAAGGTTCTTGAGTATAGTGAGTTAGAACAGAAAATGGCTTCTTTGAAAGAGGAAACTAAAGAGTACAAGGATAAGCTTTACAGGTTTCAAGATAGCTCCAAAAAGGTTAAGTCACTCATCAAAGGTCAAAGAAAGACAACAGATAAAACAGGCCTTGGTTTTGTTAAGCCACACAAGGAACAAGTTGGAGAGTCTAGTAAGAGACTCCAAAAGGAAGAGAGTTCTGATGAGGAAAGTATTTCAGAAAAGGAGTCCTTGAATGATAGATGCACAGAAATAGAAAACAGAATTCAGAATGAGAAGAAGAAGTTTTCAAAACCTAAGAGGTCAATTAAAGGAAAGTTTCAAGGCGAGATGTTTTGCTTGTCACGAGGTTTGGTCACATGGCTTCACATTGCATGGCTCAAGTGAAGGAGGTAAATGACAGTTTCAGAAGTGCTAGTTACTTTCAAGGGTATTGCTACTCTTGTCAATAGTTTGGGCACAAGGCAGTTTATTGCAAGGCAAATAACAGGAACAGGTTTGGTCAGAATAGGTTTGGCCAAAACAGGTTTGGTCAGAACAGGTTTGGTCAGAATAGGTTTGGCCAGAACAGGTTTGGTCAGAACAGGTTTGGTCAAAACTGGTGGATTCAAAGATCAGGTTTACCTCAGAGAAACAACATCGTCAAGTGTTTCAAGTGCAACAATGAAGGTCACATAATCAGACAATGTAGAGCTGAAATTCTAGAATACAAGAACAGGAACAGTGGCATGATCAGGTCCAAGGATCAAGGCATGGACAAGAACAGGGATGAGAACAAGAACAAGAATAGTGACAGGAATAGGAATATGGACAAAGAGTTCAAGAGAAGGCCCGGAAAGGAAGTTATAGACGCTGATGATGATCGATTGCCTAATGGGAGTTTTACTCCCACCCAAGAATTAATCACCTCATCGGGAGGTGGGGGAGGGACTAAGCTAAGAGGCTCATTCTTAGTCCCGAGCCCCAAAGGTGACCCTTTGCCATTGATGACAAAGGGGGAGAGATTTGAGTAAGGGGGAGAGCCTCAAGACAGGGGGAGCTATTTATGTTGAGTTTCTGTGTTGTTGAGAAGCATGGTTTGCCATCAATGACAAAGGGGGAGATTGTTGGCAATTTTGGGTTTGAGATCCTAGCTTCTTGTCTATGAGTTGTCATTGATGTCAAAAGGAAATGGCATTAATGTTAAGAGGATGTGTTGGCTTCAAAGGTGGAAGATTCCAAGAGAATATTTTTAAGAGAATCCGGAGAGATTCCATTGGCAAGGGTTTTTCATTAAAACCAAACCGGTTTTATTAAAACCAAGTTAAATGGTTTTTATTAAAACCAATGGAGGTTCTCTTTATTATTTATTTAATTATTATTTAAAACCCTTCAAGGTTTTAATTAATTAATTATTTAATTAATTAAGGGAGAAATTATTTTTAATTTATTAAAAATACTTAAAGGTTTTTAAACCTTTTTTTATTCTTAATTTATTAAAATTATTTAAGGGTTTTTAAACCCTTTTTGAAAAGACTTTTGATTAATTTCGAAATGGTCTTTATTTCCATCGACGTCAAGGTGTCTTCGAAGAGACTATTTATTCTCCAACTCCTAAGGTTGGAAGGCTAATTAATTCAAAATTCCCTGAATGCAATTTGCGGTGTTTGTGCTCTGTATTCGCTGCGATCGAAGGAAGACTTAGAAGCACGTGCGGTTGAAAAGTCTTCGGGAGTTTTTTTTCGAGGGTGAAGTGGAGGGAAGTTCACTTGTGAACTTCGTAGCCCACGTGGGCTAGTGGCAGGGAAGGCTGCTGTTGGGCGCTGCATTGGCGGAGGTCGCCGTTTCGAGTCTCGCGGGGGTGCTTTGCTAGAGTAACACACGTTTTTATTAAAACGTCTTTATGCCGCGAAATTCGGAGTTTCTTGGACAACGATTTATAAGGTGTGATTAAATTTTATGAGTTTTGGCTTTTGTGATTAGCATTGAATAAAATCTTAGGAGAAATAAGGGCATATTTCTTTGGATGTATTTTTAAGATTATTCTTTGCTATGCTAAAATTAAAAATGGAGGTATAAGGTGTGAGTCTGTGATTGTTGATTTATTGGCATGTTATGGTGGTTGTGTTTAAAGAAGTGGAGCTAAAAGGTGTAATAAAGGAAGTTTATATTATTGCTCATTTCTTTTTATTCTAACCCTAACTTGGTTGGAAGTTTGAGAGTTGTGTGTGGTGACAGCTTGAAGGTTCAATTATCTTCTACTCCAATAAGGTATGGGCACATTCTTCTTATGAGTATGATTGGTGTATGTTTTCTGAAATAAGGTTGGAGTGAAAAGGTATTCTACTAGGTATCCTTTGGCTAGGTGTAAATCCTATTTTCTGGTTTGTTGAAGACTACTTATGCATTGTTATCCTTAAGGAGAGTTTTTGGTGAATGCATAATTTCTGGTTTGAGATAGTGGAAGCTTTGTGCACTAGGGTTTATATTTGTGAGTCTAGCTACTTGCATTGAGTTGGTGGAACCCTTGGTTGGCTGTTTTGAGTTTGATGGTTGAGTTGCTTCCATAGAGGTTGTTTGATCAAGTTATTGCTTTACTTGATTCATGATATTGGGCTTACTCCATTGAGTTGATTTGAGCAAGTTATTCTTTGCATTTGGTGATATTGTGTTGGTGGCTGTTTTGTTCAAATATCTTTGGAGGGAAAAGGATTTCTACTTGTTTCCTTTTCTTGTGATGATTGGTTGAATGCTTCAAGGTTGATGTTGAGTTGAATGGTGTTGTTTGATTAAGCCTTGTTGATAAGCATTGTTGTTGAAGCCCTATTTGGTTGTGAAAGAGTATTTGGTTGTGAAATATTGATTGGTTGAGAAAAGTTATTTGGTTGTGGAAAGAACATGAGTATCATTGTTATATGAGATCTTGCATGGTTGGCAATTGTTGGGTTGTGTTTCATGTTCTTGATAAATGCAAACTTCATTCTATCTTATTCTTCTGAGATTGAGTTGAGGTTGAGTTGAGTTGAGATTGAGATTGGGAGTTAAGTATAGAACATATTGAGTCTCTAACAATTCTCTTTATGCTTCTATGAGATTTGAGATTGGGAGTTAAGTATAGAACATATTGAGTCTCTAACAATTCTCTTTATGCTTCTATGAGATTGATGAATCACATTGGGTCTCTAACAATTCTCTTTGTGGGTTCCTACTAAGAAAGTTTTTCTTGGTGAGCTTGCTGAGTTTTTGGATAGGTTCTTTTGGAGGACTTGTGAGCTGATTTGGACAGGTTCTAGTGAGGACTTGTGAGCTGATTTGGACAGGTCCTAGCAGAGGACTTGTATGCTGATTTTGACAGGTCCTAGCAGAGGACTTGAGGACAGAGTTGCATTGGTTCTATGAGAAGAACCTGAGGACAGATTTGGCAAGTCTTTGAGAAGGCTTGTATGCAGAGGATTGATTTGTTCAAGAGTTGGACAGATCTGACAGACAGAGGAAGACTTGTACTAGACCGACTGACTGTGTTTGGTACAGGTTGCTGAGCTACTGTGGACGTGATCATAGAAGGCAGAGGTCTCTTAGGCTAAGCATTGAGGATAGGAGGTCTTCGATGGAAAGGAGTTCCACGTGCTGGCAAGAGGTAGAGGCAGTTGATCTTCTGAGGGATCATTTCCAGAGCAGAGGGGAAGGTATCTCCTTTGAGCAGAGGCTCATAAATTCTGATTGGGGGAAGGTATCTCCTTTGAGTAGAGGCTCATAAATTCTGATTGGGGGAAGGTATCTCCTTTGGGCCGAGGCTCATAAACATTGTAATTGGGAAGGATTCCCAAAGAACTTTGAGATAACTTTTAGAGAAAAGTTTTGTGGACGTAGCCCAACCATTCCGGGTGAACCACGTTAAAATTGGTGTCACTTTGTGGATGATATTGTGCATTGCTTTGATATTGCTTTGGGTATATTGCTTTACTATTTTGAAGTATAAAGGAAAAAGTAAAAAGAGGTCTTATACTGTTCACCCCCCCTCTCAGTATAAGCTTGTGTTCTTCATTGAGTTTGATTATTTTTGTAATTGAGGAATATTTTGAGAGAGTGTTAGTGTGATATTTTGTCATCTAACCATTGAAATTGGCAAAGAAGAAAATTGTGATTGAGACAGGTTTTGAAGGGCACTTCTACATCAAACAAAAAGGTATGGGCACATCTTCCTAGTGAGTGATTGTTGAATGTTGTGAATGCTAAGTTGGAGTGAAAAGGATTGTTTGATAAGCATTGTTGTTGAAGTGATTGATTGAGTGAAGAAATTGAACTAGGGTTTGCAAATATCATGAGTATCATTGTTATGTGAGGATTGTTTGATAAGCATTGTTGTTGAAGTGATTGATTGAGTGAAGAACTTGAACTAGGGTTTGCAAAGATCATGAGTATCATTGTTATGTGAGATTGGTTGATAAGCATTTTTGGAAACATTTGAGTGAGTGTTCATATGTTTGGACTAGGGTTTGTGAGCAAGGATTATTTCATTGAGTGATTGGTTGAGTAGAGTTGGTTGAGCCTAGTCAAGTGGATGTGTTGAAGTGATAGTTCAAGTTCTGTGAAACAAATTGTTCTATATTCTAAATTGATTTGAGAAAGAGGTTGAGTGTTTGTGAGTGTGAAACATATTGAGTCTCTAACAATTCTCTATATGTTTCTATGGTAAAAAGAGAGATTGAAAGTGATTGAGCATTGTGGTGAATGTGAAGCATATTGAGTCTCTAACAATTCTCTATATGTTTCTATGAGATTGGACAAGTTCTAGTGAGGACTTGTTGAGCAGATTGGAGTCTTAAAGTTCTGATGGATAGTGTGGACTTGTTGAGCATATTTTAGGTAAGTCTTAGAGAAGACTTGTGGACAGATTTGTGTGAGCTTTTGTGGAAGCTTACAATACAAAGTTTGAGGATAAATATTGATGAGTAGATTGGACAAGTTCTAGAGAGGACTTGTGGATAGATTAGTGTGAGCTTTTGTGGAAGCTTACAAGGTAGATTTGAGATAAGTCTTTGAGAAGACTTGTGAGTAGAGTTGATTGATTGATTTGTTCAAACCTTGAGTTAAGGTTTGGGGTAGATCTAGCAGAGTTGATTTGTGATTGAGTCAAGCTTTGTGTTAAGGCTTGAGGATAAATTTGTGCTAGACCGAAGGACTATGTTTAGTGATAGATATTGAGGATAGATTTGTGCTAGATCGAAGGACTATGTTTAGTGCATATTTGAGGATAGATTTTGGTGCAGATTTGAGGATAGGTTTGTGCTAAACATAGATAGAGATTGAGCAGATTTGTGCTAGATCGAAGGACTATGTTTAGTGTAGATTTGAGATAGAGCTAAGAGCAAGCTTTGGAGGTGATAGAGTATAGAGGATGATAGTCTCTAGTGGATAGAGATCCATTAGCTAGGGTAGTGAGGATAGGTCTTCTAGTGAGGATATGAGTCTTTAGTGGATAGAGATCCATTAGCTAGTGCAGTGGAGGTAGCAGTTCTTCTAGAAGATCACTAACCAGAGCTAAGGAGAAAGGAGTTCTCCTATGGATAGAGATCCATGAACTTGATTAGGGGATTGGTGTCTCCTTTGGATAGAGGTCCATAAACATTGTAATAGGGAAAGGATTCCCAAGAGATTGATTGAGAAAATTTTAGTGAAATATTTTCTCCGTGGAGTAGCCCACATTGGGTGAACCACGTTAAATTGGTGTCTCTATTGTGTGTGGTGATTTGTGCATTGCTTTGATTACTATTGTTGATATTGCTATCGATACATTGCATAATATTGATTGGGAAAGAAAAGTAAAAAGTGGTCTTATATTGTTCACCCCCCTCTTAGTATAAGCTTGTGTTCTTCAATTGGTATCAGAGTGGGTTCCTTCGGAAGAGTTTAACAGCTTGAAGGAAAATCTTACAAGAACACAATGGATTCTAAGAATGGGTCCTCAGATAATTCAACACCAGTATTTTATGGAAGTGATTATATATTTTGGAGTATGAGAATGAAGATTCACCTGATGGCACTTGGCAATGAAATATGGGAAGCAGTTGAAAATGGATACACACCACCAGCTACTCCACCTACAGATAAATATGGTAAGCTTCTACATCATTACAATTCAAAAGCAATGAATGCAATTTTGAGAGGTTTGCATAGAACAAAGTTCATAAAGGTTATGCATTGCAAATCAGCAAAAGGAATTTGGGATAAGTTGCAAAGCATATATGAAGGAGATAAAAGTGTCAAAAAGGCAAAGATACGAAATCTCAAAGGACAATTTGAAGATTTAAGAATGAAGGATGAGGAAAACATTAGTACTTATCTACTTCGTGTAGATGAGGTTGTTAACGCCATGCAAGGACTTGGACTTGAGATTGAAGAATCTGATGTTTGTGATAAGATCTTAAGATCTCTTCCAAAAAGGTTTAGTGAAAATATCTTTGCTATAGAGGAATCAAAATATGGTGATATTTTGACAAGAGATGTATTACTTGGTATTCTTACAACTTTTGAGATAAGAACAAAAGAGGAACCTAATCTCTAGAAGGAAGCAACCTTCAAAGCTACTAAGAAGACAAAGGGCAAGAAGTCAGATTCAAGCAATGAGTCATCTAGTGATGAAGAAGCAAATTATGGTAGAAGGAATAAGGATCCAAGAAGATTTAAAGATGCAAAATTTGTTAGATGTTTCAATTGTGGAAAGTATGGTCACTATGCAACTGATTTTCAAGAAGCTAGAAATAGCAATGATGAAGAAAAACAGGATCATAAGAACAGGGAATCAAAAAAATATAGGTACCAAAAGAAAGGTAAGGATGGACAAGGCAAACAAGGAAAGAAGTTCTTTCAAAGATAGAAGAGGAGTTACTATGCAGAAAAGGCAAGTAAGTACTCAAGTGATAGTGATAATAGTTTCTCAGATAATGATAAAGATGAAGTTCTATTTCTGATAGAAGAAAAATGAAGAAGTTAAGAAAAGGTCACCAATAATTCTCAAGTGTTTTAGATGTGGTAATTTTGGACATCTTGAAGATAGTTGTACAAAGAATGGTTTTAGTTTCAGTGATGATGAATATGAAGATACACTTGAAGGACCAGAAGAGAATATTCTAATGGCACTAGAAGAAGAAGGAGGTGATCCTATAGAAGACAAGTCAGAAGAGAATGAAGATGTTTTCAAAGGCAAACAAATAGAGGAAGAATCAGAAAAGGAGAAGTTGATCTTGAGGGAGAGCTTATTTATGCTCTTAACACATTAAATAAGGTAAGAAAGCAAAAATTCCCAACTTAAGCTTCAGTTTCAAGAATGTGATGAAGAGAGAGGAAATCTTATAGAGGATCTAAATAAGTCAATGGCTAAGACAAAGAAGTTCAAGGATAAGTTAGAAGCAAAGGTCTTAGAATGTGAAATATTAGAACAAGAAGTAGCTCTACTAAGGGAAGAAGTAGAAAAGTCTAAGGATAAGCTACACAAGTTTGGAAAGAGCTCAAAGATCTTAGATAATATTATCAAGGTACAAAGAAGGTCAACAAACAAAATAGGTCTTGGTTTTGAACAGGTACAAAAGAAACAAGAAGAGGAGTCAACCTCAAGTTCTAAAGAAGAAGAAACTTTAAAAGAAGATAGTGTAAGAGAAAGTGAGACTTCTAAGGATGAGTTGGACAATAGAAAGTTCAACAAGGAAAGAAACAATGCACAAAGGAGAAACAAATGGAATAGGAACCAACACAGGGTAAAAGAGACTAAGAGACCAATGAGGTCAAGGCAAGGAAATTTCAATGGATGATGTTTCTCATGTCACATATTTGGGCACAAGGCTTCACAGTGTAGGACACATGAAAGACAGGAAAATGGGAACTTCAAAAACAGACAACTTTTTCATGGGTATTGCTACTCATGTAATCAGTTTGGTCACAAGGCAATGAATTGCAAGGTCCATGACAGGAATAGATATGGCTTCACCAGAAGAAATCCCAAGATATTTGCACCTCCAAGGAATAACAATATTAAGTGTTACAAGTGCAATAATGATGGACATACAACAAAGTGGTGTAGAACAGAAATTCCAGAGACAAGAAGGAATAGGAACAGTCAGAGGAATTAGAAGGATCAGATGAGAAGGAAAGTGGACAAAGGTAAAGATCAATGTATGCTGGGAGTAGAAATACTCCCACCCTATAATTAACCACCTCAAGAGGAGGTGGGGGAGGGGCTAAGCTAAGAGACTCATTCTTAGCCTCGAGCCCCAAAGGTGACCCTTTGCCATTGATGTCAAAGGGGGAGAGATTTGAGTAAGGGGGAGAGATTTGATTTAAGAAGAGAGCATTGAGTCAGGGGGAGTAGTTTCCTAGGGGGAGTAGAACAGAAATAGGTTAAGGAAATTTGAAAATATAATTGGGTTGCCATCAATGACAAAGGGGGAGATTGTTGGACATTTTGAGTAGATGAGTTGTCATTGATGTCAAGAGTGAGTGGTCATTGATGTCAAAAGTCAGTTTCAGTGAGTAGTGCAAGGAGAAGCAATTCCATAATCAGTGCAAAAAGGAGAGTCCGCTTCAGTTGGTCAAGATCCGGTTCCAGGTAGTCAAATGTGGTCCAAAGTGCAAAGAAGAGGCCCAAGAAAATAATATTATAATATTTTTTTATAATATTATAAAGGAAATTTAAATTAATTATAAATTAATTAATATAATTTTATTATAAATTAATTTATTAATTAATTTAATTAACTTATAATTTATTTAAATTAATTATTAATTAATTTTAATATTAATTATAAATTAATTTATATTATTTTAAATAACCCTAAAGTGGGTTATTAAAGTTAAAATTTAAAATTTTGAATTCGATATTGAGTGCCAACGTGGGAGTCAAATATTGAAGCATGTATAAAAAGGTACTCCTCCACCTTAGCACAAGAATGTATGCCTTCAAATTAATCTCGGTGTTATGCAAAAACGTGTGAATAATTCTATGAAATAAAGAGGGTTTCATTGGTTTTTAAAAGTGCGAAGAGGTAGGCAAAGGAAATTCACCCAATGAGGAAGGTGCCTTGGTCACCACGCGTAGGTAGCGTAGTTGGCAACCACGGTGAAAGAAAAGCACTAGGGGAAACAAGTGGAGGAGGTTCGAATCCATGGGAGTGTGCTTTTTGGAAGAGTTGACAACGAACGAAGGTTGTAAAAGGAAGGAGGCTTCCCTTCCTTCTCGTGGGTGCCTATAGCCCACGTGGTGGGCATAAAAGTGCAAAAGTGCTTGGCGCTTGGGAGACGGTGGTTCGAAACCTGTCGAACCCCATTTTGGGGTAAAAGACAAGGTATGCATTTGTTTTGGCATCAAATTTTTTGGAGGAATTAAATTTATGCCACAAAGTTTAATTTTTTCCTGATTTATTTTATAAGGTTTTAAGGGGAGATAAAAGGTTTAGGAAAATATTATTTTAAAGGTTAATTTTTGGAGATTGATTAATTAAATTTGGAGATTCTAAGGGGTATTTGAGTGATTATTTTTATGTATGATTTGATGATTGCTAATTTCAAGGAGTAATAAGGTGTATTTGAGTTTGATTATTTTTGTAATTAAGGAATATTTTGAGAAAGTGTTAGTGTGATATTTTGTCATCTAACCATTGAAATTGGAAAAGAAGAAAATTGTGATTGAGACAGGTTTTGAAGGGCACTTCTACATCAAATAAAAAGGTATGGGCATATCTTCCTAGTGAGTGATTGTTGAATGTTGTGAATGCTAAGTTGGAGTGAAAAGGATTGTTTGATAAGCATTGTTGAAGTGATTTGTTGAGTGAAGAACTTGAACTAGGGTTTGTCAAATATCATGAGTATCATTGTTATGTGAGATTGTTTGATAAGCATTGTTGTTGAAGTGGTGAGTGAAGATCTTGAACTAGGGTTTGCAAATATCATGAGTATCATTGTTATGTGAGATTGTTTGATAAGCATTGTTGGAAATAAGTGAGTGAGTGTTCATAATCTTGGACTAGGGTTTGTGAGCAAGGATTATTTCATTGAGTGATTGGTTGAGTAGAGTTGGTTGAGCCTAGTCAAGTGGATGTGTTGAAGTGATAGTTCAAGTTCTGTGAAACAAATTGTTCTATATTCTAAATTGATTTGAGAAAGAGGTTGAGTGTTTGTGAATGTGAAACATATTGAGTCTCTAACAATTCTCTATATGTTTCTGTGGTAAAAAGAGATATTGAAAGTGATTGAGAATTGTGGTGAATGTGAAGCATATTGAGTCTCTAACAATTCTCTATATGTTTCTATGATATTGGACAAGTTCTAGTGAGGACTTGTTAAGCGAGAATTTGAGGTAAGTCTTAGAGAAGACTTGTGGATAGATTTATGTGAGCTTTTGTGAAAGCTTACAATATAAATTTGAGGATAAAATTGAGAGCATATTGGACAAGTTCTAGAGAGGACTTGTGGATAGATTAGTGTGAGATTTTGTGGAATCTTACAAGGTATATTTGAGATAAGTCTTTGAGAAGACTTGTGAGTAGAGTTGATTGATTGATTTGTTCAAACCTTGAGTTAAGGTTTGGGGCAGATCTAGCAGAGTTGATTTGTGATTAAGTCAAGCTTTGTGTTAAGGCTTGAGGACAATTTGTTGTTAGAAAGATTGAGGATAGATTTGTGCTAGACCGAAGGACTATGTTTAGTGTAGATTTGAGGATAGATTTTGGTGTATATTTGAGGATAGGTTTGTGCTAGACTAGATATAGAGATTGAGCAGATTTGTGCTAGATCGAAGGACTATGTTTAGTGTAGATTTGAGATAGAGCTAAGAGTAAGCTTTGGAGGTGATAGAGTATAGAGGATGATAGTCTCTAGTGGATAGAGATCCATTAGCTAGGGTAGTGAGGATAGGTCTTCTGAGTGAGGACATGAGTCTTTAGTGGATAGAGATCCATTAGCTAGTGCAGTGGAGGTAGCAGTTCTTCTAGAATATCACCAACTAGAGCTAGAGGAGAAAGGAGTTCTCCTATGGATAGAGATCCATGAACTTGATTAGGGGATTGGTGTCTCCTTTGGATAGAGGTCCATAAATATTGTAATAGGGAAAGGATTCCCAAGAGATTTATTGAGAAAATTTTAGTGAAATATTTTCTCCATGGAGTAGCCCACATTGGGTGAACCACGTTAAATTGGTGTCTCTATTGTGTGTGGTGATTTATGCATTGCTTTGATTACTATTTTTGATATTGCTATTGATACATTGCATAATATTGATTGGGAAAGAAAAGTAAAAAGTGGTCTTATATTATTCACCCTCCCTCTTAGTATAAGCTTGTGTTCTTCAATTGGTATCAGAGTGGGTTCCTTCGGAAGAGTTTAATAGCTTGAAGGAAAAGCTTACAAGAACATAATGGATTCTAAGAATGGATCCTCAGATAATTCAACACCAGTATTTTATGGAAGCGATTATATATTTTGGAGTATGAGAATGAAGATTCACCTGATGGCACTTGGCAATGAAATATGGGAAGCAATTGAAAATGGATACACACCACCAGATACTCCACCTACAGATAAATATGGTAAGCTTCTACATCATTACAATTCAAAAGCAATGAATGCAATTTTGAGAGGTTTGCATAGAACAGAGTTCATAAAGGTTATGCATTGCAAATCAGCAAAAGGAATTTGGGATAAGTTGCAAAGCATATATGAAGGAGATAAAAGTGTCAAAAAGGTAAAGATACAAAATCTCAAAGGACAATTTGAAGATTTAAGAATGAAGGATGAGGAAAATATTAGTACTTATCTACTTCGTGTAGATGAGGTTGTTAATGCCATGCAAGGACTTGGACTTGAGATTGAAGAATCTGATGTTTGTGATAAGATCTTAAGATCTCTTCCAAAAAGGTTTAGTGAAAAGATCTTTGCTATAGAGGAATCAAAATATGGTGATATTTTGACAAGAGATATATTACTTGGTATTCTTACAACTTTTGAGATAAGAACAAAAGAGGAACCTAATATCTGGAAGGAAGCAGCCTTCAAAGCTACTAAGAAGACAAAGGGCAAGAAGTCAGATTCAAGCAATGAGTCATCCAGTGATGAAGAAGCAAATTATGGTAGAAGGAATAAGGATCCAAGAAGATTTAAAGATGCAAAATCTGTTAGATGTTTCAATTGTGGAAAGTATGGTCACTATGCAACTGATTTTCAAGAAGCTAGAAATAGCAATGATGAAGAAAAATAGGATCATAAGAATAGGGAATCAAAAAAATATAGGTACCAAAAGAAAGGTAAGGATGGACAAGGCAAACAAGGAAAGAAGTTCTTTCAAAGATAGAAGAGGAGTTACTATGCAGACAAGGCAAGTAAGTACTCAAGTGATAGTGATAATAGTTTCTCAGATAATGATAAAGATGAAGTTCTATTTCTGATAGAAGAAAAGGAAGAAGTTAAGAAAAGGTCACCAATAATTCTCAAGTGTTTTAGATGTGGTAATTTTGGACATCTTGAAGATAGTTGTACAAAGAATGGTTTCAGTTTCAATGATGATGAATATGAAGATACACTTGAAGGACCAGAAGAGAATATTCTAATGGCACTAGAAGAAGAAGGAGGTGATCCTATAGAAGACAAGTCAGAAAAGAATGAAGATGTTTTCAAAGGCAAACAAATAGAGGAAGAATCAGAAAAAGGAGAAGTTGATCTTGAGGGAGAGCTTATTTATGCTCTTAAAACTTTAAAGAAGGTAAGAAAGCAAAACTCCCAACTTAAGCTTCAGTTTCAAGAATGTGATGAAGAGAGAGGAAAGCTTATAGAGGATCTAAATAAGTCAATGGCTAAGACAAAGAAGTTCAAGGATAAGTTAGAAGCAAAGGTCTTAGAATGTGAAATATTAGAACAAGAAGTAGCTCTACTAAGGGAAGAAGTAGAAAAGTCTAAGGATAAGCTACACAAGTTTGGAAGGAGCTCAAATATTTTAGATAAGATGATCAAGGTACAAAGAGCCTACATCAAGCAAAATAGGTCTTGGTTTTGAACAGGTACAAAAGAAACAAGAAGAGGAGTCAACCTCAAGTTCTGAAGAAGAAGAAACTTCAGAAGAAGATAGTGTAAGAGAAAGTGAGACTTCTGAGGATGAGTTGGACAATAGAAAGTTCAACAAGGAAAGGAACAATGCACAAAGGAGAAACAGATGGAACAGGAACCAACACAGGGTAAAAGAGACTAAGAGACCAATGAGGTCAAGGCAAGGAAATTTCAATGGATGATGTTTCTCATGTCACAGATTTGGGCACAAGGCTTCACAGTGCAGGACACATGAAAGATAAGAATATGGGAACTTCAGAAATAGGCAGATTTTTCATGGGTATTGCTACTCATGTAATCAGTTTGGTCACAAGGCAATGAATTGCAGGGTCCATGATAGGAATAGATATGGCTTCACTAGAAGAAATCCCAAGATATTTGCACCTCCAAGGAATAACAATATTAAGTGTTACAAGTGCAATAATGATGGACATACAACAAAGTGGTGTAGAATAGAAATTCTAGAGACAAGCAAGAATAGGAACAGTTAGAGGAATCAGAAGGATCAGATGAGAAGGAAAGTGGACAAAGGTAAAGATCAGTGCATTTTGGGAGTAGAAATACTCCCACCCTAGAATTAACCACCTCAAGAGGAGGTGGGGGAGGGGCTAAGCTAAGAGACTCATTCTTAGCCCCGAGCCCCAAAGGTGACCCTTTGCCATTGATGTCAAAGGGGGAGAGATTTGAGTAAGGGGGAGAGATTTGATTTAAGGAGAGAGCATTGAGTCAGGGGAGCAGTTTCCTAGGGGGAGTAGAATAGAAAAAGGTTAAGGAAATTTGAAAATATAATTGGGTTGCCATCAATGACAAAGGGGGAGATTGTTGGACATTTTGAGTAGATGAGTTGTCATTGATGTCAAGAGTGAGTGGTCATTGATGTCAAAAGTCAGTTTCAGTGAGCAGTGCAAGGAGAAGCAGTTCCACAATCAGTGCAAAAAGGAGAGTCCGCTTCTAGTTGGTCAAGACCCGGTTCCAGGTAGTCAGATGTGGTCCAAAGTGCAAAGAAGAAGACCAAACAAATAATATTATAATATTTTTTTATAATATTATATAGGGAAGTTTAAATTAATTATAAATTAATTAATATAATTTTATTATAAATTAATTTATTAATTAATTTAATTAACTTATAAGTTATTTAAATTAATTATAATTTAATTTTAATATTAATTATATGTTAATTTATGGTTATTTTAAATAACCCTAAGGTGGGTTATTAAAGTTAAAATTCAAATTTTGAATTTGATCATCGAGTGCCGACGTGGGAGTAAAATATCCAAGTGTGTATAAAAGGAGGATTCCTTTACCTTAGCCCAAGAATGCTATGCCTTCGAATTAATCTCAGTGTTATGCGAAAACATATGAATTGTTCTATGAAATCAAGAGGATTTCATTGTTTTTTAAAAGTGTGAAGAGGGAGGCAGAGGAAATTCACCCACTGAGGAAGGTGCCTTGGTCACCACACGTAGGTAGCATAGTTGGCAACCATGGTGAAAGCAAAGTGCTAGGGGCAACAAGTGGTGGAGGTTCGAATCCGTGGGAGTGTGTTTTTTGGAAGACTCACGACAACGAACAAAGGTTGTAAAAGGAAGGAGGCTTCCCTTCCTTCTCGTGGGTGCCTATAGCCCACGTGGTGGGCACAAAAGTGCTAAGGCGCTTGGCACTTGGAAGATGGTAGTTCAAAACCTGTCGAACCCCCTTTTGGGGTAGAGGACAAGGTATGCATTTGTTTTGGCATCGGATTTTTTGTAAGGAATATAAATTTATGCTTTAAAGTTTAATTTTTGCCTAATTTATTTGGTTTATAAGGTTTTGAGGGGAGATATAAGGTTTAGGCAAATATTATTTTGAAAGGTTAATTTTTGGAGATTGATTAATTAAATTTGGAGATATTTGAGTAATTATTTTTATGTGTGATTTGATGATTGCTAATTTCAAGGAGTAATAAGGTGTATTTGAGTTTGATTATTTTTGTAATTGAGGAAATATTTTGAGAGAGTGTTAGTGTGATATTTTGTCATCTAACCATTGAAATTGGCAAAGAAGAAAATTGTGATTGAGACAGGTTTTGAAGGGCACTTCTACATCAAATAAAAAGGTATGGGCACATCTTCCTAGTGAGTGATTGTTGAATGTTGTGAATGCTAAGTTGGAGTGAAAAGGATTGTTTGATAAACATTGTTGTTGAAGTGATTGATTGAGTGAAGAAATTGAACTAGGGTTTGCAAATATCATGAGTATCATTGTTATGTGAGATTTTTTGATAAGCATTATTGTTGAAGTGATTGATTGAGTGAAGAACTTGAACTAGGGTTTGCAAAGATCATGAGTATCATTGTTATGTGAGATTGGTTGATAAGCATTGTTGGAAATATTTGAGTGAGTGTTCATATGTTTGGACTAGGGTTTGTGAGCAAGGATTATTTCATTGAGTGATTGGTTGAGTAGAGTTGGTTGAGCCTAGTCAAGTGGATGTGTTGAAGTGATAGTTCAAGTTCTGTGAAACAAATTGTTCTATATTCTAAATTGATTTGAGAAAGAGGTTGAGTGTTTGTGAATGTGAAACATATTGAGTCTCTAACAATTCTCTATATGTTTCTATGATAAAAAGAGAGATTGAAAGTGATTGAGAATTGTGGTGAGTGTGAAGCATATTGAGTCTCTAACAATTCTCTATATGTTTCTGTGAGATTGGACAAGTTCTAGTGAGGACTTGTTGAGCATATTTGAGGTAAGTCTTTAAGAAGACTTGTTGAGATATTGGAAGTTTAGTGAGGACTTGTTGAGAGATTTGAGGTAAGTCTTAGAGAAGACTTGTGGATAGATTTGTGTGAGATTTTGTGGAAGTTAAAATAGATTTGAGGATAGATATTGAGAGATATTGGACAAGTTCTAGAGAGGACTTGTGGATAGATTAGTGTGAGCTTTTGTGGAAGCTTACAAGGTATATTTGAGATAAGTCTTTGAGAAGACTTGTGAGCAGAGTTGATTGATTGATTTGTTCAAACCTTGAGTTAAGGTTTGGGGTAGATCTAGCAGAGTTGATTTGTGATTGAGTCAAGCTTTGTGTTAAGGCTTGAGGATATATTTGTGCTAGACTGAAGGATTATGTTTAGTGTAGATTTGAGGATAGATATTGAGGATATATTTGTGCTAGATCGAAGGACTATGTTTAGTGTAGATTTGAGGATAGATTTTGGTGTAGATTTGAGGATAGGTTTGTGCTAGACTAGAGATAGATATTGAGAAGATTTGTGCTAGATCGAAGGACTGTGTTTAGTGCATATTTGAGATAGAGCTAAGAGTAAGCTTTGGAGGTGATAGAGTATAGAGGATGATAGTCTCTAGTGGATAGAGATCCATTAGCTAGGGTAGTGAGGATAGGTCTTCTGAGTGAGGATAGGAGTCTTTAGTGGATAGAGATCCATTAGCTAGTGTAGTGGAGGCAGCAGTTCTTCTAGAAGATCACCATCTAGAGCTAGAGGAGAAAGGAGTTCTCCTGTGGATAGAGATCCATGAACTTGATTAGGGGATTGGTGTCTCCTTTGGATAGAGGTCCATAAATATTGTAATAGGGAAAGGATTCCCAAGAGATTGATTGAGAAAATTTTAGTGAAATATTTTCTCCATGGAGTAGCCCACATTGGGTGAACCACGTTAAATTGGTGTCTCTATTGTGTGTGGTGATTTGTGCATTGCTTTGATTACTATTTTTGATATTGCTATTGATACATTGCATAATATTGATTGGGAAAGAAAAGTAAAAAGTGGTCTTATACTGTTCACCCCCCTCTCAAGTATAAGCTTGTGTTCTTCAATTGGTATTAGAGAGGGTTCCTTCGGAAGAGTTTAATAGCTTGAAGGAAAAGCTTACAAGAACACAATGGATTCTAAGAATGGGTCCTCAGATAATTCAACACTAGTATTTTATGGAAGCGATTATATATTTTGGAGTATGAGAATGAAGATTCACCTGATGGCACTTGGAAATGAAATATGGGAAGCAGTTGAAAATGGATACACACCACCAGCTACTCCACCTATAGATAAATATGGTAAGCTTCTACATCATTACAATTCAAAAGCAATGAATGCAATTTTGAGAGGTTTGCATAGAATAGAGTTCATAAAGGTTATGCATTGCAAATCAGCAAAAGGAATTTGGGATAAGTTGCAAAGCATATATGAAGGAGATAAAAGTGTCAAAAAGGTAAAGATACGAAATCTCAAAGGACAATTTGAAGATTTAAGAATGAAGGATGAGGAAAACATTAGTACTTATCTACTTCGTGTAGATGAGGTTGTTAACGCCATGCAAGGACTTGGACTTGAGATTGAAGAATCTGATGTTTGTGATAAGATCTTAAGATCTCTTCCAAAAAGGTTTAGTGAAAAGATCTCTGCTATAGAGGAATCAAAATATGGTGATATTTTGACAAGAGATGTATTACTTGGTATTCTTACAGCTTTTGAGATAAGAACAAAAGAGGAACCTAATCTCCAGAAGGAAGCAACCTTCAAAGCTACTAAGAAGACAAAGGGCAAGAAGTCAGATTCAAGCAATGAGTCATCCAGTGATGAAGAAGCAAATTATGGCAGAAGGAATAAGGATCCAAGAAGATTTAAAGATGCAAAATCTGTTAGATGTTTCAATTGTGGAAAGTATGGTCACTATGCAACTGATTTTCAAGAAGCTAGAAATAGCAATGATGAAGAAAAATAGGATCATAAGAATAGGGAATCAAAAAAATACAGGTACCAAAAGAAAGGTAAGGATGGACAAGGCAAACAAGGAAAGAAGTTCTTTCAAAGACAAAAGAGGAGTTACTATGCAGACAAGGCAAGTAAGTACTCAAGTGATAGTGATAATAGTTTCTTAGATAATGATAAAGATGAAGTTCTATTTCTGATAGAAGAAAAAGAAGAAGTTAAGAAAAGGTCACCAATAATTCTCAAGTGTTTTAGATGTGGTAATTTTGGACATCTTGAAGATAGTTGTACAAAGAATGGTTTCAGTTTCAAGTGATGATGAATATGAAGATACACTTGAAGGACCAGAAGAGAATATTCTAATGGCACTAGAAGAAGAAGGAGGTGATCCTATAGAAGACAAGTCAGAAGAGAATGAAGATGTTTTCAAAGGCAAACAAATAGAGGAAGAATCAGAAAAAGGAGAAGTTGATCTTGAGGGAGAGCTTATTTATGCTCTTAACACATTAAAGAAGGTAAGAAAGCAAAACTCCCAACTTGAGCTTCAGTTTCAAGAATGTGATGAAGAGAGAGGAAAGCTTATAGAGGATCTAAACAAGTCAATGGCTAAGACAAAGAAGTTCAAGGATAAGTTAGAAGCAAAGGTCTTAGAATGTGAAATATTAGAACAAGAAGTAGCTCTACTAAGGGAAGAAGTAGAAAAGTCTAAGGATAAGCTACACAAGTTTGGAAAGAGCTCAAAGATCTTAGATAAGATGATCAAGGTACAAAGAAGCCTACAACAAACAAAACAGGTCTTGGTTTTGAATATGTACAAAAGAAACAAGAAGAGGAGTCAACCTCAAGTTCTGAAGAAGAAGAAACTTCAGAAGAAGATAGTGTAAGAGAAAGTGAGACTTCTGAGGATGAGTTGGACAATAGAAAGTTCAACAAGGAAAGAAACAATGCACAAAGGAGAAACATATGGAACATGAACCAACACAGGGTAAAAGAGACTAAGAGACCAATGAGGTCAAGGCAAGGAAATTTCAATGGATGATGTTTCTCATGTCACATATTTGGGCACAAGGCTTCACAGTGCAAGACACATGAAAGACAAGAATATGGAGAACTTCAGAAACAGGTAACTTTTTCATGGGTATTGCTACTCATGTAATCAGTTTGGTCACAAGGCAATGAATTGCAGGGTCCATGATAGGAATAGATATGGCTTCACTAGAAGAAATCCCAAGATATTTGCACCTCCAAGGAATAACAATATTAAGTGTTACAAGTGCAATAATGATGGACATACAACAAAGTGGTGTAGAGCAAAAATTCTAGAGACAAGCAGGAACAAGAATAGTCAGAGGAATCAGAAGGATCAGATGAGAAGGAAAGTGGACAAAGGTAAATATCGGTGCATGTTGGGAGTAGAAATACTCCCACCCCAGAATTAACCACCTCAAGAGGAGGTGGGGGAGGGGCTAAGCTAAGAGACTCATTCTTAGCCCCGAGCCCCAAAGGTGACCCTTTGCCATTGATGTCAAAGGGGGAGAGATTTGAGTAAGGGGGAGAGATTTGATTTAAGAAGAGAGCATTGAGTCGGGGAGAGCAGTTTCCCAGGGGGATCAAAACAAAAATAGGGAGCAGAACATAAATAGGTTAAGGAAATTTGAAAAGATAATTGGGTTGCCATCAATGACAAAGGGGGAGATTGTTGGACATTTTGAGTAGATGAGTTGTCATTGATGTCAAGAGTGAATGGTCATTGATGTCAAAAGTCAGATTGAAAGGAGAGTCCGCTTCTAGTTGGTCAAGACCCGGTTCCAGGTAGTCAAATGTGGTCCAAAGTGCAAAGAAGAAGCCCAAGCAAATAATATTATAATATTTCTTTATAATATTATATAGGGAAGTTTAAATTAATTAATATAATTTTATTATAAATTAATTATTAATTAATTTAATTAACTTATAAGTTATTTAAATTAATTATAAATTAATTTTAATATTAATTATAAGTTAATTTATATTATTTTAAATAACCCTAAGGTGGGTTATTAAAGTTGAAATTCAAATTTCAAATTCGACCATCGAGCGTTGACATGGGAGTCAAATGTCAAAGCATGTATAAAAAGTGACTCCTCCATCTTAGCCTAAGAATATATGCCTTCGAATTAATCTCGGTGTTATGAGAAAACATGCGAATAATTCTGTGAAATCAAAATATTTTCATTGTTTTTTAAGAGTGCCAAGAGGCAGGAAGAGGAATTTCACCCACCGAGGAAGGTGCCTTGGTCACCAAGCGCAGGTAGCGCAGTTGGTAACCACGATGAAAGAAAAGTTCTAGGGGTAGCGAGTGGAGGAGGTTCAAATCTACGAGAGTGTGCTTTTTGGAATATTTGATGGTGGAATAAGGTGGTGAAAGGAAGGAGGCTTCCCTTCCTTCTTTTGGGCACCTATAACCCATGTGGTGGGCACAAAAGTGCCAAAGCACTTGGAACTTGGGAGACGACGGTTAGAAACCTACTGAACCCCCTTTTGGGGTAAAAGATAAGGTATGCATTTGTTTTGGCATTGGATTTTTCGAAGGGATTAAATTTAAGCCCTAAAGTTTAATTTTTGCCTAATTTATTTAATTTATAAGGTTTTAAGGGAGTTATAAGGTTTAGGCAAATATTATTTTTGGAGATTGATTAATTAAATTTGGAGATTATAAGGTGTATTTAAGTAATTATTTTTATGTATGATTTGATGATTGCTAATTTCAAGGAGTAATAAGGTGTATTTGAGTTTGATTATTTTTGTAATTGAGGAATATTTTGAGAGAGTGTTAGTGTGATATTTTGTCATCTAACCATTGAAATTGGCAAAGAAGAAAATTGTGATTGAGATAGGTTTTGAAGGGCACTTCTACATCAAACAAAAATGTATGGGCACATCTTCCTAGTGAGTGATTGTTGAATGTTGTGAATGCTAAGTTGGAGTGAAAATTATTGTTTGATAAGCATTGTTGTTGAAGTGATTTATTGAGTGAAGAACTTGAACTAGGGTTTGCAAAGATCATGAGTATCATTGTTATGTGAGATTGTTTGATAAGCATTGTTATTGAGGTGATTGATTGAGTGAAGAACTTGAGCTAGGATTTGCAAGAGATCATGAGCATATTGTTATGTGGATGTGATAATAGCATATTGAGTATCTAACAATTATCTATATGTTTTTATGATATTGGACAAGTTCTAGTGAGGACTTGTTGAGAAAATTTGAGGTAAGTCTTAGAGAAGACTTGTGGATAAATTTGTGTGAGCTTTTGTGGAAGCTTACAATACAAGTTTGAGGATAGAGATTGTTGAGCAGATTGGACAAGTTCTAGAGAGGACTTGTGGATAGATTAGTGTGAGATTTTGTGGAAGCTTACAAGGCATATTTGAGATAAGTCTTTGAGAAGACTTGTGAGCAGAGTTGATTGATTGATTTGTTCAAACCTTGAGTTAAGGTTTGGGGTAGATCTAGCAGAGTTGATTTGTGATTAAGTCAAGCTTTGTGTTAAGGCTTGAGGATAGAGATTGAGGATAGATTTGTGCTAGATTGAAGGACTATGTTTAGTGTAGATTAGAGGACAGATATTGAGGATATATTTGTGCTAGATCGAAGGATTATGTTTAGTGTAGATTTGAGGATAGAGTTTGGTGCAAATTTGAGGATAGGTTTGTGCCAGACCAGAGACAGAGATTGAGCAGATTTGTGCTAGATCGAAGGACTGTGTTTAGTATAGATTTGAGACAGAGCTAAGAGCAAGCTTTGGAGGTGATAGAGTATAGAGGACGATAGTCTCTAGTGGATAGAGATCCATTAGCTAGGGTAGTGAGGACATGTCTTCTGAGTGAGGATAGGAGTCTTCAGTGGATAGAGATCCATTAGCTAGTGTAGTGGAGGCAGTAGTTCTTCTAGAAGATCACCAACTAGAGCTAGAGGAGAAAGGAGTTCTCCTATGGATAGAGATCCATAAACTTGATTAGGGTATTGGTGTCTCCTTTGGATAGAGGTCCATAAACATTGTAATAGGGAAAGGATTCCCAAGAGATTGATTGAGAAAATTTTAGTGAAATATTTTCTCCGTGGAGTAGCCCACATTGGGTGAACCACGTTAAATTGGTGTCTCTATTGTGTGTGGTGATTTGTGCATTGCTTTGATTACTGTTGTTGATATTGCTATTGATACATTGCATAATATTGATTGGGAAAGAAAAGTAAAAAGTGGTCTTATACTATTCACCCCCCTCTCAGTATAAGCTTGTGTTCTTCAATGGTATCAGAGCGGGTTCCTTCAAAAGAGTTTAATAGCTTGAAGAAAAATATTTCAAGAACACAATGGATTCTAAGAATGGATCCTCAAATAATTCAACACTAATATTTGATGGAAGTGATTATATATTTTGGAGTATGAGAATGAAGATTCACTGATGGCACTTGGAAATGAAATATGGGAAGTAGTTGAAAATGGATACACACCACCAGCCACTCCACCTACAAATAAAGATGGTAAGCTTCTACATCATTATAATTCAAAAGCAATGAATGCAATTTTGAGAGGTTTGCATAGAATAGATTTCATAAAGGTTATGCATTGCAAATCAGCAAAAGCAATTTGGGATAAGTTGCAAAACATATATGAAGGAGATAAAAGTGTCAAAAAGGCAAAGATACAAAATCTCAAAGGACAATTTGAAGATTTAAGAATGAAGGATGAGGAAAACATTAGTACTTATCTACTTCATGTAGATGAGGTTGTTAACGCCATGCAAGGACTTGGACTTGAGATTGAAGAATCTGATATTTGTGATAAGATCTTAAGATCTCTTCCAAAAAGGTTTAGTGAAAATATCTCTGCTATAGAGGAATCAAAAGATGGTGATATTTTGACAAGAGATGTGTTACTTGGTATTCTTACAACTTTTGAGATAAGAACAAAATAGGAACCTAATCTTCAGAAGGAAGCAACCTTCAAAGCTACTAAGAAGACAAAGGGCAAGAAGTTAGATTCAAGCAATGAGTCATCCAGTGATGAAGAAGCAAATTATGGCAGAAGGAATAAGGATCCAAGAAGATTTAAAGATGCAAAATATGTTAGATGTTTCAATTGTGGAAAGTATGGTCACTATGCAACTGATTTTCAAGAAGCTAAAAATAGCAATGATGAAGAAAAATAGGATCATAAGAACAAGGAATCAGAAAAATATAGGTACCAAAAGAAAGGTAAGGATGGACAAGGCAAACAAGGAAAGAAGTTCTTTCAAAGACAAAAGAGGAGTTACTATGCAGACAAGGCAAGTAAGTACTCAAGTGATAGTGATAATAGTTTCTCAGATAATGATAAATATGAAGTTCTATTTCTGATAGAAGAAAAATAAGAAGTTAAGAAAAGGTCACCAATAATTCTCAAGTGTTTTAGATGTGGTAATTTTGGACATCTTGAAGATAGTTGTACAAAGAATGGTTTCAGTTTTAGTGATGATGAATATGAAGATACACTTGAAGGACCGGAAGAGAATATTCTAATGGCACTAGAAGAAGAAGGAGGTGATCCTATAGAAGACAAGTCAGAAGATAATGAAGATGTTTTCAAAGGCAAAAAAATAGAGGAAGAATCAGAAAAAGGAGAAGTTGATCTTGAGGGAGAGCTTATTTATGCTCTTAAAACATTAAAAAAGGTAAGAAAGCAAAATTCCCAACTTAAGCTTCAGTTTCAAGAATGTGATGAAGAGAGAGGAAAGCTTATAGAGGATCTAAACAAGTCAATGGCTAAGACAAAGAAGTTCAAGGATAAGTTAGAAGCAAAGGTCTTAGAATGTGAAATATTAGAACAAGAAGTAGCTCTACTAAGGGAAGAAGTAGAAAAGTCTAAGGATAAGCTACACAAGTTTGGAAAGAGCTCAAAGATCATAGATAAGATGATCAAGGTACAAAGAAGCCTCAACAAACAAAATAGGTCTTGGTTTTGAATAGGTACAAAAGAAACAAGAAGAGGAGTCAATCTCAAGTTCTAAAGAAGAAGAAAATTCAAAAGAAGATAGTGTAAGAGAAAGTGAGACTTCTGAGGATGAGTTGGATAACAGAAAGTTCAACAAGGAAAGAAACAATGCACAAAGGAGAAACAGATGGAACAAGAACTAGCACAAGAGACTAAGAGACCAATGAGGTCAAGGCAAGGAAACTTCAATGGATGATGTTTCTCATGTCACATATTTGGGCACAAGGCTTAACAGTGCAGGACACATGAAAGACAAGAAAATGGGAACTTCAAAAACAAACAACTTTTTCATGGGTATTGCTACTCATGTAATCAGTTTGGTCACAAGGCAATGAATTACAGGGTCCATGACAAGAATAGATATGGCTTCACTAGAAGAAATCCCAAGACATTTGCACCTACAAGGAATAAAAATATTAAGTGTTACAAGTGCAATAATGATGGACATACAACAAAGTGGTGTAGAGCAAAAATTCCAGAGACAAGCAGGAATATGAACAGTCAGAGGAATCAGAAGGATTAGATGAGAAGGAAAGTGGACAAAGGTAAAGATAAGTGCATGCTAGGAGTAGAAATACTCCCACCCCAGAATTAACCACCTCAAGAGGAGGTGGGGGAGGGGCTAAGCTAAGAGCCCTCTCTCCCCCCCCCCCCCCCGGGGGCCCTTTTCCGTTGATGTTAGAGAGTGAGATATTTGAGTAGGGAGAGAGATTTGATTTAAGAAGAG
Organism: Wollemia nobilis; assembly: GCA_028583015.1. Taxonomy (NCBI): domain Eukaryota; kingdom Viridiplantae; phylum Streptophyta; class Pinopsida; order Araucariales; family Araucariaceae; genus Wollemia; species Wollemia nobilis. The sequence continues at coordinate 16,361,374 of JAQPPZ010002969.1, read as the reverse complement.
AGCATTGAGTCAGGGGGAGCAGTTTCCCAGGGGGAGTAGAACAAAAATAGGTTAAGGAAATTTGAAAAGATAATTGGGTTGCCATCAATGAAAAGGGGGAGATTGTTGGACATTTTGAGTAGATGAGTTGTCATTGATGTCAAGAGTGAATGGTCATTGATGTCAAAAGTCAGTTTCAGTGACTAGTGCAAGGAGAAGCAGTTCCGTAATCAGTACAAAAAGGAGAGTCCACTTCTAGTTGGTCAAGACCCGGTTCTAGGTAGTCAGATGTGGTCCAAAGTGCAAAGAAGAAGAAAAACACATAATATTATAATATTTATTTATAATATTATATAGGAAAGTTTAAATTAATTAATTTAACTTTATTATAAATTAATTATTAATTAATTTACTTAACTTATAAGTTATTTAAATTAATTATTAATTAATTTTAATATTAATTATATGTTAATTTATGGTTATTTTAAATAACCCTAAGGTGGGTTATTAAAGTCAAAATTTGAATTTTGAATTCGACCATCGAGCACCGACGTGGGAGTCAAATATCAAAGTGTGTATAAAAAGGGACTCCTCCATATTAGCCTAAGAATATATGCCTTCGAATTAATCTCGGTGTTATGTGAAAATGTGTGAATAATTATGTGAAATCAAGAGGGTTTCATTGTTTTTAAAAGTACCAAGAGGTAGGCAGAGGAATTTCACCCACCGAGGAAGGTTCCTTGGTCACCAAGCGCTGGTAGCACAGTTGGCAACCACAACAAAATCAAAGCGCTAGGGGCAGCGAGTGGAGGAGGTTCGAATCCACGGGAGTGTGATTTTTGGAAGAGTTGACAAAAAATGAAGGTGGTAAAAGGAAGGAGGCTTACCTTACTTCTCATGGGCACCTATAGCCTACGTGGTGGGCACAAAAGTGCCAAAGCGCTTGGCGCTTGGGAGACGACGGTTAGAAACTTGTCGAACCTCCTTTTGGGGTAAAAGACAAGGGTATGCATTTGTTTTGGCATCGTTAATTTTTCAGAGGAATTAAATTTAAGCCATAAAGTTTAATTTTTGCCTAATTTATTTGATTTATAAGGTTTTAAGGGGAGTTATAAGGTTTAGGAAAATATTATTTTGAAAGGTTAATTTTTGGAGATTGATTAATTAAATTTGGATATTATAAGGGGCATTTGAGTGATTATTTTTATGTGTGATTTGATGATTGCTAATTTCAAGGAGTAATAAGGTGTATTTGAGTTTGATTATTTTTGTAATTGAGGAATATTGTGAGAGAGTGTTAGTGTGATATTTTGTCATCTAACCATTGAAATTGGCAAAGAAGAAAATTGTGATTGAGACAGGTTTTGAAGGGCACTTCTACATCAAAAAAAAGGTATGGGCACATCTTCCTAGTGAGTGATTGTTGAATGTTGTGAATGCTAAGTTGGAGTGAAAAGGATTGTTTGATAAGCATTTTTGTTGAAGTGATTTATTGAGTGAAGAACTTGAACTAGGGTTTGCAAAGATCATGAGTATCATTATTATGTGAGATTGTTTGATAAGCATTGTTGTTGAAGTGATTGATTGAGTGAAGAACTTGAACTAGGGTTTGCAAAGATCATGAGTATCATTGTTATGTGAGATTGGTTGATAAGCATTGTTGGAAACAATTGAGTGAGTGTTCATAAGTTTGGACTAGGGTTTGTGAGCAAGGATTATTTCATTGAGTGATTGGTTGAGTAGATTTGGTTGAGCCTAGTCAAGTGGATGTGTTGAAGTGATAGTTCAAGTTCTGTGAAACAAATTGTTCTATATTCTAAATTGATTTGAGAAAGAGGTTGAGTGTTTGTGAATGTGAAACATATTGAGTCTCTAACAATTCTCTATATGTTTCTGTGGTAAAAAGAGAGATTGAAAGTGATTGAGAATTTTTCAGGAATAAAAATTGATGAGATATATTGTACAAGAACATATTACAATATATAGGCATAAGCCTATATGCAAGACATGACAAGTGTCAATGAAACTGACAAGTGTCAAACTAAAGAGGCATAGTGCACTTTAATTCTAACATTCCCCCTTAAAGTGCACTATCCTAACTAAAGAAACAAACAAGTCAATATTAGGTAACATTCCCCCTTAATGTTGACTTCTCTAAAAGAACCCTATCATCCTCCTTTATTACATGATTTGGTCTAGGCTCATGCTCTTTGCACTTGGCTATCCAACTATGAATAATGCTAGATCAATGGTGTATACATCTCGATCTTTTTCCATAGGGTCAGCCACTTCCATGGGTATGTTGCCTCTATAGGTCAACCTCCAGGTATGTTTCCTCTCGTAGGTCACTAACTAGATTCACCATGTACATCATCCTCCCTCATGGTGAACTCATTATAGGTGTTGGTATTTTCCAAAAAATACACCTTAATACAAATAGAAATACGAGCCATGAAATACAATAAAAAATGAGCCATAGATCCAAATGGAGGAGAAGAAGAAAGAAGAATAGAAGAGAATCTTCTGAAGTGTCTTTGTCTGTAGTCCTCAGAAGTTGATCCAAAAAAATCCTTGAATAGAGTCTAGGATGTCTATGTCTGTAGTCCTTAGAATAAGTGTCCTTATGGTGACCTTTCGTCCTATCGGAGTACATGGGTAACTGTTGGTCAGAGATATGCATTAGGTAAGGATTTGGTATTTTAGTGTGCCTTAGACCCGACCAACATTAAAATGCTGAGAGGAAGAAATGCTTCCCGTGCTGATCTCTAGAGATGGGCTGGTTCCTTTACTATTCTAACTGGAGGTTTTGAGATAAAGGAATAGGAAATAAATGGAAAATGATTGAAAGGGATGGGAAATATGGCCATAGGGTAGATAGAACAGGGGTGATGGGCTAACATAACGATAACTTAATTGTATGTAGAATCAAATAGCCATTTAATATAAATGCTAACATAAATTAAAACTAAACATCTAACATGCGTAATCTCCAGGGCTACTCCAGAGGTTCACGTTTACCAGAAGCTAAATCCAAATATTAGAATTCAAGCCTACAGATAAACAAAAGAACTTAATAGAAGATAAGCAATAGAAGACATACACACAATCAGAAGTCTAGAGTTAGATCCAGATACTATTTATATTTATAGCAAAATCTGAGTTACAACAAGCTTCTAGAAAATACCCATGCATTTATAATAAAAAGAGCGGGCTTATGTAGAGAATTCTGCCGCTTGAGCAATAAATGCTCATTAAAAAATATGGGGCAGCAAGTTGAGGAGGTTCTAATCTGTGGGAGTGTACTTTTTGGAAGAGTTGATAACGAACGAAGGTGGTAAAAGGAAGGAGGAGTACCTTCCTTCTCGTGGGCACCTATAGCCCACGTGGTGGGCACAAAAGTGCCAAAGTGCTTGGCGCTTGGGAGACGACGGTTAGAAACCCGTCAAACCCCATTTTGGGGTAAAAGACAAGGTATGCATTTGGTTTGGCATCGGATTTTTTGGAGGGATTAAATTTAAGACCTAAAGTTTAATTTTTGCCTAATTTATTTAATTTATAAGGTTTTAAGGGGATTTATAAGGTTTAAGAAAATATTATTTTGAAAGGTTAATTTTTGGAGATTGATTCATTAAATTTGGATATTATAAGGGGCATTTGAGTGATTATTTTTTGTGTGATTTGATGATTGTTAATTTCAAGGAGTAATAAGGTGTTTTTGACTTTGATTATTTTTTTAATTGAGGAATATTGTGAGAGTGTTAGTGTGATATTTTGTCATCTAACCATTAAAATTGACAAAGAAGAAAATTATGATTGAGAAAGGTTTTGAAGGGTACTTCTACATAAAAAAAAAGGTATGGGCACATCTTCCTAGTGAGTGATTGTTAACTGTTGTGAATGCTAAGTTGGAGTGAAAAGGATTATTTGATAAGCATTTTTTTTGAAGTGATTGATTGGGTGAAGAAATTGAACTAGGGTTTTCAAAGATCATGATTATCACTGTTATGTGAGATTGTTTGATAAGCATTGTTGTTGAAGTGATTGATTGAGTGAAGAACTTGAGATAGGGTTTGCAAAGATCATGAGTATTATTGTTATGTGAGACTAGTTGATAAGCATTGTTGGAAACAATTGAGTGAGTGTTCATAAGTTTGGAATAGGGTTTGTGAGCAAGAATTATTTCATTGAGTGATTGGTTGAGTAGATTTGGTTGAGCCTAGTCAAGTGGATTTGTTTAAGTGATAGTTCAAGTTCTGTGAAACAAATTGTTCCATATTCAAAATTGATTTGAGAAATACGTTGAGTGTTTGTGAATGTGAATCATATTGAGTCCCTAACAATTCTCTATATGTTTCTATGGTAAAAAGAGAGATTGAAAGTGTTTGAGCATTTGTCAGGAATAAAAATTGATGAGATATATTATACAAAAATAGATTACAATATATAGGCATAAGCCTATATGCAAGACATGATAAGTGTCAATGAAACTGACAAGTGTCAAACTAAAGAGTCATAGTGCACTTTAATTCTAACATTCCCCCTTAAAGTACACTATCCTAACTAAAGAAACAAACAAGTCAAGATTAGGTAACCTTTCCCCTTAATATCGACTTCTCTAAAAGAACCCTATCATCCTCCTTTATTACATGATTTTGTCTAGGCTCATACTCTTTGCACTTGGCTCTCCAACTGTGAATAATGCTAGATCAACGGTGTATACATCTCGATATTTTGCCATAGGGTTAGCAACTTCCATGGGTTTGTTGCCTCTATAGGTCAACCTCCAGGTATGTTTCCTCTCATAGGTCACTAACTAGATTCACCATGTACATAATACTCCCTCATGGTGAACTCAATCTAGAAGGTATTGGTCTCTGCCAAAAAATGCACCTTAATACAAATAGAAATATGAGCCATGAAATACAATAAAAAATGAGCCATAGATCCAAATGGAGGAGAAGAAGAAAGAATAATAGAAGAGAATCTTCTGAAGTGTCTTTGTTTGTAGTCTTTAGAAGTTGATCCAAAAAAATCCTCGGATAGAGTCTAGGGTGTCTATGTATGTAGTCCCTAGAATAAGTGTCCTTATGGTGACCTTTCATCCTATCGGAGTGCATGGGTAACTGTTGGTTAGAGATCTGCCTTAGGTAAGGATTTGGTATTTTAGTGCGTCTTAGACTCGACAAAAATTGAAATGCTAAGAGGAAGAAATGCCTCCCATGCTGATCTCCAGAGATGGCTGGTTCCCTTGCTATTCTAACTGTAGGTTTTGACATAAAGAAACATGAAATAAATGGGAAATTACTAAACGAGATGGGAAATATGGCCATAGAATAGATAGAACAGGGGTGATGGGCTAATAGAATGATAACTTGACTGTACATCGAATCAAATAGCCATTTAATATAAATGATAACAAAAATTAAAACTAAACATCTAACGTGCATAATATCTAGGGCTACTCTAGAGGTTCACATTTACCAGAAGCTAAATCCAAATATTAGAATTCAAGCCTACAGATAAACCAGAGAACTTAATAGAAGATAAGCAATAGAATACATACACACAATCAGAAGTCTAGAGTTAGAGCTAGACACTATTTATGTTTATAGCAAAATTCAAGTTACAACAAGCTTCTAGCAAACACCCATGCATTTACAATAAAAAGAGTGGGCTTATGTAGAGAATTCTGTCGCTTGAGCTATAAATGATCATTAAAAAAATATGGTGGTGGAAGCCAAGATAAGGATTACAACTACAGTCACAAAGTATTAACCAGGCATGGAAGAGACTAGCGACTCCTCAAAAATGTCATTGAACCCCTTCAATGCCCTAACAAACTCGGCTCGTTGGCACTACCTCCTCACTCGTGGGAACTGCTTTCATGGAAGATATGCTTAAAATCATGAAACATCCAGTCTATAAGCTTCTCAAAATGGCTATGCCTGGTTGGATAAGGATGCCCTTCAGATTGCTTATGTGGAATGCTTTCAGGGGAAACTGGCACAAAGGTCAACTGAGTCAACTAATAGGGCACCGTGAGGTGTCATGAAATAATGTGGTGCACTCCATACCGTGCACCAAATTTGGTGCACTTCCTCTTGTGCGCTCGACCTTGAGCGCATGACTTGAGTGCACCCATCCTTGGGCACACTTCCTGAGTGCACCTGGCCTAGGGTGCATAGCTTGAGTGTGCTTGACCTTGGGTGATTGGCCTGAGTGCACCCGGACTTGGGCGCACGACTTATGTGCACCCATCCTTGGACACCCGACCTGAGTGTTCCTGAACTTGGGTGCATGAGCTGAGTACACCCAGCCTTGGGTGCATGGACTAAGTGCACCCAAACTTGGGCACACAACATGAGTACGCTTGGCCTGAGTGCACCTAGCCTTGGTCACCCGACCTGTGTGCACCAAAAATTGGGTTCCCAGCCTGTGTGCGCTCGGCCTTGGGCACCCGACTTGTGTGCGCCTGGACTTGGGTGCCATGCCTAAGTGCACCTAGACTTGGGCACCCTACCTGAAGTGCACCCAGCCTAAAGTGCACCCAACCTTGGATGCACAACCTATGTGCGCTCGACCTGAGTGCACCCAACCTTGGGCACCCGACCTAAGTGAACTTGGTGTTACAGCTTCCTAGGACCATAAATTTTGATTCGTTGACCTGATCATCTATTGTAATATATCGTCGAAAAGCTTACAAAAATATCTAAAACAATGGAGTATCCAAAGATAATTTCATCCAATTTATCATCCTCTTTTAGGGCCTATGAAAATACCAACACTTCTGTATGTGTTTCGATGATCTTAAGATCTAGATGATTTCGTTGGTGAAATGCACTTCACACTTAGGCAAAATTTTATCAAAATTTCTAATGTGGTAAAAATGCCAACATTTCTGGTGGCTCATGGGGTATTTAGCTTATCTAAATGTAAATTGATCCCAAAACTTTATCCATTGGGTAACATAGTCATCCTCACTTCCTAAATTCTCACTAGTAGTAGCAGACTCTTCTCTCGATTCTTCTCCTCCTGTCCTCTCATGCTCTTCTTAGTTCTCATTGTTCTGCTCTTCGTTGCACCCATTCTGGTTGTACAATTGCCCAAGCACTTGATCTGAAAGTGATATTACCTTATCAAACCCTAGTACTCCACTTCTTACTAGTAATATTCACTCTCTAAACTTTGGGAAATAATATTACAGCAAAAACTTTGATGATTATTTTGAGTTAAAATGGAGTGCAACGATGGTCTTGGGCCCCACTTGTGATGTCATCTAGTTGGAGTGAAGCGCATGGACCTTGAGGGTGGGTCAAAGGGAATTTTTCCTTGCAAAATCTTGAGATGGAATTATGCTTCTTCTCGGGGGTGAAACTGACTTTGACTTGACCTTTTGACCTGCCCCTCAATTTTGACTTGGCCTTTGCTCTATAGAGTGCCGAAATAGGGTTTCACCCCTAAAGGAGAGCGAAACTTCTCCTCACCTGGGCACCTTATATGGCACTAAAATTTTGTGCCAGGTGATGCTAAAAATGGTACCTGGAAATTGCTATCTCCTTTTTTTCTATCTTGGAGTGCTAAAAGAAACACACACAAACTAAACTAAAAAACTTAAAATCAAACTCATCCGTACCATTTCTCTGTCGGCTCAACCTTGGCCAAAACCACACCTTCGATAGCATAAAAAAGGGGTGAAGAGACTTAAATTATTTACACAAATTTTTGTGACATGATTGGCATACCGCCACCACCAAATTGGCATTGGATGCCTACCCAGTGAATCTGCAGTGCTCTAACCAGATCTGATTGTACTTGAGCTGATATTTGAAGTTTGGTTGGGCTCCCAAAGTTTTCTAGGTTGTGAAAAAAATGCAACATGGTAGGTTATCATACATGCCAATACTTATATAGTTAATTAACAACATGGAAAATGGATTTACCACATGGGAGCCTTCTTCGAGTACTCATTGCAGGATCTTGGGTACGCGCTCCTCTAACTCCTCGATGTGACAACATAATTTTTTTGTCGATAGCCCTACTGTCAAGATCTTCTTGGGACAAGCTTCTTGAGGAGGTATGCTTATTGAGTCTTGGATGAGTACTTGTATGCTATGCTCAGGGATAGAAAAAGAGTGTAAAATTGTGTCTTCTTCACTCTCATAATCTGCCACTTGAGCCTGTTCCCCTTCTTGGTCCATCTCCTTATGGAAAATGCAAGTAATCATATTGTTCATTACTGGAGTAGTGCTTGCATATTCCCATAATTTTCCTTGGACAAGATCCATCTATTGAGCTCCACATAGCTACATTCCAGGTCTTTGCATAATTTGAGGGATCTACCATTGAAAATACTGCATGGGATAGACAGAAGCAACAATTACTAGAGAAAGTGATGGAAAGGTAGTTTCTCCCCATTGTATTTTTCCTGATAGGAGAAGTAGCTGCTCTGCTTGTACTGCTTCCTAAAATATTTAAGGGAACCTTTGTTCCCGAGATTGTAGCAGCAGGAGGCTTATGTTCAGGTGGAAAGCCCAAACATAATAGAGGTAGGCCTGGACGGGTTTTGGCTGGATTTTCTCTGGAATTATTTTCTAACTCTTGCAAAATAAAACATTGAAGTTCGTTATGCCCTCTAGAGGTGCTCTCATGATGGTGGAGAGGTGCATAAAGAGTTGAAAGGGATCTTGAGAGCCATAAAATGTGTCGACTAGTTCTCCTACCAAGTTGTTCCATGACCATATGCTCTTACGCCCAAGCATTTTATACTACTACAACGCCCTTCCTTCAAGAGATACAACCAAAAGTTAGACCATGACATATTCATGGGTTATGCCATTGAGGGTCACTAGAGCAACATCTTCAAGATGCTCTCGGACCATTCCCCCAGTGCCATTGTATTTTGTCAGGGTCTTTAGGGTACTTTTGGGAATCTCATGCTGACTTTGGAGATTCAAAGGGCTAGGATCATCCCGACTAGGATATCATACCTATGTCATTATAGTAGTGGTCTTCAGAGATCACGGTCCTTGTTGCTAAGTGAGAGTCACCAGGTGAACATTATTTTCTCCAATTATGAGGTCAATGTTGTTCACCAAACCTTGATTCCTATGGGGTGTCTTCTTTTAGCATTAAAGGCATCTACGATCAAGAAATCTAGATCTTTAGCTCAAAAGAGTCACCAGATGTTCGGATTTGACAGTTATCAAGATGAACACCAACTTCTTAATACTACTTTTGAAGTGAAATGTTTGTGTCCCACTGGGCGTGCCTGAAACTATTGGTTAGATATCTGCCTTAGGTAAGGATTTGGTATTTTAGTGCACCTTAGACCTGACCAAAATTGAAATACCAAGAGGAAGAAATGCCTCCCATGTTGATCTCCAAATATGGGTTGGTTCCCTTGCTATTCTAACTGGGGGTTTTGAGATAAAGGAACAGGAAAGAAATGGGAAATGACTAAAAGGGATGGGAAATATAGCCATAGGCCAGATAGAATAGGGGTTATGGGCTAACAACATGATAACTTAATTGTACGTCGAATAAAATAGCCATTTAATATAAATGCTAAAAGAAATTAAAACTAAACATCTAATTGTGCATAATATCCAAGACTACTCTAGAGGTTCACATTTACTAGAAGCTAAATCCAAATATTAGAATTCAAACCTACAGATAAACCAGAGAACTTAATAGAAGATAAGTAATAGAAGACATACACACAATTAGAAGTCCAGAGTTAGAGCTAGACACTATTTATATTTATGCAGAATCTGAGTTACAACAAGCTTCTCGCAAACACCCATGCATTTACAATAAAAATAATGGGCTTATATAGAGAATTTTTTTGCTTGAGCAATAAATTGTCATTAACAAAATATGGTGGTGGAAGCCAAGATAAGGATTACAAGGAAGTATAGTCATAAAGTATTAACCAAACATGGTAGAGACTGGTGACTCCTCATAAATATCATTGAACCCCTTTAATGCCTTGATAGACTCGACTCACTGGAACTACCTCCTCACTCATGAGGACCGCTTCCATGGAAGATATGCTTGAAATCCTGGAACATCCAATCTGGAAGCTTCTCAAAATGGTTGCACCTGATCAAATAAGGATACCCTTCAAATTGCTGATGTGGAATGCTTTCAAGGGAAACCAACACAAATGTCAACTAAGTCAACCGAAAGGGCACCATGAGGTGTCATAAAATAGTGTGGTGCACTCCATCTCATGTGCCCAACTTGGGTGCACTTCCTCCTATGCACCCGACCTTGGGAGCCCAGCCTGAGTTCACCCGGCCTTGGGTGCACAACCTGAGTGCACCTATCCTTGGGCACACGGTCTGAGTATACCCAACCTTGGACACACGACCCGAGTGTGCTCAACCTTGGGTTCTTGACCTGAGTGCACCCGATCTTGGGTGCACGACCTGTGTGCACCCAACCTTGGGCACACGGTCTATGTGCGCTCGACCTTGGGTACCCAACCTGAGTGCACCCAAACTTGGGTGCATGGGCTAAGTGCACCCAGCCTTGGGCACATGGCTTGAGTGTACCCGAACTTGGGAACATGGCCTATGTGCACCTGATCTTAGGCGCCTAGCCTGAGTGCACCTGACCTTGGGCACCCAGCTTAAGTGCGCCCGACCTTGGGCACTCGACCTTGAGTGCAATAGACCTTGGGCACCAAAATTGAAGTGCACCTGGCCTTGGGTGCTCGGCATGAAGTGCACTCGACCTGTGTGCGGTCGACCTGAGTGTGCCTGACCTTAGGCGCCCGACCTGAGTGAACTTGGTGTTACAGATTCTCGGGACCATAAATTTTGATCCGTTGACCTGATCGTCTATTGTAATATATCACCAAAAAGCTTACAAAAAGATCTACAACAATGGAGTATCCAAAGATTATTTCATCTAATTTTTCATCCTCTTTTAGGGCCCATAAAAATACCAATGTTTTTTTATGCATTTCACTGATCTAAAGCTCCAGATGACTTCGCTGGTGAAGTGCACTTCACACTTAGGCAAAATTTTGTGAAAATTTCTAATGTTGCAAAAATACAAATAGTAACCAGTTCTGTGCATCCGCTAGGTCTATAGATAAGGTAACTAGATACTAGGATCACTTACAAATTCCTTGGGAGTGTCGGGTTCCATCGAGAGTGCACTCCATGATACAACACATTTCAAGACCAAAAAAGACATATGGAATAGCCTCAAAATGACAAATGGACACCACCATTATATCCATCATAGAAAAACATTTTTGATGACTATAAATATCCCGATGATCTGCTATCAATGGGACCTTCAACTTGTAGAAAAACAACATGCTTCTCAAGCACCAAAAATTACATGGACTATATGGTTTCCAATTCCACTCTCCATGTGGAAAAACATGGAATCTAATTCTTTGTCTTGTATAGCAAATCTCGTACAATTGAAAATTAAAGTTTCCTTCCCACTTTACAAAAGCTTTGTGGGCCAACCAACCTTGTGGCCATACAAATAATCTCCCCAACCAACCTTGTGGCCATACATATTAATAAATTACCCTATCATATTTAAAACAAATATAGTGTGGCCCCTTTGCTTTTATAAAAGCATATATTATAATAATGAACCGCCATGTCAACAAAGCATCAAGCAACATATCCCGTCATATACCTCCATGCTTTGGATCAAGCAAACAACGACGGTGACAACACGATAATTCTCCAATGCGGGAATATCCTCCACAACAACAAAAAATGGCTTTGTTCTACCACGATGATGTTGCGACACAATAACATTGGCAGACCATGTCAGAATTGATGGAGGAAGTTTCCACATCCACTTTTAGAAAATAAAGAACACAATAGCCACCTCCAGGAATTTTTCTAGGTCATTAATTTTTATAAAATTGTCTTCTTCCTCATCGTTTGATGCAACATCTATGTCAGCTCCTTTCATTTCCACGTCAGCAGCATCGACGCCATCGTTACTATGATGCTACAGCTACGGTGGGATCAATCCTTAACTACACGATCAGTTCATCATATTTGGTGGATACTTTAGGCCTTGAAGTAATAAAAAAATAGACTTTGTCCACTTGAAATTTTGATGATCTAAGTAATAAAAAAATAGACTTTGTCCACTTGAAATTTTGATGATCTCGAACGGTGGAAGAAGGGAAATAATTAAATACAGTCGCATATCATGTGAAAAAAGAAACGTTCAGGACCAATCATCCTAGAGCTACTACGTCTGTGCATCGAGAAAAAAAATAAGCTGCTACATCTGCACGATCGAGAATAGCACGAGAAAATCTCGATTAAGAAAAAATATCTCCTGATTGAACTGTATGGGCTTCCTCGTAATCCATGCTCAAAAAATTTGCATTGAATATGGGAGGTTTTTCGTATATTTAAAAAAAATGACCGGAGGGCACACTTCAGGGGGCACCGCTCGTGATTCACCACATCATAAAATCACCCTCCATAAACTCTTGAAAATAATTTATTTCGCTGGTCATCTTCTAGGCTGTAGCAAATATGATGAAAATAAAATTTTCATCGATTTTATCTTCAAAACTACAAAACACATCAAAGTGTGCGCATACTAATGGGAAAAATTTGTAGCTCCTCTCATCACATGCAGTCTTTCGTATACGTCGATGTTTTTCGTAGCTGATGGCTATCGTGAATAACATCATGATGGTGCTGAAGCAAAAATGAGAACACTGAGTAGAGCTATTGATGTATGGAAGAGTGATGCACCACTTTGAGTGTATTCTATGGCCTGATATTCTAATATCCTCCACGAGGGCGTAGCAAAACCAAAATTTATGTTGAGAAATCTCTTTGACCAAAGGAAATATTCTCACATAAAATGCACTCCTCGTTGTAGATTGACTCTAAGAACTCCGCTGCACAAAAAAATAGGACAAATAACAACATAATATGGAGGCTTGCACACAACCTTCAACATTAGAAAAAAAATGGAGGCTTGCTGTGACCGCTTCAACTCTGCTAGTCATTCATATCTAGCCTTCTACAGATTTCACCATTGTTTAGAATCAATAGCAGCAACTCCAGAGTAAAAAAAATAACTACGGCTATCGCTATGAGAATTCAAAGGAACAAAGGATCCCCAAATTAGATCCATTCATAAAAAAATGAGATTCGTCTTCAGATTGGTGCAGCTATGCAAATCACATTACTAACTACGTAATTCATGGGGAAAAGCAAGTGAAAAACGATAAAAAAATTGTGATTTTACCACGAATTATATGGGCTAATGTCACTAATTCACACATGACAAAAAATGTCATCCCTCCATTTATTTATGCCAAAAATTCATCACCATCAAACAAAAATCACACCAAAAAAAAAACTCAACATCCGTCCTCCAGAATAGACGAGCGTTGACGATCATCTGTAAAAAATAGTACAACACCACCACTGTAGCATCATCTTCAGCTTCTTGTCCAGCTTGCTCCAATGAGCATGAACCTTCTTGATCATCTAGATGTGATGCTGGTAAACAGATTCAAAGTGACGCGAAAGGTCTTGCGCAAAGGAGCTTCCGGCAGCCATCACATTGCCATTTAAATTCTCGCATAAAATTTTTATGGTGATTAAATTGCTTTGCTGGAAAATAGTTCACAGTGGGAAAGCTATCATGCCATTTGTGGATTTGGCACATCCATCTTGTGCTCCACGCATCCTTATGAAAATACTTCTAGGTCTTCGATGAAATTTGGCTACTATGAAACTGCAACACGTCCCATTCCTCTCAACTGTACTGTTGTAAGCCCCTCCATTGGGCGGTTCGTAGAAGCTGTATGATTTTCCAATGTCTTCAAAGCAACATAACAAAAATATAAACCTGCAAAATAAAATTAAAAAAAATAATAGCAAATCAGTGTATCCCATTTTTCATTCCTCTGTGAAGGAACTACTTCTATGGACAAATACACAATAAAACTTTCCCCATTACACAAAATTGGCTTCATAGGTTTTTCTTCAACTTCTAGTTTCTGATCCATCTAGCAAGAGATGAAGAGCATACTTCCTAGTTGAAGAAAAAAATGAAAAAAATGGGGGAGGAGGGATTTCCATGAGGGAAATCCCCCCTCAAGCTCACAAGGGTAGGAGACGCCTGGGGCTTTGATACCAATTGTTAGGAATAAGAATTGATGAGATATATTGTACAATAACATATTACTATATATAGGCATAAGCCTATATGCAAGACATAACAAGTGTCAATAAAATTGAAAAGTGTCAAACTAAATAGGCTTAGTGCACTTCAATTCTAACAACATTGTGGTGAGTGTGAAGCATATTGAGTCTCTAACAATTCTCTATATGTTTCTATGAGATTGGACAAGTTCTAGTGAGGACTTTTTGAGCAGATTTGTTTTAAGTCTTGGTGAAGACTTGTTGAGCATATTGGACAAGTTCTAGTAAGGAATTATTGAGCAAATTTGAGGTAAGTCTTAGAGAAGACTTGTGGATATATTTGTGTGAGCTTTTATGGATGCTTACAATGCAGAGTTTGAAGACAGAGATTGAGAGCTGATTGGACAAGTTCTAGAGAGGATTTATGGATAGATTAGTGTGAGCTTTTGTGGAAGATTACAAGGCATATTTGAGACAAGTCTTTGAGAAGACTTGTGAGCACAGTTGATTGATTGATTTGTTCAAACCTTGAGTTGAGGTTTGGGGTATATCCAATAGAGTTGATTTGTGATCGAGTCAAGCTTTGTGTTAAGCTTGAGGACAGAGATTGAGGATATATTTGTGCTAGACTGAAGGATTGTGTTTAGTACAGATCAGAGAACAAATATTGAGGATATATTTGTGTTAGACCGAAGGACTGAGTTTAGTGTAGATTTGAGGACAAAGTTTGGTGTAAATTTGAGGATAGGTTTATGCCAGAACAAAGAAAGAGATTGAGCAGATTTGTACTAGATCGAAGGACTGTGTTTAGTGTAGATTTAAGACAGATCTAAGAATAAGCTTTGGAGGTGACAAAGTATAGAGGATGATAGTCTCAAGTGGATAGAGATCCATTAGCCAGGGTAGTGAGGACAGGTATTTTGAGTGAGGATAGTAGTCTTCAATGGATAGAGATCCATCAGGCAGTGCAGTGGAGGTAGAAGTTATTCTAGAATATCACCATCCAGAGCTAAGGAGAAATGAGTTCTCCTATGGATAGATATCCACAAACTTTATTAGGGGATTGATGTCTCATTTGGATAGAGGTCTATAAATACTATAATAGGGAAAGTGTTCCCAAGAGATTGATTGAGAAAATTTTACTGAAATATTTTCTCTATGGAGTAGCCTACTTTGATTGAACCATGTTAAATTGGTGTTTCTATTACGTGTGGTGATTTTTACATTGCTTTAATTAATGTTGTTGATGTTACTATTGATGCATTGGATAATATTTATTGGGAAAGAAAAGTAAAAAGTGATATTATACTATTCACCCCCCTCTCAGTATAAGCTTGTGTTCTTCAATTTATGCACATGCAACTAGGTTGGAAAACTTCATAGTCTTTCATTTTACAATATAGAAGTACACTATCCAAGTGTCCATCCTCCATGCACTCTTCCAACTCAAGCACTTCTTCTTTTTGGTTCATGTTAGTTTACTCGATCTTATTTCTTTGATGACGAGTTATCAAATTCATCAAACATTGCTAAATCCATGCTAGTGGACTAGTTCTTTACATTTATTATGCATATGTGATAGAATTTCTTAAAATCCAATAAATCCTTCTTACAATTGTGGTTTACCTTATCTATGCATAATTATCCACATCCCAACAATGCATCGTAGGTTAGTTTTTACATATTAATTACCAAAAAATCTAAAATGAACATTTGTTTGACAATTTTTACCTTTTGTGAAATCAAAACTCTTTTCATCTCATTGTTGTATTGGTCTATGCTATATAGTCAAAAATTGGGCTACCAAATATTGGTGCCCCTAAATCCTTCTACGTCTTCTTAGATAGTATGTCTACATTTGAACCCTTGTAAACAATCACTTGTGTTAGCTTATGATCCAACAAATCAATATGGATCAATGTTGGTTTCTTCCTAACATCAATCATCAATATTTTCATGTTAATGTACTAATCCTTTGCTACTTTCCTCATCTCTAGGCATTACAAATCTTCTAATCTCCTTATCCACACTATCTCTCCAAGCATTGCTTAAAGCTTTAGTACCATACATTGTAAACTAGACATCTTCATCACAACATTTGTATCCAATACATGTGTTGCCAACTATTTTACTGATGTCTCTTCATCTTTAATGATGATTGTTTTTTCTCATGATTGATATTTTTCATTTCATCCTCTAGTTGCAAACATGCTTCCTACCATTTATCCTTCTTCTTAGCAAGGTTTTAGTACTGCTTCATCTTTTATGCTTATGATAGAGTCACCACCAACACATGTTCGTCCTTATTTGCTTATTTTTGGTCCACTTGAGTCTCCTCTATGCCAATAAAGTTGATATTTTGTAAGTTACTTGTGCTCATCTTATTTGCACAATTTTTATCCTTATGGATTTAGGTCCACACCATCTACACATCATTGCAATATTTCTCCCACTTTGTTCCATAAAATCCCTATGCAGTTTCATGTGAAGTGTTCCCATTCCTGATATATTTTGCATTGTATGATTGGCATTCCATCAGAGTCATTGTAATATTCCTTCACATCCACATCCTAAAATTTGCTTTCCTAATTGCGTTTATCATCTTCCTTGGTGGTTGTTGTGGTATCCACCACTTATTGTTCTTTATTTTATCTTTGAATTTCTAGGTTTATCATCTTTCACCTCCTTTTACATAATTAGTGTTTGATATCACAAACTTCTTAGATTGAATGGAAAATTTGCAATAGCATGACCTACAATATCATAGATATTGTAATATGTTTTCTTTGGGCAATTCATATTGGTATATCCTTCTAATTTGCAATCAAAACACCAAATGTGTTTTTTTTGCCTTCATATTTTTGTTGATAAGGTTGGAAGAAGGGGTTTTTGAAAGGGCCCCAACCCTTTTACATTGTCACACAACACATATATGCCTCATTTTTAATGCAAAATGGGATAATACATAGGTCCTCCTATTCAAGGATACAACCCATATTAAACTACATGAACTATCCCATATATCCTTAACTATATAATACAATCTATTACAAACTTAGACACAAATATAACACCAGCACCACTAAATAAACTGAGACCAAGACTATAGAAAAATATTGATGCAAGAAACTAAACCAAATAGACTAAACACCATATTGACCAACCCAATATGACATAAAATATTCATTCCAAGTGTTGTCCTTTCAGCATGCATGTAGTCGCAACCATGCGTTCTTCCTTCTTGGCCAAGGTGATCAACTTGATTTTGGTATCCATTACAAACTCCTAAATTTGATTGATGATCCCATTGAAGTATTTGGTACTACATTGTACTGAGGAGGCTAGATCATCCAATAATATCAGATTGGTACCTAAACTAGTCATAGCAATAAATATTTCAGTATCACCTTAAGAAACCTTGGGCTCCTTGACATGAACCTCTTCTTGCACCATGGCCTTCATAATATTCTAATACCCATCCTTAGATTGATTCATAAAAGTCAGTCTCACATCCTCTAGATTATCCATTTGATAATTATCCTCACCATCCTACAATAAAAGCTTAGGAAATGCAATAATCTTCCAGATACACCAGATGGGACTTTCAAGGGGCATTGAGACCCCTTACATTCCAAGAAATGACCTTCATTTCTTAGATCTAGTAGGTTGCTTCTTCCTACTTAGATTAAGAATCATTTGGGTTCCATTAGCCACATCCATAGTTGTTTCTCTCTATAAAACCTCCTTATTTGAAGGTTTACCAAGTGGTTTAGATTCTCTCCCTACATCAATTCTAGTCTTCTTACTATTCCTTATTATTTTGGATGCAGTTTTATTCCCCTTTAGTGATAATCTCTTTTGGCTAGATCCATGGGGCATCATATTTTATTTTTATCCCTTGTTAACCTTAGGTGTTATAAGCTCTTTTCCCAACACTTCATCAGTATTTTCATCCTCAATTTCAAAAATTTTATCCATTTTCTCATTTACAGTTTTCTCCTTTTCCTCATCTAGGTTTTCCAATGAATCAAATGGATTTTTGGTAGGAATTTCATTTATAGAAAGACTTGGAATAGAAATAGAAGGGAATACCTTAATATGATCATCCATAATCTCACCCTCTTCAAACAAGGCAATAGCTAATCCACCATATTTCTTGTAGGAATTCATTTGGTCTTCATCATTTGGTCCTTGCTTTTCAAGATCATATTTCATCATTTCGCCTACATTTGTTCCAAATCTACTTTTCTTGTTTCTTCCTAGGATGATTAGAGAAAAAAATTTAAACATGAACAAATTTAAAACACACATTACACTTGACAAGAAAATTCTCAAATTCAATGACTTGCAAAAGTATTTGGCAGATCTTTCTCTAGATTTATATTAACATAAAATATTGCAGAGATCAGCCTAGATCTCTTAGTTTTGGATAAATCAATCATTATAAGTTATCCAAAATCCTTTACAATCCCTTCAAAAATATCCTCCTACCACAAATGCAAAGGAAGTCCAAGTAATCTGATCCAAACTGGAGCCTATAGGATGTTTTGGCTATAAGGATCAAAATTCAGAGTCCAATGCTTCATATACAAATCCCTTCTCCAAAAAACCAAGGACCCTTTTGAAAAATGTGATCCACATCCTTAGTGCAATTCAATTTAACTAGAAAAAAATTGTTAGAAAGGGTCATGATCTCCATAAACCCCAATGGTTTCCATTTAGAATGGGACCATTTTTAAATTGAATCCAAATTAGGTCTAGCACCCAAATATTTTCTAGTTAAACATAGACCACATTGTGTCACACCCATTTCAGCCAATTCATCTGGTATAGTTAGTTTTCCTTTCTCCATTGCTAGATTTAAATTCTTATATAGTATTTTTTACTTTTCTCTAACAATGTCCAACCATGGTCAAGCTCCACGATTAAAAAAATTACAATGAACCCACTTATATTTAGCCCAATACCCATCAGATCTGGACTAATCCTTTGGTAGGGACTTCTCCAGTGAAATCATTGAATCTCCAAATTCACCATGAGGATGAAAATGGTCCTCATCATTCCAATAATAAAACTTTGAATCCTACCCTAAGTCATGCATCATTATTATTCCAATCATGAAACTCTAATTTGCAACATTATTGCAAGTTGATCAACCATCGACTATTGAGGTGATGGATCAACCATAGGTTGTTGAGGTGATGATGGATCAACCATAAGCTACTATGATGGATCCACCATATGTTTTTGAGGTGATGATGGTAATGAATCAACCTCAAATTGTTGTGATGATAACAACAACGGATCAACCACAAGTTGCTAAGGAAATAATGGCAATGGATCAACCACAATCTATTGAGGTGATGATGGATCAACCATAAGCTACTACAATAATTATGGATCAACCATAGGCTACTACAATAATGATGGATCAACCATAGACTACTAAGATAGCGAATCAACCATAGATTATTGAGGTAACAATGAATCATCCATAGGTTGTTACAACAGATTAACCATAGGATGCTAAGGTGAAAGATCAACCGTAGATGGTTAGGGTAGTGACGAATCAACCATAAGCTATTAAGTTGGTAGATCAACCATAATATGCTAAAATGGTAGAAGCTCAACCACTAGATAATAATACAATAGATCAACCATAGGTTGTTGCTGTGGTGGTGAATCAACCACAAGCTACTGCAGTAGATCAACCATAGGCTGCTACAATGATGGTGGATTAACCATCGACTACTGGGGTGATGGATCAACCATAAGTTATTGATATTATGATGGATCAATCATAAATTTCTATGGTAGATCAACCACAAAATATTAAGGTAACATATTAACTAGAGGTGACTACAAAAATGACGTATCAACCATAGGCTACTGAGATGACGGATCAACCATAGGCTACTATGGCGATGATAGATCAACCTTTCCAAAGCTATTGTTAATCATTTCATCTTCACGATAATATTTTCATATTATTTATCATTCTCTCTAGGTGACACTCATATCATCTCTATCACTATCAAAATTGTTGTCATGCTCATGACTCATACTTCTTCCTCTACCTGCTATTGTTTTCATTTTGATTTTTATCTTTAATGTATTTTCAAATACTTACTTATAAGTGGTTGGTGGAACCACTTTGACCTTTTATTATACCTTTGTAGCATTCCATATAACAACCATAATTTATGTATCTCATCAGCCAATTTGCCTCCATTATACTAAGTTCTTTTAAACAACAATTATAAGACTTAATATGCTTTTCCTTCTTTTACTTCCATGAATAAAATCCAATGATGTCTATGTCATCATGAAGCATTCAAAATTATTTATTGAATTTAGTATTTAACTCAACCCATTCCATGAAGGGTTATTCTCACTTTAAATGCCAATCAATCGCTACTCCTTGTCATGTTGTTGGAAATAATCTTAGCGATACATCTTGATTGGTTACTTCATTATCATTCCATATGGATCATCCCTCCCATATCCTATGAAGTTTAAACACTTTTTCTTACCAAAAAATACAACAATAATCACCATTTTTGGTGGTTATTCGTTGGTCTCTTCTCCACTCAATAAAATTTGTATTGATGACCAATTGTTTGCAAATAATCTTTGACCACTTTCTAGTGTGCTTATGCTTTGTGATATTCTTCATAAATACACAAGTGTTGGTTATGGTATTTTGAGCACATCTCCTATGGTTTCTCTTGTGCTTGACTCTTATCCTTCATACCTCTAGGTACTATCCCTTACACTTATTTTAGAGTCAATATTTTCCCTGCCTTGTCCTATGCATGATACACATTGGTGCTTCCTTTACCAATTTTATTAGTATGCATCTTGTGCATCCACTTGTATTTCATCCTCCATCATTATAAATAATGTTTGCCACCTTTATTCATATCCTTTGTTTAAACTTACCTCTTCTTTATGGTTCCATATTTATTCCAATTGTGGCATG
This sequence comes from Wollemia nobilis, assembly GCA_028583015.1. Taxonomy (NCBI): domain Eukaryota; kingdom Viridiplantae; phylum Streptophyta; class Pinopsida; order Araucariales; family Araucariaceae; genus Wollemia; species Wollemia nobilis. Next base: position 16,340,248 of record JAQPPZ010002969.1, on the reverse strand, counting down.
TGTATCTCTTGTTGGGAATGGGGATGAAGAACAATTTATTTAATATAGCATTTCTTACATGAAATCAAATATAAAGACAATAGAGTATAAATACAAATTATACAATATTAAACTTTACATTGATTCATATGTGATACATATTTTTTACTATATTTATCTCTCATCAGCCATAGTTTTATACATCATGGAATCCCTTCACATTCGAGAAACTCTTCAATATTTGTAGCTCTTGGCATTTCACCTTCATCTATCTTTTCATATTCATATTCAATATCACGAGAGATATGTATCTCTTTTTCCTATTATTAGTTTTATATGACAAATAATAATACTAATAATTATCCACCTAATTATTACATAATGCCAAATAATGTAATATAATCTAAGACTCCCTCATATTACATTATTTGTTACAAATATCATTCTTTGGCTCTAGATTTGGCTCTATCATTTTCATTTGTTGGCTAGATTTCACTCTGTTGGCTTTGGATCCTCTAGCTTTGGCTTGATTGGATCTATGTAACCTCTAGTAGGTTTACTTATATGAATTTTTTAGGTTTACCTCTAGGTCAATACCTCTAGGTTCTCTACCTCAAGGTCACCTCTCGACCATCATTACCTTTAGGTCACTGCTTTGGGTCACCACTAAACCATTAAAACCTTAGGGTTGCTGTTGGTCATCAGATTCTCCTAGGTAAGGATTTTGAATATATGTACGCGCCCTAGACCTGGACCAACATTGAAAGGCCGAAGGGAAGAGATGCCCCTCATGCCAATCTCCGGAGAAAGGCCGGATCCTATGCTAAACTACTTGGGTGTTTGAAGATAAGAGTGCAGGAAAGAGATAAAAGGGATAAGGGTTAGAGAAATAAATAAAAAGGGGTAAGGGAGAGAGATTGATGATTTGAGGTGGGAGAGAATAGGAAGCATGATCGCTAACAGACAACTTGAATAGCAGCAAGGAACACCAAGAGTGAAACAAAAGAAACGTAGTATCAACCTTCCTATGTATCCTCCCGAACAAGTTTCAGGACACTGTCCTCGATTGCACACCGGACGTAGAGTTTAGCATCTCAGTCTACAAACAAAGAGAGATAGAAGAATCAAGCAAGGCAGGCAGCATAAAAGAAAGTCAATAGGATGTTTTCCAACTCCTATGTATCCTTCCGAACGAGTTTAAGGACACTGTCCCCGATCGCACATTGGACGTAGAGTTCAGCATCCAGCATACACACGAGGAGAGATAGAAGAATCAAGCACATAAGGTAGCATAAAAGAGAAGAATTGAGCTCAAAGTCTCTTAGTATTAATCGCAGGACATCAAGTTACAACAACTTTCTAGCAGATAGTTCCCCCCACTTTTACATTATAAAATCTAGGTTTTTATAGAGGACCCGACCCTCTGAGTCATTATTACACAGAATGGTGAAGTATACAATTGAGATCTATGAATTTGGCTCCTCGTGGCCCTCGAGACTGAGCTTTCAAATCCATTACCAGAACTGGTAACTGTGACCGAGTCGACCGTGGAAATATGCAATGATGATCCGTCTGAGTGTCCTTGGTCTCTAGGTGCAATGCTCGAGTGGTTGCCATGTTTGACTGATACTTCACTTCCAATTGCTAGAAATGAGCAGCGAGCTTATCGGGCACGTAAAGATGCATTTACGGGGCATTTTGATGGTCTCAGGAAAATACCCGGCTTGGGGTGTGTGCCCTTCGCAAAAAAGCAACATGTCACAATATCGTGACATTTCTATGCCTTCAGCTTGGTCCTTCTTGTTGCATCACGAAAATATGACGTGTCGCGATATCGTGACACTTTTCGTCCTTTGCCCTTTTCTCCTTGCTTTGGTCGCAAAAATGCGACATGTCATGATATCGCGACAACTTTTCCCTTTTGGCACTTCTTCTTCTTGTTGGTCGCAAAAATGCGACATGTCATGATATCGTGACACTTTTTGCTTCTGGCGCTCTCTCCTCGCTGTCGATCGTGAAAATGCGACATGTCGTGATATCGCGACACTTTTTTGCCTTCAGCTTGGTTCCTCTTCTTGCATCACGAAAGTGCGACATGTCGTGATATCGCGACACTTTTCTTCTTCTACTCTTCTTGTCACTTTCGGCCTCGAAAATGCGACATGTCGCGATATCACGACACTTGTATGCTTTCAGCTTAGTTCTGCTTCTTGCATTGCAAAAATGCAACACGTCACGATATCGCGATGCTTTCTTGTTCTTGTGCCTTTTCTTCACTGTCGATCACAAAAATGTGACATGTCGCGATATCATGACGCTTTCTATTTCTGCCCTTCCTCCTTGCTGTGGGTCACAAAAATGTGACATGTTGCGATATCGTGACACTTTCTCGCCCTGGTGCTTCTTCTTGTTGTCGACCATGAAAACGCAACATGTCGCGATATCATGACAGCTTTTGTCCTTTGCCTTTCTCCTCGCTTTCGGCCACGATTTTGCGACATGTCGCGATATCGTGACACTTTTCCTGCTTGCTCTGCCTTCTTGCTTTCGACCGCGATATTGCGACATGTCGCGATATCACAACACCTTTCTCTTCTTTTGGCGGAGCTATCTTCTTTGGCTTGTTCGGGAGTGAAGCTCTTCCTTCTTCATTCTGTGTACAAGGGGATGGCATTGAAAGGCAAAATTGCTGCAACACTTACAAACAAAAAGAAATACTCTTGCAAAAGGAAATTTTTTGATTTTTTTCTACCCCTTGTGCAATGTGACAAAATTGTCAACATTCTTGGCGGCTCGTGGGGCATTTTGCTAGTCTGAATGCAGAGATCCTAGGCCTTTATCCATTGGGCAACAGAGTCATTCCCATTATCTTCTCCTTTGACCATTCACTGACAGCAAATATATATATATTTTTTTGTTTATGCCTAAGCTCCTAAGCAACACTTAGTGCTTTCGGCACTTATTTACTAGCCGGGCTATTTACAGTATCTACCCAAAATTTTGTGACATCATTGGCATGCCGCTACCATAATCCCAGCTTTGGGTGCTTATCCGATGAACCTGCAATGTTCGGACCAGATCTGATTGAACTTCAGTTGATCTTTGAAATTCGGCTGGCTTCTTCTCAAAGTTTGCCAGGTCGCGAACATGGTGCAACGTGGCAGATTGTCATTCATGCCGATACCCGTACAATTGATGAATAATGTGACAAGGAGATTTTTCAAACGGGAGCCCTCTTCGGGTACCGGTTGCGGTGATGGTTGGAGCCAATACCACCATGGTGGAGACTATAGGTGAACATTCATTTCTCCACTTGTGAGGTCAAGGCTGCTCACCAAATCTTGATTCCTTCGGGGTGTCTTCTATTAGCTTAAAAAAAGGGCGTCTACGATCAAGAAATCTGGATCTTCAGCTTAGTCAGAGTCGCTAGGTGATTTTGCCAGATGAAGGCAAGCCAAAGATTCACCAACTCGGGATTCCTTAAAACATGGGGACTTTTGCCATGAAGGCACAGGTTTAGGTACTGGTCCTTATGACTTAGAGATTTTTGGGTTGAACGGAGTCGCCAGATGCTTAGAATATTTCGATAATGAGAGCATCGATTCTCACTACCACTCAGAAGGTGAGACTGACCGAGTCACACCAGGAGCTGGTTAGAACTATTGGCTTCGATGAAGATGGATTTGCGTTAAAATATGGGACCTTAACTGGTTATGGGTCTATCTAAGATAGATACAGTTGGTCCCACCGGGCGTGCCAAAAACTATTGGTCATCAGATCCACCTAGGTAAGGATTTTGAGTATATGTACGCACCCTAGACCTGGACCAACATTGAAATGCTAAAGGGAAGAGATGCCCCTCGTGCCAATCTCCGGAGAAAGGCCGGCTCCTATGCTAAACTACTTGGGTGTTTGAAGATAAGAGTGCAGGAAAGAGATATAAGGGATAAGGGTTAGAGAAATAAATAAAAATGGGTAAGGGAGAGAGATTGATGATTTGAGGTGGGAGAGAACAGGAAGCACGATCGCTAACAGACAACTTGAATGGCAGCAAGGAACACCAAGAGTGAAACAAAAGAAACGTAGTATCAACCTTACTATGTATCCTCTCGAATGAGTTTCAGGATACTGTCCCTGATTGCACACTGGATGCAAAGTTCAGCATCTCAGTCTACAAACAAAGAGAGATAGAAGAATCAAGCAAGGCAGACAACATAAAAGAAAGTCAATAGGATGTTTTCCAACTCCTATGTATCCTTCCGAACGAGTTTTAGGACACTGTCCCCAATCGCACATCGGACGCAAAGTTTAGCATCTAGCATACACACAAGGAGAGATAGAAGAATCAAGCACAGAAGGCAGCATAAAAGAGAAGAATTGAGCTCAAAGTCTCTTAGTATTAATTGCAGGACATCAAGTTACAACAACTTTCTAGCAGATAGTTCCCCCCACTTTTACATTATAAAATCTCGGTTTTTATAGATGACCCGGCCCTTTGAGTCATTATTACACAGAATGGTGAAGTATACCCTTAAGATCGGTGAAGTTGGCTCCTCGCGGCACTCGATACTGAGCTTTCAAATCCATTACCAGAACTGGTAACTATGATCGAGTCGACCGCAAAAATATGCAATGATGAGTCATCTGAGTGTCCTTGGTCTTTGGGTGCAATGCTCGAGTGGCCACCATGTTTGATTGATACTTTGATTCCAATTGCCAAAAATGAGTAGCGAGCTTATCAGACACGTAAAGATGCATTTACGGGGCATTTTGATGGTCTCGAGAAAATACCCGGCTTGGGGTGTGTGCCCTTCGCAAAAAAGCAAAATGTCACGATATCGCGACATTTCTACGCCTTAGCTTGGTGCTTCTTGTTGCATCGCAAAAATATGATGTGTCGCGATATCGTGACACTTTTCGTCCTTTGCCCTTTTCTCCTTGCTTTGGTCGCAAAAATGCGACATGTCGTGATGTCACGACAACTTTTCCCTTTTGGCACTTCTTCTTCTTGTTGGTCACGAAAATGCGACATGTCGTGATATCATGACACTTTTTGCTTCTGGCGCTCTCTCCTCACTGTCGGTCGTGAAAATGCGACATGTCGCGATATTGCGACACTTTTCTGCCTTCAGCTTGGTTCCTCTTCTTGCATCACGAAAGTGCGACATGTCGCAATATCGCGACACTTTTTTTCTTCTGCTCTTCTTGTCGCTTTCGACAACAAAAATGTGACATGTCGCGATATCGTGACACTTTTATGCCTTCAGCTTAGTTCTGCTTCTTGCATCGTGAAAATGCAACACGTCGCGATATCGCGACGCTTTCTCGTTCTTGTGCCTTTTCTTCACTGTCGGTCGCAAAAATGCGACATGTCGCGATATCACGACGCTTTCTGTTTCTGCCCTTCCTCCTTGCTATGGGTCACGAAAATGCGACATGTCACGATATCGCGACACTTTCTCGCCCTGGCGCTTCTTCTTGCTATTGGTCATGAAAACACAACATGTCGCGATATCACGACACTTTTTGTCCTTTGCCTTTCTCCTCGCTTCCGACCATGATTTTACGACATGTCGTGATATCGCGACACTTTTCCTGCTTGCTCTGCCTTCTTGCTTTCGGCTGTGATATTGCGACATGTCACGATATCGTGACATCTTTCTCTTATTTTGGTGGAGCTATCTTCTTTGGCTTGTTTGGGAGTGAAGCTCTTCCTTCTTCATTCTGTGTACAAGGGGATGGCATTGAAAGGCAAAATTGCTGCAACACTTACAAACAAAAAGAAATACTCTTGCAAAAGGAATTTTTTTGATTTTTTTCTACCCCTTGTGCAATGTGACAAAATTGTCAACAGTTGCCTCTCTAGGTTAGCCATTGAAACAATCATTCGATAATTACCTCTAGAAAATCACCGCTGAACTATATCATTGGAATCATGCACATCCTTGTTATCTTCCACATAAGAATTATTTTGCAGGTCCTTATCACTACAAGTAATCTTCCAAGCTATGCTTGGATCATAATCTTCTAATAATAAAATAATTTATCCTAAGTTTCCTAACATATTTCACCATGGGAAAACTTACATTATTCTTTATATTCAACAAACATATTTTTCTTTTATAAACACAATTTAATATTTCCTTTATCTTAATCCATTTTGTCACGTGTCCATCCACAATTCTTTTTTTGTTATTTTTCTTTTCTTTGTATTGACAATAATTTTTAGATTGATTATTTCCTCCAAAAATTTTACAATAATAGAGGTTCCAAAATTTCTCTATCACATTTCCATATCTTCCACAATAGCAACAACTATTCACACTGTGAATTTTGTTCCCTTTATCTCTTTTCTTTTTAAAAAATTGTGTATGATTGATGTCTGACACACATTTGGTTTTATTGTTTCCTGTTATACATTCATTATTACCTATCACAAAATTCCTTTTACCATTCCCTAATTCACTAATTCCTATTTGTCCTTCATTGTTACCTATCACAAAATTGGTATTAGTGATCTTTATTCCAATTTCACTAGCCTATCCTATCTATCCAAGGCCTTTCCACTTTGGCATTATTTCTAGTACTATGGGCTCTTTTATTCCTTGCTCATATTTTTACAAACTTCTACCTTTGTATCCCATTTTATTTAATTACTTTAAACCAATCCTTTTAGTATACCTTTCAAAGTAACCAAATTCATCATCACACTAGTCAATTTCAACATAACTTAGACTATCACTATCCTTGTCATCTAAATCCTTGTTGTTGTCACTATCAATTCTAGCAATATGACTATTACAAGCCCTTTTCTGTACAATCATGAACTATATTCAAATATTTTGTGCTACATGATATATATTCTCTTAGTATCACAACATGCATTTCCTATCATGGATTTCAAGTCACTATTTATCATCTTGAGCTTCTTATTCAATTCCTTGATAAATTCAACTTGCTTTTGACATTGTACTTCTAGGATATCTAGATTAAATACTACCATACACATTTTTCTTACATTATTTATAGATATTCTCATACATTTTTTGAAGTATATTTCATTAGATGTCTTTAGATTGCAAACATGATCTTAGTTTTATGAATTCTTCATTATTTTATAACATACAATTTTGATTTTCTCTTGTCATAAAAGTCATGTGCAACTTTACATCCTTCTAATATTTGTGCCTCTTGAAAAATATATCATTTTTTATGTTTCTCTTGATATTGATATTGTCCTTATGTTTGTTGATATTCCCTTTGATTAATTTTATAAAATTTTATGACATGTCCTTTTTCACATATATAACAATACCTTTTTCTTCATTTTGATTGATTTTACGATGAAGTGGAAGGGCTTCTTGCCCTACTTTGTAATTTATTTGCTAATATAATGGAAGTGTTAGATAACTCATATCTTAATTTATTTTCTAATTCATATTGTTGGAGAATATTAACTAATTTCTTGAATGATACATTTTTGTTTGATACTTGGAGAGATGTGACCAATATTTTGAATGATTTAAGAAGTGCTCTAAGTACAACTGAAACTAGAATCCTATCTTTAACCTTTTCTCCCATGGTGTGTAATTTTGATTTTAAGTTTACGATAAATCTAATAAAGTGTTCTATATTTTCATCTTGTACTTTTAGTGAATATAATTGTGATTGTAGATGAATAATAGTAGCCTCATTTCTTCCCTTAAATATGGTACAAAGTATATTCATCTTTTGAAGTTTTAACCTCTCTTATATGTGCTTGTATTTCATATGACACCCCAAAAATTATTAACATAAGTGCTTTAGCATACCCTTATTTATATTTTTGTTTGCCTATGATATCTTCAAGACATGTTTCATCTCCAATGACTATATCCTAATGTTTTCAACTACAAGTTTTGATTCCATTTTATTTCTTTTGAGTAAAATTTTATTCCTTACATAATTGAGATTATAAGAGAAAGATTTTGGTATTTGACATGGTTGGGGTTCCTTGTGTTTTTCTTATTTCTTATGTTCAAGATGCCAAAATAATTAAGGTGTTGGTTACTGCCAAAAAATACACCTTATTATAATTATTTACAAATGAATGTGAAACCTCAAAACTATTAGAATATATTACATCATTTGGATATGATAGATTACTTTAGGTAAAATTTATCTAGATACTACATACAATATAATAAATGCACAAGTGTCATTGTGTAAGTTGTAAACGTGCAAGGTGTCCCCTTGTACAACTAGTTAGTGTTGGCCAAGGAATCCATATTCCTATATAAATGACCCCATAGCTCCATTTGAATTGTATCACTCTCTATTCATGTAATGAGATGATTTACTATTCTAGTCTCTATCTTGTGATATAATTAAATGTTACTAAATCCATTAATGGTATCATAGCTACAGTGCTTAGGAATAGGAAAATCACCATTGCTACTATTGGACCTGTTGACAATTTTGTCACATTGCACAATGGGGTAGAAAAATTGAATTCTTGTAAAGTATTTCTTTTAATTTCATGAATTTGTTCCCTTGTTTTTTTAGAAACAACATTTTCAAGCATTGCAGCAATTTTGGCTTTCCCTGCCACCCCCTTGTACATAAAATGAAGAAGAAAGAGCTTCACTGCCGAACAAGCTGAGGAAGACATCTTCGTCGAAAGAAATCGTTAAGGATAAAAACTACTTCGGCCCCGAAGTCCCTCAAAAAACTACTTCGGGTGAAAACCTTGCGAAGCAGCGTTGCCGAAGAAGAAATTCTAGCAAGGCATAAAAAAGAGCTTCGCACCCGAAGTATTTCCAGCAGCTACTTCGGGCAAAAGTTTTGCGAAGCGGAATTCAAGCGGCATTTCACAAGAACAGCTTCGCCGAAGGAAAATCGCGGTCCGAATTGGCTAAGGCAAGAAAGAACTACTTCGGGCCCGAAGTCCCTCAAACAGTTACTTCGGGCAAAAATTTTGCGAAGCGATGTTGCCGAAGCAAAATGCAAAGGAAGAAGAATGAAAAATACTTTGGGCCCGAAGCACTTCAAAAGACTACTTCGGGCAAGAAACTTGCGAAGCGGGATTTGAAGGAGCACAACATTGAAAATACTTCACCGAAAATCCGTCGAAGCACCCACTTCGGGCCCCCGTGCCAGCGAACCATTTCTACTTCGCCGAAAGTCATTGCGAAGCATCTGCTTCGGCCATCTTTCATGCGAAGTACTTTCACCCGAAGCAGTAGCGGCCATAAAGAATGCAACATCTTTCGAAGGCAAGAATGCGCTTCGGCCGAAATACCCCCAAACCGTAGTTTTGAAGAAGGTTCACGGTGAAGCATTTTTAAGCTCACCAGCGAAGTATCTACTTCGGGCGAAGGGCCTCGCCGAAGCAGTTTTGACACATCTCTCCAGCGAAGCAGCGAGAAGTGAAGAGCCCATCTTGCAAAGGAAATCTACTTCGGTGCTCGCCACCCCCGAAGCTATTTTGCGAAGCTCCTCCATGCGAAGTGCAAATCAAGGAGGATCTACTTTGGCTCGAATCCATTGTGAAGCGAAGTGCGAATGAAAATTTAGCGAAGCGCTTCAAAAGGCACGCGCTCCAAGCCGAGTATTTTCTCGAGGCGATCAAGTGCCTCATAAATGCATTTCTTTCATGCCCGATAAGCCCGTTGTTCATTTTTGGCAATTGGAAATGAAGTATCAGTCCATGATGAAGAGCCCGACGAGCATGGCGGCCACTCGAGTATTGCGCCCAGAAGCCAAGGACGCTCAGACGGCTCATTAATGCATGTTTCCATGGTTGACCCGGTCACAGTTTCCAGTTTTGGTAACAAATTTGAGAGCTCAGCCACGAGGGCCGCGAGGAGCCGACTTCTCAGGTTTCGAGGGTGTACCCCTCCATTTTGTGCAATTATGGCTCAGAGGGTCGGGTCCTCTATAAAAACCCAGGCATTGTAATGTAAAAAGGGGGGAACTTTCTGCTAGAAAGCTGTTGTAACTTGTATTCCTACGATTAATACTAAAGAGCTTTGGGCTCCATTTCTCTCTTGTATGTTGCCTTCTGCGTTTATTTCTTTCATCTTTCTTCATTTGCATACTGTAATTCTGAACTCTGGATTTAGGTGTGTGATTGGGGACTGAACCCTAAAATTTTCCCGAAGGATACATAGGAGAGGAAGACGCCGTGTTGGCCTTCTTTTATGCTGCCTATGAATAGTGTTTCTGCTATATTCACTTTTCTTAATCGTCATTACTCTGAACCCTGAATTTTGGTGAAAGGGAAAGGAGAATCCTGGAACTCGTCCAGAGGATACATAGGAGGGCTAATATTGTGTTCATTTCATTTATTCTTGGTTTTCTTTGCTGCTGTTCCAAGTTATTGGCTAGTAATCGTGCTTCTGGTTCTTTCCCACCACTAAACTACTAAAATTTCTTCCTTTACTCTTTTATTTCTTCTCTGCACCCTTACTCTGTTTATCTCTTTCTTGCACCCTTATCTTAAACACCGAAGTAGTGTAGTATAGGAGCCGGCCTTCTCCGGAGATTGGCACGAGGAGCATCTCTTCTCTTCGGCCTTTCAATGTTGGTCCAGGTCTAGGGCGCATTCATTTACCCAAATCCTTTCCTGGGCAGATTTGATGACCAACAGTTTCTGGCACGCCCGATGGGACCCGATCAGTCTCACCTTGTGAGTAGTAGTGAGAACCGATGCTCTCACTACCAAAAGACTCTTAGCATCTAGCGACTCTGTTTACCCAAGAATCTTTAAGTCGTAAAGACCGGTACCAAAGTCTGTGTCTTCATGCAAACAAGATGGAGAGTTAGGAATAGAGGAGAGGAAACTGAGTTCTTTGAGCTTGATATTGATGCCTTTGGGGAACGATCTAGGTTAGTCACCCCCGAGTCTCTATTACGTGGAACATCCTCGCAAGAGGCCGTTGTTGACGAGCAAGGCCTAACTTCTGATAGCACAACGGCTAGCTTTCCTCCTAATCCTCCCAACTCACCGAAGCATCCTAGTGCCTCCATTCCTATTGGTCGTCCTGTTAGCAACCAAGGAGGAGCTTCGAGAATTCTCGTTTCTCAAAATCCAAGAGTACATATGGCACAATAGCAACAACAACAACAACAATAATAAATGCAGTAGCAACCACCGCCCAGATTATTCCCAGCATGGAATTCTTCAGGACCGCTAAATCTAGCGGGACAAGGGCAAGTGCCGCCTGCTGCTATAAAGAAGATCCCAACGTTCGATGGAACTGGGAAGACTGCTCTGGAGCACATCCAGGACATAGTTTCTCTGGCGGCGATCCATGACATCACAGAAGAGCGCGTTATGGTAAAGCTTCTGGTTCTGTCTCTTAGAGGAAAACTCCTCTACTGGTATAGATCTTTACCACCCGGTACTATTACGGGATGGGACCAGTTAGCCAGATAGTTGATGCGAAGCTTCAATGAGTCCACCGATCCGACCTCTCTCCTGCATCAGTTCACGATGATCCAGAGACATCCACAAGAAGAGATCACAGATTTCAATGTTAGGTTCGCTCGAACCTGGCAAAGAATACCAGTTGGACTTCGACCATCTGATGAAGCTACAACATACTATTTCCTTCGGGCTTTCAACCCCGATATCAGTGTGATGGTGAGGTATTCGAATATCAATACCTTCCCAGAGTTATATGAGTTAGCCCAAAAAGTGGAGATGGATCTAATAGCTATGGGTAAGCTTCCCCAAAGGATGCCAATGCCCATACTTCCCGATTTCTATCAATCCCAGTATGCAAGCGTAGCCGCTTCGCAGATCTCTGCAACCCCTGCACTCCCAATCTCATCTTGGAACCCGAATCCCATTGTATCTCAAATCACTGCTCCACAAATTCATTTTCCCACTTTTTGGCTCCGCAGCCCATGGTCACTTCGGCATTCCCTGTACTGCCAACACCACTTCAACACCCTGCCCTACCTCCGATACCGACAATGGCTCCATTGCCACCTATTCCCAAAGTCGATGACATGCAAGCTAAAATACTGCAAGAAGTTCAGTCCCTGAACTCCACAGTGCAGACCCTGTCTAATGACATGACCATTATGAAGAAGAAGCAAGTGCAACAAGAGTTTCTACCGAGAAGATCTTATCCTACACCTGCGCTTACTAAAGATCAAGCGGCCCAGCAAGGAAGAGCTTCGGCAAGAAATGCTGCAATAGACGAAGCCCCGAGCACTTTCGATTATATACATTGGTGCTCCACGTGTAATGATCCTCACGAAGAGAATACCTGCATGTTGCACCAACACTATGTACAAATGCTGGCGAGCAGTAGTCATGGCGGTCAAGTCAATGTCATCAGGAAATTGAATCAAAACCTGGTAATTGGTGAAGAAGAGCCAGTTGCAGTCCTTACCAGAGGAGGAAAGAGGTCGATAGAGGTGGATGCTACTCAAATGGCTCCCTTAAAGGTGCATGCTCATCACGAGAAAGGACAACAACCTCCTCCGACCCCGAGCGAGGCTCCTCAACCTACACCAGTCAAAGAGAAGGCCCAACAGGCCCCTGCAAATCCACCTCAGGTGGAAACCAAAGAACAGGCTAGAGAGAAGCTCAAGCTTCCTTCGCTGACCAAGCGACAAAGGGTCGAAGCTACAAAATAGTATCGCACCAGATATGAGCCAAAAAAGGAACCCGAGGTGCCTAATTCCCTGGCGTACAACATTGTAGATGAGTTGAAGAGAATTCCAGCCAAAATCAGTCTGTACGATGCACTGCAACTACTCGGACAAGTAGACCTATTGCAAGAATCGTTGAAGATGACCAAAGCAAAGAAAGTAGCACCGCTTGCCCTAGTGCAGACCCTATCCACATCCATTATGGGGAAGAATAGGCCACCGCCGTTCTACCTGTCTCTATAGATGGAAGGGTATATTGTTCACAACTGTATGATTGATTCTAGGGCCGCGACAACAGTCATGCCCAAAGCAGTGTGCGAAGAGATAGGGATGGAATATACGCGAAGCAGTCATGGCGTACTCCAGTTGGATGGTACCCCTGTGAAGACTGTAGGAGTGATCAAGGACATTCCTATTCGACTACACAAGATGCCTCAAATCACAGTTATACAAGAGGTAGTGGTCGTCGACCTTGAGCCCTACTTCAGCATGTGCTTGTCGAGAGAATTCACAACGAAGTTGGGCGGATATCTATCTATGGATTACTCTCATCTGGAGATTCCATTCAAAGGGAAGAAGGTGAAGATCTACAACGAGAAGCCTTCCACCTTCCTCATAGAGAAGATGTCCGAAGAAGAAAGCAACGATCCTGTGCATGCGATAGTGGAAGGAATAGAGCAGGTGGATCTGGTCGAGGAGTCCCTCGCACAGTTAAGTTGTGAAGATGAGTTTTCATTGGCAGACTTTAATGCCATGATAGAAATCGAGATGGGATGTTATGCCATCGCCAAGCCTGAGAAACACATCAAGTCAGAAGATAAGGTCTTCGCCGAAGGACTATGGAAATTATTCTTCGATGGCGCCCGATGCAAAAATGGCGTCGGGGCGGGGATTCTTCTAGTATCACCTTCTGGAGAGCAGAAGGAATATTGTTACCGGTTGGTGTGGAGTTGCACCAACAATGCAGCAGAATATGAAGCATTATGCCTAGGACTCAAGAAAGCAAAAAAGTTAGGCATAAAGCATCTCCAAATCTTTGGAGATTCCGAATTGGTATGCAATCAAGTCACAAACAAGTGCACTTCAAAGAAGCACTATCTCAAGTCATACCGAAATAGGGTATGGGACTTGCTCGACCAGTTTGAATCTCTCAATCTGTAGTCTATTCCAAGAGAAAAGAACCGACATGTCGATGTTCTAGCATCCATCGCGGCCAAGTATTCTCCAGCAGAAGACATGGTGCATAAGCCTAAGGCTATGAGGATGATTTACAGGCCCTCTGTCCCAGATAGAGATCTGCATTGGCAAGTTTTTGATAATGATGAGCAGATTGTGAATTTCATGATTCAAGAAGCAGCCACGGTTGAAAGCAGAAGCCCTGATGATGAAGAATATGAAGGGCTAGTTCAATTGAAGAATAACCATGTTCCCAAGGGATTAATTACTCTTGAAAGCCTCTTTGATCAAAATGATCGAGCAGTTTCTCATAGGATCAAAGTTAATGCAAAGCAGTATCAGGATTTGGAGCTTGAGCCTGGAAAGACAGTAAAAGTTGGAACAGATTGCACTTCGGAAGAGCTAGAGCAGATCCGATCTCTATGTAGAAAGTATCCCGACACAGTGGCTTGGTCTTATCAAGATCTAAAGGGATATGATCGGCAACTGATCCAGCATACAATTGAGTTGCAGGAGGGGATCAAACCTTTTCGACAGAAGCAAAGGCCAGTAAATCCAAAGATCGAGGTCTTGATGAAAGCCGAGCTCCTGAAGATGCTCGAGGCAAAGATAATTTATCCCATAAAGCATTCCTCTTGGGTAGCGAATCTAGTCCCAGTGAGAAAGAAGAATGGAGATATAAGGTTATGCGTGGACTTTCGCAACCTGAACCAGGCTTCGCTTAAACATCACTACCCTCTCCCACAGATCGATCAGATCTTGCATTCAGTGGTTGGAGCTCAACGCTTCTCCCTACTCGATGGTTTCTCCGGATATAATCAGATATGGGTTAGGGATGAAGATCAGCATAAAACTGCATTCACCACCAAGTGGGGAACATTTGCTTACCAACGAATGCCATTTGGCCTTTCGAATGCGGGGGCCACTTTCCAGAGGGCCATGGATCTAGCTTTTGGTGAGCTCTTGAATAAGGTCATTGTTATCTATCTAGATGACATGACCGTCTTCTCCCGAAGAAGGGAGGATCACCCCTTACACTTACAACAGATTTTTGAAAAATGCCAAGAATTTGGCATTTCAATTAATCCGAAGAAGTCTATATTCGTAGTCAACGAAGGGAAGTTGTTGGGACATGCGATATCAGAGAAGGGTCTCACTGTAGATCCTGATAGAGCTGAGGCTCTAATGAAGCTCCCACTCCCAGTAGACAAGAAAGGACTTCAATCCTTCTTCGGCCAGATTAACTTCGTGAGGAAGTTTGTCCCAGATTTTGCCCAGGTCATCAAGCCGATGTCCAAACTTTTGAAGAAGGGTGCAGAATTCATCTGGACGAAGGAAATAAAGGAAGCATTCGAAGAAATAAAAGCCCGAATTGCTCAAGCACCGGTCCTGACCAACCCTGACTACAATCGGGACTTCATCCTATATGCTATAGGAGAACCTGAGAGCTATGTTGCGGTCCTGACACAAAAGGGGGAAGATGGCGAAGAGCGCCCCATCGCGTTTCTAAGCCAAGTGATAAACCCTCATGAAGAAAAATATAATTTCATAGAAAGGCAGGTGCATGCAGTAATGAAGTCTCTTAGGAAGTTCAAGCAATTCATCTCCCAAAGTTGGGTTACAGTCTTCGTCATCCACCCCGATGTGCGCAATTTCATCATCCAAGGAGAATTGGGTAGTAAAAGAGTCGGTTGGGTCAGTAAGATACAAGAGTTCGACATCGAGATCAAACCCACAAAACTGGTTCATGGTCGCGCATTATGTCAAGAACTGGCGAAGAGCGTAACGGCCGAAGCTACAGAACCTCAGTGGGATGACTCGCCAGCAGAAGAATGCTTCACGAACCAGGAAGAGGACGAGAAAGATTGGGTTAGTGAAATAGTTGAATACTTCAATACTGGCAGATGTCCTTCACATCTAAATGCTTCACAGCGAAGGCATTTCAGGATGCGGTCCACCCGATATACTTTGCGCCCCGAAGGCCTATTTTTTAGAAACATTGATGGCGTCCTTCTCAGGTGTATAAAATATGATGATAAAAGGAGAGTCCTGGGAGAATTCCATTCAGGATTATCTGGAGGTCACTTCGTAGGGAGAACAACGACATTAAAGATCATCAAGGTGGGTTATTATTGGCCCACGCTCTTCGTTGATGCCTTCGCAGTCTGTCGTAAATGCGAGCAGTGTCAGAAGTTCACCGATCGAAGCAAAAATGCTTCGATGCCTCTCCGATCGATACAAGTAGAAACTCCCTTTCAACAATGGGGGTTGGATTTCATAGGGGTCATATCGCCGAACTCCTCCGTTGGGCATAAGTTCATCTTGACCGCAACTGATTACTTCACCAGATGGGCCGAAGCAGTTCCCACGAAGAATGCTGATCAGGAGACTGTCATAACCTTCCTTGAAGGGTTGATCACCCGGTTCGGCATTCCCAAAGCAATCATAATAGACAATGGTCCTGGCTTTGTAGGCACCAAAATCAATGAATTCCTCTACAGATATGGGATATATCATAAAGTATCCTCCAATTACTATCCACAGGGCAACGGCTTGGCGGAATCAACCAACAAGACTCTGTTGAGGGTGCTAAGAAAGCTCATAGAGATGAACAAAAGGACTTGGCATCTCCTTCTAGATCGTGCCTTGTGGGCCGATCGAATTTCTATCAAGAAGTCAATCAAGACTTCACCTTATGCCCTGGTCTACGGCAAGGAGGCCATCTTACCTACCCATATAGAGATCCCCGCATTGCGGTTGTTAGAAGGAGTCAATCCTTTGGAAAATAGACTGGTTCAGCCACTACAGCTGGAGGAAGATCACGAGAAGGCCTACCAGAGCTTCGCTAAGCATGCTCAGGTCACCCGAGATTGGTTCAAGAAAAATCATCCGATCGCACATTCAAAGTGGGAGATCTAGTATGGAAGTGGGACTCCTGGAAGGCCAAGCCTGGAAATCACGACAAGTTGGATGCTTTCTGGGATGGACCGTTCGAAATCGTGAAGGTGAACTCGGCCAACTCTTTCATCCTCAAAGATGCAGATGGCCAGGTATTACCTATTTCTGTTAATGGTCTTCATTTGAAGACTTTTCATCGCTGAGGTGAAACTCTCTCAAAAAAAAAAATGTGTATGTACTTTTGTATATAATTTTTCATTTGTGTATATACATCCTGTTTCGAGATTGCAAAAGCTAAGTGTTACACTCCAGAATCTCCTTCGGGAACTCTGGATGCGAAGTAGAGGTTGCAAGGAGGTTCGCAGTGAAGCACTTTGGCCTCAAAGGGCCGAACCCAAAATTTGAAACTAAGGCATGAAAAATGCTTCGCAAAAGGAGTATGAGTGAAGCAGTTTTCAAAGAAAATCTAGCAAAGCATTTTCCAAGAGGAACAAACTTTGGCAAATTTTAGTGTGAAGCAGTTGACGCAAAATGCTTCACGAAGCACCTTGGCTTCCAAAAGGTCCTCAGAAGATTGAAGACGTTACCAAAGGGAAAAGGAAGGAATGAAAAGAGCTTCGCACCCAAAGCGTTTCAAGCAGCTACTTCGGAAGAAGTTTTGCGAAGTAGATTTTAAAAGAGCCCTTGCGAAGCAGTTTTCAAAGCAAAATTTGGTGAAGCAGTTTCCAAGAAGGCAAGCTTCGGTAGGCGGTCTTCGTGAAGCAAAGCGGCAGCACGGCGAAGGAGAAGTACTTCGGGGCCGAAGCATCGAAAAATAGCCCGCACCAAAGGTTCACCGTGAAGCATTTTCAATGACGATTTCAACTTCGCCGAAGTGGAAGCATTTAAAATGTGTCTCGAAGAACGTGCAGACAGCAACCATGAAAAGAGTTCGAAGCGGATGAATTTAAGGCAAAGGTGATGGAGCACATCCCGAGGCGATTCGGTTAAGAGAAAAGCTCGCACCCAGGTACGAGGTGGCAGCGGGTTGCATCTCCAATGCAAGGCATAATCATCAAAACATGTGGCCCCACGTACTACGTCGCTGTAGAGCCAATCAAAGAGCACGGCAATCTCCTCCGTCCGAAGCGTAAGTTTAATTATGGTAGGTGCCATAAATTTAGGTAGTTGCCTTTTAAGGCTATAAAACACGAGGCCCTAGCAGGGAGAAGGTTATTCATCCATCAGTTCATGCAAGACTAAGAGCCTTTGCTATTAATCTGCAAGTCTTACGCCCTTTGCATCGAAATTCTTGGTGCCAAAGTCCCTTCATCTGTAAGCCCCTTAGCTGTCAGACATCTTCACCATGGGGAAGAAAAACTCCAAGGAGAAAGGAAAGGAACTAGAAGTAGCAGGCCCCAAAAAAACAAAGAAGGGCAAGGAAGAGAAAAAGCATACACCAAAGAAGATCAATCTCACCCCTCGCCCTGAAAAGCAGCCGATAGAAGAAGGAGATGACTCGGAAGAGGAACAGCTTGTAGAACCACCAATTGATGGGTGGGAGAAAATTAGAGACACAGAGCTCTCTAAGGGTGTGGCCGACCTCCGACGCACTATTGAGTTTATGATGAGCAGACTCACCCCAGAGAATAAGAGAGCTGCTGCATATTACTCTCAGATTTACTGGTATTTGACCCCGCCTGCTCACCACTGTCCCGAACTAATCTATGCTATCGCGCAAAATTACCAGCCTGCATCCAGGCAAGTGTTGGATGCTTCAGGTCATAAATTGTTTTCCATTCTGAAGGAAGATGTGCAAGCAACATTTGCGCCACAACAAGGTCCACCCAAGGGTTATTCAGTTCGCAACGTCATTTTGAGCGAACAAATGGAGAGGTTCACCTCCAACAACTACATATTGAAATTCCTGCATGAGAACCTCAAAAGCGGGCTCCCTTCAAGCAAGCTGCCCCAGATGCCCTTACCCTTGGCGGCCTTCAAGAACATCGATATTTTCTCCATCATTGCATGGGTTGCGGGCCTGTCGACGGATGCTTCGGTGCAACCCTGGCAGGTGTCTTTGGCCGAATGTATTTCGAGAGGGGAATTCTATGCCCCCGATGCTTCAAGACCAAACACCAACCCAGTTTTCTTCGATTGGGCAGAATGGGTGGCCCGAACCCTGCATACGCGGCTCACCAAGCATGAAGAATTCGGCGACGGGCCAGTACTTCGCACCCTGTTCTTTCCTTGTCTGGTTGTTTTTCTACCAGGTTCATAAGCAATTCCCCCATATTGCCATTTCTCCAAGCGGTAAGGATGGAAATCCTCTGTCGGTGTACCAGTGGACTCCCCTCCTATTGAGGACAGAGTCTTACTATTCTTTTAACCAATAGTTTTTAGGACCTGCTATGCATTTGTTGAGGGGTTCTTGCCCTCGGGTCCCCCTCAGTTTGAGAGATAGAGTGGTGCAGGAGAAAAGGGGAGACGTGTTTCAACTGACGCAAGGGCTCGTAATTCGTATGTTCGGCTTCATTGGGAAGCCCTTCCTTCTACCAGTCTACCCCTTCGAGTACCAGTTCACGTTGGAGGTCGCTCGACAGAGCGACGCTACAAACTCCGTGTACGGCCACGGTCGAAAATGGGCACATACCTGCGACTTCCCCTTCAGGATGGGGGTAATTGAAGTGTTTGCCTTGAAACAGAATGTTTTCTTAGAGGAGAAGCTTGCCAATTTTGGCCTGCTCTAGATTCCTCAACAATGGCTCTATGATCCTTTGGGAGTGATGAGGGATCACTTAAAATTCAAGAATTTTCATGTCTGCCCCCACCCCAAAATTGTAGAGCAAAGAAATAATCCCAATGGGAAGGATATGGAGTGGCATTTGGAGAGGATGAGGACATTGCCTCCCTGGCATGAGTTCTACCCTATGGAGGTCGAGTTTGACCCTGACCAAGCACCCCCTCCCAACTCCAAGCTCCACGTTTTGGAGAAAGGCAAAGGATGATTTAAAGGAAGAATTGAAGAATTGGAGCGAGGAAAAATTAAGGGAGTGGTGGATAATGAGAGTCCATCACCAAAAGATGAATTCCTACGGACTCTTGGCATCGGATAAGGACTTTGCAATTGTTTATGAAGCCAATGTTGGGACTTGGAAGTCCATATCCTTCGTCGACTTTGTTCCTCCAACTACCCCAGGATCGGGCGAAAGCCCAAGAGGAGCTGACGATGCCTCGAAGCAAGAAGAAGAGGAAGAAGCCGAAGCTACACCGGAGGCACTACCACAGGGACCATCGAAAATCCATGACACAAGTGCCGAAGAGGCAGAGCAACCATTGGAGAGGAAGAAAAGGAAGAGGCAAGAGCAAATTCAAGTGCCTCCAAGCCACCCAAAGCGACCTCGCACGAAGCTCCCAAGTGCTCATGCTGGACAACCTGCATCAGGCCCGACCGAAGCAAGTGTTGAAGGTGCGGTGCCACCAAGTGCCGAGACAGTCCCAAGCATAGACATCATTGATGTGGAGGAACTCCTCCAACCAGAAGGGGACCCCGAAGTAGAAGTCATGGAAGTCGGGAGTGTCGAAGCCCAAAAAGAGCAGGAGCCTATCACACAAGAAGTCACCACGGCCGCTCTACCAGAAGGGCACATAGGTACACACTCTCCACCCTTTGCCTTGGTCTCTCACATGTCCACTATGGTCCCGGCCGAGTCTCCCCATCAGTCTCTCCCTCCCTCACAAAGTCAGTCGCCTCCTCACGCGTTACCTCTTACCACCGATCCCGTTAGCCCCACTCCACTCGAATCATCAGGCCAGGACAAGTTTGTTGCTACCATTTCGCCTCCCCATGCCACCGATCCTTTAGACCTTAGCCGAGGTGAAGGCAGTGCCCCAACGTCGAACCCCATTCCTCATTCCCCTGCCTCACATGGCATTGTTGCACTCGCTGGGACTCCTAGTACACCTGTTGCCGAACCTTCTGGTGAGGCATCCCCCATTCATTCTTTGTATCTGTTCACCCCTTTGGCTGGAGATCCAGCCTCATTTGAGTCAGATATGTCCTTAATTAAGGAATGCCCTCTAGCCGAGAAGCTACTCCTAGCTCGACAAAATACAGAAAAAATGTTGAAGGAGGCGAGGAAGAAGAGAGGGCGCTCTCTGGCCCAGGTTGAAAAATGCGCTGTCTTCAATTTGAAGGCTGGAAAGTTGCATAAAGTAAAAAAGATTCCCAAGGTCCAGAAGCCCCTGGATGAAATGACTCCAGCGGACTATGACTACCAAGACAAATCCAAGGACCTGGAGCATTTGAATGTTGATAATGAATCTGAATCCATGCACGTCAGGATTGAAACTTTCTATGCGCATGCAAACATCGCTAATCAGCATAGATTTGAAGCAGAAAATGCCAACATCAAGTTGGAAGAAGAGCTAGCTAGAATCCGCTCCAAGTTGGAGGATTCAGAGGAGCAGTGTAAGCTGATGAAAAAGGAAACACACGCCCTAAAACAGCAAATACTACAACTGCAGTGTACAACTGAGAACCAAGCACAGAGACAGGCCGAGAATGATCTGAAGGCCAAGGAAGTTGAAAGCAAGATCTTGCAGTTGCAGCAACAATTGCACGAAAAAGAAAGCTTGGAGTTGTTTGACAGAGGCAGGATCAAAGAAATC
This sequence comes from Wollemia nobilis, assembly GCA_028583015.1. NCBI lineage: Eukaryota > Viridiplantae > Streptophyta > Pinopsida > Araucariales > Araucariaceae > Wollemia > Wollemia nobilis. The sequence continues at coordinate 16,318,897 of JAQPPZ010002969.1, read as the reverse complement.
CGCTCACACTTGCTTAAAAATTTTAGATCCCGGGCCTCCAGTGCCCTATCAATTTTGACCTATATTACTGAAGCACAGCGCACCACTGGCGAAGGAGGGCCAATCATAGAAGAGGTCACTCAAAAGGCTAGAGGCCGACTCAAGTTAGCCTTTGATGTCCAAAGTACAAAATATCAGGACTTGCAGGTCGCTGCGATGAGTCGGACGGCTAGGGATTGGTCCACGGCCCAAGCCACAGTTCGCACCTTCTTTTCCAAGGTGAGGAAGGCACAAAATGCGAAAGACCTCCTGGACATGTTTGAGAATGAGCAGCATGCATCGCTAGGCTATTTCTAGGATCTCTCTTCCTTAGGTTTCTCGAGCTTCACAGATGATGATGGGAACCTTCTGACCAAGGAAGAGCTTAAGCCGACGTGGCTTCATTTTGAAGGTGACGTCTCAGAGATAGATGAATGGGCGGAGCCGATAACAGAAGGGCAGGTCACATATTTCATTCTGAGACACTGCAAGATTGTAGCCTGCCTGAATGATCTGTACACCAGAGCGAAACATGCTGATATCGAGCAGATTGATCGGTTCCACATTCTGGTGAAAGCATTGCAAGATCAAGAGTCTTTCTCAAAGGGTTCCTGGGCCCATGTTCGTCAAACTATGAAAAGGATCCGCGATCGCCTTGCCCCATCGCCACCGTAGGAAGCCACGCCAAGAAGGAGAAGAAGGAGAAGAAGAAGAAGAAGAACAAGTTGTGGAAGCACCCCAGGAGATAGAAAAGGGAGAAGGGTCTGGAGGTAACTCTGGCCCAACGGATCAAGGCTAAAGGGTTCTCCCACCGAGATGAGCTCGTTGCCCCGCGAGCCGCCAAGAATGTTGACAATTTTGTCACATTGCACAATGGGGTAGAAAAATTGAATTCTTGTAAAGTATTTCTTTTAATTTCATGAATTTGTTCCCTTGCTTTTTTTAGAAACAACATTTTCAAGCATTGCAGCAATTTTGGCTTTCCCTGCCACCCCCTTGTACATAAAATGAAGAAGAAAGAGCTTCGCTGCTAAACAAGCTGAGGAAGACAGCTTCGCCGAAAGAAATCGTTAAGGATAAAAACTACTTCGGCCCCGAAGTCCCTCAAAAAACTACTTCGGGCGAAAACCTTGCGAAGCAGCGTTGCCGAAGAAGAAATTCTAGCAAGGCGTAAAAAAGAGCTTCGCACCCGAAGTATTTCCAACAGCTACTTCGGGAAAAAGTTTTGCGAAGCGGAATTCAAGCGGCATTTCACGAGAACAGCTTCACCGAAGGAAAATCGCGGTCCGAATTGGCTAAGGCAAGAAAGAACTACTTCGGGCCCGAAGTCCCTCAAACAGTTACTTCGGGCAAAAATTTTGCGAAGCGGTGTTGCCAAAGCAAAATGCAAAGGAAGAAGAATGAAAAATACTTTGGGCCCGAAGCACTTCAAAAGACTACTTCGGGCAAGAAACTTGCGAAGCGGGATTTGAAGGAGCACAACATTGAAAATACTTCACCGAAAAGCCATCGAAGCACCCACTTCGGGCCCCCGCGCCAGCGAACCATTTCTACTTCACCGAAAGTCATTGCGAAGCATCTGCTTCGGCCATCTTTCATGCAAAGTACTTTCACCCGAAGTAGTAGCGGCCATAAAGAATGCAACATATTTCGAAGGCAGGAATGCGCTTCGGCCGAAATACCCCCGAACCGTAGTTTTGAAGAAGGTTCACGGCGAAGCATTTTTAAGCTCACCAGCGAAGTATCTACTTCGGGCGAAGGGCCTCGCCGAAGCAGTTTTGACACATCTCTCCAGCGAAGCAGCGAGAAGTGAAGAGCCCATCTTGCAAAGGAAATCTACTTCGGCGCTCGCCACCCCCGAAGCTGTTTTGCGAAGCTCCTCCATGCGAAGTGCAAATCAAGGAGGATCTGCTTCGGCTCGAATCCATTGCGAAGCGAAGTGCGAATGAAAATTTAGCGAAGCACTTCAAAAGGCACGCGCTCCAAGCCGGGTATTTTCTCGAGGTGATCAAGTGCCTCATAAATGCATTTCTTTCATGCCCGGTAAGCCCGCTGTTCATTTTTGGCAATTGGAAATGAAGTATCAGTCCATGATGAAGAGCCCGACGAGCATGGCGGCCACTCGAGTATTGCGCCCAAAAGCCAAGGACGCTCATACGGCTCATTAATGCATGTTTCCATGGTTGACCCGGTCACAGTTGCCTAGTTTTGGTAACATATTTGAGAGCTCAGTCACGAGGGCCGTGAGGAGCCGACTTCTCAGGTTTCGAGGGTGTACTCCTCCATTTTGTGCAATTATGGCTCAGAGGGTCGGGTCCTCTATAAAAACCTAGGCATTGTAATGTAAAAGGGGGGAAATTTCTGCTAGAAAGCTGTTGTAACTTGTATTCCTACGATTAATACTAAAGAGCTTTGGGCTCCATTTCTCTCTTGTATGCTGCCTTCTGCATTTATTTCTTTCATCTTTCTTCATTTGCATACTGTAATTCTGAACTCTGGATTTAGGTGTGTGATTGGGGACTGAACCCTAAAATTTTCCCGAAGGATACATAGGAGAGGAAGACGCCGTGTTGGCCTTCTTTTATGCTGCCTATGAATAGTGTTTCTGCTATATTCACTTTTCTTAATCGTCGTTACTCTGAACCCTGAATTTTGGTGAAAGGGAAAGGAGAATCCTGGAACTCATCCAGAGGATACATAGGAGGGCTAATATTGTGTTCATTTCATTTATTCTTGGTTTTCTTTGTTGTTGTTCCAAGTTATTGGCTAGTAATCGTGCTTCTGGTTCTTTCCCACCACTAAACTACTAAAATTTCTTCCTTTACTCTTTTATTTCTTTTCTGCACCCTTACTCTGTTTATCTCTTTCCTGCACCCTTATCTTAAACACCGAAGTAGTGTAGTATAGGAGTCGGCCTTCTCCGAATATTGGCACGAGGAGCATCTCTTCTCTTCGGCCTTTCAATGTTGGTCCAGGTCTAGGGCGCATTCATTTACCCAAATCCTTTCCTGGGCAGATTTGATGACCAACAGGACCCGTGATGTTGTGAACCGGACTCACCTTGGTGCACTAGCCCTTGCAAAATTTGCTACAATAGATTAATAGGAAGAAGAGGACTAGAGGAGTTGCAGACTTCATTCATTTCAAGGTAGTTGGATCTATATCATCTATAGTCAGCCATTAAAGGTAAGCAACTTGGGTGCAATCAGGTTCATTGATTGAACTTCAAAATTGGATTATTATCAGAATTGTTAAGGCACCTTATTTGGATTAAAAGTTGCAAAAAGGAAAATTGCATTACAGTCTTCAAAAGTGCAAAAAAAAGGAAAAGTTATTTTTAAGGATTCATTTGCACATTAGGAGTTGATTAGATTTTAGAGTTACAATCAACTACCTATCTTATATTTTGAAGAGAAAAAGAAGACTAGATCCTACAACTGTGTTTGTAGTGAAATTTGCAAGAGTTCATTCCAGATTATGCTTGAAAGGTTGCAGTGGAATTGTTAAGTGCATTTTTGAGAAATTAGTGGAGCAATAAGGTGAGATTATTGTTACCATTAAAAGTGCATCTATTAAGCACCATACTAGTTGATTTTTTAACTAGTTATTCTCAATTAGTTTGTGTTGTTAAAAAGCACAAAAACTAAAAAAAATTATGCAGCACTTTCATGGCCAAAAGAAGCCACCATTACAAGCAAAAAGGTGGAGTAGAAAGCCACCATTGAAGTCCTTGAAGGAAGCCTCAAATCGAGACCTTGGAAGTCTCAAGATTCAAGGAGAATATAAGGGTTTCTTTTTTAGCACAGAGTGCAGGAATCCTTATTCAAAATAAAATTTCATTAGCTTGGATTGACTATCATCCAAAGAAGAAGAAGCAAGAAGGATTACATAAAAATTCTTCATTTTGGTGCAAGATCTATCTATTACAAAAAGCACCTCTTTTGTTCCTTTGAAAGGACAAAAGTATTACTATTTATAGGGGGTAGTAAGGACATTTTATCCAGTAGATTTTTGGCAAGAAGGGAGCCACCAAAGAGCTCACGGTAGATTTCATAGAGGAAGGAGCCACCGAAGAGCTCACACATCCAAGAATCGAGGTGTTTAAAAACACCATTTTCCTCCATCAAATCCAGCCCTATAAGCAGCACGTCACCTACAATAGTGGAGCCATTGAAAGAAGGCATTATCACTTGTGCTTACGTAGAAAAAAGGGTAGCATTCAGTGATAGGTTATCTACGTAAAAATCCAAGAAAAAGGGCTACCTATTGGTTGTTACAAACAACACTATTTTTCAAGCACTGAAGAAGGGCACAAATTGGCATTAGAACAAGCTACAAAACCTGCAAATAGGTGAAGAAGAAAGGAGCTATACCTAAGGCATCCATTGAAGCAAACGTCCACCAAAAGGAAGCTCAAAAGTGTGCCATAGAATCATGGAGCAATCCAACTGTAGCCATCTATCATCCTCACCAAGCCAACATGCAAAAGGAAGCTTGCATCTCAAGAAACATAGCAAGCTCACGTAGGGTGCAAAGATAAAGGAAGAATTAGGGTTGCAAGCTCATATTTGAAGCGTTAGAAAGAAGGCTTGCATGCACAAGCCTTGAGTGCCACTTGGCATAAATTCTCTAAGCATCCCAATGTTCATGAAGACCCAAGCGCTCACCTAAAAGGGAGTTACATACATTTGGAGGGAGTTAAGAATCTTTGGAGGTTACCACCAACCTCATCATTGCCAAAGGTATATTGAAGACACCTACCTTGTAATGCTTCAAGTGACACTTATCATGAAGTCCATCCTACTTAAGATGCCTATCTTGGAGAATAAAGTAGAACATAGTAGAAAGAAGCTAGAGTGAAGTCAAACAAAGTCAAGCATTGAAGCTCATTTGAAGAAAAAGGCTAATTCAAGCCATACACCATTCAAAGGTGTAAGAGAAGCATTTAAGATGTTATCATAAAACCAGCGAACCAACGCTTGCATTTGGAGGAGCTCTGTCATAAGCAAAGCATATTTCAAGGAGCTTTCGGTGCCATTTGCAGAAGAGAAGAAGTGCCAGCCTAAGAGAAAACCAACATCGATCAAAGAGGGCTTTGACTACCCATGAGCGCTACACTCCACAAAGCTACTAATCGACCATCACACAACATTGAAGGATTATTAAGGTAAAGGTTGATTTTATTATTTGCTTGCTTTAAACCTAAGGTTTTGGAGTTATAAGGGTACATTACATCTACTATTGCAATATTCAACATTAGTGATTTATTAAGCAAGCATATTTCAGAATTGTTAATATTTGCAAAAGGTTACCAAGGAGAAATAAGGGTTATTACTGAAATTTAAATTATTTGCAAATATTATTTTCTAATATTTCCAAATTTGGGAGTTATAAGGAATACAACATCAAATTTAGGAATTGGAAATTAGAAAACATTAAAAATCAACCAAAAGGGGGTATTTAAAGAGGTTTATTAAAGATTTTCAAAGGTTGGAATTTTTTATAATAGTGTTGTCTCAAAAACACTTAAATGAGGTAAAATAAATCCAACATCAAAACCTCTTCAAAAATTGAAATAGTGCTTAGTTCAATAGGAGTAATAAGGAGATAGAAATGTTGATTTTGGTGTTTACAAAATTTCACAAAATCAACCCAAAATTGAACTACAATTTACAAAAAGCACTATATTGATCATATATCCTATCCAAAACATCCTAGGGAGTCATAAGGAATTCTACAAAACTTGGTAATATTAACATCCATAAAAAATTATCAAGCTCTGAATCCATTCACTATGGATTATTGGTATATAGACTCAGGAGCAAGCAAGCATATGACTAGGAACATTCATTGGTTCAATTCTTTAAAAAAGGTGCATGAGAACCCAGTTGTTGTAGCAGACAACAAGACATATGAGGTAAAAGGAATTGGAAATATTCTGATAAATCTAGGAAATGGAAAAGGAATAATAAAAAATGTACTATATGTTCCAGGATTGACTACTAATCTTCTTTCTGTTTCTCAACTCATGGATCAAAACATAACCATTGAGTTCAAAGTTTTCAATGACAAAAAACAATGTCACATCTCTAGGCAAGGAAAGAGGATAGCATCAGGCTCCTACAAAAATGGTCTATTTGTTCTAGACACTACTACTCACTCAACACTTTCAGTCAAAGCTTCAGATCTATGGCACAAGCGTCTAGGACATACAAGTGAAACTTCAATGAAGGAATTATTCAAGTATCAAATGGTTGAAGGATTACCCAACTTATCTCCAGAGACTAATGTATGTCCAAAATGTTTAGCAGGAAAACAACACAGAATTCCTTTCGAACTCCATCAACATAGAGCTCAACAACCTCTAGAGGTAATATATACAGATTTATGTGGGCCAATGAGAGTTGATAGTGTTGGAGGACATAAATACTTTCAGTTATTTGTTGATGATCACACTAGGAAAATGTGGGTATACTTCATGAAATACAAGTCAGATGCATTTAGTCATTTCAAATAGTTCAAACTCAAAGTAGAAAAAGAATCAGGAAAGACTATAAAAGCACTTCATTCAGACAGAGGAGGAGAATTTATTTCTAAAGAGTTTGACTCATTTTTAGAAGAAAATGGAATTAAAAGATAACTTACTACAACATATTCACCTCAACAGAATGGAATTGCAGAAAGAAGAAATAGGTCAATAATGGAAATGGTTAGGTGTATGTTGAAAGAGGCACAACTTGATCACCAATATTGGGTAGAAGCAGTACAAACAATAGTCTACATACAAAATAGGCTACCAACAAGAGTACTCAAACATATTACACCAGAAGAAGCATGGTCAGGATAAAATCCCAACATAGAAAAATTAAAAATCTTTGGATGTAAAGCCTATATGCATATTCCAAAACAAAAGAGGACTAAACTAGATGACAAAACTATGGCAGGGATATTCGTTGGTTATGACAATGAATCTGCAGGATACATAATACTAGATCCATCTACAAAGAAGGTCTACATTAGTAGAGATGTAGTCTTTGATGAAAAAGTCAAAGTTGACATAGAGAAATCCAGTGGTGACACAGAAGTTCTTCTAGATCTATCCGAAGAAGATACAATAAGTGAAGAGTCAAAATTAAAATCTCAAGAACAAGACATAGAAACTCCTAGAAGAGAACCAATATGGCTTAGAGATACACTCAGAGAAGCAAATCTAGAAAGGATGCTAGATCTTACTACTACAAGACCTCAAACTCGTAGCATAACCAGAATGAATAGAGGAATGTTGGGTAATATAGCAGAACCAACATCAACACTATAGGCACTAAATGATTCACATTGGAAAGCAGCCATGGAATCTGAATATATGTCACTACAAAAGAATAAAACATGGAATCTAGTGGAATTACCCCTAGGAAAAAGGGTAGTAGGATGTAAATGGGTTTACAAGGTCAAATACAAAGCAGATGGAACACTAGACAAATACAAGGCCCGTTTAGTAGCCAAAGGATATACTCAAACAGAAGGAATAGACTATGAAGAAACATTCACACCAACAGCTAGGATGACTACTATCAGAACAGTCTACGCACTAGCAACACATCAGGGATGGAAACTTCATCAGATGGATGTAAAAAGTACCTTTCTTAATGGTGACTTAGAAGAGGAAGTCTATATGTCACAACCAGAAGGCTTTATCACTCAAGGATAGGAAGATAAGGTATGCAAATTAAATAAATATTTATATGGTTTAAAACAAGCTCCCAGAGCCTGGAATATAAAGATCAACAATCATCTACTACAACATAACTTCAAAAGAAGTTCATCAGATCCTAGTTTATATACCAAGAAAATTGGAAATGATATCCTGATCCTCATAGTATATGTTGATGACATTGTGATTACTAGAAGCTCAGAAAAATTAATAAGAGACATCAAAAAGGATCTAGAAAAGGCATTTGAGATGATAGATCTAGGGTTAATGAGTTACTATCTTGGTCTAGAGATTTATCAAGGAGAGGATAAAATAGTAATCACTCAATAAAAATATGCAAAAGCCCTTCTTGAAAAATATAGAATGATAGAATGTAAGCCCAAAGATACACCAATGGAACAAGGGACTCAACTATCCAAAAATGATGAAACACCATTGGTTTCAGTGATAGTATATCACCAATTAATTGGAAGTCTTCTATACTTAACAAACAACCAACCAGACATTGCTTTTGCAGTAAATTATCTATCACGGTTCATGCAAGAACCAAGGGAAAGTCATTGGAAAGCTACAAAAAGGATATTGCAATATATCAAGAAGACTACTGACTATGGATTAACCTATTTAAAGGATGTCAAAGGATTTTGTCTATAGGGATACTCAGATTCAGACTATGTTGGATCTATTGATGATAGAAAATCTACCTCAGGATATGTCTTCTATCTCGGATCAGGACCCATATCTTGGCACAACAAGAAACAACATACAGTAGCACAGTCATCAACTGAAGCAGAATATCGAGCAACAAGAGATACAACCTGTGAAGCTCTATGGCTACAATACATACTAGCCGACATGGGAATCAAACGAACTCCAACCATGATATTCTACGATAATCAAGGAGTACTGAACCTGATCAAGAATCCTATCATACATGAAAGAACAAAGCATATTGAAGCACAATGTAATTTCATCAGGGAACACTTTCAGAATAAACATATCATCCTCGAGTATGTGCCTACAGAAGATCAGTTAGCAGACATCTTTACAAAAGCACTTGGAAAGATCAAGTTTCAAAAATTTAGAGATCATCTATGCAATTCAAGAGAACTTCATACCAAATAATGTAATACAGGGGGTGTTAGAATATATTACATCATTTGGATATGATAGATTACTTTAGGGGGAAGTTATCTAGATACTACATGCAATATAATAAATGCACAAGTGTCATTGTGCAAGTTGTAAATGTGCAAGGTGTCCCCTTGTACAACTAGTTAGAGTGTTGGCCAAGGAATCCATATTCCTATATAAATGGCCCCATAGCTCCATTCGGATTGTATCACTCTCTATTCATGTAATGAGATGCTTTACTGTTCTGGTCTCTATCTTGTGATATAATGAAATGTTGCTAAAGCCATCAAAAACTTTTCAAACATATATACCTCTTTAGAAAATTATCCACGTATATTTGAATATATTATAACTCCCTAAAATAAAGATCCCTCAATAAACTCCTTTGTTTAATCATAATAATCCTTCTTTTTATTTTCTTTTACAAAAAATACAAACTCATTTTTTTTAATTTGCCCCTCTTTTTATTTAAATACACACTTATCACTTTTCTAAACAAAAAAATAATTCCTTATTTCCTTCAAAAATATTCAAATTTTCTTGCAAATGCTTGGTTCCAACGTATGCAAACTTGAACTATTTAACAATTTGCCCAATGAATTTTGAAACCATTCCTTGTCTTTAATAAAAAAATTAATATATCTTTTAAATGCCAATGCCTCCTCTGGTATAATATAACTTATGCAGGAAAGTAAACTTCTTTAAATATGAAATTAATGTACCTATGTATTCCAAAAATAAGCAAAGATACTGGAACCTATAACTTCTCCTATCCAAATACCTAAGCCATATAATAAACTTCACATATTTCCAACCTATCAAACCTTTTAATTTTCCACCTTTTCAAAAATTACACATCTCTCCACATGTAAATCCATAATGTTCCAATTTGGGTATGCACTGTAATTTTTAATAACCTCAAAATAACAGTTTTGAATATTTTAAACCTGAACCATGCTCATATTTATAGCTATAATGGTAGGTAACATCAAACGTGTAATGTCAAGCATCATGCAGGACATTAAATTTTGGATTTTGATAGGCATTCAAAATGTATTTGCATATAGAAAAATAATTAGACTCATCATACAAGATGTCTAATTTGTTTTCCTGAATGCAAATACACTCTAAATGCATGGTTCAAGTTTGATGTTACCTACTATGATGTGTAGATGGGGTGGACCTAAACCTTAAAAAATTTTATGACACATCATATTAGGCTGATTCATGAGATTTTAATCATAGAATAACTATTCAGACTTATTCACGGGATTCAAATGTTTTATGTAAATGTTTTAAGGGCAAATATTGTTGTACTTACAATGGCACTGAGAGGGGGGGGTGAATCAATGTAGCTCTTTAATCATGAATTAACAGCTCTAAAAATAGCAGCAGTTAAAACTTATAAACAGATATAGCAAGAACAACAAGAGAACATCACACAACACAAGATTTTAACGAGGTTCACCAATGTGGCTACTCCTCAAAAATGACTGCTTGGACTACCATCCAAATCCAGCCTTTGCAAAGCAACAACTTTTACAAATAGTTTACCAAGGACCCACTGGAAGGAGCACCAACCCCTAATTTTATCTGACCCAACAGAAAGGAGCACCAACCCCTAATTTACCAGCACCAACTGGAAGGAGCACCAACCCCTAATTTTCCAGCACCAACTGGAAGGAGCACCAACCCCTTATGCCAAGCACCAACTTGGACTTCAAATCTAAAACTTAGAAGAATGATAGTGAGATACCTTTGCCTTTAACAAGACCCCTGACCGATCTGCTTCACTTTTTTGTCCGGTGCACACTCTACTCTCCTCGCGCTATCACTTCGCACAATCTGCTGCTAAACTGTCGAACGTTCATCTTCTCCCCTTCGCGCACTCTGCTTCCTTTGCGATCTTTCACACTTAGAATGTTTCGACGAAATGCACTCTGCACACTACGATCGAATTTCGCACTCTACACACTACGATCGAACTTCTCACTCTACGCACTATCTCCGAACGTCGCACCACTTCACAACACAAACTCTTCAAAACAACCTTCCTTTTATAACCACATTTTCAAGATCAAAAACTTAATCTTAGTCGGTTGTAACCCTAATCTTAGTCGACTGCAAAACCCTAAACTTTATTGGCTAACATTTGACTTTGTCGGCTTCAACTGCCTCTGTAACTCTTCTATAGCTTTTGCCGTGAAAATACAACATGTCGCGATATCGCGACACTTTTGCCTCCGTACACTTTCTTTTGGCTTTTGTCACGATATCGTGACACTTCTGCCTTTGTCGACTTCAACTAAGCTCTTGTCGCGATATCGCGACACTTCTGCCTTCGTCAGCATCAATTTTGCTTTTGTCGCGATATCGCGACACTTCTCCCTTCGTCGACCTCCTTTCTGCTTTTGTCGTGAAATCATGACACTTCTGCTTCTGTACTTCACATCTTAGCTTTTGTCACAAAATCGTGACACTTCTCCTTTGAAGACTTACTTTTTTTGCTTTTTTTTCTATCATGAAATCGTGACACTTTCTTTATCTTTCTTTCATTGTCATGAAATCATGACACTTTCTCATCCGTACGCTTTCTTTACAACCCGTCATAAAATCGTGACACTTTCACTCGTACGCTTTCTTGCAACCTATCATAAAATCGACGACATATTTTGTACGCTTTCTTGCAACCTCGTGAAATCATGCTATCAACTTTGTACTTTCTTTGCAACCTATCATGAAATCGTGACATTCACTTCACTTTCTTTTGTCAAATCGTGATTCCTTCTTTCTTTCATGTCATGAAATCGCGACAGTTCTTACTTTGAACACTTTCCTCTGTAGCATGTCACGAAATCATGATAGTTCTCACTTTGAACTCTACAGCATGTCATGAAATCATGACAGTTCTCACTTCGAATTCTAAGCATGTCACGAAATCATGACACTTTTCATTTTACTTTCTCTCTCCTCGAACTTGTCATGAAATCATGATAGTTCACACTTTGGACTCTCTCTTCTGTAGCACGTCATGAAATCATGACACTTTATCTTGCTTTCACTTTGTCTTCTGACTTGTCACGAAATCGTGACACTTTTTCGTCCGTACAACCTTCCTTGCAATATGTCATGAAATCGTGACACTTTTCCTTCTCTGCCTTCTCTCTCTTCAATATACATGTCACGAAATCGTGACACTTTTTCACTTGCTCTCTTTCTCTCCAACATGTCATGAAATCATGATAGTTTTTCCACTTGCCTTTTTCTCTTCCAACATGTCACGAAATCGCGACAGTTTTTCCTACTTCTTCTCTCTCTTCCAACATGTCGCGAAATCGCGACAATTTTTCCAGCTTTTTCTCTCTCCTCTAATATGTCACGAAATCGTGATAGTTTTTCTTGCCTGCTGTATATGTCGCGATATCGCGACACTTTTCTTACTTGTCTTTTTCTTTGATCTTTTGCAAATGGGCCACTATGGTCTTCTTGGAAACTCACTGTCCATACTCTGAATAACCTTAGAACTCCTGTCCTCGCATCTGAATGGCTTTTGAACTGCCTTTCCACTGCATCATTAGATCTAACTGACTGTGTTGACAACAATGACAATACTCCTGCTGCACCTTGCTCAACAATCTCCCCCTTTGGAATTGTTGGCAACACCTGTGTAATTTCCTGTAACTCTTCTCCCCCTTTGTCAATAATACCAAAGGGCTACTGCAGACTCCCCCTGAGTCCATGCACAACATTCTCAGGCACAATTTGTTGCACTTAGCACAAATTATGATCATGAGCAAAAGAATAATCAAATACTCAAATGCTCCCCCTGAGAAAGTGATCCCTGTAGCTAGTCACTTCTTGGGAAGTGTGACCACTCCCAATTTGTTTTGAAGGTACTCAAACACTTCCTTGGGCAATGGTTTTGTGAAAATATCTGCTACTTGTTCTGTGGTTGGAACAAAATCCAGCTTAACCTCACCTTCAACAACTTTCTCTTTCAAAAAATGATATCTGATAGCAATGTGTTTTGTCCATGAATGCATTACCGGATTCTTGGAGATGTTAATAGCACTGGTGTTATCACACTTAACTGATATTGGCTCACTGAAATTAATACCAAGATCTTTCAGAGTTTGTTTCATCCACAAAAACTTGTGTACAGCATGTTGTTGCTGCAATATATTCTCGCCTCACTGTTGATAAAGACACTGACTCTTGTTTCTTGCTGTGCCAAGCAACCAACCTGTCACCAAGATAGAATGCACCTCCACCGGTACTCTTCCTATCATCGACACATCCTGCCCAATCTGCATCTGAATATGAAATAAGGGTGAAGTCTTTACCTTTCGGATACCATAACCCATACTCCATAGTACCCTTGAGATACCTAAGAATCCTTTTTACTGCTGTCACATGAGTCTCTTTGGGACTGGCTTGAAATCTTGCTACCATGCAAACTGCCTACAGAATATCTGGTCTGGTAGCTGTTAAATATAGTAAGCTTCCAATCATTGATCTGTACATGGTTTGATCAACAGGTGGAGATTTGTCATCTTTACTCAACTTGCAGCCTGTTATCATGGGAGTGCTAACTGGCTTACAGTCCTCCATTGTGAACCTTTTTAGCATCTCTTTCACATATTTGACTTGGGAAATAAATATGCCTTTCTCATTTTGATTAACTTGTAACCCAAGAAAGTAAGACAATTCACCAATCATAGACATTTCAAATTCTTTCTGCATCTTATTTGCTAAGTCTTTACAAGATTCATCTTTGTTGCTACCAAATATGATATCATCTACATATACAACAAGAACAATGAGATGCCCACCTTCTGTTTTGACATACAGATTACTGTCCACCATACCTTTCTTGAATCCCTGTTGAGAGAGATAGTTGTCTAGCCTTGCATACCATGCTCGGGGTGCTTGTTTTAAGCCATATAAAGCTTTCTTTAATTTGCAGACAAGGTTGGGATCTTCACTAATTTGAAAACCATCTAGGTTGTTCAATATAAACCTCTTCTTCAAGTTTCCCATTTAAAAAAGTTGATTTTACATCCATCTGATAAACTCTAAAGTTCTTGTAGACTGCTAAGGCCAAAAACATTCTGATTGCTTCTAGTCTGGCCACTGGTGCAAAAGTCTCCTCAAAATCAATGCCTTCAACTTGTGCATAGCCTTTGCAAACCAGACTAGCTTTATTCCTAACGACTCTGTCCGTCTTCATTCAATTTGTTACGAAAGATCCATTTAGTCCCGATTATGTTTTTGTTCGCAGGTCTAGGTACTAATTCCCAGGTTTTGTTTTTCTCAATCTGGTCTAATTCTTCATTTATAGCCTTCATCCAACCTTCATCTTTGCTTGCTTCAACAATATTCTTGGGCTCAATGCTGGATAACAAAGAGTAGTTACTTGCTACTCTTCTTCTTGTTTGAACACCAACTTTGGGGTCTCCAATTATTTGGTCTCTAGGATGATTTTTCTGCCAGCTGCCTATTTTGAATTTATTATTCTCTTCTGCTTCTGAATCACAACTTACATCATCTGAGTCAATTTTTTGTATCTTTTCAATTTCGTTTTCCTCATCTCCTTCAATAACCTCTTCATAAATTGGGTAGTTCGTTTCATGGCTAATCACCCGTTCTTTACCTTCATCAAACTTAACATCAGCACTCGTCCACAATTTTCTTTAGCCTCTTGTTGTAGCATTTGTAAGCTTTGCTTCTTGGTGAGTAACCAACAAAAATACCTTCATCTGCTCTATCTTCAAACTTGCCAAGATTGTCTTCAGTTCTTTTGATATAGCACTTGCTGCCAAACACTCTGAGGTATTTTGTTGTTGCCCTTTTTTCGAACCATAATTCATAAGGAGTTTTGTTTTCATGTGTTCTCAGCATGTATCTATTTTGGATATACACCGCAGTATGGACTGCTTCTTTCCAAAATCTATCAGCTACTTTGCTTTCAGCCAACATAGTTCGTGCCATTTCCTGCACAGTTCTGTTCTTTCTTTCTACTACCCCATTTTGCTGAGGTGTCCTTGCTACTGAGAACTGTCTCCTAATACCATACTTTTCATAGTATTCTGCAAACTCCTCTAAAATGAATTCTCCACCTCTGTCTGATCTTAAGCATTTGATCCTCTTTCCTATTTCATTCTCAACCTGGTTTTTGAAGATCTTGAACATATCAAAAGCTTCTAATTTTTGCTTCAAGAAGAATATCCATGTCATTCTGGAATAGTCATCAATGCACAACATAAAATACTTGTCACCATTTATGCTTTGTGTTCTCATGGGTCCACATAAGTCAGTGTGTATTAGTTCCAACGGTTTGTTGGTGTAGTATTCTTTAGTTTTGAATGTGACTCTAGTTTGCTTCCCCTTTTGGCATGAAGCATAGATGTTGTTTGCAGGTTTGTTGATGGTGGGAATATCTCTTACAACCCCTTTTGAGGTGATTTTCACTAGATTATCAAAACTGATATGGCCAAGTCTCTTGTGCCACAGCCAATTTTCTTCTTCCTGTCCAATAAAGCAAGCTCCTTTTGAAGTCTCCGAAAGTGTATACAGGTTACCAGATGTTCTTGACCCTGTTGCTATCAATTTTCCACCGTTGGTTTTTCTGACTTCACAACCCTGCTTCATAAAGACCACTTCATGACCTTTATCACAAATCTGACTTACACTCAATAAATTATGTTTCAATCCATCCACAAATAAGACTTCTTCTGATTTAATCCTTCCATCACTAATTTTGACCGAGCCTTTGCCGACTATCTTGGCTCCATCATTATTTCCAAATTTTACTGATCCTCCTTCATATTTCTGTAACTTATCAAATTTTTGTTTGTCACCTGTCATATGACTGGAGCATCCACTATCTAGTATCCATGGTACATATTTATTCTGTGCTTTGAAAGCAGTTTGAACGATTAAGGATTCCTTTTCTTCCTTCAGTCGTTCTTTCCCTTTCCACATTGTTTTGATAGTGGTTTTGGGCTCTTGTTTTGTTTTTCCCTTATCAGCAGCCTTGTGCATGTTTTACAGAAGTTTCCCATTTTGTCTCATCCTGTTTGGTTGAACTTTTCTTCCCTAAAACTGATTTGATGAAAAAGTGCTTCTACAGTTTCTTGCAATGTGCCCAAAATTGTGACAGTTATAACATTCTACTGTGTAATTCATCAAAGGAGAAAAAGCATTTCTACTTGTGAAATTCCTTGGTCTAACATTGTACTTGCAGTCTGAGATTTTATGTCCATAGCCATTGCATTTAAAATAGAAACCAGAGAAGGGATAATTGAACCTGGGAGATGGTCTTTGCCATGTTGCCGTAGGAGCCATAGGTCTTCTTCTTCTTTGATGTGTGACATTGGTGAAACCATTACTGTCAGTTCTCCTTTCCTGCCTGGCATTATTGCTTTCTTTTGCAAGAGGCAATTTCCCTTGATCGACCTGTTTCTTATCTTCATTCTTTGTGGATTCTACATTTTTGGCTTTTGAACCACTTGATGATTCTCCTTCGATAAAACCCAGACCAAACCTGATGCCTGCAGGTCTTTGGTCATTTATGATTTTATCCAGTTTCATAGAACTTTCTTCACGTTTGTGATAACAACTGATTTTCTTGTTCATCTCTTCTAGCTGCATTCTTAGACCAATAGTCTCTTCCTCTAGCTTGCTGCAATAGTCTATTCTCATGGTTATTTGAACTTCGAGATCTTCGATGATTTTCTTAGATTCTTCTATCTGAACTTTTAAGCTGGTTATGATTCCATTTGCATCCTCAAGCTTTCTTGATAGTTTCTTATTCTTTTTCTTTTCTATCTCCCACTCTTCAAGTGCAGATATCAACTCACCTTCTAAGTCAACTTCAGCCTCGAGATTTTCACCACAAACTTCAGAGGTCACTCCTTTTTCTGATTTAACTTCTTCAAATGCCATAAAAAGAGCTTCATCTCTTTCTTCTTCAGACTCTTCACCGGAGCTATTTTCTGATGAACTAACATTCTTGGAGATGAAACTTTTCTTTTTGAAGTTGCCTTTTCTGAAATTTGCTTTCATCTTCCAATCACTTCTTTCTTGGTGGGATCCTTCATCATTTTTGTTCTTCTCTTTCAGTGGACATTTAGTTGCAAAATGCCCAACGCCTCCACAGTTGAAGCATTTGAATGGAAGCTTCCCTTTGTATTTTCCTTTCCCCTTTTTCAATTTTCTCACAAAGTTTGCTTCCATTTCATCTGATGTCTCTTCTTCCTCGGACTCTTGTTTTGTGTTTTTATTTTTAAGGGCCTTGAAAGCTGCTTCTCTGTCAGTAGGTTTAGATCTTCCTATCCTCATCTCATAGGCAGTTAAGGAACCATACATTTCATCTATACTAAAATAATTTAGATCTTTAGCTTCTTCTATTGCTGAGACTTTGGAATCAAATCTTTGAGGAAGGGATCTTAATACCTTTTTTACGATAGCAAAGTCATCGATATTCTCGTCGAGTCCTCTGATTGCATTGATGATTCCATTAACTCTCAACATGAATGCCTCAATGTTTTCATCGTCATTCATCTTCAAAGCTTCGAACTGAGCTCGATGTGTCTGTAACTTGGCTTCTTTGATCTTATCATCTCCTTCATGAACACTCTTCAATTTGTCCCATATTTCTTTTGTTGACTGACAGTTCATGACCTTTACCGATTCACTGTCTGCTAATCCACACAAGATGGCATTCTTTGCTTTCGAATTATTTTCAAACAGTTTCTTTTCCTCTGCTTCTTTTGGAGGAATGATAGGAATTGAGTATCCACTCACTACTGAATCCCAGATATCATATCCCAAAGCACAGAGATATGTCTGCATCCTGACTCTCCAGAATGCATAATTAGATCCGTCAAACAATGGTGCTTTGTTTGATGAGAAACCTTCACCACCTGCCATTGTGATATTTCCAAGATCACCCTAGCTGGTTAAGCTTGTACAGGGACTTGGCTCTGATACCAATTGTTGTACTTACAATGGCACTGAGAGGGGGGGTGAATCAGTGTAGCTCTTTAATCATGAATTAACAACTCTAAAAATAGCAGCAGTTAAAACTTATAAACAGATATAGCAAGAACAACAAGAGAACATCACACAACACAAGATTTTAACGAGGTTCACCAATGTGGCTACTCCTCAAAAATGACTGCTTGGACTACCATCCAAATCCAGCCTTTGCAAAGCAACAACTTTTACAAATAGTTTACCAAGCACCCACTGGAAGGAGCACCAACCCCCGATTTTATCTGACCCAACAGAAAGGAGCACCAACCCCTGATTTACCAGCACCAACTGGAAGGAGCACCAACCCCTAATTTGCCAGCACCAACTGGAAGGAGCACCAACCCCTTATGCCAAGCACCAACTTGGACTTCAAATCTAAAACTTAGAAGAATGATAGTGAGATACCTTTGCCTTTAACAAGACCCTGACTGATCTGCTTCACTTTTTCGTCCTGTGCGCACTCTGCTCTCCCTGCGCTATCACTTCGCACAATCTGCTGCTAAACTGTCGAACGTTCGTCTTCTCCCCTTCGCGCACTCTACTTCCTTTGCGATCTTTCACACTTAGAATGTTTCAACGAAATGCACTCTGCACACTACGATCGAATTTCGCACTCTGCACACTACGATCGAACTTCTCACTCTGCGCACTATCTCCGAACGTCGCACTTCACAACACAACCAACTCTTCAAAACAGCCTTCCTTTTATAACCACATTTTTCAAGATCAAAACCTTAATCTTAGTCGATTGTAACCCTAATCTTAGTCGATTGCAAAACCCTAAACTTCGTCGGAAACCCTAATATTTCGGCTAATATTTGACTTTGTCGGCTTCAACTACCTCTGTAACTCTTCTGTAGCTTTTGCCATGAAAATACAACATGTCATGATATCGCGACACTTTTGCCTTCGTACACTTTCTTTTGGCTTTTGTCATGATATCGTGACACTTCTGCCTTTGTCGACTTCAACTAAGCTCTTGTCATGATATCGCGACACTTCTGTCTTCGTCAGCATCAACTTTGCTTTTGTCGTGATATCGTGACACTTCTCCCTTCGTCGACCTCCTTTCTACTTTTGTCATGAAATCATGACACTTCTGCTTTCGTACTTCACATCTTGGCTTTTGTCATGAAATCGTGACACTTCTCCTATTGAAGACCTACTTTCTATTTCTGTCATGAAATCGTGACACTTTTAAGTTTTTTTTTTTGTCGTGAAATCGTGACACTTTTTGCATCCGTACGCTTTCTTTGCAACCCATCATGAAATCGTGATGCTTTTCCTACTTTTTACTTAAATGTGACTTTCTGTACGCTTTCTTCAACCTCGTCAGAAATCATGACACTTTTTCGTACGCTTTCTTTGCAACCTGTCATAAAATCGTGACGCTATCAACTTTCATATGCTTTCTTTGCAACCTATCATGAAATCGTGACGCTATCACTTTTGTACTT
Source organism: Wollemia nobilis (assembly GCA_028583015.1). Classification (NCBI taxonomy): domain Eukaryota; kingdom Viridiplantae; phylum Streptophyta; class Pinopsida; order Araucariales; family Araucariaceae; genus Wollemia; species Wollemia nobilis. The sequence continues at coordinate 16,299,538 of JAQPPZ010002969.1, read as the reverse complement.
TCTTTTGTCACGAAATCGTGACAGTATCAACTTTGAACTTTTTCTTTGCATGTCATGAAATCATGACATTTCTTATTTTGAACACTTTTATCTGCAACATGTCACGAAATCATGACAGTTCTCACTTTGAACTCTTTCTTTGTTGCATGTCACGAAATCATGATAGTTCTCACTTTGAATTCTGTAGCATGTCACGAAATCATGACAGTTCTCATTTTACTTTCTCTCTCCTCGAACTTGTCACGAAATCGTGACAGTTCACACTTCGGACTCTCTCTTCTACAGCATGTCATGAAATCATGACACTTTATCTTGCTTTCACTTTGTCTTCTGACTTGTCACGAAATCGTGACACTTTTTCGTCCGTACAACCTTCCTTGCAACATGTCACGAAATCGTGACACTTTTCCTTCTCTGGCTTCCTCTCTCTTCAAGTCACAAATGAATGTCACGAAATCGCGACACTTTTCCAACTTGCTCTCTTTCTCTAACATGTCACGAAATCGTGACACTTTTTCCACTTGCCTTTTCTCTTCCAACATGTCGTGAAATCGTGACAGTTTTTCCACTTGCCTTTTTCTCTCCAACATGTCACGAAATCGCGACAGTTTTTCCACTTGCCTTTTTCTTCCAACATGTCGCGAAATCGTGACAGTTTTTCCTGCTTCTTCTCTCTCTTCCAACATGTCACGAAATCGTGACAGTTTTTCCAGCTTTTTCTCTCTCCTCTAACATGTCGCGAAATCATGACAGTTTTTCTTGCCTGCTGTATATGTCGCGATATCGCGACACTTTTCTTACTTGTCTTTTTCTTTGATCTTTTGCAAATGGGCCACTATGGTCTTCTTGGAAACTCACCGTCCATACTCCGAATAACCTTAGAACTCCTGTCCTCTCGCATCCGAATGACTTCTGAACTGCCTGTCCACTGCATCATTAGATCTAACTGACTGTGTTGACAACAATGACAATACTCCTGCTGCACCTTGCTCAACAAATATTTCAAGAGAAAATGTTTTAGGGGAAAATTTTTAGGAATTACATATAGCTAGAATGCAATGGAAGAGAGTACATAAATAAAACATTCTCAATGCATCATATAGCATATTGAATTTTTTCTTGGGCCATAGAAATGAAAGAAACAAACTTAGGGAAACTTAAATACCTTACATAATGGAAGACATGAAGTTATACGTCACCTAGTTCTTCTCAGACAAGTCTACAAGGGAACAACAATGGGTTCTCACTCTTTATTCATCCCATTGTTGTAGTAAACATTTTCCACAAGCATCTCTAGCTATTAAACTTGTTCTATTAAATGTCAAAACTCACACAATAATCAAAACCTCCACTTATCAAACAAATGTAAGGGCATGTCATTGGATGGCAACAATTGTCCCTTATCTCAAACCTCATAGATTCTCCCAATAATGGTTTTGATGCCAATGTTGAGAATGGGGGTTAAGAACAATTTATTTAATACACCATTTCTCATATGAACTTAAATATAAAGACACAATAGAGTATAAACACACAAATTATACAATATTATACTTCACATCGATTCACATTTGATACATATTTTTTGCCACATTTCTTTCTTGTTAGCCATATTTTTATACCTCATGGAGTCCCTTCACATTCATGAGACTCTAATATTTGTAACTCTTGGTATTTCACCTTCAATTATCTTTTCATATTCATATTCAATCTCATGGAAGATATATCTCTCATGTTCCTATTATTATTTTCATATGATAAATAATATACTATTAATTATCCACCTAATAATTACATAATACCAAATAGTATAATATACTCTAACTTCTCCTTGCCAACAAACCTTATTAGCACTCTGTTGTCAACATGTAAATCATCCTCACTGATATGCAACTCCTTGGCACCCACATGCAAGTATTATGTGTGTGTTGCATTTCCAAGCTCTCCTTACACTTGATATTGTAAAATTCTCAAGATTCTTCTTTTTGTATTCTCGCTCATCCTTTTGTGTCCATGTCCTCACATTGTAGCACAAGCAGTAGTATTCCTAATGAAGGGGGTTTGATGATAGATCTTAGAGTTATTCTTAGAGTTTTATAAGCAAAATAGAGCAGCCATATAGGTGTACGATTACAACTGTATAACTCTCTAAAACATGCAATAGTTGATCGTATGATTACAAAATGTACACTATACGATTGTACAATTACAAAATGTACAATGACAATGAACTGTACAATTTGCCAAAATGTACAGTCTGCTAGAAACATTCAATTAGCAATCAATTGTCTTATTGGCCAAATCTTGTAATTGTTCACTTAGTAAATCATTATTCTTACTTTGGAATGGATTTAGGCTTAAAATAGGGTATGCCCAACTGTACGATTAGACAATCTGACTATACAATTAGATAGACTAACTATAAAATTTTTGAATATGCATATATGCCATGAACCAACTACAAAAATATCATCAACAATGAATAAGGATTCAACTTCTCATGCATTCATAAGTAGATCTGGTTAATTGAGATAGAATATCCATTATGAAAAATTCCAAAAATAGTACAATCACATCAAACATATGTACTCCGTCAATGAGTAACCCTTATTCTCCATTGAAATCTTCCAACATGAATAAACATGAACAATGATTCAACTTCCTTTCTGAATATTGAACAACTATCAACAATCTCATCACATGTATGAACATGTATATATGAATAGCTATCAATGAACAATCTCTAAAATGAGCATAGAGATGCTTATAATGCCTGCCTAGGCCATTCCAAAGCATTTTTTGAGACAACACATCATTCACAACTATCACCTGCAACTTATCAATAACAACTTCATTAATGTTTTACTAAGGTTCTAATTTAATTTTTATCAAATTACATTTCATCTGCATGTCTTTACATTTCATTTCAATTTACTTTATTATTTCCCTACATTGTACATTTAGCAAAACCCTACATTGTACATTTACTCAAAATTGTGCAAATCCTTTGAATTGTACATCCACTTTATTTTCTTATGTAAGGTGTATTTTTTGCCTACATTTGCCCTCCTCTTTAAATTAGTAGGTGTCCTTTTTGACTCGTTAGTATTACCCTTGGTTGGCTGGTCTTGCTTTTGGAGATCTTAAATTTGTACTTGAAGAATGGCTCGTTCATCCCGTAACTTGGCAGCATAGTTACCGAGTTCTACAGTATAAAAATCATATTTGTTTACCTTCTCTTTAGATTTTTTGAAGGCTTATAGAAACTCCTTCTCTCAATTTAATGTACCTTTACGTAGCTTCTTTGTCAATGATACCTCTATCTTAGTGACGATGGTGAGTTCATCATTCTTCTCTATTATCACTTGATCTTGTTGCTGCAACTTAATCTGATAAGCCCATTGTTGTTCTTCCCTAAACTGAAGCATAGCCTTGTAGTCTACGATCATCTGGTTATAGTGATCTGCATATTTTTCCATATTTATGATTTCTCAATATTTTAGTTACAATTACCCATCGTTCATCTTTACTTATTCTTCATTTTTTAGAATTTGTGTCTATTGTACTGCCAGATCCTCCTACAATTTGAGTTGTTGATTATTCAAGCTTAGTTGTTCCTCTTGTTGCTTTATTAGTGCAGCATATTTTTTTAGCATCTCCTCTTGTTCCTACAAACACTTCTTCTGTTCTTCCATCTATTGTGTCAGAAGTTGCCTTTGTTCTTATTGGATTCTAATCTTATCTTCAAAAGTCTGCTTCATGCTATTCCTTTCTATTTTCATATCCTTTTGGTTGGTTTTTTCTTCTCTCTTATTGCACTCTATCTCATCTTCTATTGCAGCCATTTATTTTTGGGTTGCTTTAGTCTTTCCTTGTTGATATTTCTTAACTTGATAGATCTACTCTAGTACCAAGGTCATCCATTCTATCCAATAGGAAATTATACTTTCAAAATAGAAATGCTAACTCTGGTGGTGCTTTTTTAATTCCATCATGGTTGTATCTTGTGGATACCTTTGTGTGCTATCCAAATCAAGATACATCTGTAAAGGCACTTTGTAGTTAGTCTTCATTCCTTCTAATAAGTCACCAATTCCTAACATACTTGTTACCCTTCCCACAGGTAACTTCCATGGGTGGCATTTATATATCTTTGGTATTCTTCTTGTCCTATTTTCATGACACACCCATTCTAACACTTTCTCTAGTTCACTGAATGTCTATTTCTTCCAAAATTTTAGTTGTCCCATACAACCTAGAAAAAATTTTAAGTGAGTTCTCAAAAACATCTTGGATACTTGTTCAAAGCAATGATCTACTCATTCATCTGTCTCTTCTCCTTCCCCACCTGAGATTCCAAACATAGGTACCTCAATATAAAAATGATTTTGAAGATCCTTATCCATTCGCTACATCTACTTCTACTATGTTTCTTCCTATGGGAGGAAGCTATCATCAATCTCTTTGATTGGTTTCATCCCAATCGCTTCTTATAGTGAAATTTGTGCTACATTAAACTCCTATCACTCCTCCTCTTGCGTGCTCTCATCCATATTTATAATTTCTTTAGCTAGATGTTGCTCTTGACCTGATACTTGAGCTTTATCCTATATATTTTGCTACTCCTTTACCTATTTTTTAGGTTCAAGTACCTGATCATGTTGTTATCCTATTTTTATGATATTCTTCTCACCTATATTACTATTGCCACCTCTCATAACAATCATATACTATGGTTTTTTATTAACCTTATTCTCTTCTAGTGGTATCAACATTGTTTCTTTTGCTTTTGATCATGGTAGATTTGCCACTTTATCCAACCATTTTTTATCTTAATCCATCAGTTCAAATTAATTGACATCAATCAACATGGGAGATCTCATTGTTTCTCCTAGTTGATTTGCTCCCATTGGAAAATTGATGTCTATCAATTTTAATTCCTCCAACTCCAATTGCATCTCCTTTCATGGGTCTATGACCCTCACTTGCTATTGCTCACTCTATATAGAATATTTTTCTTGTGTTCTCCTCTCTCATTGCCTTCTTATCCACCAAGACATAGTGTTGGTGTTGCTACCTCTTCCTCCCTTTGAGATAAAGGTTGCTCTTGGAGTCTTTGCTTAGGTGCATTTTTAGTTTGATCTGATTCCAACTCTAACTTTCACCATTGCTTCCTTCTCGGGTGGACTTCTTCATTTTAAGTCTCATTCTCATCCACCACTACTAGTTCAATCTTATTTGTGTTTCTCTTTGGTTTAAATTTTTTGGAGTGGCATTTGGGATTGAAACTATATTTACCCATCCAATACTAAAGGTTGATCCTTCCATAAATATTTAGGAGATGTTAACCCATAAAATGGAATTCCTGCCTAAGATACTACATCCAACATTATTATTATTGCATGGAATATCATGGAAAATTTCTTCTTTTTCCTCGACAACAGTATTTGAATTCGTTGAGCCAAATATGTACAATAGTCATATTGTACTCCCTTCATAAAACCTTCCACATACTATACCATCCATATTGCATATCTAAGTATCGTGCCTCTCCTGATAGGTGAGACATTACCACATTTATAGTGCATTGAAGTTCTTTATTCTTAAAAAATCTTTTCTTGATTCCATGTCCTCCTGCTCAAAAGACTTAGTGGTTGTTGGAGAGTTGATAAATGTCAACTTACTAAGCAATCTATGGGCTTCAATTTCATCAACATGCCCTTTATTAATCGGTTTCCCTTCCCTTGGTAATCCAAACGTTCATAAAAAATATGTAGCTAAGAACTCTACCTTCAAATATCGATTCCCAATACAAGCAAAGGTGTAATTCTTGCTAGCATAATATGAATGGACAATTTGCAACAAGTACTCATTAAGAAAAACTCTATCAAATGGAGGTACTTGTGCCAACATATTGACACCTACTTTTTTTAGGACTAACTTTAGTTGTTGGTTCTATAGGTGTTCACTCCATAATTTTTGACAAAATCCCCCTATCGATTGTGTGAAAGTTATAAATTTTAGTTCCACTTGTCCACCATCTTCACTCAGTAGGTCATCCTAATATTTTGGAGTAGTTTCTTGGTGAAATTCAATTCTAAATTCCCTCCGATGCACTTATGGGGATTCGATTAGAGATTCCATTTTGAATTGCAGTTGCTCACACTAATTTATACATCCTCTCCATGGCTTATAACCTCTTCCCCTCCACGGATGATAACCACATCCCCTCCTTGGCTGAAACCCTCATCCTTATCCTTGAGTAGGGTAGGTTACCTCCTACCAAACTAGAGATACTCTTCCTTTTCTAGGCCGTGAATTTCTCTATTGTAGTGGTCAAGGTGAGTGTTCTATCCTTGTTGTCACAATTCTTCATATATGAGCTCAAAAATCATGCTCGATGCTCTTCCTTCCAATGTCTTCATTCTTCTACGACCAATTGTACCCCCTTTTTTAATTTGTATAATGTGTACCAAATTTGTACAATTGCAATTAATTTCATACAATTGCACCTAAATTCGTACAATTACTCCCAATTCCATATAATTGCACATAGAAATCATGCAAATTGCCTTGTAATCATACAATTTCACTCCAAATCATGCATTTGCACTTAAATAGTACAATTGCACCCCAATTCATACAATTACACTCCAAAATATACAATTGCACTTCAAATCATACAATTGCACTCCAAATCGTATAATTGCACTCCAAATTATACAATTGCACTCAAATCCGTACAATTCCCTCCAGAAATCATATAATTTTTTTTATTGAGTAAATACTTATACATATACATATCCACCGTGGGGATTGAACCCGGGTCACATCACCGATAATGCAAGTGGCATCCTTGTCGGTAGACCACATCACGCAGATACAAAAATCATATAATTACTGCCACTTAACTCCAAAATTATATAATTAATTCCATTTGGTATGATTTATCTTAGAATTTATGTGCAATTGCTTGGTTCTCCTTCACTGTATGATTTATTCCTTTACTTATGCAATTCTACCATCCGCCATGCAGATTTTTACTTTTGTCCATGTAAATTTTCTAGTTGTACAATTTTATCCCTTAGTAATTTATGCAATTTCTTCCTGAGTACAGGCTTCTTCAACTTGCAATGGCTAAATATTTCTTGTTTCTAGCAATCTTATCAACATGCATGGCTAGGGTTATCTTGCCCCAATTCTCCTATGCTTTTTCTCAAAACTCTTCACCAAACCCTAGATTTTTCGACAAGAATTGATAAACCCTTCGCTCTTTTCCTAAAACTTTGAGAAAAAGTACCCTTCTGTGTTATTTTTAACAGGTAATTCTAGAGAAGAAAAACTTCAAATCATACAATTGCACTCCAAATCATACAATTGCACGATAAATTATACAATTGAACTCCAATCCATACAATTCCCTCCAAAAATTGTACAATTACTACCACTCAACCCCAAAATTATATAATTTGTTCCATTTGGTATGATTTCTCTTGGAATTAATGTGCAATTTCTTGGTTCTCCTTCACTGTATGATTTATTCCTTTACTTGTGTAATTCTACCATCCGCCATACAGATTTTTACTTTTGGTCGTGTAACTTTTCTAGTTGTACAATTTTATCCCTTAGCAATTTGTGCAATTTCTTCCTATGTATAGGCTTCTTCAACTTGCAATGGCTAAAAATTTCTTATTTCTAGCAATCTTATCAACATGCACAACTAGGGCTATCTTCAATTCTCCTATGCTTTTTCTAAAAACTCTTCACCAAACCCTAGATTTTTCCACAAGAATTGATAAACCATAGCTCTTTTCTTAAAAATTTGAGAAAACAAAGTACCCTTCTATGTTATTTTTAACAGGTAATTTTAGAGAAGAAATATCCTTAGTTTCGTCTATGTGATTTCCAATACGATATTTGGCTAATTCATTGTTGCGCAAGTCTTCACGTTCTTGAATATCTTCAAATCTGGTTCCTCTATGCTTCCAACTATTTTTAAATTTATTCTTGGTGCCCTCTTTTTATAAATTTAACTACCAAGTGCATGGATGATTGCCATCTTAGCTTTTTGGTGTGCTTTTCTTACTTTGTATGGATGACTGCTACATGTGCTTTTTGCATGTACTTTTTCTTTTTCTTTTCTTTTTTTTCATTTTATTTTTTATTTTTATTTTTGTTTTTATTTTATTTTTGTTTTTATTTTCTTTTCTTTCATTTTTCTTTCTTACCGACATGGAAATTGTACAATGACATTCACTTGTACGATTCCCTCTATTATCTTGTCAATTTTTTGTTGTGTCAAATTATCTATTGCAATAACAGGTTGACCAATCATGCAATTTGGTTCATATTGGTTGACTGTATGATTTACCACTTCTAGATTTCTAATTGTATAATTGAAAACTATACAATTATCAATTGTATGATTTGGAACTATACAATTATCAATTGCATAATTTGGAACTGTACAATTATCAATTGTACAATTGTCAACTATACGATTTGGAATTATACAATTCCTTATATCTGCAATCATATAATATCTATTCCTTCTTTCTTGATCACTACCTCATTCCAAATTTTCTCTGTCTTATTGAATGGTTATTTGGTGAAGGCTCTCTACTTATCTGATTCTCATTTGGGTGACTTTTGCTCCTATCTCCTCAGACTAAATCTACCTCCAAACTTGGTGAACAAGTTATTTGCCTACTTTGACTACCTTCTTCTTGAAATCATACACTTCCCATTCCAATAGGCTTTCTTCCTTGCACACGTCTTCCATGGCTTTTTTCTCTTGCAGAACCTCATCAACTATTAATGGGATTTCATCTCTTTTAATAAATCTTCATCTTACTTTTATATTTCTTGGCCCTTGTCGATGTACTAGTGTTACCCTAAATTCCCTCTATGTGGATGTAGTCCCCTAAGATTTTGCAAGAATTGACCCTAAAAATTACATCCTCATTGTGCATTCCTTGTCAAATTTAAGGGTGCATGTTGTGTCTTATTGGGTTGCCTAGTTCATATTGGAGTAGGAGGTCAATCCCTTATTCTCATTCCTTTGGGTAAAGGGTCTGAATGGTTTCTAACCTAATTCACTTATTGTAATCCTCCTCTATGACCTAGTTATCGACCTGTAGTACTTAGAATTCTTTGTTAGTGATCATATTGTTCACTTGGCTTCCCTCTTTCCCAAGTGCTAACTATCATATCCATGAATTATATCATGGTAAGATTTCCTTCATTATGTTGATCTCCTGGTGATATTTTTCATAGTACCCTTAGTCTATGTTTCACATATCTTAGTTGTCTTATCCATATTTGCTATTCAAAATGACGTTGTGGGGCAAATATTGCTAATTCTTACCTATAGTCATCTAAAAAATTAGATTCAATGTTTGAATAATTATGACTATCATCTCAACATGAAGACCATTTTGATTGCATATCCATTATTATTTGGGATCTCCTCACTTCTCTTCTTTGTATTTTTTTATTATCGATATGTTGTAACATAGGCATTTGGTTTAGGACGAGTATGAGGTCCACGTATTCTCAACAAAAATCCATCGCTACTAATATCTTGACTACTGTTTTTTGTTAGTAAGGGAATTCCTTCATCACTAGAATAACTAGAATATTCCTATCAATTCTCTTATTGCTTAGGTGATGTGAAGTTCTCTTCAATATCTTGCAACAATATTTTTGCTACCTCATTCGTAATTAGAAGATATTTCATTGGGTCCCTTAGTTCTACTTGTGATCTCTCATATTCACTAGAACTTTACCTTGAGTCTTCCTTTTGTCTTCCATGTACCTGAGGTCCTTCTTCATTTTTTTCATCTTGTAATTCAAGTTCCCTTTGCCTTGAAGTCTGCTACTCATCAAGTTTTTGCATTGTATCATCCAACTCTTTAATGATCTATCCCTAAAGTCATGCATTATGGTCTTGTAATAATTCATACTCCTCTTGCAATTGTTGTGCTTGATGGTGCATGTACTATTGGATCATACCAATTTAAGATAACATGGTAAGTCTTGCTAATTATTCATCTACAACACCTCCATATGAATTCAACATTTCCATGTTGAATGTATCTATCCTATCTCGATATTGGATTGTTGATCATATCCTTCATCAATCTTCCACTTGGTGAGGCAACTCTTGTTACTCTAACTAAGGATACACTACTACTCCAAATGGTTGGGAGGTTTATTCTCGTAATTCTAAGTTTGTATCTAATGGTATTACCTCTTGATTCCTTATTTCATTTGGAGAAATTATTTCCTACTCTTCCTCAATTCTTTATGTCTCATCTGTGAACCTCACATGTACTTGCATTCTTTATATTTTCCTAGGGTGATGTGTCAATTCTCATTGTTCCACAATTGGTTGTGCCACCTCCCCTTCTACAAATAAATGTGCAATCCCAATATCATCCTCCCCTTGTAGAGGATTTTGGTTATTCTGGGTTTCTTGCGTTTCTTTGTGAGATGTTGCTTCTTGTTGTTGTCTCTATTCTATTTAATTAAAAGCGATGAACAAGCACTGTGCTTTATATGGTTTCAACTTTGAACCATTCACCATTTTGGGTACCACTATCTCATCTAATTTTTGCAGTTTAACTGCACCATTGTTCACCACATCTGCTACTTTGAATGTACCAAACCATAATATTTTTAACTTTTCTAGATTGATTTCTTGTTTACCATTATACTTTAGAACCAAATCACCTTTATTAATTTCTAACTTTCAAATATTTTTATCATGCCACAACTTCCTTCACTTATGGGCTACTTTAATTGCCCATTGTACCATGAATCATCTTTCATCAAATTTTATTAATGTTTTCAATATTTCCTCTAAAATTTCTTGATCACCTAAACGATGCTTCATGGCTACCCATAAATTAGGTACCAAGAACTCTATTGGTATGATTGCCTCCTAGCCATACATTAGTTGAAATGGTGTATGGTCCATTATAGGTTTAAATATTGTTCTATGTGCTCATGGAATAGATGACAACCTCTCTTTTCAATATGCTTCTTCTATTCCATAGGTTTTGTACAACATAGAGACTAAAATTTTGCTAGTTGCCTCTACCTGCCTACTCTCAGGTAGTACAGACTTGAAAATTAATGCAATGTTGGACATTTTGAGTCCCTAAGCTAAAATATTGTCATTGATGTCAAAAGAGCATTTAATGTTAAAAGGATATATGAAGGGTTTTTGTGAAAACCAAGGCAGGAAAAATAAAAGGTTTTAGTTAAAACCATGGATAACATATTTGATCTAGGTTTTTCTTAAAACCCAAGTTGGGATTTTTTTCATCGAAAAAGGTGCCGCAGTGATGGAATTATTTGAGTTTTAATATTTGGTTTAAATTTTAATTATTTAAAATTTAAATTTAAATGTAAAGTTTCCCGTCGACGTCATCAAGCAAACATAAATTCATATTTTTGTCGACATCTTCAAAGTGTTTTAAACACTATATAAAGGGGTGGTAAATGAATCAAAGTTTTATCCTTGCTCTTGTGATAAATGTTTGGCATTCGAATAAGTCTATGAGCTCGTGCAAATTTTGAGAAGAGAAGCAACAAAGAAAATGATAGTGCTTGGAAAGTCAAAACATGGTGGGAAGAGTGGCGCATTGGCAAATCATTTTGGTTTAAGGCACAAGGAAGTGCAAACACCAGGGATTGAATCCCTTGGATGACATTTCGGAAGGTGTGTGAAAAGTGCTTTGGCGCTTTGTCTTTTGCGAAAGGTGGAGGAAGGTTTAAGGCACTTTGGGCCTTTGCCTTTCCAATGAGTGCCTAGCTCGTGTGGAATCTTAGCCGTGGCTAAGATGCTCACAAAGGTGGCAAATCGAGGGTTTGAATCCCCTTGAGGAGGTAATTACGTTTTAAATTTAAATAATTTTTATTAGCCCTAAAGTTTTGAGTTATAAGGTAGTTAATGGAAATTATTATTTTTTATTAGGGCTGTGATTATTATTGCAAAGCATAATTGGTTTATGATTTATTTGATGGTTATGGAGAATTAATTTTACAAGAAATAAAGAGTTGTTTTTTAAAAGCAATTTTGAGAGGTTTATTATTTTTGATAAGGGTTTTAATAAAAGGGACTTTGGTGGATATGTTTATTAACTTGGAGTAAAAAGGGTGTAATTTGAGTAATGCTTTATTTTGTGATTATTTGAAGTCCATTAACCTTTGTTTAGATTGGAAAGGAAAGTTGTGTTTAAGTGTGGCAGATTTTGTTGATAACTTATTGGCATCAAAAAGGTATGGGCACATTCTCATATTGATTGTTTATGGTGGTTGATTTCTGAAATATCATTGGAGATAAAATGATTGATTGTGGTTTCCTTTGATAAAATTATTGGTTGAATGCTTCAAGGTTTTCTGGTTTGTGAGTTGTATTTAAACCTTGTTTTATTAGCATTGTGTTGAAGCCCATTGATGATGAAATGAAATTGAACTTGAGTTAGAAAAGAACATGAGTATAATTGCTATGTGAGACTTGTGATTGAGCATTGTTGGAAACATTTTGAGTTGGTTAATACATTCTTGGATTAGGGTTTGTGAAAAAGGATTGTTCCTTGAGGTGATTGGTTGAGTTGAGTTGTTAAATACATGCTTGGACTAGGGTTTGTGAGAAAGGATTATTCCTTGAGGTGATTGGTTGAGTTGAGTTTATTAAGCCTAGTCAAGTGGATGTATGTGGTTGTTCAAGTTCCTAGAAACAAACTATTCAATATTTTGATTTGATTTGAGATTGAGGTTGATTTGAATTGAGATTTGAGATCTGAGTATAGAACATATAGAGTATCTAACAATTATCTTGATTCTTCTATTGAGTTGAGATTAGGATTTGAGTATAGAACATATAGAGTCTCTAACAATTCTCTTTATGCTTCTATGAGATTGATTTGAGATATTGATTGTACATTGAGCTTAGAACATATTGAGTCTCTAAAAATTCTCTTTATGATTCTATGTGATTGAGACAATTCTTTGAGAAGACTTGTGGACTGTTTTGAGTTAAGATTTTGTGAAATCTTGCTATGCAAATTTGAGGAAGTCCTATAGAGGACTTATTGAGCAGATTTGAGAAAGTCCTAGAGAGGACTTATTGAGCAGATTTGAGCAAGTCCTAGTGAGGATTTGTTGAGTAGATTTGGACAAGTTCTGTGTGAACTTGTTGAGAAGATTTGGACAAGTTTTGTGTGAACTTGTTGAGCAGATTTAGACAGGTTTTGTGTGAACATGTTGATCATATTTGGACAAGTTCTGTGTGAACTTTTTGAGTATATTTGGACAGGTTTTGTGTAAACATGTTGAGCAGATTTAGACAGGTTTTTTGTGAACTTGTTGATTAGATTTGAGCAGGTTCTAAGTGAACCTATTGAGAAGAATTGTACTAGACCGATTGTACTATATTTAGTGCAATATATTGAGCAAAAATATGCTAGACCGACTGAAATATGTTTGGTACAATATTGAGACAGAGATTTAGAGGTGACAGAGTATAGAGGACAAAGTCTCAGTGGACAGAGATCTAGCATCCAGGACAATTGAAGATATATCTGAGTGAGGAGTCTTCAAGTGGAGAGATATCCACAAGTCAGTGCAACAGAGAGACATAGTCTTCTAGAAGATCACTAGCCAGAGCAGAAGTGAAAAGAGTTCTCCTATGGAAGAGATCCATGAACTTGAGATTAGGGGATCAACATCTCCTTTGGACAAAGTCCATAAACATTGTAATTTGGGAAATATTCCCAAGATATTATTTGAGAAATATTTAGAAGAAATATTTTCTCTATGGAGGTAGCCCACATTGGGTGAACCATGTTAAAATTTGTGTCTCTATTGTGTGTGATGATTGGTGCATTACTTTGGTTATTGCTATTGATATTGCCATTGATTATATTGATTAATACTATTTGGGAAAGAAAAGTAAAAAGTGGTCTTATATTGTTCATCCCCCCTCTCAGTATAAGCTTGTGTTCTTCATGCAAAATTTAAAAATCAATTGTCATCTTCTTAATAACCTCATGAACAAAATGACCACCCATATAACTTGTTATTTATAGTGGAATTTCAAATCTTGTAATGACCTACTCATGAAAAAAATGACCACCCTTATCACTTGTTATTTATAGTGGAATTTCAAATCTTGTAATGACCTACTCATATAAGAAATTTATTATGATTTTTTTTGTATTTTCTGGTAGTGCCCTTGCTTATACCCATTTGGTTAGGTATTCTTTTGCTACCATGATATATTGATATTTTCACCTTTGGGTTATTTTAAGTGGACCAAAAAAATCCAAACCCTATCTTTCAAACAATTCTTGAGATTGAGATGGATGTAAGGGCATAAAATTGTAACGTAGTAGTTTATCTACTCTTTTATTGGTATCACATGCCTACGCATATTCCTTTGCATCATGGTACAGTGTAGGCCACCATATTCCTTCCAAAAGTATTTTCCTTGCAGTAGCATCTGTCCCCATATGTCCTCTTTCCAAACCTTCATGGGCTTATTTTAACGTTGTTTTAACTTCCTCCTCTATTACACATCTTCTCAAAATGCCATCTACACCTATTTTTACAATAATCTAGCTATCAAATGGAAGGATGTTGACTTCATTATTTCTTTCCTCTTCTTTACTACTATCAATTTTGGGGGTAATTTCCTTATGGATAGATATTCACCAATTAACTTGTACCACGATGGTACAACATTAATTACAAATAGCTAAGAATTGGGAAACTCATCCAAAACTCCTATTCGTGTAGGTTATCCTGAGTTATTCTTGACAAATGATCTGCTATTACATGCTTTTTACCATGTTTGGACACAACTCAAAACACAAATTCTTGTAAGGTAATGAGTCACTTGCTAACTCATCCTTGTATTACTAGTTTATTTATCTGGTATAATAGAGCTTGATGATCCATATAAAAGGAAAATGGTTTTACCAACAAGTAATACCTAAATTTTTGTATTGCATTTACCATCCCCAAAGCCTCTTGTTCTATTGTACTATAGCTCCTTGTGACCCTTGATAGTAGATGACTTGCAAAGTAAATAGATTGATCCAGCCTAGAACCAACATGCAACCTATTATAAAATTGGATGTATCAATATGAACATGGAACTCCTTATCATAGTCTAGAAATACCAAAATGGGACTACACACAAGCTTTGCTTTCAACTCCTCAAAAGCTCCTTAGTACTCCTAAATCCAACTAAAGGCAATATTATTTTTCATCAGTAAATCCAATGGATAGGACATGTGCATAATTCTTGATAAAACTTTGGTAATACCCTATGGATCATAAGAACTTTTTTAACGAGCTCACATTATAAGGCTCTTTCATATTCAGAATGATGTGAATCTTGTCCGGATCTAGCTTCAACCCTTCACTACATACTATGTTTCCCAACAACTTACCATATGGTACCATCAAGAAATATTTTCCTAGATTTAGGGATATCCTTACATTTTTGCAGTAACTCATACATTCACTTAGAGCTGATAGATGATCCTTAATTTTACCATATATAGACCAATCATCTAAGAATGCTTTGAATTTTCTTGTTGTCAATTAATCAAATATGTACAAAATAATTCATTGAAATATGGAAAGCACATTGCATAGCCCAAAACATTATATTATAAGCATAAATACCATTTTCCACTACAAATGTGGTCTTGAAATTTTCTTCTTCTGCTATGCTAATCTGATTATAGATAGAAAATCCATATAAAAATGAGTAAATTTCATGTCGTGCAACTTCTTCCAAGATAGAATCTATAAAATAAATGGGAAAGGGATCATTTATTGTAACTAAGTTCAAACTACGAAATTCCATGCATATATGAATTTTATCCACTTCCTTCTTCAAGGTGACCAAAATAGGTGGAACCTATTCCCATGTGGTAACTTTAAAAATGATACCGGCATCTAGCATCTTCTTTATTTCTGCAATTACCAAAGTTTCATATTTTGGGTTCATTATAAGGTCTTCTTCTAACTAGTCATGCTTCCAAAACTAATAAAATCTTATCCACACATAACTTTGGTGGTGTCCCTTCCAAGAATATTTTTAAAGTTTCTACTTTCAACACAGGATCCCAATCATCTCTGCTCTGGAATAATCTTGGTTCATTATTAGTCCTAAAATTTACTTTCACTATTCATGGTCTTTCATATTTAATACCTTCTAGATGTATCTTAGCCTTTGCCACATTCTCTAGATGCATTGGATTTGTGTCTATTTATGCATTACAAATCGTATACTCTATAAATATTTTGGTAAATGTTCATTTCTCTTGTTCTTATTCCTTTGTTTTCTTACTGATCTTGTTCTCATCTTGTATTTTTGTAGTCTCATTTGTATTAATATAGAGGTATTTGGGTTGAAACACATTGTACTCCTCCATATTCCAGTGGAGAAGTCTGTTATCTGATCAAGCTTTATCCTCACTACATTCCTCAAGGTACAATATTCCTTCTTCATTGGGTTCATATTGGTCTTCATCCTCTAAAGAACTCCCTAATTCATCTATTGTGGCAACATATTCACTAGTTTTATTTTTTAAGTTAGTCATATATTTTTGTTGTCCTTTCTTGAATGTAATTCGATCATTTTCCCAGTAGTTATTAACTTTGACCACTCTTAGCAAACCTCTTCCTAGTAATGCATCATATGCTAGCTTTTGCATTATAATCACAATGAAATCCAAGATAAAGTCTTGGTCAGCTATTATTACTTTCTACATTGTCAAAACTCCCTTAGTTTCTATACCATGCTGGTCAACACCTTACAAATTAAAACTAGATGCTCATAAAAATGGAGCCTTGATCTCCTTCTAGCTTTTCTCTAGTAGCATGCTAACACTAGATCCTCCATCCATAGTGACTTGTGTTAAATTGTGCTCTAACTTCTCCATCTAAATCAATATGGATTTCTTTCCAACATCGATCATTAATATCATTGGATCCATAAAATAATCCTTTTCCATTTATTTCAACTATTGGCTCTATATTTCCATTACCTTTTAGGGTTGTAATTCTTACCCTGTTACCTTATGCAATTTTGGTATAGCTTCTGGAAAACTAGCCACTTTAAATTCCATCGTTGTATTTAAAACTTTATTTCCAGTCTCTGTATTGATGCTTTGTTCTCTAAACCACTTGGCTTCTTTAATTTTTTTTGTTCTGCTAGCCTTATTTGCTTGGCCTTTTTTGCTTCTTCTTCAATTACCTTTTTGTCTCCTACCATCTCTCTCTTTCCTTGGAAATGTTTGAGTAATTATCTTTCTTTATCTGAGTCTATGTCACAACCAATACGTATTTTGCTTTCCCCTCCTCCCCCATGGGAGGTACATCAATGTCAAGAAATTTGATATTCTACAGGTTACTCATACTTACCTTCTTGGGACAGATAACTTCCTTGTGGTTTCTTGGACCACACCACTGACACATATGTGTAACGTTATTTTGTATTGTCTCATTTGTTTCTTTGCAAAGTGCCCCCACTCTTGGAAATTATGACACTGTATGATTGGTCTACCTTCCAAATCATACTACAAATGACTCTGACCTCCTTGTTGATTGCCTTGGTATGGCTTCCTCCTCTACGGTTATTCCTATAACTACCATTAGTTGCACCTTGTCCACTCCCTTGGACATTTGGTTTTTCCTCACTCCCTTGAATCATCAAGATTTGATGCCTTACCCATTTCAGATTGAATGGGAAATCTACCACTTCATGTTCCAATACATTGCATATATTGCAATACGCATTGCTAGAACAATTCATTTCTGTATGTCTTTCAATTTTATAATCGGTACACCATGCATCCTTTTGATCTTTCCTTATTTCTACTTTAACCTCCTTTAACATTTTATCTAATTCCTTGTGAAATGATTGGATAGTATGACACACCTTATCATCTGCATCACTATCCAAGTCCTCATGCTTGTAATGTTCCACTATGTCTATTGTCATTTTCTTTGACTCACTTTTGAAGTTCTTTGCTTTTTCTAGTGCCTCCTCATATGTTGATGATGGATTGACCATTGATTTTATGTATTTGGGTAGAAATCCATCAATGAACCATCTTCTTATGATTCTATCTATTGGTAGCATTTATATTTTATTTATCAATTACTTTAATATTCATTTATATGCTTTGACATCCTTATCTTTTCCTTGCTTTCTAGCATATATTTCAATTATAATTTTAGCATCATCTCTCAATGGATGAAATTCCTTAATGAATTATTCTTTCATTGTATTCCATAATTGAAATGTTGGTGTATTCTCTCATTTTAGATACCAATATATCGTGAGTTCCCGTAATGTAATGGGAAATAGTTACAACCACTCGTTTGGTTTATTTACACCATTTTATTTCCAAATGGTAGTGCATGTGTCGATATGCCTTACTAGGTCTTCCTTATCTTCCCCTGTGAAGGGTGAGTATTTGATTTCCTGCTCTTGTGGCTACATTATCCATTGGTAGGGTTCCTTATTTATCATCAATTGATGAAGATTACCCTGGAAGTCTAGTTTGGATCCTTTCTACAGTGGGTGGTTCATTTTTTTGTTCCTCATCAAATATTTCTACCCATGGAATCTTGTACTCACCAAATAGTCATTTTCCTATTTTGTGTGCATCTTCACTTTACAACCTCCTTCGCTAGCAAACAGACTATGGTCTTGGTCTTCCTTCCTGAGAACTCACACATTGTTGCTTTGATGTCTAATTCCTATCCTTCACACTCCTTGTAAACCTTCCTATCATTTTTTTAGGTGTCACCATCCACTCGATGTATCATCGTACACTTTCTATGTCTACATATTCCCTTACACTAACATATTCCTTGAATCTTGGTGGGTTTTGTACTCCTTTTGTATCTAAAATCAATGTTTCCCATATTTTAGTATCCCCCTCATTTGAAGTCCATACTTATTATATTATAAGTTCATTTTTTTATCCCTTTGAGCGATTTGTGTACTTCTCCCTATTAAAATGTGCTCCTCTCTGTGATCTCGTCTCCCACATATTCATAGACTTGTCTCTATCATCCACCCCTATTTACTTCATGCTAATTATTGGTCCAAATCCTCAAATTTTGATTAGGAAATGGCACCAAATTTAGCACGAGTGGTGGTATTCCTGATGAGGGGGGTGTGATGATAGATCTCAAAGTGATTCTTGGAGTTTTGTATGCAAAATAGGACAATCATATAGTTGTACAATTATAATTGTACAAATCTCCAAAATATACAATAGCTGATTGTATGGTTACAAAATATATATTGTACGATTTTAAAAAATGTACAATCTGCCAAAACGTTCAATTAGCAATCGATTATATTATTTTATAAATCTTGTAATCCTTCACTTGGTAAATATTTGATATTGCTCTAGAATGGATTTAGGCTTAAAATAGAGAATAACCTGACCAACCGTATGATTAGACAATTTGACTATATGTTAGATAGACTAATATGATTTTTGAATATGCATATATGCCATGAATCAACTACACCAATATCATTAGCAATGAATAAGGATTCAAATTCCCATGCAGGCATAAATAGATCTAGTTAATTGAGATAGAATATCCATAATTATAAATTCTAGTAATAGTACAATCACATCAAACACATGTACTCTATCAATGAGTAACCCTTATTCTCCATTTATATCTTCCAACATAAATAAATATGAACAGTGATTCAACTTCCTTCCTGAATCCTAAAAAACTATCAAAAATCTCATCACATGTATGAACATGTATATATGAATGACTATCAATGAACAACCGCTAAAATGAGCACAAGGGCACTTATAATTCCTTCCTAGGCCATTCCAAAGTGGTTCCTAAGATAATGCATCATTCATAATTTTCGCTCGTAAATTCTCAATAAGAGATTCATTAATGTTTTACTAAGGTTCTAATTTGATTTTTATCAAATTATATTTCATCTGCATATATTTACATTGTATTTCAATTTATTTTATTATTTCCCTACACTGTACATTTAGCAAAATCCTACATTATACATTTACTCAAAACTATTCAAATCCTTCGAATTGTACATTCACTTTATTTTATTATGGGAGGTGGATTTGTTTCCTACATGCATCAAGTTATCTATCATCCATATCTCCTATATTCAATGTCCATATGATCATAATTTTAAACTTTAGATGATAATGATGTCGAATATAGCATAATAGTGGTATTTTAAAATTGAAGGAATAGAGAAATAATGATAAGGAAAATTAACAACACAACATTAATATACAATTAGAAAACAACCAATCTTGTATTTTCCCTCAGGCGACCTGTACAACATGGTCATATCATGCCTTGATTTCCTTCACTCACAAATAGATTAGACAATTTTATCAAGAGCTTAGATGATCTTGTACAACATCGAATGGATTGGTTCAACAATTAAGATGGCCTAGTCACCTCAATTATATGGCCTTATCCAGAGTCAACTGACTTTATTTGTTCATCTACAACAAATATGCAATAGTGGAAATAGTCCATATAATTAACTACAACTATAAAATTTATTTACAAAGACATGCACAATAATCTCATAAGTTTGCACAACCATGGTTGAACAGAAGTATTATTATTATCTCCAAGAGTACATGTCCAGTATAGCCTCATACAATGCAATTTTCTGTGGGTGCACACACATGAACATACATCCATATCACAATGAATGAATGAGGGGTCTTATTTATACAACTTGGAAGGTAGTTGTTTTTCCAACTTTCTAAAACTACCTACCCAATATCTCATCATTTTCTTAAATTACATTTGACTTACATTTTATTTCATGACTTATAAATCATACATATTATATTTTGTCAAGAATTTCTCATATGTATAAAAAACAACTCAAAATATCAAAACTACCACATATCAAATTTTGTGTATTTGTACTTGTATTTCGATGGACTACATTAAGTCTAAGGTGGTGTTTCATATGATGCCATGTCTAAACTAGCCCCTATAGAATCAAGTAACCAAGACAACATCAAAAGTATGAGAAAACTTAAATTTGACACCAATTTTGCCTTTGCAACAACCAAAAAGCTTTTGCATCATATTCTAAGATTTTTTTCCAAAGATTAAATCAGTTGGTAATTCGCTCTATTCAGCAAGTGGTTGCTCCATAACATATTTTTCTTCAAATTTGGATCCAAAATATGATTTTAATCCAATTCTATGAAGTGATTCACTCAAAATACAAGATCTTCCTAAATCCTCTTTAGAGAATGATTCACTCCATTTTTGAAGTGATTGACTTGGACCCTTATTTTTTATTTTCTCAAAGTTTAAATTTAGCTAATGAATCATCTGATTTTTCTAGGAGTTCACTCCAGTTTACTATTAAATCTCTCCATAGACCAAATTTTACAATTTTTACCTTTTGATCCAAAAAGTCAATTCGTGCAGGTATGTACATGAATGCTTATGAATACATGCTCGAAGGCCAAGACTGGAAAATGGTATAATTATGACAAAAGTAACCAACATTTCATTGTTGATGGTGCAACTCAAAAGAATTTGATTTTTCCTCAAACCATCAAGGATTTGAATATGTCTGTCACACCACACCCACAACCATATAATATTGTATTGTTACAATAGGGGAGAGACACTCATGTCACTTAATAGTGTGTTATTTTTTATGCCATCAAACCCTTCAAAGATGAAGTTTTGTGTGATGTTGTGCCCTTGGATGTTTATTATGTGAATTTAGGCTAACCATTCATGTGGGAGAGGTATGGTGTATATGAATCTAGGCCCTAAAATGTCATTATCATTGTTGATGTAACTACCTTCCTTGGTAGGACTTTTTATTGATAGTTGATTTATGTATTTATGTGTGGATATCAAATGCATAATCTCATTTTATATTATCAAGATGTGTTGATAGTTGCACTTTATGCTTTAATTATAATAATTTTAGAATATTGGTATTATTGATGAAATTTGTGTTTGTAGGACTAGGTAATCTCATGGGTGGATTAGTATGGGACAAACACCAAAGTTGAGAGAAAAAGAGAAAATTATGGATGACATTGTTATCAAAAACTCAAGGGTAAAAAGAAACCCTTCATGTAGGTGCATTGCATTTGTTTATGTTTGATTGAATGAACCATTGGACAATGAGATTGCTAGCTGAGCAAAAGAGCAATACTTCATAGAATGGTGATAACATTGCACTTATCGTAAAGCCTTCTACTTAAGGAAAAAATTTGTTGTGTATATTATTGATTGCATTCTAGTTAGATGTGGGCAGCTTGGAAAGATCCCTTGAGTTGTATGTGGAACTGTTTGATATCGATGCTAATGGTTAATATTAGCATTCAATAGTATTTAAATTAATTAGAGGAGTAGTTAATTTAATTATTCTAATGTGGGTAGCATTAGAAAGAAATAAATGTTAAAAAATTTATCAAAGGGCATTAATTAAAGTAATGCAAGC
Source organism: Wollemia nobilis (assembly GCA_028583015.1). Lineage (NCBI taxonomy): Eukaryota > Viridiplantae > Streptophyta > Pinopsida > Araucariales > Araucariaceae > Wollemia > Wollemia nobilis. Next base: position 16,276,986 of record JAQPPZ010002969.1, on the reverse strand, counting down.
AATAATAAACTTTGAGTATATTTGATAAAATATAGAGCTTATATTTGATTTTGGAAAGTTGGAAAATTGGAAATATTGGAACCATGCAATGTAATATTGGAAATGTTACTCTCACGCATAACTAATTGCATGCTAGAAATATTGACTTCCTATGTTATTATTTTTGGTTCCTTTGGAAAAGACATATGTTTGGGAGGATCACAAAGTTTGGGGGCTAGCAAAAGAGGATTGGCAACGGGAATAAGCTCTAGAAACAAAGGAAATAATTAGTTGAAGAAGTTACAATGGAGGTATTTGGTTTCCCTGTCTCATCTCCAAGGAAACGATTGCTTATTATGTTTCTTATAATAGAAGCAATCCATGACTTTTTTAGGTTTCTCAGAGCTTCGTGATTGGTTTATTTCCCTGCTATTTGCTTCAGCTTTGGTGTAGTTTTATTTAGTGTTTCTATATTTTGGAAGAATCAGTTGATATGCTTCTTTTTATTCAATCTTGTAGAATGTTATGGTTTGATTTTTTCATGCAAGAACCTAGTTTGGGTGTGTTTTATTTATGTTTTCTTGTAGACGTTCTTGAGATGGCTTTCACCTATTGGTAAGTTTACTCTTGAGGATGTCTAAAACCTTAAAAATATGTAACTGGTTTGCATTATGTCTTATTTTGTGGATCAAAAGCACTGTAGTACTTTATAGCAGGTTTTGAGTGTTGGTTGCCTCATTTTTACTCGGACCCTATCATTGCTTTGTGTTGTTTTAATGTTTGTCCTTGTTTTTCTCCTTTGAGATGGTTTTAAGTTGGTCGCTACATGTTGTGTGAATTTTTTAGAGTGATAGGATACTATTGGGAATTATTATTCATGCTTGTTGATAAGCCTTAAGGTTGATCCTTGGAGTTATTCATCACTCCTAAAAATCGTAACAATCAGAGATCCTATCCAATGTGAGTCAAGCTAATTTGTTGCTCTGCTTTCATTTTTTATTACTTATTTTATATGCTATTGGAACCACCTTTATGTTGTGCACCCTATGTGAAGCATTAGGTTAAATTATTTAATTTATCCTTTGGTAAGTAATTTAATAATTTAAATAATTTTAGTATTTTATTTGAAATAATTTCGGAATGCTTTCAGTCATGCTTTAATTGTTAGAACTTACCAACTAGTGTATGGTTATTATTGGAATATAACCTTTAGAAAATAAAAAGACCTTTGCTTTTGTAATATTATTTTATTAATATTTTTCTTTAATCACTATTAATCAAGTTGTAATGTTGAAAGCTATTGGATTTATTTTGGGAGTTTTTCCATGAAGGTTGTTTAATGCAAAAGTTATAAATGGATTTAAGAATGGAGAATATTTTTATAAGAGTTTTTTTTTAGTGTTTTAGTAATGGTTTCCTAAGGCTTGAGTAGATAAATAAATCCATTATAGAGAGAAGTATGGGATTATCTCATTATTTGTATGGAAATTTTTTGCATAAATGTATGTTTGCATGTTTTATTACTTAGTGCATGTTAGGCTTGCATAAGCAATTCATGAGTTGTCCTGATCCCTAAACTTCTATTCAAGTTCATGGGAAGAATATTTCAAATGGAGGACCTTGAAAGAAAAGATGGACATTGATTTTTGTTATGTAACAATGTTTTGAAGAAAAGCTTATACTTGGAAAGTATTTGTATTGAAATTTTGAGGAAATAAATGATGTTTTGTAATTACTCTTGCTATAGTATTTCAAGACTTGATCAAAAATGAAAGATTGTATGTTGTTATTCTTTTATGTAAGTTCTTGGAATATTTGGCTATGTGCAAAAATAAAGAATATGTTCAATGCATGGATTATGATTATAATGCCTTGATGATGTATTATTCTTCTTGTAAATAAGGAAATGCTAAATGCTAGTTTTATGATTCACAAGTATTTAGTCTATAGAAAAGTGTTATAATACATTTAATTATGTTTTAATATAGCACTTTAATTCCTTTAAGAGAGATGTTTATATTATTTAAATGTTAGTCTCTTGGGTTTGGATGGGGATTATTAGGTATGAATCTAGAGCCATATTAGAGAAACCCTTGAGTCAAAAATATAATCCAATCTTGGAAGGAGTTGCATTTATGCAATAACCAAGTAGTTGTGAATCTTGGAAGGATTTGTGGTGATGCAATAACCAATTATTTACAAATCTATGAGGATTTACGGTGATGCAATAACTAGATAATTGTGAATTATACAACTTAAATGAGTAATCTTGGGTGTCCCAAATCAGTGAGGCTTTTGAAATAATTCATAAGGTAGTATAGTGGTGGCACCTTGAATAGTGAGGATTAAGTGACCATGCTCATTACCAAGTGAGTGGTAATGGCCTTAGTTAGCCTATGAAGATGTGGTAACTAGGCACTAAGACATTACACCAGAATAATCCTACATAGATGGACTTATGTAGAGTTAGAGAATGGACATCCCCATTATAGTGTTATGGGCCTTAAAATATAATCTCTATGTCGTGGTCAAGTTGTCCTATGTCGATGAGGGTATAGAAAAAGTGGGAGGACCACTATTGGCATATTTTCTAAAAGGTGAGGTTTAGAAAAGTGAACCCCAAAAGTACAAGATGTTGGTCACTCCTATCCACTTGAGTGTCATCTACAACGATAATAACTCAAAATGTAGTTATGCCTTATGATGCTAAAAAATAGTGGGACTTCTTTGTGAGTTAATCCTTGTTATGAAAAACATATCTCTCCCTTGGGTTGGTGTAGTGGGTTGTTATAGTTGAAGGTAAATACTTCAATATACCAAATGTATCTCCTCCTACCTTTGTTTCCTTAATTAGTGCCAAAAAATAAGAAAATGTGATATCCAAAACAAAGAAAGTCATTCTATTGATGATCAAGCCATAAATAAGGAGGACAATTATTACATCAATCATAGGATCTCTGCAATAGAACCAAATGGATCAGATTGTAGTAGAATATCATAACTTATTCAAGTCACCAAATGATGTTCCACTTCATTATAAGGTAAAGAATTCCTTTGATTTAGTTCCTAGTTCTCCTTTGCCCAATTTACCTATTTATCATAATTAATTCTTAAAAATGATAAAATTAAGAGGCATATCCAAAAACTAATTTAGAAGGGGCACATCAAACCAAGTGCTTCACCTTGTGGGAGTCTGCTTGCCATGTATATAAAGAAATATGGAACTTGGAGACTCTATATCAACTACAAAGCTTTTTAATAAAGTCACTATGAAGTTCAACTACCCACTTCCTTAGATAGATGACTTGTTGGACCAAATCTATGGTGCAAATTTTTTCATCAAAATTGATCTTAAATATGTTTATCATCAAATACCCATGGAGCTCACTAATGTATGGAAGACTAAATTCAAATCAAATAAGAATTTATTTGAGTGGTTGGTTATGCCTTTTGGCTTGACCAATGACCCTATCACATTCATGATGATGATGGATGGCATCCTCTATCGCTAAACAAACTCATTTGTGGTAGTCTACTTAGATGATATTTTAAACTATTGTAAGACATAGGAGGAGCATCTGCATCCTATTTGAGAGGCACTCTAGACTCTTCGAAGAGGTAATCTATATTATAATATGAAGAAATATCTATTTGAATTGATAAATATTTAGTACCACATGTATATTATTGACAAATAGGGAGTCTATGGTGATCCTTAAAATATTTAGGTAATTAAATATTTTCCTACCTTAAAGACTCAAATAGAGCTTTGTAATTTTTGGGGTCTTACCAATTTATATCAAATATTTGTGTTGAGGTTTTCACACATTGCTTAGTCACTACACCAAGTTACCAAAGGAGGTGTCAAATCCAAGTTCAATTTGGGATATACACAATAGAGAAAATTTGAGAAGTTGAAGGACCAAATGCATTTATCACCTACACTTTTCCTACCTAATATACAACAACCTTTTGAGAAATAAATAATGCATTAGAGTATGTAGACAAAAATGAGGATTCTTGGGATGAATGAATGATGATTAGTGTAAATAAAAATAGAATTTTTTATCGAAGGAATACATCTATGAATTATTGTAGTACAACTTAGATGATAGTGTTCTTACGATGATTAGTATGTTGGTCCAACTTTAGATGATAGCTTCTTATGATGACATATCCATGACAAATTCAATCCTAAAAACATATCCCAAGATGACATTCAACATAATGATAGATGATGACAGGACAACACTCCTCATGATGACATGGCTCATGATGACACTACACTTGATGATGGTCAACATGTTGATATGATGACTCTTTACATGATGGCGCTACACCTAATGATATTCAACATGTTGACCCTTCCTGATGTTGAAATCTTGGTTTAGATAGCATAGGTAAGTATGTTGGCAATACTTAGTCTATGTCAATGTCAAGTTCTGTAACTCTTCTCACTCACCTAAATATGGCATGGATCTAATATTTGCCTAAGCAATCCTACCTGAAACACTTACAACATAGAGACAAGAATCTAGCTTAACATGGACATCAATGGAGATACAATTTTTTTTTTGGTAAATAAAAGTCTTCATTAATTACCGGGTTTTGCAGGTTAACCCAAAACCTATTACAATATCCAGCCTTCTGATGAGATTGTAGATCCAGAACTTGTGTTGAATCCCCTACAACACCTTACTAACAAGGCACACCCATACCTAAACATAACTATAAACATTACTTACATTGACAGGAAATTGAAGTTTGGAACTTTGCACATGTGAAACCCGTTGCTTGCCCATTTCCTATTCTCTGTCGAAATCCTCCAAGGCTTACACCCCGTTACCTTCATTTCCAATTTGGTATGATTTAGAGGGAAACCCCATAGTTATTACCAGCTCCATGGGGAAATAACACCCATTCATATTTCTCCTTAATGGGTAGGTTTCTTTTCATGACTAATAATGTTTTCCACTTCACGTGGCACACCTTGTGTCCATGTCACCAAACTACCAACATCAACACCTATGTTGGCTAATTTTTCATCTGACCTGTTGGCCTCACGGTACATGTGACGAGCCCTCCTATTTTGTCTTACCGCAAAAAGGATCCTCAATGGAGATACAATTGGCACAAGTGAATGAGATTACATTATCATTAGAATCATATACGATTATAGTTTGTGACTACAATAATGATATGCCTAGCCTTATGTTGTAATATTTTGGTGTCTCTCCCTCGTACATGGACTTACTTATGAATTCAATGGATATAGATTGAATTGTAAAGGGTCTATTTATACTTTGGCCCTAGTAGTTATCAAAACCACTTCAAAGTGATGTGATAAAACTACCATAACTACCTATTCTAAATAAACTTAATCAAAATTATAATTAACAAAAATATTAATAATTTACAATGATGGTCAACCTATTAAAAAAATAATTTACAACAATGGTTGTGTTTACATTATGTCTAAATTTCCAAATATTTATTTGACAACATTATATTTCATTTTGACCATATTTTGATTAAATTTCATTTGGTGCAAAATATGTAGAAATTTTTACAAATAGTTTCACTTTTCTTAGTGCTACTATCTACATCTATCCTCCCCTTTACATTAGTCAATGTCCTCAATAACTTCCTACATTATTATGTTGGGGTTTTGGTCTCTTTTAATTCCGACACTTACAAAATTTCTAGTTCTTGAACACGAAGCTTGTAGGGTTCTCGTTCATCACATAATTTTTAGCATATATATAGTACTTGGCCCATTCCACCCCATAGGCATTAGTTTTATCCTCCATTACTTGAAATTACTACAAGATCTCTTCATATCCTTTGATACAAAACATCCTTTATTGTGTCAAAGTTGGGAATATCAATTTATTTTATTCCAAATCATTCTTTAGTGTTGCTTCTCATTGTTATGTCTGAGCCAATTCTTTAAGCAATGCTTCCTCCTACTTTGTTTTTTCAAGATCCTTTAGTAATGCTTATTCACATTAATTATTTTGAGCCATTAATTTTGCTTTTTAGTGTTGCAATAGTGTGTTTGTCAATTTTTGTTGTTGTAGACAAGGATGAGGGTGTTCCTGAGACAAGGGAATGATTAAAAATTAGGAAGGGGTGGTTAGACTCAACATATCTTGGATTAGATATCATAGGGATTAGCCGTCTAGGTGCATTGGTAGATGTCTAGGGTATACGTCTAAGGTGATTGGAGTAGACGTCTAAGGATACATATGGAAATCAAACATCTAGGTTGCATAGATAGACACCTAGGTACTTAGACATCTAAGTGCTTTAATTGGGCAAGCTAGACGGGTAGGCTAGGTGATTGACAACTTTATCAGATGATAGGGTTAGACATCTAGCAGAGTCTGGATCCACATTATTCAATACCTACAACCACCATTAGTGTTATCGTGTCCTACAAGTGATGAACACGACCTACAACACAATTCTATAATACAACACATCTACAATCCACAACTAGTAACACACATTCCAGAACAATGGCATTGCCCAACAAGTTTGTATTATCAACAAGTAGATACATATGTACAAAATGAATAGGGGGTACTTATAGGTGAGCAAAGTAGTTAGTGCAACTACTTGCGTCAACCGTCTCAACTGAATTTACCCTAACTACTTGTTTTAGATGCCTAACACAACCTGCAAAATGTCTAACTAACTAGATGTCTTAACTCAGATGTCTAACTAATTATCATATTTTAACAATGACGGCTGCATTTGTCTTCTAGTGCAATTTGTACGTAATCAAGCCATATTCATCGATTGGCTGATTTTACATCATTAAACATAGCAAAATGACATTCCAAAATTCTTATGTACAATCAAAATTGTGGGACATTCTTGTCAGCTAGTTCTAGGATTTTATTTCTATTTAGAACTATTGTCTACAGTTGTAGCAGTTTAGGTTATATTTCCATAATAATTTTTTCCTTGTCCATGAGTTGCTCATGAACATTATGTAGTTCTTTTTGAGTTTTCTAAATGTGTTTCATGGTTTCATTCATCTGAGCAAGATCATCATTCACCTACTATTCAATTTTTTGCAACTTTCCTTCTGATTCATGCAATTTATCTTTAGTTTCTTGTAATTTTTGCACAAGGTTATATTTTACCAAGTGTAGTTGCCTAGTCCCTTCAGCTAGCTAGTATATCAAATTTGCAATAAAATTCATATGATCATACATCAACAATAGCTTTGGTACCAATTTTATTTTTTTCCTTTTTTCCTCCATACTTTTAGAATTTGCATGATTCCCATGATCCACTATGTAAACTTGAGCAGGCTCCAAGTATAGTGTTGGTGTTCCTTGTGGCAATTTTTCTACCCCTTCCATGGTATTAATGATTTTCATTGGAAAATTTCATGGTTGTTCTTTATAAATGCTAGAAATATTAGACCACCATTTCCCTTTTCTAGCCCACTACATAAATTTATCAAGTTCTTCTTCTGCCATCAACTGCCATTGTTTCCATTATCCGACACAACCTACTTCAAACTCTAGACTTGTCCATGAATTGGGTCAGCTTAGTAAAATAAGCTATAACTTGTTGATTGATGCATACCCTAAATTTTGGTGGATCTTAAAAGTTATGAACTTCAATCATTACATGCTCATTCAGGCCATCATATTCTTCTTCAATTTATTATTTATTTGAAATGGTCTATTTTCCTTTTCTTGAAAGATAAAATTGTTTATTTTTTGCTTTCCTTTCATGATCACGTATTGTTCCAACGTTGGATGTGGCTAGTCACTTTTTCCTATAGCTAGTATCGACTTTCCAAAAGGTATTTTCTATTGTGGATCATCTTCCTATTTGGCTAGCTTTTTTTTTTCTCAGGTTTTTCCCTTCCTCTATAATGATGGGGTTTAGATGAGTTTCTAATAGCTGACCTGATACTTTCATTTATGTTGGTGTTGGTTCTTTTATCTTTTTCTCTTGTTCTTCCCCTTATCCTTGCCAAGTTCTATTGTTTGTACTATCTCTTTCACCTTTGTAACAACAAGCATTTCCTCAAATGAACAATCTTGTAATGCTTGTGTAACTGAGGTTTTATCATACTAAAAATCCAAGGGTATGGTTGGTGATGTCAAGGGATCGATATACTATGCTTCAACCAAAAATATTGTGGGTCTAATGTGGATAGCACTACTCGTTTCTTCTTGTGGAACTATGTTAAGAGGTTCCAAAATTTTAGAATCCTCTTCTTGTATCCTTCCAAACCGTGTTTCTAGTGGTATATTTTGTGCTTGCTCCAATGTATACTCGATGTCACACACCATGATCTAACTTTTTATAATTGTTTGAGTTGTTATCTTCTAAATAGATCCTTGAAATGGTGATGGTGACGATACTAGAGGTACCAACTTCCTCCTCTTTTCACTGGTCATGCAACTTCCTCCTCCTTTGATTCCTCCACTGGCTCTTCTAGGAGTGAGGCTTTGTTGAATTATTGTTTCACTCTTTACTTCTTGTTTGGAGTGTTCTTCTAATGAGGTTTAACATCCATCCACCTCATTATTTTTGTGATAACTTTGATAATACTTTAGGAGGATCCAATCTAGGAATTTCCATGCTTTCCATATATGCAGCATCCAAAAACAATCCTATAGCTTGGAATACCATCAAAATATTATTGGTGGTATGCATCAATTTTTTTTGAATACGTGTCATAAGATAAGTTAACCAATCATATGCTACATCCTTCTCAATGCTTTGTAGGTAGGGTATCAACCATATAGACAATGTTGAGGCTCATTTCTCCACATATGGTCTTGCTATCACATTCATGATACACTATAATCCCACATCCTTTAGTTAGTTTGGTTTTACCCCACAACTTCCATGTGACATCAATGTCTCAATTTATTCTTTCTTCAACTCCATGACACTCTAAATTAGTTGTTTACTTCTCTTGGAATCGAATCCTTTTACTACTAGTTGTTCTCCTTTTGGAAACCTAAATGCCCTTCTAAAACTTTTAAATAAGGAGATAATAGTTAGGATTCTTTCTCCCACCTACACTATACTCGAATATTTTGTAGAGTTGTATGTTTGTAGCATTTGTAACATATACTCTTTATAAAATTATTTATCAAAGTTATGGACTTATAGTATGAAGTGTATGACTAGGTCGTTTATCTTATGTCTAAACATATTTTTTGGTGGCGTTTGCTCCCACCATTGCCTACAATAATCCTCGATAGTATGAATCTAGGTGATATCTATTTTTTTAACATGGTAGAATAGGTAGCCACCATGGTTATCCATACCCCTATAACCACCATACGACATCATTTTAAATATTTTATGCCATTGAAAGCACCAGGTTTACAAATAAGCATTCAGTAAGACAAAACCCAAGATTTGATCCTTGGAAATCCATCCCCTTGATTCACCGAACCAATTGGTCTACACCTCCAACCTTGAATCTAGGTGATATCATTGAGAGGTATTTTCTCTCATTCGAGTTGTCAAGTGTAATTTTATTTTGGTGTTGGAACAATTGTTTACAAACGTACCTATTTCCCCTAATTATACCCTTGCTCAGTATCATGTTCCTATTTGCGTGCCTCTCCACCAACACAAGAATATTCTTGGTGATGTTGGATTTTTTTTTAAACATTGACTCTGTTCGTACTTCCCATCTTGGTTCTTCATGTTATTTATACTTTCCATATTGTTTCATATATTTTAATCTAGTATGAACTAGCTAGTTTCTACTCATCTTATTGCTACTTGCTTATGGTTATCTTCCTCTAATGATGATGATGATAACTTCCTACTTTTTGCAATGTGATGGTGATAACATCTATGTATGAGATGACATTTCTCTATTTGATTGTTGTGACAACCACTCCCTACTTCTGTCGATGTTACCTGATGACAATGCTTCCTATCGACTTATCTAACGACCTTGATTTTGTCAAATTTGTGATGACACTTCATATTTTTTGACTATGTGATGGTATTACTTATAGCCAACTTGCTTGATGATAGTCCTTATAATTGACTTTCCTTATGACAATCCTTATTGTCGAATTTTATGATAACATTGTTCCTTTGATGATACTCTATTTTTATCAACTTGTGATAAAAAAACACTTGAGTATGGCAATAATCTGCTAATGGCAAGGGTGATTATGACAACTCTTGATTTCTTGTAGTTGTGAATACATTGAAAGCTTATATTTCAACAACCTCATGCAAGTCATACTACTTTATCCTTTGACAACTTCCCTGCTACTAGATTTTTTTAGTATTGGCTACACCCATCAATTAGTTTATCTGAATACAAATGAGTTAGCATAATTACCCTTCTATTGTATGGATAATTTATTTAATTATTACGAGTCCTTAATTTTTTTTATTTCTCTTCAACTAATGTTGTCCTTCATCTTGTGTGGTGGATTGTTGATGAACAAGCATTTTTATAACTATCTTCAAGCTCTTGCGTTGGATACTGCATGAATACTTTAGTCTTCAACTCCTCCTATTTGCAATGTATGTTGTACTCCTTAGCCATCCCTATTCCTTGCTTGTTGTCATTGTTGCCCATGCAAATAATTCATTACTTACCACTACATGTTCAAAATATCTCATGTTTTCCACCTCGCCACTTTGCATGTTGTAGAGCGGGGAAATTGCCCTACCACGTACAATTCCCAAAAAAAATGTTGGATCCACAAGGAGGGAAAACTTTGTGGGGTAAACCACAGGGATATTTTGTACTCTACACTTGATTCTAGAGGGAGGGGTTCACTAGGAACGCTTTAAGGGCTCACTCCAAGTCCTCAGGATATTCAAGATAGTTTGATGTATTCACTTTTAAGACAAAAACCTAAGTTTGTCATTTCTAGATCTAAGCTAGAAAAGATAAAGGACAATGCAAAAAATAGAATAATGCAACTAAAAACATATTGTAAGCATACAAGAGCTATCCTAGAATGATTCTTTATTTTGGATGCTCACTAACCTAGGGTTTTATTTTGAAAAACCTTTAAAGCATAGATATACAACATAGGTGCATAGAAATTATCCCTAGATGCAAACTAAATGCCTTTCACTTTCAGATGCCTAAGAATAAATAAAATAGATTTTCAACCAATAGAGTGAGTAGAGTACTTATCTAGACCGGTGGTTAATTTAGATTTTTCTACCTCTTATCCAATGATATCAAGAATACATGTTTCTGCAAGATCACTCATGAAACACTAAAAAATAATTAGGGGGTCTTCTTAGGTCGTTGTGTAACAGATCTTGGAGGTACAGCATCCAAGCCCCCTAGGTATTTTTAGATGATCTTTTAATACAAAAGTAGAAATTGACCTTTGGAGAATTAATCATAAAATATAAATACAATAGAAGAGAATAGAAAATAAAGTGCAATAGTATGATCTAAAAATGAAATGGAATGCAACAGTGAAAGTAAAATTTGGAAATTGCTCCTGGTGTGCCCTAGGTAAAAATTGTGCCTCACTTGGAGCAAGCACGATAACATAGCAACAAATTTGTGCCCTACCTATATGGGGTGCAATTTTGATTTTGTAGATGAATTTTTCCTAATTAGGGTAAGTGAAGTCATTCCTTGCTAATATCGGGTGCAATATCATTGCAGATCAATAAAAAATAAAAAATCGAGTGCATAAGATAAAATAAATACCAAAAATAAAGTAAGAAAACCCTAATGGACGTCATAGAAGAAGACATAGAATATTGAAGTATCTGAGTGGGCACTCTATCTCTCTGAACTACACCATGGATCCACCAATTCACATAGCAAATAAATCCAATCCACGCAATATAAGATCAATTCAAAATTTACACTTTAGGGGTTAGCTTGCAGTAGAGAAAATAAAGGAAGAAGAACAAACTATCATAAATATTTTGAGCTTAATCAGTAATAAAAAATTCATACTAATATTGCACATCAAAACTTCGCATATCGCATCTTATTGATTTAGCAAGAATGTCTTTCCTTTTATAGAAAAAATTGGAGGGAAAAAGGTGAGCAAAATAACTCACAGCCAATGCCAAAACATGTTGGAGGTTTTAAACCTGGGTCTAAGCAGGCTCAAAATAATAAAATTAAATTAAATTAAAAATTAGGTTTAAAATAGCAATGTCGCACCCCATCTTGACAGGGTGCGATATCACTGGTGCAAAGTCGTGCCTCATAAATACGGGGCACGATTTCATTAAAATATAAACAAACTAAATAAATAAGGCAAAGAGGTCTTCCCTTGCTCTTGGTAGGGGTTGAGGGCCTCTTAGGGGTACTAAGGAATATTTCCCACTCAAAGTGGGTCAATTTTATGTTTCTATATTTTACCCCCTCTTTGATGTGTTTATGGCCTATTAAATATGTCAAAGAAAGGATGTAGACTCCTACAGGAAAGCATACAACAAGCACAAAGAAGGGGTGGCTAGGTTTAGGCAAAGGGGTGGTGTAAGAGGGGTATCGCAAAGGATACTCTAGACCTTTACACACTAGGCGAGGCATTAATACCATTAATGTCTCTATGGCTAGGGTGCCCCCTCGATTTTTGAAAGGAAAGGAATTTTCTTAAGAAAACTCAAAAAGGCAAAAGAAATAAAGCAAAATATAGAAGAAGCAGAACAAAGATTACTAGGTATAGGATGAATCTAATGCAACTAGTATGAAATGCATGGTATAAAAGGGAAGAAGGGAGGAGAATAAGAAGAGAGATAAAGAAGAGAGGAAACAAAAAACTGTGAAGTGGAAGAAGAAGAAGACAATGATAAAAATCCAAAGATCAACCATCTAAAATTGAGAAGGAAGCTAAATCAAAATCCTGACTAGAGGGTGTTATGCTCAAGAGATGGTCCATGTATGAAATGAAGAACTTTATATGGGTGTAGTACTTGCTAAGTATGGACCAATAAGTAAAGTGTATAGTGTAACCCACTATAGGTGGTTGCTCACTAGTTACTGATATGGGGCGATTACCCACTAGGATGTATGTCAATACCTACTATCAATGGCCAAGGAGCTAATCCTATAATGGGGTGTTGGGCCCACTGAGTCAAAGAGAGACATAACCCGATAAGGGTGTTATAGTGCATGTAGAATGATGTATGTAATGTATATGCTAGTACTACCTGAGAAGGTGTATGCGCATGGATGTATGGACCAACCAATATAAGCATAACATGATGTGAATGTGTGCATGTGCTAGAAGAGATAAGAGAAATAAAATGAGGGGCAAATAATTGTGTGTGTGTGCCCCTAGATTGAAGTTTCAGCTAGTGAAAAGTTGTAGCTCTAAAATTTTCTCACTTCTTTCCTTTAGGCTAATGGATCCGTGCCTAGAAGGGGAATGATAAAATGGTAGGTCTACACCTCAGAGGAGAGGCACTTGATGTCATGCCCTCTTTGGTGATTTTTTGATGAATTGGGTGGGTTCACCAAGAAACATTTGTTATGGTAGTTTCCATGCCTAGGTTGGGAGTTTGTTTGATGTGTTATTTTTATTTTGCTCACAATCACCTAGTTTTTGCCAAATGCAACTAATATATACTAAATGCAATTTCTTTTCAAATGAATACAACATACAACAAATTATAGAAGGTAAATTAATGCAGTGCTTGATTGTAAAAGAAATTTGACACTCTTACTCAACCCGAACGTCTAATGTAGAGTTTATTTGCTTGCTGCAGGCCAAATCAGATGTTGCAGGGAGATGTCAGATGTCCAATCTACTATCAGTAGGTCTGATCTAATATTGTCAAACCCAATCTGATCAGAAACCTATAGTTTTACAAATAGACACCAAAATAGAAACTTGTAATACAAATATGGACATTGTTAAACATGGATTATGTTAGATAAAAGTTTGTTGTATACTACTTTTAAAGGAAACATTGTGAATATAAACTATGATATGCAAATAACATAATTAGATGCAATTATGGTGAACTCCAAGTATAATGAACGATTATTTCTATATTAAATGTAATGGTAAATGATAATTATGATACTAGAAATGTAGATTTGAGATTAAAGAATGCAAACCAAAGTCTGAAGGTGCCTCCAAGAAACCTACGAACAAGATCGAGTGATGTAGAAAAAGATCGGGTGCTTCTGAGTGATATCGAGTTTCTGATATCGTATCATATCCATCGATGCGTAGCTACCGTATGTCCAATCCTACAAGTGCTTATAAAAAATAATTGAAGACAATGATGCAAAGAATGTGAAAGTGATTACTAATAAGCTAGGGAGTCAGGAGGAATTTAGGGGGAGGATGTCTAATTAAATAGGCTAGGTAGGTTGGAGGGGTTGGGCCAAAAATAGGAGTTACAACTTCTTCCAATCTGGGAGTGATCGAAAAATCTGATTTCGTAACCTCCGCGCTATTAGGTAGATAAAGATAAAAGAAGTTGCAACAAATTTGTCACTTTGTTGTTCTAGGAACTTTTTAGTTTTGGACGAGATCGGACATCCGATCTCGTATGTTTAGGTCCGATATCGGATCGGACTTCCGATATCAATCAAATAGAGTCGATATCATTATGAGGGCACAAAAATTGAGGTAAAAGGTTAGGAAGTTGTTTTTATTACTTTTTTGAATATTTTTGACTTAGGATGAATTAATATGAGTCAATTTTAGGGTGTTACATTTTTCCCCCTCTTTAGCACATTTTTGAAAAAATGCATTAAAGAAGAAGATGGCGCGCTTTACGAGAAAGCAAAAATTTATTGTAAAAATTATTAAGGTTTAAAGTTTTACTATAAATTGCATTAGGTGTGATACCCCCTTCGAGTTTTTATGCCAAATTCTATGTTTGGTGGAAAACTCAAAAATTTTGAATTGAGGGTAAAATGAATAAAATAGAAAAATTATATGCAAAACCTAATTCATTTGCTTTTCACTATTTTCTAGTTTTATGCTCTAAGGAGAAAAATATGGCAAAGGCTATACATCACGTTGATGAAGTCCGAGCAAGGATTAGGAGTGAAAGGGTAAGTATCTTACACCTCTCTAGCTTAGTAATTTCATGTTTTTACTTTTAATTTGATTTAAATTTGGATTTTTAGGGCACGATTGTCATCGCGCAGTTGTGCCATCAATATCGAATCGATTCTGTAATATCAGATTGATTTTGGAAATATTGGACTACCCAATATTGTCAAAATGGATCCGATATTTGTCAATATCGAGCTCATTTTGATGATATCAAAGAGTATGATATCATCGAAATAGATCTGATATTGGCCAATTGTGTATGATATTGTAAATTTAGGTCCGATCTTGAAATTTTAAGTCCGATTACTAATTTAAATTTTTATTGCTTTGTTTGTTAATAGAAACCAACTTTGAAAAATAGGGAGTGGAGGTATGGCAGTCTCCAGGCAGACTTGGGTGCTCTTTCATATGGAGAGAGGACCACTCTAGAGGCAGTTGGGTTGAGGCATGTGGTAGAGATGCCACAAATTCTAGTAGACTTGAGTCTACTTACAACATTGGCTGAGAGATGGTATCCAAGATCATATTGCTTCCAGCTATCAATAGGGGAGATGACCCCCACATTAGAGGATATTTGGAGGATCCTCAGGGTGCCTATTAGAGGTATGTTTATAGCTCCATATAGAAACAAGGGCCAGGCAATACAAATATTGACTGAAGACTCAAGATTCTTATTAAATAAGGATGGGATCGACATTGACAAGCTTGAACAGACAAAGGGGGTCTCTAGGCTGATAGTGGTTTTGAGTGGTACAGTTGTAGGACTTTTACTATGCCATATCAATGGTTGCAACTTACCATGGACTTTGGCATAGGTCATATGTGACATGAGAGATCAAAGTGTACGGTTTTCTTGGGGTCCGTACATTTTGTGCAGGTTATACAGGACATTGTATAGGGTTGTCTACAAATGGGGTAAGGCATTAGTACTTACCTCCTTCCAATAGGTATGGTTCTGGGAGCACATGGCCATCAGGATACCTGTAGGGTTACCTTTGACATGGGAAAAGGATGGGAGGCCCAGGGTGGTATATTGGTATTTGTATAGAGGGCACCATGGGTGGGTCAGCCTCGATGCAGTGAGGAGGCTATTTGATGAGTTAATAGCAAAGGACATCCAGTGGAGACCTTGGAGAGAGCTACTGGGATGGGGAGAGTATGGTTATGATATAGCTCATGTGAGGTAAGTCATTTGGGTGTGGATGGAGCAGGGAGATGTAGAGCTACATCGCATGGACTGGGTGCTATGCCAATTTGGACTACAACAGGACATTCCTAAAACTAGGGATGTCACACTCTCTAGGGTGACTCAGGATCACACAACAGTTAGTGGTGCTCCTAACATGGCTCAATTTATGGATTCTCATCTAGACTATGATGTGGTGGCTACGATAGAGAGAGATGATGATGGGGTGATTGATAGGTACCAATAGTGGTATACCAAAATATGATCTGCATGATTGACCAGGTGGAGTGTAGTGCAACAAGCAATTGAACGAGTTTGTCAATAGCAGCATACTGTTGATGAGTAGTAGCAGCAACCAAGGACACAGGTACCCTCTAGGAGAGGGGGAACTCATTCCAAGGGAGGACACCAAAGTTGTCAAAGGTGGGAGAGATCCCATGGGACTAGATAAGGATCTAGGGGAGAGAGGAAGGAGAGGAGAGCATCTTCTTAGTAGGAGAGGAGAGCATCTCCTTAGTAGGAGAGGAGACCTAACTCACTCGGGAAGGGCATCATGATAGAGGAGGGAGAGAGCAATGAGATGGTAGCTCTATGGGTAAATAATGTGAGTCTGAAGACTCACATTTAGACTCTAGAGGAGGAGGATGTGAGTCTGAAGGCCAAGATTTAGACTCTAGAGATAGAGCTTGCATAGGCATGGGCTCAGGTGGCTCAAGGAGCTATAGTTACTGCTCCAACATCTTCCCAGTCGACTCGATCTAGGAGGAGTGGTTCAAGGGATGAGCTTATGTGGGCTATCAAGTGGGTGGGCTTCTATCAGGGTTTGTATTTTGTGGCAGTGCCTACAAATCAGAGGTAGCCATACCTTGAGGTGTTTGAGCCTCCCAATCGCTCGAGATCAATGTCTCGCTCGACTGCTAGGATAGCTACTACTATAGGGATGATGGAGTTTCGACCACCATGACCCCCTGGTGGGGATGATGATGCACAGAGTTCTAGGGCCTCGAGAGGATGACTAGACTTATGATGTGATGATTTTTGTTATATATATTTTAGTGACTGAGTATGCCAATGTTGAGGATTGTGGCATATCAGTCGGCCTCATTTTGTATATAGACTTTGATATATATATATATATATATATATATATATATATATATATATATATATATATATATATTGATCTTCTTTGTCTATGCAACTTTGTGTGATTTATTTGTATGATTTATTGCATTTGCTTATAATGTTTAAATTTCTTGTAATCATGCTTTGAATATTTTGATCATGCTTAACATAAAAGAAAATGATTTTATTTTTGTAAAGTGTTTTTGAAAAAAGATATTTTTGTGCGATAATAAAATTGATGGATTAGCAATGAACCTCAAAGGATGTTGTGTTGTTATATGACCATTGGTGGAGATCAATGCTCGCTAGGTCATGAAGTGGATCCTATTGCGAGGAATTTTTGTATTTCTAATAATAAGAAAGTTTGTAGGGCTCAAGAGTGACCTTGAGGCTTATGATGATGAAAGAAGATGTCGATTTTAAAAGAAGTTGATTTTGAGAAAATAGGTTGATAAAGATTGTATTTGTGATGGATATAAAGTGATTTAAGCATGAAAATTTGGGAAGGATGACTTGCGCTAGGCATAGAATTCCTAGTGTGAAATTTGAGAAAAATAATTACTAGGAATTATACCATCATCGCGAAGTCAAAATGCAATGCATGATAAGATGATGTGTGATTTTTAGAAATGCAAGTTCTTTTGGAATAAATCATTTTGTCACATGTTTGAAAATTTTTAAGATAATATATATATATATATATATATGTGTGTGTGTGTGTGTGTGTGTGTGTGTGTGCAATTGAAAAAATGAAGTGATATGGATTAATGTGAATAGTTATAAACTAATTTTGTCTAACAAATTTCAAAGAAATATTTTAAATTATTTCTAAGACAGTCAAATTTATCAAGAATGTGTGATGTGTGAGTTCATTATCCATATTGATTTGTCATAATGATACAAAATCTCTCAAGGATCAAATGTGTGTGCTTGTGAGGTTGATTTACCAATTTTGAGTGAGGTAATGATACAAGCCAACTTTTATGAACCAATGTGTGTGCAAGTGAAAGATTCATTAACCATGATTTTGTGCATGCAATTGTACTAAACTACTATGTAAGTCAAGTCACCAAAATCTAGCTAATCCACAAGCGGACATTGGTATGTACAAAAGAAGGTCACTAATGTGATAGACATGTCACCACGCATAAGGATACCGCCATTGCCAAGCCGGCTTGATGCCATCGAACCTGTAATGAGGATCACCCCATGGTGTTCGAATAACTGAGGAATTCTAGGGATTCAAGCTCATTACCCCCTTCTTTTATTTTGATTTCTTGGAGTAGGGATTCTTGTTCATTTTTGAACAAGGGAATTTTATTGCTTTTTGTAGTAAAACTACTTTTTCTTTTCTTTTCTCTTTTCTTTATTTTTTTTTTTTTGTTTTTGCTTTTCTTTTTTGGGATACTTGCTCAGATTAGACAAGGAGCAAGGGATTTTATTCGGGTAGGGGGGAGCTTGTCCTTTTGCCAATTCTCAGTATTCTAGACCATGCACATAATAGGATAGCAAGGGAAAATTTTCGCTTAAGGAACTAAGACTACTATGTAGTGTCACTTTTCGAATTTGTAAAAATTATTTTAAGATGTGAAAAAGTGTTCTTGGTTCAAGAAGTAGCAAGATCAATTCCCAAGACTCAAAATTTTATTTAGTGAAGTAATAGTGGTTTTGGTTCAAGAGAGATTTATAATCAAAGTGACAAAATCAAAATTTAGTAAAGATGTGAATTAAGTGATTGGTTCAAGATAACTTTTGAGTTTATCCGAAAGAAAATAAAATATAACTTGAATTTTTGGAAGACAACACACACTGATGCAAAAAATGAGAACTTAATAATTTGAAATATTTTTGGAAATTTTTCATGTTTTTTTATTTTTTGGTTGTTTTGATGATAGTTGCAAACTGATGAAGAAGTTATTTACAATTATATACAGAAAATGGAACTTTTGCTTTATGCATAATATCTTTTGAGATGCATGATATTCATTGGCTCTTTGAGATATTTTCCATCCAAAGTAGCCAAGCGATATGCACCTGATCCAAATTTAGCAGTAATGACAAATGGTCCAAGCCAATTAGGTTGAAATTTACCTTTAAGATCTTTTCTAGCATTAGTATTTTTTTGGTTTTCTTTAAGTACTAAATCACCAAATTCAAAATATCGGTTGTGAACTTTCTTTGCATATGATCTTTTGAGTTTATCTTGGTAAGAGTGAAGATGCTCTAGAGTGTGAATACGCTTCTCATCTAGAAGCTCCAACTGACTTAGTCTTCTAGCATGATATTCATCCCCTACTTTGACATCTTGAAGTAGAAGAGCTAGAGAAGGAACTTCTAACTCAAATAGAAAAACTACTTCAGCACCATAGACCAAGACAAAAGGTGAAGTGCCTATGGGAGTACAAACACTAGTTCGATAGGCCCACAAGGCAGGATATAATTGCATATGCCAATCACGGCCTGATTTATTTACCAATATTTTTAAAATATTAATTAAGGTTTTATTAGAAGCTTCAGCTTGGCCATTTCCTTGTGGATAGTATGGAGTGGACCATCGATGTTGAATTTTATATTTTTGACAAAGTTTTTTAATGTCTTTGTTCTTAAAGCATGTTCCATTATCAGATATGAGAGTTGATGGAATACCAAATCTACAAATAATTTGATTAAAAATAAATTTGGATACTTGGACTCTTGTGCAAGAAGCTAATGGCATAGCTTCTACCCATTTTTTAAAATACTCTATTGTTGTTATGATGAATTTATGACCATCAGAAGAGATAGGATTAATTTTACCAATGATGTCTAAGCCCCATTTAGAAAAGGGCCAAGGAGAAGATATAGCTTGGATTTCATGAGCAGAATCATGAACAAGGTCTACATGTCTTTGACACTTGTCACAATGATGCACATAATCATTAGCATCTTTTTCCATGGAAGGCCAAAAGTATCCCATTCGTAGGAGTTTTTTAGCAATGGCACTTCCACTAAAATGTCCTCCACAAGATCCATCATGGGCTTCACTTAATGCTTTCTTAGATTCTTCTAAATTGAGGCATCTCAAAAGGATGCCTTCAAAAGACCTTTTATATAGGGTATTGCCAATAATTACGAAGCGAAAAGCTCACTTACGTAATAGCCTACATTGGTTTCTATCTAATCCTTCTGGGAAGGTTCCTTTTTGGAGAAAATTAAATATGTCTATGTACCAAGGTTCTGGAGTTATCTCATTAATTAAAAACACATCTAATGGTTCTAGACAAGACTTAGATGAGGTTGGTTCTTGGAGTTGGCGAATAATTATTGTAGCATATTCATCATCCAACTCCAAAGGTAACAAAGAGGCAGCAATAGCCATGGCATCGACAACACGGTTGCTAGTGCGAGGGATGGCCTCCAAAGTTACTTTCTCAAATAAGGATATAAGCTTAAGAACATATTCTTTATAGGGATGAAGTTTCTCATCTCATGTTTGATATACTTCATTAATTTGATTTATCACAAGCTGAGAATCTTCGAAGACTAATAAAACTTTAATTTTTAAGGCTAAAGTTGCTCGTAACCCAAGGATTAGAGCCTCATATTCTGCAGTATTATTAGTACAAGCAAATTGAAGTTTAAATGAAAATGGAATAAGGTGCTTTTGTGGATATATTAATATAATACCTGCACCTGCACCACTCATACACCTAGCTCCATCAAAATACAAGGACCAAGATTCAGAAAGGTCCTCTTCTAAGTTGAGATATTCATCAGGAAATTGAATCAACCATAATTTTACCTTTGATAGATATTTGGCCAATAAATGTGAGTTCAAACTCACTTAGAGCAAGAACCCATTTAGTTGTGCGGCCTGATAAATAAGGCCTACTCATCAAATACCTTAATGGATCAAATTTAGCAATAACAAATGTCTTTTGACTGAGCATATAGTGGTGTAATTTTTGTGTAGAAAACACAACCACCAGATAAAGCTTTTCCATAGGTGTATAGCAGGTTTCATAACTTATTAATGTTCTAATTATATAATATGTGGCTCATTATTTCTTATCATCATCAATTTGAGACAACATTACTCCAAGTGCCAGTTCAGAAGCAAAAATATACAAAATAAAAGGACAATCTGGTTTAGGAGGAACAAGCACTGGAGGAGTAAGAAGATATTATTTAAGGGCTTCAAATGCTTCTTGACATTCATTATCCTATTGAAATGGAATGTTTTTCTTAAGTAGCTTAAGAAAAGGTCAGGTTTTATCTACCAATTTGTCAATGAAGCGATGGATAGACTGAATTTTACCTTGTAGACTCCTTAATTTTGATATATTCTTGGGTGGTAGCATATCAAGGATAGCCTTAATTTTAAGGGGATCTATCTCAATGCCACGCATAGAAACAATAACTCCTAACAATTTTCTTGATTTGACTCCAAATACACATTTGTTTGGGTTTAGGCGAATCTTATATTCCCTTAGTCTATCAAACACTTTTCTTAGATTAAATATATGATCTTCTTCTGTAGTTGAGCGAGCTATGATGTCATCTACATAATCATGCAAAATATCATACATCATATCATGAAAGATGTATGTCATAGCCCTTTGATAGGTTGCACCTGCATTATTTAAACCAAAGGGTATTACTTTCCAATAGAAAGTACCCCAAGGTGTAATGAAAGTAGTCTTGGGTTGGTCTTCAGGAGCTATTCGGATTTGGTTGTATCCTAAAAAACCATCCATAAGGGATAACATCCCACTCCCAGCCGTAAAATCTATAATTTGATCCATATTTGGGAGAGGAAAATCATCCTTAGGGCATGCAACATTAATGTCTCTAAAATTAGTACACACTCTAATATTAGTGGCCTCTTTCTTGGTTATTGGAACAACATTTGATATCCAATAAACATAATCAATGGCTTGAATAAAGTCAACATCCAAAAGTTTTTGTAATTCATCTTTAACTAATAATGCTACTTTTGGATGTATTTTTCTAAGCTTTTGTTTAACAGGTTTTGCATCTGGGTGCACCACTAAATGGTGCATGACCACAAAAGAGTCTAAGCCTGGCATATCTGCATATGTCCAAGCAAAAACATCAGCATATTCTGTGAGAAATGCAATATGTTATTTTTGTCTCTCTTCACTTAATTTTGCTCCAATTTTAACCAAGTGAGGGTTGGTTTCAGTCCCAATGTTGACTTGTAGCACATATTCTACTACAATATTTAAATCTCTTTCAAAGTTGGGAGGAGCGAGTGACACACCCATTTATTGTAATTCTTCTAAGGTTAACTTAGCTAATTCTTCCTGTGGGGTTGTTGTTTGAACATGGGCTATGCATGGTATAGACCCATCAAAGAAAAATTTGTTTCTCAAAATTTCTTCAACAGAAATATCATGAAAAATATCTCCTTCTAAACATTCATCCGGGGAAGCAATCATTTTTAAAAATTCTATTGATAACATGTTACAAGAATGTATCCTTTTACTTATTTTAAAATATTCTTGATGTGCTAAGTACTCTTGATATGTTATTAGTTGGTCATCATCCTCAAATGGGAATGGTTGAGTTTTTGTAGGGATATAACCAATACCACATCGGGTAGGCCATTCCTCTATTTCTAAGGGTTCATGTATACCATTTTCAAGAGGTCCCAAACCTCTACATTTATAACCCATGTTGCACATCATTTATTTTGATTTTACATATCCATTAGAAAAATAACATCTAGAAAATCCATTTTGATCCAGAGTAAAGCTCATTTTAATATTAATATTGTCAAGATCATACCTTGGATAGGTAAAGTCACAACTCCCTATATGGTATATGCTTCCCAACTTTTTTGGCAAGCCCATCGTTCGAGGAGATGGCGGTAGTTGGGATAAAACAAGGGAATCTTGGGTAGCAAAATTAGTATGTTCTAAAATTGTGAGTATTGAAGATAAATCCGACAAAACTTCATCCAAAATAGGATATGAAGTAGAGGGACTATCCATTTTAGTTGTAGGTTTTGATGGTGCAGGTTTAGATGATGAAGGAGAATATTTAGGACTAGGGTTTTTTGAAGATATGGTAGGACAAAATGGGACTCCTATTGGTTTTGCCATAGCACACATGTCAAATGGTCTAGGGTCACCATGGATAGTGACCAATTGATTTTTAAACTCAAACTTAACACATTTATGTAATGTAGAAGGTACCACTCTCATTGCATTGATCCAAGGTTAACCTAGAAGGATGTTGTATGATGCGGGGCAAGATACAACAAACACGATCATATCTAAAATTATTGGACCAACTTATAATGGTATCGATAATACTCCACATGTTTCTTGGGTTTCATCATTAAATG
Organism: Wollemia nobilis; assembly: GCA_028583015.1. Taxonomy (NCBI): domain Eukaryota; kingdom Viridiplantae; phylum Streptophyta; class Pinopsida; order Araucariales; family Araucariaceae; genus Wollemia; species Wollemia nobilis. The sequence continues at coordinate 16,253,312 of JAQPPZ010002969.1, read as the reverse complement.
CTTTGATAATCATTTTAGTTCTTTTTAAATATTCATTTCTAAATCCAAATATTTGAAAAAAATCATATGTGCATATGTTTAATGATGATCCATTATCAATTAAGACTCTTTTAACACCTACATCCCCAATTAATGTTGTAATGTATAGAGTATTATCTCTATACATGCTTTGATGAGGAATGTCCTTATCTTGAAAATCTATATAATTTATTCCATGGGAAATCATAGCATTTACCATAGCATCAGGTTCTATATTTTGAGATACCATCATTTTGCTTAAGGTACCCATTAATTCCTCTCTATGTATAGATGAAGTTCTTAGAAGATCCAAAAGAGAAATTCTAGCTGTAATATTTGAGTGAGGTAATGATACAAAATATCTCAAGGATCAAATGTGTGTTCTTTGTGAGGTTAATTTACCAATTTTGAGAGAGGTAATGATACAAGCCAACTTTTATGAACCAATGTGTGTACAAGTGAAGGATTCATTAACCATGATTTTGTGCATGCAATTGTACTAAACTACTATGTAAGTCAAGTCACCAAAAGCTAGATAATCCACAAGCAGACATTGGTATTTACAAAAGAAGGTCGCTAATGTGATAGACATGTCACCACGCGTAATGATACCGCCATTGCTAAGTCGGCTTGATGCCATCGAACCTGTAATGAGGATCACCCCATGGTGTTTGAATAACTGAGGAATTCCAAGGATTCAATCTCATTACCCCCTTCTTTTATTTTTTATTTCTTTGGAGTAGGGATTCTTGTTCATTTTTGAACAAGAGGATTTTATTGCTTTTTGTAGCAAAACTACTTTTTCTTTTCTCTTCTCTTTTCTTTTTGCTTTTTTTTTTTGTTTTTTTTTTTTTTTTTTTTTTGGTTTTCTTTTTTGGGATACTTGCTCAGATTAGACAAGGAGCAAGGGATTTTATTCGAGTAGGGGAGAGCTTGTCCTTTTGCCAATTATCAATATTCTAGACCATACACATAATAGGATAGCAAGGGAAACTTTTCGCTTAAGGAACTAAGACTACTATGTAGTGTCACTTTTTGAATTTGTAATAATTATTTTAAGATGTGAAAAAGTGTTCTTGGTTCAAGAAGTGGCAAGATCAATTCCCAAGACTCAAAATTTTATTTAGTGAAGTAATAGTGATTTTGATTCAAGAGAGATTTATAATCAAAGTGAAAAAATCAAAATTTAGTAAAGATGTGAATTAAGTGATTGGTTCAAGATAACTTTTGAGTTTATCCGAGAGAAAATATAATATAACTTGAATTTTTGAAGACAACACACACTGATGCTAAAAATAAGAACTTAACAATTTAAAATATTTTTGGAAATTTGTCATGTTTTTTTATTTGTTTGGTTGTTTTGATGATAGTTGCAAACTGATGAAGAAATTTATAATTATATACATAAAATGGAACTTTTTCTTTATGCATAATATCTTTTGAGATGCATGATATTCATTGGCTCTTTGAGATATTTTCCATCCAAAGTAGCCAAGCAATATGCACCTGATCCAAATTTAGCAGTAATGACAAACGATCCAAGCCAATTAGGTTGAAATTTATCTTTAAGGTCTTTTCTAGAATTAGTGTTTTTCTGGTTTTCTTTAAGTACTAAATCACTAACTTCAAAATATCGATTGTGAACTTTCTTTGCATATGTTATTTTGAGTTTATCTTGGTAAGAGCGAAGATGTTCTAAAGCGTGAATACACTTCTCATATAGAAGCTCCAACTGACTTAGTCTGCTAGCTTGATATTCATCCCCTACTTTGACATCTTGAAGTAGAAGAGCTAGAGAAGGAACTTCTAACTCAAATAGAACAACTGCTTCAACACCATAGACCAAGACAAAAGGTGAAGTGCCTATGGGAGTACAAACACTAGTTCGATAGGCCTACAAGGCAAGATATAATTGCATATGCCAATAACAACCTGATTTATTAACCAATATTTTTAAAATATTAATTAAGGTTTTATTAGAAGCTTTAGCTTGGCCATTTCCTTGTGGATAGTATGGAGTGGACCATCGATGTTGAATTTTATATTTTTGAAAAAAGTTTTTTAATGTCTTTGTTTTTAAAGCATGTTCCATTATCAGTTATGAGAGTTGATGGAATACCAAATCTATAAATAATTTGATTAAAGATAAATTTAGATACTTGGACTCTTGTGCAAGAAGCTAATGGCATAGCTTCTACCCATTTTGTAAAATACTCTATTGTTGTTATGATGAATTTATGACCATCCGAAGAGATAGGATTAATTTTACCAATGATGTCTAAGCCCCATTTGGAAAAGGGCCAGGGAGATGATATAGCTTGGAGTTCCTTATCAGAAGCGTGAACAAGGTCTACATGTCTTTGATACTTGTTACAATGATGCACATAATCATTAATATATTTTTTCATGGAAAGCCAAAAGTATCCCATCCATAGGAGTTTTTTAGCAATGGCACTTCCACTAAAATTTCCTCCACAAGATCCATCATGGGCTTCATTTAATTCTTTCTTAGCTTCTTCTAAATTGAGGCATATCAAAAGGATGCATTCAAAAGACCTTTTATATAGGGTATTTCTAATAATTACGAAGCGAACAACTCACTTACGTAATAGCCTACATTGGTTTCTTTCTAATCCTTCTAAAAAAGTTCCTTTGTGGAGAAAATTAAATATGTCTCTGTACCAAGGTTTTGTAGGTATCTCATTAATTAAGAATATATATAATGGTTTTAGACACAACTTAGATTAGGTTGGTTCTTGGAGTTGGCAAATAATGATTGTAATAAAGAGGCAACAATAGCCATGGCATCGACAACGTGGTTGCTAGTGCGAGGGATGACCTCCAAAGTTACTTTCTCAAATAAAGATATAAGCTTAAGAAAATATTCTTTATGGGGATAAATTTTCTCATCATGTTTGATATACTTCATTAATTTGATTTATCACAAAATGAGAATCTTCGAAGACTAATAAAACTTTAATTTTTAAGTCTAAAGCTACTCGTAACCCAAGGATTAGAGCCTCATATTTTGCAGTATTATTAGTACAAGCAAATTGAAGTTTAAATGACAAAGGAATAAGGTGCTTTTGTGGAGATATTAATATAATACATGCACCTGCACCACTCATACACCTAACTCCATCAAAATACATGGACCAAGATTTAGAAAATTCCTCTTCTAAGTTGAGATATTCATCAGGAAATTCAATGGTTATAGGATGAGTAGATTCAAGAGGTGCAACAACAAGTTGATCAGCCATAATTTTACCTTTGATAGATTTTTGGCCAATAAATGGGAGTTTCAAACTCACTTAGAGCAAGAACCCATTTAGTTGTGCAGCCTAATAAATAAGGCCTACTCATCAAATACCTTAATGGATCAAAATTGGCAATAACAAATGTCTTTTGACTAAGCATATAGTGGTGTAATTTTTGTATAGAAAACACAACCACCAGATAAAGCTTTTCCATAGGTGTATAATAAGTTTCATAACTTATTAATGTTCTACTTATATAATATGTGGCTCATTCTTTCTTATCATCATCAATTTGAGCAAAAATTGCTCCAAGTGCCAGTTCAAAAGCAAAAATATACAAAATAAAATGATAATCTGGTTTAGGATGAACAAGCACCAGAGGAGTAAGAAGATATTTTTTAAGGGATTCAAATGCTTCTTGACATTCATTATCCCATTGAAATGGAATATTTTTCTTAAGTAGCTTAAGAAAAGGTCAGGTTTTATCTGCCAATTTGTCAATGAAGCGATGGATAGACTAAATTTTACCTTGTAAAATCCTTAATTTTAATATATTCTTGGGTGGCAGCATATAGAGGATAGCCTTAATTTTAAGTGTATTTATCTCAATGCCACACATAGAAACAATAACTCCTAACAATTTTCCTGATTTGAATCCAAATACACTTTTGTTTGGGTTTAGGCGAATCTTATATTCCCTTAGTATATCAAACACTTTTCTTAGATTAAATATATGATCTTCTTCTGTAGTTGAGCGAGCTATGATATCATCTACATAATCATGCAAAATATCATACATCATATCATGAAATATGTATGTCATAGCCCTTTGATAGGTTGCACCTGCATTCTTTTAACCAAAGGGCATTACTTTCTAATAGAAAGTACCCCAAGGTGTAAGTAGTCTTGGGTTTGTCTTTAGATTCAGATTTGGTTGTATCCTAAAAAATCATCCATAAGGGATAACATCCCACTCCCAGTTGTAAAATCTATAATCGGATCCATATTTGGGAGAGGAAAATCATCCTTAGGGTATGTAGCACTAATTTCTCTAAAATCAATACACTCTAATCTTAGTGGCCTCTTTCTTGGTTACTAGAACAACATTTGATATACAATCAGCATAATTAATGGCTTGAATAAATTCAACATCTAAATTTTTTTGTAATTCATCTTTAACTAATAATGCTACTTTTGTATGTATGTTTCTAAGCTTTTGTTTAACAGGTTTTGCATCTGGGTGCACCACTAAATGGTGCATGACCACAAAATATTCTAAGTCTACCATATCTACATATGTCCAAAAAACATCAACATATTTTGTGAGAAATACAATATGTTATTTTTGTCTCTCTTCACTTAATTTTGCTCCAATTTTAACCAAGTGAGGGTTGGTTTCAGTCCCAATGTTGACTTGTAGCACATCTTCTACTACAATGTTTAAATCTCTTTCAAATTTGGGAGGAGCGAGTGACACACTCATTTATTTTAATTCTTCTAAGTTTAACTTAGCTAATTATTCCTGTGGATTTTGTTTTTTGAATATGGGCTATAAATTGTATAGACCCGTCAAAGAAAAATTTGTTTCTCAAAATTTCTTTAACAAAAATATCATGAAAAAGATCTTCTAAACATTCATCCGGGAAGCAATTATTTTCAAAAATGCTATTGATAACATGTTACAAGAATGTATCCATTTACTTATTTTAAAATATTCTTGATGTGCTAAGTACTCTTGATATGTTATAAGTTGGTCATCATTCTCAAATGAGAATGGTTGAATTTTTGTAGGAATATAACCAATACCACATCGGGCAGGCCATTCCTCTATTTCTAAGGGTTCATGTATACCATTTTCAAGAGGTTCCAAACCTCTACCTTTAAAACACATGTTGCACATCATTTGTTTTGATTTTACATATCCATTAGAAAAATAACATCTAGCAAAACCATTTTGTTCCATAGTAAAGCTCATTTTAATATTAATCTTGTCAAGATAATACCTTGCATATATAAAGGCACAACTCCCTATATGGTATATGCTTTCCAAATTTTGTGGCAAGCTCATCGTTCGATGAGATGGAGGTAGTTGGGATAAAACAAGGGAATCTTGGGTACCAAAATTAGTATGTTCTGAAATTGTGAGTATTGAAGATAAATCCGATAAAACTTCATCCGAAAGAGGATATGAAGTAGAGGGACTATCCATTTTAGTTGTAGGTTTTGATGGTGTGGGTTTATATGATGAAGGAGAATATTTAGGACTAGGGTTTTTTGAAGATATGGTAGGACAAAATGGGACTCCTATTGGTTCTACCATAGCACACATGTCAAATGGTCTAGGGTCACCATGGATAGTGACCAATTGATTTTTAAACTCAAACTTAACACATTGATGTAATGTAGAAGGTACCACTCTCATTGCATTGATCCAAGGTCAACTTAGAAGGATGTTGTATGATGCGAGGCAAGATACAACAAACACAGTCGTATCTAAGATTAGTGGACCAAATTATAATGGGATCGATAATACTCCACATGTTTCTTGGATTTCATATTTAAATTCTTTGATGATCATTTCAGTTCTTTTTAAATATTCATTTCTAAATCCAGCTATTTGAAAAAAATCATATGTGCATATGTTTAATGATGATCCATTATCAATTAAGAATATTTTAACACCTACATCCCTAATTAATGTTGTAATGTATAGAGTATTATCTCTATACATGCTTTGAGGAGGAATGACCTTATCTTGAAAATCTATATAATTTGTTCCATGGGAAATCATAGTATTTACCACAGCATCAGGTTCTATATTTTGAGATACCATCATTTTTCTTAAGGTACCCATTAATTCCTCTCTATGTATAGATGAAGTTCTTAGAAGATCCAAAAGAGAATTTCTAGTTGTAATATTTGCCAATTGTTCGTTAATGTCATAAGAAGATTTTTGTTGTGGATTTGATATATTATTTCCTTTTATAGGTGCTTTTAATACAAATGGAGGTGATTTCTCATTTTTAGTTTGATTTTGTGTTTGAGAATTTTGATTTTGGGCTTGTTGTCTAGTGATGGCTCCAATAGTGCTAATGGTGATCCACAAATAACTCACAACAGATTCTTAATTCTCATTCATTATAGTTGGAATTGATTTACAATAATGGCATCAGTCTGCCATTTAAAACTCCTTCACTTTGAAAGATAGTTATTTTCTTTTCCTCTTACGACATCTTTTGCCCAGGAAGTGATGTTTACACAATGACACTGAGAGGGGGGGGTGAATCAGTGTAGCTATTAAATTTTTATATCTACAGCATTTAATATGAAATAAAGAGAACAAAAAAAAACTTGAACAAGAGAGCAAACCACAACACTCAATATACCGAGGTTCACCAATTTGGCTACTCCTCAAAAATGACTGCTTGGACTCCAATCCAAATCCAGTCTTTGCAAAATCAATTTTACAAACACTTTACCAGCACCAACCGGAAGGAGCACCAACCCCCGTAATTTTCTCACGCAATCAGATGGAGCACCAACTCCTAGTACCAAGCACCAACTTGGACTGCAATTCTGATAAATTTAGAATGACATAAAAATGTCTTCACTTTATGCACGACCCTGATTGGTCTGCAATTAACTCAACTCTGCACACTCTCACGGCTCTGCTTATTTTTCTCTTGATTCTTTTCTAACTCTCCTTTTACAACAATTTCTCTCTAACAATGACAACGTCTTCTCTGTACGATTATTCTTTTATAACCTTTCAATCCTGCATGCAATCGAATCACATACTCTGACTGTTCGAATCCATGCAATACGGCTGTTCGGTTCCATGCACTTCGACTGTTCGAAACCCTGCAATACGTCTTTTGGAAACCATGCAATACGGCAATTTTGTTTCATGTACTTCGATCGTTCAATTTCTTCGAATACGGCTTTTCGAATGCTTTTTCGAAACTCCATATATGATTCTGCAAAAGCTTTTCGATTCTTCATGTTCGGCTTTTCTCGTATGCTTCAAATACGTCCGTTAGAATGCTCTGCAAATTCGACCTTTCGAATGCTTTTATTATCCTTCAAATTCGGCTTTTCGAATGCGTTTCAATTTTGCATGTTTGGTCATTGCATTGCATGTCCAACACCCTCAACGATTAACTGTCATGTCGACTTCGCTTACTTTTTACGTAATCGGTCTGCATGATTTTCCTGTCGGCTTTTTTGACACGTGTCACCTTGCATGTTCCTGCGGGTTTTACATGCCAGATCATTACCTGTCGCGATATCGCGACACTTTTGACTTATGCTGACGTCACCCTGAAGGTTGTCACGAAATCATGACCATTTTGGCCTTGAAAGCTTTTCCCTCGCTCATGTCACGATATCGCGACACTTAGAACTTTTGCTGACGTCATCCTTCAGCATGTCATGAAATCGTGACCGTTTTGGCTCTTGGAAGCTTTCCCTGCATCTTGTCGCGATATCGCGACACTTTGAGCTTTTGCTGACGTCATCCTCAATGTTGTCATGAAATCACGACGCTTTCGGCTTCCAACAGCTTTCCTTTCATCCTGTCATGAAATCGCGACACTTTTCAACTTTGCTGACGTCATCATCCTGCTTGTCACGAAATCGCGACACTTTCGGCTTCGTACACTCTTCTTTGCCAGCAGCAGTGAAAAAGGAACATGTCACGAAATCGTGACACTTTGTTCTTCCGTACAACTCTCCTTGCCAACTCCAGCGAAAATGGAACATGTCACGAAATCGTGACACTTTGCTCTTCCGTACAACTTTCCTTGCCAACTCCAGTGAAAATGGAACATGTCACGAAATCGTGACACTTTGCTCTTCCGTACAACTTTCCTTGCCAACTCCAAAATGGAACATGTCACGAAATCGCGACGCTTTCGGCTCTTGCTGACGTCATCATCCTTCTTGTCGCGAAATCGCGACGCTTCTGGCTTCCGTACGCTCTTTCTCCATGCAGTAGCGAAATCGCTACAACTTTGTGCCTTGTGCTTTTACCTTGCCTCTTTTCATGAAATTTTGACTTGTAATATCATTGTTGCATCTTTCAGTTCTACACTTTTGACTAGTAGCGAAATCGCTACACCTTAGTTTCTCTTTGTTTCAACATGTAGCGAAATCGCTACACCTTAGTTTCTCTTTGTTTCAACATGTAGCGAAATCGCTACACCTTAGTTTCTCCTTGTTTCAACATGTAGCGAAATCGCTACACCTTAGTTCCATGTATTTTCATCATGCAGCGATATCGCTACACCTTTGTTTCCTTTCATTTCAACATGTAGCGATATCGCTACACCTTTGTTTCCTTCTCTGCCAGCATGTCACGAAATCGTGACAGTTTTGCTCGCATCTTCTCTCTCCTCGACCATGTCACGAAATCGCGACAATTTGGCGTGCATTTTCTCTCTCCTACTTTTTGTCGCGATATCGCGACACATTTTCTCTCTCCTCAGCGAAAACTTGACATGTCACGAAATCGTGACATTTTCGGTTGCGCCTTCTCTCTCCTCGACCATGTCGCGAAATCGCGACAGAAAACATGTCGCGATATCGCGACAGTTTTCTTCCTTGTCTCTTTTTGCCGCTTTCGAATCTGGGTCACTTCTGTTTTCCTTGAAACTTTCCCGCACTTGATCCGATCGACCTCCGAACCGCATCAATCGCATCAATCCGATCGTGTTGACAACAATGACAATACTTTTGCAATTCTTTTGCTGCACCTTGCTCAACAATCTCCCCCTTTGGAATTGTTGGCAACACACTGCAACCTCAACACACTGCAACCTTGCTTAATTTCTTCTCCCCCTTTGCCAATAATACCAAAGGGCTGTTGTAGACTCCCCCTGAGTCTATGCACAACATTCTCAGACTTAAAAAGTTTGAATGCTCCCCCTGAGAATGTGTTTCCCATAGCTAGTCAGTGCTTGGGTGGTGTGACTACTCCCAACTTCTTCCGAAGGTATTCAAATACTTCCTTAGGCAAAGGTTTTGTGAATATATCAGCTACTTGCTCTGTAGTTGGAACAAAATCCAATTTAACCTCTCCTTCTGCAACTTTATCCTTCAAGAAATGATATCGGATTGCAATATGTTTGGTTCTTGAATGCATTACTGGATTCTTGGATATGTTGATAGCACTAGTGTTATCACATTTAATTGAAATTGGTTCATTGAAATGAATACCAAGATCTTTCAACGTTTGTCTCATCCATAATATCTGAGTACAACATGTTGTTGCTGCAATGTATTCTGCCTCTGCAGTGGATAGAGATATTGATTCTTGTTTCTTGCTTGTGCCATGCTACCACTGTCACCAAGATAAAATTCTCCTCCACTTGTGCTCTTTCTGTCATCAATACATCCCCGCCCAATCTGCATCGAATATGCAATCAAAGTGAAATCTTTACCTTTTGGGTACCACAACCCATAATCCATAGTGCCCTTGAGATATCTGAAAATCCTCTTTACAGCTGTTACATGAGTTTCTTTGGGACTGGCTTGAAATCTTGCAACCATACATACTGCTTGTAATATATCTGGTCTAGTGGCTATTAAATACAGCAGGCTTCCAATCATAGACCTGTACATTGTTTGATCTACATCTGGGGATTTATCATCCTTGCTCAACTTGCAGCTCGTTGTCATGGGAGTGCTGACCGGTTTACTGTCTTCCATTGTGAACTTTTTCAGCATTTCTTTTACATATTTAACTTGAGAAATAAAAATGCCTTTTTCATTTTGATTGACCTGCAGTCCTAAGAAATAAGAAAGTTCACCAATCATTGACATCTCAAATTCTTTTTTCATTTTAATTGATATGTCTTTGCAGTATTCATCCATGCTACTGCCAAATATTATGTCATCTACATAAACAACAAGAACAATAAGATGACCCTTCTCTGTTTTGACATATAAGTTGCTATCCACCAAACCTTTCTTAAACCCTTGTTTAATTAGATAATTATCCAGCCTTGCATACCATGCTCTGGGTGCCTGTTTTAATCCATATAAAGCTTTCTTTAACCTGCAAACAAAATCTGGATTTTCACCAAGTTGGAAGCCATCGGGTTGTTCAATATAAACCTCTTCTTCCAGTTTTCCATTCAAAAATGCTGATTTTACATCCATTTGATATACTTTGAAGTTTTTATGAACTGCTAATGCCAGAAACATTCCGATTGCCTCTAGTCTGGCTACCGGTGCAAAAGTTTCTTCAAAATCAATGCCTTCAACCTGAGCATAGCCTTTACATACCAATCTTGCCTTATTTCTGACAACCTGCCCATCTTCATTCAATTTATTTCTAAAAACCCATTTAGTACCAATTATGTTTTTATTTGTTGGTCTAGGTACTAATTCCCCGGTATTGTTTTTCTCTATCTGATCTAGTTCTTCATTGATTGCCTTCATCCAACTTTCATCGGTGCTTGCTTCAGACAACATTTTTAGGTTCAATACTAGATAACCAGAGAATAGTTCCTCACCGCTTGTTCTTCTTGTTTGAATACCATCCGTGGGATCCCCAATAATCTGCTCACTTGGATGATTTTTCTGCCAGTTGCTCGTTTTAAATTTCCTTGTTTTCTTCTTCTTCGATTCGGCTTTTACACTATCTGGATCAATTTTCTGATTCTTCTCTGTTTCTTTTTCATCATCACCTTCAATGACTTCTTCATACATAGGGTAGTTTTCTTGATAAGTAGTTTCTTGTTCTCTACCTTCATCAACTTTTACATCAGCACTTTCAACAATTTTCTTCAACTTCTTGTTGTAACATGTGTATGCCTTGCTTTTTGTTGAGTAACCGAGAAAGATACCTTCATCAGCTCTATCTTCAAATTTACCAAGGTTATCTTCAGTCCGTTTTATGTAGCACTTGCTGCCAAATACTTTGAAATGTCTTGTTGTTGCCTTTCTGCCAAACCACAACTCATAAGCTGTTTTGCTTTCATGTGGTCTCAGCATGCACCTGTTTTGAATGTAAACTGTAGTATGAACTGCCTCTTTCCAAAATCTGTCGCCTATTTTGTTTTCTCGCGACATTGTCCTTGCCATTTCCTGCACTGTTCTATTCTTCCTTTCTACAACACCATTCTCATTGAGGTGTCCTAGCTGCTGAAACCTGTCTTCTTATCCCATGTTTTTGACAGTATTCTGCAAATTCTTCGGAGATAAACTCTCCTCCCCTGTCCGATCTTAGGCATTTAATTCTTTTTCCTGATTGATTTTCAACAAGATTTTTGAAGGTTTTAAACATTTCAAAGGCTTCTGACTTGAGTTTCAAAAATAGTACCCATGTCATTCTTGAGTAGTCATCTATACACAACATAAAATATTTGTGTCCATTTATGCTTTCAGTTCTCATGGGTCCACATAGATCGGTGTGAATTAGTTCTAATGGCTTGCTAGTGAAGTATTCTTTTGCTTTGAAAGTGGCTCTGGTTTGTTTTCCCTTTTGGCATGACTCAGAGATGCTATTTACAGGTTTGCCAATGTTTGGTATGTCTCTAATCGCTCTTTTTGAACTGATTTTTGCCGGATTGTCAAAACTAATATGCCCAAGCCTCTTGTGCCATAGCCGCTTTTCATCTTCCTGTCCCATCAAGCATGTTCCTTCTGCGGTTTCTGAAAGTGTATACAGATTTCCTGAAGTTCTCAGTCCAGTGGCTATTAACTTTCCATTTTTTGTCTTTCTTACTTCACAACCCTCCTTCTTGAAGATTACATCATGACCTCTGTCACATATTTGACTTACACTTAGCAAGTTATGCTTCAGGCCAATTACAAACAAGACTTCTTTTGATTTTATATTGCCATCACTCGATTTTGACTGATCCCTTTCCAACAATCTTTGCTCCATCATTATTTCCAAATTTCACGGAACCACCTTCATAATTCTGTAAATTCTCAAACTTTTGCTTGTCACCTGTCATGTGACTGGAACAACCACTGTCAAGTATCCAAGGTGCTGATTTGTTCCGAGCTTTAAAAGCAGTCTGGACAATCAAAGATTCCTTTTCTTTCCATTCTGGTTTGATAGCAGATTTTGCTACTTGTTTTGCCTTTGTTCTTTCATTAGCATGTGCCTATTTTTCAGGAAATTTCTGGTTTTGTTTCAACCCACTTAGCTGAGATTTTCTGCCCTGATAATTATTTGATGAAAAAGTGCTTCTGCAGTTTCTAGCAATATGTCCAAAATTATGACAATTATAACATTCAACCGCATAATTCATTAAAGGAGAAAAAACATTTCTACTGGTAAAATTCCTTTGAGATACATTATGCCTGCAATCTGAAATTTTATGGCCATAAGCATTGCATTTAAAACAATAACCAGAAAATGCATGATTAAACTTGGGTGCCGGTCTTTGCCAGTTTGAAGTAGGAGCCATGACTCTTCTCCTCCTCGGATGTGTGACTTTTGTGAATCCATCTTTGTCAGTATTCTTCTTGAATCTGGCATTATTGTTTTCTTTTGCATTATTTTGTTTTTCTGGTTCAACCCTGATCTTTTCTTCTTTCTTTGTGGGTTCTATATTCAAGTTCTTTGAATCCTTTGAAGATTCTCCTTCATCAAAGCCTAAACCAAATTTGATGCCGGAAGGCCTTTGGTTATTTAACATTTTATCCAGCTTTGCAGTACTTTCTTCAAACTTATGAAAACAGTTCAATTTTCTATTCATCTCTTCTAATTGCATCCTTAACTTAACAATGTCTTCCTCTAGCTTGCTGCATTCAACTGTCTTTACAGTTAATTGTTCATCAAGAACTTCAGACATTTTCTTGAATTCCTCTGTCTGTATTTTCAAATTGTTTATTATGTCTGTGGCATTCTCTAATTTCTTTGAAAAATTTTTATTCTTCTTCCTTTCTCGCACTCAACTCTTCAAGTGCAAGCAACCAATTCTCCTTCCAAATACACTTCAACTTCATCCTTGGAATTTTCATCACCTTCCCGATTTTCCTCTGTTTTTTCTTCTTCAAGTGCCATGAAAGCTTCACCTCCTTCTTCTTTAGACTCATCATCTGTGCTTTCTTCAGAACTGCTGACATTCTTGGTTATGAAGCTTTTCTTCTTAAAATTGTTCTTTCTAAAATTTTGTTTCTTCTTCCAGCTCACCTTTTTCTTGGTGTGAACCTTCACCATTTTTGGTTCTCTCCTCGCATTGGACATTTGGCCGCAAAATGACCGACTCCTCCACAATTGAAGCATTTAAAAGGTAGCTTCCCTCTATATTTTCCTTTTCCTTTTGTGAGTTTTCGAACAAAATTGGCTTCTGTTTCATCCAGTGTTCCTTCATCCTCAGATTCATGTTCAGCTTTTACATTCTTGTGTGCTTTAAAAGCTGCTTCTCTGTCAGTAGACTTGGTTTGTCCTATTCTCATTTCATATGTCTGTCGGGGAACCATGCAACTCATCCATGCTGAAGTTGTTTAGATCTTTTGCCTCTTCTATTGCAGAGACTTTGGAGTTAAATCTTTTGTGAAGTGTTCTGAGAACCTTTTTCACCACAACTGCATCATCAATTTCTTCACCAAGTCCTCTGATTGCATTAATAATTTCGTTGACTCTCAGCATATAAATTTCTATGTTTTCATCTTCCTTCATTTGCAGTGCTTCGAACTGTGCTCGATGAGTTTGCAGTTTTGCTTCCTTAATCTTATCGTCTCCTTCATGGATGCTCTTCGATTTATCCCACATGTCCTTTGCTGATTTACAACTCATGACTCTTATCAGTTCACCGTCAACAAGCCCACACATTATGGCATTCTTAGCTTTGGAGTTGTTTTCAAATTTCTTTTTCTCAGCGATGATCTGTTGGAGGGGTAGTGGGTGCTGTGTATCCACTATCTACGTGAATCCCAAATATCGTATCCCAATGCACTCGGATATGTTTGCATTCCGAGTTTCCGAAGGTGTAATTTGTTCCATCAAATAAGGGAGCTTTGTTGGATGAAAATCCTTCACCACCTGCCATTGTTTCTTCCAAGATCTCCTTAGCCGATTAAGCTTGTACAAGGAACCTGTGCTCCGATACCAATTGATGTTTACACAATGACACTGAGAGGGGGGGGTGAATCAGTGTAGCTATTAAATTTTTATATCTACAACATTTAATATGAAATAAAGAGAACAAAAAAAAACTTGAACAAGAGAGCAAACCACAACACTCAATATACCGAGGTTCACCAATTTGGCTACTCCTCAAAAATGACCGCTTGGACTCCAATCCAAATCCAGTCTTTGCAAAATCAATTTTACAAACACTTTACCAGCACCAACTGGAAGGAGCACCAACCCCTGTAATTTTCTACTGCAACAGATGGAGCACCAACTCCTAGTACCAAGCACCAACTTGGACTGCAATTTTGATAAATTTAGAATGACATAAAAATGTCTTCACTTTATGCACGACCCTGACTGGTCTGCAATTAACTCAACTCTGCACACTCTCACGGCTTCGCTTATTTTTCTCTTGATTCTTTTCTAACTCTCCTTTTACAACAATTTCTCTCTAACAGCAGCAACGTCTTCTCTGTACGATTATTCTTTTATAACCTTTCAATCCTGCATGCAATCGAATCACATACTCTGACTGTTCGAATCCATGCAATACGGCTGTTCGGTTCCATGCACTTCGACTGTTCGAAACCCTGTAATACGTCTTTTGGAAACCATGCAATACGGCAATTTTGTTTCATGTACTTCGACTGTTCAATTTCTTCGAATACGGCTTTTCGAATGCTTTTTCGAAACTCCATATATGATTCTTCGAAAGCTTTTCGATTCTTCATGTTCGGCTTTTCTGTATGCTTCAAATACGTCTGTTAGAATGCTTGCAAATTCGACCTTTCGAATGCTTTTATTATCCTTCAAATTCGGCTTTTCGAATGCGTTTCAATTATGCATGTTTGGCTGTTGCATTGCATGTCCAACACTCGTCAACGATTAACTGTCTGTCGACTTCAGTTACTTTTTACGTAACTGGCTGCATGATTTTCCTGTCGACTTTTTGACACGTGTCACCTTGCATGTTCCTACGGGTTTTACATGCCAGACTGTTACCTGTCGCGATATCGCGACACTTTTGACTTATGCTGACGTCACCCTGAAGGTTGTCACGAAATCATGACCATTTTGGCCTTGAAAGCTTTTCCCTCGCTCATGTCGCGATATCGCGACACTTAGAACTTTTGCTGACGTCATCCTTCAGCATGTCACGAAATCATGACCGTTTTGGCTCTTGGAAGCTTTCCCTGCATCTTGTCACGATATCGCGACACTTTGAGCTTTTGCTGACGTCATCCTCAATGCTGTCACGAAATCACGACGCTTTCGGCTTCCAACAGCTTTCCTTTCATCCTGTCACGAAATCGTGACACTTTTCAACTTTGCTGACGTCATCATCCTGCTTGTCACGAAATCATGACACTTCCGGCTTCCGTACACTCTTCTTTGCCAGCAGCAGTGAAAAAGGAACATGTCACGAAATCGTGACACTTTGTTCTTCCGTACAACTCTCCTTGCCAACTCCAATAAAATGGAACATGTCACGAAATCGTGACACTTTGCTCTTCCGTACAACTTTCCTTGCCAACTCCAACGAAAATGGAACATGTCGCGAAATCGCGACACTTTGCTCTTCCGTACAGCTTTCCTTGCCAACTCCAGCGAAAATGGAACATGTCACGAAATCGTGACGCTTTCGGCTCTTGCTGACGTCATCATCCTTCTTGTCACGAAATCGCGACGCTTCTGGCTTTCGTACGCTCTTTCTCCATGCAGTAGCGAAATCGCTACAACTTTGTGCCTTGTGCTTTTACCTTGCCTCTTTTCATGAAATTTTGACTTGTAATATCATTGCTGCATCTTTCAGTTCTACACTTTTGACTAGTAGCGAAATCGCTACACCTTAGTTTCTCTTTGTTTCAACCTGTAGCGAAATCGCTACACCTTAGTTTCTCTTTGTTTCAACATGTAGCGAAATCGCTACACCTTAGTTTCTCCTTGTTTCAACATGTAGCGAAATCGCTACACCTTAGTTCCATGTATTTTCATCATGCAGCGATATCGCTACACCTTTGTTTCCTTTCATTTCAACATGTAGCGATATCGCTACACCTTTGTTTCCTTCTCTCGCCAACATGTCACGAAATCGCGATAGTTTTGCTCGCATCTTCTCTCTCCTCGACCATGTCACGAAATCGCGACAATTTGGCGTGCATTTTCTCTCTCCTACTTTTTGTCGCGATATCGCGACACATTTTCTCTCTCCTCAGTGAAAACTTGACATGTCACGAAATCGCGACATTTTCGGTCGCGCCTTCTCTCTCCTCGACCATGTCGCGAAATCGCGACAGAAAACATGTCGCGATATCGCGACGGTTTTCTTCCTTGTCTCTTTTTGCCAGTTTCTGAATCTGGGTCACTTCTGTTTTCCTTGAAACTTTCTGCACTTGATCCGATCGACCTCCGAATCGCATCAATCGCATCAATCCGACTGTGTTGACAACAATGACAATACTTTTGCAATTCTTTTGCTGCACCTTGCTCAACAGGAAGAATAACCGTCTAAACTGGTCCAAAATCGCCCTCTTGCCTTCACGTCTACAACTATGGCTCAGCAGTTCTCCGACCCTTGTGCATGCCTTCGCTCGCTCTTTTAAAATCTCTGGCATGACTCTTCGTTTTCCTTTTCTGACCCTTCATTTCATTTCTCGTGCCTCTTCGTTGTCTTCACTTTTGAATGCCTTTCTTTCTAATCCCTAATATTCGTCTACTTTCACTGCACCTTGATGCCACGTGCTTTCAGCGTTGCCACTGTAGGCTCTGTCCACATGTCAACCATTGATGACGTTTGGTATACCATCGCTTGGTAGAGTCTTCTATAATGGCCCTTATAACCGCCTGCGCTTTCTTTTCTTTCGTTGGTCGTGAAAATGCGACATGTTGCGATATCGTGACACTTTTGGCTTCTCCACCTTCTTGCCTTCTTCGAGTCGTGAAAATGCGACATGTCACGATATTGTGACACTTTCGACTTCCCTGCCTTCTTGCCTTCTTCGAGTCATGAAAATGCGACATGTCATGATATCATGACACTTTCGGCTTCCCTGCCTTCCTGCCTTCTTCGAGACGCGAAAATGCGACATGTCACGATATCACGACACTTTCGACTTCCCTACCTTCCTGCCCTCTTCGAGTCACAAAAATGCGACATGTCATGATATCGTGACACATTTTCTCCCTTGTGCCTTCTCTCGTCCTTGGGTCACAAAAATGCGACATGTCGTGATATCGTGACACCTTTTCTCCCTTGCGCCTTCTCTCGTCCTTGGGTCGCGAAAATGCGACATGTCGCGATATCACGACACTTTTTCTCCTTTGCGCTTTATCTTGTCCTTGGATTGCAAAAATGCGACATGTCATGATATCGCGACATCTTTCCATTTTTGCCTTCTCCTCACCTCTAGGATCGTGAAATCATGACATGTCATGATATCGCGATAGTTTCCTTCCCTGCTTCCTTTTTGCTTCTTCAGTTGTGATTTTGCGACATGTCACGAAATTGCAACATTTTCCTTCCTTGCCTCCCTTCTGCTTCTTCGGTCACAAAATCATGACATGTCACGAAATCGTGACATTTTCCCTCCTTGCTGCCTTTCTGCTTCTTCGGTCGCGAAATCACGACATTTTCCATCCTTGCCTCCTTTCTGCTTCTTCGGTCACGATTTCGCGACATTTTCTCCTCTGCATCTTTCCTGTCTTCTTTCGGTCGCGATTTCGTGACATGTCACAAAATCGTGACATTTTTGCTCCATGCCTCCTCTCACCTTCTTGAGCCGCAAAAACATGACATGTCGCGATATCGCGACACTTTTCTCTGTCGCAATATCGCGACATCAAGGCAAACACTTAGAATTTTTTTTGTCGATGCAAGATTGCTCTGCTGCCACCGGATGCTCCTGCATCGAACACCCGGGGTGGATTGAGAAGTGTCCTCTACTTCTGTACTATTGGAGGAAGACCCAGGTGGTCAACCTCTATTTTGGACAACCAAGTTGTATCTTCGATAGGCCTGCCCTTCCATTTGACTAGATATTCAGAATACTGTCGGTTCCTGGTACTTCTGCCTGCTCGAGTGTCTAGTATTTCCTCGATCTCGTTTGCTGTTGAAGTAGATGTTGGAATACTTCATAATTCTGTACTTGGTGTCCCGCTACTACTTCCTTCATGATACTCTACCAAATCTGCAATGTTAAAAATAGGTGATATGTTAAGGCCACTTGGCAATTCCACTTCATACGCATTGCCTGAATCTCGTTTTCCCATAATTCGGCATGGTCCAAACTTCTTCATCTTCAGCTTGTTATAGGTTTTAGCAGGAAACCTCTCTTTTCTCAAATGAACCATGACTTCATCACCCACTAGGAATTCCTTAAACCGTCGCTTCTGGTCTGCATTTGTCTTATATTGGTTGTTCATGTTAGTAATGTGCTTCTTCACTTCTTCATGCACACTCTTCAAATGCTCTGTAAAGTCCTTAGCCTCGGCACTGCACTTTTCCCCTGTATCCATCTTCCTCAACTCAGAAGCACTCCTTGGACTACTCCCATATATTATCTGGAATGGAGATTTGTTAGTAATCCTGTTGACAAAATTTTTGTATGCAAATTCTGCCTGTGGCAAAACCAAATCCCATCCCGTGGGCTTATCTCCTATCAAGCATCTCAATAGATTTCCCAGACTCCTATTCACCACCTCCATTTGGCCATCGATCTGTGGGTGGTATGCAGAACTGAATTTCAAATCTATCTTCAATTTCTTCCACAAAGTCCTCCAAAAATGCCCAACAAACTTGGTATCTCTGTCAGAAATGATACTCTTTGGTAGACCATGAAGTCGTACCACCTCTTTGAAAAATAAACCTGCAATGTGAACTGCGTCACTAGTTTTCTGGCAGGGGATAAAATGTGCCATCTTTGAAAACCTGTCAACCACCACAAATATGGAATCATTTCTCCACTGCGTCCTTGGTAGACCAAGAATGAAATCCATACTAATGTCCTCCCATGGTCTCTCTAGTACAGGTAATGGCTGATATAATCCAGTGTTCTGGCTCACACCTTTCGCCATCTAGCATACTCCATAGCTTTGTACAAACCTCTTCACATCTTGCTACAGTTGCGGCCAATAGTAGTTCTCACTAACCAGGGCAATGGTCTTGTCTCGACCAAAATGTCTAGCCAACCCTCCACTGTGTTTCTCCTTGACTAGATTTTCCCTCATTGAACTCCTTGGAATGCATAATTGACTTCCTCTAAACAACATTCCATCTTGGATCAGAAAATCCAACCACTTGGTCCTGTCCAAAGTGATAGGTGCTAAGCAAGCCTTTCAGGCTTCTACAAAATTAGGATCTTTAGGGTACAAACCCTTCAGTTCATCAAATCCTACCACTTCCACCTTCATTTATGTCAACAAACACTGCCTTCTACTTAAGGCATCTGCAACTCTATTTGATTTTCCACTCCTGTGCTTCAACACAAAGGTATAACTCTGTAGAAACTCAACCCATTTTAGGTGCCTCTGATTTAGTTTCCCTTGGCTATTGATATACTACAAGGCCTGATGATCAGTATATAGAACAAACTCTTTTGGCAGCAAGCAATGTCGCCACTTCTTTAGAGCCTGAACTATAGCATAAAACTCTTGATCATAAAATGAATACTTCTTCCTAGCATCATTGAGTCTCTCACTAAAGTAAGCAACAGGTTTACATTCTTGACTCAAAATAGCTCCTATGGCACTACCACTAGCATCATAATCTACCTGAAATACCTTTTTAAAATCTAGAAGTGCCAGAACAGGTTGCTCTGTAACCTTCTTCTTCATCATATCAAAACTTTTATCTACTCCTAAGGTCCACTTGAATTCTTTCTTATTCCTTCTCATCATTTCTGTAAGGGGTGCACAAATACTGCTAAAATTTCTAATGAATTTTCTGTAAAAACTTTCTAGACCATGGAATGATCTCACCTCAATCATGCTTCTTGGAGTAGGCCATTCAATGATACCTCTCACATTTTTTGGGTCCATTTTTAGACCTTTGGCTAAGATGACAAATCCCAGGTACACTAACTCTTTCTTCATGAAATTACACTTCTTCAGATTTATTAACAACTGCTCCTCCCGTAGCTTCTAAAAAACCCTTCTGACCTACATCAGATGCTCTTCCAGGGTTCTGCTAAATATTAAAATATCATCCAAATAGACAATGACGAATTTGCCTAAAAATTATTTCAATACCTCATTCATCAACCGCATGAATGTGCTTGGTGCATTGGTTAGCCCAAATGGCATGACCAACCATTCATACAAACCTTCTCTGGTCTTGAAGGCTATCTTCCATTCATCTCCTTCTCTGATATGAATCTGATGATAACCACTCTTCAGATCGATCTTTGTGAAGTACTTGGCTCCACTCAAACAGTCTATAATGTCATCCATCCTTGGAAATGGAAATCTATATGGTGATCTTGTTAATGGCTCAAGATTCTATACACATTCTCCATTCTCCATCTTTCTTTAGTGCTAGTACTGCAGGTACTGCACATGGACTCAAGCTCTCCAGAATCAGTCCCTTTTTTAGCAACTATTGGACTTGCCTATTTAGCTCTTCAGTTTCTGTAGGATTCATTCTATGTGCTGCCTTATTGGGTAAACTAGATCTTGGTATCAAATCTATATGGTGACTGATCTTCCTCACTGGTGGTAAACCTTTAGAAACATTATCAGATATAATGTCTTGAAATTCTTCTAACAGTCCTAAGACTTCTACAGGGGTATCCTTGCATTCTTCCTTCCTAACTCTAGGAATTAATGCATAGCACATATGCTCATTCTTTAAAATATCCAAAAATATTCCCCCTTCAACTAAACATATTCTAGCACTGCTACATACCTTTTCACCTACCTCCTATAAGGGCTTCGGCTTATGGCACACTCCATTCTTTGTCACTGAGTAAGTGTTGGCACAACCATCATGCACTGCACACCGTCAAACTGCCATGGCCTTCCCAACAGCAAATGGCAAGCATCCATAGGTAGGATGTCACACAGGACCTCATCACAGTACTTTCCAATATTAAATTTTACATCTTTGCTCACTGACCAAGGCCCTATGGTCCTTCTGTAACCACTCAATCCGATATGGATGCGGGTGTCCCCTTCTCTTTAACTATAACTTGGTAACCATTTCTTTTGAGACCAAGTTATCAGTACTACCATTATCTATAATAATGTTACAGAACTTACCGAAACTTCTGCACCTTGTTCTAAATAGGCTCCTTCTCTGGTCTAATCCTTTCTCCTCATTCAACAGGGTCCTCCTTGTAACCATAACTTCTCCTCCCTCTGCCTCCTCAGAATGTTCTGATTCAGCACCTTCATCGGCTACAGTAGCTCTGGTAGGACCATCAGGTCTCTCATTTGTCCCTTCTCGGTGTTGTGGACACTCGTATGCTCGATGTCCTTCTTCACCATAGTGGAAACAAGTTCCATGAAATCCTCCCCTTCCAAATCCACGTCCATATCTACCTCTTCCCCTTGGGTAACCATTGTTCTGATTACAGGGTTGGTAGGTGTTCCCATCTTCCTAATCCTGGGTATTCATCGGTTTCACCGACCTTCTTCCGATCCTTATATTTTTCTCCACCGGTCCTTCCACCGCTTCTTCCCCCATGACCTCTTCCTCTTTGCTTTCCCTCAAATCGTCTGCTCAGCTTCTCTTCGACTTTGAGGGCAAACTGGTAAGCATCCTCAATGGTGCTCATCTTAACCAGAATCAACTCTTCTTGAATACTGGTTCTCAACCCATTGATGTAACGGGCCACCTTCTCCCTGTTAGCCTTTGCATGGCCAGTTCTGATTGAGATCAGGTAGATCTCCTCTATATATTCTTTGATAGATCTGTTTGACTATCTCAAACTCTGCATTCTTCTCAACAGGTCTAATTCGTAATATACAAAAATAAACTGTCTCTTCAACTTCTCTACCATTCGATCCCATCTGGTTATATTTTCCTTTCCTCCTATATTTCTTTCTAGATGCACTTCTTTCCACCATATGCAAGCATGGCCTTTCAACTTTGTTTTGGAAAACTTGATTCGATCTGGATCTACAACCTCCTCATACTCAAAATATTCCTCCATATCATTGATCTAGTCAATTAACTCCTCTGAATTAAGACTCCCAAAATACGTGGAGACCTTAAACTTTGCCTTCTTCCCGATCTGAGATATGGCCTTAATTAATCTAGCTTTTGTAGGATCCGTTTGTTATACTTAGTATGGCACTGAGAGGGGGGGTGAATCAGTGTAGCATTTTGAAACTTTAAATTTGCAACTCTTAATGCTGAAATAATTAAATCTTAAAACCAAAAATAGCAAGCATAACAAAAGAGCATCACACAACATAGGATTTTAACGAGGTTCACCAAAATGGCTACTCCTTTAAAAGAATGACTGCCTGGACTACCATCCAAATCCAGCCCCTTGCAAAGCACCAACTTTACAATTATTTACTAGCACCCACTAGAAGGAGCTACAGCCCCTTATTTATCTACATCAACAAAAAGGAGCACCAACCCCTAATGCCAAGCTGCAACCTGGACTTCAATTTTGAATGTAAATGTTTGACAGGAAAATACCTTCCTTTTCACAAGACCCAAATTGGTCTAAAGCATACCAGATCTCTCTCACTGTTCACAAGACATAGGCATCTGCTGCATTGCTACAGTCGAACTTAGCGATCGACTTTGCCCTTTGTGCTCTTTGCACACTCTGCTTTCTCTGCGCACACGCTTCGCACACTCTATGTCATTCCAGCCGAACTATCATCTTTGAATTTTTCACACTCTGCTCTCTGTGCTCATTCGCAATCACACTTCGAACAACTCGATATGACTCTTTGCTCACTCTATGCATTTTGCCATCATCTCATCGCTTCTACGCTATCTGCGCTCTTACGGTCGCATATCACACACTTCGATACTCGCACAGATCGACACATAAATCTCCAAACATCCCTCCTTATATAATAGAGATTTCAAGATGAAAACCCTAATTGTAGTTGGCTGATTATGCAAATGCAAACCCTAAACTCAGTCGGTTGTTAAACCCTATTCTGAGTCGGTTGTCATTGATCTTTGTCGGCTTCTACCCATCGCTCAATGAATTCATTCTGGACAGTCCCTGTAATCGCCATACTGCCTTTTGATCACTCTTCTTATTTGGCTGCATGAATTCACTCTGTATCTGCCTCTATAAATGTTGTGGTGAAGTCAGTCCACTGTTATGCTTCTTACTGCAGTCGGGTTCTTCTTCTTGTTGTGCGCTAAAACGACCTGTCGTGAAATCATGACATTTCTATCTCTAAAGCTTCCTTTGTTGTTGTAGCCATGAAAACACAACATGTCACGATATCATGATACTTTTATCTCCGTACACTTTCTCTATTCTTATGTCGTGATATCGCAACACTTCTTCCTTCGTAGGCTTCACTTTTTGCTTCTGTCACGATATCGCGACACTTCTGCCTCTGTAGACTTCATTTGATCTTTTGTCACAAAATCGTGACACTTTTGCCTCTGTAGACTTCGTCTTTACTTTTGTCATGATATCATGACACTTCTACCTCTGAGGAATTCAACTTAGCTTTTATCATGATATCGTGACACTTCTGTCTTTGAAGTCTTCTATTCTGTATTTGTCGCGAAATCGTGACACTTCTCCCGTTGAAGACCTGCTTTCTGTTTCTGTCGTGATATCGTGACACTTTCTGCAACCGTACACTATTTTGTTAATTAGTCACAAAATCGTGACACTTTCTGCATCCATTTGCTTTCTTTCTAACCTATCGCAAGATCGTGACACTTTCTGCATCCGTACGCTTTCTCTACGACCTGTTGTGAAATTGTGACACTTTCTGCATCCGTACGCTTTCTCTTCAACTTGTCGTGAAATCGTGACATTTCTTATTTCAAAAACTTTCGTCTGTAGCATGTCATGAAATCATGACAGTTCTCACTTCGAACTCTTTCCTTTGCTGCATGTCGCAAAATCGCGACAGTTCTCACTTGGAACATTTTCATCTGTAGCATGTCGTGAAATCGCGACGGTTCTCACTTTGTATTCTTTCTTCTGCAGCACGTCGTGAAATCGTGACACTTTTAATTTTACTTTCTCTTCTCAAACTTGTCACAAAATTGTGACTGTTCTTACTTCGGACTCTCTCTTCTGCAGCATGTCATGAAATCGCGACACTTTTATCTTGCTTTCATTTTATCTTCTGACTTGTCGCGAAATCGCGACAGTTATTCCTGCTTGTGCTTTCTCTTCGAACATGTCACGAAATCGTGATAGTTTTCCTTCCTTGCACTTTTTCTTTCAACATGTCATGAAATCGTGACAGTTTAACCTGTTTGCGCCTTGGCTTCGAACATGTCACGAAATCATGATAGTTTTTCAACTTGCCTTCTTCTCTTCCAACATGTCGCGAAATCGCGACAGTTTTATCTACTTGCGCCTCTGCTTCGAACATGTCGTGAAATCATGATAGTTTTTCAACTTGTCTTCTTCTCTTCCAACATGTTGCAAAATCATGACAGTTTTCCCTACTTACGCCTCTGTTTCGAACATGTCACGAAATCACAATAGTTTTCTCTGTTGTTTCTCTCTCCTCCAGTATGTCGTGAAATCGTGACAGTTTTTTCCTGTACTTTCTCTCTCCTCCAATATGTAGCAAAATCATGACATTTTTCTTTGCACTTTCTCTCTCCTCCAATATGTCACGAAATCACGACAGTTTTCCTATTTTCTGAATATGTCACGATATCGCGACACTTTCCTTACTTATCTTTTTCTTTGAATTTTTGCATGTGGGCCACTTAGGTCTTTTTGTAAAAATTGTATCACTCCAAATTTTTTGCATCCTTACCTTCAGGCTATAGGATCTGTGCCTGGAAGGAGGATGGGAAAAGGATGGCGTGGTACCTCGAACTGAGAGGCCTTGCGAAGGTCCCGCCTCTCGTGGGAGGTGTATTATGGTGATTTTTCGATGGATGGTGGGTTCACCGAGAAACGTTTGAATGGCAGTTTCCACGCCTAGGTGGGGAATGTGTTTAATGTGTTCGGTTTTATCTTTAAACATTCGAGTCCTAGGTTTGGCCAAATGAATCTAAGTTGTTCTATTATGAAAATGCAGATTAAATGAATACAGAAAAACAAATTAGAACAGAAAACAGAGAAAGTAAGCAAGATTAAAAAGCCATACCTGATCCGGATGTCTGATGAAGATTCTGATTCTTGAAGCAGTCAGGATCGCCTCTGATTTGACAGGATCATCTGCTATCAGACAAGATCGTCTGAGATTTGACGAATTCATCAGACGAATTCGTCAGAGACCTGCAATCAGAGAAGTAGACACAAAATGCAGAAAATGCAACTATTCTAACAGAGGGCAATGATGTAGAATAACAACAATAACATTAAAATGATGATAATAAGCAAAATACGAGTGCACTACAATGATTTGATGACAATTGGTGACTTTATTATGCATTTAAAGCTACATGGGTGAACTCCAAGATGCAGAATAGCAAAAAATAGTAAGTAAACTGACTAGATGCAAAATAGAATAGGAGATGAAAGGAGAAAAATGCAAACTCTGGGCACTGATTGCCCCCAACGTTGATTGCAGTCGAAATCGTCTCGGATTGGTACGAAATCGTCTCGAATTGAACAGGATCGTCCAGGACGAACTGAGCTTGCTCCGGCTGAAAAACACTAAGGTTCCTGCAACAAAATTTGGATAGGACTAGTGCAAATAGTAATTTGGGATGTTTCAATGCGTATAAAGTCAAGTTACAGGAAATATCAGCCAGGGGTAGGTTAAGGGGAGGGCCTAAGTTTAAATAGGCTTAGGAGGGAGGTTAGGAGGTTGGAGATCATCCCAATTTGGGAGATCTCCAACGGGGAGGGTCTCTAACGACGCAGACACGCTTTTGCCCGGATTAGAGACGTCGTTGGAACAGAGGCTAATTGAGAAAAATCAGTTTTGGGACAAGATCGTCTGGACGTCCTAGTCCAGACGAAATCGTCCGATCTGAGGCGATATCGTCTGATCGGCGACGATATCGTCAAACGGTCAAAACAAACTCTAAAAATGGCACGGGAAAGGAGGAAACGGGTTAAACGGCGGTTTGGGAGCGATTTTGGGGGTTAAAATTTGAATTTGAATATTTACTAGAGTAATTGTAATTATTTAAGGTTTTACTGTGCCAATTTTAGGGTGCTACATTTTGCCCCCTCTTTAGCGAATTTTCCCAAGAAAATGCGTTAAAGATGAGTTCTTCTCGATCTACGAGAAAGCAAAAATTTATTCCCATTTTTAGGCGACGATTCTAGGTCGAATCGTACGACAGCTTACTATGGTGCCCCCTCCGTGTTTTTACTCAAATCGAACGTTTGAGGTAAAAACGCAGAAAAGCAAAAAATTTAAAAATGCTTTTAATTGTTTTTGAAATAAAATTAAAAAAAAAAAGGGTAAAACCCTAATTCATTGTTACTGTTCATTTTCCTAGTTTTTAGAGCTCTGGAGACAAGATGGTTGAGACAGCGCACAGATCAACAGAGGTCCGGCACGGGCTACGGGTAAGGGTCTAAACTGAATGTAGAATGCTTTAATTTAGAATTTTATGCTTTGTAGATTAGATTTGATTGATTTTTGAGCATCGCGGCCATTTTTGGGCCGTCGACGTCGTCGAGACGAAATCGTCTCGATTTCGTCGAAATCGTCTCGATATCGCCGATTTCGTCCAGAGGCGAAATCAGCGAAATGGGGACGATTTCGTCAAAAAGGGGACGATTTCGGCTGGCGAAATCGGAGACGAATTTTCTCAAATTGGGGACGATATCGTCCAATTGTGGACGATATCATCATTTATAAAATTGAACTTAGTTTGACTTGCATTTTTAATTAATGATTTATTAATGATTTTTATTGTTGATTTTGTTTATTTTGCAGAGAGGATTACTAAAGAGCAGAGAATGGAAATATGGCGGGTTGAGGGATGATTTGGCCGCCCTGTCGCGAGCGAGAGCGAGATCAGCGGCTCGGGTCGGCTTGCAGCATGTGGCGGAGATGCCACAAGTTTCTACGAGATATGGGGCTATTGATAGCCCTAGCAGAGAGGTGGTATTCGGGTTCTTCATGTTTTCGGTTATCGACAGGGGAGATGACTCCCACACTGGAGGATGTATGGAGGATTTTGAGGATCCCCATACAAGGATGGTTGATCACTCCCACGGCCAATCAGGGCCACGCGATGATGCGACTGTGTGGCGATCCGAGCTTCACCCTGGAGAAGGGCGGAGTGAACATCGAGTCATTGTGCCAGATGCCTGGGGCATCTAGACTCACACGGGTTTTGGCTGGGGTGGTAGGTGGACTTCTGCTGTGCCACCGGAGCGGATGCAGGGTACCATGGGTACGACAGATGTGGTCTGCGACATGAGAGACCACGGATACAGATTTGCTTGGGGGAGCTTTGTACTCTGCCGGTTGTATAGGATCCTGCATGGGGTCGTATACAAGGGCGGCCGATGTCTGGTTATGACATCACTACTACAGGTTTGGTGCTAGGAGCACATCGTGGTGCGGAGGCCGATAGGGCTCCCACTGACAGGGATTGATGGGGAGAGGCCCCGAGTTTTCTACTGGTGGCTCCGAAGAGGGGCACAACGGCGGATAGATCTACCAATGTCCCGGAGACTACTTGACGACCTTGTCTCCGACCGGATCACCTGGAGGCCTTGGAGAGATCATCCAGGGTGGGCCGAGGATGGACAGAGCTGGCTCGCATCGAGCGAGTCTGCTGGCTGAGGATGGAGAGGGGAGAGGTGGAGCTCCATCGGTATGACCGAGTTTTGAGGCGGTTCGGTCTACGACAGGGGATCCCATCTCCGAGAGACTATGAGTTTTCTCGGACTATCCGGGATAACACTACAGTTAGCGGGGCTCTAGATATGCAGCGATTCTGGAGTCAGGATGTAGATGATGCCCCCATTCAGCTAGTGGATGGGGACGACATAGGGGTAGCCGACGGCTATGATGCCTGGTACACAGGCATCCACCCTCCTCGGATGACGAGGGCTCAGGGTCCGATTCACGCAGTTGTGCGTCGGATGGGGAGGCGGTGCCAGGCAGCCATTGAGGCAGCACAGGGTCACGGAGGGAGAGAGCAGAGGAGGCCACAGGCTCAGTAGAGGCCACGGCAATGGGAGAGGAGGGAGGAGAGACCCCCTTCTCCATAGAGAGAGAGGCCACCATCGCCCGATAAGGGCAAGGGTGTTGACACTAGGGAGAGCAACGAGACAGCGACTCTCCGAGCTGAGGTTGCCCGCCTACGAGCTCAGGTGCAGACATTGCAGGATGAGGCTACACGGCTTAGAGCTCGGGGCGGAGGAGCGAGCACTCAGGATTTAGCATGCGCTATTGCCCAGGTTACATTCTATCAGGCTCTATATTACCAGGCGGTGCCAGCAGAGCAAAGGGTGCCATTACCATCTCATATTGCAGAGCCTGTCGTGATGGGGTCATCTAGGACATCATCACGATCGACATCCAGGACTCATGGCACCACACGGACTACGATGGGGCCACCTCCTCCACCTCGGGCAGGGGAGGAGATGAGGTTGAGAGCTCGAGGGGTTCTCGAGGCGAGGCTACTGCACTACATAGAGATTGTATATTTGATTGAGAGGATTGAGTATGCCAAGATGTAGATTGTGGCATATCAATCTATTTTTGATATGATGTACATATATTTGATATATATATAGATGAGATATTTTTTGATCATATGACTTGTCTTATGCGTTTGTATGATGCTTTTAATGTTTTGGTGTGATTGTTTTGATGATTCATGTAATTATGTCATTGAAAAATATTATGGTTTAAATGTCATGCTTTAAAAATTTAAATGAAATAATCTGATGTAACAAATTGGTTGTTGTGATGATAATTTGATAAAAAATAAAAGGGACTTTTAACAATAATTTCAAAGGACATTGTCATTGTTATAGACCATTTCATGGAGTCGCCGCTCACTCGGTCGTCAAGCTAATCCCAGTATAGAAATATTGCTAAAAGTAAAAGGGTGCTTAAGAGACTGTCTTAAGACTTTGGTGTGATGATGCAAATGATGATGATGATGATTTTGTTTTCAGACTTTTCATGAAAATATTATGCATGAAATATTTTAAAATGATTTTTGCTAGGCATAAATTCCTAAGTGTGATAAAATGTTGAATAATTCCTTAGAAATTATACCATGGTTGCAAATTTGCATATTGACATAATGACATGAAATAGTGATAGGTGTTTGTTTGTTTGAAAGCATAATTGTATAACAGAATGATTTAAGTCATATGGATTTTATGATTTTTAAATAAATGGGGAATAAAATTGGTATAATGGTTTGCGCTAGGCATAGAATATTTAGATATAGACTTATACCATCATCGCGAAAATCAAAGAAGAAAATAGATTGTTTTATTGCATGGTTGATTTTTAATTTTTGAAAAATAAACAGAAAATATGAAGAGGAGGACTTGCGCTAGTCATAAGACTCCAATTTTAGTTTTGGAAGTATACCATCGTCGCGAAAGTCGACAATATATAAATATGTGTTTTTATTGTATGGTTTGAAAGAAATTTTGATTTTTGATTATGCATGTAGTTGTCTTTATACTAAACAATTGTACTTTAAAGAAGAAAATGAATTTATTCCAAACAATTTGCAAAAATATTTCAAAGTATCTTAAAGACAAAAGTTAGATTTATAAGGAATCCCATGTGCATATGTGAGTTTATTTCCAATCTTGATTTATCATAATGATACACAAAATCTCTCAAATACAAATGTGTGTGCAATTGCATTGTTCATTTACCAGTTTTGAGCAAGATAATTTGATACAAGTGATTTGAATGAACCAAATAAGTGTTCATTAACCATGATTTAGATGCATATAACCATACCGAGACTACTATGTAAGTCGGATTATCAAGAGCTAGCTAATCCATAAGCGGACATAGGTCTGTACAAAAGAAGGTCGCTAATGTGACAGACATATCGCCACGCTAGGAGTTACCCAAGGCCAAGCAGGTTGGGCACAAACCACTTGTTATGGGGCTTACCTCACGGTTTTCGAATAATTGAGAATTCCAGGGATTCAAGCTCATCAACCCTTCTTTTCTTTTCAAAGGGTAGGGAGAGGGATTTTATTGCTTTTGCTTTTGCTTTCTTTTGCTTTTCTTTTGTATTTTTGCTTGATTTTTGAGATAATGCTTGAAACATTGTTGTAATGATATAAAATAACATTTTTCTTTTTCTCTTTTTCTTGAACTTTGCTTTTCTTCCTATACTAGGGATACTTGCTCGGATTAGCTGTAGAGCAAGGGATTTTTATTTCGGGTAGGGGTGAGCTTGTCCTTTTGCCAATTCTCAAAGATTCTAGACCATGTGCATGATAGGATAGCAGGGGAAACTTTTCGCTCAAGAAACCACTTCTACTATGTAGCATAGCAAGGA
Organism: Wollemia nobilis; assembly: GCA_028583015.1. Classification (NCBI taxonomy): domain Eukaryota; kingdom Viridiplantae; phylum Streptophyta; class Pinopsida; order Araucariales; family Araucariaceae; genus Wollemia; species Wollemia nobilis. The sequence continues at coordinate 16,222,348 of JAQPPZ010002969.1, read as the reverse complement.
TATTACAAATATAATCATTTTATTGTGAAAGGATGTGCTTGGTTTAAGTAAATAACAAGATCAATTCTCTGTGCTCAAACTTTATTTAATTGAATTTTGTGGCCTTTGATATAAGAGAGATTAGTAATCATGCCAGATAAAAATCAAGATATTTATTTTGTGTTTGTGAAAGTGAGGGATTCGAAATAAATGCTAATTTATCCAAAATAATTTGAAATATATAACTGCAACATTTGTAAGAAGAAATATATACAAATACTTTTTGAGAAGTTTGGGAATGTTGACTCTCTCTTTCTTCTTTATTTTGTTTTGGTTTCGAAAGAGTCAAGAATATTGTTGTTTTTATTTTTATTATTTTTGTTTGTTTTTGTTTTTGTGTAAACAATTTGATATATTTTTAAAATAAGACAACATGCAAAATATGTACAAATGATGAAATGACTAATTTTTGTTACGCATAGTAACGTTTAAGATGCAAAATGTTCATGGGTTCTTTAAGTTCTTTACCATCTAAGGTAGATAATTTATATGCTCCCGATTCAAATTTAGCAGTGATAATGTATGGTCCAAGCCAGTTGGGCTCAAATTTACCTTTAAGGTCTTTAGTTGCATTAGTATTTTTTTATTTTCTTTTAAAACAAGGTCGCCAATCTCAAAGGATCGATGACGAACTTTTTTAGCATATGATCTTTTAAGCTTGTTTTGGTAGGCACGGAGATGCTCCAAAGCATTGATGCGTTTTTCATCTAGGAGTTCCAGTGGCTGAGTCTGCCAACTCGATATTCATCTCCTACTTCGGTATCTTGAAGTAGTAGAGCCAAAGAAGGAACTTCTAATTCAAAGGGAAAAATGGCTTCAACACCATAAACCAAAACAAAAGGTGAAGTTCCAGTGGGAGTTCGAACACTAGTTCGATAGGCCCACAAGGCTGGATATAACTGAATGTGCCAGTCGCGGCCAGTTTTATTGACCAATATTTTGAGAATTTTGATTAAAGTTTTGTTAGATGCTTCTGCTTGACCATTACCCTGAGGATAATAGGGAGTGGACCAGCGATGTTGAATCTTATATTTTTGGCATAATTTTTTGACATCTTTATTTTTGAAACAAGTTCCATTATCAGAGATGAGATTTGCAGGAATTTCGAACCTACAAATGATTTGATTGAAAATAAATTTAGAGACCTGTGTGCCAGTGCAGGAAGCTAAAGGCATAGCTTCAACCCACTTCGTGAAATACTCGGTGGCGGTTATGATGAATTTGTGTCCATCAGATGACACAGGATTGATTTTGCCAATAATGTCTAAGCCCCATTTTGAAAAGGGCCAAGGAGATGAAATGTCGGCATGTTTCTGGCACTTGTCGCAATGGCGCACATACTCATGTGCATCATTCTCCATGGTAGGCCAAAAGTATCCTATCCTAAGGAGCTTTTTAGCAATGACACTACCACTGAAGTGTCCTCCACAAGATCCATCGTGGGCTTCACTCAAGGCTGATTTGGATTCTTCTAAATTCAAACATCTTAATAGGATACCTTCAAAAGATCTCCTATACAAAGTATTGCCAATTATTACAAATCGACTTGCTCGTCTACGTAATAACCGATGCTGGTTTCTATTAGAATTGGCAGGGAAAGTCCCATTTTGGAGAAAATCAAATATATCTGTATACCAAGGATCAGGAGTAGTTTCATTGATTAGAAACACATCCAAAGGTTCTAAGCATGACTTATTTGAAGCGGGTTCCTGGAGTCGACGAATAATGATAGTGGCATATTCGTCATCTAACTCCAAGGGCAGGAGAGATGCAGTTGCAACCATAGCATCAGTTGCACGGTTGCAAGTTCTAGGAATAGCTTCCAAGGTAACTTGATCAAATAGAGACATTAATTGTAAAACATAGGCTTTATATGGGCGCAGTTTATCATCTCTGGTCTGATAAACTTCATTAATTTGGTTTATGACAAGTTGAGAATCACCAAAAACTAACAAGATGTTTAATTTTTAGCGCCAAGGCAGCTCGTAATCCAAGGATTAGAGCTTCATATTCAACAGTATTATTGGTGCAAGCAAATGTTAATTTGAAGGACAGAGGAATAAGATGTTTTTGTGGGGATATTAAAATAATACCCGCACCATCCCCACTCATGCATCGGGCTCCATCAAAGTATAAGGACCATTGTTCAATATGGTCTGCCTCTAATTGAAGGCATTCATCAGGAAACTCAATGATGAGGGGATGGGTAGACTCTAAGGGTGCAGCAGCTAGTTGATCTGCTATGATTTGACCCTTAACAGACTTTTGTCCTATGAATGTGAGGTCAAACTCGCTTAGAGCGAGAACCCACTTGGCTGTGCGACCCGATAAATAAGGTCGACTCATGAGATACCTCAAGGGATCATATTTAGCAATGACATAAGTTTTCTGACTAAGCATATAATGGCATAATTTTTGCATAGAAAATATGACTGCTAGACATAGTTTTTCTAATGCTGTGTAGCGGGTTTCATAACTGATGAAGGTTCGGCTAATATAATAATTAGCACGTTCTCTCTTCTCATCATCAAGCTGAGCTAACATAGCTCCTAAGGCAGAATCTAAAGCTAAAATATACAGGATAAACGGACGATCAGGTCTAGGTGGAGAAAGCACCGGTGGGTTAAGGAGGTATTGTTTAAGAAGTTCAAAAGCTTCTTTACATTCGTCGTCCCAATTAAAAGGGACATCCTTCTTAAGGAGCTTAAGAAAGGGACCGGTTTTATCCGCCAACTTATCGATGAAGCGACGGATAGCTTGAAGCTTACCTTGTAAACTTCGTAACTCAGATATATTGGTAGGTGCGGGCATATCAGTGATAGCCGCAATCTTGAGAGGGTCAATTTTGATACCACGTAAAGAAACTAAAACCCCTAATAGCTTACCGGACTTAACTCCGAATATGCATTTGGCTGGATTTAATCGAATAAGATATTCTCTTAATCGATTAAAAACTTTTCTCAAATCATCTAAATGATTATCTTCATTAATAGAGCGAGCTATAATATCATCTACATAATCATGTAGGATATCATGCATCATATCATGAAAAATATAAGTCATAGCTCGTTGATAGGTTGCACCTGCGTTCTTTAAGCCGAATGGCATCACTTTCCAACAAAAAGTACCCCAAGGGGTAATAAAGGTTGTTTTAGCCTGATCTTCAGGAGCTATCCTGATCTGATTATAACCGGAGAATCCATCCATTAAGGACATCATCCCACTCCCGATAGTAAAGTCAATGATTTGATCCATGTTTGGAAGAGGAAAATCATCTTTAGGGCATGCAACGTTAATATCTCTAAAATCTGTGCAAACCCTAACTTTGGTGGCTTCTTTCTTGGTGACTGGAACTACATTTGAGATCCATTCAGCATAATCAATAGCTTGTATAAAAACAACATTCAGGAGTTTTTCTAACTCCCCTTTGACTAGCAGGGCCACTTTGGGATGCATTTTTCTAAGTTTTTGTTTAACGGGTTTAGCATCCGGATGGACTACTAGATGATGCATGACTACAGAAGGGTCTGGACCTGGCATATCTTCGTATGTCCAAGCGAAGACATCTTCATATTCTTTAAGGAATGCAATGTATTGCTCTTGTTTTTCTTGACTTAATTCTGACCCAATATTGATTATGTGAGGATTATCCTCAGTTCCAATGTTAACTTTAATGACGTTTTTGACCTCCATGTGTAGATCTCTTTCAAAATTAGGTGGGGCGGGTGAGACGCCCAATTCTTGTAATTCTTTTAAGGTTAAGTTGGATAATTCATCTTGAGGATTAGTGGCCTCAAGCTGGGCTATAGTTGGTATAGAACCATCAAAATAAAATCCATTGTGTAACATCTCTTCAACGGAGACATCGTGGAAGATATCTCCTTCCAACTCATCATCGGATTCAGCGATCATTTCAGGGTAAGCTATGGATAGCATGTTACATGTAAATGGCTGATTTTTTAAAGGCAAATCATCACGCCTATCCAAATAATCTTGATAACATATGAGTTGATCATCATCTTCAAAAGGAAAGGGTTGACCCTTACTAGGAAATAGGCCCACACCACAGCGGGCAGGCCACGGTTCTACCTCGAAAGGTTCTTTCATGCCATTTTGGAAAGGTCCCAAGCCTTTCCCTTTATATCCCATTTTAAGCATTATAGGTTTAGCTTTAATATACTCATTAGTAAAATAACACCGAGCATATCCATCATGATGAGTTTTAATATTTCGGGGTATTCTTCCCCAGTCATATCCTTTATAAATAAAGGCACAACTCCCGACTTGGTAAGTACTTCCCATGGGTTGTGGGAGGCCCAAAGTACGAGGAGATGGCGGCAAGTTATTTAAAAGAATTGAATCTTGCATGAAAGCATTTGTTTTTTCTGATATTAAGATTGTGGATAAATCTGGTAAAAGTTCATCAGAAAGGGCATAAGATGTAGAAGGATCATTCCCTATATCTTTAGATGTGGAAGGTATGGTAGATGTTGATAATGTAGAAGTGTTAATGAATGGGTCTATAGGTTTTGAAATTATAGGGATAGAACATGAAGGATTGGTTGTGGATTGAAGATCTTTTTGAGGTTCTAGAGTGGTTTGTTTAGAAGATTGTTGATCTATATATGAGGGTGAAATGAATGGAGGAGAAATAGGTGAAGCTATGGGTGTGTGTTTCATAGTTTTAGATGAAAAATAAGAATTAGGATGTGTGGATGATAGAGCGAGGGCAAAATTGAACTCCAACGAGTTCCGCCAAAGCACACATATCAAAGGGTCTAGGATCACCGTGGATAGTGACCAACTGATTTTTAAATTCGAATTTAACACATTGGTGTAAAGTTGATGGGACAGCCCGCATTGCATTGATCCAAGGACGACCCAAGAGTATATTGTACGATGCGGGGCAATGTACAATAAACACGGTCGTATCTAAGGTTCTAGGACCAACTTGCAATGGGATGGTAATAACTCCACACGTTTCTTGTGTTTCGTCATTGAAAGCTTTTATGATCATGTCGGTTTTCTTCATTTCATCACTTCTAAAGCCAAATCGTTGGTAGAAGTCAAAAGTACAAATGTTTAGAGATGAACCATTATCAATCAGGACTCTTTTAACAACTACATCTCCAATTAGAGCAGTAATATATAAGGGATTATCCTTATGTAAACTGTGTTGTGGGATATCTTTATCCCGGAAGTCAATACAATCGACTTCTCTAGTGATGATATTATTGGCCATGGCTTCAGGTTGAATATTTTGAGGTACCATCATTTGGCTTAATGTAAGCATCAACTCATCCCTATGGGTAGGAGAAGATCTTAATAAATCCAAAAGGGAAATTCTGGTTGTAGTATTGGATAATTGCTCATTAATATTGTAAGGGGGTTTAGGTTGAACATTAGGAGCATGATTCCCTTTATTGGGATTTTTCAAAACAAATGGAGCTGATCCATCATTCGGTTTGGTTCTTGTTGAGAATTTTGAGCCTGTTGTCGGGTAACGACTCCAATGGTACCTACAATGTTATATTGAGGACGTTGAACCGGTCTCGGTTGAGCGTTTATGGCTTGTTCATTAGGGAGGAATTGATTAGAAGAGGGTCGAGTAGTAACTCTTCTAGGAAATGGTTCTTCCGGAACCATAGCATCTATGATGGGTTGAATAGGATCCGATTCATTTTTAGAACTATTCGATTGGTTTGAGGTGATGTCTATTTCACTTTCAATATCTGATTCTACATCACTAGGATCTGGAGTTTGAAAATTATGTAGGGGCCTGGTCGTGACCAGGGATAAGGTTGTGTCAAATGTTTGAGGATCCTGAACAGGTAATTGTCCGCTAATAGTTCCTACATATCGGGTAGGAGGGGGAACATTATGATGTTCGATTTGATTGGCCACCTCTTTACCATGTCTTGGTAAAGGATGTTGAAATATGTCTAATGATTGATTAGCATTTTGATTTTGATTTTGGGGAATGTTCTTTTGAGGATTATTAGGAGCATTTTGTTTAGGTTGGAAGGCTTGCACCTCCATTTCATTATTATCAATCAGATCTTGTATTTTATGTTTCAACCTTTTACAAGCGTTGGTAGAGTGTCCAGGTCCTCTATGGAAATCACAGTGTAAGTCGGCTCTGTATCCGGGTATAGTTGGATCGGGTTCTCGGATAGTTGGTAATTGAATCAAACCTCTTTCGAGTAATTGAGGTAAAATAGTTGATAATGGTTGATTCAATCTAGTAAATTCTCGAGGAGGTTTATCAGGAGGTTTCAATATAAATTTTTTTGTTGTCTTCGTTGCATTGATATTAGCAACATTTTTGCTGTCAGTGACTCCGTCACCTACAACTTGTTTGTTTTTATATTGATTTCTGGATGTTTTCTCATCATCCTTCTTCCTAAGTTGGCCTCTCCTAATGAGGGCATCTTCTACTCTTCGAGCTAAATCTATAGCTTGATCGAAGGTAGTTAAAGTAGCAGTTGATAACTCATAAGATATTTGTTCTTGCAAATTATTGATAAAAATGTCCAACATTTCCCTATAAGGTAGCACAAAGTGCGGTTTTCCTGTCAACTGCCTCCATCTAGCTAAGAAATCAGCAAAACATTCATCTTTGTCTTGTTTTAAGTTGTATAAATCTTTAATGGTTACATGCCTCTCGATGTAGGCACTAAATTGATGGACAAAAGATTCATTTGTTTCTTCAAAATTTCTCAAAGAATGAGTGGGTAGTTGATAGTACCACTCTAATGCCATTCCACCTAAACTTTTCGGGAACATTTTTAGTAATAGCAAGTCATCATGTGATATATCATGACATGCTATCCTAAACATGCGAAGATGCTCTATGGGATCTTCGGTTCCTTTATATATAGGCAGGATGGGCATGGGAAAATGCTTAGGGTACGGTTGTGCTACAACTATGGGATCCAAAGGTTGACTACATATCTCTCGATAATTGTATGAGGGACGGTAGGGATCTATCTGGTCCATACGCGAAGCTAACTGTTTCACCATGGCTTCCAGATTACTAGTTTGCCCACCATATTGGTCCGGTAGGGCATTAATATGAGATTTGTGAACATATGATGGAGGGACATGCATATTAGATGCTATGTTGCTATTGTGTAAATTGTTGGTAGGAAAGGTGTTATGAAGGAATTTTGAAGTTGTATTATGTTGTATTCCAGATTGTTGAAAATTGGTGTTTGGCTTCATTTTAGGTTTTTGTTTACTTGAAGCATATTGATCAATAGTTTGGCGAAGTAAAGCAGTGAAGGAAGTTTTCTTTTGTGTGGGCATGATTTTAGGCTCAATAACAGGTTCCTTAGGAGGTTGGGTAACCTGTTGTTTTGGCATGTTTTGAATCATAGTGACCATATCTCTATTGGATGGTCCAGCCTTATCACTTTCTTGATCAATAAAAGATAAGGGATTAGTGTGCACATCAAACATATGTTCCATGGCTGCTTGAGTGTCACTAATTTGCCCTTTATCAATACGAACTGCCATATTAAGAGCACCAATGTTATTATTGAAAAATTTCCAGAAATGATCTAAGTTATCAAAAGCAATAGTTCCATCTGGAGCTATTCTAGGGGATGAGGATCCATCCTCTTTAACATTTTCTTCTTGTTCATTGTCTTCACCTAGGTCATCTTCTGGTTGATCTAGAGTTTCTCCTTCCGGAATTGGATCCTCAGGAAGGACATTTGGGTTTCTAGTTTTATCTTCTAACCAATCTTCTTCTTCTCCTTCGGTTTGTTTACCATTCCTAAGTTTAGGCATTGTGCTTAACTTAGATTTCAGCAAATATATATATATATATATATATATATTTATTATATATATATATGCTATAAGCTTAAGAGGTATATATTTATTATATACCTACTACAATATTTAAAATGAAATGTTTTGGTTTTTGTTATGTTTTTTTTTTTTTTTCTTGTTTTTGTAATAATATTGTAAAGATAACAAACAACACAATAAATGCAAGAAATAATACTGAAAGCAATGATCTAGTTTTCTATAAATAATTTATAAATGTCATTAATGGGCTCAAGTTCTTCAGGAGTCATGAAGTGTTCTTCTTCAAATTGAAAATTTTCTTTCAAGAATTTAATGAAAAGGGCTATAGTGATATTATCTGTCTCAGATTATGGTTGATAGAAGTAAAGCTCATGGCAATACTCTCGATATAACACAGCTCGAGGAACTCTATTCCATATTCTTCTAATCATAAGAACGACCTCTTGGTCTTCTACATGACCTAGGAACTGGCGTACTACAATTTGTGTTCTCGAGGTATTCCTCGAAGGTGAAAAATTTTGAAGACACAAGAGCTCTCCTATAAGCTAACCATCTATGGCGGGCTCTCTGAAGTTCATGATAAAAGACGAGTTGATGAGGATCCAGGATTCTATCTAGGACAAGCCTTTTGATTTGTTTAAGTTTTGTTGATCTAGATGAAATGACACCTAGTCTTCTATCAAGTTCGTCCCACAAAAGTTGATTTCTATCTGTTTCAGGCACACTAAGCACATAATTGATTTCTATGGCTGCTAATTGGTTTTCAACATTTATAGTAACTGCTAATATTTTCTTAGGAGCTACCATCTAGACATGATATGCAACTTATTAGTTTTAAATGATTTTAAATGCATCTATGTTTTTTGTGTTTTTTATTTTTATTTTTGTTTTGTTTTCAAAAGGTTTTAAATGCATTCACGTCGGGTTCACCAAAATGTATCGCTCCAAATTTTTTGCATCCTTACCTTCAGGCTATAGGATCCGTGCCCGAAAGGAGGATGGGAAAAGGATGGCGCGGTACCTCAGGTCGAGAGGCCTTGCGAAGGTCCCGCCTCTCGGGGGAGGTGTATTATGGTGATTTTTTGATGGATGGTGGGTTCACCAGGAAACGTTTGAATGGCAGTTTCCATGCCTAGGTGGGGAATGTGTTTAATGTGTTCAGTTTTATCTTTAAACATTCGAGTCCTAGGTTTGGCCAAATGAATCTAAGTTGTTCTATTATGAAAATGCAGATTAAATGAATACAGAAAAACAAATTAGAACAAAAAATAGAGAAAGTAAGCAAGATTAAAAAGCCATACCTGATCCGGATGTCTGATGAAGATTCTGATTCTTGAAGCAGTCAGGATCGCCTCCGATTTGACAGGATCATCTGCTATCAGACAAGATCATCCGAGATTTGATGAATTCGTCAGAGACTTGCAATCAGAGAAGTAGACACAAAATGCAAAAAATGCAACTATTCTAAGAGAGGGCAATGATGTAGAATAACAGCAATAACATTAAAATGATGATAATAAGCAAAATACGAGTGCACTACAATGATTTGATGACAATTGGTGACTTTATTATGCATTTAAAGCTACATGGGTGAACTCCAAGATGCAGAATAGCAAAAAATAGTAAGTAAACTGACTAGATGCAAAATAGAATAGGAGATGAAAGGAGAAAAATGCAAACTCTAGGCACTGATTGCCCCCAACGTTGATTGCAGTCGAAATCATCTCGGATTGGTACGAAATCGTCTCGAATTGAACAAGATCGTCCAGGACGAACTGAGCTTGCTCCGGCTGAAAAACACTAAGGTTCCTGCAACAAAATTTGGATAGGACTAGTGCAAATAGTAATTTGGGATGTTTCAATGCGTATAAAGTCAAGTTACAGGAAATATCAGCCGGGGGTAGGTTAAGGGGAGGGCCTAAGTTTAAATAGGCTTAGGAGGGAGGTTAGGAGGTTGGAGATCATCCCAATTTGGGAGATCTCCAATGGGGAGGGTCTCTAACGGCGCAGACACGCTTCTGCCCAGATTAGAGACGCCGTTGGAACAGAGGCTAATTGAGAAAAATTAGTTTTGGGACAAGATCGTCTGGACGTCCTAGTCTAGACGAAATCGTCCGATCTGAGGCGATATCGTCTGATCGGCGACGATATCATCAAATGGTCAAAACAAACTCTAAAAATGGCACGAGAAAGGAGGAAACGGGTTAAACGGTGGTTTGGGAGCGGTTTTGGGGGTTAAAATTTGAATTTGAATATTTACTAGAGTAATTGTAATTATTTAAGGTTTTATTGTGCCAATTTTAGGGTGCTACAAAAACACTGTACATATTCTGAGAGATCTCTGAACTTCCTGTTTGCTGCATCTGAACTTCCTATTGCTGCATTGAATCAAATGATCTAGTTGATTGTGTTGACAACAATGACAATCTTGTTGTTGCACTTTGCTCAACAATCTCCCCCTTTGGAATTGTTGGCAACACATGTGCAACTTCCTGTAGCTCTTCTCCCCCTTTGACAATAATACCAAAGGGCTACTGCAGACTCCCCCTGAGTCCATGCACAATCATTTTCAGGCAAAATTGATTACACTTAGCAAAAATCATGATCATGAGCAAAAAGATAAACAAATATTTAAATGCTCCCCCTAAAAATGTGATCCCTATGGCTAGCCAATTCTTGGGAAGTTTAACCACTCGACCAATCTATCTCCAAGATAGAATGCACCTCCATTGGTACTCTTTCTGTCATCGACACATCCAGCCCAATCTGCATCTAAATATGATATAAGGGTGAAGTCTCTACCTTTCGGATATCATAACCCATACTCCATAGTACCCTTGATATTATAGAAGACTTTGTCTCTCTGCTGCACTAACTGGTGGACCTCTCTCTACTTGAAGAATCCTCACTCAGATCTATCTTCAACTGTGTTGGTTGTTGAATCTCTATCCATTGAGACTCTGTCCTCGGTACTCTGTCACCTCCAAAGCTCTGTTAATGGGATCACTAAGAACCTGCTCAGTAGGCTCACATAGAACCTGTCCAAATCTGGTCTAACAAGCTCACCAAGAACTTGCCCAAATCTTCTCTAGCAATATCACCAAGAACTTGCCCAAATCTACTCTAGAAACCTGTCCCAACATTGTCCTCAAATCTGTCCCAACATTGTCCTCAAATATTTCCCAAAGGCCTTCTTCAAAGGCTCAATCAATCATGCTCAAGTAGTACTCAAAATGAACTCAAAAATGAATGACAGTCTCAAACCAAATCCACTTTATAGAAGCATAAAGAGAATTGTTAGAGACTTAATATCTTCTATTCTCAAATCTCAATCTCAACTCAAATCAAGGAAAGTTTATTGTATGGAACTTGAACAACTACATGCATCCGATCACTTGACTAGGCTCAAACAACTATACTCAACCAATCACCTCAATGAACAACTCTTTATCACAAACCCTAGTCGAAGCATGTATCAACCAACTCAAAATGTTTTTCTTTAACTCAAGTTCAAGTTCTTTGCACAACCAATGGGCTTCAACAACAATGCTTATAAAATATTCTTCACATAACAATGATACTCATGTTCTTATCAAACCCTCACTCAGGTTTTTCATACAACTAATGGCTTCAACAACAATGCTTATAAAATAAAGTTTAATAACAACTCTCAAACCAAAAAACCTTGAAGCATTAAACCAATTACTTTCGAAAAAGAAACCACAATCAATCCTATTTACTCCTGTCACATGAGTCTCCTTGGGATTAGCCAAAAATCGTGCTACCATGCATACTATGCTCGAGGTGCCTGTTTCAAGCCATATATCTTCAACTTACAGACCAAGTGGGGATCATCACCAAGCTGGGAACCATCTGGCTGCTCAATATAAACCTCTTCTTCAAGCTTCCCATTCAAAAACACTAATTTCACATTTTGTCAACAAAGTTGACAAGTGACTCACACTTGTACCAAATTTTATCCAACACTGTATTGACATGGCAATTCCACTGTCAACTCTGTGCAAGCACTAAACACTGTATCTTTATGTTTTCTACAGTCACCGCTGGTCACACCTTTCTTTTCAACTGTGTAAATCAGGAGAAGACATTTTGTCAAACATTTTATGGCCAACCATAGTCCACTTTACTCAACCTCATACTTCTTACCCTCATATTGGCATTTTATCAATAGTTAAAACGAAACTGTCTGTGAATTGAATATTTTCACCAAGGCGTCATGAAAGATCTAACAATCTCCACATCAATGAATGGAACAGATACACGCTACTTTTATCGAAACACAAATATGTAGCTAGGGCAAACATTCTTCCACTAATCAAATTATCTGAACTGTTATAGTCCTTGGCTTCGAACAGTTATAGTAAGAACCATCAATAGTACAACAATGACATACAACAATACTACCAATGGTGACGACTCTCCATTTAATCTCCATCCTTCATGGCACTTCCACAAACAACTATATGAACTAAAATAAACTTAGACAACTATAGTGCAACTCCCCCTTACTGCTTGCCTTTCATCCTCAGGTTAACCCAACAAACATATAGGAGCAATAAAATAAAACCTTTTTTAGATTGCTCCCCCTGAGGATGTGTTACCTGGAGTTGCTTAGTGCAGTAGAGGAGCAGTCTCCTTCAGTTCAAGGAGACACGATTTCCTCTCTTCTTTCTTTCTCTAGACTTTCTTGACCATGGGCTTGGGTTTTTCAACTGCTTCCCTGTTTTGCACTTTTTTGTGAACTCGAACACTTCTCCTGTGTGGTTGTCTCTTATGCATCCTTGAAGAATGATTATTTTCCTTTCTTTCATGCACATGATTTATTCCCTGTCTATAGTGCATTCTTTGCATTTGATGAAATCTGCGGTCTTGCCTTAGATTAGATACAGAAGTGCTTGGACAAAACCTTGCTATGTGCCCATGACCATTACATTTAAAACATCGCACATAATGTTCACTCAGAGACGTAGATGTATTTCTAACAACATAACTCTTTGATCTATTATTCAATCCACAATAAACTGCCTTGTGACCATAAAGGTTGCATCTAAAATAGTAGCCGTTAAAAACATTATTATGAATAGAATGAGAGTGATAGAACCTTTTTTGTTGTGATTGCTTTGTTGTAGATCCCCTTTGATGATTTCTTCCTTTTGAAGATTCTGCTTCAAATTTTTCTTGCTTCGATCCTTCAACCGTGAACTTCTCCTTCTCTGTATATTTGGAAGATGACTGTTGTTTAGCTTCATATCCAAGACCACACTTATCCATGGAGCTTCTTTGTTGGCTTATCATTTTGTCTAGCAACTCTGTGCTCTTCTCGAATTTGAGATTTGTATTGGCCTCTTCTAGTTGTTTCTTCAATAAAATAATCTCTTCTTCTTGTTTACAACAAACCGTCTCTTTCTCATTGATCTGCAACCTGAGAGTTTCTTAAATTATTTTGGATTCTTCTACTTGCAGCTTCAGATTACTAACAACTTTGTTAGATTCCTCTTCATGATTGCTACATACATTGATTTTATTATTCATCTCTTCTATCTGCATTCTTAAACCGTCAATCTCTTCTTCTAGCTTACTACAATACTCTGTTTTCCTGGTTAATTGCATTTCGAGATCTTCAAAAATTTTCTTGTATTCTTTTGTCTGTACTTTCAAACTGGTAATCATATCTTCTGCATCCTCAAGATTTTTACCCAAAGCTAAAATTAGTTTATGTTCCCAATTTGCTTCTGCATCACTTTCTCCTTCATCACATTCCTGTTCTGAATCTGTTTCTTTACCAATTTTGAATGGATCATCTTCATCTTCACTACTACTAAACCCATGGCACTGACGTTCATTATGACTGAGTTGACCACAAACAAAACATTTTGTACCTTGTGAACCTGCATCATGACCGAGTTGTCTCTTGGCCTTTTCTCCACTGTTTGATTCCTCTTCATTTTCTTTCATGACCCTGTGTGTTCTTTTCTTCTTGTGTCTCATGGTTCCACTTTTGCCTTTCTTTGCCATTTATGTACTAATCCAAGATCAACCCAGACTGATTAAGCCTGAACTGGGAACCTGGCTCTGATACCAATTGTTATACTTAGTATGGCACTGAGAGGGGGGTGAATCAGTGTAGCATTTTGAAAATTTAAATTTGCAACTCTTAATGTTGAAATAATTAAATCTTAAATTCAAAAATAGCAAGCATAAAAAAAGAGCATCACACAACACAGGATTTTAACAAGGTTCACCAAAATGGCTACTCCTTAAAAAGAACGACTGCTTGGACTACCATCCAAATCCAGCCCCTTGTAAAGCACCAACTTTACAATTATTTACCAGCACCCACTGGAAGGAGCTATAGCCCCTTCTTTATTTGCATAAACAGAAAGGAGCACCAACCCCTAATGCCAAGCTGCAACCTGGACTTCAATTTTGAATGTAAATGTTTGACAGGAAAATACCTTCCTTTTCACAAGACCCTGATTGGTCTAAAGCATACCAGATCTCTCTCACTATTTGCAAGACACAGGCATCTACTGCATTGCTACAGCCAAACTTAGCGATCGACTTTGCCCTTTGCGCTCTCTACACACTCTGCTTTCTCTGTGCACATGCTTTGCACACTCTGTGTCGTTCCAACCGAACTATCATCTTTGACCTTTTCACACTCTGCTCTCTGTGCGCATTCACAATCGCACTTTGAACAACTCGACATGACTCTTTGCTCACTCTGTGCACTTTGCCATCATCTCGTCGCTTCTACGCTATCTACGCTCTTACGACCGCATATCTCTCACTTCGATACTCGCATCGATCGACCCATAAATCTCCAAATAGCCCTCCTTATATAATAGATATTTCAAGATGAAAACCCTAATTATAGTCGGTTGATTATGCAAATGCAAACCCTAAACTCAGTCGATTGTTAAACCCTATTCTGAGTCGGTTGTCATTGATCTTTGTCGACTTCTACCCATCGCTCAATGAATTCATTCTGGACAGTCCCTGTAACCGCCATACTACCTTTTGATCACTCTTCTTATTTGGCTATATGAATTCACTTTGTATCTGCCTCTGTAAATGTTGTGGTGAAGTCAGTCCACTGTTATGCTTCTTACTGCAGTCGGGTTCTTCTTCTTTTTGTGCGCTAAAATGACCTGTCGGGAAATCGTGACATTTTTGTCTCTGAAGCTTCCTTTGTTGTTGTAACCGCAAAAACACATGTCACGATATCACGATACTTTTATCTCCGTACACTTTCTCTATTCTTATGTTGCGATATCGCGACACTTCTTCCTTTGTAGGCTTCACTTTTTGCTTCTGTCATGATATCGCGACACTTCTGCCTCTGTAGACTTCATTTGATCTTTTGTCATGAAATCGCGACACTTCTGCCTCTGCAGACTTCGTCTTCACTTCTATCGTGATATTGTGACACTTTTGCCTCTAAGGACTTCAACTTAGCTTCTGTCGCAATATTGCGACACTTCTGTCTTCGAAGTCTTCTATTCTGCATTTGTCACAAAATCATGACACTTCTCCTGTTGAAGACCTGCTTTCTGTTTCTGTCGTGATATCATGACACTTTCTATAATCGTACACTATTTTGTTAATCAGTCATGAAATCGTGACACTTTCTACATCCATTTACTTTCTTTTTAACATGTCACGAGATCGTGACACTTTCTGCATCCGTACGCTTTCTCTACAACCTGTCACAAAATTGTGACACTTTCTGCATCCGTACGCTTTCTCTTCAACCTGTCACAAAATCGTGACATTTCTTATTTTGAACACTTTCATCTGTAGCATGTCACGAAATCATGACAGTTCTCACTTCGAACTCTTTCCTTTGCCGCATGTCATGAAATCGCAACAGTTCTCACTTGGAACATTTTCATCTATAGCATGTCGTGAAATCGTGACGGTTCTCACTTTGTATTCTTTCTTCTATAGCACGTTGCAAAATTGTGACACTTTTCATTTTACTTTCTCTCTCCTTGAACTTTTCATGAAATCACGACCGTTCTTACTTCGAACTCTCTCTTCTGCAGCATGTCGCAAAATCGTGACACTTTTATCCTGCTTTCATTTTATCTTCTGACTTGTCACGAAATCACGACAGTTATTCCTGCTTGTGCTTTCTCTTCGAACATGTCGTGAAATCACGACAGTTTTCCTTCCTTGCACTTTTTCTTTCAACATGTCATGAAATCATGATAGTTTAACCTGCTTGCGCCTCTGCTTCGAACATGTCGCAAAATTGCGATAGTTTTTCAACTTGCCTTCTTCTCTTCCAACATGTCACGAAATCACAATAGTTTTACCTGCTTGCGCCTCTGCTTTGAACATGTCATGAAATCATGACAGTTTTTCAACTTGCCTTCTTCTCTTCCAACATGTCGTGAAATCACGACAGTTTTCCCTGCTTACGCCTCTATTTCGAACATGTCACGAAATTGTGACAATTTTCTCTATTGTTTCTCTCTCCTCCAGTATGTCACGAAATCGTGATAGTTTTTCCCTGTACTTTCTCTCTCCTCCAATATGTCGCAAAATCATGACATTTTTCTTTGCACTTTCTCTCTCCTCCAATATGTCGCGAAATCGCGATAGTTTTCCTATTTTTTGAATATGTCGCGATATCGCGACACTTTCCTTGTCTTTTTCTTTGAATTTTTGCATGTGGGCCACTTAGGTATTTTTGGAAAAACACTATACATATTATGAGAGATCTCTGAACTTCTTGTTTGCTGCATCTGAACTTCCTATTGCTGCACTGAATCAAATGATCTAGCTGATTGTGTTGACAACAATGACAATCCTGTTGCTGCACTTTGCTCAACACCGTTGCTTCTTCTTCAACTGATAGATCATCAACCTCCCAAGCTTCATCTTCACTATGGTCTTCTCTCCTTGGTTTAACCCCTCTTCGCAATTCCTCTTACAGGGCTTGCACTTGCCTCTGCAAAGCTTTGAAATATTCTTCAGGTACCATATTCCTTCCACCACCACGATTTCTTTGTGGAGGTATTCTTTCTTACTCTCTTCTCACAATCCTTCCACAGATCCTGGTGCAAACTGCCTCCTTTCGACGATCTACTCACACACTCAAGAACTCCCACTCTGATACCACTTGATGGTGATCCACAAATAACTCACAACAGATTCTTAATTCTCATTCATTATAGTTGGAATTGATTTACAATAATGGCAGCAGTCTGCCATTTAAAACTCCTTCACTCTAAAAGATAGTTATTTTCTTTTCCTCTTACAACATCTTCTACCCAGGAAGAATAACCATCTAAACTGGTCCAGAATCGCCCTCTTGCCTTCACATCTGCAACTATGGCTCAGCAGTTCTCTGAACCTTGTGCATGCCTTCGCTCGCTCTTTTAAAATCTCTGGCATGACTCTTCATTTTCTTTTTCTGACCCTTCATTTCATTTCTCGTGCCTCTTTGTTGTCTTCGCTTTTGAACGCCTTTCTTTTCGATCCCTGATCTTTGTCTACTTTCATTGCACCTTGATGCCACGTGCTTTCAATGCTGCCACTGTAGGCTTTGTCCACCTATCAACCATTGATGACGTTTGGTATACCATCGCTTGGTAGAGTCTTTTGTAACGGCCCTTGTAACTGCCTACGCTTTCTTTTCTTTCATTGGTCGCGAAAATGCGACATGTCGCGATATCGCGACACTTTCAACTTCTCCACCTTCCTGCCTTCTTCGAGTCATGAAAATGTGACATGTCATGATATCGTGAAACTTTCGGCTTCTCTACCTTCCTGCCTTCTTCGAGTCGCAAAAATGTAACATGTCATGATATCGCGACACTTTTGGCTTCTCTATCTTCGTACCTTCTTCGAGCCATGAAAATGTGACATGTCGCGATATCGTGACACTTTCAGATTCCTTGCCTTCCTACCTTCTTCGAGTCACGAAAATGTGACATGTCACGATATCGCGACACTTTCGGCTTCCCTGCCTTTCTGCCCTCTTCGAGTCATGAAAATGCGACATGTCGCGATATCACGACACTTTCGGCTTCCCTGCCTTCCTGCCCTCTTCGAGTCATGAAAATGCGACATGTCGTGATATCATGACACATTTTCTCCATTGCACCTTCTCTCATCCTTGGTTCACAAAAATGCGACATGTCGCGATATCGCGACACCTTTTCTCCCTTGCACCTTCTCTCATCCTTGGGTCACGAAAATGCGACATGTCACGATATCGCGACACTTTTTATCCTTTGCGCTTTCTCGTCCTTGGATCGCGAAAATGGGACATGTCACGATATCATGACATATTTCCATTTTTGCCTTCTCCTCGCCTCTAGGGTCGCAAAATCGTGACATGTCGCGATATCACGATAGTTTCCTTCCCTGCTTCCTTTCTGCTTCTTCGATCGCGATTTCATGACATATCGCGAAATCGTGACATTTTCCTTCCTTGCCTCCCTTCTGCTTCTTCGGTCATGAAATCATGAAATTTTCCCTCCTTGCTGCCTTTCTTCTTCTTCAGTCACGAAATTGTGACATGTCACGAAATCACGACATTTTCCATCCTTGCCTCCTTTTTGCTTCTTCGGTCGTGATTTCATGACATGTCGCGAAATCGTGACATTTTCTCCTCTGAGTCTTTTCTATCTTCTTTTGGTCATGATTTCATGACATGTCGCAAAATCATGACATTTTTGCTCCATGCCTCCTCTCACCTTCTTGAGCCACGAAAATGCGACATGTCGTGATATCGCGACACTTTTCTCTGTCGTGATATCGTGACATCAAGGCAAACACTTAGAATTTTTTTTGTCAATGCAAGATTGCTCTGCTGCCACCGGATGCTCCTGCATCAAGTGCCCACAATATTATTATATTGTAAGTAACCAAAGTGGGGTATAGCATTTACTATTTGTTCATTTGAAAGTGTTTTTCGAGATGAGGTTCAAGTGGTCATTCTTCTAGGGAATGGTTCTTCTGGAACTAAAAAATCTGTGACAAGAAGAATTTTATCTGACTCATCTTCAAAACCATTTGAATTATTTGAGGTGATGTCCATTTCACTTTCTATGTCAGTTCTTGTATCTTCTGAAGATGAAGATTAAAATATTGTATTGGTATAA
This sequence comes from Wollemia nobilis, assembly GCA_028583015.1. Lineage (NCBI taxonomy): Eukaryota > Viridiplantae > Streptophyta > Pinopsida > Araucariales > Araucariaceae > Wollemia > Wollemia nobilis. The sequence goes on along the minus strand of JAQPPZ010002969.1, from coordinate 16,203,350 downwards.
TCATGATCGCAGATTGAGTAGGTACATAAAAAGTTTGGAAATTTTTATGAGGTAAGAAGTTGCTAATGGTCAACACATACCGAGTTGGAGGAGGAACATTATGATGCTCTAGTTGATTTACTACCTCTTTACTATGGTTGGGTAAAATATGTTGGAAAATATCTAAAGTTTGATTTACATTTTGAGTTGGTTGTTTTTGGGTATTATTTTGAGGATTATTGTTTGAGGGAAATTTTTCTACTTCCATTTTACCTTTATCAATCAAATATTGTATCATATGTTTCAATAATTTACAAGAATTAGTTGAATTTCCATCCACTCTATGAAAGTTACAATGTAGATCAGCCCTATATCCAGTTGCAGTGGTATCATATTGTCGTATCTCTGGAAACCATATTAAACCCTTTTCTAATAGTTGAGGTAAAATCAAAGTTAAGGGCTGATTTAGTCTTGTGAATTCTCTTGGAGGTTTATCAGGGATTTTTAGTACAAACTTCTTTATAGCCTCAGTAGTGTTGATGTTTGAGGTATTTCTACTATCAGTGACTCCATCACCTACTATTTTTTTATTCTTATATTGATTTTTGGAGGTTTTATCTTCATCCTTTTTCTTGAACTATCCTCTTCTGATAAGAGCATCTTCTACCCTTCTTGCTAAGTCTATAGCTTAATCAAAAAAGGTTACTGTAGTTGTAGCAAGTTCATAAGATAGTTTTTCTTGTAAATTACCAATGAAAATTTCCAACATATCTCGGTGAGGTAAAGAAAATGCAATTTTCCTAGAAGTCGCCTCCATTTGGCTAGGAATTTAGCAAAGATCTCATTTTTCCCTTGTTTTAAGTTATATAAATCCTTAATAGTGACATGTCTTTCTATGTAAGCACTAAATTGGTGCACAAAAATTTCTACCATCTCTTCAAATTTTCCCAAAGAATTTGTTGGTAATTGATAATACCATTCTAAGACCATGCCTCTAAGACTCTTAGGGAACATCCTTAGCAACAACAAATCATCATATGAGATATCATGACAGGTTGTACTAAACATGTGAAGATGCTCAATAGGATCTTCAGTTCCTTTATATATTGAAAGGATAGGCATGGGGAAATGTTTGGGGTAAGGTTGAGCAACTACAATAGGATCCAATGGTTGGCTACACATCTCTCTATAACTGTATGAGGGATGGTAAGGATCTATCTGATCTAGACGTGAAGCTAAATTTTTAACTAAGGCTTCAAGTCCTTGTGGTTTCTCACTAAATTGATGTTGTGTTGTCATATTGTTGTGCATTTGGTGATATGGTTGTGTCATCATATAAGGATTTCCAATAGAAATACTATTATGTAAAGTGTTTGTGGGAACAATGTTATGAATTTTATATGGAACTATATTTTGTTGGATTTTCTATTGATAATGATTGGCATTTTATGTTTTATTAGCTTTTTGTGATGTAGATGTTTGTTGGTTAGGAGCTTGAGAAGAAGAAGAATGTTGTTTTTTTAGAATATGATTGAGTTTCTAGTTTTTGAGTGTTCAAATCTATGTTTTGATTGTTTTTTTCATATGGAAGCAACTTGATCTTGATTTGTTCTATTTATGTATGTCATTGGATTCACATTCAATTAGAGAGCAACTTCTATAGTGGCCTCTATTGAATAATCTCCCATTGGAAGTAAATGCTCTATTTCCAACACATGATTGATTTGACCTATATTACTTTTTAGGAACTTAGCAAAATGTTGGACAGATTTAAAATTAACATTACCTTGAGCATCTACAATAGGTTTATTAGGGTCATCATCCTCTTATCCTTCTATATTATCTTCCTCACCTTGTTCTGTGAGTTTATCATCTTCAATAATTACCCTATAATCAAGGTTTTCTTGATCTAGTTCATCAGATTCTATTTGTTTTCCATTTCTCAAGATCTTAGGCATTTTGTTTTAGGATGTTTTATCTTTCAGAGATGTATATATATATATAGATAGATAGATAGATAGATACTTTAAGTTCTTGGGTATATATGTTATATATATATACCTATATAATAATATATTATATTTTGTTTTTGGTTTTTTGTGTTTTGATTTTGAAAACAAAGCAAAAAATAAAAATTATAATATTTTAGATATTATACCTAATCTTCCTGAAATAGTTTATAAATATCATTAATAGGCTCAAGTTCTTCAGGTGACATATAATGCTCTTCTTCAAATTGAAAGTTTACTTTTAAAAATTTGACAAAATAAGTTATGGTAATACTATCAATTTCAGAGTCTTGAGCATAAAAATATATTTCATGACAATACTCATGAAAATGGACTGCCCTAGGAGTTTTGTGATATCTTCTTTTGTTTTCCAAGACTATTTCTTTATCTTCTATGTGTGCTAGAAATTTTTGTACTATTATAGCGTTTTAAAGATTATCTTCAAAATTCTACACATATGAAGAAATATTGGCTCTCTTATCCGCTAACCACCCCTCGCATGACCTTTGAATATCAAATTAGTGAGAAGATTTATCAAGCTCCAAGATTCTAGCTATGTCAAATCTCTTAATTTATCTAAGTCTTGGTGTGTTGGCTTTTATAATGTCTAGTTTCTTCTAAAGTTCAATCCACTATTCTTGAGATGGAACACTAGAATTTTCAACTACTAGGGAGATTTCCTATATAGATAATAATTCTCTAACATCTATGATTACAACTCTTCCTATGTTGAAATCTAACAATGAATCTAAAATGTGCAAGTTTGATTAATGATCTTTTTTTTGTATTTTTTTAATATGTTTTTATGAATCAGAAAGATGCCTATGTTATTCATGTCGGGTTCACCAAAGAATGTAGCTCTAAAATATTATCACTCCTTCAGGTTAATGGATTCATGCCTATAAGGGGAATGAAAAAATGGTAGGTCTACACCTCAGAGGAGAGGCACTTGAGGTTGTGCCCTGTTTGGTGATTTTTTGACGAATTGGATGGGTTCACTAGGAAACATTTGTTATGGCAATTTCCATGCCTAGGTTGGGAGTTTTTTTGATGTGTTATTTTTATTTTGCTCATAATCACCTAGTTTTGGCCAAATGCAACTAATATATACTAAATGCAATTTATTTTCAAATGAATACAACATACAACAAATTACAAAAGGTAAATTAATGTAGTGCTTCATTGCAAAATAAATTTAACACTCTTAGTCAACCTGAATGTCTAATGTAGAGTCTATTTTCTTGTTGCAAGCCAAATAAAATGTTGCAAAGTGATATCAAACGTTCGATCTGCTATCGGCAGGTTCGATCTGATATCGTTAGACTCGATATGATCAGAAACCTGTAGTTTTACAAATAGATAGCAAAATAGAAACTTGCAATACAAATATGGACCTTGTTAAGCATGGATTAGGTTAGATAAAAGTTTGTTGTATACTGATTTCAAAGGAAACACTATGAATATGAACTATGATATGCAAATAACATAATTGAATGCAATGATGGTGAACTCCAAGTATAATGAACAATGATTTCTATATTAAATGCAATGGTAAATGATAATTATGATACTAGAAATGCAGATCTGAGATTAAAGAATGTAAACCAAAGTCTGAAAGTGCCCCCAAGAAACCTGTAGACAATATCAGCTGATGCAGAATAGGATCGGGTGCTTCTGAGCGATATCAAATGTTTGATATTGTATCATATGCATCGGTGCACAGCTATCGTACATCTGATATTGCAAGTGCTTATAAAAACAATTGAAAAAATTGATTCATAGAATGCAAAAATGAATACTAATCATCTAGGGAGTTAGGAAGAATTCAAGGGGGGGATGTTTGATTAAATAGGCTAGGTAGGTTGGAGGGGTTGGGTAAAAATAGGAGTTACAACTTCTTCTAGTCTAGGAGTTATCAGCAAATCTGATCTCGTAACCTCCACGCTATTAGGTAAATAAAGACAAAAAAAGTTACAATAAATTTGTTTCTTTGCTGTGCTAGGCACTTTTTTAGTTTTGAACGAGATCAAACATCCGATCTCACAAGTTTAGATATGATCTCAGATCAAACTTTCGATATCAGTAAAAAAGAGCCGATATTGTCAAGAGGGCACAAAAATCGAGGTAAATGGTTAGGAAGTTGTTTTTATTACTTTTTTGAATATTTTTGACTTAGGTTGAATTAAGATGAGTTAATTTTATGGTGTTACAAAATTCAATATGGAAGAAATGTGCAAACAAAATAGATAAGAATGTATATCCTTATCTGAATAAAGAAGACAAAGGAGAAATAAGAATCATGCAAAAAGACAAGGACATACCAAAAGAGGATTGCATTCCTTGAATTGGAGAAGAAATGATGATCATTGTAAAACTTTCAAATTCAAGGAATACAAGAATAAGAGAGAAGAGAAGAAAAAGCAAAGGAAGCAAATAAAGAAAGAAAAATATGAAAACATATGGACCCTAGGTTGGGGCTTCGCTAGGCATCAAAACCCTAGTAAAAAATGCAATGCATGTGAGCGATGACCTAACTAGGTATCATCACATGCCATTGTCATGAATCCCCAGAAGCTATATGAATAACCAGTCATGAGCAATAAAGGATCCAATGTATGACAAGCAATATGTAAGAAAAGAATGAAAAACAATCATGCATAATATGACAGGTAGGTGTGCAAAATATGTCAAGCAAACATGCAACATGATCTAACTAAATGCATATGCAATATGAAAAATGGGTCAAGCATAATATCTTTTTAAATGCATTATATTCATAGGTTATTTAAGTTATTTACCATCCATAGCAGCCAAATTATAAGCACCAAAACCAAATTTAGTTGTTATGACAAAAGGCCCTAACCAGTTGGACTGAAATTTACCTCGAAGATCAACATGAGCATTAGTATTATTTTGGTTTTCTTTGAGTACAAGGTCCCCAACCTCAAAATAATGGATGTAAACCTTCTTAGAGTAATATCACCAGAGCCTATCCTAATAGGCTCATAAATGATCTAAGGCATAGATGCACTTTTCATCAAACAACTCCAATTGGTGAAAACACTCCGCATGAAACTCATCGCCGACCTTAGCATCTTGCAACAATATACGTAAAGAAGGAACCTCTAACTTGAAAGAAAACACTACTTCAAACCCATAAACCAATACATATGGTGAGGCCCCTATGGGAGTATGCACGCTAGTATGATAGGCCCAAAAGGTAGGATAAAGTTGAGTATGCCAATCACGATTGGTCTTATTAACCAACTTCTTTAAATATTGATCAAGGACTTATTGGATGCTTCGGATTACCCATTACCTTAAGGGTAATAAGGTGTTGACCATTTGTGTTGAATCTTGTATTTAGCACAAAGATTATGGACATCCTTGTTCTTGAAAGGAGTGTCATTGTCAAAAACAATCACCGAAGGAATCCCAAACCTACAAAGGATCTGGTTGAAGATGAACTTAGAAACCTGAGTTCTAGTCATCGTAGATAGAGGCATCACTTCAACCCATTTAGTGAAATACTCAGTGATAGTAATGATAAACTTGTGACCATCATACGACATTGGGTTAACCTTCCCAATAATATCCAATCCCCACATGGAGAAAGGCCAAGGGGAAGATATCACCTGAAGGTCTTGAGAAGGGTCATGAATAAGGTGATTGTGGCATTGACACTTGTCGTAGAACCAAACATAATTACATACTTCCTTTTCCATGGAAGGCTAATAATATCCCATTTTAAGGAGCTTTTTGGTAATATCATTGCTGCTAAAATGACCTCCACATGAACCTTCATGAGCATCACTAAGAGCAAGTTGGGTTTCATCAGAGTTAAGGCATCGTAAAAGGATGCCTTCAAAATAACATCGATATAAAGTATTATAAATTATAACAAATTGGTACACTCTTTTACACAATAGCTTACATTGATTGTGATCTAAACCATCAGGCATTGAGCCATATTTAATAAAATTAAAGGTTTCATTATACCATGGTCTAGATGGGGAATCTTTGATGGTAAAATATTGTAGGGGATCTAAACAAGAACTCAAATATACGGGTTCCCAAAGTTTCCAAATTGTAATCGAAGATTTATCTTCTAAATCCAAAGGAAACAAATATTTAGCAGTTGCCATGGCATCTGCATGGTAGTGTGAGGATCTAGGGACAGACTCTATGGTTATCTACTCAAAAGAAGACAACTTAGCAACAATATCCTTATAGGGTTTAAGCTTATCATCTTGAGTCTGATAAACATCATTGATCTAATTAAACACAAGTTTAGATTCAGCAAAGACCAAAAGGACCTTAACCTATAAATTTAAGGCTACTCTAAGACCAAGGATCAAAGCTTCGTATTCTACAATATTATTTGTGCAAGATAAATGAAGCTTGAAGGATAAATAGATGATCTATTTTTGTGGTGTAACTAGAATGATTCCATATCTAGCACCCTTCATGCATTGGGTCCCATCAAAAAATAAAGTCCAAGACTCGAACTCTTCAATTTCAACATTGAAGCACTCATCGAGAAACTCAACAACTATAGGATGGGTAGCTTCTAGGGGGCAGAGGCTAATTGATCAGTGATCACCTAACCCATGACAACATTTTGACCTATGAAATTCATATCAATCTCACTAAGTGCCAACACCCACTTTGTAGCTCAACCTGATAGGTGGGGTTTAGACATCAAGTAGTGCAGAGGATCAAACTTTATAATTACCAATATTTTATGGCTAAGCATGTAGTATCTTAACTTTTGATAAGCAAAAACTACAACAAGGTAAAGCTTTTATAAGGGAGTATACCTATTTTCATAGCTAACCAAAGTTTTATTAATATAGTAGATAGCTCTCTCTTTTTTTTCATCATCATATTGATCCAGCATGGCTCCCAAAGCATGATCGATAGCTGCATGTAAAGAAATAAATGCCTACTAGGCATAGGGGGAACTAAAATAGGTGGGGAGGTAAGATATATTTTGATCAAAATAACCCTGACACTCAGAATACCATTGAAAAACTACATCCTTATTAAGGAGTTGAAGAAAATACTAACACTTATCAGCTAACTAAGTAATGAACCAAAAGATACACTGCAACTTACCTTGCAAACTATGGAGCTCGGTCAGGATGCGAGGAGGATGTATCTCAATGATAGCTGCTAATTTAGCAGGGTCCACTTCAATGCCTCACCTAAACACTATAAAACCTAATAACATGCTAGATGTGACCTCGAACACACACTTAGCGGGTTTAAGATGAACCTTGTATTGCCTAAGCCTTTCAAAATTTTGTCTTAGGTCATGGACATGATCCTTTCATTCTAAGGAATGAACCAAAAGGTCATCCACATAATCCTGGAGAATATCATGCATCATGTCATGGAAAATATAAGTCATGGCCCACTGATAGGTAGCTCCTATATTCTTAAGATCAAAAGGTATGACCTTCTATCAGAAGGTACCCCAAGGAGTAGTGAGTGTTGTCTTGTCCTGGTCCTCAGGAGCAATCATGATTTGATTGTAACTCGAGAAACCATCCATGAGCAAAAGTATTCCATATTTGGCAATGAAATCTACAATCTGGTCTATGTTGGGCAAGGGAAAATCGTCCTTGGGATATGCTAAGTTAATGTCTCAAAAATTGGTACATACCTTGATTGTTCCTTCCTTCTTAGCTATAGGAATGATATTGGAGATCTAATCATAATAGTCGATGGCTTTTATAAAATTTATGTCAAGGAGTTTTTGGAGCTCCTTCTTGATTGAAAGGGTAACCTTCGAATGCATCTTTCGAAGTTTCTACTTAACAGGCTTAGCATTAGGCTTAAATACCAAATGATGCATGAAAATGGAGGGATTAAACCCTAGCATGTCGACATATGACCAAGCAAAAATATCCTAATATTCTTTCAATAAATTGGTCAATTGATCCTACTCATCCATGGTCAAGGCTTTGCCTAGCTTAATGATTCTAGGGGATTTCTCAGAACCTGTGTTCACATATATGGTATCCTCAATAAGAATGGACAACTCATCCTCAAGAGGATGTGAGGTAGGAATCACTCCTAATTTCTCAAGGTCCTTGGGAGACATAGAACCAAATTCCACTTGAGAACTAGAAGACTCAACCTACACTGTGCAAGGGACAGACCCATCAAATTCGACATCATTTTGTGATAAAGCCTTGTCTATGACATGACTCTGGGGTTAAGAACTTAGGAGAGGGTGGACCCTCATCCTTAAAACTCCACTCTAAATCTTGATGAGATTCATAAAATAGAATACATGAACAAGAAGAGTCATCTTGATCTTGTGATGGATCATTTGTAAAATAATATTTAGAGGAAGACTGTGATGAATTAATTTGGGCAAGATCCTCTGGTGAGAAAAATTCAAATGGACAAGGATCTCCCATGATAGAAATGATTTGGTTTTCAAATTCAAATTTTATACATTTATGAAAATTCGAAGGGACAACCTTCATTGCATGAATCCAGGGCCGTCCAAGAAGAATATTAAAATATGCAAGGCAAGACACCACATAAAACATTATTTTCAAAATTTTGGGTCCAACTCTAAGAGGGAGTAGTATAGTGCCATAGGCTTCTTGAGAATAATTGCTAAAATTTCTAATGATATCACTAGATGCAATTAAATCTTCCTTATTTAATCCAAATTTCTAAAAGAAATGATGTGTACAAACATTAAGTGAAGAACCATTATCAATCATAACCTTTTTGATGAGAGTGTTCCCAATGTAAGCAGTGATGTATAGAGAAGAATCTTCTTGTACTCCTAAGGAAGCCATATCATTATCTGAAAATGTTAGATGAGGCTTTCGGAGGGAACTTATAACCTTTGTCATATCACTAGGAGAAATATCTAGAGGTACTAGCTATTGTTCTAAAATATTTATTATAGCTTCTTTATGGGCTTGAGACTTTTGCAGGAGTTCTAAAAGCAAAAATTTTGTTGAGTCATCCATATCTTGTGTAAGTTTTCCTGGAGTAGTTGTTATCATTCCAACTATGTTGTTATCATATTGATGTGGTACAATTTTATAGGACACTTGGTTGGTCTATATTGTTCTATTCTAATTATGCTAGTTGTTGGAAGATTGAAAACTACCAGTGTCAATGCGACCATGATCAATTAAATCTTGAACTACATGTTTCAACCTTTTACAAGAATTAGTCTAATGTCCTTCTACCCTATGATATGCATAATGTTGATCTATTTTATACCAATGAGTTGTAGTATTTGGCTACCTTAATGGAGGTAATTCAATTACCTTAGCATCCAAAATTTGCTTTAAAACTGCTTCCATAGGGATATTAAGTTTTGTGAAATTCCTTTGAGGAGGATTCTGAAGTACAATATTTTGTAGGCTTTTAGTGACATTTTTAACAGGCCTACTATCACTATTACCTCCTATATACTTATTATTAGGTTGAGACATAGTTGTCTTATCTTATTTAACCTTGAGTTGTCCACTCCTAATTAGAGCTTGTTCCACTTTTCTTGCTAGTTCAATTTCTTTATCTAAAGATGTGACAGTAGTAGTTTCTAGAGCATAAGATAACTGTTCTTGTAAATTACCAACGAATATATCAAGCATATATTTTTGAGACACATGTTGTCTTAACCGACAAACTAAATTTCTCCAACGAACTAATAATTTTGAAAAACTTTCTTCTTTACTTTGCATTAAATCATATAGATCTTTCATAGTCACTTTCTTTTCAATATAAGCACTAAACTGATACACAAACATCTCTGCAGTCTTCTCAAAAATATTTAAAGAATAGTTGGGAAACTGATAATACCATTCTAATTCCATTCCAAAAAGACTCTTTGGAAATGTTTTTAATATGAGCATATAATCATAAATAAGATCTTGACAAGCTATCCTGAATCCTCTCAAATGCTCTATTGGATCTTCAGTTCCTTTATAGATTGAAAATGTTGGTATAGGAAAATACTTAGGATAAGGTCTAGTAGCAACAAAAAGATCCAATGGTTGACTACACATTTCTTTATAGTTGTATGTAAACCCTGAAGTTTTAATCATATCCATCCTTGAAACCAATTGATTCACAACATTTGCCAAATTTTACATCTCTGAATTACTATGTATGTTTCCCATATTCCATTGACTTAGGTTGGACATGTGAAGTTTATTGTTATAGGCGGTGCCTTGTGAGAATGTAATATTTACTTGTGGTGGAATAGAGGAAAGAATGTTGATATTAGAATATTGAAGAGGAAATTGAGAACCAATTTGGGTGCTACTAATTGGAGGAATTGGTGGATTCACTCCAATGTTGGTGGTCATAGTAGTGGCATAAATAGGTTGAAAATTTTGATAACAAGGATTCAAAGGTTCATTCAAAGGATTTTCTTGAGGTGGAATATCCTTTTCAAGTAATTATTCTTCCTCTAAGGCCATATCCAAAGTGTGCTTAAGATACTTGTAAAAAGTCCATATATGATCAAAATATTTTAAGATGATATTCCCATTAGGATCTTGGATCGGATCAAGATGATTATCAGTCTCTTCTTCTAGGTTATGATTTTTTCTATCAATTTGATCATTCTCATTAAAAATATCATCAAATATAATGTATCCGTCCTTCCCCAAGGTCAAAATCCATTGAGAAAAGGAGTTAGACAAACTAAAAAGAAACCTATGCACTTACACACAAAGAAATTATCTTTTTAAATATTTGGTACACAAATTAATGATCTTGATTATTTTTTAAAGGAAAGGAGGTGTTCACGTCAGGTTCACCAAAGATGTAGAGGGGGAAACTTTCCCTACTACGTAGAATTATGAAAAAAAGGTCAGATCCGCAAGGAGGGAACATTTTTTGGGGTGAACCGTGGGGGTATGTTGTACTCTACACTCATTTCTATGGGGAGGGGTTCACCAGGAATGGTTTAAGGACTCTCTCCAAGTCCTCAAGATATTCAGGATAGTTTGATCTATTCAATTTTAAGACAAACACCTAAGTTTGGCCTTTCTATATCTAAGCTAGAAAAGATAAAGGATAATGCAAAAAATAGAATAATGTAGCTAAAAATAGAATGCAAGCATACGAGAGCTATCCTAGTATGATTCTTTATTTTGGATGCTCACTAACCTAAGATTTTATTTTGAAAAACCTTTAAAGTAGAGATATACAAGATAGGTGCACAAAAATTATCCCTAGATGCAAACTAAATACCTTTCACTTTCATATGCCTAAGAATCAATAATTAAAACATATTTTCAACCAATAGAATGAGTAGATTACTTATCTAGACCGATGCTTGATTTAGCTTTTTCTACCTCTTGTCTAATGATATCAAGAATACCTATTTCTGCAAGATCACTCATGAAACACTAAAAAATAGAATTAGAATTAGGGGGCCTGCTTAGGCTGTTGTGTAATAGATCTTGAAGGCACAACAGTCAAGTCCCCTAGGTCCTTTTTAGATGACCTTTTAATACAAAAGCAAAAATTAACCTTTGGGGAATTAATCATAAAACAAAAATACAATAGTAGAGAACAAATAACAAAGCACAGTAGTATGATCTAGAAACAAAGTGGAATGCAACCATGAAAATAGAATCTAGAAATTACCCCTGGTGTGCCCTAGGGCAAAATCATGCCTCACTTAGAGTGGGCATGATAACGTAGCAGCAAAGTCATTCCATTCCTAGACAAGGCACGATTTTACTTATGTAGATGAATTTACCCTAATTAGGGTAGGCAAAGTCATGCCTCACTAATATCGAGTGTGATATCGATGTAGATCAATTAAAATAAAAAGCAAGTGCAAAAGATGAAATAAATGCCAGAAACAAAGTAAGCAAACCCTAATGGATGTCATAAAAGCAGGAAGCAAATATTGAAGTATCCAAGTGGGCACTCTATCTCTCCAAACTACACCACGGATCCACCAAGTCACAAAGCAAATCAATCCAATCCATGTAATAGAAGATCAATCCAAAATTCTCACTTTGGGGGTTAGATTGCAGTAGAGAAAATAAAGGAAGAAAAATGAACTATCATAAATATTTCAAGCTTAATCAGTAATAAAAAATTTGCACTAAGATTGCACATCAAAACTTTGCATATCACATCTTATTAATTTAGAAAGAATGTCATTCCTTTTATAGATAAAATTGGAGGGGCAAAGGTGGGCAAAATAAACTCATAGTCGATGCCAAAACATGTTGGAGGGTTTAAACTTGGGTCTAAGCAAGCTCAAAATAATTAAATTAAATTAAATTAAAAATTAGGTTTAAAATAGCAAAGTTGCATCCCATCCTAACGGGGTGTAATATTGTTGGCACGAAGTCACACCTCGTAAATATGGGGCGTGATTTCACTAAAAGACAAATAAACTAAATAAAGAAGGCAAAGAGGTCTTCCCTTGCTCTTGGCAGGGGTTGAGGGCCTCTTAGGGGTACTCAGGAAGATTTCCCAGTCAAATTGGGTCAATTTTCCTTGTATACACATGCATTTGTCATCATTTTCTTATTCTATCTTTTTGTTATTTTTGTGTTTTTTATTTTTTATATTTTTCTTTATTACACTATTTACAACGTGGATCCCTACCATGTGTCATCGACATCATGTGAATTGCATGGCTATCACAATGTGAACTTCCAATGTTTCTATATGGTGTCTCCTCTTGTTTGTGACAATGGCTTCCCTCACTCATTGAATTATCATCATCATAAATTGGTTCTATTTGCTATCTATTTTTATGATTACCTCAACTTTGGGGTGTTTTTATTTTTTGTTCTACCTATCAATTATTTCTAATTCTCTTTACTATACACCAAACCACCCTTTCTTCCTCTTGTTGATGTTGTGCCATATCTCCAATGTGAGTTTCTTTCCTCTTATCAACTGCATCTGAATTTCATTTTTAGATGACTAAATGATCGAGGACCTTCCCTTTTATCACCATCCTAATGACTATTTCTTCTGTCATCATCATGGTATACTACTTCCTTACCATCCTCATGTTGACCATATCGTCATCTTGATGGCTGACTGATCTACCATCATCATGATGGTTGCCTACTCTATCATCATCATGATGACTACCTGTTCTATTATCATCCTAACAATAGATTATCATATTATTTTCAGATTGTCATTCCACCTTATTCCAAATTCTCCTTGGTGGTACTTGGTTTTTGTTTTATAATCCTTGCCTCCCATGAAACCTTTCCAAATGTTCTCCCCTTATTTTTGGCCATATCTCCCTTGTGTGGAACTGTTACACTCCTAGTTGTCTGAAATTTTTTTGGTTCCCAAGTCATTCAATATGGCTTCTTTAGTTTCCATGGGCTTGATGAGGTGGTCCTGATGAGCCATCCTCATGAACTCATGGTTATTGGTTGTTTTGCACTGAATATGTGAATAGTCCTTATGGTCTATTCTACTAATAAATTGGCCTATGGATAATAGGAAGGGAATTTCTCCTCCTCAAGCTATTTGTAAGGAGATAAACTAGACTCCCCCTAATTTGGGTATACTTGGGTTACCAAGAAGAGAAGAGAAATAAGGAGTCCCAATAAACTAAATAAAAAAAGCAATAATAACGTAATCAAAATAAGAAGATAGCAGATTCACACATTAAACAATATTTATCTTGGAAACCCTCAACTAGGAAAAAACCAGCACAATATTATCCTATTATTGTATTAACTTGACCGTATACAATACAATAATATTCTCCTTCTGTCTCATGTCAAACCCTAATGCAAATATGATATATATAACAAAGGCACATGCACAAATTTTACAATATCATGGGCAAAAAATCAAGGGTTCAAATATAGTAATCCTAAAAACCCATATGGGTCTAAATATAACTTAAAAACCCTAACCCAAACCCCGATGAGTATATCGTACACAACGTCCAGTACCTTTTAGTGTTAACCCACCATAATAACATGGAAAATATTCAACATATTTCCAATATTCTCCCACTTGTTGAATATTTTCCATAGGGGCTAACAACTGCCATTGTCAACTATCAAGGGAAACCATACCCATAGATCTTCTACACTAAAAAAATTTTTGAGCAGGTACAACCTTTGTTAATGAATCAACAATATTCTTGTATATATCAAATTTCTCCAATATCACTCGATTCTCTTCAACCATCTCTCTCACAAGGTACTTTATATCAATATGTTTTGATCGATCATGAAATCCAAGATTATTTTCCATAAATATTGCACTCTAACTATCATAGGTAATTCTCACAGCCTTCTGTTTAATTCCAACTATTGAACACAACCTTTGTAGCCACATTGCTTATTTACTGGTATGAGTTATTGTAATGTACTCTACTTCTATAGTGTATAAAGCAACAACTGATTACCTTTTACTTATCCAACTTATTGCCCCTCCAAATAGCCTAAACACAGAAGCACTTGTGTATATTCTCTTATCAAGATCTCCAACCCAGTCAGCATCCACAAACTGATGAGGCCCAAAAATGCCTCATTATTGCACAATGTTTGACTCATTATTGCACAATGTTTGACTACCATATGATAAGTTAATTGCCAAATAGTTGACTAGAATATACTATTTGTTAAGTGTTTGCATGATTTTATGTTAGGAATACTATATCTCTGTTTTTGACTATTTTCAGCATTTTATGACTGATTTTGCGTGATTAAGTAGCAAGTAATAACATGCATTTCAATTAACCAAATGTGGTATGCTGATATCCATTAACTTCTCAATGGTTTTTGAATGTTTTCCTGCCCTTCAACTTGTTTCAAATCCACATTGAAGACAAAAGTTTAGGACTGTCATAAATCTGAAAATCTGGAAAAAATAGCCATATAAAAATCAGCAAGCTGTCACTTTATAGGAACACCTTGAAGTTGTCAAGCAAAGCATGAGGATATGGATGGAATGAGTTCAGAAGGACTACAGAAGACATCTGACCTATTTAGAAGCATTCCCACATGGTCTAAATAGGCAGCAATAGGGTATAACAGAGCAGGGGCAATTGTGCAACACTGTTGCACTATTTCAGCATGGTTACTTGGTGAATGAAGTGTATAAATTTAGTAGCAGCTTGATGTACTCCTTCATGTTGATATTTTAATAAGTTTTCCATGTTCTAATTTGATTGAATTTGCAAGAAATGCCAATATTCTACAACTGTGCAGTAGAACTAGAAAATGCAGTAATTTACCATGTAAATTCCAGCAAGCTACCAATGAATGGCAAGGCATGAAATTCACATCCAAGGAAGAATGAAGACTATTGCAATCTGATCCTGAAGGCTAATCCACCTTAGAAATGCAGCCAAAACCATTTGGAGTCAACACAGTTGGTCATTCTAAAGATCTTCGGAATGAACACAATGTCTTCGGAATGAGAATTGCAGTATCTTCGGAATGAGCCACTTATCTTCGGAATGAAAACAGAATGTACTTTTTGACTTGTTGACTGACTTTTGGCGGTGGAAAATGGGATAAGAAGGTTGATAAAGTTAAGGGAAAATATCTTCCATCTAATTTTGCTGTCCTTGCCGTCCAAAGCCACCATGCATGGAAAAGATCAATTTGATCCTCTTCTAGGATAAACCCAAAAAAATTGCAAGCATAATAGAAAGTTGTTTGCAAGATAGGAATGGCATATTCTGAAGTGGAGAATTATGTGTGAGATATTTCTAGACTCCTCCCACGTACTCCCACCACTGAAGATGCTTTCTAAGGGCCAATGACTACTGCTGCAACACAAACTGTCCAGATTTGCATTTATTTCAGATCCAGAATTATTGGCAAATGACTGTAAAATAGCACATAGGCTGATTTGAGCATGGGATATATTGTAAATATTTATATAAATAACATAGCTCCCTCCTTGGTTGAGCCAGTTAGGAATTAGAATAGAGGAGAGTTTTCAGTAGCAGCAATTAGGACTGTACAGTAATTTTCTGTAACAGTTTTCAGCATGTTTTGTCATCAATAAAAGTGCAGTATTTTATCATTTTATGTTCCGAGTGTTAATTAGTTAAGGAGTGCTTTTCACCTCCTTCTAGATCAGGAAGTATGGGCCCACTTTCAGATCTAGAAGGAGGGATTTTATGGCAGGTTTTAATCTGTAATTTTGCTACAGCAGAATTAATAGATTGCTTGCCAGATTTCATTTTCTTGTTTTTATTTTGTATTGTGTGATTTATGTTTCCTATTATGTTTGTGTACAGCATTTGTGTGTATGTCAGCTGAAAAATTATATTAAGCATTTTTCCTTTATGTTTTCCCTGCTTTCTATTTTAGCAACTTTCCATTTTCAGCATATTTCATTTTGCTGTCAATTCCTGTAGCAGAAGCTTGACGACCTTTTGTGGCAGGGCATTGACAGGTGTTTTTAGAATAAGTTTCATTTACAAGCATCATTTCAATTCTGCAAGAGTAATTAGATTTCAATTCTGCAAAAGTAGATTAGATTTCAATTTAGCAATTTCAATTATGCAAGAGTAACTAGATTTCAATTCTGCAAAAGTAACTTAGGATTTCAATTTAGCAATTTCAATTCATGCAATTGTAGTTAGATTTCAATTCTTGCAACTTAGATTTAGTTTTCAATTCTTGTACTTTATTTCAGTTTCCATTCTTCGGACTAGGTTTAGTGTGACACCAAAAGGCTAAACCAAAATTTGCTTCACCAATAATTGCTTGAAATCTGAATGCCTGAATTGTACTCTGCCCTAACCTTCTATCGTAGACAGCCTTGGACACCACCCCGGATTGATAAATCATTGAGATTAAATGATGAGACTCAATGACACTCATCATTTTGGCATCGTTGTTAGGGAACATGGTGTTGTTAGAGGGTAAAAGCAGTCAAATAATTATTATTGTGCTAAGTTATGAAGTTCAGAGTTAAATCTGAATGTAATAGCTGGTATAAATAATAATTATTGATAGTTGCATTTCAGTCCATTTAGAAAACAAGCAACCACCACCTTCAGCCCAACCTCGGACAAGCAACCCCTGTCTATGTAAGTCGAATCTATTAAAAAAAAAAATCACAAAAACTTTTGCACAATCAAAATAGGAGTTTACAACTTAATGATGATCCTAGAGTTTTTCATTATTACTTAAAGATTGTTTGGATTTTACCGCGCTAAACCGCAACCTAGCAATTCTTAGCCTACACAGACAATAGTTGATCTCATTAGAGGTGATCCTACCTGACAAGTAGTTGATCTGCTAAAGTTGTACACTTCTTGTCTTATTGTGCAAACCAAAAATATTTTTTTAGCCCAACCTGTGATCATTCTGAATAATACAGGATAGGCAACCCCTGTCTATGTAGCTGAATCTGGTATAAAAAGAAAAAAACCTGCAGGAAATGTTATTGACTGCAGCAACATCCAACTGTGCTAAAATAAGAACTTACCTGAGCTTGAAGAGACAAAAATCAATGGAGATACACAGAAAACCTTTAGTCCAAACACACAGAAATTAGCCTTGGATAAAGGAGAAAAACTAGAAAAATTGCACATAGAAAATTTACTTCCATTTTACAAAGGGGTAAATTATGTCCTCCTAGGAATGAAACAAATTGAAGTGCAGCCAAGAAAATTCTTGAACATTATTAGTTGGCTGACTTATAAACAAAAAGCAAAATTGTTGCTATTTTGAAACAATATTTCAATCTCTTTACATGGAATTACAAGGGTATATCAAGATTTTATCTTGATGTAAGCACTTAACATCTTTTGGGAATTGGTATTTAATTGTTTCAAGAATAGATTGACAAGATTTTGCAGACTAGGAGCCATGGACAACACTTGATTGAAGAAGTTTTCAGATATGGAGCAATGCTTCTTTCTCCCATTGGTAATTCATGGAGGATGCTAGTGGTGAATGGACATTGCCTTCGGGTATACCATGCACCATTAACTAAGGAGGAGTTCTTGAAGGAGATTCCATTGGATGTACACATAAGGGAAGAGAATTTCTCTTCAATATCAGATTCAGAGTGATGATAAAAAGTCTGACAAAAAAAAAAAATACAAGAAAAGAAAAAAAGAAGAATAGTCTTGTTTGTGAACTTCCTTTTTGGGTACAAGCAAGACAAGAAAATTTGAAAAAAAAAAAGAGAAAAAATTTGCAGCAAAGGCATGTCCCACAAAATGGGGATACATGAGGACAAGCATCAATTTCAGCAAGAAATAGGAACAATGGAGCCAATACTTCATTTCCAACAATAAGGAGGCAATGATGATGTAAGAAGATTCTTACTGGTCATCTAGTAAGGAAGGTTGCATCAATGTTGCAGGTTTCAACAGAAAGAGATGGTGTTTTCATACAACAATTGACATGTTTTTGCAGAATAAGGATTGGTCTTATCCAAATAAGAGTGAGATATGTTCTCTCATTGAAGCACTTGAAAAAAAAAAAAAAGGATAGAAGTTGGTTGAAAACCAGAAATGGCAGCCTCTTCTGATGAAAAAAATGAAAAAAAGAGATGAAAAAAAAATGAAAAAAAATATATAAAAAAATGAATAATTCAGTAGTGAAAACCTTCTTGGAGGCGCTACTGAGTTGGCTTGCATGAAAACCGATTTTTCGGCATGCATTGCCTTGTTGATCTACCCATCATTGTTCCACCATTGTACAAATCTCACACTGCACATGTGTTATGTTTGTATGTTTTCAGATAGCCTCGCTAACAATCATCAAAAGCAGCTTGTAAGGTGCATGACCAATTTTCAGGACAATAAGGTATGTGTTTCTTGCATTTAATTCATAGTAAACATTTAGCATTTAGTGTATGATAGTCGGTATTTGGCATAAACTATTCATACAATATTGACAAGTTGAAAAAGGAACATGTTCAAGATGTCAAGAAACAACCCCTTATGCCCTTAATTGCATAGAAATTCCAAAACTATGCAAAAACCTGATTTTGGGACAGACATGGCAGCAATTCTATTTCAATTTGTAGGGCAAATTTTAGAAGGAAAACTACAAGTTTATATCTCATAATTGTCTGATAAATTGAAGGAGGATAATCAACAAAATGCACCCGAAGGTTCTATTTTAGTACTACTGGAATAAAACAACAACATACAAAACAAAGAATAGCATCTAAACAAAAGGATGAAGAAGGGATTTTTTTGATGTTATGGAAGGCTTATACACTCTAGATATGGACCCACAATAGAATCTGTAGCTAACTTTTGCATAGGAGGTCATTTCTGCATTTTTTGAAGATCTTCAGAATGAGAAATGCAGTCTCTTCGAAATGAACAGACATCTTCGAAATGAGAAATGCAATCTCTTCGAAATGAATAGACATCTTCAGAATGAGAAATGCAGTATCTTTAGAATGAGCAGATCTTCGGAATGAGAATTGCAATATCTTCGAAATGAGAATTGCAGTATCTTCGAAATGAGCGGATCTTCAGAATGAGAATTGCAGTATCTTCGAAATGAGCGGATCTTCGAAATGAGAATTGCAGTATCTTCGAAATGAGCGGATCTTCGGAATGAGAATTGCAGTATCTTCGAAATGAGCAGGATATCTTCGGAATGAGCAGAAACTGTACCATAATTGCTGAAAATGCTACAGAATAGCAAAAAGAGTAGGGTACATCAAATATTGAGGTTTATAAGGCTCTACCACAAGTAAGTACATCCCTCAAGCATTTCAAATAAAAAAAAAAAAATTCAATTTTGTTCAAAAGGTGCAAACAACAAAAATAAGCATTCAGGCTGAAATGTTGTTAAGAACAGAAAATTCCATCACTAGTAGTGCATCTGCCAAATACGGTTCCACAATAAGACTATTGCAAGATGAATCATATGATATCAAGCCTTTAAGAGGTACCTTGAAGCACTAAAACTTGTAGAAAAACAAAAAAAAGTCATACATGTGCTTAATTGCAAAATACTTGATATAGTGCAGCAAGGAGGAATTTCTCAGTTAGCAGGTAGCAAAAGATGTTGTTCATAAGAATAAAACCTGCATATTACTATGGCCTACTAAGATGCATGAGGGCATGCATCAGTTCAAGTTGGGGGGATGATGAGGCCCAAAAATGCCTCATTATTGCACAATGTTTGACTCATTATTGCACAATGTTTGACTACCATATGATAAGTTAATTGCCAAATAGTTGACTAGAATATACTATTTGTTAAGTGTTTGCATGATTTTATGTTAGGAATACTATATCTCTGTTTTTGACTATTTTCAGCATTTTATGACTGATTTTGCGTGATTAAGTAGCAAGTAATAACATGCATTTCAATTAACCAAATGTGGTATGCTGATATCCATTAACTTCTCAATGGTTTTTGAATGTTTTCCTGCCCTTCAACTTGTTTCAAATCCACATTGAAGACAAAAGTTTAGGACTGTCATAAATCTGAAAATCTGGAAAAAAACAGCCATATAAAAATCAGCAAGCTGTCACTTTATAGGAACACCTTGAAGTTGTCAAGCAAAGCATGAGGATATGGATGGAATGAGTTCAGAAGGACTACAGAAGACATCTGACCTATTTAGAAGCATTCCCACATGGTCTAAATAGGCAACAACAGGGTATAACAGAGCAAGGGCAATTGTGCAGAGATCGTTGCACTATTTCAAGCATGGTTACTTGGTGAATGAAGTGTATAAATTTAGTAGCAGCTTGATGTACTCCTTCATGTTGATATTTTAATAAGTTTTCCATGTTCTAATTTGATTGAATTTGCAAGAAATGCCAATATTCTACAACTGTGCAGTAGAACTAGAAAATGCAGTAATTTACCATGTAAATTCCAAGCAAGCTACCAATGAATGGCAAGGCATGAAATTCACATCCAAGGAAGAATGAAGACTATTGCAATCTGATCCTGAAGGCTAATCCACCTTAGAAATGCAGCCAAAACCATTTGGAGTCAACACAGTTGGTCATTCTAAAGATCTTCGGAATGAACACAATGTCTTCGAAATGAGAATTGCAGTATCTTCGAAATGAGCCACTTATCTTCGGAATGAAAACAAAATGTACTTTTTGACTTGTTGACTGAATTTTGGCGGTGGAAAAGGGGATAAGAAGGTTGATAAAGTTAAGGGAAAATATCTTCCATCTAATTTTGTTGTCCTTGCCATCCAAAGCCACCATGCATGGAAAAGATCAATTTGATCCTCTTCTAGGATAAACCCAAAAAACTGCAACATAATAGAAAGTTGTTTGCAAGATAGGAATGGCATATTCTGAAGTGGAGAATTATGTGTGAGATATTTCTAGACTCCTCCCACGTACTCCCACCACTGAAGATGCTTTCTAAGGGCCAATGACTACTGCTGCAACACAAACCGTCCGTATTTGCATTTATTTCAGATCCAGAATTATTGGCAAATGACTCGTAAAATAGCACATAGGCTGATTTGAGCATGGGATATATTGTAAATATTTATATAAATAACACAACTCCCTCCTTGGTTGAGCCGGTTAGGAATTAGAATAGAGGAGAGTTTTCAGTAGCAGCAATTAGGACTGTACAATGATTTTCTGTAACAGTTTTCAACATGTTTTGTCATCAATAAAAGTGCAGTATTTTATCATTTTATGTTCTGAGTGTTAATTAGTTAAGGAGTGCTTTTCACCTCCTTCTAGATCAGGAAGTATGGGCCCACTTTCAGATCTAGAAGGAGGGATTTTATGGCAGGTTTTAATCTGTAATTTTGCTACAGTAGAATTAATAGATTGCTTGCCAGATTTCATTTTCTTGTTTTTATTTTGTATTGTGTGATTTATGTTTCCTATTATGTTTGTGTACAGCATTTGTGTGTATGTCAGCTGAAAAATTATATTAAGCATTTTTCCTTTATGTTTTCCCTGCTTTCTATTTTAGCAACTTTCCATTTTCAGCATATTTCATTTTGTTGTCAATTCCTCGTAGCGTAGCTTGACGACCTTTTGTGGCAGGGCATTGACAGGTGTTTTTAGAATAAGTTTCATTTACAAGCATCATTTCAATTCTGCAAGAGTAATTAGATTTCAATTCTGCAAAAGTAGATTAGATTTCAATTTAGCAATTTCAATTATGCAAGAGTAACTAGATTTCAATTCTGCAAAAGTAACTTAGGATTTCAATTTAGCAATTTCAATTCATGCAATTGTAGTTAGATTTCAATTCTTGCAACTTAGATTTAGTTTTCAATTCCTGTACTTTATTTTAGTTTCCATTCTTCAGACTAGGTTTAGTGTGACACCAAAAGGCTAAACCAAAATCTGCTTCACCAATAATTGCTTGAAATCTGAATGCCTGAATTGTACTCTGCCCTAACCTTCTATCGTAGACAGCCTTGGACACCACCCCGGATTGATAAATCATTGAGATTAAATGATGAGACTCAACGACACTCATCACAAACCCTTGTAGATTTACAATATTATTGTCTTCAAATTTTCCTTTATAAAAAATAGCATAATATGTAGTTCCACACAAGTATCTGAAGATCCTCTTCACAACAGTCCAATGTACCTTTCCTGGATTTGACATATATCTACTAACTACTCCCACTGCATGTACAATATTAGATCTAGTACAGACCATTGTATACACCAAACTACCCATAGCACAAGCATAAGGAACATTACAAATTTTATCAATTTCCTCATCTATTTTGGGACACTGTTCAACAGATAACTTTTGACAAAATGGATATGGAGTACATACTGGTTTATAATCATGCATTCTAAACTTTTGTAGTATCAAATCAACATATTTCTTTTGATTTAACCATAAATTTGAAGAACACAAGCTTATAATGAGAGGGAGGGGTGAACAATATAAGATGACTTTTTACTTTTCTTTTCAAATCAATATTATGCAGTGTATAGCTAACAATATCAATAGCAGTAATTAAAGCAATGCACAAAACACCATACACAATAGAGACGAATTTTAAAGTGGTTCACCCAATGTGGGCTACCTCCATAGAGAAAATATTTCTTCTAAATATTTCTCAAATAATATTTTGGTAATCCTTCCCAATTACAATGTTTATGGACCTCTGTCCAAAGGAGATGTTGATCCCCTAATCTCAATTTCATGGATATCTTCCACAGGAGAAATCTTTCCCCTTCAGCTCTGGCTCGTTATCTTCTAGAAGACTTTGTCTCTCAATTGCACTGACTGGTGGATCTCTCTCCACTTGAAGACTCCTCAGTCAGAAGATCTATCTTCAATTGTCCTAGCTACTGGATCTCTATCCACTAAGACTCTATCCTCTATACTCTGTCACCTCCAAATCTCTATCAATAGGTTCACTCAGAACCTTCTCAAATATGCTCAACAGGTCCACTCAGAACCTACTCAAATTTTCTTAACAAGTCCACTTAGAACCTGCTCAAATCTGCTCAACAAGTCCACTCAGAACCTGCTCAAATATGCTCAATAGGTTCACTAAGAACCTGCTCAAATTTGCTCAACAAGCTCACTCAGAACTTGTCCAAATATTCTCAAAAATATCACTCAGAACTTGTCCAAATATGCTCAACAAGATCACTTAGAACTTGTCTAAATTTGCTCAACAAGTCCTCTCTAGGACTTGCTCAAACCTGCTCAATAAGTCCTCTCTAGGACTTGCTCAAATCTGCATTGCAAGCTTCCACAAAAGCTCACACAAAATTAGTCCACAAGCCTTCTCAAATACTTGCCTCAAATATTCTTAACAAGTCCACACATAACTTGTCCAATATCATAGAATCATAAAGATAATTGTTAGAGACTCAATATGTTCTATACTCAATGCTCAATCACTTTCTCAATCACATAGAAGCATAAAGAGAATTGTTAGAGACTCAATATGTTCTATACTCAAATCTCAATCTCAACTCAAATAAATCTCATAGAAGCATAAAGAGAATTGTTAGAGACTCAATATGTTCTATACTCAAATCTCAATCTCAACTCAAATCAATCTCATAGAAGCATAAAGAGAATTGTTAGAGACTCAATATGTTCTATACTAAAATCTCAATCTCAACTCAAGTCAATCTCATAGAAGCATAAAGAAAATTGTTAGAGACTCAATATGTTCTATACTCAAATCTCAATCTCAACTCAAATTAGAATGTAGAATAGTTTGTTTCATGGAACTTGAACAACCACTTCACACAATCACTTGACTAGGCTCAATCAACTCTCCTCAACAAATCACCTCAAGGAACAACTCTTTCTCACAAACCCTAGTCCAAGCATGTATCACCCAACTCAAAATGTATCCAACAATGCTCAACAACAAATCTCACATAACAATGATACTCATGTTCTTTTCTAACTCAAGTTCAATTTCATTGCACAACCAATGGCTTCAACAACAATGCTTATAAAACAAGGTTTAATCACAACACTCAAACCAGAAAACCTTGAAGCATTAACTCAACCACTTTCAAAAAGGAAACCCTAATCAAATCCTTTTCACTCCAAACTTAATTTTCAATCAATCCAAACACCTAACTCAACAAAGAATAATTTTACCCATACCTTTTCTTGAAGAGTAATTACCCTTTACAAATATGCCACACTCACAATTACTTCTTTGACAAACTCAATAAGGGTTAGAGGATAATTTTTATATCACAAAAATAATATCACAATTACACCTTATCACTCCAACTTAAAAAATACACAATATCCTCACAATAATAAAAAACCTTTATTCAAATTAACATACACCCACAAAGTCTTAACCTTTCAATATTCCACAATGGCAAAATTTAAGACTTGAAAACAAAACCAGAATTCTCCTTATACCTCCTAACAATATTTCTCAACAACCACCCTTAATCACAATGCAAAGACTTTAACCACTAAATTCCTTATACCTCCAACTTAGGCATTAATAAAATAAAATAACAAAATGTACCTTTGCCTTTGGAGAGTTTCAAACTCTCAACGCAGTCCACACAAGTCTTTGCCCATGGTGCCAACACCACACGAGCTTACAAGCTCGTTGGGAAGGGAGGAAGCACCACATGCTTCAATACTCCTCCCAAGCCTTGCAAAATAAAAATTTTGCCTATTCCTTGGTGCCTTCAACACGTCCACCAAAGGCTTCCATGAGATTCGAACTCAAACCACCATGCACACCAAAATGTAATCTTGCTTCCCACTTGCCACTAGGCCAAGATGCCTTGTTGGTATTCAATACACCAAAGTACTTGTCTTTGTCCTTTATGTTGTTAAGTCAACCCATGAAAAATTCAAAATTCTATCACGATATCTGCATTAAATTTGATGCGCTTTCTTTTCAAATCGAGCAAGGGTAATTCAAAACAATCTTTGGCATGGTATTAATATGCATTCCCATTATTTTAAACATGTCGATGCTTCCCTTGTCTTTGATGACGTTGGCACTTTCCTTTGCTTTGTTTGACATCGGTGCTTCTCTTGGAAATAAACATTGCCTTGATTAAAACCCTCAATCCAACCTTTGGATTTATTAACATAAACTTTGGTCTTTAAACCTTTAACCCAACCTTTTGGGTTTATTATTTTTAGACTTTATAAACCCATTTTTGCAATATAAAATATTGTAATAAAAATTACAATTATTTTATTTGGGTTTTCACTATGGCACTTCTAACCATTATAATATTTATTTATAAAATTTAAATTCATCCTAAATTTAAATAATTTATAAAATAAATATTACACTCATTTTCAACATTTGTCTTTTGTACTATTTTACTCAAACTTCTGCCTTCTTGTTGAATATCAACTGATCGTATTTGTTGCCTTTATTTTTTGCTAAATTATTGGTATTAATGATGACTCCATCATGTGGCATCAATGGTGACATAAATGATAACTTTGACTTAGGGACTCAAAATGTCCAACAATATCTCCCTTTCTCATTGATGGCAACCCATATCCTTTTACTGAAACTTGACCTTTCTTTTTCTTTTGCTCCCCCTAGCTCAAAGCTCTCTCAAATATCAAATCTCCCTATATCAAGTCTCTCCCCAATACACAAATCTCTCCCCATTTGACATCAATGGAAAAGGGTCACCTTTGGGGCTCGGGGCTAAGAATGAGCCTCTTAGCTTAGCCCCTCCTCCACCTCCACATGAGGTGGTTAATTCTAGGGTGGGAGTATTTCTACTCCCTGAAAGCACTATTCTTTACCTTTATATTTCTCTCTTCTTCTCTGAGTCTTCTGAATCCTCTCACTACTTCTTTCCAAGTCATCATCCATGTTCCTGTCATTACTTTTGTTCCTATTCTTGTTCTTATTCTCATCCATGTTCTTGTTCCTGTTCATGTTCCTGTTCCTATTCTTGTTCCTATTCTCATCCATGTTCTTGTTTTTGTTCCTATTCTTGTTCATATTTCTATTCCTATTCATATTCCTATTCCTGTTCATGCTTGATTCTAGAATATTTGCTCTACACCATATTTCTATGTGACCATCATTATTACACTTATAACACTTAATTTTATTATTCCTTGGAGGTGCAACTATCTTAGGACTTCTCCTAGTGAAGCCATATCCTCTTCTATCATGAACCTTGCAATTCATTACCTTGTGACCAAACTCATTACATGAGTAGCAATATCCTTGAAAAGGTTGTCCTTTTCCATATTCTTGTCTTTCATGTGTCCTACACTGTGAAGCCATGTACCAAAACCTGTGACATGAAAAACATATTCCATTGAAGCTTCCTTGTCTCAACCTCATTAGTCTCCTATTCTGATTGTTGTTCCATATGTATCTTCTTTGTGCATTGTTCCTATCTTTGTTGAACTCTTTGATGTCCAAATCATCCTCTGATGTCTCACTCCCATTTACACTGTCTTCTTCTGAAGTATCTTCTTCTAAAGTTTCTTCTTCTTCAGGACTTGAAGTAGACTCTTCTTCCTTTTTATTTTGAACCTGTTTAGAACCAAGACCTATCTTGTTTGTTGCTCTTCTTTGTATCTTGACTATTTTATCCACACTCTTTGCATTGTTCACATACTTGTATAACTTATTATTGGAATCCTCTAAATTTTTATTTAGTAGTGTCACTTCTTGTGTTAACTTTTCACATTCTAGAATCTTTGCTTCTAACTTATCTTTGAAATTACTTTCTTTAGTCTTTGACTTTTCTAAATCCTCTATGAGCAATAATCTTTCTTCATCACATTCTTGAAACTGACTTTCAAGCTTAGAGTGTTGCTTTCTTACCTTCTTTACCTTGTCAAGGGCATAAATAAGTTCTCCCTTGACATCATAGCCATTCTCTACTGAATAATCCTCTATTTATTTACCTTTGTTCATATCATTTCTTTATTTTGGCTTATCTTTTATAGGATCACTCACTTTATCTTCTAATGCTATTAGAAAATTTTCATGTGGTCTATCAAGTGCATCTTCAAAATCATCATCACTAAAACTATAACCATCCCTTGTGCAATCATCTTCAAGATGCCTAAACCTACCACATCTAAACACTTGAGAATAACTGGAGTCTTTATATTAATTGGTTATTTCTCTTCAACCATAAATTGGACTTCAACTCTATCATTGTCTAAAGAACTAGCATCATTATCAATTGAGTACTTACTTGCATTATCCGCATAGTAGCTTCTTTTTATATTTGGAAGAACTTATTGCCTTGTCTATTTTATCCATCCTTGCTTTTCTTTTGGTACTTGTGTCTTTCTGATTCCCTGTACATGTGATCCTATTTTTATTCATCATTGTTGTTCTTTGGCTTTTTGCACTTTGTTGCATAGTGTCCATACTTTCCACAATTGAAACACTTAATAGATCTTAGATATATGGGTCTTTTGGAATCTTTATCTCTTTTGCCATAGTTTGCTTCTTAATCACTAGATGACACATTGTTTGATTCTATCTTCTTACCATTTTTCTTTTTGTCCACTTTGAATGTAGCTTCTTTCGGAGGAATAGGATCTTTTGTTCTTATCTCAAAAGTAGTAAGCATGCCAAGCAAAGAATTTCTTGTCAAATAATCACTATCAATTGATGTTTCTATAGCAGAAAAATTTTCACTGTACCTTTTTGGATGAGTTCTCAAGATCTTATCACAAGCATTAGACTCATCAATATTCATTCCAAGACCTCTCTTTTCATGTACAAGTTCATCAATCTTACTGAGATAGTCATGAATGTTTTCATCATCCAGCATTCTCAAATTTTCAAACTCTCTTTTGAGATTTCTGATTTTATATTTTGACACCTTTATCTCCTTCATAAATGGTATGCAATAGTTCCCACATATCTTTTGTTGTTTTACAATCCATAACCTTCATATATTATTATCTATGCAACCCTTTTATAATTGCATTTATAGCTCTTGAATTTGCATGCATTAGAAGCTTACCTTCCTTATCTGTAGGAGGATTGGATTTTGAATCATATCCAAATTCCACTGCATCCCAAACTTCATTGCCAAGTTCCATCATGTGAAATATCATCAACACACACCAATACAAGAAGTCACTTCCATCAAATAATGGTACTGCATTATTGAAGGACCCATCCTTTTGATCCATTGTATTCTTAGACCACTTTTTCTTTAATTTGTCAAACTCTTTTGAATGAACCCACTTTGATACCAATTGAATAACACAAGATTATACTAATATGGGGGGTGAACAGTATAATATCACTTTTTACTTTTCTTTTCAAATCAATATTACGTAGTGTATAGATAGCAGTATCAATATCAGTAATCAAAACAATGCACAAAACACCATACACAATAGAGACAGATTGTAACGTGGTTCACCCAATGTGGGCTACCTCCACAGAGAAAATATTTCTCAAATAATATTTTGGTAATCCTTCCCAATTACAATGTTTATGGAACTTTGTCCAAATGAGATGCTAATTGATGAGTGTTGTTGAGTCTCATCATTTAATCTCAATGATTTATCAATCCGAGGTGGTGTCCAAGGTTGTCTATGATAGAAGGCTAGGGCAGAGTACAATTCAAGCATTCAGATTTCAAGCATTTATTGGTGAAGTAGATTTTGGTTTAGCCTTTTGGTGTCACACTAAACCTAGTCTGAAGAATGGAAACTAGAATAAATTACAAGAATTGAAAACTAATTCTAAGTTGCAAGAATTGAAATCTAACTACAATTGCAGGAATTGGAATTGCTAAATTGAAAGTCTAATCTACTCTTGCAGAATTTAAATTACTGAAATGAAATCCTAAGTTACAATTGCAGAATTAAAATCTAGTTACTTTTGCATAATTGAAATGAAGCTTGTAAATGAAACTTATTCTAAAAACACCTGTCAATGCCCTTCCACAAAAGGTCGTCAAGCTTCTGCTATAGGAATTGATAACAAAATGAAATATGCTGAAAATGGAAAGTTGCTAAAATAGAAAGTAGGGAAAACATGAAAATGCGTAATATAATTTGTTATATGAAATACACACAAATGATGTACACAAACATAATAGAAAACATAAATCACATAATACAAAATAAAAATAAGAAAATGAAATCTGGCAAGCAATCTATTAATTCTGTTGTAGCAAAATTACAAATTAAAACCTGCCATAAAATATCTCCTTCTAGATATGAAAGTGGGCCCATACTTCCTGATCTAGAAGGAGGTGAAAAGCACTCCTTAACTAATTAACAGTCAGAACAGAAAATGATAAAATAGCTGCACTTTTATTGATGACAAAACATGCTGAAAATTGTTACAAAAAATTGGTGTACAGTCTTAATTGCTGCTATTGAAAACACTCCTCTATTCTAATTCCTAACTAGCTCAACCAAGGAGGGATCTGTGTTATTTATATAAATATTTACAACATATCCCATGCTCAAATCAGCCTATGTGCATATTTACAATGATTTGCCAATAATTTTGGATCTGAAATAAATGTAAATTTGGACAGTTTGTGTTGCAGTAGTAGTCATTGGCCCTTAGAAAGCATCTTAAGTGGTGGGAGTACGTAGTATGAGTCTATAAATATCTCATAAATCATTCTCCACTTCAGAATATGCCATTCCTATCTTGCAAACAACTTTCTATTATGCTGCAATTTTTCTGGGTTTATCCTAGAGGAGGATCAAATTTGATCTTTTCCATGAATGGTGGCTTTGGACAGCAAGGATGGAAAAATCATATAGGAGATATTTTCCCTTAACCTTCTCAACCTTCTTTACCTTTTTCCACTGTCAAAAATAGTCAAAAAGTCAAAAAACACTTTTCTGTTCTCATTCCGAAGATAAGTGGCTCATTCCGAAGAGACTGTATTTCTCATTCTGAAGATGTCTTGTTCATTTCGAAGATCTTTGGAATGAACAACTGTGTGCTATTCAAATTATTTTAGTTGCATTTCTTAGGTGGATTAGCCCTAAGTATCAGATTGCAATAGCATTCATTCCTCTCCATGTGTGAATTCCATGCCTTGCCATTCATTTGTAGCTTGCTGGAATTTACATGGTAAATTACTGCATTTTTCAATTATGTTGCACAGTTGTAAAATATTGGCATTTCTTGCAAATTCAAACAAATTATAACATGGAAAAATTATTCAAATATCAACATGAAGGATTACATCAAGTTGCTACTGAATTTATACACTTCATTCACCAAGTAACAATGCTAAAATAGTGCAACAGATCTTGCACAATTGTCCCTGCTCTCGTTATACTACATTGTTGCCTATTTAGACCATGTGGGAATGCTTCTAAATAGGTCATATGTCTTCTGTAGTCCTTATGAACTCATTCCATCCATATCCTCATGCTTTGCTTGACAACTTCAAGGTGTTCCTATAAAGTGACAGCTTGCTGATTTTTATATGGCTATTTTTTTAGATTTTTAGATTTATGACAGTCCTAAACTTTTGGCTTCAATGTGGATTTGAAACAATTTGAAGGGCAGGAAAACATTCAAAAATAATTGAGAATTTAATGGATATTAGCATACCACATTTGGTTAATTGAAATGCATGTTCTTACGTGCTACTTAATCAAGCAAAATTAGTCACAAAATGCTAAAAATAGTCAAAAACAGAGATATAGTATTCCTAACATAAAATCATGCAAACACTTAATAAATAATATATTTTAGTCAACTATTTGGAAATTAACTTATCATATGGTAGTCACACATTATGCAATAATGAGGCACTTTTGGGCCTCATCACTGATCCCCAAATCTTAAGTTTGTGGATCTCTTCCACAGGATAAATATTTCCCCTTCATCTCTGGCTAGTGATCTTCTAGAAGACTTTGTCTCTTGACTGCACTGACTCATGGATCTCTCTCCACTTGAAGACTCGTCACCCAGAATATCTATCTTTAATTGTCTTGGCTGCTGGATCTCTATCCACTAAGACTTTGTCCTCTATACTCTATCACCTCCAAATCTCTGTCAATAGGTTCACTTAGAACCTTCTCAAATTTTCTCAAAAAATACACTTAGAACCTACTCAAATATGCTCAACAAGTCCACTCAGAACTTGCTCAAATATACTCAACAAGTCCACTCAAAACATGTTCAAATATGCTCAATAGGTTCACTCAGAACCTGCTCAAATATGCTCAATAAGTTCACTCAGAACTTGTCCAAATCTTCTCAACAAGATCACTCAGAACTTGTCCAAATCTGCTCAACAAGCTCACTCAGAACTTGTCTAAATATGCTCAACAAGTCCTCTCTAGGACTTGCTCAAACCTGCTCAATAAGTCCTCTCTAGGACTTGCTCAAATCTGCATTGCAAGCTTCCACAAAATCTCACACAAAATCAGTCCACAAGCCTTCTCAAAGACTTACCTCAAATCTACTTAACAAGTCCACACAAAACTTGTCCAATCTCATAGAATCATAAAGAGAATTGTTAGAGACTCAATATGTTCTATACTCAATGCTCAATCACTTTCTCAATCACATAGAAGCATAAAGATAATTGTTAGAGACTCAATATGTTCTATACTCAAATCTCAATCTGACATCATAGAAGCATAAAGAGAATTGTTAGAGACTCAATATGTTCTATACTCAAATCTCAATCTCAACTCAAATAAATATCATAGAAGCATAAAGAGAATTGTTAGAGACTCAATATATTCTATACTCAAAGATCAATCTCAACTCAAATAAGAATGTAGAATAGTTTGTTTCATGGAACTTGAATAACCACTTCACACAATCACTTGACTAGGCTCAATCAACTCTCCTCAACAAATCACCTCAAGGAACAACTCTTTCTCACAAACCCGAGTCCAAGCATGTAACACCCAACTCAAAATGTATCCAACAATTATCAACAAAAAATCTCACATAACAATGATACTCATGTTCTTTTCTAACTCAAGTTCAATTTCATTGCACAACCAATGGCTTCAACAACAATGCTTATAAAACAAGGTTTAATCACAAAACTCAAACTAGAAAACCTTGAAGCATTAACTCAACCACTTTCGAAAAGGAAACCCTAATCAAATCCTTTTCACTCCAAACTTAATTTTCAATCAAGCCAAACACCTAACTCAACAAAGAATAATTTTACCCATACCTTTTCTTGAAGAGTAATTTCCCTTTACAAATCTGCCACACTCACAATTACTTCTTTGACAAACTCAATAAGGGTTAGAGGATAATTTTTATATCACAAAAATAATATCACAATTACACCTTATCACTCCAACTTAAACAATACACAATATCCTCACAATAATAAAAAACCCTTTATTCAAATTAACATACACCCACAAAGTCTTAACCTTTCAATATTCCACAATGGAAAAATTTAAGACTTGAAAACAAAACTAGAATTTTCTTTATACCTCCTAACAATATTTCTCAACAACCACCCTTAATCACAATGCAAAGACTTCAACCACTAAATTCCTTATACCTCCAACTTAGGCATTAATAAAATAAAATAATAAAATGTACCTTTGCCTTTGGAGACTTTCAAACTCTCAACGTAGTCCACACAAGTCTTTGCCCACGGTGCCAAAATCACATGATATTTCAAGCTCATTGGGAAGGGAGGAAGCACCACGTGCTTCAATACTCCTCCCAAGCCTTGCAAAATAAAACATTTACCTATTCCTTGGAGCCTTCAACATGTCCACCAAAGGCTTCTACGAGATTCGAACTCAAACCACCGTGCACACCAAAACGTAAGTTGTTGCCCACTTGCCACTAGGCCAAGATGCCTTGTTGGCATTCAATACACCAAAGTGCTTGCCTTTGTCCTTTTTGTCATCAAGTCAACCCATGAAAAATGCAAAATTCTATCATGAGCTCTGCATTAAATTTGATGCACTTTCTTTTCAAATCGAGCAAGGGTAATTCAAAACAATCTTTGGCATGGTATTAATATGCATTCCCATTATTTTAAACACATCGGCGCTTCCCTTGTCTTTGATGACGTCGACACTTTCCTTTGCTTTGTTTGATGTCGACGCTTCTCTTGGAAATAAACGTTGCCTTGATTAAAACCCTCAATCCAACCTTTGGATTTATTAACATAAACTTTGGATTTTAAAACTTTAACCCAACCTTTTGGGTTTATTATTTTTAGACTTTATAAACCCATTTTTGCAATATAAAATATTGTAATAAAAATTACAATTATTTTATTTGGGTTTTCACTATGGCATTTCTAACCATTATAATATTTATGTATAAAATTTAAATTCATCCTGAATTTAAATAATTTATAAAATTAATATTATCACTCCTTTTCAACTTTTATCTTTTACACTATTTTACTCGAACTTCTGCCTTCTTGCTGAATATCAACTGACCATCTTTGTTGCCTTTATTTTATGCTAAATTCTTGGTATTAATGATGACTCCATTAGGTGGCATCAATGGTGACATCAATGACAACTTTGACTTAGGGACTCAAAATTTCCAACAAACTTTCTATTTGAACGATCCCTTATTATTTCCATACCCAAAATAAATTTTGCAGCACCCAAATCCTTCATGTCAAATTCAGAATATAACTAAGATTTGAGTAACTTTATCATCTCCTTACTATTACCAATTAACAACATGTCATCCACATACAATACAATGATAAAAAAAAAAAATTACCTTCCTTTTTGAAATATACATATGGATTTGCTTTGCTTTTTCGAAGCCCAAGTGTCAAGACAAACCTATCAAATTTTTGGTTCCACCTCCTTGGAGACTGCTTCAACCCATAAAGAGAATTCTTCAGCTTGCATACCAAGTCCTCCTTACCTTTTACCTTAAAGCATTTTGGTTGTGACATATATATATCTTCATCAAGTTCACCATGTAGAAAATTTGCCTTTACATCCATCTATTCTATTTATCAAAAGTAGCAGAAATAACCAACAAAAATCTGATTGAATTCAGTTTAGCCACAGGAGAAAAAATATTACCAAAGTCAATTCCCTCCACTTGAGAAAATCCTTTTGCTACCAAGCGAGCCTTGTACTTCTCCAAATTTCCTTCTACGTTGTACTTCTTCTTGAATAACCACTTACAACAAATAGGTTTTCTACTAGGAGGTAATTTCACCAAGTCACATCTTATTTTTATCCAAGGACTCCATTTCTTCTTCCATAGCCCTTTTACAAGACTTATTCTCATTTGATTGAAGTGCCTCATTTACAGTCTTGGGTTCTTCATCAATAACTGGTAAATTAAATGCAAAATAAAAATTTGAAGGACTATATATGTCTAGAAGTCTTCTCTCTCAATCCGATCTCCTCAAAATTGGAGTTCTAGGTTCTGCATCTTTAGCTTCCTCCTTAGCTTCTTTCTCTAAATATCCCTCTTCAAACTCTCTTTGTAATTCAGGTTCTACCACTGGTTCTTCCTCCTATTCCAATTTTACGTGCACTATTTCTGGTTTTTTTCTTGGTTGCATTTCCTATTTTAAAACCCTTTTTGTTTCTCTAAAGATCACATTACGATTGTAAACAACCTTCTGTGTTTTTGGGTTCCACAACTTATATCCTTTAACACTAGTACTATAACCCACAAATATGCATTTTTCATATTTATCATCTAGGTTAGTCCTTTTCTCTTTTGGGATATACATATAAACATCACAACCAAAAACCCTTATATGTCTGATAGAGGGTTTCTTACCAGTCCATACTTCCTATGGAGTATTGTCCACCAAAGCTGAGGGAGGAGATCTATTTATGATATAACAAGTTGTTAACATAACTTCTACTCAAAAATTCTTTTCTAACCCTACACCACTTAGCATACTTCTAGCCTTATCCATCAATTTCTAGTTCATCTGTTATGCAATCCCATTCTGTTGTGGAGTATACAGATTTTCTCTCTACCTTTCTATTCCATAGTCCTTGCAAAACTATGTATATTCATTAGAGCAATACTCACCACCATTCTCACTTCTTAAAACCTTTATATTTCTCTCTATCTAATTTTCTACAAGAGCCTTAAACTCTTTAAATTTATTAAAAACCTCAAATTTGTTCTATAGAAAATATACCCATGTCTTTCTTGAGAAGTCACCTATAAATGTAACAAAATAGATAGATTTAACTAATGATGGTACTTTTTCTGGTCCAAACACCACTATGAACTAGATGTAGAATTCCTTCAGACCTTGTAGCACTACTTGGAAACTTGACTCTAGTTTATTTTCCAAAAATACAATGCTCACAAAAATTAAAATTTAATGGGCACTTAGAAAGTCCTTCAGCCATACCTTTCATTTTCAATGTTCGAAGTTCTTTCTCACCAATATTCCCCATGTGTTGATGCCACAACATTGTTTTCGCTATAGGAAATCTCGGAGTTATTTAAATCGTATTGTTTTCCTATACAACTGAAGAGTTATGTAATTAATACTTATAGTACTAGCCTCAAGTCTAAATAAAGTTCCTATGTGAACTCCTCTTACCAACACCAAGGATCCATGGACCATCTTGCAACTATCCTTATTGAATACCACATTCACACCTACATCATCAATCTTAATCACAGATATCAGATTCCTTACCAAACCTAGAATATGCAACACACCGAGAAGGGTTTTAAATCTTCCATATTTTAGCATCAGCTTGACTCTTCATTAATCTATTATTTTATATGTCAAATTGTCTCCCAATAAGACTTTACCTCCATCTATATTTTCAGATTCACAGAACCCCTCCCTATGAGGAGTCATATGAAAAGAAGCACCTGATTCAATCAACCATGAGTCATCACATTCACTTGAGCATGTTGCAGCTACGAATAAGTCCCTTAAATCTTCATTTGTGTTCTTCATTTCTATATAATTTTCTTCATCATATGATCGATTATTATTAGCATTTTTAGAGTTGTACTCTTTTATAATTCCTTACTTTACTAAATTTCCAACATTTCCTTTTTTTTGGGGTAACAAATTTACCCTTAGATTTTGATTTCTTTTCTCCTAAGTAATACATTTTTCTCTTCATCCATTTTTACTTTTGTAGAGGTTAATTGACTTACCACAGTGTTAAAAGCATTTAGATGTTCAGCCATAGAGTCACCATCATTCATCCGAAGTGAATACTTCTTTCAAAGAAATATTTTATTTACCAGTGACTTTGTCTGATACAATATTCTCAACTTCTTCCAGAACAACTTTATCGTGGTCTTTGTAGATGCATTCAACAAAACCGAATCAGATAAGCACAATATGATAGATCTCCTTACCTTCCTATAGATTTTCAACCAATCCTCATATATCATCGATGTTGGTTTTGTTCCTAAGATCGCAATACACTGATCTATATCAACCAACAGATCCTCCATCTTGATTTTCCACAACTCAAATTTTTTTCCATTAAATTTTTCAATCTCTATTCGTGTGCTTCCCATATTTCTCCTTTGCCTAGATCCTTTCGCATACGACTCCCATTCAAAAATTAATTTATCACAGGGTTGAAACCCTTACTCCTAGAAAAAATCTAAAACCTAGCTCTAATACCAAATGAAGAGAAATAAGGAGCCCCAATAAACTAAATTAGAAAAGTAGTAATAACATAATCAAAATAAGAAGATAGCAGATTCACACATTACATAATATTTATCCTAGAAACCCTCAATCGAGCAAAAACCAACATAGTATTATCTTATTATTGCATTAACTTGACCATATCCAATACAATAATATTATCCTTCTGTCTCTCTTCAAACCCTAATGCAATTGTGATATATATAACAAAGGTACATGCATGGATTTTAAAATATCATGGGTGAAAAAGCAAGGGTTCAAATATAGTACCATAGAACCTCGATGAGTATATCATACACAGTGTCCAGTAAATTTTAGTGTTAATCCCACCATAATAACATGGAAAATATTCAACATATTTCCAACAAGAAGATCTATCAATCCTCGTAAATTGCTCAAGTTACCTCTACTCCTCACTCAATCAAGTAATTATGCTCTTGTTGGTTTCCCCTCACAGTTTTGAGTTCTTGGTGATAATTTCCTTAGTGTTATCAACCTTAAACCTACCCACAACAATCATCTATATTATCTTACCTCTTCAAATTGTCTCTATGGTTCATAGTCTACCAGTTCTACTCGATACTAAATTTAGAAATCATATTAAGTGCTAGGGTCATTTCCTTTACGTATTGTATATATAGACCATATGGATATTTTCTACACTCATATTTGCAACCTTCTCACTTCTCTTCTCTATATTCTCAATTATCTACTTGCAACTTGGTACTCTTGTACTTTCAACCTCCCTTGTGGTCCTCTTATTGGCTCACTATCACCACTTGAGCTATTTTCTATTCTTTCATCCTCTTGATCTTAGGGAATTAGTGCTTCATTATATTTGGCTTCTTGAACCATTTCAAGGAATCATACCCTTGCTTGTTGACTTCAAGCTTCATCCCTTTACCTTCTTGCATTATTAGGACTTGGATATGGATTATTAGGGTCTCTTGAAGTAGGAATATTTTTTTTGCTACTTGAGTCTTCAATCCATCCTCTATTTTTGGGTTGTTCTAGCACTTCCCTAATATCTCTCCATAGAATTGTTATAGTTTATTCTCTTCTTACTCAATTTTCTATGGAATTAGCAAGACTTTGTTATGGACTATCCTTAGTTCTTCTTTGTGGTTTAAATATTTTTTCTTGCCCCTATATTTGAGGATTTATTAGTATCATGTTATTCCTTCTGGACCTTCTCATCAATGTGGAAGTAATACTAGTAGTACTTTTAGCGTTCAATTAAATTATCAATGTTTCTAAAGATGAACTGCTAGAGCTTAAGGAGAAAAGATTAATTTTTTATGGTGTTACTTTATTTTCATTAGCACTTCCCCTTAACTTGTATGTTTTTCTTTCTAGTCATTATTTGAATTCATCTACCTCTACTCATCTTAGTTCTTCTCTTTCATTTATACATTGCATCATTTCATATAATTTGTGAACCACTTGCTCTCTTAATCGTGTATTATACATCCTCAAGGTCTCATATTCTTCTTGTAACTAATGTGTTTTCTTGGTCATTTGTTGTAGAATCCTTTATTCTTCATTTAGAGTTTCATCCCTCATTTTTGGTGTACCATATTCTCTTTCTTGCAATACCACATTAGTGAGGGTTTGAATTTTATCTTCACCTTTTTTATTCAAAAATCTAACATGAACTTGTAATCTTCTACATTCCATTGATCAAGATTCCAATTCTCTTTGTTCAATTATAGGTTCTCTTTCTATTTTAAATAGCCACTCTAGGTTCATTTGTTAATCTTCCTGAGTATTATCAATTCTACTAGGCTCTCCTTTTTCGTAAAACCACATCCTTGATTGTGGTATTTCTATTGTTCTCCAAGAATTTTCTCGTTGTGATGACTATAACTTAATCATATTTACATGGCCTTTGCCTTATACACCTTTAAATTAGAATCATTCACTATTTTGGGGTAAATTATACCATCCAATTTATTGTGTGCCAAAAACTATTGGAACAAAATCTGCCTTCGGTTAATAGTGTTGCGCCTTAGACTTTGCCAACATTGAATAGACAGATCTTGCTTGAGATCATCTGTCTAGTCTCTAGAGAAGGCTGGTTCCTTTGAGTTTTTTAGAGAAAAGGGGAACAAGAGATAAGGGAAATATAGCCTAAGCTAGAACTTTTCTCATGGTACAGATTAGACAACAACAAACATTGATGATGCAGAGTACTACTTTCAGATTTTTCTTTATATCTTCTTATAGAAAATACGAATTCCTAAGTGCGACTTTTAGATGTTCATATAAATACATGTAAATATCTTTAATGTTCAACTCTAGAAACAAGTTTTATAGATGCATAGTCCAGATTTTAGAACAAATACATTATGAAACTTAGAATGAATAAAAGTTAAAACACCAGATACATACACTTGCACACAGAAGTTTCGGAAGCCAGAAGAAGAAATCTTTTATTGCTTGTAATCCAGTACATGTACATCAAGCCCGTAAATGTCCAAGAGCCAACGAATTTTCATGGTCGACTCACTCCTATTTATACCCTGAAAAGAGTATCTTCTACTATGTACATTTAATTTCTTCAATCAATTACAAGTAATTGTCTGCAGTTTCTAATAATATACAACGAATTTATTGTAGATTAGATAGATTTCCTTTTGGCTAATTTTAGATGAGCCTGTTATTCTGCAATCATCTAGCGGACCTGCCAAGTTATAATCAACAAACCATTCTTCAAAAATCAGCACCTGATATCAGTGCATGTCCCCAGTTGCCAAAAATATACTCTATTTCCTTGGCAAAAATTGGACATGTCATGAAATCATGACACTCTTGTTTCTCTTCCTGCCTACCCTTTTTGAGTCACGAAAATGCAACATGTCATGATATCGTGACACTTTTGCCTCCTTGCTCCCTTTTGTTGCTCTTAGCCGCGAAAATGTAACATGTCGCGATATCGCGACACTTTTTCCTTCTTGCCCTTTCTCTTCTCTTTTGGCCGCGAAAATGCAACATGTCACGATATCACGACACTTTTTCTTTCTTGCTCTTTCTCTTCTCTTTTGGCCGTAAAAATGCAACATGTCGCGATATCGCGACACTTTTTCTTTCGTGCTCTTTCTCTTCTCTTTTGGCCATGAAAATGAAACATGTCGTGATATTGTGACACTTTTTCCTTCGTGCTCTTTCTCTTCTCTTTTGGCCGTGAAAATGCAACATTGTCACGATATCGCGACACTTTTTCTTTCTTGTTCTTTCTCTTCTATTTTGGCCACGAAAATGCAACATATCACGACACTTTTACCTCCTTGCTCCATTTTGTTGCTCTTGGCCACAAAAATGCAACATGTCACGATATCGTGACACTTTTTCTTCCTCGCTCTTTCTCTTTGCTTTGGACCGCAAAAATGCAACATGTCACGATATCGCGACACTTTTTCCTCCTTGCTCTTTCTCTTTGCTTTGGACAGCGAAAATGCAACATGTCGCGATATCGCGACACTTTTTCTTCCTTGCTCTTTCTCTTTGCTTTGGACCATGAAAATGCAACATGTCGCGATATCGCGACACTTTTTCCTCCTTACTCTTTCTCTTTGCTTTGGACTGCAAAAATGCAACATGTCGCGATATCGCAACACTTTTTCCTCCTTGCGGTGTTTTGCTTTTTCTTTGATCTTTAGCATATGGGCCACTTTGATCTTCTTGGAAAATATGCAAAAAGGTGCATCAACTGTTTTTTTGTAGTTACTTTTTGACTAACATTCTTGGCGCCTTTCAGGGGAATTTTTGCTCACAAAAATAGGGACGAGGCCTTCATCCATTGGGAAACGGAGTCACCAGCACAGTTGCGAAAAGTAAAATTTCGAGTGGAAAAACAAAGATAAAACAAAAATAATGCACTTTGGAATATAGGTGATCTTTACCTTATCAGAACCTTTCATTTACTGCTTAGGGACTTAACCTTTGTCTGAAGAACACAAAAAATTCAATTCTGGGAGCTGGTCTCAGATCTGGCCACTGGTTGTTGCCCCTGATGTTTAGATCTTCTGATTTTGTCCATGGCTGCAATTATCTCTTGATGATTTTTGCACACTTGATTCCATTCTTCGTCTTCTAGATCATAAGAATCGATGAAAAGTTGATAGACATACTGCAATTCTTCCACTTTATCATAAGAAATGATCTTTTGTTTTAAAATTAGTTCTTGCAAACAGGTTTTAATTTGTGTTAACCTCTGGATCATTTCCATGACCTGCTTTTCTCCTACAGGTTCCTGCCAGCTGTCTATGTATGTTTCATCTTCAACAAAAGCTTTTATTGATGCCGAAAGGACTTCTTCCTTCAAAACTTTTGAACCTTCATCCCAGAGGTAAGGAAGCCCATTTTGGATAGCCAAATCAAGATTTTGGAGCAACCCTTTTGCTTCATCCTCAAGCTCGTGCAGAAACTTGTTTCCCTGCGCTATCAATTTAAACTTCCTAAAGAAGTTCTTTGATGCTATTTTAGATTGAGACCAAGCTTCACTTATGAGCTTGGCTTCCATGCTTCCTGGCATCTTTTTCAACAAAATTTGAATTTTAGTGGCCGCATCTTCTCTTTTTAATAAAAATGCTTCGACAGCCTCAAATTCATGTTTTACTACTTCGGTAGCTTCTTTTACTTTAGCCAAATACAACAATACAGGTTTAGCCTTTAATACTAAAAACAACAAATCTTTTAACAATTCCTTCCTCATGCTCTTTACTTTATCTTTTGAAAATCCAAAAGGGGAATTTTGTTGTTTGACCAACTATTGCTGTAGCTGTTGTATCTGTGTATTTAATGCCTGAATCTGAGCTTCTGTTATACTCAACTTTTCTTTACATTTTTCCACTTCACTGGCAGCAGCACTGAATTTACCCTCCCATTTTTTATCCTCTAAAGTAAGAGCCTTCTCTACTATTTTCTAATCTTTCACTATAGCCTCTAATTCCTTCCTCTTCTCTTTTTCCTTCAAAAACATTTCTTGATAGTGTCCGCCCTGTAAGTATATGGTCCCAAAATGTGCTTGTATTTTCACCCACTCATCTTGCATAGGTAGTTGAGATATATCTTCGTTTATCTCTTCTTCCTAGTAATATTCCATGGTCATTTGTCCCTTTGATTTCTTGGTAATGGGAGTTAACTTCAACTTCTTTCTCTGCATATTGGTTGGATCTAAAGCAATGATTTCTCTTGTAGTAGCTGGTGCTTTAGAATCTCCAGCTACATGTGAAGTCCACCAATCTAAAGCATTCCTGCTCACCCTTTTTAGATTTTCAATCTTGGCCATGGTGGACTATGACTCAGTCCCTTGAGAAGTTGTAACTCCAGCCCAGTTGCTGGGATGTCAATGCTAGGGAGAAATGGAATGGGAGCAACTACGGACCCAATATTTAGCGGACTCTGGGAAGATGCTGCCATTTCTGGGAGAACAAGGTAATTTTTTTGCAAGGACATTATATTTTTATCGATTTTAGAAAAGGAAGGAGAATTACAATGGGAATGAGTAGGAGAATGAGAAGGAGAAAGTGAAGAAAGCATACCTATTTTCGATTGGGCTGGTTTTTGGTGTCCTTCTTCTCCTTCATGTTCACTGACGATAATTTCTTCACTCTGCATTTTTTCTACATCAAGAGTTTCATTTTCTTCATCACTTTCGTCTAAGTTTATAACTTGTTTCTCCTGCTGCTCTTCTACCATCAAGATCTCCTTTTTAGCAAAAATTTATTTTTTTTTCACTCTTTTGGCTCTCTTGAGCCGAACTTGGTGGGCCGTGTGGGAATTCCTTCTATGAATTTCCATGCTCAACGTTTTGAGCATCTGCATCAGTGTTTCCTTCAGTTGTATGGGCTGGTTCACCTTCCTGAGTCTCTTTCCCTGAGTCGTCCTCTATATCTTGAGGCTCTTGATCACTAGAAGAGGTTTGAATAATACTCGTCTTTTATCCTATCTGCCATCATTTTCAATTTCCTCATTCTTTTTGCCATGGGTTCATCAGATTTTGTACCCGAGTTTGTAGGTGGAAAAAAATTTACAACCTTTGAGGAATAATGTCTGGATGTCAGGGTATCTGCCCCAAGTGCTATATGCTTCTCTCTTTGATGGACTAGAATAGGTTAAACTCTCCCCTATCCTTATTTGCCCAACCCTTTTCCATCATATCCCATTTTCAACATCATTTGGGCGGCCTTCGAACTATAAGTCTTTCCTTGTTCTTCAGTAAAGACCTCTTCTATTGACCTTTTCCTAGCTATCCTAGGTTTGGTCTGAACAAGAGGAAGATTCTGAGCCTCTATAATCATTTTTCCCTTACTAGCTTCAGGCTATTGGGATTTCTCAGGTGGCTGGGACACTTCGAGAGCAGAAGAATGACCACTTCCTATGCTTGGAGGGATTCTAACAGGGAAATTTCCTCCCCAGGAGTCATGGTGTTCAGCATATCGAGTTTCGAATAGATTGTCATTTTTGGTGGGATATCTTGATGAAAGAAAATTTGTCTGAACTCTCATTACCCACCATTACCGAATTTTTGCCACATCCCAATCTAGCCTATTCTTCTGAATCTGGGAGATTTTTTTCTTTGTCAACTGGTGAGCCTTTTTATTTTTTGGGTCAAATTGAACAATTACTTCATAAAAGTCATGCCAAGGAGGCAAAGGCTCCATCTTCTCTATGTGCCACTCCAATGGTACATATTCTGTGTTATTCCTATTTTCCTCAATATCATCCCTGATTTTAACATGAAATTATTTTTTATGTGTTTGTTCAAAATGGAATGTCTCTCAGTGAACCTGCTTATGGGGTCATATTTCCATCTTTACGGGATCTCGATAAGACCCAATTTTCTTAAATACTCTATTATTTGTTCATTCTGAACCTTCCTTGAAATAGTAATCCCTTCAAAACAAAAGGGCATATTACAGGTACTAGTTTTTCCAATTCCAGTCTCAAATTTGACATTAATGGTTTATGTTTGCCTTACATATTCTAAGGCAAATATTCTATCAGTCACATAATGGGGAAGTAAAAAGGGTTTGTCTGTAAACCCATACAATCTGATACACACTCCTTGTGTTAGGATAAATCAATCCCCCTCCTCTGCAAACTTGGTTTGCAATACCTTTTCCGCTTTTGGGGTCAATCTTGTTATTTGCCCATACATGATTTTTAGTGCAGGGACCAAAAATTCCCTATTGAAATCATAATACAATTCGGACTTGTATAACACATTAGTCCATTCATATACTGGAAAAATTTCTCCCTTTTCATTCTTATCATTCTTTGAAATAAAATCTAACTCTTGAGACATTAAATAAAAGAATAACCATACCAAATATGAAGTGTATCTGAAAGAAAATTGGGTGCCAGCCTTCAATGCTGCCAAACCCTCATGAATTTTTGCACTTAAGAACCCAGGCCAGTCAAAGAAAATAGGTCTCACACTCCTGCTCATAACAGCCAAATCATACATTTTGGGGTTCGACAAACACTCTGCTACAGCCACCTGCCATTTTTGAACCTTTTCATCATTTTTCAGTCCCGCAATCATGGCCAAGATGGAATATAGTTCAGGGTTTTTAAAAGTTGCCCTGTCAATTGGGGGTTTTGGTGGATTTGACCTTTCTGGAAGATTTTTTAGCTGGGTGGCTAGGAAACCCCTCACCTTTTTGGATGAGCCAAAATATGTAGCCTGTTCTAAGGGGTCAAATTTCTTAGGTTCTAAGGGGGTGACATGACCCGCAACGAAAGCAAAAACAAAAGCATCTTTGGACAGAGGAAAAAGGACCTTCCCTGAAAAATCCCTAAATTTTCTCCCTTTTTCATCATAGAAATTTGCAATTGCCCTTACCAGTTTTCGGTAGGGATGGACAG
Organism: Wollemia nobilis; assembly: GCA_028583015.1. Lineage (NCBI taxonomy): Eukaryota > Viridiplantae > Streptophyta > Pinopsida > Araucariales > Araucariaceae > Wollemia > Wollemia nobilis. Next base: position 16,158,482 of record JAQPPZ010002969.1, on the reverse strand, counting down.
GAATATATACATACCAGTACAAGAAATAATGGTATGCAAACGTTGAAGGAGAAGACGTAGAAACCCCAGTTGCTACCCGGTTCTTTATATTGCTTCGAATCTCTATCGGGTCCTTCCATGTTATTATCGTATCTGCAATTCGAGAGTCTCTGTCAATAAAACTAGCACTATTTTCTTCCCTTATGTTCACTACCGAAGTAGTCGGGAGTGATGAGGTAGATGTTGCCTAGTCTTTTGCCTTCTTTGGAGCCATTACGAATTATCAGGTATGCAAATTTTGAACCTCCTCTGATTACTTCACAATTCTTTCCTCGCTACGCTATAGTGCAGTGGTATAACAATGGCTGGTGAGACTTATGGCTTCTCAAGCATCACAAAGACAATTCCTTGCTTCTTTTCTTCTCTAGGAGCCTTGAGCAAGTTTGCAAATGGCGAAATGCCTCTCTGAATCTTTGAATTTAATTTTATATCACCTAGGAGGACATGAAAAATTAATGCATTAAATGACGGTTGGTTGATTTGATTTTGTCTGTCTTTCTTCGGTTTTTCGTTCTTACCATATTTCTTAGGAAACTCCTAAAAATGCTTTCCAGATCATTAAAAACCCACTTGGGGACTCGAAATTATCCCATGCTCGAAAAGATGCTAACTAACATATTAATTATCTTCTCCCACTGGACTTCTGGCACGTGGTTGCTTTAAAAAAATTTGGCGATGGAAAATTTTTGGAAATATCCTGAGGAGCACACATAACATATTTCAAAACTTTCTTTTTATTCATCCCTTCTCGTCGACTTTTCAGGCAATCATGCGGCAGCCCCAGATTTTTGAAAATTTGAATTTTTTCCTCCAGATTTCATTCAAAATATCGGACCCCGCTAGTCCACAAAAAAAAAAAATTATTAGGCCGTAAAAAGAGAAATATTTACAAAACTCCAAACTTATAATATACTGTACATATAATGGTGATCTATATATTTTACTGGAAATACAATTTTAGGTGAAAAGCATTCACCGTGATGGGTAGAACCCATCCATCTTGATCTTTTAACTGGAAGGCATTGAATTGCTTTTCTGAAACAATTTCGAATGGCCCCTCCCAGAACACATAAAACTTGTCATGGTGTCATGGATTTGCTTTCTTGACATTCCATTTTAATACCAAGTCACCTGTTCTGAATTTCCTGAAAGTGGTTTTCTTATCGAACCACCCGAATGTTTTTACCATATGATTTTGATGATGATCGTAGGCCTGTTCCCTATATCCTTCAAGCTACAAAAGTTGCATCATTTGGGCATCCATTGGATGACCTTCATATTCGTTAACTTGGTTTAGCATCCTCAATGTGGGTATCTCCATATGAATCGACAGAACAACTTCTTTGCCATAAACCAAAGCATATGGTGATGTATTGATTGATTTTTTTATTGAGATTATGTTGGCCCACAGGGCTTGATTTAGGAGTGAGTGCAAGTTCTTCTTATTGTCCTCTAATTTTCTTTTCAGAATTCTTAGAAGATTCTTATTAGTAGACTCAGCTAATACATTACCTTATGGGTAATAATTAGAGGAAGTCTTCAGGTAAATTCCATATCTACTGATGAATTCTATCATCTTTGCACTGGTGAAAGGGGATCCATTGTCTGTAATAAAAGAATATGGTACACCAAACCTTGTGATTAGACTTTCAACAAATTCTATCACCACCTTCTGAATTAGCTTTCTTCGTAGGCACTACTTCGACCCACTTGGTGAAGTAGTCTATGGTAGTGAGAATGTATTTGTGGCCTGATGATGAATTTGGCTCTATTATCCCTACGAAATCCAACCCCCACTACTAGAATGGTTCCTCGACTTGAATAGCTTTTAAGGTCATAGGTGCATTCATGTTTCTCCCCACATACCTCTGACACTGTTCACACCTCTGGGTCACTTTGTATGCATATAGGAAGATGGAAGGCCAATAACATCCAGCTTTAAGGATCTTCAAAGTTGTAGTTCGGCCTGCATAATGTCCCCCTAAAAAACCTCTATGAAATTCATCTAACACTTTCTACTTTTCATTATCAGGAACGCATCTTAACAATACACCATCAATGTTAATCTTGTACAACCCCTTTGTTCGAAGGGTATATTTCAATGCTTGGGTTCTGAATCTCCTTATCTGGGAATTGTTCATATCTTCAGGACATGACCCAGTATAAAAATACCTCACAAAGTCATCGATCCAACTTGAACCTACTCTGTCTTGGTGTTGCTCTGTGTTTGCCATGACGGGGTGGCTCTCTCCATATCCACTTGTAGCTTGCTTGGCCAATTCTTGGCACAAAGCTCTCCCTCTGACTATTTTAGTAGGATGTATTTCTACATCATACTCTTGGATGCGAGTCACCCATCCAGCTCTTTTTTCACCCAATTCTCCTTGAATTATGAAGTTCCTTACATCGGGATGAATAACATACACCATCATCCAAATCTGGGATAAGAAATATTTTAGCTTATTCAAGGATTTCATAATTGCATATACTTGTTTTTCTATGAAGTTGTACCTTTCCTCATGTTTTTGTATGGTGGAACTTAGAAAGGCTATGGGTCTTTCTTCATCATCTGCTCCTTTCTGAGTGAGAACTGTAGCATAGCTACCTTGTTCTCCGACAGCATATAGTATGAAACCTCAGGAATAGTCAGGATTAACTAGCACAGGAGCTTGAGCGATGGATTCTAGAATTTTTTGGAAAGCTTCTTTCCTTGGATCTATCCATTTGAAAGGAGCATCCTTTTTCAATAATTCAGTCATTGGTTTAACTGTTTGGGCAAATTCCGCAATGAATTTTCTAACAAAATTTATTTGCCCAAAGAAGGACTGCAAACCTTTCTTGTTAACTAGAAGCGACAACTCAAGAAGTGCCTTCACTCTATCAGGGTCAATTGATAGCCCAGCTTTAGAAATAACATGCCCAAGGAGTATTCCTTCTTCCACAGCAAAAATAGATTTTTTTGGATTTAGTGATATTCCAAATTCTCTACATTTCTCAAAAACTTGCTGCAGATGAGTGGCATGGTCCTTTTTGTTGTGAGAAAAAACCATCATGTCATCTAAATAGACGACAATAATTTTGTTTGCAAGCTCCCCAAAATCTATGTCCATGGCTCTTTGGAAAGTTGCTCCTACATTGGATAATCCAAAGGGCATCCTTTGGTATGCAAATGTTCCCCACTTAGTGGTGAACGCAGTCTTGTATTGATCTTCATTTCTCACACAAACTTGATTGTAACCAAAGAAGCCATCTAACAGAGAAAACCTTTCTACTCCCACCACAGTATGAAGGATTGGGTCAATCTGGGGTAAAGTATAGTGATCCTTTAAAGAGGCTCTATTCAAATTTCTGAAATTGATGCATAGTCGTATTTCTTCATTTTTCTTGCAAAATGGAACTAAATTTGCCACCCAGGTAGAGTGCTTGATTGGGTATATTATCTTATCCTGCAGGAGTTTTAACAACTCCTGTTTCATTAAGGCTTCAATTTTAGGATTCACAGGCCTCTACCTTTGCCTAAAAGGTTTAGCTCCTTCCTCTAGTTCGATGGTATGCTAAATGACCTCTTTCCTGTACACTTTCATATCACTATAAGTCCAGGCTATTATATCTGGATACTCTCTACATAATTGTTTTATTTTCTCTAGTTCTACTTCTGTACAATATGTCCCTACTTTGATCATTTTTCCCAGTTCTATTTCTATTTCTTTATATCGGCATTCATCTACCTTGATCCTTCGACCTATAGCTCTGTCGCTATTGTTGAAAAGGCTCTCCAGGGTGATCAGTCCCTTGGGGATATGATTATTTTTTAGTTGAATAAGGCTCTCTTCATCCTCTTCTTGTAACGCTCTTTCTATAAAGCAATTCATCTCAATAATCATAAAATCTAGGATCTGCTCGTCATTTTTGAATACTTTCCAAAAAATGTCCTTGTCGGGCACAGAAGGTCTATATATAAGTCTGATTGTTTTAGAATTCTTAATAACATTACTGACTGGGCAAAAATTGGATCCTACTGATGCTAACAGGTCTGCATGGGTGTTCTTTTCTCTGGAAATGGATTTTATATTTAGTGCTTCAAAAGTTTCCAATAGATCCAACACTTTGTTTTTGTAAGCCTTTAGGTAATGCTGCTTACAAATGCATTTACCAGTAACCTGTTTAACAATAAGCTCTGAATCTCCATAGATCAATAGTTGTTTTGTACCCAGTTTTTCAGATTTCTTAAGTCCCAAACACAAAGCTTCATATTCAGCCGCATTTTTGGTGAAACTCCATGTCAACCTATATGAAAAAACCTTTTCTTTTCCAGTAGGTGAAATCATAACAATTCCAGCTCCTACTCCATTTTTGCACCTTGACCCTTCAAAGTATAATTTCCATAACTGGTTGGCTAAATCACCTGTTTTAGGGATAGCAACAGGAAGCTTTTTTGGTTTTTCAATGGAATAGCTTCCTATTTCTGTCTCTACCATAGCATTGAAATTCTCCATCAAAAATTGATCTTCAGATTGGAGTTCCTCCATGGTTTCTTCCATTATATTAATATTCTCCAATTCCTCGGACATCATGTTGATGGTAGTTGTTTCTTCTAGTCTTTCCACATGAAAAGTAGATGGTTTTTCATTGTAGATCTTGACTCTTTTACCTTTGAAAGGTACCTCCAAATGCGAATAATCTAGTGACAGATAACCTCCCAGTTTTGTTGTGAACTCTCTGGATAAACACATACCAAAATATGGTTCTAAGTCTACAAAAACTACTTCTTGTATGATGACTACTTCTGGAATTCTGTGGAGTTGAATAGGGATATATTTGATCACCTCGATAGTTTTTATTGGAGTACCATCTAATTGCAACACACTAGGATGACTTTGAGTATATTCCATCCCCATTATGTCACATACGGCTTTCGACATCACCGTAGTTGCGGCCCCTAAATCAATCATGCAATTGTGAACTATCCACCCCTCCATTTGTAAGGATAGATATAATGGGGGTGATCTATTTTTCCCATAGTTTGACACAACATTTGCTTGTATAACATTTGAGGAAGAGGTATCATTCTTTAAATTTAAGGATTCTTGGAGGAGGTCGATATGACCAGGAATTTGTAGTGCATCATACATGCTTATTTTTGAAGGGGTCCTCTTCATTTCTTCTACAATGCTGAACGAAAGAGTTGCATTTGGGGATACTTCAACCCTTTTCTCCCTTCCACTAGTCGATGCGTCATATATGTCTCTGTAGACCTACGTAGCTTCTCTTCTTTGTATTTTTGTTAATGAAGGAAATTTGAGTCTTTCCTTCGCTTGCTCTTGAGTCTCACTCCCTTTTCTAGGAGGAAATTCTTTTCTTGGTGCAGCCGCAGGAGTCTAAGGAGGATCAGAATGTCCTTTATCATTAGACTAGTTTTTTTGCAGAGTCGCCCTGGGGTCAGGAGGAAAATTTAGTGGTTGGAGTTCCTTAGGGTCGACTTGTAATGACTTTTTTCCCTACCTTGTTAGGACTGATACTTGTTCCATGGACAAAATTGTGGTGGACTTCTCTAATTATGTTCACCTGTCCCTTGCCAGTTTCTTTGGCTCTTTCATTAATAACCGCTTGCACATGATGCTAATGAATCATGCATGAATCTTCTCCATGAGGATCGTTGCAAGTGGTACACCAGTAATCAGAATTAGCGAGTTCTCCATTATCTCTTGTCTCATTTGCATACACCACATTTTTTCTCTCTTGTACCCTTCCACTTGTCGAAGCACCTTCCTTTTGTATCTATGGAAATCTTCTTGCTTGGATATTTTTTTCAGCCTCTCTCTTTTTCATGGATGCCATTTCATTTGACAATGTCTTCATTGTATCAATTATGGTCGTGTATTGATCATTGGAGGGAGTTGATGCAAGGGGTGTAGCTGGTAATGCAAGTAATGTAGGAGGTGCGGCTATAGATGGGAGATCCTGTGTTGATGGGAGTACATGCAGTTTAGAAATTGACGCTTGGGAAAGCTCTGGTACAATTGGCAATAGACTCTTTGATGGATATCTTTTTGTAGTGATGATATCATCTTCGCCCTTTGCTGCCTCTAAATAGATCCCAAGAAAAGTGGTTACACTGGATTGCCTTATTATCATACTAAGATCTGAATAAAAATCCCTTAAGTAATAGCATATAGCTTGTTCTTCCGTTAGTTTTAGGCCCTGTGGTACTCTATCACGAGTTTTGGTAAATCTGATGTTGAAATCCTATATTTCTTCTCGTGGATGCCTCTCAATGACAGTGAATTGATTTAGCAATGTGAAAGGATCTGCATGTATGTTAAATTCATTGACCAGACGGTCGGGAAGCACTGCCCAAGAAGTAATGGATCCAGCAGGGAGGGCTCTGTACCAATAGAGCATCTTTCCCTTCAAAGATATAACTAGCAATCTGACCATTACATCTTCCTGAGTGATATTGTAAATAGATGCTAGCGATGATACATCTAGACAATGCTCATCTGTTGTTTTGCCTATTTTGTCAAAAGTTGGCAATGCTTTTAGTGCAGCTTATGGAATTTGATTTTGTGCCCCTAAGTTTAAAGGACCAGTTTGATTCCACACAAGATGCGCTAGGGCAGGGGTGGCTACCATGATTGCTAAAGGAGTTACAACCACTATGGGATTGCTTGCAGATGCTCCTATAGCGGGTGTTAAATAGGTGCTAATTGTGTCGGGCGGATTTGATCGTGTGACTAACACAGGGTGTGCTTTTAGGCTTCCTAGATGTAGTTCAAAGAAATCGATAGGTTCTTCAGAGTTTCTAGCTCGGGATCTAGTTATCATATGGCTATATAACCAGAAGGTTTCTAGACAAGGTCTTTCTTTTATGGTCTAAATTGCAACAGAGTCGCTAGGTGGTTTTTCTTGAGATTTTCAAACAAAGAGGCTCTTAAGGTAAAACACCAAAACTTATACAATACTGTGGGATTGCTTGTCCCATCGGGCGTGCCAAAAACTATTGGAAAAAAATATTCCTTCGGTTAATAGTGTTGCGCCTTAGACTTTGCCAACATTGAATAGACAAATCTTGCTTGAGATCATCTGTCTAGTCTCCAGCGAAGGCTGGTTCCTTTAAGTTTTTTTAGGGAAAATGGGAACAAGAGATAAGGGAAATATAGCCTAAGCTAGAACTTTTCTCACGGTACATATTAGACAACAACAAAAATTGATGATGCAGAGTACTACTTTCAAAGTTTTATTTATATCTTCTTATAGAAAACACAAATTCCTGAGTGCAAATTTTAGATGTTCATCTAAATACATGTAAATATCTTTAATGTTCAACTCTAGAAACAAGTTTTATAGATGCACAGTCCAGATTTTAGAATAGATACATTATGAAACTTAGAATGAATAAAAGTTAAAACACCAAATACATACACTTGCACACAGAAGTTTCGAAATCCAGAAGAAGAAATATTTTATTGCTTGTAATCCAGTACATGTACATCAAGCCTGTAAACGTCCAAGAGCCAACAACTTTTCATGGTCAAATCATTCCTATTTATACCCTAAAAAGAGTATCTTCTACTACGTACATTTAATTTCTTCAATCAATTACAAGTAATTATCTGCATTTTCTAATAATATACAACGGATTTCCCGTAGATTGGATAGATTTTCTTCTAGATAATTTTAGATGAGCATGTTATTCTACAATCATCCAATGAGACCTACCAGGTTATAATCAATAGACCATTCTTCAAAAATTAGCACCTGATGCCAGTGCATGTCCCCAGTTGCCAAAAATATACTTTGTTTCCTTGGCAAAAATTGGACATGTCGTGAAATCGCGACACTCTTGTTTCTCTGCCTGCCTGCCCTTTTTGAGTCATGAAAATGCAACATGTCGCGATATCGCGACACTTTTGCCTCCTTGCTCCCTTTTTTTTCTCTTAGCCATGAAAATGTAACATGTCACAATATCACGACACTTTTTCCTTCTTGCCTTTTCTCTTCTCTTTTGGCCGTGAAAATGCAACATGTCGCGATATCGCGACACTTTTTCCTTCTTGTTCTTTCACTTCTCTTTTGGCCGTGAAAATGCAACATGTCGCGATATCGCGACACTTTTTCTTTCATGTTCTTTCTCTTATCTTTTGGCCATGAAAATGCAACATGTCACGATATCGCGACACTTTTTCCTTCTTGCTCTTTCTCTTCTCTTTTGGCCACAAAAATGCAACATGTCACGATATCGCGACACTTTTTATTTCTTGTTCTTTCTCTTCTCTTTTGGCCACAAAAATGCAACATGTCACGATATCGCGACACTTTTGCCTCCTTGCTCCCTTATGTTGCTCTTGGCCATGAAAATGCAACATGTCGCGATATCGCGACACTTTTTCCTCCTCGCTCTTTCTCTTTGCTTTGGACCAAAAAAATGCAACATGTCGCGATATCACGACACTTTTACTCCTTGCTCTTTCTCTTTGCTTTGGACCGCAAAAATGCAACATGTCACGATATCGTGACACTTTTTCCTCCTTGCTCTTTCTCTTTGCTTTGGACCACGAAAATGCAACATGTCGCGATATCGCGACACTTTTTCCTCCTTGCGGTGTTTTGATTTTTCTTTGATCTTTAGCATATGGGCCACTTCGGTCTTCTTGGAAAATATGCAAAAAGGTGCATCAACTGTTTTTCTATAGTTAGTCACTTTTTGACTAACACAACCCCTTTATCTAGTACTTCCTCTACTTAGAAGGGTCCAAGCCACATTATCTTCACTTTACCTAGCTTGATTTCTCTTTTTTTGTTAAACTTAAGCACTAAATTTCCAACCTTCAAGTCCATCTTTCATTAGTGCATATCATGCCAAAAATTTTATCATCATTGGGTAATCTTTTTTGTCCATTGTGCCATCACCATTTTCTCTTGTATTTGTACTAGTGTCATGAGTCTTTCTTCTAGGATTTTATCATCACTCAAGTAGTTTTCCATTGCTACTCATAAACTAGGTACCAAGAATTCAACTGTCACTACCACCTCCTATCCATACATTAACTGGAAGGGTGTATAGTTTGTTGTTTGCTTGAAGGTTGTCTTGTATGCTCATAGAAATACTAGCAACCATTCTTCTCAATTGAAACCTTCCACACCACATATCTTGTACATTATTGAAACCAAGATCTTATTTGTTGCATTTTCCTGTCCATTCACTTTAGGATAGTATGGACTGGACAAATAATGGAAGATCTTGAATTTCATAGTCAAAATTTGAATGATTTCATTTATGAAATGACCATCCCTATCACTTTTCAACTATAGGAGAATCCCAAATCTTGGGATAATGTATTCATATAATAAGCGAGCAGTGCTTATTATAGAGTTATTTGATAGAGTCCTTTCTTCTACCCATTTCTTCAAACACTCTATAGCCACCACAATGTATCAGCACTTCCTCTTTCAACTTGTTTGAAGTGGTCCCACAAAATCCAATCCCCATATTTCAAAACATTCTTGAGGCTAGGAAGGGTTTAATGGCATGAAGTCCCTCTTTAACGACTTCCCTATTCTTTGACATGTATCACACATACTCTATGTCATCGTGATAAAGGGTGGGCCATCACAGTCCTTTTTTTTTTAAGCAAAAAACCCCTTATGGGGCCGCCTTGGTCTGAGAGACCATGAACAGGGGGTTATACACTGTCAAAGTCACCCAGGAGTCACACCCGACCTTGCCTGCACCAACATTATCAATTGGATTTTGGATACCCAATTCATCTTTTTGGTAGGGTGGAGATTTGAACCTGGGACCTCCTTTGGAGGATTACCCTCTCCTCTCAAAATCACCTACAACACCTGGGCGGGCCATCACAATCCTACTAACAATACTTTTCTTGTTATTGCATCGGGTCCCATATGACCTTTGACTAATCTCTCATGTGCCTCTTTCAATGTTTTATGCACTTCATCCTCCATGACACACCTTCTCAAATTGTGGTCTTCTCCCATATTGTACAACAAGCCTACAATCAGTAAAATGGTGTTGCTTTTATAATAATATTTCATTGTTTTATTGTCGTCATCTCCTTTGGAAACTCTCCTATCAATATATATTCTCTTATGTGTTTATACCATGCTAGTACCACACTTATTGTGAACAACTTTACATTTGGAAATTCATCTTGTATTTCTCCTTATGCAAGTTCTCCAAAGCAAATCCTTGAAAGTTGATCCACTATTGCATGTTTCTATCCTAGTATTATTACCACTCAAAACATGAACTCCTATAATGTGATGAGCCACCTACTCACTCGTCCACATATTGTTGATTTGTTGACTAAATATAGCAACATCTAGTGATCTACATAGAAGGCAAATGGGTTGGCTAGAATATAGTAGCAAAAATTTTGTACTACATAGACCATTCCCAATGCTTCTCATTCTGTGGTGCTATAGTTCTTTTTCACCTTAGATAACAACCAATTTTCAAAGTAGATGGGTTGATCTAGTCCAAATTGTCCCTATTGATCTAAGGCAAATTCAATCATAAATTTTGATGCATCGACATAAACATGGAATTTTTTTCCCAATTTGGATATACCAAAATGGGTGCCTTCACCTAATGTACCTTGAGTTCTTCAAAATCCTCTTGGTGTTCCTCTGCTCACTTTAAATGAACACTCTTATATGTAAGAGCATCTAGTGAATAGGCAATTTATGCATAATTTCTTATGAACCTTCTGTAGTATCCCATTGTTTCTAAGAAGGTTTTCATAGAGCTTACATCATGGGGTTCTTCCATCAGCAATATCACGTATATTTTATCTAGATCCAAATTTAGAACTTCTTGATAGACAACATGTCCCAGTAACTTTCCATAAGGTACAAACAATACATATTTTTTTGGGTTTAGTGCTATTCTAGGTTTTTGGCACAACCCCATACATTCATCCAATGCCTTTAAATGCTTGATTGTTCTGTCGTATAGGGATCAATCATCCAAAAAATCTTTGAAGTTCCTTGTGGATATTTTATCAAAGATAATAAGATGATCCTCTAAAAGGTAGCAAGTGTGTTACATAATCCAAATGACATTCGATTGTATGCATATATGTCTTTTTCTACTATGAAGGTAGTTTTCAACTTGTCCTCCGCAATACTGCTTTGATTAAAACCCAAAAATCCATCCAAAAATGAATAGATTTTATGCTCAACTACCTCTTCCAATTTTGAGTCTATGAATGGGATTGAAAAGGGATATTTTATAGTTATGATATTTAAGCTCCAAAAATCCACATAAATCCATATTTTGTTCACTCCTCTTTTTAAGGTGATTACTATTGGTGACACCCATTCGTTTGTCGTAACTTTAAAATGATGCCAACCTCCAATATTTTCTCAATTTTAGCATTCAACAATGTTATGTACTTTGGGTTCATCCTGTACGGATGTCTCTTGACTGGTTGCACACCCTCAATCAAGGGTATCTTGTGTATGCATAGTTCTGGTGGTATCCCCTTCAAGTATTTATAAGTCCATGCATACATGTCCTTGTACTTAATAAAGCTTTTAAAAGCTACTAGTTCTAGTGTAGGATCCTAATAATATCCATATTTTATCATCTTTTCTTTTCCATCCTTGCCAAGGTTTACCTAAACCATCCTTGGTTCTTCATATTTCATCGACTTTGATTCTTCAACCGCCTTGAGTACATCAATGGGATGAACTAGTTTATCTTCAATCACCGCATCACCCATAGTGTATTCTACGAAGTTATTTAGAAATATGTACTTTTTATTCTCTTGGTCCTTCCTTATTGCTGATTATTTTTACTGCTTTAGCCTTATTTCGGTTCCTTCTTCTCTTCATCTTGGTTTTCATATTCTGCATGGATGCATAAGCACTACAGTGTGAATACTTCAAAATAATTTATTTGCCAATGAAGTAGTCCTTTGTTGTTGTCTCGTTCATCTTATGTGCAATCCTCCAACTATAATACTCTTTCTTCATCAAGTGTATATCATGTTTCATTGTCTGATGATGAACTTCTTGATGCATTTGAGGTTGCAATATCCTAACTTGCAAAATGATATTTGAGATTTATAATGTACTTATATTGCCCTTTCTTGAATGTAAGGTACTCTTTTTCCCAATTATGATTTACTTTCACCATCCATAGACATCCACATCTAAGCAATGCATCATAAGTAGGTTTTTTCATTTCTATTATCATGAAATCCAAGGTGAAGTCTTGTTTCACTATCTGTACCTTTGTATTTGTCAGTAAGCCTTTCATTTTCATTCCACACTGATAAGCTCCATACAATCTAAAATTTTGAGACTATAATGCTAGTGCTCCAATACTTTTCCATGTATTCTCTAGCATTACATTGACACTTGACTCTCCATCTACAATTACTTGGGTCACATTGTGATCCAATGTCTCCATATGGATCAAATTTGGTTTCTTTTCAAATTCAATCATCAATATTGTGGGGTCGATATATTGTTCTTGTTGTTGAGTAATATTACATTTTTGGTACATGTTAATGTACCCCGATGGTACCTTCATGGTACATTTGTAAATATGTAATAGATTACGATTGAGTCCATAGTTTAGAGTGTGAATTATATTTCACTTTTATGTAAGTGTCAATATGCAATAAATGCACAAGTGTCATGTAAGTTAGAGTGCAAGTGTATATTGACAGAATGTGTACAAGTTTTGTGTATGTAAGAGTGTAAATATGCAATTTGAGGATGTGCACAAGTGTCCTACATTAGGAGTGCATGTAGAAGTGTAAGAGCCATGTAGATGTGTGCAACTATATTAGAGTAAAGTTTACATGAATATTCTTGTATGCAAGTGGTAAGATGACAAGCCAAAGGTCATGAGACTTGTCATATGGAGAGCAATAGTCAAGTACTTGAATATTTACATTACTATGGATATATTATGGAGACAATACTCCATGAGAAGGCAATACAAAGAATCAAAGAAGGAGATATATTTGTAAGAGATCTAGTTTGGAATAAATCTTGTATACATTTTGAGCAATTAATATTGTAAGTTTTCTTCATGCATAGTTCATGAATGACATAGGCCATTTACATTCATATTTTTGTATATAAATTAATGTCATTGTTTTATTACATAGGTCTTGATATACATATTAATTTTATCATTCTACTCAACTTATTATTATTTTGATATTTGATATTGATGCTATTTTATATTGGGACTTTTGATATTTTGTGGTAGTAAGGCTTAAAAAGCCAACACTTGCTTGATGTTGGAAACTTCTCATACTTCTTCTACTTTATTTGTCTTCATCATTTCTCTTACTGTGGTATATAATTATGGTAGTGCACCAAGTAGATTGGGCAATTTTACTTCCATGGCCATTCTTAGTACTTTTGTTAATAAATGTTCATGTTAGGAACCTACTACAAAAATAAACACACTCACACAAATACGAAAAACAAACATATATGCTCACAAAAAACTATGGAAATAAATTGCAGAAAAGGAACAATTTCACAATAGCACTAAATCGTAAGCCTCTCCGAGGGGGAAACCTCCTTCAAAACTTCATTCAATTATGCAAAAATATACATACAATACTTCACCTCATAGTTTTAAGGAATTCTTCTAGCACCTAACTCCCAAGGTTGTATTACATGCAAAATGACACCTGGGCTAGAATATCCTACCTACAATCAGTTACATTCATGAAAAATGGATACATAGAAGGGTGTCATTTTGCTAGATATTTCTTAATACAAAACTATAGTAAAATATTACAAAATATTAACATGAGTGTTACCCATGTTCCACAAGGACTATTACATCAATGTGTTAGGATTGGATCCTAACATAACCTTCCCCTTCAAGAATATTTGTCCTTAAAGTTGAAGGTGAAGAAATTATTGCTAGAGTTGTTGAAGAGGTTCCCATGTTGCATCTTCTTGTTGTAATCCATGCCATTGTACCAAGTCATTTGTGATAATACGTCGACAAAGGGTACATGATATTTGATCAAGAATACATTCAGGTTCAAGAAGGATGGACCCTTCCTCATCCAACTATAGAAGTGTAAACTGCACCTGCACCTTGTTGCCAATAACTCCTTAAGAGATACACATGGAATACTAGATTAAATTTGGAGCTAGACAAAAGGGATAGTTTATGCGTTGTTGCCCCAAGCCTATGCAATACTTGATAAGAACCATAGTATTTGGCAACAATTTTTTGATAACCACGCAATTAAAGATATGATTTTTTGTATGGTTGTAAGCAAATAAATACCATGTCACACATAAAAAATCTATGTTTGATATAGTTTTGATCTGCTTGCTATTTCAAATGATTTTTAGTCATGTCCAAGTTGAGCTTGATTTGGACAAGAATGGAGTCATGCTAGCAAAGAGTGGAATCCACCGCATGAACCTTAGAGCTTCCTGAAAGGTAAGAAGTTGGAGTTGGTGAAATATGACTATAAATTGCTTCAAATAGAGTCACCTTCATTATAGAGTTATAGGTGATGTTATACCACCATTTGGCAAAAGGAATCGACTTAGCCCAATGAGTAAGATGTTCAAAAGTGGAGCAAAAAAGGTAGGTTTTTTAGTATTTATTGAAAATTTTAGTTTGGCCATCAATTTGAGGATGGTAGGTCAAACTCATCTTGAGATGTATCCCCTGCAACTTGAACAGTTCCTACCAAAGTGATTGGTGAAGGTAGGATCCCAATCAGAGATAATGAATTTAGGAATCCAATGGAGATAAGATATGGATTCAAGGAAGAGTTGGGTGATAATGGATGCAGTATAAGGATGTGATATGAAACAAAAGTGAGCATACTTTGAAATACGATCCACTATCACTATAATAACAATTTTTCTTTTGAATTTTAGTAGCATGTCGGTGAAATCCATTTATATATTGGTCCAAACCTGCTCAATAATGGGAAATGGTTGTAGTATCCCTAGAGAACTCATAGTTTCACCTTTCATGCATTGGCAGTGATCACATTCAGCCACAAACATTTGGATATCCTTTTTCATAGGATATTTGGTTTAGGTAGAATCTGAATGACTAGCTATGGGAGAAGTATGCATTTCTTGAATGAGGTGGTCCTTGATTGGAGACTAAGACGGTATAACCAAATGGTCATGAAATTGTAAATCCTAATCATCCCAAGCATATCTAGGCTGGGAATGAGGATCCTCTTTAAGAGTGTGTATGAGAATTTATAATGAGGAATCCTTGTCCAAATTCTCACGAAGTTGATGAATCCATTGCATAAGGGAAGTGGAAATAACATGTAATATGGCTTGATCTTCATGGAGATAAGACAAGGAACCTACCACCACATTATCTTTGCCTTTATTATAAGATATGTCATAGTCATACCTAATTTGGAGATCCATTTTTGTTGTTTTGGAATAGCCATCCTTTGTTATAAAAAATATTTTAGACTTTGATGATCAGTTTTAATGGAGAAATATCGGCCAATGAGATATGGATTCCAATAGGTGACCGCATGTCAAATGGCAAGAATTTCCTTCTCATAAGTGTATTTCCCTAAATTTTTAGGGGAGAGTGCTTTGCTAGTGAAGGCCAATGGTCGATCCTTGTACATAAAAATAGCCTTAATGCTCATGCCCAATGCATCACTCTCAATGAAAAAGGGTTTAGAAAAATATGACATTGCCAAAACAAGGGTGGTGGTCATAGCACACTTCAAATAAACAAAATCCTCCTCGACCAATTCAATCCACACAAAATAATTTTTACTCAACATGGTTGTCATGGGATTTGCTATCTTGCCATAATTTTCCACAAATTTTTTATAATATCTTGTAAGATCCAAGAATAGTCCCTTCAATGTATGAGGTTTAGGTCAATCTTGAACTTCCTAGATTGTTTTAGGATCAACTTGAACTCCCTCCTTATTGACTATGTACCCTAAATATTTAACCTGCTGGCCAAAGAAACTTTTTGATTGCTTGACATAAATTTGATGATTAGACAATAGTTTGAGGGTTTCATATAAATGGTGGAGATGATCCTCCCATGCGCAGCTGTAAATCAATATGTCATCAAAAAAGACTAAAATAAATTTGTGAATATAAATATAAAAACAAAAAATTCATCGAACTCTAAAAGGTGGAAGGTGCATTGGTCAAACCAAAAGGTATGAAAAAAACTCATAATACCCTTCATGAGTTTGAAAATCTATTTTTGGAATATCTTCATTCTTAATGCAAATTTGGTGATAGCCCGACCGCAAATCCTATTTGGAAAATACTTAGTCCCATTCAACTCATCAAGTAGTTCATCAATTATAGGAATATGGAACTTATCCTTAATAGTTATTTTGTTAATATCCTAGTAATTCACACACAAGTTCCAAGTGTCATCCTTATTTCGTACTAGCAACACTAGTGAAGAATAGGGACTAACACTAGAACAAATAATACTAAAAGCTCAAAGTTCCTGCATAATTTTATCAATTTTTTTTTTCTAAGCATAAGCATATCGGTATGGATGAACATTAGGAGGTAGACTACCAGAAAAAAGTTGTATTGCATGATCATGTGAGCATTGAGGAGGAATTACCTTGGGTTCCTCAAAGACATGAGCATACATGTTTAATATACCCTATAATTATTATGGATGATTAGACTCCCCTTGTCCAGGGGCTATGATAGCAAAAAGTTGAGGCACCATGCCATGGGAAGAATTTTTTAACAATTTCTTCATTTTTTAAAGAAATAAACTAAATTGCTCCTGCCTTTATACCACAAAAATTATATTCTTTCCTATATTGAATAAATTTCATCTAAAATTCTACAAAATCACATAAGACTAGTCCTAACATCCTCAACTATTGTGCTCCCAAAACTATATCACACCCTCCTAAGGGTAATGCAAACATGTTGTACTTGATATTATAGTCCCCAATTTTTAATTAAACGTTACGATATTTTTCTTGGCATGTTAGCAATTATGACTTCGAAGGAATTTCATGTGGTAATGTAACAATTTCCCTATTTTGCTACACATAGATCAATAAAATTATGTGTACTACTAGAGTCAATCAAAATGATGACCCTTTGTCGCTTGAAATGGCCAACCACCTTCATGGTTTTGGAAGTGGATACTCTTGCTAGCACATGTACAAAAAAATTTGGTTGGGTTTCCTCTTTATTGATTGTCTAGTCTGTGGGTTTTGTTTCTTGAGGATCCTTATCCTCATCAAAAGATTTTGTAGTGGTAACTTTGTCCATATTGAGCAAGTAAAATATTTTTTGCACACACCTATGCCCTCTAGAGTATTTTTCATCATAATTGTAACATAACCCTTGTACATTTCTATTCTCCATATCCTCATGACTCAATATTATTATAGGTGGAAATTTAGTAGTAGGATTTGGTATTCTTGGTCAAAAAATATGGCTTAGATGGAGGAAATATAGAAGTTCAATCAAGAACCTTGAATTTATCTTCCATCAATTTTGCCAACTGTATGGCCTATGGTAGGGATATAGGTCACAACAACTTAACCTCAGCCCTGATGTCATCTTACAATCCACTCACAAACTAACTTTGGAAAGAATTGACACTTAGACCTGTGGTTCGATAGGTAAGTTTTTCAAATTGAACTTGGTATTCTTGAATGGTTGATGTTTTTTTGAGATTGAAAAGGGATCCGGTAAAATCTTCAAACTCACTAGGACCAAAGTGAGTGAGTAGACATTGCCCAAATTTGGACCAAAAAAGTTTAGGTTCAGTCTAAGTCGTAAAAACCAATGGAGTGCATTTGATTCAAAATTAAAAGAAGCAATGGTCAACCATAGGAAATGATCAATATTATGAAGAGTTAAATATTGTTCTACCTTACAAATCCACCTCTCAGAATATTTTCCATCAAACTTGGGAAATTCTAATCTAGAAAACCTAATTTTGTTGTGAGTTGGTATAATTCATTGGTGGTTGTTTGTACCAATTTCTTCTTGGCCATGTTGATATGCGAAACCAGTAGGGACTCAACTATTTAATTCAACCTTCATTTAATTTTTTGCAAGGGAGATGACAATCATAATTTCCTATATTGATTAGAGTTATGACTATATTACCTGTAGGTTTTTGTTAAGTGAATCCCATATTTTTATGCCCATAGCATCCACTTTGGATTGAATATCCCTATCTAATTCTTGTTGTCGAGTACCCCCAACCATAATTGAAGGTTTGTATCCCTTTTTGTGGAACTTACTAAAAATAGAAAGGTGGGTTTAGAAGTTACTATTTTTAATAAGGGTCTAAAAAATGGTTTGGGTTTTGATTATCAAAATGATCAGCTTGAAAAGACAACCACAATGAGCTATTTACCACAACACCAATTTTGAGCACTTTTGAATTTTTTTATATTGTTGTTTTGACAAGTCTACTGGTGTGGTCATTTTTCTCTAGAGGTTTGGTTCAAATTTTGAGTTTAGTTTTGAACACCCCTTTCTGATGGATTTTACTTCTGACTAATTTCTAACACTATTCTATCCCCTGTCTAATTCTAACTTTGTCATAAATATTCCCTATTTATTTTGTTCTGACTATCCCAAGTAACTATTCTAACTTTATAGGTAATCATTTTGATTGTCAGAGGTAACTATTATGACACTAATATCTTGACAACCTGTAATAACTGTTATTGATGAAATTCCCTAGCTATAACTGACTCTGACCCCCCATTGCCCCTGTTTTAGACTCTAATAATTTTGTATTATTTATTTTGCATGTAGGAACTCTGGAATAGGGATGTCTTCTTCATATGCTCAACTTCTATGAAGGATATGGTAATAGGTTTGAATTTTTGGTTGTAGGTTAATCAAAACATAATGAGTTAGATGAACAAACTTTTTTGCAGGTTTAAATAAAACCAGGGTATGCTAGGAAAAGGTGTATGTAATACCCATAGGCCCTCTGTTATACAACAATGATGAACAATAGTGCTCTAACCAATATTTTAGATCATTACCCAAGGAGGATTCCACACATACGCTTGAGAACACTATCTACCTCTCTGAAAATACAAGAGGTTAATATTCCCTAACGTTGTGTTTGGTGGACTATGGATAATACAAAGCCAAAATTGTTCCTAGGAATAAAGTTTTGTTTAATCCTAGATGTTCTCCCGATATACCTAAATATACGTAGGAACTCAATTCTATGTGCGAGTGTTGTCTGATGTCTAGGTACTGGATATTGATCACCCCTCACTTCATTAGATGTTTTATGGGATTTATATCTTAGCCAATAACGACAACTCCTTCACGATATTTTAAAACATTAGGCATAGGATTTCTAACCCACTCAACTACTATGGAAAAAAACTATATATTTTTTTGTTGGTTTTTTGTTTTTTCTTATTACTAATAAGGAAAATTGGTAAAAAAAACATGAAAATCTTATACCTAACAGTCAAAATGGTAGAAATCGTCAAAGTCGCAGTAGAAAACAACCTTGAAAAGTGTTTTGATACGACCTGTTAGGAACCTACTATTAAAAATAAATACACACACAAATACAAAAAATAAACATATATGCTCACAACACACTATGGAAATAAATTGTAGAAAATGAACAATCTCATAATAGCACTGAATAGCAAGCCTCTTCGAGGGGACAACCTCCTTCAATAATTCATTCAATTATGCAAAAAGATACATACAATACTGCACCTCACAATTTTAAGGAATTATTCGAGCATCTAACTCCCAAGGTTAGCTTAAATACAAAATGTCACCCAGGCTAGAATCTCCTACCTACAATCAGTTACATTCTTAAAAAATGGTTACATAGAAGGGTGTCATTTGGCTAGATGCTTCTTAATCCAAAAATATAACAAAATATTACAAAATATTAACATGGGTGTTACCCACATTCCACAAGGACTATTACATCAATGTGTTAGGATGGGTTCCTAACAATTCCATTGATGTTTGTTTGCTTAATGTCACCTTTGACTTTTTTAGAGCTTTCTCTTGGAGGAATTTCCCTTGCTTGTCCTTCTTAATATCCTACTTCACCATATCATGGGATTCCTTCCATAACCCCTTTTCTTTGGTAAGGTTTAGGTACTACTCCATATTTCAAGCTTGAGTTCTTGTTATCGCTAGTACTTGCTTTTCGTACTTGATTTTTGTACTTGCTTTGTTTGGGAAATTTGCTTCCTTGTGGTTACCCAATCCACACCATCTAAACATATGAGTGGTATTATTTCCATTTAAATTTCTTTCATTCTATGGTTTAGGATAACTTTTCACAAAATATCCCCATTCTTGGTGATTTTGGTATTGTATGATTGGTCTTCCATCTGAATCATACTGAAGTCGACTTTGACCTCCTTGTCTTCCTCCTTGATGGTTATTTCTATACTTACCACTTGTCACACCTTGTCCAATTCTTAAAGTATTCACTGGTTCTTTCTACTGCACCATTATGGTTTAGTGTCTTGCTCCCTTCAAGTTAAATGGATAATATGAGACTACATGTCCTGCTATATCACATATATTACAATACATATTTTTAGGATAATTGACATTCGTGTGTCCTTCCTTCTTATAGTTCAAGAACGAGATGTCCTTTTGATCCTTCCAACTTCCCCTTTCACTTCTTTCATTATTTTATCAAATTCCTTCCTAAAAGAATAGATAGTATTTTGTACTTTGTCATCAATGTTGCTATCAAAATTTTTATTTCTAGGATGCTTCACAATTTTGGTCACTATTTGTTTTACTTTGCTTTCAAAGTTCTTTGCTTTCTCCAAGGCTTCTGTGTATGTGGAATATGGTACAACCTTCATCTTCTTACTATATTTGGGTAGTAGCCCATCAATAAACCATATTTTTACTAGTCCATCGACTAGTGGTATATGTATTTTGTCAACTAGTAATTTTAATATATTATAGTTTTTGACATATTCATCTAAATTTTGCTTTGTAGCATAAATTTTTGTTATAATTTTAGTGTATTCTTGTAACGGTCAAAATTCATTTATAAATTCATGTTGCATAACATCCCATTGTCCAAAGGGTTGCATAATTTCTCTCTTCAAGTACCATTTAAATGCCATTCCTCGCAATGTGGTAAGGAAAAAATTGCAACCATTCATTTGATTGTGTTACTCCATTTGCTTTCCATATGGTGGTGCAAGTACCAATGTACCTTGTTGGATCTTATTTTTCCTCTCGAGTAAAGGGTGGGAATTTTTGCTTACCTGCTCTATTTGTGACGTACTCCATTAGGTCTCATTTGATATCTTCATCACTTGAGGATGGCTCTTGTGGAATTCTATCCCACTCTTTTTCAATCATTGGTGGCTTGACTTATTATTATTTCTCTAGTGCCTCTCTTCAAAAAATAGTCTTCATCCAGATTCTTGTGCATCAATGCTTTGTGGCCTCCTTCATGAGTAAACAATATTTGATTCCAGTATTCCTTACCAAGGGCCCAAACTTGGTTGCACTAGTGGAAAACTTCCATATTTTGCATCCATTGGAAAATTCATCTTTGTTGGCTTAGGTTTTACCATCTACTCTTTGCTTGCTATGTTAGCTTCTCCTGCTATGCAAATATTCTCCTTGATTATTTGATCTTGCACCTCATTCTCTATTGTAAAAAACAATTTTTGCCACATTTCTCTTTTAGCTCTCAAACTCTCATCGTCCAGGGGGTTCCACACTCTCTCTACTTGTTATGTAAACTCATCTCTACTTTGTATTCCTGGATTCACCAGTCTTGCATTCTCCCCATCGGTTGCTCTGTAGTTTGTATTTTATTTCATCATTGTCATCCTTGCAACCTTGAATTTATCATTCACCTCCTTGTTTGTCACACTCATTTCTTCTTATCAATCTAAACTTGCTCTAGGCAATGATGCCAAATGTAGATAATGATGAGGATTCTTGGGATGAGGGAATGGTAGTTAGTGGAATGATAAATAGAAATGTTTCATAGAGGAATATATCTATGATGATAGGAACTAAATGACTACAGTACAACTTAGATGATAGTTTTCTAACATCGATTGGTATATCGGTACAACTTTAGATGACAGCTTCCTATGATGACATATCCATGACGATTTCAGTCTTGAAAACATCTTCTAATACAATGTTTGAATAGCAAAATGCCTTGATAAACTAAGTCTAGAAAAGCAGTAGATACAAAATCAAAGGAATAAATAAGAAGATAACAGATAAACACATAACACAATATTTCACCTGGGAAACCATTATGAAAAAACCCAACATAATAATATATCCGTATTGTATAAAATTAACCATCTCCAATACAATAATGTTCATCTCTCATATCTCTTCAAACCCTGATGCAAGTGCAATTAAATAAAAACACAAGAAAAAAATTTATAATACCATGGGAAAAAACACCATGGGTTCATATATTTAACCCTAAACAACCCATATGGATCTCAAAATATCTTAAGAAACCCTAAAAATTCTATCAAGGGCTACCACCCTTAAACCTCGATAAGGATACATGGAGAATGTCCACTACATTTTAAAGTTAACCCCGCTAGAATAACATGGAAAATATTCAACATATTTCCAACATTCTCCCACTTGTTGAATAATTTCCATAGGGGTCAAAAACTATCATTGCTAACTGTCAAGGGCAACCATACCCATAGATCTTCTACACCAAGGATATTTTTGAGCAAGTACAACCTTTGTTAATGAATCAACAACATTATTCTCTATACCAACTTTATCCAGCATCTCTTTATTCCCTTCAACCATATCTCTCACAAAATGGTACTTTATATCAATATGTTTTGATCAATCATGAAAACTAGGATTGTTGGCCAAAAATATTGCACTCTGACTATCACTATCAATTCTCATAACCTTCTACTTAATACCAAATGTTGAACATAACCTATATAGCTACACTACTTTTTTATATGTATGAGTTGTTGCAATGTACTTTACCTTTGTTATGGATAAAGTAACCACTAGTTGCTTTTTACTCATACAACTTACTACCCCTCCAAATAGTCTGAACACATAAGCACTTATGGATCTTCTCTTGTCTAGATCTCCAACCCAATTAGCATCCATAAAACCTTGTAGAATTACAATATTACTATCTCCATTTTTTCTTGGTAACATATAGCATAGTCTAAAGTTCCACACAAGTATCAAAAGATCCTTTTCACAATAATATAGCGTTCCTTTCTTGGATTATACATATATCTACTAACTACTCCCACTTCATGTGCAATATCAGGTTTAGTGCAAACCATTACATACATAAAACTACCAATAGTACTAGCATAAGGAACATGATGCATTTCTTCAATTTTCTTATCTATTTTAGGACATTGTTTAGTAGATAACTTTTGACCAATAGGATATGGAGTACATACTGGTTTACAATCATGCATCCTAAACCTCTGTAATATCAAATCAACATATTCCTTTGATTTAACCACAACTTTCTATTTGCACGATCCCTTATTATTTCCATATCCAAAATAAAATTCTCAACACCCAAATCCTTCATGTCAAATTCAAAAGATAACTAAGATTTTAGTAACTTTATCATCTCCTTATTGTTACCAACTAACATAATGTCATCCACATACAAAATAAGGATAAAAAAATATTTACCTTCTTGTTTAAAATACACACACGGATTAGCTTTGGTTTTTCCAAGCCCAAGTGTCAAAATAAATCTAGCAAATTTTTGGTTCCATATTCTTGAAGATTGCTTCAAGCCGTAAAGATAATTTTTCAACTTGCATATCAAGTCCTCCTTACCTTTTACCCTAAATCATTATGGTTGTGACATATATATGTCTTCATCAAGTTCACCATGTAGAAATGCTATCTTTACATTTATCTGTTCTATTTTAAGATAAAAAATAGTAGAAATAGCCAACATAAATATAATTGAAGTTAGTTTAGCCACAGGAGAAAAAATATCACCAAAGTCAATTCCCTCAACTTGAAAAAATTATTTTGCTACCAAGAAAGCCTTGTACTTCTCCAAATTTCCTTCTACATTATACTTCTTGAATACCCACTTACAACCAACTGGTTTTCTTCCAAAGAGTAATTTCACCAAGTCCCACATCTTATTTTTATCCAAGGACTCTATTTCTTCCTCCATAGCCCTTTTCCAAGAATTATTATCACTTGACTAAAGTGCCTCCTTTATAGTCTTGGATTCTTCATTAGTAACTAATATATTAAATACTGAATAAATATTTGAAGGGCTATACCTTTCTGGGAGTCTTCTCACTCGATCTAATCTCCTCAAACTTGGAGTTCTAGGTTCTGCATCTTTAGCTTCCTCCTCACATTCTTCCTCTAAATTTTCCTCTTCAAACTCTCTTTGTAGTTCATCTTCTTTTGTAGCACTAGGTTCTACCACAGGTTCTTCCTCCTATTCCAATTTTACTTGAAATATTTTAGGTTCTTTTCTTGGTTGCATTTCCTGTTTTGTAACCCCTTTTGTTTCTCTAAATATCACATTACGATTGTAAATAATCTTCTGTGTTTCTATATTCCACAACTTATATCCTTTAACACCAATACTATAACCCACAAATATGCATTTTTCATATTTATAGTCTATCTTAGTCCTTTTCTCTTTTGGGACATACATATAAGCATCACAACCAAAAACCCTTATATGACTAAGAGAGGGTTTCTTACTAGTCCACACTTTTTGTGGAGTCTTGTCCACCAAAGTAGAGGTAGGAGATATATTGATGAGGTAACAAGCAGTTAACACGGCTTCTACCCATAATTTCCTTTCTAAACCTGCATCACTTAGCATGCTTATGGTCTTATACATCAATGTTCTATTCATCTATTATGCAACTCCATTCTATTATGGATTATATAGAGTTATTTTCTAGATTTCTATTCCACAATCCTTGCAAAATTGCTCAAATTCATCAGATAAATACTCACCACCATTATCACTACTTAAAACCTTTATCTTTTTCTCTATCTAATTTTATACAAGAGCCTTAAACTCTCTAAATTTATTGAAAACATCATATATGTTTCTTAAAAAATATACCTGGGTCTTTCTTGAAAAGTCATCTATAAATGTAAACAAAATGGATAGATTTACCTAACGATGGTACTTTTGCAGATCCAAACACATCATTATGAACTAGATGTAAAATTCCTTAATATCTTGTAGCACTTCTAGGAAACTTGGCTCATGTTTACTTTCCAAAAACACAATGCTCACAAAAATCAAAATTTAATGGGGAATCATAAATTCATTCAACCATACCTTTCATTTTTAATGTTCAAAGGCCTTTCTTACCAATGTACCCCATGCGTTTATGCCACAACATTGTCTTCGCTACAAGAATACTTGGAGTCACTTCTACCGTATTATTCTCCTCTACAACTAAAGAGTTATTGCAATCAATACTTATAGTGCTAGCCTCAAATCGAATAAAGTTCTTTTATGAACTCCCCTTGCCAACACCAAGACTCCATAAACTATATTGCAACTATTCTTATTGACTACCACAGTCACACCCACATCATTCATCTTATTCATCAATATCATATTCCTTGCCAAACCCGAAATATTCAACACACCAGGAAGGGTTTTAATTCTTTCATTTTTTAACCTCAACTTGACTCTTCCTCAACCTATTATTTTATATGTTGAATTGTCTCCCAAGAAGACTTCACCTCCATTTATCTTTTCATATTCATAGAACCCCTCCCTATGAGGATTCATATGAAAGGAAGCACTTGAGTCAATCAACCATGAGTCATGGCATTCACTTGAGCATGTTGTAGTTAATAATAAATCCCTTGAATCTTCATTTTTGGTCTTTATTTTTGCAAAAAATTTCTTCATCATATGATCAACTATTATCAACCTTTCTAGATCTATAATCTCTTTTATAATGCCATGTTTTACCATACTTCCATCATTTCCTCTTTTCTGAAGCAATAGATTTACCCCTAGAACTTGATTTTCTTTCTCCTGATTTCTTTTTATTTCTTTCTTGAGAACGACCTCTCATAACCAAGGCATACTTCTAATGATAATACTTAAAATATTTCATCTAATTTTCTTAGATAGCAATGTTCCTACTATATCCTCTACTTTCAATGTAGAAGTAGTATTGGTGATAGCCATAACTAGGTTATCCCACAAATCAGTTAATGAACAAAGTAAAGTAATACACTTTTCATCTTCATCTATTTTTACTTCAGTAGAGTTTAATTGACTTACCACAATTTTAAAATAATTTACATGTTCAACCATAGAGACACCATAATTCATTCAAAATTAATACAACCTCTGAAAAATAAAGAGTTTATTTACCAACGACTTTGTCTAATACAAAGTTCCCAACTTAACGCATAATGACTTTGTCATGGTCTCTATCGATACATTCAACAATACCAAATCAGATAAGCACAATTTGATAAAATTCCTTGCCTTCACATCTATCTTCAACCAATCCTCATCTATCATTGATGTTGATTTTATTCTTAAAACCTCAATTCATTGATCTCTATCAACTAACAGACCCTCCATCTTGAGTTCCATACCTCAAATTTTTTTCCATTAAAATTTGTAATCTCTACCTGTGTGCTTCCTGTCATTTTCCTTCATCCAAATTCTTTCGTGTACAAATTCCACTCAAGAAATAATTTATCATAGGGTTGAAACCCTTACTCCTTAAACAAAGCTAAATAACCTAGATCTGATACCAAATGAAGAGAAAAAGGCTCCAATAAACTAAATATAGAAAAATAATAAATATAAAATCAAATAAAAAGAAGATAACAGATACACACATAACATAGTATTTCACCTAGGAAACCCTTACAAGAAAAACCCAACACAATAATATCTCCTTATTGTATAAAATTAATTGTCTCCAATACAATAATGTTCATATCTCATCTCTCTTCAAACCTTGATGCAAGTGCAATTAAATAACAACACAAGAACATATTTTATAATACCATGGGCAAAAAACCATGGGTTCAAATATTTAACCCTAAATAACCCATATAGGTCTAAAATTAGCTTAAGAAACCCTGAAAATTGCATTATGGAGAGTTTCTAGTACATTTTAGAGTTAACTTCACCAGAATAACGTGGAAAATATTCAACATGATGACATATGGTTTGACAACATGATGACACTACTTATGATGACATTGCACTTAATTATAATCAACATGTTGGCATGATGACTCTTCACATGACAACATTGCACCTGACGATAGTCAGCATATCAACCCTTCCTGATATCAGCAACTTATTGACAAGTATGTTGGCAAATGCTTAGTCTATGTTAGCATCGACTCCTATAACTCTACTTGCTAGCCTGAAGATGACGTGGATTTTATCTTCACCTAAGCAATCCTACCTGTAACACTTACAACATGGAGATATGCATCTATCATAACACCGACATCAATGGAGATATAATTGGTACAAGTGAATGAGTTTACATTATCATTAGAATAATGTAAAATTACAATTTGTGACTGCAACAATGCTACGCCCAACCTTACGCTATAAAATTTTATCATCTCTCCCTCGTACATACTTACTTATGAATGCAATGGATAGATATTGAATTGTAAGGGGTCTATTTATCCTTTGGTCCTAGTAGTTATCAAAACCACTTCAAGGTTACATGACAAAACTACCAGAACTACCTATTCTAAATAACCTTAATCAAAATGATAACATAAATGTTAATTTTTTACAATTATGGATGCATTTACATCATACCTAAATTTCCAAACATTTTATTTGACCACATTAAAATTCATTTTGACCATATTTTTATTACATTTCATTTGGTGTAAAATGTGTAGACCCTTTTACAAACAATTCCATGTTTTCTTAGTGTTGTTGTCTACAAAGTACATATTGGAATTGTTCTCATACAACATGGGTATCGGGTTATCTATAATAATGAAACAATCTACCATCATGTATCCCTTTTCTATCAAATTACCATGGTCTACCTAAAAATATATGACATGCATCCATCGACCTGATGTCACATAGAATTATATCCTTATAAGAACCAATATAAAAATTCACCTTGCATTATTTGGTTACCAAAATTTGGTGTCCATTTATTAACCATGACACTTTGTAATGATTTGCATGCTCAATTCTCTTCAAGATAAGTTTCTCCACCATATTTGTTGATACCAAGTTGTTTGTGCTTCCACTATCCACAATCACCTTACAACATTTACCTCCTGATATACAAATCATATTGAACAATTTCCTTCTTTTTTTAGCTTCATGCACCTCCTTGGCTAGTTTTAATAATACTCTTTTTATCATAAGTGACTCTTCTTGTTCTGGTTTCTCCATGTGCTTTGGTGAGGCAATACTCACTTGTGTAATATGGTTATGGGATTCCTTTCCATACCCACTGATCTGGTGTTCTTGAGGGCACTCATAGGTTCTATGTCCTTCTAAAAATATATAGTACTATAACACTTGCCAAAAAAATCACATCCTTTACCTCTACCAAATCCATCTCATCCTCTTGATTACTCACCCTTTTCCAGGGTACCTTGATTGTAATTATTTGTTTGCAAGAAGTTTTATCCTCCATCCCAATCTTGTTGACCTCTTTCTCCATTGAACTATCATGTTCCTCTCAAATATTATCCTCTTTCTCATGCATTATTTTATTTCTTATGGGTCAACTTCTCTTTCGCCTTGAGTGTATATTGATATGTCTCCTCAACCGTTTGAATTTGAATCATACCAATTTTATCTTTTATGGATAGCCTTAGCCCATTTATGTATCTTGCCATTTTATCCTTATCATCTTCAACATGGATTTACTCACATAGTCATTTTATAGAATTCTTGCATATATTCTTTCACTCCTAACTCATTTTGCTCGAGGTTATGTAGTCTTCTAAACAAGCCAATTTGATAATATGTAAGCAAAATTTTAGATTTTAGTTTGGAAACAAACCTATCCCAAATTTGAATTTTATCCCGGCCCTTTTCACTATCTCTCCGTTTGGACATGATCCCACAAAATCAAGGCATATTCCTTTAGTCGTGTGTAGGCCAATTTAACTTGCTTTGAGTCCACCATAGATTCATAGTTAAATAATCTCTCCATTATTTTATCCAGTCTATCAACTCTTTTGAGTTTAGACTTCCATCAAAATTGGGTGTATCCATATTTGATTCACTTCCCATGCTAGAGATTACCTAAGTCAATTGTTGCTCTATTTCTTCTCCTTGCTCCTCATCTCAATATTTTGGGTGACTAGTCTTCTCTCCTTCACTATCACTAACCTCCTCAAGATGAACATCTCTCCTTTAGGTAGTCTTAATCGCATCTAACCTAGTTGTGATTCCTCTTAACATTTTAGCTATATCTATTGGTCAATGCACAAGACCACACAACCTCCCTATATTTTTTTATGTCATATCTCTTCCAACATGTATTATAGACCTCTAAAAACCAACTCTAATACCAAATAATGCAGTCTAAGTGGAGGAGGTCAACTGAACAACAACCTCCCGTAGAAAAAATTATACCTGATGGTACTTCATATTTGTCCAACTCTTTTGTACCTTGTTATATAGCTCCCTACATGAAAAAACTTAGATTATTTCTTACATGATGACATTCTACATGACGATACTTCCAATATGACACACACTAGTTGTACGATGATACTTGTCACAAGAAAACTCCCAAGATGACACACACTATAAAACACCTTGCATGATGATGTTCCCTTTTAGATGACTCTCACACTTCTATTTGAATCATGCTTCCACTCAATGGTGTCTTCATTTAGAATGTTTTAATACCTTATCTTCAATTGTAATACTGCACACACTAGTCCATGCAATCTATGACATACAATTCAAATAGCACAATGCATTTATCATTCAAAACATATACATAGAAGAAATTCAAGGTGGAATGTTAATGGTATTGCCAATATGCAAAATGGTTGTACATCCAATATCTTGCATCAACCCCAAATTCTTATGCTTGTCTCTACATAGACCTCCCTCTCTTTCATCTTCTTCCATTTTCTTATCTCTCAATGCACATTGCTCTTTTTTCCTCTTCTATTTTATTTTTATACACAAGATTGACAATTTATCAAAACAACTCGTCCATAGTCGTTATTAATATAATGATATTTTATATTGTATATGAGGATAAACATGAAGGTAGGTCATAGTATACATCACCGGAGCATAGATAATTATTAGTCATGAGATAGATTTAATGAAACCACCAGTAGAAAAGGAAGCTAAGCCTTCACAAAGGAATAATTTATTTCGAACTATATGTAAGGTAAGGGGAAAATATTGTAAAGTGATCGTGGAAAGTGGGAGTATGGATAATATTATGTTCAAGGATATGGTGACCAATATAGGATTGAATATGATGCATCATCCTACACCCTACAAGGTGGTGTGGTTGCAAAATAAGCATCAATTGGTAGTCAAAGAACAATGTTTGGTGAGTTTTAATATTGGTAATTATTATGATGAATTTTTATGAGATATTATGACTGTGGATGCTTACCACTTGTTGTTTGAAAGGCCTTGTAAGTATGATAAACATGGTGTCCATGATGGGATAGAAAATGCATGCACCATATGGAAGGACGAAATAAAATTTAAGTTGAAGCCATTGCAGAATAATCAGGAAGAGGTGGAATAGGAACACAGGGTAATATTTATAACAGGAAAGGAATTTCTACAGATAAAGGAAAATGAAGGTATGTGTTTGGCTATGGTAGCTAAACCAATAGATGTAAAGGGTGAGAAAAGGAAGGAATAATATTCAGAAGATATTAAAAAATTGTTGGAGAAGTATGCAGATGTTATGTCAAAAGATTTACCAAGTGTATTGCCACCTATGAGTAATATCAGCCATTATATGGACCTAATTTTGGGTTCAAGCCTACCTAATAAGCCTGCATATAGGTTGATGCCATAAGAAAATGAATAAATCCAGAGTCAAAATACAGGGTTTTACAAGCCATTGCCTATTCCGAAAAATCCATGGAAAGCTATAAGTAGGGATTTTGTGCTTAGATTATCTAGGACAATGAAAGGTATGGACTCCATATTTGTTTTTTTTGATAGATTTAGAAAAATAGTGCATTTTGTGGCTTACATAAAATGTAATGATACCACACATATGGTTGATTTATTCTTCAAATAAGTAGTGATATTACATGACTAGTCATTAAGCATTGTTTCAGATAGAGATACTAAATTTGTAAGTCACTTATGGAGAACATTGTGGAAGAAATTGGGAATAAATATCAGTTTTATTTCAGCTTATCAACCTCATACAGATGGGAAAACAGAGGTTTTCAATAGGATTTTGGGAAATCTATTAAGGTGTCTTGCAACTGACAAACCAAAATAGTGGGATTTGGTATTAGCACATGTTGAGTTTACATACAATGATTTTGTAAATAGGAGCATCAAGAAAACATCATTTTAGATTGTGTATAGATATAGCCCCAAAGGATTTTGTGACTTGAGGGATATAGTATATTTGAATCGAGGAGTGTTGATGTTGAGGAGTTTGTGGAGGCAATACATGAGATGTAGAATGAGGTAAGAAAGAGACTACAAATAAGTACCGAAAATTACAAACAATATGCATATTTGAAAAGAAGAAAAGTCAATTTTTAGGTTGAAGATGTGGTGTATGCTTACCTCAGGAAGAAAAGGTTTTTGAAGGGGGAATATAATAAGCTGAATTCAAATAAAATTGGGTCATGTAGAGTGTTGAAGAAATTCGGGGATAATGCTTATGAGATAGAATTACCGGATGGAATTGGGATTTCTCCAATATTCAATGGGGATAATGCTTTTGCATATTTGTATGCTTTTAAGGCTCCTACAGAGGATGAATACATGGAGCAAGTTGAAAAATTCCATTGGGAGAATCATATACCTAAAAAAAAAGAGGAAACAATCGAAGACATAATAGATAAGAGTGTACAAGAAGACCAGGAAAAAATATTTTTTTGAATATTTGGTTAAGTTGAGTAACATACCATTAGAGGATGCAACATGGATGAAACCATCTAAACTAGCAAATTTTGGGCACACAGTTGAATAATATCAAGCCTTGGCATGAGCAGGAGCTCATGCTAAAACTTTTCTTACCCCGGGAGAATGACGTAGGAGCTTTAAAAGGGGAATTTTTTGGAAGAATGTAGAGATATAGAGAAAATCAAAAAGGTAAATAACATTAGTTACAGGAAGAATATAGAAATATAGAGAAAAGCAAAAATAAGCTTCTATAGGAAGTAAACAATATATATATGTGTGTGTGTGTGTGAGTGAGATAGAGCAGTAGTATGAAGGGATATATAGAACACCACTGAAGCCTATAGTGAGAGAGGGAATACATGAAGAATAAAATATTGTATGTTGTATGATGCCCTTTGAATTAATACAAAAATTGTGTCTTGTTTGTATGTTGTGTACTCTGTGTGATTGGCAGCAAGATATAAACACTCTATTTTGTTTCTCATAGCCGATGCTTGCATCACATCCAAAAATAATTATCCACACACAAGAGATAAATATTATTAATACCCTTAAGGTTTGGAAACACCAATAATACTCCTTAAGGAAGGAATAACTCCATAAAATCTCCCAAGATAAGAGCACTATTGAGGTGTAATATCTCACACTTAATTGTCAATCCAGGTTAGATTTAAAGAATAGTAATCCCGTATAGATATCCACAATTCTTAATCATTGACTTTTATTCCCTTTTTCTTAGTTTTTGGCAAAAAGTAAAAGTTGCAGTAAATGAAATACTAAAATTATGCTTAAATTAAAGGATGCAATTATGAATTAATCTAGATTCTATGTGGATCCACTTTATGATTTAATAATGCATTATATGTTTATTATATTCTAAAATCTATACTATGCAATTCAATTGAATTTACATTCTAAGACTTATTCTATATTCTAACTAAATCTATAGTTTTTTAGGAGGAAGCGAGCAAGGGACTAACCATCTTGGAGTGAGCCCTACCTTCTCAAAGTTAGTATTATTCTTCTCTCATATTTCTACTCTACTCCACTTCCACAAGCTATTTTTATTAAACTAATATTTATGCTATTTAACTCATGGTCGTAAGAAAATAAAACAACTTACATAGACAAGAAAAACATGAAGAAACTATGGAGGACCCAGACTCAGACAGAGAGACCGGCAGGCTTACATCATTTGACTCACGACATCGCCACAAGGGAAGGTGGCACTGGAGGAGGTGATGCAGGGGGCTCAGACCCGGTATTTGATTGATGCTCTACTTGGTCCTTGATCCATTTTTTATGTCGACTGACCTAGATGACTGTAGCAAACAGGTATTTTTGTACATCCATTGGACTTGACACACATAATTTTATGATATCTTTGCATTATGACTTATTATGTGTATCGTTTATTGCTCATATTTTTGTTATTATTTTGTTTTATGATATGATACGATGATGATATTATGATGATTTGATGGATATGTTAGATGATAGATGATATTGAAGATGCTTAGATGGATGTGTATATGATTATATGATTTGATGATATGATGCGATGTATTTTGATGATAAATGATGAATTTATGATTGTATGCAAATGGATATTGACTATATGTTTTATGATGTGGTTTATGGATGATTAATGATTTGTTTTTGTGGATATGATGTTATTGCTAAATGCATGTTTTAACTTTGCTTTAATTGTATGCATCTAACTTATGTGATGGGATGGCATAAACGAACATGTATGCTCAAATCACTTAAAACATACGGAATGCATGTGACATTGACAATCTTAATGGGTGATACCACAGAAAATAAAAAATAATAATCATGAATTTAAATAATCAATATTATCAAAAGAATTGATTAAGTATTCATATATGAGATGTAATGGTGTGTAATGTATTTTCTTAATAATTTTCTATAAATTAAAAGATATACAGTAGTCAGTGGTTGTCTATATACTATTTCTAATATATATGCGGTATATGTCCTACTATGTTGATACCCCTTAATTTATAGAAGATGGTGTGAATGATGTTATGATTTGTTGCTGTGTAAGAATTTTTGGGGCTTTTTGAAGATTCAAACACTCTACTTACCCTATCAACAGTTGTCTATTTACCACTTAGACTTTTGAAAAGTAAGGTTTTTACCATGGACCTGGTTTTTCATGATCCTTTTGTATGAATGTGATTGTATATTTTGAGATATAAGTCAAGAATTTCCTCCGATGTAAACCAGGATTCTTTCAACCCATTGCTAAGATCGAGGATCCTCAAGTGTTCATCTCATCCTTATGTTGGACTTAGTTGGACTATACCACTAGGCAATATTGGGTTACCTAAGCTAGCTCATCCACATTCAAACATTGGTCTACAAAAATGCATGAAGCAATTGTGGTAGACATATCGTCATGCGTAAGGATTTCTCCTTCTAGTTTTGTACAATGCTAAGAATTCTAGGGATTCAAGCTTTATTCCCTTCTTTTTGGCTTCTTTTTGGCTTTGGATATTTGCTCATATTTAGTGATGAAAATCACTTCTTATTTTGATTGATTTTTTTCTTTGATCGGGGATTTTTGTAGTGATGATAATCACTGTTTATTTTGCTCATATGTAGTGATGAAAATCATTGTTTATTTTTGATTGATTTTTATTTTAGCTTTGATTTTTTTTTGTAATTTTTGATTTGTGTATCAGATTATTGCTTTGAAATCTTGACTATATGCTTGGCCTTTTGAATATGTAGTTTACTTTAGTATTTTGCTTATTTTTATTTAAGAAAGGGATTTGGATAGGGTATAGCTTGTCCTTTTGCCAATTCTTAGCAGCTTTAAACCGGTTTCATAGGGGGATAAGTAAGGAAAATCCTTTTCACTTAAGGTAACCTAGACCGCTTTTGTAGCTTTCATCTTTTCCTTGTACCAGCTAGGATTTTAGTGTTCCAATTAGTGACGAGATCTTGAATATCCAAGGCATTATCATAGCTAGAACTTACCTTCTACTAATCAAAGTGGTTTTCCTCAAAAGTTGATAAGATCACTAGGTGTGGTTGATTAATCGAAAAACCTTAGTATATTATGTATAGCAACAAATAATGGTTGTGTTAAAAAACACAATTACACATTGGTGTTGATGGATTTATGGATTTAAATGATTTTTGTGACAAACTGTGGTATCACTTGTAATGCTCTCATGACATATGCAATTGTAGTCAATATGAAAATGCAATGCAATGATGTGGATGCAAGATGTGAGATGCAATTGTTTTTGTGTTTTTGATTTTATGTTGTTTTTGTATTTTTGTTTTATTTGACCAAAGGGCTTATTATGCCTTTGGGGCTTTTGGTATTGATCCTAACCAAGCGGTTTGAATTACCCTTGGAGCTTTTGAATTGATGGGATTTGACCAAGTGGTATGAACTACCCTTGGAGATTTTGATTGATTGGTTTTGACCAAGCGGTTTGAATTACCCTTGGAGCCTTTGATTTGATTTTGACCAAACGGTATGAATTACCCTTGGAGCCTTTGATTTGATTTTGACCGTAATACTTGGATTTGATTGATTTAAGTTGTTCATTGGACTTTGATTGATTGGATTTGACCAAGCGGTTTGAATTACCCTTGGAGCCTTTGATTTTATTTTGACCAAGTGGTATGAATTACCCTTGGAGCCTTTGATTGTATTTTTGAAATTTTATGTTTTTATGCTTTGTTTTGTGTTTTTGACATATTTGAATGTTTTTGAATTTTATGGAATATTTGAATGTTTTTGTGTTTTATGTGTAAAATGCCTTTAAGTGAATTATATTGAGAGGTTCAAGCTCTTCAAAACCATCTAATGATATAAGGTGATATGCTCTAGGCCCAACTCTCTGTGAAATCATGTATGGACCTATCCAGTTTACCACAAACTTATCTCGTAGATGCGGTGATAGATTCGAATTCTATTGGTTTTCTTTGAGCACTAGATATCCAACCTTGAATTCCCTTAGGTGTAATTTACTATTGTAAGCTCGTGCAAGGTGATCTTGGTAAACATGAAGATGATCTAAAGCATTGACTCAACATTCATCAAGAAGCATCAACTGATCAAGGTGGCCTTGCCACGTAGCTTCATCATCTATGAAGTCCTTTAATGCTATGCATAGAGTCAAAATTTCTAACTCTAGTGGCATGATGGCCTCAATGCCATATACTAGTGAAAATGGTGTTTCCCTAGTGGGTGTCCATATACTAGTCTTGTATGCCCATAGTGCAAGAGGTAACTACATGTGCCAATCCTTGTGATTGTCTTGCACTGTCTTCCTAAAAATGGAGACTATTTTTTTGTTCGAGGCTTCTGCTTTCCCGTTTGAGGCATTGAAAAACTATGTTGAATATGATATTTTTTCATTAAAGCATGCACATTTTTGTTCTTGAAAGATGGCCCATTATCCGATATTATCTTAGAAGGGACCCCAAAACAACTTATGATATTATGGAGTATAAAATCCACAATCCTTGGTCTAGTTGTTGATGTTAAGGGGATCGCTTCTACCCATTTAGTGAAGTATTATGTGGCCATTATGATGAATGTGTGTTGGCCTAAGGACGAGGGTGAGATTTTCCCAATCAATTCTAGTCCCCATTGCGAGAATGGCCATGCTGCCTAGATGGGCTGCAAAGCTTGTGATGGTAAGTGTGTTAGATTTGCATGATGCTAGCACTTACTACATTTCTTGACATACTCACAATAGTCCCTTTCTATGGTGGTCCAATAGTAACCTATTCTCAACATGCACTTAACTATGGCCATGCAACTGAAATGCCCTCCACATGTTCCATTGTGAGCTTGCAAAATTGCCCAAGATGCTTCCTAGGGCTCAAGACAACGGAGTAATGCTCCATCATATTCTCATTTTTAGAGGATTTCTCCTAGCAAGATGTATCTTGTTGCTCTCTATTTGAACGTTCACCTTTTAGTATGCGACAAACCTTGAGGTACTATTCCAAGCTTTAGGAAGTCCCATAGTTGGGAAAGCCAATCGTGATAAGCCATGGCTTCTATAGAAAATATGGCTTGCCCTTCTTGTATTTTTGAGCTAGTGAACATGGATTGAGGAACAACTCTATGGTGTATGGTTGTACCACACTCCACAGGTCCTTGGATGATCAATGACCCCCAAGGTGTTGTTTGCAAGAAATATATGACTACAAAGGACCAATCCTGATTTGGCTCATGTTGATCATGTTGACTGATTCTTGATTGTCAAAAGCTTCATGACATATTGTTGAGTACGAAAGCACTTTCACATGAATGGTTGTAAAATCAGCAGACATATAATAAGGGATTAAGGATCCCGAAGAGGCCATAGTGTCTACAAATCTATTTAACGTATGAGGGATTGCCTCTATGTCATACCATTTTTGCTAGGCTAGGTAGGTGTCAACAAGTTCCTTGTAAGTCTTCAAGAGTGGGCACCTACATTGGAATAGTCCTTTGACCTAGTTTACTATGAGCAAGGATTCACCAAAGATATTCAATATTTTAATACCCATTGCTATGGTTGTTTGGAGTCCCAGGATCAATGCATCATATTCTGTATTGTTTTTTGTGCACAGGAAGTCTAGTTTAAATAATAAGGATAATGGAGCGCCCTATTGTGTGATAAAGACAATCCCTGCTCCACCTCCTTGTTCACACTTCGAATTGTCGAAGAACAATGACATGTCTCTTTCTTTCTTAGGTTCTTCAAGCTCTGGAAAATTTGATAATGCAAAGACTGCATCATCAAGCAATTATATAGTGAGAGGCTTGTTATCCTAAAGAGGCACCTCTACTAATTGATCTACTATGACTTGTCCCTTGATGGAATTTTGGCTTATGAACTCTAGATCAAATTTTGTCAATAGCATGATCCACTTTGTGGTCATTTATTGTGATATGTATTTCTCATCATGTACTGCAAAGGATTCTATTTTGATATAATGTAGGTCGTATGGCTCAACATGTAGTGTCACAACTTTCGAGTTGTAAAGACCACTTCTAAACATAATTTTTTGACATACGCATATCCTAGCTCATAACTCGCCAAGGTGCGACTAATGTAATATATGGCTTGTTCTTTGTCTTGTTCGTTCTTTTGGGCTAACATGGTACCCAATGCAAAATAAATAGCCAATATATATAGTAAAAATAGTATGTCTGGCCTTGGTGGAGCCAATAATGGTGTCGTTGCTAGATAAGTCTTGATCTCTGCAAAGGCTTAATGGCATTCTTCGTCCCAATGAAAGGGAACTTCATTTCGTATAAACCGATTCATAGGTTAGTATTTATCCGATAATTGCATGATGAATCTTTTGATGGATGCTATCTTGCCTTGTAGGCTCCGCAACTCCCTAATGTTGGTAGGGGCAGCCATTTCCAATATAGCCTTTACCTTTGCAAGATCGACTTCAATGCCTCTCTTGGATATGATGAATCCCAAAAGCTTGCCAGAAGTTATGCCAAATATGCACTTCTTAGGATTCAATAGGACATTGTGTTCTATGAGGTGATCAAATATTTTTCTAAGGAATTTGGTGTGCTCTTGTCACAAAAGGGACTTGGCGAGTAAGTCATCCATGTAATCTTCTAAGATATTATGCATATAGTCATGGAATATGTATGTCATGGCTTGCTGATATGTGGCACTAGTATTTTTGAGACCGAATGACATAACTTTGTAACATAATGTTCCCCATGGAATAATGAAAGCAATTTTATGTTGATCTTCGGGATTAATCTAGATTTGGTTGTATCCAAAAAAACCATCCATAAGGGAGAGCATTTCATGACCTATGGTTGCATACAAAAGAGCATATATGTTTGGCAATGGGAATGAATCCTTTGGTGTTTCCCTATTTAAATCTTTGAAATCCATGCAGATACGAACTCTTTCGTCAGGTTTCTCCATGGGTACCATGTTTGACACCTCCTCAGGGTAGTCTATAGGAACTATGAACACTGCATCCAATAGTTTTTACAAATTTTTCTTCACCATCAAAGCAATGATTGGATGCATCTTCCTCAGTTTTTGCTTGACTGGCTTCTTCATGGGATCCAATGAAAGGTTGTGAATGACTAACTTTGGATCTATCCCTGGCATGTCTTTGTAAGTCCAAGAAAAAATATTTGACCTCTCCTTGAGGAGAGGAATTAGGATGGCTTGTTCCTTTGGAGATAGACTTTCTCCGAACTTGAATTTCCTTGGTTTGGTAGGATCATCACTGATGTCCACCTCGAAAGTCACTTCTATAGCCATATGTGACCCATCCTTCAATTGATGAGGCATGGGTATCAAATGAATGTCATCAATAGGATTTATAGGACCTACTAACTCAGGTTCCAAAACAACATGGAAGATGTCATAGGCACAACCTGATGCAAAATGGGATGGTTGTAACATCTCTTCATTGGGGAAGAGGTCTCCAAGTTCTATAGGCAAAGTAGCACGATCCCAATCAATAGTCTCTATATCAATATGCAATGATTTGGTAGGATCTATCGGATTATGAAGTGGAGTGGTCAAATCAATGGAGATCATGTTGATGGATGGGATGAAGTCTCCAGGACCACATGGGTGCAATCTTATCTCAGGGGTTTCCCTTCCATACTCATGATGAGGTTTTGGAGGAATGGGAATTTTTGGATCTGGCCCATGAGTAGGGTGGAAAATAGGATCATTGGGCTCTAATCGCTCTTTGAATTTTGACAAAGGGGGATTGACCATCCGGTGAATGGCAGCTAGGTCAATATGTCTCCCTAAAAATTGAAGATGAGGGTCTATGGCATGGAGTGCTGCCTCTCTCTCTACTAGCTTGTTTACTTACTACAAGTGGTGAGGTCCAAGATAAGCCATCTCGGTCTCATCCTCAAAGTCATCATCACTTATCTAAAAATCGTTAGCATTGGCATGCGGCCCTAAGACAAGGGGCTCATGTATTAGCCCTAAGTAGTCCATATATGTTTCATCTTCATATTATTCATCTCTTATGAAGAATCCATTTGCATTTGTCTCTTACCCCAAAGTTAGGGGTTGATGATTTAGGCCTAAGTAGGCTCTTTCTATTGAGTCTTTTGATTCATAGTCAATTTCATCTGATGTATATCCACTCTCATCATGGATGGACCATGTGAACCTTTGTAAATAATGAGGCCCCTGATAGGCTAATTCAAGTTGTGCCTCATCATCACTTTCTTCATATCCATTCTCCTCATCCCACGAATTGTACCCTGTTGGGATGGAATCAATTGAGATGTTTGGATGATAATTTTTTGGAGGCGCTATGTTTACTGTGGCAACTTATCTATTGCTCAAATTTCCTATTATTAGGGGATGATAAGGAATGAAATCAATGTCTTCTCCTAACCCTAAGCTTAATATTTCTAATGCCACTACAAGAGAGTCATCTCGACCTCTGCTATAATAGCCTAAGCCAAATATGTTAGAGAGAAGTTGATATTATGGCTCGTATGGCTGTCTACACCCCTGCTCATATATGCCAAGGTCGTAGCCATGCCAGTGGTAACACTCAAAATAGCTTAGAGCAAAATCGAGGTTATAGAGGTAATGAAAATTGATTGTGAATAGTTTATCACTATCCTTTTCTATATCTGTAGACTTATGAGGGTAGTCCAGGCCAACATAGATAAAATTGATTTGGTTGGGGGGAATTCCAAGTGGAACACTGTTCCTACTAGAAGCCTCAAGTCCTTAGGCTTTCCCATGTCTCGTGCAGACTCAATTATAGGTGTAAATGTGATGTTCTACACAAGGTACTCCCCTATGCCTATGATTTCCAAGTGCATTGATACATGCGACGTGGATGACCCCACGGATGACACTGGCAAAGCAGGGTGATAATCACTATCTTCATCTTGATCTTCCTCTTCCATAGGACTTGGAATTTCAGCAATGGCTATAGTTGGCACTTCCTTGGAACTTTCTTCCTTCACTAATGGCACCTTTATCTTATGATTATATTTTGGTTTTGATTTTGATGGTACTTTAGAAGCATTGAATGTTTTGAGTGCACTAGGAGGTGTTGATGTGCATGGGTGTTTTCTTACCCCTTTGTCTTTGTTATCCACTTGTGTGGTTGGGGATGAAGGTGCCATGTATAGGTGAGTAGAAGAGATTAAAAATTCTCCTATAATGTCCACTTGATTGATGTATTTAAAAGGATCTTCATCAGCCAGAACCACATAGACTTTGTTCTCATGCACATACTTGACACACTAGTGCAATATTAAAGGCACACACTTCATGGCCCTTATCCAAGGGTACCCTAAGAGGATGTTGTATTGCATAGCTCCTTCCAAGACATGACACATCACGGGTATGGTCTTGTGCCCCACCTTGATGGGTAGGACTATCGTTCCCATAGTATTGCATAAAGCATCATTAAAATCTCTCAATGTGTAAGCTCCTGGAACGATATTGGACTTGGATATTTTGAGGTGCTCTATTGTAGTTGTCATAATGATGTTTATCGATGAACCTGTATCGACCAAGACCCTCTTGAAAGGTAAGTCATTGATTGCCGCTACAATGCTTAGCGGAGGGTCTGGTAAGGTAGCAGGAGTTGTCTTAATATCATGATCATAGAATCAGATTACAGGCTCCTAGCATTCTTGTACTTGTCCCACAAAGTGAGTGAATGCATTCACATCTTACGGTTGGAGCTCAATTGTCCTTAAGATCTCCATTAGAGTCTCCCTATGCTTTGGGGGTTGTTGTATGAGCTCATATATGGATAACTTAGCTGGAGTTATCTGTAGGTTTTGCTCCAATATACTATGAATAGTTACCACATGTCACGTTGGTGGACCTGGAAGGTTGTCTTGCCTTTTCCTAGGAGTCACTGGGATGTTCATGGGGGCTGCAGGTAGTTGCGGTTGACCATACCGCCTAGTACTTATTGCAATGTTGACAATCTCAACCATCCCAACACATCCATGGATGGGTATGTCAGCTCGAACCTGATTGACTTAGGACCCTTGGTCTCAAGGGGCCTCATGATTGGGCAATGGGTTTTTGTATATGCCCATGTCTTTGTTATCGGAAGCCAATGGGTTGTCAACTTTGAGTTCTCCCACCTCAATCATATTTTGCACTTGATGCTTAAAACAAATGCAAGCCTCAATGTCATGCCCCGGTATCCTATGATAGGGTCAAAATTGATCTTCCCTATATCCTTTTGGATTAGGATGGTCAGGATCTATAAGAGGTATATCAAGAAATATGATCCTCCTAGCCTCGCCCAACTGATTAAATATTGAATGTATTGATTCTGTCAGAGGCATGAAATAATGAGGTAGCTTGTGTTCTCGATTTCTTTCCTGATTGTTCTTTTGGTTGTAATTGGCTGATGGGGGATGTGCTTGATAGTTCTGGGGTTGTTGTGCACCCCCATACTTGGGTGTAGCCAATATGAATTGATTGGCCAAAGTAGGGTTGACCTGATTCTGCTTATACTTGTCATTCTTACCATTCTTGTTCCACTCCTTTTTGTTTGGAGTTTAATGGTTCCCTCATATACTTTTATTTCTTCGATGAGCTCGGCCTATACCAAATCTTCCTAAAATTAAGGATACTACTGAAGTTGTAGCAAGAGAGATATGTTTTTAGAGCAATTTTTTGTGAACATGTGAATGATATCTTCTGTGGGAATAGAGAATGATAATTTTGCCATGAATTTTCTCCATCTATTCCCATAATACATTACTAAGTCACCATCATACTATTTCAAGTTGGCCAGGTATGAAAGGTTCACCTTATTCTTAGAACCAAAGGATAAACGCTTTAATAATACGTTTACTAGTCGTTCAAAATTGGTTATGCTATGCTTAGGTAGTTGGTTGAACCATTGAGTGGCAACACCTAAAAATGTCATTATGAATGTTCTTAGCATG
This sequence comes from Wollemia nobilis, assembly GCA_028583015.1. Lineage (NCBI taxonomy): Eukaryota > Viridiplantae > Streptophyta > Pinopsida > Araucariales > Araucariaceae > Wollemia > Wollemia nobilis. The sequence continues at coordinate 16,115,367 of JAQPPZ010002969.1, read as the reverse complement.
AGAGCATCATTATCTTCAAGATGAAAACATGTGTTGATAAAATTGGTGACATGCTCTTGTGCATCCTCTTCACCCTTAAAATTTTCTAACCTAGGCATCTCAAAGTGCTTAGGATATGGAGGTCTAGGGATTGATGGGCACAATGGTTAGTTGTGTATTTTTCTCAATGTTGGTGAGTTCCTAGTTGCCTCTTGTTTCTCAAAGATTTTCATATTTTTAGCAAGCTCTTGAAATGCCTTTGATGAACATATTTCATCCTCATGTAAGCCTACTCATAGTGGCAATGGAGGTAAATATCTATCCATTTGATTTGTTCCATTTTCCTCCCTCCTACGAGGGGACTCAGGATTATGATCCCGGTTTGTTATGTTTGCACTTTCCCCATTAGTTGGACTTTGTTCATGATTTGGTAGGGAATTTCATTGTGGGATATCTTGTCTAGTGTGCCTCTCCTTAGGTGAGTTAGCGTGTCTTGTTATTTTGTGGTCACCACCATTTATCTATAAATTTTTAAGAGCTAGCCACTCAGCTTGCTCTCTTAAACGTTGCTCATGTTGGTGCAAGAGTATTTCTCTTTGTTTATCTTGTTCGAGAGCTTCCACTAGCTCTTGCTCCTTATGAATTTTCTAACTACCTCATTCAGTTAGTTTGTTCTATCACAGATGACTCATGTTTATCTGACTTTGTTCTTGTTGTCTTGACTCGTAGATTCCTCGATAAGGTTTTTGTTGTATAAGTACTCTTGCTAGCTAATGTGACTTGTTCAGTGTACATTTGAGTATCCTTATGATCAGACTCCATGCTTCTACTGTGGTGTCACTTTGAGGTACCCCTAGACTGGGAAGTGTGTTTAGAAGTCACATTTTGTGAGCTTCTAGATGCAAAGTTCTCGGTAGCTATAGTTATTTAATTTGGCCATGTAGGAAACCAATCCAACCCGCCTAGTTATCTTCTTTTCCATGGCTGGTCCCGTGGGGTGCCATTCACTCCTATGAGGTCATATTCTATAGGAATATTTAATTTTGAGTGAAGGTTTTCTTCTATTTGATTCCCATGGCTATATGTAGCTCTATTTTCCTGCCCTTCAGTGGGTAGACCAGTTTCATATGTTTCTTGTGAGTCTTGAGGCGTTGCAATTCTTGTTTACCTTCTTGATGAAGAGGGCTTTGTGGTAACATGCTTTCTCCATGTGGATGGAGATGTGGCATTCTCGTCATCCCTATATGAAGAATGATTTTTGGAACCTTCTTTATGTCCATGTGAGGAGGAATCCCTTGAAGCTTCCTCACATCTTTGAGATGTTTTTGTGTGTTTAGAGGAGGCCCTTGAGGTCTCCTCATGTCTCCTTGATGAGGATGGATGTGAAGCCTCTTTTTGTTTATGTGATTTTGTTCCATGATGTGGCTCCTTACTTGCGGTTTCTCAATGAGATCCCCCAAGGGTTGAATTATAATCCCTTAGGCTCATAGAGCTATGTCTCATGGTATTACGGGTAGATCGTTCAATGTTACTACGACTCCGACTATGGGTATGATTTTCTTTTGTCTCTCCCTCGGTATCATACCGAAGGTGCTTACTTCTTTTTTTGACCATTTTGTCTTATGAATTGATATTTTGAGTTGCAATTTATGAATAACCACACAATACCAAACAAATATTTATCTTGCTTACCGATTTAAGTGTGCCCTAAACTATTTGGTGTGTTTTGATGTGTTGTTCTTTCAATTTCTTTGCTCTTGTTCTTGGATTAATAATGAGAAGATTCATCCATAGTTACAATCAAGTACACCCATGCCAAACATGATTTTATCAAAAGAATCTAGGGTACACCATTGAAGACCCAATGGAGGGTTCGCCTAGCTCTTCCACTCTGAACCAATGATTGTTCCAACAGTGGGAGACAATTTGAGCACAAGTAACTTAGTATCACTATAAATAAGTTTCTCAATCCATTTATAGGAAGCTCTAGGGGGAAAACCAATGGAAGGAGATGAATTCCAACGTCACTAGACTGAATTGAATGTTGGTGATAAAATCCAACTCCTCAATTTTTAAATGAGATGTGCATGTGTGGTGTTCATTTTAAGCTTGTGTAACATAAAGTGCATCATATAGTAGCAATGAATCTTTCCTATATGCCTAAGTGCAAAAATACATTTCAATATTCAGGAAGATGCATTAACTACTATGATTTGTATGAGCACACTTTATTTCATGCAACTATGGCCTCTAGAAGGGCCTCAAAGCAAGAAAACAACATACAATATCTAGCACACTGGATTCTAGAGTGAAATTTTTAGGCATAAGTCATTGTTCCTAGCAATACCTAGTGGAAAATTTAAAATAAGATCTAAGATATGCAAATTGCTTAATTCTTTCTCCTTTTATTCTTTCAATTTCTAAACATAAATGTGCTTTAGGTTCTCTATTTTAGACACACAAAAGCAGACATAAAGCTATAAAATATCATATAAGCTATACCAACCTTTGATCTAGCTCAGAGAGTCGGTGTTTTGACCTCTGCTGCACTCTAGTTCTGGTCATTGTTGACCAGAGTGGCTGGTTCTTGGCCGTTGTAGCTTACATAGTCTAATTTTTGGCCACTGTATCTCAGAGCGGCTAGACCTGCACATAAAACTAAGTTAGTATTCTAGCAAAAAATGAAAAATTAGTGGTGGTCCCACCGTGATCGCCATCTGTAGTGACCCCGGGAATGCATGCACCACCCCTTTTTAACCCTACTTGCAATGTTATTAAAAACTCAAGATGAAATGGAAAGACAAGAAGAAAAAGCATATAACATGAAATAACAAAGATGGATCACTTTATTGATATTGAAACTCGGTTACATGTCGGTCCCTCTTAGGGATACCCATTTCAATACTATAAGTTACAAATAGGCAAAGAGTGCCCCTTCCACGAAGAGGTAGTGTGCTTATAAAAAGCTTCCCGGTTCTGCACACGAAAATGTATGAAGGCTTACATATGCCTCCTTCTCTTGGTCTGTTTCCTAGAGGGATCCCTTTTGCTCTCATATGTTGCAAATTTTGTTCGATGTACCTATGGACCTCTAAGAAATGAAACAACAACACACATTTAGGTGTTCGAGATTGCCTCCCTGGATGAGGTTGTTAGTAATAAAATAATGTAACGGAAATATGATGAAACTATGCCATGAAATCATGTAAATCTATGCTAATGATATGAAAACATAAAGAAATAGAATAAAATATGCTATGTCTAAAACCTAAGCTAAGCCCGTGGGCCACTGTCCAAGACAATGACCACTAAAGTAAACCTTGCTCTCTTTACCCCAAAGCTTATGGGTCAAAGCCTATACCTGATGTCAAAGTAATAGGTATTATGCTCTTCAATCCATCAATGCTTATCCGTACATGTGATCTCAAAGGAAACTCTCCATGTCTTGAAACCTCTCCTCAAAAATATGTCTCGATGATAGCATATTAAAGATAAAGATCCAGATCTCTTGGTGCTCTTAGGCTTGCACCTTTTATAGTGTGAAACCCTAGGTCTATGTCCAAGCCCTAGAAATGGATTTCTCATGTGTAGTGCAAGTTAGCATGAGAATATTTTGTCCATTGTCTATGTTTGAAGGCCAGTTAACTAAAATCTAACTGCCCACTTGAGTCTTCTATGCGAACTGGTTGTTAGCATGAGAAGATTTTGTCCTTTGTTTATGCTTGGAGGTTAGTTAACTAAACTTTTAAATGCAAAATCAAGTCTCCTATGTGAACTGGTCATGAAAAGGAATGCAAATTTACTCTCGCTCACCTTTAATGCATGCATACTGCCACTTCTGCCCAAGATTAGGTATGTTTCTCAATAAACTATTTCTTATGGCTTAGCCATTGTCATCTACAGCGACTAATATCTAGCCATTGTCATCTATAGTGGCTAAGGTCTGGCTGCTCTAGGCTTGAGCGGCTAGGATCTGGCCACTCTTGGCTTGAGTGGCTAGACTTGGATGGCTTGAAAAGACCCCAAATGAGTGGTGAGAACCACTATTGACGTTTGGAAAGTCCAAGATTATGTATTATGGTCTTATGAATGTGTCTATGTGAGCAGCTCCTCTAAGCATGACATAATTTAGGTGTCTACAGTCCCATTCGCTCCACTTGTGTAGAAAAAGTCCCATTCGCTCCACTAGTGGAGCGAAAGTCTCCCCCGTATTTCCTAAAAAAGAGTTGCTTTTTCCAAAAAAGTCATCCAGCCAAAAAAGTGCACCAAGTGTCAAGCAGGGATAAAGTCGAAAGGTGTTATCTAACCCTAGCGAAGTGCTATAAAGTGGGATCATTCTACGTCTATCCAATCAAAGCATTATCGCTCCACAATGTCCAAAGTGTGAGCCTCGTGGTAGATCCAAGTAAGTTCTCCTCTCGAGGAGCACATGCTCCAAGGAGGATTTTCTTGTTCGACTTCGTTATTCATAATTTCCAAGGGTGCACTACTAGCATGAGGGTGAATGAGAGGCACACGATTGCTCCCATGATCTCCACCTATGTTAACTTCTGATGTTGGTATTTAAGGTGATAGATCTGAAGTGAGCGCTATAAGGTGGAGAGTTTCCATATTTATTTCATGCCCTTAGATTGTAGTTGCAGTTGTGTTTCCCTTATGCCCTTGCGCCTATAGTTTTTAGAGTTATTTTTTGTGAGAGTTCAATTCAGAGTAGTTTTCCAACAGACATAGGCAAGAAAAGTGGAGAACAAAAGGAAAATTTACCCAAAGAGAAGGCGATGCCCTCGAAGGAGAGTGGCTTGAAGAAGCCATGAAAATGTGAGAAGCCTCAAAAGTTTAGTGCACCCAAAGATAATATCTTTCAGCTTTGAGATTTCATGATGACATACAAGGACATGGAGTAGCTACACTAGAAGAGGCCCATAAAGAAAACTCAATTGGGAACCCACTGGCTGTAGTTTATCATTCCCACTTGTTCTATTACATGTGTATACCTGTACACCATTGCTCAAAATTTGTGTAAGCAGTATCACAGTTCTATAATGCTCAAACAATAAAAAAATGGAATGCCAAGGGAAAAATGTTGTTTTCCATCATGGCTGACGCTATTCGATAGGCCTTCACCTATGAAAAGACACCCTCATCTGATTTCACCCCAAGAAAAATCAACAATTTTGAGCAAGATGCCAGATATTAGCCTACGCTTGAGATGCATCAGTTTATGAGAGAACAGTTGGGAGAAACGATGTCATCTGAGGAGTTTCCCTAGCTACCCAAATGCCTAAAAAAATTCATTCATCATGAAATATATTTAATTTTGGTGTAGGTTATGGGGCTTTCTACCAACATCATGGTCTACGACTGGTAGGTGTCCATGGTAGAGTCTATCTTCAAGAATAAGATTTACTTCTCATCCAAGATGAATCTAGGAGTTATCCCAGTTTTCTTTGACTGGTCAGAATGGGTGGCACGGTAGTTGCACGTATCATTGTCCTACCTGCAAATATGGAGAGACGACCAGTTTAGGATTTGCTTGACCTTAGCGTGGTACTTTTTTTACCACTTGCATGATAAGTTTTCTTACATCCCCAAGAACCAAAAGAATGAGGAAGGCAAGATGTTGTTAGTTTATCTTTGGACACAAAGCTTATCCAAATATGAATCGTACTATATCTTTAACCAAGTTTTCTTAGGGATAGCATTGGAGCTGCTCTACGGCCACTGCGAGCGAATTTTCATGGAGATACGAGATAGAGTGGTAGAAGATAATATGGGGGACATTTTTTTTATCACCCAAGGTTTGGTTATCAAGATTTATGGGTTTACAAAAAATCCCTTTATGTTTCCCTTTTACACCATGCCCTACCTATTCGCCCTGGAGATCGCTCGAAAGTGCAACTACGCCATTGAAGTGTATGAGAAGGGCAGGGGGAAGAAGCACACATGCTTGACTTCCTTTGATTTAAAAAATATTAGGGTGATGCATTATGGATAGAATGTTGTGCTTACAGTAACCCTATTCAAATATGGATTGATTGAGCTCCCCTAGTGCTGGAAGTATGATCTATGCGAAATCTTTCGAGATCACATTGGAGTGAAGTTTTTTCACTATTACCCTCACCCCAACATGGTTACTTAATGAAATAATCCTAAGAGACTCGAATTGGAGTGGCACATCGACGATATGGTGCCTTTGCCCCCCTGGCATGATTTTTTACACCACGAAGAGCGAGTATGACCTAGTTGTTAACCTAAAATAGAAGTTTCCCAAGAGAATTTTTGTGGGAATAAAGGCAAAGCTAAAGCATTAGTCTGACCATAAAATCAAAGAGTGGTGGATCATGAGGATCCATAATGAGAAGACATCTTCAAATTACCCAATGGTTCTGGATGACAAATTCTCCAATTTCTATGATGAAAACATAGACACCTATCGAGCCCTCTTATTTTTTGATATTGTTCCTCGAAGCGCATAGATCCCTGATGAGGTGGATAACTTGGTGCACATGGTAGAAGGCAAGGGCAAGGTAGTCCTAGGTGATCCACCATTGGTTGGAGAGAGTGGGCCACTGTCTTAATAGAAGAAGAGCACTTTCCTAAAAATAAAAGTGGAGGAGGTGCCTCTTTTGTAGCAAGCAATAAAGAACCTGTGCACCAACGCTTAAAGGCCTCTTAGGGCAAGCTCTCAAGCTGCACCTGCCCCCCCATGTTATGCACTCCTAAAGTTCCTATGGTGGCACAATTTGAGGAGCAAAATATTAAAAACATGGAGGCCATTGACATAGACATGCCATATGTGGAGGAGAAAGAAGATACACACACGTAACGCCCATATTCCTTGGCTTCCTTGATCATGAAGATCAAATGAATGCATTCATCTTTACCTCTTTCTTCTTCCCTCTCTGCAGCAATCATTTCCTCAATACCTAAAATTCCTATCATATTTTTTATTTCCTTAGTATTTGCTTTCGTTTTACCTCCATTTTCCCACTCCTTAGTTCCTAGCATTTCAATTCCCTCGGTCCTTTCAATGCCATTATCAATAGCATTCACATATTTTTTTGATAACCCTAACGCCTTCACAATTTTTGTGTCTGTTAGCCTTCCTTTTTTATTGTAGAAGACCCTATTACAGATATTTTTGCTACTACAAAAATAAATACGTTCTTCATTTCTCTGTTCTTTGCCACCATGGTGTCAACTACACCTGACATTTCAATGCCTATGCCCAATTTATCGATAGTTGTTATCTAGACCAAAGCACCCTTGAGGGTTAGAGTAGTCGCTTCCCCTCTCGTATCCTAGGCATTTTTTGAGCTTGAGCCACACCTTCCCCTTCTTAATTTCTCATTGATCCTCAAAGTGGGTGTTTAGGAGTCGCTTGAGTCATAGTTAGAAATGACACACCAATTTGCTTCTACGAAGAGCATCCGCAAGGTGCACCACAGTTCACCATGTTAGCTGAGGGATCATCAGAAGAAGGAGGTGCAGGCTCTGGTGAAAACCTATAATGCCTTTATCATCGATCTAGAGAGGATGGAGCTTCATACGGTGGAGAAAATATTAGTTTTCCAGAAGCCCTTGGGGGAGATAACCCCGGTTGGTTATGTTTTCTGCCATACCATGGAGGATGTCACCAAAATGGATACGGTGTGTAGGATGGGCAACATTCAAGTTGGCATGGGCTCCATCTATATTCATGATGAGTACTACAAGGAGCTCTTCTTTTAAGCACAAGCTAATAATATCAAACTCGAGGAGGTCTTGGCAGGGGCAAAGAGGCAGATTGAAGTGTTGGAGTATGAAGCTGCACAGCTGAGATAGCATGTACTTTCATTGGAGGTAGATAATTATGAGCACTCCAAGGCATACGGTAAGTAGATCATAGCATGCATCCAAGAAAATCAGCAAATATAGGCTCTCATCATTCAAGTCCAACAATTACAAGCTGAGTTAGAAAAGAAGACGTTATAGCCTGTCATATTTTCTAGGTAGTGCCTCAAGAATATGTTCCTACAGTTCTTGGTAGATTTCCTAGCAAGAGCTACATGGGCAGTTATAGTTTTAACATTTTTCAAGGAGTCTTAGGAGGCAGTTGTTGCTAGCAACTCGATTTTGGAATCTACCCAAGAAAACGTTAATCATTGTCATTACTTAGCCACGCAACTATAGAATATCAAATATGTGGGTGCCCAACTTGCTCCTATGAGCCCTCTGGATTGATATTGGGCAACAAAAAAGATGAATTTGCACTCCTTATTCATGAAGTTCAAGCTGGTCAAAAAATCTTGCAAGCTCTCGAAAACCCTCCAGCAAGAAAGAAATGTTTCGCTGCAATACTTCAACACCCTCACCCAAATCGGCATCCTTGGCTTCACAGACCCTAAAGGACCTATTCCATCATTGGATGAGTTAGAGCCGATATAGGCAGCATTCATTGATAGTACCTCTGACATTGACACTTGGGAAGACCTAATTTTTGATGCACAAGTAATTCCTTTCATGGCTAAGTATACCCAAAATGAATCTTTCTTGCAAGAGTTCGACAAAATACTGGATCTTGCTGACATTGAGCACATCGATACCTACCATTACCTAATCTAGGAGCTCCAAAAATAGCCAAATTTCTCCCTTGATAGTTGTATTAATGCTTTTGTGGTATATAAACATGTGTTTAAGAGATCCTTGGACATGTTTCTTCCCCATCTATACGAGCAGGAAAAGGAAAAAGAGATGAAAAGTGAGCCAGATTCCAAAGAAAAGGTAAAAGGTAAATCAAAGGAAGACGAAGAAGAGGACTGACTTCATGAGCTTTCAAATAGTAGCGATGAATGGGAGTATTCAAAGGATGCTGAGAGCAAATATGAATTTGAAATCCAAGGATAGGGCCTGGGATCTTTGCATTGAGGTAGGCTCAATACCCTGCGAGTTGCCAGAGATGTTACCATTTTTGCCACATTTTATTAAAATATATGTTGTATGAAGTTTTGAGAGATAACCATTATAAAAATTTTCTTTTTCTATGAATAATGGTCAAGATGTTCTTATATTATTGTGTTTTCACTGATGGTCTCTCTTACCCAAAACTATCTTCTTTCTCATTCTGTGGTTTCTCTACTTTTTTTGCATTTTTCTTGTTCTATCGCATGCAAAATTGTAGATGTTTTAGCATGGGCGATGTTGTGAATGTGTTTCCTTAAGCCTATTTTTTTGCAAGTTTTGATCTTTTCACTCTGCACACCTAGTAATATTTTTCAGCACTTAGATAGCTTTCAGAGCATGTTTTCTTTAAGTATAAAGCAGGGACACTTTCGCTCCACTAGTGGAGCAAAAGTGCTTTCGCTCCCAGTTGAGCGAAAGTCCCTATCAAATGGATGGATAAATAAAAATATGACTAAGTGTGCACTAGCTAGACTTTCACTCCATTTTTGGAGTGAAATATCCTCCTTGAATGTTGATGAGGGTCAAAGCACAAAGAGTGGTCAAATTTGCAAGCACTCCATTGGCAGAGCGAATCCCTCAATTGCTCCACCTATGGAGCAAAAACCAAGCAAATGCAAGTGCTCAGGTTAAAGAAGCAAAAGAAGTCAACATCTTGGTCAAAGGCTCTTTCACTCCACCAGTGGAGCAAAAGTCCCAGGTGCTCCACCTATGGAGCAAAAGCCTTTGTCGCTCCACCTAGGAAGCAACAAGCTTAGAAGGGAAGTCAAAACGATCAAAATGACTATTGCTCCACTTGTGGAGTGAAAGGCTCTATCGCTCCACCCAAGAAGTGACACCCAAAGTAGGGGCCTAAAAAGTTTCTAAGGTATTACAAGGGACACTTTCACTCCACTTCTAGAGTGAAAGCATTGTTGCTCCAGTTATGGAGTGAAACTCCTAGCGGGCCTCAAACACAGTGTAAACTGCTCGAAACTGTCAGGGACTATCGTGATCCACCATTGACTGATTAAATTGATCCCAAGCTACACTCTGAGTCGTCTGATCATGGTAGATTTCTAAAACCTTCTACCTTCAATGTTGAATTATCTACAATACCAAATTAAATGTTGTGAGTCGGTTCTGGATCAAATTTTCCTATCACCATCGCAGAAGTGGTTGGGCATTAAATTTTTAGGAAGTTGAATCCTCTATAAAAGCTGGTATTTTCTTTGTAACTAAGGATGGACAATATCTTCTAGAAAAGTAGTTATATACTTTGAAATATAATTTCAAAATACAGACTTTTGGCTTTGGTCTTGAATCTTCTATCTCTGTGTATGAATTCTATCATGTTATTTCTATTAAATTAGTTTCTTTACCATACAGTTTGAATTTTATTTTTTGGATTTAACTATCAGTAGAGGATTAATCCCTGTAATACCCCTAGATTTTATGCGGTTGAGAAGATTTAATGTTGGTTTCTATTAAAAGTCTATTGTTTTTATTGTTGTTGGTTCAAGTGTTAGGTTGTGTATCGTGCTTCTTGTCCATCATCCCGTATTTTAGGCTTTTAGCCTCTTTCCCATTCCTTTCAATTTTTTTCTTCCTTTTAGCATCTTCCTAACCCTTTTCAAAAACCATTTTTATTTTCGTAACTAGCCCTAGTGGAGATTTTCATGGAGGATATTTCTTTCTTTCAGACATTCAATGCTTGGAAATGGGTCTAGGGCACTACAGACTTAGAAAACTTGCATCTAGACTGATTCGATCACCAAAAGTAATGAAATTGAAAGTGGTGTAGATGTTATCCTTTGCACTTTAAGGTTTCAATAGTAACATAATAAATCAATGAGGATGGGAGAAATTCATAACAATTAGGGTTTTTAGAGCATAATAAGAATGTAATTGTTACAAAAGAGCATCCTCGCACTTTAAGGTTTTCAATGGAACATAAAGAAGAATATGTTTTTGAGTTTATTCCTTGCTCTTTAGATCCTTTAGAGCAAGATGATCCTAAAGATGATTTCTTACTATGAGCATTATGAGAAGATTGAAGATATTAATGAAGATGAAAGTATTGTTGGGAATGAAAAATAGAAAGACCAAGAAGCAAAAAAAATAGAAAAATAAATCTAAAAGGATATTGATATGGGAAGAAAAACCAATATCACAAGTGTTAACAAGAATTGGGGCTAAACCCACAAATAAAAACAAAATATAACAATGAAAATAATATCTTGGAATATTAGGGGCATGAATAAGAATCCTAAAAAAAGTATTAAGAAATAATTAGGTTGTTATAGATAAAATACTTATAAATATGGAAAATAGACAACAAATATTTGTCATTTACGATGTTGAATTTCATCTTGACAAAATTTAAATTTTTGGAAGAGATTTGATATAAAGGAGTTGATTGTGGAAACTTGGCAATTTAAGGAAAATGAAAAATATCTTTGATAGAGAGGCAAGTCGAATATGGTTTAATTAACTTATTAAAAATGTAACAAGAGCAATATAATGTTTTGTTTTTTTAATGGGAGTGGCCCCCAAGAGAAGCCCCATATATAAGAATTTAATATTATAATATATATTATATAAGATTAAATTATTATCATTTTTTTATTGAAATATTTGATCATTATTTAAATGTTATGGTGAAGATAAAATGAGGCCTTAGGTCATATGGGAGTAACATATGAAGAATTATATTTATCCAATTTATAATTATCCAACCATACTTTGATTACCAAAAGTAGTGTAAAATCGACTTTGGACGATGGTTTTGACCTCATAAATCGAACATTGTGGACCATGTTCCACATTAATAACCATGCATTGGGGGTTATTAATGTTTATGCCTCAAATGATGCCATAGAACGGTCCCATCTTTGGCTTTGGATTGCAAACTCTCTTCCTTCCACCATGTGGGTCATATGTGGTAACTTCAATATGATTGAATATGGCTTCAACAAGCAAGGTGGACATCGCATGCATTGAATAGCTAGAAAAAAAAATTGGTTTTACATGCACCAAAAATTAGGGTTTTTTATCCTAATATTGGGTGGTGCTAGCTACACCTTCCTTGGTTCACATGGTCCAATATGTGAGTTGACCTTGAGAGAATCCTCAAATGGCTTGATCGAGCGATGTTATCAGGACAACCCACATTTAATTTTGGCAACCGTCAGGGTCTCCCAGTGGAACCTCTCCTTGAGGTTGTTCTCTCAAACCACTCCCCCATAAAGTTTTGCATTGAATGGCTAGATAGTGGGACAATTATTTTAAATAGCTAATTTTACTTTAATACGTCATTACTCTACCACCCACCCTCTCTAGCCCCCATTCACTACATGTGAAATTTAGAACCTCATTCTCATTCTGTAAATGGTTGGATAGAGTGGAAGGACACTCCAATTGAATGCACCACACATTTCCTGTGCATATACAATTGCCAATTTACCCTCTTTCATTGGTGGTCCTATGCAGACACTTCTTCCAATCTCAGGAAAGCAACAATGGCCCCTAAAATCCAACTTTGTTTTGCCTTTCTCCTATTAGAGGTAGTCCATTTGAGACATCAACAACAAGTGGTTGACACCTATTTAGTCCATGGTGTCCAACTCAAGGCCTGACTGCACTGGATCACTTGGGGTGACAAAGTGTCCAAAGAAGTTTTCCTTTGGATCAGAGGTCACAAACTAGCCCAAAATATCAAGTCTATCTAAGAGGGACAACGGGTTATTTCAAACCTCCTAGATATAGTGTAGGATTTCATTCATCACTACCAATAGGTGTTCACTGTACAAAATCCCTCACCTACTTAGGATCTTGCTTTGCAACAATGTCTACAAGTGGTTTCTTATCGCCTCTCGATGTCCTAACAGGACCTCTATGATAATATTTTAACATAGGATGAGCTTAAGGTTGTAGCATTTTCCATGGCCAATGATAAAGCTCCTGGCATTGATGGATTCCCCTACAAATTCTATAAGTTTCTTTAGGACACAATGGGTTTGGACCTATATCAAGTCTATTTGGAAGCCCTCAAGATGCACACCTTGGGCCCATTGATCAATAGGGGTAATATCAAGCTCATTCCCAAGGTTGGAGACCCTAAGGACATTTGTAATTGGAGGTCAATTACTCTTCTCAATGTCTCCTACAAGATTATTGCTAAAGCCCTTGCTCTCAGATTGTGTGACCTCTTGCCTCTCATCATTTATCTAGAGCAGACAGGATTCATCAAGGGTAGATACATCCTAGATAACATCATAGTTGTCTAGGAGGGAATGGAATGGGCAAGGCAATCTCAATAGAAAGCCTTGTTTCTCAAGATTGATTTTGCCAAAGCCTATGACAGGATTGAGTGGCCTTTCATTCTAGCCATGCTGCAAGCCCTTGGTTTTGGTCCTAAATTTCTAAGCACTATTAAAATACTTTTTACATATGCTTTGGCTTGCATTACTATCAATGACCAACAATCCTCTTATTTTGGTTTATACAAATCTATTCAACAAGGGTGTCCTCTTGCCCCAACTCTGTATGTCCTAGTTGTTAAGGGCTTTGGCTACCTCCTTGTTGATGTTGTTACCAAAGGTCATGTGAAAGGGATCATGCTTCCTAACACTTCCCAACAATTGGTCAATGGGAATTTTATCGATGACTCTTTTCTCACCCTGATTGAGGAAGAGGATAATGTGGCACAAGCCCTCCATTGCTTAGATATCTTTTGTTTGACCTCTGGTTTGAGCATTCAATGGTAAAAAATGCAGTGCTACAGGTAGTCTTTTCTACCCACACCCCTTTAGCTCAATAGTTATAGGTGGAAGTGGATCCAACATGGCAAGATGTTTTGCTTTCTTGGAATCCCTTTTGCCTTTCAGGCTTCATCCATTGACCTCTGGTAGTATGTTCTAGACAAGGTAGAAAAGAAACTTCAGAAGTGGCTTCCCAAGCCACTTTCTTTAGTAGGAAAATTTCAAGTTTACTCCAAGATACTTGCTGCCATGCATGTCTATTATTCTTCTTGTTGGGTGCCCTCGAAAGCTTCCTATCACAAATTGGAGAAGCTTCTCCGAGATTTCCTATGGGCCTCTTCTCCAAAAAAATAGGGTTTCCACAGAGTTGCATGGGATTATTGTTGTCTTCCATGAGAGTCAGGAGGGTTAGGGCTCCTTGATACTTTTCACCAAGGCACTGCCTTGTGCACCAAATGGGTCATTCATGTTGTGCATGGCAATGAAGCCTAGAAACACCTACTTTGACACTGCATAGCCTCTGGTGTCCCCCATGGGAGAAAATCCTAGAGGGGGCTTGGTCTGCAATCCATTATGGTGATGAAGGTGCTAGTTCAAATTTAGGGCACTTTTGTTGCTAAGAGTATTTGGAAGGCCTAGGAAGCTCTTCAACCTTGGTTGCTCTGGAATGGCAATGATTTCAGTACTAGACTCTCTATTAATCAACAATCATTGTGGTGGTCTCCCATTCTCACCTATCAAGAGCAACCACTAGCCAAAATTCCTTGGGTCTATGCCCTTTGGTTTTTCCATAAGGGCATTTGGGTCATTTTTGACATCTTTTCCAAGTGGACCAGGAACTAGCTTTCATGGGCAAAAGTTAAAATGCAGTTTTACCTCTTTGAGGTCGACAAAGAAATATTTCAGGCAATTCAAGCCACAATCCCACTTGAAATGCTTCATAAAATTGGGGTTTGAACCCTACATCCTTGGTGGAAGGACTAGAAATGGTATCCCAACACTCCTTTCAATAACTATAAGCTAGGCAAAGGGTACCGTTGGCTCTCACCACATCTACCCATGGTCCCCAAGTTAAATGAGTGATGGAGAATCCAGGCAACCAACAGATATTGGTAGAACAAATTTCACACTCTATGGGATGTTATTTTGGAGCCTAAAGTGGCTCACTTTCTTTGGTGTCTCCTTTTTCAGGGACTTCCTGTAGGAGAATGCCTTCGTCATTTAGGACTGCACATTCCCAACTGTCATTTTTGTCATTGCAAGGAATCCATTGAACATTTATTTTGGTATTGCCCTAGGGCCCAAGCAACATGGAAATGGATTCATGATTTTTTAAACCTTTTAGGCCACAACCCTTTTCTTGGCCTATGGTTCTTCTTGGGGATACAACCCAAATGCCAATACATATGGAGCAAATTTGGCATATTTTTAGGGCTAAGATTCTATTTAACATATGGAAAAACCATAATGGATTTTTTTCTACTCAGCATGCATCTCTAGATTTTTCCATGTCTTTAAAAGTGTTAGAGTATATTACATTATTTAGGTGCATTTCAATGTACCACTTTGGGTGCATTATTATATTAGGAGTTCCTTGGGGTAGAATCAATAAGTGCACAAGTGTCAATGTGCAATAATGTAAATGTGCAAGGAATCCAATTGTACAAGTCATATGAATGGTAGTTAGGAAGAGTAAGGGCCAAGTTACCTATTTTCTATATAAAGGTCCATAGTGAATAGAGTGACAGTGTGTGAGTGCATTGCTTTCAACATGTAATGGTAGAGTAGGTTTCTATCTATTGTATCAGTTCCTTATTTTCATGAGTTCCATTAATATCATATTTCAGTGTCATTCTTGAACTTCATTATCTTTCTACATCTTGTGATTGCTATCTCCCATAGCATACTTCATCAAAATCTAATAGTGGTATCAAATCCACGATATGTCTAGATAGGGATAGGGAGAGCCACAAGAGATATAGAGAGGAGAAACAAATCTTAGTTCCAATATTTTTGAGATTGCATTTTGCTAGAGTCTTTCCATAGAGTTATAAAAAACTCGTGAAGACTAGGACTTAGCATTTATTCCAATAGATTGACAAATCAACTAGTGAAGATTCATCATTGATAGTTTTAGAATTTTTTTCCTAATACTTTGTTGTAGGAAAAGGAGGTTTTAGGAACCTGAAGGGAGTCATGTTACAGACCTGCAAGTTCTAGAAGAAAATGCCACAGAAGCCTTATTCCAGATTCAAGTAAGAGACTCTAGAGAAGATTCCTAGAATATTGGAGGTTGGTGATCTCCATAGAATACTGAAGACATACAAATTGCAGAAGAAAATAAAAAGGCTAGAGTAGCCTTATTATAGATTGAAGACTTATTCTAGAAAAAAGTTGAAGAATATCCATAAAATATCTCATTGAAGAAATTTTATTCTTGGAAGAGATAAAGGACTAGAAAAGTCCTATTCTTGATTCTAGAAGTAGCATATTTTAGAGACCGAGAAGAATATCTCATTACTAACACTTCCATAATAGAAGGTTGAAGAAAATATCTCATTTGGAAGACCAGAGAAGCTGCAAGATTGAAGAACTTGGAGAGGTATCAAGGAGAAATAAGAAGTTTTGGAGAGCCTTGTTGTAGATCTCATTGAAGCTTCATGGAAGGATTTTCTAGAATAACTAATTAGAGAAATTCACTACCAAGGAGAAGCTCCTGGTAGTGAAATATTTGGGATAATTTTCACCATTTGAAAATAATCCCAAAAGGAGAATAATTTGGTAAGGAGTGCCAAATCCTGAAGGAGAATATTGAAGACGTTAAGACTTTCAGATTCTTGAGAAGAAAGCCCTGTTCGAAGTCATAATTTGACAAGGAGGTTGAAAGAGAACTTAAACATAAGAAACCTACAAAATCCAAGAATAGTTGGAGATTGTCTTTCACAACTAATAAGGCACATTTTAGAGATAGGGATTTTATGGATTCATAGTCAAATACTGAAATGGTTCTTGAAGGACAACATTTCAGTAGATAAATTATCTTCTAGAAGGTAGCAATCAAGACAATATTACTAGTAGTAGAACTTCAAAAGTTCCAAGATACATACCGAAGGAGAAGTTGAAGCCATCTACTATAAGAAAAGAAACCATAAGGGTTCATAGATACGAGCAACCACCATTCTAGATAGAGACTTGGTGAATCAAATCATCAAGATATGTATCATCTTCAAAGAACATCAAAGGTAAGCAATTTAATGTGCAAAAGGGTTCATTACTTGAACACTTATTTATATTACTACTTAGGTTCATTAAGCATCTTATTAGAATTTAGAAGTTGTAAAATAAAATGTTGCATATTAAGTCCTCAAAGGAAGTGCAGAAGATAGTTTTTGTTAAGGGTTATTACCTGCACATTAATAGAAGTTAGATACATTCTTCCTATCATCTACTTACAAAAAAAGGATTACATTAAGTTGCAAAAATTATTGAGCATTCTTTAAGAGTTAGTATTAGTTCATATTACAAATTCCTTAAGGAGTAATAAGATGATTTGAGTTGTACTATATTAGTTTCTCTTAAATATTATTAGAAGTACACAAAATATTATAATGAAGGTTAGTGCAAAGATTAATCTCTCAAGCATATTGTTTATTTTATTATTAGCTTGGATTCATTGTTACTAAACTATCCAAGTGAAAAACAAGATTCTAGTGTTGTCTAAAATAGAGGCAACAATACATTGCTCTCAAAAAAATAGAGCAAGTAGAGGCCATATCCAAGAAGTCAAAGGAAAGATTCAGATTATCTTACATAAGTCCTCAAGCTATATAGTGAGGATCAAATCTATCTATACAACATTTAAGTCATCAAATTAAATAAATAGCATCAAAAGAGACAAGAAGCACACTAAGCTTTGGTGCAAAATTGAATCTATTATTCATACTAAATTGGAGCATCATAATACTTCTAAAAGAGGACATATTATCAAGTGTCTTGAAGACACTAACACTGCAAAAATCCATCTACTCTGGTGAAACAAGAGAGGTAGAAAAGGATCAAATCTAGGGTTCACAAGTGTTTGATTTTAAGTGTCCAGAAACACCATTCAAATAATTCAAGAAACACCTGTAGAAAGGGTTTTTACATATCCCAACAATTCCCTTTCCACGTAAGTAATATATAGATCTGCAAGCATTGTAGTATAGCAATAATAATACGTAGAAATTCTACAACATTAAATAACAGCAATAATGGTAGAAAATATAGCAATAACAGTTAACAGTAATTACAGCAGTTTGTATTAATAATGGTAGGTGTGATACAACATTACAGTTTCATCAATACAATCTACAGCTATCATATCCATGGCTATACACAGGACTGGACTGCACTTTTCCATAAAAATACATGAATGCCCTGCAATATCTTCTCTAGGTATCCACCATTCAATCCTAGGCTGAACATCCTTCATGGCTGCATATCATGATAGACTGCATTCTTCCCATAGACTTCAATCCTCACACGTACCAATCTGGAGCAACTGTAATGAATGAGGGAGGGTTTATTTTTACACCCACCAAGTAGTTAATTTCTCCAACTACCTTGCAACTACCCTCAAATTACATTTTATGTGCATTTTCTTTGCATTTACATTTCATTTGCACTACAGGACGAAATAGCTTATTTACCCAACTTACATAATTTAATATGACTTTACATGACTTTATTATTTCCGTACAATATTAAATTGCACTTTACAACATTAAAATATATGCACGGGTGTTTCGTCAAACACTTTGTGTGCATTTACAATAAAACACATAATATCAAAATTGGTTCTGCAATTAAGGATATCTCAATATGCCTATCTAAAAAACCCTCAAATGAAGCCAATCTACAGTCAAATTAGAAGTATTACAACCATCACAAAGCAAGCTAGAATAACAACTTGAAAATATGCATATAATACAAGGAAAAGCCATAAAAATTTGCAAGGGAAGGCCATGAAAAGTTACCTCATTCAAGCATCTAACAATTAGAAAAGAAGAGAGACATCAAAGCATCCAAAAGCTACAATCAAAAGGTGCCATCTCATCCACCTAGAAGCTACGTCAAAGCCAACATTGGAAGGAGATCATCATTGGAGGTGCAAGATAGAATTCACTAGCAAAGTGTTGGAGAAAATAAGTGAACAACTTGCATTTGCTGGAGGAGTTATAGGGTTTCAAGAAGGACGTTAAGATTTGAGCATGCAATTGCCACTTGGCACATAGAAAATGGATGTTAAGCCTTTCATATAAAATCCCAGCAATAATATAACGCTTGTCTTCAAGCGACCAAGTGTTTAGCAAAGAGTAACACCCATATTGGAGTGTTAGGAAAGGAATGCAAGCTAATAAGTAATGCCATATTCATCACTACACATTGAACGTTGAAAACTAAAGGTGCAACCACCACCAATCTAATGGCCACTTGACCAAAGCATGAAGAAGAGCATAATGCCTCAAGGAGTCAATGTTGAAGGAGATCTCTATTAATACATTTGCATTAAAGACCTCTTATACACACATACATATTGGAAGCACGAAAAATGAAATTCAAGCAAGGAGTGTAAGCAAGACTGAAGGAGGAGCATAGGAGTAATTAAGATTGTCATAAACCAACACTTTCATATGACTTCTAGCGTCAACCAAGCATTGTATATTTGGAGGGAGAGCATTGAATGCTTATTCCTACCCAAACAATAGATATTTTTAAGCATAAATCAACTCAATCCAACACATAACCATTACCTCTAGTAAATCAATGATTCGAAGACTCATCAGAGAATTATCCATTTTTAGAATAAGGTCAAACATTTTTTTTTTTGGTAATTAAGGATCAATTTCATTGCAAGCGGGTTTTCTAGGTTGACCCAAAACCTTTTACAATAATCAGCACAGAGCTGTTATGGATAAGAAAACAAAAGGGCGCACCATAGCCACCTGTCACCAATAACCCCCACCTCCGCGATTTCGTGACAAGTCGCGAAAATGAGACAAGTCACGAAATTGCGACAGCAACCGGCCAAGCGCTACGCTTTTCAGCAACACCGCGATTTCGCGACAAGTCGCGAAAATGCGACATGTCGCGATTTCGCGACAAAAAACATCCAGCAGTATCCAAAGCCAAAAAATCCACGATTTCGCGACAGGTCGCGAAAAGGTGACAAGTCGCGAAATCGCGACAACAACGAGCCTTCTGCTTCACCTTCATGCAGCACCGCGATTTCGCGACAAGCCGCGAAAAAATGACACGTCGCGATTTCGCGACAATTTTTTCCCTTTTGCTTTGCCTGCAAACCCGCCCGCGATTTTGCGACAGGTCGCGAAAATGCGACAAGTCGCGATTTCGCGACAATTTTCTGCCTTCAGCAACAATTTCCAACCACTTCGCGATTTCGCTCCTTGTCACAAAAATGGAAAGTCTTATCAAAATTAACTTCAACTTTAACTTTTTCTCTCGACATCTATCTGCCTTTAGTTTCACTATCTGCATCTCCGCGAAATCGTGACAAGTCGCGAAAATGCGACATGTCGCGATTTCGCGACATCTAACAGCCTTCTGCACCATAGTCACATCCGCGTCGCGAAAACGCGACATACTTGCCGGGAGCTTCCTTCTGCTGCTGTTGGTCGCGAAATCGCGACAACTTTCCATACTTAGCAAAATCCAAGCTTGGGCACCGCAAAACTGCATCAAGCCACGAAAATGAGACACTCCACGAAAACGCGACAAAAATACTCTAAGCTCTTGAATGTTTCTTTTGGGCGCGACAACGCGACATGTCGCGAATTCGTGACATGTCACGATTTCGTGACACTTTTCGGTCAACGCCACTCCTGCTTTGCTTTGACCGCGAAAGGGCGACACGTCGCGAAATCACGACGGTTTAGTAGGGCGCTCTCTTCTGACTCTGTCGGTCGCGAAATCGCGCCAAACTTCCACACTTAGCTTTTTCTAGCCTCGAGCACCATGAAAACTCAGCAAGTCGCAAAAATGCATCAAGCCGCGAAATCGCGACAAAAAATCATGAAGCTCAACACTGCTTCTCATAGGCGCGAAAGCGCGACAAGTCACGATTTCACGACAATTTTGGGTCAACACATCGCCGCCTCTACTTTGACCGCGATACGACGACACGTCGCGATATCGCGACAAAAACCTTATGAGCTTTTCACTGCAACTTTGGAGCGCGACACCGCGACAAGTCGCGATATCGCGACAACTGATGGTCAAAACCTTTGCTGCTCTGCGTTGACCGCGATACGGCGACATGTCGCGATATCGCGACAGTTTTGGAACATGGTCACACTTGTGTTTTTTGGTCACGAAAACGCAATAGAAAATCTTCGGGAGACAGAACACTTCTCTTCCTTTTTCCAACTTCCACAGATGCAACATCATTGGCGGTCGTTTTGGATAATCTTGTCCACTTCACTTGGAACCCCGAGTTCCCAAGTGACCAAACCATCAGCTTCCACTCCTAAATTGGCTAAGATATCAGCAGATTTATTAGCTTCCCTAAACACATGCTCGGCTCTTCGCTCATTCCTGGCTTGGTAGAGGTACCTCGCCTCTTCTATGACAGTCTTAAACCGCCACGGAGGAGTTTTCCCATTGTTGATAAGGTTAATGATATGCATGGAATCTCCTTCAACAATAAGATTATCTTCTATGTCCTGAGCCAATTGAAGACCCCTCCAGAGCGCTCTAGCTTCCGCCTCATTGTTAGTTCTGGTTCCTAACTGCTCAGAAAAGGCCATCACCAAACATCCTTGATGATTTCTCACTACACCTCCAGCCCCTGCTTTGCCAGGATTACCTTTGGAAGCCCCATCAAAGTTGAGCTTGAGCCATCCAACAGGGGGCGGATTCCACTTGACATTAACTGCGGGATTAACCTTGGGGGTCATGGGATTTTCAGCCAGGGTAAAATTTAAAGAGTGAGCGATCAGTCTCTCCCAGAGGGGAGGGTTGCGAGCTTCAAGGGGGATAAGGCTAACGTTTTCACGGGCAAAGGAAATGATCTTATTGGTGATGGAAGAGGCATCATGGCAGGACTCATGGAAAGCTCTATGATTTCGTTCAAGCCAAATCTGCCACGAGAAAATGATGAAGACAGACCTTCCAAAAAAACTTCAATCTAAGGCTGACAAAGGGATTTGGCCATTGGTGGAAGAGGTCAAGGATGGTAGCAGGTCTGACCCAACAAATGTTAAAGGCTTGCAATAACCTATTGAGGATGCTCGAAGAGACCGGGCATTCAAGGAAAATATGGAGGGTGGACTCCCAATTGGCCCTGCACAAACAACAACGGTTAGCAACAATCAAACCTTTCCTAATCAAGTTGTCAATAGTAAGAATCCTGCCTTGGATCACCAACCACGAGAACATAGCAACTTTGGGAATAAGCTTTTTGACCCACACCAACTGAGGCTGGAGGATGGGGTCCTGAGAATCAACCATTAGCATATAAGCAGATTTGACTGTGAACTGCCCATTTTCGGAAGGTGCCCAAATCACCTGATCCTGCCCAGGACTCATGGAAATGAATTGAAGACGCAATATGCTTTGGATTTCTTCTGAGACTGCTTCAAGCCCAGGGATCCTAATCTGTTTCCAGCTAAGCCTTCCTCTATCCTGCCTCATAAAGTCAGCAACTTTCCTTCCATATAAAACCTCCGTGATTCTTTTGACCCTAGCAAGGTGAGAAACCTGAGACAAAGCTACTTCCTTGGCCCACCTGTCATCCCAGAACCTGATCTTCTGACCATTGCCAAGGACCCATCTTAGGCCTTTCTTTAGGACTTCTCTGCTAGATAGGATAGCTCTCCAGAACGCAGAACCTCTTCTATGCACCGTATCATCTAGGAAATCAAGATCTTGAAGATATTTCCTTCTAATTATGGCAGTCCACTCATTTTCCTCATTGTTAATAAGGCGCCAAGCTTGTTTAGCTACTAAAGTTGTGTTTAGATGTGCAATTCTTCTCAGTCCAAGCCCTCCGAATTCTTTCGGTCTACAAACCTTGCCCCAGCCCACAAGGTGGATCCTCTATTTTTCTTCAGATCCAGACCAGAGAAAGTTCTTTTGAATCTGTTCTATTTTTTGAAAAATTCTGGTTGGAGCTCTAAAGACAGAAAGAAAATAAACTGGAATGCTGTGGAGGGAGGCCTTGGTGAGGGTGAGTTTCCCGGCTTGAGACAGAAAATGACCTTTCCAACCAGCCAGTTTCTTTTGGATTCTTTCTACCACTCTATCCCACATAGAACTACACGGAGAGCCGTAGAAGAGGGGGAGGCCTAGGTACGTGGTCGGGAGAGACGCTATCGAACAACCCAAGATGTGAGCAATTACGGCTTGTCTCCGATTTGGGGTGTTAAGGAAATAAAGCTTGCTTTTGTTAAAATTCACCTTCTAGCCCGCCGCATCTTCATAGAGTTGGAGGATGAGCTTGATCCTTCTAGCTTCAACCACGAGGCAGTTGGGTCAACAACAAAGTGTCATCCACAAATTGTTGGTGACTAATAGGGTTGATGAGAGAGGTGGCTTTGATCCCTGAAATTAACCCAGTATTGCATGCTGCTTTAATAGTTCTTCCCAGAGCCTCTGCCACAATGACGAACAACATTGGGCTAATTGGATCTCCTTGTCTGAGCCCTCTGTGACTCTGGAAGTACCCAGCTATCGTACCATTGACCAGAACTGAGAACCAGGGTTCAGAAATGCACTCTTTTATCAGCCTGACCCACTGAGGATGAAAACTGAACTTCAAGAGAACAGCCGTCAGAAAATCCCAGTTGATACGGTCAAAAGCTTTGTTCATATCGAGCTTTAGGGCTAAGACCGCCTTGTTGGTTTGACTTGCAGAGTGCAAAGCTTCATGGACAGTAATCACACCATCCAAAATCGATCTCCCTTTGATAGAGCTGCCTTGGCTTGAATCGATAATGAGGGGAAGAATTTCTTTCATCCTATTAGCAATGGCTTTTGAAAATATCTTGTAGGACACATTGCAAAGACTAATCGGTCTGAAATCTGCCATGGTCTCAGGAGATGGGCCCTTAGGAATCAGGGCGATAAAGGTGGACTTGAACCCTCGCGGTATATGTTTTGAAGCCTGAAATTCTTTGATAGCAGAGATGACATCCGGTCCTACCGTATCCCAGAAAGCTTGGTAGAACCGAGGAGGGAACCCATCAGGGCCAGGGGCCTTCTCAGGATCCATGCTAAACAGGGCTTTTCTAATTTCCTCGTCAGTGAAGGGAGCAAGAAGCTTACCATTTATGGCCTCACCAACCAAACTCGGAATGGACTGAAGGAGGGTTTCCTTGGCTTCTTCTTTAACCTGGGATTCATCCCCGAGAAGGGAGCTGAAGTAAGCTACTGCTTCCTCCATGATCTCCATTAAATCTTGGGTTTTGGATCCATCAGCTTTGGTTAACTCTCTGATCTTATTATTACTTCTGTTCCTCAAGGTGGTAACATGAAAAAACTTTGAGTTCGAATCTCCATCCTTTAGCCATAGAGCCCTGGATTTCTGTCTCCAGTAGGTCTCCTCACATGCTAAGATATTATGATATTCTGACAGATTGGCTAGTTCCTCCTTCCTAGTAGCTTCATCATTGGTACCACTCTGGATCGAGTTGTCAATGACCTGCAACCTTTCCCTCACTTTTTCCTTGTTCTCAAACAGGTTCCCAAAAACCTCCTTATTCCAAGTTCTAAGGTTATTCTTAACTAATTTCAGCTTTTGAGCAAGAATAAAACCTGAACTTCCATGGAAAGGTTGCTGCCACCAAATGGACATGCTTTCTTTTAGATCCGGGTGTCTGATCCACATCGACTGAAAATGAAAGGGTTTTTTGAAAGAGTTAGACTTTGGGACCTCCAAGAGGATGGGGTTGTGATCAGAAGAGATTTTGGGGAAGGTATGCAAGGTGGAGTCTCCAAACCCAGCCATCGCCTCCTTGGATAAGAAGAACCTGTCAAGTCTTTCCTGGATCAGTTGGCTGCCAGACCTCCTGTTGCTCCAAGTATACTTGGCTCCTCTTAGCTTCACATCCATCAGTTGATTCGAGTTAACAAACTCGTTGAAGTCTTCCATGCTTCTGGAGGGGAGCCCAGATCCACCCTTTTTGTCTGATGGGTATAGCGGCGTGTTGAAGTCACCTGCCACAACCCAGGGGATGTCATGGAAAGCATCACCCAGATTGCCCAAAAACTCCCACAAAGAGGCTCTCCCCTAAACAGAGTTAGGAGCATACACATTGGAACAGATCCACGATCTATTATTTTCAAAATCATGGAAAAACACACTTAACACCCTGTCGTCCTCTTGGATGACACTGCCTTCCACTACCCGAGGGTCCCACAAAACCATGAGGCCCCCAGACGTTCCCCTTGCTGGAATAAACACCATTTCCCCTTGATTCCACATCTTTTTAGCTATCGATTTTGATTGGACTTCATCTAATTTTGTTTCTTGCAACATCAAAATTGTTGGATTGTATTGCCTTCTTAGCGAACTAACCACTCTCTGAGTGGGCCGGCCATTGAGGCCTCTCACATTCCATGAGAGAACCTTCATTTAGATTGTTTAGAGTTCTTCCCTTTCCCCCTTCCCTGAGGAGGTTTTCCTGATTTGTTATCTTCGAACCCTAGGATAACTTGTTGGATCAGAGTTTTCTATTTACCGTTGGCAATTTCATTGTCAGTCCTCATTCTGTTATGCTCTGCGTTTGAAATCCTCCCCTTCTTTCTCTCACAACCAAAGTCAATGGGTGACTTAGTCGTGCTCCTGGTCTTTTTGGGGCTAAATTGAGGGGGATCTAACTGTTGAAGAACCGGACTCCCACATTCCTCGAAATCATCCAGTTCTATCATCTCAGTCCTCGAGTCTAACTCCTCCATCTTCTTCCTGTATTCTCCTGGTTTGAAAGAAGAATCTTCTATCTGGTTGGGCGGACTTCTGGCTATGATATTGGGGAGGTCTGGTTTAGAAGACGAAATCTCCTCCACTCTTTTTCTATAATCTCTGGGGCTAAGCCTAGCCCCTTCCTGAGGGATTGGAGGGATATTTGATATGGGATTAGACGGGCCCGCCTTTGATGGGGATTCTAGGGTTTCAGGGAGAGCACATTGCCTGTTATCCTCTTCTACTTCCTCGATCTCCCCTTCTGCTGGTAGATCGGCTAAAATATTGAACTGATTTGAGCTTGGAGATTTAGGGCTTACCTGGTTTTTTGGATCTTTGGTGAGATGATGCTTGTCTTTGCTCTGAGAATGCCTTGCACTCTGATAGTCTTTCTCCTGAGACATGTAGTTATTTTTGAACGGCCTAAACCCTCCTTTGCCACCAGGGCCTCTTTTTAGAGGGAGGTTCCTAGGAAGCCCTTTCTCATTTGCGTGATTGCTTTTCGATCTGGGGATGTCTCTCTTTGCTGCTAGTGTAGGGCACTGATTTTGCAGGTGGCCTTGTGATTTACACTCAGGGCAATAAGCTGGCTTATTTTCGTATTCCACCGTCTGATATCTAAGATAGTTGCCATACTCAAGTTCCACAACATTTGGCAGTTCAGATTCAAGATTGGCATTGACGCAGAGTCTTGCATGAGTCATCCTTGTCCTAGCCAAGGTTGCATGATCTATGGACACCAGTTCACCGATCGTTCTGGCGATGCCATGTAGCCAATACTCGTTGACAAATTGAGCTGGAAGATTGGGAAGCCGCACCCAAATGGGAGCAGTATTAATGTTCTATTTTTTAGGGTCAAAATCTTCACCCCATTTCCTAAGGAAAAGGCTGCGTTTCCCTAAAAACCAGGGTCCTCCAGTGAGAACGCGGCTCGCATCCTCCTTATTGTTAAATCTTAAGATGAAAAACCCCCTGGAAAGGGCAACAACCTCCAAACTACCCGTCGTCCTCCATTTGGATAGGGCCCAAGAACGAATAGTTTCTATATCTGGCCTTCCACCCAGAAACTTGCCCACTAAAGAAAACTCTTCCATGGCTAAACATGGCCCCATCGAATCGATAGGTGCCTTTACCCTGTTATTTACCGGAATGAGGGGCGGGAGAGAAAGAAAGACACTCTTTCTCCCTAAGACTGTATCCGCAAAGGATCGGGCTCCTCTGGGGCCCGCCCCGCTCAGCTGGGTCCCTTTGTCCGGGTCTTTATGGGGGGGGTCGCACTCTCTCTGGATAACCTCTGCTGCCGCCGCTGGCCTCCCATCCTCTGGATCCGTGCCTGGATCAAGCTCAAGGGTCCTGCCCAAACCCTCTGAACCACCGCTGCTTTTCCCGCCTAAAAAATTTGAAAACTCGTCGCCGCTGCTCCTCTCCTCCATCTCGCTCGCTTCTCAGTCAAGCTGGATGTTCCTATGTCATTTTGATTCCAAAAAAAATAGAATAAGGTCAAACATTTATTTGACCATAGCTATTGCATAATCACACCGAAAGAAAATCTTAATAGTTCATTATAATCATTACAAACTTAGGTTAGTTCAATTCTCTTAGCCATTACATGTGTAGGAGACCCATCACTGAGAGAATTTGAGGAGAAGTGGTCAATCAGTGAAGCAACTAGTTGTTAAGACCGTAAGCAATTCGAAGCACAACAAGGTCCATGTAAGGGAGGAGCACATTGAGCAACGTCAAGCAATCTATTGGAGACACATTGAGTCTCCAAACACATCACAAGCTCCAAGTTATGTACTACAAGTGCTAAGGTAAATCCATTATTGCTTGCTTTCATTAAGGTAATATTGGTGTTATAAGTTGACATATTCAAACATTCTATTGCATTGGAATAACCAACATTAAACCAAGATTTAGTAATCTATCAAGCAAGCTCATTCCAAAATATTATTATTGAAGGATATTTGCAAATAAAGTAGGATATATAAGGTTGACAACCTTAGTAAATTCAAATATTAATTTACAAATACAATTATTTTCTAGTATTCCAATAGTAGATTTCTAAGGCTTTCTACACCAAAACAATAGATATTTGGAAATTAGAAAATTGAACTACTTAAGGTAGAAGAAATAAGCTCATTAAAGCATCATTGAAAGTTGGAATTAAGTGATAACAATTATCTCACATTCATACTAAGGAGACAAAAATAAATCCAACCAGTAGAGCATACTTCATTGGGATAAATAAGGTAAAATTGAAAGTTGATTATTATTCTCAAAACATTATAAAATCAACCCAAAAGGTGAACTAAATATTGATGAGCTTTCTATTGAATCTCATAGCATATCTTAAATTATTAGGAGGATATAAGGAAGCCTACCAAATCTAATTCAAGAAAGGTTTCATAAAACTAGCTCACATATCTAAGGATTCATAACGTAGACTACTCAATACCCTATTTTCAAGTCCAAATAAAACTAGAGAAGACTATTCCAAAACATTCAAATATGGATGAAATACTAAGAAATATTTTTTAACAACGAATAACTCTTCCATGAAGTGGAATTTTATTCCCAAAACCTAAAAGACACTCTTGAAGGATACAAGGGTCTATCTACTAGTTATAAGGAGAGATTCTCATAATTTCTAAAAGAAGCAAGAGAGGGCAGGTTTGTAGCACTATTTGGATATCTTCATAAATTTTTCTTTACAGCATGGTGAAATACACAAAAAATAGTCATTTTAACATCAAAGGAATGTTTGATGATATATTTATCTTTAATTGTTATTTTACTTGCTCAACGCATGAAAAAAATCTAGCAATACAAATCAATATTATTGTGATAATAGACTAACTCGTCATGAAACAGAAGTTCCACTAGTATCAATACAAAACCATAGGAGAAGAAGGAGGAAGAGAAAGAAAAGACACACTAAAAGTAAACATAGCAAAGGAGATATAAAATAAACCACAAAGACAGAACTAAACAAGCATATTTAAACACAATCATTGGAGGAATCTTCAACCAAAGCATTCTCAATCTTATGTGAAGATACAAACTACCTACTTGGATAAATTCTTGTAAGCAGAGAAGAAGAATACAATTTTGATTATTCTCAAGAAGATCCATATTTAAGACTAAAGTCTTCAATACCCAAATAATGTAATATAGGGGGGTGTTAAATTATATTACATTATTTAGGTACATGTTAATGTACCACCTTAGGTACATTATTATATTAGGAGCTACTTGGGGTAGAATCAGTAAATGCACAAGTGTTAATGTGCAATAATGTAAATGTGCAAGGAGTCCAGTTGTACATGAGTCATAGGAATGGTATTTAGGAAGAGTAAGGACCGATTTACCTATTTTATGTATAAAGACCCATAGTGAATAGAGTGACAGTGTGTGAGTGCATTGCTCTAAGCATGCACTGGTAGAGTAGGTTTCTATCTATTGTATCAGTTCCTTATTTTGTGAATTCCATTAATATCATATTTTAGTGTCATTCATGAAATTCATTATCTTTCTACATCTTGTGATTTCTATCTCCCATAGCATACTTCATCAAAAGCTAACAAAAAGCTCTAATATGCTCCAATGTTTTACTTCAAATTCAAGCACCAGTGAACAAGGTTGTCCTTGAGGTTCAACATCTACTAACTATGTTGGATCATTAGGCAAATGCTCCCTACATTATGGCTTGGTTTTTTTTCTCCCCACCTCACCAAATATGTTCCTCTTCTCAATAATGAGATCGAGGCCATAGGACTCCAACTACTCATAGCCCTCGCCCGTAGGACTAGTGTGCCAAGGAAGGATTTTGCTTCATGCCATAATATTACCATTGGGGCTCATCATCCGACTAGGCTACCACTTTGCCTTAGACCGTAGGTAACACTTCGGAGTTGCAAGGTGACGATTATGGGTGGGATTCAGTTCCTACAGACCTTGATCCTTCCATCGGTTGGGGAAATCCTTCGGATAAGGATCCCCTCCCTCTGTGGTGGTGCTACTCCTATGGTAACTTGAGTACTAGTGGGTCTTTTTCTCTTTATTTTTTGTTGATATGTTAACTATTTTATAGTTGGCCTAGGTCTTTTTTTGGCCTTGGGTTGATGTTTTGCATAGGCTTTTGGGATGTGCTTCCATACCACCCATTTTTTGTGAATGTATTCTTATTTTTTAATAAGATAAAGTCACTTTCAACAAATATATATATATAATTTATAATATAAAAATTGAATAATAAATATTATAATGTTATTTATGATATTATCAAATAACACCAAATCAATTAAATTCATTTTCCTCTACTTTCATGGAGGAGACAAGTTATGGTTAAGTTTCTATAATACCTATTTATGGTCATGATATAATATAAGTGGTGTCGATTTGAATCTCACACACTCATATAAAAAATCTATAATCTTATATTTATCAAGTGAATTATTTTTATGAAAAAGTTCAATAATTATATTACTTTAAAAAAATATAACACACTAATTAAAAAAAGTGTGTGGATAGAAAATCACACCCCAAAGTCTTTGCTAGGCAAAGCCATTGAATCAAAATTAGACATAGTGGATCAATCGTGAGCTATTTATGCAGCAAGAGCTATGGATCCAAAATGAGGTGGTGGATCATAGTGTGAGGGGCCTTCCTATCCAGAAGGTGGAATCTTGAGTGCCCTATGGAGGATCTCAGCCCGAGTTTGTATCTTCGCCAGTTGGTTCATCTGTTTGGTTATCTTTTGTATCCTTCCTCAAGGAGATGGTGAGGTTGAGATAAGGAAACTTGTCATTGTTGTGTCATCCTTAGGCTTTCTAGTAATACGACTGATAGCGATGAGGTGGCAATCAATTCTAGTCCCCAAATCTATGTTGAGGACATTGGGAAGGAGCTTGCAAAGCCTAATTGTGGTGACACTTGCACCCTTGGGACTGACTCCTACGTGAAGGAGAGGATGGTAGTATATGAGCCATCATGCATGGGGCATTAATCTAGTGGTACATAAGATTCTCTACATGAATCACTCCAATGCTAGCTTGTTCACCAATACCTAGAACTCCAAAAGTACATTGAACAAATTTTAGTCTTAAGGTCAATGAAAAATGAATGCTAACAAAAGCTCTAAAAAAAATAATTGCAATTTTATCTTTAAATATATATAAAAATAAAAATAAAAATATCCACTCTAAAAGTATGCAATCGAACCGGCCTAGATACAGGTTTTCTAATTCTGCAGTGCCCTACGCCCATTGCCAAGCATTGAATTCCCGAAGGAAAGGAATGTCCTTCGTGGCAATCTCCAGTAGGGCTGGTTCTGAAAATAAAAATGGGGGATTGGAAATAAGGGATAGAAAGATACTTAAAGAGATGGGAAATTACAAAAAGAAATGGAAAATGGTCGAAGGCCAGATATTTAGGGTGATGGACTAGAAGCATGATAGATAGCTTATCTATTTGAACCAACAACAATCAAAATAATGACTTATAAAAAAAAATAGTATAAAATCCTCAAAACCTATGTAAACTCCAGCAAGAATTCTAGGGACCAGTATTCTATCAACAGCAAAATCCAGAGAACAAAATTAAACTACAAAATAGAGACACTAGTTTAATAGAAATCACAGAATAGAAGTCATACACAAATATTGGGGACTCAAACCATAGCCATAAGCCTTTATTTTGGGAGCATATTTCAAGTACACAATTGCTTTTCAAGCAAAATTTATCCATGTCGTGTTACAAATGAGCAGTTTATATAGGAAAAAGTTATCGCTTGAAATATTAATGTTCAACCACTTTCATGATGTGTTGATCTGATTCTGGTGATAGCCAAAAATAGTCTACTTTATCCTTACTGTTAATTTAGCATTAAAAGCGAAAGGTTCCGACGAAGACTTGGAACAGTCAGGCCGCAATTACAGATAACTTGATATTGAAGTTAGAAGTTTCTGGTGACGATCATTGATCAGACAATTTCAATGACAGCTTAAGAGCGGTGAAACAAAGGATGCACTGTGGACCTCTCCTTTAGTTTTTTAGCTCCTTCTAACAAGATGCCCCTGGACCTTTTAGACAAAGCGCTCCCTTATGGAGCACTTTTCAGCAAAGCGCTCCCAAGTGGAGTGCTTTTCAGCAAAGCACTCCCAAGTGGAGTGCTTTTCAGCAAAGTGCTCCCAAGTGGAGCACTTTCTAAACAAAGTGAAGATTTAGTGCTTTGAAGACCTATAAGAGAATTACTTCTAGCAAAGTGTAGATTTCATTCAAACTTAGACATTTTATCAACCTCACTCACTTGGCCTTTTATCAAAGTGTATATTTCACTCAGACTTGGCCATTTTATGGAGTCTATCCACTTAGGAGTGCTTTGCTGAGAAGCACTCCACAAGGGAGCACTTTACTTGAAATAGGTTTCGCTGAGCTCCTCTCAGGAGGGTCCATAGAGCTATGTGGATAGAGCAGTTTGAAAATGACTAACTATAAACTAAATTAGCACTTGGTCTAAAAAATGCTACTCCCTGGAATATTAAAATATTAAAGTTAAAATGTATGTTTGGGGGGAAAAGTGCTCCACAAGGGATTGCTTTGTTGAAAAGCGCTCCACTTGGGAGTGCTTTGATGAAAGATACCCTCCAAGAGCTTTATCAAAAGGTAGCTAGAGTGCTACATGGATAGACTCCATAAAATGGCTAAGTCTGAGTGAAATCTACACTTTGATAAAAGGCTAAGTGAGTGAGGTTGATAAAATGACTAAGTTTGAATGAAATTTACACTTTTCTAGAAGTACTTCTCTTATAGGTCTTCAAAGCGTTAAATCTTCACTTTGTTTAGAAAGAGCTCCACTTGGGAGTGCTTTGCTAAAAAGCGCTCCACAAGGGAGTGCTTTGTCTAAAAGGGCCAGGGGCATCTTGTTAGAAGGAGCTAAAAAACTAAAGGAGAGGTCCATAGTGCATCCTCTGTTTCACCACTCTGAAGCTGTCATTGAGACCATATGATCAATGATCGTCACCAGAAACTTCTAACTTCAATATCAAGTTATCTGTAATTTCGGCCTGATTGTTCCAAGTCTTTGTCGGAACCTTCCGCTTTTAATGCTAAATTAACAATAAGGATAAGGTAAAATATTTTTGGCTATCACCAGAATCAGATCAACACATCATGAAAGTGGTTGAACATTAATATTTCAAATAACAACATTTTTCTATATAAACTGCTCCTTATTTGTAACACGGCATGGATAACTTCTGCTAGAAAAGTAGTTGTGTACTTGAAATCTGCTCCCAAAATAAAGGCTTATGGCTATGGTTTGAGTCCCCAATCTCTGTGTATGACTTCTATTCTATAATTTTTATTAAACTAGTGTCTCTATTTTGTAGTTTAATTATGTTCTTTGGATTTTTTTGTTGATAGAATATTGGTCCCTGGAATTCTTGCTGGAGTTTACATAGGTTCTGAGGATTTTATATTATTTTCTGTTATAAGTTATTTTTTTTATTGTTGTTGGTTTAAATAGATAAGTTGTCTATCGTGCTTTCGGTCCATCACCCTAAATCTCTGACCTTCAGCCATTTTCCATTTCTTTTCGTAATTTCCCATATCTTTAAGTATATTTCTATCTCTTATCTCCAATCCCCCATTTTTATTTTTGAAACCAGACCTACTAGAGATTTTCATGGAGGACATTCCTTTCCTTCAGGCATTCAATGCTTGGCAATGGGCCTAGGGCATTGTAGACTTAGAAAACCTGTATCTAGGCCGGATACGGTTTTGTGAAAGCACTCATTGTAAAACTCCTCCTTTCCATAAAAAAATGGTTAAGGTGTTGTTCTTAAGCTTTCCCTCATAAAACTCTGGATGAATTGTTACAAGTTTTTATAAGCTTTTCTATACTTGTCTAGCTTTTATGTACTTCTCTTATGTTTTAGTTTTGGTATGTTTCATGCAAAATTGTATACGTTTTAGCATGGGCAATCAAAATGTTGAGTTATCACATCTAGCTCTTCTGTTTAAAATGTTTTTCTTTCCTTAGCTAGAGTATTATTTGCAAAATAGTTAAGGGGCTAAGGTGGCAAAATGGATGAAACTGCTAAGTAAAGATGAAATATAAGCTTGTCCAAAGGGGACTCCTCCCAGAATGACTCCAAATTTCCATGACTTTTGCTAAAAATAGAAAGCACTCCACTTAGGAACGCTTTGCTGAGAAGTGCTCCACAAGGGAGTGCTTTACTAAAAATAGGTTTCACTGAGCTCCTCTCAGGAGGGTCCACAGAGCTAAGTGGATAGGGTGGTTTGAAAAGGAGTAACTATAAACTAAATCAGCACTTGGTCTAAAAAATGCTACTCCCTGGAATATTAAAAGATTAAAGTCAAAATGTATGTTTGGGGGGAAAAGTGCTCCACAAGGGATCACTTTGCTGAAAAGCACTCCACTTGGGAGCACTTTGATGAATGGTCCCCTCCAAGAGCTTTATCAAAAGGTAGCTAGAGGGCTACATGGATAGATTGCATAAAATGGCTAAGTCTGAGTGAAATATACACTTTGATAAAAGGCTAAGTGAGTGAGGTTGATAAAATGGCTAAGTCTGAATGAAATCTACACTTTGCTAGAAGTACTTCTCCTATAGGTCTTCAAAGCGCTAAATCTTCACTTTGTTTAGAAAGCGCTCCACTTGGGAGCGCTTTGCTAAAAAGTGCTCCACAAGGTAGCACTTTTTCTAAAAGGGTCAGGGACATCTTGTTAGAAGGAGCTAAAAAACTAAAGGAGAGGTCCACAATGCATCCTCTATTTCACCACTCTGAAGCTGTCATTGAGACCGTCTGATCAATGATCGTCACCAGAAACTTCTAACTTCAATATCAAGTTATCTGTAATTCCATCCTGACTGTTCCAAGTCTTCATCGAAACCTTTCGCTTTTAATGCTAAATTAATAGTAAGGTTAAGGTAGACTATTTTTTGCTATCACTGAAATCGGATTAGCCCGTCATGAAAGTGGCTGAGCATTAATATTTCAAGTGGCAACTTTTTCCTAAATAAACCGCTCCTTATTTGTAACATGGCATGGATAACTTCTGCTAGAAAAATAGTTATGTACTTGAAATATGCTCTTAAAATAAAGGCTTATAGCTATGGTTTGAGTCCCCAATATTTGTGTATGACTTCTATTTTGTGATTTCTATTAAACTAGTGTCTCAATTTTGTAGTTTATTTCTATTCTCTGGATTTTTTTGTTGATAGAATACTGGTCCCTGGAATTCTTACTGGAGTTTACATAGGTTCTAAGGAATTTATAGTGTTTTTTGTTATAATTCATTGTTTTTATTGTTGTTGGTTCAAATAGATAAGCTATTTATCGTGCTTCCGGTCCATCACCCTAAATCTCTGGCCTTCGGCCATTTCCCATTTCTTTTTGGAATTTCCCATCTCTTTAAGTATCTTTCTATCCCTTATCTCCAATCCCCCATTTTTACTTTAGGAACCAGCCCTACTTGAGATTGCCATGGAGGACATTCCTTTCCTTCGAGCATTCAATGCTTGGCAATGGGCCTAGGGCACTATAGACTTAGAAAACTTGTATCTAGGCTGGTTTGATTGCCAATAGTTTCTGGTACACCTGGTGGGATGCAAACGTTCCATGTTAAACCAGTTTTAAGAAGTGATGTCCATCTTACTACTATTGAATCTGAACATCTGGTGACTCAGCTGAACCCAGTACACCTCCAAATCTTGTATACCAGTATAAAATATTTCCCTCATGCACACGAGATGGAGATTTAAACAAACTAAAGAAGAAGTAGAGTTCTTTGAGCTTGATATCGACACTTTAGTAGAGCATCCTAAGGTGGTCAGGCCAAATATTCTGCTTGATGGAACTTCATCACAAGAAGCGGTCTTAGAGTCTCCTACTCCCACTCCTGGCAGCACGGTAGCAAGCTTACCTCCGAATCCACCGAATTCACCAGATCACCAGAACATCTTGGTTTTGCCAAACGTTCAAGTATTTTGAGTGTCTCGATTGCTCCAATTCACATGACTTTGCATGCTAATATGGTGCAGCCAGCACCACCCAGGCAGTTAGCTACCTAAAACCATCTTGGCACGCTCACCCTTACAGGCCAACACACGGTACCTCCCATAGCTTTGAAGGCTCTACCTACTTATGACGGCACAGGAAAGACAATGTAAGAGCATATCCAAGACGTCGTAGGACTAGAAACCATCCATCAAATCAAAAATTAGTACATAATGATTAAGTTGCTCATCCTCTCACTGAGAGGTAAACTTTTATACTG
The DNA here is from genome assembly GCA_028583015.1 of Wollemia nobilis. NCBI lineage: Eukaryota > Viridiplantae > Streptophyta > Pinopsida > Araucariales > Araucariaceae > Wollemia > Wollemia nobilis. Next base: position 16,079,441 of record JAQPPZ010002969.1, on the reverse strand, counting down.
GTACTGATCGCTTCCACCCAATACTATTACTTCATGGAATCAATTAGGAGGCAATTTTGTAAGGGGCTTCAATGAACGAGCGGACCCCTTCTCCCTCTTAAACCAATTCACAACTATTCAACACCACCCTCAAGAGGAAATCACTCACTTCAATGTTCGGTTTGAAAGAACTTGGCAAAGAGTTACCGAAGGCCTGCGGCCTACACCACAACATGTCACGTTTTATTAATTAAGAGATTTTCACCCCAGTATTAGCATAAATATTTAACAAACTAGTGTTAATACATTCCCATAGCTATATCAATATGTGCTCTAAGCAAAAACTGATTTGGTGTCTATCAGGCAGTTACCTCCAAAAACTATGACCCCGATTTACCCATATTTCCCCTAGATCCAGTATCAGAGTGCATCTACTCTACCCAATTCTCATACTCAGTCTAATCAATCTTGGAATCCACCCTAGTAGCCATAGCCTATACCGCTCTCAATACCAAGCACCCACTATTTCCCAATTACTTGCTCCAACGCAGTATCTAGCTTTGCCAGCACCACCAACACTGGCTCAATTACCTACAGGTCAAGTAGCTACTAACCAAGTTATTGTAACTGAAGCTCAAGCTAAATAACTATCAAAAGTTAAGGCTTACATGAAAATGATGGCAAACTAGATGAGCACCATAAGGAAAAGATGAGATGATCAAGGCTTTCATCAGAGGAGGTTCCCTCCTCCCCCGATCACTAAAGATCAAGCATCCGCTGGTCCTCACAGGAAATATGAGTGAAATTCAGTGGTAATGAACAGTGAAGAGGCCACCACCTCTGATTCTTTATATTGTTGCACCACATGCAATGATCCACATAATGAAGAAGATTGCATGGTGCATCTAATTATGTGTAGATACTGGCTGGTGATCCCTATGAACAAGTAAATATGATCAGGGAAGCTGGTCAGAAATATCATGACGTCATCTGCTGAATAAGTTTTCATTCTCACCAGTGCAAGGAAGAAGCCTATCGAGGTAGATCCAGTTCATATGGATCTACTAAAATTACCTCCAACACCCAAGCCCACAACTAAATCGTTGACTAAAGCTTAGCCCCAGGCAAAAACTCTCAATTCGACGATAATTGCTCATCAGTCTGACCTACCGAAGGATCGCCTACCACCTCATGTTAGAGAAAGAGTCCTTAAGCCTAAAGCTATAACTTCTCACCCACTAGCCAAAACATGAGACTAGGTGAGGGAGAAGCTCTGATACCCCTTGCTGACTAAACGCTAGCAGATAAACGCGACACAACTATATCGAAAGATCTACGAACCTACAAGAGGAGTAGGAGAGCCTACCGCTTCAACATACAGTATAGTCGAAGAAATGAAAAAGGCTCCCACTAAGGTAAGCCTATATGATGCCCTTCAACTCCTAGGTCAAGTTGACATATTGCAAAAATCTCTCAAGTCCGCTCAAGATCCAACTCAGACTGTGTATTCTCAACCATTAACAGCTTTGGCCATAGGTAAAAATAGGCCCCCACCATTTTACCTTTCTCTTCAAATGGAGGGATGGGTTGTACATAACTGCATGATCAACTCATGTGTCAATACAACCATCATACCCAAAGCGATCTATGATATCATGGGTATGGAGTACACCCGCAGTAATCCTGCGGTGTTACAGTTAGACAAAACTCAGGTAAATATAGTAGGAGTGATCAAGGATGTTCCCTGTAGACACCTAAAATGTGTCATGTTCAAGAAACCACTCATATGAGCACATCTAAAGACCATATGTCAAATTTTGGACCTTTACAAGAGCAATCAGTGGTCCTAACCACTCAAAATGGTAGTTTTATCCCATTTAAGCTTAGCAGTTGTAGGCTAGAGCAACCAGCAGAGCAACCAGTTTAGAAGCTATAGACTAGAGCGGCCAGCAAATCTTAGCTTCTATAGGCTAGAGCGGCCAACTGAGCAGCTAGTTTAGCCATTGTAGGCTGAAGCGACCACAACTAGCCACTACAGACGATAGTGGCTAAGCCCTAAATATGCAATTTGTTGACAAAAAGGCCCAATCAGGGGTGGAACTGGCAGAGTGAGTGGGGATAACTTTGCATTTCCCTCACAACCAGTTCACATGGGAGACTCAAGTCGTCTGTTAGACTTCAGTTAACTGGCATCTAAACATAGACAAAGGACAAAAGCTTCTCATACTAACAACCAGTTTGCATAGGAGACTCAAGTGGGTAGTTAGACTTCAGTTAACTGGCCTCCAAACATAGACAAAGGACAAAAGTTTCTCATGCTAAAAACCAGTTTGCATAGGAGACTCAAGTGGGCAGTTAAACTTTAGTTAACTGGCCTCCAAACATAGACAAAGGACAAAAGCTTCTCATGCTAACAACCAGTTTGCATATGAGACTCAAGTGGGCAGTTAGATTTAAGTTAACTAGCCTTCAAACATAGACAAATGATAAAAGCTTCTCATGCTAACATTCACTACGCATGAGAAAGTCATTCCTAGGGCTTGGGCATAGACCTAGGGTTTCACACACTTTAAAAGGTGTAAGCCTGAGAGCACCAAAGGATAAATGGGGAGACCAAGGATGATCTTTTAGTAGAATTTTTTGAGAGAGCTTTTTCTTGGAGAGCATACATAGCGAAGCCGTATCGGATTGGAGAGCAGATCTGAGTACCCTTGATGAGAAATGAAGTGCTAGCAAACTGAGAGGTAATCATCCATACACATATGGTAATAATTTAACATTATTAGCAACTTAAGCCCATATTCTTTGGGTCAATAGAGAGGGATTTCATCTTAGCGGTCATTGTCCTGGATAGTGGCCCACAAACCTAGTCTAGGGTTTAGGTGTTAGTTTCTCTTATTTTGCTTTCTTTATATTTCACATCATTAGCATAAGATCCATTTTGCTTCATTTCTTTCCTTTCATAGAACTAGTTTCATTGCATTTACTATCATTGAGCATATTTTCTTTTTTTGTCAGATTTACTGCTAACAGCCTCATCAGAAGAGGCAATCTCAGATAGCTAAGTGTGTGTTGTTTTCATGATCATAGTACTATAGGTTCATCAGACAGATTAGCAACATTCGAAAGCACAAATATACCTCCAGGAATTAGACTTGAAGAAGGAGGCATCTGTAATATCTCATACATTTCCATGTGCAAAACTGGGAATTCTTTAAAAGTGCACCACCCCTTGTGAGGGGACATCTTACCCACTTATAATTCATTGTATCGAAATGGATATCCCTCAGAGGGACCGACATGTAACTGGGTTTCAATATAAATAAAAGGATATCTATTTTTTATTTTCGTGTTATATGCATTTCATGGTCTTTCATTTTCATTTTGGTATAACACTACAAGTATATTAAAGAGGTGTGTGTGTCTCAGGGTCGCTACATTCCCATCCAACTCCATAAAATACCGCAAGTCACCATCATACAGGAGATTGTGGTAGTCGACTTAGAGTCATATTTTAGTATGTGTCTTTCATGAGAATTCATAGCAAATATGGGAGGCTACCTCTCCCTCGACTACACACACCTAGATATCCCCCTCAAAGGTAGAAGATTCAAGCTCTTAAATGAGAAGCCGACTAGTTTTCACGTGGAATATCTTGAGGATGAAGAAAAAATCTCAGTCTCTATCAACTTGATGGCGAAAGAAATACAAGTCAAATTGATGGAAGAAGCTCTCGAAGAACTCCAACTGGAGTATGACTTCTCCTTAATGGATTTCAATGCGGTTAATGGTATGAACTTAGGATGCTACATGCTCACTAATCCTAAGAAAGAAAAGCAAGCACACCCAGAAGTGCCCCCAGTGTCAGACTAGCTTTGGAAGCTATACTTTGATGGTGCCTGATGTAAAAATGGTGTAGGTGTGGGAATTGTTGTCATCTCCCCAACTAGTGAACAAAATACTTACTCGTACATATTGGCTTGGATATGTATGAACAATGTAGCTGAGTATGAGGCTTTGTACCTCAAACTCAAGAAAGCTGAGAAGATAGGTATCAAACAACTACAGGTTTTTTGGGACTCCGAGCTAATCTGCAATCAAGTTACTAGCAAGTGTGTCAACAAAAAAAACTACCTAAAGGTATATCACAACAAGGTGTGGGATTTTTTTGATTCCTTCAATGCGCTAAATGTCAAATCCATTTCAAGGGAAAAGAATAACCTGGCTGACGTTTTAGCTTCCATTGGTGCCCGATTTTCACCAGCTGATAATATGATGCACAAACCAAAGATGATAAGATTAATTTATTGACCTTATATTCCTGATAAAAAAACTCCATTGGTAGGTGTTCGACAATGACGAACAACTTGTTAACTTCTTGGTCAACAAAGCGTCAACCATCGAAGAGTGGACTCTGAATGAAGAATACCATGAAAGTTTGAATCAATTAAAAAACAATCATATCCCGAAAGGCTTGATCATGCTGGAAAGCCTCTTATATATAAATGATAGGCCTATCAACCATAATATCAAGGTGGACCAGAAGGAGTTAATCAACTTGGAGTTAGAATCAGGGAAGGTCATCATGGTAGGAACCGATTGCATAATCGGAGAACTTCAGTAGATCTAGGTTCTATGTAAAGAATATCCTGACATCATTGCCTGGTGTTACCAAGACCTAAAAGGGTATGATAAGAACGTCATCCAGCATACCATCGAGTTAGAAGAGGGTGTCAGACCCTTCACACAAAAGCAACGGCTCGTAAATCCAAAAGTTGAAACTCTAATGAGGGCCAAGTTGTTGAAAATACTTGAAGCTAAGATCATATATCCGATTAAGCATTTTTCCTGGGTAGCTAACCCAGTTTCAATGCAAAAGAAGAATGGCAATATCCGATTATGTATAGACTTCCAAAATCTGAATCAAACATCCCTAAAATATCACTACCTGCTACCCCAGATTGATCACATCCTTCATGTGGTGGCAGGAGCACAAAGGTTCTCCTTATTATATGAGTTCTGAGGCTATAATCAGATATGGGTTAGAAATGAAGATCAACATAAAATTGCATTCATGACCAAGTGGGGCACGTTCGCCTACCAACAGATGCCCTTTGGCCTTTCAAATTCCAAGGCTACTTTCCAAAGGGTGATGGACCTAGTTTTCTATGAACTACTCAATCATGTCATCATAATTTATTTAGATGACATGACTATCTTTTATCACAAGTGAGAAGAACACGGTCTACATTTGTGGCAAGTTTTTGAAAAATACTGAGAGTTTGGGGTCTCTATCAACCCAAAAAAGTCAATATTTGTGATGAAATAAGTAAAGCTACTAGGGCATATTATCTCTGAAAAGGGATTAACAATTGATCCAACTCGAGCATAAGCACTTCTCTGACTCTCACCTCCCATAAATAAGAAGGCCCTATAGTCCTTTTTTGGATAGATAAACTTTGTTAGGAATTTCATCGTCGATTTTTCCCAAGTGATAAAACCAATGGCCCAACTCTTGAAAAATGGCATTGAATTCAAGTGGACTGATGAAATGAGGTAAGCATTTCAGGATATTAAAGAGCAGATTACTCAAGCTCCTGTCCTTATCAACCCTGACTACTCACAAGATTTCATCTTGTACCCGATCGAAGAACCTAAGAGTTATGCCACTATATTAACCCATAAATGCAAAGATGGAGATGAGTGTCCAATCATGTTTCTCAGCCAGATAATTCAACCTTATGAAGAGAAGTTCAATTTCATTAAACGACAGGTGCATGTGGTGATGAGGTCTCTCTAGAAGTTCAAGAACTTCGTGTCTCAAAGCAAAACAATCGTGTATGTCATACACCCCGATGTCCAAAGATTTATCATCCAAGGTGAGGTGGGGAATATAAGGGAATGATGGCTTACTAGAATCTAATAGTTTGATCTCGAGATATGCCATACCAAGTTAGTTCGTGGCAGAGCACCCTGACAAGAGTTAGCCAAAAATACTGTGATCGAAGCTATCATTCTAGACTCAGATAGCCTAAATTTTGATAGCAACTTGGCTATCACATCCACTATCGATTCATACTATATAGAAGACCTGATCAAATATTTTGATATAGGTCAATGTCCCTCATGCTTTGATGCTTCGCAAAGAAGAATATTCTGCCTACAAGCTAAAAGGTATGTCTCGACGCCAAATGGGATTTTTTATCAAAATATTTATGGAGTCCTTTTAAGATGCATTAAAGAGTCCAAAAAAACTAAAATCCTAGAAGAGTTTCACTCTGGAGTTTTGGGAGGGCATTTTACTAGTATACTGATGGTGCTAAAAATCATCAAAGCAAGTTACTATTGGCCCACTCTCTTTTTGGATGCCTTCAAATCCAGCCAGTGTTGTGACAGTTTCTAGTGTTGCTAAGGAAGAGTTAGGAATGCATCCCTTCCTCTTCACCCCATTCAGGTGGAGACTCCATTCCAACAATGGAATTTGGACTTCATTGGGATCATCAATCCCAACTTCTATCAGCCACAAATATATCTTAACTGCTATGGACTACTTCACCAGATGGTCAAAAGTAATTCCGACCAAAGAGGCAAGCCAAGAAGTGGTCATCTCCTTCCTTGAAGGATTGATCACTCGATTTGAAATCCCAGAGTCCATCATATCGGACAACGGTTCTCCTTTCACTGGTGCAAATATTTGTGAATTCACGATTAGGTATGGAATCTATTTAAAAACTTCATCTAACTATTATCTGCAGGGAAATGGGTTAGCTGAATCCACAAACAAGAACCTATTGCAAATTTTGAAGAAATCCTTGTAGAAAAATAAAATAATTTGGCACCTACTCTTGAATCAATCCTTCTGGGCTGATCGAATTTCCATCAAGCGGTCTATCCAGACTTCACCTTATTCATTGGTGTATGGCAAAGATGCGGTCTTACCTACATATATCGAACTATCAACCTTACAACTTCTTAAATGGCTTGACATTGAAGGAGGCTATTTCAGTCTGATAGATGCAAGGCTGGCACAAATGGAGTTAGAAGAAGAAAGATAAAATGCGTATGAATTTTTTGCCAAGCATGTCAAAATCACAAAGAGTTGGTTCAGCAAGATAACTTCTGATCGGTCTTTCAACATTGGGGATTTAGTTTTGAAGTGGAACGTGAAGAAATCAAAGTTGGTAAACCATGAAAAGTTTGATGCCTTTTGGGAGGGTCCATTTTGAGTCTCCAATGTTCATCAGATAAATTCATTCATGCCAGAAGACATGGAAGGTACCATGCTCCCGATTCTAGTAAATGGTTTTTTATTGAAATTTTACTACCCACCAAGGCTTGAAACTCTTCTCTAGATGATCAGGTATTTCTTGTATGTATTCCCTTTTGTTTGTTTAGTAGGTTAGTTTTTTATTTCCCTAGGCTTAGTTGAAAAATAGAAGGGAGGAGTTTCTTCAAAAATACCTTTACTGAGGCCTTTGGTGGCCAAGATGAGGTAGTTGATAAAAAAATTGCACCCGATAGGCCAAGAGGTTTTTCGGAGGTCTAAAGAAGTTTTTGTTAAGAAAGCCTTTACTCGGATTTTTTAGCCAGGATGAGGTAGTTAGAAATAAAATCTCGCCCGATAGGTCAAGAGATTGACTAGGAATGGTTCGTCACTCACTTTTAAATGAAATATCTATTTTTTTTAAAGGGGAAGGCAAAGCACTCCACAAGGGAGCTCTTTACCCAAATCTAGAGAGCTCCACATGGAGAGTGCTCCAAAGGCAAAGCGCTCCATAATGGAGCACTTTTCCCAAAGCCAGAGCGCTCCACAAGGAGAGCAAAGGCAAAGTGCTCCACAAGGGAGCGCTTTGCCCAAAGCTAGAGTGCTCCACAAGGAGAGCGCTCCAAAGGCAAAGCACTCCACAAGGGAGTGCTTTGCCCAAAGCTGGAGTGCTCCACAAGGAGAGCGCTCCAAAGGCAAAGCACTCCACAAGGGAGTGATTTGCCCAAAGTCGGAGCACTCCACAAGGAGAGCGCTCCAAAGGCAAAGCACTCCACAAGGGAGGAGACAACCTTCTAAATCACTCAGCCACCATGGGTAAGAAAGGAAAGCAGATAATGGAGGAGACAATAATTGAAGAAAATATAAAATATAAGAGGCATAAGAAGAAGGTACCAAGAGATAAAAAACCTAAAGATGAAGTTGTATCTGCAGAACCGTAATATTCAAAGAAGCTTTGAAAGAAGAATAAAAAGAAAAATATCGAGGAACTGGAAGGCCCATAGCACCCTTTACTTCGATACAAATACTGCCTAGTGACAAGCAGAGATGTGGAGTAGTTGCATATGGATGTCAAATAAGCGTACAGTAGAATCCTAGTTGAAAACCCATTAGCCACTGTGTACCACTCGTACTTATATTTTTACATGTGCCTTCTTGTTCATGTATGTCCCAAATTCATTCACGCAGTGTCTAGATTTTATGATCCTCTATCATGGACAGTTCGAGACGCGAATGGAGTTCCATTATTTGTAATTACCACTGCGTTTGTCTGGGAAGCTTTCACCGGTGGAGAGGTATACCCTTTTTGGAGTGGTTATGTAGATGTTGTACACTAATAAAGAGGCTAAAAGGTATCAACCTATGCCTTGGATAAGGGATTTTATAACGGGACAGTTGAAACATACAGTAGCATCTGATAACCTTCCCACACTCCCAAGGTCTATGGCCAAATTTTTGTAGCCTAAGATTTACTCCATACTAGCGTGGGTGATAGGGTTGGAAACTGATGAGTGTGTCACTAACTGGAAAATTTCTATGCCACATGCCATTTTAGATAAACCAGATTATTTTCCTTCTAAGGCCAGGCCAGGCTCCAGTCTAGTTTATTGCAACTGGGACGAATTCATATCGAGGTAGCTGCATGTCTCCTTAGCTTTTCTTCACAATGATCAGGACCACCAGTTTAGATTCTCTTCCATGATGGTGTGGCTATTTTTTTAGATTCAACATGAAAAATTTGGTTTCATAGAAAAATAGCAGACAGATCACGAAGGAAAGTTGCTGCCAGTTTACTTATGGATGAACAATCTTTCTGTAAGTAAGCCATATTATGTTTTTAATCAAATTTTTTTGGGTCCAGCATTAAGTTTAATTTATGGCAAGTATGAGCGTTTTTCGGCTAAGCTAAGGCAGGAGTTGGTTGAACGACGTTTGGGAGATACCTTCTTCCTTACACAAGGTTACATCATCAAAATTTATGGGTTTTCACAAAAACCCTTTTTATTGCCTTTTTACACCACTCCATTCCAGTTTGCATTAGAAGTAGCTCACCAGCTAGATCACTCTAATGATGAGTATGGAAGGGGTCATGGGATAAAATTCATAGTCTCCATCCCTTTCAAATTTGGAGTCAAGATAACTCAGTGCGGTCAAAATATAGTTCTGACCGTGACACTCTCCCAGTTGGGATTAGTTGAGCTACCCCATCGGTGGAAATGGGACCCACTTGGTATAATAAAAAACAACCTTAAAGTACAAGCCTTCCATTCTTGCTCGCACTCAGACATGGAGAGACAACGCAACAACTCACTTGGTTTGGAGCTTGAATGGCATGTGGACGAGATGGAGCCGCTATCACCTTGGCTGGATTTCTACACAATCGATATTGAGTATAACCCCATAGTGAATCAAGAGCAAAAACTACCCATATCAGTCAAGATTACTATAAAGTTTAGGCATCCAAAATGGTCAGACCACAAAATACAACAATGGTGGATTATGAGGGTGCACCAAGACAAAGCTACGGCTAACAAGTTAGCGATTGATGAGCAGTTTTCAATTCTCTATGATGACTCCATTAACGCTTATCACCCTTTTCCTTTGTTGATATAGTGCCCAAAGCAGGATGTAATACTAATGAAGTGGATGATTTGGTGCATCAACGACATGATCTTCTAGGGAAGGGTAAAGCTATCATGGGCGCTCCTCTCACATTTGAGCAAGCACCTAAAAAGAAGAGCACTCAGTCAAAAAGAAAAACTAAAGTGTCCCTTTTACAGCAAATTGTAAAAAACCACGAACTGGGCCTCAAAAGCCCTTTGGTATGGTTGTGCAACCAGGCACTCTAGCTCCTTCCTCAAACCCTAGCGAAACAACTCTGATAGAGATAACAGGGCAGGTGAAGGAGCAAAAGTTGGTTGAATTGGAGCTTGTTGTTTCTCAAGAAGACCCAGAGGGCAAAATAATTGAAGTGGTTGTAGCAGAGGTGTCTATCTTGAAAGAGGTAACAGGGAAAATTGAAGAACAAAATGTTGAAATTGAGGTGGTCATTTCAGAAGTGCCTGCAACAGAATGTATTCAAGAGGCATTCATGACAGGGAAAATTGAAGAACAATACGCCATGGACATGGACAATCTATCATTAAGGGACCTCCAAGTAATGAGAAAACAAACGAACGTAGCCCCGGCATGCCAAGCAAAGAAAAGGGAGAAATACAAATGTTGGAAGAATCTCTCTCGGCTCCTTCCTCCATGGGGCTCAAAGGTATGTTTTCAAATCTTGCTCTCTTTTCTTTTCCTCAGCCTTACGTTATGTACCGTTGTTTTAAACCTGTTCAATACTTGACGTAACTATGATGATGTCAATATTTGTAGCCTCTACAACAGTAGCCTCAATGGTCCCCACTGTACCTTTTTTGGTGGTCCCTACGTTGAGCTCATCCCCAGCTAAGTCAAGCCAACAGAGCTTTTCATTTCCTCAGCCATGTTTATCATCCTCTACCACACTTGCATCCTCATTCTCCCCATTCTTGTCTTATGTAGGCATTTCTAATCCTTTCACAGTCTCAGCTTCAGCCAGTTCTTCCCCTTGGTTTTTAGAGATTCCACCCACCCACGTGTTTGGCACCTCTGAATCAGGTGTTTCCTCCACTCCTCCCACTATCTGGACTAACTCATCTACTTTCATAATGCCTAAGCCCACTCGCTCTGTAGTACAAACTCAAAATATTTTGAGGGTTAGCATAATCACTTACCTCTTAGCTTCCTTTATGGCGTCAGACATACAACCTAATTTCCCATTACTTCCATCAACATATATTCTCAGATTGGGGGTCCCTGAACCTTTGGAGTCAGAGCTAGAGTTGACACAGTAGTTAGCTGCAGCTGAAAGTGTTCACAAGGCCAAGAAAAACTCTATACAATGGCTCAAATATCGTAAGAAGAGAGAGGCCTTAGCTTTGGCACAAACACACAAAGCTTATATTCTAGATCCTGAATCAATGGAGCTGCATACGATTGAAAAGATACCACTGGTAAACAAGCCCCTAGGGGAAATGGCTCTAGTTGATTATATTCACAAGCATACAAGGCTTAATGTTGCTAAAATGAACACTAAGTAAAATATGGAAGAAGCTCAAGTTTACATTGGCTCTATTTATGCACATGGAGAACATTACAGATCCCACTACTTCAGGGCCCAATCTAAAATTGACGAGCTTCAAGAAGCTTTGGCAGAAGCAAGAAGGAAAAATGAAGAGTTAGAGAGAAATCACAAAGGCCAAGTTGAAAAGCTAAATGCTCACATTGAAAACTTGGTAGGTGAAGTACAAAGGCTTAATCTAGAAAATCAAGATTATGAGCAGTCCAACATGCGCCATATTCGAGAGATAGCGAACGCAAATCAAAAAATATAGCGCCTTGAGGTTCGAGTTAAGGAGCTAGAGGCCCAACAATTGCAAAGGGTTGAACCACCTAGTATGCCTTCTAACGAGCGCCTGCAGGAGATGCGCCTACACTTTTTGAGAGATTTTCCCAAGAGGGCAGTGAAGGGAATCACAACCCTCAAATTCTTCCAAGAGGCACATGACACTATCATCATTGGAAATCTGACTTTGGAGTCAGCCCAAGCAGATGTTAACTACTGGTTAGACCTGGCTACCCAACTCAAGAAAATGGAAGATGCGCCCATCCATCTAGAGCCTATGAGTGATCTGGCTCGATCCTTATCTACTGCCAGGACTACATTGCATTACTTTTTCATAAAATTTGAACTGGCTAAAAAGGCCTGCCTGCTCTCTGATGCGCTTCTGCAAGAGCACCAGATAGCGCTACAATGCTTGAATGCCCCCATTGACATTGGAGTCCCAAGATTCATAGATCCAGAACAACCTCCTCTATCAATAAAAGAGTTGGAGCCCATGTGGGCTGATTTTGTTAACAATCCTTCAGACTTGCATACGCTGAATGCCTCTAGCTCATATGCACAAATTATTATTCTTATGTCCAAGTATGCACAGATTGAATCCTGTCTGAAGGAGTTTGATAGGGTATTGGTCCACGTCGATCTTGAGCATATCGAGACTTACCGTTGTCTTATTTTTGAGCTCCTTAAATACCCCCATATTCCTATGAGCATTGGGTTGACACTTCTACTATATATAAGCATATTTTCAACAGGTCATTGGACCAGTTTCTCCCTCAGCACCCCCCACCGAAAGGAGTAAGTAGGATAAAGAGTGAATATGGTTCAAAAGAGAAATATTCTGATGAGTAGGAAGAAGATTCTGATGAAGATTTTGAAGACAGTAGGGACCAGGAAGATGGAGAATCCTCTAGGAGCGACAAAGAGGAGGAGGAAAACCTAGATGAGAAAGATGACTCTCCAGCCCATGGATAAGGCCTGAGATCTTTGCATTGAGACAGGCTCAATACCCCGCGAGCCGCCAAATGTGTTGTTAGTTTTGACACACCTTGTAAAATGCATAATAGATACGATTTTGTGAAAGCACTCATTGTAAAACTCCTCCTTTCCATAAAAAAAATGGTTAAGGTGTTGTTGTTCTTAAGCTTTCCCTCATAAAACTTTGGATGAACTGTTACAGGTTTTTCTAAGATTTGTTGTACTTTTTTAGCTTTTCTGTACTTCTCTTATGTTTTAGTTTTGGTATGTTGCATGCAAAATTGTATACATTTTAGCATGGGCAATCAAAATGTTAAGTTACCACTTCTAGCTCTTCTGTTTAAAATATTTTTCTTTCCTTAGCTAAAGGATTATTTGCAAAATAGTTAACGGGCTAAGGTGGCAAAATGGATGAAATTGCTAAGTAAATATGAAATCTAAGCTTGTCCAAAGGGGACTCCTCCCATAATGACTCCAAAGCTCCATGACTTTTGCTAAAAATAGAAAGCACTCCACTGAGGAGCACTTTGCTGAGAAGCGCTCCACAAGGGAGCACTTTGCTAAGAAGCGCTCCACAAGGGAGCACTTTACTAAAAACAGGTTTCACTGAGCTCCTCTCAGGAGGGTCCACAGAGCTAAGTGGATAGGGCAGTTTGAAAAGGACTAACTATAAACTAAATCAGCACTTGGTCTAAAAGATGCTACTCCCTGAAATATTAAAATATTAAAGTCAAAATGTATGTTTGGAGGGAAAAGCGTTCCACAAGGGAGAGCTTTGCTAAAAAGCACTCCACTTGGGAGCGCTTTGATGAAAGGTCCCCTCCAAGAGCTTTATCAAAAGGTAGCTAGAGGGCTACATGGATAGACTCCATAAAATGACTAAGTCTGAGTGAAATCTACACTTTGATAAAAGGCTAAGTGAGTGAGGTTGATAAAATTGCTAAGTCTGAATGAAATCTACACTTTGCTATAAGTACTTATCTTATAGGTCTTCAAAGCGCTAAATCTTCACATTGTTTAGAAAGCGCTCCACTTGGGAGTGCTTTGCTAAAAAGTGCTCCACAAGGGAGCACTTTGTCTAAAAGAGCCAGGGGTATATTGTTAGAAGGAGCTAACAAACTAAAGGAGAGGTCCATAGTGCATCCTATGTTTCACTGCTCTGAAGTTGTCATTAAGACCGTCTGATCAATGATCATCACCAGAAACTTCTAACTTTAATATCAAGTTATCTGTAATTCCGGCCTAATTATTCCAAGTCTTCGTCGAAACCTTCTGCTTTTAATGCTTAATTAACAGTAAGGATAAGGTAGACTATTTTTTGCTATCACCGAAATCGGATCAGCCCATCATGAAAGTGGTTGAGCATTAATATTTCAAGCGGAAACTTTTTCCTATATAAACCGCTCCTTCTTTGTAACACAACATGGATAACTTCTACTAGAAAAGTAGCTGTGTACTTGAAATCTGCTCCCAAAATAAAGGTTTCTGGCTACGGTTTGAGTCCCCAATCTTTGTGTATGACTTCTATTTTGTGATTTCTATTAAACTACTGTCTCTATTTTGCAGTTTAATTATGTTCTTTGGATTTTGTTGTTGATAGAATACTAGTCCCTGGAATTCTTGCTAGAGTTTACATAGGAGCTCAGTGAAACCTGTTTTTAATAAAGCGCTCCCTTGTGGAGCGCTCCTAAGTGGAGTGCTTTCTTTTTTTAACAAAATTCATGGAAATTTGGAGTCATTCTGGGAGGATTCCCCTTTGGACAAGCTTAGATTTCATCTTTACTTAGCAATTTCATCCATTTTGCCACCTTAGCCCCTTAACTATTTTGCAAATAATCCTCTAGCTAAGGAAAGAAAAATATTTTAAACAGAAGAGCTAGAAGTGATAACTTAACATTTTGATTGCCCATGCTAAAACGTATACAATTTTGCATGCAACATACCAAAACTAAAACGTAAGAGAAGTACAAAAAAGCTAGAAAAGTACATAAAAGCTTAGAAAAACCTGTAACAGTTCGTCCAAAGTTTTATGAGGGAAAGCTTAAGAACAACAACACCTTAACCATTTTTTTATGGAAAGAAGGAGGAGTTTTACAATGAGTGCTTTCACAAAACCGTATCTATTATGCATTTTACAAGGTGTGTCAAAACTGACAACAGGTCAATCATCTAAAAAATCATGTGCGAGGAGAAAGGCTCGAGCTTGAAAGGTCTAAAAAAAATTATGGATCTATATCCATAGAGTTTAAGTTTTAGAACAAAATAAAAAAAATGTTTGATGTTTTCACATTACCCATAAAATAGAAATTGTGGATTAATAACCCCTTAATAAATCAATTTATTATCAAGAAAAAAATCTTAATAAAAGATACATTTATTAAATGAATTATAAGTTAATGAAATGAAAGATTTTAATTACGTCCGTGAGACCCAAATATGGTCCATGGGACCTCAAATATAGAAGTGCAATTACTCAAATCATATCATATGATCTTTAATATCTTTGAGAAGGTTGTTCCTTCTCCTGCTGATTTGGGTTAGCAATTCTCTAACTTTTTTTATTTTATCGTCTTCAAATAAATTTGCCATAAACCCGTTCCCAAGTGTTTCTTTGTATTTGTTACGGATATTTGAAAAACTCAGGGTATTTATAGATGAAGTGATCATCTGTCTCTATTGCCCCTATGCTACATAAAGTACATATCCTTTCTTCCCATTGTTCTTTAGGCGTTGTCCATCTCCCTGTCTCACATCTAAATCTACGAGAGCTAGTCCTTATCTAAACAACCTCAGATAAACCAATTTATAAAAAAAAACTAATAAAAAATAAAATAAATAAATTATTCTGTTCCTATTATTATTCTAAAGAATGATATTTAATTTTTTGCATGATATCTTTAATCCTCTAAGAAAGTTGGTGTTCATGTAAAAAAAAACAAAAAGATACATAAGAAGCATGAGATAAAAGGAAAATAGTTTGAATGTTTGACGGTATATGGGACTATGTCTTTCAGCGTCATTGAGAATTGGATTTTCGAATACATATAATATTCAATTATAAACCTTGTAATTGGAGTTTTAAACCTTGTAATTGGAGTATTAAAAAACTTTAATGTCATAAATAATATATGTAATATTTAATTTTAATTTTTTAATTGAAGTTTTAAAATTTGTAACGTTATAAAAAAATATATGATATGAACAGTTTTTAATGTTTAAATTATTATTTATTTAAAAAAATAAGTTGGGTAGTAGTTATCTGGATGGCTACTCCAATTTGAAATATTGAAAAGTTGAGATCCCATCTGTGAAGTATTAAAAACTTTAATATTATAAAAAATATATATATAATATTTAATTTTAAATAAAGTTTTAAAATTTACAATTTTATAAAAAAATAAATAATATGAATAATTTTTAAAGTTCAAATCACTTCCTATCTAAAAAGCAATAAGCTGGATGGTAAGTTGTCTCAGTTGCTACCCCAGTTTTATATAGCGAAAAGTTGGAGTTCCGAATAAACTAACTGTCCCGTCGACTTGGTCAAACAGGCTAAAATTTATAAAGACAATTAAAAAAAATTATGATCTGAAGTTAGAATAACTATATTAATTTTTTTTAATAAAAAATTGTTATGAAAAATATTTATCATACCCTGGTATGCCTTACAATAACTTAAAAATAAATAAATGATGATTTGATGCGAATTTAAACGGTTACACAAATATAACCTCTCACATTTACGGAATAAACATCTACCTGTAAATGTCCAAGCAGGTTTAGACTACTCCATCGCCTGCGTTCCACTTGAGCGGATAAGACATAAGAAAATCAATTAAATCAAAGGCGTTACTTCCGCCACCTGGAACGTTCGAATTGGAAAATATTCAAATATGAATTTTGGTGGTAGTAGCACCATAACCACAATAGGCCCTGCAAAACTCGGAATCGAAATAGCCTTAACAAGGCTTGTAATTCCCGTTGGTTCTTTTTCTTTTTCACCCCTTGAAGTTAAGGGCAGCAACAGCCAAAAAGGAGAAGAATTCTTCAATGTCAATGTCAGGAAGAATCCAATGCCACCACAGAAGG
This sequence comes from Wollemia nobilis, assembly GCA_028583015.1. NCBI lineage: Eukaryota > Viridiplantae > Streptophyta > Pinopsida > Araucariales > Araucariaceae > Wollemia > Wollemia nobilis. The sequence continues at coordinate 16,062,708 of JAQPPZ010002969.1, read as the reverse complement.
AGGAGCTTAGAGGCCCGCTGTAATTCTTCCGGTTGAGTGAATTAATTGCTGGTACCGGGCAAACTTCAAATTTAAATTTTTTTATGTCCGTGATCTTATCTGCAAATTTCCATGTACCAATAAAAATTAAAATCACGGTGTGTCAGAGGGTTAAAATTAAAATCACGGTGTGTCAGACGGTTAAAATTAGAATGCACCCGTCTGAACATGCTGGTCAACACGATGTTGGTCATGCCTCGACTTATATTTTGCCTTAAGTGACCTTTAACTGTTCCCGCACTTTTAGGTCTCACTATCTCAATGAACTTCATGAATTTGCCCTCCTCTCCTTAATTTTTTTTATTTTCGGTCAAACATCACATCCAGCGGTGAAAGAGACAAATATCTAAAATATGGTTTAAATAGAGATTTCTAGTGAAGGACTGGACAACTATGTGCTTATCCCATGAATTTGAATCCTACCTATGTATATGTGATGTATTCATCCCATGGCTTTGGATGCTTCCTATGGTATTCCCTAGTAATATTGATTACTTCAATTTGATTATTAGTTTATTAGTTTGAGGTTGAAATGTTGTGTTTTTTTTAATTTTTTTGTTTATTTTTTCTCATAACATGGTTTAAAACTTGTCCAAGAAAATGTGGTTCAAAATTTGCCCAAGAACTTAGAGTCTTTATCTGATACTATAGACGTTGGCAATAAAATATGTACTCATACATGTGAGAAGAACAATGTTGTTGCTTTTTGACTTGTAACGATCTTCTTGTATGAAATAAGTATGCACATCTTGTGAAACCTATCTACAACCACAAATAAGTACTTATGGCCTTGCTTGGTTTATGGTAAACCTCCTACAAAATCTATGGATACACTCTCCCATGGCTTGTCGGGTATTGGTAGAGGCATATACCAGTACCCCGAAGCTCTCGATAGCGTAGCTGGCAGCAAGGGAGGCGCCAAGTCATTTCTCGCGTGAGGTGCAGGGATCAAGTCCCATGGGTTGCATTTTTGGAAGGCGGGAGGTGTTTCATTTTTGAAGTGTTGCGCGTTGGGAGCAATACAAAGGAAAGGTGTAAGCCTTTTCCTTTGTATTGAGGCACGTAGCCCACGTGGTGGGCTAGCGCCTCACTAAGGCGCTCGGATGGGGAGTGGTCTCGAGGTCGAAACCCACCGAGGCCCTTTTGCGTGAAATTTATGAGGTATGCGCTCAATTTGCCAAGGTTGAATGTGATAATTGGAATTTTCTAAGGTTGGATTTAAAAAAAAAAATTGGAGCTTTATAAAATAAATGTTTGCATTATTAAATTGGTGTTCTTGAGCATTTGAGGGAGATAAAAGGATAGGCTCCATTATTTTTGAGGGTTTGATTTTTGGAGTTTGCTAATTAAAGTTGGAGATTATAAGGTGTAAGTGAGTAATTATTTTTTATGTATGATTTGATGATTGCTAATTTCAAAGATGGAGAAATAAGACGTATTTGAGTGCTATTGTTTTTGTATTGAGAAATATTTTGGAGAAGTATTTTTGTCATCTAACCTTTGAGTTTGTCAAAGAGGTTGATTGTGGTTAAGACAGGTTTTGAAGACAATTCTTCATCAAACAAAAGGTATGGGCACATTCTTCCTTGGTTGAAGTAATTGATTGGTTGAGGTTTTCTGAAAACAAGTTTGGAGTGAAAAGGACTTGGTTAAGTCTTCCTTTATTGGTTTTTTGAGTTGATGAGTTTTCTGAAATGGAAGCAAATGCTATAAACCTTGTTTGATAAGCATTGTTGGAAATATTGAGTAAATATTTCATATGCTTGAACTAGGGTTTGTGCAAAGAACATGAGTATCATTGTTATGTGAAGTTGTGAACTATCTTGAAATAGGGTTTATGAAAGAACATGAGTATCATTGTTATGTGAAGTTGAGAACTATCTTGAACTAAGGTTTTTGTGAAATAACATGAGTATCATTGTTATGTGAGATTGTTTGATAAACATTGATTGGAAATAATTGAGTGAGTGTTCATATGCTTGGATTAGGGTTTGTGAGCAAGGATTGTTTCATTGAGTGATTGGTTGAGTAGAGTTTATTAAGCCTAGTCAAGTGGAAGTATTGAAGTGGTAGTTGTAGTTCTGTAAAATAAATTGTTCCATATTTTGAATTGATTTGAGAAAGAGGTTGAGTGTTTATGATTGTGAAACATATTGAGTCTCTAACAATTCTCTATATGTTTCTATGATAAAAAGAGAGATTGAAAGTGATTTAGCATTGTGGTGAGTGTGAAGCATATTGAGTCTCTCACAATTCTCTATATGTTTTTATAATATTGGGCAAGTTCTAGTGAGGACTTTTTGAGCAAATTTGTGGTAAGTCTTTGTGAAGACTTTTTGAGCATATTGGACAAGTTCTAGTGAGAACTTGTTGAGAAGATTTGAGACAAGTCTTTGAGAAGACTTGTGGACAAATTGGTGTGAGCTTTTGTGGAAGATTACAATACAGATTTGAAGATAGAGATTGAGAGCAGATTGAATAATTCCTTGAGAGAACTTGTGGATAGAGTTGAGGCAAGTCTTTGAGAAGACTTGAGAGCAGAATTGATTGATTTGTTCAAACCTTGGGTTAAGGTTTGGGGAAAATCTAGCAGATTTGATTTGTTATTAAGTCAATATTTGTGTTAAGGCTTGAGGATAGATATTGAGGACATATTTGTGCTAGATCGAAGGACTGTGTTTAGTATAGATTTGATAACGAAGATTGAGCATATTTGTGCTAGATCGAAGGACTGTGTTTAGTGCAGATTTGAGGATAAAATATTGAGCAGATTTGTGCTAGACCGAAGGACTATGTTTAGTGTAGATTTGAGGACAGATATTGAGCAAATTTGTGCTAGATCGAAGGACTGTGTTTAGTACAGATTTGAGGATAGAGTTTGGTGCATATTTGAGGATAAATTTGTACCAGACCAAATATAGAGATTGAGCAGATTTGTGTTAGACCAAAGGATTGTGTTTAGTGCATATTTGAGACAGAGCTGAGATAAATATTTGAAGGTGACAGAGTATAGAGGATAACAATCTCCAGTGGATAGAGATCCATTAGCCAGTGTAGTGGAGGCATCAATTCTTCTAGAAGATCACCAGTCATATAAAAGAAAAATGAGTTCTCCTATGGATAGATATCCATGAACTTGATTAGGGGATTGGTTTCTCCTTTGGACAGAGGTCCATAAATATTTTAATAGGGAAATAATTCCCAAGAGATTTGTTGAGAAAATTTTAGTGAAATATTTTCTCCGTGGAGTAGCCCACATTGGGTGTTGGTGTCTCTATTTTGTGTGGTGATTTGTGCATTGCTTTGATTACTGCCATTGATATTGCTATTGATACATTACATAATATTGATTGGGAAATAAAAGGTAAAAAGTGGTCTTATATTGCTCACCCCCCCTCTCAGTATAAGCTTGTATTCTTCAAGAAGGCAACAATCAAGACAACATTACTAGTAGTAGAACTTCAGAATTTCCAGGCTACATCCTGAAGGAGAAGTTGAAGCCATCTACTATAGTTTCAAGAAAAGAAACCAAAAGGGTTCATAGCTACGAGCAACCACCATTCCAGATAGAGACTTGGTGAATCAAATCATCAAGATATTCATCATCTTCAAAGGACATCAAAGGTAAGCAATTTAAGGTGCAAAAGGGTTCATTACTTGAACACTTATTCAGATTACTACTTAGGTTCATTAAGCATCTTATTAGAATTTAGAAGTTGCAAAATAAAAGGTTGCATATTAAGTCCTCAAAGGAAGTGCAAAAGATAGTTTTTGTTAAGGGTTATTACCTGCACATTAATAGGATTTAGATACATTCTTCCTATCATCTACTTACAAAAAAAGGATTACATTAAGTTGCAAAAATTATTGAGCATTCTTTAAGAGTTAGTATTAGTGCATATTACAAAGTTCCTTAAGGAGTAATAAGGTGATTTGAGTTGCACTATATTAATTTCTCTTAAAGCTTATTAGAAGTGCACTAAATGTTACAGTGAATGTTAGTGCAAATATTAATCTCTCTAGCATATTGCTTATATGATTATTAGCTTGGATTCATTGTTACTAAACTATCCAAGTGAAAAAGTAAGATTCTAGTGTTGTCTAAAAGAGAGGCAACAATACATTGCTCTCAAAAGAATAGAGCAAGTAGAGGCCATATCCAAGAATCCAAAGGAAAGCTTCATATTATCTTACATAAGTCCTCAAGCTATACAACGAGGAGCAAATATATCTATACAACATTGAAGCCATCAAATCAAATAAATAGCATCAAAAGAGACAAGAAGCACACTAAGATTTGGTGCAAAATAGAATCTATTATTCATACTACATTGGAGCACCATAATACCTCTAAAAGAGGATATATTATCAAGTGTCTTGAAGACACTAACACTGCAGAAATCCTACATCTACTCTTGGTGAAACAAGAGAGGTAGAAAAGGAGCAAATCTAGGGTTCACAAGTGTTGGGTTTTAGGTGTCCAAAAACACCATTCAAATCATCCAAGAAACACCCTCAAATGAAGCCAATCTATAGTCAAATTAGAGGTATTACAACCATCATAAAGTAAGGTAGAATAATAGCTTGGAAATATGCATATAAGCCAAGGGAAAGCCACAAAAATTTGCAAGGGAAGGCCATGAAAAGTTACCTCATTCAAGCGCCTAACAGTCAGCAAAGAAGAGAGCCATCAAAGCATCCAAAATCTACAATCAAAAGGTGCCATCTCATCCACCTAGAAGCTACATCGGAGCCAACATTGGAAGGAGATCATCGTTGGAGGTGCAAGCTAGCATTCACTGGCAAAGTATTGGAGAAAATAAGTGAACAACTTGCATTCATTGGAGGAGTTATAGGGTTTCAAGAAGGATGTTGAGATTTGAGCATGCAATTACCACTTGGCACATAGAAAATGGATGTTACACCTTTCATGTAAGAGCCCAGCAAGAATATAACGCTTGTCTTGAAGCGTCCAAGTGCCTAGCAAAGAGTAACACCCATATTGGAGTGTTAGGAAAGGAATGCAAGCTAAGAAGTAATACCATATTCATCACTGCACCTTGAACATTGAAACTAAAGGTGCAACCACCACCAATCTAATTGCCACTTGTCCAAAGCATGAAGAAGAGCATAACACCTCAAGGAGTCAATGTTGAAGGAGATATCTATTAATACATTTGCATTAAAGACCACTTATACACACACATACATATTGGAAGCACGAACAACGAATTTCAAGCGAGGAGTGTAAGCAATACTGAAGGAGGAGCACAGGAGTAATTAAGGCTATCATAAACCAACACTTTCATAGGAATTCCAACGTCAACCAAGCATTGTATATTTGGAGAGAGAGAGAGCATTGAATGCTCATTCCTACCCAACCAATAGAGACATTGAAGCATCAATCAACTCAAGCCAACGCATAACCATTACCTCTAGTAAATCAGTCATTCAAAGACTCATCAATGAATTATCCATTTTTAGAAGGAGGTCAAACATTGATTTGACCATAGCTATTGCATAATCACATCGAAAGCAAATCTTAATACTTCATTAGAATCATTATAAACTCAGGCGAGTTCAATTCTCTTAGCCATCATGTGCATGTAGGAGACCCATCATCAAGAGAAGTTGAGGAGAAGGCACCAATTAGTGAAGCCACTAGCCGTTAAGACCACAAGCAATTCAAAGCACAACGAGGTCCACATAAGGGAGGAGCACATTGAGCAATGTCAAGCAATCCATTGGAGACACATTGAGTCTCTAGCCACATCACAAGCTACAAGCTATGTACTACAAGTGCTAAGGTAAAGCCATTATTGCTTGCTTTCATTAAGGTAATGTTGGAGTTATAAGGTGATATATTCAAACATTCTATTGCATTGGAATAACCAACATTAAACCAAGCTTTAGTAATCTATCAAGCAAGCTCATTCCAAAATATTATTATTGAAGGATATTTGCAAATAAAGTAGGAGATATAAGGTTGACAACCTTAGTAAATTCAAATATTAATTTGCAAATACAATTATTTTCTAATATTCCAAGAGTAGGGAGTTATAAGGCTTTCTACACCAAAACCATAGATATTTGGAAATTAGAAAATCAAACTACTTAAGGTAGAAGAAAGAAGCTCATTAAAGCATCATTGAAAGTTGGAATTAAGTGATAACAATTGTCTCACATTCATACTAAGGATACAAAAATAAATCCAACCATTAGAGCATACTTCATTAGGAGAAATAAGGTAAAATTGAAGGTTGATTATTATTCTCAAAACATTACAAAATCAACCCAAAAGGTGAACTAAATATTGATAAGCTTTCTATTGAAGCTCATAGCATATCCTAAATTACTAGGGAGATATAAGGAAGCCTACAAAACCTAATTCTAAGAAAGGTTTCATCAAACTAGTTCACATATCTAGGGATTCATAAGGTAGACTACTCAATACCCTATTCTCAAGTCCAAATAAAACTAGAGGAGACTATTCCAAAACAATCAAATATGGATGAAATACTAAGAAATGCTTTTAACAATGAAGAACTCTTCCATGAAGTGGAATTTTATTCTCAAAACCTAATAGACACTCTTGAAGGATACAAGGGTCTATCTACTAGTGATAAGGAGAGATTCTCATCATTTCTTAAAGAAACTAGAGAAGACTATTCCAAAACAGTCAATTATGGATGAAATACTAAGAAATGCTTTTAACAATGAAGAACTCTTCCATGAAGTAGAATTTTATTCTCAAAACCTAATAGACACTCTTGAAGGATACAAGTGTCTATCTACTAGTGATAAGGAGAGATTCTCATCATTTCTTAAAGAAGCAAGAGAGGACATGTTTGCAACACTAATTGGATATCTTCATGAAGTTCTCTTTACAGCATGGTGGAATACACAAAAAATAGTCATTTTCACATCAAAGGAATGTTTGATGATATATCTATCATTAATTGTTTTTGTACTTGCTCAGCACATGAAACAAACTAGCAATACAAATCAATATTATTGTGATGATAGACTAACTTGTCATGAAACATAAGTTCCACTAGTATCAATACAGAACCATAGGAGAAGGAGGAAGAGAAAGAAAAGGTACACTAAGAGTGAACATAGCAAAGAAGATATAAAAGAAACCACAAAGACAAAACCAAACAAGCATATTCAGACACAAGCATTGGAGGAATCTTCAGCCAAAGCATTCTCAATATTATGTGAAGATACAAACTACCTACTTGGACAAATTCTTGTAAGCAGAGAAGAAGAATACAATTTCGATTATTCTCAAGAAGAAGATCCATATTGAAGACTAAAGTCTTCAATACCCAAATAATGTAATATAGGGGGTGTTAGAGTATATTACATTATTTAGGTACATGTCAATGTACCACCTTGGGTACATTATTATATTAGGAGTTACTTGGGGTAGAATCAATAAATGCACAAGTGTCAATGTGCAATAATGTAAATGTGCAAGGAGTCCACTTGTACATGAGTCATAGGAATGGTAGTTAGAAAGAGTAAGGACCAATTTACCTATTTTCTATGTAAAGACCCATAGTGAATAGAGTGACCATGTGTGAGTGCATTGCTCTAAGAATGCACTGGTAGAGTAGGTTTCTATCTATTGTATCAGTTCCTTATTTTGTGAGTTCCATTAATATCATATTTTAGCGTCACTCATGAACTTCATTATCTTTCTACATCTTGTGATTTCTATCTCCCATAGCATACTTCATCAAAATATAACAAAAAGCTCTAATATACTCCAATTTTTTACTTCAGATTCAAGCACAAGCGAACAACGTTGTCCTTGAGGTTCAACATCTACTAACTATGTTGGATTATTAGGCAAATACTCCATGTATTGTGGCTTGGGTTTTTTTCTCCCCACCTCACCAAAGATGTTCCTCTTCTCAGCAACGAGATCGAGGCCATAGGACTCCAACTACTCATAGCCCTCGCCCGTAGGACTAGTGTACCAAGGAAGAATTTTGCTTCGTGCCACAGTATTACCATTGGGGCTCATCATCCGACTAGGCTACCACTTTGCCTCAAACTGTAGGTAACACTTCAGAGTTGCAAGGTGACAGTTCTGGGTGGGATTCAATTCCTACAGACCTTGATCCTCCTATCAGTTGGGGAAATTCTTCAGATAAGTATCCCCTCCCTCAGGCGGTGCTACTCCTATGGCAACTTGAGTACTAGTGGGTCTTCTGCTCTTTCTTTATTGTTGATATGCTAACTATTTTATAATTGTCCTAGGTCTTTTTTTGGCCTAGGGTCAATGTTTTGCATAGGATTTTGGGGTGTGCTTCCATACCACCCATTTTTTTGTGAATGTATTCTTATATTTTTAATAAGATCAAGTCACTTTCAATAAATAAATATAATTTATAATATAAAAATTGAATAATAAATATTATAATGTTATTTATGATATTATCAAATAACACTAAATCAATTAAATTCATGTTCCTCTACTTTCAGGGAGGCGACAAGTTATGGTTAAGTTTCTATAATACCTTTTTGTGGTCATGATGTAATATAAGTGGTGTCGATTTGAATCTCACACACTCATATAAAAAATTTATAATCTTATATTTATCAAGTGAATTATTTTTATGAAAAAGTTATATAATTATATTACTTTATAAAAAATATAACACACTAATTAAAAAAAAGTGTGTGGATAGAAAATCACACCCCAAATTTTTTGCTAGGCAAAGCCATTAAACCAAAATTAGAAATAGTGGATCAATCGTGAGAAATTTATGCAACAAGAGCTATGGATCCAAAATGAGGTGGTGGATCACAGTGTGAGGGGCCTCCCTATCCAAAATGTAGAATCCTGAGTGCCCGATAGAGGATCTCAGCCCGAGTTGGTACCTTGTCATTGTTGTGTCATCCTCAAAGATATGGTGAGGTTGAGACAGAGAAACTTGTCATTGTTGTGTCATCCTTAAGCTTTCTAGTCATATGACTGAGAGTGATGAGGTGGTAATCAATTCTAGTCCCCAAATTTGTGTTGAGGACATTGGCAAGGAGATTGCAAAGCCTAATTGTGGCGACACTTGCACCCTTGGAATATACGAAAATTTGTGTTGTGGACATTGGCAAGGAGATTGCAAAGCCTAATTGAGCCATCATGCATGGGGCATTAACCTTGTGGTCCATAAGAGTCTCTACATGAACCACTCCAACGCTAGCTTGTTCACCTATACCTAGAACTCCAAAAGTACATTGAACAAATTTTAGTCTTAAGGTCAATGACAAATGGATGGTAACAGAAGCTCTAAAAAAATTACTGCAATTTTATCTTTGAAGATATATAAAAATAAAAATATCCACTCTAAAAGTATGCTATAGTTGGGTATATTTGGTTAACATGTTGGGTCAATCACCTAAAAAAGTCATGTACAAGGAGAAAGAATCGAGCTTGAAAGGTCTAAAAAAAAATTATGGATCCATCTCCATAAAGTTTAAATTTTAGAACAAAATAAAAAAAATGTTTGATGTTTTCACATTACCCATAAAATGGACATTGTGGATTAATAACGTCTTGATAAACCAATTTATTATCGAGAAAAAACCTTAATATAAAATACATTTATTAAATTAATTATTAGTTAAAAACCCCTTGATAAACCAATTTGTTAAAAAAAAACTAATAAAAGATAAAATAAATGTATTATTCTGTTTCTATTATTATTCTAAAGAATGATTTTTTTTTTTAAACATGATATCTTTAATCCTCTAAAATTAGCTTTGTTGACAGAAAATAATTTATACAATGTTGGTATTCATGTAAAAAAAACAAAAAGATACATAAGAAACATGAGATAAAAGGAAAATAGTTTTAATTTTTGACGGTATATGGGACTGTCTTTCAGCGTCATTGAGAATTGGATTTTCGGATACATATAATATTCAATTTTAAACCTTGGAGTATTAAAATGTTATAAATAATATATAATATTTAATATTAAAAATTTATTATAAAAAATATTTATCTTATCCTGGTATGGCTTGCAATAACTTAAAAATAAATAAACGATGATTTGATGCGAATTTAAACGGTTACACAAATATAACCTCTCACATTTACAGAATAAACATCTACCTGTAAATGTCCAAGCAGGTTTAGACTACACCGTCGCCTGCGTTCCACTTGAGAGGATAAGACATAAGAAAATCAATTAAAACAAAGGCGTTACTTCCGCTACCTGGATCGTTCGAATTGGAAAATATTCAAATATGAATTTTGGTGGTAGTAGCACCATAACCACAGTAGGCCCTGCAAAACTCGGAATCGGAATGGCCTTAACAAGGCTTGTAATTCCCGCTGGTTCTTTTTCTTTTTTACCCGTTGAAGTTAAGGGCAGCAACAGCCAAAAAAAGGAGAAGAATTCTTCAATGTCAATGTCAATGTCAATGTCATTCTGTCTGGCCACCCAGGTGTTGTAGGTGAGTTGGAGAGGAGAGGGCAATCCTCCAAGGGAGGTCCCCGGTTTGAATCTCCACCCTACCAAAAAGCTGAATTGGGTACCCAAAATGCAATTGATAGTGTTGGTGCGGGCAGGATGACTTAAACCCCTGTTCGTGGTCTTTTAAACCAAGACGGCCCCACAAGAAGTTTTTCGCTATAAAAAAAAAAAAATGTCAATGTCAAGAAGAATCCAATGCCACCACATAAGGGGAAGCTTACCGGCCCGCTGTAATTCTTCAGGTTGAGTGCATTAATTGCTCATACTAGACAAACTTCAAATTTTAAAATTTTTATTTCCGTGATCTTATCTGCAAATTTCCATGTACCAATAAAAATAAAAATTACGGTGTGTTGGAGGGTTAAAATTAGAATGCACCCGTCTGAACATGCTGCTCAACACGATGATGGTCATGCCTGGACTTATATTTTGCCTGGACTTATATTTTGCCTAAGTGACCTTTAATTGTTCCTGCACTTTTAGGTCTCACTATCTCAATGAACTTTTTGGATTTGCCTTCCTTTGCTTACTTTGTTGTTTCTTTTTTTTCTTTGTTGGTCAAACATCACATCCAGTGGTGAAAGAGATAAATATCTAAAATATAGTTTAAATAGAGATTTCTGAGTGAAGGAATGTACAACTCTATTGTATAAATGTGTTTATTCCATGAATTTGAATACTTCTTATTTATATGTGATGTGTTCATTCTATAACTTTGGATGCTTCTTATGGTATCCCTTCAACAGTTATTTTAAAGTGATATTGATTACTTCAATTTGACTATTAGTTTGAGGTTAAAATGTTGTGCTTCTTTTTAATTTTCTGTTTATTTTTTCCTATAATAGGGTTCAAAACTTGCCCAAGAAAATGTGGTTCAAAATTTGCCCAAGAACTTAGAGTCCTTGTTTGATATTATAGAAGTTGGCAATAAAAGATGTATTCATTGTGAGAAGAACAATGTCGTTGCTTCTTGACTTGTAATGATTTTCTTGTATGAAATAAGTACGCACGTCTTGTTGAACCTATCTACAACCACAAATAAGTACTTATGGCCTTGCTTGGTTCATGGTAAACCTCCTACAAAATCTATGGATACACTCTCCCATGGCTTGTCGGGTACTGGTAGAGGCATATATAGTCCTAACTTCCTATTACTTGGTTTACTTGTGCTACAGAGCACACACCCTCTGATGTAACTAACTACTTGTTCCTACATCTTTAACCAATAGACATATCATTGGAGATTTGCTAGAGTTTTCCCTACACCAAAATGCCCTACAACCTTAGAAGTGTGGGCTTATCTTATGAGTTGTACTTTTCCTCCTAGTATGCAAAGCTTATCTGCTCTGTATAGCAACCCATCTTGGATATGAAAATCTACTGTCTCCTCTAGATCAACATATGGAGTGTTCAACAACCTTTGGTACATCTCTTTAAATTCTAGGCCTTATGGGTACTCTTCCTTTTAAGACTTATGCACAAAAGGTTGGAATTCTATGATTGCTCCAATGGCTGCTACCTTGAGAATAGGTGGCCTCGAAAGCAGGTTGGCAATCTTGTTGGTGTTTGTTACGATACCGCATAAATATTTAATATCCACAATAATACTTCAATATTTAATTATTATTAATAGTATATGAACAATTATAATTCATATTCAAATGCCACAAACAATATGCAAATATCAAATTTTGAAAATAAATTAATGCAAGAGCAAATCCATAGCCACTTGTAGAGGGTAAAGTCTCATAACCACTTTGAGAGGGCGAAGTCTCTTATGCACATCAAGGCAACTTAAATCCATATTATTCGATGATATAAACTAATAATTTATTCTTTTTATTTATATATGAAATCAATAATAACCTAACCCTAATTCTCAAAGGCCGACTAACAAAATCTATGGTCCAAGATAAAAATAATTAGGTGACATGGCTATCTTGGGACCGTTATAGTGACACCTTCCTTGTACTTTATAATGAGATGGAACTGTTGTAGGAACCCCATCCACCGAAAGTGTCTTGCTTACTACACTTTACTTTAAGATTGTAAGTATTGCATGGGTTAATGATCTCACATCCATTTCAAATTCAAATGCTTGGTGCAAGTTTGGAAAAGTTAACATCGATGCATTATTGATCTTCTTCTTTAGAGTTTCAAATACCCTCTACTATGTTTTTACCCAATGAAAGTCTTTTCTTGTAGGAATTATGGACTGCAATAGAGCTCCTATTGATGAGAATCTTGCAATGAAATTCCTCAAATATTAGATAAAACCTATGAAACTCCTCATTTTAGTTACTATGGACAGTCATGGCCACTTGAAAATTACCTCAACCTTTGTCGGATCAATTTTCAACTCTCCTCCACCACATGGCCCAAATAGGTTAGAGATGTTATGGTAAATTCAATTTTTTGAATTTTCAACATGTTCTCCTTCAGAGTTTGTAGTATTTGTTGCAAATGCCTCATATGCTCCTCCCATGCTTGGTTGAATATAAGTGTATCATCCAAGTAGACAATGAAAAACTATCTAGATAAGGGTGAAGTTGATGCAGGAGCCTACCTTTCGGAGGGCATAACTTTTGATCTGACAATTGGATCGACTTAAAATTTTATGAGGAGCTAGCTATTAAGGAGGAAAATATCGTATCTAGGTCATTCTGTGGCCTAGATGATTTTTTAGGATGTTATCGGGCCATAATTCCTTCATCTAGTGCACTGAAATTAGAATTTAGTATTTTGTTAGAAAATTAAAAGAAAGAATGTTTAGAATTTACTAACTTCTTAGACATGGGTAGGTGTTCAAATTTTGTAGAAGGCCTAATATGGGTGATACGATAATGTATTTTTTTGGTAATTGGTGGTTCTATTAAGTGGGTTTTGGCTGGGTCCCAATCCCAGATTTACATAAGATCTTGACAGAAAAAGAGAGCATACTGCTGGAAAATCCCATACCGAGGAGGGTGGATATCATTGCGACTATCATTCCCACGCAGGGGAGGACGAAACCAAAATTTCCCATGCAGGGGAGGGTGGTACTATCCCAAGAGCAAAAACGCCCACGCAGGGGCGGGCCATTACGGAGACTAAACATCGATAGACAGAAAATCCATAAGCCACGTAGGGCTATCTTCGAAACCAGAAACCAGACAAAGAGAAACCCGGACCATCACATAACAACCCAAACCCATACCATCACATAAACCAAAAATCAGATAAACCAAAGACGCAGAAGCAAGCTTATAGGGGCTCGACCTCCGGAGAGTCCTCCTTGGTGTTGGGGGTGTTCTGTTGGAGGTACTATTTCATGGTTGTATCGACACTCTCGAAAGCGATAATAAATCTCTTGATGAACATCCTGGAAATCTTGTTGGAGATATCAAACCAGGGATCGAATTCCCACTGATGTCCTCGGACACATGGATAGGGGAATTCTGGCTTGACTCTGCCTTCACCTTCTTCACTCTGGACGACCTCCGAACCTGGGCAGAGTTATCTTCGACCTTGGCTTTGCGCTTAGCAGACATCGATTTGTTGCCACTCGCATCAATGGGCTTGGAGGGAGTAGCAGCAGACGGGGTCCCCTTCTTGGAGATGGGAGTGTAAGCTTCAAGGGTTTCCTCACTGACCAGAGGCTCACTGGACAGGGAATGGGCAGGACTGCAAGTGGGAGAGAGGGGGGGTTGGATTGAATGGGGTTGGCCGGAATGGGTGGTGGGGTGGAGGTGGCGACATGGTGGAAAATAATAGCCAACAGCCCCTAGTGAATGGGAGTCGAGTGTTTCTTGTGAGCGCTGACCACAGAGAGCCTAATGGACCAAGTGGAGGAAAGCAAGGATGTTCATGGGCCGAAATCCCCAAAAATGGTTCACCAGGGCAAGGTGGAAGCTAGAGAGTGGCTTGGACGGATCATCACAAGACAAATATTGAAGTAGGGGGATGGTGACAATGGGCCATGGGGTGGGAAGGGATTCTCGGTCCAAGGCAACACCAATCCACTTGAATTCTTGGTAATTCGGGAATCCCTCGAGCTCCTGGTCCCAGTTGTGTTTGTCACATCGAACCAGGTGGCTCGAGAGAGAAAGGCCAGACACCTCGGCAATAAGCTCAGGGGTTACTTTGAAATGGATGTGTCTAATAGTAACATGGCCATTCGACCAGGTTCTGATGAAGAATTCGCTGTGATATCGGCCTCAACACCCTTGAATTTTGATAGGAAAGGGATAAGGCCACATCCTTGCAGATAGGAGGCTGATAGAGTATCGAGTTGCAGACTATTGGGTTCAAGGAAGGCCATGGTGGTGGAGGAAAGGGGCAGATGGAAGGTGGCAAGGGAATTAGGGCACAGGTTGGGGTGGTAGAGAAGAAGGATGTAGGTCTAGGTGGTGGCTCGACTTGTTCTTAAATAGGCATGAGGTGAGACGTCGGTCATGTCGTTGGCCGCGGGATGATGATAGGTGGAAAGGTGGTGGAAAGGGGAGGGTGACTGGGGATTGATGAGGGTCCATGAAACAAAGACCACACGGGTGGAGACGAAACACCACAGGGACTCAATGACAGCTAAGCTTAGTGGAGAATTGGCAATGAAACAGAAAGGTGTTGACGGTTGGGAATGAGCATCTTTCTTTGGAAATCGATGAAGTTTGAAATGAGCACCCAAGATCGAACATCACCGCCATGGGGGTCAGGCAGATGGCCAATCATGTGGAGAAAATGGGGTGCACACCATGGAGAGGACACCTAAGGGATTGCACACCATGAGACCTACAAAAACTTGATTGAAAAAATCATAGATTAGCATGGAAAACATTAAAGGTAGTTGGTCTGCCTTGGCCAATCAACGACCGCTATGTGGATGATGCTTGGTGGTAGAGAGTTGCACCACATGGATAGAGACGGTTGGGTGGTACCCATGTTGGCAAGACCATCAGCAAGCCTGTTGGCTTCACGGTACACGTGGGTAGCTGCAACCTATCTTTGCTGACCAATGAGAGATCTAGTTTCTTGTATCAGGGATCAGATGTTCCATGGTGGGATATTATCATTGTTGATGTACCGGATGATGTTGAGGGAATCCCCTTCGACTTGGAGGTTGATCCTTTGGTCCCTGAGGAGGTGCATGCTACGCCAAAGCGCCCATGCTTCAGCCATGTTGTTAGTCTGGTGATCCAAGTTCTCAGAGAAAGCTATGATAGCTTTGCCTCTGTGGTTTCTGACAATCCCGCCCACTCCTGCTAGACTTGGATTCCCTTTGGAAGTGCCATCAAAGTTGAGCTTCAACCAACCTTTCGAGGGGGTCTCCAACGAGCCTTCTTTCTGGGGTGGGGCATGGGAGGGGGCAGGTTGGGAGGGATGGGAATGTTCAGAGATTGGAGGATGCCCACTTCGAGGCTGCTGATGGGAATGGAGCATGAGAGAAGTTGGGAATTTTTAGCAGCGTAGGCAATAGCTTTGGAGGCAGTGGACACTAGGTCATTGGACAACGTGGAAAAAATTTGATGGTTTCTCTCTAGCTAGATTTGCCAAAGGAAATGATGGAGGTAGACTTTCCAAAGAAAGGAGACCCTAGGATTTTTGAACGGGATAGGCCATTGAATGAAGAAGTCCACCAGGGATTCAAGGGGGCCCATTGGATTTGAAAAATGGTCAGCAAGTGGCTCAGGCCTTTTTTAGTAAAATCATAGTCCACGAAAATGTGGTTGACGGATTCCCAGCTGGAAAGGCAAAGGTGACATCTGTTCGGGATAGGGATGCCTCTTTTCATGAGATTGTCGGTAGTGAGGGCTTTGTTTTGGATGGCAATCCATGAGAAGAAGCCAATCTTGGGAATGAGATGCTTGACCCACACCACGCTGAAGGGAATAGGGGAAACTTTGGGGTTGATAAGAAATGAGTAGGCTGACCAGACATAAAATTCTCCACTGTCATTCCCTTTCCAGATAGGGTAGTCCAGGGTGGTTGTGGTTGGGATGATAGTGGTTCTGAGAAGGTGGGATAAGTGATTCCCAACTCTGAGAACTTGGCCATTTTCACTGGTAGGGGGAATGGTTTTCCATTTTCCTTGGTTATCAATGTAGTCCACCACTTTGACGCCCCACCTTCTTTCCAGGATAGGTTTGAGAATGGAGAGCTCAGGGATTCCCACAAGGGGTTTATCTTTTAACCAAATATCATCCCAAAAGTTGATCTTAGACCCGTTGCCTAGCTGCCATCGGATACCTTTGACAATGAGGGATTTAGCCTGAATCACAGCCCTCCAGAAAGTAGATCTAGTAGAGGGGACATTGTCCTCTACCAGGGAAAGTTGTCGGAGGTATTTGGCTTGGATGATAGAAACCCACTCTGCCTTGTAGTTTGTAAAGATTTTCCAAGCTTGCTTAGCAAGGAGGGTGAGGTTCATATCGATAGATCTTCTGAGGCCAAGCCCTCCTTGGGATTTGGGTTGGCAAACTTTTTCCCAGCTTACTAAGTGGAACTTCTTCTTTTCCTCTGGCTCGGACCATAAAAAATTCTTTTGAATCTGTTCGATCTTGGAGTGAACCATAGCTGGAGCTTTGAACATCGACATGAAATAGACAGGGATGCTTTGGAGGACTGACATGGTGAGAGTTGCTTTGGCTTCCTGAGATAGGAGAGAACCCTTCCACCCTACTAGTTTGCGTTTGATCCTTTCAATGACATTGTCCCACATGGATGCTTTCAGAATTTTGGTAAATAGGGGAAGGCCCAAGTAAGAAGTGGGGAGATCAACAATACAACATTGAAGGATACGGGGAAATCTTTCTTTGTCGGTTGCCCGGGGTATTGATTGTTGCGCTGCCCGGGGTATTGAGGAAATAGCATTTGCTCTTGAGGTAGTTGATATCTTGCCCTGCTACAGAAGCATAGATGTCAAGGGTGTGCTTGATGGACTTAGCTTGGAGGACAGAGGCCAAGGTCGCAATGATAGTATCATCCACAAACTGTTGATGGGATAGGGGAGGAGAGCTAGAAGAGGCTTTGATCCCGAAGACTTTCCCTGAAGCACAGGCATATTTGAAGGTTCTCCCGAGGGATTCAGCAAGAATGATGAAGAGGAAGGGGGATAGGGGATCTCCCTGTCTAATGCCTCTGGAGCTAGGGAAAAAACCTGCAGTAGAACCATTCACTAACACCGAGAACCATGGGGAAGTGATGCAGCCTTTGATGAGGTCGATCCATTCTTTGTGAAACCCAAACCTGGAAAGGAATTTTAGGAGGAAATCTTTGTTTACCCTGTCAAAAGCTTTGGATATGTCCAGCTTCAAGAACATGGCCGCCTTCTTGTTGCACAGAGTTGAGTGGAGCATTTCATGGAGAGAGATGATGTTGTCGGTGATGGATCTGCCTTCCACTGAACTTCCCTGACAAGGATCTATGATCGTCGGAAGGATCCTCTTGAGCCTTAAAGCCAAAGATTTGGTTAGAATCTTGTAGATGATGTTGCATAAGCTGATCGGTCTGAAGTCCACCATAGATCTGCATTGAGGGGTTTTGGGGACCAGGGCAATGAAAGTGGAGTTCGTTCCTCTAGGAATGGTTTTGGTTTGTTGGAGTTCTATGATGGCATTGCAGATATCTTCCTCTAGGATATCCCAAAAAGTTTGAAAGAAGCAGGGGGAAATCCATCTGGCTCGGGGGCCTTGTCAGCTTGCATGGAGAACAGAGCAAATTTGATTTCTTTATTGTTGAGGGGTTGGATGAGGGAGGAGTTCATCACGGGGGTGACCAGGGGGGAATGTTCTGTAGGAGAGCCTCTTGGGCTTCAGGATGTTCAGGGGGATTGGTTCCCATCATGTCACTGAAGTAGGAAGCTGCTTCATCTCTGATTTTGAAAATGTCCCGTGAGACTATGCCATCGAAAAGAGTGAGCTCCTTGATCTTGTTTGTACTATGATTTCGCAGAGTAGAAGCATGGAAGAACTTTGTGTTTGCATCCCCATATTTCATCCATAGGGCGCAGGATTTTTGCCTCCAGTAGGTCTCTTCTTTGGCTAAGACGTTGTGGTAATCTGACAAGAGCTTTCTCTCTTCTTCTCGTAGTTGAGGGGTCCATTGGTCATGTTGAATTTGTTGTTCTAAGGTTTTGAGGTTGCCCAAAATCTATTCTTTGCTCTCAAAGATATTCCCAAACACTTCCTTGTTCCAGATTTTGAGATTCTCCTTTATAGCCTTCAGTTTCTGAGATACCCAAGAAATAGCAGTCCCAGAGTAAGGGGTCCCCCACCACTCAGTGATCCGCTGCCTCAGATCAGTGTGTTGGATCCACATATTCTCAAATCTGAAGGGAGTTTTGAAATATGGAGCTCTGTTGGATTCTAGAAGGAGGGGACAATGGTCGGAGCCTATTCTGGGAAGGGAGATGAGAGAGGTATCTCCAAATATGGGAATAGCTTGCTGAGATAGGAAAATTTTGTCAAGCTTGACTTGAATGTGCTCAGGGCCTACTCTATTATTACTCCAGGTGAACTGGCAGCCTTTGATCTGAATGTCCATGAGTTCATTCTCTGTGACGAAGTTCTGGAAATCTTGGATGCTTTTTGAGGGAGTGGGAATGTCGCCCTTCTTGTCCGAGGGAAAGAGGGGGGAATTGAAATCCCCTGCTAACATCCAAGGGAGGTTGGAAAAAGCATCCTTCATGTGAGACAGATATCTCCAGAGCGTGCATCTTTCTAGAGGATTATTTGGGGCGTAAATGTTGGATAAGACCCAGGTGAATTGATTTTCTTTGCAGTAGAACACTAGGTTCAACGTTCTGTCAGAGGATGAGATAACCCTACCTTCAACTTTGTCTGGATCCCATAGGCACAGGAGGCCTCCAAATGAACCTTCGATAGGGGAGGAAGCCCATTGGTAGTTCTTCCATACTGATTGGGAGATGTTATTGGATCTGGATGCATCGATTTTTGTTTCTTGCAAAATAAGGATGGTAGGTTTGAAGTCCTTCCTGATGGTTCGAGCTAACCTCTGTTTGCTCATACTATTGAGACCTCTGATATTCCAGGAGAGAATATTCATCTGGAAACTTTGGTGGGTTTTTTCCCTCCCTTACCCGGTAGGGGGAGGTTTGGGATTTTTGTTTTCATCCTTTGTCGGGTTGAACAGATCTAGAAATAAGGTTGACTACACCCCATTGGCTACTTGATTTTTGGTGTCCTTTTTTATTTGTTTGGATAAGGTAGGTCTGCCTCTTTTCTTCTCACTTCCTGTGTCAACTGGGCCTTTTTTCTTCTAGTGATGATGGGGCTGAGGTCCATTCTGAGGTGGGAGGGGCTATCAACTTCCTTCAAGGATTCGGTAGAGGATCTAGGAGGGGAAAGGGGCACCTCCATGAGGGGAGGGGGGATCAACCTCATGGAGGGAGGGGTTAATAGCCAGGGATCCAGAGGTGGATCTGGTGGGGGACGATGGTGCGAGAGGGAGGGGGAGGGATGGACCGGATCTAGAAGGGGAGGGAAGGGGGTGGGGATTGGAGGGGAGGGGGAGGGGGTAGATTCAAGAGAAAAGGACTTCATCAACGAAAGTAGATAAAGGTTCAAACCTATTGGGAAGAGCAAACATGGAGCATACCTGGCTCAACTGTGCAGAAGGATGGTTGATGATAGGTGCCTGGACAACCATCTGCTTCCCTTTGAACTCCTTTTCCCATTTGATGCCGATAGGGGTTGTGGGTCTTTCATTGTTGAATCCCGCTTGGGTGCTTTGTTTTTAGGGGGAAGCTTGGAGCTTTGCGCCTCCTTCTACTATTTGAGGGATGGACATTGAGACTTGAGATGTCCTTGGGATTGGTATTCGATGCAGAATACTGGCTTGTTCTCGTACTCGATAGCTTGGCACCACCTGAAGGTTCCATAGATGAGATTGATGCGAGTGGGAAGCTGGGAGGCCAAGTTGGCATTGACGTAGATTCTGGCTTGAGCCATGCGGGTTCTAGCCTTCGTTGCAGGGTCAATGGCAACAAGGTCTCCAATGTATCCCCCAATCCCACGAAGGATGTCCTCATGATAGAACTGGATGGGAATATCCGGGAGGCGGACCCAGATGGGTGCGAAGTTGATGTCTTGAGTACGAGGGTTAAAATATTCCCCCCACTTCCTGAGAAATAGGCTTTTCCTACCATAAAACCATGACCCCTAGTGAGGATGCGGGCATAGTCATTCTGGTTATTCAGCTGGATCAAAAAAACCCTCTGGAAAGGGCCACCAACTGGAAGCTCCTTGTTGTTCGCCATTTGAACCCCACCCATTTTCTTATGGACTCCATGTCAGGCCTCCCTCCGACAAATTTCCCCACAAGGGAGAGAGTTTCCATGGATAATTTTGGTGCCATGACTGATTCTGGGATCACCAAGTTTTCACCCGACGTGGTTAGCGGGGGATAGGTCGCAGTCCCAGAGGAGCTAGGATTTGGAGTGCCCGTTACCTTCTCGAGGTACGAAAGAGGGACTCCACGCTGCATAAGGGGGTTGCTACCAAGGAGGGGGGAACAAACCCCTTGTAGTTTTCCCATGGTCGATCGTAGTTCAAACTTCCCTGCCCGCCAGGATCAGGGTCAGGGCCCTTGGGATCATCCGCCTTGGTGGCAACTTCATCCGCAGGGGGAATCTCTCCCTGCTCCAGCTCAAAAACCCTCGCAAGGGTTTGGGAAATCCTGCCTGAAGGCACCAGGGTTGTCGGGGTCGCTCTTGCTCCTGCTCCTGTCGCCATCTCTGTGTTGCTATCAAACTTGACATATCACATCTACACTCTATATGATGATGTGTATTAATTTAGAGGGCTAAAGGATTTTTTTGGTGAATTCCTAAAAATGGTAGTTCTTGGCAAAAATTGACATTTTGCCCAAAAATAATAATTTCCTATCTTTAGGGCTATAAGATTTTGGGTTTCATTTTGGGTTTCTTTTGGGATATATATTCCCTTGGTATCACATTGTAAATTATGGAATCCAAGAATGAGAAAATAAAGCATTTACCAGTTTATTTTCATGTATTGCAGTTTTTATGTGAATGGGATTTTTTTCTTTATTTCTATTTATCGTAGTTTTTATGTGATTGGAGGTATTTGTTCTAACCTCTTGCAGCTAGATTTACATCATTTGGTATCAGAGCAAGTTGGATCTTGCTTGGGGAAGAGAAGGTAATCTTATCGATTACATTTATTCTATTATTCTTATTTTTTTTGTTTGGAATAACATAGAACATATTAGCATGAGGAGAGGAAGAGGAGGTTATGCCGAGGTTAATAAGAATATGTAGGAGCTATAGGTACAAGTTTCTCAGTTGACTGGAATGATGACCCGTATGAGGGAAATACATCCCACAGATTTTGTAGATCTAGATTCTAATAATGAGACTGTGGAAGGAGACAACAAGATAGAGGTTCATGTAGAGGAAGAACCAGAGGAGAAGCCAGAGGAGCATCATTTTGAGGATAGGCTAATTAGGGCCTTGGAAGGAAATAGAGATGGGATCAAGGTTGATGTCCCTGAGTATGCAGGAGGGTTGAAACCAGAAGAGTTGATAGATTGGTTGAATAGCATGGAGAAGTTCTTTGAGTGGAGAGACCTTTCAGAGGAAAGGAAAGTAAATCTTGCATGCACAAAGTTGAAAGGGCATGCGTTGATTTGGTGGGATCATCTACATAAGGTAAAGAAAAGAAAGGAAAATATTAAGGTCTGGCATAAAATGGAAAAAAAATTGAAGGAGAAATTCTTGCCTAAATATTATGCCCAAATATTATTTCATAGATTACAAAACCATAGGCAAAAGGATCAAAGCATCAAGGACTACACCAACGAATTCTACAAGTTATCAATTCGAGTGGAGCTTCAAGAGTTAGAAGAATAGAAGGTTGCAAGGTATGTGAATGGATTAAGTTATGCCATACAAGATGAGTTGAGTATGCTTCGGATCCATAGTGTAGAAGATGCATATCAGTTTGCATTAAAAGCGGAAGAGAAACATAAGGGAAGTAATTTTAGAAGAGGAGTGAGGAAAGGACCATCGTCACCTCTAGCCAGTGGGAGTGGTGGATTTAATCCCTCAAAAGGAGAATCTTCTAATATAGGAAAACAAGAAGATTTTGGACAAGGTCATAGTAACCACGAGAGAGGTGGAGGATTTCAAAGAGGAAGAGGCTATGGTGGAGGACGAAATTGGGAAGTCCCACAAAGGCAATATACTTATTATAGTTATGGTGAGGAAGGGCACAAAGCTTTTGAGTGTTCGCACTACCCTGCACAAGAAATAAAACAAGGAGAACAAGCTAGAGTTAATCTGGTTGAGGCAGAAGAGAAAACTGAGATAGAAGTTGCTACAGACATGGAGAAAAATCTCATGATAAAAAGGATGATGATCATTCCAAGGAAGGAGAAAGCACAAGATAATGATGGTGGTGATTCTTGGTTGCATACGAATATCTTTCAAACTAGGTGCACATCTAGAGGAAAGGTATGTAAGATGATTATTGACAGTGGTAGTTGTGAAAATATGGTTTCAAATGAAATGGTTGAGAAACTTAACTTAAAGTGTGAGAAGAACCCATATCCCTATCGCATATCATGGTTCAAGAAAGGAAATGAGGTAACTATAGATAAGAGGTGTCTAGTTAAGTTTTCAATTGGGAATACCTACAAGGATGAAGTATGGTGTGATGTAATTCTGATGGATGCATGTCACTTATTATTGGGGAGGCCTTGGCAATATGATAGGAAGGCTATCCATGATGGGGGAAGGAATACTTACACATTTTGAAAGGATAGAGTAAAAGTGGTATTGTTACCACATAAGGAAGAAGGGCAGAGTGAAAGCCTATTGATAACTAAGGAATTTGTCAAAGTTATTTTACCATAATCTGAGATTGCATATAATAGTTCAATCAATAGATCAACAAGAAAATATCATTTTCAAATTATTTATGGTAAGAATCCCAATGGTGTGTTAGATATGATTGATCTACCAATTCAAGGTAAAATCAATGATGATGCAGAGGCATTTGCAAAGCACATACAAGAATTGCATAAAGGTGTTAGAAAGAAGTTGCAATAATATAGTAATAAAACATAGAAGCAGTAGATGCAAGCAAGAGAATAAAAGTATTTGAGGTGGGATACATGGTGATGGTTCACCTTAGGAAGGAGAGGTTTCCCAAGGGCACATATAACAAATTGAAGTATAAGAATATTGGACCATGTAGAATTTTGAAGAAGATGAATGATAATGCCTATAAAGTGGAGTTGCCTGCTAATTTTGATATTTCATTAGTTTTTAATGTTACAAATTTGTATGAATTTCATGGGGATGAAGATGAAGTTGAAGAAGAAGAGGACATAAAGTGGGAGCAAAAAATACCCAAGAAGAAGAAAGAAAAAATTATGCAAGTACTTGATAAGAAGATAATTAGTACCAAGCAAGGAAGTTACAACAAATACTTGGTACAATGGGAAGGTTTACAATAGGAAGATAATACTTGGATTTTAGAGTGGGAACTAAAAAATATTGATATAAGAAAGTTGCAAGAGTTTGATCAAAGGAACTCATAGGAGTAGAGTTCTTTTCAACCAAAGGAGAATGATGTAGGAACCTATCTTCCGGAGGGCATAACTTTTGATCTGATTGTTGGATCGACTTGAAATTTTACGAGGAGCTAGATAAAAAGGAGGACAATATCATGGCTAGATTACTTTGTGATCTAGATGATTTTTTAGGATTTTATCGGGTCCTAATTCCTTCATCTAGTGCCCCAAAAATAGAATTTAGTATTTTTTTAGAAAACTGGAAGAAATAATATTTGGAATTTAATAACTTATTAGACATGGGTAGGTGTTGAGATTTTCTAGGAGGCCTAATATAGGAGGAAAGCACCATCATCACCTCCATCCAGGGGAAGTGGTGGATTTAATCCCTCAAAGGGAGAATCTTCTAATACAGAAAAACAAGAAGAGTCTGAGCAAGGTCATAGTAACCATGAGAGAGGTGTAGGATCTCAAAGATGAAGCGGCTATGGTGGAGGACAAAACTGGGAAGGCCCACAAAGACAATATAATTGTTATAGTTGTGGTGATGAAGGGCAAAAAAAATTTGAGTGTCCGCACCACCCTGCATATGAAATAAAATAAGGAGAACAAGATAGAGTCAATCTAGTTGAGGCAGAAGAGCAAAATGAGATAGAAGTTACTACAGACATGGGGGAAAATATCATGATAAAGAGGATGATGATCATTCCAAGGAAGGAGAAAGCACAATATAATGATGGTGGTGATTCCTGGTTGTGTACAAATATCTTTCAAACTAGGTGCACATCTAGAGGAAAGGTATGTAAGATGATTATTGACAGTGGTAATTGTGAAAATATGGTTTCAAATGAAATGGTTGAGAAACTTAACTTAAAGTGTGAGAAGAACCTGTATCCCTATCGCATATCGTGGTTCAAGAAAGAGAATGAGGTAACTGTAGATAAGAGGTGTCTGGTTAAGTTTTCAATTGGGAATACCTACAAGGATGAAGTATGGTGTGATGTAATTTTTATGGATGCATATCACTTATTATTGGGGAGGCCTTGGCAATATGATAAGAAGGCTACCCATGATGGGGGAAGGAATACTTACACATTATGGAAGGATGGAGTAAAAGTGGTCTTGTTACCACATAAGGAAGAAGGGCAGAGTGAAAGCCTATTGACAACTAAGGAATTTGTCAGAGTTCTTTTACCACAAGCTGAGTTTGCATATAATAGTTTAGTCAACAGGTCAATAGGAAAATCTTCTTTTCAGATCATTTATGGTAAGAATCCCAATGGTGTGTTAGATCTAATTGATCTACCGATTCAAGGTAAAATCAGTGATGATTCAGAGACATTTGTAGAGCACATACAGGAATTGCAATTGAAGGTGTCAGAAAGAAGTTGCAAGATAGTAATGAAAGGTATAAGGTAGCAGCAGATGCAAGTAGGAGAATGAAAGTATTTGAGGTGGGAGACATGGTGATGGTTCACCTTAGGAAGGAGAGGTTTCCCAAGGGCACATATAACAAATTGAAGTATAAGAAGATTGGACCATGTAGAATTTTGAAGAAGATGAATGATAATGCCTATAAAGTGGAGTTGTCTGCTGATTTTGATATTTCACCAGTTTTTAATGTTACAGATTTGTATGAATTTCATGGGGATGAAGATGAAGTTGAATAAGAAGAGGACATAAACTGGGAGCAACAGATACCTAAGAAGAAGAAAGAAAAAATTATGCAAGTACTTGATAAGAAGATAATCAGTACCAGGCAGGAAAGCTACAACAAATACTTGGTACAATGAGAAGGTTTACAATAGGAAGATAATACTTGGATTTCAGAGTGGGAACTAAAAATATTGATAGCATAAAGTTGTAAGAGTTTGATCAAAGGAACTCGTAGGAGCAGAGTTCTTTTCAACTAGAGGAGAATGATGTAGGAGCCTATCTTCCAGAGGGCATAACTTTTGATCCGAGCGTTGGATCGACTTGAAATTTTACGATGAGCTAGATAATGAGGAGGAAAACATCGTGGCTAACTCACTCTAGTGGCCTAGATGATTTTTAAGATTTTATCAAGCCCTAATTCCTTCATCTAGTACCTCAAAAATGGAATTTAGTATTTTTTTAGAAAATTGGAAGAAATAATATTTGGAATTTAATAACTTCTTAGACATGGGTAGGTGTTGAGATTTTCTAGGAGGCCTAATATGGGTGATATGATGATGTGTATTAATTTAGAGGGCTATCCGAGTTTTTTTGGTGAATTCCTAAAAATGGTAGTTTTTGGCTAAAAATTGACAATTTGCCCAAAAATAGTAATTTCTTATCTTTAGGGCTTTAAGATTTAGGGTTTCGTTTTAGGGTTTCTTTTGGGATATATATTCCCTTGGTATCGCATTGTAAAGGGATGGAATCCAAGAATGAGAAAATAAAGTATTTACCAGTTTATTTCCATGTATTGTAGTTTTTATGTGAATGGGGTTTTTTGCTTTATTTCTATTTATCACAATTTTTATGTGATTGGAGGTCTTTGTTCTGACCTCTTGCAGCTGGATTTACATCATTTGGTATCAGAGCAAGTTGGATCTTGTTGGGGAAGAGAAGGTAATCTTGTCGATTACATTTATTCTACTATTCTTATTTTTTTTTGTTTGGAATAACACAGATCAGATTAGCATGAGGAGAGGAAGAGGAGGTTATGCCCATATTAATAGGAATATGCAGGAGTTGCAGGCACAAGTTGCTCAGTTGACTAGAATGATGGCCCATATGAGGGAAATACATCCAATGGATTTTGTAGATTTGGATTCTGATAATGAGACTGTGGAAGGAGACAACAAGACAGAGGTTCATGTAGAGGAAGAACCGAAGGAGAAGCTAGAGGAGCATCATTTTGAGGATAGGCTAATTAGGGCCTTGGAAGGAAATAGATATGGGATCAAGATTGATGTCCTTGAGTATGCAGGAGGGTTGAAACTAGAGGAGTTGATAGACTGGTTGAATAGCATGGAGAAGTTCTTTGAGTGGAGAGACCTTTCAAAGGAAAAGAAAGTGAAGCTTGCATGCACAAAGTTGAAAGGGCATGCGTTGATTTGGTGGGATCATCTACAGAAGGAGAGGTAGAGAAAAGGAAAGGAAAATATTAGGGTCTAGCATAAAATGGAAAAAAATTGAAGGAGAAATTCTTGCCTAAATATTATGCCCAAACATTGTTTCGTAGATTACAAAACCACAGGCAAAAGGATCAAAGCATCGAGGACTACACCAACGAATTCTACAAGTTATCAATTCGAGTGGAGCTTCAAGAGTCAGAAGAACATAAGGTTGCAAGGTATGTGAATGGATTAAGTTATGCCATACAAGATGAGTTGAGTATGCTTTAGATCCATAGTGTAGAAGATGCATATCAGTTTGCATTAAAAGCAGAAGAGAAACATAAGAGGAGTAATTTTAGAAGAGGAGTGAGGAAAGGACCATCATCACCTCCAGCTAGTGGGAGTGGTGGATTTAATCCCTCAAAGGGAGAATCTTCTAATATAGGAAAACAAGAAGAGTTTGGGCAAGGTCATAGTAACCATGAGAGAGGTGGAGGATTTCAAAGAGGAAGAGGCTATGGTGGAGGACAAAATTGGGAAGGCCCACAAAGGTAATATACCTGTTATAGATGTGGTGAGGAAGGGCACAGAGCTTTTGAGTGTCCGCACTATCCTACACAAGAAATAAAACAAGGAGAACAAGCTAGAGTCAATCTAGTTGAGGTAGAAGAGCAAATTGAGATAGAAGTTGCTGTAAACATGGGGGAAAATCTCATGATAAAGAGGACAATGATCATTCCAAGGAAGGAGAAAGCACAAGATAATGATGGTGGTGATTCTTAGCTGCATACAAATATCTTTCAAACTAGGTGCACATCTGGAGGAAAGGTATGTAAGATGATTATTGATAGTGGTAGTTATGAAAATATGGTTTCAAATGAAATGGTTGAGAAACTTAACTTAAAGTGTGAGAAGAACCCGTATCCCTATCGCATATCATGGTTCAAGAAAGGAAACGAGGTAATTGTAGATAAGAGGTGTCTGGTTAAGTTTTCAATTGGGAATACCTACAAGGATGAAGTATGGTGTGATGTAATTTTGATGGATGCATGTCACTTATTATTGGGGAGGCCTTGGCAATATGATAGGAAGGCTACCCATGATGGGGGAAGGAATACTTACACATTCTGGAAGGATGGAGTAAAAGTGGTCTTGTTACCACATAAGGAAGAAGGGCAGAGTGAAAGCCTATTGACAACTAAGGAATTTGTCAGAGTTATTTTACCACAAGCTAAGTTTACATATAATAGTTCAGTCAATAGGTCAACAGGAAAATCTCCTTTTCAGATTATTTATGGTAAGAATCCCAATGGTGTGTTAGATCTTATTGATCTATCGATTTAAGGTAAAATCAGTGATGATGTAGAGGCATTTGCAAAGCACATACAAGAATTGAAAGTGTTAGAAAGAAGTTGCAAGATAGTAATGAAAGGTATAAAATAGCAATAGATGCAAGTAGGAGAATGAAATAATTTGAGGTGGGAGACATGGTGATGGTTCACCTCAGGAAGGAGAGGTTTCCCAAGGGCACATATAACAAATTGAAGTATAAGAAGATTGGACCATGTAGAATTTTGAAGAATATGAATGATAATGCCTATAAAGTGGAGTTGCCTGTTGATTTTGATATTTCACCAGTTTTTAATGTTATAGATTTGTATGACTTTCATGGGGATGAAGATGAAGTTGAAGAAGAAGAGGACATAAACTGGGAGCAACAGATACCTAAGAAGAAGAAAGAAAAAATTATGCAAGTACTTGATAAGAAGATAATCAGTACTAGGTAGGAAAGCTACAACAAATACTTGGTACAATGGGAAGGTTTACAACAGGAAGATAATACTTGGATTTTAGAGTGGGAACTAAAAATATTGATAGCATAAAGTTGCAAGAGTTTTATCAAAGGAACTCGTAGGAGCAGAGTTCTTTTCAACCATAGGAGAATGATGTAGGATCCTATCTTCCAGAGGGCATAACTTTTGATCCGATCGTTGGATCGACTTGAAATTTTATGAGGAGCTAGATAATAAGGAGGACAATATCGTGGCTATCACTCTATGGCCTAGATGATTTTTCAAGATTTTATTGGGCCCTAATTCCTTCATCTAGTGCCTCGAAAATGGAATTTAGTGTTTTTTTAGAAAATTGGAAGAAATAATATTTGGAATTTAATAACTTCTTAGACATGGGTAGGTGTTGATATTTTCTAGGAGGCCTAATATGGGTGATACGATGATGTGTATTAATTTAGAGGGCTATCCAAGTTTTTTTGGTGAATTCTTAAAAATGGTAGTTGTTGGCTAAAAATAACAATTTGCCCAAAAAGTAGTAATTTCTTATCTTTAGGGCTTTAAGATTTAGGGTTTTATTTTAGGGTTTATTTTGGGATATATATTCCCTTGGTATCGTATTGTAAAGTGGTGGAATCCAGGAATGAGAAAATAAAGCATTTATCGGTTTATTTCCATGTATTGCAGTTTTTATGTGAATGGGTTTTTCGCTTTATTTCTATTTATCGCATTTTTATGTGATTGGAGGTCTTTGTTCTGACCTCTTGCAATTGGATTTACATCATTTGGTATCAAAGCAAGTTGGATCTTGTTAGGGGAGAGAAGGTAATCTTTTCATTACATTTATTTTGCTATTCTTATTTTTTCTGTTTGGAATAACATAGATTAGATTAGCATGAGGAGAGGAAGAGGAGGTTATGCCCAGGTTAACAAGTATATGCAGGAGCTGTAGGCACAAGTTGCTTAGTTGACTAGAATGATGGCCCATATGAGGGAATACATCCCCATGGATTTTGTAGATCCGGATTTTGATAATGAGACTGTGGAAGGAGACAACAAGACAGAGGTTCATGTCAAGGAAGAACCAGAGGAGAAGCCAAAGGAGCATCATTTTGAGGATAGGCTAATTAGGGCCTTGGAAGGAAATAGAGATGGGATAAAGATTGATGTCCTTGAGTATGTAAGAGGGTTGAAACCAAAAGAGTTGATAGACTGGTTGAATAGCATGGAGAAGTTCTTTGAGTGGAGAGAGCTTTTAGAGGAAAAGAAAGTGAAGCTTGCATGCACAAAGTTGAAAGGGTATGTTGTCATGACCCTCCCTAGTTGACTTTATGGCACAAAGGAACAATGTATTAACCTATGGTGGTGATACTTAGTTTGAACAATTGAACCAACTATATGATGTTTAGTTGATTTGAAAAGGGTATGTTATTGCTAACATATTGCCAAGTGTGCAGGATCAGGTACACTCGTAGGTGGAGAAGGTAGAAGCATCCACCAGAAACGAGGGTACCTAAGGTCAGGGGAAATGATGATTAAGGTACTCGAAGGTAACATGGATAGATACCTTCATATAGGCATGCATTTTACCTTCATATAGGTACTCGGAGGTACCTTAATGATGATTAAGGTACTCGGAGGTAATCATCGATGGTTGATCACCTTGAGCCTTAGTTGATAGCCTAGTAGCTATCGTAAAATCTCTGGCTAAGATAGGTGATTGGGTCGATGGAAAGATTCCCTCTTTGTTGCTTTACAAATTTATTTGCTCTTTGTTGCATCATGGTTGAAGTAGCATAATGTTGGAACTACTATAGGAAAACAACTGCCAAATGTATGTGGATGCATAAAACTAATTTTTTTGTTAAATAAAAGATAGAGCATCATTTTCATAGAGAAAAGCATATTAAATTTGAATGTTAAATGAAGGTTCATTCAAAAGGATCAATGAAGTTTGATTAAATAATGGTTGATTTAATTAAGCTCATTAGTAAACCTCATTTTATTTAATAGATGAGAGTTTTTTTTTAGTTAATTAAAGGTGTTCATTTTAATGATAATGGAGAAGTCATTGAAAGACTTTAATTAATTAAAATAAGCAAATATATATATATATATCCATTCAAGAAATAGATGTCTTTTATTTTAAAGAAATAGCAATTATGAAATTGTGTAAATAAAAGAAGTACTTTAATGGTGATAATTATCACAATAAAGGATATATGTTTAAAATAAAGGATATATGTTTAAAACAAAGGATATATATTTAAAAATAAAGGATATATGTTTAAAACAAAGGATATAAAAGAATGTCATTCTTGTAAAAGTAAAAAGGGATAATATAAAATATGTATATATTTCATTCCCTTATAGATTTTAAGCTAAGAAATAATTTAGGACGGCTGTTAAGTTTCCAAATATGGAAACCATCGGATGAAGGGTTCCTTGCCACCAGAGAAAGGGACAAAGAATTGAAGGCAAAGGGGGCTCAAGAAAGGGCTCGAGGTTCGATACGGGCCACCTGGAGGAGGAGAGCATGTATGGTGCTAGAGAAGCCAAAAGAAACGATATAAGGAAAAAAAAGAGAGTAGAAGGGACGACGTGAGGACGAAGGAGAAGAGGGAGAAAACATAGACCAGGGACGGGAAAAGGAGAGGAACGCACCACGAGCGAAGGAGAGGCAGCCAAGACGCCACCGATTCCCATTCCACAGCAGTATTGAGGTTGGAGTGTTTAGACTTTAACCTGCTTTGTTTACATGCTTTGCTATGGTGAAATCGTGGTTTGAAACTTGGTTAAACCACCTTGTTGCTCTGTTGAAAGCTATGCGTTTCTTGCCCTATTGGTGTTTTAAAAACCACCTTGTTGCTTTGTTGAAAGCTATGCATTTCTTGCCCTGTTGGTGTTTTAAAAACCACCCTGTTGCTCTGTTGAAAGCTATGTGCTTCTTAGGTGTTGTGTGTTTAGGAAACAACCTGTGCAAGCTAAGGTGCTATGTGTTTTTAGGAAACCACTGGTGCAGTTGAAGGCACTGTGTGTTTTAGGAAACCATGTGTGATCTAAGGTGTTGTGTGTGTTTTTAGAAATTGCTTGTGCAAGTTGAAGGTGTTGTGCTTTTTAGGAACCGCCTGTGCAAGTTGAAGGTGTTGTGATTTTTAGGAAACCACCTGTGTAATCCTGAAGGCGTGGTTTTTTTTTAAAGACTTTGTTAGCATTTTAGAAAGCTGAGAGTGTGTGAGTTCAAGAGTGTCGGGTGTGTCTCTAGAGCGCTAAAATAATTTGAGAGTGTTGTGTGCCTTAGACCTTCGTGTCCAAAGGAAGAGGGGGATGTCACTTTTGGGAGCACCACCTATGGAAAATCCACCCGTAGGTTTGAAGGACTACATCTAGGAAGTACCGGACTACTCTGTTGTGCCTGTTGAACTTCCGGCTTGGCTGTTCCTTAAACGTGCACCAAAGGTTGCTAGTATTGCCATGAAGGGTGTTAGCTTTGGTTAATATGTTTTGGGAAGGTTCGGTGTGAAATAATTAATTAAATAGAGACCTTTGATTATGTGGAATATATTGAGGGATATTTAATTAAATAGAGACCTTTGAATATGTGGAATATTGAAGGAAATTTAAATTAAATAGAGACCTTTGATTATGTGGAATATATTGAGGGATATTTAATTAAATAGAGACCTTTGATTATGTGGAATATATTGATGGATATTTAATTAAATAGAGACCTTTGAATATGTGGAATATTGAAGGAAATTTAAATTAAAACGAGACCTTTGAATATGTGGAATATTGAAGGAAATTTAAATTAAACCGAGACCTTTGATTATGTGGAATGTATTGAAGGGTATTTAAAAAGGGAGAACCTTTGTTTGATGATTGATTATATTAAGGTTTTTAATTAAAAGGGAAACCTTTGATTTATTATTGAGTATCTTAGGGTTTTTAATTAAAAAGGAAACCTTTGATTTTTATTTATTATCTTAAGGTTTTTAATTAAAATGGAAACCTTTGATTTTTATTGATTATCTTAAGGTTTTTAATTAAAAGGGAAACCTTTGATTTATTATTGATTATCTTAAGGTTTTTAATTAAAAGGGAAACCTTTGATTTATTATTGATTATCTTAAGGTTTTAAATTAAAAGAGAAACCTTTGATTTATTATTGATTATCTTAGGGCTTTTAATTAAAAAGAAAACCTTTGATTTTTATTGATTATCTTAAGATTTTTAATTAAAAAGGAAACCTTTGATTTATTATTGATTATCTTAGGGTTTTTAATTAAAAAGGAAACCTTTGTTGTTGATGATCTTCTTAGGGTTTTTAAAAATTAAAAGGGATGTGGATTTATTCTTTAAATTGAATTTATGGGGCTTTGATTTAGGGAAGGAATGAATGATTGCTTTAAAGGTTAAAGGTATGGGACTTTAATGCTTTAAGACATGAATGGATTTGATTAAAGTTAGACCTTGATCTAAGTAGCACATGTTGGATGTCTCTCTAAGGGAACTTGAGAGGTGAAGATAAAAGTAACCGATCTTTTATAATATCCATTATGCATTAGATGGTTGGAAACTTAATTAGATTTTGTATAGTTGCAATTTGGAAAAGTAAATGAGTAGATGCATTTAAAGGTATGCCTATCTTGAACCATGAGTACCTTGATCCCCTACTACCCTCAAAGAATCAATGGGAAGCCAAGAGAAGCAAGGAGTTCAATGGAAGTGAAGTATAGATAATCGTATTTTATGTTGCTTTACTTATGCTCAAATAGATTAGAATTGTGGGGAGATATCCCCAATGTAGTTACTATGATATTCCTTAAAGTAAGAAGGATTTACCATGCAAATTTTGATGCAATAATTGTTCATTGGATTAAAGAAGGTATTTTTACTTTATGTTTGTATTTGGTTATGTTATGTAGTTGATTCTCTTTTAGAGTTAATCTTGCTTGTTTTTCTAGATTCTTGGTGAATGTTTTATGATGTTGTAGTATCTAGATGTATCATTGTTTGGATTGCTTGATGTTAGAAATCTAAGTGTAGAGTTCTAGGGTGAACTCAGAGGTGACCTAAGGGAATTGAGAACCCCTTAGGGTGAACATAGGTGACCTAAGGGAATTGAGAACCCCTTAGGGTGAACATAGGAGACCTAAGGGAATTGAGACCCTCTTAGGGAGATAAAGGACTAAGTTGTGGAGAGACTACATCTGAGTTAAGATAGCTCGTCGTGGAGACGAGATAGATAGCTTAACTCGTAATACTCGTAGCATACCTACACATAATTATTTGTGTATGGCATGGATATGCATGTATACCTTCGATGGATGGAAGGTGATAAGTCTAGCTCATCGAGAATGATGGAAAAGATGGACTTATTTGCAGTAACACATGATACACCTACATAGACGAACTTGTGTTAGGGTACCTCGTGAGATGTATCTTCCAGGAAAACTCAGGAGATTGAGACTTTAGGAAAATAGTGGTTTGGTTAGGGGTCCATTAAGGGTTCATGTACCTCTCTCCATAGTTAAAAAAAAAAAAACTTTTTCTATTTTTGTATTTAACTGATTGTGTATTTTTGGGTTGTTACATATGCATTGATTTGGTGGGATCATCTACAGAAGGAGAGGTAGATAAAAGGAAAGGAAAATATTAGGGTCTGGCATTAAATGAAAAAAAAATGAAGGAGAAATCCTTGCCTAAAGAGTATGCCCAAACATTGTTTTTTAGGTTACATAACCATAAGCAAAAGGATCAAAGCATCGAGGACTACACCAACAAATTCTACAAGTTATCAATTCAAGTGGAGCTTCAAGAGTCATAATAATATAAGGCTACAAGGTATGTGAATGGATTAAGTTATGCCATACAAGATGAGTTGAGTATGCTTCGGAACCATAGTGTAGAAGATGCATATAAGTTTGCATTAAAAGCAAAAGAGAAACATAAGAGGAGAAATTTTAGAAGAGTGAGGAAAGGACCATTGTCATCTTCAGCCAGTGGGAGTGGTAGATTTAATCCCTCAAAGGGAGAATATTCTAATACAGAAAAATAAGAAGAGTCTGGGCAAGGTCATAGTAACCATGAGAGAGATGGAGGATCTCAAAGAGGAAGAGGCTATGGTGGAGGACAAAATTGAAAAGGTCCACAATGAAAATATACCTGTTATAGCTGTGGTGAGGAAGGGTACAGATCTTTTGAGTGTCTGCATGACCCTGCACATGAAAGAAAATAAGAAGAACAAGCTAGAGTCAATCTAGTTGAGGCAGAAGAGCAAAATGATATAGAAGTTACTGCAGGCATGGGGGAAAATCTCATGATAAAGAGGATGATAATCATTCCAAGGAAGGAGAAAGCATAAGATAATGATGGTGGTGGTTCCTGGTTGCCTACGAATATCTTTCAAACTAGGTGCACATATAGAGGAAAGGTATGTAATATGATTATTGACAATGGTATCTATGAAAATATAGTTTCAAATGAAATGGTTGAGAAACTTAACTTAAAGTGTGAGAAGAACCTATATCCCTATCGCATATCGTGGTTTAAAAAAGGAAACGAGGTAACTGTAGATAAGAGGTGTCTG
This sequence comes from Wollemia nobilis, assembly GCA_028583015.1. Taxonomy (NCBI): domain Eukaryota; kingdom Viridiplantae; phylum Streptophyta; class Pinopsida; order Araucariales; family Araucariaceae; genus Wollemia; species Wollemia nobilis. The sequence goes on along the minus strand of JAQPPZ010002969.1, from coordinate 16,027,175 downwards.
GTTAAGTTTTCAATTGGGAATACCTACAAGGATGAAGTATGATGTTATGTAATTTTGATGGATGCATATCACTTATTATTGGGGAGGCCTTGAAATTATGATAGGAAGGCTACCCATGATGGGGGAAAGAATACTCACACATTCTGGAAGGATGGAGTAAAAGTGGTCTTGTTACCACATAAGGAAGAAGGAAAGAGTGAAAGCCTATTGACAACTAAGGAATTTGTCTGAATATTTTTACCACAAGCTAAGTTTTCATATAATAGTTCAATAAACGGGTCAACACATTATTTATGGTAATAATTTGTTGTGGTTGTTCCACAACTAGCCCCAAAGCTTGGGGACCCACTTTTAAAAAAAAATTCCTTCGGAATTTTGGGATATTTTGGTTTTACTTGAATGATAATCTCAGTAGGTCTCCACCTTTGAGCTTGTTTTCCAAGACTTTTGAGTGGAGTACCATCTTTTTGCTTTGTCTTAAAAGTTTTTGTGTTTGAATTTTGGGAATTTCGAGTTGTCGAGAGCGATCATTGTTGATATGACCCAGCCATGGGCTTGCCATATGAACTTTGAAGTACCTTGATTTGAAGGGTCTTCTTGCCTTCTTGTAAAAAAAATGATATAGTTGTTCCCAATGAAGGTTGGGTTTGGGTTATTAATGATTCCAAGTCCTCTTATTTTGGTCTTAGTTCAATGGGAAGGGTATTAATCAATTTTAATATTCTCCTAATTTAAATCAATCCAATTGGGAGGAGGAGCTATCCCTATTCTCGGAGCAGCAGTGGGATAAGGCCAACCTCTTCCACGTTGACCTCCCGCCCCCCTTCGACGAGGCCATCGTCCCTGTGATGCAATACATCACCTACGACGACCCAGACTAGCGACTTTACAGCTTCCACCTCAGCTTCTACAACCACCTTCGTGGAGCCACACTGGTAAGCACCCCCCAGTTTCTCATTTACTCCCTGAGCCTCACCATTGACCAGGCTCACCGAAACCATTCTCGGCCCTCCCACCAAGGGCTCATGGCTATCTTGTATAGGCACGCCCTAGCTAACCAACCGCAGCTTCACCGCCTTCCTCCCCTGTCCTCTGTTCCCCCCTAAAGCAGCTGGCTCCCCGTGCTTCCCCTGCAGCATCCAAATCCAAGGAGACCCCCTCCCCCGAAGCCTCCCCTTCCCCGAAACGGCACAGACCCACCCGAAAGTGCTAAACCTAGGCTCAAGGCCCAGGCGAGGCCCCGACTCCTAGCACAAGCTCAATCCGTAAAGGCTCGGCCCTAGGCAGCAGCAGGGCTGCTGGCAGCTCCAAGAAGGCCAAGGTGGAGGCCCCGGAGGCCATCGAAGTCATCTCTAACTCTGACAGCAAGATGCAAAACTTGGCGACTAGAGCCCTCCTTGACATTACGATTAGCTCCTTGATTGCTTCTGCCAAAGTGGCTTCCTCAGCGGCCAATGCCCTGGTCGAACTCCGACGCAGGTTGGGCGATGGCCCTGACAGGGAGAGGAGTTGATCTGTCATGTCGGTCCCCGTCCAGGCCAGGCCCGGTTGCAGGGCTACCCGAAGCGACGACGAGCAGTTTTTTGTGTTATTGGCTTTGTTGTTTTGCGGTTTTTTCATGTTTTGGTGGCCTCAGGCCAAATTTTGTTTTGTTGGTTTCATAGTTGGTCTGTCTTTTTGTAGGCACCAGGGCCCTAGGCCTCGGTTTGTTGCCCATGGGCGCAGCCCCGATTTTTAATCACAAATTCAGCCACGACTACCTATGTAACTAAGGTTTTGGGATCCTTAAAAAAAAACCCGTTGTAAATACATTGTTACTTATCAAAAAAATTAAAAAAATAAAAATAAAAATATATAGTTATATATATTTCATATATATACTATATAAAAAATAAATAAATAATAATAAACAATAATAAATAAATAACAAAAAAAAAAAAAGTAATCCGCTCATGTAGAGGAGTTGGAGAGCAAGTGGGTAGTTAAAACTCTCCAGTTATCAAAAGGCCCAGGTTCAAATCTCTCCCCTCACATGTTGCGGATATGTTGTATATAAAAGGTTCCTCATAAAAAAAAATTAAATATATATATATATTATATAAAATTTAAAATAAAAGGAATATATGTTATTATATTATATTTATCGACCATTCCGGAGTGGTCATAACGGCCCTCGAAAAATACTTGCAGCATACAAACAAGTTAGAACAGAATGCGAAATATAATAAATTAGCATTCGAATCTTATTATAATGCCATAATGAAAGGCGCCTTTATAAAAGCCTTTGTTTTTCAGTAAAAACAAAGCCTTTTATAAAGGCGCCTTTCATTATGGCATTAAAAAGAGATTCGAATGCTAATTTATTATATTTCGCATTCTGTTCTAACTTGTTTGTATGTTGCAGGTATTTTTCGAGGGCCGTTATGACCACTCCGGAATGGTCGATGACCGGGCGCAAACACTGCCGGAACACCGACGACGGGGGTTTATCCGCCCAACAGGGACGCTGACCGGGAGTGCATGGATTTCACGAGTAAGCGAGATCAACGTGGTGGTAGAGCAGTGAGGACGCACCTATATGGGGTTTCAACAGCTTACACTAGCAGGCAACAGCTAACGACAATGGGAGCAGCTAGGTCAAAACGTGGACTGCCACCCAGTCCCACATACGTAGTCTGCGACGGCAGGGAGTTGTCAGGCATCAAGACGGGGTGTGGGACCTGCATCTGCCAAGGTGGGCATCATTAGGCCAACGTGGAAATTATGTTCGGTAGATCAATGGAATTTTGGCAGCCATCAGGACCATGGACGCGACAATGAGAAGATGGTTTTGAATTACCGAAGGTTGGGAGGTTACGACCAATGAGAACCCATGACGATGTGGCTGCGACCAAGGAGGACCCACGGGGATGTTTAGAGCATGTGAGAGGACGTGGATGGCCCGTCCGATGTAGAACAGATACAACATGGGGGTTCCTAGCTGGTGAGGTTGTTGTAGCAGAGATGTGGGGCAAAACTGGGTCATAGTTCTGTAACGAAGCAAGTCAGAATGCTTGTGGGAATAGTAGCGATTCATAATCACCGGAGCACAGTTGTCGAAACCCAAGTATACCCCATAAAAGATTGGCTCGGACGTAATATTCAGTGTAGGTTTGATATCAATGGTGTGGTCAGCGTCGTCATGGCATTGGAATAATACGGGGTCTACTCGAATCCAAGATGTGGACAGTTTGGTCACATGCAGAGCATAAGATAGAGCCACTGTCGTCATACCGACGAAGACTACAAGCGCATATCTAGAGGTGAGAAAAGCATCAATACTTGGACGACAACAATGCAGAAGCAGTTTGAGGGAAGGCCAGACACTGTGGAGCTCTATTTTGCCGAGGACGTGTGTCAGTTAATGGGGTATTTGGTAGTTGTTCCTACCTAGTACAACAGCGGGAAGAGAGATAGCCAATGTTATGTTTTGATTATATCCCATCGCATGGCAAAATCTCCAGGATGAATGTTACAAAGAAAATCTATAAATGTGTGGATGAAGTGATGAGGCTATCTATGTCTGAGTTCGACAGACAAAAATAGCAAGTTTTTTCCAACACTGCCGATGGACTACAGCAGAAACATCGGGTGGTTTTGACATTATAGTGAAAGTAGTCGAAGTTATCAAGCACCGAAAAGTGTGGATGTGATATGCCAATGTGGAATGAGGTATGATGAGGACCCAACTGGAAATCTCACATAGCCGAATCAAGATAGAGAATCCGGGAAGGACACGTTGGATCGGAATAAAAGTGTGTGGAGAAGGTGTGCAGCGATTGACGTGGAAGTTAGTCGTCGGGGGAAAATTTTTGTGCAAAAAGCATCATTAGGCACTGGGGGGGAATTTTCGTCCATCCCCAAGCCGTGTAAGACCAAGGATATAGGGTGGGGTACATTAAACTTAAAATCCCAAGGTCTTTGGCTTTACATAAGGTGTCAAAGAAGTAAATGGGCCATACCACACTATTTTAATATCACCGACAATACCATGGGATAAATGAGTTTGAGGTTGTTGAAATGTAACGGTGATGGTTACATTTTAATCATCATCATGATTCGTAAAAAAATAAGACTGTGAGACCAAAACAAAAATATTTTGGGAAATGAAGAACATGAACGCACAAAATACAACAAAGGGAAAACGTTTCGACGAAAGGAGGAAAACGAAATGTTGAAGCAAGAAAAGGACCATGGAAAGAAACAAAAGGACAAATGATTTTTTTTTTTAAACCGAAACAAATGCATGCACAGTTTTGGGAAATTGTTTGAAAACGGCGTTGCAAATTTGATGGACCTGCTTTGGGATTGTTTTTCCTTTCATTTAGGCTGGATTATTTTTCTCCCACATTATGTCTATTGAGGGGCTGTGATTTTTTGCACCCACTGTAAACATTGAACACCTTTCTGGATGCAATATAATGGAGATATGGCAGATTTGATGCATCTTGTTATGGTTAATCTGTTTGTTTTCAGTTTATTGCACTTTATTTTTCCTTAGAAGCTCGCACCGCGTTAGTTGTTGATTGCGTGAATACGGATAACGTTAATGCTGGTTTTTGTGCAGAAAGTTATATGCTTGTAGGGTTTGTGGAGAAATCTGAAGCTGCAGCATTTTCTGTTTTCGTTTTTTTTTTATAACTTTATTTTTTGCAATTTTTTTTAATTTTTGGACATTAAAATAAAAATAAAAATAAATTCAAAATCCAAAAATAATTGCACAGCTGCGTAGAGTATACTTCGGAGTTCCATTTTGCACTTAGAAATTTTTACTTCGGAGTCATTTCATATTTTTAAAAATTAGCCGAAGTTGCTGTTTTTATTGCAGATTTTAAAAATTTGAAATTTCATAATTTTTATTTTGGGGCCAAATTTATTTTTTTTAGTTTCATATTTCAATTGCAAGCATAAAATGAACTTCCCTTTACGAAAATTTCAGTTTCGTCAAAGGGGGTAAATTTTAATGACATTTCATAGCTACCATTTTGGAGCCCTAAATTGCCTTCTCTTTATAAAAATTCTGATTTTATGAAAGAGAGGCAATTTATACATTACATTGAAGGTTATTATTTCAAAGTACAAAATTATTCTTATTTATGAAATTTTTTATTTCATTTAAGAGGGATAATTAAAATGACATTTTAAAAGCCAATATTTTAAGGCCATAAATTATTGTATCTTTGTGAAAATTAATTTCACCAAAGAGGAATAATTTATTATTCATATCAAGGCTATATTTATCTTCATGATAAGAAGCTACATTTAAGGAGCCTATTCATCATTTCGGATTCACATTCATAGATAGATTTTAATCTTTACTTTCATATTTAGATTAGGATTTAATGCAAGGTAAAACTTGATTAAAATCCACTTAATAAGGGAAGATAAAATCTACCTTAAAATCCTCAAGATAAAAAGAACTAAGGTATTACATCGTGGTCATATGAGGGTCAATTCACATTCATTTTTATTTTGGTTTCATAAACAATCATTAATATAATATGGTAAAATGAACCAACACATGCCTCTTGTTTACAGTTACTTGCAATCACTAAGGTGTTCGTAGCATTGAATTGATATATCTTTATTGAGATTACTAATACACATATGCAAATGCTAATATAGAGGAGACCTTGGAGAAGTTGTTTTGTTTAACTTCTTTGCAAGAGGGTATTTTGAGATCAAAATCCTAAGGGAGAGTGCAATTTCACAATTGGGTGAAATTACCACTCAACATTTTGGTGCTAGAAGGAGGGCATGATGTGGTTTATTCTATTGTGATTTTAAATGCTATAGGGATTTAAATTTTAGAATATTTCATGCCCTATGATTATTATCTTTAGACCTCCTTTAACACAACATTGTAGTGTTAAAATGAGGACATGAATTGGTATTCATTGATCTAACACTTTTCGATTGTTCATACAGGAATAATGTGATTTGGTATAATTTTGGAAAGTTTTGAATTGCTAAATATTTCAAGTTCACTTGATTAGCATCTTTGGCTTCCTCTAGAACTTAACACTTTGGGAGCTAGGAGGATATGAATTGATTTATTTTATTGTCATTTATATGCTAATTTGTTCATGTTACTTGAAAGATTTATTTTACAAAACATTGGTCTTGACTAACGAGGTTTTGTTTCCATATGATCACTTTCATTTTATTCTAACATTCTCTATTTGATGATGTGCTAATGCTAATCTATTTGCAAATTTGATAATGTTCTTTGATTTCATGGTTTAATGGATAAATATCTCTTGGTTGATGCTAACATGATCATTCATATGTTGTACATTTGAGATTGTTAGTCATTTTATGCTTATTTGAAAGAAATCGTTATTTGACTAACAAATTGGTTTTGAAGTTATTCTTTGAGTTTCACTTATGGCTACAAATACTGGAAAGTGGTATGGGGTACATGGTAATCCTTTGAACATTAGTGGAGATTCTCATGACTTACCCAAGAGCATAGAGAAACTTTTACCCAAGTTTAAGCACAATGGTACAATATTAGCCGAAGAGCACATTCAGTCCTATGTGGATATCCTAGTTAGAAGGAATGCCGAACATGAGGATGTGGCATGTAGATTGTTTCCTAGGAGCCTAGATGAGGTGGCATATGATTGGTACATCAATTTACCCACTGGATCTATTATGTCCTAGACCCAATTACAAACTGTTTTTATCAATCAATTTAGGTTGCCCATTGATCCTATCATGATTTATCAACAAATTGTTTCTTTCAATAGGGAACCTAATGAGCTAGTGAGAATTTTCAACATGAGATTTTGAAAGCTCTATGCGAGATTAATTGCTTCTTATACTATTGAGGAGAGTGATGCTCTTCAAATATACTTTGGGGCATTGGATCCGTTATTTGCCATGTTCATTAGGATAAATCCTTTGGTCACTAATCTTGCATCGACCTACACAGAAGCTATAATTATAGATCAACAATTGAGGCCATAGGGTTATGGAATGGAGCAATTGCATATGGTAGGACAACTAGGGGATTGCAATCAAACCTCAGTGGTAAACCAAGCATGGACACAACATAATTTGATGTCAAATGCTTTGCCCCACAATCAATTTTATCCTGCCATACCCACTTATGGTCCCACATGCGCTTACATGAGTACTTTTATCCATACAACCACTCCATGGTTAGAGAATCATGTGATCACTCATGGAGCTATTGCAACAAGTGTCCAAAATTTATCTGTTGATATCAATCTAACTAATCCTACTACTTCTACCACCCAACCCAAGGAGCTTGTATCAGAAGTAAAAGAGCAAAAGAATTTGGTTAAGAAGTCAAGTAGAGATGTGATTCCATCACAAAAACAAGCACATCAATGTATGCATCCAAATCATCCTAGGAAGAAAATTCATAACGATAATTTTAATGACATTTCATGTTATGCTTCTTCAGGTGATAGAAGAGATTTTGATGTGACTTGCATTGAAGTCAATGCCTATTCAGAATGTCTTGAAGAACATGAAGATTTTGGAGAAGAAATTCTATGGATGGGTAACAAGAAGTTGGAATTAAATTATCACCATCTTGTTTTGGAAAGAAAATATCTAGAATCATTACCCACAAATGAGAATTTGGATGAACAAACTTATCAGGATATGATTTGGTCATGTGTAATCACAAAGGAAGATTGGGGTAACTATATAGAAGCAATGGTTACAATCACGATTTTTAGTAACTACCAAAGACAACTGGTAGGGTTCAAACTATCTACGAAGGCTCCCAGGACTTCCACCGTCTCGGTACATTTTAACCCGACGTGAGATGGGGACCGTCGGACGCACAGGGGTTGCACTGTCGTCATCAATCTGGCTCACCACTCAGAGGAATCGGACCTGGGCTATTGTCTGTGCATGGGCAAGCCCGTGGGATTGGAACCTAGGTCTCCTCTCGGTAAGCGCCCCAACTTACCAATCCACCTAGACCCACGAACTATATATATATATATATATATATGGATTTGGTTAGTGTGAGAAACCCCTATGACCAATGCTCATGGTTGGGCATCCCCATCCTACCATGACCTCTCATAAGAGAGAGAGTTTAACATATCAATAGAGAATTTAACACATAACCATACACCCACCCACCCCTCACACACTTGCTCACGTCATGGTTTGAACCTTGGACCTCCTGAAGAAGAGCCAAAGCTCGAACTGTTACACTGTCCCTCGGGATAAGTGCAATAATTATATTACTTTAGAAAAGAAATATAATACACTAATTTAAAAAAAATGTAGGTGAATAGAAAATTATACACGAAAGGCTTTGCTAGATAAAGCCATAAACCAAAATCATCAAATAAAATTAGACATAACAAATCAACCACGAACTATTTCTGCAACAAGAGCTATGGATCCAAAAAAAGGTGGTGGATCACAGTTTGAGGGGCCTCCCCATCCAAAAGGTGGATCCTGAGTGTTTGGTGGAGGGTCTTAACTCGAATTGACAACTTCACCAGTTGGTTCATCTGCTTGATTGTCTTTTGCATCCTTCCTCAAGGAGATTGTGAGGTTGATATGGAAAAACTTCTCATGTTGTGCCACCTTGGGTTTGTTAGTCATAGGGTTGAAATATGGATGAGATGATGAGTGGTTCCAATTCCTAGCTTTATGTTGAGGTCTCCAACAGGGAGGTTGCAAAACCTGATCATGGTGATGCTTCGCCCTCAAGACCAACTCTTATATGGAGGAGAGGTTGGCAAGACGCGAGCCATTGTGCATGGAGTGTTAACCCAATGGTCCATAAACGTTTGTAAATAAGCCATCTCTAACGTCACCTTGTTTACCTGTATATAGAATTGCAAAAGCACATTGGAACAAATTTTAGCTTTAGAAGTCAATGACAAATGGGTGTCAACAAATACTCTAAAAAAATAGTATTTTTGTTTTCTCAATTTCAAATAAAATCTCCACTTTAAAAGTATACCATAATTAGATATATTTGGTTGGCATGTTGGGCCAATCACCCAAAAGAATTATGTATCAAAAGAAAGACTAAGGTCCAAAATGCCTAAAGAAATCGTGGATCCATATCCTTACAATTTGAATTCTATCAAAACAAAGGCTAAGGTCCGAAAGGTCTAAAGAAATGATGGATCCATATCCTTACAATCTGAACTCTAGAACAAAAAAAAATGCTTAATATTTTCACATCTATAAAATAAATATTATAGGTTAACCCCTTAATGAACTAGTCTATCACCAAAAAAACCCCAATTGAAAATACATTTAGTGGATAGATTACTATTCTATATTTTGATTATACTAGAAGAATTTGTAACTTGTTACAATTTTTTACGCCTTTTCGTAGGTTTGAATCTTGTACCTTGTCGCCACTATAACCTCCAGTTGCATCGGGTAAACCTCTTACATGACCAACTACGCTGACGCGACATGTTTTGACCGTTGAACCAAACCCTCGTATTTATTATTATAACTATTATTATTGTAAGAGTAACATATTTTTTTTAAAGTGAACTCGTCTATATGGTATTTCAATCCTCTAAAATTAGTTTTGTTGACACAAAATAAATTATACAATGTTAGTATTCATGTAAACCAAACAAAAATAACAAAAGGATGACATAAAGAAACATGACATGAAAGGAAATTAGTTTTAACCTTTAACGGTCTATGGACTCATGCATTTTTTTTTATTTGATACATAGAGGAATCCGTAACTACCTTTCCTTTTTGAACAATTGGTCACATGGTCAAGTCGTGTTACCTCTGATCGTAACATCAAATCATGGTGTTACCACTATAATCCCTACCTCGCCTCGGTAAACACGACCCGAAGTGAGGGAGATCTTCGGTGGCTCAGGGTTAGTATTGCTATTATCAAACTAACGCACACTTAACGGACTCGGATCAGACTACTATCTTTGCCTAGATTGGACATGCCCATGAGATTTGAACCTAGGTCTCCTCCTGGTAAATGCCCAACTTCTTACAAATCCACCTAACCCTTGCGGACTGTGTTATGCCTTTTAATATTAATGTGGGACTATCTCTTTTAATATGAATTTAGACTAGGAGTTTTAAACTTGTTAAAATTTGTAAATATTATAAAATATAAACATATTAAATTTTAATAATAAAATATATAAAATAAATAGAAATAATATTAAAAACATAAAAATAAAAAAATACTCATTAAGAATATAAATGGTCCATTTATATTTATTATTATTTTAATTTTATTAAAAACTATTTATCGTATGTTTTCATACTAACTTAAAAATAAATAAACAAACTTTAACGGTTACACACTTTAACGGTTACACAATAATAATATTTTTATAAACATCGGCCAATAATATAATTGGTGTCATTCATTTACAGAACAAACATCTACCTGTAAATGTTATTTGCTGCAAGCAGGTTTAGACTACTCCGTCGCCTGTCTTCCACTCATTTACAATTTGAGAGGATAAGACATAAGAAAACCAAAGGCGCTACTTCCGCCACCTGGAACGTTCGAATTGGAAAATATTCAAATATGAATTTTGGTGGTAGTAGCACCACAAGCACAGCAGACCCTGCAAAACTTGGAACCGGGAATGGCCTTAACAAGGCTTGTAATTCCCGTTGGTTCTTTTTCTTTTTCACCTGTTGAATTTAAGGGCAGGAACAGCCAGAAAAGGAGAAGAATTCTTCAATGTCAATGTCAAGAAGAATCCAATGCCACCACAAAAGGAGGAGCTTACCGGCCCGCTGTAATTCTTCCAGTTGAGTGAATTAATTCCTCATGTTAAACAAACTTTAATTTTAAAAATTTTATTTCCCTGATTTTGTCTGCGGATTTCCATGTACAAATTCACCACTTAAATACAGAAGTAATGTAAAAATTGCTAAAAATAAAAATTACGGTGTGTCGGAGGATTAAAATTAGAATCCACCCATCTGAATGTTTTAGGGTTTAGAATAACGGGTAAATGGTTTGGGTTTTCTAGATAAATTCCTAGGCGATTAGGGGGAAGTTGCTTTGTGAATGTTTCTTGCTCTGTACATAGCAATGAGGCATGTTATTGAAGGCAAAATTTGGTTGACAGAGAATATAATGTAGATATTGAGGCAGGGGAAGAAACCGAGTAAATTTTAGGGCTGAAAATTTGTTTTGAGGGCATCCAACCTTGTGCCTCGTGCGGAATCTAGAAATAAAGAAAAGGTAAGCTTTAGGTGAGATGATTGTGTTTGAGGGCTTACTTGAGACAAATTGGGTGTCACAGCTTACAAAGGGCTGGCCAAATGTAAGCATGCACGTGGGATATGTTCAAGTGGTAAGGTCGAGCAATTGCCATGATGGTGTTCCAGGTTTGAGCACTGCTAGGCACATCCGTAGGGTTAAAGTGGCTGCATTTGTAAAGTCCCAAGTGGAATGTAAACCAGTTGGACAGACTTCTAAAGCTAAAGGTTCATAAGTTTGATGGGTATTGTCTGTAGTGCATTCCAAAATGAAGATGGGAGAGTCTTACAATTTGCCTAACAAAACTTTTTGTCATAGAGTGTATATCAATTGTGGAAGGGTCATCACGTTAGGAACCTTCAATTAAAATCAAGCACATTCACAACAGTAATTGCAGAAATTAACATAAATATGAGAAAGGAAATAACAGAGTGCTTGAGAAATATTGAATAGAAATGCAGCAACTTTATTAATCAAGAGAATCTGATATTGCAGGCCTCTTTGAGGGGGCAACTTCTTTATAAACAGAGTTTTGTTACAATTTGAGAAAAAGACTTCATACATTACATTTCTGCCTGTCTTTATATAGACTCTTTATCTAACTTAATGCTAATATATAGACTCTTTATCTACCCTAACGCTAATGCTCAAGGGTCGGTCCACATGCAAGTGAGGGACCCAAGCTAGTAACTTCTAACAAAAAAAATAGTTACATTTTTACTAATAAGTATTGGTTATATCATAGCAGCCCATGTGCACTAAGTGGAGAAATTACATAATGATGTTAGGATAGGATCTTAACATACCCTTCCCCTTCAAGAAGCTTTGTCTTAACATGCAACTCCCATGTAGCATCTTTTGGAATGTACATGTCCGGTGATCCAAAATACTTTCGAGCTCTAAGATGATTGATCCTTTTGTATTCAACTTGAAAGCATTGTTTGAAGCTGTACACGGCTGCCACGAACCATTCTTCAAGGAGGAGACATGGAAAAAATTGGATGTCTTAGAGGAGGGCAACAATGTGAGCTTGTAGTCACAAGCCCAATCTGTTGTAACACATTAAAACCGAGTGGTGGTGACCAGCTTGCTGCCACATACAGTTTTGTGCCATCGCCAAATTGTCCTTGAGGAGTTGAAGAAGTAGTTCACTCATGGAATCTACTGCTAGACTTTGGAACTAGTCAGAATGTATGATGAAAATGATAGGGAAGGATGTCCATAAACCGGTTCCAAGCACTTGTTAACAAATTCCGTTTGCTCATTTGTCTAGGGATAATATGCAAAGCTCCTTTTGAGGTGTGTCATGCAGTTTGAACAGTTCTTGCCAAAAATGACTAGTGAAGGTGGGAAAAATGATGAAGTGGGGCATGGCATGAAGGCGAAAAAGTGATTCCAGGGTTATGTGAGCAACTGTGGTGTAATGTCCCCTTTCTAGCCAGATAGCTTTTTTGCAGTGGTTAGCCTATTCACGAGGTCCCGTAGGCTAATTCCAGTGTGTAGGGGTCATTGGTGATGTTGTGTGCTTTCAGTTGCCCTTTTCCGTGGCCTTTCGGAGCAGTTTGGTCATCATTGCTATTTTTAGTTCATCATTGCTATTTTTAGTAACTTACTATTTTTAGTAATTTAGGGTTTGACCAGACAGTTTTTGGGTTTTCTGTTCGGCGAGATGAGCTATTTTGATCTTGGTGTTTCGGGCTGTCACTTGCTATATTTGGATGCTTACTATTTTTAGTATGTGTGTGTGTGGGATCAAAGTTTGTGCTTTGAGTTAAGTTTCTAGTCCTTGGTGACCAATTCAGAGCGTTTGGAACTCAGAGCAGTTATTGGCTATTTTTAGCAGTACTTACTATTTATAGTAAGTCAGCTTTATTGGGGTTCGGTTGCGAGACAATCCAAGATTCTTCTTTGCCGAATTGGGTATCCAGTTCATCTTTCAATGGCTGCTCGGAGGCTATTTTGGGCAGTGGTGCTAGGACTTACTATTTTTAGTAAGTTAGTGTTTTTGCTAGAGCGAATTTTACGGGCGAATACTTTGGCCAAATGGGTATCCAAATCTGCTATCAGATGTTTTTTCGAGCGAACGGTTGCCCGCAGTTTATTTAAATGAAGTCAAATATTAATTATATTCATAAAGTTTATGACTTTATATTATAATGGGTAATTGTCACTTTTAAATTATTTAAAGTGACATATTTTATTATATTAAGTGGGACGCCCAAAAGGACAATTATAAAGTGGCGTATTTAATGTTATTAAATGTTTATTTTGGCCAAGTGAATCGACCCATTGGGAAAAGTATTAAAATGCAAATTGAGAATCATTTTGGATTCATGTTTTGGGAATTTGGAGAGCTTTGGCTTTGGAGAAGACATTTTGCAAGGAATTGCAAGGGTTTTCAAGCTTGCTAGAGACGATCATCTACAAGAAAGGACATCCATTTCGATTGTGAGAGATCAGTCCTAGTGGATTCGAGGTGTGTGCATCCAGAATTCACAATTTGGCTTCAAGAATTGATATTCCAAGGGTTTTGAATTGCTGATTGGAGAATTATTATCAAATCATTTAAGGAATATTGTGGCTGTTGCTATATCTTCTATTTCTCTTCCAGTCGTACCATTGCTGTCATATTGTGAGCATTGATCATCAAATATAGTGAGGGATTTGCTTATCATTGAAGAACTTTATTAAATCTGCCTTGCCGTACAGTTGAAGGTATTTTGCAAGCAATTTCAGGGGTGCCGTACAAGTTATTAATTGCTGCTGGCCGTACAGTTACTAACCTTACATCTGCAAAGAGCTGGTGTGTAATTTCTGGGGTGAATCGCCCCCTTGCTAGGCCTGCAAACACCTAAGATAGGGGCGACATCATTATTACAACACTCAACATTGATTTGTGGCGTGGAAAAGTGAAGTTTAGAGGATATGCAAACAATTTACTTATGTCCAGATTGGCTATAGCTGAGAAATCAGTCTTACTCAGAATTACAAGTAACCCTGGTACTTTGTATTTCTCTTACTCTATATAGTGGGTTTAAATATATGCTATCCATTGTCCATATTTCGAGTTTTTTGAGATTCAAGAAAGTAGAGTAGGTTTATGTTTTGCTTTCATTCCTGCATTTCCCATATTTGGCATTTCAAAATACAAAACTGCAACAAACTAAAATCACACAACATCAGAAAAAGGAAAAACCCAAATCAGACTTTGCCAAAAATCCAAACTAAATCAGGGCAGCTTACTACATGTGGGGGCCTTATAGGGGTGAGCTAGAGGACAAAAGTGAGCATACTAAGAGAGACGATCTAGCACCTCCGAATGACTATTTTGCCTCTAGAGTTTGGAAGCCCTTCAATAGGAATATGCTGTGGTAGTAATCCTTGTGGCTTGGCAAACACGGATGCATTTTTTTCCACAAGTAGTAGTACTTCGACTAGCTGAACTATATCAGTGGTAGTCTAAGCCTAAATTGCAAACAGTTGCGCCCCCACCCTGTGAGATGACTTCTTCGAAAGTTTTTTCTATTCGATTGGAACTGATTGGTTGGGTAGTATCGGTGGGCATACTACAGAGAGTGTATTGCTTCCCTTGCTGGGTGAATTGCATCCGGAGTTCAAAAAAATCCCAAACTATCGGACCCTGTGTACGAAGCCACTGAGTTCCCAATACTATGTCACAACACCCCAAAGGAAGAGCAAACATGTCCGTCTTGAGATTGTAGTCACCCATGTGCACCTTTAAATTTTTGCATTTTCCTTTTCAAGGTAGGACTCCCCCATTGGTTACCATGAGTTCAAAAGAATTGCATGAGTATATGTAGCAATCTGCTCGTCTGGCCACTCGAGTATCAATAATATTGTGTACCATAGTTGCGAAAATAGGAAAAAAACTGCGATTTTTCCCAATTCTGATTCTGATCCGGTTTTGCCAAGCCATTTAAGATCGGGAATTGGATTTTTGAAAAAAATTGCCAAAAAAATTAGGGGTTGCAATTTTTTCGAAAAATCGGTAGTCGTGATCCAAAAAAACGGCCAGCACGGGATAGGGCTGGGAAATGCCATAATTTGTTTTTTTTTTTCATTCATTTTGCCTCATTTTGCTTCTTGAAAACTGGAGAGAGAGCTCTGCCTACCATTAGGGTTCTTTTTCTCTTCAAAAGTTAGGATAATTTCTTAAAAACAATATTCCTCATCTCTCCTTTTAGTGTCAGGATAATTTCTTAAAAACTTGAAATTGAAAACATAATATGTGATAACACTAATGAGGCAAATAGAGACAATGCAGCAAATATTGAATTCAAAATGATATTGTGACAGTCAAATTTACTTTTGCAAACAAAGACAAAGGATAGAAACAAAATTATAGTGAGCATGGTATCTGCATTCTTTTCAAATGTATTTTTTATAGACCAAAACAGAGAAGTCCCTCCCTATTTGAATGCCCTTCATCTTCCATGCATTCCTCCAATTAAAACACACCTTCATTTGGCTCATGTCCATTGCCATCATCTGAAGATGAACTACCTGACTCATTGGACGTTACGAGGTCCTCACTTACAAACTGATTCTTTAGATTGATCATGTACTTGTGTTGCCCCTTCTTAAATGTTAGGCGCTTCTCCCAATTGTGATTAACTTTTGCCATGTATAACCATCTTCATCCCAACAATGCATCATATGTTGGTATTTGCATGATAATCACCAGAAAGTCCATAATGAACTTTTGATCGACTATCTTTACTTTCTGAGCTATCAGGACTCCCTTCATCTCAATACCATACTAGTCTGCACCATATAATTTGAAATTTGGAGATCATAAAAATGGTGCTTCGAGTTCTCTCCAAGTCTTCTTAAGCAACATAGTTATGTTCGATCCTCCATCCACAATCACGTGTGTCAACTTATGATTTAGCAACTCAATGTGGATTTATGCCAAATTCTTACAACCATCAATCGTTACCATCGTCAGATCAATAAATTGGTCTCTCCTTGTGATTGCTTCCTGCTGGCATTGCGACTTGACTACTTTTCTTGGCCGCGTCATTTCTCTTACCGTTGTGTAAAGCTCTGATATGGCACTAAGTAAACTAGACACCTTCACTTCCATCGTCGTGTTCAATACTAAAGCTGTTGCATTGATGACATCTCTTCTTCTTGAGTAATCGCTTCTTCAACTTCTCCTACAGGAGTCATTCTTGCCTAGTCTTTCTCATTGCTTATTTTATTTCATCATGTGCTTCCTGCCATCTCTCCTTTTCTATAGCAGGATTTGGATATTGCTCAAATTTCCTCGCTTGAGCCCTTGTCAATGTTAGCACATGTTTATCTTTGTTTTGCTGGGCCATTGGAGGCTCCTCAATGTCAATAAAATTGACATTTTGCACTCAAACTTGCATTCTTCGGGCAATTAGCCTCCTTGTGATTACTCGAATCACACCATATACACATGAATCCATTGTTATTATTGTTGGTTCCAACATTATCTCCTATTAGCTGATTTGGGCTATTCCTCTCAAAGTGCCCCCACTCTTGGCATCTTCGGCATTGGATAATAGGTCTCTTGTTCAAATCATATTGCAATCAACTTTGGCTCCCTTGTGGTTGATTACCTCTATGTGATTGTCGTACTCCTCCGCGGTTATTCCTGTATCTGCCACTCGTTGCTCCTTTCCCACTCTTGGAAGTGTTATGTTTTTCTTCCCTTTCTTTATTTTGTACCGATAAGGTTTGGTGCCTTGAACTTCTCAAGTTAAATGGGCAATCACCAACTGCATGTCCTGCGACTTCACAGATATTACAAAAGGTATTCTTCAAACAATTGATATTTGTGTGTCCCTCTACCTTGCAATCCGAACACCAAATATCCTCCTTCTCCAAATATCATAAGAATGGGGTCCCCTTTCCAATGTGGGGACCCCATTCTAATGATATTTTGTAATATTTTGTTATAGTATGTGGCAATTGAGGCGCCTAGACAAGTGGGGCCATTTCATGTAACCGATATAAAGAATGTAACTATTTGTTGGTAGAAGATTCTAGCTCGAGTGGCACTTTGCATGTAAGCCAACTCTTGAGTGTTAGGTTAGGGTTGCATGAAGTGTATCTTTAAAAGACAAGGGTGTAAAAATGAATGTATCTTTTTGCATATTGAATGAAAGTATTGAAGGAGGTTGCCCCCTAGAAGAGGCCCGTGATTCTGTGTTGTGATTTGTGAGATTAATATTTCTTCATTTACACTTCGTATTGCAATATCATGCTCTTTCATGAATTTATGCTTTTATTGCAATATTTATGTGAATGTGCTTATTTTAATTAGAAGGTTCCTAACAAGTGGTATTAGAGCACTTTCGAAGACCATGTTCCGTTGCGACTGTGATAGTTTTTGTCCTGCCAACTGTTAGGTATAAATTTTCAGTGTTTTCATTTTTCTCCACTTTTTTCCTTACTAAAAAAAAAAATCCAGCCCTTTTTTTCTCGTATTAGTTTATTAGGTTAGAAACCCTATGCTCGGGGTTTTAAAATATCATGGAGGAGCTGTTGTTATTGGCTAAGCTAGATTGCCCGTAAAGCATCTAGTGAAGTGATGGGCGATCAGGCTCCAATACCCAGGCCTTAGATAACACATGTATATGGAATTGAGCTCCCATGTATCTTAGGGTATATCGGGAGACTCCTAGGATTAGGAGAAACCTTTAACCCTAGGAAGATTTTTGACCGTGTATTCTCCATAGTGCACCGGACACAACATACGAAAAGATCACCCTCCTGTACTATTAGAGAGGTGGGTAGTGTGCTCAAGGGCATAGTTGAGAAAATCGCCAAAAAATCGGAAATATCGCGATAAAATCGGGTCTCAATGCCGGGCTGATCAAATCGGCATCTTATCGCGATGCAGGCAATTTTTTGCCGATTTATTGGCGATTGTTTGAAAAAATTGGCAAAAAATTTGCAAATTTTTGTTTTTTTTGAATTTTTTTTTTTAATAATAATTTTTTTTTTTTCAAGCTGTGGCCAATTTAGGGTTTTTTTATGCAAGCCCATTTTTCAGATGTTATTGTTTGAACTTTGAAGTTTAAAGTTGTAACCCTAAATCTGAAACCCTAATTTAGGGTTTTGGGTTTTTTTTCTTTTTTTCTTTTTTTAAGTAAATATTGCTGTCTGATAACTATGTATGCAAGCCCATTTTTCAACTGTTAATGTTTGAAACTGTGAAGTTTAAACCCTAAACCCTAGGATAGGCCTTATGGTTTCTTTTTTCCTCCTCTTTTTAAGTAAATAAGTAAATATTGCTGCCTTTTAACTATGTATGCAAGCCCATTTTTCAGCTGTTAGTGTTTGAATATGAAACTTTGAGCTTTAAACTTAAGTTTAAACCCTAAACCCTAGTCTAGGCCCTAGGGTTTAGGGTTTTTTTCCTCCTCTTTTTTAAGTAAATATTGCTGCCTGATAACTATGTATGCAAGCCCATTTCTCAGCTGTCAATGTTTCAATTTTAAACCCTAAACCCTAGCCTTTTGGTTTAGGGTTTAGGTTTTTTTCCTTTTTTTCAAGTGATTGTAACTTTGTTCTTACTTGTTTCCATGTGCAGGCATATAAAAAATGAATTGTTACTTGTAAATTTGTACCTTTTTCATATTATAAGCAATATAGGATGTGTTTTGTCACTTTCATGTGTACTTAAAGCTTTAGCCTTGTATGATTTTTGACTTGAATTGTTGTTTTTATTGCAATATCTGATTTGCATAATGTTAATTCATTGTAATATGCATGAAAAAAATAAAATAAAATAAAAATTCGCTTTCTTCGGTTTTTTTTTTTGTCGATTTTTTGCCGATGTTTGAAAAACTCCCGTTTTATTGCCCAGCCGATTGACTCCTGATACCGATTTTCTCAACTATGCTCAAGGGTATGCGTGGAATCCTCTTTGAGTAGTGGCTTGAAATATTGGTCCGAGCACTATCGTTTGTCGCTGCGGTATAACAGAGGGCCTATGGGCAATACACACACACTGGCTTAGGGTACCCTACTTCTGTTTATCCTGAATGCCAAAAAACTACATCACAAAAATTGAGCATACTGAGGAGACTACACTATCACAAGAGTTAATTGAACAAGAATAGACGATAGAAAAAACTGGTCACAACAAGGTCTGTTAGTAACAGTTGGGTATCAGTCAGTAATAGTCTAGATAGAGTTTGGTAGCGCAGTATTGGTTATAGAGTCAGTAACAGTCTAGACAGGGTCTGTTAGTAACAGTCAGGTATTAGTCAAAATAATTCAGATAAAGTGGGCCGTGCAATTACCAGTTACAAAGCCAGTTCCAATTGAGAGAGTCAAATAGAACAATTTTCAGTTATAGAGTCAGACAAAACCGTTTTTAATAACAAACATTGCAAAACCTGCTTATGGGGTGTTAGACAAAAGTCAATTTTCTGAGTGAACTAAGACTCCAAGAGAAAAATGGACAACACTTGAAGACAACACTCCCGTAGAGAAAAATATAAAACAGTTAGTAGGATTCTTCAAAGTGCAACGTATTACAATTCTCATTGATTTAGGCAGTATGCATAATTTTCTTGATCCTCGAGTAGCCAAGCAAGCAAATTGTTACATGCTTGCAACTCCTTTGAAGTTATGGTGGCAAATGGTGGAACATTACCTTGTAAGGGTAAATGCCACAATGTTAAGTTGAAGATAGGGGACTATGAACTCAAAACCGATATGTTTGCTCTTCAACTGGGAGGATGTGATGTTGTGCTAGGAGCATAGTGGCGAGGTACTTTGGGAACAATAGCTTGTCACTTTGCAGAATCATGGATGTAGTTCTCACAGAATTGTTAGTCCTACACTCTTCGTGATGCACCAGCAGGATCTCCACAAATTATCAGTTCAAGCCGTATGGAAAAGTTTCTAAAAAAATCCTCACGTGGGGTAGTAGCTCAAATATTTGCAATTCAATTGCAACCTTCAGAAGAAGACAAGCCTCAAGATGATTTGCAACTCATTCTGACTAAGCATGATGCAATTTTTGCGGAACTAACAAAATTACCTCCACGTCGTTCCCATGATCATGCAATACTGTTGGTACCGCGTAGCTTGCCACCTAACATCAAGCCTTACCGATACCCCTATGCCCTTAAGTCTGAAATTGAGAAATTGGTACAATAATTGCTACAAGCAGGGTTTAATTCCGCTTAGTAACAGTCCTTATTCTTCTCCAGTACTATTGGTTAGAAAAAATATGGGTCATGGTGGTTGTGCATAGATTTTCGTGAGCTCAATAAGCTCACCATTAATGATAAATTTCCTTTTCTAGTGGTCGATGAATTGTTGGATGAGCTACATAGTGCAAGGTTTTTCTCTACGATGGATCTTCGCCTGGGCTATCATCAGATAAGGCTCAAGGAGGAAGATATCACCAAAATAACATTTTGAACTCATGAGGGCCATTATGAATTCTTGTTCATGCTATTTGGCCTAACTAATGCACCATCCACATTTCAGAGCCTCATGAATAATGTCTTCCGCCCATTCCTTCCCAAATTTATTCTAGTTTTCTTTGATAATATTCTGATATATAGTCGCTCTTGGGAGGAGCACCTTATACATTTGGATCAGACTCTACAACTTTTGTCTAAGAATAAACTTTATGCCAAGAGGTCTAAGTGTTCTTTTGGGATGACAAAAGTGGAGTATTTGGGTCACATTGTCACCAATTATGGAGTTAAAGTTGACCCTAAAAAGATTCAAGCTATTCAAGATTGGCTAAAGCCTCACCCTCAAAGGACTGCAAGGATTTTGGAGACTCGTAGGGTGCAACCGTAAATTTGTACGAAACTATGGAAAGATAACAACTCTGACCATGTTGAAAAAAATTCTTTTATTTGGTCAGCTCCAGTGGAGAAGGCTTTCCATGACTTAAAGCAAACCATTTACTACCCCAGTGTTAGCAATGCCCAATTTTTCTAAACCCTTTATAATTGAAAGTGATGCTTTGGGTAATGGCATAGGGGCCATGTTGATGCAAGAGGGAAGACCTTCGGGCAAATCGACTTATGCAAAGGAGATGTTAGCTATTTTGCATGCGGTTAATCAATGGAGGCCATATCTCATTGGGCGTCATTTTTCAATCAAAACAAACCACCAAAGTCTCAAATACTTCCTGGAACAACGGGTCGCCACACTTGGACAACAAAAGTGGGTTTCTAAATTGATGGGCTGTGATTATGAAATCACATATAAAAAAGGAAAGAACATAGTGGTTGATGCACTCTCCCAATAGTTTGAGGATCAGATTATGTTAAATGCTATCTCTTCTCCCATACCTCAATGGATTAATTCTCTCAAAAAGGACATGGCCACGGACTTAGGCTTGAAAATTTTGATCTCCAAACTTCAAACAGAGCCTAACTCATGCCCAGGATACACTTGGGATGGACAAGATTTGAGATGTCATGACCGACTTGTTATTACCCAAACTTCACAAAAGCGAGAATTCATCTTGAAGGAAATGCATGCCTCACCATCAACGAGACATTTTGGGTTCCTCAAGACTTATGAAAGGATTAAGTGTACTTTCTTCTAGAAGGGAATGAAGAAGGATATTCAAACCTTTATGGATGAATGTGACATGTGCCAAAGAATGAAAGGAGAAACGGTGTGTTCCCCTGGAACCCTTTGGCCCTTGCCAATTCCAGAACAAGTATGGACAGATATTTCCATGGATTTTACTGAAGGGTTACCCAAGTTGGGAGGAAAATCGGTTATTCTGGTGGTAGTGGATTGTCTCACAAAGTATGCTGATTTTTACTCCCTCTCTCATCCTTACACGGCCTTAAGAGTAGCCCAAATATTTTTAGACTCCATCTTTCACCTTCATGGCATGCCCGCATCTATTATGTCAGATAGAGGCCCTACTTTTACTAGTCATTTTTAGCAGGAAGTTCCTGCCAGGAACTGTTTAAGTTGCAGGGAACTCAACTCAAAATGAGTTCAACTTATCATTCGTAGACTAATGGCCAAACATAAATTGTTAACAAATGCTTAGAGATCTACCTTCGTTGCTTTGTCTTTGAACATCTTGCACAATGGGCGAAGTGGCTTCCCTTGGCCGAATGGTGCTATAATACTTCATATCACACTGCAACCACGATTACTCCCTTTTAAGCAGTATACAGTCATCCTCCATCAACACCCTCCTACATTCTAGGAAGCTCCAAGGTTCATGTTGTTGACACTACACTCAGCCAACATGCCGTAGTCCTCCGACAACTTAAGATGAATCTTGAATTGGCCCATAAATGTATGCGTCAACAAGTTGATCAACTTCGTTCTGAGCGCAACTTTGAAGTAGGAGATATGGTTTTTCTCCACCTGCAGCCCTATAAACAATCATCACTCAAGCTCCGTAGATGCCAAAAACTAGTTGCTAAATATTATGGACCCTACCAGGTGTTATAGTGGATTGGTTCAACAACCAATAAATTAGCCCTTTTGGCTACGTCAAAGCTCCATCCAGTCTTTCATGTATTCTCTCTCAAGAAGGTTGTGGGCAATCAGGTACAAGTTCAATCCACTTTACCAGAACTTGATGAAGAGGGTTCCATTTTGCTCGAGCTTGAACCAATTTTGGATCGGAGATCGCACACCCTTTGGAACCGTGTCATCATTGAGGTTCTTGTTCAATGGCGGATTACAACTTGAAGATGCCACTTGGGAGTCTCTCCAACAGCTACAACAATAATTTCCTCATCTCCAGCTTTGAGGACAAAGCTTTTTGAAGGGGAAGGGCATGTTAGGACCCCATCCTAACATTATTATGTAATTCTCATATTATTATGTAATGACCCCTTTCCAATGTGGGGACCCCATTCTAATGATATTTTGTAATATTTTGTAATGGTATGTGGCAATTGAGGTGCCTAGACAAGTGGGGCCATTTCATGTAACCATTATAAAGAATGTAACTGTTGGTCATCAAATCTGCCTAGGAAAGGATTTGGATAGGTGTATGCGCCCTAGACCTGGACCAACATTGAAAGGCCGAAGGGAAGGGATGCCCCTCGTGCCAATCTCCGGAGAAAGGCCGGCTCCTATGCTAAACTACTTTGGGGTTTTGAGATAAGGGTGCAGGAAAGAGATAAAAGGAGTTAGGGTTAGAGAAATAAAATAAAAGGGGTAAGGGAAGAGAGATCTGTGATTTAAAGTGGGAGACAACAGGAAGCACGATCACCGATCGACAACCTGAATAGAAGCAAAGAACACCAAGAATAACCGAAAGAAACGTAACACTAACATTCCTATGTATCCTTCAGGCAAGTTTCAAGGTACAACCCTCGATCGCACACGGATGCAGAGTTCAGCTTCTCGGTACACAAACGAAGGAAGACAACAGAATTCAAACACAGAAGGCAGCATAAAAGAAAGTCAACATGACGTTTTTCCTCTCCTATGTATCCTTCAGGCAAGTTTCAAGGTACGACCCCCGATCGCACACCGGATGCAGAGTTTAGCTTCTCGGTATACAAACGAAGAAAGACAACAGAATTCGAACACAGAAGGCAGCATAAAAGAGAGAAATTGAGCCCAAAGCTCTTTAGTATTAATCGCAGGACATCAAGTTACAGCAGCTTTCTTAGCAGATAGTTCCCCCCCAAAAAACTTCTTCATTACAATGCCTGGGTTTTTATAGAGGACCCGACCCTCTGAGTCATTATTACACAGGATGGCGAAGTATACTCTTGAGATCTGAGAAGTCGGCTTCTCGCGGCCCTCGAGACTGAGCTTTCTAATCCATTACCAGAACAGGCAACTATGACCGGGTCAACCGCGGAAATATGCATTGATGAACCGCCTGAGTGTCCTTGGTTTCTGGGTGCAATGTTCGAGTGGTCACCATGCTTGTGTTAAGATCCTGCTATAAAATAAACTCAAATAACACACTCTCACACAATTGCTTGGAAATAACTCACATAAACATCACATTAATATAACAGAAATTTGCATAAAGAACAATCTCACAATAGAACTGAATCGCAGGCCTCTTCGAGGGGGCAACCTCCTTCAATACTTCATTAATTTTGCAAAAGATGGTTACATTGGTGCCCTTTCGGGTATTTAAGGAGTTTCCTTCCAAGGTTGGCTTACATGCAAAATGCCACCTGGATTACATGCATAATGCCACCCGAATTACATGCATAGTGCCACTTTGAATTACATGCACAATGCCACCCGAATTACATGCACAATGCCACTCGAATTACATGCACAATGCCACCCGAATTACATGCACAATGCCACCTATCTACCATGTGTTACATAAAAAAGGGTGCCATTTGTCATAGGCACTACCTAAGCTAAAACTTAGAACATTACAAAATATTAATCATGGGTACTACCCACGTTCACTAGGAATTATTACATCAAGGAAGTTATTACATTAAGGGTTAGGATGAGATCCTAACATGCCCTTCTCCTTGAAGAAGCTTTGTCCTCAAAGCTAAAAATGAGGAAACCGTTGTCGGAGTTGATGGAGGGACTCCCATGTAGCATCCTCAGGTTGAAGTCCACGCCACTGAACCAGGACCTCTCGTGATGGTACGGTTGCGAGTTCGACGATACAACAACTGCTTTGGTGCAAGTAAGATGGAGCCTTCTTCATCCAATTCGGGAAGTGTTGATGGAACCTGTACCTTGGAGCTGCCCGAAATGTAGGAGGGAGGCATGAGTGGAGGGTGCCCGTACTCTGCCTCCGGTGGCGGTATGATAGGAAGTGTTGTACCACCATTCGGCCAAAGAAAGCCATTTTGCCCAATGAGTAGGATGATCGGAGGCAAGTAGCGAAGGTAGGTTTCCAAGTAGTTATTAACAACCTTTGTTTGACCATCCGTTTGCGGATGGTAGGCTAAACTCATTGTGAGCTGAGTCCCCTGCAACTTAAACAACTCTTGCCAAAAATTGCTAGTAAGGCTGGGATCACGATCAGATACAATGGAGGTTGGCATGCCATGAAGGCTAAATATGGAGTCAAGGAAAATTTGGGCAATAGTGAATGCTGTGTAAGGATGGGCTAGGGCACAAAAGTGAGCATACTTTGAAAGGCGGTCCACTACCACAAAAATAACAGACTTGTCTCCACATTTAGGTAGCCCTTCTATGAAATCCATAGAGATGTCATCCACACCCGATCCGGTATCTGGCAAGGGTGGAAGAGTGCCCGAAGAGTGCACCGTTTCTCTTTTCATCCTTTGACCTCGTGTCGCAGCCTGCCACAAAAGAGCGAATGTCCCGTTTCCTACCTTTCCAAAATAAGGTGCGCTTGAGTCGCTCATAAGGTGGTCCGATATTGGGAGGTGTACTATCCGGCAATAATGGAATGGCATGGTCGTGAGAGCGATGCAGATGGTCGTGTGATGGGTTCCGAAAAGATGGCCTCATGTTTGTGGAGAATCTGTTGCATGTCTTGTGGGATTTCACCCATTGGAGATGTGGATGGCCGGATGGAGAATAGTTGTGCAATGACCCCACGTGATGATTTCTTTAGCAATTTCTCCATGCCGTTTGAACCGATAATTTGAGGTGTTCCCGTCGGGGAGCCCTTGATGATGTGTGTTTGTCCGTTCTGGAAGAACTGCATCCAAAGTTTAGCAAAGTTCCAACCAATAGTGCCCAACGTACTCAACCATTGGCATCCCAAAACAATATCACATCCACCCAAATGGAGGGCAAACATGTCCTGCTTGAGTTCATAATCCCCTATCTTGATTTTAACATTGTGACACTTTCCTTTACAAGATAAGGTTCCCCCATTGGCTACCATGACCTCAAAGGAATTACAATTATGGATATAGCAATTTTCCCGTTGAGCAACTCTAGGGTCAATGAAGTTGTGCGTGCTTCCCGAATCCAAAAGGATGGAAAGACGTTGGCCCTTGAAACATCCCGTAACCTTCATGGTTTGAGGAGTAGTAATGCCCGCAAGGGCATGGATTGTAATTGATGTCTCAGGTTCCCGTTTCCCTTCTTCTTGTGGGGGAGGTGTTTCCGGAGGGTCCTCATCCTCATCACTCTCGTCAACGGTATCATGTTCTCCAACATCTATCAAGAACAATTTTTTGTGTGCACACTTATGCCCCTTGAAAAACTTTTCATCACAATTGTAGCATAATCCTTTGGCACGACGTGCATCCATCTCTTCGGTGGTGAGGCGCTTGGGTGCAGCAGGTTTATTATCATCTGGGTGTTGGGCTCTTTGGGGAAATGAAGGTCTATCTTGAGAAAACTTTGATGGGCGTCTTTGGGCAGAGAGTTTAGATTCGGCCAGACGGGCCAAACTGATAGCTTCCATCATAGTTCGTGGTTTCAACATTTTGACTTCCGCTTGGAGTTCCATCTTCAACCCACTGATATAACAACTCTGGAAGAACCCTTCACTCAATCCTCTTGTTCGATTGGCCAATTTTTCAAATTGAGCTTGGTACTCTCGAACTGACCCTGTTTGTTGTAGTTTGGATAAGGCTCCCGTGAAGTCCTCAAACTCACTAGGACCAAATCGAGTGAGTATTTGGGATTCAAAATCCTCCCAAGAGAGATTTGGGTAGGTAAGACGCAACCATTGAAACCAAGTGTAGAGCCTCGCATTCCAAGTTAAAGGAAGCCATCCTGGACTCGATGAAATACTGGTACATTATGAAGTCGAAAGAATTGGTCAACCCGACATAGCCACCCATCAACATCCTTCCCACCGAATTTGGGAAAGTCCAACTTGGGCATTCTAAAGGGTGTATCATGGTCACGATTCCTTGTAGAACTCTCACCTTGGTATTCTCGATTTGGGTGGTTCTCTTCTCGCTTTGCTGTCCACTTCACCAATGCTTCTTCTAAGCGATTGCTAGTGGCCTCATGCTCTAAGCGAAGACCTTGGACTTCTTCCCTTATGGAGTGAAAAGCCGAGTTCAAGTTCTCAATGGCTTTTGTTAGGGAATCCAAGTGTTCTAGTTCTTTCTGGTGTCCACGAGTACCCTGGGCCATTTTTTGACCTTTTGTGACCAGTTACTAAAAATAGAATTGAATTTTTTTGACTTACTATTTTTAGTAAGTGCCCAAAAAAGTGCTTGGGTGCTATATATCAAAATGATCAGCAGGAGGAGGTGGTCACAATGAGCTATATCTCTTAACACTACTTTTTGGCACCCCAGACTTTTTTTTTTTTTTTTTATCTCCTGTTTTGCTGAGTCTAACGGTGTTTACATATTCTGATTCTGAGCTACTGAGCAAAAGTTGGGTACTGGAGCACTATCTAAAACTGGCCGTGTTTCACACTCAAGATTCTCTCGTATTTTGCAGTGACCGATATGACAGCTCTGCTTCGACTCAAGACCGTGAATTCTCGCCCGACCGTGCCGACCTCTCTCGACTCGATCGACTCGACCGTGGATCGCCACTGTAAATTTGACTGTTACTCTCCGTAATTTCAACTTAAGTGTCACCCTCATGGCTTATCCCGAATGCATGTCCCTTTTGTTATTTTTTTTGGTAGAGGACTCCTTTCTCATATGCTCACTTTTGAAATGCAGGTTTACGAATGGGGGTGTTTGGATTCTTATTTTGATTTTTATTTTTGCATTTTTTACAAAGTTGCGCTTTAACGTAACCAGGGAATGCTAAGTATAGGAGTATGTACCACCCATAGGCCCTCTAATATACCGACAAGTGACGAACAATAGTGCTCGGACCAATATTTCAGTGCCACTACTCAAGGAGGATTCCACACATACCCTTGAGCACACTACCCGCCTCTCCGACAATACGGGAGGGTAATCGTCCGTGATGCCGTGTCCCGTAGACTATGAGTAATACAAGGCCGAAGAGCTTCCTAATGGCTAAAAGTTTGTTTAATCCTAGATGGTCTCCCGATATACCCGAAGATACGTGGGAGCTCAAGTCCGTGCGCGAGTTCCGTCTCGAGGCCCGGGTATTGGAGCCTGATCGCCCCTCACTTCACTAGACGCTTTATGGGCTATCTAGCTTAGCCAATAACGACAGATCCTTCGCGATATTTTAAAACCCCCCGTACAGGGTTTCTACCTACTCAACTAATAATATATTTTTTTGTTTTTGGTCCTGGAAAAAAACACTGTATTTTTTTTTTGGATTTTTTTTAATAAGGAAAAACAGAATGGAAAAAACACACGGAATTTATACCTAACAGGCGGATTGGATGGCAAGAATCATTGCAGTTGCAGTAGAACTTGGCCCTGGAAAGCGCTCCGATACCACTTGTTAAGATCCCGCTATAAAATAAACTCAAATAACACACTCTCACACAATTGCTTGGAAATAACTCACATAAACATCACATTAATATAACAGAAATTTGCATAAAGAACAATCTCACAATAGAATTGAATCGCAGGCCTCTTCGAGGGGGCAACCTCCTTCAATACTTCATTAATTTTGCAAAAGATGGTTACATTGGTGCCCTTTCGGGTATTTAAGGAGTTTCCTTCCAAGGTTGGCTTACATGCAAAATGCCACCCGGATTACATGCATAATGCCACCCGAATTACATGCATAGTGCCACTTTGAATTACATGCACAATGCCACCCGAATTACATGCACAATGCCACTCGAATTACATGCACAATGCCACCCGAATTACATGCACAATGCCACCTATCTACCATGTGTTACATAAAAAAGGGTGCCATTTGTCATAGGCACTACCTAAGCTAAAACTTAGAACATTACAAAATATTAATCATGGGTACTACCCACGTTCACTAGGAATTATTACATCAAGGAAGTTATTACATTAAGGGTTAGGATGAGATCCTAACAGCCTTGTCGGGCTCTCCTGCAGGGACTGATACTTCGCTTCCAATTGCCAAAAAAGAGCAGTGAGCTTATTGGGCAAGGAAGAATGCATTTACGAGGCACTTGATTGTCTCGGGAAAACACCC
Source organism: Wollemia nobilis (assembly GCA_028583015.1). Classification (NCBI taxonomy): domain Eukaryota; kingdom Viridiplantae; phylum Streptophyta; class Pinopsida; order Araucariales; family Araucariaceae; genus Wollemia; species Wollemia nobilis. The sequence goes on along the minus strand of JAQPPZ010002969.1, from coordinate 15,997,945 downwards.
GGCTTGAAGCGCGTGCCCATCGCAAAAAAGCAACATGTCGCGATATCGCGACATTTCTATGTCTTCAGCTTGGTTCTTCCTCTTGCATCGCGAAAATACGAAATGTCGCGATATCGCGACATTTCTATGTCTTTGCCCTCTTTTGTTGCTTTCGGCCACGAAAACGCAACATGTCGCGATATCGCGACACTTTTCCTCTTTTGGTCACGAGGATGCAACATGTCGCGATATCGCGACATTTTCTTCTTCTTACTCTTTCTCCTCGCTTTGAGCCGCAAAAATGCGACATGTCGCGCTATCGCGACACTTTTTCCCTTCAGCACTTTCTCCTCGCTTTGAGCCGCGAAAATGCGACATGTCGCGATATTGCGACACTTTTTCCCTTCAAGCACTTTCTCCTCGCTTTGAGCCGCGAAAATGCGACATGTCGCGATATCGCGACACTTTTTCCCTTCAGCACTTTCTCCTCGCTCTGAGCCGCGAAAATGCAAAATGTCACGATATCGCGACGCTTTTCTGCATTGTGCTTTTTCTTTGCTTTTGGCCGCGAAAACGCAACATGTCGCGATATCGCAACACTTTTTCTTGCTAGCTCTGCCTTCTTGCTTTCGACCGCGAAAACGCGACATGTCGCGCTATCGCGACAGTTTTTTCTTCTTGCTCTTCCTTGTCGCCCTGAGCCGCGAAAACGCAACATGTCGCGATAACGCAACGCTTTTTCGTTCTGGCTCCTTCTCTCGCTTTGAGCCGCGAAAATGCGACATGTCGCGATATCGCGACACTTTTCTTCTCTTGGTCTGCTTGTCGCTGTCGGTCGCGAAAATGCGACATGCCGCGATATCGCGACACTTTTCTTGCTTGCTCTGCCTCCTTGCTCTGGGCCGCGAAAATGCGACATGTCGCGATATCGCGACACTTTTTCCTTCTTTTGGCGGAGCTATCTTCTTTGGCCTGTTTGGCAGCGAAGCTCTTCTTCTTCATTCCATGTGCAAGGGGGTGGCATTGAAAGCCAAAATTGCTACAACACTTACAAATACTTTCGAAGCAACAAAAAAAAAAACACCTTACAAAGAGAAATTTTTTGATTTTTTTCTACCCCTTGTGCAATGTGACAGAATTGTCAACAGTAACTATTTGTTGGTAGAATATTCTAGCTTGAGTGGCACTTTGCATGTAAGCCAACTCTTGAGCGTTAGGTTAGGGTTGCATGAAGTGTATCTTTAAAAGACAAGGGTGTCTAAACGAATGTATCTTTTTGCATATTGAATGAAAGTATTGAAGGAGGTTGCCCCCTCGAAGAGGCCTGCAATTCTCGTGTTGTGATTTGTGAGATTAATATATTTTTGCATTTACATTTCGTATTGCAATATTCTGTTCTTTCATGAATTTATGCTTTTATTGCAATATTTATGTGAATGTGCTTATTTTAATTAGAAGGTTCCTAACTTGGGTAGCCACACAAAAATCATCTCAGTCACTATCTGAATCATCATCATTATAGTGACCTATTCCTTCTACGGCTTGCTTTGCTTCACTTTCCAAATTGATGGCTCTATCAAAAGCTTCTTGATAGGTAGTAGGTGGTACTACCTTCATCTTGTTCTTGTATCTTGCTAATAGTCCATCTAGGAACCATCGCCTCCATAAACCATCCACTAGTGTCACTTCAATTTTATCGATGAGTTCCTTTAGTCTTCTATTGTAGGATTTGAAATCTTCGTACTTATTTTGTTTTGTGGCATAAATTTCTCCAATGATTTCTATATTATCTTAAAGAAGTCTGAATTCCTTTATGAACTTAGTTGTTAAGTCTTCCCATTTTCTAAAGGGATTTGTCCTTGCTCTTTTTTAGATGCCAATCCATTGTGATCCCTTGCAATGTTGCTGGAAACAATCTTAACCATGATCCCTCATCATCCACTCCATCCACTCGCCATATTGTTACACATGTTCCAATATGACGTTATGGGTCCTTCCCATCACCCAGAAATGGTGGGCACTTCTTGCCTGTTGCTATTGCTATATTCACCATATTCTTCATCAATGGCTGATTTTCTTCACTTCATAGTTTTTCTCTTGGTAATTCCTCGCCTCACATGTCTTCACTTGCAAACAATCTCCGACCGACGTCTAGTGCACCCACAATTCACGACCTCTTGCGTGAATATACAAGCATTGGCTCTGGTCTCCTCACCCACACACTTTGTTATGGTTGCCCTTGCGCTTGACTCCCATCCTCTGCACCTCTCGACAATCTCCCCTCTCTTGTGCCGACATTACTAGCTGTTCAACCTTGTCTCTTTTTGCACTCTCCACGTTGGCACCTCCAATTGCGCAAACGTTTTCTTCAATCCCACCTTCGTTTGCTCGTGCTTCACTTTGTACTTCGTCTTTCGTTGTTAAGAACAATTTTTGCCACCTTTTGTGTGAATCACTTGGACTATCCTCCACTTGAGGACTCCACACATGTTCTACTTTAGGTTCTTCAAGTTCTGTCGCTTGTGACTGCAGTACTTGGTTGGCAATGCTCAAATATTTTTATTGCTCAACACGATGTTGTTCATCAATTCTCTAACTCCTCATAGATTGATTTTGATTTCTTCTGTGGCCACATCTCCCATGTCCTCGCGATAAGTAATTTGTCATTCATCTCTCCACACCTCACATGTGTTGGCAGTGGCGCCAAATGTAGCATGGTGGTGAGTATTCCAATAGTGGAGGAACAAAATGACAGATTTAGAGGCCAAACAAGACTGCAGTCAATACTATCTCACACTGGCTCAACATCCCACTTGTATGATAGTCAACTGATAATCCTCTTGTACGACAAGTTGAATATCTCCACTTGTATAGCAAGTGCTTGTACGACAACTTGGCAAGTGACTTGTACAAAAGTCATTTGTATGGCAATTCTTCAATAGACTTGAACGACACTTTTGATTGCTCCACTCGTACGATAGCTCTTGTATGACGCTTCTGAACTGCAACTCCTTGTACAACGATCTTGTCTGCAACTATGCTTCACACCTGCACAAAGAAGTTGGAACAACCACAATCTACCAACCTACTAGCATCACACAGAACACATATAATCACACAGATGAAGGATGAATCATCATTGTATTACTCTTGCCTATTCGGCATTGACATTATAGACCGTTTGCCTTGGCAATATACAATGCTACAATGGATATACAAACACAAACTCTACATGCATAGATGCTCTCCTTGTGCTCAGTCTTCCGTTGGTATCTGATGATATTCATGGTACTGCACAATTCAATTGGGGGGTCCTATTTGACCTTGAGGGCTGACAGTTAACAACAACTGCTGCCCAAGACACCTCACCACTAACTACCTCTCGTCGCATATGCATAACACAAGCATTAGCCGTACATTACAATTGCAATTTATAAATTGACGACGTCATCACCCTTGATGGCAGACTACAAAATTGCATTTCTTTTTCATTTACATTTCATGTATATTTGCGTTTCATTTACATGTGTACACATTTTACACTTATTTCTACTATATACACTACTTTTTCTGAGGCTGGTCAAAACTGGTTCCTATAAATGACTATCATAGCGTTTTTTTATTTTTTATTTTTTAATCTGGGAATAACCAGGTTTTTAGTATTCTATAGCAATGATGGGTCCTTTTTTTACAGGGATTGGGTAACAATTCAAATGATTACCAACAGTTGGCATCTTCCTTGGAAGGAAAAGGTGTTCGCACTGTTATTGCCAAAGTTTCTCGACCTGATTGGCTACGAAATGCAGCTGGACTGTTAGATGGGAATTACTGGAAAGGAACACTTCAGCCAAGGCCAGTACTTGACTGGTATGCACAGCATATTTCTATCATTAACTTATATGGTATATTTTACTTGATGCTACATTCAACTGATGCTGCTTTCACAAAAATGGTAGAAATCGAATTTGATGATGCTGGGCCATAGCAAATAGGCAATGTATATCTGATTGGCCATCTATTCTTCATTTGCAGGTACCTCAAAAGAATTGAAGAGGCAGTTTCTACAGCAAATAGCCTTGCCAATGGCAAGTGAATAAATTTTCAAAACTGTTATTTTCAGTAATAAACTTCAATTCAGTGGCATGTTTTTTTAATCTATGTAAACGTTCAGTGAGAAAAAATAGTAGTTTTATTTTTCAGCATTGGAAACATTGAACATTAAATACAGTTACCAGAGTTGTGGAATAAGATTAATGCCTCAGTGGTTTGACTAAGGTGTCTAGTTTAAAGAAATGATTTAACAAGTACCCAAAGTGGAGTTATTTGAGTTTTGAAGATGATTGATGTTGAATAACATCTATGCTGTCTGTGCTTCAACAAGCAATACAGAAATGATAAGGTTCATTTAAATTACAGAAATGCTGAATGAAGACCTGTAACAAAGTTCTTTATGTACTAGAGGTTGATTATTTAAGTTCAGTTCTAAGAGTTCCGGATCAAGATTATTATCCAGCCCCATAGTCCCTCCTGCCAATCCCTCGTAAGCTTCCTTCAATGCTACGTTCACTTCCTTGTCCATCACGCATCTTTGCAGAACCTCATTAGGTCCAATTTTGTACAGCAACCCAGCTATCGATTGCAACGGTGCTGATTTAATGATGATTTTATTTTTTTTGCTGTTGTCAACCCCTTTGACAACTTTGCCCTCAACAATTCTCCTACCTACTGGTACCACGAGGGTAGCACTGTAATTGAAAATAAATGAGCATCCAAAAATTCATTTGACACTCTTGCAGTTTCTCATGAATGGATCCTTGACAACTAATTCACTATCACGTGTTTCTTCCTAGGTCTCACCACCACCTGATACACGAACGCTTGTAACGTCATGAGTCACTTGCTAACTCGTCCATGAATGGTCAACTTGTTAATCAAATACAACAATGCTTGATGATCTACGTAGAAGGCAAAAGGGTTGGCAAGCAAATAATGTCTGAATTTTTGTATTGCATATACCATCCCTAATGCTTCCCGCTTTGTTCTGCTGTAGTTCTTCTCTGCTTGTGACAACAACTGACTTGAAAAATATATGGGCTAGTCCACATCCAATCGCAAAGTTGGACACATTTACAAGAATGTGGAACTCTTGATCTCAATCTGGAAACATCAGAATGGGTGTTCAAACGAATTTCGCCTTCAACTCCTCAAAGGCCTTCTTGTGCTCTTCCGTCCACCTAAAAGAAACACCTTTGTGCATCAACGCATCAAGAGGGTGTGGAACTTGCACAAAATTCTTTATGAAGCACCGATAGTACTTGACATGCCCCAAATATGACTTTAATGAGCTCACGTCGTATGGCTCCTCAGTTAATCAAATACAACAATGCTTGAGCACACCATGTGCCCTATCAACTTCCCATATGGTACCAAAAACTTGCATTTCTTTGGATTTAAGGACAATTGAGCATTCATGCACAATTGCATGCATTCCTCCAATGCCTTCAAATACTCACTCTTTCTTCCATACGATGACCAATCATCTAGGAACACTTCAAACTTATTTGTCATCTATTAAAAAATATACTAAATAATCCTTTGAAATGTGGTAGGAACATTGCACAAACCGACAGGCATTTGGTTATATGCATAAATAACATTCTCTACAACAAATGTGGCCTTCAGTTGATCCTCCTCGGCTATACTGATTTGGTTATATCCCAAGAATCCATAAAAAAATGAATAGATCTCATGACTTTGAAAGGGATCCTCCAGGATCGAATTAGTGAAGGGTATTGGAAAGGGATCCTTAATGGGCATTTAGACTTTGAAAATCCACACAAATTCTGATTTGGTTACTTTCCTTCTTCAAATTGATGATGATAGGTGACACCCACATGCATATTGCCACCTTGAAGATTATTTTGGTGTGCAACATATTCTCTATTTCCATGTTGACCAAGGCTACATACTTTTGATTCATTTTGTATGACCTTACAAGTTGTGCTCCTGGAATCGATAGAATCCTATGCATGCACAACTTTGGTGGAATCCCTTGTAAGTCCTTATACGTCCATGTGAAGACTTCCTTGTACTGCATGAAAATTTTAAAAGTTGTTGCTTTTAAAACTGGGTCCCATTCATTCTCGCAATGGATTATTTTCTCCCCTTCACCTTCATCGAAGTTCACCTACACCATCTTTGGTCCTTAATATTTTATGGTGTCAGGTTCCTTTGCCACTTTTGCCACATCAAAAGGATGTGCTGGCTTCTCATCAATCTAGGCATCACCAACACAATACTCTGCAAAATTTGGTTGAAAGGCCATCTTTTCCTCTTCAAATTTTATGGCTGGCTTGGCACTTGACTACATTTGTTGACCTCATACACAGTTTGAGGCCTTTCATCTTGGACATCTTCTTTTGCATTAATGCACAGGTAGGTAGGCTAGAAAACTTCATAGTATCCAATTGCCAATGTAGAAGTTTGCTATCTAAGTGCTCTTCATCCTTTGTGCACTCCAATTCCAACACTCCTTTCTCGTTTGATTCTTGTTCGTCTACTTGATCCTCTTCCTCTGACGATGAACTGCCAGATTCATTGGATGTCGCCAACTCTTCACTAAGGGGCCTATTCTTCAAGTTTATTAGATATTTGTGCTGGTATTTCTTAAAAGTCAAGTCATCCCTGTGCCAATTGTGGTTTACTTTTGTCGTGCATAACCATCTATGTCCCAACAATGCATTTTAGGGTGGTTTTTGCATAGCAATTACCACAAAGTCAAGAATGAACATTTGATAAACAATATTCACTTTCTGCACCTCAAGACTCCTTTCATTTCAATGGCATACTGATCTGTTCCATATAGCTGAAAATTGGGAGACCATAAGAATGGTGCCCCCAAAGCCTTCCACATATTCTCAGGCAATACATTTACACATGATCTCCTGTCAACGATCACTTAGATCAGCTTGTGATTTAGCAACTTGATATGGTTTTTTTTTTAATTAGGGTAAAAACGGGATTTTGAAAGGGCCCGAACCCTTTTACATCACAAAACAAATCTCTTGCCAAAGATCAGCCCATTAGTTACGCAGATGCCAAGGGCAGGTAGCCAAAAAATCCCTTGGACGCAAGACGGGCAAAATCCACCCAGGACCCTAATTAGATGCAGTACTCCCTCCTGAGCTTTTCTAAGTCTTGATGGACCACTGCAATGTACACCCCTTAACTGCTGTTCCGAATGTACTCTGTTTTACTCTTTTTTTTTTTTTTTTTCTGATTTGTGTTTTTTCCTGAAATTGCAAGCACAGATCTGGTATTAAAGACTGAAATTGTACAATGCACAGCTGGAAATCATTAAAATGCTTGTAACTTCTTCAATCGGACTCCGAATCGCCTCCCGTAAAGTGCAATGAGCTCGTATTTACTTGCTGATCAGATCTGGGCAGTAACATCAGAATTTTATGACTGTTTTCCTGCTGCACGCTTCCCTGGGCAGCTGTACGGTCTCCCTGGATGGTACAGTCAGCAAAAGAAGTTAATGGCTGCACTTACAAACCCTGAAATCACCCCTAAAGGGGTCGCCCAAGCATGAGGAAGGTGTGATAAAAAACCCAGATTGAAACCCTTGTTGAATAATGAGTTATGAACCAAACACACTTTCCAAAGCCCTCCAAGCAGCAGTTCGATCTGACCCAGAAATGCAAATTTACTCCTTAGGATGCGAAACTAACTTCTACCCAGATGAAGATGGCCAAAAACTGAAAAACCCAGATGATCACTTTGCCTGGAACCCAAACTTCGAAAATCCTCAAACCCTACTGCTGAATCTGTGATGCCCAAATGAGCCCTCTGTGTAAGGACTCCAATTGTCTGACTAGGTGAGATCTTCCACCCACGAAATCAGAGCTACTCATGGAGGTTGTCGTCTCCACAAGCCTCAAGCTGCAATTTTCTCCATGAAAACTGGCAGAGTTTCTCCAAGATAGCAAAGATGTGAATGAATCCAAAAACCCCAAAAACTCCTCCTTTTTATGAAAGCTACGCCCATCTTGGATTTGGAACCAAAAAGCATAAAATTTAATATTGTTTTATTTCCTTATCTCTCCTTGGAATGGGGGGCCCAACTTGTACCCCATCCTAGTTGATATAACGTTGTTTTTAAAAGAGGGCCCTTTTATGTCCCTTTTTAAAGTCACTTTATGACTTAATAATATAACTTGAATTTATTAATTTATTTACTCACCAAGGGGACGCCAACTTAGACTTGGGCAAATATTGCATCCACAAAATAAATGACTCTGCGAAATTGGAAGAACTGCATCGGGCCCACACTGCTAAAAATAGCAATATCTATAAATAGTAACCCCCATGAACGGATGAATCCCCTAGCAAAAGCACTGATCAACCTACAGGGACTCTGGATAGGTTATCAGGACCTGTCTCAGCTCATGAACGAGGAGGGGACATTACAGTCCTCCCTTCCCAAGATTGCTTGTCCTCAAGCAATCGAAGATCTGGATGCTGTAAGATCTCTGCACTCTCCCACGTAGCATCCTCAATCGGTAGATTCCGCCATTTCACCAAGTATTCTCTCACTATCCGCCTCCTGAGAGTACGCTCTCTAGTGTCCAAGATGGCCTCTGGAATCAATATCAACTTGCCTTCCTCATCGAGGGGAGGCAACTCAGCTGCTGGTGTCACCTTATGTCCTAGCGCCTTCTTGAGGCGAGACACATGAAACACATTATGGACCTTAGTGCCCTCTGGGAGCTCCAACTCATAAGCTACCTCGCCCACTCTCCTGATAACTCTGAAAGGCCCATAAAAACGAGGTTTGAGCTTCTCGGCACCGCTCTTCTTGAGCGAGGACTGTCTGTAAGGCTGTAGGCGAAGATAGACCAAATCCCCAACCTCAAATGTGCGCTCTATCCTGTGCTGGTCCGCATACTTCTTCTGCTGGTTCTGAGCCTGCTGGATGTTATCTTTCAGAGAACGCATAATATCCTGACAATCCTGTAATAGGTCCTTTGCTTTCGGCACTCTGCTATCTCCTATTAACAAATCCATAAAGCTGGGAGCATCATACCCATATAGTGCCATGAAAGGAGACATCCTGATGGTCATATGATATGAGGAGTTGTAGCAGTACTCCCCCAAATAGAGCCATCTGACCCACGCCTTCTGCTGTCCTGAAATGTAATTGCGAAGATATCCCTCAAGCCACTTGTTTACCACCTCCGTCTGTCCATCCGTCTGAGGGTGGTAACTGGTGCTAGGTGTTAATTCAGTGCCACATAAACGGAACAACTCCTGCCAAAACAAACTGATGAACTTGCTGTCCCGGTCACTCACAATGTTCTTCGGCACCCCATGAAGTCTAAACACCTCCCGAAAAAACAAATCCGCCACCTGTGCAGCTGTGTACCCTGCTGATATGGCGAAGAAGTGCGCATATTTTGTCAACCGATCTACTACTACATAAATGCAATCCTTCCCCTGCACCTTGGGAAGACCAGTGACAAAATCCATAGATATACTTTCCCACTTCCTGGCAGGAATGGGAAGTGGCTGTAATAGGCCAGCTGGATAAGTGTGCTCATTCTTATTCTGTTGGCACACGTGGCACTCTCTGACATAATGTAGAATATCCCCCTTAAGTCCTTTCCATGCAAACCTCTCACGCACCTGCCTGTATGTTTTGAAGTAACCTGGGTGGCCGGCCATGGGAGCATCATGAAAACAATTGAAAATCTGCCTCTTAAGCTTAGAGTTTGCCACAAGCCAAATCCTATCCTTGTAATAAATGATCTCATCTCTCACCACATACCTGTCATCACCGTGAGAACCATCTAAAATGCTGCTGGAAAATGTATCCCGGGCATAATCTGCAATGATAGTATGCCTCCAATCATCAGAAATCTCTGTGAGTGAGCATATGTGCGGTCTCCTGGACAATGCATCGACAACGACATTCTTCTTACCACACACATACTCTATGTCAAAGTCATAAGCTTGGATCTTACTCACCCATTTCTGCTGACGATCATTGAGATCTTTCTGATTGAGGAAATACTTTAAACTGTTATGATCCGTCTTCACGATGAATTTTCCCCCAACCAAATACTGTCTGAACTTGGCCAATGCATGGATAATGGCCAACATCTCTCTGTCATATACCGAATAACTCCGTTCACTCCCCCTCAACTTCCTGCTCTCAAAAGCAATAGGGTGGTTGTCCTGCATCAATACTGCACCAATCCCCTCACCTGAAGCATCACACTCAAGCACAAAGGGTCTAGAGAAATCCGGAACTGCTAAAACTGGACTAGAAACTACAGCCTGTTTGAAATAGTCGAAGGCCTGTTGCGCTGATTCGGACCATACAAATGCCCCCTTCTTGGTCAAATCTATGAGTGGGGCTGCTAACTGGGAAAATCCTCTAACAAATCTCCTGTAGAACCCACACAACCCGAAGAATCCCTTAAGCTGTGTCAAATTGGTGGGTGGAGGCCAATCAATGATAGCTCGGATCTTTTCAGGATCCATCCGAACTCCATCAACACTAATAATATGCCCCAAGTACAGGAGTTCTGACAAGCCAAACTCACATTTGGATTCCTTGGCGTAGAGTGACTCCCTCTCCAGGATGCCAAGAACCTCATCCAAATGTCTCAAGTGCTCCGCCCAAGACCTGTTGTATATGAGAATGTCATCAAAGAAGATCAAAACAAATCTGCGAAGCTGTGAACTGAAGATCCTGTTCATGCAAGACTGAAATGTCGCTGGTGCATTCGTCAACCCAAAAGGCATAACTATGTACTCAAAGTGACCGAAATGACACCTGAACGCTGTTTTTTCTATGTCCTGCTCCCTCATACGAATCTGGTGATAACCGGACCTCAGATCAATCTTGGAAAAGTAACAAGCCCCATGCAACTCATCAATCAACTCGTCAATCCGAGGTATAGGGTACTTGTTCTTAATTGTCTTCTTATTTAATGGCCTGTAGTCAATGCACATACGGAGTGTCCCATCCTTTTTCTTTACCAAAACAACTGAAGAGGCAAATGGGCTCTTACTAGGCCGAATGAATCCCATCTCTAATAACTCCTTAATTTGCTTTTCTATTTCATCCTTAAACCTCTTAGGATGCCTGTAAGGTGTAGAAATGATGGGCTTGGCCCCATCCTCCAACTCAATAACGTGCTCGGTACCCCTATCCGATGGCTGTCCTGGAGGTATATCACTGAAAACTTTGCTCCGTTTCTGAAGCACTGCATAGATATCTGGGTGATACTGGTGTTTGGACTCTGCTCCTGCTGTAGGCATAATGATACATTCTGCTGCCCACTCCACCATGTTATGCCTGAGAAGTCTCTCCATGCGCCGAATGGATACTATCCTGGGTCCTCCATCTGACATGCCTCTAAGGACCACATTGTGGCCTCCCGATTGGAACTTCAACTCCATAGTTTGGAAGTTGAGTACAATCTCACCCAATGATCGGAGCCACTGGAGTCCCAAAATCAAATCAAGCTCTCCTATGCTGACCACATAAAAATCATCACAAATCTCATGGTTACCCACTTTCATCTTCAACTGTGGCACCATTTTAGAACATGTAATAGTAAATCCATCTGCTACCATCACCTGAAAGCTGTCTATATCTTCTGTTTTCAGTCCTCTTCGTGCAACCAATTCCTCATCAACAAAGTTGTGAGTTGCACCTGTATCAATCAATGCAACCACACGCTGTCCCTGTAACACACCACGTATCCTCAGTGACTGTGAGCTCTGAAAACTATGCAATTGGGCCAACATACCCTTCTTCTTTTCATCCCCCTTTTTTTCTTGCTTCTCCTCATGTTTTTCTTCTTTATTTGGCTCAAAATAAGGGAGTTCTTCATCGCTGTCCTCCAATTCAGATTGCTGTTCAGAATCATCAGCAATGGATTCATCTGCAGAATGATACTCAATGAGCTGCAATGTACCCTTGGCTTCACACTTATGCCCCGGTTTCCAAGGTTTTTGACATTTGAAGCACAAGTTCTTCTTCCTAAGGTCATTGAGTGTGTCTTCATCAAGTTTCTTAAAGGTATGTTTGGGCTGATCAAATGTTTTTTGGAATGGCTTTTTACTATCCTTGCTTGGAAAATGCTTTGACTGAAATTTTGCTTTAGGGGCAGCCAACTCCAAACTACGTGCCTTCTTCATAGCATCCTCTAGGGAAGGTGGATCAAATGCTTTGACCCAACCACGGATAGGCTCTGTAAGTCCCTCCATAAATAGTACGGTCAATCTCCTATCTGAGATGTCTACCACCATCACTGACAAACGTTGAAACTCGGAGATGTAAGCCTCCAATGACCCATACTGCCTCAATTGAGCAAGCTCTCTAAAATGTAATTCTGGATCCTTCTTGTCGAACCTGTCTATGAGCTTCTCCGTGAACACTGCATAAGATGTGATATATCTATGCCCCAATGTAGTGAGACCATGGTACCACCAATCGTGTGCTGCTCCATCTAAATGCAGTGTAGCGAATTTAATCGCCTCGTCCTCAGGAATAGATCGGAGAGTGACAAATGTATCTAACTTATCAACCCATGCTCGTGTTGTGGTCCTCCCACTACCATCAAAGTGGGGTAATGTCACCTTGCTCAATGCATGATGCACCTCATGCTGAGGAGGTGGCCCACGCTGATCCTGTCTGTGGAAGTTGCCCCTTGATCTCTTCTCATGCACAAAGTCATTAAATGTGGTGAGTGCCTTAATCTCATCAGGAAGGGTCTCATACTCCACATAAGCCTCCCTATACTCATCTGCTATAGAAAGTGGAGGAGTCTGCACTATTGGTGTCTCAACCCGAGGAGCAAATGTAGGCTGTAATGGTCTAGAGGAAAAGACTGTGCGGCTAGTATGCTGATTAGCATGACTAGTCTCTGCTGTATGAGCACCATTATGCTCTGTAAGACCTGTACCCTGTACCTGCTGGATGGGTATTCCCTGCTGAAACTTCCCCAACAATTGTGACATCATGTCCATCATCAAAGTAAACTGCCTCTCACCCCTGGTATTGGGACTAACTGAATCTTGTCTACCTTTCTGCCTGTCACCCATACTCCCCTGTGAATTAGATTCCGTAGACCCACTGTCACCTGACCTATGGGACAAACTACCCTGTTCCTGCTGCTGTTCCAAAATATCCTCCTGCTGATTAAACTCTGGTTTGGATTTATTTCTCCGTAAATAATATTGATGTGTATGCATTAATGACCCAACAGGCTGGCAAGGGTTAACATGAGCTCTGATACCACTACAATGTACACCCCTTAACTGCTGTTCCGAATGTACTCTGTTTTACTCTTTTTTTTTCTGATTTGTGTTTTTCCTATAGGAAAAACAAAATATAAATTTTAAAATTTTTTTGACCTGAAATTGCAAGCACAGATCTGGTATTAAAGACTGAAATTGTACAATGCACAGCTGGAAATCATTAAAATGCTTGTAACTTCTTCAATCGGACTCCGAATCGCCTCCCGTAAAGTGCAATGAGCTCGTATTTACTTGCTGATCAGATCTGGGCAGTAACATCAGAATTTTATGACTGTTTTCCTGCTGCACGCTTCCCTGGGCAGCTGTACGGTCTCCCTGGATGGTACAGTCAGCAAAAGAAGTTAATGGCTGCACTTACAAACCCTGAAATCACCCCTAAAGGGGTCGCCCAAGCATGAGGAAGGTGTGATAAAAAACCCAGATTGAAACCCTTGCTGAATAATGAGTTATGAACCAAACACACTTTCCAAAGCCCTCCAAGCAGCAGTTCGATCTGACCCAAAAATGCAAATTTACTCCTTAGGATGCGAAACTAACTTCTACCCAGATGAAGATGGCCAAAAACTGAAAGACCCAGATGATCACTTTGCCTGGAACCCAAACTTCGAAAATCCTCAAACCCTACTGCTGAATCTGTGATGCCCAAATGAGCCCTCTGTGTAAGGACTCCAATAATCTGACTAGGTGAGATCTTCCACCCACGAAATCAGAGCTACTCATGGAGGTTGTCGTCTCCACAAGCCTCAAGCTGCAATTTTCTCCATGAAAACTGGCAGAGTTTCTCCAAGATAGCAAAGATGTGAATGAATCCAAAAACCCCAAAAACTCCTCCTTTTTATGAAAGCTACGCCCATCTTGGATTTGGAACCAAAAAGCATAAAATTTAATATTGTTTTATTTCCTTATCTCTCCTTGGAATGGGGGGCCCAACTTGTACCCCATCCTAGTTGATATAACGTTGTTTTTAAAAGAGGGCCCTTTTATGTCCCTTTTTAAAGTCACTTTATGACTTAATAATATAACTTGAATTTATTAATTTATTTACTCACCAAGGGGACGCCAACTTAGACTTGGGCAAATATTGCATCCACAAAATAAATGACTGCGAAATTGGAAGAACTGCATCGGGCCCACACTGCTAAAAATAGCAATATCTATAAATAGTAACCCCCATGAACGGATGAATCCCCTAGCAAAAGCATTGATCAACCTACAGGGACTCTGGATAGGTTATCAGGACCTGTCTCAGCTCATGAACGAGGAGGGGACATTACAACCACCCTCGGGGGGACCCATCTCCTGTCCTCTTCTTTAATGGCACTGTTGGTTACGAATCTGCCATGAGGAAAGGATTTGTTGTTTTTGCGTCCAGATTCGCCCACCAGATTGAAAGGCCGGAAGGAAGGAATGCCTTCATGCCAATCTCCGGAGAAGGTCGGCTTCCTGTGGGGTTTTTAGTGTGAAGATAAGAGTGCAGGGAAAGAGATAAAAGTGCGGAAAGAGAATCCAAATGTGATTGGAGTTGGGTGGGGGGAATAAGTAGCAGGGCAACGATCAATCACCGCTACTAACAACATTCCTTTACAAAGCACACATTGAAACCATAGCTACCATTAATCCTATGTATCCTCTATCTATGCATTCCAGGAATAATTGATCATCAAATACCAGAGTCCAGAGTTCAGTACAACAGTAAGCAATGATACAAGAAACATGAGGCATAAATGACAAGGAGAGGCAGCATACAAGATAAAAGATAGTAAGTAGAGCCAAGTATATGCTTGTATTAGAGGCAAACGCACAGCTACAATGGTTCCCTAGCAATATATTCCCCTTCCCCTTTTTACAATGAATTACATGGCTATTTATAGCCTCAAGTCCCCCCCGATTACATTTTCGGGCACAAAGTCCTAGACTAAACATTAGCTGACACAAGCGGCTAAGGAGCTGCTGATGCTGACTTCTGTCGGGCAGGACTGTACTTGCGGCATGGTCTCCCTGAAAGGTGTACAGCTACGTGGAGGTGTGTCGGGTCAAACCCTCGGTCAGCAGGAGTGCGAGTAGTTGTGGCAAATGGGACTTCTTATCAGTTTTAAATGATGGCAGCTGGCGTAGATAGTGCAGCCCATGCTTTGTCCTTTTCCGGGTCATGTCATGGCTCGAATCTCGAAGTTGGACACTTGTCAGATGCTGATGAGTGACACATGCTGCCATGAAAGGCAGTTTATCCAACTTCGCCCAGGATCAGAGCGTTGTCGGATTGCGCAGATGGAAAACAGCACAGTTGGGGAGGCCTCTGTGCCTTAGTCGATTTCTGGACTTGCTTGCCCAACTGCGCACCGATCAGAGGGCGCACCCCGACTTCGCTGCGAAGTCGGGTTGCGCACCGGCGCTTTGCTGTCTTCTCCGCTAAATCAGCTAAGTGTTGGGGCGCAACCCGACTTCGCTGTGAAGTCGGGTTGTGCCCCAACACTTACTCAAATTTTGCTCATTTTCCTGTTCTGTCGCACTTCGCACTGTCCCTACTGCGCTCCAACTGAAGGGCGCACTCCGACTTCGCTGCGAAGTCGGGGTGTGCCCTGACACTTAACCATTTTCAGGGAACACTTCTGGAAACTTTGCCGGGGGAAGTTTAAGGGGAAGAGGGAGGAATAAGACCGCAAAGAAGAGGGAGAAAGAGAGAAATGAAGAAAGGGAAAGAGATGAAGGAAGGAAAAGAGCAGGTCACTTACAAAACTGAAAACATGGCACCCCGTGCCAAATGTGGCAACATTCCTGGCGGCTCGCGGGGTGTCGAGCTCGCCTCGACGCAAAGAACCATGCCTTCATCCATTGGGTGTAGAGGAACTTCCTTCCCCTGCCTTCTGCTGCTCTGACTGCTTCATTCCGGGCAACTGTTCTTCTTCTTGATCACTTCCGGCAGTTGCCTCCTCAGTCTCCCCTTCTGAACCTGAATGTTCTCCACTCGTCGGCCTCCCATTCGCCGATGCGTTGGTATGCAGCCTTGGCTTGGTCCCGCATCGTCGCTTGGAAAGGAGCAAGGTCGCTGATCTCTCTTAGTGCTGCGTGGAATGCAGCGACCGCGTGCAGGTCGATGGTGTTATATCTTTTTCCCAACTCCTTTAGGGAGGAGTTGATTTTACAGTATTTCGACACCATCTGGGTGACCTGAGCTTCTTGAATTGGCTTTGCCCAGCTATCAATTTCTGCTATATTTGTCTCGAAGGACAGCCAATTCTGCTTAACCTGCTCAAGGGTCAAAAACTCGCCATCTTTGACGTAGCTCGGGCACCCGTGTTCGAACAGAGTGTGAAAGGGGGCCAGGAGAATGTTCCTTTCATGTTCTAGGACGTCCAGTGCCTTCCTGGCAGTTCTAATCCTCTCTGTCTTGTCAAAATAAATATGCAAGGTTACCCTTGCATCTGCCCACTCTGAGGCAAGTTGGGACATAGGGGCAAATTGGAAGCCTTTGCGCTCAAACTCCTCAAGTTTTATAGCCAGGTCCAGCCATTGCCTCGCCTGGTGTTCGACTTCCTCTACCACAGGCTTTCCCTGGGCAGATACTTCTTCAATCCTGGACACGAAGTCCAGAACTGACAAGGACTTAACAAGGTTGGGCTTGCAACCTTGCAGTAGACTAGCCCGCATCTCTTTGGCTTTGCTCTTTGAAAAGGCCGCCGCTTGTGACGTTTTCTCTATGAGTTGCGACTGCGCCTGTTTCAGCGAATCCTGAAGCTGTGAAACCTGCTCCAGCGCCGCTCTTTTCTCTTCTGACAGCTGCTCGGCTGTCTGTTTCTGTGCTGTGGCCTCCTGCTGAGAGGCGGCCAGCTGGGCCTTAAGCTCATCTATCTCTTGCTGCGCGATGGCCCTAGCTAGGTCCTCCTCAAGCTGCCTTGTGTTATTCTGCATCTGGAACAACGCCTCCTGGGTCTCAAGATGTTTGACGAGGAGATTGTCTGTCCTACGACGAATACCACGAATTTCGTATTCCTCGTTGATGTCGTCAAAGCTTTTCTCCTTCCTTTGAAGCTCGTAGTCTGCCTCGGTCATCTCCCGAAGAGGCTTCTTTACTTTCGGGATCAATTTCTCGGTTGTCAGCACTCTCCTGTCTAGGTCGAACTTTGTGCGCTTTACCGGGGCAGCTATCTCTTCGGCTCTCCTTCGTTTCACGCCCTGGAGAAAGGAGGCAGAACATCCTGAAGCGCTTACTGCCAAAGGCAGGTCATTGGCGCTCTGTAGTTCGCCCATGTATTCCAGATCCTCCAGCATTGGATTTTGCCGCGGCATTTTCCCTGCAAATAGTGACGCGGGAGGTATTCCAGAAGGAGTGGCCGCTTTTGAGGGCGACCGGGTCCTAGGGGAAACGGGCGGCTGGGTGGATGGTGCTGGTAGGGTTTTGGACGGCTGGGGTGAGGAACGCGGCGGCGAAGGAGCAACTTCAGCACTGGCTGCGGGAGATGGTTCTAGGGTTTGACTCAGTGATTGGAAGGCGTTGGGATCCTGAGCAAACTGGTCAAATGAATGTGGGCCGCCAGAGGGCTGGGTAGTTTGGGAAGAGGGAGACGCGGCTACGGCTTGCCCTGATGAGATGGGAGATGGGGCTTTGGCAGGGCTGACTGAGACTTGGGGAAGAGAAAAAGTGGACGTACCTACGGGCTCCGCCTGAGCCGTTGTTGGAGGGACGCTTGCAGCCCGGGTGTCTGCTTCGGGTTCAGGGCTGTCCAAAGAGACAACTTCTGGCGTTGCTGCTCCTGTTTGCGCCGCGACTGTCTGCGTAAATCCACCGGTTTGCTCATCCAGATTCACCCTTCTGACAATTGTGTCGGGGTTGTACTGCAACCCTGGGGCGAACGCTGGCTGGACACTCTCCCGGAAGAGCGTGAACAACACTTTCCCTTTGTTGTCGCAGATTTGCCGGGCAGCTGGTTTGTAATATTCTGCAATTGCTTCAATCAGCTCCGGGCATTGTTGAGTAGGAGGGCACAAGAACCAGTATAGGTTCGATTTATACGCAGCGTCGACATGATGTGAAGGCGAAACCTTGACTACCCACTTTGCAATGTTTAGTCGTAGTTTGGTGAGGCTGATGGAAAAAGAGCCGTCCTTGTACCCGGACAGGTGATTAACTGGTGGCGCTTCGCTCTCATGAGCGCTCGACTCTGGTGATTCCTCAGATTCGTGCCGTTCTTCACTGGATTGCGCCTGTATTGGCGCTTTCCCCTTGTCCATCCTTTTCGAAACAGCAAAGGCAGGAATTACGGCTTCTGAGTTTGTCAGCTTTATTCCTTGCAGTCAGGGAATCAGCTTGAACGATTTGAATTTTCTGGTTGCGCCAGGGCCCCTTTTGTAGACAATGACTGCAACATTAATGGCGCGAGGGAGGGAGTTAGGGCAGTTAACTTGGAGTTGGTGGAGGCGTTATGATTTTTTTGGCGGCTGTGCATGGGTTTATTTTCGAAAAGTGCACCCTAGTAGCCGTTGGTCCAAAACGCACCTTGCTTTTTTAATGCATCATTCTTGAAAGATGTGCAATCATTAAACCTCCTTGGTCATCGTGCCATTACTGACGTCATTGCTGCCGCCTGGGCACACTTTACAAGAGAGAATTTTTGGCACGTTGACCCAACTTTGCCCTGTGCCGTACTTCGCCCTGGGCCCACACTTAGAATTTTTCATGTCTTCCGTGGTGGGTTATTCGGACTTCGCCCGAAATTCAGGGCGCACTCGGACTTCGCCCGGAAAATGGGCGCACCTCGACTTCGCCCGAAGATTTGTCGTGCGCGATCCGACACTTAGCCGTTTTGTCGCTGTCTATTTCCCAACTGCGCCCTTTGGAGGGGGCGCAGCCCGACTTCGTTGCGAAGTCGGGTTGCGCACCCATACTTAGTCATTTAGCTCCTCTTTTCAGCTGCCTTGCTCCGAACTTCGCACTATCCAAGGAGCGCTACCCGACTTCGCTGCGAAGTCGGGGTTTGCCCTAGGTCTTACTTGGGCCTTTTTCAAAAAATTAAAAACTAAAAAAACTGAATGCTGAAATATATACATTCTGAAAACTGAAAATGCGACAATGGAAATCTGTACAAGGAAGGACCCATTTGGGCGCCTTCAGTGGCGGTAAATTTTGAGGTGGAACCCGTTGACGGGAATAGGAAGAAGATGTCCCTCCATGTCCCGGAGCACAAACGCATTGAACTGATTTACCCGGCAATCTGATAGGGGCCCTCCCATAGGGCATCAAACTTGCCGTGGTTGCCCGGCTTCGCCTTCAACGAGTCCCACTTCAGCACCAGGTCCCCGATTTTGAAAACTCGGGCAGTGGTACCTTTTGCGAACCAACCTTGTGTTGCTTCGGCATGTTTGGTGAAGGCCCGGTACGCTTTTTCTCTGTCTTCCTCTAAGCTGCAGCGAGTGGCAAAGTCTGTCATCTACCGGATCCCCGCTGCCTCTCTCTTCATCAAGCATCCGGAGAGCGGGAATTTCGATGTGGGTCGGCAAGGTCGCTTCTTTGCCGTATACGAGCGCATAGGGGGACGTTTTAATGGACTTCTTGAAGGATATCCTATCCGCCCACAGCGCCCGATCCAGGAGTAGGTGCCAAGTCCTCTTGTTGTTCTCTATTGTCCTCCTGATGATTTTCAGCAGATTCTTGTTGGTGGACTCGGCGAGACCGTTCCCCTACGGGTAGTAATTGGAAGACATTTTGTGATAAATGCCGTATTTTTCGGTGTACTCCGTGAGTACAGCGCCTGCGAACCCCGGACCATTGTCCGTCACTATTGACTCAGGGACACCGAAGCGGGTAATGAGGCTCTCAAGGAACCTGATGACCGTCTCCTGGTCCGCATTCTTTGTGGGGATCGCCTCTGCCCACCGCGTGAAGTAGTCGGTGGCGGTAAGAATGAACTTGTGCCCCGCTGCAGAGTTCGGCGTAATCACCCCGATAAAGTCCAGACCCCATTTTTGAAACGGAGTCTCGGCTTGGATCGGTTGAAGGGGCAGGGGTGCTTTTCTATTTCTGCCGACAAATCTACGGCATTGATCACATTTTGTACAGACCGCATGCGCGTCTGTAAAGAGAGTGGGCCAATAGTACCCAGCTCTGATTATTTTCAAGGCCGTAGGCCTTGCAGAATGGTGACCCCCAGGCATCCCGGAGTGAAATTCTCCGAGGACCCTGGGTTGGTCTGTTTTCTTGACGCACCGCAACAGGATGCCGTCAATGTTCTTAAAGTACAGCCCCTCGGGGCGAAGAGTGTATTTCGAGTGCACCTAGCCGAAACCTCCTTTGTGAGGCATTCAGGTGGTCTGGACATCTCTCGGTGCAGAAATACTTCACCAGGTCATCTGTCCAGTCGCACTCCTCGGGTAAGGAGTTGGCTAGGTTGGTGTTTGTTGCTGGATCCTCCCACTTACAGGCGGATATCTGGGCTGCTTGCGCTTCGGGCCAGCTCCTGGCACAAGGCTCGGCCTACGATAAGCTTGGTTGGCCGCACTTCGATGTCGAACTCCTGGATTTTAGCAATCCATCCTGCTCTCTTGTGACCCGGCTCTCCTTGTATGATGAAGCTTCGGACGTCCGGGTGTATCACAAAGACGGTGGTTCGGCTACGGGAGACAAAGTGCCTGAACTTCCGGAGAGATTTCATAATTGGGTGAACCTACCGCTCTATAAAGTTGTACTTTTCTTCATGCGGCTGAATCACTTGGCTCAGGAACGCTATGGGGTGCTCCTCGCCATCGTCTCCCTTTTGGGTCAGGACTGCGGCGTAACTCTCGGGTTCTCCCACCGCGTACAGGATGAAATCCTTGGAGTAGTCCGGGTTTATCAACACCGGAGCTTGTGCAATTCGGGCCTTGATTTCCTCGAAGGCCTGCCTCCTCTCATCAGTCCATAAGAATTCTGCATCCTTTTTCAGCAATTCGGCCATGGGCTTGATTACCTGTGCGAAGTCCGGTATGAACTTCCGCACGAAGTTGATTTGGCCGAAGAAGGACTGCAGCCCCTTCTTGTCAACTGGAGCGGGCAAACGGAGGAGGGCTTCTGCTCTATCAGGGTCCACGGCTAGGCCTTTCTCGGAGATGACATGCCCCAGCAACTTACCTTCTTTTACCGCGAAGACAAATTTCTTCGGGTTTATGGAGATGCCGAATTCACGACACCTTTCAAATATTTGCCGCAGGTGGGGAACATGATCCTCTCTCTTGTGAGAGAATACAGTCATGTCATCCAAGTAGATGACAATAACTTTGTTGAGCGACTCTCGGAAGGCCGAGTCCATGGCTCTCTGGAATGTGGCGCCAGCATTGGATAAGCCGAAAGGCATGCGCTGATAGGCGAACGTTCCCCATTTGGTGGTGAACGCCGTCTTATGCTGGTCCTCATCCTTGACCCATATCTGGTTGTACCCAGAAAAGCCGTCTAGGAGGGAGAATCTTTGGGCTCCAGCAACTATATGGAGGATCTGATCGATTTGGGGAAGCGGATAATGGTCCTTGAGGGAGGCTTGATTCAGATTTCTGAAGTCCACACAGAGACGAATGTCTCCGTTCTTCTTCCTCACGGGAACCAAGTTCGCAACCCAGGATGAATGCTTGATGGGGTAGATGATCTTGGCTTCCAGCATCTTCAAGAGCTCGGCTTTCATCATGGCCTCGATCTTCGGATTTACAGCCCCTGCTTCTGCCGGAATGGCTTGGCGCCATCTTCTAGCTCAATGGTATGTTGGATTATATTTCTGTCATACCCCTTCAAGTCTTGGTAGCACCAGGCTACTATGTCAGGGAACTCTCGGCACAATGTTCTGATTTGCTCAAGTTCCTCTGTGGTGCGATCTGTCCCGACCTTGATTGTTTTTCCGGGTTCTAGCTCCGGGTCGGCGTCTTGCTTCGGGTCTACTTTGATCCGATGTGATATTGCTCTGTCATTTTGATCAAATAGACTCTCAAGTGTAATCAGTCCTTTTGGGACATGATTATTTTTCAGTTGTATCAACCCCTCATATTGCTCGTCATCAGGGTCTCTACCTTCGATTGAACACGCTTCGTTAACCAAAAATGTGACGATCTCCTCGTCACAGTCAAACACCTGCCAGTGGGTGTCCTTATCAGGCACAGAAGGCCTGTAAATGGTACGAACCGGCTTCGGCTTCTAGACAGTGTCATCAGCCGGAACGTACTGGCTCCAACGGACGCCAGAATGTCAGCATGCTTGTTTTTCTCGCGTGATATAGCCTTGACATTCAACGAGTCAAAAGACTCCATCAGATCCCAGACCCGATTACGGTACGCCTTGAGATAGTGCTTCTTGGAGGCGCACTTGTTCGTAATCTGGTGGCACACCAGCTTTGAGTCGCCAAAGATCTGCAGATGCTTAATCCCCAGCCTCTCCGCTTTCCGCAAGCCTAAGCACAGGGCTTCGTACTCCGCCGAGTTGTTGGTACGGCTCCGGAGCCGGCCTGTAGGTGTAGTCCTTCTGGATCCCGGTTGGGGAAACCAAAAGTACTCCAACACCGGCGCCATTTTTGCATCGTGCGCCGTCAAAGAAAAGCTTCCACAGCTTTTCAGGTGCAGGTCCCACTTCTTTCTTGGCCGACTTGTCAAGCCTCTCAGGCTGAACAACAATGTAGCAGCCTTGCTCAGTTTCAATCACGGCGTTGAAGTCCCGCAAGGAGAATTCATCTTCTACTTGCGGCAGCTCAAGAGCTTGCTCTGTCATGTCCACCACCACCGGTTCTTCCTCCGTCAGCTGAACCATGCAGTCCTGCGACTCTTCTCCGGGTATCTTCTCTACTAAGAAAGTGGAAGGCTTCTCGTTGTAAATCTTCAGTCTCCTTCCTTTGAAGGGCACTTCCATGTGTGAGTAGTCCAGAGACAGATACCCTCCCAACTTCGCAGTGAACTCCCTGGAGAGGCACATGCCGAAGTAGGGTTCCAAGTCGACGACCACGACCTCTTGGATGACCACGATGTCGAGAGCTTTGTGCAGCCGAATAGGGATGTCTTTAATGACACCGATTGTCTTGACAAGGGTGTCGTCCAGTTGCAGCACGCCTTGGCTGCTCCTTGTGTACTCCATCCCGATCTCGTCGCAGACGGCTCTCGGCATTACGGTCGTGGAAGCACCAAAGTCCACCATACAGTTGTGCACTATGTACCCTTGCATCCGTAATGACAGATAGAAGGGAGGTGGTCTGTTCTTCCCAGTGGCTGAGACTGTTAGGGGTTGCACCAGAACAGCGGGCTGTATCTGCTTGCCATTCTTCATGCTCTTCAGAGATTCTTGTAGCAAATCAACTTGGCCTGGGAGCAGAAGAGCATCATACATGCTGATTCTTGCGGGGGTCCTCTTCAATTCGTCTACTATCTTGTAGCCCGAGGTGCTAGCTCCTTCCGCTTCTTTTGCCGGCTCATACTTCGTCCGGTATTGCTGAGTGGCCTCAACTCTCTGTCTCTTGGTCAGAGACGGATATCTCAGCTTCTCCTGAGCTTGTTCTTTGGTTTCAGCTGGAGGCTGAGCAGCGGGAGCTTTAGGCGCGGGAGCTTTCGCTACGGGAGGCTTGACTGCGGGAGCCTTTGCCGGAGGAGTCTTCTCTTTGGTTGTGTAGGGCCACAGCCTCTTGTCAAGTGGTAGCCCAGCAGGTTGGGCCTTATCTCTTCTGGCGTACACCTTTAAGGGCTTTGCGAGCGGCTTCAGCAGACTTTCTGTTTTCCTTGGCAGGGAGGCGGCAACGGATCTTCCTGCGGGACGGCAAAGTTGCCTTCGTCGCCCGGGATCATGTAGAGTTCTTCGTCTTCTATGGCTGCTGCCGGCCAAGGTGCGGAGGTAGTGTTGGTGCAGTGTGCAGTCATCCTCAGAATGCGGGTCATTGCACGTGGTGCACCAGTTGATCTGGTCAGAGGTACCAGGTTGGTCTTCAATGGCAGCATTTCTCGGAGGGGGCCGCCTTTGATCTCGCCGTTCTGGGGCTTGATCTTTTGTCAGTGCCGGGGGTGGATATGGCCTCCTTGGAACAAGGTCCATCTGGGCTTGTTTTTCTTTAGAACGGTCATGTCGTTGGACATGGTGTGATATCCGGAGGCCAAAGCTCGTACCTCCTGGAGGATTTTATTCTGAATATCATTGTCGGGGAGGCGGCAAGTGAGGTGGAGGAGGTAATGCGGCCAATGGAGGAGGTGTGGAATATTGTGCATACTGCGGGGGAGCAGGGAGTGTTGGAAAATGCGGAGGAGGCGGATAATGAATTTGTGGCGGGCCGTAAGGATTCACGACCGGCGCCGGATTCCATTGCTGCTGGGGTTGCTGTCCTGAAGTGGACGACACTGGACCAGAAGCTGATGGGTACTGAGATCGGGGAAAGTCAGGGTAAATAGGCGGCTGTACCCTGTGCGGGAGTCTGCCGATGGAAATGATATCCATTTCAGCTTGTTGGGCAGCCTCGTACAGAGCAGGGAACGAGTCGATTCTGGCTACCTTCAGCAGCAGGCAAATGTCTGAGTTGAAGGACCTCAGGTAGTAGTAGGCGGCCTGACCTGCTGAAGGTCGGAGTTCGCGAGGTACTCGTTTCCAAGACCTCGCAAACCTGATGTTGAAGTCTGACACCTCCTCTTGGGGGTGTCGTTGTATACTTTGGAATTGATGCAGCAAAGAAGAGGGATCAGCAGACTCGTTGCATCCTTTCACGAGCCTACCGGCTAGCTGTCGCCACCCCGTGATAGATCCCTCTGGCAGTGATCTCCACCAGTAGAGAAGCTTTCCCCTTAGGGAAAGGGCCAGCAGACGGGTCTTCACACCTTCGTCAGTGATGGAATGTAGCGCGGCCAGGGCCAGAATGTCCTGGATGTGTTCATACGCCGTCTTGCCGTAGCCGTCATACGTAGGGATAGACTTTAAGGCGGCGGGGGCACAGCTTGCTGTCCGACTAGGGCCAAGGGCCCCGTAGAGTCCACCGCCGGGAAGAGGTCATCATCGTTCTGCTGGGCAGCCATGTCTTCTTCTGACCCGGTAGTGTACTCGGTGTCGGAACCGTCCGAAGATGTAGATTCTTCTTCGGCCTCGACTTCTTCGATTTCAGCCTCGGCCTCTTGAATTTCAGCCTCGGCCTCTTGAATTTCTTCCACGCGAGCTTGGTAATCAGCCAGCCTGACGCGCTCACCTGGAGCGTCAATGTCGATTTCGTAAAAGTCAGGCGGGTTTCCCGGATTCCTTGCTCGCCACCTTCTTGTTTGCATGAAGGCGTTAGGACCGGTCTTCACGGACTCAGAGAGTATTCAGATATTTGCAGAGTCGCCAGGTGCTCTGATTTTTAACAACAATGAAGCGAGCACTCGTGCTTCGATTCTGTTTGGGGGTGGGAAACTACCATGTCCCACCGGGCGTGCGAGAAAGCGTTGGTTACGAATCTGCCATGAGGAAAGGATTTGTTGTTATTGCGCCCAGATTCGCCCACCAGATTGAAAGGCCGGAAGGAAGGAATGCCTTCCGTGCCAATCTCCGGAGAAGGCCGGCTTCCTGTGGGGTTTTTAGTGTTAAGATAAGAGTGCAGGGAAAGAGATAAAAGTGCGGAAAGAGAATCCAAATGTGATTGGAGTTGGGTGGGGGGAATAAGCAGCACGACAACGAATCAATCACCGCTACTAACAACATTCCTTTACAAAGCACACATTGAAACTACAGCTATCATTAATCCTATGTATCCTCTATCTATGCATTCCGGGAATACTTGATCATCAAATACCGAGTCCGAGTTCGGTACAACGATAAGCAATGATACAAGAAACATGAGGCAGAAATGACAAGGAGAGGCAGCATACAAGATAAAAGACAGTAACCAGAGCCAAGTATATGCTTGTATTAGAGGCAAACGCACAGCTACAATGGTTCCCTAGCAATATATTCCCCTTCCCCCCTTTTACAATGAATTGCATGGCTATTTATAGCCTCAAGTTCCCCCCGATTACATTCTCGGGCACAAAGTCCCAGACTAAACATTAGCTGACACAAGCGGCTGAAGAGGCTGCTGATGCTGACTTCTGTCGGGCGGGACTGTACTTGCGGCATGGTCTCCCTGAAAGATGTACAGCTACGTGGCGGTGTGTCGGGTCAAACCTTTGGTCAGCAGGAGTGCGGGTAGTTGTGGCGGATGGGACTTCTTATCAGCTTTAAATGATGGCAGTTGGCGTGAGATAGTGCAGCCCATGCTTTGTCCTTTTTCCGGTCATGTCTTGGCTCGAATCCCGAAGTTGGACACTTGTCGGATGCTGATGAGTGACACATGTCTGCCTTGAAAGGCAGTTTATCCAACTTCGCCCGGGATCAGAGCGTTGTCGGGTTGCGCAGATGGAAAACAGCGCAGTTGGGGAGGCCTTCGTGCCTTAGTCAATTTCTGGACTTGCTTGCCCAACTGCGCACCGGTCAGAGGGCGCACCCCGACTTCGCTGCGAAGTCGGGTTGCGCACCGGCACTTTGCTGTCTTCTCTGCTGTTCGGACTGCGCACCAAGAGGGGGGCGCACCCCGACTTCGCTGCGAAGTCGGGTTGCGCCCCAACACTTAGCTGATTTTCTGCTGCACTGCTTCCCTAGTGCGCCCAGGAAGAAGGGCGCACCCCGACTTCGCTGCGAAGTCGGGTTGCGCCCAAGCACTTAGTCAAATTTTGCTCATTTTCCTGTTCTGTCGCACTTCGCACTGTCCCTACTGCGCTCCAATTGGAGGGCGCACTCCGACTTCGCTGCGAAGTCGGGGTGCGCCCTGACACTTAACCATTTTCAGGGAACACTTCTGGAAACTTTGTTGGGGGAAGTTTAAGGGGAAGAGGGAGGAATAAGACTGCAAAGAAGAGGGAGAAAGAGAGAAATGAAGAAAGGGAAAGAGAGGAAGGAAGGAAAAGAGCAGGTCACTTACAAAACTGAAAACATGGCACCCCGTGCCAAATGTGGCAACAGGCACCAAAGTTCGCCAGCCAGTCTGCTGGTTTATTACCTTCTTTATAAACATGAACAAAATCAACTTCTTCAAAATGCTTTACAATCTCTTTAATATCCTGCACAATGTAATCAATTTGCCAATTGGCTTCTCCCTCCTCCAAAACATTGATAATATTCAAGGAGTCTCCTTTAATGATAAATTTTTTTAGCTCCTAAATCCTTAGCTAGCTTTGCATCAAGATGTAAAGCATTGGGAATCGGAGTCTTCTTAGTAGAGAAAATTGGAATTATATCGGAATCGGGCTGGAGAAAAATTGGGAACTGGAAAAAATGGGAAAAAA
Organism: Wollemia nobilis; assembly: GCA_028583015.1. Classification (NCBI taxonomy): domain Eukaryota; kingdom Viridiplantae; phylum Streptophyta; class Pinopsida; order Araucariales; family Araucariaceae; genus Wollemia; species Wollemia nobilis. The sequence goes on along the minus strand of JAQPPZ010002969.1, from coordinate 15,970,366 downwards.
AGGGCAAAAAATTGGCAAAAAAAATAAGAAAAGAAAACACAAATTTTCATTGAAAAAAAGTTTTTTTTTTTATGCATATCACAATGAATTAACATTATGCAATTCAAATATTAATGATGTAAGATTTGAAGCTTAATCTACACATGAAAGTGACAAAACACATTTTGTATTGCTTATAATATGAAAAGGTACAAATTACAAAATTTGTCAAAATGCCTCAATAGGTCCACTATCTACTATCCCTTTGCCCTTTGCCTTAGTAGAAGCCCTAGTCTCTCCTTGTTGATGTGCCCTTGTTGCTTCTTGTGCCTATGCCTCTTCTTGGTCCTTGGCTTCTATCTCCTCCGTTAGGTCTTCAAAGTTTTGTAATTCATTCGGGGAGAAGAGAGGTTCTTCTTGCTGCTCCTGCACTGCATCTTTGATCCATTCAGGTGATGGATCAATGTCACTTAGGTCAATGGGCTCGGTGCTTGTTTTTGCAAAACTTTTTCGATGGAGGCGAAGGTTGTAATGCACAAACACAAGATCATTTAACCTTTCTTGTATAAGTTTTGGTTGATATGATGTTGGTAGTGAAGTATCCCTATTACAAATCAACTACCTATCCATTTGCAAGAAATCAACTCTGTGGGCAATGTGTTATCTTTTATTTGTTAACCTAATATGTGTATTATAACATCTTTTTGAGTAAACATTAATACATTTATTTTTGAATGGTTACTTCTATAAATGATACCATTCTCTACTGTTTGATTTTGCTGTATTTTGTGATAATTTGCAATTCTCTAGGTGGGAAAATCTCCTTAATTGGTCATTCAGCAGGAGGTTGGCTAGCACGTGTATACTTGGCAGAGTATGGGTTGGATGGAATTTCTCTTCTTTTGACACTTGGAACTCCTCATCTGTGCGTAGATTTTACACTCTTCAAATGCATAACCATACGAAAATGCATTTCAAAACATCATTCTTACAATCGTTTTAGAGAAGGTATATCATTTATGATAGTAAAAAATATAGTTAAATGCAGTCAAATACATTTTTGACTATGTCCTTGTATTCATTGTTTCAAATTAAGAAATTAAGCAGAAGAAAATGATATACTTTTGAGATCTTTCAGTAATGTTGTTCATTTAATTGATGTCCTTTTAGCAACATACGATTGTGATAACTATAAATATATATTGACTACTTCTGTGTTAGTATTAGTGTTTTCTGTGCTTGTCATTTGTTGTATTGTATTTAATGTTTGTCAGAATTTCCTTTAGCATTTGATTTTAGCTTGTAGTCTATTTATTAACTGCGTCCTTACTTGTGTGTCCCTTTTGAAGTATAACACATTAAGAATACTCTTTAGTTACATGAGGTGAAAATGGTTAAGGTCCTCTCTATGTAATGGGCTCTTTTTCTTGTTATGTCCAAACTTTCAACCTTTATTTGAAACACTTCTCAGCATTTTTCTTCAAGTTCATTTTTTGTAGTACCCATTATAGAAATATAGTGATATTTTCTCACCTTGCTCCATCTTAGCTTATGTCATTTCCTGACAAAGCTTAGGTGTAAGGCTTGGTTATGCTTTCGTCAATAGTAGATTGTCCCTAGATTTAAGATAATACCATATTTTTTACAAGAACATCTTTCTAAACTCTGCAATGTACATGTAATTTGGTTTGTATGCTGCCTAAGATAGGATTACACACATGCCTTTAGTAGTTTTTGGTTATATCTCAGATAGATCTCCTAAAATTATGATTGTTCTCAATTCTAAGATCTCAATTTGGACAACACTCTAGGTTTAACATGTATTTCATTATTAAGATTAACAAAATTCTAGATTTAGCTTAGCTCTAGATGCTGTAGAAGATTGTTGATGGGATATAATACTAACCATCCTTTGTCATACTTTTGGTCTTAACTCACCCCTAAACTGATTATCTTTTATATCCTTATGCAGATTTATAAGTATGTTTTGCGTTTATATAAATAGATAAAGCTTGTTTGAATAGAAATGAAAATAGATGTTACTTGTTTTAATTTGATTAGTTATATGCTTTACTGAGAAAAAGGGAATGCTAAATGAATGTTTGTTTCTTGTTGAGCATATCTATATTTTCTGGTTTAGTTGTTGCCCAGTTACTACAGAAAGACATTTTTGCAGAAGACTCAGTTACTGCAAAAGGGTGATGCAGTTACTGAAGAGCCAGACAGTTGTGTCCAACAAACAATTCCTGTAGAACAACTGGCAGAGAATACTTGAAAACTCCAGTCAAGATGTCTCAAACCCAGGATGCCAGTCACACCACATCCCTTGCAAACAGATTTGACTGTCTTATGCCAAACAAGGAAAAAACAGTTACTATCTTATGCCAAACAAGGAAAAAACAGTTACTAGATTCCCTCATGCACCTGAGCAATAGCAGGGTTGACTGTTATTGGAAGATTGAATTTTTTAGACTTATTTTAGAATGTAGTCTATTTTGGTTTTGTTTGTTAGAAGCTGCTTAAAACAGAATAAAGGGATTGTCGATAAATTAGACATCCCCTATTGTAATAACGGTTGAATATTTTTGAGAGGAAAAATAGGAATTAGCTAGTTTTCATTTTCAGACGTTGTCCATTGTAAGGCATTTCTGCCTAAGGAGTTTTAGCATGAATAAAATGTCATTTTGATTAAAAGATTGTTGTTCCTATTTTTCTGCTTAAATTAGTACTTCCTATAATTATGCTATGTTAAGTTTTGTAGTTAATTAGTAATTAGTTGCAGGGAGAAATTCAGATCTAGGTTGTCTAGGTAGGATCTCCGCCTTGTTTCAGCAGAGTATCTTGAATTTCTGTTCTTGCCAGTAGAAATTAGGCTGTTCAGTTGCTTTCTTCAGTAGTTACAGAGTTTCTGCAGGATTTTGCAGTTCCTAGATTTTAGCCATAGAAGAAAAGAACCACTTAACTGTAGATGATCCTTTCATTGGCTCATACAGAGCAATATCTCTTTTAAACTAGTAATAGTGGTTTGAAAAGTAAAGTGTAAAGCTGAGGCCCATCACTTTTTGGTGTCGTTGCCGGGGAAAGAGGTGCGACAATGTTAGGAGTTGTCATCACTTTTTGGTGTCGTTTCTGGGGAAAGAGGTGCCGCAATGGTAGGAGTTATGTCAGTTGAGGATTTTTAGTGTTGAAATTCTTGGAGGAGCTGAGTAGTTCTCCAAACCAGCAACATAAGAGCTTGTGTTGCATAAGAAGGATTGTACAATTCTCAGGCTGAGAAGCAATGCTGAAAGTTAGGTTCTATAGGCAGTTTATTTTCAACAGTTATTTGTTTTTGTGAATCTGATTTATTTCTATAGGCAGTTTATTTTCAACAATTTTTTTTTTTGTAAAGATAATTTATTTCATTTTTGAAGAATACTTTGTTTGAGGAAAAGTATGAGTGAGTGACTCGCGCATGGGATAACCATGGTAGATTCATCGCTACAACTTATAACCCCAAACCTGAACTATTGGGTACTAGCCAGCCTGAAGAGAGGTTACCTAGCGAAGAGGAGATATTGACTTGGAAGAAAATTTGCTCAAAACTGTGTTTTTAAAAGGACTGCGAGAAGAATCACTTGATATCCTCAATATGGGAGGAGACATTTCTAGCCTGCCAATTGATAGGATTGAAGAATTATGTCCTAATTATTCTCTCACCAAGCCAACATTGCACAACCATCAAATTATTGGAAATTTTGGATGAATTACATGGAAAGAAATAGGAAACCTGTTAGAAAATCTCAAAACAGAACTCCTTGGAACACTCAACTTCCATGGATTTAATGCACCAACAAGTTGAAATAGTTGAAGGGGTCTATTGTCGTCACTGCAAAAAGAAGCATGCTTTGTATGAGTGTCCCTTGGAGAAAACAACAATTTGCAGCATTTGTGACCAAAAGCATTTAACAGACAGCTGTAGACATCTATCTGCAATAAAGTCAGCTTTGAAGGAACCTGAACTTTAGGAAACAAAAGATGTTTATTTCATCTCTCAAAGATGGCCATCGCAGGTATTCACACAAGGACAATATCCTTGAAGTATGCCTAATGCTTATGCTCCTTTTAATAATTTTTCTTATGCTGCACAAGGATGGGTACCTCCATAATTCCCATGGTCTCAACAACCCCAATGGTGTCAACCAAACCAATGGCCTTAAAACAATCAACCTTGGACATAGCAAGGCTTCCAGCCTAATCACCTAACTAGCACCAATGCAAAGGGTAGTCTCCTCAACCACAACAACGTCTTTTGCCTGCCCTTGTTAACAATCCTCCACCACCAAAACAACCTCCTCTTCCAGCTCAACTAGTACCCAATCCAAATAATCGACCAGCACAAATCTGGTCTATGAGGTTGAAGGAACATACTCTATTGACTTGCTACCTTGTAGAGAGATCCAGTTATGGTTAGGAAAAACATTACCTGATCCTGCTTCTCCAATTATTACAAAAAAAATCGATGATGAACCCCCTTAATCTTCCAAAATTCCAATCATTAGGGAACCATCTTCAAAAACAAAAGCATAATCTTCTTCAGCTGAAGAAAGACTTGTTGTTTCTAAAGAGGGACAATCGTTGATTGTACATTTCTTTGCTCGAGACTGAAGAGGGACAACCAATCAGACATTGAAGAGAGAAAGTCACAAAATCAAGTTGAGTCATCATCAACTTCTACCTCATCCACCAAGAAGTAGCCATCAATTCTTGTTATAGCATCAACTTCAACACAACCCTTTAGATCCTGGTGGACTCCATGGGCTAGCAAGATGGCTGATGAACTAGAACAACGACGGGAAGGACGAACCATGTTTAATTTTCCAATTCGTCTTCCAAGAGGTGACGCCAATGCCATTGGGAAGATGAAGAATATCTCTCCTTCAATTCTGCCTACCTTATATGGATTGGTAACTAAAGATCCGAATACTTTTCTTTTTTAGTTTGAAGTACTCTATCGCACTTATGATATGACAAATGCACAAAAGCTCAAATTGTTCCCATCCACATTAAAATATACTTCCTTAGATGGTTTATGGGCTTACCAGAAGATTTTGTTACTTCATGGGATGGCAATGATTGGGATGAAAGAAGTCTTTCTGACAAAATATTAGAATTGTTGTAGAGTATGTGTTTGGAAGGACGAGTTCTTCAAAATGATGCAAAAAGAAGATGAACTGGGAGATTGGGCATTACTCAATGACTCGATGACTCCAAGTTTTAGGATTTCAAAGGTAAACTTCGTACATGGTGGTTAGGTCCTTATGAAATTGAAAAAGTTTTTGACAATGGTGTGGTTAAGTTGAAAACCACTGATGACTTCACTCGAGGCTTAATGGTTAATGGACACCACTTAAAGTTGTATCGCAAACCACTTTCAAAAACATATTTTATTCAACAGGTTATCAAGCAAGAAGAGCTGCAGTTCATTGAAGAGTTGCATTCTTTTGTTGCTCATTGACCTATTTCTTTAGCTCTCCATAATAAAAAATAAAAAATAAAAAAAGTAAAATATATTTTGCAGTGAAAACCTTCATCGGAACTGCAAAACCAAGGATGCAAATGAAAACTAGATTTTTAGCTTTATATCCTTGCAGAATAATTCCATTTGTGCAAACTTCTTTTGGAGGTGTAGACATGGGTGAGTGCCTTCCCGAGAGTTTAGGAAGGAAGGAATTGACAAACTTAACTGTAAGACATGGTATGAACTTACACTGTTCAGCCCCTGACGGGTAGATTGCTATAGATGTCTAATCCAGATGAGTTAACCAGTCTATATGGGTAATTGCTAGACGTGTAGGTCTAGACGGGTGGTGAGCTAGATAGGTGGCTCTAGACGGGTAGGATCCTAGATGGGTATGCTCAGACGGGTAGGATCCTATACGGGTTCCCTCATACATGTAGCTCCGGTCAGACGGGTAGCTGTAAGTCCATACGGGTTGAGCGCCAAATGGGTAGTTCATAGTCCTAGAGGGGTGGTACGATGGCCAAGGCCTAGATGGATAGGACTAGACGTGTGTCGGCTAGGCCTAGACGGGTTTTGCAACTTGTGTTCTTGTACTTCATCCTGTGAACTGATTCCCGATCGCTCCTTCCTGCAACTCTGCACAACACAAACACAACACCAGTCTGCTCCTAATCTACTCCATGACATGCATCAATCAGATACCTGTAACACAGACAATGCAATCACACAAAAATCCACACAACGCTAGAACAATATGCTTGCAGTATTGATTCACAATGGATAATCGCTCATTGATAATGGATCATCAATCATGAATGTACAAAAATGAGTAGGGGGAGTGTTTATGGGGCAATCCTGGGTGGCTACTGCAACCAACCAGGCTCAACTGTCCCAACCGTCCCTACGTTACTGCTTTAAGACTAATCAGTCTTAAAGCATAACAAACCAGTCCCAGATTGATTAACAAGTCTGGCTTAACAACTAGTCTCAGACTAGTTCACAAATCTAGCTTAACTAATTATGGTGGCTGAATCTGTCTTTTTGTGCCACGATATTAATCAGTCTGTATTACATTATGATGGTTGATTTTACATTGCAAAAACATTACATTATCAAAATTGCTATCAATCTGTAAACATTTTGTCAAACAATTCGGGATGTCATTTCTTCTTCGAACTATTGTCTACATCTATCCTCCCCTTTGAAGTAGTCGATGTCCTCAGCGACTTTTTGCGTTGTCCTGTTGGGGTCTCAGCATCTTTTGGTTCGGTAGCCTGAAGTGCTTCCAATTCTTGTACTCGGAGCTTGAAAGCTTCACGTTCATCATGAACTCGCTTGGCATAAGTGAAATACTTGTTGGCTCGTGTTTCCATTTCCTGGAGTTCAGACAACAACTCGGATTCCCGTTGAATGAAAATCTCCTTCATTTGCTATGTTGTCAAGGTTGAGGAAGATGGCTCCCTTTGTGCAAGTTTTGTCTTGAGAGCTTCTTCGCATTGCTATGATTGAAGTAATTCACTACGCAACGCCTCCCGTTCCTTTTGCCAAGCCTCCTCACTTTGGCTCTTCTGGGCCACTAATGCTGCATTCTGTTTTACCAACAATTCCTTAGCCTCTTTTTGATGCAACATTTCTGCCTCTATGTTTATGATCATCTGTTCTCTATCCCTGAGTTGATTGCTAAGGTCCAACAATTGTTGTTTCTCCCGAATATGCTTCAAAGCGTCTTCCAACTGAGTGACTCTTCTGCAAAGTGTCGATCTTTTTCCTATAGTTTTGCCCTTGTCAATTGCAAATATTTATCCAGATGCTTCCTAGCCAGATTCAAATGCTTGATCCCCTCAGCTAGCCAACACAAAAAGTGGGCTATAAAGATAATCTGACTATAGATAGGCATCAATTCGGGTACTAACTCCACCTGTGGCCTTTGTTCTTCGATGTGCTGGGGAGGGGGATTACGACCATGGCCGAGGAAATAAACCTGTGTTGGCTCCAAGTAGAGGGTAGGTGTCTTCATTGGCAGTTTCTCAACTCCTTCCATGGTTTGCAAGTATTTGGTAGGTAGGGTCCATGGCTGCGCCTTAGACGTCTAACTTCTCAGACGTCTCAACCTACCACACTTTTATCTCCTTCAAATGTCTCATCTTGCCAAACATTTGTCTCCTTTAGACGTCTAATTTCGCAAACGTCTCACCATGCTAGACGTCTAGTGTCTCAAACGTCTCACCTGCCAGATGTCTAATTTCTCCAGATGTCTCGATCTACCAGACGTATCTTTCAAACGTCGTACAGGTGCATTTGCTGGACGAGTAGTAGCTTCGGACGGGTGCACTATCAGACGGGTTCCCTAGACGTCATTCCATAGACGACATCTTTAGATGTCTTAGATTTGGGGACGTCATAGCCAAGACAGGTGCGCACAACTTCCTTTTTTGCTCGCTTTTCGTTTGCTTGCGAATCGGAGATGGGATTGCTGCACTTGCACAAAAAATTTGTAAAATTCCCCACAAAGCGTACGACTGCCAGTCAAAAATGGCGTCTAGCTTCGTTTTGAACAAGTCGTGGTGCGTCGGCAACCCTATCTCGGCTCCAAATCCTCTGCACTTCTCTTGCTTTCCACTTGCAATTGCTCACGACAGAATGAGCGTTTCATCCTAGCGCCTCCAATTTATAGACGTTTTGCCGCCCTGATAACTACCTGTTTAACTGCCACTTATCACCCTATCGTCTGCATGCGCGCCACCTCGCCAGTTTGCATGCACAAGACGTCTAGCGTCTTTTTCTTATTTTGTCTTTTTCCCTTGTTTTTGTCTTTTTCTATTTTTCTTTTTCTTTTTATTTTATTTTATTATTTTTTCAAAACTGCGCTTTTTCCTTTAACGTCGTCGGGTGAAGCGCATGGCAATGCCAATGCGTACTTCCAAAGTATCCGACGCGTTATCCTCTTGGTGATGGCTACCAGTTCCGTAACTGCTAAAATCATCGCCGTCCTCCTGTGCTTCAGCTTGTTGACGATTCTCGCGATTGCCATGGCTGCGGGGGTTTCCATCTGAGGTTGTTCCTCACGTCTTACAGTTCCGCGTCTGATGATACGCCAATCTGGCCTCTCGTCTTCTCGAGGACGGCTTCTGCCTTCTTCTGATTGACGACATGTCCTCTGCCCAACCGTCTGGTAATTTACAGCTTGACGTCTACTTCTATTGACGTCATCTTGACGTGTGCGGGTGTCTTCCAGACGGGTTGTATTAGCTACAAGACGGGTTCTGCCGGTGCCTAGACGTGTTGACTCATCGTCCAGACGGGTAGGCTCATCCTCGAGATGGATTCGCTCGGTCCTTCCATCATTTTGTTGGATTATTATGCAGTCGTCAAGATAATGGAACACAACCCCTTGCTCTTGACGGTTAGTCGTCCTACTACTGGGATGATGACTTCCCCTTTGTCCAATATTTCGATAGATCCTTCCTGCCCCTTGGCCTCTGCCTTGAAGTCTATCGATCTGTCGGCGGACTGTTGCCCATCCTTGGTCTATCTGATTTTGATTGAGATCCCTACTTCGGGTCCCATGTCTTCCTTGAGTCTACGCAACTCGTCCTCTTCCCCTTGCCAATTGAATATCCCTAATGTTGGGCTGTCGCACTCCCAGCTGCCCGAGATTCGATCGATCCCTCTGTCATTCTTGACGACGTCTTCGGTTCCTACGAGCTCGTTGAGGTAGACCCAAGGGTCTATCCTCAAGAACATGTAGTGATGGGTTGACTTGGACTATGTCCACAGATGGTCCTTGCGGCCCAATCCGCGGACTAGTCGACCTAGGGGTAGCAGGAGGGGAATTTCTTCCTCTCGGGCTACCGGGATGGAGGCCAACCACACTCCTCCCTTGGTCAGGCAAGCTTGGGTTACCCAGTAGTCCTGACGAACTTCCTGGATTCCCCATGTTACCTCTGTTTCGGGCTTGGTTTATAAGTTCTGCTCGTGAACTTGGTTCCGCATGTGCTTGATTTCCAGGTGTCAGTTGGTGCAGGATTCTTAGCCTCCTATCTGCCCTTATCAATCGTCGTCGCCACCTCGCTTCTTCAAAGCGTCTCTGAGGTGCACATTGAGCTAAGGCCTCTTGGTACTGATCTGAGAAGGCCGAATCCGTGCTTGAATCATTTCCTTCTCCTGCAGTGCTCATTGGCCAATTCGAGGTTTCCTGAACCCTTCGTTGCATTCGCCTGACTTCTCGTTGATGGCGTCGTAAGTCCATTGCAGCCAACCGATATACTGCCACCTCTCGGCGTTCAGTCGGTCGTTGCATGGCTTCTTCAAATGGCGTCCTTCGCCAACGGGGGGTTGCACCTTCACCCTCTGAAGAATTACGCATTCCTCCGTTCTCATCTTGTGATTCCTCGTCTTCGATTACCTGTGTCGTTTCGAGGAACCGAACTCCTGCCTGTCGGCTTCGGATCTCGTCCCGTTGTCTTCGTCGGTCCGGGTTGGGACTTGGGTAGGGTATATTGGGATCTCGAGGCAGATTCTCATCACTGCTTGAATCAACCAGCCGCTTTCCCTTCATTGGCCGTGTTGGTACTTCTCGAATATCCCTCCATAGTATTTCAGCAATTTGTTCCCTACTAACTTGATATTCATTATTGGCAGCTAGATGCTGATATGGTTCCCTCATCCCTGCTTGCTCTGGCGATCTTTGTCGTATCGGAGAATGTCTTATTGATGGTGAGGCGGTTCTGGAAGAATCTTCTGTGTTCAGGAGGATTCGTAATGTGGCTGGAGATGAGTTACTAGAGTCCGAGGAAAATGCATTATTTCCCAAGGGCTCTTCAGTATTGGGCTCAATATTATCGCTTAGTTCTTCGCATTGTCTTTGCTCTGGCAGTCTTCTATTCCCCTGCCTCCTAGAGCGTCGCAAGCTGCTTGCTAATGGCGCTGAAGTATTTGAAGCCAAGGAGAATAGGTTGCTTTCCGAAGAGGCTCCCTCATTGCCATCCGCGCTTCCTCTTAACTCTGCTTGCTCTCGTTCAGCCCATTCAGCTCTTCGTGCATCTTGTCGTTCCTGCATTCGCTGCATGGTTTCATCCAACTCTTGAATCACTTGTTCTCGCAATCGCACATTATACTGCCTTAGAGTTTCATACTCCTGCAACCTTTGCGTTTCCCAAGCCATCTGTTGCAGAACTCGAGATCCTTGACCTTCGTCATCTTCCACTTCTGGAATCTGTTCTTGTAAAGCGATAGCCGGCAGGGTTTGGAGTCGCTCCTCTGCTTCGCTATTTGGAAATCGAACATGGACTTGTAATCATCTCTGCTCTCCCTCTCGAGGTTCTAACTCCCTCTGCTCGATTACCGGTTCGCCTTCTACGCCAAATAGCCAGTCCAGGTTTGTTGGTTCATCCTCTCGAATGACGTTACTCGGCTCCCCGTGTTCATAGGATCGTATACCTGGTCGAGCTTCGTCTATGGCCTTTCCAGAAGTGTCGCTTGAGGTTTCTAAGTTAATCATGTTCACTTGAGCTTGTGCCTTATACACCTTTAACTTAGAACCATTCACCAGGTCAGGGCAACTTGTCCCATCCAACTTTTTTAATCGGACAACTCCATTGTCCAATACCTCTTCCACTTGGAAGGGTCCAAGCCATAGGGTTTTCAACTTCCCTGGCTTAATCTCTCTTTTCCCATTGTACTTGAGCACTAATTCACCAACCTTCAAATTCATCTTTCGGAGATGTTTGTCATGCCAATACTTCCGTCGTTGCTGAGCAATCTTCGTTGCCCACTGTGCCATCACCCTTTTCTCGCCTAGTTGTACCAATGTTGCGAGTCTCTCCTCCATACTGTCTTCATCATTCAGGCGGGTTTCGACGGCTACCCTCAAACTTGGTACCAGAAATTCCATAGGTACTACCGCCTCCTGCCCATACATTAATTGAAAGGGTGTGTGGTTCGTGGTTGGTTTGAAGGTGGTCTTGTATGCCCACAGAACCGCTAGCAAGCGCTCCTCCCAGTCTGCTCCTTCGACTCCACATGTTTTATACATAATGGAAACCAAGACCTTATTTGTCGCCTCCGCCTGCCCATTTGCCTTGGGATAATACGGACTTGACAAGGAATGGAAGATCTTGAATTCCTTCGTCAGATTCTGGATGATTTCATTAACGAAATGGCCTCCCCTGTCACTTGTCAATTGAAGAGGTATGCCGAACCGTGTGATAACCTGCTCATACAAAAAGCGAGTCGTGCTCCTTGCAGAATTATCTGGTAAGGCCCTTGCTTCGACCCATTTCGTTAGGTACTCCGTCGCGACTACGATATACCTGCACTTCCTCTTCTGGCTGGTTCGTAGTGGACCCACAAAATCCAAACCCCATCTCTCAAAGAGTTCTTGAGGTTGCGATGGATGCAATGGCATGAAGTCCCGTTTCAACGGCTTCCTCGTTCTTTGACACGTATCACATGCCTTAACATAGTTCTTGGCATCGTGATAAAGGGTAGGCCACCATAGACCCGCCAACAACACTTTTCTAGTTGTTGCGTCTGGTCCCATATGGCCTCCGACCAATCCCTCGTGTGCCTCCTTCAGGGTCTGTTGCACTTCATCTTCCATCACGCATCTTCGCAGAATGTGGTCCTCCCCCATCTTGTATAGCAAACCTGCAATCAAGGTAAAGGGTGTCGCTTTCGTAATCACCTTCCGTTGCTCAGTCGTCGTCATCTCCTTTGGCAGCTCTCTTGTCGATAAATATTCCCCTATATGTTTATACCATGCGGGTATCACACTTATCATGAATAATTGTGCATCAGGGAATTCATCCAGTATTCCTCCTTCTGCAGGTTCTCCTGAGCGAATCCTCGATAGTTGGTCCACTATTACGTGCTTCTTCCCTGGTCTTACTACCACTCGAAACACGAACTCCTGTAGAGTGATGAGCCATCTACTCACTCGTCCATAGATCGTTGGTTTGTTAATCAGGTACAACAACGCCTGATGATCTACATAGAAAGCAAAAGGGTTAGCCAATAAATAGTGTCGGTACTTTTGTACTGCGTACACCATCCCTAGTGCTTCGCGCTCTGTTGTACTGTAGTTCTTCTCGGCTCGAGACAATAACCGACTTGCGAAGTATATGGGCTGATCCAACCCAAATTGGCCTTCCTGAGCCAATGCACAACCAATGGCGAAGTTTGAGGCATCTACGTGCACATGGAATTCCTTCTCCCAGTCTGGATAAACTAGGATAGGTGCCTTCACCAAGTGCGCTTTTAAGCCCTCAAAAGCTTCCTGGTGCTCCTCTGCCCACTGGAAAGGAACACCCTTGCGCGTAAGAGCGTCTAGCGGATGAGAAGTTTGTGCGTAATTCCGGATAAACCTTCTATAGTATCCCACTGTTCCTAAGAAGGTTTTCACTGAACTCACGTCGTGTGGTTCTTCCATCAGCAGTATGACTCGTATCTTGTCTGGATCGGGCTTCAAACCCTCTTGGCATACGATATGCCCTAGCAGCTTCCCATATGGTACCATCAAGACACATTTGCTGGGGTTTAGGGATATCCGAGCTTTCCTACACAAGCTCATGCATTCATCCAACGCCTTCAAATGTTCTTGTGTCCTGCCATACAACGACCAATCGTCTAGGAAGGCTTTGAAATTGCCTGTGGACATCTTGTCGAAGATGTATAAGATGATTCGTTGGAATGTAGCCGGTGCATTGCACAATCCAAACGACATGCGGTTATAAGCATATATCCCGTTTTCTACTACAAAGGTGGTCTTCAGCTTATCTTCCTCCGCAATACTGATCTGGTTGTATCCTGAGAATCCATCCAAAAACGAATAGATCTCGTGGCCCGCTACTTCTTCCAGGATGGAGTCTGTGAATGGGATCGGGAAGGGATCCTTTATAGTTACGGCATTGAGGCTTCGGAAGTCCACACAAATCCGAATTTTGTTTGCCTCCCTCTTCAAGGTGATCACAATCGGTGACACCCATTCACTTGTCGTAACTTTAAAGATGATGCCTGCATCTAGCATCTTCTCGATTTCAGCATTCACCAGAGCTGCGTATTTGGGATTCATCCTGTATGGTCGCCTCCTCACTGGTTGTGCGCCTTCAATCAAAGGAATCTTGTGTACACAGAGTTCTGGTGGAACTCCCTTCAGGTCCTTGTATGTCCAAGTGAAGACATCCTTATATTCAAGAAAGATTTTGAATGTCGTCGCTTTTAGTACTGGATCCCAATCGTCTCCACACTTGATCATCTTTTCCTCGCCATCTTCTCCCAAGTTCACCTGAATCATTCTAGGTCCTTCGTATTTAATGGACTCAGGTTCGTTCACCGCCTTTAGAACATCAATGGGGTGAGCTGGTTTGTCCTCAATGACTGCATCCCCCATCGTATATTCTACAAAGTTTTTGGGAAATGTCCATTTTTCTCGTTCCTTATCCTTCTCTGTTGTTGTCTGCTTCTTACTACTTTCGTCCTTTTCCGGTTCCTTCTTCTCATCCTCTTGGACTTCGTCTCCTGCATTAATGCAAAAACACTGGGGAGGAAATATTTCATAGTCTTCTAACTGCCAGTGGAGTAAGCCTTTATCTTCGTTGTGCTCATCCTCCGTGCATTCTTCCAAGTGCAACACCCCTTCCTCGTCTGGTTCATATCCTGATTCTGCATCTGAGGAAGAATTTCCTGAGTCATCCGAAGTTGCAATTTCTTGGCTTACTGCCTGGTTCTTTAGATTAATCAAGTACTTGTGCTGGCCTTTCTTGAAGGTCAGATGCTCCTTCTCCCAATTGTGGTTTACTTTCGCCATTCGTAACCACCCACGTCCCAACAATGCATCATATGCTGGTTTTTGCATAGCAATTATAACGAAATCCAATAGAAAATCTTGTTCCGCTATACGTACTTTTTGGCTCATTAATACGCCTATTGTCTCGATGTCGTATTGATCAGCTCCATATAGTTTGAAGTTTGGAGATCTCAGTGCGGGTTGGCCAATACTCCGCCACGTTCTTTCTGGCATCACATTCACGCTTGATCCTCCATCAACGATTACCTGATTCAACTTATGGTCCAATATCTCCATGTGAACCAAAGTTGGCTTCTTCCCTGCCTCGATCATAAGTATCGTTGGATCAATGAATTGACCTTGCTTGATGTTAGCTACCTGTCGGGTTTCTGCTTTCCTCTTTGTTTTCATTACTTCCCCAACCGTAGCATATAATTTTGGTACTATATTGAATAGACTTGCTACTTTCACTTCCACCGTCGTATTTAGTACCTGTGTCACCAAGCCTTCTACTGATGCTTGCTTATCAGTTGTGATCTCCACCTTCTTTAGAGCTTTCTCCAGAACTAGTCTTTCCTGTTTTTCTTTATCTAGTTCTGTCCTTATCAATTCTTGAGCTTCCTGCCATCGCTCTTTCTCCTTGGCAGGATTTGGATATTGTTCTATCTTCCTAGCTTGTGCTCTTGTTACTGCTAGGACTTCATCTTCCTTTTCTACTACTGTACTCACTTCGCCTATGTCAATCCAATTGACATTCTGCGTGCCACTCGAACTCGCCTTATTTGGGCAATTGGCCTCCTTGTGGTTCCCTGGTCCACACCACCTACACATTTGGGTAGCATTGCTACCACCAGTATTGCCTGTATTCTGAGGCTTGGGGCAATTCTTCGCAAAGTGGCCCCATTCTTGGCAATTCCGACACTGGATGATTGGTCTCCCTTCAGAGTCATATTGCAATCGACTTTGCCCTCCTTGTCTTCCACCTCGATGGTTGTTCCTGTATCCGCCGCTTGTTGCACCTTGTCCATTCCTTGAAGTATCTGGTTGATCTCCTTGCTGGACTGTCAAGGTCTGGTGCCTTGCTCCCTTCAAGTTAAATGGGCAATCCGCTACTGGGTGTCCGGCGATATCACATATATTGCAATACACGTTCTTTGGGCAATTGATATTTGTATGTCCTTCCATTTTACAGTCGGAACACCAAATATCTTTTCTATCTTTCCGCCCTTCTCCTTTGACTTCTTTTATGATTTTATCAAATTCCTTTCGAAAGGAGTGTATTGCACTTTGGACTTTATCCTCTGCATCACTATCGGAATCCTCGCGCCTTGGCTGTCCTCCGATCCCTGCAGCTGTTTGCTTGGCTTCACTTTTGAAGTTCTTTGCTTTCTCAAGAGCTTCTGCATACGTGGAAGCTGGTACTGCCTTCATTTTCTTTCGGTATTTATGCAGTAATCCATCCAAAAACCAGCGTTTTACCATTCCATCGGCAGGTGGCATCTCCATTTTGTCTGTCAACTGTTTCAATCTCCTGTTATAACTTTTAACATCCTCATCTGGTTTTTGCTTTGTTGCGAAGATTTCAGTAATAATCTCCGTATCATCCCTCAATGGTCGGAATTCTTCTATAAATGCTTCTTTCAAGGGGGTCCATTGTGTGAATGGTTGCGTATTCTGTCGTTTCAGATACCAATCCATAGCCATTCCTCGCAAGGTGGCCGGAAACAATTGCAACCACTCCGTATCTTGCGTTACCCCATTTGCTCCCCAAATGGTTATGCAAGTTCCTATATGACGTGTCGGGTCTTCTTTTCCTTCCCCGGTGAAGGGTGGGCATTTTTGTTTGCCCGCTCGGTTAGCAACGTTCGCCATTGGGACTGTCCCACTAGGCGGACTTCTTGGTGGTGATCGGGGTGGAGTTCTATCTGACTCCCTTTCTGCTGTTGATGGTGCGAAATTTGGATCAAATAGCCTTCTTCCTGGCTCTCGTGAGCCTCTACTTCGCGACCTCCTTCACGAGTAAACGAGATGTGGTTCTGGTCTTCCTCCCCACGAACCTACGCGTGGTTGCTGCGGTACAAAACCTCCTTCTGTATCCGCCAGCCAACTCCTCTCCGTTGGTTCAGGTGTTACCGTCCACTCCTCGTTCCCTATGATAGGCACTTCCTCCGCTATTTGCTCTTCGCCTTCTGCTATCACCAACAATGTCTCTACTCTCGGATTCTCGTCTTCTGCGGGGTTCCACACTCTTTCCACTTCGGGTTGTGAAACTTCGTCTTGATTGTGTGTCCTTTGATTCGCCAGTCATGCACTTCGTCTCAGTGGTATCGTGCTCCTTCCTCTTGTACCTTGTGTCCTAGAATTTTCATCACTACTTGATTCCTCCAGCTATCCTCCATTCCTTGGCTGTTCGGGTACTTCTCTAACATCCCTCCACAAAATGGCAGCTGCTTGTTCTCTGCTTATCTGATGTTCTGTAATATCAACAAGGCCTTGATGTGGTTCCCTTATCCCATCTTGTTCCGACAATCTCATGGTCCGTTGTCTTCGAAAACGTCTTGTTAATGGTGAAGTAGTGCTTGAGGAATATTTGGTATTTAGGAGAATCTCAATGTTGTTGGAGATGAGCTATTGGAATCTGAGGACACATTGTTTCTCGAGGGTTCTTCTGGATTACCTCCTAGACCTCCTCTCAGTTTTCTATGTTGCCTCTCTAGTCCTTGTTTCGACAGTCTTCTATTCCTTTGCCTTCTGGAATGTCTTAGGTGAATTACCCATGGTGTTGAGAGTGAATTGTTTGAAGCCATGGAGAATAAGCTACTTTTTGAAGAATTGCCATCAGCACATCCTTGAAATTCCTCTCGCTGCCTTTTCGCCCATTCGGCTCTTCGTGCTTCTTGCCATTCATGCATCTGTTGCATGGTTTCGTCCAACTCCTGAATCACTTGTTCTCGCAATTGCGCATTGTACCCCCTTAGGGTTTCATACTCCTCTTGTAGTCTCTGCGTCTCCCAAGCCATTTGTTGCAGAACTCTTGATCCTTGATCTCCCTCTTCTTCCATTTCTGACACTTGTTCATGTGATGCAACATTTGTGAGGGTTCGAAGTCGTTCTTTTGTTTCACTATTTGAAAATCAAACATGGACTTGTAATCGCCTTTGCTCTCCTTTGCGTGGTTCTAACTCCCTCTGCTTGATCACAGGTTCGCCTTCCGCTCCAAATAACCATTCTGTAATGACCTAATTCTGAAAAATTACCAAACCCTAACAATATTGCAATATTTCTCCCAAATAAAATAACATCTATTTAAAATATAAATTCTGATCTATAATTTAGAATTACAAAATTACTCAAGACTTTGCCATAAAACACCAACAACACAATTTTGCATTAAATCTGAGATGCAAAGACAATTACATAAACAATTATGAGAGTAATCACATGAAACAACTCACAAAACACCAAATCAGATTGCTACTGCTGAAGAAAATGCCCCAGATGGGATGTTGGGGTCTAGAATCACCACAATGATGAATTTAACATCTAAACTCTGCTGATCTGCTACCAGAAAGGGAACGTTGGAGTCTAGGAGTGCAAGATTGCTAATTCTGATCTCCAAATTCTGAAGAACTCCCCTTAGAATGAGGATGTCAACCTCATAAAGTCTGCCAATGGGTCCTCAAACCTGACGTCAACCTTATTTCTTCCTCTAAACACTGAAACCACCTCTCAAAGATGCAACGTCCACCCCGTAATGCTGAAATCAGATTCTAGGAGTGGGACGTGGATCTTGATATGCTGCCAATACTGCCAATACCGCCAATGATGCTCAAAACAGGGACGCCTGCCTCCCTAGGGCAAGATGTGCTCACAATGCTGCCAAATTGCTAATGAGACTTAAGGGGTTTCGTCCTTAGTCTCTGATCCAAGAGGGTTTCCGTCCTCAGGGATTAACTCCTGTAGGTTTTCGTCCATAAGAGTTGTTCTCTCATAGGGTTTCGTCCTCAAGAGAAAATGGTATTAGCTTTTCAGCCAAATACACAAAGTAGAAGAGAAATAATTAATCCAACACATCTCAAATGAGCCCCCGACTCCTCCTTATATAGATATTCTTCTAATTTGCCGTTGAGGTGGCACCCTTATTATTTTAATAATAAAGTCACATTACCCTTATATCTCTCCTTTATTATTTTGGTATTTTCTTTTATTCTTTTATTAATCTAACTCCACACAAAACACTTCTACACCATACCTAGGCCAAAACACCCATCAAACTCAAATCTCCACACCACACTTATGTACAAAGCACATTACGAAAAATAGGAACATTACAATACATCCCCTCCCAAGATTGCTTGTCCTCAAGCAATCGAATATATATGTAAATCAAAGCCATAATCAACACTGATTCCGGAATCCCAAACTAAACTCATCAAAGATTTACTATGATGACATAGTGCCAACCAAATAGTGAATGTTGTGAACCAAAATTGTTTTCTGTTTTGCTTATCCAACCTCATGTATGCTGCAATCCCTGTAGTCCATATCACTTTTGATTTAACATGGTTATCAATCACATCAAACTCTGTTTTTAATTCAGTCCCCTTAATTGCAACAGTAGGAACAACTATCAACGTAGGAGTATACTCATCCCATACATCATAAAATTCTGTAGCCAACACACTGTTCGCTGCCACTCAATTACCCTTACCATAAGTGTCAAAAGGTGAAGAATATGGCTGTCTAAATATTGAATATCCATTAGCCAACAAATCAGTCCTTAAAACTGTGAAAACAGTCTTATTTATGTCCATATTGGGATATCTAGGAACAACAGTAAGTACATTTCCATATGCAGCCCTTAAATCTTGCTTTGGAGCTCCCAATATGTTTTCAATACGTACAATATCACTTCCCAACTGTTTGTTTCTGTTCACACTATGTAAACAGTCCATAATACCTGTGTTATGTTGCTCATGTTGTTGGAGTAACAGCTCTTTTGATTCCTTTTCATACCACTGCCCCAATTCAAAACTGTTCATGCTTTCCCCTGTAACAACCCACCCTATTCTGGATTGTTTCCTATCTATTTTGACTAGTAAACAAAAACACAAATTTTTGCTCTTTTTATTCAAATATATGCTCTTTTTTTTTAGGTATTTTTATGGGATTTAAATATACAGTATACTGCTGAAAGAAAGCTTCACAAACTGGAAGGACTTAATTGCAAGGGAAATTACAATGATGAACAGCACTGAAAATACCCGATTTTCCTCAAGTCTGAAAACAAATCGCAGCAATCCACATTCTGGAAATAGTTTGTGAATAGTGCCATGAATAGTAATTTGCTACAGTGCCACGTGAATAGTAATTTGCTACAGTGCTGCATGAATAGTAAACTGCTACAGTACCTGTTGGTTACGAATCTGCCATGAGGAAAGGATTTTTGGTTAATGCGCCCAGATTCGCCCACCAGCATGAAAGGCCGGAAGGAAGAGATGCCTTCCGAGCCAATCTCCGGAGAAGGCCGGCTCCTTTTGGGGGGCTTGATTTAAGCTAAAGGGAGCAGGAAAGAAATAAATGAACGGAAAGAGACAAATGTACAGAAAGAGATACAAATATGTCCAAAGGTTGGTGGGGGGGAACTAACGATGCGGGAACACACCAATCACCGCTACTTACGCATACAAACACGAGCATGACAAGGAGCTGCAAAACCTAGGCGTACTTCCGATACACCAGCAGCGTATGCACGGCTTCAATAGCTCCCTAGCAAACATTCCCTACAAGGAACTAACGGCGAGGGATCGTATCAATCACCGGATACGTACAGCGACGGGGGTAGAAAGTAAACCTAGAGATGTCAGAGCCGGGTATATGTGTTAGGTAGAGAGTTTAACCGCACGGCTTCAATGGCTCCCTAGCAAACATTCCCTACAAGGAACTAACGGCGAGGGATCGCATCAATCACCGGATACGGGCCGACAACGTCACACATAGCGATGGAGCTGCTACCAAATTTATTATGAATGCTTTAAATAATGAAGTACGAGAAGGTGCTTTAAACAAGCAATGCTAGAGGAACCCGATCGCCAAATGCCAAAGTGAATCAACGAGCGGCGACACGGGTGGGCCTAAGGCATATAATGAAAGACGACATAAAAGAATAAAGACGGTAGAAACGAGAACCGGGCATACTGATTGTATTCATAAGCGGAAGCACGGTTACGGTAAGCACGGTGGTTCCCTAACAAACATTCCCCTTCCACCCTTTACAATGAATTTCGAGATGGGCTTTTATAGCCCGAGTCCCACCGATTACATTAATGGGCACGAGTCCCAGTCAAACATGAGTGCGACGAAGCGGCGAAAGAGCTGCAAATGCTGACCTTTTGTCGGATCGAGGTGTACCCGCGACATGGTCTTCTGGAAGGCTGGACGGCTACGTGGCGGAGTCTTTGGGTAAATCTTCAAGTCGGCGAGGCTTGCTAGTAGGCTGGAGCGGTGAAACCTCGGATCAGCTTTGAATGAGGCTATTAGCGCAGGCGGTGCGGGCAGCCCATGCTTATCCCTTTTGGTCGGCGGTCTTGGTTCAAATCCCGAAGGCTGGACACTTGTCGATGATGGGTTATCTTTGTGTGACACATGCACCTTAGAGGCGATCTATCCATCTTTGCTTGGGATCGGGGCTCCTTGGGATGCGTGCAGAAATCGGTGCGGTCGGGGAGGGCCTTCAAGCCTTGGTCAAATTCCGGGTTTGTTCCCCTACGTACACTGTCAAGGGCGCATTCCGGCTCCGTTGAGAAGTCGAGCTGCGCACGAGCGAACTCTTGGTGTCGCCGCCATATGGACCTGCTCCGGCATTTTATCTTTCTTCTGCATTGACCTGCCAGTCTGCCAGTGCAAGGTGCGCCCAGAAAGTGGGGCGAAGTCGGACTTCGCACAAAGCGAGGCGAAGTACGACCTCGCACCAAAGCGGGCGAAGTGCGAACTTCGCACCAGCACTTAGCCATTTTCGAGATAGACCTGGAAAGCTGGAAAATCAAGCTGGGAACTCCAAGGAAAAAGGGGGAGAGAAAGAGAATGGGAAAGAAAAGGAAAGGGAGAGAAGGAAGAAAAACGGAAGGAGGAAAAGAAGAAGCGACATTGTTACAAAACAATATTGAAGACATTGCACCCCGTGCAAAATGTGACAACATTTATGGCGGCTCGCGGGGTGTCGAGCTCGCCTCGGTGCAAAGAATCCATGCCTTCATCCATTGGGTGGAGAGGAACTTGCCTCCCCTGCCTTTTCTTGCTCTAGCTGTTCTCCTTGCGGCAAGCTGTTCTTGATTCATCTTTGTCGGTTGCCTCATCGGTATCTCCTTACGAAAGGTCTCCATTTCCTGCACGCCTCGCAGATGCGAGTGTACGCCTCTTGGGCTGAGCGCCAGGCTTCCGCTTCGAATGGCTTGCGGTCGGCTATGTCTTCTAATGCTCCGTGAAAACGGCGACCGCGTGCGGGTCGATGGTGAGGTATCTTTTCTCTAACTCCCGAAAATAGGAGCGGATCCTGGAATATCTGGACACCATCGAGTGACATTGTCTTGAATTGGCTCGGTCCGGCTATCAATTTCAGGTGTGTCTGCTTCAAAGGACTGCCAATTCTTCTTTACCCGATCTAGGGTGAGGAGCTCGCCATTCTCAACAAAACCTGGACACCCAAGTTCCGAAAGAGCGTGAAAGGGGGCAGACGGATATCTCTTTCATGTCCGAATGCGTCAAGCATTCGTGCAGCCCTCTCACCTCTTCAACTTTTACTGAAATATTTGTGCAAGGTCACCCTTGCACCTGCCCATTCTGCGGCGAATGAGGACACGGGGGAAAAAAGGACGCCGTCGCGCTCGCGCTCTCGAAGGTTTATCGCCGAGGTCCGGCCATTGCTTTGCACGGCGCTCGGCCTCCTCTACCACGGGCTTTCCACAGGCGAAACTTCTTGAATCCTGGATGCGAAGTCCGGGACCGCCATCGCCTTAAAGGTATGGGGCTTGCATTCCCTCGGCAAACCAGCCCTCATTTCCTTAACTTTTGTCTTTGAAAAGACAGCCGCTTGAGATGTTTTCTCTGCAAGCTGCGACTGTGCCTGCTTCAAAGACTCCTGGAGCTGAGAAATCTGCTCCGAGGCTGCTTTCTTTTCGGTTGCGGCTTTTTCTTTGAGAAGCGGCCAGTGGGCTTTGAATTCATCTGTTTCTCGCCGCGCCGCTTCCGGTGCTCGGTGGACCTAGATAGGTCCTCTTCAAGTTGCCTTACTTTGTCTGCAGCGCGAAAGTTCTTCTGCTCCTCCAGGACTCTTGACAAAGAGATTGTCGACTTTGCGCATGATCGTACGAATCTCATCTTGTTTATCAATGTCGTCAAAGCTTTTCTCCTTTGTATGGAGCACGTAGTCCGCCTTAGTCATTTCTCGGAGAGGCTTCTTCACTATTGGGATTATTTTCTCCGTTGTAATCACTCTCCTTCCGAAATCATACTTTGCGCGTTTTGCCCGGGCGGCTATCTCTTCATGTCTCCTCCGCTTCAGGTCTTGGCGGAAAGAGAGAGAATACTCTACGGCTCTCGTTGCCAGGGGCAAGTCATCTGAGTTCTGGAGGTCGTCCATAAAATCTGGTTCCCCCAGCCTAGGGATCTGCTGAGACGTCTCTCCTGCGGGAATGGGATCAGGAGGAACCGGACAGACTTTGGAAGAATCGGTCGCTTGTGGGGGCGACCGGGAAATGGAAATGGGAGCGGGCGACATTGTGAGGGTTTGAAGCGGCTGAGGCGGAGGATGTGATGGTGAACGGACAGCCTCGGCCGCGACCTCGGGCGAAGGGTTTGGAGTTGTGCTCGAGAGAAGAGAGACGTTAGGGTTCGAGCAAGGCGAGTCGAAAGAATGGGGACCGCTAGAAGGACGCGGAGATGGGGAGGAGGATGTGGTCATGGCTCGCCCAGATTGAGCGGGGGCGAGTGGAAGTAGGGCCGGGTGAGACTAGAGAGACGGGGACAGCAAACGTACTGCGGGCTCCGCTCTGAGCCGATGCTCGGGTGAATGTCTTCGCTTCTTGTCTCGGCGGCCGGCTTGGGACTGCCCAAAGGAATTGCCTCTGCGGCGGCGGGACGCGAGCTGCGGCTCTGCGGCCGGCTGCTTGCACTATCGGGCTAGGTCGCTGATTTTCTCAACTCTCCTCCGCTTCTTCTCTTACGGAACAAGCTGTCGGATCGGGGGAAGGAGGCGAAGCGAGTGCGGCGAGCGCGATGCTCCCACGGTAAACTTGTGCCGGGGTTTGACTTGCGGAAGGTGCCGCGACCGGTGCGCTACTGCGGCGGTGGCGCTTTTCTTGCCTGAGGAAGTGCCTCGGGCGCTGCCTTGACTAACTTTTTCGCCTTTTCAGGCGCCGCCTTAGGAGCCACGAACTGCATTGGATCGGCCTGGGTACTTGCTGGGCCGGCGCTGGCAATTGCCGAAGTGTACAACTGTTTGGGAGGAGACCCACTTTTATAATCCTCAAAGGGGCCTCGGGGAACGTAACCTTGATATGCGAACGGCCGCCGGTGTCATGATCTTGGTCATAGAGAAGCGAGAAGTCGTCATCTACGGCCGGGTTTCTCCTTGTGGATTTATCGTCTTTGCGTGCGGCATCTCATTTTCCGGCATTCAATAATCTTTTCTTTAGACCGGTTAAGGCCTGCAATCTTGGACGAGAATTTTTTGAACCACTGGAGATGAGAAGTGATGGTCCGGGTTTCTCTTGGGGTCATATGTCACCTCCTCGCGGTAGAAATCCTGCCAAGGGGAGAAGCTTCCATTAATTCAATCTCCGAGTCAAGGTCCACATGGACCACGTCGCATCTATCTTCGGTTATGTTCCGGGGGCACAAATGTGCAAACTTTCCCCTTATCCCATGAGGGTCATACTTCCAGTGACTGCGGCAGCAAAACCAGGCCAATCCGGGACAGCGCTTGCTCTAGGTAGACATGTTGTCCTACCTCAGTAATCTCAACGTTGGCCCGGGAAAGAGGGTATTGGAAAATCTGTCCTCTTTTCTTCCCTAGGCCAAACTCTTCTTCCACATAGTCCATACGTCGGGCAACCTCCATCCCGAGCGGATGCTCCGAGCACCAATAGGGCAGCAAATAGGGTTTGCCCTTGAATCCGTGGATTCCGATCACAATCCCTACGTCGGTCTAAAACGTCCCCGAGCTTCTGGTTTATCAAAGCACTCGTCATTTCTCTCGGGGGACGGGGGATTTCACTTTCGGTGAAGGCGACATGACGAATCCCGAGAAAGTTGAAGTTGAACTTGTAGTAGGACCCTTTCCGGTATAAGTCATCCGTCCGGTTATAGACGGGTGGGGCTCTCCCTTCTCGTTAACCTTCTTCGAGGTTCGGGATCGGCATTTGGGGGTGCGAGATGGTACAAACAAAGCCGGACCGAACGGAGCCGAAACGAAAATTGGTTGGTCGCCTCTTCGAATCTTCAGCGGCTGGAATGAATGGCGTAAGCCGACCGGTCTGCCCGATCGAAAGAGATGGGGCGCTTTCCGCTCCATTGCGCCGCTGGTTCGTAAGATTCTCCACACGGGAGGCGTGCGCGGCGCCGGTGGTACGGGTGCACCGGCTCATCGGAGTCGCGGCCGAGGATCCATGCCAAGATGGTATATAGATACTTGCTATGAAATTTCGCCAAAGGCGTGGGGCCAGTCGGCCATTGTCCGGCTGGAAGCGGGGCGCTCAGCTCTGAATTGAGGAAATCCCTCATTCGCTTGGTGTGCGTGAAACGTCCCGCTTGTTCGCCCGAGGCTGATTTTTCGAGGATGGTGCCGGAGTCATACTCCGGCCACAGGGCGAAGGCGGCTGCCACGGTCTCCTGCGCGGTGCGAACAAGGGTTTGCCAACGGAGCTGCAGATTTGTCGGGAAGCTGGTTTATAATGTCTAACAATTAAGTCTATCAGCTCCGGGCATTGGTGGACGGGAGGGCACATGAATACGAAGAGATTTGATTTGTACGCCGCTCCAAAATGATGGGAGGGCGAAACTTTGTCGGCCCGACTCTCCACATTCGCTCGCAGTGAGTTAGGCTCATGGAAAACGAGCCGTCCACATATTCTGCCAGGTAATTCACCGGAGGTGGTGGGGATTGCCCACGCTGTACCTTCTTCGTCCGGGCCTTTGACTTTTTCTCTGGCGGAGGATCGCCTTTGAAAACTCTGGCCGCGGCAAATCCCCCAGTTGTTGCTTCCGTTGGGCTATGGCCGACACGGGCATTTTTCCCTTGTCCATCTCTCCGAGTCGGCAATAATGACGGGTTCGGTATCTGCAACAAATTTCGCTATCGGAGGAATAATTAGCTTTGTCGAGGAATAATCTCTGCAATACGGAATGTTGGCATGATTCGGCCCCCTTTTCTAGATAAAAACAGCGTCATTAATGCAACGCGGGAGGGGTAGGTCGGCTGAGTTAAAACCCTTGGTGGCCGCGCAGGAGAACGTTTAGGAAAAGACGCGCCCCGGCAGCCGTGCCTTGCTTCTTTAGTTGCATTTTTCCTTGAAAAACGCGCAATCATTAATTCAGCGTTGGGGACTGCACCATGGGCGACGTTGCTTGCCACCATTTGGGCTGCTTGCTCAAGACAAAACCTTTGGCGCGGAAACCCAGTTAAAACGATTACAAACGCGCCTTGGGCCCAACTGGGACTTTTTGAGTTTTTATTCATTTTATTGAATGCTGCCCCAAGCGCCGGAAAACTAGGCGCGGCCGGAGCTTCCGCCGAAGTTGGGCGCGGCCCGACCTCGCCGGCGAAGTCGGACTTCGCCGAATTTCGGGCGAAGTTCGACTCAGCGAAGCGCGTTGGAACCGTTCCATTTCGCTTTTTCTTGCTTGCCCAAGGTTTGGGCGCGGTGCAGAGTCTTTGCCGCCTTGGGGCCTTGAACACACATAACAACACCACTGCGACCTTTGGACTTTGAATAAAGCTGCGGTGCGACGTCGGGGGTTCGGACTTCGGCCGAAGCTTGGGCGCGAAGTACGAACTTCGCGCGAAGTTCGCACTTCGCACAAGCGTTGAGCGCAGCGCGCACTTCGCACGGGCGGCGAAGTCGGACTCGGCTGCGAAGTTCGCACTCGCACAAACTTTGCGCGCGGTGCGTGCTCGCACGAAGGGTTGCGCGATGCGGACTTTGGTGCGCTCGGTGTTTTCTCGGACAAACTTCGCAATTCGGTGGGCCGAAGTCGAGCTTATTGCGAAGTCGGGCTCGGCCAACACTTAGTCGATTTTTGCTCTTTTTTCTCCTTTCTTTCTCTGCATAGCCGAACTTCGCCCCTCCTGCGGGGCAACGACAGACTTCGCTGCGAAGTCTGTCTTTCTCTCCCATGCCGCATTTAAGCTCAAAGAAGGAAAAATAAACTGAATGCTAAAACCGGAAACTATACATGCGGGGAAAAATAAAAACACAAGGCAAAATTTTTACAAGGGCCACTCGGGCGCCTTCAACAACGATAAAGCTTCAAGTGGAACCCGTTGACGGGGATGGGGAGGAGCCGACCCTCCATATCCGAAAGTATGTAGGCATTGAGCGATTCACCGGGCAATCGATAAGGGCCCTCCCGAGAGAGCATCAAATTTTCCGTGATTACCCGGTTTGCCTTGTATGAGTCCCACTTCGACACCGGGTCCCCGACTTCGAAAACTCGGGCGGTGGTGCCTTTGGCAAACCAGCCTTTAGTGGCTGCAATGTGATCCGCGAAGGCCTGGTTTGCACTTTCTCGTCTTCTTCCAAGCTGCGGGAGTTGGCACAATCTGTCGTCTACGGGTCTCCGCTGCTCCTGTCTTCATCAACCATCCACCGGGCGGGGATTTCAATGTGTGATGGCATAACGGCTTGCTTGCCATAGACGAGCGCGTAGGGGACGTCTTGAGGGATTTCTTGAACGCAACTCCGTCCGCCCACAGCGCCCGGTTCAGGAGCAAGTGCCAAGTCCGCTTATTCTTTTCAATGGTCCTCAGGAGAATTTTCAGGAGGTTCTTGTTAGTAGACTCGGCAAGGCCATTCCCCTGCGGGTAGTAATTAGAAGACATCTTGTGATAGATGCCAAGTCTGGTGGTGTACTCCGTGAGTACGGCGCCTACAAATCCCGGACCGTTATCTGTCACAATCGACTCTGGAACCCCGAAGCGGGTAATCAGGCTCTCAATGAACCTGATGACCGTTTCTTGGTCGGCGTTCTTGGTCGGGATTGCCTCCGTCCACTGTGTGAAATAATCGATGTGTGAGAATAAACTTGTGGCCGGCGGAGGAGTTAGGAGAAATCACCCCAATGAAGTCTAGACCCCATTCTTTGGAACGGAGCTTCGGCTTGAATCGGTTGAAGGGGCGGGGGTGCTTTTACTTTCGGCCGGCATACCTCGGCATTGATCACATTTGGCGCGAGACCGCATACGCGTCTGCGAGCAGTGGGCCAATAGTATCCGGCCCTTATTATTTTTAAGGCCGTTGGCCTTGAAGAATGGTGACCCCCGGGCATCCCGGAATGAAAATCTCCGGGGATCCTAGGCTGGTCGGATTTTATGACGCACCGCAACGGGATGCCGTCAATGTTTTTGAAGTAAAGCCCCTCGGGGCGAAGAGTGTACCTTAATGCACCTAGCCGAAATCTCCTTCGTTGTGAGGCGTTCAGGTGATCGGGACAACTTCCGGTGCAGAAGTATCTCACCAGTTCATCTGTCCAATCACTCCCCTCCGATAAGGAGTTGGCTAGGTAGACGCGTGTCGTTGTGTCCTCCCACTTACGAGGCGGAGATGCCGGCTACGGCGCTTCGGGCCAATTCCGACACAAGGCTCGGCCTCGATAAGCTTGGTGGGCCGTGCTTCGATGTCAAACTCCTGGATCTTGGCAATCCATCCCGCTCTCTTGTGACCCGGTTCTCCTTGCAAGATGAAGCTGCGAACATCGGGGTGAATCACAAAGACGGTGGTCTTACTGCGGGAGACAAAGTGCTTGAACTTTCGAAGGGACTTCATGACCGCATGGACCTGCCGCTCTATAAAATTGTACTTCTCTTCGTGCGGCAAAATCACTTGGCTTAGGAACGCAATGGGGCGCTCCTCACCGTCGTCTCCCTTCTGAGTCAGGACTGCAGCGTAACTTTCGGGTTCTCCCCACTTGCATACGGGATGAAGTCCTTGGAGTAGTCCGGGTTTGTCAACACCGGAGCTTGCGCAATTCGAGCCTTGATTTCCTCGAAAGCTTGTTCTCTCTCATCAGTCCATTCGTAAGGTGTATCTTTCTTCAACAGTTCGGCCATAGGCTTGATCACCTGTGCGAAGTCCGGGATGAACTTCCGCACGAAGTTAATCTGACCGAAGAAGGACTGCAGCCCTTTTTTATTGGTGGGGGCCGGCAAGCGAACGAGGGCTTCTGCTCTGTCAGGGTCAATGGCGAGGCCTTCCTCGGAGATGACATGTCCCAGCAGCTTACCTTCCTTTACCGCGAAGACGGACTTCTTGGGGTTTTTAGAGATGCCGAATTCTCGACAACTTTCAAATATCTGCCGCTGGTGCGAAACATGATCTTCTCGTTGGTGAGAGAAAACGGTCATGTCATCAAGGTAGATGACAATAATCTTGTTGAGCGGCTCTCGGAAGGCCGGGGTCCATGGCCCTTTGGAACGTGGCACCCGGCATTGGATAAGCCAAACGGCATGCGGCGATAGGCGAACGTCCCCCACTTCGTGGTAAACGCCGTCTTATCTTTGGTCTTCGTCTTTGACCCAAATACGGTTGTAGCCCGGAAAATCCATCTAAAAGTGAAAATCTGCGGGCTCCGGCAACGATATGCAAAATTTGGTCGATTTGGGGAAGCGGATAGTGGTCCCGGAGGAGCCTTGATTTAGGTTTACGAAGTCGACACGAGAGACGTATGTCGCCATTCTTTTCCTCACGGGCACCAGTTCGCGACCCGGGATGAATGTTTGATGGGGTAGATGATCTTGGCCTCCGGCATCTTCAAGAGCTCGGTCTTCATCATGGCCTCAATCTTTGGATTTACGGCCCTTTGCTTTTGTCGGAACGGCTTGGCGCCATCCTCTAGCTCGATGGTATCTTTGGATGACGGATCTGTCATACCCCCTCAAATCCTCGTAGCACGAGGCCACGATGTCGGGGAACTCCTGGCACAGTGATCTAATCTGCACCAGCTCCTCCGACGTGCAGTCTGTTCCGACCTTGATGGTTTTACCAAGTTCGAGCTCCAGGTCGGCATCTTGCCTCGGGTCTACTTTGATCCTGTGGGATATTGCTCTGTCATTTCGATCAAAGAGACTCTCTAATGTAATCAGTCCTTTTGGGACGTGATTATTCCGTAACTGTATCAACCCCTCATATTGCTCGTCATCAGGGTCTCTACCTTCGATTACACACACTTCGTTAACCAGGAATGTGACGATCTCCTCGTCACAGCTGAATACTGCCGGAAGGTATCCCTATCGAGCACGAAGGCACAGTAAATGGTGCGGACCGGCTTCGGTTTACGGACGACGTCTTCGGCGGAACGTGCACGGCTCCAACGAGGCGCGAGAATATCCGCGTGCTTGTTTCTCTCACGCGATATTGCCTTAACGTTCAATGAGTCAAACGATTCCATCAGGTCCCAGACCCGATTGCGGTGCGCTCTAAGATAGTGATGCTTAGACGCGCATTTATTCGTAACTTGATGACACACTAACTTTGAATCTCCGAAAATTTGGAGATGCTTGATTCCGAGCCTTTCCGCCTTTCGCGAGACCCAAGCACGGGGCTTCGTATTCCGCCGGTGTTAGTACGGCTCCGAGGCCGGCTGTAGGCATAGTCCCTACGGACTCCGGTTGGAGAAACCGGGAGGACCCCTGCCGGCGCCATTCTTGCAACGCGCGCCGTCAAAGAAAAGCTTCCACGGCTCTTCGGGTGCGGGTCCTACTTCCTTCGCAACGGACACGTCAAGCTCCTCGGGCTGCTTAATGGAATAACAGCACTGCTCTGTCCCGATTACGGCATTGAAGTCTTGCAACGAGAACTCGTCTTCAAGGCTGTAGCACTTCGAGAGCTTGCTCGGTCGGTTCCTCTTGTCACCGGTTCTTCCTCGACAAGCTGGACCATGCGGTCCATCTCTCCTCCCGGGTATCTTGTCTACTAGAAAAGGGGAAGGCTTCTCATTGAAAATTTTCGGTCTCCTTCCTTTGAAGGGCACTTCCATGTGCGAGTAGTCTAGAGGCAGGTACCCGCCCAACCCGCGGTGAACTCCCGAGAGAGACACATGCCGAAGTAAGGCTCCCGAGGTCAACAATCACGACCTCTTGGATGACCACAATGTCGAGAGCTTTGTGCGGCCGGATAGGGATGTCCTTTATGACACCAAGCTGTCTTGACGGGGGTGCCGTCTAATGCGGCACACCTTGGCTGCTCCGTGTGTATTCCATCCCGATCTCATCGCGAGACGGCCTTCGGCATCACGGTCGAGGAAGCACCGAGAATCCACCATGCGGTTGTGAACTATGTGCCCTTGCATCCGCAAAGAGAGATAAAAGGGTGGCGGTCTGTTCTTCCCGGTGGCGGAGGCTGTCAAAGGTTGAACCGGGACAGCGGTGCATCTGCATGCCGTTCTTCATGTTCTTCGGTGATTCTTGCGGCGGATCTACGGCACGGAGCGAGAAGAGCATCGTACATGCTGATTACGCGGGAGTCTTCTTTAACTCGTCTACAATCTTGTAGCCCGAGGTACTAGCTCCTTCTTGGTTTAGCCGGTTCATACTTGGTCCCGATCTTGTTGGGTGGCCTCAACTCGTTGTCTCTTGGTCGGAGACGGGTACTTGAGCTTCTCCTGGGCTTGTTCTTTGGTTTCGGTGGGGGCTGAAGTACGGGAAGCTTAGCGGGAGTTGGGGCCTTTCTTTGGAGGCTTAGGTGGAACAGCGGCGGCCTTTCTTGGAGAAGGTTTAGCGGGAGCTTTATCTTTGGATGCCTTCTCTGGGTGTGTAAGGCCACGGCCGCTTGTACGGTGGCGGCCCATTGGGCTGCGGTTTTCTCTTCTCGCGTATACTGCCAAAGGTTTAGCCGCGTCCGCGACTTTCTTTTCTTCCTTGGCGGGCGTCCTTTGGATTCTCTTCGGCGGGGCAAAATTGGCCTCGCCGTCCAAGATCATGTACGGCTCATCATCTTCTATAGTCTTTGCCGGCCAAGGTCCGGATGTAGTCTTTGGTGCAAAGTGCGGTCTTCCTCCGAATGCGGGTCATTGCACGTAGTGCACCGGTTGACTGGTCGGGAGGACCGAGTGGGTCATCTATAGCGGCATTTCTCGGAGGCGGACGCCTCTGCGGTTGGTTCTGCGGGGCTTTATCTTTTGTCGGCGCCGGTGGCGCATACGGCCTTCTAGGAGCAAAGTCCATTTGGGCTGCTTCTTTTTCATAGCGGTCATGTCATTGGACATGGCATGATATCCGGAGGCCAAAGCCCGCACTTCTTGTAGAATCGTGTTACGGATCTTTCTTGTCGGGAGGCGGCAAGCTGTGCCGGTGGAGGCAAAGCGGCCAATGGAGGAGGGTTAGAATAAGACGCATACTGCGGGGAGCGAGGAAGCGCTGGAAAATGCGGAGCGGGAGGAGGCGGATGAGGGTAATGCAGCGGGCGGGCCGTATTGAGTTACGACCGGCGCCGGATTCCACTGCGGCTGGGGCTGCTGCCCTGAAGTAGACGGCACACCACCAGAAGCAGAAGGATCTTGCGATGCGGGAAAGTCGGGATGAATCGGCTCCTGCACTGCGGACGGAAGCTTTGCCGATGGAGATAATGTCGGCTTCGACTTGCTTGGGCGGCTTCGTACGGTGCGGGGAACTCGTCAATTCGGGCGATCTTCGGCGGCGAGGCATATGTACGAGTTGAAAGACCTCGGATAGTAGTGAGCAGCCATGCCGGGTGAAGGCCGAAGTTCGCGAGGTACCCGTTTCCGAGGATCTCGCAAACCTAATGTTAAAATCGGACACCTCCTCTTGAGGATGCCTGCGGATTGCTTGGAGCCGATGCGGTAGAGAGGTAGGATCAGCGGACTCGTTGCATCCTTTTACGAGCCTCTGGCAGGCGGGGCCACCCGGTGATGGATCCCTACGCGGCGATCTCCACCGGTGAGAAGCTTTCCCCTCGGGGAAAGGGCCGGCGACGGGTCTTCACACTTTCATCGGTGATGGTATGCGGTGCGGCCGGGGCAAGGATGTCCTGGATGTGCTCGTACGCCGTCTTACCGTAGCCGTCGTATGTGGGAATAGACTTTAAAGCGGCGAGGGGCACGGCTTGGCGACCGATCGGGGCCAAAGGCCACTGTGGGAGTCCACCGCCGGGAAGAGATCATCGTCATTCGGCTGTTGATCGGCCATTTCTTCTTCTTCTCCGCCGTCGGTTGTGTACTCGGTGTCGGTACTTTCCGAGGATGCGGGATTTTCCTCTTCCTCGGCCTCTTCTACTTCGTACTCGGCTCTTCCGAGCCTCGGCTTCGGCCTCTTCTTGGATCTCGGCCTCGGCTTCGTCGAAGCGAGCTCGCGGATCGGCCCGGCTGGGTATCTCGCCTCGGCGTGGATGTCTAGTTCGTAGAACTCGGGCGGGCTTCTCGGATTTCTTGTTCGCCACCTTCTCGTGTGCATGAAGGTGACGGGACCGGTCTTCTAGACTCGGAGGATTTGTTCGTGCGAGTCGCCGGTGTTCGATTTGGAACAGCAATGAAGCGAACACCGGTGCTTCGATACTGTCGGGGGTGAGAAACTTCCTTGTCTCACCAAGAGCTCGGGAAGCTGTCGGCGCCGGGTGGAGGCGATCGGAAAATCTCTCGTCGGATGTGGGACCCGTGTTCCGCCGAGCGGGTCGGAAGAAGCTGTTGCGCTAGGTGGAAGCTGGACGGGTACTCTTTCTTTAAATCGTGGGACAAGCGTCCCACCGTCGTGCCGAAGCTGTTGGTTACGAATCTGCCATGAGGAAAGGATTTTTGGTTAATGCGCCCCGAGATTCGCCCACCGACATGAAAGGCCGGAAGGAAGAGATGCCTTCGAGCCAATCTCCGGAGAAGGCCGGCTCCTTTTGGGGGGCTTGATTTAAGCTAAAGGGAGCAGGGAAAGAAATAAATGAACGGAAAGAGACAAATGTACGAGAAGAGATACAAATATGTCCAAAGGTTGGTGGGGGGAACTAACGGTGCGGGAACACACCAATCACCGCTACTACGCATACAAACACGAGGCATGACAAGGAGCGCAAAACCTAGGCGTACTTCCGATACACCGCGGCGTATGCACGGCTTCAATAGCTCCCTAGCAAACATTCCCTACAAGGAACTAACGGCGAGGGATCGTATCAATCACCGGATACGTACAGCGACGGGGGTAGAAAGTAAACCTAGAGATGTCAGAGCCGGGTATATGTGTTAGGTAGAGGTTTAACCGCACGACTTCAATGGCTCCCTAGCAAACATTCCCTACAAGGAACTAACGGCGGGGATCGCATCAATCACCGGATACGGGCCAGCAACGTCACACATAGCGATGGACTGCTACCAAATTTATTATGAATGCTTTAAATAATGAAGTACGAGAAGGTGCTTTAAACAAGCAATGCTAGAGGAACCCGATCGCCAAATGCCAAAGTGAATCAACGAGCCGCGACACGGGTGGGCCTAAGGCATATAATGAAAGACGGCATAAAAGAATAAAGACGGTAGAAACGAGAACCGAGCATACGGATTGTATTCATAAGCGAAGCACGGTTACGATAAGCACGGTGGTTCCCTAACAAACATTCCCCTTCCACACTTTACAATGAATTTCAGATGGGCTTTTATAGCCCGAGTCCCACCGATTACATTAATGGGCACGAGTCCCGATCAAACATGAGTGACGAAGCGGCGAAAGAGCGCAAATGCTGACCTTTTGTCGGAGGCTGTACCCGCGACATGGTCTTCCTGGAAGGCTGGACAGCTACGTGGCGGAGTGTTGGGTAAATCTTCAAGTCGGCGAGGCTTGCTAGTAGGCTGGAAGCGGGTGAAACCTCGGATCAGCTTTGAATGAGGCTATTAACGCGAGCGGTGCGGGCAGCCCATGCTTATCCCTTTTGGTCGGCGGTCTTGGTTCAAATCCCGAAGCTGGACACTTGTCGATGATGGGTTATCTTTGTGTGACACATGCACCCTTAGAGGGCGGTCTATCCATCTTTGCTTGGGATCGGGGCTCCTTGGGATGCGTGCAGAAATCGGTGCAGTCGGGGAGGGCCTTCAAGCCTTGGTCAAATTCCGGGTTTGTTCCCCTACTGTACACCTGTCAAGGGCGCATTCCGGCTCTGTTGAGAAGTCGAACTGCGCACAGGCGAACACTGGTGTCTGCCGCCATATGGACCTGCTCCGGCATTTTATCTTTCTTGCATTAACTGCCGATCTGCCCGGTGCAAGGTGCGCCCGGAAAGTGGGGCGAAGTCGGACTTCGCACCAAAGCTGGCGATCGCTCGCCAGCGGCGAAGTCGCCTCGCACCAAAGCGGCGAAGTGCGAACTCGCACCCGGACTTAGCCAATTTCGAGATAGACCTGCTTGGAAAGCTGGAAAATCAACTGGGGAACTACAAGGAAAAAGGGGGAGAGAAAGAGAATGGGAAAGAAAAGGAAAGGGAGAGAAGGAAGAAAAACGGAAGGAGGAAAAGAAGAGCAGCACTGTTACAAAACAATATTGAAGACATTGCACCCCGTGCAAAATGTGACAACAGTACCGTGTGAATAGTAAATTGCTACAGTGCTACGTGAATAGTAAACTGCTACAGCCTCCAAATAAGTACTGTCTACAGGTCTAAATCGCTGCTATCTCCCAACACACACAAGATATCAATGACGAACCAAAAATTCTCTTTGATCTCCAATTTGCCCTCTGAATGAAGACAATCAAAATCCAATAGAGCTGATCTTTCACAGCCGTAGTGGATGTCCTTGCCGAGAGTTTCCGTTCTCAACAAGCTCGAATCTGCAAGCAAATTCTCCAAAATGCATCAAGCAATATATTCAATGTTCAAGCATGCTTTGGAATGAGAGCCCGACCACTTTATTTATTATTGACTCGGCCTGGCTGTATCATAACATAACCAATGTGGGATAAAAAAACCCCCTTTTTAATAAATCCTTGTCTCCCTAAGTCACTTTATCAAATAATTAATAATTCACTTAAGTGACTTATGTGCACACATAATATAAAGTCTATTTAATTAAATACGACTTTATAATTAAATAATTATGAGTATTAAAATAATTGCACCAGAAGACCCAAGCCAACATCTCGATAGCATTTTTGGATACCCTTTTGGTCGAATTGTCCAAATATAGAAACTGCTTACAGAAAAAGCACGGCCCTAAAAAATAGGAAAGCTGCTCCAAGCGACTTCCAAGATCCTTAAAGCTGCTCCCATAGCCTACGGGATCGCGTGAATAGGCTATGCACTGTGCCAATGCTAACGAGCTCAGAAAGGGGACATGACAGTCCTCCCTCCCAAAAATTGCTTGTCCCCAAGCAATCTTAGTGCCGGATGCTGTAGAATGTCTTCATGTTCCCAGGTAGCATCATCAACAGGTAAGTTCTTCCATTTAATCAAATATTCCTTAATTACCTTCCGCCTCAACACCTTCTCCCTATAATCAATAATAGCTTCAGGAACCAAAATGAGTTTACCCTCCTCATCCCATGGAGGCAACTCAGTAGAAGGAACAATGCGTGCACCAATCGCCTTTTTGAGGCGTGAAACATGGAAGACATTATGTATTTTGCTGTCACCAGGTAGCTCCAACTCATAAGCTACCTCACCAATCCGCTTGATTACCCGAAAGGGTCCATAAAATCTGGGCTTCAACTTCTCCTTCCCACTCTTCTTGAGAGTAGATTGTCTATAAGGCTGCAACCTAAGATAGACCAGATCATCCACCTCAAAACTGCGCTCAACTCTGTGCTGATCGGCATAAAGCTTCTGCCGATTCTGAGCCTGAAGGATATTATCCTTGAGGGACCTCAACAAGTCCTGGCTGTCGTCCTGCAAATAATTCTTAGCGCCCGAAGCTCGACTGTCACCCAATAGAAGATCAATGAAGCTTGGAGCCTCATAACCATACAAAGCCATGAAAGGTGTCATACCAATAGTCATGTGGTGAGTTGTGTTGTAGCAGAATTCCCCAAGATGAAGCCACTTCACCCAAGCTTTCTGCTGCCCTGAAACATAATTCCTCAGGTAACCCTCTATCCACTTATTAACTATCTCTGTCTGCCCATCGGTCTGAGGGTGGTA
This sequence comes from Wollemia nobilis, assembly GCA_028583015.1. Classification (NCBI taxonomy): domain Eukaryota; kingdom Viridiplantae; phylum Streptophyta; class Pinopsida; order Araucariales; family Araucariaceae; genus Wollemia; species Wollemia nobilis. The sequence goes on along the minus strand of JAQPPZ010002969.1, from coordinate 15,933,765 downwards.
GCTAGTGCTGGGAGTGAGCTCGGTTCCTCCTAACCTGAATAACTTCTGCCAAAAAATGCTCATGAACCGTGTATCCCTGTCGCTCACAATAGTCTTGGGTATTCCATGCAAACGGAACACCTCTCTGAAAAATAAATCAGCCACCTGAGCAGTCGTAAAAGTAGCTGAAATAGCAAAGAAATGTGCAAACTTAGTGAGTCTATCCACCCCAACATAAATGCAATCCTTGCCCTGCACTGTGGGTAACCCAATAATGAAATCCATAGATATGCCTTCCCATTTCTGGTTCGGTATTGGAAGGGGTTGCAATAAACCTGTTGGGTGTGTATGTTCATCCTTATTTTGCTGACAGATAGAACACTCACGAACATACTGAAGAACCTCATTCTTAAGCCCTTTCCAAGAAAATCTCTCCCGAATGCTCCTGTAAGTCTTAAAGAAACCTGAATGACCTGCAGTCGGATCATCATGAAAATACTGGATAACTCTCTTCCTAAACCGTGACCCAGATAGAAGAAAAACGCGACCCTTATAAAGGATCAAACCCTGTGAAATCATATAACGGTCATCCTGCACTTTGCCCTCTAGCAAACTGGATGCCCACTCATCCTTGGCATATTCTGCAATAATAACATCTCGCCATTCTGCTGAAATACCAATCACTGAACAAATGTGAGGCCTTCGAGATAAAGCATCAGCAACCACATTCGACTTTCCCTTAACATAAGCTATGTCAAAATCATAAGCTTGTAGCTTGCTGACCCACTTCTGCTGCATCTCATTTAGATCCTTCTGAGCCAAGAAGTATCTAAGACTGTTATGATCCGTGCTGACAGTGAATCTACCTCCAACCAGATACTGCCGGAATTTGGCGAGAGCATGCATTATCGCCAACATCTCCTTATCATAAATAGAATAACTCCTTTCTGCCCCCTGGAGCTTCCGACTCTCATAAGCCACTGGGTGTCTGTTCTGCATCAGAACTGCACCAATCCCTTCACCGGAAGCATCACACTGTAAAACGAAAGGCTGTGAAAAATCTGGCATAGCAAGCACCGGGCAAGAACACATAACCTGTTTGAAGTGTTCGAAACACTTTTGAGCTTCATCAGACCATTTGAAGGCACCCTTCTTGGTCAAATCTGTGAGTGGGGCTGCCAACTGCGAAAATCCCTTCACAAACCGTCTGTAAAAACCACAAAGTCCAAAGAATCCCTTAAGCTGAGATAGATTTGTTGGAGCTGGCCAATCCTGGATAGCTTTGATTTTATCCGGGTCCATATGTACTCCATCTGCACTGATAATGTGCCCAAGATACAAGAGCTCTGTCAACCCAAAATCACATTTTGTTTCCTTAGCATAAAAGGATTCCTGTTCGAGGATACGGAGGACCTCCTCAAGATGTTGTAGGTGCTCCTCCCATGATCGACTGTAAACCAGAATATCATCAAAGAATATCAAAACATACATTCTCAACTGCCTGCTAAAAATCTTGTTCATACAAGACTGGAAAGTCGCTGGGGCATTGGTCAACCCAAAAGGCATAACCAGAAACTCAAAGTGCCCACAATGATAGCGAAAAGCTGTTTTCTCTATATCTTGCTCTCTCATTCTGATCTGATGGTAACCACTGCGCAGGTCTATTTTTGAGAAGAGTTGAGCTCCATGTAGCTCATCAATCAATTCGTCGATGCGTGGAATAGGGTACCTGTTCTTAATTGTTTTCTTATTTAGCTCCCTATAGTCAACACACATACGCCAAGTCCCATCTTTTTTCTTTACCAAAACCACAACCGAAGCAAAAGGACTCTTGCTTGGTCGGATATGTCCCATGTCAAGCAATTCCTGAATTGTTTTCTCAATCTCATCCTTATGTCGCCTAGGGTGCCTATAGGGTGTAGTGATAACTGTCTTAGCACTCTCCTCCAACTCAATAATGTGCTCCATTCCTCTCTCCGGAGGTCTCCCTGGAGGAATATTACTAAACACCTTGGAGTGTTTAGTCAAGATGTCCTGAATCTCTGGCTGGTAAGTGGACTTAAACTGTACATCCCCTGCTGAAGTAATGAGACACTCTGCTGCCCACTCAACCTCATCATGTCTGAAAAGCCTCTCCATTCGCTTAATGGAGACAACTTGGGGTCTACCGTCTGACATGCCTCTCGGCGTCACCTTCTTGCCACTGTCATGAAACTCATCTCCATAGCCCTCAGGTTCATAGTGAATTCGCCCAAGGATTCTAACCACTGCATTCCCAGAATCATATGAGTATCCCCAATATTAACCACATAAAAATCATCAGTAAGATCATAGCCTCCTAACTTCATCTGTAGTTTAGGGATCCTGCGGTTACACTGTATGGCTGTCCCATCTGCTACCATTACTCTGAATCCTGGAAATTCTTCTGTCTGCAACCCTCTCTTATCAACCAACCCAGCGTCAATAAAGTTATGAGTTGCCCCTGTATCAATCAGTGTCACCACCCGCTGCCCCTGAAGGACTCCTCGGACCTTGAAAGAAGATCCCTTTTTAAAACTATACAATTGTGCAATCTGTACCTCAGTCTCTTCTTCTGTCTCCCCTGCTCCACAATTCTCCTCATCCTCCTGTTGATCGGAATGCTCATGAACCAGATTCATCAACTTCAAAATATTCTCTAGCCTCTAGTTGCTTCACCTTAACTGAACACTTGTGGCCCAACTCCCATGGTTCTCTACATCTGAAGCATAATTTCATTTTTCTTAATTCATTGAGCTCATTATCTAATAGTTTCTTAGTTTCAGTTTTAGGTGCGTTCTGGACAAACCCCTTCTTATCTTTGTTATTCTGAAAAGGTTTGAAGGCTGGTTTTTGTTTCGGAACAGCGAACTCCATGCTTCTCGCCTTTTTCATGGCATCCTGTAAAGTGACTGGATCAAATGCCTTTACTCAACCACGTAGCGGCTCAGACAATCCCTCATAGAAGAGAATAATTAGACGCCTCTCTGAGATATCATCCACTTTGACAGAAATGGACTGGAATTCTGTGATGTAGGCCTCTACTGAACTGTTCTGCTTCAACTGTGCTAGATCTTGAAAATACAACTCAGGATCCTTCTTATCAAATCGATCGATAAGTAGCCGTGTGAACTCCTCATAGGATGTAATCAAATTATGACCCAAAGTGATCAACCCATGAAACCACCAATCGTGTGCAGCTCCTTCAAGATGTAATGTGGCGAATTTTATAGCTTCTTCTTCCAGCATAGGTCGAAGTGAGAGGAAATTATCAAGTTTATCCACCCATGTCCTGGCTGTACATTTGCCACTACCATCAAACTGAGGTAAAGAAACCTTGTTCAGTGCTTGGTTGAATTCTTTATGTGCTGGTCTAGCCTGATCAGTACGGTGACCACCTCCTTGTCCCATACTCCTCTGCTTCTGAGTGACGTATTGGTCAAATGACCAATGGGCCCTAAGGCCTTCCGGAAGAGCACTATACCGCTGATACCACTCCTCAAACTGATCCTCTATAGGCCCTTGAGCTGTGTGCATCTCAGGTGCTGGAACTTTAGCTCTAGATAAGAACGTAGGGCTGAGTCGGTCGAGAAGTAACAACTGTATGTTGCCTCTGATCAGTCATGCCCTGGCTGCCCTTGCTCGGAATACGCCTGTTTGATGAGCTAGGCCCACCATCCTGATTAGTCCCTGTCTGTAGCCCCTGCAAAGTATTAGTCATAGCCATAATAGCATCTGCTAATGCTTCCTGTCCCTGTATCATCTGATCCTGCATATCCATCTGTGCCTTTGACAAAGCATTAAGAGCCCCAAATATACTAGGGTTCTCCCGATGCTGATCATCACCCATATTGTCTAGTAATTCAGTAGATCTCTTATGTCGCTCGTACTGAAGATGAAAATCTTTCTCTTTCCCTTTACCAACTGGTTCACTCATTAATTAAACCCACAAGTCGGCAGATATAACTCGCTCTGATACCACTGTAACAACCCACCCTATTCTGGATTGTTTCCTATCTATTTTGACTAGTAAAAAAAAACACAAATTTTTGCTCTTTTTATTCAAATATATGCTCTTTTTTTTTAGGTATTTTTATGGGATTTAAACATACAGTATACTGCTGAAAGAAAGCTTCACAAACTAGAACAACTTAATTGCAAGGGAAATTACAATGATGAACAGCACTGAAAATACCCGATTTTCCTCAAGTCTGAAAACAAATCGCAGCAATCCACGTTCTGGAAATAGTTTGTGAATAGTGCCGTGAATAGTAATTTGCTACAGTGCCGCGTGAATAGTAAACTGCTACAGTGCCGCGTGAATAGTAAACTGCTACAGTGCCGCGTGAATAGTAAACTGCTACAGTGCCGCATGAATAGTAAACTGCTACAGTGCCGCTTGAATAGTAAACTGCTACAGCCTCCAAATAAGTACCGTCTACAGGTCTAAATCGCTGCTATCTCCCAACACACACAAGATATCAGTGACGAACCAAAAATTCTCTTTGATCTCCAATTTGCCCTCTGAATGAAGACAATCAAAATCCAATAGAGCTGATCTTTCACAGCCGTAGTGGATGTCCTTGCCGAGAGTTTCCGTTCTCAACAAGCTCGAATCTGCAAGCAAATTCTCCAAAATGCATCAAGCAATATATTCAATGTTCAAGGATGCTGGAATGAGAGCCCGACCACTTTATTTATTATTGACTCGGCCTGGCTGTATCATAACATAACCAATGTGGGATAAAAAACCCCCCTTTTAATAAATCCTTATGTCTCCCTAAGTCACTTTATCAAATAATTAATAATTCACTTAAGTGACTTATGTGCACACATAATATAAAGTCTATTTAATTAAATACGACTTTATAATTAAATAATTATGAGTATTAAAATAATTGCACCAGAAGACCCAAGCCAACATCTGATAGCATTTTTGGATACCCTTTTGGTCGAACTGTCCAAATATAGAAACTGTTCTGAAAAAAGCACGGCCCTAAAAAATAGGAAACTGCTCCAACTGACTTCCAAGATCCTTAAACTGCTCCCATAGCCTACAGGATCGCGTGAATAGGCTATGCACTGTGCCAATGCTGACGAGCTCAGAAAGGGGACATGACATCCCCCTTGAAGTCCCCTTCATAACAGACTTGCTTACTTTCCTCCAAAGGAATTAAACTTTGGAAATTAGAATTACAATTTTCTGATTCATGTGATGATAGAACTTCATCTTCTTCCCTATTAATGTTGTGACAAGTAGATGAACTGGTTTTAGTCAAATGGAAATTTGTTTCATACCTGTTTCTAACCATTTCTTGTCTATCCTTACTGGTATCATTTTCATTGTCCACATGAATGGTAGCGCTAGATGAAGTTGATACATTGTCACCATATAAGTCAGAATTTACCTCATTTGTTTCAACTTCTCCTCCAAAGCTCATCTCATTTTTGCATACCTCTTGAGATAAAGCACTTTTTCCTAAATCTGAAATTGATGAAATGGTTTCGCCATATGTAACATCATCATCCCTTTGCAAAACAACGTCCTCTTTACCTGTTGCATCTTCAACACAAAGCTTATGAACCAAATCAATGCTATGCATTACTGAGTCCTCCACACTAGTGACCCCCATGGCACCCATCACACACAAATCCTTATGTAGTGGAGCAACATTTTCTGTTTTATCTTTTTTATTTGATTGCACATTTTTTTTACAAGTGTTTGCAAATGATTCAACTGCATGTGGCAAAGACAAAACATCATAATGTCTACTTCCACCATACAAAACTCTTAACAATATTTTTCTGTTCATACTCTTGCCCTTATTTTGCAATGGCTAAAGTTTATCACATTTTTCATCATATAAGTAAATTGTTATGGGCATTTGAATGACGTGTGGCCATAAGTATTTCAGGTTCTTGTTGGTTACGAATCTGCCATGAGGAAAGGATTTTTGGTTAATGCGCCCAGATTCGCCCACCAGCATGAAAGGCCGGAAGGAAGAGATGCCTTCCGAGCCAATCTCCGGAGAAGGCCGGCTCCTTTTGGGGGGTTTGGGGATTTAAGCTAAAGGGAACAGGAAAGAAATAAATGAACGGAAAGAGATAAATGTAAGAAAGAGATACAAATATGTCCAAAGGTTGGTGGGGGGGAACTAACAGTACGGGAACACACCAATCACCGCTACTTACTGCATACAAACACAGAGCATGACAAGGAACTGCAAAACCTAGGCGTACTTCCGATACACCAGCAGCGTATGCACAGCTTCAATAGCTCCCTAGCAAACATTCCCTACAAGGAACTAACAACAGGGGATCGTATCAATCACCGGATACGTACACCGACTGAGGGTAGAAAGTAAACCTAGAGATGTCGGAGCCGGTATATGTGTTAGGTAGAGAGTTTAACCGCACGACTTCAATGGCTCCCTAGCAAACATTCCCTACAAGGAACTAACGACGAGGGATCGCATCAATCACCGAGATACGGGCCAGCAACGTCACACACAACCGATGGAACTGCTACCAAATTTATAATGAATGCTTTAAATAATGAAGTACTGAAGGTGCTTTAAGCAAGCAATGCTAGAGGAACCCGATCGCCAAATGCCAAAGTGAATTAACGAGCAGCGACACAGGTGGGCCTAAGGCATATAATGAAAGACAGCATAAAAGAATAAAGACAGTAGAACAGAACCAGGCATACAGATTGTATTCATAAGCAGAAGCACGGTTACAATAAGCACAGTAGTTCCCTAACAAACATTCCCCTTCCACCCTTTACAATGAATTTCAGATGGGCTTTTATAGCCCGAGTCCCACCCGTTACATTAATGGGCACAGAGTCCCAGTCAAACATGAGCTGACGAAAGCGGCGAAAGAGCTGCAAATGCTGACCTTTTGTCGGACTGGGCTGTACCCGCAGCATGGTCTTCCTGGAAGCTGGACAGCTACGTGGCGGAGTGCTGGGTAAATCTTCAAGTCGGCAGGCTTGCTAGTAGCTGGAGCAGGTGAAACCTCAGATCAGCTTTGAATGAGGCTATTAACGCAGGCGGTGCAGGCAGCCCATGCTTATCCCTTTTGGTCGGCAGTCTTGGTTCAAATCCCGAAGCTGGACACTTGTCTGATGATGGGTTATGCCGTGTGACACATGCCTGCCTTAGAGGGCAGTCTATCCATCTTTGCTTGGGATCGGGGCTCCTTGGGATGCGTGCAGAAATCAGTGCAGTCGGGGAAGGCCTTCAAGCCTTGGTCAAATTCCGGGTTTGTTCCCCTACTGTACACCTGTCAAGGGCGCATTCCGGCTCCGTTGAGAAGTCGAACTGCGCACAGGCGAACACTGGTGTCTGCCGCCATATGGACCTGCTCCGACATTTTACCTTTTTTCTGCATTGACCTGCCGCTTGCCGGTGCAAGGTGCGCCCAGAAGGTGGGGCGAAGTCGCACTTCGCACCAAAACTGGGCGAAGTACGCACTTCGCACCAAAACTGGGCGAAGTGCGAACTTCGCACCCAGACTTAGCCAATTTCAGATAGACCTGCTGGAAAGCTGGAAAATCAACTGGGGAACTCCAAGGAAAAAGGGGGAGAGAAAGAGAATGGGAAAGAAAAGGAAAGGGAGAGAAGGGAGAAAAACGGAAGGAGGAAAAGAAGAGCAGCACTGTTACAAAACAACATTGAAGACATTGCACCCCGTGCAAAATGTGACAACATTTCTGGCGGCTCGCGGGGTGTCGAGCTCGCCTCGGCGCAAAGAATCCATGCCTTCATCCTTTGGGTGCTGAGGAACTTGCCTCCCCTGCCTTTTTCTGCTCTAACTGTTCTCCTTGCGGCAACTGTTCTTCAGATTCATCTTTGTCAGTCGCCTCATCAGTATCTCCTTCTGAAAGGTCTCCATTTCTTGCTTCTACCTCGCACATGCGAGTGTACGCCTCTTGGGCCGAGCGCCAGGCTTCCGCTTCGAATGGCTTGCGGTCAGCTATGTCTTCTAATGCTCCGTGAAAAGCAGCGACCGCGTGCAGGTCGATGGTGAGGTATCTTTTCTCTAACTCCCGAAAATAGGAGCGGATCCCGGAATATCTGGACACCATCTGAGTGACCTGACTGTCTTGAATTGGCTCGGTCCAGCCTATCAATTTCAGTCGTATCTGCTTCAAAGGACTGCCAATTCTTCTTTACCCGATCTAGGGTAAGGAGCTCGCCATTCTCAACAAAACCTGGACACCCAAGTTCTGAAAGAGCGTGAAAGGGGGCCGGACAGATATCTTTTTCATGTCCGAATGCGTCAAGCATTCGTCTGGCCACTCTCACCTCTTCAACTTTTCTAAAATATTTGTGCAAGGTCACCCTTGCACCTGCCCATTCTGCAGCGAATGAGGACACGGGGGAAAAAAGGACGCCGTCGCGCTCGCGCTCTTGAAGGTTTATCGCCAGGTCCAGCCATTGCTTTGCTTGGCGCTCGGCCTCCTCTACCACAGGCTTTCCCTGGGCAGAAACTTCTTGAATCCTGGATGCGAAGTCCAGGACCGCCATCGCCTTAAAGGTATGGGGCTTGCATTCCCTCAGCAAACCAGCCCTCATTTCCTTAACTTTTGTCTTTGAAAAGACAGCCGCTTGAGATGTTTTTTCTGCAAGTCGCGACTCGTGCTCGCTTCAAAGACTCCTGGAGCTGAGAAATCTGCTCCGAGGCTGCTTTCTTTTCGGTTGCGGCTCTGTTGCTTGAGAAGCGGCTAGCCGGGCTTTGAATTCATCTCGTTTCTCGCCGCGCCGCTTCCAGCTGCTCGGTGGACCTAGATAGGTCCTCTTCAAGTTGCCTTACTTTGTCCCGCAACGCGAAAAGTTCTTCCCGCTCCTCCGGACTCTTGACAAAGAGATTGTCGACTTTGCGCATGATCGTCCGAATCTCATACTCGTTTATCAATGTCGTCAAAGCTTTTCTCCTTTGTCTGGAGCACGTAGTCCGCCTTAGTCATTTCTCGGAGAGGCTTCTTCACTATTGGGATTATTTTCTCCGTTGTAATCACTCTCCTTCCGAAATCATACTTTGCGCGTTTTGCCGGGGCGGCTATCTCTTCATGTCTCCTCCGCTTCAGGTCTTGGCGGAAAGAGACAGAATACTCTACGGCTCTCGTTGCCAGGGGCAAGTCATCTGAGTTCTGGAGGTCGTCCATAAAATCTGGTTCCCCCAGCCTAGGGATCTGCTGAGACGTCTCTCCTGCGGGGATGGGATCAGGAGGAACCGGACAGACCTTGGAAGAATCGGTCGCTTGTGGGGGCGACCGGGAAATGGAAATGGGAGAGGCTGACACTGTGAGGGTTTGAAGCGGCTGAGGCGGAGGATGTGATGGTGAACGGACAGCCTCAGCACTAACCTCGGGCGAAGGGTTTGGAGTTGTGCTCAGAGAAAGAGAGACGTTAGGGTTCTGAGCAAACTGGGTCGAAAGAATGGGGACCGCTAGAAGGACGCGGAGACGGGGAGGAGGATGTGGTCATGGCTCGCCCAGATTGAGCGGGGGACTGAGTGGAAGTAGAACTGGGTGAGACTAGAGAGACAGGGACAGCAAACGTACTTGCGGGCTCCGCCTGAGCCGATGCCGGGTGAATGTCTTCGCTTATTGTCTCGGCGGCTGGCTTGGGACTGCCCAAAGGAATTGCCTCTGCGGCGGCAGGACGCGGCTGCGGCTCTGCGATTGGCTGCTGCACTATCAGGCTAGGTCGCCTGATTTTCTCAACTCTCCTCCGCTTCCTTTCTTCTGGAACAACTGTCGGATCAGGGGAAGGAGACGAAACAGGTGCAGCAGGCGCTGATGCTCCCACGGTAAACTTGTACCGGGGTTTGACTTGCAGAAGGTCTGCCGCAACCGGTCTCGTCTCGGCGGTGCTGGTGCTTTTCTTGCTCGAGGAAGTGCCTCGGCGCTGCCTCGGCTAACTTTTTCGCCTTTTCAGGCGCCGCCTTAGGAGCCACGAACTGCATTGGATCGGCCTGGGTACTTGCTGGGCCGGCGCTGGCAGTTGCCGAAGTGTACAACTGTTTGGGAGGAGACCCACTTTTATAATCCTCAAAGGGGCCTCGGGGAACGTAACCTTGATATGCGAACGGCCGCCAGCTGTCATGATGCTGGTCATAGAGAACCGAGAAGTCGTCATCTACGGCCAGGTTTCTCCTTGTGGATTTATCGTGCTGCGTGCGGCATCTCATTTTCCAGCATTCAATAATCTTTTCTTTAGACCAGTTAAGGCCTGCAATCTTGGATAGAAATTTTTTGAAACCCTGGAGATGAGAAGTGATGGTCCGGGTTTCTCTTGGGGTCATATGTCACCTCCTCGCAGTAGAAATCCTGCCAAGGGGGAGAAGCTTCCATTAATTCAATCTCCCAGTCAAGGTCCACATGGACCACGTCGCATCTATCTTCGGTTATGTCCCGGGGCACAGATGTGCAAACTTTCCCCTTATCCCATGAGGGTCATACTTCCAGCGACTGCGGCAACAGAAACCAGGCCAATCCGGGACAGCGCTTGCTCTAGGTAGACATGTTGTCCTACCTCGATAATCTCAACATTGGCCCGGAAAGAGGGTATTGAAAAATCTGTCCTCTTTTCTTCCCTAGGCCAAACTCTTCTTCCACATAGTCCATCTGTCGGGCAACTTCCATCCCGAACAGATGCTCTGAGCACCAATAGGGCAGCAAATAGGGTTTGCCCTTGAATCCGTAGATTCTGATCACAATCCCCTGCGTCAGTCTGAAAACGTCCCCGAGCTTCTGATTTATCAAAGCACTCGTCATTTCTCTCGGGGACGGGGGATTTCACTTTCGGTGAAGACTGACATGACGAATCCCAGAAAGTTGAAGTTGAACTTGTAGTAGGACCCTTTCCGGTATAAGTCATCCGTCCAGTTATAGACGGGCTGGGGTTCTCCCTTCTCGTTAACCTTCTTCAGGTTCAGGATCGGCATTTGGGGGTGCAGATGGTACAAACAAAGCCAGACCAGAACGGAACTGAAACGAAAATTGGTTGACTGGCGCTTCTGGATTTTCAGCAGACTGGAATGAATGGCGTAAGCCAGCCGATCTGCCCAGTCGAAAGAGATGGGGCGTTTTCCGCTCCGCCGCGCCGCTGGTTCGTAAGATTCTCCACACAGGAGGCATTCTCGGCGCCGCCACTGGTACGGGTGCACCAGCTCATCGGAGTCGCAGCCGAGGATCCATGCCAAGATGGTATATAGATACTTGCTCTGAAATTTTACCAAAGGCATGGGGCCAGTCGGCCATTGTCCGGTTGGAAGCGGGGCGCTCAGCTCTGAATTGAGGAAATCCCTCATTCGCTTGGTGTGCGTGAAACGTCCCGCTTGTTCGCCCAAATTGATTTTTCTGAGGATGGTGCCGGAGTCATACTCCGACCCGGGGCGAAAGTCGGTTGCACAGTCTCCCTGCGCAGTGCGAACAAGGGTTTGCCGCTGGAACTGCAGATTTGCCGGGAAGCTGGTTTATAGTGTCTGACAATTAAGTCTATCAGCTCCGGGCATTGGTGGACAGGAGGGCACATGAATCTGAAGAGGTTTGATTTGTACGCCGCTCCAAAATGATGGGAGGGCGAAACCTTGTCAGCCCAGCTCTCCACATTCGCTCTCAGCTGAGTTAGGCTCATGGAAAACGAGCCGTCCACATATCCTGCCAGGTAATTCACCGGAGGTGGTGGGGATTGCCCACGCTGTACCATCTTCGTCCGGGCCTTTGACTTTTTCTCCGGCGGAGGATCGCCTTTGAAAACTCCCCGGCCGCGGGAAATCGCCTCGGTTCATTGCTTCACTGGATCGCGCCGACACGGGCATTTTTCCCTTGTCCATCTCTCCGAGTCAGCAATAATGACAAGTTCAGCTGTCCGCAACAAATTTCGCTATCGGAGGAATAATTAGCACTCGTCCGAGGAATAATCTCCGCAATCTGGAATGTTGGCATGTTTCTGACCCCCTTTTCTAGATAAAAACAGCGCCATTAATGCAACGCAGGAGGGGGTAGGTCGGCTGAGTTAAAATCCTTGGTGGCTGCGCAGGAGAACGTTTAGGAAAAGACGCGCCCGGCAGCCGTGCCTTGCTTTTTTAGTTGCGTTTTCGCTTGAAAAACGCGCAATCATTAACTCGGCGTTGGGGACTGCACCATGGCTGACGTTGCTGCCACCACTTGGGCACACTGATCAAGACAAAACCTTCGGTGCGGAAACCCACATTAAAACAAGTGCAAACGCGCCTTGGGCCCAGCTTGGGGTTTTTGAATTTTTTTTTATTATTCTTTAAACCGCGTCCCAATACTGGCCCGGAAAACTAGGCGCAGCCGGACTTCGCCCGAAGTTGGGCACGGCCCGACCTCGCCGGCGAAGTCGGACTTCGCCCGAATTTCGGGCGAAGTACGAACTTCGCGCGAAGCGCGTGCTTGAACTGTTCTACCTCTGTTTTTAGCTGCGCCCAAGGTTTGGGCGCGATCTGGGTCTTTGCCGCCTTTCATCTTTAGATGGACTTCGCACGGGCGCTGGCCGCTTTGTTCGGACTTCGGCCGAAGCTTGATGCGAAGTGCGAACTTCGCGCGAAGTTCGCACTTCGCCCAAGCGTTGAGCGCAGCGCGGACTTCGCACGGGTGCTGGCCGAAGTCGGACTTCGGTGCGAAGTTCGCACTTCGCACAAACTTTGCGCGCAGTGCGTACTTCGCACGAAGGGTTGCGCAGTGCGGACTTTAGTCTGCTTCAGCTTTTCTCGGACAAACTTCGCAATTCGGCTGGGCCGAAGTCAGGCTTCGCTGCGAAGTCGGACTTCGGTCAACACTTAGTCGATTTTTGCTCTTTTTTCTCCTTTCTTTCTCTGCATAGCCGAACTTCGCCCCTCTTGCGGGCAACGACAGACTTCGTTGCGAAGTCTGTCTTTCTCTCCCATGCCGCATTTAAGCTCAAAGAAGGAAAAATAAACTGAATGCTAAAACTGGAAACTATACATGCGGGGAAAAATAAAAACACAAGGCAAAATTTTTACAAGGAAGGGCCACTCGGGCACCTTCAACAGCCGATAAAGCTTCAAGTGGAACCCGTTGACGAGGGATGGGGAGGAGCCGACCCTCCATATCCGAAAGTATGTAGGCATTGAACTGATTCACCCGGCAATCTGATAAGGGCCCTCCCAGAGAGCGTCAAATTTTCCGTGATTACCCGGTTTTGCCTTGTATGAGTCCCACTTCAGCACCAGGTCCCCGACTTCGAAAACTCGGGCAGTGGTGCCTTTGGCAAACCAGCCTTTAGTGGCTGCAATGTGATCCGCGAAGGCCCGGTATGCACTTTCTCTCGTCTTCTTCCAACCGCAGGAGTTGGCACAACCCGTCGTCTACCGGGTCTCCGCTGTTCCTGTCTTCGTCAATCATCCACAAGGCGGGGATTTCAATGTGTGATGGCATAACAGCTTGCTTGCCATAGACGAGCGCATAGGGGGACGTCTTGAGGGATTTCTTGAACGCAACTCTGTCCGCCCATAGCGCCCGGTTCAGGAGCAAGTGCCAAGTCCGCTTATTTTTTTCAATGGTCCTCCGGAGAATTTTCAGGAGGTTCTTGTTAGTAGACTCGGCAAGGCCATTCCCTTGCGGGTAGTAATTAGAAGACATCTTGTGATAGATGCCAAGGCCGCTGGTGTACTCCGTGAGTACAGCGCCTACAAATCCCGGACCGTTGTCTGTCACAATCGACTCTGGAACCCCGAAGCGGGTAATCGGGCTCTCAATGAACCTGATGACCGTTTCTTGGTCGGCGTTCTTGGTCGGGATCGCCTCCGTCCACCGTGTGAAATAGTCGTAGGTCGTGAGAATAAACTTGTGGCCGGCGGAGGAGTTAGGAGAAATCACCCCAATGAAGTCCAGGACCCCATTCGTTGGAACGGAGCTTCGGCTTGAATCGGTTGAAGGGGCAGGGGTGCTTTTCTGCTTCGGCCAACATACCTCGGCATTGATCACACTTGGCGCAGACCGCATACGCGTCTCGCGAACGAAGTGGGCCAATAGTATCCAGCCCTTATTATTTTTAAGGCCGTTGGCCTTGAAGAATGGTGACCCCCAGGCATCCCGGAATGAAAATCTCCGAGGATCCTAGGCTGGTCGGATTTTATGACGCACCGCAACAGGATGCCGTCAATGTTTTTGAAGTAAAGCCCCTCGGGGCGAAGAGTGTACCTTAATGCACCTAGCCGAAATCTCCTTCGTTGTGAGGCGTTCGAGTGATCGGGACATCTTCCGGTGCGAAGTATCTCACCGGTTCATCTGTCCAATCACTCCCCTCCGATAAGGAGTTGGCTAGGTAGACGCGTGTCGCCGTGTCCTCCCACTTACAATGCGGAGATGCCGGCTACAGCGCTTCGGGCCAATTCCTGACACAAGGCTCGGCCTCTGATAAGCTTGGTGGGCCGTACTTCGATGTCAAACTCCTGGATCTTGGCAATCCATCCCGCTCTCTTGTGACCCGGTTCCCCTTGCAAGATGAAACTGCGAACATCGGGGTGAATCACAAAGACAGTGGTCTTACTTTGGGAGACAAAGTGCCTGAGCTTTCGAAGGGACTTCATGACCGCATGGACTTGCCGCTCTATAAAATTGTACTTCTCTTCGTGTGGCAGAATCACTTGGCTTAGGAACGCAATGGGGCGCTCCTCACCGTCGTCTCCCTCTCGAGTCAGGACTGCAGCGTAACTTTCGGGTTCTCCCACCGCATACAGGATGAAGTCCTTGGAGTAGTCCGGGTTTGTCAACACCGGAGCTTGCGCAATTCGAGCCTTGATTTCCTCGAAAGCTTGCTCTCTCTCATCAGTCCATTCGTAAGGTGTATCTTTCTTCAACGGTTCGGCCATAGGCTTGATCACCTGTGCGAAGTCCGGAATGAACTTCCGCACGAAGTTAATCTGACCGAAGAAGGACTGCAGACCTTTTTTATCAGTGGGGGCTGGCAAGCGAACGAGGGCTTCTGCTCTGTCAGGGTCAATGGCGAGGCCTTCCTCGGAGATGACATGTCCCAGCAGCTTTCCTTCCTTTACCGCGAAGACAGACTTCTTCGGGTTTATAGAGATGCCGAATTCTCGACAACTTTCAAATATCTGCCGTAGGTGCGAAACATGATCTTCTCGTCGGTGAGAGAAAACAGTCATGTCATCAAGGTAGATGACAATAATCTTGTTGAGCAGCTCTCGGAAGGCCAAGTCCATGGCCCTTTGGAACGTGGCACCAGCATTGGATAAGCCAAACGGCATGCGCCGATAGGCGAACGTCCCCCACTTCGTGGTAAACGCCGTCTTATGCTTGGTCTTCGTCTTTGACCCAAATCTGGTTGTAGCCGGAAAATCCATCTAAAAGTGAAAATCTCTGGGCTCCAGCAACGATATGCAAAATTTGGTCGATTTGGGGAAGCGGATAGTGGTCCCCGAGGGAAGCCTGATTTAGGTTTCTGAAGTCGACACAGAGACGTATGTCGCCATTCTTTTTCCTCACGGGCACCAAATTCGCGACCCAGGATGAATGTTTGATGGGGTAGATGATCTTGGCCTCCAGCATCTTCAAGAGCTCGGTCTTCATCATGGCCTCAACCTTTGGATTTACGGCCCTTTGCTTTTGTCGGAACGGCTTGGCGCCATCCTCTAGCTCGATGGTATGTTTGGATGACAGATCCGTCATACCCCCTCAAATCTTCGTAGCACCAGGCCACGATGTCGGGGAACTCCTGGCACAATGATCTAATCTGCACCAGCTCCTCCGACGTGCAGTCTGTTCCGACCTTGATGGTTTTACCAGGTTCGAGCTCCAGGTCAGCATACTGCCTCGGGTCTACTTTGATCCTGTGGGATATTGCTCTGTCATTTCGATCAAAGAGACTTTCTAATGTAATCAGTCCTTTTGGGACGTGATTATTCCGTAACTGTATCAACCCCTCATATTGCTCGTCATCAGGGTCTCTACCTTCGATTACACACACTTCGTTAACGAGGAATGTGACGATCTCCTCGTCACAACCTGAATACCCGCTGAAGGTATCCCTATCGTGCACGAAGGCTCGTAAATGGTGCGGACCGGCTTCAGTTTCTGGACGACGTCTTCAGCTGGAACGTACCTGGCTCCAACAGACGCCAGAATATCCGCGTGCTTGTTTCTCTCACGCGATATTGCCTTAACGTTCAATGAGTCAAACGATTCCATCAGGTCCCAGACCCGATTGCGGTACGCTCTAAGATAGTGATGCTTAGACGCGCATTTATTCGTAACTTGATGACACACTAACTCCGAATCTCCGAAAATTTGGAGATGCTTGATTCCGAGCCTTTCCGCCTTTCGCAGACCCAAGCACAGGGCTTCGTATTCCGCCGAATTGTTAGTACAGCTCCAGGCCAGCTTGTAGGCATAGTCCCTCTGGACTCCGGTTGGAGAAACCAGGAGGACCCCTGCACCGGCGCCATTCTTGCAACGGGCGCCGTCAAAGAAAAGCTTCCACAGCTCTTCGGGTGCAGGTCCTACCTCCTTCGCAACGGACACGTCAAGCTCCTCGGGCTGCTTAATGGAATAACAGCTCCTGCTCTGTCCCGATTACGGCATTAAAATCCCGCAACGAGAACTCGTCTTCTAGCTGTAGCACTTCGAGAGCTTGCTCGGTCGGTTCTACTCGTCACCGGCTTCTTCTTCGACAACCGGACCATGCGATCCATCTCTCCGCCGGGTATCTTGTCTACTAGAAAAGGGGAAGGCTTCTCATTGAAAATTTTCAGTCTCCTTCCTTTGAAGGGCACTTCCATGTGCGAGTAGTCTAGAGACAGTACCCGCCCAACTTCGCAGTTGAACTCCCGAGAGAGACACATGCCGAAGTAAGGCTCCAAGTCAACAATCACGACCTCTTGGATGACCACAATGTCGAGAGCTTTGTGCAGCCGGATAGGGATGTCCTTTATGACACCAACTGTCTTGACAGGGGTGCCGTCTAATTGCAGCACACCTTGGCTGCTCCGCGTGTATTCCATCCCGATCTCATCGCAGACGGCCTTCGGCATCACAGTCGAGGAAGCACCAGAATCCACCATGCAGTTGTGAACTATGTGCCCTTGCATCCGCAAAGACAGATAAAAGGGTGGCGGTCTGTTCTTCCCAATGGCGGAGACTGTCAAAGGTTGAACCAGGACAGCAGGTTGCATCTGCTTGCCGTTCTTCATGTTTTTTAGTGATTCTTGCAGCAGATCTACCTGGCCTGGAAGCAGAAGGGCATCGTACATGCTGATTCTGGCAGGAGTCTTCTTTAACTCGTCTACAATGCTGTAGCCCGAGGTACTAGCTCCTTCTGCTGGTTTAGCCGGTTCATACTTGGTCCGGTACTGTTGGGTGGCCTCAACTCGCTGTCTCTTGGTCAGAGACGGGTACTTCAGCTTCTCCTGGGCTTGTTCTTTGGTTTCGGCTGGGGGCTGAAGTACAGGAAGCTTAGCGGGAGTTGGGGCCTTTGCTGGAGGCTTAGCTGGAACAGCAGCGGTCTTTGCTAGAGAAGGTTTAGCGGGAGCTTTATCTTTGGATGCCTTCTCCTGGGCTGTGTAAGGCCACAGCCGCTTGTACGGTGGCAGCCCATTGGGCTGCGGTCTTTCTCTTCTCGTATATACCTGCAAAGGTTTAGCCGCGTCCGCAGCTTTCTTTTCTTCCTTGGCGGGCGTCACTGGGTTCTCTTCTGGCAGGGCAAAATTGGCCTCACCGTCCAAGATCATGTACAGCTCATCATCTTCTATAGCGCTGCCGGCCAAGGTCTGGATGTAGTGCTGGTGCAAAGTGCAATCTTCCTCCGAATGTGGGTCATTGCACGTAGTGCACCGGGCTGACTCGGTCAGGAGGACCAGGTGGGTCATCTATAGCAGCATTTCTCGGAGGCGGACGCCTCTGCGGTTGGTTTTCTGGGGCTTTATCTTTTGTCAATGCCGGCGGCGCATACGGCCTTCTAGGAGCAAAGTCCATTTGGGCTTGCTTCTTTTTCATAGCGGTCATGTCATTGGACATGGCATGATATCCGGAGGCCAAAGCCCGCACTTCTTGTAGAATCGTGTTCTGGATGCTGCTGTCGGGAGGCGGCAACTGTGCCGGTGGAGGCAAAGCGGCCAATGGAGGAGGGTTAGAATAAGACGCATACCGCGGGGGAGCAGGAAGCGCTGGAAAATGCGGAGCGGGAGGAGGCGGATGAGGGTAATGCAACTGAGGCGGGCCGTATTGAGTTACGACCGGCGCCGGATTCCATCGCGGGTCGGGGCTGCTGCCCCGAAGTAGACGGCACACCACCAGAAGCAGAAGGATACTGCGATCTTGGAAAGTCGGGATGAATCGGCTCCTGCACTCTGGACGGAAGCCTGCCGATGGAGATAATGTCAGCTTCAGCTTGCTGGGCAGCTTCGTATAGTGCAGGGAACTCGTCAATTCGGGCGATCTTCAACAGCAGGCATATGTCTGAGTTGAAAGACCTCAGATAGTAGTGAGCAGCCATGCCGGCTGAAGGCCGAAGTTCGCGAGGTACCCGTTTCCGGGATCTCGCAAACCTAATGTTAAAATCGGACACCTCCTCTTGAGGATGCCTCTCGGATTGCTTGGAACCGATGCGAGAGAGAGGTAGGATCAGCGGACTCGTTGCATCCTTTTACGAGCCTCCTGGCAAGCCAGGGCCACCCGAGTGATGGATCCCTCCGCGCGAGATCTCCACCAAGAGAGAAGCTTTCCCCTCAGGGAAAGGGCCAACAGACGGGTCTTCACACTTTCATCGGTGATGGTATGCAGTGCGGCCAGGGCAAGGATGTCCTGGATGTGCTCGTACGCCGTCTTACCGTAGCCGTCGTATGTGGGAATAGACTTTAAAGCAGCAAGGGGCACAGCTTGCTGACCGATCAGGGCCAAAGGCCCTGTAGAGTCCACCGCCGGGAAGAGATCATCGTCATTCGGTTGTTGATCAGCCATTTCTTCTTCTTCTCCGCCGTCGGTTGTGTACTCGGTGTCGGTACTTTCCGAGGATGCAGGATTTTCTTCTTCCTCGGCCTCTTCTACTTCGTACTCGGCTCTTCCGACCTCAGCTTGGCCTCTTCTTGGATCTCAGCCTCGGCTTCGTCGAAACGAGCTCGCGGATCAGCCAGCCTGGGTATCTCGCCTCGAGCGTGGATGTCTAGTTCGTAGAACTCGGGCGGGCTTCTCGGATTTCTTGTTCGCCACCTTCTCGTGTGCATGAAGGTGACCGGACCGGTCTTCTAGACTCAGAGGATTTGTTCGTGCGAGTCGCCGGTGTTCAGATTTGGAACAGCAATGAAGCGAACACCGGTGCTTCGATTCGTCGGGGGTGAGAAACTTCCTTGTCTCACCAAGAGCTCAGGAACTGTCAGCGCCAGGTGGAGACTGATCAGAAAATCTCTCGTCAGATGTGGGACCCGTGTTCCGCCGAGCGGGTCAGAAGAACTGTTGCGCTAGGTGGAAACTGGATGGGTACTCTTTCTTTAAATCGTGGGACAAGCGTCCCACCGGGCGTGCGAGAAACTGTTGGTTACGAATCCGCCATGAGGAAAGGATTTTTGGTTAATGCGCCCAGATTCGCCCACCAGCATGAAAGGCCGGAAGGAAGAGATGCCTTCCGAGCCAATCTCCGGAGAAGGCCGGCTCCTTTTGGGGGGGCTTGATTTAAGCTAAAGGGAACAGGAAAGAAATAAATGAACGGAAAGAGACAAATGTACAGAAAGAGATACAAATATGTCCAAAGGTTGGTGGGGGGGAACTAACATTACGGGAACACACCAATCACCGCTACTTACTGCATACAAACACAGAGCATGACAAGGAACTGCAAAACCTAGGCGTACTTCCGATACACCAGCAGCGTATGCACAGCTTCAATAGCTCCCTAGCAAACATTCCCTACAAGGAACTAACAGCAAGGGATCGTATCAATCACCAGATACGTACACTGACAGGGGTAGAAAGTAAACCTAGAGATGTCAGAGCCCGGTATATGTGTTAGGTAGAGAGTTTAACCGCACAGCCTTCAATGGCTCCCTAGCAAACATTCCCTACAAGGAACTAACAGCGAGGGATCGCATCAATCACCGGATACGGGCCAGCAACGTCACACACAACCGATGGAACTGCTACCAAATTTATAATGAATGCTTTAAATAATGAAGTACATAAGGTGCTTTAAGCAAGCAATGCTAGAGGAACCCGATCGCCAAATGCCAAAGTGAATTAACGAGCAGCGACACGGGTGGGCCTAAGGCATATAATGAAAGACAACATAAAAGAATAAAGATAGTAGAACAGAACCAGGCATACAGATTGTATTCATAAGCAGAAGCACGGTTACAGTAAGCACAGTAGTTCCCTAACAAACATTCCCCTTCCACCCTTTACAATGAATTTCAGATGGGCTTTTATAGCCCGAGTCCCACCCGTTACATTAATGGGCACGGAGTCCCGACCAAACATGAGCCGACGAAGCGGCGAAAGAGCTGCAAATGCTGACCTTTTGTCGGATCGGGCTGTACCCGCAAGCATGGTCTTCCCGGAAGCCGGACAGCTACGTGGCGGAGTGTTGGGTAATTCTTCAAGTCGGCGAGGCTTGCTAGTAGCCGGAGCGAGTGAAACCTCAGATCAGCTTTGAATGAGGCTATTAACGCAGGCGGTGCAGGCAGCCCATGCTTATCCCTTTTGGTCGGCAGTCTTGGTTCAAATCCCGAAGTCGGACACTTGTCCGATGATGGGTTATGTTTGTGTGACACATGCCCGCCTTAGAGGGCGATCTATCCATCTTTGCTTGGGATCGGGGCTCCTTGGGATGCGTGCAGAAATCAGTGCAATCGGGGAAGGCCTTCAAGCCTTGGTCAAATTCCGGGTTTGTTCCCCTACTGTACACCTGTCAAGGGCGCATTCCCGCTCCGTTGAGAAGTCGAACTGCGCACAGGCGAACACTGGTGTCTGCCGCCATATGGACCTGCTCCGACATTTTACCTTTTTTCTGCATTGACCTGCCAGTCTGCAGTGCAAGGTGCGCCCAGAAGGTGGGGCGAAGTACGCACTTCGCACCAAAACTGGGCGAAGTACGCACTTCGCACCAAAACTGGGCGAAGTGCGAACTTCGCACCCAGACTTAGCCAATTTCAGATAGACCTGCTGGAAAGCTGGAAAATCAACTGGGGAACTCCAAGGAAAAAGGGGGGAGAGAAAGAGAATGGGAAAGAAAAGGAAAGGGAGAGAAGGGAGAAAAACGGAAGGAGGAAAAGAAGAGCAGCAATGTTACAAAACAACATTGAAGACATTGCACCCCGTGCAAAAATGTGACAACATTTCTGGCGGCTCGCGGGGTGTCGAGCTCGCCTCGGCGCAAAGAATCCATGCCTTCATCCTTTGGGTGCGAGAGGAACTTGCCTCCCCCCGCCTTTTTCTCGCTCTAATCGTTTCTCCTTGCGGCAACTGTTCTTCAGATTCATCTTTGTCAGTCGCCTCATCAGTATCTCCTTCTGAAAGGTCTCCATTTCCTGCTTCTGCCTCGCACATGCGAGTGTACGCCTCTTGGGCTGAGCGCCAGGCTTCCGCTTCGAATGGCTTGCGGTCAGCTATGTCTTCTAATGCTCCGTGAAAAGCAGCGACCGCGTGCAGGTCGATGGTGAGGTATCTTTTCTCTAACTCCCAAAAATAGGAGCGGATCCCGGAATATCTCGGACACCATCCGAGTGACTCGACTGTCTTGAATTGGCTCGATCCAGCCTATCAATTTCAGTCAGTATCCGCTTCAAAGGACTGCCAATTCTTCTTTACCCGATCTAGGGTAAGGAGCTCGCCATTCTCAACGAAACTGGGACACCCAAGTTCTGAAAGAGCGTGAAAGGGGGCCAGACAGATATCTTTTTCATGTCCGAATGCGTCAAGCATTCGTCTGGCCACTCTCACCTCTTCAACTTTTCTAAAATATTTGTGCAAGGTCACCCTTGCACCTGCCCATTCTGCAGCGAATGAGGACACGGGGGGAAAAAAGGACGCCGTCGCGCTCGCGCTCCTGAAGGTTTATCGCCAGGTCCAGCCATTGCTTTGCCTGGCGCTCGGCCTCCTCTACCAGAGGCTTTCCCTGGGCAGAAACTTCTTGAATCCTGGATGCGAAGTCCAGGACCGCCATCGCCTTAAAGGTATGGGGCTTGCATTCCCTCAGCAAACCAGCCCTCATTTCCTTAACTTTTGTCTTTGAAAAGACAGCCGCTTGAGATGTTTTTTCTGCAAGCTGCGACTGTGCCTGCTTCAAAGACTCCTGGAGCTGAGAAATCTGCTCCGAGGCTGCTTTCTTTTCGGTTGCGGCCTGTTGCTGAGAAGCGGCTAGCTGGGCTTTGAATTCATCTGTTTCTCGCCGCGCCGCTTCCAGCTGCTCAGTGGACCTAGATAGGTCCTCTTCAAGTTGCCTTACTTTGTCCCGCAACGCGAAAAGTTCTTCCCGCTCCTCCGGACTCTTGACAAAGAGATTGTCGACTTTGCGCATGATCGTCCGAATCTCATACTCGTTTATCAATGTCGTCAAAGCTTTTCTCCTTTGTCTGGAGCACGTAGTCCGCCTTAGTCATTTCTCGGAGAGGCTTCTTCACTATTGGGATTATTTTCTCCGTTGTAATCACTCTCCTTCCGAAATCATACTTTGCGCGTTTTGCCGGGGCGGCTATCTCTTCATGTCTCCTCCGCTTCAGGTCTTGGCGGAAAGAGACAGAATACTCTACGGCTCTTGTTGCCAGGGGCAAGTCATCTGAGTTCTGGAGGTCGTCCATAAAATCTGGTTCCCCCAGCCTAGGGATCTGCTGAGACGTCTCTCCTGCGGGGATGGGATCAGGAGGAACCGGACAGACCTTGGAAGAATCGGTCGCTTGTGGGGGCGACCGGGAAATGGAAATGGGAGAGGCTGACACTGTGAGGGTTTGAAGCGGCTGAGGCGGAGGATGTGATGGTGAATGGACAGCCTCAGCACTAACCTCGGGCGAAGGGTTTGGAGTTGTGCTCAGAGAAAGAGAGACGTTAGGGTTCTGAGCAAACTGGTCGAAAGAATGGGGACCGCTAGAAGGACGCGGAGACGGGGAGGAGGATGTGGTCATGGCTCGCCCAGATTGAGCGGGGGACTGAGTGGAAGTAGAACTGGGTGAGACTAGAGAGACAGGGGCAGCAAACGTACTCGCGGGCTCCGCTCGAGCCGATGCCGGGTGAATGTCTTCGCTTATTGTCTCGGCGGGCGGCTTGGGACTGCCCAAAGGAATTGCCTCTGCGGCGGCAGGACGCGGCTGCGGCTCTGCGACTGGCTGCTGCACTATCAGGCTAGGTCGCCTGATTTTCTCAACTCTCCTCCGCTTCTTTTCTTCTGGAACAACTGTCGGATCAGGGGAAGGAGACGAAGCAGGTGCAGCAGGCGCTGATGCTCCCACGGTAAACTTGTACCGGGGTTTGACTTGCAGAAGGTCTGCCGCAACCGGTCTGCTTTCTGGCGGTGCTGGTGCTTTTCTTGCCTGAGGAAGTGCCTCGGGCGCTGCCTCGGCTAATTTTTTCGCCTTTTCAGGCGCCGCCTTAGGAGCCACGAACTGCATTGGATCGGCCTGGGTACTTGCTGGGCCGGCGCTGGCAGTTGCCGAAGTGTACAACTGTTTGGGAGGAGACCCACTTTTATAATCCTCAAAGGGGCCTCGGGGAACGTAACCTTGATATGCGAACGGCCGCCAACTGTCATGATGCTGGTCATAGAGAACCGAGAAGTCGTCATCTACGGCCAGGTTTCTCCTTGTGGATTTATCGTGCTGCGTGCGGCATCTCATTTTCCAGCATTCAATAATCTTTTCTTTAGACCAGTTAAGGCCTGCAATCTTGGACAGAAATTTTTTGAACCCTGGAGATGAGAAGTGATGGTCCCGGTTTCTCTTGGGGTCATATGTCACCTCCTCGCAGTAGAAATCCTGCCAAGGGGGAGAAGCTTCCATTAATTCAATCTCCCAGTCAAGGTCCACATGGACCACGTCGCATCTATCTTCGGTTATGTCCCGGGGCACAGATGTGCAAACTTTCCCCTTATCCCATGAGGTTCATACTTCCAGTGACTGCGGCAGCAAAACCAGGCCAATCCGGGACAGCGCTTGCTCTAGGTAGACATGTTGTCCTACCTCGATAATCTCAACATTGGCCCGGAAAGAGGGTATTGAAAAATCTGTCCTCTTTTCTTCCCTAGGCCAAACTCTTCTTCCACATAGTCCATCTGTCGGGCAACTTCCATCCCGAACAGATGCTCTGAGCACCAATAGGGCAGCAAATAGGGTTTGCCCTTGAATCCGTAGATTCTGATCACAATCCCCTGCGTCAGTCGAAACGTCCCCGAGCTTCTGATTTATCAAAGCACTCGTCATTTCTCTCGGGGACGGGGGATTTCACTTTCGGTGAAGACCGACATGACGAATCCCGAAAGTTGAAGTTGAACTTGTAGTAGGACCCTTTCCGGTATAAGTCATCCGTCCGGCTTATAGACGGGTCGGGGTTCTCCCTTCTCGTTAACCTTCTTCGAGTTCGGGATCGGCATTTGGGGGTGCAGATGGTACAAACAAAGCCGGACCGGAACGGAACTCGAAACGAAAATTGGTTGATCGGCGCTTCGGATTTTCAGCAGACCGGAATGAATGGCGTAAGCCGCACCGGTCTGCCCGATCGAAAGAGATGGGGCGTTTTTCGCTCCGCTGCGCCGCTGGTTCGTAAGATTCTCCACACAGGAGGCATTCTCACGACGCCACTGGTACGGGTGCACCGGCTCATCGGAGTCGCAGCCGAGGATCCATGCCAAGATGGTATATAGATACTTGCTCTGAAATTTTACCAAAGGCATGGGGCCAGTCGGCCATTGTCCGGTTGGAAGCGGGGCGCTCAGCTCTGAATTGAGGAAATCCCTCATTCGCTTGGTGTGCGTGAAACGTCCCGCTTGTTCGCCCAAATTGATTTTTCTGAGGATGGTGCCGGAGTCATACTCCAGCCCTGGGGCGAAAGCTGGCTGCACAGTCTCCCTGCGCAGTGCGAACAAGGGTTTGCCGCTGGAACTGCAGATTTGCCGGGAAGCTGGTTTATAGTGTCTGACAATTAAGTCTATCGACTCCGGGCATTGGTGGACAGGAGGGCACATGAATCGAAGAGGTTTGATTTGTACGCCGCTCCAAAATGATGGGAGGGCGAAACCTTGTCGCCCAGCCTCTCCACATTCGCTCTCGACTGAGTTAGGCTCATGGAAAACGAGCCGTCCACATATCCTGCCTGGTAATTCACCGGAGGTGGTGGGGATTGCCCACGCTGTACCTTCTTCGTCCGGGCCTTTGACTTTTCTCTCGGCGGAGGATCGCCTTTGAAAACTCCCCGGCCGCGGCAAATCGCCCGGTTCATTGCTTCACTGGACTCGCGCCGACACGGGCATTTTTCCCTTGTCCATCTCTCCGAGTCAGCAATAATGACAGGTTCAGTCGTCTCGCAACAAATTTCGCTATCGGAGGAATAATTAGCATCGTCCGAGGAATAATCTCTCGCAATCTGGAATGTTGGCATGATTCTGACCCCCTTTTCTAGATAAAAACAGCGCCATTAATGCAACGCAGGAGGGGTAGGTCGGCTGAGTTAAAACCCTTGGTGGCCGCGCAAGAGAACGTTTAGGAAAAGACGCGCCCCGGCAGCCGTGCCTTGCTTTTTTAGTTGCGTTTTGGCTTGAAAAACGCGCAATCATTAACTCAGCGTTGGGGACTGCACCATGGCTGACGTTGCTGCCACCACTTGGGCACACTGATCAAGACAAAACCTTCGGTGCGGAAACCCACATTAAAACAAGTGCAAACGCGCCTTGGGCCCAGCTTGGGGTTTTTGAATTTTTTTTATTATTCTTTAAACCGCGTCCCAATATCGGCCCGGAAAACTAGGCGCAGCCGGGCCTCGCCCGAAGTTGGGCACGGCCCGACCTCGCCGGCGAAGTCGGACTTCGCCCGAATTTCGGGCGAAGTACGAACTTCGCGCGAAGCGCGTGCTTGAACTGTTCTACCTCTGTTTTAGCTGCGCCCAAGGTTTGGGCGCGATCTGGGTCTTTGCCGCCTTTCATCTTTAGATGGACTTCGCACGGGCGCTGGCCGCTTTGTTCGGACTTCGGCCGAAGCTTGATGCGAAGTGCGAACTTCGCGCGAAGTTCGCACTTCGCCCAAGCGTTGAGCGCAGCGCGGACTTCGCACGGGCGCTGGCCGGTCGGACTTCGGTGCGAGGTTCGCACTTCGCACAAACTTTGCGCGTAGTGCGTACTTCGCACGAAGGGTTGCGCAGAGGCGGACTTTAGTCCGCTTCGGCTTTTCTCGGACAAACTTCGCAATTCGGCTGGGCCGAAGTCGAGCTTCACTGCGAAGTCGGACTTCGGTCAACACTTAGTCGATTTTTGCTCTTTTTTCTCCTTTCTTTCTCTGCATAGCCGAACTTCGCCCCTCCTGCGGGGCAACGACAGACTTCGTTGCGAAGTCTGTCTTTCTCTCCCATGCCGCATTTAAGCTCAAAGAAGGAAAAATAAACTGAATGCTAAAACTGGAAACTATACATGCGGGGAAAAATAAAAACACAAGGCAAAATTTTTACAAGGAAGGGCCACTCGGGCGCCTTCAACAGCGATAAAGCTTCAAGTGGAACCCGTTGACGGGGATGGGGAGGAGCTGACCCTCCATATCCGAAAGTATGTAGGCATTGAACTGATTCACCCGGGCAATCTGATAAGGGCCCTCCCAGAGAGCGTCAAATTTTCCGTGATTACCCGGTTTTGCCTTGTATGAGTCCCACTTCAGCACCAGGTCCCCGACTTCGAAAACTCGGGCAGTGGTGCCTTTGGCAAACCAGCCTTTAGTGGCTGCAATGTGATCCGCGAAGGCCTGGTATGCACTTTCTCTGTCTTCTTCCAACTGCAGGAGTTGGCACAACCTGTCGTCTACCGGGTCTCCGCTGCTCCTGTCTTCGTCAATCATCCACAAGGCGGGGATTTCAATGTGTGATGGCATAACAGCTTGCTTGCCATAGACGAGCGCATAGGGGGACGTCTTGAGGGATTTCTTGAACGCAACTCTGTCCGCCCATAGCGCCCGGTTCAAGAGCAAGTGCCAAGTCCGCTTATTTTTTTCAATGGTCCTCCGGAGAATTTTCAGGAGGTTCTTGTTAGTAGACTCGGCAAGGCCATTCCCCCGCGGGTAGTAATTAGAAGACATCTTGTGATAGATGCCAAGGCCGCTGGTGTACTCCGTGAGTACGAGCGCCTACAAATCCCGGACCGTTGTCCGTCACAATCGACTCGGAACCCCGAAGCGGGTAATCGGGCTCTCAATGAACCTGATGACCGTTTCTTGGTCGGCGTTCTTGGTCGGGATCGCCTCCGTCCACCGTGTGAAATAGTCAGTAGCTGTGAGAATAAACTTGTGGCCGGCGGAGGAGTTAGGAGAAATCACCCCAATGAAGTCCAGACCCCATTGCTGGAACGGAGCTTCGGCTTGAATCGATTGAAGGGGCAGGGGTGCTTTTCTGTTTCGGCCAGCATACCTCTGGCATTGATCACACTTGGCGCAGACCGCATACGCGTCTCACGAACAGAGTGGGCCAATAGTATCCAGCCCTTATTATTTTTAAGGCCGTTGGCCTTGAAGAATGGTGACCCCCAGGCATCCCGGAATGAAAATCTCCGAGGATCCTAGGCTGGTCTGATTTTATGACGCACCGCAACAGGATGCCGTCAATGTTTTTGAAGTAAAGCCCCTCGGGGCGAAGAGTGTACCTTAATGCACCTAACCGAAATCTCCTTCGTTGTGAGGCGTTCAAGTGATCGGGACATCTTCCGGTGCAGAAGTATCTCACCAGTTCATCTGTCCAATCACTCCCCTCCGATAAGGGGTTGGCTAGGTAGACGCGTGTCGCCGTGTCCTCCCACTTACAGGCGGAGATGCCGGCTACAGCGCTTCGGGCCAATTCCTGACACAAGGCTCGGCCTCTGATAAGCTTGGTGGGCCGTACTTCGATGTCAAACTCCTGGATCTTGGCAATCCATCCCGCTCTCTTGTGACCCGGTTCCCCTTGCAAGATGAAACTGCGAACATCGGGGTGAATCACAAAGACAGTGGTCTTACTTTGGGAGACAAAGTGCCTGAGCTTTCGAAGGGACTTCATGACCGCATGGACCTGCCGCTCTATAAAATTGTACTTCTCTTCGTGTGGCAGAATCACTTGGCTTAGGAACGCAATGGGGCGCTCCTCACCGTCGTCTCCCTTCTGAGTCAGGGCTGCAGCGTAACTTTCGGGTTCTCCCACTGCATACAGGATGAAGTCCTTGGAGTAGTCCGGGTTTGTCAACACCGGAGCTTGCGCAATTCGAGCCTTGATTTCCTCGAAAGCTTGCTCTCTCTCATCAGTCCATTCGTAAGGTGTATCTTTCTTCAACAGTTCGGCCATAGGCTTGATCACCTGTGCGAAGTCCGGAATGAACTTCCGCACGAAGTTAATCTGACCGAAGAAGGACTGCAGACCTTTTTTATCAGTGGGGGCTGGCAAGCGAACGAGGGCTTCTGCTCTGTCAGGGTCAATGGCGAGGCCTTCCTCGGAGATGACATGTCCCAACGAGCTTTCCTTCCTTTACCGCGAAGACGGACTTCTTCGGGTTTATAGAGATGCCGAATTCTCGACAACTTTCAAATATCTGCCGTAAGTGCGAAACATGATCTTCTCGTCGGTGAGAGAAAACAGTCATGTCATCAAGATAGATGACAATAATCTTGTTGAGCAGCTCTCGGAAGGCCAGGTCCATGGCCCTTTGGAACGTGGCACCAGCATTGGATAAGCCAAACGGCATGCGCTGATAGGCGAACGTCCCCCACTTCGTGGTAAACGCCGTCTTATGCTGGTCTTCGTCTTTGACCCAAATCTGGTTGTAGCCGGAAAATCCATCTAAAAGTGAAAATCTCTGGGCTCCAGCAACGATATGCAAAATTTGGTCGATTTGGGGAAGCGGATAGTGGTCCCGAAGGGAAGCCTGATTTAGGTTTCTGAAGTCGACACGGAGACGTATGTCGCCATTCTTTTTCCTCACGGGCACCGGATTCGCGACCCAGGATGAATGTTTGATGGGGTAGATGATCTTGGCCTCCAGCATCTTCAAGAGCTCGGTCTTCATCATGGCCTCAACCTTTGGATTTACGGCCCTTTGCTTTTGTCGGAACGGCTTGGCGCCATCCTCTAGCTCGATGGTACGCTGGATGACAGATCTGTCATACCCCCTCAAATCTTCGTAGCACCAGGCCACGATGTCGGGGAACTCCCGGCACAGTGATCTAATCTGCACCGCCTCCTCCGACGTGCAGTCTGTTCCGACCTTGATGGTTTTACCAAGTTCGAGCTCCAAGTCAGCATATCGCCTCGGGTCTACTTTGATCCTGTGGGATATTGCTCTGTCATTTCGATCAAAGAGACTTTCTAATGTAATCAGTCCTTTTGGGACGTGATTATTCCGTAACTGTATCAACCCCTCATATTGCTCGTCATCATGGTCTCTACCTTCGATTACACACACTTCGTTAACCAGGAATGTGACGATCTCCTCGTCACAGCTGAATACCTGCCAGAAGGTATCCCTATCGAGCACAGAAGGCCCGTAAATGGTGCGGACCGGCTTCGGTTTCTGGACGACGTCTTCAGCTGGAACGTACCTGGCTCCAACAGACGCCAAAATATCCGCGTGCTTGTTTCTCTCACGCGATATTGCCTTAACGTTCAATGAGTCAAACGATTCCATCAAGTCCCAGACCCGATTGCGGTACGCTCTAAGATAGTGATGCTTAGACGCGCATTTATTCGTAACTTGATGACACACTAACTCTGAATCTCCGAAAATTTGGAGATGCTTGATTCCGAGCCTTTCCGCCTTTCGCAGACCCAAGCACAGGGCTTCGTATTCCGCCGAATTGTTAGTACAGCTCCAGGCCAGCCTGTAGGCATAGTCCCTCTGGACTCCGGTTGGAGAAACCAGGAGGACCCTCGCACCGGCGCCATTCTTGCAACGGGCGCCGTCAAAGAAAAGCTTCCACATCTCTTCGGGTGCAGGTCCTACCTCCTTCGCAACGGACACGTCAAGCTCCTCGGGCTGCTTAATGGAATAACAGCCCTCGTCTGTCCCGATTACGGCATTAAAATCCCGCAACGAGAACTCGTCTTCTAGTTGTAGCACTTCGAGAGCTTGCTCGGTCAGTTCTACTCGTCACCAGTTCTTCTTCGACAACTGGACCATGCAGTCCATCTCTCCGCCGGGTATCTTGTCTACTAGAAAAGGGGAAGGCTTCTCATTGAAAATTTTCAGTCTCCTTCCTTTGAAGGGCACTTCCATGTGCGAGTAGTCTAGAGACAGGTACCCGCCCAACTTCGCAGTGAACTCCCGAGAGAGACACATGCCGAAGTAAGGCTCCAGGTCAACAATCACGACCTCTTGGATGACCACAATGTCGAGAGCTTTGTGCAGCCGGATAGGGATGTCCTTTATGACACCAACTGTCTTGACAGGGGTGCCGTCTAATTGCAGCACACCTTGGCTGCTCCGCGTGTATTCCATCCCGATCTCATCGCAGACGGCCTTCGGCATCACAGTCGAGGAAGCACCAGAATCCACCATGCAGTTGTGAACTATGTGCCCTTGCATCCGCAAAGACAGATAAAAGGGTGGCGGTCTGTTCTTCCCGATGGCGGAGACTGTCAAAGGTTGAACCGAGACAGCGAGTCGCATCTGCTTGCCGTTCTTCATGTTTTTTAGTGATTCTTGCAGCAGATCTACCTGGCCTGGAAGCAGAAGGGCATCGTACATGCTGATTCTGGCAGGAGTCTTCTTTAACTCGTCTACAATGCTGTAGCCCGAGGTACTAGCTCCTTCTGCTGGTTTAGCCGGTTCATACTTGGTCCGGTCATCGTTGGGTGGCCTCAACTCGCTGTCTCTTGGTCAGAGACGGGTACTTCAGCTTTTCCCGGGCTTGTTCTTTGGTTTCGGCTGGGGGCTGAAGTACAGGAAGCTTAGCGGGAGTTGGGGCCTTTGCTGGAGGCTTAGCCGGAACAGCGAGCGGTCTTTGCTGGAGAAGGTTTAGCGGGAGCTTTATCTTTGGATGCCTTCTCCCGGGTCGTGTAAGGCCACGGCCGCTTGTACGGTGGCAGCCCATTGGGCTGCGGTCTTTCTCTTCTCGTGTATACCGCAAAGGTTTAGCCGCGTCCGCAGCTTTCTTTTCTTCCTTGGCGGGCGTCCACCGGGTTCTCTTCCGGCGAGGCAAAATTGGCCTCGCCGTCCAAGATCATGTACAACTCATCATCTTCTATAGTGCCGCCGGCCAAGGTCCGGATGTAGTGCTGGTGCAAAGTGCAATCTTCCTCCGAATGTGGGTCATTGCACGTAGTGCACCAGTTGACCCGGTCAGGAGGACCAGGTGGGTCATCTATAGCAGCATTTCTCGGAGGCGGACGCCTCTGCGGTTGGTTTTCTGGGGCTTTATCTTTTTTCAATGCCGGCGGCGCATACGGCCTTCTAGGAGCAAAGTCCATTTGGGCTCGCTTCTTTTTCATAGCGATCATGTCATTGGACATGGCATGATATCCGGAGGCCAAAGCCCGCACTTCTTGTAGAATCGTGTTCTGGATGCTCTGCTTGTCGGGAGGCGGCAACCGTGCCGGTGGAGGCAAAGCGGCCAATGGAGGAGGGTTAGAATAAGACGCATACGCGGGGGAGCGAGAAGCGCTGGAAAATGCGGAGCGGGAGGAGGCGGATGAGGGTAATGCAACTGAGGCGGGCCGTATTGAGTTACGACCGGCGCCGGATTCCACCGCGGCTGGGGCTGCTGCCCTGAAGTAGACGGCACACCACCAGAAGCAGAAGGATACTGCGATCTTGGAAAGTCGGGATGAATCGGCTCCTGCACTCTGGACGGAAGCCTGCCGATGGAGATAATGTCAGCTTCAGCTTGCTGGGCAGCTTCGTACAGTGCAGGGAACTCGTCAATTCGGGCGATCTTCAGCAGCAGGCATATGTCTGAGTTGAAAGACCTCAGATAGTAGTGAGCAGCCATGCCGGCTGAAGGCCGAAGTTCGCGAGGTACCCGTTTCCGGGATCTCGCAAACCTAATGTTAAAATCGGACACCTCCTCTTGAGGATGCCTCCGGATTGCTTGGAACCGATGCGAGTAGAGAGGTAGGATCAGCGGACTCGTTGCATCCTTTTACGAGCCTCCCGGCAAGCTAGGGCCACCCGAGTGATGGATCCCTCCGGCGACGATCTCCACCGGTAGAGAAGCTTTCCCCTCGGGGAAAGGGCCGCAGACGGGTCTTCACACTTTCATCGGTGATGGTATGCGGTGCGGCCGGGGCAAGGATGTCCCGGATGTGCTCGTACGCCGTCTTACCGTAGCCGTCGTATGTGGGAATAGACTTTAAAGCAACAGGGGGCACAGCTTGCTGACCGATCAGGGCCAAAGGCCCTGTAGAGTCCACCGCCGGGAAGAGATCATCGTCATTCGGCCGTTGATCAGCCATTTCTTCTTCTTCTCCGCCGTCGGTTGTGTACTCGGTATCGGTACTTTCCGAGGATACAGGATTTTCCTCTTCCTCGGCCTCTTCTACTTCGTACTCGGCTCTTCCGACCTCAGCTTCGGCCTCTTCTTGGATCTCAGCCTCGGCTTCGTCGAAATGAGCTCGCGGATCAGCCAGCCTGGGTATCTCGCCTCGAGCGTGGATGTCTAGTTCGTAGAACTCAGGCGGGCTTCTCGGATTTCTTGTTCGCCACCTTCTCGTGTGCATGAAGGTGACCGGACCGGTCTTCTAGACTCAGAGGATTTGTTCGTGCAGAGTCGCCAGGTGTTCAGATTTGGAACAACAATGAAGCGAACACCGGTGCTTCGATTCGTCGGGGGTGAGAAACTTCCTTGTCTCACCAAGAGCTCGAGAACCGTCGGCGCCGGTGGAGACCGATCGGAAAATCTCTCGTCGGATGTGGGACCCGTGTTCCGCCGAGCGGGTCGGAAGAACCGTTGCGCTAGGTGGAAACTCGGATGGGTACTCTTTCTTTAAATCGTGGGACAAGCGTCCCACCGGCGTGCTGCAGAAACTCGTTGGTTACGAATCTGCCATGAGGAAAGGATTTTTGGTTAATGCGCCGATTCGCCCACCAAGATGAAAGGCCGGAAGGAAGAGATGCCTTCCGAGCCAATCTCCGGAGAAGGCCGGCTCCTTTTGGGGGGGTGATTTAAGCTAAAGGGAACAGGAAAGAAATAAATGAACGGAAAGAGATAAATGTACAGAAAGAGATACAAATATGTCCAAAGGTTGGTGGGGGGGAACTAACAGTACGGGAACACACCAATCACCGCTACTTACTGCATACAAACACAGAGCATGACAAGGAACTGCAAAACCTAGGCGTACTTCCGATACACCAGCAGCGTATGCACAACTTCAATAGCTCCCTAGCAAACATTCCCTACAAGGAACTAACAGCGAGGGATCGTATCAATCACCGGATACGTACACCGACGGGGTAGAAAGTAAACCTAGAGATGTCAGAGCCAGGTATATGTGTTAGGTAGAGAGTTTAACCGCACAACTTCAATGGCTCCCTAGCAAACATTCCCTACAAGGAACTAACAGCAGGGGATCGCATCAATCACCAGATACGGGCCAGCAACGTCACACACAACTGATGGAACTGCTACCAAATTTATAATGAATGCTTTAAATAATGAAGTACAGAAGGTGCTTTAAGCAAGCAATGCTAGAGGAACCTGATCGCCAAATGCCAAAGTGAATTAACGAGCAACGACACAGGTGGGCCTAAGGCATATAATGAAAGACAGCATAAAAGAATAAAGACAGTAGAACAGAACCAGGCATACAGATTGTATTCATAAGCAGAAGCACGGTTACAGTAAGCACAGTAGTTCCCTAACAAACATTCCCCTTCCACCCTTTACAATGAATTTCAGATGGGCTTTTATAGCCCGAGTCCCACCCGTTACATTAATGGGCACAGAGTCCCAGTCAAACATGAGTCGACAGAAGCGGCGAAAGAGCTGCAAATGCTGACCTTTTGTCGGACTGGGCTGTACCCGCAGCATGGTCTTCCTGGAAGCTGGACAGCTACGTGGCGGAGTGCTGGGTAATTCTTCAAGTCGGCAAGCTTGCTAGTAGGCTGGAGCGGTGAAACCTCAGATCAGCTTTGAATGAGGCTATTAACGCAAGCGGTGCAGGCAGCCCATGCTTATCCCTTTTGGTCGGCAGTCTTGGTTCAAATCCCGAAGCTGGACACTTGTCTGATGATGGGTTATGCTGTGTGACACATGCCTGCCTTAGAGGGCAGTCTATCCATCTTTGCTTGGGATCGGGGCTCCTTGGGATGCGTGCAGAAATCAGTGCAGTCGGGGAAGGCCTTCAAGCCTTGGTCAAATTCCGGGTTTGTTCCCCTACTGTACACCTGTCAAGGGCGCATTCCCGCTCCGTTGAGAAGTCGAAGTGCGCACAGGCGAACACTGGTGTCTGCCGCCATATGGACCTGCTCCGGCATTTTACCTTTTTTCTGCATTGACCTGCCAGTCTGCCGGTGCAAGGTGCGCCCAGAAGGTGGGGCGAAGTACGCACTTCGCACCAAAACTGGGCGAAGTACGCACTTCGCACCAAAACTGGGCGAAGTGCGAACTTCGCACCCAGACTTAGCCAATTTCAGATAGACCTGCTGGAAAGCTGGAAAATCAACCGGGGAACTCCAAGGAAAAAGGGGGAGAGAAAGAGAATGGGAAAGAAAAGGAAAGGGAGAGAAGGGAGAAAAACGGAAGGAGGAAAAGAAGAGCAGCAGATCGTTACAAAACAACATTGAAGACATTGCACCCCGTGCAAAAATGTGACAACAGTTCTCCACCCCATACATATGGCTGTCTAATATTTTGAACATACACATCAAAATCACTTTCTATAAACCATTCCGTTTCTGCTCTTCTTTTTAAGAATTCATTTGCAACCTTTTCTCTCAAATCATTAGCTAGATTTATCAAAGTGCTATCATTTGGAAATGGTTCATTCTTTTGCAAACAAATTCCGAAAACAATGGCCCTAAACATACAATTTCCATCACCTACCATTTCTGTAACCACGATATCATCATAATCTTCAAATTTCATACCTTCTTTATTATTCCCACATACATGTTCAAGACTCCAAGGCTCTTGGCATGTGAAACAGGGTTGCTCTTTTCTCAACTGATTTTTGCTCTTGCTGGAGGATTTAGAAGTCTCCCCAACACTTGATCTAGGTGGAGATCTTCTAGATTCCGAAGGAGGTGTAGGATGGAGTGTATGCTCAATCAACAATGCTCTTTTAATCGCTTCTTTTTTTTTGAAAAATGATTTGAAAAAACTTGTATTAAAACAAAGATCATTTACAAGTTGGGATGAGACTTTTCCCAGCCTTAGTCAAAGAGAACACATGTTGACAACAGTAAAAGAAGATTTGCATTGGAGCCAAATCTCTTAAACCATATTTCTACAATGACTGTTCACTCGTTTACAACTATAAAATAAGATCTACATTGAAGCACAAATCTCCTAAACAAGTATTTCCGGAATGGTTATCCAAATTAGCTAAGCAATCGGATTTGCTCACCAACTCGCCTAATCATCTCATCCTCAATAGCCATGTCACCGTGCCACCGAACCCCTACCTCCTTCTCAGCACCTATCTTAGCCAAGAAGTCTGCCACTTTATTTAGATCTTTACTCGCATAAACTGGAATCACATCATCTAATTCCCTCCATAATTCCTTAATTTGAGTGACAAGAATCCTCAACCTCCATGTTTTCAAAGCAAAGTTCCTCATGCAATCTAAAGCTCCAACCATTATTTGAGAATCTGATTCTAGGATTATCCTCCCGTGACCTTGTTTTACTGCACAAATATAAGCATATTTGATAGCTAAGGCTTCTTCTTCATTGTTTGTGGCTCTTCCCAAGCCTTGCAGTTCCCAATAGAGCACTGTTCCAACATGATTCCGGCAAACCACTCCAATTCCAGCTCTACCCGGATTGCCTTTTGCAGCTCCATCAGTATTAATTTTAATCCAACCTTCCGGGGTGGTTTCCAACTAGCTCTGTCTTGTCCCTCTTGCACTTCAACTTCCTTTTCCATTGCCCCAATAACAACCTCGAGTTTCCTCTTTAGCATAGATCGCCTACGCTTCTGTGACTTTGCTCCAAATGACCTGCTAAACTCCATCTAAAGAAGAAAAAGTTTCTCTAAAAATTCTGGCATTTCTCTCCAACCACACTTGCCACCAAATAAAGTTTAATCCAAGCTCCCAACCAATACAAAGAGCTTTAGATTTAAATCTACCCTTCTTCCATCTTTCCCAAATATTAATCTGATTCAAATTACCATTAACTTGAATTTTATAATATAAAAACCATCTCTCCCAAATCTGGCGCGTGAATGGGCACTCAAACATCAAGTGATCCGTTGTTTCCTCACTCTTGTAGCATCAAACACATTGAGATGGACCAATGATTCCCCTACATCTGAGATTATCAAAAGTAAGAATTCCATTATGCATGAACTGCCAAGCAAAAAAGTTTACTTTTGGCCAACCCTTGGACTGCCAAATCTTTCTCCAATCCTCAACCTCGATATGTATGAGGAGGAGGTTCTAGAAGGATCTTATCATACCCATCCTTCACCGTGTAGACACCAAGGCTCCTATAGCCCCAAGCTAATTCATCCTCCTCGTCTCTACCTGTGAGAAATCTTTCTGCCAAGATTTTAGTCATGATGGGTGTCAAATCCGGAGGGATTGAAATTGGCCACTCATCCAACTTCTTAAACTGCTTATACTTATAATCCCCCAACTGACTAGTGTTGAAATAACTTTCAATTTGGACCCATCCCCTGGTTTCTATGGCTGTTTTTATTGGTTGCAGTTCAAGAAATTCAACAATGATAGGTGGGTATTGATCCCATGAATCTGTCCAAAATCGTGCCTTCTCCCCTCTCCCCACTTTCCAAAATAATCTATCTTTTACTACCTGAGTCCTAACTTGAGAGCCTGCCACACTAAGGATCCATTACCATCCAAAGGGAAACGACCCACCTCATTTGGGTTTACCTGTCCCAAATATTTACTAGTTAAGATTCTACTGAATAAAGAAGTTGGTTGGGAAATCCACCTCCAATAAAGCTTTCCAGCCAAAGCTTTATTATTTAACTTTGATCTTCTCAGTCCCAAACCTCCTTTTACCTTGGGCTGACTTACTTTCTCCCAACATACTAAGGCCCATTTCCTCTCTCCTTTTACTCCTTCCCATAAAAATTTTCTAGCCATCTTGTCCAACTCTTTCCATATGGTATGTGGGGCAGCAAGGATAGAAAATTTATAAATTGGCATGGCCTGAATGACTGACTGTAAAAAAGTTAATCTACCCCCATAGCTTAACCATTTGTGAGACCAATGATTAATTTTGTCCTTGATACAATCCAAAATATTCCTCCAGATATCTATTTTTAGTTTTTTAAAATGCAAAGGGACCCCCAAGTATACCACTGGGAGATAAGTCCTTGTGAATCCCAAGATCTCTAAAATTCTGTCTTGAAGCCTTTGATCAAGATTGAAAAATACCACTTTGGATTTTTCATCATTGATGACTTGGTTTGTAGCCCTAAGGTAGACATTAAGTGTATCTCTAATCATTCTTGCTTCCCTGAAGCTGGCCACTCCCACCAATCCTATGTCATCCACAAACTGTAGGTGAGTCAAAACTTCCTCACCCACCTTGATACTTGTTAGCAAACCTTGTTGTCTTCTCCCCAAGATGAGTCTACCCAATCCTTCAGCCAATATGAGAAAAATATAGGGAGAGCAAGGATCTCCTTGACGAAGGCCTCGAGTAGCTCCAAACGGTTGCGAGGGAAGACCCTTTATTAACACTGAGTATGTCAGAGTAGAAACACAACTCATGACCCATTCTATCCAATCCAGAGAGAAACCAAAGGCTGCCATCATCTTTGACAAGAAACTCCACTCCACCCTATCATAAGCCTTTGACATATCTAATTTTATGAACATTCCTCTATTACCAGATGTTTGCATTGAATGGATTGCCTCCTGAGCTAGAACCACACCATCCAAGATCTGCCTACCCTCTACAAAACCCCCTTGCTCTGAGGAGATAATGCTATGTAGAAGAGGTTTTAGCCGCTCAACCATACCTTTGTGATTATTTTATATATGACATTGCATAAGGCAACAGGTCTATAATCTGAAATATGTACCCCCTCCTCCCTTTTTGGAATTAAGGTAATGAAAGTATGATTTAATGCTTTAAGCATTCTTTTACTACCTTTGGACTCCTCTATAACAACCATTACATCCTCCTCCAAGTTATCCCAGAAGGCTTGAAAAAACTCAATTGGAAAGCCATCTGGACTTGGTGTTTTTCCGGTGCTCATTCCAAAGACTACATTCTTCAGTTCCTCTCTATCAATGGGTTTAAGTAGGGTCTGATTTTCTTCTTCAGAGATAATAGAGGGTATGACAACAATAACTTCTTTTTGAGCCTCTTCATCTTGCACCATACTTTCCTTAAATAGTTTAGAAAAATAATCCATTGAATGGAAATGCATACCTAGAATTGTATCAAAGGAGTGTCTGTTCTCATATTGAAGAGCTTCCATGTTGTTCATCTGTCTCCTAGCACAAGCAGTCCGATGGAAAAATTTGGTATTTTTATCACCTAATAACCAAGTGGTTCTTGCTCTTTGTTTCCAGTAGGTCTCCTCTTGGTTGTCAATGTCCTCAACCGCTTTACGCAATGCATCATCCTCTTCTTTGAGCTGCTCTGTAATTGTTCCTTCCCTAAAGTGTTTTTGAACCTCATCCCATATGGCCACCAATGGAGCTCTTTGGACCTGGAAGTCTGTCTTGTTAGCTCGCCTCCATTGTTTCAGTTGATCTTTGACATAATGAAGTTGTTTGTGGAATCTAAACATTGCTATCCCATATGCTGGGCGACCTTCTTCCCACCACTGTGGAATTTTCTTTCGAAGTTCCTCTTTTTGTAACCAAAAGTTTTCAAATTTAAATGATTTGTGATGCTGCACTGTCTTGATCCCTCCTTCCAACAAAATGGGAAAGTGATCTGAAATTGGACCCTCGAAAATCTGAAATTTTATATTCCATTTTACAAATGCCTCCTCTGAAACCAAAAAACGGTCTAACTTCACCTTCCTGCTATGTGGCTCCCTCCTCTTATTAGTCCAAGTATAGTTGGTTCCAGGGCATTTAATATCCACCAAGTGTGATGTCTGGACTTGGACAATCATAAGTCGATCCTCTGGGTCCAAAATTGGGGTTACCCCTTATTTATCTCTAGAGGATAATTTAGCATTAAAATCCCCAGCAATAATCCAGTCTAAATCTTCCCTTGAGACTCTCTCATGTTATGCACAACTTTCCATTGATGCATCTGACCATCTAGGTTTTGAGCCCCATAAAAATTTGTGATTAAAACATGTTCAACCGTGACATTATTTCTAAAATGTGATGTGAGAACACCCCTCCAAGCTATATGTTCTATTGCAGTCCATTCAAGAGAGTTCCAAAGAGTAACTATCCCCCCGATGCACCTTGGGCAGCCACTTCCATATGACCAGCACCCCTCCAAAGTCTGTTAGCTGTTTTACACATAAGATCTAACGACATTTTTGTCTCCTGGATAAGCAAAAAATCTGTTTTACATTTTTCTAAGAGTCTTCGAAGCAATGATTGATGGGTTCTACTGTTTAAACCCCTAACATTCCATGATTGTATAGTCATTGGTTACCTTGAGAGCAAGAAAAATCTACAGTAAAAATCTATTGGCCTCATTGATCCTCCAGTGATCAGTTTCTCTCCTTGAACTGCTATCAATTCCTTATTTGATTTTCTACCCACTCCTTGAGAGTTGCTATTTTTTTATCTCTTTTCCACCTGAGTTATCCCTAAAGTTAGCCTTTCTCTGTTATTTTTTGCTATGCCCCATGCTAACATCCTTAATTATTGGCTACTCTTGGTTATGCACTATCAATGCCCTTGTACTCTCTGACTGCGGTAACTCACTGTACTCAATTACCTGCTCTATGATGGGGGGAGATAAAAGAGGAGCTTGAACATGGCTGTTATTATTTTCATTATTCCCATCCACTCCTTCCATGAATTGTTCTTTTTGGTCCATTAGTGTCTTAAATATCTCATACCTATTGGAGGGCTTGAGTTGGGTTTGCTCTTTACCATCTTTTTTCTTTTGCCTTCTCCTTCTTTTGGGCTGTTCAAAACCATCTCCCTGTGCTTCTTTACCCTGAGAAATATTGGTTGTTTCTTTGTTGATTGTTGACTTACCCTCCTTAGGAAGATTTGACATTCCTAGAGGAGCCTCCATTTTTATGTTCATATTATTTGGGCAAGATCGGGCCAAATGCCCATATTTGTGGCAAACTCTACATCTGAAGGGCAATGCCTCATAATCCAGTTGTTGAATCCAAGATAGTCCCGCAAGTTCAAGTTCCACCTCTGCTGGTAGAGGCTGGCTAAGATCCATTTCCACACATAATCTTGCATAAACAACTGTGTTTCCTTCTATTGTGTCTTTGGAAACACCCAAATGTCTTCCAAGGGAATTACCGATAATTTCCAATACCTGCTCACTCCAAAACTCCATTGGAAGTGCATACAAACGGATCCAAACAGGGACAGCACTAGGTTCAATTCGAGGATCAAATCCCACTCTCCAGGGTTGAACAAATAATCCTGCTGGACCATGATTCCTCTTTTCTGATTCGAAAGCCCTATTTCTATTGGCAAGTGAAGAAAAACTACAAATAAAATATCCATTGCTAATAAACCATAAAGAATACTCACCAAGAGGCTCCCGGTTTGCCGGACCCGAGGAATGCAAAAAATTCAAGGTAGGGCGAATACCCATGAATTTACAGATCAAATCATGATTGGCTCTATATAAAACTGTTTCTTCAACCATCCTTTGCTCAATGACAATCTTTGGCCTTGATTCTGACTATGGCAAGCATCCATTAACTCGTTGAGATGTTGATCTATTTCCAACAGCCGTAAAGAGCATTTTTAATGCAGTTTTTTGTGCTTCTTCAATCTTTGATGGAGATTTATCCTTTAACAAATCTGCAAAAGAATTGTCTCTCTAGAAGAGGATCCGGAGGTGTCCCTATTGGGCCCTCCTGGGGCAGCAATCTTGTCTTCAAATCCATAGTAACCAGAAATCTCTTCGGCTACCCAACTGATGCCCTAGTTTTCTCTCATGTATGGTTCCTTTATGTTTAGATCTTTTAATTGCTTCTTGAAGTGATGATAGTGTAAATATTCTTACCAACCTTTTCAACGGTTCCCTCAACCCATCTACAAAGAGAAATGTCACCCTCATGGGTGGAACATCTTGCACTTTTACTACAATTTCCTTATATTCTTTGATGAATGCTGACAAAGAACCTGTATGCTTGAGTGAAGCCATCTTTCTTAAACGCTCCTCTTTATCTCTCTTTTCTATTTCTCTATGAGAAGATTCACTTTTGATGAACTGGAGGTTGAAAATGACCTGCTAATTGATACTGCTAATGACTTCAAACACTGCAAAATTACTACCAATCACTGCAGAAACTTTTGGCCACACTGCCCTACAATTGCAAAAGCAGTCCCAACACTGTTGCACAAATTCTGTTGCTAAATACAGTCACTGCAAACTAATAATCCCCACTGCTCACACTGCTAACACTGTTGATTTTCCACACATCGCTTCACTGCAAACAAACACTGTTAACTGCAACACTATAAACCCAGCTGAATATTGCTAACTAACTCTGTCCACTGTTATAAACATTGTCCAGGTTTGTTAAACAATTTCAATCGCTGCAAAAAAGGGACTGACACAACAATATACATTACAAACACTGATAAATCTAGCCAAACGGTG
Source organism: Wollemia nobilis (assembly GCA_028583015.1). Lineage (NCBI taxonomy): Eukaryota > Viridiplantae > Streptophyta > Pinopsida > Araucariales > Araucariaceae > Wollemia > Wollemia nobilis. The sequence continues at coordinate 15,891,702 of JAQPPZ010002969.1, read as the reverse complement.
CAAATTCTGTTCTGGTTGCAAACAGGTGTATCAACTCTTCAACGCTGATTTCAACAAAACTTTCCAAAATAATCAAACTTTGCTGGATCTGGTCAGAATATGGCTCTAGACACCCATATAGACTAGCTAAAACTAGGACGTTCAGCTACTACATATGATATAATATTGCTAGTTCTGCAGAAATTCTTCAGAATTTTTTTCTCAAATACCCAGAATTGCTAGATCTGGCGAATCAACTCTGAATCAACAATATCGAGGACTCTTAAAGCCAAATCAACCAAATGGGTATTCAAATCACCAATACCCAGAAACTGGAAACCCTAGATTTGCAAATGGCAACCAAACCCTAACTTCCAAGTCTCTGAAAAATACTAAATCAATCCACAGGCTGGCAAGATCAAGGCTCTGATGCCACTGTAATGACCTAATTCTGAAACATCAACATCTATTTAAAATATAAATTCTTATCTATAATTTAGAATTACAAAATTACTCAATACATTGCCAGAAAACACCAACAACACAATTTTGTATTAAATCTAAGATGCAAAGACAATTACATAAAAAATTCTGAGAGTAATCACATAAAACAACTCACAAAACACCAAATCAGATTGCTACTATTGAAGAAAATGCCCCAGATGGGACGTTGGGGTCTAGAATCATCACAATGATGAATTTAACATCTAAATTCTGCTGATCTGCTACCAGAAAGGGAACATTGGAGTCTAGGATTGCAAGATTGCTGATTCTTGTTAGTCTTACAATGACACTGAGAGGGGGGGTGAATCAGTGTAGCTCTATAAACTTAAATTTACAGCTCTTAATACCGCAACAATTAAAACTTATTACTAGATACAACAAGTATAACAAAAGAGCATCACACAACACAAGATTTAACGAGGTTCACCAATGTGGCTACTCCTCAAAAATTGACTGCTTGGACTACCATCCAAATCCAGCCTTTGCAAAGCACCAACTTTACAATCAATTTACCAAAGCACCCACCGGAAGGAGCACCAACCCCTTATTTATCTCGCACCAACAGAAAGGAGCACCAACCCCCGATGCCAAGCCGCAACCTGGACTTCAATTTGAATCTATAGTTTGACAAGAAGATACCTTTGCTTTTGCAAGACCCCCGACCGGTCTTCTTCACCTTTGCGTTCTCTCGTGCACTCGCTCTCTCTACGCAATCACTTCGCACACTCTGTTTCGTTACAGTCGAACTTCACGATCGTCTTCTCCCTTTTGCACTCTGCTCTCTTTGCGCAATCACTTCGCACACTCTGCTTCGTTATAGTCGAACTTCACGATCGTCTTCTCCCTTTTGCGCACTCTGCTCTCTTTGCGAATTTCGCACTTAGCACGATTCGACACGACTTGCTCTCTGCGCACAACGACCGTATTTCACACACATTCGACCATCTACTCAATTCTCCAAACAACCCTCCTTTTATAACAATATTTTTTATGATGAAAACCCTAATCTTAGTCAGCTGTAAATCCTAATCTTAGTCGGCTTTCATAACAACTGTAAACCCTAATTTTAGTCGGCTATCATCGGTCTTCGTCGGCTTCAACTCAAGAAGATGTTCGGTTTATCCATCGCTTGATGATTTCATTCTGGATAGACCCTGTAACCGCCATACTGACTTTTGATCACTCTTCGTATTTCAGTAGTATGAAATCACTCAGAATCGCTCGTAAATGTCGTAGTGATGTCGGTCCACTGTCATACTTCTCATTTCAGTCGGGTTCTCCTTCTTGACTTGCGCATTTACGACCTATCACGAAATCGTGACATTTCTGCCTCTGTAGCTTCTTTTGTTGTTGTTGCCGCGAAAATACATGTCGCGATATCGCGACACTTTCGCCTCCGTACGCTTTCTCTATTCTTTTGTCGCGATATTGCGACATTTCTGCCTCCGTATACTTCGTCTTTCTTTTGTCGCGATATCGCGACATTTCTGCCTCCGTATACTTCTTTTCTTTTGTCGCGATATCGCGACACTTCTGCTTCCATAGACTTCGACTTTGCTTTTGTCGCGATATCGCGACACTTCTGCCTCCGTAGTCTTCAACTTAGCTTTTGTCATGAAATCGTGACACTTCTGCTTCCGTACTTAGCTTCTTTGCTTTTGTCACGAAATCGCGACACTTCCTTCGAAGTCTTCTTCTTTCTTTTGTCGTGAAATCGTGACACTTCCTTCCGTACTTTACTTCTTTCTTTTGTCAAAAACGTGCACTTCCTTCTTTTCTTTTGTCAGAAATCGGACACTTTTCGTACTTCTTCTTTCTTTGTCGTGAAATCGTGACATGTCACGAAATCGCGACACTTTTCGTACGCTTCCTCTCTTTCTTTTGTCACGAAAATGCGACATGTCGCGATATCGTGACACTTTTCAAACTTACTTTCTCTCTCCTATTTTAGTCACGAAAATGCGACATGTCACGAAATCGTGACACTTTTCTTACTTGTTCTCTTTCTTCGAACTTGTCATGAAATCGTGACACTTTTTCTTGCTTTCTCTCTCTCTTCCAACATGTCATGAAATCGTGACAACTTTTTCCACTTGCCTTTTTCTCTTCCAACATGTCGCGAAATCGCGACAGCTTTTTCCCGCTTTTTCTCTCTCTTCCAACATGTCACGAAATCGCGACAGCTTTTCCACTTGCCTTTTTCTCTTCCAACATGTCGCGAAATCGCGACAGTTTTTCCTTTCTTTTCTCTCTCTTCCAACATGTCGCGAAATCGCGACAGTTTTTCCTGCTTTTTCTCTCTCTTCCAACATGTCGCGAAATCGCGACAGTTTTTCTTGCCTGCTGTATATGTCGCGATATCGCGACACTTTTCTTACTTGTCTTTTTCTTTGATCTTTTGCATATGGGCCACTTCGGTCTTCTTGGAAAATCACCGTACATACTCCGAATAACCTTTGAACTCCCCGTCTTCTCGCATCCGAATAGCTTTTGAACTTCCCGTCCACTGCATCAATAGATCTATCTGACTGTATTGACAACAATGACAATACTGTTGCCGCACCTTGCTCAACAATCTCCCCCTTTGGAATTTTTGGCAACACATGTGCAATTTCCTGTAACTCTTCTCCCCCTTTGACAATAATACCAAAGGGCTACCGCAGACTCCCCCGAGTCCATGCACAACATTCTCGGGCAAAATTTATTACACTTAGCAAAAATCATGAACATGAGCAAAAAGATAATCAAATACTTAAATGCTCCCCCCGAGAATGTGATCCCCGTAGCTAGTCAATTCTTGGGAAGTGTGACCAGTTCCAATTTATTGCGAAGGTACTCAAATACTTCCTTGGGCAATGGTTTTGTGAAGATATTCGCTACTTGCTCTGTAGTTGGAACAAAATCCAACTTAACCTCACCTTCCGCAACTTTCTCCTTCAAAAAGTGATACCCGATAGCAATGTGTTTTGTGCGTGAATGCATAACCAGATTCTTGGAGATGTTAATGGCACTGGTGTTATCACACTTAACCGATATTGGCTCACCGAAGCTAATACCAAGATCTTTCAGGGTTTGTTTCATCCACAATACCTGCGTACAACATGTTGTCGCTGCAATATATTCTCGCCTCTACTGTCGATAAAGAAACCGACTCTTGTTTCTTACCGTGCCACGCGACCAATCTGTCTCCAAGATAGAATGCACCTCCACCGGTACTCTTTCTGTCATCGACACCTCCTCGCCCAATCTGCATCCGAATACGAAATAAGGGTGAAGTCTTTACCTTTCGGATACCATAACCCATACTCCATAGTACCCTTGAGGTACCGAAGAATCCTCTTCACCGTTGTCACATGAGTCTCCTTGGGATTAGCCCGAAATCGTGCTACCATGCATACCGCCCGCAAAATATCTCGGTCCGGTAGCCGTCAGTGCATAGTAAGCTCCCAATCATAGATCTGTACATGGTTTGATCAACAGTGGAGATTTGTCATCCTTGCTCAACTTGCAACCCGTCGTCATGGGAGTGCTAACTCGGCTTACAATCCTCCATTGTGAACTTTTTTAACATCTCTTTCACATATTTAACTTGAGAAATAAATATGCCCTTCTTATTTTGATTAACTTGCAACCCGAGGAAATACGAAAGTTCACCAATCATTGACATTTCAAATTCTTTCTGCATCTTATTTGCTAAATCTTTACACGACTCATCTTTGCTGCTGCCAAATATGATATCATCTACGTATACAACAAGAACAATAAGATGCCCATTTTCTGTTTTGACATACAAATTACTATCCACCATACCTTTCTTAAACCCTTGTTGAGTGAGATAGTTGTCTAGCCTTGCATACCATGCTCGAGGTGCCTGTTTTAAGCCATATAATGCTTTCTTCAACTTGCAAACCAAGTTGGGATCATCACCAAGTTGGAAACCATCTCGGTTGCTCAATATAAACCTCTTCTTCAAGTTTCCCATTCAAAAACATTGATTTCACATCCATTTGATAAACTTTGAAATTCTTGTAGACCGCTAAAGCCAGAAACATTCTAATTGCCTCTAGTCTAGCTACTGGTGCAAAAGTTTCCTCAAAGTCAATGCCTTCAACTTGTGCATAACCCTTACATACCAATCTTGCTTTATTTCTGACTACCCGTCCGTCTTCATTCAATTTGTTTTGAAAAATCCATTTAGTCCCAATTATATTTTTATTTGCAGTGTCTAGGTACTAACTCCCAAGTTTCGTTTTTCTCGATCTGATCTAATTATTCATTTATTGCCTTCATCCAAATTTCATCTTTGCTTGCGTCAGCAACATTTTTGGGCTTAATGCCGGATAATAGAGAGTAGTTACTTACTACTCTTCTTCTTGTCTAAACACCAACTTTGGGGTCTCCAATTATTTGCTCTCTAGGATGATTTTTCTGCCAGCTTACTGTTTTGAATTTCTTATTTTCTTCCACTTCTGAATCACAACTTAAATCATCTGAGTCAATTTTCTGTATCTTTTCCATTTCGTTTTCCTCATCTCCTTCAATAACCTCTTCATAAATTGGGTAGTTCTTTTCATAGCTAATTACTCGTTCTCTACCTTCATCAAATTTAACATCGACACTGTCCACAATTTTCTTTAGCCTCTTGTTGTAGCATTTGTAAGCTTTGCTTTTTGATGAATAACCAACAAAAATACCTTCATCCGCTCTATCTTCAAACTTACCAAGATTATCTTCACTTCTTTTGATGTAGCACTTGCTGCCAAAAACTTTGAGGTATTTTGTTGTTGCCCTTTTACCGAACCACAACTCATAAGGAGTTTTGCTTTCATGTGTTCTCAACATGTACCTATTTTGGATATACACCGCAGTATGGACTGCTTCTTTCCAAAATCTGTCTTCTACTCTGCTTTCAGCCAACATAGTCCGTGCCATTTCCTGCACTGTCCTGTTCTTTCTTTCTACCACTCCATTCTGCTGAGGTGTCCTGGTTGCTAAAAACTATCTCCTAATACCGTATTTTTCATAGTACTCGTAAACTCCTCTGAAATGAATTATCCTCCTCTATCTGATCTTAAACATTTGATCCTCTTTCCTGTTTCATTCTCAACTTGGTTTTTGAAAGTCTTGAACATTTCAAAAGCTTCCGATTTATGCTTCAAGAAAAATATCCATGTCATTCTGGAATAGTCATCAATGCACAACATAAAATATTTGTCACCATTTATGCTTTGTGTTCTCATGGGTCCACATAAATCACTGTGTATTAGTTCCAAAGGTTTGCTTGTGTAGTACTCTTTTGTTTTGAATGTGACTCTAGTTTGCTTCCCCTTTTGGCATGAAGCACAAATGTTGTTTGCAGTGTTTGCCGATGGTGGGAATATCTCTCACTGCCCTTTTTGAGTTGATTTTTACTAGATTATCAAAACCGATATGACCGAGTCTCTTGTGCCACAACCAATTTTCTTCTTCCTGTCCAATAAAACAAGCTCCTTCTGAAGTCTCTGAGAGCGTGTACAGGTTGCCGGATGTCCTTGATCCAGCTTGCTATCAATTTTCCACTGTTTGTTTTTCTCGACTTCACAACCCCCGCTTCTTAAAAACTACTTCATGACCTTTATCACAAATCTGACTTACGCTCAACAAGTTATGTTTCAAACCATCCACAAACAAGACTTCTTCCGACTTAATTTTTCCGTCACTAATTTTAACTGAACCTTTGCCAACTATCTTAGCTCCATCATTATTTTCAAACTTTACCGAACCACCTTCATATTTCTATAACTTCTCAAATTTCTGTTTGTCACCCGTCATATTACTCGGAGCATCCACTATCAAGTATCCATGGTACATATTTATTCTGTGCTTTAAATGTTGTTTGTACGATTAAGGATTCCTTTTCTTCCTTAAGTCGCTCTTTTTCTTTCCACTCCGTTTTGATAGTAGTTTTGGGCTCTTGTTTTGCCTTTCCCTTATCAATAGCTTGTGCATGTTTTTCGGGAAGTTTTCTATTTTGTCTCATCCTATTTGGTTGAAATTTTCTTCCCTGAAACTGATTTGATGCAAATGTACTTCTACAGTTTCTTGCAATGTGCCCAAAATTATGACAGTTATAACATTCTACCGTATAATTCATCAAAGGAGAAAAAGCATTTCTACCGGTGAAATTCCTTGGTCTTACATTATATTTGCAGTCCGAGATTTTATGTCCATAGCCATTGCATTTAAAACAGAAACCATAAAAGGGATAATTGAACCCGGGTGATGGTCTTTGCCATGTTGTCGTAGGAGCCATAGGTCTTCTTCTTCTTTGATGTGTGACATTGGTGAATCCATCATTGTCAATTCTCCTTTCGTGCCTGGCATTATTGCTTTCTTTTGCATGAGACATTTTTCCTTGATCAACCTGTTTCTTATCTTCATTCTTTATGGATTCTACATTTCTGGCCTTTGATCCATTTGATGATTCTCCTTCGATGAAACCTAGACCAAATTTGATGCCTGCAGGCCTTTGGTCATTTATAATCTTATCCAGCTTCATAGAACTTTCTTCGCGTTTGTGATAGCAACTAATTTTGTGATTCATCTCTTCTATCTGCATCCGTAAACCAACATTCTCTTCTTCTAGTTTGCAGGAATAATCTATTTTCATGGTAATTTGTACTTCGAGATCTTCAGATATTTTCTTGTATTATTCTGTCTATACTTTCAGATCGGTTATGATTTCATTTGCATCCTCAAGCTTTTTTGAAATTTTCTTATTCTTTTTCCTCTCTATTTTCCACTCTTCAAGTGCAGAGATCAACTCACCTTCTAGATCTACTTCAGCCTCTAGGTTTTCACCACATACTTCAGAGTTCACTCCTTCCTTTTCTGATTTTACTTCTTCAAATGCCATGAAAAGAGCTTCACCTGTTTCCTCTTCAGAATCCTCTTTTGGAGGAGTGATGGGTATTGTGTATCCACTAACTACTGAATCCCAGATGTCGTATCCCAAAGCATAGAGATATGTCTGTATCCTAATTCTCCAGAATGTGTACTTAGATCCATAAAACAATGGTGTTTTGTTTGATGAGAAGCCTTCACCACCTGCCATTGTGTTACTTCCAAGATCACCCTAGCCGGTTAAGCTTGTACAGGAACTTAGCTCGATACCAATTGTTAGTCTTACAATGACACTGAGAGGGGGGTGAATCAGTGTAGCTCTTTAAACTTAAATTTATAGCTCTTAATACCGCAAGCAATTAAAACTTATTACTAGATACAACAAGTATAACAAAAGAGCATCACACAACACAAGATTTAACGAGGTTCACCAATGTGGCTACTCCTCAAAAATTGACCGCTTGGACTACCATCCAAATCCAGCCTTTGCAAAGCACCAACTTTACAATCAATTTACCAGCACCCACTGTAAGGAGCACCAACCCCTTATTTATCTGCACCAATAGAAAGGAGCACCAACCCTTGATGCCAAGCTGCAACCTGGACTTCAATTTGAATCTATAAGTTTGACAATAAGATACCTTTGCTTTTGCAAGACCCTGACTGGTCTTCTTCACCTTTGCGTTCTCTACGCACTCTGCTCTCTCTGCAATCACTTCGCACACTGTTCTTCGTCAACTTCACGATCGTCTTCTCCCTTTTGTGCACTCTGCTCTCTTGCGCAATCACTTCGCACTCTACTTCGTTACAGTCGAACTTCACGATCATCTTCTCCCTTTTGCGCACTCTGCTCTCTTTGCAAATTTCGCACTTAGCATGATTCGACACGACTTGCTCTCTGCGCACAACGACCGTATTTCACACACATTCCACCATCTACTCAATTCTCCAAACAACCCTCCTTTTATAACAATATTTTTTATGATGAAAACCCTAATCTTAGTCGATTGTAAATCCTAATCTTAGTCGGCTTTCATAACAACTGTAAACCCTAATTTTAGTCGGTCGTCATCGGTCTTCGTCGGCTTCAACTCAAGAAGATGTTCGGTTTATCCATCGCTTGATGATTTCATTCTGGATAGACCTTGTAACCGCCATACTGACTTTTGATCACTCTTCGTATTTCAGCAGTATGAAATCACTCAGAATCGCCCTGTAAATGTCGTAGTGATGTCGGTCCACTGTCATACTTCTCATTTCAGTCAGGTTCTCCTTCTTGACTTGCGCATTTACGACCTGTCACGAAATCGTGACATTTCTGCCTCTGTAGCTTCTTTTGTTGTTGTTGCCGCAAAAATACATGTCACGATATCACGACACTTTCACCTTCGTACGCTTTCTCTATTCTTTTGTCGTGATATCATGACATTTCTACCTCCGTAGACTTCATCTTTTCTTTTGTCGTGATATCGCGACATTTCTGCCTCCGTATACTTCATCTTTGCTTTTGTCGCGATATCGCGACACTTCTGCTTCCATAGACTTCGACTTTGCTTTTGTCACGATATCGCGACACTTCTGCCTCCGTAGTCTTCAACTTAGCTTTTGTCATGAAATCACGACACTTCTGCTTCCGTACTTAGCTTCTTAGCTTTTGTCACGAAATCACGACACTTCGCCTTCGAAGTCTTCTTCTCTTTGTCACGAAATCGTGACACTTCTTCCGTACTTTACTTCTTTGCTTTGTCGCGAAATCGCGACAAACGCTTTTCTACTTCTTTTTTGTCATGAAATCGCGACACTTTTTTGTCACGATATCGCGACACTTTTCCGTACTTTCTTCTTTCCTTTTATCGGAAATGCGACACTTTTTTGTCGCGAAATCACGACTTCTACCTTCCTCTCTTTCTTTTGTCACAAAATGCGACATGTCACGATATCGCGACACTTTTCAAACTTACTTTCTCTCTCCTATTTTAGTCACGAAAATGCGACATGTCACGAAATCACGACACTTTTCTTACTTGTTCTCTTTCTTCGAACTTGTCACGAAATCGCGACACTTTTTCCTACTTTCTCTTTCTCTTCCAACATGTCACGAAATCACGACAGTTTTTCCACTTGCCTTTTTCTCTTCCAACATGTCACGAAATCGCGATAGTTTTTCCTGCTTTTTCTCTCTCTTCCAACATGTCACGAAATCGCGACACTTTTTCCTGCTTTTTCTCTCTTCCAACATGTCGCGAAATCGCGACACTTTTTCTTGCTTTCTGTATATGTCGCGATATCGCGACACTTTTCTTACTTGTCTTTTTCTTTGATCTTTTGCATATGGGCCACTTCGGTCTTCTTGGAAAATAACTGTACATACTCTGAGTAACCTTTGAACTCCCGTCTTCCGCATCTGAATAGCTTTTGAACTTCCTGTCCACTGCATCAACAGATCTATCTGACTGTGTTGACAACAATGACAATACTGTTGCTGCACCTTGCTCAACAATTCTGATCTCCAAATTCTGAAGAACTCCCCTTAGAACGAGGACGTCAGCCTCATAAAGTTTGCCAATGGGTCCTCAAACCTGACGTCAACCTTATTTCTTCCTCTAAACACTGAAACGACCTCTCAAAGATGCAACGTCCACCCTGTAATGCTGAAATCAGATTCTAGGAGTGGGACGTGGATCTTGATATTCTGCCAATACTGCCAATGATGCTCAAAATAGGGACGTATGCCTCTCTAGGGCAAGATATGCTCACATTGCTGCCAAATTGCTAATGAGACTTAAGGGGTTTCGTCCTTAGTCTCTGATCCAAGAGGGTTTCCGTCCTCAGGGATTAGCTCCTGTAGGTTTTCGTCCACAAGAGTTGTTCTCTCATAGGGTTTCATCCTCAAGAGAAAATGGTATTAGCTTTTCAGCCAAATACACAAAGTAGAAGAGATAATTAATCCAACACATCTCAAATGAGCCCCCTACTCCTCCTTATATAGATATTCTTCTAATTTGTTGTTGAGGTGGCACTTTTATTATTTTATTATTTTAATAATAAAGTCACATTACCCTTATATCTCTCCTTTATTATTTTAGTATTTTCTTTTATTCTTTTATTAATCTAACTCCACACAAAACACTTCTACACCATACCTAGGCTAAAACACCCATCAAACTCAAATCTCCACACCACACTTATGTACAAAGCTCATTACGAAAAATAGGGACATTACACATTCCAGGTTTGCTGGTTCTTCCTCTCGAACAACACCACTCGTCTCTCCATGTTCATATGACCGTATCTCTGGTCGTGATTGTTATATTGCTTTTCCAGAAATGTCTCCAAATGTTTCTAAGTTGATTACATTCACCTGTGCCTGTGCCTTAGACACCTTCAACTTAGAACCATTTACAACGTCAAGGAAAATTGTACCGTCCAACTTCTTTAACCGGACAACCACATTGTCTAGTATCTCTTCCACTTGGAAGGGTCCAAGCCATAAAGTTTTCAATTTTCCTGGCTTGATTTCTCTTTTCCCATTAAATTTGAGCACTAACTCGTCGGGCTTCAAATCCATTTTCCTGAGATGTTTATCATGCCAATACTTATGCCCTTGTTGAGCAATCTTCGTTGCCCACTATGCCATCACCCTCATCTCTCCTAATTGCACTAATGCTGCAAGTCTCTCTTCCATGCTTTCTTCTCACTCAGGCGGGTCTCCATTGCCATCGTCAAACTAGGTACCCAAAATTCGATAGGTTCCATCGCCTCCTACCCATACATTAACTGAAAGTGTGTATGGTTTGTGGTTGGTTTGAAGGTAGTTTTGTATGTCCATAGAACTGTCGGCAAGCGCTTCTCCCAATCGGCTCCTTCTACACTGCATGTATTATACATAATTGAAACCAAAACCTTATTCATTGCCTCCACTTGCCCATTTGCCCTGGGGTAATATGGGCTTGGTAAAGAAAGAAAGATCTTGAACTCTGGTGTCACATTCTGGATAATCTCGTTAACGAAATGGCCTCCTTTGTTGCTTGTCAATTGAAGAGGAATTATGAATCGTGATAACCTGCTCATACAAAATTCGAGACATGCTCCTTGTAGAGTTATCTGGTAAGGCCCATGCTTCTACCCATTTCGTTAGATATTTCATCGCCACTACGATATATCGACACTTTTTTTTACGACTTGTCTGCAATGGTCCCACAAAATCTAAACCCTAGATCTCGAAGAGTTATTGAGGTTGCGATGGACGTAATGGCATGAAGTCTCTTTTTAATAGCTTCCTCGTTCTTTGACACGTATCACATGCCTTGACGTGATTCTTGGCATCGTGATCAAGGGTGGGCCACCATAGGCCTGCCAAGAACACTTTCCTAGCTATTGCATCTGGCCTCGTATGTCCTCCTGCCAATCCCTCGTGTGCCTCCTTCAATGTTTGTTGTACTTCATCCTCCATTACGCATCGTCGCAGAATGTGGTCCTCCCCCATTTTGTATAGCAAATCTGCAATCAACGTAAAAGGTGCCGCTTTCGTAATCACTTTTCTTTGTTCAGCTGTTGTCATCTCCTTTGGCAGCTCTCCCGTCGATAAGTATTCCCCAATATGCTTATACCAGGATGGTATTGCACTTATCATGAATAATTGTGCATCAGGGAATTCGTCTGCTATCACGTGTTTCTTTCCTGGTCTCACTACCACTCGAAACACAAATTCTTGCAGAGTGACGAACCATCTACTTACTCGTCCATAAATCGTCAGTTTATTAATTAAGTACAACAACGCCTGATGATCTACTTAAAAAGCAAAAGGGTTAGCCAACAAGTAGTGTCTATACTTTTGTACTGCGTACACCATTCCTAGTGCTTCTCTTTTTGTTGTACTGTAATTCTTATTTGCCCTGGACAATAACGGACTTACAAAGTATATGGGCTGATCTAACCCAAACTATCCTTCTTGAGCCAACATGCAACCAATTGCGAAGTTTGAGGCATTCACATGAACATGGAATTCTTTCTCCCACTCTGGATAAACTAGGATAGGTGCCTATACCAGGTGCGCCTTCAAGCCCTCAAAAGCCTCTTCGTGCTCCTCCGCCCATTTGAAAGGAACACCTTTGCATGTAAGAGCGTCTAGCGGATGAGAAGTTTGTGCATAGTTCCTAATGAACCTTCTATAATATCCCACTATTTCTAAGGAGGTCTTTACCAAACTCACATTGTGTGGCTCTTCCATTAGCAATATTACTCGTATCTTGTCAGGATCAGGCACTAAACCTTCTCGGCATACAATATGCCCTAACAAATTCCCATATGGTACCATTAATATGCATTTGCCTGGAATTAATGATATCCGAGCTTTCCTGCACAAGCGCATACATTCTTCCAGTGCTTTTAAATGCTCTTGCGTCTTTCCATATAGGGACCAATCATCTAGGAAGGGTTTGAAGTTTCCTGTGGACATTTTATCAAAAATGTATAATATGATCCTCTAGAATGTAGCTAGTGCGTTACACAATCCAAACGACATGTGGTTATAAGCATATATCCCATTCTCCACTATAAAAGTGGTCTTCAGCTTGTCTTCCTCCGCAATACTTATTTAATTATATCTCAAGAATCCATCCAAAAATGAATAAATCTCATGGCCGACTACTTCCTCCAAAATGGAATCTGTAAAAGGAATTGGAAAGGGATATTTAATAGTTACAACATTGAGGCTTCGGAAGTCCACACAAATCCGGATTTTATTTGCCTCCCTCTTCAAGGTAATCACAATTGGTGATACCCATTCACTTGTCGTAACTTTGAATATTATGCTTGCATCCAATATCTTTTCGATTTCGGCATTCACCAAAGTTGCATATTTTGGATTCATCCTATATGGTCGCCTCCTTACTGGTTGTGCACCTTCAATCAGGGGAATCTTATGTACACATAGCTCTGGCGGTACTCCCTTCAGATCCTTGTATGTCCAAGCAAAAACATTCTTATATTTTGCAAAATTTTTGAATGTTGTTGCTTTCAGTACTGGATCCTAGTCATCTCCACATTTGATCATCTTCTCTTCATCTTCATCTTTCAAATTCACTTGAATCATTCTAGATCCTTCATATTTGATGGATTCAGGTTCTTTTACTGCCTTAAAAACATCAGTGGGGTGAGTTGGCTTGTCTTCAATGACTGCATCCCCCATTGTATATTCTGCGAAATTTTTGGGAAATGTCCACTTCTCTCGTTCTCTCGTTCTCGGGTGCCTTCTTCTCTTCTTCCTGGACTTCATTTCCTGCATTGATGCAAAAACATTGGGGAGCGAACATTTCATAATATTCCAGTTGCCAATGGAGTAAGCCTTTATCGTCATCATTCTAGTCCTCCGTGCATTCTTCTAATTGCAATACTCCTCCATCTGGTTCATATCCAGTTTCTTAGTTTGATGAAGAACTCTCCGATTCATCCGAAGTTGCAGTATCCTGACTTACTGCCTGATTTGTAAGATTAATCATGTACTTATGCTGGCCTTTCTTGAAGGTCAGGTGCTCCTTCTCCCAATTGTGGTTTACTTTTGCTGTTCTTAACCACCCATGCCCCAACAATGCATCATATGCAGGTTTCTGCATAGCTATTACAACAAAATCCATAACAAAGTCTTGTTCTGCTATGCGCACCTTCTGGCTCATCAATATTTCTATTATTTCCATACCATGTTGATTAGCTCCATATAATTTGAAATTTGGAGATCTCAGTGCAGGTTTGCCAATATTCTGCGATATCCTCTTTGGCATCACATTTACACTTGATTCTTCATCCACGATTACTTGGTTAAGTTTGTGGTCCAATATCTCGATATGAACCAAAGCTGGCTTTTTCCCCGCTTCAATCATCAGTATCGTTATTGTTCTTGCTTGATGTTGGCTACTTGTCGGTCTTCCTCTCTCTTCTTTGCTTTCATTACTTCCTCGATCGTAGCATACAATTCAGGTACTGCATTGAATAGACTTGATACTTTTACCTCCAAAATCGTATTAAGTACTATTGCCACATTTGGCACGGGGTGCCATGTTTTCAGTTTTGTAAGTGACCTGCTCTTTTCCTTCCTTCCTCTCTTTCCCTTTCTTCATTTCTCTCTTTCTCCATCTTCTTTGCAGTTTTATTCCTCCCTCTTCCCCTTAAACTTCCCCCAGCAAAGTTTCCAAAAGTGTTCCCTGAAAATGGTTAAGTTGGAGTGCAGTAGGGACAGTGCGAAGTGCGACAAAACAGGAAAATGAGCAAAATTTGACTAAGTGCTGGGGCGCAACCCGACTTCGCAGTGAAGTCGGGGTGCGCCCTTCTTCCTGGGTGCACTAGGGAAGCAGTGCAGCAGAAAATCAGCTAAGTGTTGGGGCGCAACCCGACTTCGCAGCGAAGTCGGGGTGCGCCCCCTTTGGTGCGCAGTCCGAACAGCGGAGAAGACAGCAAAGCGTCGGTGCGCAACCCGACTTCGCAGCGAAGTCGGGGTGCGCCCTCTGACCGGTGCGCAGTTGGGCAAGCAAGTCCAGAAATTGACTAAGGCACGGAGGCCTCCCCAACTGCGCTGTTTTCCATCTGCGCAACCCGACAGCGCTCAGATCCCGGGCGAAGTTGGATAAACTGCCTTTCAAGGCAGCCATGTGTCACTCATCATTATCTGACAAGTGTCCAACCTCGGGATTCGAGCCAAGACATGACCGGGAAAAGGACAAAGCATGGGCTGCACTATCTACGCCAACTGCCATCATTTAAAGCTGATAAGAAGTCCCATCCGCCACAACTACCCGCACTCCTGCTGACCGAGGGTTTGACCCGACACACCGCCACGTAGCTGTACAGCTTTCAGGGAGACCATGCCGCAAGTACAGTCCTGCCCGACAGAAGTCAGCATCAGCAGCTCCTCAGCCGCTTGTGTCAGCTAATGTTTAGTCTGGGACTTTGTGCCCGAGAATGTAATCGGGGGGAACTTGAGGCTATAAATAGCCATGTAATTCATTGTAAAAAGGGGAAGGGGAATATATTGCTAGGGAACCATTGTAGCTGTGCGTTTGCCTCTAATACAAGCATATACTTGGCTCTGCTTACTGTCTTTTATCTTGTATGTTGCCTCTCCTTGTCATTTCTGCCTCATGTTTCTTGTATCATTGCTTACTGTTGTATTGAACTCTGGACTCTGGTATTTGATGATCAAGTATTCTTGGAATGCATAGATAGAGGATACATAGGATTAATGATAGCTGTAGTTTCAATGTGTGCTTTGTAAAGGAATGCTGTTAGTAGCGGTGATTGATCGTTGCCGTGCTGCTTATTCCCCCCACCCAACTCCAATCACATTTGGATTCTCTTTCCGCACTTTTATCTCTTTCCCTGCACTCTTATCTTAACACTAAAAACCCCACAGGAAGCCGGCCTTCTCCGGAGATTGGCACGGAAGGCATTCCTTCCTTCCGGCCTTTCAATTTGGTGGGCGAATCTGGGCGCAATAACAACAAATCCTTTCCTCATGGCAGATTCGTAACCAACAGTTTCTCTGGCACGCCCGGTGGGACATGGTAGTTTCCCACCCCCAAACAGAATCGAAGCACGAGTGCTCGCTTCATTGCTGTTAAAAATCAGAGCACCTGGCGACTCTGCAAATATCTGAATACTCTCTGAGTCCGTGAAGACCGGTCCTAACGCCTTCATGCAAACAAGAAGGTGGCGAGCAAGGAATCCGGGAAACCCGCCTGACTTTTACGAAATCGACATTGACGCTCCAGGTGAGCGCGTCAGGCTGGCTGATTACCAAGCTCGCGTGGAAGAAATTCAAGAGGCCGAGGCTGAAATCGAAGAAGTCGAGGCTGAGGAAGAATCCACATCCTCGGACGGTTCTGACACCGAGTACACCACCGGAGGGGAAGAAGACATGGCTGCCCAGCAGAACGATGATGACCTCTTCCCGGCGGTGGACTCTACGGGGCCCTTGGCCCTAGTCGGACAGCAAGCTGTGCCCCCTGCTGCCTTAAAGTCTATCCCTACGTATGACGGCTACGGCAAGACGGCGTATGAACACATCCAGGACATTCTGGCCCTGGCTGCGCTACATTCCATCACTGACGAAGGTGTGAAGACCCGTCTACTGGCCCTTTCCCTAAGGGGAAAGCTTCTCTACTGGTGGAGATCACTGCCAGAGGGATCTATCACAGGGTGGCGACAGCTAGCCGGCAGGCTCGTGAAAGGATGCAACGAGTCTGCTGATCCCTCTTCTTTGCTGCATCAATTTCAAAGTATACGACACCCCCAAGAGGAGGTGTCAGACTTCAACATCAGGTTTGCGAGGTCTTGGAAACGAGTACCTCGCGAACTCCGACCTTCAGCGGGTCAGGCAGCCTACTACTACCTGAGGTCCTTCAACTCAGACATTTGCCTGCTATTGAAGGTAGCCAGAATCGACTCGTTCCTCGCTCTGTATGAGGCTGCCCAACAAGCTGAAATGGATATCATTTCCATCGGCAGACTCCCGCACGTGGTACAGACCGCCTATTTACCCCGACTTTCCCCGATCTCAGTACCCATCAGCTTCCGGTCCAGTGCCGTCCACTTCAGGACAACAACCCCAACAGCAATGGAATCCGGCGCCGGTCGTGAATCCTTACGGCCCGCCACAAATTCATTATCCGCCTCCTCCTCCTCCGCATTATCCAACACTCCCTGCTCCCCCGCAGTATGCACAATATTCCACACCTCCTCCATTGGCTGCATTACCTCCCCCAGCTCAGTTGCCGCCTCCTGACAATGATATTCAGAATAAAATCCTCCAGGAGGTACGAGCTTTGGCCTCCGGATATCACACCATGTCCAACGACATGACCGTTCTAAAGAAAAACAAGCCCAGATGGACCTTGTTCCAAGGAGGCCATATCCACCCCCGACAATGACAAAAGATCAAGCCCCAGAACGGCGAGATCAAAGGCGGCCCCCTCCGAGAAATGCTGCCATTGAAGACCAACCTGGTACCTTTGACCAGATCAACTGGTGCACCACGTGCAACGACCCGCATTCTGAGGATGACTGCACACTGCACCAACACTACCTCCAGACCTTGGCCGACAGCGCCATAGAAGACGAAGAACTCTATATGATCCTGGACGACGAAGGCAACTTTGCCGTCCCAGAGGAAGATCCGTTGCCGCCTCCTGCCAAGGAAAACAGAAAGTCTGCTGAAGCCGCTGCAAAGCCCTTGAAGGTATACGCCAGAAGAGATAAGGCGCAACCTGCTGGGCTACCACCTGACAAGAGGCTGTGGCCCTACACAGCAAAAGAGAAAACTCCTCCAGCAAAGGCTCCCGCAGTCAAGCCTCCCGTAGTGAAAGCTCCCGCTGCTCAGCCTCCAACTGAAACCAAAGAACAAGCTCAGGAGAAGCTGAGATATCCATCTCTAACCAAGAGACAGAGAGTTGAGGCCACTCAGCAGTACCGGATGAAGTATGAGCCGGCAAAAGAAGCGGAAGGAGCTAGCACCTCGGGCTACAGCATAGTAGACGAATTGAAGAGGACCCCCGCAAGAATCAGCATGTATGATGCTCTTCAGCTCCTAGGCCAGGTTGATCTGCTGCAGGAATCTCTGAAGATCATGAAGAATGGCAAGCAGATACAACCCGCTGTTCTGGTGCAACCCCTAACAGTCTCAGCCATCGGGAAGAACAGACCACCTCCCTTCTATCTGTCATTACGGATGCAAGGGTACATAGTGCACAATTGTACGGATTCTGGTGCTTCCACGACCGTAATGCCGAGATCCGTCTGCGACGAGATCGGGATGGAGTACACAAGGAGCAGCCAAGGCGTGCTGCAAATGGACGGCACCCCTGTCAAGACAGTCGGTGTCATTAAAGACATCCCTATTCGGCTGCACAAAGCTCTCGACATCGTGGTCATTCAAGAGGTCGTGGTCGTCGACTTGGAACCCTACTTCGGCATGTGCCTCTCCAGGGAGTTCAACTCGCGAAGTTGGGAGGGTATCTGTCTCTAGACTACTCACACATGGAAGTGCCCTTCAAAGGAAGGAGACTGAAGATCTACAATGAGAAGCCTTCCACTTTCCTAGTAGAGAAGATACCCGGAGAAGAGTCGCAGGATTGCATGGTTCAGCTGACGGAGGAAGAACTGGTGGTGGTGGACATGACAGAGCAAGCTCTTGAGCTGCTGCAAGTGGAAGATGAATTCTCCTTGCGGGACTTCAACGCCGTGATTGAAACTGAGCAAGGCTGCTACACTGTTGTTCAGCCTGAAAGGCTTGACAAGTCGGCCAAGAAAGAAGTGGGACCTGCACCCGAAAAGTTGTGGAAGCTTTTCTTTGACGGCGCACGATGCAAAAATGGCGCCGGTGCTGGTGTACTTTTGGTTTCCCCAACCGGGATCCAGAAGGACTACACCTACAGGCTGGCCTGGAGCTGCACCAACAACGCGGCGGAGTACGAAGCCCTGTGCTTAGGCTTGCGGAAAGCGGAGAGGTTGGGGATTAAGCATCTGCAGATCTTTGGCGATTCAGAGCTGGTGTGCCACCAGATTACGAACAAGTGCGCCTCCAAGAAGCATTATCTCAAGGCGTACCGTAATCGGGTCTGGGATCTGATGGAGTCTTTTGACTCGTTGAATGTCAAGGCTATATCACGTGAGAAAAACAAGCATGCTGACATTCTGGCATCTGTTGGAGCCAGGTACGTTTTGGCTGATGACACTGTCCAGAAGCCGAAGCCGGTTCGTACCATTTACAGGCCTTCTGTGCCTGATAAAGACACCCACTGGCAGGTGTTTGACTGTGACGAGGAGATCGTCACATTTTTGGTTAACGAAGCGTGTTCAATCGAAGGTAGAGACCCTGATGACGAGCAATATGAGGGGTTGATACAGCTGAAAAATAATCATGTCCCAAAAGGACTGATTACACTTGAGAGTCTATTTGATCAAAATGATAGAGCAATATCACACCGGATCAAAGTAGACCCGAAGCAGTACACCGACCTGGAGCTCGAACCCGGAAAAACAATTAAGGTCGGGACAGACTGCACCACAGAGGAACTTGAGCAAATCAGAACATTGTGCCGAGAGTTCCTCGACATAGTAGCCTCGGTGCTACCAGGACTTGAAGGGGTATGACAGAAATATAATCCAAAGATACCATTGAGCTAGAAGATGGCGCCAAGCCATTCCGACAGGCGAGGGTCGTAAATCCGAAGATCGAGGCCATGATGAAAGCCGAGCTCTTGAAGATGCTGGAAGCCAAGATCATCTACCCCATCAAGCATTCATCCTGGGTTGCGAACTTGGTTCCCGTGAGGAAGAAGAACGGAGACATTCGTCTCTGTGTGGACTTCAAAAATCTGAATCAGGCCTCCCTCAAGGACCATTATCCGCTTCCCCAAATCGATCAAATCCTCCATATAGTTGCTGGAGCACAAAGATTCTCCCTCCTAGACGGTTTTTCTGGGTATAACCAGATATGGGTCAAGGATGAGGACCAGCATAAGACGGCGTTCACCACCAAATGGGGAACGTTCGCCTATCAGCGCATGCCTTTCGGCTTATCCAATGTTGGCGCCACATTCCAGAGAGCCATGGACCTAGCCTTCCGAGAGCTGCTCAACAAGGTCATTGTCATTTACTTGGATGACATGACTGTATTCTCTCACAGGAGAGAGGACCATATTCCCCACTTGCGGCAAATATTTGAGAGATGTCGTGAATTCGG
Source organism: Wollemia nobilis (assembly GCA_028583015.1). Lineage (NCBI taxonomy): Eukaryota > Viridiplantae > Streptophyta > Pinopsida > Araucariales > Araucariaceae > Wollemia > Wollemia nobilis. The sequence goes on along the minus strand of JAQPPZ010002969.1, from coordinate 15,871,604 downwards.
CATTTCCATAAACCCGAAGAAATCTGTCTTCGCGGTAAAAGAAGGTAAGCTACTGGGGCATGTCATCTCCGAGAAAGGCCTAGCCGTGGACCCTGATAGAGCAGAAGCCCTCCTCCGTTTGCCCGCTCCAGTTGACAAGAAGGGGCTGCAGTCCTTCGGCCAAATCAACTTCGTGCGGAAGTTCATACCGGACTTCGCACAGGTAATCAAGCCCATGGCCGAATTGCTGAAAAAGAACGCTGAGTTCTTATGGACTGATGAGAGGAGGCAGGCCTTCGAAGAAATCAAGGCCCGAATTGCGCAAGCTCCGATGTTGATAAACCCGGACTACTCCAAGGATTTCATCCTGTACGCGGTGGGAGAACCCGAGAGTTACGCCGCAGTCCTGACCCAAAAGGGAGACGATGGCGAGGAGCGCCCCATAGCGTTCCTGAGCCAAGTGATTCAGCCGCATGAAGAAAAGTACAACTTTATAGAGCGACAGGTTCACGCAGTTATGAAATCTCTCCGAAAGTTCAGGCACTTCGTCTCCCAGAGCCGAACAATTGTCTTTGTGATACACCCGGACGTCCGAAGCTTCATCATACAAGGAGAGCCGGGTCACAAGAGAGCAGGATGGATTGCTAAAATCCAGGAGTTCGACATCGAAGTGCGGCCAACCAAGCTTATCAGAGGCCGAGCCTTGTGCCAGGAGCTGGCCCGAAGCGCAGCAGCCCAGATATCCGCCTGTAAGTGGGAGGATCCAGCAACAAACACCAACCTAGCCAACTCCTTACCCGAGGAGTGTGACTGGACAGATGACCTGGTGAAGTATTTCTGCACCGGGAGATGTCCAGACCACCTGAATGCCTCACAAAGAAGGAGGTTTCGGCTAGGTGCACTGAAATACACTCTTCGCCTCGAGGGGCTGTACTTTAAGAACATTGACGACATCCTGTTGCGGTGCGTCAAGAAAACAGACCAACCCAGGGTCCTCGGAGAATTTCACTCCGGGATGCCTGGGGGTCACCATTCTGCAAGGCCTACGACCTTGAAAATAATCAGAGCTGGGTACTATTGGCCCACTCTCTTTACAGACGCGCATGTGGTCTGTACAAAATGTGATCAATGCCAGAGATTTGCTGACAGAAATAGAAAAGCACCCCTGCCCCTTCAACCGATCCAAGTCGAGACTCCGTTTCAGCAATGGGGTCTGGACTTTATCGGGGTGATTACGCCGAACTCTGCAGCGGGGCACAAGTTCATTCTTACCACCACCGACTACTTCACGCGGTGGGTAGAGGCGATCCCCACAAAGAATGCGGACCAGGAGACGGTCATCAGGTTCCTTGAGAGCCTCATTACCCGCTTCGGTGTCCCTGAGTCAATAGTGACGGACAACGGTCCGGGGTTCGCAGGCGCTGTACTCACGGAGTACACCGGAAAATACGGCATTTATCACAAAATGTCTTCCAATTACTACCCGCAGGGGAACGGTCTCGCCGAGTCCACCAATAAGAATCTGCTGAAAATCATCAGGAGGACAGTAGAGAAAAACAAGAGGACTTGGCACCTACTCCTGGATCGGGCGCTGTGGGCGGATAGGATATCCTTCAAGAAGTCCATTAAAACGTCCCCCTATGCGCTCGTATACGGCAAAGAAGCAGTCTTGCCGACCCACATCGAAATTCCCGCTCTCTGGATGCTTGATGAAGAGAGAGGCAGCGGGGATCCGGTAGATGACAGACTTTGCCAGCTGCTGCAGTTAGAGGAAGACAGAGAAAAAGCGTACCAGGCCTTCACCAAACACGCTGAAGCAACACAAGGCTGGTTCGCAAAAGGTACCATTGCCCGAGTTTTCAAAATCGGGGACCTGGTGCTGAAGTGGGACTCGTTGAAGGCGAAGTCGGGTAACCACGGCAAGTTTGATGCCCTATGGGAGGGCCCCTATCAGATTGCCCGGGTAAATCAGTTTAACGCATTTGTGCTCCGGGACATGGAGGGACAGCTTCTCCCCATTCCCGTCAACGGGTTCCACCTCAAAATTTACCGCCACTGAAGGCGCCCAAATGGGCCCTTCCTTGTAGAGATTTCCCTTCTACATTTTAGTTTTCAGAATGTATATATTTCAGCATTCAGTTTTTTTGATTTAATTTTTTAAGAAAAAGGCCCAAGTAAGACCTAGGGCAAACCCCGACTTCGCAGTGAAGTCGGGTAGCGCTCCTTGGACAGTGCGAAGTTCGAAGCAAGGCAGTTGAAGAGAGGACCTAAAATGACTAAGTATGGGTGCGCAACCCGACTTCGCAGCGAAGTCGGGCTGCGCCCCCTCCAAAGGGCGCAGTTGGGAAACAGACAGCGACAAAACGGCTAAGTGTCAGACTGCGCAAGCAAATTTGGGCGAAGTCGGAGTGCGCCCATTTTCCGGGCGAAGTCCGAGTGCGCCCTGAATTTCGGGCGAAGTCCGAATAACCCACCACGGAAAACATGAAAAATTCTAAGTGTGGGCCCAGGGCGAAGTACGGCACAGGGCGAAGTTGGGTCAACGTGCCAGAAATTCTCTCTTGTAAAGTGTGCCCAGGCGCCAGCAATGACGTCAGCAATGGCACGATGACCAAGGAGGTTTAATGATTGCACATCTTTCAAGAATGATGCATTAAAAAAGCAAGGTGCGTTTTGGACCAACGGCTACTAGGGTGCACTTTTCGAAAATAAACCCATGCACAGCCGCCAAAAAAATCATAACGCCTCCACCAACTCCAAGTTAACTGCCCTAACTCCCTCCCTCGCGCCATTAATGTTGCAGTCATTGTCTACAAAAGGGGCCCTGGCGCAACCAGAAAATTCAAATCGTTCAAGCTGATTCCCTGACTGCAAGGAATAAAGCTGACAAACTCAGAAGCCGTAATTCCTGCCTCTGCTGTTTCGAAAAGGATGGACAAGGGGAAAGCGCCCGTACAGGCGCAATCCAGTGAAGAACGGCGCGAAGCTGAGGAATCACCAGAGTCGAGCGCTCATGAGAGCGAAGCGCCACCAGTTAATCGCCTGTCCGGGTACAAGGACGGCTCTTTTTCCATCAGCCTCACCAAACTGCGGCTAAACATTGCAAAGTGGGTAGACAAGGTTTCGCCTTCACATCATGTCGGCGCTGCGTATAAATCGAACCTATACTGGTTCTTGTGCCCTCCTACTCACCAGTGCCCGGAGCTGATTGAAGCAATTGCAGAATATTACAAACCAGCTGCCCGGCAAGTCTGCGACAACAAAGGAAAAGTGTTGTTCACGCTCTTCCGGGAGAGTGTCCAGCCAGCGTTCGCCCCAGGGTTGCAGTACGACCCCGGCACAATTGTCAGAAGGGTGAATCTGGATGAGTAGACCGGTAGATTTACGCAGACAAAGCGGATGAGAGAGTTTCTTTATTCAAAGATGAAGACTCCGTCGACAGCCGGACAGTGGCCGACAGGCCCCATACCCTTGGACAGATTTGAGAATAAATACATCTACATCATCTTGGCGTGGGTCCTAGGCTGTGACTCTGACGAAGTAGTACGGCCGTACCAGCTGGCATTGGCAGAATGTCTCCTACACGGAGAATTTTATGACTCTACAGCACAGAAAAGTGGAAAGTGCCCTATTTTCTTCTACTGGGCGGACTGGCTGGCATACGCAATACATTCAAGTCGGGTTAGGCTACAGCAGAAGCAGTCAACAGATTTCCGGTTTTGTTCCTGCCTCGCCTGGCTGTGCCTGTATCACATGCATTACATGATGAACGTTCCTGACTTGAGGAAAATAAATGAAAAAGGAGAGTCGCTGCCCTTGTACGAGTGGACTGAGATTATGTACAGAAAAGGCTCATTCTACGAATTTAATCTCAAATTTCTGTGCCAGGTCATGAGGTTGTTCAACCGTAAGGCATGTCGCCCACCAGAAGTAATGACAAAATACTTGTGGAAGAATGAGTACGGGGACACCTTCCGGCTGACTCAGGGCATCATAGTTAGAATCTACGGGTTCAAGGGACAGCCGTTCCTGCTGCCCTACTTCGCACCGACCACCGTTTGGGATGGAAATTGCGCGACAGATGGACTACATTGAAGAAGAATTCGGCCAAGGCAAAAAGAAGGGTCATATATTTCAGTATCCCATGACCTGGGCGAATACCCAAGTGTATAAAATCGGGCAGCACGTCTACCTCGAGCGGGAGCTCGTTGATATGGGTCTAATAATGCTGCCTCAGCGCTCTGGCGGCCCACATTCATTTGACCAGTTTGCTCAGGATCCCAACGCCTTCCAATCATTGAGTCAAACCCTAGAACCCTCTCCCGCAGCCAGTGCTGAAGTTGCTCCTTCGTCGCTGCGTTCCTCACCCTAGCCGTCCAAAACCCTACCAGCACCATCCACTCAGCCGCCCGTTTCCCCTAGGACCCGGTCACCCTCAAAAGCGGCCACTCCTTTTGGAATACCTCCCGCGTCACTATTTGCAAGAAAAATGCCGCGGCAAAATCCAATGCTGGAGGATCTGGACTTCATGGGCGAACTACAGAGCGCCGATGACCTGCCTTTGGCAGTAAGCGCTTCAGGATGTTCTGCCTCCTTTCTCCAAGGCGTGAAACGAAGGAGAGCCGAAGAGATAGCTGCCCCGGTAGAGGGCACAAAGTTCAACCTAGACAGGAGAGTGCTGACAACCGAGAAGTTGATCCCGAAAGTAAAGAAGCCTCTCCGGGAGATGACCGAGGCAGACTACGAGCTTCAAAGGAAGGAGAAAAGCTTTGATGACATCAACGAGGAATACGAAATTCGTGGCATTCATCGTAGGACAGACAATCTCCTTGTCAAACATCTTGAGACCCAGGAGGCGTTCCAGATGCAAAATAACACAAGGCAGCTTGAGGAGGACCTAGCTAGGGCTACTGCGTAGCTAGGATCAGCGCAGCAAGAGATAGATGAGCTTAAGGCCCAGCTGGCCGCCTCTCAGCAGGAGGCCACAGCGCAGAAACAGACAGCCGAGCAGCTGTCAGAAGAGAAAAGAGCGGTGCTGGAGCAGGTTTCACAGCTTCAGAATTCGTTGAAACAGGCGCAGTCACAACTCATAGAGAAAACGTCACAGGTGGCGGCCTTTTCAAAGAGCAAAGCCAAAGAATGCGGGCTAGTCTACTGCAAGGTTGCAAGCCCAACCTGGTTAAGTCCTTGTCAGTTTTGGACTTCGTGTCCAAGATTGAAGAAGTATCTGCCCAGGGAAAGCCTGTGGTAGAGGAAGCCGAACACCAGGCGAGGCAATGGCTGGACCTGGCTATAAAACTTGAGGAGTTTGAGCGCAAAGGCTTCCAATTTGACCCTATGTCCCAACTTGCCTCAGAGTGGGCAGATGCAAGGGTAACCTTGCATATTTATTTTGACAAGACAGAGAAGATTAGAACTGCCAGGAAGGCGTTGGACGCCCTAGAACATGAAAGGAACATTCTCCTGGCCCCCTTTCACACTCTGTCCGAACACGGGTGCCCGAGCTACATCAAAGATGGCGAGTTTTTGACCCTTGAGCAGGTTAAGCAGAATTGGCTGTCCTTCGAGACAGATACAGCAGAAATTGATAGCTGGGCAGAGCCAATTCAAGAAGCTCAGGTCACCCAGATGGTGTCGAAATACTGTAAAATCAACTCCTCCCTAAAGGAGTTGGGAAGAAGATATAACACCATCGACCTGCACGCGGTCGCTGCATTCCACGCAGCACTAAGAGAGATCAACGACCTTGCTCCTTTCCAAGCAGCAGTCTGGGACCAAGCCAAGGCTGCATACCAACGCATCAGCGAATGGGAGGCTGACAGTGGAGAACATTCAGGTTCAGAAGGAGAGACTGAGGAGGCAACTGCCGGAAGTGATCAAGAAGAAGAACAGTTGCCCGGAATGAAGCGGTCAGAGTAGCAGAAGGCAGGGGAAGGAAGTTCCTCTGCACCCAATGGATGAAGGCATGGTTCTTTGCGTCGAGGCGAGCTCGACACCCCGCGAGCCGCCAGGAATGTTGCCACATTTGGCACGGGGTGCCATGTTTTCAGTTTTGTAAGTGACCTGCTCTTTTCCTTCCTTCCTCTCTTTCCCTTTCTTCATTTCTCTCTTTCTCCCTCTTCTTTGTAGTCTTATTCCTCCCTCTTCCCCTTAAACTTCCCCCAGCAAAATTTCTGGAAGTGTTCCCTGAAAATGGTTAAGTGTCAAGGCACACCCCGACTTCGCAGCGAAGTCGGAGTGCGCCCTTCAGTTGGAGCGCAGTAGGGACAGTGCGAAGTGCGACAGAACAGGAAAATGAGCAAAATTTAACTAAGTGTTGGGGCGCAACCCGACTTCGCAGCGAAGTCGGGGTGCACCCTTCTTCCTGGGCGCACTAGGGAAGCAGTGCAGCAAAAAATAAGCTAAGTGTTGGGCACCGACCCGAGGGCGCGATGCGCGAGAAATGAAAAATTTAACTAAGTGTTGGGGCGCGCGACTGCGAGTCGGGTGCACCTTCTTCCGGCGACTAGGGAAGCAGTGCAGCAAAAAATCAGCTAAGTGTTGGGGTGCAACCCGACTTCGCAGCGAAGTCGGGGTGCGCCCCCCTTTTGGTGCGCAGTCCGAACAGTGGAGAAGACAGCAAAGCGCCGGTGCGCAACCCGAGTTCGCAATGAAGTTGGGGTGCGCCCTCTGATCGGTGCGCAGTTGGGCAAGCAAGTCCAGAAATCGACTAAGGCACAGAGGCCTCCCCAACTGTGCTGTTTTCCATCTGCGCAATCCGACAACGCTCTGTTCCTGGGCAAAGTTGGATAAACTGCCTTTCAAGGCAACATGTGTCACTCATCAGCATCTGACAAGTGTCCAACTTCGAGATTTGAGCCATGACATGACCCGAAAATGGACAAAGCATGGGCTGCACTATCTACGCCAACTGCCATCATTTAAAACTTATAAGAAGTCCCATCTGCCACAACTACCCGCATTCCTGCTGACCGAGGGTTTGACCCGACACACCTCCACGTAGTTGTACACCTTTCAGGGAGACCATGCCGCAAGTACAGTCCTGCCCAACAGAAGTCAGCATCAGCAGCTCCTTAGCCGCTTGTGTCAGCTAATGTTTAGTCTAGGACTTTGTGCCCAAGAATGTAATCGGGGGAACTTGAGGCTATAAATAGCCATGTAATTCATTGTAAAAAGGGGAAGGGGAATATATTGCTAGGGAACCATTGTAGCTGTGCGTTTGCCTCTAATACAAGCATATACTTGGCTCTGCTTACTATCTTTTATCTTGTATGCTGCCTCTCCTTGTCATTTTTGCCTCATGTTTCTTGTATCATTGCTTACTGTTGTACTGAACTCTGGACTCTGGTATTTGATGATCAAGTATTCCTGGAATGCATAGATAGAGGATACATAGGATTAATGATAGCTGTAGTTTCAATGTGTGCTTTGTAAAGGAATGTTGTTAGTAGCGGTGATTGATCGTTGTCGTGCTGCTTATTCCCCCCACCCAACTCCAATCACATTTGGATTCTCTTTCCGCACTTTTATCTCTTTCCCTGCACTCTTATCTTCACACTAAAAACCCCATAGGAAGCCGGCCTTCTCCGAAGATTGGCACGGAAGGCATTCCTTCCTTCCGGCCTTTCAATCTGGTGGGCGAATCTGGGCGCAATAACAACAAATCCTTTCCTCATGGCAGATTCGTAACCAACAAGTACCTGTGTCACCAATCCTTCAATTAATGCCTGTTTGTTCGTTACGATCTCTGCCTTCTTTAAATCTTTCTCTAGAACTAGTCTTTCTTGCTTTTCTTTGTCTGGTTTTGTCTTAATTAGTTCTTGAGCTTCTTGCCATCGCTCTTTCTCCTTGGCAAAATTTGGGTATTGCTCTGTTTTCCTACCCTGTGCTGTAGTCACTGCTAGGACTTCATTTTCTTTTTTAATTTCCTTACTTCTCCAATGTCAATCCATTTGCCATTTTGTGTACCACTTGAGCTTGCCTTATTTGGGCAATTTGCCTCCTTGTGGTTGCCTGCTCCACACCTGCTACACATTTGGGTAGCATTGCTACCACTAGTATTGCCTGTATTTTGAGGCTTGAGGCAATTCTTCGCAAAATGGCACCATTTTTGATAATTTTGACATTGGATGATTCTGACACGGCTAATGGTGTAATGAGCAACGGATGTTGCTCAACGTTGGAGAAAAGCTTGGCATGATAAGCACCTGAGGAAGATGAATTTGAAGACAAGTGACTTAGTCTTAAAGTTTGATGGCAAACGAGAGATCAAGCTTAGGAAATTGAAAACCTTATGGCTTGGACCTTTTCAAGTCATGGAAGTTTTAGACAATGGTGTAGTTAAGCTCCAAAAGTTAGGTTGGACAGAATGTCTTGGCATAGTCAATGATTCAAGGCTAAAACCTTAGAAGGTAGAAGCACAAATCAATATGGTCAAACTTGAATCAAATGAGGAACAAACCGTGGGAAGACTGGTTGAAGCACCACAACAATGTTCAAACATTTTTGAGGGAATACGAGTTTAGGGGTGGGGAGAGCCAAGTCATCCCACTTAGAATAATGGTACAACACAGGAAACTGAAGACATGAATCTAGGGCGGTTGTTTAGGACAAAAGCTAGAGAAATGAAATGAAATATTATTAATGTCCACGATGGGCCAAAAAAGACCCAAGGGACTATAAGAAGTACAATAATGACTGCCAGCTAGCAGGCTAAAATCCCAACAAAGAAAATAACTAAGATAAAAACAAGATGAAACTCAACAATCAGGCTAAAGGTAAAAAAAATAAGGGAGAGAAGATGGGGAGGGGAGGGAAGGGCTGCAGTCCAGAAGAGTGAAGTGCACACCAAGAACAGGGAGAGAGAGGGAGGGAGGGGAGGGAGTATCCTAGGAGGGGCAAGCTCCAAGAACCCCCTAGAAACTAATCTCTCCTAGTAGTCGAGGTTGAAGTAACAAAGCTGAAGAGGTCCATGATATGTCTCTGTCCATCGCTAGAGCGGGACCCTAAAATATTGTGGGTGCGCTGGCTAGTGGCCCTGCTCTCGTCCTAACTGGATGATGTGGGGCGTTTCTGTCTGGTGTCCCCTAGTCCGTCAGAGCTATTGAAGTATGTTGTGATGAGCCAATGTTGAGGGGGATGAGATCCATTTGGAGAACTTTTATGTCGACAAAATTGAGTTACCTCCCTAAGAAAGAGTGCAGGACATCACTGATCCGGATATCTGAAGAAGGTAGAAACAGATCGAGAGTTGACCCTGAAAAGGCAATGGAATCTGCCTCGGATCTCGTAATAAATGGGACAAAAAAAAATGAAGTGATGCAAGCTTTCAGCTTCACCCAAGGAACAAAACAAGCAAATCCACTCCTCCATCAGAAGATGGTGATCTAACTCAATCCGGAGTTGGTGAGAACACACCCTGAATTGCCCAATCGGGATCCAAAGACTGCATTGTGTGTTGCTGAAGGTATTGGGGAGGAACTATTATGCCCTCTTGAATGTATAAGAAGTGCTCATAGTAGAAAGACAACTTGGGGGAAAGAGGGGCAACAAGAGAGATCCACGTGCATCTAGTTGTTGCCAATTTTGCCACATTTTGTTAAAATCCATGTTGTACAGTTTCTGAGGCTAATTATTGTAAAACTTCTCCTTTTCTTCATATATATATATATAATAAAAAATGGCTTGAGTGAAAAGCGCTCCACCCATGGAGCGCTTTTCCAAGAGCGCTCCACCTAGGGAGTGCTTTTCCAAAAGCGCTTCCCTAGGGAGTGCTCCACCCATGGAGCGCTTTTCCAAGAGCGCTCCATCCAGGGAGCGCCCGAAGAGCCCAAGGAGGCATAGCAGTTTTTGCCCGCCGAGTTGCGAAGTGCAAGGGTTTCATCCCAGAGATAGGCAGATGTTCCATGACGATGAGGCGGGGCGATGGATTGGCGAGTTCGGAGCTTTTGTGTACCCATTTCAGTGCTTTGCCGAAAGTTAAGCAATTCTCGGTGGAGTAGTACTCGGATGGGTGACCTTCTGGGAACTGTCTTGGTTGGTGCACGCCATGATAAGAGTTGAGCGGATTATCTAAAAGCGCTCCACCTATGGAGCGCTCCTCCTAGAAGGATTAAAAAAGAGCAGGCTTCGCCAAAAATGTAAAGGAAAGTCAACTCGGGGTCAGAAGACAAAGCGCTCCACTCAGGGAGCGCTTCTCCTAAGCGCATCACCTTGAGAGCGCTTAAGGAAAAAAGGAGCATGAGAAGTCAAGTCATTCAAAAGCGCTCCACAAGGGAGCGCTTAAGTGGAAAGCGCTCCTTTGTGGAGCGCTTAAGGCAAAAGCGCTCCACAAAGGAGCGCTTCAGTGGAAAGCGCTCCACAAGGGAGCGCTTCTTCAGGAGCGAAAGGTAAATCTCAAAAAGAAGAAGAGAGGGCCCATTCAGCATTTGCTGGTTACACCGCTCCCGAGCTACACTCTAGACCGTCTGATTGTAGATTGTTACCGGAAGCTTCTGGCTTCAATATCAAGTTACCTGTGAGTTCGGATTGACTGTTTCAAGTCATTGCCGAAACCTTCTGTTTTCAATGCTAACTTATCGGTAAGGCTAAAATTGACTGTTTTCGGCTATCATCGGGATCGAATCTGCCCGTCATAGGAGTGGTTGGGCATTGATGTTTTAAGTGGCAGATTTCTTCTATAAAAGCCAGCTTCTTCTATGTAACTAACATGGATAACTTCTGCTAGAAAAGCAACTGTGTACTTGAAATCTGCTTCCAAAATAAAGGCTTCTGGCTCCGGTTCGAGTTCTCAATCTCTATGTATGACTTCTATTCTGTGATTTCTATTAAATTAGTGTCTTTATTATACAGTTTAATTCTGTTTTCTGGATTTTGTTGTTGATAGAATACTAATCCCTGGAATGCTTGCTGGAGTTTACATAGTTCTAAGGATTTTATACTAGTTTTTGTTAAAAGTCATTGTTTTGATTGTTGTTGGTTCAAATAACTAAGTTGTCTATCGTGCTTCCGGTCCATCACCCCGCATTTTTGGATTTCAGCCATTTCCCATTCCTTTTCGTAATTTCCCATCTCTTTCAGTATCTTCCTAACCCTTATCTCCAAAACCCCATTTTTATTTTCGAAACCAACCCTATTGGAGATTGCCACGGAGGACATTCCTTTCCTTCGGGCATTCAATGCTTGGCAGCAGGCCTAGGGCGCTACAGACTTAGAAAACCTGTATCTAGACCGGTTCGATTGCCAACAGTTTCTGGCACGCCCGATGGGACACAAACGTTCCACGTTTTATCAGTATTAAGAAGTGATGTTCATCTTAGTATAGTACAATCTGAACATCTGGCGACTCTGCTGAACTCAAAGACCTCCGAATATCATAGACCAGTGTAAAAACTCACGCCTTCATGCGTACGAGGTGGAGAGCTATAAATACAGAAGAAGAAACCGAGTTTTATGAGCTTGACATCGACGCTTTAGGAGAACATCCTAAGGTGGTCGTGTCAAACGTTCCGCTTGTCGGGACATCATCACAAGAAGCTGTTCTTGATTCACAGAATCCGACTTCAGATAGCATAGCGACCAGCTTGCCTCCAAATCCGCCGAATTCTCCGGATCATCAGTATACTCCGGCTCCACCGAACGTTCAACCAGGTGCTCCGAGTGTTCTGACTATTCCGACTCAGCAAGTTCTACCAACTCCGCTGCTCCATACCAATCCGCCTCCCCAGATGGCGCAACCAACTCCGCCCAGGCAGTTCGCAGCTTGGAACCATATGGGACCGCTTGCCTTGCAGGGTCAACACACGGTGTCGCCCATAACTTTGAAAGCTCTACTTACTTACGACGGCACGGGAAAGACGACGCACGAGCACATCCAAGACGTTGCGGGACTGGCAACCATTCACCAAATCACCAAAGATGTCATGGTGAAGCTGTTGGTTCTTTCACTGAGAGGTAAGCTCCTTTACTGGTATCGGTCGCTCCTGCCCGACACCATTACTTCATGGGACCAACTGGTTGGACAGTTGATAAGGGGGTTCAATGAGCAAGCAGATCCCTTCTCTCTGTTACACCAGTTTACAAATATCCAACGACACCCGTAGGAGGAAATTGCTGACTTCAATGTCAGGTTCACTCGAACCTGGCAGAGAGTCACCAACGGCCTTCGGCCCATGCCAGAGCAGGTAGCGTTCTATTACCTAAGAGCGTTTCATTCGGACATTAGCATGAGCATCCAGCATGCAAATATCAATACTTTACCAGAACTGTACCAGCAAGCTCAGAAGGCGGAAACCGATCTCATAGCTATCGGGAAGTTACCCCCTAAGGTGACGACTCTGATTTACCCGGATTTCCCCCAGAATATGTACCCGAGCGCATCTGCTGTGCCCACATCGCAGATGTATCCCAGCCATCCATGGAATCCATCCCCGTAGTACCAAGCGACGCCTACGCCCCAATATCAATTATCGGCTGTACCTCAAATCCCAGCTCCGGTCCAATATCCGGCATTGCCTGTACCTTTGACTCCATTGCCATTACTCCTGAGTTAGGCAGCCGCTAATCAGGCAGCTGTGATTGAGGCCCAGGTTAAATAGCTGTCAGAAGTGAAGGCGTTCATGAAAACAATGGCGAATCAGATGAACGTCATGAGGAAGAGGCAAGATGACCAAGGTTTTCATCAAAGGAGATTCCCTCCTCCCCCGATCACCAAGGAACACGCAGCTTCCAGCGCTCACAGGCCCCGCGAAAGTAATTCAGCTGTGATGAGCGGCGGAGAGGTTGGCACTTCGGATCCGACATATTGGTTTACCACGTGCAACGACCCGCACAATGAAGAAAGTTGCATAGTACGCCTCAATTATGTTCAGACACTGGCTGGTGTCCCCTACGAGCAAGTTAACATGATCAGGGAAGCTGGTCATAATTTCATGATGTCTTCCGCCAAGCAAGTTTCAGTCCTCACCAAGGTTGGAAAGAAGCCCATGGAAGTGGATCCTGCCCGGATGGATCCGTTAAAAGTACCTGTTGCACCCAAGCCATGGGGCCAGAAGGCCCAATCATCGGCAAAAACTCCAAATCTAGCAACAGCCGCAGAGCAATCCGACTTGCTGAAAGATTACTTGCCGCCTTGTGCTAAAGAGAAGGTCCTCTAGCCCAGAGCGCCACTCTCTCAGCCACAAGTAGACGCGCAAGAGGAGGCTAGAGAAAAACTCAAATATCCCTCTCTGACCAAGCGTCGGCGGGTAGATGCCACACAACAGTATCGAAGGACGTATGAGCCCGCGAACGAAGTAGGAGAACCGAGATCTTCAACGTACAGCATCGTCGAAGAAATGAAAAGGTCTCCGGCTAAGGTAAGCCTCTACAACACTCTCCAACTCCCAGGTCAAGTTGACCTTTTATAGGATTCCCTCAAATCCTGTAAGGATAAAAGGAGTAAGCTGACGCAGACAGTGTTTGCGTCTCCGCTAACCACCTCGGCCACAAGTAAGAATCGGCCCCCGCCATCCTACCTTTCCCTTCGGATGAAGGGATGGGTCGTGCATAACTGCATGATCGATTCAGGGGCTGTGACGACTGTCATGCCCAAAGCAGTCTTTGAAATCATGGGCATGGAGTACACCCGAAGCAGTCCTGGAGTCTTGCAGCTAGACGGAACCCCTATAAAGACGGTAGGAGTTATCAAAGATGTTCCAATCCAACTCTATAAGATGCAAAAGTAGGAGTCATCAAAACTATCGCTGCTCTACTCATCATGCAAAAGTAGGTTCCCCAATTGTGATGCCATGCAAGGATACCCAAGAATACCATGAAAGATGAGTGCTGCCCTATACATATGCTCCAATGGCTGCCCCAAGATTGTCTCAGCCCCAAGTACAACCTCCAATGGACATCCCAAAACTGTCCCATGTATGCTCCTATTACCTCAAACCAAACAGTCCCTGAAAATGTGCAAAACCGTCTTCCACCCAATAGTATGAATGCAGCCTTGAACCTCAACAAAACAGTCCTCTTCAGTAAGAAGAGTGCAGCCTCAGAACCAACAAGTGTACATCCTTCAAACTCATGGTAAACGTGGCTATAACAGTCATGGCAGATGCAGCTCCAATCAGCCTTGTCACAACAGCAGTGACAGTCTCTCTTCTTTCCCAAATAGCAGCCCATAAGGTCAATCAAAATACAACAGTAGCAGCCTTTGTTTTTGCCTAAACAACAGCCCCCAAACTCATCCAACATGCAGCTCAAAGTAGTGGCAAAAGTGCAATCCATATAAGCCCTACGAGGGCAGCAATGATAGCTACCCCATTTCTCAAATCTTTCTCCTCCAAGATTTATCCTTTCTTTTTCTTGATCACCTTCAGCACTATATATCAGTAACTCTGATTTGCCAAAATCAGTCCTCTCAATGTCATTACCATTGCATGATTCCTGATATGAAGTTGGGGGGGCTCCCTTTTCAAGAGGAAACTCATCCCAAACCACTCCTTCATCATATCTAATACCTGGATCCCATGCATCTAAGGGCTGAAATTTTTCATTTGAAGATTGATGCTCATGTTCACTCTCCAAATCAAAGAGGCTGAAATAACTATCATTACTGAAATCTAATTTGAAGATTCCCATGTATTCACCTTCATCATACCTTGGTACCAAAACACCTGGATCCCAAGGAACTAAAAGCTGATCTGAAAGAGTATGGTGATCCTTATGAGGAATTGATTCCTCCCACACATCATTCTTCAAAACAAAAGGGCTGGAACTAGTGTGTATGCTTCTATTTGAGTATTTGGTTTGGTTATCTATCTCATATTCATCATTACCACAAACTGATTTGGAAACCTCAACACACTCATCTACATCATGCTCCTTTACAACAACCTTGTCATCTTTATTAACTACATCCTCAACATATGTAGGTGTATGCACAAAGGAAACATTTTGTGATTCTACTAAACATACCTCATGTGACAAGACAACAATTGTTGATTGAGATTCTTCTCCCCTTAGGCTGCTCTTTGTCTTCTGCTATTTTCTTCATTTCTTCAAATTTCTGATTTGCTTTGCTTGGTCTAGGAACATCACCAAAATTCTTCTTCATGAAGAGAATTTCAACACTTGCATTTTCAGCTCCATCAACTAAATTCCCATCAATCTCTTGTGCCTTCTCCATAGAGCAGTCAAAAATCTGATCTGAAACAACAATGTTTTCTACCTCTTCTTTATCATTAAGCTCTTGAACCAAATCATTCTCATGTGGCCGTAATTCTGATTTATCTTCAAAGCTTGCCATGACATTTCCTTCATCATTTTCTTTATACATGCTTAACCTCCCAGTCTTTGAAAGCCATGTAGCAAGATTTGTCTTTCTTTTAAGCTCCAAGAATGTTTGGAAATCTACAACCTCCTTGTAATTTTCGTTCCTCTGTTTATATTCAAGGAATAAGATATCTGCATGTTCTTGGAGTTTTCTTTGATTGCTCTCCCTTATCCTTTCCATCAATTCAGCCCATGTATTTGCCATCTCACAGTCAAGTAACCCAACTCTGTTCAGGATAAAAATTTCAGATCTGAATTTTCCGCAGCAAACCCTAACTTCTGAAAAATGAAACCCTCAAAGTTGCTAGATCTGACCATAGAATTTTTATAAAAAAATTTTGAAAGTGGAAATACAAAATAGGGCTTAATGGGTACTCAAATCAACCTTTAAAAGTGCCCAGAAAAATTCTCAATACTGATCTACTCACGGCTGCTGAATTTTTTTCCACACAAAACCCTCCACAGGCTGGCAAGATCACAGCTCTGATACCACTGTAATGTGCCAAACTAGGGAAAAACCCTAACTATGCAATTTATTTCAAATCATCCCAAAATGAATTTTCAAACCCTTGCTGCAGATATGGTAATATTCCTTACTAAAATTCTGAACCATGCAAATAAAAATCAGATCTGTAAATAACCCAAAAAAATACACCATAAAACCCTAAGATTGTCACAAACACACCACAATATTTTATATTATTTTTTCTGGAACCACAATTACATAGATCACACCTGAAACATTAATATAAACCCTGGATGCTGAATAAAACAACACAATCACTGCAAAATCATTGAATGAATGTCAAATCTGAAGAAGCTCCCTTAACTCTTCCAAACAACTCACAAATGCCCTTCTAGGCTGGATAAATCCTGAATGCTCCTTAATATGATCTTTAATGCCCAAATGTAAACCCTAGGTAGGTTTACCCTCACAAAACACAAGGGTTTTCGTCCTTGGCCTTGAAAACCAAGAGGGTTTTCATCCTCAAGGTTGGCTCTTGCAGGTTTTCGTCCACAAGAGTTGTTCTCTCGTAGGGTTTCATCCACCAGAGAAAATGGTATCAGCTTTTCAGCCAATTACACAAAGTAGAAGAAATAAAATGACCCAAGATGATCCAAATGTGCCCCTTCTCTTCTTTATATAGCCAATTCTTCTAATTCTTCATTAAGGTGGCACTTTATTATTTCTCATTAATGGACCCTTATAACATAATAAAATAACATTAGTATTCTCATAATGGGACATTACCCCTTATTACTCCTAATTAATTAAAAATCACTCCTAAATGAACTACATTGCAATTGCACATCCCTAGAGGAAGGACGTCATACTCCAAGGGACCAATTTGGAGAAACTTGTGGATTTCCGCGCGCGCACATGATACTGGAAATCTGGTTTGACAGGCGAACTTCCAAATGCCATAACTCCTTCGTTTCTTGACGAAACCATGTCGTGTAACCTGTCAAAACAAATGCCAGAAGATGCTCTATCCGTTTTTGAAGGTGAATCGGCAATCCCTGGTTTGTGGAAGACGAAATTCCTCGAAAACCACAAATAAGACAAACTCCCAAAAATGGGGACATTACAAGACGCTCAAGAGCAAGTGACAAAGACTATGGCTTAGAAACGGGACGAGGCAGTGAACGGTAATTATGGCAAAGGCCAAATGCCATCATTCCAGAAGAAAGGGAAAGGGATGTTAGACCTCAAGAAGCAAAAAATAATAAATAGAGGGAGAAGACGCCCTTGAAAGATATCACTTGGGTATAATTAGTAAGTGAATATTGTCAGACATGGTGGGAAAAGGCTCCAAAGAATCATCCATTATGGACGATGCTATAGAATGCAAGAGTCAAATTTATACTGCAGATCCCAAATTTTGATAGAGAATTCTTTAAGGAGTATTTGCTGCAAATGTTGCAGACATACAACCCGCAACAACATGCCAGCAAAGTGAGAGTGGGTGACCAAGAGTTGATTGTTGTATTTTCAACAGGCAACTTTAGGAAGACATTTGGGTTGTCGAATCATGGAATACCAGTGGTAAAAGACTTAGTGGATTCAAATCGGTGCAAGCAAATGATCCATGAAGTAATGGATCTCACCCTAGATGAAGTACAAAAGTTGATGTCACATGGGAGCCGAGGAGTTAAGCAACAACAATTGAGGAATGAGGAGCTACAATGCACCATGAATGTAATAATGGCAAGACTCTTAGGAGAAAAAAAGCCTCAAAGATACCCATATGGCTCATACCTTACATGCAAGGGGTAGCAGCTGGCATAGCCTATGATTGGGCATCCTACCTCTCATACCGCATTAAGAATTTCTTGATGCGGAACACGAAGAACTTCTCAATGGCATTCCATGCCATTGGCTTGTTGATGAATGTTGTTACACAGGTAAAGGTGCATATCCCAGATTTGGATCCTCCTAGAGATGATTTACCGAAATTGGCACCAACAATTCTAAGGTGGATGAATGTAATGCCACATACGAAGGGAGGCACTCCGGTAAAAACATCAAGAACGAAAAAGATACTGAAGAGGAAGAATCTGCTAGATGATGTACCTAGTGAGGATTTAGAGGAAGATGCACCACCGTTGAGGCCAAAATCAGCCCAAAAGGAGAAAAGGTGTAGGAGGTTGGAAATGGAAGAGCAACCTCAAAAACAACCTCCACAGCAGGCCACAAAAGATGGAAGTGGTTGGATGGAGCAGATTGTGGAGGGAGGACAGTAACAAGGAATAACACAAAAAGAGATTAAGGAAAGAGCTGTAGTTGGACAACAACAACATGAGAAAGAGGCTCAACAAGGAGAACAATAGGCACAGGAATTCCCGAAAATTGTGCCTATGGATAGAGAAATCCAGGAGGCAGTGGATGCAATGGAAGATGTGCAAGTTGGATCACCTGAATTTCTTGCGGAAGCTCAACAAAAATTTGATCCAAGTGCATCACCTCCAGTACAGGAGGAGGTACAATTCGAAATTACATCCACAGTAGAGGAAGAACAGGCAAGGAAAAAGATAGTGCCAACTATGGTACCGAAAAAAGGAAGGAGGACGCAATGCTAGCAAAACGAAAAACAGACTCGGATGACAGTGAGCCCGCAGTAAAATATAAATTGGTGAAGAGAGGAGGAAGCAACCAAAGGATGGAGCAGTTGGCTAATACTGCGGAACAGCCTATAACGGAGGGCAAGGCAGCTGGGAAATCTATTAATCTGTCAGGACGAGGAGGAGAAAATGTGGTAGAAACAACCACAGAAGATGACATGGATACAAAGTTGAGTGATCACGTTTTGATAGAAGTGCCAAATTTTAGGCAACCACCAGAGTTGGGAGATCACATTGATGCACAGGTGGATACTTGCTTGCAAAGAATATCCGGAGTCATAGACAGATTGAGATTAGAGTTCCAAGTAGGTTGTGTTGGATAGTGGAGGAAATGGTAGCTGATGACAGAGAATGAGCTGGGCAAGCTGGTAAACTAGATCCATGATGAGGAATGGATGACAAGACTTGCCAGCATCCATTAGACGCAGCCATGGGAGTTGGAGACTGGCAATATTAGAACCATGGTTGGTGTGCAAGAACTGCCAGAGGGAACTCACACTTCGTACAGGAGACCAGCTTGTATATATATTAATGGAAGAAGCAATAGCCTTTGCCCACAAAATGAAATAGCTGTCAAGTATGTTGAATTGGCACCAGAGTTAGTACAGACATATGCCAGGATTAATTTTTTGGCATACTTGGTGCGGTGGTTAGCCATAGGCATTGAAAAGATTCACAGTGCAGGAGAGGACAGCGATAACCAATTGTAGGCAACAAAATCCAAACTTTAGCAGGTGAGTAAGCTGAAGCAAAACTAGCTAAACTGAGATAGGAGGTTGAGGAGAAGACTAAGGCTAAAGAGGAGCAGGATGAAGTGATTGCACAACTGAAATCCAAGTGCTCAATTAGAGAGCATCTAGTCGAAGCTAAGACAAAGGAGTTGGAGCACAAAGATCAATTGATTGCTGAAAGAGACAAGCAACTTGCAAAAATGGCACGGAGAACTACAAATGAAGCCTTTGCAAAAAGGGAGGAAGAGCTCTTGACGAAGTTGGCAGCAATGGAACAAAAAGCCAATCACTATGGTTTAGAATGGGCCAAGTATCACAATTATGCCAAGAGACTCAAGGACGAGAAAGAGGCAATAAACCTACCAATTACAGAAATGGGAGTACCTATTCCAACACCTTAACAACCAGGTCCAGTCCACTAGAGCAGAGACAGATGTCGATGAGGACGTCGACCAAATCAAAGGGGAGGACAAATGTAGATGCTAGTTTTGGACAAAAACAAAAGTAATACTGTTCTTAGAAGTGTTTGAGTGCAATACGCACTCAGTCTTGGTCTAATTGCAATGTAAATAAATGATTAGTCAAATGCCATTGAAATGTAATTGAAATGAAATGTAAATGTTATGGCCGTCATAAGTTAATACATTGCAAATAATATAAAGTTGGCATATGTGTCTAATGTGCATCGAAAGGGGGAAGTAGTTATGCGCTTAGGTGTCTTGGAAGCCATTGCCAACAACGACTAATATTGAGTAATGAAAGGGACCCCCATTCATTGTTGCATATCACCATACGCATACTAGGCATAGACGAGAGACGAGAGCATATGTGCAAGTGCATACGAGAGCATCTTGTGAGTTCTGTATACAAGTGCTGTGATCTGTAATTGCTGTACAGGCAGATTATCAATGCAATCTATCCATTCTCTATCTATGTGTTGGATGTTTGTGTGTTGATACCAGTATGCTAGATCATTAGACTTGTGCATTGTCAAGATATTATGGTTGCAATCAGAATTTGCAAACCACAATCAGACATTGTTGAGGATAATTATCGTACCAGAATTGTTGTCATGACAAGTGCAATTGCCATCCAAGAGAGTTGCCATCTGGAAGACTTGTCGTCATGCTGATGCTGCTCATGACAAGTTGATGTCGTCACATGAAGTCATGACTGCAGAGTGTCGTCATTAGTTCAACTTGTTGTTTTAATCATTGCCATGATCAAGTTGACATTGCTAAAGTGTCCTGACTATAGACTTGTTGGCCTCTAAACCCTATCATTCTATCTTCATTGTTGGGAATCTCATCACTGTTCTACAATGGATGCTAGAAGAGTCTTGAGGGCTCGAACTCCATGTCCTCCCAGGGTTTTCCAACCAGGCCCTCTTAGTCCTGGCCATTCTCCTAGGAGCATCATTAGATCCTGTGTTGGTCCTTTTGGGATTGTTGTTGACGTGAATGACTGTGCATCTACTTTACATCCCACTATAGATTAATATTGGCGTTTGGATCCATTGGAGCTTCTTTCTTTGTTGTAACTTAACTTCTAAATATCTTAATCATTTATTTTAGCATGTTTTGGTTTATCCATTTGGGTAACTCTCAAGGCTGTAATTTTATGCCATACAGCTGTTCCACTTTAAAGAATTTTACTCTCGATTCTTCACTCTACATTAGCATATTTTTGTAGTGCTTCGTGGTTACTACAACGCATTGTAATTTGTAACATGTAATGAGCCGAAATAGAAAAATAGAAACACAATACACGATTCTTGCAATATTTGAGCAAATGAAATATTTTTGTGAATTTTTATTATTTTTCTTCAAAGACCCAAAACTGGAATTACAGTAATAATGACTAGATCCACCATGCAAATACTTATAAAATTTGTAATAGACTCACAACCACAATTCTGATTATTATTCCTCACAAAATTACAATCAAAGAATCCAAAAATGGGACGTTGGAACCTGGCACACTGAATTGCTTCAAATTAACATCCAAAATCTGCTGAAGATGCATGCACAATGGGATGCTGCCAAACTGGGGTTTTAGAAACCCTTTTTAAACACAAAATATATGCTGAGAATGCTGCCAGATGGGACGTGTGGCTACTGATGATTTACTCTGCCCAAATAACGCTCAGAATGCTGATAAATAACCTCCAATATGGGACGTCTCCTTTTCTAGACTGAAATTCTGCAATTCAACCTTGAAATCTGCCAGTGAATACCTTCAACTCTGCTATGAAATGCCTCAAGGATGGGACGTGGCCTCTCTAGGCTGGTTTATAACCCTCAATATGTATAAAATCTGCCCCAATGCTGGACGTTGCAATCACAAGACTTACAAACACTGAATAACCCACAAACAATGCAATATAACTGCTTACAATGCTGAATAGATTCTCCTAAAACTTCACGGTATCACCAAACCCTCAGGAAGAGGGAACTCCTCCTAGATAGAGAATTAGATCTGAATAATACTGGAAGCCCTCTGAAGCACAAAAGGTAAACCCTGGATGGATTTACTCCTCAACCACAATAGCTGAGCACCTCCCAACTACTGGATTGGAATCCCCTGCAAACTTTGAGCACCTCTCGAAAGCCACAGAAGAAGAGAAGGGTTTTGCCCTCACTCAATTTTCATAAAACATCAAAACATAATGAAAAATATGAGCGCTCATGTATATATAAGCCTCATGTTATAATCCTTCGTTGAGTTGGGCCCACATTTAAGTTGCATATATAAAATGTATTTTAATAATAATAATTATTATTTTCTCTCACACCACACATAATAATAAAAATAATTATTTCTCTCACACCACACATAATATAATAATATTTACCAAAAATATTTACATGACCCTATTTCTCCAAAAAGGGTCATGACATAACAGCTCTTTTCAGTGAGTCCCATTGGCCATCTATGAACATTTATAGAATTATCTTATCTTAAAAATAAGATTGAATATTCTAGGAGTGGAAATGGTGTAAATTATAATTTGTTCTTATTGTTTTGTTTTCCTTGGGATTACTGCAAAATATACTGTTGGTCTGTTTTGGCTAAAGATGGGTGTCCTCTAATGATGACTTGGTGCTGGAAACTTAGGCCACAAAATTCTTCTCGTTGGTGGACTTTAATGCCACACTCAGCAAAATGGTTAGCCTTCATATTTTATATAACTTCAATTTAAATCCAGCAATAATTAGATCAATTCGTAGGATTTTGAAATTGTATAATCCCTTAATCATCAATGGATATATCCATCATTCTACATGGCACATTCAGATAAATAATATTTTGCCTTTATAAGTTCAGAATCTCTTTTAAAATTCTTTAATTTAAAATTGCCTAGTAATTCAAATAAACTACAGAGTGATTAATTTGTATATTCAAACTAACTGATTTATGACTAATTTAATGTTTAACATGATTCAAGTTTGAGGAGTTTACGAGGACATTTAATATACCATCACATTCTAAGCTTCAAGAAAATTCTCAGTCCATATTATGTGGCACATCAATGCTATCTCTCATGGCTATTTCCACCATCAACACATAGTTTTAATACAAAGGAGGAGTCAAAGTGAAGGGCACTATAATTTCTTCATGGCATTGAGCTTCTTTGTGGCTCTCTCAATGCCAGGCTCATATCATTAATTTGCAGCTACTCCACCTTGAATGCTAGGAGTGATCTTAATATGGTTGATCACTTGTCTGCTGTGCTTGATCTTGAGGAATAACATTGCTCCTCCGTTGTTCTTGTGTACACCAAGATTCCATTCAAGTAGAGAGCCCTCCTTGTGGCCACATTTTTTGTCATTGATTCTATTTGAACAGTCTTTCCTCATTTTCTTTATTTTTCTGTTAGTTTTAGTTTTATCCTAGGGTTCTTTTTACCATAGTTATCAGGTTCGTCCTAACCTGGACCAGGTTGAGTTCAGTTGAGACTTTTCAAGCTGGATTGGTTTGGTTCGATCCTGTTTTTTTATTTTTTTTATTTGTAAGTTTTGTACATATCCAAAAAATGAGAAAAACAAAATTTGGCTTATATTTATACGTTTATAAAGTATAAAATATAGTTGAATGTAGAAAATGAAAGAATATGATTTTGTTTTTTTTTGTTATGTTTTATTTGCACATATATATGTAAATGAATATTTTGTATGGGTGTATATATATTTTATATATATTAATTATCCAAACCAAACTGAAACTCCCTGAAAAAATTAATCCTCCGAACTTTATCGGCCTTTTGAATCCCTGAACCGAACCATGCCTGGTAACTATGCTTTTTACACTAGCACTAGCTATTGTATTATGGTATCTTGTTAAGTGCCATTGATCTATTTGGTGTTTTATAGAGGTTTATATAATTTTATTCATTTTCATTTCATAGAAGATGGTCGCAAGAGGATCAAATAAAACAACCACCATCATTAACAGCATGAAATGTAATATTTACCAACTTGTGGTTTCTCACTGTACAAGATAACTTATTCATGGGTTGCTACAAGCCTCTCAAAAATTTTCTTGTTGCTTCAATATATGTGATTGTCTTGCCTGATTTATCCAACATATTAATGTTGCACTAGCAGACCACCATATTTATAGTGTTTTACAGTTTCACTAACCCTCACTGCAACTCATAACCAAAGATCTTTTATGTCACCAATACCCATGATTTATTTAGCTGTAATTTAGCTACACACATGAAGTGGTAGATGCAGCACTTCATGAATACAAGTTTATAGTAATTTGAATATAAATGGGCATCATCTACAGGGCATGATTGAAGATATTGCTCCATCCTGGTATCTTTGTGCCAGATTTAAGAAGTATATTTTATGCTTCCAATTCAATAATGCGCTGTATAATTTGATCTATGGTCATCCTTTTCTACATCAAAATGGCCTTTAGTTGTTTCATTTTGCATCATCCCAGATGCAAGACCACATATACCACCATCTGCAGATGTGGGAAGCAGCTTCCTTGGGATCCCATGGAGAGAATATTTCTTATTTATTCTTAACCATGGATGATGCTTATGCATGCATATTGCATACCATATCCAGATTTTGAATGAATTAAAATTTATAGATGAAGAACAAGATGGGTTGTATTCTTATGCTGAATTTTGATTCATTGCTTTAATAGCTACAGCACACCCTTTATTGGACCTGTTAAACCACAATGGGGATGTACTTCCAACTGGACAAGGTGGAGATCTCTAGGCCCCACTTAACTGATTTTGTAGCATATATAATTTACATTGACATGAATGAAGCCTTCCTGGCTTTCTTTTCCTTTTAAACTTTAGTTATTTTAATCCAGGGAGATGCCTTGACCACTTCACTATGCAATGTAGCTTATATGCTGTTAAATGTTTTGTTCATAGTGATCACAATTGATCAGTTGAGTACATATTTAAATTTCCAATTTTCTTACTCCATTCCGTTGCTGCTCAAGTGGAGTACCCTGTAAGAAGTTCTGTTTTTTTATGCTTCTACAATTGTCTCTTGGAAGAGAATCTAAATGGTTAAAGACAATTATTTACAGGCCACCTCCTAAAGGAGTATCGGGAGTTATTGATCAGACAAGAGGACTATTGGATTATGTGGAACAGCATTGCCCTGTTGCCAGCTATGCATTACAGTTGAAATTTGTTTGTGTTGCAGGGAGGTAAGTAATATCATTCTTGTGACTCTAGATTCATCCTTTTGATGAAGCCATAGCTGCTACTTAGTTAATTCACTTACTTCCTTATTGAGTGCCACTAAATTTAAGATATTACTGCTTAGCTAAAGAGATGCAGGCATAAATACCCATCTTTGAAAGAGGTTCTTGTTTTTTGTACCTCTTCATTTCAAGTCTACTTTCTCAATGAGAGTTGGGTCTCTTGATAAAAATAACTGAATCAGAATAAATTGATGAACACAAATTTCAAACTAAGGATTGGCAAAATATGAAAAATAGATTGAAAATCAACAAATTTAATTATTCGCCTTTGATCCTATTGAGTAGATAGAGGCATCTGCACTTCCTCAAGCAATTTCAATGGAGGAGTGAAATATGACTTTTCTTGTTCTAAGCCGGCACTGATAAGAAACATTTTCTACAGTTCCAGTTGGAAAAAAGGCAACTCTTGTGCTATGCTTTGACTTCTCCAATCTTTTGGTGCATGTTTTGTTGTCAATCACATCTTGACTGCATACACTGCCCATGATTCTCTCTAATATTCCCTGTGGGTTGGTATCCCCATTGCGATCGTTGTCTTCATGTGATGGAGACAAGGTTTAAAATTTTGGATTTGTAGAAGGCCAAAATTTAGAGGCAAGAAATAGGTATTGGTTGGGAAAATAAAAGAATACATAATATTATACTTATATTAAGTCAGTACATAAGATGTACAAAGACAACTGCACAGTGTGTTAAGAAATGGGTGGTATTTTGGACCTCAATCTAAGCCCATGTTCATGTATATGCAACGAAGATCACGAATTATTGGCATGGACATAGGAAGACATCTAACACTTGAACAACCGTAAGAGGAGGTGTCATTAGTCGATAAACATAGTGAGCCAAGTAGCACACCACCAAGAGCAAACCCAAGGACAACATAACAGACAAAGGTAGCTATAGAGAGCAAGCAGAAGTGCTTGAAATTCTTAGATGCGAAGGAGGATCCCATCCACCATATCAACACTTGTGTGATGAATTGTAGGAGCTGTTGGTTACGAATCTGCCATGAGGAAAGGATTTGTTGTTATTGCGCCCAGATTCGCCCACCAGATTGAAAGGCCGGAAGGAAGGAATGCCTTCCGTGCCAATCTCCGGAGAAGGCCGGCTCCTATGGGGGTGAGTTAAGATAAGAGTGCAGGAAAGAGATAAAAAGGTACAGAAAGAGATAAAAGTGCAGAAAGAAATTCCAAATGTGATTGGAGTTGGGTGGGGGGAATAAGCAGCACGGCGACGAATCAATCACCACTACTAACAGCATTCATCTACAAACATACGTTGAAACTACAGCTATCAGCGATCCCATGTATCCTCTATCTATGCATTCCAGGAATACCTGGCCATCAAATGTTGGAGTCCAGAGTTCAGTACAACAACAAGCAATGACACAAGAAACATGAGGCAGAAATGACAAGGAGAGGCAGCATGCAAGATAAAAGACAGTAAGCAGAGCCAAGTATATGTCTGTATTTGAGGCAAACGCACAGCTACAATTGTCCCCTAGCAATATATTCCCCTTCCACCACCTTACAATGAAAATGTGGTGGGTATTTATAGCCCAAAATTCCCCCGATTACATTCATGGGCACGGAGTCCCAGACAAGACAGAAGCTGACACGAACGGCCGAGGAGCTGCTGATGCTGACTTTTGTCGGGCAGAGCTGTCCTCGCGGCATGGTGTCCATGAAGGCGGTACAGCTACATGGCAACGCGTTGGGACAAGTCTTCGGTCAGCAGGAATGCGGGTAGGTGCGGCGAGATGGCACTTCACATCGGCTTTAAATGGTGACAGATGACGCCGGTAGTGAAGCCCATGCTTTGTCCTTGCACGGTCAAGTCTCGGCTCGAATCCCGAGGTTGGACACTTGTCGGATGCTTTGAAGTGTGACACGTGTGCTGCCTTGAAAGGCAGCTTATCCAACTTCGCCAGGAATTCGGGCGCTATCGGGTTGCGCAGGAGGGAGACAGCGCAGTTGGAAGGCCTTCTTGCCTTAGCAAATTTCTGAGTTGACTTTACCCAACTGCGCACCGGTCAAAGGGCGCACTCCGACTTCGCTGCGAAGTCGGGTTGCGCATCGGTGCTTGGCTGTCTTCATCCGTTGCTCGGACTGCGCACTGGAAAAGGGGCGCACTCCGACTTCGCTGCGAAGTCGGGTTGCGCCCCAGCACTTAGCTGATTTTCTGATGATCGTTCCCTTAGTGCGCCCAGGAAGAAGGGCGCACTCCGACTTCGCTGCGAAGTCGGGTTGCGCCCCTGACACTTAGTCAGATTCTGCTTCAACATTGCCTGTTTGCGCACTTTGGGCTCCCTACTGCGCTCCAACTGAGGGGCGCACTCCGACTTCGCTGCGAAGTCGGGTGTCGCCCCAACACTTAGAAACTTTTCAGGGAACACCTGCGTTCTGGAAATTTTACTGGGGAAGAAGGGGGAAACGGAGAAGGGGGAATGAAATTGCAAGGAAGATGGAGAAAGGAAGAAATGAAGAAAGGAGGGAAAATGAGGAGAAGGAAGGGGAAAGAGCGACCTACTTACAAAAACCAGAGACATGGCACCCTGTGCAAAATGTGGCAACATTCCTGGCGGCTCGCGGGGTGTCGAGCTCGCCTCGACGCAAAGAACCATGCCTTTATCCTTTGGGTGCAGAGGAACTTCCTTCCCCTGCCTTCTGCTACTCTGGTCGCTTTCCTTGGGGCAACTGTTCTTCTTCTGGTTCGCTTTCACCAGTTGCCTCCTCAGTCTCGCCTTCTGAATCTGAAGGCTCTCCACTTTCGGCCTCCCGCTTGCTTATGCGTTCGAGCACAGCCTTAGCTTGATCCCAGACTGCGGATTGGAAGGGAGTGGGGTCGCTGATTTCTCTGAGTACTGCGTGGAATGCAGCGACCGCGTGCAGGTCAATGGTGTTATATCTTTTGCCCAACTCTTCAAGAGAAGAGTTGATTTTGCAGTACTTCGCCACCATTTGAGCGACCTGCGCTTCTTGAACTGGCTCTGTCCAGCTATCGATTTCAGCTGTATCTGCCTCGAAGGACAGCCAGTTCTTCTTTACTTGCTCAAGGGTGAGGAACTCGTCATCTCTGACATAGCTCGGACACCCGTGCTCGGACAGAACGTGGAAGGGCGCCAGGAGAATGTGTCTTTCATGTTCTAAGGCGTCCAGCGCCTGCCTGGCCGCTCTGATCTTTTCTGTCCGGGCGAAATAAGCGTGCAAGGTTACCCTCGCATTTGCCCACTCTGAGGCAAGTTGGGACCTGGGGGAGATTTGGAAGCCATCGCGCTCTAACTTCTCAAGTTTCGTAGCCAGGTCTAGCAATTGCCTCGCCTGGTGTTCGGCTTCCTCTACCACAGGCTTTCCCTGGGCAGATACCTCTTCAATACTGGATACAAAATCCAGAACTGTCAAGGATTTGACAAGGTTGGGCTTGCAACCTTGTAGCAGACTTGCGCGCATCTCCTTCGCCTTGCTTTTTGAAAAGGCCGCCGCTTGTAATGTTTTCTCTGCGAGCTGCGACTGCGCCTGTTTCAGCGAATCTTGCAGTTGCGAAACCTACTCTTGCGTTGCTTTTCTCTCTCTCTCGGTTGTCTGCTGGGAGGCGGCCAGCTGAGCCTTAAGATCTTCAACTTCTTGCTGCGCTGACCCCAACTGGGCCGTAGCCCTCGCCAAGTCTTCTTCGAGCTGCCTGGAAGTATTCTGCAGCTGGAAAAGCGCCTCCTGGGTCTCGAGATGCTTGACAAGGAGGTTGTCTGTTCTGCGGCGAATACCATGGATCTCGTATTCTTCGTTGATATCATCGAAGTTCTTCTCCTTTGTCTGAAGCTCGTAGTCTGCCTCGGTCATGTCACGGAGAGGCTTCTTCACCTTAGGAATCAGCTTTTCTGTCGTAAGCACTCTCCGATTTAGGTCAAACTTTGTGCGTTTGACCGGGGCGGCTATCCCTTCGGCCCTTCTGCGCTTAACTCCTTGAAGAAAGGAGGCAGATCCCCCCGCGGCTCTTACTGCCAGAGGCTGGTCCTCAGTGATGCTCATGAAATCAAGATCTTCCAGCTCCTGGGCCTGCTGCGGCATTTTTCCCGCGAACAATGAAGTAGGTGGGATACCAGAGGGGGTAGTAGCCTTTGAGGGCGACCGGGTCCTAGGAGTGACAGGGGTTTGGCTAGACGGCGCTGGTAGGGTTTCAGTTGGCTGGGGCGAAGGATGTGGAGATGAGGGAGCGGCTTCAGCACTAACTGCGGGTGAAGGCTCTAGGGTTTGACTCAGGGATTGAAAAGCGTTGGGGTCCTGAGCAAACTGGTCAAACGAGTGGAGGCCGCTAGATGGCGGGGTGGCTTGAGATGCGGAGGATGCGGCTACGGCTGGCCCTGATGAAGTGGGAGTTGGGGTTTTTGCAGGGCCAACGCGGACTTGGGCAAGCGGAACAGAGGACGTACCTGCGGGCTCCGCCTGAGCCGATGCGGAAGGGATGGTCGCAGCCTGGATATCTGCTTTTGGTTCGGGGCTGTCTAAAGAGACAACCTCCGGTGCTGCTGCTTGCGGCTGCTCTGCGGGCGATTGCTGCACTGGCTCCTTGGGACGTTTGGTCCTCTCAACCTTTTTCTTTTTCTTTTCTCCCGACGCTGTGGCTGGTCCTGAAGGAAGCGGCAATAAAGGGGCGGCAGGCACTGATGTCCCCACGGTAAATTTGTACCTGGGTCGCGTTGGGAGAATTCTTGCCGCACTTGGTCCGCTGGTGGGTGGTACCGACGTCTTTTTGCGCTTGAGGGGCCGGCTCGGAGAGTTGACCGCTCTGACCTTTGCGCCGCTTCGGGCACTGCCACAGGAGCTGCAGGCTGCATCGGGCCCACTTGGCTGCTGGATGGAGTCGCGCTGGAAGTCGCTGGGGTTGACAACAACTGAGGGGTAGCCCTTCTTTTATACCTTATATTTGCGCCTCGGGGAACGCAAACGCGAAATTCGAAGGGCTGCCACGTGTCGACATGTTGATCATAAAGTGCCGAAAACTCATCATCAACGGCAAGGTTCCTCCGGCTTGATTTGTCGTGTTGCGTGCGACACCTCATCTTCCAGCATTCGAGGATTTTGTCCTTATGCCAGTTGAGCGGCGCCACCTTAGCGAGGAACCTCTTGAATCCAGCTGACTCCATTCGATGGTCCGGGTTCCGATCAGGATCGTAAGTGACCTCTTCGCAGTAAAACTCGTGCCATGGTGGCCATGACTGCATCAAATGAATGCGCCAGTGGAGGTCCGCACCTGTCAAGTTTCTTCTTTCTTTCATGATTTCAGGTCTCGGACAGATGTGCGTGAACTTTCCCCGGACCCCGATTGGGTCATATTTCCAGCGTTGGGGCAGCATTATCAGGCCCATCTCCAGCAGCTCCTGCTCAAGATAAACATGCTGCCCGATTTCGAAGACTTGAATATTGGCCCAGGTCATAGGATATTTGAATATGTGACCCCTTTTCTTTCCCTGGCCAAATTCCTCTTCGACGTAATCCATTTGCCGCGCCACCTCCATCCCGAACTGATGATCTGTGCAGAAGTAGGGCAGCAAACAAGGCATTCCTTTGAATCCGTAGATTCGGACGACAATGCCCTGAGTCAGCCGAAAGGTATCACCAAGCTCATTGTCCGACAGACACTTTGTCATAGCTGCTGGTGGGCGAGTCGCGCCGCGGTTGAACAGTCCCATTGCCTGGCCCAGAAATTGAACATTAAACTCATAAAATGAGCCCTTCCGGTACAGGGCTTCAGTCCACTCGTACACGGGGAGCGGCTCTCCTTGTTCATTCGCTTTCCTCAGGTTAGGGACGTTCATCCGGTAATGCATATGGTACAGGCATAGCCATGTGAGAAATGAGCAAAACCGGAAATCTGTAGACTGCCTCTGCTGCAATCTCACCAGGCTCGCATGAATCGCGTAAGCCAACCAGTCCGCCCAGTCATAGAAGATTGGGCGTTTCCCGCTTCTCTGCGCCGTGGAGTCGTAGAACTCCCCGTGCAGGATACATTCGGCCATCGCCAGCTGGAAAGGCCGCACCACTCTGTCTGAGTCGCAGCCGAGGACCCACGCCAGGATGATGTAAATATATCTGTTCTCGAATCGGTCCAGCGGTATGGGGCCAGTCGGCCACTGTCCAGCGTTTAGCGGAGTCTTCAGCTCAGAGTTCAGAAACTCTCATCCGCTTCGTCTGCGAAAATCGGCCGGTCTGCTCTTCGATGCTCACCCTTCTGACAATTGCGTCTGGGCTGTATTGGAGCCCTGGGGCGAACGCCGGTTGGACGCTCTCTCGGAAGAGAGTGAACAACACCCTTCCTTTGTTATCGCAGACTTGCCGCGCAGCTGGTTTGTAATATTCAGCAATCACTTCAACCAGCTCCGGGCACCAGTGTGTCGGAGGGCACAGGAAACAGTGAAGATTTGAATTATATGCGGCTCCGAGGTGGTGAGAAGGCGAAACCTTGCCCACCCACTTTGCGATAGTCAGACGCAGCTTCGTGATACTGATGGAAAACGAACCATCCTTGTACCCGGACAGACGATTGATTGGTGGCGGCGGAGTCTGACCAGCTACACGCCTCTTCGTTCTGGATTTTCCTTTCTTTCCTTTTTGAGGCGCTGCGCTCTCATGGTCGCTGGACTCTGGAGACTTGTCAGCATCGCGCGGATCCACACTTGCTTGCGCCTGTACGGGCGCTTTCCCCTTGTCCATCTTTGTTGAAACAATCAGAGACGGGGACAACAGCTTCAGAGCTTGTCAGGTTTATTCTTCGCAGTTCGGGAGTCAGCTTCGAACTTATGAATTTTCTGGCCGTGCCAGGGCTCTTTTTGTAGACAGCGACTGCAATCATTAATGGCGCGAGGGAGGGAGTTAGGGCAGTTAACTCTGGGTTGGTGGAGACGTTATGATTTTGGCGGCTGCGCATGGGCTTTTTAGAAAAGCGTGCTTTATTGGCCCAAAACGCACCTTACCCTTTAAATGCATCTTTTTTGGTAATTGCGCAATCATTAAAAGCCTCCTTGATTGTTGTGCCGCTGCTGACGTCACCGCCACCATTTGGGCACACTTTTCGAAGAACTTTATAACCCAGATTAGCCACGTGCCGAACTTCGCCCTGGGCCCACACTTATGATTTTTCTTTCTCCGTGGTGAGCTGTTCGGACTTCGCCCGAAATTCGGGGCGCAGTCGGACTTCGCCCAGAAAAAGGGCGCACTTCGAACTTCGCCCGAAAAACGGGCGCACTCGGATTTTAGACTTATGCTCTTTCAGCTTTCACCGGACCGCCCAAGGTGCGCCCGAAATTCGGGGCGCACTCGGACTTCGCCCAAAAATTGGGCGCAGTCCGACTTCGCCCAGAAAACGGGGCGCAGTCTGACACAACATTTCCTTGTAGTCTGCTTCCCGACTGCGCCCTTTGGAGAGGGCGCAGCCCGACTTCGCTGCGAAGTCGGGTTGGGCAGCTAGACTTAGACATTTTTAGCTCCTTTTAACTGCTTTCTTCCCTTCTTCGCCCCATTTGATGAGCGCTGCCCGACTTCGCTGCGAAGTCGGGCATTTGCCTCGGACCTACTTGGGCTACTTGGAAAACTAAAAACTGAAAAACTTGAAATATTTACATGCTGAAAACTTAAAATACAAAAAGGGAAATCTGTACAAAGAAGGGCCCCTTCGGGCGCCTTCAGTGGTGGTACAATTTGAGGTGAAACCCGTTGACGGGAATGGGGAGAGGATGTCCCTCCATGTCCCGGAGCACATATGCGTTGAACTGGTTTACCCGGGCAATCTGATAGGGGCCCTCCCAGAGGGCATCAAACTTTCCATGGTTGCCGGGTTTGGCCTTGAACGAGTCCCATTTCAGCACCAGGTCCCCGATTTTGAAAACTCGGGCTGTGGTGCCTTTCGCGAACCAGCCTTGGGTTGATTCAGCGTGTTTTGTGAAGGCCTGGTACGCTTTCTCTCTGTCTTCCTCCAACTGCAGCAACTGGCAAAGTCTGTCTTCTACCGGATCCCCGCTGCTTCTTTCCTCATCGAGCATCCAGAGAGCGGGTATTTCAATGTGCGTTGGCAAGACAACTTCTTTGCCATATACGAGCGCATAAGGGGACGTTTTTGATGGACTTCTTGAATGAAACTCTATCCGCCCATAGCGCCCGATTCAGGAGTAGGTGCCAAGTCCTCTTGTTATTCTCCACCGTCCTTCGAATGATCTTCAATAGATTCTTATTGGTGGACTCGGCGAGACCGTTCCCCTGCGGGTAGTAGTTGGAAGACATCTTGTGATAGATGCCAAATTTGCTGGTGTACTCACGTGAGTACTGCGCCTGCGAACCCCGGACCATTGTCCGTCACTATTGATTCCGGGACCCCGAAACGGGTAATCAGGCTCTCGAGGAATCTGATGACCGTCTCTTGGTCGGCGTTCTTTGTGGGGATCGCCTCTGCCCACCGCGTGAAGTAATCGGTGGCGGTTAAGATAAACTTGTGGCCCGCTGCAGAGTTCGGCGAAATCACCCCGATGAAATCCGGACCCCATTGCTTGAAACGGAGTCTCGGCTTGGATCGGTTGAAGGGGCAGGGGTGCTTTTCTGTTTCTGCCGGCAAATCTCTGGCATTGATCACATTTGCTACAGACTGCATGGGCGTCTGTAAACAAAGTGGGCCAATAGTACCCAGCTCTGATTATTTTCAAGGCCGTAGGCCTTGCAGAATGATGACCTCCAGGCATCCCGGAATGAAATTCTCCGAGGACCCTGGACTGGTCTGATTTTCCGACGCACCGCAACAGGATGCCGTCGATGTTTTTAAAGTAAAGCCCCTCGGGGCGAAGAGTGTACTTCAAAGCACCTAGCCGAAACCTCCTTCTTTGTGAGGCATTCATGTGGTCTGGACATCTTCCGGTGTCGAAGTATCTCACCAGTTCATCTGTCCAGTCGCACTCCTCGGGTAAGGAGTTGGCTAGGTTGATGCGTGTTGCTGGATCCTCCCACTCGCAGGCGGATATCTCGGCTGCCGCGCTTCGGGCTAGCTCCTGGCACAAGGCTCGGCCTCTGATTAGCTTGGTTGGCCGCACTTCGATGTCAAACTCCTGGATTTTGGCGATCCATCCTGCTCTTTTGTGACCCGGCTCTCCTTGAATAATGAAGCTTCGAACGTCCGGGTGGATCACGAAGACAGTGATCTTGCTCTGGGAGACAAAGTGCCTGAATTTTCGGAGAGATTTCATGACAGCGTGAACCTGCCGCTCTATAAAGTTGTACTTCTCTTCGTGCGGCTGGATTACTTGGCTCAGGAACGCAATGGGGCGCTCCTCGCCATCTTCTCCCTTTTGGGTCAGGACTGCGGCGTAACTCTCTGGTTCTCCCACCGCGTATAGGATGAAATCCTTGGAGTAGTCCGGGTTGATCAACACCGGTGCTTGTGCAATGCGAGCTTTGATCTCCTCGAAGGCTTGCTCCCTTTCTTCAGTCCACAGAAATTCTGTATTCTTCTTCAGCAACTCGGACATAGGCTTGATTACTTGTGCGAAGTCCGGTATGAACTTCCGCACGAAGTTGATTTGGCCGAAGAAGGACTGCAGCCCTTTCTTGTCTATTGGGGCGGGCAAGCGGAGGAGAGCCTCGCTCTGTCAGGATCTATAGCCAGGCCTTTCTCGGAGATGACGTGCCCCGACGACTTTCCTTCTTTCACCGCGAAGACAGATTTCTTCGGGTTTATAGAGATGCCGAATTCACGACACCTTTCGAATATTTGCCGCAGGTGGGGAACATGCTCTTCTCGCTTGTGAGAGAAAACAGTCATGTCATCCAAGTAGATGACAATCACCTTGTTGAGCAGCTCTCGGAAGGCCAAGTCCATGGCTCTTTGGAATGTGGCGCCAGCATTGGATAAGCCGAATGGCATGCGCTGATAAGCGAACGTCCCCCACTTGGTGGTGAACGCCGTCTTGTGCTGGTCCTCATCCTTGACCCATATCTGGTTGTAGCCGGAAAAACCGTCTAAGAGGGAAAATCTCTGGGCTCCAGCAACTATATGGAGGATCTGATCGATCTGAGGAAGCGGGTAATGGTCCTTGAGAGAGGCTTGATTTAGATTTCCGAAATCCACGCAGAGACGAATGTCTCCGTTCTTCTTCCTCACGGGAACCAAGTTCGCAACCCGGGATGAATGCTTGATGGGGTAGATGATCTTGGCCTCCAACATCTTCAAGAGCTCGGCTTTCATCATGGCCTCGATTTTTGGATTGACGGCCCTCTGCTTTTGCCGGAATGGCTTGGCGCCATCTTCTAGCTCAATGGTATGCTGGATTATTTCTCTGTCATACCCCTTCAAGTCCTGGTAGCTCCAGGCTACTATGTCAGGGAACTCTTGACACAATGCTCTGATCTGCTCGAGTTCCTCTGTGGTGCAGTCTGTCCCAACCTTGATTGATTTGCCAGGTTCCAGCTCCAGGTCGGCATACTGCTTCGGGTCTACTTTGATCCTATGAGATATGGCTCTGTCGTTCTGATCAAATAGACTCTCTAGGGTAATCAGTCCTTTTGGGACATGATTATTTTTCAGTTGTATCAACCCCTCATATTGCTCGTCATCAGGGTCTCTACCTTCGATTGAACGGGCTTCATTTACCAAAAATGTGACGATCTCCTCGTCACGGCTAAACACTCGCCGGTGGGTGTCCTTATCGAGCACGAAGGCCTGTAAATGGTACGGACCGGCTTCGGCTTCTGGATAGTGTCATCAGCCGGAACGTACCTGGCTCCAACAGACGCCAGAATGTCAGCATGCTTGTTTTTCTCTCTTGAAATAGCCTTGACATTCAACGAGTCAAAAGACTCCATCAGATCCCAGACCCGATTTCGGTACGCCTTGAGATAGTGCTTTTTGGAGGCGCACTTGTTCGTGATCTGGTGGCACACCAGCTCTGAATCTCCGTAGATCTGCAGATGTTTGATTCCCAACCTCTCCGCCTTTCGCAAACCCAAGCACAGGGCTTCGTACTCCGCCGCGTTGTTGGTACAGCTCCAAGCCAGCCTGTAGGTATAATCCTTTTGGATCCCGGTTGGGGAAACCAAAAGAACTCCAGCACCCGCGCCATTTTTGCATCGCGCGCCGTCAAAGAAAAGCCTCCACAGCTTTTCAGGTGCAGGTCCCACTTCTCTCCTGGCTGACTTGTCAAGCCTTTCAGGCTGCACAATGGTGTAACAGCCTTGCTCTGTTTCAATCATGGCGTTGAAGTCCCGCAAGGAGAATTCATCTTCTACTTGCAGCTGCTCGAGAGCTTGCTCCGTCATGTCCACTGTCACCAGTTCCTCCTCCGTCAGCTGAACCATGCAATCCTCAGGCTCTTCTCCGGGTATCTTCTCTACTAGGTAGGTGGAAGGCTTCTCATTGAAAATCTTCAGTCTCCTTCCTTTGAAGGGCACTTCCATGTGTGAGTAGTCTAGAGACAAATACCCTCCCAACTTCGCAGTGAACTCCCTGGAGAGACACATGCCGAAGTAGGGTTCCAAGTCGACGACCACAACCTCTTGGATGACCACAATGTCGAGAGCTTTGTGCAGCCGAATGGGGATGTCTTTTATGACACCGACTGTCTTGACGGGGGTGCCGTCTAGTTGCAGCACGCCTTGGCTGCTCCTTGTGTACTCCATCCCGATTTCATCGCAAACGGCTCTCGGCATTACGGTCGTGGAAGCACCAGAGTCCACCATGCAGTTGTGTACTATGTACCCTTGCATCCGTAAAGACAGATAAAAGGGAGGTGGTCTGTTCTTACCAGTGGCTGAGACTGTCAGAGGTTGCACCAGGACAGCGGGCTGTATCTGCTTGCCATTCTTCATGGTCTTCAGGGATTCTTGCAGCAGATCAACCTGGCCTGGGAGTCGAAGAGCATCGTACATGCTGATTCTTGCGGGGGTCCTCTTCAGCTCGTCTACTCTGCTGTAGCTCGAAGTGCTTGCTCCTTCCGCTTCTTTCGTCGGCTCGTACTTCGTCCGGTACTGTTGAGTGGCCTCAACTCTCTGCCTCTTGGTCAGAGACGGATATCTCAGCCTCTCCTGAGCTTGTTCTTTTGTTTCAGTTGGAGGCTGAGCAGCGGGAGCTTTAGCCGGAAGAGCTTTGGCTATGGGCGGCTTGACTGCGGGAGTCTTCGCCGGAGGAGTTTTATCTTTAGCTGTGTAAGGCCACAGCCTCTTGTAGGGTGGTATCTCCTCGGGTTGCGCCTTGTCTCTTCTGGCGTACACCTTTAGGGGTTTGGCTGCAGCTTCGGCAGACTTCTTGTTTTCCTTGGCGGGAGGCGGCATTGGAACTTCGTCTGAAACGGCGAAATTGCTTTCGTCGCCCAGGATCATGTAAAGCTCTTCGTCCTCAATGGCGCTGCCGGCCAAGGTCTGGAGGTAGTGCTGATGCAGTGTACAGTCATCCTCGGCATGCGGGTCGTTGCACGTGGTGCACCAGTTGACCTGGTCAGATGCACCAGGTTCGTCCTCAATGGCAGCATTCCTCGGGGGGGGCCGCCGTTGCAATTGTTGCTCGGGGGGCCGATCCTTTGTCAACGTCGGGGGCGGATATGGCCTCCTTGGAGGGCGGATATGGCCTCCTTGGAGCTAGGTCCATGTGGGCCTGCTTCTTTTTCAGAACAGTCATGTCGTTAGACATGGTATGGTAGCCAGAGGCCAGAGCCCGCACCTCCTGTAGGATTTGGTTCCGAATATCATGGCCAGGAGGCGGCGGCAATTGAGTTGGGGGAGGCAATGCGGCCAATGGAGGAGTGGAATATTGTGCATGCTGAGGGGGAGCAGGAAGTGCTGGAAAACGCGGAGGACGAGGAGGCGGATAATGAATCTGCGGCGGGCCGTAAGGATTCACGACCGGCGCCGGATTCCATTGTTGTTGGGGTTGCTGTCCTGAAGTGGACGGCTCCGAACCAGAAGCTGATGGATACTGCGATCGGGGAAAATCAGGGTAGATGGGCGGTTGTACTATGTGCGGAAGTCTGCCGATGGAGATGATGTCCATTTCATCTTTTTGGGTAGCCTCGTACAAAGCAGGGAATGTGTTGATTCCGGCGACCTTCAGCGACAGGCAAATGTTTGAGTTGAAAGATCTCAGATAGTAGTAGGCGGCCTGACCTGCTGACGGTCGGAGTTCGCGAGGCACTCGTTTCCAAGACCTCGCAAACCGGATGTTGA
This sequence comes from Wollemia nobilis, assembly GCA_028583015.1. Taxonomy (NCBI): domain Eukaryota; kingdom Viridiplantae; phylum Streptophyta; class Pinopsida; order Araucariales; family Araucariaceae; genus Wollemia; species Wollemia nobilis. The sequence goes on along the minus strand of JAQPPZ010002969.1, from coordinate 15,833,518 downwards.
AGTCTGACACCTCCTCTTGGGGGTGTCTCTGAATACTTTGGAACTGATGCAGCAAAGAAGAGGGATCAACAGACTCGTTGCATCCTTTCACGAGCCTGCCGGCTAGCTGTCGCCACCCTGTGATGGATCCCTCTGGCAGTGATCTCCACCAGTAGAGGAGCTTTCCCCTTAGGGAAAGGGCCAGCAGACGGGTCTTCACACTTTCGTCAGTAATGGAGTGAAGTGCAGCCAGGGCAAGAATGTCCTGGATGTGTTCATACGCCGTCTTGCCGTAGCCGTCGTATGTAGGGATAGACTTTAAGGCAGCAAGGGGCACCGCTTGCTGTCCGACTAGGGCCAAGGGCCCCGTAGAATCCACCGCCGGGAAGAGGTCGTCCTCATCCAGATGATCAGCCATTTCTGCTTCTGACCCGGTAGTGTACTCGGTATCGGAACTGTCCGAAGAGGTGGATCCTTCTTCGGCCTCTACTTCTTCAATCTCGGCTTCGGCTTCTTGGATTTCAGCCTCGGCCTCTTCTTGGATTTCTTCTTCGCGAGCTTGATAATCAGCCAGCCTGACGCACTCGCTTGGAGCGTCAAGGTCAAGTTCGTAAAAGTCAGGCGGGTTCTCCGGATTCCTTGCTCGCCACCTTCTCGTTTGCATGAAGGCGTTAGGACCGGTCTTCACGGACTCAGAGAATGTTCAGATAATTTGCAGAGTCGCCAGGTGCTCTGATTTTGAACAGCAATGAAGTGAGCACTAGTACTTCGATTCTGTTTGGGGGTGGGAAACTTCCATGTCCCACCGGTTAAGACCAAGAAACTGGTACAAATGGGTTTATCAGATTGGAATAGTACGCGTCCCACCGGGCGTGCCAGAGAAACTGTTGGTTACGAATCTGCCATGAGGAAAGGATTTGTTGTTATTGCGCCCAGATTCGCCCACCAGATTGAAAGGCCGGAAGGAAGGAATGCCTTCCGTGCCAATCTCCGGAGAAGGCCGGCTCCTATGGGGGTGAGTTAAGATAAGAGTGCGAGGAAAGAGATAAAAAGGTACGAGAAAGAGATAAAAGTGCGAGAAAGAAATTCCAAATGTGATTGGAGTTGGGTGGGGGGAATAAGCAACACGGCGACGAATCAATCACCACTACTAACGACATTCATCTACAAACATACGTTGAAACTACAGCTATCAGCGATCCCATGTATTCCTCTATCTATGCATTCCAGGGAATACCTGGCCATCAAATGCTTGGAGTCCAGAGTTCAGTACAACAACAATCAATGACACAAGAAACATGAGGGAGAAATGACAAGGAGAGGCAGCATGCAAGATAAAAGACAGTAAGCAGAGCCAAGTATATGTTTGTATTTGAGGCAAACGCACAGCTACAATTGTCCCCTAGCAATATATTCCCCTTCCACCACCTTACAATGAAAATGTGGTGGGTATTTATAGCCCAAAATTCCCCCGATTACATTCATGGGCACGGAGTCCCAGACAAGACAGAAGCTGACACGAGCGGCCGAGGAGCTGCTGATGCTGACTTTTGTCGGGCAGGACTGTCCTTGCAGCATGGTGTCCCTGAAGGCGGTACAGCTACGTGGCAACGCGTTGGGACAAGTCTTCGGTCACGAGGAATGCGGGTAGGTGCGGCAGATGGCACTTCACATCGGCTTTAAATGGTGACAGATGGCGCCGGTAGTGAAGCCCATGCTTTGTCCTTGCACGGTCAAGTCTTGGCTCGAATCCCGAAGATGGATACTTGTCGGATGCTGAAGCGTGACACGTGTCTGCCTTGAAAGGCAGCTTATCCAACTTCGCCAGGAATTCGGGCGCTATCGGGTTGCGCAGGAGGGAGACAGCGCAGTTGGAAGGCCTTCTTGCCTTAGCAAATTTCTGAGTTGACTTTACCCAACTGCGCACCGGTCAAAGGGCGCACTCCGACTTCGCTGCGAAGTCGGGTTGCGCACCGGTGCTTGGCTGTCTTCATCCGCTGCTCGGACTGCACATTGGAAAAGGGGCGCACTCCGACTTCGCTGCGAAGTCGGGTTGCGCCCGGCAGCTAGCCGATTTTCTCGACTAGACCGTTCCCTTAGTGCGCCCAGGAAGAAGGGCGCACTCCGACTTCGCTGCGAAGTCGGGTTGCGCCCTGACACTTAGTCGAATTCTGCTTCAACATTGCCTGTTTGCGCACTTCGGGTTCCCTACTGCGCTCCAACTGAGGGGCACACTCCGACTTCGCTGCGAAGTCGGGTGTCGCCCCAACACTTAGAAATTTTCAGGGAACACCTCTGTTCTGGGAATTTTACTGGGGAAGAAGGGGGAAACGGAGAAGGGGGAATGGAATTGCAAGGAAGAAGGGGAAAGGGAGAAATGAAGAAAGGAGGGAAAATGAGGAGAAGGAAGGGGAAAGAGCAGCCTACTTACAGAAACTAGAGACATGGCACTGTGTGCAAAATGTGGCAACAGGAGCTAGTTCTGATCAGCCTCAAACATAGTGTAATTAGTTAAATAAGTGCAAATATGCACAAATGTATTTGAAATGTGTTAGGAGTTATTACATCATAGCCCATGTGAGAAGGCAAGTGGTATAACCACCCCTCACAAGGTTTATGCATGTAGTATAGGACAAGGTAGTTACAAGTTTGGTTAGAGGATTGGTATGCTGAAATAGGCATTCTATGTACTTAAATACCCCTCATTGGATAATGCAAATATATTGGAGCATTGAGTTCCTGTTGCCACATTTTGCACAGGGGTGCCATGTTTTTGGTTTCTATTAGAGAGCTGCTCTTTTCCTTTCCTTCTCCTCATTTTCCCTTTCTTCATTTCTCCCTTTCTCTCCCTCGCAGTTCCATTCCCTCTTCTTCTTCCTCCCTTTCTTCCCCCAGTAAAACTTCAGCAGGTGTACCTTGAAAAGTTTCTAAGTGTTGGGGCGACACCCGACTTCGCAGCGAAGTCGGAGTGCGCCCCTCAAGTGGAGCGCAGTAGGAAACCCGAAGTGCGCAGCAGAACAGGAAATAATTGAAAATCTGACTAAGTGTCAGGGGCGACACCCGACTTCGCAGCGAAGTCGAGGTGCGCCCCTTTTCCAGTGCGCAGTCCGAGCAGTGGAAGAAAGACAGCAAAGTACCGGTGCGACACCCGACTTCGCAGCGAAGTCGGAGTGCGCCCTCTGACCGGTGCGCAGTTGGGTAAGACTAACTCAGAAATTTGCTAAGGCAAGAAGGCCTTCCAACTGCGCTGTTTTCCTCCTACGCAACTCGATAGCGCCCGAATTCCTGGCGAAGCTGGATAAACTGCCTTTCAAGGCAGACACGTGTCACACTTCAGCATCCGACAAAGTATCCACCTTCGGGATTCGAGCCAAGACTTGACCGCGCAAGGACAAAGCATGGGCTACACTACCGGCGCCAACTGTCACCATTTAAGCCGATGTGAAGTGCCATCTGCCGCACCTACCCGCATTCCTGCTGACCGAAGACTCGTCCCAACGCGTTGCCACGTAGCTGTACCGCCTTCAGGGACACCATGCTACAAGTACAGTCCTGACAGACAGAAGTCAGCATCAGCAGCTCCTCAGCCGCTCGTGTCAGCTACTGTCTTGTCTGGGGCTTTGTGCCCATGAATGTAATCGAGGGGAAATTGGGCTATAAATACCCACCACTTTTTCATTATAGGTGGTGGAAGGGGAATATATTGCTAGGGGACAATTGTAGCTGTGCGTTTGCCTCAAATATAAGCATATACTTGGCTCTGCTTACTGTCTTCTATCTTGTATGTTGCCTCTCCTTGTCATTTCTGCCTCATGTTTCTTGTGTCATTGCTTGTCTGTTGTACTGAACTCTGGACTCCGGCATTTGGTGACCAAGTATTCCTGGAATGCATAGATAGAGGATACATAGGATAGCTGATAGTTGTAGTTTCGATGTATGCTTGTAGATGAATGCTGTTAGTAGTGGTGATTTATTCATTGTCGTGCTGCTTATTCCCCCCACCCAACTCCAATCACATTTGGAATTCCTTTCTGCACTTTTATCTCTTTCTGCATTTTTATCTCTTTCCCTGCACTCTTATCTAAACAAAACCCCACAGGAAGCCGGCCTTCTCCGGAGATTGGCACGGGAGGCATTCCTTCCTTCCGGCCTTTCAATCTGGTGGGCGAATCTGGGCGCAATAACAACAAATCCTTTCCTCATGGCAGATTTGTAACCAACAGTTCCAACATGTGGTATCAAAGCAATAGAAGGAAGAAAGAATTATCCTTCTGATCCTCCTCTAGCTTCGACACAAAGAAGCCAAAAGTGGACTCTGTTTGAGAAAGTTTCAAGTTTGAGAAAAGAAATTTAAAGGGTATAATTACCCTGTAAAAGATTGTTTAAAAGAAAACCTCAAAAGGAGAGGTAATCATCACCGTGAAGCAAAATTCCATGGTAGTTTTTCCATTAAAGAATTGTCATTTCAAAAAGGCATTAAGGAAGCCATATAAGCTTCTTAAAATTGCAAGAAGGAAGCCATTTGAAGCTCCTTAAAGATTACAAGAAAAGAAGCCATTGAAGCTCCTTACAAGTCACAAGAAGATAAAGAATCCATTGAAGCCACTTAAAGGCATTGCAAAAAGATTGCAGAAGTAATAGCTTCCCTTCAAAGGGTTAAAGCATAGTCCAAAGGGTCTCATAAAAAGGAGAACCAGAAACACTCAAAGTTGCAGAAAGAAGCAACATTATACCAAGTTGCAGCATCATAAAAAGAATCATCTCCCAAAGAGAAAACATTCCAAGAGAACGTGATAAAGTGCAGCAAGAGAAGCTCAGCTTCACAAATGATTTCAAATCAGAATTGCAAGGAAAATTCAAATTGATGCACTAAGGAATCAGTTGACATTCAAAGGCGCAAAGCATATCTCAACGGGATGCAGCAAAGTGCAGAAAAATTCATCCAAAGCACATTCAAAAGAATAAAAACAAAAGTTACTAGGTCTGAGCAAAGATTAAGCAGCAGATTTTGCATGAGAAGAAAACGCTTAACCAAAGTGTCTAAGTTTAGCAACTTTGTCTCCACCTGCACCAAACGACAAGAAGCAGCACCGCAAGAAGAAGGAGAAAGCAAGAGTTAAACTCGTGAACACTTGAACTGTAAAGTGCAAACATCCCATGAGGAATTTAAAAATAACAAGCATTTGAAATAAATATTTTGGTAGAGCTCCTGTGTTTCAATGGAACGAACAGCTCCAAGGCCAAAAGAATTATATAAAAGGTCAAAGAAGCGCTTAGTTAAAAAACACAGAAGGAAGGATGACTGCAGGTGATAAAATCTCCAAAGCAAAAACTCTCAAGCTAGGTGAAGGAAAAAGGGATTGTTACAAGGGATAAGACCTCACAAGAAGTGCATCCTTTTGGAGAAACTAGAATACCTCAAAGTTGGACGACATAGAAGTCAATATTGTTTGCAGTACTCAAAGAAAGATATCCTTATCAGGTGCCTATACCGTAATTGGAACCACAAACCATCAAGGGACAAAGGTCCCTCACTATATCAATCTACAAATCTGTTGTCACGTCAATCTGAACACTCAAACGGACGTCAATCAGACACTCACCAGGAAGTCACCCAAACGTCAACTCGGATGCTTACCCAGACATTACCTGGACAACTCTCATCCAAACATCACAAGGGATTATCTGAACGATTGAAAGCATTTATACATAGAAGCTCCAACAAAGCAGAATTAAAGACAAGAAGCAGAAACATAGTGCAGTAAACGCAGGTCAACCTGCGTTCTCAAGACAGCAAAAAGCAATGCTTGAAAATTGATTAAAGAGTTGCCATAGACGCTTCTTCTCAAAGATAAATTTCTGGCATAAAAGGATTCAAGCAAAAATTACAAAGAGATATAGCCCATAAGAAGAAAAGGAAGGGCAATAAATTAAAGTGGACAACAATTTGAAAAGTGCAAAGGCCAAGAAGACAAGAGGCCTTGAAAATTCAAAATCCCACATTTAGAGTGGAGAAATGAAATATTATTAATGTCCACGGTGGGCCAAAGATGACCCAAGGGACTATGAAAAGGACAACCATAACGACAATCGAGTGGGCCAACATGCCCAACAAAAGGAAAAGAAACAATGATAAGTACAAAGTCACGACCCGAGGGGCGGGCCGAGGGGAAAGGGAAGGAAGAAGAGAGGAGAGGAGAGAAGAAAGCTGCAAGCCACGAGAAGCACGTTGAGTGGAGTGAACACTACGAGGAACCGAGAGAGAGAAGGGGGGGGCTGCCCATAAGGGAATCCACCCACAACCACGAGCCCTAGTCTCTCCTAGCAGTCAAGGTCGAGGAATCTCCACTGAAAAAATCGGTGATTTGTCTCTGTCTATCACTGATCCGGAGTCCCGAAGAACCGCGGGTGCACCGTCGAGTATCCCTGCCTCTATCTGAACGGTCTGAAATGTGACGTTCCCGTCCGGTATCCTCCTGCTGTCCATCTGACCTAGTAAAGTAGGTTGTGATGGGTCGATATTGTGGTGGATGAGAGCCGCTGGGATGAGGGCCCCTCTGCCGACGAAACTGGGTGGTCTCCCTGCAGTAAAGTGCGAGACACCGCTAGTCCGGATACCTGAAGAAGGTGGAGAGGGACCGAGAGTTGTCCCTGAAAAGAAAAGAAATTGTACTTATATTAAAAAGTGAATAGTCACTTGCATTAAAAATGAAATAAGAGATTTATATTTTTGGAAAAAGAAAATTCCAAGTGAAAAAGAAGAAAAATATTTCATCTCTTTTTGCTCAGCGAGACAATTTTCTCACAATTTGAAATATCAACATAACTCAAGTATAGGCTTCTATATACTCATCAGAAAGCGTTTTTTGAGGCGGATTTAGCAAAAGAAAAATATTTAAATTTTGGGAAAGTTTACTATGGCCAATGGAGCACTGAAGTTCTTGTTACCAGATTCCTAACTTCTAAGGGGAAACAATTATGTTGCCTCGAAAACCAAACTCAGAACGCAACTTGAGTTTGAGGAAGTATGGCAAGTAGTAGATGGGACCATTATCCATCCTGAAGAAGCAAATGAAGACCAAGTTCAACAAGACATACAAAAAGGCACGATTCATCATGTTCGGACTAGCAGATGATGGAGAGAAATAAAGAGCCCCGATACTAATCCTAGAAAAGCAGTAAATGCAAAATTAAGAAGAAGATAATAGATACCCACGTTACACAACATTTATCCTGGAAACCCTTAACCGGGAAAAACTAGCACAGTATTACCTCCTTTTATTGCATAAACTTGACCGTCTCCAATACAAGAATGTTCCTCTTCTGTATATCCAAACCCTAATGCAAGTGCGATATATATAACAAAGGCACATGCACGGATTTTACAATATCATGGGCGAAAAAGCATGGGTTCAAAAATAGTAACCCGAAAAAAGCCCATATGGGTCTAAAAATAGCTTAAAGACCCTAAACCTAAAATGAACCCCGACTAGTATAGGTACAAAGTGTCCAATACCTTTTAGAGTTAACCCCACCAGAATAACATGGAAAATATTCAACATATTTCCAATAGATGAAATCCAAGCATACATTTGGGATTCAACCATGGCCAAAGATGCATGGGAGAAGCTAAGAACAGTCTTTGAAGCAAAAAATCAAAGTCAAATTTTATTCCTCCAGAGCTAACTCCATTGTTTGAAGATGAAGAATGGGAAAAAGCTAGAATCATTCATGAGGAGAATTGCAGAGCTATGAGCATCTTTACTAGCATTGGGAACTCAAGTAGCTTATGACACATTAGTTCCAATTATTTTGAGATCTCTTCCATCAAAGTACAATGTTTTTGTGACAATATTAAATATTACTAAGCAAACACCAAGCTTTAAAAAGTTGGTGAACCTACTTTAAAAAGTAGAGGCCTCACATATAGCAGATGAAGAAGAACAATTACTTCTTACAAATCAAATGAGGAAGCAACCATTTAGAAGAGGCATGAGACCTCCACAACACTTCCAACAAAGAAACAATTATCAAGGATATCAGAATTAGAGAAATGATTCTCAAAGAAATACATTTTGCACATAAAATATATGTGAACATTGTGGCAAAAATAAACACACACTAAAGTAATGTTGGCATAATCCATTTAAAAATGGATCTCCTTCATGAGAGATGAACCGGCAACAAGACAAGTCATCTTCAAATAAGCAAAATCAAAGTTGGAGAAAGGTGCATCAAAATAATGTAGCCAAGGAAAATCAAGTTGAAGAAGAAAAAGATCAAGAAGAAGATGTGGTTATTGCACAAGTAGACCTAAGACAACATAATAATGTTTGGTATGGCTCCAAACATTTGACAAGTCGAGAAACTTGGATGCATTCAAATCATCCAAATTATTATACAAGAAAATTTGCATTAGTTGATCACTTCAAGCCAAGGAACCAACAAGAGGCAACACTACCTAGATACAAAGGCAACCATTACAAGAGCAAGCCATGGGATTCCTTTAAGACCAAAAAAATTTATCATATTCTGGAACGAAGATGGTACATTCAAAGTTAATTCCTTTTCTACTCATTTTCCCAAGTACAGAGAAAAACATTTGTAGGATGAATGGCCTATTGTGAAGAAAGCTTTGAAGAAGCATGGGATAGCTTGCAAACTGGATCTTGTTGAAAGAAGATTATCTATCTTTGCAACTTGAACAAGAGATCCATACATCATTATCAAAGCCTAGGATCTCATAAGACTATTATCAAGGAGTGTACGGGCACTGCAAGAAATCAAGATACTGAATAATAAGATGCATTGTGATATCATCAATATTGACATAATATGTGATAAAGGGAGATTTTTTAGAAAGCGACAACAGTTTTGGGCCCTAATGGGTCAACTCTAAATACCATAGAGCAATTGACAAGTTGCTACATTCTTGTTCAAGGAAAAACTGTGGCAGCTATGGGATCATTCAAAGGACTGAAACAAGTACGCAAAATTGCTAAAGATTGCATTCAAAATATACATCCCATTTATCATATCACAAAACTTATGATAAAAGGAGAACTTGCAAGAAATCCAGGATTTGATCACAATGAAAGAAATGAAAAGCAGAAGAAAGTAAAAAAAATTGGTGACCAATCAATTCAATGGTCGACAATGGATGCATGGTAGCACATACTTCACTTGAAGACATTGAAGGAAACACATAATTCATGCATTGAATTCTATAAGCATTGAATAAGTATTTTGTAATAAATGGAGTGCATGATCGGTGGAACCCAACACTCCTAAGTATCAAAGTAGAAAGTCTACATTAAGGGAGGGGGGAATTTCTCTCAAATTCCAACATCACCTTAGACATTATTCTTTAGTAATAAGCTAAAAATAGAGCTTTGACTATGATGCAATTGTTGCTTCACAACACACTTGTTCGTTACCTCGTTACAAATCAGCTCTGAATCGCTGAAGATCTGCAACTGTTTTATTCCAAGTCTCTCTGCCTTTCGTAACCCCAAACACAGGGCTTCATACTTAGCAGCATTGTTTGTAAAGCTCCATGCGAGCCTGTACGAGTATGGCTTCTGATTTCCGAAAGGAGAGATGAGGACAACTCCTACTCCAGCACCGTTCTTGCACCGGGCATCGTCGAAGAAGAGCTTCCACAGTTGATCGTCCATGGGGTCTGCGTCACTTGGTACCTTAGCCTTTTCGGGCTTGGTAATCGAGTAACACCCGATGTCAGATTCGATCATGGCATTAAAATCACGCATAGAGAACTCATCCTTTATGCGGAGCTCGTCCAGAGCTTCCTCCATCAGATCTACCTTTTCTTCTACTTCCTCTACTTCATCAACGATGTTGACTAAATCCATTGGTTTTTACGCATCCTAGATCCTTTCAATGTGAAAGGTGGAGGGCTTTTCGTTGAAAATTTTGACCCTCCTTCCCCTGAAGGGGATCTCCAAGTGCGAATAATCGAGAGACAGATAGCCTCCAAGCTTGGCAGTAAATTCCCTTGATAAGCACATGTTAAAATAGGGCTCTAAGTATACTACCACAACTTCTTGAATTACTGTGATCTGCGGCATCTTGTGCAGCACGATCGAGATGTCCTTGATGACCCCCATTGTTTTAACCGGAGTTCCGTCCAGTTGAAGCACTCCACGACTGCTCCTGGTGTACTCCATGCCCATAATTTCGTAAACAAATTTGGGCATTACAGTAGTGACAGCGTTAGAGTCGACCATGCAATTATGCACGACCCACCCCTCTATCCTGAGCAACAAATAAAACGGCGGCGACCTGTTCTTCCTGGTGGCGGAGGTAGTCAACTGTTGTGTCAAGACGGTCTGAGTTGGCCTCCTCTTGCCCTTGATGGACTTGAGGGAATCCTGCAACAGGTCGACCTGACCAAGCAGTTGAAGCACGTCGAAGAGGCTTACCTTAGCCAGAGTCTTCCTCAGTTCTTCAACGATGTTGTACACTTCGGCACCAGACTCGCCTCCCTCCTTAGCAGTTTCATACCGGGTCCGATACTGCTGCGTTGCTTCCACTCTTTGGCGCTTGGTCAGTGAGGGGTATCTTAGTTTTTCTCTCGCCTGGTCCCTCGCTTCGGTTTGGGGTTGAGAGGGCGAAGCCTGCGGTTGAGGGATTCTCGCTTTTGCCCTTGGAGGCAGGTAGTCTCTTAATCGGGCGGAATCTGTCGGCTCTGATACCTGAACAGGATCCCTTTCTGGTGGAGGGGGTGCCTTCTCGCTTTGCAACTTGGGATTGGCAGGCACCTTCAATGGTTCCATCTGAACCGGATCGACTTCGATTGGCTTCTTGCCCGTCCTCATCAGAACGGAGACCTGCTCGACAGGGAGAATCATGAAATTACGGTCAGTTTCCCTTATCTTATTTATCTATCCGCCAGGTGCGCTGTCTGCAAATGTCTGCACATAGTTCAGATGAACCATGCAAGTCTCTTCGCTATGCGGGTCATTGTAGGTGGAGCACCACTAAGCTCTGCCGGATGAACCAGCTTCTTTGCTTTCCAACATCGCCGAGTTCCTCTCAGGAGCCCTACTAGTTGGGGCAGCTTGCTCCCTAGTGATTGGGGGAGGAAATCTCCTTGGCTGATAGCTTTGATCATTTTGCCTCCTCATGACGGTCATCTCATTCGCAATCGTTTTCACATATACACGCAAATACTGCAACTCTTTGTTCTGGTTCGCATTTAAGGCTGCCTGAGGTGCAAGTGATGGCAGTGGTGCCAAGGGCGCAGGCAATGCGGGAAATGGGATAGGAGTTGGGAGCTAAGGAACAATGGGTGTTTGATACTGTAGTGTAGATACCACCTGATTTTGTGGATTAGGGTTCCATGGTTGATTGGGGTACATCGGAGATGTAGGTGGAGCAAATGCACTGGGATACATGTTTTGAGGGAAATCCGGGTAAATCGGCATGGTCATCTTTGGAGGCAACTTGCCGATAGCTACTAGGTCAGCCTCGGCTTTCTGGGCCTGCTCATACAAGGCAGGGAATGTTCTGATGTTAGCATGTCGGATGCTCATGCTAATGTTGGAATGAAAAGCTGTCAGGTAATATAACGCCGCTTGTTCCATAGTGGGCCAAAGGCCAGCGGTGACTCTCTGCCAGGTTCAAGCAAACCTGACATTAAAGTTAGCTATTTCCTCTTGAGGGTGCCTCTGGATAGTGGTGAACTGATGCAACAATGAGAATGGGTCTGCTACTTCATTGAACCCTTTAATCAGTTGCTCTGCTAACTAGTCCCAGGAATTGATGGTGCCAACCGAAAGAGATCGATACCAGTAGAGGAGCTTACCTCTGAGTGAGAGTACTAGTAGCTTCACCATGACGTCTTTCGCCGTGATTTGGTGGATGGTCGTCAGCGCAGCAACGCCTTGGATGTGCTCGTAGGCGGTATTTCCTGTGCCGTCGAATGTGGGTAGAGCCTTCAACGCTGCAGGCGGCACTTGATTCTGAGCCTGTAGGGCAAGCGGTCCCGAATGATTCCAGGCCGAAAACTGCCTGGACGGAGCTTGCGCCATTGGAACGTTAGGTTGAACGGTTGGCTGAACCGGAACGTTCAGATGAACCGGAGAATTTTGCGGATTCGGAGGCAAGCTAGTCGTTGTGCTGGGAGGACTTGGAGTTTGCGAAGCAACAACTACCTGCGAAGATGTCCCATCGAACGGGATGTTTGGTCGGGCCACTCTAGGATGTTCTACCAGAGCGTCGATGTCAAGCTCAAAGAACTCGACTTCTTCTGTATTTTCAGCTCTCCATCTTGTGTGCATGAAGGCGGGCTTTTAAACTTGTCTTCGAGATTCGGAGGTGTCTGAGTTTAGCTGAGTCGCCAGATGTTCGGATTCGACAGCAATAAGATGAACATCAACTTCTTAATACTGCTTTTGAAGTGGAACGTTTGCGTCCCATCATGCGTGCCAGAAACTGTTGGTAAAAAATCTGCCTTAGGTATGAAATATGCATTCATGCGCCCTAGACCCGGCCAACATTGAAAGGCCAAGAGGAAGAAATGCCTCCCGTGCCAATCTCTAGAGATGGGCTTGTTCCCTTGCTATTCTAACTAGGGGGATTTAGATTAGAGAACAAGAAAGAATTTAACAAATGACTGAAAGGGATGGGAAATATGGCCATAGGCCAGATAGAACAGGGGTGATGAACTAACAGCACGATCACTTAACCATACGTCAAATCAATAGCACTCTACAGAAAACTAACAGAAATTAAAACCAGGTATCTAACATGTGTAATCTCTAGGGCTATTCCAGTGTTCACCCTCTATCGGGAGTCAAATCCAGATATTAGACTAATAACTCACATACAGAGCAGAGAATTTAATAGAAAATAAGCAATAGAAGACATACACATAAATAGAAGTCCAGAGTTAGAGCCAAACATTATTTGTATTGATAGCAAAATTCAAGTTACAACAAGCTTTCTAGCAAATGTCCATCATTTTACAATAAAATTGTTGGCTTATATAGAAAATTTTGTCACTTAAAATATTAAATGCACACCCACAAAACATCGTGGTGGCAAAGAAGATAGGATTTGCAAGGAGAAACAATTTTGAAATAGTAACCAGGCATGGGCTAGAATTGATGACTCCCCGAAATGTAGCCACACCTCTTCAATGCTTTGATGGGCCTAGCCGGTGGCACCGTCTCCTTGCTCATTGGAACCGCCCTAATGAAATATAGATTTTGCATCCCTGGAATGTCGAGTCTGGAAGCTTCCTGGACCGACTGCATTTATATGGATAAGGATGCACCTGGTCCGGTTGACAAGAAGCGCCTCTGAAGAATTCGGGCTGAGGCAAGGGAGCTAGATATAAAACAGGCGCTAGATGCAGCCCCAGCTGTTACATTTTACCACTTCCTGGCCCGGAACGGGTTGGCGCGAACACAATGTAGACGTTGGAAAGTCAAGGCGCAAAGCGCCACTAGCTTGCCCCGAATGTGCCCGACGCTCAAAAAATAAAGCGCAACTGCTTGGCACCTTGAAGACAGCACTAGTGTTGAAAAGTCAATAGCCAAAGCTTAGTGGAGTGTAGCGCAAATGCCTTGCTCCTAAAAAGCAAAGCGCAACTACTTGGGGCATCGGGAGGAGCGCTGGCGTTGAAAAGTCAACTGCCAAAGCGCTGCTAATTTGGAGCGCAAGCGCCCTTCGTTGGGAAGTGAAGCACAACTGCCTGGCCTAGGGAGTGGTGCAGAGTTGAAAAGTCAACAGGCGTTGCGCTCTCCCTTGTTTTGCATTTGCCTTGCGCTCAAGAATTTGAGTGCAACACCTTGGTACCTCGGAAGCGGCACTGCACTTTGAAAAGTCAACTGGGATTGCGCTCTTACTTAAGCCCGAAATTGCTCTGCGCTTGGGGAACTGGGCGAAACGTCCTGGCCTAGGGAGATGCGCTGATGTTGAACGGTCAAAGGACAAAGCGTAGTCACTTGGTGCAAAATGGCCTTGCGCCTGAAAAGTGGAGCGCAAAAAGCCTGGCAACACTTCGCATTTTTTTTATTAAAACTGCTGCTACGCTTGAAAAGTCAACGGACCTTGCACTCCCTGTCAGCTGCGAATTTGCCTTGCACTCAACCACTGGTGCGAAATAGAATGAGCCCCACACTTGTGCTAAAATTGATAGCTTCGGACAGTTTGGAGGCAACTTTGCCGAATTTTGGCCCCGAGACAGGATCGCGCGTTACAGACAAGACGAAAACAACCAGGGTGCACCTATGTCTTCTTGCCCAAAGGTGGATGTGTTGTTGACCAGCCAAAACGGTTCTTCACTTTAACCTTGCTTGGAATTTGACCTACGCCTTCAAAAAGGCGAATACTCTGCATGATAGATGAACAGAAAAACTGTGCTAGCCCTTGGCGCAACTGACAAATTTGATAAAGAAAGCAGGATAGATAAAAAAACATTTTTACAAGGAAGAGAGCTTTAGGGAAGGAGAAAATATAGCATAGCAGAATATACATAATGTTGCAGAAATGCCAACAGGTGCATCAAGAAAACGAAAATCGGACCAAGAACGACGTTTCCGCAAGTGAAGGCAATAACGTGGAGTGTACACAAGCAGATGAAGCAGAACTAGTGATCCTGGCAAAAGTATGGAGATTGTCTAGAGATGCAGAGGATGGGAGTCAAGCATGAGGGTAACCACAACAGTGTGTGGGTGCAAAGACCAAAACCGACATTCGCATATTTGTGAAGATGGTCACAAAATGTAGGTGCATAGGGAAGCGGTCGAGGACTATTTGCTAGTGTTTAGTTGTCGATTGAAGAAGACCAGCCACCAATGGTGAACATTATTGCAGTAACGGGCAAACATAAATGTCTGCAATTTTTGGGTGATGGAAAGGACCCTAAATGCCATATTGGAACGTGTGAAACAATATGGCGAGCCAATGGAGTGGACGATGAAGGATTATGGCTTAGACTATTTCTAGCTACATTGCGAGGGATCACAATGTACTTGCATTTAAGAGAGAAAATCCCTTCAATACGTTGGATGAATTGAAGACCGAATTCACAAAGGAATTCAGGTTACTTTGAGATGACACAAAAATCATCGAAGAGATTTATTCCACAAAGCAAAAGAAAGAAGATATCAAGTCCTATAATAGAAGACTAAAGGAACTAATCGAAAAGATGGAGGTGAAACTAGCAGATGGTTCCTAGACGGATTGTTGCCAAGATATAAGAAGATGAAGGTAGTACCACCTACTACCTATCAAGAAGCTTTTGATAGAGCTCTCAATTTGGAGAGCAAAATAAAGCAAACAATAGTAGGAGTAAGTCACTATAGAGATGATGATTCAGATAGTGACTATGACGATTTACATGTTACTATCCATGCCATGAAGAAGGACTTGGAAAGGATGGTCAACGACATGAAGGGGGATAAGAAGGAGAAGGGCATTTGGTGTTCTGACTGCAAGGTAGGACACACAAATGTAAACCGTTTGAAAAATGCCTTTTCTAATATTTACAAAGTTGTAGGACATATGGTTACTGATTGCCCTTTTAACCTCAAAAGCACAAGACATCAAGTTTTAATGGTGCAAAAGACGAGAAACCTAACACTTCCAAAAGCGGGCAAGGAGCAAGAAGTGACGGTTACAAAAACAACCGTCAAGGAGGATGTGATCCGAAGCAAGGAAATCGACCACAAGGTGGTCAAGGTTGATTACAGTATGATTCAGATGGAAGATCGATTATTCAATGTCAAAGATGCAAAGCATGGAGGCACTTCACAAGAAACTGCCAAAATGCTCTAGTAGGTGGCAATGCCAAAAACAACAATGGGCTGATGTACAAATGGTGCGAACTAGACAATCACAAGGAGGCTAATTGCCCAAAAAAGGCAAGTTCAAGTAACTCGCGGAATGTCAATTTTATTTACATCGAAGAGCCTCCAAGGGACTAGCAAAACAAAGAGAAACATGTGTTAGCCGTAACGTGGGCTCAGGCAAGGAAAGCTAAGGAATATCCAGACCTTGTCATGGAGAAGGAGAGATGGCAAGAAGCACATGTTTGAGTTAGGGAAGAAACACAAAAGAACAATCAAGAGAGACTCCTCCAAGAGAAGCTTAAGAAGCCAAGTGAAAATGAAGTAGAGAAGTCAACACAACAGATGGCAA
Source organism: Wollemia nobilis (assembly GCA_028583015.1). Lineage (NCBI taxonomy): Eukaryota > Viridiplantae > Streptophyta > Pinopsida > Araucariales > Araucariaceae > Wollemia > Wollemia nobilis. The sequence goes on along the minus strand of JAQPPZ010002969.1, from coordinate 15,817,369 downwards.
TGCAAGTGCTAAACACAAGTGTAGAGATGAATGTGTCCAACTTACTTTGCGCAATACCAGAGCTTTATGCAATGGTAGGAGAACTAACGCAGACAAGAAGAATGGTGGAACTGCGATGCCAATAGGAGGTAACCAGAATAAGAAAATATTAGTTTGTTGGTCCAACTATGTTGATGATTGAAGCTAGAAATAAGCCGACATTAATCCATATTGAGTTGTTGAATCATAAGTTGACGCAAATTATTGTGGATGGAGGCTCATGCGTGAATGTATTATTAGAGAAGGCTTGGAGAGAACTTGGGGTGACATTCTTATGGTCCCCAAATTTTAGATTATATGGTGTAGATCAATACGGCATCGAGATAAAAGGAGTCTTGATCGCCCAAAAAGTGAAGATTGCTGACCAGGAATTCATCATGGATTTTGTGGTGATCACCATGTAGAAACCAGCATATGATGCATTGTTGGGATGAGGAAGGTCGCTCATGGCAAAGGTCAACCACAATTGGGATAAGGATCGCCTGAATTTCAAGAAGGGCCAACATAAGTACATGATAAACTTGATTCATTCCATTAGAAAGGACCTCGCAACATCCGATGAATTGGGAATCTCATCATCAGAAGATGATAATGGACAGGAGTTGAACGAAGAAGGCATGTTGGTACTAGAAGAGTGCATAGAAGATGAAGAGCACTTAGACATTGGACTTCTCCATTAGCAGATGGAGGACTATGAAATCTTCTTGCCAAACTGCTTGTGTATCCAGGCGTAAGAGAACGACAGGAGTCGAACGAAGAAGGCATGTTGGTACTAGAAGAGTGCATAGAAGATGAAGAGCACTCGAACATTGGACTTCTCCATTGGCAGATGGAGGACTATGAAGTCTTCTTGCCAAACTGCTTGTGTATCCAGGCAGAAGAGAACTATGATGAACAAAGAAAAAGTGTATACGAGGTTGGTGAGTGTAGCAAGAATGTTAAATCTACACCAAAAGAGGAAAAAGAAAGTGGACATTTATGAAGAATTTTGCAGAATATACTATTGGTGATGTTGTGATTGATGAAAAGCTAGCACACCCAGTTGACGTGGCTAAAGCAGCAAATGAACCTAATACCATAAAATATGAAGGACCAAGGATGGTTCAGGTTAACCTTGGCAAAAGGAATGAAGAGAATATAATCTGTTGCGGGGACGATTGGGACCCAATGTTGAAAGTGATAACTTTCAAAATCTTCATGCAATACAAGGATGCTACAACCCTAACATAGCCGACTATGTTAGGTTCCAAGGGAATTAAGTAGTCTCACTATTTAGGATAGAATAGATTTATTTTAATGAATCATCTCTTTATTCTTTTATCATATGCTTTCCGCATTTATTGCCTTCACGATGAGGGAGTGCCCACCTTAAGTGGCCAAACATTAATCTGAATCTATCAAGCATTATCTGTGAATCCATTGTGACGTGAACATATATTTGGTATTGATTATTGATTTCCTTTTAAATAAAAAGAGAACTCGTAGGAGTTCCTTATCAAGTGGTATCAGGATCAACGATCTGAAAGGTTTAAACAGCACAACTCTCTTTACCTCTCGCTTCTCAGTCATAGCGCAACTCCAAGCAATACGAATTACAGACAATGCAATTCGGTCATCCACCAACGCGTTACAAAGACGAAAATTCATTTACGGGAGAAAATAAAAATAATAATAATAAATATTGTGGACCGAGTCCACCTAGTTCACTCTCATGGTAGGCGAATAATAGCAGCAGTGTCTGGCACCATTCCATATCATCCAGGCGTACGTGAAACAGCCAGGCATCCGTGAAACAGTATATATCTTCAGCAACAAATAAACAGATAAATCGCGGGGAAAACAATTCACACCGATTGCCATTCGTCTTCAGAAGCTAAAACCGGGTTTTAATGCGAAACGAACAGCCGAATTCGAGCACATTACGTCCATGCACATTCGTAAACGCGGGGGCCAATCACAGCGTAGAAATAAATCAATTAAATCTTATAATATAAGGTACGAAATATTATTATTTTTTTTTCGTGTTTTGGCATTTATCCCACATCGGTTGGGTGGGGGAAATACGGGTGTTTAAAAAGCATTCCGTGTATACATTAAGGTGTGACCATGGTCACACGCAAGCCAATATGTCCTCGTGCGATCCGTTCTTCGTGTCTGCCAGCTGTCATATTCGTTGTCCTTCGTTTCGTGTCCTCGTCGCCTTGCTATCGTCTTCCAGCTGTCACATCCGTGTCCTCGTGTTCCTTAGCGTCCGTGTCTTCCAGCTATCATATTCATTGTCCTTCGTACCGTGTCCTGTCGGTCCATGTCAGTTGTCAGTTTCAAATTGGTCATTGTCCGAGTCATCGCGTGTCGGTCAGTCTTCGTGTTCGGTTCGTGTCTTAGTTGCTTCGTTCTTCGTGTCAGGTTCATCTGTTGCTCTTAGGGTTGTCCGAGTCATCATGTGTCGGTTAGTCTCCGTGTCCGGTTCGTCTGTTGCTCTTAAGCCACATTCCTTCCATCCTATGTGCCTTGGGGAGTAGTCGCGGTTGGTCGTGTCCGTCTTCAGATTTAGTCCGTTCGGGGATACCTTAGCCATTGGAAAATTCGAAGTAACCGTTGGGAAAATTCAAAATAATAATTGGAGATCTCAACTACAAATTCCGCGTCATAGTGGGCATGACAAATAAAGCGAAAAACCAAATTTTTAGGGTTCTCGACAGTGCATGGTTAAAAAGTGGTATAAAGGAGTTGACGGTCGACTATCAAGTTGGGAGTCTCCCCAAGAGACAAGAAGACCTCGTCGAAGCCAAGGTGCAAAAAGTTCTCCTTCCCCTTTAAGAATTGGTAGCTTCAATCTGAATCACCGAGCAATTAATCCAATGGCATCCAATACCTCTCCAACTTCCTCACAAGTGAACCTCACTCAAGACGAGAACAGTCACTCCACGACAATCAATAATGATATACTACTAAAACTAGTAACCAGCATTGAAAATCTAACACACCGAATAGAAAATTCGGCCCAATACACTCATCCTAGTAATGACCACTGGAGCACTGAGGTTCAACACAACCACAATACATACCAAACAGGCCAAAATAATCAACCACCCAACCACAACGATCAGGATGAATGGTATACCACAAATACAAGGAATCCACCAAGGGACAATAACAGGACCTACCAAAATAACAACCAACGCCAAAGGGACTATAATGAGCATGAAAGAAACAACTATCAACCACGAGGTCCTCCTAATTATCCTCGCATTGACATGGCTACCTTTGAAGGTAATGACCCACGTGGGTGGCTAGCCAAAATGGAAGGTATCTTACAGGTCTACCAAATTCAAGACGACAAAAGAGTCTCCTTTACAACAACAAAATTAGGCAATGATGCTTATCAATGGTTCACTTGGCTCAAACGTGAGAGGCCTGATGAAGCTTACCTTTGGGATCATTTCAAACAAGCTTTTCTTCACAGATTCGACAAAGGTTCCACAGGTTCTTACATCGTAAGATTGTTAGCACTCAAGCAAACAGGATCCGTAGGGGATTATGTGTCAGAATTTACCAGTATGCTTCACTACGCAGATGAGATAAAAACAGACGTGGTAGTAGCAGCTTTTCGAAATGGACTAAAAGCACATATTCGAGTTGAAGTAAACATACAAAACCCATCCACATTGGATGAATGTATAAGGATTTTCGAGTTGGTAGAAACAAAGGTACAAGGAGGCCCATCCACCAGACGTGATTCATATGGAAGGCCACAATTCCATAACAATAACAACTCTTTTCGTCGGAATGATCAACCATCTAAATACTTTTGCTACAAATGTCGCACTCATCATCCAAAGGAACAAGCATGTCCACCACGCCAAAACTTTCAGATGGAATACACAGACCATGAAGAAGAAGAAACGGAAGACTACGACACACCTGAGGATTTCCCAGTTGAGGATCAAAATGCACAAGACGAAGTGGTTGCTGAGGAGGATACCATGACCATTTCAGTACATGCCCTTATGGGGTTATCTTCTCACCATACAATCAAGGTGGCAGGTTTCATTCGGAAGTAGTGGGTGATGGTACTAATTGATTCCGGAAGTACTCACAACTTCATTGATGCAAGACTTGCAAGAACATTGGGTCTGCACGTATTCTCTTCTAGTCAAGATCGGTTTCAAGTCAGAACAACAAGCAGGGAAGTTTCTCAATGTCTCGGTAAGACATCTTCTATTTCACTACAAATGGGTATGTATACTTGGCAAGGTCCTCTTTTTGTTATGGAATTAGGAAATTCAGAGGTTATTTTAGGTGTTGCATGGATGGAACAGTTAGAAACCACCGTAGGTTTTAATCACAAACATCGCTTTGTGGAATGGCAAGCCAATGGGAGGACCATCCGTCTTCAAGGACTACCCACGCCTCCATCAAAAGTTGTAAGCTCACATAGCATGGAAAAGTTGTTAAGAAAATATGGTGAGGGATTCATAGCCCGAATCAATTGCATTGAAAAGTTAGATCAAAATACGACAAAAATCAAAGAGGAAGATCTCCAACACATTGTGTCTAACTATGAGGATGTTTTTCAGGAACCCATAGGCCTACCTCCCAAAAGATCTCATGACCATGCCATACATCTAATTCCTGGTAGTCTTCCACCCAATGGTCGTCCTTATCGATATCCCCAACCCCAAAAAATAGAAATTGAGAATATTTTCCAAGAACTTTTAGACCATGGTGTCATTCGTCATAGTACTAGTCCTTACTCCTCACCTGTCGTCTTAGCTCGTCGAAAAGACAACTCTTGGCGTATGTGTCCCGATTTTCGTCCTCTCAATAAAATCACAATCAAAGATAAGTTTCCTATTCCTGTCATTGATGATTTACTAGATGAGCTACATGGTGCCAAATTCTTCACCAAATTGGACTTACGTTCAGGGTTCCACCAAATCCGAGTTAGGGACGAGGATATTCCCAAAACCGCCTTTCGAACGCATGAAGGTCATTACGAATTTTTGGTCATGCCTTTTGGTCTCACTAATGCACCATCTACATTCCAAAGTCTCATGAACCAAGTGTTTCGCCCATTCCTACGAAAATTTGTTCTAGTCTTCTTTGATGACATACTCATCTATAGCAAATCATGGAAAGATCATTTAGTACATGTGGACAGAGTTCTCCATATCCTACGCAAAGAAAAGTTGTTTGTCAAAAGATCTAAATGCTCCTTTGGTGTTCAAGAAGTTGAGTACCTGGGTCATATCGTATCTCACGAAGGTGTTAAGGTAGATCCCAATAAGATTAAGGCAATACAAGATTGGCCCTTGCCTAAAACCATCAAAAAACTTCGAGGTTTTTTGGGTCTCACGGGATATTACCGCAAATTTGTGCGTGACTATGGTAAAATTGCAGGTCCTCTAACGAATCTTACCAAGAAATATGCTTTTCGATGGTCAGTAGTAGCTACTAAAGCTTTCGAAACTCTCAAGGAGGCCATGTGTACGACTCTAGTTTTGGCCACTCTAGATTTTCAAAAACCATTTGTCATTGAATGCGATGCTTCAGGGATAGGTATTGGTGCAGTACTAATGCAGGAGGGTCATCCCTTGGCATTTGAAAGTAAACAACTGTCAGGAAAAAATTTGGGTAAATCTACCTATGAAAAAGAAATGTTGGCAATTTTACATGCAGTGGAAAAATGGAGGCATTATTTAATCAATAGCCGTTTTATTATTAAAACCGATCACAACAGTCTCAAGCATTTTTTAGAACAAAGGTTTTCTTATCCCGAACAAAATAAGTGGTTGACTAAATTATTGGGATATGATTTTGTGATTGAATATAAAAAAGGTAAAGAAAATGTGGTTGCAGATGCGTTATCTAGAAAATACGAAGATGAAGTAGTTATTAATGCCATTTCGGGACCATGTTCACAGTGGGTGTCTCAGTTACACGAAGAATGGTTGTCCAACAATGAAACAACTCAAATAATTCAAGAGTTATCTAAGGGTTCCTCTAAGTACCCTCTTTTCGCATATGATGGCCAAATCTTACGTAAGAAGAATCGTATTTACATCCCTCATAATTCACCAATCAAAGCACAGATTCTAGAAGAGTCACATTCGTCGCCTTCAGCAGGACATTCTGGGTTTTTGAAAACCTACATGCGAGTTAAGCAATCCTTTTGTTGGAAAGGATTAAAGGCAGAGGTTAAGCAATGGGTAGTTGAATGTGAAGTATGCCAACGCAATAAGGGGGAAACAATCAAATCACCAGGATTACTTCAACCGTTGCCTATCCCGGATCGCCAGTGGGAACATATTTCCATGGATTTTATTGAAGGCCTACCTAAGTCAGAAGGAAAAATAGTAATTTTCGTGGTAGTTGATCGCCTTTCCAAATATGCTCATTTTCAGGCTTTACAACATCCATTTTCAGCAAGCAAAGTGGCCAAGGTATTTATGGATTCAATTTTTAAATTACATGGAATGCCCAAAAATATTGTAAGTGATCGTGATCCCATATTTACCAACAATTTTTGGAAAGAATTATTTCGACTTAGTGGTACCAAATTAAGTATGTCTTCTGCATACCATCCACAAACAGATGGTCAAACAGAGGTAGTTAACAAATGTTTGGGTACCTACCTAAGATGTTTTGTTCAGGATAAACAATATCAATGGAGTCAATGGTTGTCATTGGCGGAATGGTGGTACAATACTTCTTATCATTCTTCCACTAAGATGTCTCCTTTTGAAGCATTATATGGAACAAAGCCACCAACAATTGTCGATTATGTACCAGGATCCTCCAAAGTAGCTCAAGTCGACGATTGGTTACAAAAGCGACAAGCAATGTTCACTATCTTGAGGGATAATTTGGTACAAGCACAAAATCGTATGAAGCAGCAACAGGACAAGCAGCGTTCCGAACGAACATTCAATATTGGTGATATGGTGTTCCTACGTCTTCAACCCTACAAGCAACTGTCATTAAAGCTCAAATCTAGTTAGAAGTTGTCACCATGATTCTATGGTCCTTATAAAGTTGTGCGTCGCATTGGCGAGGTAGCATATCAACTCGAGTTACCCCAAGCCTCTCGCATACACCCAATATTTCATGTCTCCTATCTCAAAAAGGTGATTGGCCAGAAGGTACACTCTCAGTCAGAATTACCAGTTCTGGATGAAGAAGGGTGTATCCATCTACAACCAAAAGAAGTGCTACAAACCAGATCACGCAGACTCAGATCTCGTCACATCCAAGAATTTCTCATCAAGTGGCAGGATTTACCTGAAGAAGATGCAACCTGGGAGTCTGAAAGTATTTTCCAGTCATTTCCAGCTTTGAGGACAAAGCTTTCCGAGTAGGGGAGTCATGCTACAACCCTAACATAGCCGACTATGTTAGGTTCCAAGGGAATTAAGTAGTCTCACTATTTAGGATAGAATAGATTTATTTTAATGAATCATCTCTTTATTCTTTTATCATCTGCTTTTCGCATTTATTGCCTTCACGACGAGGGAGTGCCCACCTTAAGTGGCCAAACATTAATCTGAATCTATCAAGCATTATCTGTGAATCCATTGTGACGTGAACGTATATTTGGTATTGATTATTGATTTCCTTTTAAATAAAAAGAGAACTCGTAGGAGTTCCTTATCAAAGGATGTCTTTGTATGGACGTGTAAGGATTTGAAAGAGATTCCACCAAAATTATGCATGCATCGGATTTAGTTGATACCGGGTGCACAACCAGTAAGAAGGCCATACAAGATGAACCCGAAGTATGCAGCTTTTGTCAATGCAGAGATATAGAAAATGTTGGACGCAGGAATCATATTCAAGGTTACAGTGAGTGAATGGGTGTCACCAATTGTGATTACCTTGAAGAAGGAAGGAAACCAAATCCGGATGTGTAGACTTCAGAAGCCCGAACATAGTAACTATAAAGGATCCCTTTCCCATATCCTTTACTAATTCAATTTGGAGGTGTTGGACATGAAATCTATTCATTTTTAGATGGATTCTCTAGCTATAATCAAATCAGTATAGCTGAGGAGGACAAGTTGAGGATTGACATTCGTAGTAGTAAATGACATTTATGCATATAACTGAATGCCATTTGGTTTATGCAATGCTCGAACCACATTTCAAAGGATCATTTTGTATATTTTTGAGCAGATGTCCATGGGAAAGATCAAAGTCTTCTTGGATGAATGGCCTTTGTGTGGCAAAAAGGATGAGCACTTGAAAGCACTGGAAGAATGCATGAAGTTTTGCAGGAATGCTCGGTCGTCACTAAATCGTAAGAAGTGCAAATTGTTGGTTCCATACAGGAAGCAATTGAGGCACCTACTGTGCAAAGAAGGGTTGAAGACGGATCCAGACAAAATCAAAGTTGTGATGAGCATGGAAGAGCCATATGATGTCAATTCATTGAAGTCCTTTCTAGGATATGTTGGGTATTATAGGAGGTTTATCAAGAATTTTGCACAAGTGCCCCATCCATTGGATGTATTAATGTGCAAAAATGTTCCTTTTCGATGGACAGAGGAGCATCAGAAGGCCTTCGAGGAGCTGAAGGCGAAGTTGGTTTGTGCACCCCTTCTGGTGTTTCCAAATTGGGACAAAATTTCATGTCCATATTTATGCGTCCAATTTTGCAATTGGATGTAGATTGGCCCAAAAGGGGCAATTTGGGCTGGATCAGCAAATTTACTTTTCTAGTTGATTGTTGTCGAGAGTAGAGAAAAATTACAGCACAACGGAGTGAGAGATGCTAAGGATGGTATATGCAATCCAAAAATTTAGAAGTACCTGCTTGTCAACCCTTTTGCCTTTTATGTAGATCATCAAGCATTGTTGTATCTAATTAACCGACTATTCATGGACGAGTCGGTAGGTGGCTCGTCATATTACAGGAGTTAGTGTTTTCAATGGTGGTGAGACTAGGGAAAAAACACGTAATAGCAGATTAATTGCCATGGATTTGCTTGGGAGAGCCTACAAAAGGAGTGTTGGGTGAATTTTTGGATGCTCATTTGTTTGCAATCAATGTGCTACCATTGTGGTACAAGTTAATCGAAGAATACTTGTCGATGGGAGAGCTACCAAGGGAGTTGACAACAACAGAGAAGAAAAGAATCATCATCAAATCAGCACCATTTCAGTTGATAGTTGGCTTGTTGTACAAGATTGGACCTAATGGAATTTTACGAAGATGTGTAGTGGATGAGGAAGTGAACACAACACTAAGGGAAAAGCTCATGAAGGACTAGTAGGAGGGCTTACGGGGCCAGATGCAATGGCAAAGAAAGTGATTTTGGTTGGGCTATGGTGGCCCACACTATATCGCGAGGAGTTTGTGATGGCATGCAATACATGCCAAAGAGTTGGCAAACTGCTAAGGAGGGACTTCTTGCCATTACACCCGTCTCAACCGTAAGAGTTGTTCGAGCGATGGGGTTTTGATTTTGTTGGACTGTTGATGATTAGCAAGAGGAAGTGTAGATATATAGTGGTGGCAACAAAGTACTTGACAAAAAGGCTTGAGGCAAGAGCATTGCCCAACAATTCTGCAATGAGTACGACACACTTTCTGTTTGAGTGGTGATCACCTAATTCAACGTACCCTTGCAATTGACGAGTGATTTGTAAACTTTCCTAACCCTAGATAACTGCTTTTCTATGTTTTTTAAAATAAATCAGATCTGAAATGAATTTATTTAAGCATGCAACAATCATACAAATGGATGGAAAAATAAACAGCGTGAACAACGGAAATCAAATATATTTGTGAACCTGAAATATTACAAAATAAAGGAGGCTACAGCTACAGCAGGACACCTTGCTCTCTTGCTACCTTTCTGGCCAGAAATTTCACTGTTCTTCTCCTCCTAAGCTTGCAGTTCTCCTTCATAAATCTGTTCACCTTCTTTTCTTTCTGTGTGTATTCACTCTTGACCTTCTCCTTTTATCCTTGAAAAAGGTAACCTTAATCTCCCTAATCCTAAGATTAGATCTCATCTCATCTTGAGATGTAAGGTTAAAAATAGAAAATCACTTAAGTGAATTTCAAAATAAAATCACTTAAGTGAATTACAAAATAGAATCACTTAAGTGAACTTAAAAATAGAAAATCACTTAAGTGAATTTCAAAATAGAATTAGAAATGTCTTGAACCACTTCTAGAACGTTCATACTGAAGCCTATGCAAGAAATTCTTTTCCGAGCTACATTTCTCAACATGATTGAGGATACTTTGTCAATGAAATAATTCAGATGCTTACCATGGAATTCAAGATATTACATTTGTTGTCAAGCCCATACTAAATCAAGGCAAACGGGCAAGTAGAGGCAACTAACAAGGTTTTGGTTTCCATAATCTACAAGACATGTGGAGTTGAAGGTGTTGACTAGGAGGAGAGATTACCAGCAGTTCTGTGGGCATACAAAATGACATTTAAGACAACAACAAACCATACACCATTCCAATTGATGTACGGGTAGGAGGTTGTTGTGTTAGTGGACTTCTTGGTGCCAAGTCTGAGAGTGGCGGTGCAAAACCGTATGGGTGACCAGGAGAGCCTAGAGGAGAGGCTAGAGGCACTAGTAAGATTGGATGAGAAGAGGGTGATGGCACAGTGGGCAACGAAGATTGTCCAACATCGGAGAACGTTTTGGCATGGCAAACATCTAAGGAAGATGAAGTTGAATCTAGGTGACTTGCTACTGAAATTCAATGGCAAGCGAGAGATCAAGCCAGGTAAGTTGAAGACCTTGTGGCTTGGACCCTTCCAGGTAGTAGAGATAATGGAAAACATCACAGTGAAATTGCAAAATCTGGATGGGACATTGTGTCCCAAGATAGTTAATGGCTCAAGATTAAATCCATATAAAGTGAAAGCCCAAGTCAATATGATTAATCTTGAACCAGTAGAAGAGAAGGAAAGTGTAGGAAGGTTGACTGTAGCACCAAATCAGCCTTCAAAACCTTTTGAAGGTGTATTGGTCCACGAAGAAGGTGAGTCAAGTCGAACCAAAGTAGAAGATGGTGTAGAGGAGGAAGACAGTGACTCAAACTTAGTTTAGTTGTTTGGAAATGGAAATGGTGGACAACCCGTCATTGAACAAGAGGAATTAGAACCCCTCCCTAATGAACAAAGAAGATTACAAGTATACGTGGGATTTTCAAGCACAAAAGAAGAAAACAGGTTGAGATCACTGCATGAAGAAGACACACAGTAGGAGGTGGCAACGGAGAATGGATACGAAGAGCCACCATATCACAAACCTCGGAGTGATGGAAGTGAATATGAAGGAATGAGTTTGTTGGCAAGAATTGGCCTTGCACAACAAAGAATGCGTAGGGAAACGCAACAACTACAGGAGCAAAGTGAATAGTTGCATAGGAGAAACAAAGAGTTGAGAGAACAAGTTGATCAAGAAATAGTAGGACCGTAAGATGATCTTCAAATCAGAAGAGGGAGAAGACTTGCAGCAAATGAAGTGCTATGGAGATATATATTTGATAACCTTCATCATTAGAAGAAGTCAAGAACTAGAGAACAGACTCCAGTAGTATGTCTTTCATGAGTTCTAATGTAAATGGAGAAAACTAGAGCAGTGACAAGTAGAGAACTCAAAATAAGAATACGAAGGGAGACACCAAGAGCACATCAAATTCCCCAACATATGATTACATGCATTTCATCGTACAATTTTATTTACATTACAAACTTTGAAATGTCAAAAATGCTTACATCACAACAAATAATACAAAATTACTTTACATTATGCACACTTAAGACTTCAACACACCTATTTGACTTTACTACCTAGTCTACTTCTTCGGCTAAGGCACGTTAGAAGTAGTGTCTACAATCTTTTGGAAAGATGTGACTGTCAAGCTAGCCACAAATTAAGGGGAGGACATGTAAATTAAACCCCCAAGTAAGTGTAAGCAGTGGTGATCTCAATTGACTTTCCCTTATAGAAGAATTGAAACTTAGATAGGGTACTCTTTGATGTGTTAAGGATGATCACCTTAGTCTTGGAAAGATTGACAGCTAGTTGTTTTAAGTCACAAAAACAGTCTTTGTAGACCTTAGAAGTATGAGCAAGAAGAACATCATTTGCAAAAAGCAATATAGCTCTCAAGTCATGATGTAGAAGGCAACCATCATCATCATGTGTGTTTTGATGAATAAATTCTTCAAGCCCATTAATGTAGATTGCAAAGAGTGAAGGAGAAAGAGGACAACCTTGTTTGATGCCAATGGTGCTTTGGACATCCTCTGAGAAACCAAAAGCTATCCGAAAACGGCCAACAACTACCTCATATAGTCTCTTGATGGCAATGATAAAGAGTTCTGAGATGCCAATGTCATGTAATCTTTGAAATTAAAGGTGCTTGGGAACGGTGTCAAAGGTCTCTCTAAAGTCCACAAAACAACATAACACTTTAGAGGACCATTGGCAAGCCTCCTCAATAATAGCCCTAAGAGTGAAAACATGATCAATAGTCTGATAATCCCTTCTAAAACCAGCCTTCCCTTTCACTCTAAGCTTGCCTTGATCCAACAATTCTGAAAGTTTCATATTCAAAATTATTATTAGAAAATGTGTGCCCAATCATGATAGTTTTGTAGTTATTCGGGTTTAAATAGTCCCCAGATTTGTGGATGGGGTGGATAATATGTTGTGACTAGGAGGCAAGGAACCCAAAACAAACAACCTCATTGAATAATTCTGCAATGGGATAGCCAAGAGCTTCAACACCATACTTCAAGAATTCAGCTTGAAATCCCTCAAAATCAACAACTCTTTTGATGCCCCTTGAAGAGAAGAGGTGATATGATGTTGCGGGGGTAGAGATATGAATGGTGGGCTGCCTTGGGATATCATATAAAGAATTAGCGTGGGAGACCTGGAAGTTGTTATTTGTTCATATGGGATGGGGCTTCCTAGGAAGAAGAGTCCACCAAAAGGTGTTGGGAAAGTGATGAAAATCATCTAGAAGCTCACAATGCGTGGCAATAAGAAACTCACTTCTTATGTCGAATGAGGCATTTATATTCCTTTCAAGTGGAGGATAAGGTTGTAGGCTTATGGATAAGAGCAAAATGGAGCATTTGATACATGGACTTACATTTATCATCATACCAACAATTCATGGGGCAAGCACAAATGCAACAAATAGGCTTTGGTTAAGGAAAAGTATGGGGAAAGAAGTGAAGAGCTACATCCTATAATGTATGTGACAAAAATTCATATTTGGTTGTTGTTGTGGTGGAATTAAAAGAGTAGCATTGGGACATCAATTGGGAGAGACAAGTAGCATAATCATCAGCCAAACATGGATCCAAATGAATCATGGGATGGTTGGTAGGATTGGGCAATGGAGGAGGAAAATATGGATAGGTAAAAGTGGAAGAACTCAAGGAGAAAGTCAACATTTCATGATCAGACAAGGCAAGTTAACAAGATACCTAAAAGTTGTGAATATCAGAAAGCAAAGTCCTGTTGGTGATGATGTAGTCAACCATACTCGCACCTGTGGCATGTTGAAAACAAGTAAACTTGGAGGAGCTAGGAAACTGAAGAATCCTATTGAGAACCAAGAGGCCACGTGACTTGCACAACTGAATCAAGTGTTTTCCAAGGCTATAACAGGATCCTTCTCATCTACAAAGGTTATAGAGAATACTAGATCCTTGGGGTTGAGTTTGAAGAGATAGAACCGGTCCTCTGTAAGATCATGAAATGGTGATTGGTGGCTTCCAAGGCAGGCATTGAAGTTACTTAAAATAATGACATCACACAGTGATGAATATGTAGAAATCTTTGGGTAGAGATCCAAGTAGAGGTCTCCATCATAGTGGATGGCAAAAGTTGACGATGCTAGAGGAAAATAACATTCTGCTATGAAGATGTCTCTAAGACGGAGTGAGCCCCTCTTGATCTAAAACCACATACTACTAGAGACAAAAAATTTGTAACTTGGTTTTCACAAATATCACTCTAATTTATCAGTGCATTTTTTAGTAATTACCCAAAATCTTATGTGATTTCAATATTTCAATGAATAATCTTCTATTCCTTTGTTTTTTCTTGTAAAGCAGTTTAGGTTTAAAATTAATGATTAGCTTAAAACAAATCAATGAAGGTCATGAGCTTTTCTAGTGTAAAAATCCTCAGTTCATTCTAAATTTGTTTAAAAGTCTATAAACAAACATCACTTTTCAGGTACATAAAAGGAGAACGTTTCTTCAAAAAGCAAAGCATCATACTTTCTGGTCGCAAGATGGAAACCATTCCAGGAGTTGATGGTAATCTTATGGTAACTCCTCAAGAAGGTATCATCGAAGGTATTGATAAGAACATTAATGAGAACTCCAATGACCAGTTAACTTCATCAACATTACGTGCACTAATTGTTGGCCAAGGATACAAACAGGTATGAGTTCTTGACTTTGGCTTCTACGGTTCAATGTTTTCAAATTCAAAGTTGTTTCCTTCCTTGGAGGAGGAATCTTTCTTTTTTGTGTTAATTAGTGGAGGATATTTTTCTTTGAATGAGAACAGACTCAAATTGCAAAAAATAAAATAAGATATCGATGCCCTTCTGATGCAAGTAGTTTGAGTCCCCATTTACAAGGACGTTGCAGTCAAATGGTAAATGTCCTTTACTAATGGTTGATATTTATCACAAAAGTGAAGTATCACACTAAATATCACTTACCAACAAACATAAAAACTTGCAGGTGGATAGTACTTGTATTTTCACCTGTGTTATAACTGTTTTCGTTCTTACACCTGTATGGACATTCTTGTGATATCTCCTTCATTGGAATGATATCTTCTTTTTTGAGATACTTGAGATTCTTCCTTGACCTCTTCATGGATGGTGATGCTTCTTCCTTTAGAATATTCCCTCTCTTTAGCATGGCACTACATCCTTCTTGAGCCTTAACAAGTGAAATCTTATGGCAGATGCCTCTTTTGGGATCCTTTCTCTTTGGAAAATGTGTTTGCTTGAGCTACACTTTGACCATTCTCAAGTTTCTTTCATGCTTGTTTCATCTCTTAATCTCACATGTAGAGACTTTGCTTCTACCTCAATGGGTGTCTTCATTCTTTGGCCTTGCTTTCCCAGTCCTTGGCCAACATTTCTCATCTTTTTCATTAAGAGTCAATTCCTTTTATCAAAGGCATCAAGTGGCTCACATAATGCTTTCTTAGCTGAATGAATATATCAATAAATGCTTACCATGCTTATTGCTTGGGCTTCTTATGTAGAGATTTTCCTCTTTCTAACAAAGCTTTCTCTTTTATCCTCCATCTCTTTATATTCTTGTGGAAGCTTGATGGTTTTTTTTTTTCCTTTGGCAACCACTTCTAGTTGCATGTTCTTTATGCTTTGAGCATTTTTTTTCGCTAAACAGTCCAGCCAATCAAGAATGGACTTTCTTTATGAAAGAAATGCACTCTTAATATTTTCCAATTCTACATCTTGATGATTCTGATTTGGAGCTCTTTATTGTAACTTTTCAAGTAGAAAACTGATCTGTGACAGCCCTTCAATTGGCTCACTCACACAGATCTCTCTTTATACAAAGTTAGGCAACACAAGAAACTTTGATCGATGCTTCAAAACAAGGGCAAACGTAGCTGGAAATTGCATAGGAAAAGAGCAATGAATTAAAGCAACAATTGGAAAGGATGTCAAACCCGATGAAACTAAAAGGACACCATTATTTATATGGGAAAAACCCTCTAGGGGAAGATAATCTACAATAATATGTGGTAGCTTATATTATTGAAATATAATCGAGAGTACAACGTACATGAGCTGAAAAAGGTCTCTCCTAGGTAAAAAGAGGAGAACACACATGCTCATACAACTCCAAATTACTCTCAAAAGTTCCTTCCCTGCCAATGGCTGGAAATTGCAGCAACACCCCCAAATTATGTTTTTCCAATAATGAGGAAGGAAAGTGGGGCATAGAAGGCCAAAAGTTATCTCCCTTTCTCTTCAACTTCTTCTCTAGTGACATTTTATTTTCCCATTTCTCTTCAAATCTGAGAATCAAAATTTTCCTATTTGATCACACCTCCACAATGAGAGGCTTTTGGTTGTCAAAAGCCCATTCCAAAAACTGATATTTACTCAACAACTTGGAAAGATAGAGTTCAATCTGAATGCAAGTTGAATATTTAAACTTGATATAAACACAACAATGAATGCCTCTAATGAAGTGGCAAATCTCACAATCGGTGCCAACATTGCATAACCTTGTATTGGCCTTCAAACTAAATTGTGGTGCACAAACCAACATTAAGTAATCAGCCTATCAATTGCCACACAAATGAAATCAAGTGTTATCAAATCCACAACCTCATTGTTGTGAAACTTGACATGCTCCTACGAACAAGTAAATAATTCAAAGCAAGACTAAAAAACAAATAGGAAACAATGGCTAGGTAGAATCTGAGAGATGTGGATTTCCTTTGCCAAAATGTCTCTCATTGTAGGAGTGGTTATGAGCATCTGGTAAAGCTTGCTCATTATTAATCTCCAGTCCACTCTAAAGCAAAAAATACATGGCAAAAACGAAGAGTCAAGAACTACCAAGGGTGATTCCAAAGCATTAGCCAACCATACATTGGTGGGTCCATTCAATGCCACTAACCAAGCCAACTACCCCGATCAAGAAAAAGAAAGGTACATTGAGGAAGAGAAAGGATCGAGAGATCTTGGAAGGAGAGGAGAGTGTGGTTTCACAAGAGGTTGATGAGCAACCAAAGAAGGAAGAACTAATGAAAACGGATTAGATGCATAGGAGGTTAGAGTAGTAGACAGAAGTTCAACCTCAGCATCAACAGAGATCACAAGCGGAAACATCACAGCAGACCACAACAAGAGTAAGTGGCAAAAAGAGACAGACTTTGGTGGATAAAAGCATGGAGCATGGACTACCACACACAATGGTGCAAAGGGAAATTCTTGCACATCAAGAGAGTCAAGCTATGCAAGAATGTGTTGAAGAGAAGAGTATGACTCAAGAAGAGGCTATGGAAGGTGAACAACATCCAAGAGATATTGTTGCGCAAGTAGAGTAGTGGATGTAGAGAAGAGCACAACAATTGGAGGAGAGAGTTGTACAACAAACGCAAACACCTATTATTGTGGATGTGAATGCAAAGGAACAAATTGCAATGGATATTGCACAACAAGAAGGAGCAAAGAGTAACAGGGTGGAGAATGTCCATACGCTCGATAGTTTTGATAGCACTCCATTGCAGTTTTCATAGCATATGAATCCATGTGGATCACCCCCACTGGATGAAGAGGTGCAAATTGACATCCCATCTACAACACCAAAGTTAGCACGAACACCAATTGTATAGGGAAGAAAGAGGAAAATAGCCTCTATTAGAGATTAGAATGATGTACAGGGGAGATAACAACCAACCATTGGAGTAGCCTGCAAGAGAGCAAGAAACTGTGGCCACAACTGATGCAGTAGCACAACAGATAACGAAGGGCATGGTAGCTATAGAACTAATCAACTTGACAAGACAAGGTGGAGAAGATGTGGAGGAAACAACCATCGAAGATGATACAAATATGGAGTTGGATGCGAGTGAGCATTTTCTTATAGAAGTGTCGAATTTCAAGAAACCACCAGCTCTAGGGGATTGTATCAATGAGCAAGTTGATGCCTTTTTCAAGAAGATATTTGGAGCCTTGGATAGAGCAAATATGGAGTTCCAGGTTGGATATGTCGGAAATTGGCAACGATGATAATTGATGGTGGATAATGAATTAGGCAAGTTGGAACAATGGATTTAAGATGAGTGGATGAAGAAGCTTGTCGATGTTCATCAAAAGCATCCATGGGAGATGGAGACTAGCAATGTGCAGAGTATGATTAGAGTGTAAAACTTGCCAAAGAGAACTTAGACAATTTAGAGGCAGCCAACAAGAGTGTATATTAATGAGGCAAATTAAGCGAGGGTCAAGTATGTTAAGCTTACATCTGAGTTTGTTAAGACGTATGCTAGGATAATTTTTTTGGCATACTTGATTCAGTGGTTAGCCACAGGAATAGAAAAGATCCAGAAGGCAAAGGAAAAGCAGGCTAACCAATTGCAGGAGTTAGAAGGATGACTGTAGCAAATGTAGGACGTCGAAGCAGAGTTGGCCAGGTTGAGAAAAATATTAAGGTGCAAGAGGAGCAAGACTAGTTAATCGGGCAACTAAAATCAAAATATTGAATGAGAGAGCGGTTGTTGGAAGTAAATATAGAGGTAAAACACCGCGATCAACTGATAGTAGAGAAGGATGAGCAGTTGGCTATGGCAGCCAAGAGGGAAGTTGAGTTGAAGGTTAGGTTGGCAAAATATAAAGCAAAAGGCGAGTCACTACTGCATGAAATGGGCTCAATACCAAGCCTATGCCAAACAATTGAAGGGAGATAATGAGGCTTTCAAACTGCAGATTCAAGAGCTTGGAGGTGTTCCCATTCCTACTCAACATGATCCAAGGCCCTAGGAGCAAAGGCATTCATCTATGAGGACGTCAACCAATTTAAAGAGGAGGGTAGATGTAGGAGCTAGTTCTGACCAACCAAAAACTTAGTGTACATAGTAATAGTGATAAGTGTGAAATACATGCAAAATGTAATGTTAATGTAAATGAAATGCAAATGTAATGCAATTTTGTATAAGATGTCAAAGAGTGGTGATGTCATCATTGGTATATTGCAATATAATGTAATGTGTGATTAAGGTGTGTCATGTACATGCAAAAGGAGGAAACAGTTATGGGATGAGGTGTCCTGGAAGACCATTGTTGGCAACGATTAGGGCCAAATGATAAATAGGACCCCCATTCAATTGTTTGGATATTTGGGATATCATTCATAGATCATGCCATAGACTGTGTCCCAGGAGAGGAGAGACTGTGCATAGGATCATATGGAGAGCATTTAAGTCTATGTATCCATTGTGTATTGTGTTGTTGTGAGAGATACTCTGTAATGTACATGTACAATTGAGTAATACAATGATGATTCATCCTTCATCCATGTGATGTGTATGATTTGTGTGTGATATTGTTGTTGCTAGTAGTTGGTAGATTGTGTGTGCATTGAGTTCTATGTGTAAGTGTGGAAGTCTTGCAACCAAATCACAGTACGAGGGAATTGTAGTCCAAAACATCGTATAGAAGTTGTACAAATGAAATTGTTGGTTGTGCCATTCTAGTGGATTGCATTGTGTTGCTTCAATGGGTGAACAACGTACGAGCGTGTCGTTGTTGTTCAAGTGTTGTCATATAAGTGCTTGTTGTACAAGTGGATGTCAAGCTTGTTGTACAAGTTATATCAAGCTTGTTGTACAAATGAAGATCAACCTGTCGTACAAGTGCATGATGTGTCATTACATAATTGCATTGACTGTAGTCTTATTTGGCCTCTGAAATCTGTCGTTTTTTTCCTCCACCGTCGAGAAACTCACGATCGTGCTACACCCAGTAGGAAAGCGTGTGCACGCTATCTTGTATTGCACCGACACTTCTACTTGAACAACCCAAGCAGCCAATCGGTCTACCTGGACATCTAAATTACCTAGTCTATGTTTGTTCCAAATAGCCTACTTGGTCTTCTAGACGACTTTGTCCCTTATTCTCTTACGTCATCATGATTTCCATCCTGCTCATGTCTTTCTTCATATGGTCCTACTTGTTCTTCAAATAGCCCTGTTGCCATTCTTGCCACATTTTCTAAATTTATGTTGTATGCAGTTTTTTGAGAGTTAATCATTGTAAAACTTCTCTTTTTCCATGAAAAATGGTTAAGACGTTATGTTGTGTTTTCACCAGCTATCTCTTTTGCTCAAAACTGTCTTCATTCAAATTCTGTGGTTTCTCTGTTTTTTCTGCACTTTTTTGTCGTTGCATGCAAAATTGTAAACGTTTTAGCATGGGCGATGCTGTGGACAAATTTTCTGCATAAAAACTGGTTTCTATAGGTTTATTTTATTCTTCAGGCATGGTGACAGTTTCTAGCAACTTAGACAGTCTTCAGAGCATGTTTTCTTAAAGTGCAATGCAGGGACACTTTCGTTCCCAGTTGAGCGAAAGTCCCTATAAAATGGAAGGGAAGCAAACGACTAAGTCTTGCTCAAGCACGAAACCAGACTTTCGCTCCATGTGGAGCGAAAGCTCCTCCTCAAGAACCATGAAAGCTAAAGGTGCAAGAAAAGTCAAACCCGATCAAAGCTGCAAGCGCTCCACTAGTGGAGCGAATCTCCCAGTCGCTCCATCAGTGGAGCGAAAACCAACCAAAGGCGAATGTAAGGCTAAGGGCGCAAAAGAGGTCAATATCTTAGTCAAAGGCCCTGTCGCTCCACTTGTGGAGCTAAAGCCTCTGTCGCTCCACCTAGGGAGCGACAAGCTTAAAATAAAGGCAAAGTAGTCAAAGTTCATGTCGCTCCACTTCTGGAGCGAAAGGCTCTGTTGCTCCACCCAGGGAGCGACACCCAAAGCAAAGGCACAAAAATTTTCTAAGGCATGGCAAGGGACACTTTCGCTCCACTTCTAGAGCAAAAGTGTTGTCGCTCCAATTATGGAGCGGAACTCCAGGCGAGCCCGCCCCAAACGCAGCGCAAGCTGCCCAGAGCCGCCATGGACTGCCCGAAACTATCAGGGACTGTCCAGAACCGCCATTGACTGATTAAACCGACCCAAAGCTGCGCTCTAAGCCGTTTTATCGTGGTGGATCGTCAGAACCTTCTACCTTCAATGTTGAGTTATCTACAAGGTCGAATTAAGTGTTGTTAAGTCGGTTCCGGATCAAATCTGCCTGTCACCATTGGGGAAGTGGTTGGGCATTAAAGTTTTAGGAAGTAGAATCCCCTATAAAAGCTGGTCTTTTCTCTATAACTAAGGATGGACAATCTCTGCTAGAAAAGCAGTTGTATACTTTGAAATCTGCTTCCAAAATACAGATTTTTGGCTCCGGTCTTGAATCTTCTATCTTTGTGTATGACTTCTATCATGTTATTTCTGTTAAATTAGTCTCTTTATCATACAACTTGAATTATGTTTTTTGGATTTAGCTGTCAATAGAGGATTAATCCCTAGAGTACCCTTGGAGTTTATGGGGTTTGGAAGATTTAATATTGGTTTCTGTTAAAGGTCTATTGTTTTGATTGTTGTTGGTTCAAGTGTTAAGTTGTGTATCGTGTTTCCTGCCCATCATTTCGTATTTCAGGCTTTTAGCCTCTTTCCCATTCCTTTTAGTTATTTCCTTCCTTTCAGCATCTCCCTAACCCTTATCTCAAACCCCACTTTTATTTCCAGAACCAGCCCTACTGGAGATTGTCAGGAGGACATTCCTTTCCTTCGGACATTAAATGCTTGGCAGCGGGTCTAGGGCATTGTAGACTTATAAAATCTACATCTAGGCCGATTCGATTGCCAACAGTTTTTGGCACGCCCGGTGGGACGCAAACGTTCTACGTTAAAGCAGTATTAAGAAGTGATGTTCATCTTATTGCTATCAAATCTAAATATTTGGCAACTCAGCTAAACACAGATGCCTTCGAGTCTCGTAGACCAGTCTAAAAGCTCACACCTTCATGTACATGAGGTGGCAGGCTAATAATAGAGAAGCAGTCGAGTTCTTCGAGCTTGACATTGACGCTTTGGGAGAACATCCTAGAGTGGTCTAGCCGAATATCCCGCTAGACGGGACATCTTCGCAAGTAGTTGTTGTTGATTCGTAGAGACCAATTCCTGCCATCACAACAACTAGCTTGCCCCCAATCTTCCAAATTTGCTAGTTCGACCAAATCCTCCGGTCCAACCGAACCAACCATTGCAACCGTCGTTGTAGCCACCGTTGCAATCGAATCCTCCGATTCAGCCAACCGCTCCACACGTACCGATGGCACAGCAAGCAGCCCCCAGGCTTTTTCCCGCATGGAATCATTCGGGACCTCTAGCTTTGGCGGCTCAGCACCAAGTACCGCCTGCAGCAAAGAAAGCTTTACCCACATACGATAGTATCGAAAAGACGATGTAGGAGCATATCCAAGACGTTGTCGGACTAGAAACCATTCACCAAAGTACCGAAGAAGACGTCATGGTAAAGTTGTTGGTGCTTTCACTGAGAGGTAAGCTCCTCTACTTGTACCGATCGCTCCCGGCCGACACCATCACTTCATGGGACCAACTGGCAGAACAATTAATAAGGGGCTTCAATGAACAAGCGGACCCCTTTTCTTTGTTGCACCAGTTCACCACTATCCAGAGGCATCCTCAAGAGGAGATAGTTGACTTCAATGTCAGGTTTGCCCGAACCTGGCAGAGCGTCGTCGCCGGCCTTCGACCCACCCCGGAGTAAGCAACGCTCTATTACCTAAGAGCTTTTCATTCGGATATTAGCATGAGCATCCGACATGCTAATATCAACACATTCCCTGGCTTGTACGAGCAAGCGCAGAAGGCGAAAGCCGACCTAATAGCTATCGGGAAGTTGCCTCCCAAGGTGACGACGTCGATTTACCCGAACTTTCCACAGAACATGTATGGTAAGACCCCAAGGTCTTACTATAAAATTATTAACAAATTAATGTAAATGTAATCGCAGGCCACTCAAAGGGGGCTCCCTTGTAATCGCTTTGCCACTATAGGGGGCTCCCTCCTTTAGAATCTATGATTATTATTCTTCTTCTTTGGATGATTTGATATGGATGGCCAACCTAATATATATATCTACCCTAAAGCTACGTTGGTGAAGAGACATGATGGTTCACGTATGAAGAGACGTGATGGTTCACGTTATGAAGGGTTGTGATGGTTCACTTTATAAGTTAATAATATAATAATTAAATGATTAATAATACTAACTAATACTAGGATCCTAACATGCCACCCTCCTTAAAAAGAGCTTTGTCCTCAAAGCTCAAAGTGAGAAGCTTTGTCCTTTGTTTTCCAAGAAGGATTTGTGTAAGTTCTTGGACTCTTTTAATGGCATCCTTTCGTAGGCGGGGATATCGAGAAGGATGAAGCATTAGCGGGGGTTGCCAAGAACAATAGTAGAATCTTCCTTAGGAAAATCATGATGACGATGGGAGGGCAACCCTTGGGGTTCCTCAAATACTTCAGAATGATGCATCAAAAGTGATGGTAATGATTTCATATCCTTTTTTGGTTCCTTGGTAGAGCCAACGGAGAAGGAGTGTGTAGTCACTCTGCGTTGGTTCCGAATAGGTTTGGTCATATGGCAAGAACTCACTATTGGTGAGGAAGGTATGTGTAGGTCTTGTAGAGTGCATGTTTGGCTAGCATTGATCACTTTGGGTATGTCTACCTCATCCTTGCTTGGTACATCAATCACTTCTTGCACATCGACCTCATTGTCTTCATTGCGGTGAGTAGGTGCACTGGTCGCTTCGGACACAACTACCTCATCTGCTTGCTCTATGGAGAGACAAGGATCAACTTCCTTCAATAAATACAATGTTAGTGTAGCACATTTATGGTGGGGTCCAAATTGTTCATCACAATTATCACAGAGTCCTTTTGCTCGTCGTTCCTTCATCTCCTCAAAGCTAAGATGTTTAATTCGTAAAGTTCGGTTAGATTTGGGGGTTGTGTAAGTGCTTTGTGCCCTTCCATTATGCATAGGTTTGGGAGCGATGTAAGTGGTCGACGATTTTTCCATAAGTGGTTTCCCTAATCGTTGTTGTGCATTGATTTTATCTTCGGCTAATTTTGCCAATCCATAGGTCTGCATCATGGTATAGGGATTGAACCTTGTCACCTCCATTCTAATTTCCTCTTTTAATCCCCTAATGAAGCCATTGATGAGAATTGATTCATCCAATATTGTGTTGTGTTTGGTGATATCCTCAAACCGAGTTTGATACTCATGCACATAAGTGATTTGATGAAGATCTTTGAGCAATTCCCACATGATTGGGTCCCACATGGCTCTGATACCAAATGGTAAGACCCCAAGGTCTTACTATAAAATTATTAACAAATTAATGTAAATGTAATCGCAGGCCACTCAAAGGGGGCTCCCTTGTAATCGCTTTGCCACTATAGGGGGCTCCCTCCTTTAGAATCTATGCTTATTCTTCTTCTTCTTTTGGATGATTTGATATGGATGGCCAACCTAATATATATATCTACCCTAAAGCTACGTTGGTGAAGAGACATGATGGTTCACGTATGAAGAGACGTGATGGTTCACGTTATGAAGGGTTGTGATGGTTCACTTTATAAGTTAATAATATAATAATTAAATGATTAATAATACTAACTAATACTAACTAATAATGTTAGGATTGAGGATCCTAACATGCCACCCTCCTTAAAAAGAGCTTTGTCCTCAAAGCTCAAAGTGAGAAGCTTTGTCCTTTGTTTTCCAAGAAGGATTTGTGTAAGTTCTTGGACTCTTTTAATGGCATCCTTTCGTAGGCGGGGATATCGAGAAGGATGAAGCATTAGCGGGGGGTTGCCAAGAACAATAGTAGAATCTTCCTTAGGAAAATCATGATGACGATGGGAGGGCAACCCTTGGGGTTCCTCAAATACTTCAGAATGATGCATCAAAAGTGATGGTAATGATTTCATATCCTTTTTTGGTTCCTTGGTAGAGCCAACGGAGAAGGAGTGTGTAGTCACTCTGCGTTGGTTCCGAATAGGTTTGGTCATATGGCAAGAACTCACTATTGGTGAGGAAGGTATGTGTAGGTCTTGTAGAGTGCATGTTTGGCTAGCATTGATCACTTTGGGTATGTCTACCTCATCCTTGCTTGGTACATCAATCACTTCTTGCACATCGACCTCATTGTCTTCATTGCGGTGAGTAGGTGCACTGGTCGCTTCGGACACAACTACCTCATCTGCTTGCTCTATGGAGAGACAGGGATCAACTTCCTTCAATAAATACAATGTTAGTGTAGCACATTTATGGTGGGGTCCAAATTGTTCATCACAATTATCACAGAGTCCTTTTGCTCGTCGTTCCTTCATCTCCTCAAAGCTAAGATGTTTAATTCGTAAAGTTTGGTTAGATTTGGGGGTTGTGTAAGTGCTTTGTGCCCTTCCATTATGCATAGGTTTGGGAGCGATGTAAGTGGTCGACGATTTTTCCATAAGTGGTTTCCCTAATCGTTGTTGTGCATTGATTTTATCTTCAGCTAATTTTGCCAATCCATAGGTCTGCATCATGGTATAGGGATTGAACCTTGTCACCTCCATTCTAATTTCCTCTTTTAATCCCCTAATGAAGCCATTGATGAGAATTGATTCATCCAATATTGTGTTGTGTTTGGTGATATCCTCAAACCGAGTTTGATACTCACGCACATAAGTGATTTGATGAAGATCTTTGAGCAATTCCCACATGACTGGGTCCCACATGGCTCTGATACCAAATGGTAAGACCCCAAGGTCTTACTATAAAATTATTAACAAATTAATGTAAATGTAATCGCAGGCCACTCAAAGGGGGCTCCCTTGTAATCGCTTTGCCACTATAGGGGGCTCCCTCCTTAGAATCTATGCTTATTATTCTTCTTCTTGGATGATTTGATATGGATGGCCAACCTAATATATATATCTACCCTAAAGCTACGTTGGTGAAGAGACATGATGGTTCACGTTATGAAGGGTTGTGATGGTTCACTTTATAAGTTAATAATATAATAATTAAATGATTAATAATACTAACTAATAATGTTAGGATTGAGGATCCTAACATGCCACCCTCCTTAAAAAGAGCTTTGTCCTCAAAGCTCAAAGTGAGAAGCTTTGTCCTTTGTTTTCCAAGAAGGATTTGTGTAAGTTCTTGGACTCTTTTAATGGCATCCTTTCGTAGGCAGGGATATCGAGAAGGATGAAGCATTAGCGGGGGGTTGCCAAGAACAATAGTAGAATCTTCCTTAGGAAAATCATGATGACGATGGGAGGGCAACCCTTGGGGTTCCTCAAATACTTCAGAATGATGCATCAAAAGTGATGGTAATGATTTCATATCCTTTTTTGGTTCCTTGGTAGAGCCAACGGAGGAGTGTGTAGTCACTCTGCGTTGGTTCCGAATAGGTTTGGTCATATGGCAAGAACTCACTATTGGTGAGGAAGGTATGTGTAGGTCTTGTAGAGTGCATGTTTGGCTAGCATTGATCACTTTGGGTATGTCTACCTCATCCTTGCTTGGTACATCAATCACTTCTTGCACATCGACCTCATTGTCTTCATTGCGGTGAGTAGGTGCACTGGTTGCTTCGGACACAACTACCTCATCTGCTTGCTCTATGGAGAGACAGGGATCAACTTCCTTCAATAAATACAATGTTAGTGTAGCACATTTATGGTGGGGTCCAAATTGTTCATCACAATTATCACGGAGTCCTTTTGCTCGTCGTTCCTTCATCTCCTCAAAGCTAAGATGTTTAATTCGTAAAGTTCGGTTAGATTTGGGGGTTGTGTAAGTGCTTTGTGCCCTTCCATTATGCATAGGTTTGGGAGCGATGTAAGTGGTCGACGATTTTTCCATAAGTGGTTTCCCTAATCGTTGTTGTGCATTGATTTTATCTTCAACTAATTTTGCCAATCCATAGGTCTGCATCATGGTATAGGGATTGAACCTTGTCACCTCCATTCTAATTTCCTCTTTTAATCCCCTAATGAAGCCATTGATGAGAATTGATTCATCCAATATTGTGTTGTGTTTGGTGATATCCTCAAACCGAGTTTGATACTCATGCACAGAAGTGATTTGATGAAGATCTTTGAGCAATTCCCACATGGCTCTGATACCAAATGGTAAGACCCCAAGGTCTTACTATAAAATTATTAACAAATTAATGTAAATGTAATCGCAGGCCACTCAAAGGGGGCTCCCTTGTAATCGCTTTGCCACTATAGGGGGCTCCCTCCTTAGAATCTATGCTTATTATTCTTCTTCTTGGATGATTTGATATGGATGGCCAACCTAATATATATATCTACCCTAAAGCTACGTTGGTGAAGAGACATGATGGTTCACGTATGAAGAGACGTGATGGTTCACGTTATGAAGGGTTGTGATGGTTCACTTTATAAGTTAATAATATAATAATTAAATGATTAATAATACTAACTAATAATTTTAGGATTGAGGATCCTAACATTATTACAATCTTGAGCGCATCCGCTCCACCTACATCCCAGATGTACCCAAGTCAACCATGGAATCCAACTCCTCAACATCAAGCGGCACCCATGCCCCAGTATCAAGCGCCCATTGTTCCTCAGCTCCCAGCTCCTGTCCCATTTCCCGCATTGCCTACGCCCTTGGCACCATTGCCATTACCCGCACCTCAGGCAGCCTTAAATTCGGACCAGGTCAAAGAGTTGCAGGATTTGCGTGCATATGTGAAAACGATTGCAAACGAGATGACCGTCATGAGGAGGCAGAATGATCAAAGCTTCCAGTCAAGGAGATTCCCTCCTCCCTCGATCACGAGAGAGCAAGCATCCTCCGCTCACCGGCCTCCCAAAAGAAACTCAGTTGTAATGAGCAGCGAAGAGGCCAGCACTTCGGATCCAGCATATTGGTGTACCACGTGCAACGACCCGCACAACGAAGAAACCTGCATGGTGCACCTCAACTATGTTCAGACGCTGGTCGGCGGCGCTTACGAGCAAATCAATATGATCAGAGAAGCTGGTCATAATTTCATGATGTCTTCCACCGAGCAAGTCTCAGTCCTCACCAAGGTTGGGAAGAAGCCTATTGAGGTAGATCCGGCCCAGATGGATCCACTGAAGGTGCCTGCTGCACCCAAACAATGGAGCGAAAGGGCCCAGCCACCGGTGAAAGCTCCCGATCCAACGGCGACCTCAGAGCAGTCTGAGTTACTAAAGGACCACCTGCCGCCTCGAGCTAGAGAAAGGGTTCTCCAACCCAAAGCTTCAACTTCTCAGCCGCAAGCCGAGACGCGAGACCAGGCCAGGGAGAGGCTTCGATACCCCTCACTGACCAAGCGTCAAAGGGTGGATGCCACGCAACAGTACCGGAATAAGTACGAACCTGCAAAGGGAGTTGAAGAATCTGGCACTTCGGCATACAACATTGTCGAAGAGATGAAGAAGGCACCCGCCAAGGTAAGCCTTTATGACGCCCTCCAACTTCCGGGTCAAGTAGACCTTTTGCAGGAATCCCTCAAGTCCGCTAAGGACAAGGAGAGTAGGCCGACGCAGACGGTGTTTGCACAACCGCTGACGACTTCGGCCACAGGTAAGAATAGGCCCCCGCCATTCTACCTTTCCCTTCGGATGGAAGGATGGATCGTGCATAACTGCATGATCGACTCTGGCGCCGCGACAACCGTCATGCCCAAAGCAGTATGTGATATCATGGGCATGGAGTATACCCGAAGCAGCCCTGGAGTGTTGCAGCTAGACGGGACTCCCGTAAAGATGGTGGGAGTGATCAAAGACGTTCCGATCCAACTCCACAAAATGCCGCAGGTCACGGTCATCCAAGAGATCGTGGTGGTCGACCTTGAGCCATACTTCAGTATGTGCCTCTCAAGAGAATTCACAGCTAAGTTGGGAGGCTACCTCTCCCTCGACTACTCACACTTGGAAATCCCCTTCAAGGGGAACAAATTTAAACTCTTCAATGAGAAGCCTACCGGTTTTCATGTTGAAAAACTTGAAGACGAGGAGAAGGGCTCGGTCTCTGTCAACCTGATGACAGAAGAAATACAAGTGGACCTGATGGAAGAATCTCTCGGCGAGCTCCGAATTGAAGATGAGTTCTCCATGACCGATTTTAATGCCATTATCGGGATGGATTTGGGGTGCTACTCACTCACCAAGCCTGAAAAGGCTGAAACGAAAGCGCCTAAAGGAGAGCCCCCGATACCCGATCAGCTATGGAAACTGTACTTCGACGGCGCACGATGCAAGAACGACACCGAGGCTGGTGTCGCTCTTATCTCTCCATCCGGCGAACAGAAGACTTACTCGTACAGGCTCGCATGGAGTTGTACGAATAATGCAGCAGAGTATGAGGCTTTGTGCCTCGGACTCAAGAAAGCCGAGAAACTCGGCATCAAGCAGTTGCAGATATTCGGGGATTCCGAATTAATCTGCAACCAAGTTACCAACAAGTGCATCTCCAAGCAGCACTATCTAAAGGCGTACCGCAACAAGGTGTGGGATTTGCTTGAATCCTTCACCGCACTGAGCATCAAGTCAATTTCGCGAGAGCGAAACAAGCTTGCGGACATCTTAGCCTCCATCGGCGCCCGGTTCTCACCGGCAGATAATATGATGCATAAGCCGAAGACGGTGAGGCTGATTTACAGGCCTTCTGTGCCTGATAAGAAGCTCCATTGGCAAGTGTTCGACAATGACGAACAACTTGTCAATTTTCTGGTTAATGAAGCATCCTCGATTGAAGATCGGACTCTGAATGAAGAAGACCACGAGGGGTTAATTCAATTGAAAAATAATCATATCCCCAAGGGTCTGATCACATTAGAGAGTCTGTTTGATCGGAACGACAGGTCTGTCGGGCACAAGATCAAAGTGGACCGAAAAGAGTTCGTGGACCTGGAGTTAGAGCCGGGAAAAGTTATCAAGGTAGGGGCTGACTGCACAGTCAAAGAGCTCCAACAGATTCGCGCCCTATGCAAGGAGTACCCAGATATCATCGCTTGGTGCTACCAAGATCTAAGGGGGTATGACAAGAACGTCATCCAGCACACCATTGAGCTGGAAGAAGGGATCAAACCCTTCAGGCAGAAGCAGAGGCCCATCAACCCGAAGATCGAGATGCTGATGAGGGCTGAGCTTCTGAAGATGCTTGAAGCAAAGATCATATACCCGATCAAGCACTCCTCCTGGGTGGCCAACCTTGTCCCGGTGCGAAAGAAGAACGGTGACATTCGCTTGTGTATCGATTTTCGAAATCTCAACCAAGCATCGCTCAAGGACCACTACCCGCTACCTCAGATTGACCAGATTCTTCACGTAGTGGCGGGAGCACAGAGGTTCTCCTTGCTGGATGGCTTCTCCGGCTACAACCAGATATGGGTCAAGGACGAAGACCAACACAAGACTGCGTTCACCACCAAGTGGGGAACCTTCGCCTATCAACGTATGCCCTTCGACCTCTCAAACGCCGGAGCGACTTTCCAAAGGGCGATGGACCTCGCCTTTGGCGAACTGTTAAATCATGTCATCATGATCTACTTGGATGATATGACAGTCTTCTCCCATAAGAGGGAGGAACACGACCTACATTTACGGCAAGTCTTTGAGAAATGTCGGGAGTTCGGGGTCTCCATCAACCCCAAAAAATCAATCTTTGCAGTGAAGGAAGGCAAACTTCTCGGGCACTTGATCTCTGAGAAGGGATTAACTATTGATCCCGCCCGAGCTGAAGCGCTCCTCCGACTTCCACTACCATCAAATAAGAAAGCCCTGCAGTCCTTTTTCGGACAAATAAACTTCGTCAGGAAGTTCATAGCCGACTTCGCCCAAGTGGTGAAGCCGATGACCGAGCTTCTGAAGAAGGATGTCGAATTCAAGTGGACCGATGAAAGGAAGCAGGCGTTCCAAGAGATCAAGGAGCGGATCACTCAAGCTCCAGTCCTCGTCAATCCCGACTACGCAAAGGATTTTATCCTATACGCCGTCGGGGAACCAGAAAGCTACGCAGTTGTTTTGACCCAAAAGGGGGAAGATGGAGATGAGCGCCCGATAGCGTTCCTCAGCCAGATCATCCAACCGCACGAAGAAAGGTACAATTTTATCGAAAGACAAGTGCATGCGGTGATGAAGTCGCTCCAGAAATTCCGACATTTCGTCTCCCAGAGTAAGACGATAGTGTACGTGGTACACCCCGACGTCAGGAATTTCATCATTCAAGGGGAGCTTGGCAATAGGAGGGTTGGATGGGTCACCAAGATCCAGGAATTCGACATTGAAGTGCGCCCTACCAAGTTGGTCCGAGGCAGAGCGCTCTGTCAAGAACTGGCCAGAAGTGCTGCAGCTGAAGCAACAATCCCCGACTCAGACCACCCTACGCCCGAAAGCAACCTTGCCAACCTGTCGGTTGACAGTCCAGATTGGACAGATGACCTTGTCAAGTACTTCGACACGGGCATATGTCCTTCTCGCTTCAATGCTTCGCAAAGGAGATTTCGCTTGCAGGCTGGCTGGTATGTCTCGACACCCAACGGACTGTTTTATCAGAACATCGACGGAGTCCTCTTGAGGTGTATCAGAGAGTCGGAGAAATCGAAAATCCTTGAGGAGTTTCACTCTGGGATTTCGGGAGGTCATTTCGTGGGCAGGCCGATGGCTCTGAAGATCATCAAGGTAGGCTATTACTGGCCCACCCTTTTCGCCGACGCTTTCAAGGTCAGTTAGTGCTGCGACAATTGCCAGCGCTACTCGGGCAGAACCCGGAATGCCTCGCTTCCTCTTCACCCCATTCAAGCAGAAGCTCCGTTCCAATAGTGGGGCCTAGACTTCATCGGGATCATCAATCCCAACTCCTCCATCGACCACAAATACATTTTGACCGCCACAGACTATTTCACTCGGTGGTCGGAAGCAGTGCCGACCAAGCAGGCCAACCAAGACGTGGTTATCTCCTTTCTTCAAGGGTTGATCACTCGCTTTGGCGTGCCTGAAGCCATCGTGTCTGATAACGGCTCTCCTTTCACCGGCGCGAGGATCTGCGAGTTCGTAGTCAGGTATGGAATTTACTTGAAGACCTCGTCTAACTATTACCCGCAGGGCAATGGATTGGCGGAGTCTACGAACAAGAACCTGCTATGGATCTTGAAGAGGTCCCTAGAGAAGAATAAGCGAAGCTGGCATCTACTCTTAGACCAGTCGCTTTGGGCTGATCGCATTTCCATCAAACGCTCGATCAAGACATCACCCTATTCACTCGTGTACGGGAAAGAGGCAGTCTTACCCACGCACATAGAGCTACCCGCGTTGCAGTTACTCAAGTGGCTCGACGGTGAAGAGGGCGAATTTGACCCGATGGATGCAAGGTTAGCCCAGTTGCTGCAGTTGGAGGAGGAAAGAGAGAAGGCTTATGAAGCTTTCGCAAAGCATGCCGAATCCACCAAGGGCTGGTTTAGCAAGAAGACTTCTGACAGAGCCTTCAGTGTCGGGGACTTGGTCTTAAAATGGAATGAAAACAAGTCTAAGTCGGGGAACCACGAGAAGTTCGACGCCTTCTGGGAAGGCCCATTTCGAGTCTTCGACGTCAATCAGATCAACTCCTTCATTCTGCAAGACATGGAGGGTTTCACTCTCCCGATTTTGGTGAACGGTTTTCTTCTGAAAGCTTATCACCAGCCGAGTTCCGAGAAAAATCAGTAATTTGCTAAGTATGATCTTATGTATATATGTTAAAAAAAATGTATGTGTATAGTTTGCTTTCGCTCCAGTTTTGGAGCGAAAGCGCTTTCACTCCAGTTTCAGAGCGAAGCTTCTTGTTTTAAGTATTAAAAATAAATAAAAGAAGGGCTCTACTTGTGGAGCGAAAGCTCTCCTCTCCCCATTTTAAAAAAAAAAATGTGAATAAGTGTGCTTTCGCTCCACTAGTGGAGCGAAAGTCTCCCCCCTTCCCTTCTTTTAAAAGGTCTTGCTTTTTTTTTATTTTCCTTTAAGGTCGTCCATCCGGAAAGCGCCAAGTGTCGCAAAGGGGATAAATTTGAAAAGTGTTTTCTAACCCTAGTGCAACGTTATAAAGTGGGGTCGTTCGTCCCTATCCAATCAAAGCGTTTTCGCTCCATAACGTCCGAAGCGCGCCCCCGTGGCAGATCCAAGTGAGCGCTCCTCTCAAGGAGCACGCGCCCCAAGGAGGATTTTCTTGTCCGACGCCGTTATTCATCATTTCCAAGGGCGAACTACCAACACGAGGGCAAATGAGAGGCGCACGATTGCATACACGATCTCCACCTGCATTAACTCCTGACGTTGTCATTTAAGGTGGTAGATTTGAAGCGAGCGCTATAAGGTGAAGGGTTGCCAGATTCATTTCGTGCCCTCAGTTGCAGTTGTAGTTGTGTTTTTCTGCCCTAGCGCCCTGCATTTTTTTCAGAGCGCTTATCTGTGCAAGTTTGAGTCAGAGCAGTTCTTCGCAGACATGGGCAAGAAGAGTGGGGAGCATAAAGAAAAGGAGGCATCCAAGGAAAAGGTGACGCCCACGAAGGAGAGCGGCTCGAAGAAGCCGTGAAAGCGTACGAAGAAGCCTCTAAAGCTGACGCCGCCCGAAGATAATCTCTTCAGGCTTCGGGATTGCATGATGACATATAAGGACCTCGAGCAACTGCGCTAGGACGTCGAGAAGGCGTATAATGAAAACCTAACTGGGAACCCATTGGCTGCAGTTTATCATTCCCACTTGTTCTTCTACATGTGTACGCCTGTACACCATTGCCTAGAATTTGTACAAGCGATGTCGCAATTTTACGATGCCCAGACAACGACAGTGCGGGATGCCAGGGGAAGAACGTTGTTCGCCATAACAACTGATATTGTTCGAGAGGCCTTCGCCTGCGGGAAGAAACCCTCGGGTGATTTCACCCCAGAAAGATCAACAACTCCGAGCAGGGCGATAGGTATCAGCCCACGCCTGAGATGTGCCAGTTCATGAGGGAGCAGTTGGGAGGAGCGTCATCGTCTGAGGAGTTTCCCCAATTACCCATGCGCCTGACAGAATTTGTACATCGCGACATCTATTCGATTCTGGCATGGGTAATGGGACTCTCTACCGATGCCATAGTTTACGACTGGCAGGTGTCCATGGCGGAGTCCATTTTTCAAAATGAAATTTATTTCCCATCCAAGATGAAGCCGGGTGCTATACCAGTTTTCTTCGATTGGGCAGAATGGGTGGCGCGGCAGTTGCACGTATCGTTATCCTACCTGCAAAGCCGCAAAGATGATCAGTTCAGGCTTTGCTCCTCCCTAGCATGGTA
The DNA here is from genome assembly GCA_028583015.1 of Wollemia nobilis. NCBI lineage: Eukaryota > Viridiplantae > Streptophyta > Pinopsida > Araucariales > Araucariaceae > Wollemia > Wollemia nobilis. The sequence goes on along the minus strand of JAQPPZ010002969.1, from coordinate 15,783,304 downwards.
TTTCTTTTACCACTTGCATGATAAGTTCCCCTACATCCCCAAGAACCAGACGGACGAGGAAGGCAAGGCGTTGTCGGTTTATCTCTGGACGCAGAGCTTGTCCAGAGATGAATCGTACTACGTTTTTAACCAAGTTTTCTTGGGGCCAGCACTGGAGCTGATCTACGGCCACTACGAGCGAGTTCCCACGGAGATGAGAGATAGAGTGGTGGACGGGAAGATGGGGGACGTTTTTCTGCTCACCCAGGGTTTGGTTATCAGAATTTTCGGGTTCACAGAGAAACCCTTTTTGTTGCCCTTTTACGCCACGCCCTACCTGTTTGCCCTGGAGGTCGCCCGAAAATGCGACTTCACCAACGAATTGTACGGGAAAGGCAGGGGGAAGAAGCACACGTGCCCTATACCTTTCGAGTTCGGGGACATCAAGGTGATGCAGTGTGGTCAGAACGTTGTGCTTACAGTAACGTTGTTCGACTTCGGATTGATTGAGCTCCCCCAACGCTGGAAGTATGATCCGCGTAACATCTTTCGAGATCACATTGGAGCGAAGTCTTTTCACAGCTGCCCTCGCCCGGACATTGTTGCTCAATGGAATAACCCTAAGGGACGCGAGTTGGAGTGGCACATCGATGAGATGGTGCCCTTGCCCCCCTGGCATGACTTTTACACCATGGAGATTGAGTACGACCCGATTGTCAACCTAGAGTAGAAGCTGCCTAGGAGTGTTTTTGCGGTGATGAAAGAAAAGTTGAAGCATTGGTCAGACCACAAAATCAATGAGTGGTGGATCATGAGGGTCCACAATGACAAGACGTCCTCCGACTACCCAATGGCGTTGGATGACAAGTTCTCAACGACGTACGATGAAAACGTGAATACCTATCGGGCCCTCTCGTTTTTCGAGATTGTGCCCCGAAGTACGCGAAGCCCTGACGAAGTGGATGACCTAGCAGTGAAGAAGCACGTGGTGCAAGGCAAGGGCAAGGCAGTCCTGAGTGATTCACCATTGGCTGGAGAGAGTGGGCCATTGCCCCATAAGAAGAATCGCTCTCCCAAAGAGAAAAGTTGAGGAGGCGCCTCTCTTAGCAAGCGACAAAGAGGCCGCGCACCAGCGCTCAAAGGCCCTTTAGAGCGAGCTCTCAAGCGGCACCTGAAACCCCTCCATCGAGCGCTCCCGAAGTCCCTGTCGCGGAGCATTTGGAGAAGCAGAAGGAAGAAATAGCGGTGATTAATTTGGACGATGAAGCATCCGATGAGCCCAAGGAGAAAGAAGACCCACACACGCAACGCCCATCTTCCCCGACTCCCTTGATCATGGAGCCCGAAGGTACGCATTCATCCTTGTCTCTTTCTTCTTCCCTCTCTACAACAGTCGTTTCCTTAATGGCTGAAACCCTAGTCGTTGCCCCTGTTTCTTTTCCTCCGCCTCTCACTACTGTTTCTGGCATTTCGGTCTCCCAAACCCTTTTGTCGCCCTCAGCTGCATTCGCATCTTTTGCCACTAACCCTAACGCTTTCGCGATCTCTGCGTCTGTCAGCCTTCCTTTTTCTGTCGCAGAAGACCCTATCGCTGATCTTTCCTCCGCTGCAGAGATAAACCCTTTTTCCCTTTCACCGCCCTCCGCTATCATGGCGTCGATTGCGTCTGATGTTTCAACGCCCAAGCCCACTATCTCCGTAGTCGCTGTCCAAACCCAAGCGCCTTTGAGGGTTAGCGCAATCGCTTCCCCTCCTGTTTCCCATGTGTTGTCCGAACTTGAGCCGCAGCTTCCCCTCCTTCCTTTCACACCGATCCTCGGAGTTGGAGTTCAGGAGCCGCTCGAGTCCGAGTTGGAAATGACACACCACCTTGCTGCTACGGAGAGCATCCGCAAGGCGCGTCATAGTTCATCGCGTTGGCTGAGGGACCGCCGGAAGGAGGCGCAGGCTCTGGCGCAAGCTGAGAAAGCATCCATCATCGATCCAGAGAAGATGGAGCTCCACACGGTAGAGAAGATACCAGTTGTCCAGAAGCCCTTGGGGGAGATGACCCCGGTTGATTATGCTTACCGCCATACCGTGGAGGATGTGACCAAAATGAATACGACGCGGAAGATGGGCAACATTCAAGTCGACATGGGCTCCATCTATGTTCATGGCGAGTACTACAAGGAGCGCTTCTTTGAAGGGCAAGCCAAGAATTTCGAGCTTGAGGAGGCCTTGGCAGGGGCAAAGAGGCAGATTGAAGCGCTGGAGTCCGAAGCCGCGCAGCTGAGACAGCGCGTGCTTTCGCTAGAGGCGGAGAACGATGAGCATTCCAAGGCGCGCGATCAGCAGATTAAGGCGCGCGCCCAAGCAAATCAGCAGGTGCAGGCGCTCACCGTTCAGGTCCAACAGTTGCAGGCCGAGTTAGCAGAGAAGACGTCGCAGCCTGTCGCGTTCTCTAGGGAGCGCATCAAGGAGATGCGCCTGCAGTTCCTGGCAGATTTCCCGACGAGAGCTGCACGAGGAGTCACGTTTTAACATTTTTCAGGGAGGCGCAGGAGGCAATTGCCGAGGGCCGCTCCATTTTGGAAGCTGCTCAGACAGACGTTGGTCTTTGGCTAGACCTAGTCACGCAGCTCCGAAAAATTGAAGATATGCATGTGCACTTTACTCCCATGAGCTCCTTGGCGCGATCCTGGGCGACAGCAAAGATGACCCTGTGCTCTTTCTCCACGAAGCTCGAGCTGACCAAAAAGGCTCGTAAGCTCTCAAACGCCCTTGAGCAGGAGAGGGAAGTTTCGCTGCAGTACTCTAATGCCCTAGCACAAATTGGCATCCCCGGTTTCACAGACAGTGAAGAACCCATTCCCCCTCTCGAGGAGTTGAAGCCGATATGGGCGGCATTTGTTGATAGCGCTTCAGACGTTGACGCTTGGGAGGACCCAATTTTAGATGCACAGGTGATGCCTTTCATGGCCAAATATGCCACTATTGAGTCTTCCTTGCAGGAGTTTGACCGGAGGCTGGATCTTGCTGATATTGAGCGCATTGAGACCTTCCGTTACCTGATCCAGGAGCTCCAGAAGCAGCCAACCTTTTCCTTCGAACACTGGGTCGATGCTTCCGCGGTATATGAACATGTTTTCAAGAGCTCTCTGCAGAGGTTTCTCCCCCATCCACGCGAGCTTAATCCCGAGGAAGAGACAGAAAGTGAGCAAGAAAAGGAAGAAGAGCAAGAAAAGGAAGAAGAGAAGGACCGGCTTGAAGAGCTACCAGGCAGCAGCGAGGAACAATCCGAGGATTCTGAAAGTGAAGATGACTCTGCAACCCAAGGATAAGGCCTAGGATCTTTGCATTGAGGCAGGCTCAATACCCCGCGAGCCGCCAGAGATGTTGCCATTCTTGCCACATTTTGTTAAAACTTTATGTTGTATGCAGTTTTTGAGAGTTAATCATTGTAAAACTTCTCTTTTTCCATGAAAAATGGTTAAGATGTTGTTATGTTGCTGTGTTTTCACCAACTATCTCTTTTACTCAAAACTGTCTTCTTTCAAATTCTGTGGTTTCTCTGCTTTTTCTGCACTTTTCTTGTCGTTGCATGCAAAATTGTAAATGTTTTAGCATGGGCGATGTTGTGGATAAATTTTCTGCTTAAAAGCTGTTTTCTGTAAGTTCATTTCACTCTGCACACCTGATAATGGTTTCTAGCACTTAGACAATTTTCAGAGCATGTTTCCTTTAAGTACAATGCAGGGACACTTTCGCTCCCAGTTGTGGAGCGAAAGTCCCTATCAAATGGAAGGATAAGCAAATGGTTAAGTTTGGTTAAGGCACGAAGTGCTTTCGCTCCATGTGGAGCGAAAGTCCTCCCAAAAAGTTAAGTGTGCGCTAGCCAGACTTTCGCTCCACTTGTGGAGCGAAAGCTCCTCCTTGGGAACCATGAAAGCTAAAGGTGCAAGAAAAGTCAAACCTGGTCAAAGTTGCAAGCGCTCCACCAGTGGAGCAAATATCCTATCGCTCCACTAGTGGAGCGAAAATCAAGCAAAGGCGAATGTAAGGCTAAGGACACAAAAGAGGTCAATGATCTTGGTCAAAGTGCTGTCGCTCCACTAGTGGAGTGAAAGCCTCTGTCGCTCCACCCAGGGAGCGACAAGTTCAAAGAAAAGTCAAAGCGGTCAAAGTTCCTGTCGCTCCACTTGTGGAGCGAAAGTCTCTGTCGCTCCACCCAGGGAGCGACACCCAAAGTAAAGGCACAAAAAGTTTCTAAGGCAAGGCAAGAGGACACTTTCGCTCCACTTCTGGAGCGAAAGTGTTGTCGCTCCAGTTATGGAGCGAAACTCCAGGCGGGCCCCAAACACAGCGCAAGCTGCCCAAAACCGCCATGGACTGCCCGGAACTATCAGGGACTGCCTAGAACCGCCATTGACTGATCAAACCGACCCCAAAGCTGCGCTCTGAGTCGTCCGATCATGGTGGATCACCGGAACCTTCTACCTTCAATGCTGAGTTATCTGCAAGGTCGAATTAAATGTTGTTAAGTCGGTTCCGGATCAAATCTGCCTGTCACCATCGCGGAAGTGGTTGGGCATTAATGTTTTAGGAGGTAGAATCCTCTATAAAAGCTGGTCTTTTCTCTGTAACTAAGGATGGACAATCTCTGCTAGAAAAGCAGTTGTATACTTTGAAATCTGCTTCCGAAATACAGACTTCTGGCTCCGGTCTTGAATCTTCTATCTCTGTGTATGACTTCTATCATGTTATTTCTGTTAAGTTAGTCTCTTTATCATACAGCTTGAATTCTGTTTCCTGGATTTAGCTGTCAGTAGAGGATTAATTCTGGAGTACCCCTGGAGTTTATGCAGTTCAGAAGATTTAATGTTGGTTTCTGTTAAAGGTCTATTGTTTTGATTGTTGTTGGTTCAAGTGTTAAGTTGTGTATCGTGCTTCCTGTCCATCACCCCGTATTTCAGGCTTTTAGCCTCTTTCCCATTCCTTTCAGTTATTTCCCTCTCTTTCAGCATCTTCCTAACCCTTATCTCAAAAACCCCATTTTTATTTTCGGAACCAGCCCTACTGGAGATTGTCACGGAGGACATTCCTTTCCTTCGGACATTCAATGCTTGGCAGCGGGTCTAGGGCGCTGTAGACTTAGAAAATCTGCATCTAGGCCGATTCGATTGCCAATAGTTTTTGGCACGCCCGATGGGACGCAAACGTTCCATGTTAAAGCAGTATTAAGAAGTGATGTTCATCTTATTGCTGTCAAATCTGAACATTTGGCGACTCAGCTGAACACAGACGCCTCCAAGTCTCGTAGACCAGTCTAAAAGCTCACACCTTCATGTACACGAGGTGGCAGGCTAAGAATAGAGAAGAAGTCGAGTTCTTCGAGCTTGACATCGACGCTTTGGGAGAACATCCTAGAGTGGTCTAGCCGAATATCCCGCTAGACGGGACATCTTCGCAAGTAGTTGTTGTTGATTCGCAGAGACCAAGTCCTGCCGGCACAAATTGTTCTAATAGTAGTCATTCTTGCAGTTGGTGCAAATGTTTCTTCATAATCGATCTTTTCTATTTGTGTATATCCTTTTGCAACTAATCGAGCTTTGTATTTATCAAGAGACCCATCTGCTTTGTACTTTATTTTGTAGACCCATTTGCATCCTACTACTTTCTTTCCTTGTGGTAAATCAACCAAATTCCATGTTTTATTTTTCATTAGTGTTGCATATTCTGATTCCATGGTTGCCTTCCATTCTGGATGACTTAAAGCATTTGAAGTAGTTGTAGGTTCTGTTATAGAACTTATCAACCCTCTATTTATTCTTATTAAACTTTGAGTTTAAGGTCTTGTTGTAGTAAGAATTGGCATCTAATCTAATCTTGAATCCTTAATTGTGTCTCTAAACCATATAAGTTCTTTCCTTTAAAGTGATGTAGTAGTCCACGCAGTAGAGTCCAGGTCATAGCTCCATCCCGTCCCACTAGTTGCCACGTAGGTTTAGCTTAGGTCATCTACGTAGTTGACAGTTGAGAGTAGGTGTCATGCGTTGGTCAGTCCATTGTCTAGCCCGCGGTCTATTGATCGCTTAGGGTTCCATGTCCATCGTCATGCCATGTCGGTGGATGTCTACATCATGTCACACGCAGTCTGACAACGGTCCAGTGGCTAGCTTGTTTGTCTCTTAGCGGCTTAGGTTAGGTCACATATCCACATTGTAGGGTTCGTCGTTTAGGGTGAAGTGGGTCCGTCAGGGCCTGCGGAGTCCACGTGTGCTTGCGGCCACGTTGGGTCTTGCGCGGCCTGACGTTCGTTGACATCCCGTCGTGTCAGCTATAGCCGCTTAGGCGTCTGTGTAGGTCCTCCAAGCAAAGGACCAGCGGTCCCGCCGTGTCAGCTGCGGCCACTTAGGCGTCCGTGTAGGTCCTCCAAGCAAAGGACCAGCAGTCCCGCTCAGGTGGTGGCTAGCACTAGCGTCCCTAGTCAGATCTGGTTGACCTGGTCAGCTCAGGTTCAGGCCTGGACCAATCAGGTCTTGTCCATCTATGGTGGAACATGACTCAACTTAGGTTCAGGCCTGGACCAATCAAGTCTTGTCCACCTATGGTGGAACCTGACTCAGATAGAGTATGCCAAATGTGAAGCAACACCAACCCGCTCTGATACCATGAAAGAGCATAGGCGAACATTAGAATTATTTGATATTGCTTAGGGATTAAATAGTACAACATAGGCTAAGAACAGCCTTAGGAATATTAAAAAAATAATATCCTCTTAAAGTGTTATCTAACGCGCTTAGATAAATAAGCGCTAACCTACTAACGTAATAAAAAAATATTACAATGACTAACCAACTAGGTAGGTTAACGTAGTCAAGTTGACTATTGTCACCTAGTTACCTAGTTACCACAAGATATTCCAAACAGTGAATATCTTCGAGGTAAAAAGTAAAAGTAAATGTAATAATCTAAATCTACCATGCGGTAAATAAAATCTACCTAGGAGAATCTACTAATTACCAAATGAGGTAATAATTATATTTACTGTAGCATAGTAACTCTAACACCTGGTGGGCCATTATAATGGCTACATGTCCTAAGGGAAGTCTGAGGGAAAACCTTCCCTTAATAAAAAAAGAGGTCAACCAACCTCCCCCCTTGGCCAATCAAATTTAGACAAACGGTCCTCCCAGACTACCTGAATTGCCTGATTTATACACACACCTTGGGTTGTGTGCTAGTCCTTACGAACTACTTTGACTTTCAAAGGAGTCATTCAAATTTAGTGGCAGATCATAACTCCTCTCATTCATCCGCCTACCTATCTCAGCGACATTTTGGTTTTGAATTGCTTATTGTCATTCATCCATGTTGCTTGTCAGTTTGACAACTTGATGTCTCCTCGGTGTCCATCTCCGAACTCTTCTTCCAAGTTCTAAGCCTAAGCTCTCACTGCTTCACTCTTCCTCATTACTGATTGAACTCCTCAAGGACACTGTTCGATTCCTGATTCAAGTTCCCATATTCCACTTTGTTTGGCAATGACACGTCGTGGATGTCTCTCCATCCCACTTCGACTGCTTGAGTTCTACTCCTTGCTTGGATATCATGCAACCTTAATATCTCTTGTGCACACTATCTCACTATCTCCTTAGCTTTTCATCTCTTTTGTGTAGTTGCTTACTTTGCTCATGCAACTGTTGTGTTTCTTCGCGCATTCTCTGCTATACACATTCAATGGTTGCGAACAAACTCATTCCTTCATAATTGGAAGCATTGAACTCACAAGTTCAAGGGTTGGGAGGAGAACATGTTTGGGTACATCCTACTCCACAATAGTAGCAAAGTTAAATACGTCAAAAGCAACAGTAGTCGTAGATGAGGATGTCAACCAATTTAGATGGAAGGGCATATGTAGCAAATAGTTCCAATGCGGCGCCATCTCAAGCACCACCTCCAACATAGAAGGATGTATACAAAAATGAGTATGCAAGCAATTTTAATTGTATAGTTGTTTTTACCATTTTGTACATAATAACAGTTAGTGTGCAAAGTGTTTGTCATTATTTTGCCATGTGTTAAATGGTGGATGCATCGCCATGTTGCGTTAGGTGGTGGAATGTTGTGCACATAAGTTAAGAGACAGTCATTGTCATCCAAGGGTCTTAGTGGGTTGTTTGCAGACAAGTACAAGAAAGTTGTAGAAATTGGATGTCATTAAGATATTGTTGTAGTAGAGTTGATATATGATGAATCATGTATAGATTTGTGGTTCATTGTATATTCTTGTCATTTTTTGCTATTCATATTTGAACATATCAAATGGCAATGTGCAGTTTCGCATGACATTTTTTCTCTAATCTCTTTTCTTGCATATTTTGTTGAATGGTGAATGTTGTTAAAGTTTGTTATCATATAATCTTTCATGTTCCTTTCTTCTTGTGCTACACTCCCACTCGTGTTAAAGTATCTTGGCAGGTGTGGGAAATGAATCACGACCTCTTTCTCCTTGTTTTTGGTAGTGATATTGGTTTGTTTTCCCTTTGTTTGTTTTGTTTTGGACTTATGTGACCTTAAAAGCAAGAAAACATTAAGATCCATTAATTTTACTTACTATGGTTGGTTATGTAGGAATATAGTTTTTGAAGGAATTATAGTATAATTAGTTTTTGCAGTGATAACAATGTTAGAATTTGATACTACCACCATTGTTTTAAACCATAATTGGTTTTGTTTGCATTTGTTATTACTTTCTTTATGTTTGATAATGAGGTGATTCTCTTATTTATTAAAGGTTACCTTTCTATGTGTTGTGAAATAAAGAAAATATTTTATTATGTGTTTTACTTGATAGGTATGTGGAAAGGCTGATGTATGGGGAGATGGAGTGGTTCCTGAAGTCTCAGCTCTTTTAGAGGGAGCAACAAATATAACCTTGGATGGTGTGTATCACTCTCCAGTCGGATCAGACGATTTTTCTAGACCTTGGTATGGTTCAAGTACAGTACTTGACAAATGGATGCACCATCTTCTTGATTGAAACAATTTTGAGGCTTTTAGAAGTTATTCATCTTAAAAATATATTTTATTTTTGTATTCTTTATTGAATTCGGCACCAATAAATTATTCAAATTTATTTCCACAACTAAAGAGAAAAAAAAAAATACATTTTTAATGCCAAAAGAAAAGTTGACAACACATTTATATATAATTAAATTTCTTGTGTAAAGTCCATTTATATGATATGCAGTCTTTTTTTAGAGTTTGATTTGTTATACTATAATACTCTTATAGAGCATTTAAGAACAAGATCTCATGAGATCTCATCCTTGTATATTACAAGGGTTGAAGAGTTTTGTACATTTTTTTATTTTTTAATGCATATATTTACTTTAAAGTTTATTAAATTGAATATTAATTTTAAGTAAAATATTTCCAAGCAAAGAATTGCTAAATCTTTTTAACTAATTAATCTTAATATTTTAAGGAAAATATTAAACATTTGTTTATTACAACGATCCAAATGACAACATTGCATTTGTAAAGAAAATCTTAATTTATTCATTGTAAATAGCGACAATCATTCTGGTTGATAAACTATAGACTTCATTCATTTATGTTATATAAAGTAATAGACTAATTTTATTTGAGAATAAAAATCTTATTTTTGTACAAAATAGTAAAATATCATTGATCACAAATATTTAACATTGTCTTAGTTTTCCCTATCCTTGTACCAAACCCATAAACATCTTATTTAGCAAAAAACTTCTTAACTTTGAGAATATTGTTTTTAAATTAATGTAAAATATTATTAATAAGTATTAATGATTCTTTCATATAGAGTTAACTTTAAGAATATTGTTTTTAAATTAATGTAAAATATTATTAATAAGTATTAATGATTCTTTCATATAGAGTTCACTAAAAAATAAAGCATAAAAATTTCTCTTCATAAATATAACAAGACATTATAACATGTATAATTTTATATACTTTTCAATCTTTAACCATTGATTTGTTATTATTGTATACCTCTTCATAATTATTTGTTGAATTGAGATGAAGCTGAAAATTTAAGAGCAAATAATTAAAAGAGTGTTACATGAAAAGTGACAATTATCCCATACAAATATTAAATGAACATAAAATTTAAAACATGACAAGGATTTATTACATTTAGTGACTTTATAAAAAAAAAAAGATGAGAATAAATTAAAGCCATAAGAAAATCAGTTATATAGATTAAAATTCTAAACCTAGAAAAAATACAATCTTTGGCTTTAATAAATTAATACAATAATTTACAATCAAATGTCATCTTAAGCTTAGTTACAATTTCTTCTTGAAGTTCATCATAAAAGCTTAGGACGGACATTTTCATGTAAATATTTTGTTAGTTATACATCATATAAAACATTAAACAACAAATCCAACAATGACTATATTGAAGCAACATAACCACCTTTTGTACAACCCATTCCTTACACTACTATATGTTAACTTCATATCTTTCAAAGAAGGTATAGCACCCATTTACCAACAATTGTACTTGGTATGGGGGTTAAAGATATCATTTGATGAAATAGGAGAATGATACACTCCTTCCAATGTAATGTTTATAGCTCCTATATGAGATTTTCATTGTAAATAATGTAAATATTTTGTTTGTTATACATCATTTTTCTTTAAGGATGAAACATTAAACAACAAATCCAACAATGACAATATTGAAGCAACATAACCACCTTTTGTACAACCCATTACTTACACCACTATATGTTAACTCCATATCTTTCAAAGAAGGTGATGCACCCATTTACCAACAATTGTACTTGAACCATATTGGTTACAATTTCTTCTTGAAGTTCATCATAAAAGCTTAGGATAGACATTTTCATTGTAAATAATGTAAATATTTTGTTTATTATACATCATATGAAACATTAAACAACAAATGCAACAATGACAATATTGAAGCAACATAACCACCTTTTGTACAACCCATTACTTACACTACTATATGTTAACTCCATATCTTTCAAAGGAGGTGAAGCACCCATTTACCAACAATTGTACTTGGTATGGGGGTTAGAGATATCATTTGATAAAATAGGAGAATGATACACTCCTTCCAATGTAATGTTTATAGCTCCTATATGAGATTTTCATTGTAAATAATGTAAATATTTTGTTTGTTATACATCATTTTTCTTTGAAGGATAAAACATTAAACAACAAATCCAACCAACAGTGACAATATTGAAGCAACATAACCACCTTTTGTACAACCCATTACTTACACTACTATATATTAACTCCATATCTTTCAAAGAAGGTGATGCACCCATTTACCAACAATTGTACTTGAACCATACCAGGGGTTAGAGATATCATTTGATGAAATAGGAGAATGATACACTCCTTCCAATGTAATGTTTATAGCTCCTTCTATATGAGATGAGACTTCAGGAACCACTCCATCCCCCCAAACATTAGCTTGCCCACACACCTGTTATAGTTATAAACAAGAATGAAAAAAACATTATCATTATTTCATACATATAAAAGACCTAAATATTCCATAGCAAACAAACCATCATCAGGCTTAAGGGGATTGGTCAGACTGAACTTAATATAAGCTTGGCCAAAACGGTCAATACACAAAGAGGTACACAATTAATTAAATAACGTTAGGTAAAGTGAGAACTGTCTTATTCACAAAAGGGGTCTTATATACTTGGTTTGATTGTGACTAAAAAATTTTTGTCACATTTAATACAACCAATTCTATAATAAATTTACATCTTAATATTTGATTAAATTGGGCTGCTTGACCTTTTCAAATATATTAAAAATGTATATGTTTTTAAGTAAATCTTAACCCAGCCAACACGCACAGTTGACATATGCAACCCCATTTGTATGAACAAGATAACACTTCCGCTTTACCTATAAACTGTATCGATGTTTTACTCCCTTAAGCAACAAATTGGTAACAAAGCACAACATACTATGCATAGTCACATATGCAACCCCACTTGTATAAACAAGATAACACTCTACCTATAAATTGGTCCGATATTTTACTCCCTTGAGCAACAAATTGGCAACAAAGCACAAGAACATACTCTGCTTTGAGTATCTCCCTTCTAACCTCAAAGGCAATATACAATTGGCTTATGCAAGTCTCGTATAGTTGACCTTCACAAGCATTACTAATGAGTTCATCAAATGCAGCTAATTAATCATATTTATCATTAGTTATCTAAAGGCAATGCATAATTGGCTTATACAAGTCTCACCACCTGAACAAGCATTACTAATGTGTTACTCTATAAAATACAGCTAACTAATCATATTTATCATTACTTTTCTAAATGCCTTAGAGACCTCTATTTTTATTTTCTCTGGTTGGGTAAACTGCTCTTTTCTGGTACCCTTAGGGACCTATTACTATGAAAATTACCATTTATTTTCTCTGGTTGGGTAAACTGCTCTTTTCTGGAACCCTTAGGGACCACTATTACTATGAAAATTACCATTTGTATACTCTTTAAACATTTTTGTTCGTAGAATTATCTTACAAAACTTAATCTATAAACTAATGTTATGATGTACAAAGACCAAGTTGTATATCAAATAGATCCTGAAAAAACATTCTACAAAGTACATCCTATTACAACAACTTCGGTATAAGTATGCCTGCCTAATTTGTGTTTTAGTCTAAGTTGGAGTAAGAAGATGAAGAAGCATCATTTATTTTAAAAGATTTATTTTTAAAAATCTGATAAATCAAATAAGAGCAACGAGAGAAAGAAGCTTTCTTATGGCTATGCAAATGCCTTGTCAAGTTAACAAAATCTTCAAAAGTTACCAAGCTACAAATACTAATATATCATTGGTTTCAAGGACACCGATTTTTTCCTAAAACTGCTACTGACTTTCAACAAAAAAAAGGATCTACTCTGACCCTTCAAAAACCACCCTACCAGTCCCGTGTTCAGGACAACTAGTCCCTTAAATCAACAAAGGAAAATTTTATTCTTGATTCTTGTTATAGTTTCATTTATCATTCCACATCACACTTTTAAGAAGTTCCAAAGATACAACTTTTCTTGTGTTAAGATAGAAGTCTATGGGACATACCAATCTCCAACCAGTATCCCTACAGGGTAGGTTTCCAAGGATTGGAACCTAGTAAAAAACCTACATAGCTGCCTAGGACAAATCCTAGCATAGAAGGAATCACCCCAACCCATAGGGATATGATACAATATCAATAAAATTGTACATGCATCAAAACATGCAATATTTTTATGCAAAAAATAACTTAAGAGGATATTTCAGTCTATGAAGATACAATATGGATATGGTTGTACACGCATCAAAACATGTAATATTTTTATGCAAAAAATAACTTAGAAGATATTTCAGTCTATAAGTGAAGCTATAAGGTTAACCTAGTGATGTGGTTAGAATATTGATGTAATTATATTGTAAAAGGACAGCCTTTGGAGATCATTTACAAAGTTCTTGAGAAATCCTTCTGTAAATACCATTATTCTACTTCCTGATTCCAGGAATAAACCCAACAGAAAAGTCCATTTTCTAGCCAAACCTTTGGCTGGAAAAAGAGGTTTGAATGAACGTTGGCCATTTATAGAAGAAGTTCACATAGGTTATGAAGCCAAACACTACACATCTCTAGGTCATTCAAAATCCCAGTGCCACAAATTTGAAACAATTTGCCTAGCTGCACAAATTTGTTTCAGGATTGGTGAGCCATTAATCTGGACAGCTTTGACATCTAACAATCTCACACAGCTGAAAAGGTCCTTTAATTCCCAGAACATACTAAATAATTTGATTCTATACAAGAAGATGATAAGTGAACCAGAAGCAGCTCAAAAATTCCTTTTTAATATTTGATTTCACTCTGGCTTGTAAAAATCGATTGTTTTTGATAGGGACATAAGATTCTTGAGTTCCTTTTAGACTGCACTATAAGGTAAAATTGATACTTAGACCGTCCATTCCCATGTACAATTTTGTAATGCATAATTTATGCATGGGTAATGTTAAATATTGGGATCTACAATATGTTTTTATGTGGATAGAAGAAATACAAATAAAGGTGGTGCAATACGCATAATTATTTGTTCAACATAAGAATCCACATGCCTTGGATAAAAGTTTTTTTATTATTATAATGTATGGGTAATGGCATCAAGAAACAAGGAGGTTAAACTTCATGTACCCATGTTATATTGGAAAGGGTGAAACCACATGTGAGCCTATGCTGTATACTAATTGTCAAGAAATATAAATTGCAGACCTTAAGAATGGCGTTACTCTTAAAGGTTTATCATTGTCATAAGTTTTTTTTTTTCTATTGGGGTGGTGTAATAGGAATGCAAATCAATGGATCATGTACATCTAGGGCTTTTACAAGCCGCATTGCATTCATTCCTCTACTTTTGGCGGCAGATCTCATTGCACTATCCTGTTTTATAATAGTGTTTCTTAGTGATGTGACCTTCAAATACAAATGGACAGCTGTTCTAAAGCATATGTTCTTCAAGGGATAAATTATGTGCAACGTAGTTTCTAACACTGTTACCAAAGTTGATAACAATGCTCTTCATACCCTCCGAATAAAGTTCATACTTTAACAATCATTATGAACTTCTCAAAGTTAAAAGCATCTTAGAAGATGTTTAGACGTCCTTTTGCATGTATGATATTGGGTGTCCTCCATGATGGGGAAGAGATGACTCTGTTGGAAAGAACAACAAAACAACTTGAATAAAACATAATGGAATGTGATTTATAGACTCCAAGATTTTGTTTTAGGGAAAACATTCCCATGGTTGTGTGCCATTCCAATGATGAATAATAGAAGATATCTTATGATTACTACAAGTACCTATATTAACCTTAGGACACCCTATTGCTTGACCAGAGAGACTCAGATTATGCTTATTTATGTTCCACTGCATAGTGTTCCAATGCGGCAGCCTTATCTTGTGCCAAGTTGGTCCTATTTTGAAGTGTGCTTTTACAATGAAGGTAGTTCAAGATGGATTTATTTAAGAAATTCTAATTCTTATGCAGAATTACTCAGTACAAATATCACCCTAACATACTTCTACAAGTTATTAGATCAATTGATGTAATATTTTAGAATGATAAATCACAGTATTAATGTTGTAAGAAACATCAATCTAAAACATTTAAGCACTTAACTAGAATTTCTCATTACCAAGAAATCATATTTGCTTGTGTTACTCTCAACCTGCATATCTAGGAGTTACATAGTTTCGTGATTTAGTAGTTAGTTAAGCTTTAATCTACCGATTAAACTATAATGAACCCAATTTCCATGATAAAACATAATCTATAAAGCAAAATATAAGAAACAAATTATTACCTGCTTGTATACTTGACCAACAATGCTTGCACGCAACTTTCTTGAAGTTAACTGGTCAATTGAGCCTTCATTTGTATCTTTGTTGATATATTCTATATATTTGTGTCTATCAGTGATTAAAAGGCTACCATTGACACCTGCAACAGATTCCAAGTTGGAAGCTTTGATACTTGGGATTTTGACGAGAGTTTCCCCTTTTATGTACCTGAACCATGCAGTTCAATTACACATCTTTAAATAGATTGATAATAAAATGTATACTTTCCACTAGAATAACTAACCATCCTTTAATGAAAGGGAAGCAGGAAATATAATATATTAAAAAATAAAAAAGTTCAATGATTAGCATGTGGATGAAGGACAAAATCTTGGCTGCATATTGCAAGTTCAATCTACAAATTCAAAAAAATAAAAATAAGAAAGTTAAAGAAAGGTGTTTTTCAACAAAAAGTAGTGAATCCATCTCCTACATGACGCAAGGTTCTATTCTTAAAACTGGTGGTAGTGGAGATAAGTGAACAGCAACATGACTCACCATGCTCTGAATTTTAGTTAACTGGTCTATATATTTGTTATAAGCAAAAACATAACATATGATTCCCAAAACAGGTAATCAAAAAATTAAAATGAAATAATGCATGTGGATTCATCAAGGTTAAATTGAAACAGTTCAATTTGCATATTCTTCAAGAACATGATAACCATTTGTCCAACTATGGCAAACTAAGACTATTCAATTCATTATGTTCCATGGAGTTTCTGCGACAAAGACAGCAAGAAGTGCCTCCAGGACAGCGGGGGTTTGGCCTTGAAATCCAGGACAGCAGCGGGCCTGCTGGGGGTCAGCTTATATAAATATCTATATATATATATATATAAGCCCCAAATAGGAATTTTTAAGCAGAAATTATAAATATGTAACATAACAAAATGTAAAAGCATGGCGAAATTAGGAATAATGTAAAAGCATAGAAAACAATGAACATCAAATATCCATCAAACATCCATCATTCATGTAACAATAAAATTTGAAAACCATAGGCAATTAGGATTCTCAATTCAATTATAGTTCAAGTTCCAACTACATAAGCAAAATGAAAGTGAAACCAAGGTTCTCAGTGTTTTTGCAAGGGCATGTGAAAAGTGAGCTGCGGTATTGCTTGAATAAAAGACTTAATGAACTTATTGCTTGAATGAAAGACTTGATGAACTATCTCCTTTGATTATGGAAATGCAAATGGCTGTGTGCACTCTATTATTGGTATTTGGAGTAAGGTTGTGTTGGACTTTACATGGATTCAATGTGAAAGCATGTTAAACTGCCTGTAAAAGTTGCTTCTAACAACTATATGTTTTCTGCAACTATGAGGTGATATATATAAAGTATATTAAGTAATCTATGGGATTGTAAACAATGGGCATATCTGAAATTGGTTACTCTACTTGCAAAACAACAAATGAAAGATTTGTTATGAGTCATATTTAGACCTGTTACAGGCTTGGCAATCCTGTTATGGGCATTGTAGACATGTTTTGTGATATTGCAGGCCTGTTAAATGTGTTTGTGCTTCCTTAAAAGGCTTGTTAAATGCATTTTATTCCTTTTCGCATACCTATATATAAATTTATATATTTTGGAAGACCCATACATGCATTTATGACACCTTTAGCAAGATTGTATTAACATTATTACAGTGAATTTCTTCTTGGATCTGATTGAGAGAAGCTGGATAGTCTTCATGTTTCTTTTTATTTATCCCCCAAGGGGTGGACGACGTCCCCAATGCCCATCCATCCTGGGGGCATGTGTGGGGCATCCCGCTTGCATCCCAGGTAACTTCCAAGCATCCCAGGACGGCCCTAATTCCAGGAAGCTCTAGGACGTTTTGGGAATAGTGTCACCCTCAAGTCCCCAAAAATGGGGGCATCTTAGGGACCTTTCAGCCCCATCCCCAGGTTGAAACGTATGTGTTCCATTGACAAATTGGACCTCTTAAATATTCATGCAGAACATAAACAGTTAAAACTGGTCAGAACTTTAAAATAATGAATTGAAATTTGACATGAATAGGAAAATGCAGGCTGCCATGCACACTAAATTATAAAAGGAAAGAATTTCCTATTAGCTTTAACAACTGAAACCCACATTGCTATATTCACATCATCCCAGCTGTCCAGAAACTCCCTGGGAACACCAAGGTTTATCCAAAAACATCCTAGAAACAGAAAACTATGCCATGACAAAGACATTTCCAGGTACACTGCTATTTCTAAGACATTTCTGTATTGATTTTTATTTTAAGTACAAAATTATAAGCTAAAATCAGATGATGGTATATTATAAATAACTGAAACCAATACAAAACAGGTAAAGAGATCCAAAGAAGAATAACAAATATGAACCATTTTGAAAAGAAAAGACTCGAGAATGTGATAGAAACATCTACTAAACAAGCCGTCATCTCAAACAAATAGCCTTCAATAAAAGCCAAAAAGGAGTCAAAGTCTAATAAATACAAAAAACAACATTTAATAAGAAGAAATACAAAATCGATTAGCTTTTGTTTTTTAGTTTTTGAGGATTTCTTAAAGAAGATGGATCTGATGATGGTAAAGAAGACCCTCGTTGTGTTCATAGAATGAGCAAATGATAACAAATAAAGGCTTATTTTTGCCTGGTTCTCACGATAATTTAATGAGAGATAATTTTGTATGTTGCCCATGAAATTAGAGGCAAATATTGATAAAATTGTGCATTAAGCTTATGCTATAAGCAAACGGTACATGCTTAAGTGTTCTCCTCATATTTTATAGATATTAGTTATATGCAAAGTGAAAAAACCATTCCTTTCTAGATATTAATTGTATGCAAATTGAGAAACCCATTCTTAAAAGAAAATTGCAATACATACACCTAATGGTTGAGTCTATAATATAATGATCAGTTCTGTGTTAGTAAATGTAATGCAAATGTAACAACATGACCAGCTGTTAGACGTGTACATGGGCAAAATGCTAGTCATGAGTCAGAACATGATTTATTATGTTTTTTATTTAAAATTGAACAAGAAATAAATAGCATGAGGTAATTTGTTGGATTATTCATGTTTTGATAGGAAGGTACATTTTCATTTTTTGTTGTACTTATAGTTGGGGAGTGGGTATGGCCATTGCCTCTGTTGCCTCTCCGTGGCTATATGTACTCTTGATGACATTGGATCAAAAGCAATTTCTTGAATTCATTTTCATTTTTTGATGTACTTATAGTTGGGGAGTGGGTATGGCCATTGCCTCTGTTGCCTCTTCGTGGCTATATGTACTCTTGATGACATTGGATCAAAAGCAATTTCTTGAATTCACCCTATTGATATTGTTATACTTGGAGAAATGACATTGAATAAAAGCTCATGTCCACAAAAATGAGTTTTGATTTGGTTACAAACTAGTCCATATCCACTACAATTATAAGCTTTGTGATAAAATTTATCATGCCTCCATTTTTTGATAAAACAGTGAGAAAATACTATAATTTAGAAGCTGTGTCCTTAACTGCTCATTCAAGCCATCCCTCTACCTTGGATTTAAGAATACATTATGTAAACATGTCAAATCCTTGCTGTATATAATCATCATCAATTTGGAGAGGAAACTTGTACAGCTGGAGTGAGTATTTTGCAGTCCAAGAGAGGATCATGGGGGATCACTTCATTGGATGCCCTAAACTATTCCAGAAGGCCTCCCATACACCTAGAGGACAGCATCCTCTATTTTAAGCCAAATAACCATAATCATATCGTGCATTAGGGTCCCCTTTAGAACTGCATAGTTATTTCCATAATTTTCTAAATGAGCTTAAGTACAATTCAACTGAACCCTAACAAATAAATCTATAAGGCTATTTAACAGGATCAGTTGGCCAAATGAACAAGCATCTTTTAGTGGCAAGTGTTATAGACAACATTAAAGGTAAGATTACATGCCCCATTACTAAGTCTTGTTTGTACTGGAATTCCAGTTCCATACTTGTTCTAAAATAAGAACACTGATTTCAACAGAATTTATAATTGATCAAAAGAAGCTAGATTTGCAGTATTCAGATCCTCAAATAGTTGTCTTATCTGATTAAAATTGTAACAATGTTTGTGTGTGCATAGTTCTAAAAGTAATGAAAGTAAAATAAAATGCATATGCAATTCTAAAATTTCATAAAGCTTTTCAAGAATAGATCCAAGGGATCTAAATTAACTAGTATAGCAGCCTAGATTTCTATAGGGAGTATAAAAATCTCAAAAACAAAGTGTATATTTAAAATGTTCACTATTATTAACAAAACCTTGCTTCCAAGTTTGAAAATGTAAAATTCAACTGTAACATTAAAAGGACAAATATCAAGAGGAACCAGAAAGAGAACACTTACCTTCCTGCGATACACACATACTTCAGCTTTGATGCATGATTGGCAATGGGGCAATATTTATCGACATAATCTAAAAGTCCTCTTGTCTGATCAACAACTCCCTGTACTCCTTTTGGAGGTGGCCTGTAACCAGATTTATTCAAATGCTTAATTCTCTATTTAAATTAGACCCAAAAAAAGCTATAACAAGCGGAATCTAGAACAAACAGTCATTTACAACTCACTCTCTACAATAAGCACAAACTAAACATACAAAAGCTTAAAAATAGTAGAATTTTTAAAGTAACGTGTATCTGTCACTTCATATGGTAGCCGAAAAGTGAAAGCAAACATCAATTTAGTATGAAATTTGAATACATTATTATGTCAAAAGCGTAACACAAATATGCACAAAAGTCACATATATTTTAAGACTCATTGATAAGGAAAAGTCTTCTTAGGCCTTCACTTAAAACATCTAAGCTTATAAGCAAAAGCTAAGATTTAAAAAGAGAGCCTAGATTACTTTGGCAAGGAGCCTACCAAGCAGAACCAAAGATTATTTGAAAAAAAAAAAAAAAAGATAGCCTAGTAAACCAAAATAAATGGCATAAACTTTGGACTGAAAATGACAAAAACCAAACCATAACAAAGGAAATTTAAAGAGCATGCCATTTATGTGATTCAAATGCCAAAGAAAAACTCTAAAGTGTGGAAATGAAGTAGTAGATTGACCCTAGGAATATAAGGAACATGCAAGAGTGAAAAGGCATTGAAATACTATAAAGCCTTCAAGTGATTCATCTAAGGTATTTGCTATTTGACTGGTAGCCATGCTAAGCTGCCAAAATCATTCATTTTCCAATAAGGGCATTATGATCAGATTTTCTGAATGATGTCTAGCTAAGAAAAGGTTGCACCAGGGGGGCATGCACATGATTGATGGATGTTTGGAAGGTGATTTTCAGCATGATTAACTGTAACGGTTGCTAAATTTTGCATTTGCAGTTGATTCCATGGCCTTAGGTATTGCCCTTCTACCAGACTTGAAGAGGCTTCCGTCCCCAGGAAAAAACCAACATTTATGCTGTTCAAGTTGCAGTTTTAAAATAAAAATACGATTCATAACTGATCAGGTAGATTTAAATCAGTCCAAACTGGTGCCAATGAGAATCAAGGATGACCAATGATCTAAAATGGATCCCAAAAACATTTTCCTCAACTTTCCGCTGGTTTCCAAGGCTCCAAAAAAACAATAGAGATCCCAAAAACAGCATATGAGACCAAGTCAGCCAATGATGGGGCAAGAAGAGGATGCTGAACAAGATCTGTTAAACCTTGCACTGTATCTAGGTGGAGCAGATGCAGTTAAATTGCAAGATTCAATTACAAGGCAAGCAGGCAATGTGAGGAATAATGCCCATCGGACACATTATACTTGCATCAGATATAAGTGTAGGGAGTATGTGATATCCTTTGTGAGGAGACAATTCCAATTTATAAAATTTATTTGAGTTTACCTTCATTGGAGAGATAATGTTAATTTTCAATAGTTTTGTATTAGTTGTTAGTGAAATGATGGGTATCTTATCTTGTCATATTCCTAGTTTGAGTACAGTTGTGTGACTATGAATGAGCTTGTTTATGACTTAGTTGGAGTTTCACTTAGAACTTTTGTCCACTTATACATGTACCTTTTATTACGATAAATGAATTAATTTTTTCCTCTCCGTTACTTGTGTATTTGTGCATTCTCCATTCCCTTCATGTGTTATTAAAGCCAAAATTGTGCCATGTAAAGTTTGAGAGAAAGCATACACCATTTCTGAGCATATGAAGCTCATATGTTCATTGGTGACCATCTCCAGGCTATTGTAAATTGTAACTGTAACATCGCCAGAGTTGAAGAGGCATACAATTTGCAAGTATGGAGCAACACTTATTATAATTAGACAACATGGCCAAAGCACACTGTGCTGCATTGAGCATAAGAACGACAAACATATGAGCTAAGGAAATGATTATCACAAATTTTGCCACGTCTCGCACATAAGAAGCTGCATGTGCAATCCCTTTGTCTTCAACATCGACCTTGTGGTGTATTAAGTAGTTCAAACAAGAATGACCACTATAGAGAAAGTAAGAAAACACAGGGCCCAACATGTGGGTCCAGTGGAAAACATCTAATTGGTAGTAATCAAACTCTAAAAGAAATGTTGAGAAGTGGAAAACATCTAATTGGTAGTAATCAAACTCTAAAAGAAATGTTGAGAACATTGGAGACCATGGCATTTATGAAATTGAATGATTTGTTTCAAGGCATAAGTCACCTTACAAGTTGTCAAAGTGCATCCAAAAGAGACTGGAAGATCGTTACGACAACCACAAATATCTGCAACTAGAATAGCTCGTGGCATGATGACAACTCAAAACATGGGAGGACTGCTCACAATGGCAGTTGGAACATAGGGTGCTTGAAGGGAAGGATAGAGTGTGTCACGATGAACGCATAGAGCCAGATCTATGAAGATCCACAATGGTCCAAACGAATTTGACACTAAGGGAAATAGCACAGCCAATGACACAAAGGAACATACAATATGAGAGATGAAAACGAAATAATCTCCATGGCTAGAACGTGTGCCCCATACATGTCAAGTTTACAAGGACTCGTATTCTCTAGGGATAGTAATGAGTAAGTCATGATTGTGCAACACACAAATATAGGTAGTGGACCTAGTGCATAGGTCACAATGAGACATGGACATGATTAGGCTTTAAAAATTTCCAAAGTTGCCAAGTTAGAGCTAAGTCATACCTTCAAACCCCAAATGCCAACAATGCATGTTATAAATGTTGCAGCAATATGCCTTCCTTAATATTTCATAGAAGAAAATCTAAATAAAATTGGTGGAAAGACTTGGGAATGCCAATGTTTAGGTAGTGTAGAGTGAAATGACCTATGAGGAACTGATCTGCGAGGAAGCCTATAGAGGATAGACACAAGTCACAACAATTCATCTCTACAACCAATGTGTCAGATGATATAAAAGAGAACATGCATGACTTGTTCACCAACACCATGATCTGATTTATCTAGATCATGAAATAAATGCGTAAGAAGTTTTCAAATTGGAGCAGTAATATAACACAGAGCATGCACCAACATTATGAGATCTGTAGTGCCGACAAAGAATGTTTGGAACTGAAGCAATTGCAAGTGAAGGTTCCCAATGGTGAGCAAGACGGGAGTCCAACATCGGTGCAAATGCAAGATGTCGTGTCCAATAGTGTGCGAGACAAGAGTCCGGCACTAGGGGAATTGCAAATTGGTATGCTCAATGGTGAGCAACTGTAGGATGGCAACACTTCATAGTGCATGGAACGAGACTCTGGCACAAGTGCAATTGCAATGTGGTGTGCCTAATGATGTGTGTGAAAGAGAGATACGTGAACAAACATTGCTAAGGTTAAGTCAACCTATCACGACAAAGGCCAATTTGGGCATATCGATTGTTTCATGGAGGATCAACACAAGATCCAATCAGGCATTGGGAAATTTGTCACATGATGATGTCACATGATGAGAAGAGCGATTGGGCAAAATAATAATGCAGACTAGAGGAAGTTATTCCCTACGACATTTCGTGGATTCATGGTGGACTGGTACATGAGACTGCCAAAGGGTGAGTACAAGACATGGGAAGAATTGCATGATGGATTTATGAAGGAATTTTGGTTGTTCCACAATGACAATGCGGTCATTGCTGAAATTTATAGAATGAAACAAGGTGAGAACAAGTTTGTTCATACAATCGGAGGTTGAGTGGGTTGTTTACCCATTTGGAGAAAGACCCATCAGATGCATGGAAGAGAAGGTGGTTCATAGAGGGACTTCTTCCTATGTACGGAAAGAAGATTAAGGTGGTTTCTCCGACATCATACCAAGGGGCCTTGGAGCGAACCTTGACTTTGGAAAGTGATGCAAAGACATCGCTAAAGTGTTGGTGTCATGTTAATACAAACAAGAGTGACCCTGAGGATGAAAGTGACTCTGATGTGGAGAGTGAATTTGACAATGAGAGTGATGATTTTGGGTATGAGAGTAGTTCATCATTCAAGTGTTGGGGTCGAGATGTTAGGGAAGGAAGTGACTCTGAAGAGAAGAACGATGACTCCAAGGATGAGTGTGACTCGAAGAGCACAAGATCATCCCTACAAGAATATGCAACACAAAGAGAGATTGTACCAAAGGGGGATGCCACTGGCAATGTAGTCTGTGACAACCATCGAAGAACTAGAAGACGTGGAATTAAATATCTCATAGATGACAAGTTACAAACAAAGAAGGCAATAGTGGTTACTAACAAAAGTGATGGCAAAGAATGTAGTTTTGTGACACATGTTGAAGACCCTCCCCATGATGCCGGTAAGGAGCATGTTTAATAAATTGAAACAAGGATCTGTAACTAGTTTTGTGTCCCTAGTCACACATGTTGTTGACAGCTAAGATTGTCCTTGTTTGCAAATTTGGTGATTGATAGTGTGTGTGTCCCTATCCACATTTGATGTGAAATCATGGATAGTTGTGTTTCTCCCTATCCCTGGTTGCAATTTTAGTGAGGTGAACAATTAAGTGTGTCCCTGTTCATGTCAATGTCAATCATGAACACCAGTGTGTGTCCTAGTCCATGAACTTTTGAGAGCTTGATTAACTATTATGTGTGTCCTAGTTCATCATCAGTTAGTTGTTTGGATTGTTATGTCTACTCTTATATTGATGTTGAGGGAATGTTACGAATTAGGTAAACAATTATAGAAGGTTATTTCTAACGGCGCATTCCCTCTCTTGTATATAATTTATCATCAAGATTGGCAAGACACAACTTACCATCAGCTTGGCCAAAGAGTCTAAACGCACAAAGGTAGATTATTAGAGTAGATATATATTTATAGACACACACACGAAGCTTGTTGGCTTGGTCATCACCTAAAAGTCACCTTATAAATAGTTTTAAAATTTTTTAAGGTAAAAAAACTTTATTAACTCGTTATAAATCTATTACAATCTGATTTGCTTAAATCAGAATTATTTGAAATCATAGTTGAGAAAATCTGCAAAAAATCTGCAGAATCCCGATTTTTTAAAATGCCGATGCAATCGGCAAACTCTTGGCAATGCAAAGATTTTTTGAAAAAATCAATATCGCCAATTTTTTGCCTATTTTTTCAAAAAATCTGTAAAAAAAATCCTTTTTTTTTTTTTTTTTAGGCTGTGGCCGATTTAGGGTTTTTTATGCAAGCCCATTTTTCAGCTATTAATGTTTAAACTTCGAAGTTTAAATTTTAAACCCTAAACCCGAAACCCTCTTTTTAAGTAAATATTACTGCCTGATAACTATGTCTGTAAGCCCAATTTTCAGATGTTAATGTTTGAAACTTTGAACTTCGAAGTTTAAACCCTAAACCCTAGGGTTTTGGGTTTAGGGTTTTGTTTTTTTTTCCTCCTCTTTTTAAGTAAATATTGCTGCCTGGTAACTATGTATGCAAGCCCATTTTTCAGCTGTTAATGTTTGAATTTGAAACTTTGAACTTTGAACTTGAAGTTTAAACCCTAAACCCTAGTCTAGGCCCTAGGGTTTTGGGTTTTCTTTTCCTCCTCTTGTTAAGTAAATATTGCTGCCTGATAACTATGTATGCAAGCCCATTTTTCGGCTGTCAATATTTCAATTTTAAACCCTAAACCCTAGCCTTTTGGTTTAAGGTTTAGGTTTAGTTTTTTTTTCCTTTTTTTTCAAGTGATTGTAACTTTGTTGTTACTTGTTTCCATGTGCAGGCATATAAAAAATGAAACCTTTTTTTCCTTCTTGTTACTTGTAACTTTGTACCTTTTCATATTATAAGCAATACAAGATGTGTTTTGCCACTTTCATGTGTCTTGACATGAAATATTTTATTTGCATAATGTTAATTCATTGTAATATGCATGAATAAAACTTTTTTTCAATGAAAATTTTAGTTTTCTTCGGTTTTTTTTATTTTTGCTGATTCTTTCCACGATTTTTTGCTGATTCCCGAATTTTGCCAATTTTTAAAAATGCCGATTCTTTGCCGATTCCGATTTTCTTAACTATGTTTGAAATAATACACAAAAGAAAAAAATTTCAATAGCCAACATGTTCCCAAAGGAGAACATCTTTAAAACATCAAATAGAATTTGATTTAAGAATGGTTTAAATAAATGTATTTACAAAATTGAGAATACACCAAAATTCTTCCTCTAGATTTAAAAGTTTTGCCACTTATCAAGTATGTCAACTAAAAGGACTTTCTATTTCATTTTTCTTTGTAACAGTTGAACCTCCTTTGAAGGTAGTTTATTTTTATAAAAGGACTTTCTATTTCATTTTTATTTGTAACAGTTGAACCTCCTTTGAAGGTAGTTTATTTTTATCTAATATTTGTTACTATGATCACACTATGTATCCCTTCAAATAGAAAAATTTCAACTGTTATAATCATCAGAGTATTTGTCCTTTGGAATAACAAAATTTGGTCTATCAGAATCAACATTTAGTCCCTGGTTCAAGGGGTTTGGGGCAAGTGGTAGAGAACAAGAAGTTTCACACCATAGCTGAGGTTTCAATCCCATGGGTAAAACCTTAACATTTTGGCCCAAGGGGTTTGAAGCAAGCAATGGAGAGCGAGAAGTTTCACATCAAAAACCAAGGTTCCAATTCCATGCGCAAACCTTAATATTTTAATCAAATAACATGAGCTCAAGTGGTGAAAAAAGCAGATTTTGGATGCCAAGACCCAAGTCCAAATCCTGCCAGCCGATATATACATATTTCTCAAAAACACCACAATATGTGGTTTCTTGAAATACTGTAGTAATGTGGTCATGACGCGATCCAGGTGGGAACCCATTTCAATCCCACATAACCCATTAAAGAAATGGATATAACAAAAAAAGCAACCAAAATAAGAAAGAAAACCTAAGAATCATATTTTAAGATTAATTTTCTACTTAGTTTTAAGAATTTGAATGCACAAGGGCAAAGCAGAAACCAATGCAGATAGGCATTAAAGGCTCTTAACAAGCATATGCTTCAATACATTGGAATCAAAAGGCATATTTGAATACATTTAACAACCGCTACTCTGCATTGTGTCCTTTTCAAAATGTCTGTTAGAATTTTGCTTTCAAATGTATGTTGTATGCATTTGAGAAGTGCAGAGTCTATATACCGATGAGGGGTTCCAAGTGTCAAAAGAACAGAAATTTCATCCACTCCAAACTCTTCCAAGTATACACGTGCAATCCAACCTCCAATCGAATGACCAATTAAGGATATTTTCCCACCTAGCGCATTACAATATATCACTATTATCAATAAAGAAAATAAAAGTGAATGATGTCAGGCTATAACTTGTTCATATTTTCTTAATGACAAAAAAGTAACTTACAGCATGGATAGTATTAACAAGGAAGTAGTTCTATAAGTTGCCTATGGAGTCATCACCGTATGATTGTAGCAAATATAATTTCATAACCATGTATTGAATACTAAAACATGTGTCTTATTAAGTGAACTACCGTTGCAGCATTGAGGACTTTACCACAAAGGGATGTCATAATTGCATATTTAACTACTGAAGTGAAGCTTTAAACCAAAGACACAACAAATAACCCAAATTGGATGGAAAAAGAGTGACAGCATCATTATTGCATTTCAAATGAAATTTGTGATTTTTTTAGCGTATTCATGAATACTTGCTCTGTCTCAGACAACTTAGCAATTAATGCAACACTGATTAAAGTGACCATAGAAACTTATGCCTTTATACAGTCCTTGTTTTGCACTTGCATGTGTTTCTGTGAGTTGATCTTTCCGTTGTATTACTACTGTCTTATATTGTTTGTTTGGGAACACTCTCTTTCTATAAGACAAAGGCAAACTGCTGCTGACATCAGCACAGCTGCTGGTAGTATAGACAAGTTCAGCAGACTATTGACTACCTATCTAGCTGATGTTCATCAAAAACTTAATTTTATTCAGCAAGAACAGTCTTTTGATTGCCTGTTCGCTAGGACAAAGTATAAATTTGACCTATTCCAACATATAAATTTATCTTTGGCCCTTTATTTGACTCTTATTCTTGATTTCATTGGGAACTCTATGTTGTTTGACTACTGGACTTGCTTTTACCATGCACAGAATGCTAGCTTGCTTCTCGTGTAGACTGCTTTATTGATGTCAATAGTTATAGTCAACAGTCATAAATTTTGATGTACTTTTCTATCAAAATAAGTACTTCATCTGCATGGTGGGAAAATTTTGGGGTATAACTCAATATGATTGTCGATTGTGGATATCTTAGTGTTTCCTAGCAGGCTTTTCTGCAATTATCAAATGACAATGATGATGATGATGTTTATTCTACCCAAACACTGACAAGGTCTATCAAACATTAGAAATCAAACCAAACAACACAATGTTTTCTTTAAAATATCATTTGTATAGGTGAACACACTGAAGACAACAGTACCGAGATTGGTTTGATTTTTACAACCTAAAATGTCTCAAAAAGTGTCGCATTTAATAAATTATGGAGAACGGGCAAGTTAAAAGAAAATAGTATTCATCTTCAATTTTTTTCATCTCAAAGCCTTTTCAGGTTAGACCAATGACCTCTTTCGCTATGTGTCAGTCTTGATTTTATCAGAATTCATTTTCTTTATTCATGCTAAATATGTTGGAAAAGTAATTATGATCCTCTACTTGGTGGTTGATGATATCTTCATAGAACTTCAGCTTCCAATTCTTACTGATTTCATGGTCATTCCAGATCTTTTCCCTAAATTATATAGGGATATAAGAGCTAAGAGTGTTTTCACTGTTAACTTGATCATTTTCTTTTACATTCCAATGGGCAGGCCAAGATTAAATGGTTGTTACTCATGTCAAAAGCAATAACAAATAGTCTTATCTTTTCTCAAATTGAACAGTTTATAATTATTCCAACAAAGAAAAGTTAACACTGCAGATTCGTTTGGAGAAGTTATGGCTAAAACTTATAGTTCTTGAGTATCTTCCTCCTAACATATTAAATTCCTTTTTTTGCTCCTTGGATCTTTAGCTTCACGCTTCTCTTAGAACACAATTTTACAAAATCACAATTTCAGTTGTGTTTTTTTAATAGAAACTTTATTTTTATTTTTTTAATCAGTTATATGGGATTGAAATGGACCCCACTCGTATTACATCATGAACACATGGTTGTATTACAACAAGCTTGGTAATCATGGATCTATCACTTGGCAAGATTCGAACCCTGGTCTCCTCCTTGAAAGTTGAGGAATCTAACCAGTTGAGCTATTGACATTTGATAAAAACTTTACATTCAATTACTACTACTAATAATACTTTGGAATTATCTAATAATTTTCCCTCTATATGAATTATAGAGGGAGAGAAAGCAAAAGGAAGTGCATCACGTGCACTAGTTATCACTACTTAATATACAAAGATGCTTAAGAATACATTAAAGGGGGAAAGGGAAACTTTTTGTGAATTTGGTTGAGACATAAGAGCCAGATAATCATAATATTGGCAATAAGCCAAAGCTATTGTTTTGAATTAAACAAAAATAGCATCATTTGCTTAGAAAAATCATTATTTCATTTTATATTTAGTAATAATTATAATATGTAGCTGTTAAATATCTAAAACCCTTATTTGGAATTCAACAAGGGCAAAACTGAATGTAAAGTCCTGTTTATCAAGACAGGAACTATGGGAGAAGTCAACTCCCAAAGAACTCAAGTTCTATAGATTTTAATTAACATTCCTTATGAAGAGACAATTAGGGAAGTAAAATAAGTTGTATGCAAATTGAATTGTTTATATAATCATGAATACATCCGGGAAGTTTCTTATGTTAGAATTCTGGGACTAACCATGCAGCTAATTAGAAGGAAGCAATACAAGTCCTTTCCTGGTAGAGGAACAACCATGCGATTTGTATAAAGGATCCCTCTCATGCAGACATCTTTTTTACATACTTAGTGGTCCTCTGGTCTTTCCATATGATTTAGTAATGAAATCAGAGTTTACATTGACCGTTTATCCTTCTAATGTATTATTTTCCAATGCAAAAGCTACCAAATGTTAATTTTTCATTTGAAAGTTGAAACCATGCGAATAATATATAGTATTCAGCTTCTCCTTTGCAGAAAGAACTCTTCTGCCAGTCCTTATTTTTCACTTCTCTAACTTTGATAAATCATGCCACTAAAGTTAATGATTGCAAATAACAAGTGTGGATAATATGCAGATTTACCGTTAGCTACAAGATTGGCTTCATAAACCGCTTCTTGAGTTTTTTTGAGGTACCTGTAAACCAAAAAAAACATAGCAAGCAATATCAACTACCTAACATTACAATGTATTATCGTGAAAGCTGAATATTTTATTCTTCTAAATGCACAATCAATGATGAGAACCACTAGAGTAAACCATAAAAGTCAGATTTAAATGTCGTTCATACCAGTCAAGGACTGGTCTAGGGCGAAGTGTTCCCTTCCAGAAATTCCCATCTAGTAGACCAGCTGCATATCGCAGCCAGTCAAGTCTACTAATTTTAGCAACAAAAGTTCGTATGCCTTTCGCTTCCAAGGAAGATGCTAATTGCTGGTAATCCCTTGAACCCTTACCCAAGCCCTGTCAAACATTAAGCAGACATTTCCAAGGAGGACTCCGTTAATTTTCATCGCACAGATATTTTGAAAATCACCATGATAACCATTAGTCTTATTACCTGTGTACTCCATCACAGACACAGACAAAAGGGCTAATAATAAAGAAAAATGAGAAAACCATATAGCCAGCTAAAAGTGTAGTTGATTTATGGATTAGTTAAAGAAGAAAAAGCAAAACCTTACTTAATTAAAATGTTACTCAAGATGTTATAGCTTTCAAGATTGCACCATTATTTTAAAACCTGTGATGAATATTCAAAAGCTATTCAATTTCAAGTTTGTTTGTCTCCAGCAATATATACATATAGATATATGCATGGATACATCTGCTATCCAGACGCTATATATTAGAGAATCTGTGGTGCTAAAGAAAATTGTAAGGGAATATTTATGTTGAAGATCAACTTCCTACTTACAACACAAGCAGAAAATTTTAACAATCATTTGAAAACTAAGAGCATGTTTGAAATTTATTGCAGTCTATGTTGTCTTACCAGTTATAGCTTACTGATGAAAATATATCACTAGCAAGTTTAACGAACAGAAAGAATCCCATTGAAATATTATAAAAGCAGCTTTAGCCTCAACAAAACGTCTAAATTTAGCGGTTCTTGAAAACAGTTAATGATACATGTGGAATGAAATGTTTTCAGGGCATTTCAAGATTAGAAGCCAAAGAACATTTGCATATTTGGAAGCAAAAGTACATATTGCTATGGATAAAGAGCATAGAAGTTTAGAAACATATTTCTGACCTCAAGATTGAACAAAATTTTAACATTTAAATTGACACAACAAAATATAAAATTTTTATCCAATTCTATAGCTGAAGCTAGTTATGTATTACAGACACTTTTCTCTAATCTTCCTCATTTGAAGAAGTCCAAATAGCCTTGTGTCATTTCAAACAGACATGAAATCTTATTCTAAATAACTTTTGACATACAACATAGTATAAATTTGAGGCAGTGTTTGACATTGTGTTTTAGAAAATAACATTCAATTAAGAAAACCAATAATAGTTATACAGACCAACAAAACTATAACTTGTTTATGGTGAAAAGATTACTAGTACATAATCTATGTTCAATCACTATATCCAGTTCTTGGAAAAATCCCATAAGAGGATAGTAATCTCCCTCACAATCTAGATATAAAACAAAACGATGAACACATTCATCATTAGGTTGTTCATGGATAAGTATTGCCAGTGTCAATTCAGGGACACTACAAAACATGTATTTTACACAAGCTAATGGAGTGGACATAAGAAGCTATCATATGTAGATCATGATTTTTGCAATTTAACTTTATTGTGCAAATCTTCAATATCGCCACCCAATCTTATAGTTATTCATGATTTCGCAAATTCGTCTCAAATCATAGAGTGATTTTATAGAATGGGAAATAATGTGGTTTGTGATTCCATAGAGTGATTTTCATTTTGGAAATTCAAGAGTTTATTTGTGAGTTTTTAAGGATAATTTTTCAACACTCCAAAAAAGGCAGCAATAAGGTGGCCAATTTGTTTGCAAAAGAAGCCTCCTTTCGGAATAACATGAAAATGCTTCAAAGAAGAGTACATTTGTCTTCAGAACTCCAAGGAGCTCAACAAAACTATTCAAAAACAATTGTGTACAAATGAGGAATAGATTAAAGTCAGGAGAGGAAGGGTCCACCTTCAATTACACATATCCATATACAATTCCTAGGAATAAGTCTTATTCCCTTGGTAATTTCAAGTCTTACATATTTCAAACCCCACACAAAAATATGCTGATGTCTTTTTTGAAAGCCACACAAGGGATGTGTGTCAGGATGGAGAAGACAGTTACAATTACGATATATGCTGGATTATACCCGACAATCCTCCAATACTGTCATGATTGAATTGGAAAGGGAGGCTTCTGCCTGGATTTGAAAATTTGCCAACTTCTCTCAGCCCTTACTGCTTTCAAAATTATGTATCCCTGTCACATTAAGGAGTATTTAAATCCATCCATTGATGGGGAAAAAGTTGGTCTCTGGATGGGACAGGCGGTTAAAAAAGAAAAAAGCTGAGAGCTTGCAACCACCCTTTCAACTGTGATACTATCCTTTTTATATATTATTTATGGTTAATAGTTTCTATCTGAATAGGATAGTTTGTCTGAAACTTTGTTCTGTATAGGAGTTTCTCTAGAACATGATTATGTTTCAAGGGTCTGTGTGCAGTCTTTTGGTAATACTACAGTTGTTTTTGTCTTCATGCAATGGCCATCTTAACTTCTGTGTTTGAGTTTGCAAATCCTTCAACTGGTCGTCACGTCGCGTATTAGAGCTAGAGGGGAAGAGGAGAGTCCTCAATCTACTAGCCCCTTCTCAGGACAAAAGGTCATGGACAAATGAGTGGAATATAAGACATAAACTTTGAGGAAGGATTTGAAGAATGTAACGGGAGCTTGCAAGGACCATCCAAGTGAGATGTCAGTGTAAAAGAATATACGTTGAGACATACAGGACAACCGCCAATGCAGGAGGGGGAGGAATTCAGTCCAATTAATTCATGCAGTGGCTAAAGACCTCACTTGGCTGTCTACGCATGGTTATGCTTAAAGTGGACCAAAAAGGGAAAGAAATTTTGGTAGAAGCCAGACGGCAAAAATCCCTCAATCTTAATGTTCCTAAGAAATTTGATACCTCACAATTTGGACATTTGATCAGATGATTGAGGAAGAATCTATGCTTGTAGGAGGTGCTAATATGCTAGGCAGTAAGAACAGTTACTCTTTTACTAAGGATAATCCTTCTAGAGCTGAAAGCGTGGAATGAATGAAACATAATTCATTGCAAATAAAATTAATAATGTTAACTCCTGAGTCGATAGGGTGGTTGAAGCTCATGAAGAGTCGATGGGGAAGTCCAAATTACAAATATCTTAAAACTATTGAAAGCCATGGCTGATAAAAACCACAGCCCCAAGTAGGTAGAGCTCTTCAATATGGCAGTGGACCAGACAAAGGCTTCACGGATAAGAGATACCCTCACAACAGACCTATGATGGGGACAAAGATAAATTTATTTAAGTCCATGGATGGCCAAAGTAGGCCAATGGACATTGTCTGTTTAGTTTCTTTTGCATCTGTTTAGGATGCACGGACATTGTCTGTTTAGTTTCTTTTGCATCTGTTTTTATCTTCTGCAAAGACTTGGGAATCATTGTAAAGGTTCTTTTTCTTTGCATGTTATTCCATGCATTATTAAAGAGATATTTGTAGTTAGTTCCAGATTCACTCCCCTTATGCAACTTCTTCTTGAAAGCTTGAAGAGGGAATGCTTACAGAGAAGCTGCATGAAGTCCACTGATGAAGCTGCTTGTTTCATTGCAGATATTTTCAGTAGTTATGGTTGGTAGGAGCTTGAATTGGTTATTCGGATAGTTTTATGGGAACTTAGGTTTTTTTATTGCTTGTTATTTAGGGATTGTGCTCAGTTGAAACTCAATTATACACTCTGAAACAATTCACTCTATGATTAACATAGGGGACCTTTAAAGCTCATTTGGTTATTTGAAATTTAGTTTTGGCTGTTATTAGTCTATTAAAGATTGGTAGACTTAAACTGGATTATACTATGTTGCTGCTTTGAATCAATATTTTTGCGTTTAAAGTACAAAGCATATGCAATTGCAAAATAAAGGTTTTCAATGCAAAAACACAATTCAATATGTGCATACTACACAACACATACAACTTCTAAAGATACAAGAGAAGGCAATTCAGGATAAGATGGTTAAATGATATTGAGTGGGTAAAAATAAACAAACAATGCATAAATGAGGTTTTTGCATACAATCTAGACTATGATGACTTGTGGAACTTGTACAAGCTTTGATGTATGCAAACAGATCAAATTAATCTTAGTTTATTTGAACATCAACCATGGAGAGCAAAACATTTCCTTTGTCAAGGTTACAATGGAATTGTTTGTCCATCACATAAAACTATCACAGGAAACTGCCAGAAATTCCTAACCACTCCCAACTGGTCAAAAACTGTTTAAATCTCCGAAAGCTGAAATATGCTTGACATAGAATGCAGTTCTCCAAACAATTTCCAACAAATGATGGAGATGCTAGCAGGTATGTTAACTCAGAAAGCACCAGTATCTAATGCTAGAAAATAGTTCAAATGAAGATTTTTGGATTATAGGAATAACTCCAAAAGTTTCTTATAAGAGGGATGTCTAAGACTCTACACGTTAGAATCCACAGCTTGCTGAAATCATATGATGGATGGTATCCAGCAGTCAAGTGCCATGGGAGTCATCATGTTCAAAGTATCAAAAGCCATTCAACCACAAGATACATTTCACATGCCATTAAAGGGAAGTCATTAACAAGACTAAGACTGCAGCCATACAAAGCCTATACAACTAGAAAAAATGGAGTTCTCAACATATAACATGGGCATGGTATGCCAAACAAAGCCATTACTAAAGGTCAATGACCTTTCCAGAGTTAAATGTATAAGAAAGGGAAGCTAGTAGTTGGGCACCCTAAATTGATGCATTTGTTAGGGAAGATAGTGCCCCGCTTCAGCTCACAAAAATATAAGTATCATATCAACTATGCTGCAATGATGTAAATCTAATTTTGTCTACATATCAACTACGTTGCCATAAGAGTAACCTTGAGGGACAACAAATCAGAGCTAGGCCATAGCAGTTATGAAGTTTTTGGTAGTTGATTTTAAAGGGTCACGGCAAAAGCAGGAAAAACTTCTGAGTTTGAAATGCGGCAGTGGCATGGTTCAAGAGACTCACATTGTAGCTGGTTTTGGAGAAGTTTTGTGGATGGAAAGGCACATTTTTTCTTTTATTAGGGTTAATATTTCAAAATTAAAAATTGCGGGCAGAGTTCAGTCTGCCGGCACAGTTGTGCGGTGACTGTTGTGTGCATTAGTGCTGCAAATGTTGTGCTCTGTCTCAGGTAAAAAGGGAACTCCAGCACAAAGGTTTCAAGCCATCTGCAAATGAGGTTGACTATTGGTCACGATCTTTCCCCGACGAGGTACTGGGACAACAAGTAAGGGTTCCACCATTCTTCTTTGTATTTGAAGGAAAAAATATGGAAATATTTTATAATTAAATTAATATTAAAAAATAAAATAAAATAATTGTGGTGTTGGAGTTCTCGCCCTTTCGGAGGTTTTGCTTGCAGTTACTTATACAAGGCCTTTGTTTTGGTTTTGGGAGAAATCGAGTATTTTTTCACAATGGAAGAGAAAAAATAAAAAAAATGTGGTGTGGGAGTTCTCGCCCTTTCAGAGGTTTTGCTTGCAATTACTTAGACAAGGCCTTTGTTTTGGTTTTGTGAGAAATCGAGTATTTTTTCACAATGGAAGAGATCTGTGAGTTTGTTTCCTAGAGGGTACAGTTTGGTTAAGATAGTTTTTTGTGTATCAAATCAAACCCTAGACCACTTTTGTCTGTCATTGTTTTTGTGCATTTGGTGGGTTTTGCCATGGTGGGAAAGGTTGTTGCTTCTATTTTCGTCCCTTCTTCACTTTCCTTTCTTGGCTCCTCTTCGTCTTTAGTGTTGGATCAGGTGGGCATCGACCTTCTCAAGAGTAAATTGCCTCCAAAAGTAAACTCTAGTTCTAGTCTCCTGCATCTTATTTCTTCTTTAAAACCTAAAGCCTTTGTTCCTAGGCTGGACTCTACACCAATGGCTGAAGTGCACCTAGAAAATGTTCTTCATCCTGTTGCTACCCTGTCTGAACATGCCTTGGTTGGAAGGATCATTGGACTTTGGCCAAGTACGACTACTTTGGAAAAGTGGATATCTTCAACCTAGGTGTCTAAGATCTCCAGTTATGAACTCTTGCTCTGTGGGAGAGGATACTTCATGGTTAACCTGGAATCCAAAGAAGAATGGGACACTCTCTTTCAACAAGGGCCATGGTTTCTAGGCTGAAGTGCCTTATTTTTGAACTTTTGGACAACCCACTTTGATAGTTCCTATTTGGGTAAGATTGCCCTTTCTCCCTCTCCTTTAGAATAAACCCTCTCTAGAGCTCAATGGAAATAAGATTGGCAAGTTTATCGGATGGATTCCTCCCAAAAATCCGAATGCTTCTTGTGCTCATATTTGTGTTCAAGTTAATCTAAAAAATGGTTTACCTGAAGCTATTGGGATTAAGGTTCTAGATTGGATCCACACACAAGTTTTAGATTATGAGCATTTACCTTTCAAATGTCTATCTTGCCATGAGTATGGCCACTTTGCCAGAGATTGCCCAGTTAGCCAGAAACCACAAAATAAGAAGGATCAAGCTGACAATGAAGGCTTTCAACAAGCACAAACCAAGAAGAGGAATAGAAGGTCTAGAAGCCAAAAGCCTAGACCTACTAACTCCAACCACTTGAGAATTCCAACAGGTATGATGCTCTAAACTCAAATCAGGAAAAAGATCTCTAGGATGAATCTAAAAGGAAACCATGAGCAAGCCTCTCTTGATGCAATGTTGGTAGATCAGACTCTCCAAGGAAGTAGCCAAAGAAAGTCAAATTGAGCTAAGGGATGACATCATACTCCTTGGCTTCTTCCTTGAGCCTATTATAACACGATCTTCTTCTAAGCCAAGCAGAAAATCTAACCAAGAAATAAGAACTAGAGAAGCAAAGAAAAATGTTGCAACTAAGACTCAAGCTACACTGGAGGGTCTCTCCAAAGGGAAAAACCCACCAAAAAATGATAATGCTCTCATGGAATTGTAGAGGCTAGGTGGGGCCCTTAAGAAAAACTACCTTGGCTTCTGCCCTGAGTCTATTATAACATGATCTTCTTCTAAGCCGGTCAGAAAATCTAACCCAGAAATAAGAACTAAAGAAGCAAAGAAAAATGTTGCAGCTAAGACTCAAGCTACATTGGAGGGTCTCTCCAAAGAGATGAAACCCACCAAAAAATGATAATTCTCTCATGGAATTGCAAAGGCCTGGGTAGGGCCCTTGAGAAAACCTACCTCAAGAGTCTGATAAAGGACCTTTTCCCTTCTTTAATAGGAATTCAAGAAACAATGTTAAAAAAGGTGCCTCTAAAGCATGGAGATCTATTTGCAAGAGCTCTAAAATTAATGTTATTTATTCCGAAGGAGCCTCTGGTGGCCTTCTTATAGCCTGGGATAAAAACATTTTATCCAAAACAGGTGGTAAGAAAAGCGAACACTAGCTTTCTCTTATTTTTTATGCTAGCGGTTTCTCTTTCAACTATTTGTATATGTATGCTCCTAACTCCCCAATTGCCAAGAAGCAATGTTGGCTTTCAATTCTTTCCTACATTGAAGAAAGTAAGCCAAGCAATTTGATCATAGATGGAGATTTTAATTTGGTGCCATTCCCCTCCGCAAAAAAGGTGGCTCTAGTATTAGAGATCCTTGCAAGGAGTATGTGGAAGATATTATTTCTCTTGCTGGTCTTCAAGACATCAAGCCTTCTAAAGGCCTCTATACTTGGACTAATTGAAGGGCAAGAAATCATTTCATTGCTGAAAGAATTGATAGATTCTTGGTCCAAGAAGATATTCTCACATGTTTTCCTTCAATAACCAACAACATCATCCAAAGCATAGTCTCTGATCATAAGCTTATCCTTTTGGATAGTGGTAACAACAAAAATTCAGGTCCCGTTCCACTCAAATATAACCCAGA
This sequence comes from Wollemia nobilis, assembly GCA_028583015.1. Taxonomy (NCBI): domain Eukaryota; kingdom Viridiplantae; phylum Streptophyta; class Pinopsida; order Araucariales; family Araucariaceae; genus Wollemia; species Wollemia nobilis. The sequence continues at coordinate 15,745,058 of JAQPPZ010002969.1, read as the reverse complement.
TTGGATTAACTTGAATGGATTCAAAGGAAGTTAAGCATAATTGGAAAGTTTGGTGCCCCTCCCATAATGCTCAAAACAGATAGAAGATCAAAATTCCTAGTCTAAAAGCTGATCTTAGATGTTGGATTAAATTGCATCATAATGCTGACAAATCTAAACAACTCCTTCTTAAGCTGGGAGAAATAGAAGAACTTTTAGAGCTAGCACCTCCCAATGAAACACTAAAATCTAAGAGAGATTTCATTCTCTCCCAGCTTCATGTGAAAGCGAGGCAAGAAGAACAATTTTGGAGACTCAAATCCCGCATAACTTGGCTACGGGAAGGAGACACCAACACCAGGTTCTTTCATCTTAAGGCTCATCAAAGATATCAAAGGAAAATGATTCATGAAATCCAGTTGGAAAATGGTGACACGGTCTCAAATTTTTCAAAGATCAAAAAACTTTCGTGTAGCTACTATGAATCCCTTTATCAAAAATCATATGGAAATCATGTTGCTCAGGCTGTTGCTGCAAAACATTCCTAAGGTAATAACTAAGGAAATCAGAAATTCCCTTTGCCAGGCAGTCACTCTAGAAGAACTTAAGGACATTGTATTTAGATCTGCAAAGGATAAAGCTCCTAATCCGGATGGATTCACTAATACTTTTTACCACCAATTCTTTGATATAGTAGTTGCAGATCTTCTTCAGATGATCGAGGATGCTTGTAAAAAAGGTAAGTTGATTGGTGCTATTAAGTATACCTTTTTAGCTTTGATTCCAAAGGAAAAGAATGCCTCAACCTTCAATCAATTCAGGCCTATTTCTTTGTGTAATGCTTCATATAAATTTATGACCAAAATCATAGCCACTAGAATAAAAAAGCATCTAGATAAACTTATCTCTGATGAGCAAGGAGGTTTCATCCCTGGCAAGCAACCGTATGACAACATTGTGACTGTCCATGAAGCCTTAAATACCAGTAGTAAAGAATCAAAAAAAGAATCATGGTTAAACTTGACATAGCCAATGCCTTTGGTAGAGTGGATCTAGATTTTTTGGCTCAGGTGTCTGTTGCCATTTCTGCAACATGGTGTATTATTAACCTTGTGACAAAGCTTTCGAAAAGGGGATCATGAAGTTTTAGCTTTTGGCAAATCTAACACCTCATTTTTGGATACTTGCGCCAGAGATGGGGCGCACTTCATACTTGCGCCAGAGATTGGGCGCACTCCACACTTGCGCCAGAGATGGGGCGCACTCCGTACTTGCGCCAGAGATGGGGCGCACTCCGCACTTGCGCCAGAGATGGGGCGCACTTCATACTTGCGCCAAAGATGGGGCGCACTCCGCACTTGCGCCAGAGATGGGGCGCACTTCGCACTTGCACCAGAGATGGGGCACACTTTGCCAATATGTCAGATTGACTTTGGCGCTGGTTTCTTTCGGAAGAATTCCAGCTCGGCAATTTGGAGTATATCCTTACCCGTTCACCCGCAGTTATTAGGAAGCTTCTGGATTAGACGTTTCAGGAATTCAAGCAAATCTCCTACAAAGGCGGTTTCTGCAAGTGAGGAGACTGCGCCAGCAAGTCAAGTATGTCGGGGCATTGAAGACATTCAACGACGTTTTGAGGAGTTACCAGCCCTTGCCATACCTATTTAATATTTTGCGGCTGTATCACCTTGTAATGTTTATCCTGGCTTCCACCGCCATATTCTGTTTATGAGCATTTATTGCTCAAGAGGCAAAATTCTCTATATAAACCCGTTCTCTTATTGTAAAATGATGGATGTTTGCTAGAGGCTAAATGAAAACCTGAATTCTGCTATCAATACAGCTGATGTCTGGCTCTAGACTTGGCCTTCTATTTTCATGTGTATGTCTTCTATTACTTGTCTTCTATCGTTTCTTGCTTTAAACTGTAACTTGAATTCTAATATCTAGATTTAGTTGTTGATAAAGTAGTAACTCTGGAGTAGTCCTAGAGATTATACATGCTAGATGTTCTGGTTTAAATTTCTATTAGTTATCTCGTATTTGAGGGCTATCTGGTTCAGAATGCAATAGAGTTTTCGTGATGTTAGTCCATCACCCCTATTCTATCCGACCAGTGGCCATATTTCCCCTTTCAGTCATTTCCCATTCCTTTCAGTTCCTTAATCTCAAAACCCCCCCAGTTAGAATAGCAAGGGAACTAGCCCATCTCTGAAGATTGGCACGGGAGGCATTTCTTCCTCTCAGCCTTTCAATGTTGGCCGGGTCTAAGGCGCACTAAAATACCAAATCCTTACATAAGGCAGATCTCTGACCAACAGGTGCTTAGTTCTTTTGGATTTCCTTTGTCTCTTTCCAAGTGGATTTTTGGTTGCATCAAAGACTTGAGGGTTGCTCCTATTGTCAATGGCTCTTCGACTAGATTCTTTAGAGATTTTAGAGGTTTACACCAAGGCTGCCCCCTATCTCCTTATATTTATATTATTTTAGCTGAAGCTTTGGGTAGATCTATCTCTGCTGAAAGAAGGGCTAACAAAATAACTGGAATTAATATAGTTGTTGGGATCAAGGAGATTACTCATGCACAATTTGTTGATGATACTATGATGATGGAGGAAGCCTCCAAGCTGAATGTCAAAAGGAGTAAAGGCTGCCTAGACCTCTTTCTAAATGTCTCTAGAGCTGCTATTAATGTCAACAAATGCAAGTTTTACACTATCAACACTTCCCTAGCTAAAAATAGGAGCTTTGCTCAAATTCTTCAGTTTGCTCATGGTGGTGTTGTCACATTTTGCACGGGGTGCAATGTTTTCAAGTTTGTAACAGTGCTGCTCTTCTTTTCCCCTCTTCCTCTATTTTTCCTTCCTTCTTCTCTCCTTTCCTTTTCTTTCCCGCATTCTCTTTCTTTCCCCCCTTTTTCTCGGAGTCCCCCAGTTGGTTTTTTAACTTTCCAGCAAGTTACCTGAAAAATGGCTAAGTGTTGGTGCGAAGTTCGCACTTCGCCCAGTTTTGGTGCGAAGTTCGCACTTCGCCCAGTCTGGGTGCGAAGTTCGCACTTCGCCCAGTTTTGGTGCGAAGTCTGACTTCGCCCCACTTTCTGGGCGCACCTTGCAAGCGACGGTGACGAGAAGAAAGATCAAGTCTTTGGAGCAAGTCCGTACGGCGGCGGACACCGATTTTCGCTCGTGCGCGATCCGACTTCGCGGCGAAGTCGGAGTGCGCCCTTGACGAGTGCGCGATGGGGAGACAAACCCGAGAATTTGACCAAGGCATGAAGGCCTTCCCGGCCTGCATGTATTCTGCCCACGCAACCCGAGGCGCTCCGATCCCAAGCGAAGTTGGATGACCTGCCTTTCAAGGCAGACACGTGTCAAAAAGCATCATTCATCATCTGACAAGTGTCCAACTTCGGGATTAGAGCCGAAACGTGCCGAGCAAAAGGACAAGCATGGGCTGCACTGCCTGCGCCAGTAGCCTCATTTAAAGCTGATCTGAGGTTTCACCTGCTCCAGCTACCCGCATCACTGCCAGAGAGAAGTTCTGACCAACACACCGCCACGAAGCTGTCCAGCTTCCAGGAAGACCATGCTGCGGGTACAGTCCGGTCCGACAAAAGGTCGGCATTTGCGGCTCTTTCGCCGCTTTTGTCGGCTTATGTTTGGTGGGACCTTGTGCCCATTAATGTAACGGGAGGGACTCGGGCTATAAAAGCCCACCATGAATTCATTGTAAAGGGTGGATGGGGAATGTCTGTTAGGGAACCAATGTAACCGTGCTTCTGCTTATAAATATAATTTGTATGCCTGGTTCGCATTACTGTCTTACATTTTTTATCTTTGCCTTTCTTTATATTCATGCCTTAGGCTACCCTGTGTCACGGCTCGTTGATTCATTTCAGCATTTGGTGATCAGGTGCCTCTAGCATTGCTTGTTTAAAGCACCCTCTGTACTTCATGAATTAAAAGGATACATAGAATAGATGTGGTAGCAGTTTCATAAGTTGTGTGTTACGTTGCTTGGTCCGTATCTCGGTGATTGATCCTGCTGCCGTACTGTTAGTTCCTTGTAGGGAATGTCTGTTAGGGAGCCATTGAATCTGTGCGGTTAAATTCTCTACACGACACATATACCTAGCTCTGATATCTCTATGATTGCTTTCTACTCATGTTAGTGTCCGTAGGTGGTGATTGATGCGTTGCCGTACTGTTAGTTCCTTGTAGGGAATGTCTGTTAGGGGACCATTGTAGCCGTGCGTACACTGCTTAAGTATCGGAAGTATACGTTAGATTTTGCAGTTCTCAGTCGCGCTTTATATTTGTAATGCAGTAAGTATTGGTGATTGTTGGTTGCCGTATTGTTAGTTCCCCCCACCAACCTCCACGTATATTTGTAAATTCCTTTCTGTTCATTTATCTCTTTCTGTACTCTTAGCTTAAATCGAGAAAACCCCCAAAAGGAGCCGGCCTTCTCCGGAGATTGGCCGGAAGGCATCTCTTCCTTCCGGCCTTTCATGCTGGTGGGCGAATCTGGGCGCATTAACCCAAAATCCTTTCCTCATGGCAGATTCGTAACCAACAGTTTCTCTGGCACGCCCGGTGGGACCCTGGTCCCACGTTTGAAGAGAGATTTTCTGATCAGTCTCCACCTGGCGCTGACAGTGGATCCTGAGCTCTCGGTGAGACAAGGAAGTTTCTCACCCCCGACAGAATTGAAGCACCGGTGTTCGCTTCATTGCTGTTCCAAATCTGAACACCTGGCGACTCTGCACGAACAAATCCTCTGAGTCCGAAAGACCGGTCCCAGCACCTTCATGCACACAAGAAGGTGGCAAGCAAGGGATCCGAGAAGCCCACCTGAGTTCTACGAACTGGACATCAACGCTCGAGGCGAAGTTCCCAGGCTGGCTGATCCGCGAGCTCGTTTCGACGAAGCCGAGGCTGAGATCCAAGAAGAGGCCGAAGCTGAAGTCGGAGGAGCCGAGTACGAAATAGAAGAGGCCGAGGAAGAAGAAGATCCTGCATCCTCGGAAAGTACCGACACTGAGTACACAACCGACGGCGGAGAAGAAGAAGAAGAAATGGCTGCCCAACAGCCGAATGACGATGATCTCTTCCCGGCGGTGGACTCTACGGGGCCCTTGGCCCTGGTCGGACAGCAAGCTGTGCCCCTGCTGCTTTAAAGTCTATTCCCACATACGACGGCTACGGCAAGACGGCGTACGAGCACATCCAGGACATCCTTGCCCTGGCCGCATTGCATACTATTACCGATGAGAGTGTGAAGACCCGTCTGCTGGCCCTTTCCCTGAGGGGAAAGCTTCTCTCTTGGTGGAGATCGGCGCGAGAGGGATCCATCACGGGGTGGCCCCAGCTTGCCGGGAGGCTCGTAAAAGGATGCAACGAGTCCGCTGACCCTACTTCTCTCTTGCATCGGTTCCAAGCTATCCGAGAGACATCCTCAAGAGGAGGTGTCGATTTTAACATCGGGTTTGCGAGATCCTGGAAACGGGTACCTCGCGAACTTCGGCCTTCGGCCGGCATGGGCTGCTCATTACTATCCGAGATCCTTTAACTCGGACATATGCCTGTCTTCGAAGATCGCCGGAATTGACGAGTTTCTGCGCTGTACGAGGCTGCCCGGCAAGCTGAAGGCGACATTATTTCCATCGGCGAGACTCCCGTCCGGGGTGCGGGAACCCATTCATCCCGACTTCCCCGGATCCCAGTATCCTCCCGCTACGGCGGTGCGCCGTCCACATCGGGACAGCGAGCCTCGGCGACGGTGGAATCCGGCGCCGGTCGTAACTCCTTACGGCCCGCCTCAGTTGCATTACCCTCACCCGCCTCCTCCCGCTCCGCATTTTCCAGCACTTCCCGCTCCCCCGCAGTATGCACCTTATTCTAACCCACCTCCATTGGCCGCATTGCCTCCACCGGCACAGTTGCCGCCACCCGACAGCAGCATCCAGAACACAATTCTATAGGAAGTGCGGGCTTTGGCCTCCGGATACCATGCCATGTCCAATGACATGACCGCTATGAAGAAGAAGCAGGCCCAGATGGACCTTGCTCCTAGGAGGCCATATGCGCCACCCGCGCTGACGAAAGATAAAGCCCCAGAACACCGGCCGCGAGAGGCGTCCGCCTCCAAGAAATCCTTGCTATAGAAGACCCGCTGGTCCTCCCGACCGGGGTTAGCCGAGTGCACCACGTGCAATGACCCGCATTCGGAGGAAGAGCGCACTTTGCACCGGCACTACATCCAGGACCTTGGCCGGCGGCGCTATAGAGGATGATGAGCGTATATGATCTTGGACGGCGAAGCCAACTTCGCCCTCCCGGAAGAGAATCTAGTGCCGCTCTGCCGAGGAAGAAAAGAAAGCCGCGGATGCGGCCAAGCCTTTGCAAGTCTACGCAAGAAGAGAGAAACCGCGGCCGGCGGGCTGCCCACCATACTAGCGGGCTGTGGCCCTACACGGCCCGGGAGAAGGCATCCAAAGAGAAAGCTCCGGTCAAGCCTTCTCCGGCAAAGGCTGCCCCTGTTCCGGCCAAACCTCCGAGCAAGGGCCCCAACTCCGGCTAAGGCTCCTCTACCTCGGCCTCCGGGTGAAACCAAAGAACAAGCCCGGGGAGAAGGCCGAGGTACCCGTCTCGACCAAGAGACGGCGAGTTGAGGCCACCCGGCGGTGCCGGACGAAGTATGAGCCGGCTAAACAAGCGAGAAGGAGCTAGTACCTCGGGCTACGACATTGTAGACGAGTTGAAGAGAACACCCGCGAGAATCGGCATGTACGATGCTCTTACGCTCCCCGGGCCGGGTGGATCTGCTTGCAAGAATCAGCGAAGAACATGAAAAGCGGCAAGCGGATGCGGCTGCTGTCCTGGTTCAACCTTTGACGGTCTCCTGCCATTGGGAAGAACAGGCCGCCACCTTTTTATCTGTCTTTGCGGATGCGAGGGCACATAGTTCTCAAGCTGCATGGTGGATTACGGTGCTTCCTCGGCGGTGATGCCGAAGGCCGTCCGCGACGAGATCGGGATGGAATACACACGGAGCAGCCAAGGCGTGCTTGCAATTAGACGGCACCCTGTCAAGACGGTTGGTGTCATAAAGGACATCCCTATCCGGCTGCACAAGGCCCTCGACATCGTGGTCATCCAAGAGGTCGTGGTTGTTGACTTGGAACCTTACTTCGGCATGTGTCTCTCTCGGGAGTTCACTGCGAAGTTGGGCGGGTACTGTCTCTAGACTACTCACACATGGAAGTGCCCTTCAAAGGAAGGAGACTGAAAATTTTTAATGAGAAGCCTTCCCCCTTCCTAGTAGAGAAGATACCGGAGGAGAGATGGGCTGCATGGTCCGGTTGTCGGAGGAAGAGGCTGGTGACGAGTGGAGTTGGTTGAGCAAGCCTTCGAAGTGCTACAGCTTGAAGATGAGTTCTCGTTGCGGGACTTCAATGCCGTAATCGGGACAGAGCAAGGCTGTTACTCCATTGTACAGCCCGAGAGGCTTGACATGTCAGCTGCGAAGGAGGTAGGACCTGCACCCGATGAGCTGTGGAAGCTTTTCTTTGACGGCGCGCGATGCAAGAATGGCGCCGGTGCAGGGGTACTTCTGGTTTCTCCAACCGGAATCCAGAAGGACTATGCCTACAGGTTGGCCTGGAGCTGCACTAACAACTCGGCGGAATACGAAGCCACTGTGCTTGGGTTTGCGAAAGGCGGAGAGGCTCGGAATCAAACACCTACAGATTTTCGGAGATTCAGAGCTGGTGTGTCACCAAGTTACGGAGAAGTGCGCATCCAAACAGCATTTTCTTAGAGCGTACCGTAACCGGGTGTGGGACTTGATGGAGTCATTCGACTCATTGAATGTCAAAGCAATATCGCGTGAGATAAACAAGCACGCCGATATTACGGCGTCTGTTGGAGCCGGTACGTTCCGGCTGAAGACGTTGTCCGAAACCGAAGCCGGTTCGCACTATCTCCGAGCCTTACGTGCTCGATAAGGACACCCACTGGCGGGTGTTCAGTTGTGACGAGGAGATCGTCACATTCTTGGTTAACGAAGTGTGTGTAATCGAAGGTAGAGACCCTGATGACGAGCAATATGAGGGGTTGATACGATTCACGGAATAATCACGTCCCAAAAGGACTGATTACATTAGAAAGTCTCTTTGATCGGAATGACGAGCAATATCCCACGGGATCAAAGTAGACCCGAGGCGGTATGCTGACACTGGAGCTTGAACCTGGTAAAACAATCAAGGTCGGAGCAGTTCGCACGTCGGAGGAGGCTGGAGCGGATCAGATCACTGTGCCGGGAGTTCCCCGACATCGTGGCATCGGTGCTACGAGGATTTGAGGGGTATGACGAAGCTGTCATCCGAGCATACTATTGAGCTAGAGGATGGCGCTAAGCCATTCCGACGAAGCGAGAGGGCCGTGAATCCGAAGATTGAGGCCATGATGAAGACCGAGCTCTTGAAGATCTTTGGAGGCCAAGATCATCTACCCCATCAAACATTCATCCTGGGTCGCGAATTTGGTGCCCGTGAGGAAAAAGAATGGCGACATTCGTCTATGTGTCGACTTCAGAAACCTAAATCGGGCTTCCCTCACGGGACCACTATCCGCTTCCCCAAATCGACCGGATCCTACATATCGTTCTTTGGAGCCCGAGAGATTTTCACTTTTAGATGGATTTTCCGGCTACAACCAGATTTGGGTCAAAGATGAGGACCAGCATAAGACGGCGTTTACCACCAAGTGGGGGACGTTCGCCTATCAGCGCATGCCGTTTGGCTTATCTAATGCTGGTGCCACATTCCAAAGGGCCATGGACCTGGCCTTCGAGAAGCTGCTCAATAAGATTATTGTCATCTACCTTGATGACATGACTGTTTTCTCTCACCAACGAGGAGATCATGTTTCGCACCTACGGCAAATATTTGAGAGTTGTCGAGAATTCGGCATTTCTATAAACCCGAAGAAGTCTGTCTTCGCGGTGAAGGAAGGAAAGCTGCTGGGACATGTCATCTCCGAGGAAGGCCTCTCCATTGACCCTGACAGAGTAGAAGCCCTCGTTCGCTTGCCGGCCCCGTCGACAAAAAGGGCTGCGGTCCTTCTTCGGTCGGATTAACTTTGTGCGGAAGTTCATCCCGGACTTCGCACGGGTGATCAAGCCTATGGCCGAGTGCTTAAGAAAGATACACGTTACGAATGGACTGATGAGAGAGAGCAAGCCTTCGAGGAGATCAAGGCCCGAATTGCACAAGCTCCGGTGTTGACAAACCCGGACTACTCCAAGGACTTCATCCTGTATGCAGTGGGAGAACCCGAAAGTTACGCTGCAGTCCTAACTCAGAAGGGAGACGATGGTGAGGAGCGCCCCATAGCATTCCTCAGCCAAGTGATTCTGCCGCATGAAGAAAAGTACAATTTTATAGAGCGGCAGGTTCACGCTGTCATGAAGTCCCTTCGAAAGTTCAGGCACTTTGTCTCCCAGAGCAAGACTACTGTCTTTGTGATTCACCCGGATGTTCGTAGCTTCATCTTACAAGGAGAACCGGGTCACAAGAGAGCAGGATGGATTGCAAAAATCCAGGAGTTCGACATTGAAGTGCGGCCCACCAAGCTTATCAGAGGCCGAGCCTTGTGTCAGGAATTGGCCCGAAGCGCTGTAGCCGGCATCTCCGCTTTGTAAGTGGGAGGACACGGCGACACGCATCTACCTAGCCAACTCCTTATCGGAGGGGAGTGATTGGACGAGATGAGCTGGTGAGATACTTCGCACCGGAAGATGTCCCGATCACTGAACGCCTCACAACGAAGGAGATTTCGGTTGGGTGCACTCAAGTACACTCTTCGCCCCGAGGGGCTTTACTTCAAAAACATCGACGGCATCCTGTTGCGGTGCGTCATTAAATCTGACCAGCCTAGGGTCCTCGGAGATTTTCATTCCGGGATGCCTGGGGGTCACCATTCTTCAAGGCCAACGGCCTTAAAAATAATAAGAGCTGGGTACTATTGGCCCACTCTGTTCGCAGACGCTCATGCGGTCTGCTCTAAATGTGATCAATGCCAGAGGTTTGCTGGCCGAAACAGAAAAGCACCCCTGCCCCTTCAACCGATTCAGGCCGAGACTCCGTTCCAGCAATGGGGTTTAGACTTCATCGGGGTGATTTCTCCTAACTCCTCTGCCGGCCACAAGTTTATTCTTACGACTCACGACTATTTTACACGGTGGGCAGAGGCAATCCCGACCAAGAATGCCGACCAAGAAACGGTCATCAGGTTCATTGAGAGCATGATTACCCGCTTCGGGGTTCCAGAGTCAATTGTGACAGACAACGGTCCGGGATTTGTAGGCGCTGTACTCACGGAGTACACCGGCGGACTTGGCATCTATCACAAGATGTCTTCTAACTACTACCCGCAGGGGAATGGCCTTGCCGAGTCTACTAACAAGAACCTCCTGAAGATCATCCGGAGGACCATTGACAGAAACAAGCGGACTTGGCACTTGCTCCTGAACCGGGCGCTGTGGGCGGACAGAGTTGCGTTCAAGAAATCCCTCAGAACGTCCCCCTATGCGCTCGTCTATGGCAAAGAAGGTGTCATGCCATCACACATCGAGATCCCTGCCCTGTGGATGATTGACGAAGACAGGAGCGGCGGAGACCCGGTGGACGACAGACGTGCCAACTCCTGCGGTTGGAAGAAGACGAGAGAAAGTGCATACCGGGCCTTCACTGATCACATTGCAGCCACTCAAGGCTGGTTTGCAAAAGGCACCACTTGCCCGAGTTTTCGAAATCGGGGACCTGGTGCTGAAGTGGGACTCATATAAAGCAAAGCCGGGTAATCACGGGAAGTTTGATGCTCTCTGGGAGGGCCCTTATCAGATTGCCCGGGTGAACCAATTTAATGCCTATGTGCTTCGGGATATGGAGGGTCAGCTCCTGCCTATCCCTGTCAACGGGTTCCACTTAAAAATTTACCGCTGCTGAAGGTGCCCAAGTGGCCCTTCCTTGTAAAAAATTTCCCTTATGCTTTTTCATTTCCCAGCATGTACAGTTTCCGGTTTTCAGCTTTTATTTTTTTTTTTTTATTATTTGAGCTTAACTGCGGCACGGGAGAGAAAGACGGACTTCGCAGCGAAGTCCGTCGTCGCCCCTCAGGAAGGGCGAAGTTCGGCTGTGCAAAGGAGGAAGCAAACAAAGAAGAAAAAAGGAAGAAAAAAGGCAAAAAATTGACTAAGTGTTGGCCGAAGTCCGACTTCGCAGCGAAGTCGGGCTTCGGGCCAGCCAAGTGCGAAGCTTGTACAAAGAAAGAAGAACGGACTGCGCCCAAACTTGGGCGAAGTCCGACTCTGTGAAGTCGGACTTCGGCCGACTTGCGTGCGAAGTCCGAGCTGCGCACGACTTCCGCAGAAGTGCGAACTTCGCCGAATTTCGGGCGAAGTCCTAGCTCGCTCCAATGTTTACCTGCGCGGTTCAAACAGATCAAAGGGAGCAGAAAAGTGTTGAAGGTTGCGATGAAACCAGACTGCGCTCAATCCTTGAGCGCGGCAAGGAAAAGAAGAAGGAACGGTTCAAACGCGCACTTCGCGCGAAGTTCGAACTTCGCCCGAAATTCGGGCGAAGTCCGACTTCGCCGGCGAGTCGGACCCGCCCAACTTTGGGCGAAGTCCGACTGCGCCTCGTTTTACGGGCCAGTTTGGGCAAAAGTTCAAAAAATGAATAAAATATTCAAAAAGGTCTAAACTGGGCCCAAGGCGCGTTGCGACCGTTTCAAAGTGGGTTTTCGCACCAATGATTCTTTCTTGAGCAGTGTGCCCTGATTTCGGCAGTGACGTCAGCCATGGCGCAGCGTCCAAGACAGAATTAATGATTGCACGTTCCTCAACGAAAGTGCAAGCAAAAGAGCATGGCACGTCTGCCGGAGTGCACTTTTTCCAAACATTCTCCTGCGCAGCCACCAAAGAAGCATAACTCGGCCGACCTACCCCCTCTGCGCGGCATTAATGGCGCTGTCTTTATCTAGAAAAGGGGGTCGAGATGTTTTCAAACATTCCAGATTGCACAGATTATTCCTTAAACGGTGCAAATTATTCCTTTGACAGCGAAATCTGCTGTAGATGCTCTGAGCCTGTAATTATTGCCGATTCGGAGAAATGGACAGAGGAAAGATGCCAGTGTCAGCGCAGTCCAGCGAAAGTGGCGAACCAAAGGATTTACCGCGGCCGGGCGTTTTCAGAAGTGAAACCCCGCCAGAGAGAAAGTCAAAATCCCGGCCTAAAAAAGTACAGCGTGGGCAAGCCCCACCACCTCCAGTAAATTACTTGGCGGGATACGTGGACGGCTCTTTTTCTATGAGCCTGACGAAGCTGCGGGCAAATGTGGAGAGTTGGGCTGACAAAGTTTCGCCCTCCCACCATTTCGGAGCGGCGTACAAATCCAATCTTTTCAGATTCTTGTGCCCTCCTGTCCATCAATGCCCGGAACTGGTAGACCTAATTGTCAGACACTACAGACCAGTTACCCGGCAAATTTGCAGCTCCAGCGGTAAACCCTTGTTCACACTGCGCAAGAGAGACTATCCAGCCAGCTTTCGCCCCAGGGTTGGAGTACGACTTCGGCACCATCCTCAGAAAGATAAATTTGGGCGAGCAAGCGGGACGCTTCGCGAATACCAAACGGATGAGGGATTTCCTCAATTCGAAGCTGAACGCCCCGTTTGCGGTGGACGGTGGCCAACCGGCCCCATGCCTTTGGCGAAATTTCGAGCAAGTATCTATATACCATTACGGCATGGATTCTCGAGCTGCGACTCCGATGAGTCGGTACGGCCGTACCGACTAGCGCTGGCGAGAATGTCTCTGTGTGGAGAATCATACGAACCGGCGGCGCGAGAGAAGTGGTAAGCGCCCCATCTTTTTGGCTAGGCGGACGGTGGCTTACGCCATTCATTCCGGCTGGTGAAGATCCGAAGAGGCGATCTACCGATTTTCGTTTCGGTTCTGTTCTAGCCTGGCTTTGTTTGTACCATTTGCACCCCCTGATGCCGATCCTGAACCTGAAGAAGGTCAACGAGAGGGGAGAGCCACAGCCCGTCTACAACTGGACGGATGACTTATACCGGAAAGGGTCCTACTACAAGTTCAACTTCAACTTTCTGGGATTCGTCATGTCAGTCTTCAGTGAAAGCGAAATTCCACGCCCCCCGAGGGAAATGACGAGCGCTTTGATAAATCAGAAGCTCGGGGACGTTTTCAGACTGACGCAGGGAATTGTGGTCAGAATCTACGGATTCAAGGGCAAACCCCATTTGCTGCCCTACTGGTGTCTGAGCATACGTTCGGGATGGAGGTTGCCCGACGGATGGATTATGTTGAAGAGGAGTTTGGTCTAGGAAAGAAGAGAGGACAGATTTTTCAATATCCTCTTTCACTGGGCAAACGTTGAGATTGCGAGGTAGGACAGCATGTCTACCTTGAGCGGGGAGTTTTCCCGGATTGGCCTGGTTACTGTTGCCGCGGCGTTGGAAGTATGACCCATATGGGATAAGGGGAAAGTTCGCACATCTACTGCCCCGGGCGAGATATAACCGAAGATAAGTGCGATGTGGTCCATGTGGACCTTGGTAGGGAAATTGAATTGATGGAAGCTTCTCCTCCCTGGCGGGATTTTTTCTGCGAGGAGGTGACATATGACCCCAAGCGAAACCCGGACCACCGAGTTCACATCTCCGGGGTTTAAAAAATTTCTATCCAAGATAGCGAGGCCTTAAGCTGGTCTAAAGAAAAGATTCTTGAATCTTTGGAAGATGAGATGCCGCACGCGACACGACAAATCCACAAGGAAGAAATGGCCGTAGATGACGACTTTTCGGTTCTCTATGACCGGCATCATGACGGTGGCGGCCGTTCGCATATCAAGGTTACGTTCCCAGAGGCCCCTTTGAAGACTATAAAGGAGGGTCTCCTTCCCATCGATTGTACACTTCGGCAAGCTGCCGGCGTGGGCCCGAGCGGACATCCGAGCCGAACCAATGCAGCCCGTGGCTTCCAAGGCGGCGCCTGAGAAGGCGAAAGAGTTAGTCAAAGCAACGCCGGAGGCAATCCCTCAGGCACAAAAGGCGCCAGCACCGCCACAGAGCAGACCGGTTGCGGCAGACCTTCTGCAAGTCAAACCCCGGTACAAGTTTACCGTGGGAGCATCAGCGCCTGCTGCACCTGCTTCATCTCCTTCCCCTGATCCGACCGTTATTCCAGAAGAGAAGAAGCGGAAGAGAGTGGAGAAGATCAGGCGACCTAGCCTGATAGTGCGGCGACCCGGTCGCGAGCCGCGGCCGCGTCCTGCCGCCCGCGGGGACAATTTCTCTAGGCGGGTCCCAAGCCAGCCGCCGAAGTCAGACGCACAGACATCCATCCGGCATCGGCTCAGGCGGAGCCCGCAGGTACGTTTGCTGCCCCTGTCTCTTTGGTCTCATCCAGTCCTACTCCCACTCCGTCTCCCGCTCAATCCGAGCAAGCTATGGCCGCATCATCCTCCCCGTCTCCACGTCCTTCTAGCGGCCCCCATTCTTTTGATCAGTTTGCTCAGAACCCTAACGTTTCCCTATCTCTGAGCACAACTCCAAACCCTTCGCATGAAGTTAGCGTTGAAGCCGTCCATTCACCGTCACATCCACCGTCTCAGCCGCTTCAAACCCTCACAGTATCAGCCGCTCCCATCTCCATTTCCCGGTCGCCCACACAAGCGGCCGATCCTTCCAGTGTCCATCCGGTTCCTCCTGATCCCATCCCCGCAGGAGAGACGTCTCAGCAGAACCCTAGGCTGGGGGAACCAGATTTTATGGACGACCTCCAGAATACAGACGACTTGCCCTTGGCAACGAGAGCTGTAGAATATTCTGTCTCTTTCCTCCAGAACCTGAAACGGAGGAGACCTGAAGAGATAGCCGCCCCGGTAAAACGCGCCAAGTACGATTTCGGGAGGAGAGTGCTTACAACGAGAGAAGATAATCCCAAAAGTGAAGAAGCCTCTCCGGGGAAATGACCGGGGGCGGACTACGAGCTCCAGGACAAAGGAGAAGAGCTTTGACGACATCAACAAGCAATATGAGATTCGGACGATCATGCGCAAAGTCGATAATCTCTTTGTCAAGAGTGCGGAGGAGCGAGGAAGAGCTTTTCGGGTTGCAGGATAAAACAAGGCAGCTTGAAGACGACTTGTCCAGGTCCACTGAGCAGCTGGAAGCGGCGCGGCAAGAAATAGATGAACTCAAAGCCCAGCTGGCCGCTTCCCAGCAAAAGGCCGCAACCGAAAAGCAAGCGGCCTTGGAGCAGATTTCTCGGCTCAAGAGTCTTTGAAGCGAGCGCGATCGCAACTTGCGGAGAGAACATCTCAAGCGACGGTCTTTTCAAAGAAGAAAGTTAAGGAGATGCGGGCTGGTTTGTTGCGGGAATGCAAGCCCCACACCTACAAGGCGATGGCGGTTACGGATTTCGCATCCGGAATTCAAGAAGTTTACGCCCGGGAAAGCTTGTGGTAGAGGAGGCCGAACGTCGGGCGAAGCAATGGCTGGACACGGCGGTAAATCTTCGGGAGCGCGAGCGCAACGGCCTCCAATTTTCTCCCGTGTCCTCATTGGCTGCAGAATGGGCAGGTGCAAGGGTGACCTTGCACAAATATTTCAAAAAAGTTGAAGAGGTGAGAGTGGCCAGACGAATGCTAGACGCATTCGTACATGAAAGAGACATTTGTTTGGCCCCCTTTCACGCTCTTTCTGAACTAGGGTGCCCGGGTTTTGTTGAGAATGGCGAGCTTCTCACCCTAGATCGGGTGAAAAGGAATTGGCGAGTCCTTCGAAGCGGATACGGTGACATTGATAGGTGGGTGAGCCAATCCAAGACAATCAGGTCACTCAGATGGTGTCCAAATATTGCAAGATCAGCTCCTACTTCCAGGAGTTAGAGAAAAGATACCTCACCATCGACCTGCACGCGGTCGCTGCTTTCCACGCAGCATTAGAAGAAGTTGCTGACCGCCGGCCATTTGAAGCAGAAGCCTGGCGTCAAGCCCAGGCGGCATACACTCGCATTTGCGAGGCAGAAGCAAGAGATGGAGAGCTTTCGGAAGGTGATTCCGAGGAGGCAAGCGACAAAGATGAATACGAAGAACGGTTGCCGCAAGGAGAACGACTAGAGCAGACAAAAGGCGGGGGAGGCAAGTTCCTCTGCACCCAAAGGATGAAGGCATGGATTCTTCGCGCCGAGGCGAGCTCGACACCCCGCGAGCCGCCCGAAATGTTGTCACATTTTGCACGGGGTGCAATGTTTTCAAGTTTGTAACGGTTGCTGCTCTTCTTTTCCCCTCTTCCTCTATTTTCCTTCCTTCTTCTCTCCTTTCCTTTTCTTTCCCGCATTCTCTTTCTTTCCCCCCTTTCTCGGAGTCCCCGAGTTGGTTTTTTAACTTTCCGGCCAAGTTACACGAAAAATGGCTAAGTGTTGGTGCGAAGTTCGCACTTCGCCCGATTTTGGTGCGAAGGTCGCACTTCGCCCAGGTTTGGTGCGAAGTCCGACTTCGCCCCACTTCTCGGGCGCACCTTGCAACGGCGACGAGCCGACGGAAGAAAGATCAAGTCTTTGGAGCAAGTCCGTACGGCGGCGGACACCGATTTCGCTCATGCGCGATCCGACTTCGCAGCGAAGTCGGAGTGCGCCCTTGACGAGTGCTGCGATGGGGAACAAACCCGGAATTTGACCAAGGCATGAAGGCCTTCCCGACTGCACTGTATTCTGCCCGCGCAACCCGAGGCGCTCTGATCCCAAGCGAAGTTGGATGACTGCCCTCCAAGGCAGACATGTGTCAAACAGCATCACCCATCTTCTGACAAGTGTCCGGCTCGGGATTAGAGCCGAAACGTGCCGAGCAAAAGGACAAGCATGGGCTGCACCTGCTGCGCCAGTAGCCTCATTTAAAGCTGATCTGAGGTTTCACCTGCTCCAGCTACCCGCATCACTGCCCGGAGAGAAGTTCGGACCAACACACCGCCACGAAGCTGTCCAGCTTCCAGGAAGACCATCTTTGCGGGTACAGTCCGGTCCGACAAAAGGTCGGCATTTGCGGCTCTTTCGCCGCTTTTGTCGGCTTATGTTTGGTTGGGACCTTGTGCCCATTAATGTAACGGGAGGGACTCGGGCTATAAAAGCCCACCATGAATTCATTGTAAAGGGTGGATGGGGAATGTACGTTAGGGAACCAATGTAACCGTGCTTACGCTTATAAATATAATTTGTATGCCTGGTTACGTTCTGCCGCTTCATTTTTTATCTTTGCCTTTCTTTATATTCATGCCTTAGGCTAACTTTGTGTCACGGCTCGTTGATTCATTTCAGCATTTGGTGATCGGGTGCCTCTAGCATTGCTTGTTTAAAGCACCCTCCGTACTTCATGAATTAAAAGGATACATAGAATAGATGTGGTAGCGGTTTCATAAGTTGTGTGTTACGTTCTTTGGTCCGTATCTCGGTGATTGATGCTGCTGCCGTCTTGTTAGTTCCTTGTAGGGAATGTACGTTAGGGAGCCATTGAAGGCGTGCGGTTAAATTCTCTACACGACACATATACACGGCTCCGATATCTCTATGATTGCTTTCTACTCATGTTAGTGTCCGTAGGTGGTGATTGATGCGTTGCCGTCTTGTTAGTTCCTTGTAGGGAATGTACGTTAGGGGACCATTGTGGCCGTGCGTACCCTTGCTTAAGTATCGGAAGTATACGTTAGATTTTGCAGTTCTCAGTCGCGCTTTATATTTGTAATGCAGTAAGTATTGGTGATTGTTGGTTGCCGTACTGTTAGTTCCCCCCACCAACCTCCACGTATATTTGTAAATTCCTTTCTGTTCATTTATCTCTTTCCTGTACTCTTAGCTTAAATCAGAAAACCCCCCAAAAGGAGCCGGCCTTCTCCGGAGATTGGCCCGGAAGGCATCTCTTCCTTCCGGCCTTTCATGCTGGTGGGCGAATCTGGGCGCATTAACCCAAAATCCTTTCCTCATGGCAGATTCGTAACCAACAGGTGGAATGGGCTCCTTTAAATATTTAGGGGTGCTTATGAGTATCAAGCTAAAGAGTTCTAATTGTTGGTCTAATTTGATGGAAAAGATTGACAGGAGAATATTAACTTATAGCAATGGGGGGCTTAGTCTTGCTGACAGATTGGTTTTGATTAAATCTATCATTGCAAGCTTCCTATCTACCAGCTTATGATTTATCATGCTCCTATCTCCATCCTGCAAGAACTTGACCAAAAAATTGGGAACTTTCTTTGGCAAGGAGGAAGGCAAAATCATAGGAAGAAATTCCATCTTTTCCTGGAGTCAAGTGACAAAAGGAAAACATCAAGGGGGCTTGGGTATTTGATCTTCTTTTATTATGAGCAATGCTCTCAGGGCCAAACTTGTCTGGAACTTAATAAACCCTCCAATAACACTTTGGAAGCAGGTTCTTATTCACAAGTATGGTGAAGGCAATCATGGCATGCTACTACTTAAAGGTATCCATAATAAACCAGGCATCTCTATAATTTGGGCATTGATCATTAAATCAGTCTAGATCATTAAGGATAACATCTCTTGGTCTCCAGTAAATGGTAATAGTATCAGGTGTTGGGATGATTCTATTCTTGATAACAAGCCCTTAATTTCTTCCATTTCTAAGGAGTTTTTTTAGTTCATTAGTCATCTTGGAATAGGCAAACTTTCCTATATCATCACTTGGGAAGGCAATCAGCCAAAATGGATTCAGCTTTATGGGTTGGACGCGGAACAGCAAAGGGAGTGGTCTCGAGTCCAAAAAACAATTCGTTAGCATTCTTCCCATAAACCCAAACAATGAAGACTAATTTATTTGGGGCAAAATTAATTGTTCGGGTGCAAAGGGGTCCTTGGTTCAACGGTTGGGACAAATAGTTGATGTAGCCCACACCAAGGTTCAAATCTCGACGGCACCAAATAGTTCAATGTGACTATCAATGTAAAAGGGAAAGGGCGACCCTTTCAAAACCCTACTTTTAAAATAAATAAATAAAATTTATTTGTTTGGGCAACTATTTGGTCAAGGTTGGTGCATATCATTAGAAAAGTGAGGCTTTGGGCAGAAATTTGAATCACATTTGGGGTCAAAATATCACACCAAAAATAAAACAATTTCAATGGCTAGTTCAACAAAACAAAATTCTAACTGGGGAAAACCTCTCTTAAAAAGGTATTTTGGGCCCCCATAAATTCTCTAGATGCTTTAAAGACTATGAAACTCAATCCCATCTATTTTTTAAATGTGAGGAAGCTGCTACGATCTGGATCTTCCTTGCTCTCAGCTTTGGAGTCTACATTAGAAGCAGATTAAATCTTGAGTCTTGTACTAAAACTTGGGACAAAAAGTACCTTAGCTCCTTTCAAGGTAAGCCTCTCATAAAATTGTTATGGCCTTCAATTCCTTATTATTGCATGTGGTATTTATGGATGGACAGAAATTTTAGAATATTTGAAGGAAAATCAACTCAAGGGGCAGTTTTGATACACAAGATAAACCATGGAAAGTGCTAGAGCCTGCTTTAAAGCTAAACAGTATCAGAGTGCTCTTTCTAGAGTTGAGTTACACATCCTCAAAAATTGGAATCTTCAAGATCTAATTAGCACCTCTGTTGCCAATAGCTTGACTCCTCAATTGTGTTTTAGTTTTCCAACTCTATTCTTTGATGGGGCTTCGAAGTCTAACCCTGGAATAGTTGCTGCTGAAGGAGTTTTATGGTTAGGACCACACTCTAGGATTCTTGAATTTTGCCTAAATTTAGGACAAACCACCAATAATGTAGCTGAGTTGATGGGCTGCAAATTTGTTCTCACTCTAGCGGCAAGAGAAAATATCAAAACCCTTTCATTTTATGGGGACTCTAAGTTGATCATACAGTTTCTTTCTAGCAAACAAGAGGTCAAGTCTATTATGCTCTGGCTATTACTGAATCAAGTCTATAAGACTTGGGGAAAAATTTTACAAATTAATTGGCATTACATTCCTAGGAAGTGGAACCATTTGACAGGTAAAAAGGCCAATGAAGGCTTTCTTTTGCATCCTTCTCCAACATGCTTAAGAAAGTTTAAAACCAGAAAATCTGAGAACTTAAGAGGTGACCACGCTGACTAAGCATATTGGCTCTGCTTGTTTTGCAGACTGTTGTGGACCAAGGACTTCTTTGTACTGGTTATTCCGAATATGCTGGGGAAAAGATTTTGTTTTTTATAGGCATTCTTGCCCTTGTGGGATTCCAACTCTGGCTACATGCATCCTTGGTTTGCTTGTGATACTTGTAGCACCTAGACAACTTGTAATCTTTGTGCTATATTAAATAATATAAAACTTTTTTTTTTAAACTACATTGCCATGATGTATATCTCATTTTGTTTCCTTGAGGAATATAGTGGTCATGCTCCGCACATAATTGAAGGGCAACTAACTATTATTTTCCAAAGAAAAAACCACATGCCATGTGACCAGTGGAGCTATAGATAAGCACACTAAATGGTAATGCTATTCACAATTGTAGAACATTCTCAACATAGAAAGCAATCTTGGGGCTGCAAGGCTAGAGGGGAGAGGTCCATACGGTCCGAATGCACTCAAAAAGTATCCTCCTACACTGCTCTATTAATGACATACTTCAAAAGTGAGAAGACAAGCAAGAGTATCTACTAAGTCTTGAAATGGATAAAGCTAATCAATCTATATGCCAATAAACTGGAAAAGACCACTAGGCTAAAAGTTGAATCACAGGAAGAACTAAGTTTGTGGAGATATAACATGACCCTCAAGATGCTCTCCCAAAGAACTTCACTTATACAGTGTGGAATCATCCATTTGCTAAGTATGATAGCATATACCCTCCAAAAAATGTACCCACTCTATAGACTGCAAGTCCCCAAACCTTGGACTCATGTAAAACTATGAATCTATTAATTATGTGAAAGAAGCTTATCTTTGAAGATGTATCTTAGAAATTAGTTCTAAAGCATCAGCACTCCAAACTAGAGAGAGAGAGAGATCCCTGATAATGATGAGATTGTGGATTAGGAAAAAGAATCACCCCAATGAAATTGACTCAAAGAAAGGGAATCCTTGAAGGTGCCAACAATCGTATACTCAAACTTAATAAGGTTAACCATAACTTAAAAAAGATCGCAAAAGTGTGCATGGGCATCCACCTATCTTTGCAGGCCATTATGCAAAAAAAAAAAAAAAAGCAAAACCATGTTGTAAGCTACCACCATCCACCAAGTATAGTGTCAACAAGAAAAAAAAGTCCCCAAATTCGTCAATGAATTCCTAAAAGAGTTGTTGAAAGGGCACATTCTTTAACTTCAATATTATTATCGGTAAAGTCAAAGAACCCATAAAATTCCAAAATCAACCAACAACTATGGTGTAGAATTTCATAACATGATTCCAAAATCAGCCAACAACTATGTTGTAGAATTTCATAAAATGACTATGACAATGAAAGTCTTAAATCACCAAATGTCTTGGGATTTAGAAAGAAACCTTCCTAAAGTAACAATAAACTTTCATGACATACTTATTATTATAAAAAAAAATAGATTCCAATAAAAAGATTAAAATAATTGGTTAAATATTAAGTTTCTAAAAAAATCCCAAACTAAACAAAAATAAATAATTAACCTATACAAGTCCGAGGTGTAGACCAATTGGTTCCCTCACCCAAACCCCCCCGTAAGGGGGGGCGGAGGTCCAAGGTTCAAATCTCAGCCCTTGCCAAACTGAACGTTTGTCCCTTTTTAGGTGCTTTTAGCGCTTGTCCATTTCCAGGTGCTTTCAACGGCATAAAAGGTTTAAAATGATTGTGGCATGGTGGTTATAGGGGCGGACTGTGCGGCCCAAACCCTGTAAGGGAGACGAAGGTCCAAAGTTCAAATCTCGGGCATCGTTGGACTGAACGTTTGTCTCTTTCCAGGTGCTTTCAGCGCTTGTCCCTTTCCAGATGCTTTCAGCGCTTGTCCCTTTCCAAGTGCTTTCAGCAGCGTAAAAGGTTTAAAATGATCGTGACATGGTTATAGAGGCGAACTGTGCAGAGATCTATTGTTAGTGTGTCATAGATTACGTATCTATTTGTTATTACATTATTAGGGCGTATCGACTTTGTTCGTATTGCCACCTAAAGTGAGCTTGGTTAGCTCCGGTTGTTACGGACTAATCTAGGCATCAGATGTATTATTTAAGACTTGGTTGCTCAATAATATTCACTTAGTTATTTCTACATGGTATCAGAGCAAGAGAGCGAGCTTCGCTCCTGATTAGGTGCTTGTGGGCTCCGCTCCTGATTTAGTTATTTTGGACACTGATCGGCAGATCTAGACTGACGGGACCTGGGGACGCCTACAAGGCGGACGCGACTGGACAAGGTGACGAGCAGTATACGTGCCATATTCTAAAACCTAAACTGTTGTAAGGCTAGGGTCAAGCGCACGAGCGTCTAGACCACCATCAAGTGATCAAGTGTCATAGTGCGAGGGTTTATTTTTAAACAGCTCATATTCTACAGTGCCTGTAATGTGGGACTAATGGCGAATTCAACACGTCCTCACTGGTGAAAAACCAAAAATTGTTGTTCTACGAGTGCGCGGCCACCAAGGTGAAGATGCAGATCCCTTTCAGCAGATTTCCGGAAGATCCGATTAATTTTCGGTGATAATCGTCAGACTATGTTGTTAAAGCTTGTCGTAGCCGCCTAGCTGGAGGATTCACGCGACCGGGAAATCAGAGCGCTAAGCCAATGTGGAGATACAAGCAGATGTCATAGACGAGGTTCATCACAACAGATCGGACCTGTGCATG
This sequence comes from Wollemia nobilis, assembly GCA_028583015.1. Taxonomy (NCBI): domain Eukaryota; kingdom Viridiplantae; phylum Streptophyta; class Pinopsida; order Araucariales; family Araucariaceae; genus Wollemia; species Wollemia nobilis. The sequence goes on along the minus strand of JAQPPZ010002969.1, from coordinate 15,722,161 downwards.
CGGGAGGAATCAAAGTGTTTCCCTAACGTAGCAAGTGACCTCCATCGCTTGGTGAGAGGCCATAGAAAGATGGCCATTTCTGTCTGTGAGCATATCATCGACGAGATCATCTGCTGAGTTTAAACAATTCTAAATTGTCTAGCAAATCGGTGTCTCAAGATTACAGCGCAAACCGCAATAGCGCAGCGACGACTGTAGACATCGGATCCGAGAGCTCACACCCAAATTTTGCAGATATTGTAATTTCTGCAAACATCGAGAACATTGACCGGGAGAAGGCATTGTGAGGCACAATCGTGAGGCGCGGTACCCACCAACTCCATCCGCCGTAGACTGTGGTGCTCGTTGTTGTAGCATATTGTAGTTTTGTGGCCACTAGAAGTGTGGACGCTTTTCTGTGGAGGATCATTAAGCAGCCAAGGGAGACAATTTTTTTTAATGTGCACAGTCATTTTTTTTTACGCACACCACAAGTTGAAAGGCCAGATCGTGTTTGCAGAAGACAAACTTTGACAGCTCACCAGCAAGTTTACGCAGCTCGATTTGCAGTCGAATAAATTCCCCGGTGATGGCGACATTTTTCAGTCACCAGATTGTAGCAGGCGTGCGCAGTTTGCCTGACAGCCAGGATTTCAATCATTGAATGCTGATTTCTGGCATTGCTGTGTAGAAAAAGCCCCTACGGAGCTTCGATTGGAGGGCTCGCAGACCGGTTGACTCAAGGCCTCCCCGAGCGGTGCCACCAGAGCGGCGCCGCTTCTAAGGAAGCACCTGACGGGGACTTTAAATAAAGGGTCCTACCCTTTATATTCCAGCCGAGGAGCTAGCTCGGCTGGTTGGTGGCCAAGTCTTGGGAGCACGAGGTCGGGGGATCAAACCCTGTCGACCCCCCCATAAGGTATATTTTTTTTGTAAATTTTTTTTTAATTTATTAATCTTTTTTTTAATAATTTAATAAATTTTTTTAATTAAAATCAATATTTTCTTAGAAAATTAATTGAGTTTATTAAAAACTTATTTTATTATTAATGAAATATGATTAAATTTAGGTAACCTGATTCAGGTCAAATTGGATAGGTTCCTGATCTCCCAAGAAGCTATTCCTCTCTTTGGTGATGCTTCCCTTTCGGCTCTCCCCAAGATTGGTTCGGACCATAATCCCATTGTCCTCCAGGTGGGCAAGTCTCCTGTGTTTCGAACCCCCTTTCGGTTTCAAGCTATGTGGCTCAATCACAAGGACTTCCGTGAAATGATGAGTCAGTGGTGGAGCCAGCATGTCCATGGATCTCCCATCTTCAGGATAACTCAGAAGCTCAAGTTCACCAAGGATAACTTGCGGAGATGGAACAGAGAGGTGTTTGGCAACATTTTCAGCCAAAAGAAGCTTATTTCGATCAACTCCGAGCCATTGAGAGAAGGATCGAAGAAGGGGATTCCGGGGATGCCGTGAGGAAGGAGGAAGGGAAACTTCTTGCTGAATTCCACTCCATTCTTGCCAGTGAGGAGTCCTTCTGGAGGCAGAAATCCAGAGAACTATGGATCAAAGCGGGAGACTCCAACACCAGATTCTTCCATGCTTCAACCATGAGACAGAGGCTCCAATAAGATTAGTAAAATTCAATGCAGCGATGGTTCCAGCACTGAAGATATCAACGAGATCAAAACTGAGGCTGTCTCTTTCTTTCAAAACCTCTTAGGAACCTCCCGAGAAAGATCTGCCTCTGCCAAGGCCGCCCTTCTGGAGAACATCCCCAGTCTGGTTTCTGGCGACTCCAATTCTTCCCTCCTCAAGCCCTTCTCCGACTCAGAAATTAAGGAGGTGGTCTTCTCCATGCAACCCGATAAAGCTCCCGGCCGGACGGATTTCCTCCCCGGTTCTACCAAGCTCTCTGGGACTCGGTAGGACCGGACGTCTGCTGCCGCCATTCGTGATCTCCAATCTCACCCCATCCCCCGGGCCGTTAACTCCACCTTCATTGCTTTGATCCCCAAGTCCCCTGATTGCCGGTCTATGGCTGATTACCGGCCCATTAGTCTCTGCAACGTTCTCTTCAAGATCCTCTCCAAAGCCATGGCATCCGGGATGAAGCCCATCCTCCCCATCATTATTGACCCCCGCCAAGGAAGCTCGGTCAAAGGCAGAAACATTCTGGACGGAGTCATTTCCATTCATGAAACCCTTCATTCTGCGGTCCGGAACAAAAAAGCAGGTCTCTTTCTCAAACTTGATATGACCAAAGCATTTGATCGGGTTAGTTGGGAGTTTCTCCAGGACGTCCTCTTGAAGTTCGGCTTCCACCCCAGTTGGGTTCAGCTAATCCATAATTGCTTCTCCTCGGCCTGGTTCTCGATGCTGGTCAATGGCTCCCCCGCTGGTTTTTTTCCCAGCGTTAGAGGACTCTGTCAAGGAGACCCTCTATCCCCTCTTTTGTTCATCATTCTGGCGGAATCCCTTGGCAGAACCCTTTCTGCGGCCAGAGTGGCGGGGAAGATCTCTGGCATCCCAGTGACGTCCAACTCCACTCCCACTACTCACCAGCAATTTGTTGATGACACCATCCTTTCTACGCAGGCGTCTGTCTTTCAGGCAAGGAACATCAAGCATATCCTTTCCCTCTATGAGAAAGCGGCTGGGCAGCAGGTGAATTTCTCCAAAAGCAAGTTGTTTTTCGTTCACACCCCCCTGGACCGTCAGGGCAGGATTGGGCGGATCCTTGGGTGCTCTGCTGGTGCTCTCCCTTCCTCCTATCTGGGGCTCCCCTTTTTCTGGGGAAGACCTAAAGAGAGTATGTGGAACAATGTTGTTGAAAGATTCCAACGCAAGCTGGCAGCCTGGAAAGGTAAACTTCTCTCCCAAGCGGCAAAAGCAACCCTATCAAGTTCAACCCTCCGGAGCATCCCCATTTACTTCATGTCGGTGTTCCCTCTTCCCAAGTCGGTGTGCAAGCTCATTGAACGCATCCGAGAAAAAGTTTCTATGGTCGGGATCCGAAGACAAAGCTAAGATTCCCCCGGTGGCTTGGGACACTGTCTGCAGAAGCAAGAAGCAAGGAGGGTTGGGTTTCAGAAAACTGTCAGACATGAACACAGCCTTGCTTGGTAAGCAGGCTTGGAGGATTATCTCGAAAGACCCTGCGGAGTGGACCATGCTGGTGTGTAAGAAATACATGGGAAACCAATCTTTCCTTGATTCTGGCAACCACCCCAATGGATCTGCCTTCTGGAAGGCCGTGACTCATTCCAAAGCGCTCATCCAGAAAGGCCTCAGATGGGTTCTGGGGACGGTCGGAGCATTGATTTCTGGAGCAATAGATGGTTCCTTGGATGAACCCCTAAGCAGCAGAGTGGACCTCGCCATGCTTCAAACAGTCCCTGACTCTCGGTTGGGAATGAAAGTTTCGACTTCATAGTTTGGGAGGATGGCCATCCCCGTTGGAGGCTCCTCGCGGGCACCTCTCCTGAGGTTGTTGCTCTCAACATTTTGCTCCAAGCAACTACCATTCCCACTGAGCAGAAATATGACAAGCCTACCTGGGCTGGTTCCGACAAAGGGCTGTACACTGTTAAGTCTGCCTTCTCCCTCCTGAAGGATCACCCTGTCTCCCCTTCCCATATTGTTTGGAAGAAGAACCTCATTCCGAAAGTGGCCTTCTTCTCGTGGATTGCCTTCCAAAACAAACCCCTCACCATCGAGAACCTCATCAAAAGAGGCATCCCCCTTCCCAACGAGATGTTACCTGTGCCTGTCCGGCTGGGAATCCACCGATCACTTGTTCCTCCACTGTGAGTTCACCTCGGTTGTGTTTGGGTTCACCCTGTCTACCTTTCAGATCCAATGGGTTCCTCCCAAGTCTTTGTGTGGTGCCTTCTACCAGTGGCCCCAACCCTTTGCTAATCTTAAGCTTCGTTTCCTCTGGGACATCTGCCTTCACCACCTGATATGGCAAGTCTGGCTTGAGAGAAACTGCAGGATCTTTGGAACCTCTTCCCGGGATCCTCAATCGGTGGCCATCAGGGCTATGGCGTTCGCTTCCGAAAATGCTAATCTTATTCACTGTCCCAACCCCTCTCCTCTGTCCCGGGAAGGGCGTATCCTCTCTTCTCTTAATATTTCTGATTGTCCCCCCCTGGGGAACCCTCTACCTCATCCTCATATCCTTGCTAAGTGGAGTCCTCCCCCTCCGGGATGGATCAAGCTTAACTTTGACGGGGCTTCCAAAGGGAACCCAGGAGCAGCGGGGGCTGGTGGCGCGGTCAGGGACCATCGGGGCATGGTCATCCTCGCTTTCTCTGAAGATCTTGGGGTTCAGACCAACCATGTTGCGGAAGCCAAAGCCCTTTGGAGAGGTTTAGTCCTCATTGCGGAGGACTCCAGAGCTATCATCATTGAAGGTGACTCCATGAATATCATAAACTACTTGAACAAGGATACGACCCCTGCTTGGAGGGTCCACAACACCATCGGAGAAATTCGAAGGATTCTCCGCGACAGGACCCACAGATGCCAGCACATCTTCAGGGAAGGAAATTCTTTGGCTGACCTCCTAGCCAACAGAGGATCCTCCTCCAGCAGACTCACCACGTGGGATCTTGAAATCCCTCAAGATGTTGCTGACGTGGCTGCGTCAGAATTCCAAAAAGCTCAATGAGTCTCGCCAGATCAGCTTGGTGGGACACGTCAAGCTTTCTTGGAAAGGTGGATAGTTGGCGTTTGGTTTTCTTGCGGCATCCAATTACTGCCTGCGGTGAGTCTTTCCCCGGCATACCCGTCAGCACCCCTGACGTGGGCGGCAGTCCCAAGTTGGCAATCAGCTCTTTTTCCGTTCCTAACGCTTTGCTAGGCATGTTTTTCTTTAGTCTTCGGGACCGCGCGAGCCTATCTTCTTCCTATCCGACGGCTCCCTTCTTTTCGCCTGGTTCCCATGCATGCGACTTCCACGATCCGTCGTCCTTTCGACGCAAGCTCCCTATCTTTTTATTCCAGGGTGGTTTTTATTCCAGGGTGGTGATACGGGTTTTTTTACCGCAGCGTTCTCTTGCCTTCAGGCCCTCTTCTGTAGATCCCCTGCTCCTCCCATGGCTCCTCCCATGGCTGTTCCATACATTGAGCCAGAACTCTCCTCCCTGTCTGAGGAGGAGAAAATCTTCATGAAAGCCCTCGGGCTAATCCCTTTCCTCAGCAAGTTTCAGGGCCCGGATGATGAAATCACGTCCGATTTCATGGAGACTTGGCAAGATGGGGAGGTCCGGGTGAAATGTGTCCACCTGAAGGTCACCTTTGATCTCTTGGTCGAGATTACTGGAATGCCGGCCACTGGGCGTTTCATCCGGCGGGACAAGCACAACTGGCAGGAGGAATTGGACCAGTTTTCGGACAAAGGGAAAAGCTTGGGCTGGGACAAGTCCTCCCTCTTCAGAGAGGAGCTGGAAGAACCGTGGAGCTGGGCTTTAAAGCCGTTGATGCAGTTCATTTGCTGCGACGATCCGGATAAGCCTCTTCGCAGCTACCACATCACTCTCGTGAACCACTTGCGGGCGTCCAAGAAGCTGTGCTTCCCGGACTTCCTCAACTACTCCCTTGGGTGTTCCATCGAGGCCGCTCGGAAGAACAAGGCCAAGCCGCGGCACCAGGGGCTTATGGGCGTTATTTTCCGCCATTGTCTCTCTAACAGGGCCCCCCCCCAGAGTGTCCCTCCCCTCTCTTCCAACCCGCCTGCTTCCCCGGACGCAGATGCTCCCAAGGCCGAGTCTCCCGAACAGACTACCCCCAGCCGCAGGCGCTGTCGCAGGCGGGCCAAGGCTACTCCTCCGAGTGGCAGATCCTCCAGGCGGCTCAAGAGAGCCAAGGCCAAAGTTGAGAACGAGTCTCCTCTCCACCTGAGCTCGGATTCTGAGTCGGTGCAGAAGGAGCAGGAGAAAGTTCCCCTGAGCATGCTCATCGATCTGGCCATCGACGCTATGGGAAACATCTCTAGGGCTGCTGATTCGGCAATCCTCTGCCTCCGCAATCTCAAGGCACATGTTGAAGGATCCTCTGGGATCCCGAAGAATCCTACTGCCAATTAAGGGTGCTGGCGTTTCCAGGCCGGTTGGGTTTTTGAGCTAGAGCAGCTTCTTTTTTCTATGCTATGGCAGCTTCTTTTTCCTGTCTTTCTGTTCAGGTCTGAGGCCCGCTTTGAGACCTCAACCTCGCGGCTGTAATGGGTTCATCCCGTTTTTGTAATAAGGTTTTTGGGATCCTCTAGAAAAACCCACTTTTGTATATAAATGTTACTTATTAAAAAAAAATATGATTAAATTTATTAAATTTTTACAATAAAAACAAAAGGGATAAATTTTGCCAACTCAAAGTTGCTAAACCTTGTTAAGGCAATACTAAGGCATAAAATCCTCAAACCTCACCACCTGTTTTTTAGGCTTCATAAATAGCAAATTTTGTTTGAAGTACTTCACACAGGGGGGATTTTTTGTGCTAATCTGCCTAAGAGGCAAATATTGTAATTTTTTACAAACCAGTGGAAAAAGCCTTCTGGAGCGCCATTTTGCGCTTCCAAAAAATTTGGAACCCCGTAAGGGGGAGATATATTTTTTTGCAAAATCAAGGGGGGAAGACTTATAAGGGTGCATTTTCGGCAGTGACCGACACCTTTGTCAAATTATTTTTGCAAAATTTTATTGTAAAAGGTGCATTTTTCAGCAGAGACCAACACCTTAAGAATGGGTAGATCAAAGAAGAAATCTATCCCAAAACAAACTGATGATGTTGCAAAATCAGTTAAAGGTCCTTACTTTCCACCAGAGATGGAAGGAATGGATTTTTATGAGGATGAAAAATATTCTACACTACGCAGTGGTGTAAAATCCATTCTCAAAGATTCTGAAGATCTTCAGAAGAATGGTGTTCAAATCCCTATAGGCGTCATAAGGGCAGTCTACATATCATTGCTTTCTCTTGATATTGCCCAACGTAAAATCTACAGGGACTTTAGTGAGGAAACAGAGGTCAAAATGGTTGATGATTGTAGTGACACAAGTGACCTTCAACCCATGGTGGTGAATGCTTGTTGTGACACATGTGACCTTGAGCCCATGATGGCCAATGCTTGTTGTGATACAAGCGACCTCATGCCTATGATGGTCGATATCAGTTGTAGCACAAGTGATCTCATCACAATAGCAGATTTTGCTTGTGACACTAGTGACTTAAAAATTGAACCTCCTAAAAATGAACTCCATAATCTCATCAATAGCGACAAATGCAATATTGTTAAAAGCATTGATGAAAATGATGAAATTGGGTGTTTTGAAAAACACACCAAAGGATTTGGTTCCAAAATGATGAAGAAAATGGGATTCAATGGTGAGAGATTAGGTAAACAGGAACAAGGCATTAAATCTCCAATAATGCTAAGTGTTAGGGCAAAGCATGAAGGCCTTGGCTATACTAGACATGCAAGTACCAGTAATTCTATGTTTGTAAAACCTAAATCTCCTACAACTCCTAAAAAGCATTGTTGCGATCCACTGTGGAAAGACAGGACATGTTGCAACTACGTGTTGGAAATTACATCCTTGTGATTCATGTGGATGTACAAATCACTCTTCTTCGAGTTGTTGGTACAAAGTGAAAATGGCCAACAAGGTTCATATAGATTGTGGATGGACAGATCTCACACAATGGACCATGATGAAAGAAATGTTGTATGGCTTCTACCGAAAAGGTAAAACCTATGGTAAACCCAGAGGCAAATCCAGTGACAGACCGAGTGGCAGTCCCAGAGATAATGACCCAGAGACAGACCTAAAGACAGACCCAGAGACAAAGTTCCAGAGGCAGATCTACAGGCAGATCCAGAGGCAATAATCCAGAGGCAGATTCACAGGCAGATCTCGAGATAGACCCAGAGGTACAATTCCAGAGGTATGCTTAGAGCCAGAGCCAGAGCCATGAGCCAGAGCCAGAGCCGAAGACAAAGCACGAGCCACCATTCTTTCATTTCTCTTCTTCTTCTTCTTCACTGTATTGGGGCAGTTATATACTTTACCCAAATATGTTGTATGGGGGGATGATAGTGTAGCTAGTAGTTATATTATTACCCAAATAATGTAATAAGGGGGGATGTTAGTGTGTCATAGATTACGTATCTATTTGTTATTACATTATTAGGGCGTATCGACTTTGTTCTTATTGCCACCTAAAGTGAGCTTTGTTAGCTCCGGTTGTTACGGACTAATCTAGGCATCAGGTGTATTATTTAAGACTTGGTTGCTCAATAATATTCACTTAGTTATTTCTACATCTAAGTGGCGGCTTCCGGGACAAATAGCACAGAATACTGTGATGGCCAACAGATAGGGCAGAATAATGTGACGGCCATAAAAGTTGGACAACATGCGGCAACTACCAATTCCACCATACAAAATCAAAAAATAAATAAAATAAAATAAAAAATAATTAAACTATACAACTCAAGTTGTAAACTAAATTTAATGACATAAATTAATTGAAACCTTTATATTACCCCATATTTTATAGTTTATACATAAATCAAAATAAAAACAAATATAGTGCTTATGCATAGTTATTCAAATAAAAAATCGACCTTATAAATACTGTTAAAATCTTTTCCTATTAGGGGAAAAAAGAAAATATTCCAAATCCATACATAACATGAGGCACAAAGCTCGTTTGGAGTGATATATAGTTCCTAATATTTTTATGAAGTGGCATATTCTTAAGTGATGTCACTTCGAGTTTGACCTTCTCCAACTCTCAAACACCATGAAACGTTATTTTCCTAAAACTCATAAAAAGAGTGACTGGATTTATACATTTATAATATATATTTAAAAATTAATACACATTTTTGCGTGCAAAACTAACACTGCTCCTACCTACCTAAAATCAAAAACCCCATATTGGTGCGCATCACGCATTGTTATTGTACTCAGAAGAAGACACATCATTGTCACTAATGGACATGAAAGGGATCTTTTAAAGCGTCTCCACTTCCACAATGTCAATTAATTAAAGCGGAAAGCATCTTGACCACAGTCGTTACGGACGCCCCGGCATCGATGAGCAAAGCATTTTTATTATAAAATTACAATTCATGCAATCTCCGTAATGGAGACAAAGTTGGAAGGAGAAAACAAAGACGAAAAAACAACTTAATTTCCAGGGTTTCACAGGGGTTTCATGAATGCAAATGCACAAATTCTGACCTTGTTTTCCTTCTTTCCTTAAAAATCAAAATTCATCCATGTGAAAACTTGCTGCGAAAAAGCAACAGCCATGCATGCACGCGGAAAACAGCCATATTCTTCAAATATTAAAACTGCAAAATATGAACTTAACTGGAAGGATTACAGCAGGCCGATGACCGCTGTGTTTTTCCGCACTACATGATTTTAATCCGGTATGAGCACGCAGGGTTACGGCAGGCCGATGACCGCAGAGTTTTGCCACATTACATGATTTTAATCCGTTATGAGCACGCAATGGCTTTAGCTTTCTGCTGGCGTTCCTGCACTTTAATTCAATAATGGCTCCCGCTTCTTCTTTTTGCGGTACATGCGAAACCGAAAATGGCCCCAACGCAATGGGAGCCATTGTCAGGGCCATGCCTAATTTGAGATTTCGTACAACATTTACATATCTTCAAATGCGCACTCATCTAATATATGCGCAACGTATAGATTGAATTGAATTTAATGTATTTTCTTTTTAATTAAATGGAGTGAAGCACCTCATGGTACCAAGGACTAGACACGCCAAATCTCTATATCTAAAATATGAAGGGCAAGCGGATTAGTATCTTCACATTCTTTATGGGTTATCAATCGTTTCCTTAAAAAATGTTTTTTCTTTTTAATTAAATGGAGTGAAGTACGATTCTGTGCCATGCGATGGTGTATGACAAACGCGTGGCCTATATTTTACTATGAACGCGAGATATTTTTCGTTAGTCATGTGAGGTGAGAAGACCTTACTTGATAAAAGTAAACAGATATTTTTAATTAAACAAGTAAATTTATATTAATTTAACCAGATGTTTTTTGGTCAAATATCTGGTTCTTTGAGTAACCACATATTTTTAGCTAGACATGTCAGGTGAAAAGACTTCACTCTATCAAATTCATAGTATGTAACCAACTTTCCTATTAAATAAAAAAAGACTTACATATTGAGGAAGGGTAATTTCAAAATTTTCAGTTTGAAATTTGGGGTCTTCATTTCAATTGAGAGTTTTAACTACCCACTTGCTCTCTAACTCCTCTACATGAGCGGATATGCTATTTACAAGGATTACAAATTAAAAAAAGAAAAAAAAAGGGTTATTCCAGTTTGTGTTGAGGAAGGGATATATCAGTTTTCATTGAGGAAGGGATATATAGTTGGTATGGGAGTGTTTGTCCATGGACTCTTTTTATTTGTTTTTTTTTCCATTATTTTGAGGGTCTTAAGTTTTTTTTTTTTTTTTTTTTTAATGAAAAAGTCATTATATTAATAAAATAATGTTTAATCATACAAAAAAGGGTGGGTGGGATTAGCACACCTCGTAAACCAATACATTAACCATTGTGGTTAAGAGTATACAAGAGTGTCAGAAATAGCCCACAAACTGCCAATAACAACTGCCAAAACAGTATTAAATATGCATTCGGAAAGAAAGAAGCCGAAAAATTACTGCCACCTGGAAGGGGAAGGAAGATGCACATGACTCATAATGCAGGGTGCATTCCCCCAATTATCCATGAGGGTACGCAAGTATTGCAGCTCCACCTATACTTTTTTAACCTGTACTTGAATCTGTAACCAACAATCAAAGAATATATCATATTTATCAACAACAGAGAAGACATGTTCGACATCTTGTTGAGAAAAAATAGCTCTATTTCGGGACTTCCATAGATAAAACAAGGTACCAATTCTAAAAATATTTCAAACAACATCCAAGTTGAAGGAAAAAGCAATAGGGTCACCCAAAATATCATGCACCCAAGTAAAATCCTCCTGCATAAAAGGTCTGAAAAATTCAAGAAGTCACTCCCAAGCTGACTGAGCCCGATCACAAGACCAAAAAACATGCAGTAAATATTTCACTTGTCCACAAACCGGGCAAATGAGATTATGAACACCTAGATGCTTGAGCCTACTGCCAACAGGTAACCCTTGATGTAAGAGACTCTAAGCAAAAAACTCTGTTTAGGTTCAATATAAGTAGCCCAAGCAATCCGAAACCTCTTATTCCATTGGGAGGGAAGAGAGACTAAATTTCATCTCAAAGTGAGCTTATCAACCATTGGAACTTGTGGGGTGAGCCATTTGTAACCAAGATGAGCTTTATATTGCAAAACAAGAAGCTCCCTAGGCCAACACCAGTCTGACCACCAGGGTTTTTGAAAATGCTTATGTAGTTTGCTCCAAAAAGAAAACGGAATACTATCAATAACCACCTCATAAGTGTCTCTATCACCAGGATTTAAAGTGTGAATTTGACGAAAACTTTCTCAAGGTATCCAACACCTGGCATGTCAGGAGAAGAAATAAAAAATGAAAGCAATACCACGCTTATAGAACCTCTACGCTCTAACCCACTACACCAGAGCTAAGGGAGAACCTTGCCAACTGATAACAAGAGACCACAAAATATTCATGGAAGACAAAGAGGCACCTGCTTTGCGAAAACTCCCTTTCCAACTAAGCCGGGGTTTGAAGGCCTCCCGGGGCTTTCCAAATACTCTGAATGACAAAAGAACCTTTAACTTTAATAGGGACAGGAGCAGTAAGAATGGATTGCAATGCCACCCCTTTCCAAATTTTCTTCCCCTGAAGCAAACTAGAAGAAATGCAATGTCTGACCAACACTTTCCAAGATTCATCCCCAATTAAAGATCGGGTGATCCATTTAGCACAAAGGGCAAGACCTTGTCGGTGATAATAAAAAAAACCCATGCCTCCACAATCCTTGGGCAAACAACAAATTTCCCAAGCTACCCGATGAAAACCTTACTTAATAGAGTCTTTGGCCCACAAGAAGTCTCTCAAAAGCTTATCCAGTTTTTTATAACAAGATTTGGATGGAACCCAACAAGATGAATAATAGACATGGGTAGTGGCTAAAACCTTAGAACAAATCTGAAATTTTCTTGCCAGAGAAAGTTTCTTACTAGTCTAGTAAGAAAGCTTCTTTTCCACTTTATCAATAACATGTTGCCACAATTGAGCAGAGGAACCATGAAATGCAAAAGGAATTCCAAGAAATTTAAACACCTCACCTGGATGAATCCAAGTCCATTGGAATTGATATAACCAGTGTGGCAGTTGAGATTGAGATTGTCGAAAACAGGATGTTTTTTTCCATTGTATAGAAGAACCAGAGGCTAAACAGAACACCTCTAAGCAACTAATAGCCGAGGAAAGGGATTGCTCATCTTCTTGAAGCGTTAAGAAGGAAACATCTGCAAAATGACCATTGACCAACTAACGGTCAGAATTAGGGAGAGCAATACCCTTGATTAATCCTTGATCCATCTTATGGGCCAACAAATAGCCAAAAGCCTCTATAGCAAGAATGAAAAGAGATGGAGCAAGAGGGCACCCCTGTCTCACAGAGCGACCAAGAGAAATTGACTGATATTGACTATTATTCAAGGTAAGAACAGTTGAAGCATCTTGAAATATCATAAGAATGGTGCTCACAAATACTGGCCCAAAACCTAGAGCCTGAAGCATGGCAGTTATGAAGTACCACTCCATCTTATCATAGGCTTTCTCAAAATATATCTTAATGAATAAAGCATCTTGTTCAGAATTTCTTGCCCACTCCATACCTTCCCAAACAGCAAGAACATTATCAAGAATGTATCTTCCCTTAACAAAGCCGGTTTGTTCGAGTCCGACAATCAAAGGCGAGAATAGATTTAAGCTTAAGCGCAAGGGCTTTAGCAATAATCTTGTAGCTCACATTAAGCAGGGTGATCGGCCTCCAATTGGTGATGAGCTCTGGATCTTCAGACTTAGGAATAAATTTAACATTGCCTTTGTTAATAATGGAACCCAGTGAACCACATTGCAGGGCTCCAAGATAAACTTTGTGGAGATCATAACCAAACATATCCCAAAATTCTTTATAGAATTCACATGGGAAGCCATCAAGCCCAAGTGCCTTATCATTGGCCATAAGTGACAAGGCAGTTTTTAGATCTTCCAGAGAAAGAGGAGTGTCACAAAATAACATTTGCTCAGGAGAAAGCTTGTTGGGGACAACAACGGTACAATCAACAAGAGCTTGCCTTCTAGCATCATCAACGGGTTGAGAAGCAAAAACACCTTGATAATGTGAAACAAATACTTTGACAATTTCTGAAAGATCTGTAAATCTCTGCCTATCAACTTGAATGGCTTGAAACTGAGAATGTTGAGCAGGAGGTCTGAGGCGCTGAAAAAATTCTTTGGTCACTCTGTCCCCCACTTTGAGCCAATGCATTCGAGCACGTAATTGAGCCCCCTTGGCTTCATACAAATCAACCTTTTTTAGCTCATGTCGAACGGAAGAAACTTGGGATTGAGCAACCGAGTTGAAAGGAGAGGCTTCAAGCCTAAGATAGGCTTTGGATAGCTCACTTTGCAAGGCAGACTTAGCTTGTTTTCGTCGTTTTGCAACTTCAACACCCAGAGTTCGCAACACCTTAGTGGTTCGTTGAATGGCGACATTCCACCATTCAATCCTTCCGGAAATACCATCGGGTCTAGGAATCAAATTCCAAATGCGGCATTTATGAGCTTTCATGCTAAAGCTATGCAAAAAAAAACATTTAGGTAAAACTGTGAAGAATGCACTCTAGGTTGAAAGTTTAACATTGCCACAAAGAATAAAATAGGTGAATGATCAGACAGTGTAGTACCAGGCAAAGTCAACACATACGGTGAAGAAGGCAAAAGACAGGAGAATTGAAATTTGTCACTCAAAAATCATGGCTTTGTCCAATCTTACCAAAACCCTAGAAGAAGCAGCCTGAAAATTGGACCAGGTGTACCAAAGATCCTGCGGGAAGTCAGAAGGCGAGAAGTAGGAATTAGGGTCATAAAGGCGAAGCTTATTTTTCATAAAAAACCAAGCTTTTCTTTGACCTAAACACCACCGCATCGGGACATGATTGACCTTATCAGAAGATTTCTCCACCATATTAAAATATCCACAGAGCACCCAAGTGGCAAATGGCAGATTCATAGCAAGCCATCTCCACAACTCGCATCTGTCAGAAGCGACATTTGAGGCATACACATTAACCACCCCAAGCGGTTTTCCACAGATCTCGAACAAAATCCAGACAACAGTTTTCAATAAAAGAGGGGTCTTAAGTTTTTAACATAGTAGGTTAAGGATTATAAAGGTTTTGAATTTATCTTTCTCAAGAGACTAAGTGGAATTCTCAAAGGGTTGAATCTTGTTAACTTTTTCTTTACTACCATGCTAGATTAGGTACTAGCTAAAGATTATAAAGGTTCCATATGCAAAAAAGAAAGACAACATACTTATATTTACAACCGTTGTCCAAGGGGATATGCAAGAAAAAGAAAGACAACATACTTATATTTACAAGAGTTGTTACCCCCAAAGGGCTGAATCTTGTTAACTTCTTTACCACCATGCTAGATTAGGTACTAGCTAAAGATTATAAAGGTTCCATATGCAAAAAGAAAGACAACATACTTATATTTACAATCCTTGTCCAAGGGGATACTCAACAAAAAAGAAGACAACATACTTATATTTATAACAGTTGTTAGTGTGGCTGTAACAAACTTTTTTATGTATCAAAAAAATATTTACAACAGTTATCCAAGTGGAGAGAACAACAGTTCCGGCTTTGATTTTTTTGGGGAGATGAAGGTTCAAACCACACTGTGTGAGGGGATGGGTGTGTATAATTGTACAATATTTACACTAATTTGTTAATAAACTAATTAAATAATGAAATTTATATTTTTAAATAATAAATTTTTTATTAAAATTGTTTTATTTTTTTATTAACCTATTTATAATATTTAAAATTATTTATATAATCCGATTAATATTTGGGAAAGGTGTGTATAATTGCACAATATTTACACTAGTTTGTTAATAAACTAATTAAATAATGACATTTTATATTTTTAAATAATAAATTTTTTATTAAAATTGTTTTATTTTTTTATTAACCTATTTATAATATTTAAAATTATTTATATAATCCGATTAATATTTGGGAAAGATGGAAAAAGAGTATATTTATATCTAAAATTCTTTAGATCCAACCTTGAATTAAACTAATTAGTGATACTTTTTATTTTTTAAATAATAAAAACTTTGTTAAATTTGTTTTATTTTTTATTAACATATTTATAATATTTAAAATAATTTATATAATTCGAGTTAATGGTGATCTGGATTGAATTAATATTTGAAAAAGAGGGAAGACGAGTAAATTTAAATCTAAAGCTCTTTATATCCAATGTTGGATTAAGTGGCAATCGTGGTTGAAGAGAAATTTCAAAATTTTTAGAGAGATCGTTTTATCGTTAAATGGCTTTTGACAAGTCATTTTTTTAATAACCTATTTATAATATATAAAATAATTTATATAAATTGAACCAATGATAATGGTGATAAGCTCTCCGTATCCAACTTTGGATTAAATAATTAAATTTTATATTTTTTAAATAATAAAGACTTTATTAGATTTGTTTTATTTTTTTATTTCGACCTTAGTATACCATAGAAGCTCTTTTTTCAATTTTTTTTTTATTAGTAATATTTCTTATACTTTTTTCTCATTCTTACTATAGTACTCCTTGTTGTATTTAAGTTTATATATCATTGTTTTATATGGTCACACCTTTTTGTATAGATAGTTGTAGTAAATTAAATGTGAGGGAGAATAGTTAAACATCTCCAATTAAAACTTGGCTTAAAAGCTATTAAAATTAGAAAGGCAAAGATGTAATCTGATTTTCAACTAATTTAATTTATTATTATTTTTTTAAAATATCTCTTAATAAATATTACATCAATAATTTAAAGAAGTCTTTTCTTGGTGCTTTCAGCGACGTAAAAGGTTTAAAATGATTGTGGCATGGTGGTTATAGGGGCGGACTGCGCGAAGATTTATGTGGCGGCTTCTGGGACGGACTGCGCAGAATCATCGTGGCAGCCATAAAAAGCTGGACTGCCTATCCGAATTCGTGGCAGCTACCGATTTCACCATATAAATTCAAAAAAAATAATAATAATTTAAAGAAATCAAATATTTTTAATAAAAAATAATGAAATATATATATATATATATATATAATAAAAAAATCTTGAGACAGCTCAACGGTTTGAACTTTGGCTCTTTTTCGAGAGGTCCAAGGTTCAAACCGTGGCATGCTTGAGTGTGTGAGGGGGTGGGTGTGTGTTCATAAAAAAAAAAATGTAATAATATTTTGTACCGGGGGACAACACAACTATCCATGTTTTGGCTCAAGTTCAAGGTTCAAACCGTAAGTGTATTAGGAGGTGGGTGGGCGAGTGTGTGAGAAGGTGGGTGTGTGTCTCACCCTTATCCAACAACATGGTTGGGATGTGTGTGAGAAGGTGGGTGTGTGTATCTCACCCTTATCCAACAACATGGTTAGGATGGGGATATTTTGAAGGTTAGTCTTATCTCTCACACTAACCTCAAATATATATATATATAAAACCGTAAGTATGTGTGGAGCGGAAGGTGGGTGTGTATCTCACCCTTATCCAACAATATGGTTGAGATAGATCTTTGGTTGTTTTGGCCACAAGAATTACATCATCTGCATACATGAGGAGTTTTACCACATATTTGGCTAAATGCACACCCTCCTTACAGCCCAAATAAAATCGGAGATAGAAGTCAACCTTGTTTGACACCTATGTCACTACCAAAACATTGAGATGCCTTAAACATCAGTCCTATCTCTCATACTAACCACAATAAAATATATACATATATTTTAAAAATAAATAAAAATATTATTACAATTATTTTCTTTGGATTTAATTCATTACAAAATTACCACGACAAGCCCCACGGAATCAAAGAAATCAAACATCAAACTTAAATTCTCAACGACAACTTTACGGCACAGTTATAACCTTGAAAAGTCAAAACATCAATGTGAAAAGTGCATGGACTTAAATTCTCAACGACAATTTGACGGCACAGTTATAACCTTGAAGATAACTCTGACCTTCAAGCAAACAGCATCCCGCAACGCCTTTGCCTAAAGCCGTGCAAACAAAAGGTATCGGAACCATTAATAGTAGCTACACATTCTAACGAGGACACGTATCGTACAGTAAGAAACGGAAGGTCACAGGGTATCGGAGCCACTAATAGCAGCTACAGATTCTAAGGAGGACACGTATCGAACAATAAGAAACGGAAGGTCACAGTTAGCGTAGTAGCTGTTACAAATACTCACGAGGCACCTTTGAAGATTTTTTTTTATTTTTGTGAAAAAACGAGGCACCTTTGAAGATTTTTTTTGAATTTTGTGAAAAAAAATTTGTGGGGAGTTAATATAGTGAAAATCATTCTATTAGTATTATCAATTTGATTTTGGTTATTTAATGTATTCCGCACAAAAACCTTTCTTAAAGGGCTGTCTTACCCTCTCCAACTTACCTATGTTCTAAACAGTGTAAATAAAATCTTTAGTTGTCTCAAATCTTAATATCACCCAAAAAGAAATCAAGGATTCTATATATACTAACTAGAAGTTCAATTAAAACAAAAACACTTTGGAATTTGACTTTTTCTTTTATTTAAATTATCCATCCCTAACAAAACTCTAAACTTCAATGTATCAACTCTGGAATTTTACCATTTTAAAATGTATTGTATTGACCCAAACATTAATTCTGAAGTTTTCTAAAGCCGAATGCTTGTCATTCACCTAATCTCTCTAAAGGACCTTTAATTCTGGAATTCCATATAAGTAAAATGTCACACTAGAGATTTTATTTTGGAACTACAAACTCAAACGTAAATTCTGATTGTATTTGCTAACTTTTTGTCAGCATGCAAGCTTACCCATCACTCCATCTCACACTAAACAATTCAATACTTCTCATCATCCCTATACTTGTCTAATTTTTGTATCTATAAAATGTCTTTGGACCAAGATTGTTTCACCGACCCGTAAATTTTAGAGCTCATGGAGTACCTAATTAAGATAAAAGATAGACAAAATAAAAACGGTCGTCTAATTTGTCTACGACTGGTAAGACCACCCTCAAATTTTAGCAGTGATCGACGTGCCTGCCTTTGATTTAAGCATATACAGGATGTGCTTTGAGCTTGCGAAACTTATAATTATGGAAGTCTATCTAGTTCAGCACTGTTTTGCCCATGCAAATGCAGAGCCGAATATGAAATGCATTTAATACAAATGTTGAAAGAGGAGGAGCAGTGAATGAACTTAACCGGGAGAATTACAACAGGTTGAACATGGCCGCTTTGTTTCTCCACATATTCTGCTCTGGATCCGACTGCAATGGACTCCATCGTGCACTGAACATGGCTTAGTGACTTCCTGTTAGTGCTGTTATCGGGCTTAAGTTCAAAAATGCAGGGAGTCTGCCTGTTTGGTAGAACCATAACGGGAACCATATTTGCAAAGGCCATACCAAACCGGAGATCTGGCAGGAAATGCTACGCCGTTTCGTGGCTGAATATCCGGCTACAAAGAGGATGGATACATAATGAATATGTCCATCTGGTCCAGCACCTTGATATTTACAGACGTTGACTGGGGCTGACCCTACCGAATTTATGAAATATCTGTACCGTTGCCGAGAACGTATCATATGCATTCAGCTCTTACATTTGTTGTATGTTATTAAGGTTGCTAGGATATTAAAAAAATAATTATTCTTAAGTAACCAGAACGTGCAATAATTAAACTAAAATCATTAAAATAAAATATTATTTAAATTAAGAGTATCAAAGATAAAATGCTATTTAAACTATGGTTATCAAGATAAAACGATATTTAAACCAAGGTTATTAAAACGTAAATGATGTAGAATGTCTTGATAAGGAGAATTTAAAAGAAATTACGAAGAATTTTACCATTAACTAAATATACCTTTGCATTCATTACATGTCATTACTGTTGCTATGGTATTAAAAGAAATTAATGCATCCGACATAAAGGTGTGCCTTGCTGGCCAATACAGAGGAAATTGGCATTAAAAGAAATTAATGCATTAGACGGATACGTATGCCTTGCTGACCAATATGGAGGAAATTGACATTAACATTTAAAATTTGGTATGGAAGTGCACCAACCATGTTGACCTGCCATAAATTTTAATGATTCGCCTTCTATCAGATTGATGCTTAATGCTTACGAGTTCAATCTCAGACCTTAAACCTTAGTTTTTGGGATATCTTGTCTAGGTGAGGTAGACCATCACGTTTATTATTAGTCTGATGTTAGTTAGGACCCACCCTAAATGCCTCATTCGAACATTATTACCTAAATGCCTCATTCGAACATTATTATGTAATAATGTCTATGTGGTATTTGGGTGCTTAAAAATATTTGTTATATAATTTAAATATTATAAAAGATTTTATTTATTTTTTAATTAAAAATTTTAGTCTGAATTTTTATTTGTATGTGAAATAGACTTTTGAATGTTAAGGTTAGGGTTGGTAGAAGTATTTTGAGTGTGAATGGAATATGTTAAGTTTTTTAGATTGTTTATAAGTTTTTTAAAGAGGTTAATAATTTTGTATTACGATTTTGTTTTGCATAATAAAGATATATTTTTATTCGTTTCAAATTTTTTTGTTAATTATGTTATTATTGTAATATTTATGTTGACGTACTTATTTTAATGGGAAGTTTCCTACCAAATGGTATTATAGCACTTTCTAGGGTCATGCTCTACTACAAGTATAATAGTTTTTGTCTTATAATTTTGTTTCCATTAGATATAATTTTTCTTTTTTCTTTTTTTGTAAAATACCTTGTTAAAAAATAAGCCAATTTTTTTGTTTTAGTTTAATAGGTAAAAAAATTGTATTTAAGGTTTTAAAATATCATAGAGGAGTTGTCATTATTGACTAAGCTACATTATCTATAAAGCCTCTAGTAAAGTGAGGGGTGATCAAAATCTAATACTTAGACCTCAGACAACACTAGTATACAAATTTGAGCTCCCACATACCCTCGATTATATAGGAAGACCCCCTAGGTTTAGGAGAGACCTTTAGACCTAGGAAGCTTTCAACCATATATCTATCTACAATGTACCAAGCACAATGTTTGGGAAGGTTACCATCTCATACTAATCAAAGAGGAGAGTAGTGCACCCAATAATATAGGTTATATCCTCCTTGGGCAATGGCCTAAGTTATTGGTTCAACCATTATCAATCATTGTTATTATATATCATAGGGCTATAAGCAGTACACACCTTAGATTAGAATAACCATGTTCTTATTGTCTATCAAACCCTGACACAAACTATCCAACCTAAAAACCCTAAACATAGACTTGAGCATACTAAGGAGAACACTTATAAGGAAATTGATAATACAATAACAGTTCTTAGCAATCAAGAACAAAATATTGGTGTTAGTAACAATCAAGTATAGTGGCAATTATAAAGGTAGTCAGTATCACTAACAAATAAAATATTGATAGCCCAAATAATTGTCAGAACAAACATTGTAAGTAAACAATCAATCAATGCAAAAGAAACCTGATGTAACCATCAGTAAAAAGTTTAGGGTGCCAAAAATGTTAATTTGAGATCTAGTCCATTACAATCGTCTTGTTGCATTGATCATTTTGGTATATAGCACTTGTAAGTTCTTTTAGAGTCAAAAATTTGTCATTTTGAGATATTAGTCCATTTTGATCATCTTTTTGAGTTAGTCGTTTTCATATATCACAACCAAACACTTTTCAGGACCCTTACTAAAAATAATAATTGCTACAATATGAATATTATTTTTAAATAAGTATTTTTAGAAAGCTCAAATCACAATTTCATGTCTAGAGGAACTAGATGAGCTATGAGGAAGATGAAACAAACTAACCAATTGAGTGAATAGATGAGTCAATTGAGTCAAGAATTTAGCCAATTACAAAGCAAAATGCAATTAGAAAACCAACAAATGAAAGAGGACTCTATGGCTTCTTGAAAAACTACATGATGTTGAAAGTTTCTTACAAGGGGCTAGCCATGCATATAAACAGAATAACCATGGTGAAGTTGAAGGAAGGGCTAGCAGTTTAAGAAATTCAAAAGGGACAGTACATGATATCATTTTTCTTAATAATTCATATAAAATGTTGAAGTTAGATTTTCCAAATTTTTATGGGAAAGATCCAAATGGTCAGCTATGTTAGGTAGATCAATATTTCAAGCTTTATAACATTCCCCAACATTTATGGATCATAATGACATATTTTAATTTTGAATTTGAAGCCCTTAAAGGGTATCAATGGGTGAAATATATGAATTCTAACCGTTCTTGGGAATACTTTAAAACACAAATACTCAATCAATTTGGTCATGGTGACTATGAGGACTTCACAGGAGCCCTTGTAAAATTGAAGTAGACCTCTGTCATTTGTGAATATCAAACTCAATTTAAACAATTAGCTAACTAGACAAGGGGCTTGAGTGAGGACTTTTTTCAGAGTTATTTCATTAGTGGGTTGAAGGATGATATCAAGGTTGAGTTGAAAATGTGTAAACCATAAACCATGATGCAGGAAATCAATTTGGATTGGCTAGCAGAAGAAAAATTCATTTCTTAGAGACATACTTCAAATTTCTTGAGGGTCGACCCCTAATTCCATCTAAGCCCAGGGTAAATTCGGGAAGTAAATCACCAACCATTAAGTGATTGACTCGAGAGGAAATGGAAGCTCGTAGAGAACATGGGTTGTGTTATAATTGTGACGAGAAATACTCTCTTAAACACAAATATGTACAACAAAAATTGTATTTGTTGGATGTGGATGAATATTCAATTAATAAACCCCATGAAGAGGAAGAGGAACATCAAGAAGAGAAGCATCTAAACAAAGGTGAAGCATAAGAGGAACCTTAGCCAAAAATTTTAGTCCATGCTCTAGCAGGAATATCTACTCCCCAAACTATGAAGGTGATAGGACATTTCAAGGGTGAGAGAATCATAATCCTTATCAACTCTAGTAGTACACATAACTTCATTGATCCTCGAGTGGTGAAAAAGCAAATTGTTATATAAGTTATTGTAACTTCTTTAAAGTCATGATAACTAACATAGGAACCTTGCCTTGCAAGGGTAAATGTAGAAATGTCAAGGTGCAAATAGGAGAGTACAATCTTAAGGTCGATATGTTTACCCTTTCCTTGGGAGGATGTGATGTAGTATTGGGAACACAATGGCTTAAAACTTTGGGTCTAATATTATGGGATTTTTCTAACCATGGATGAAATTCAAATAGTAAGGGATAGAATACAATCTTAAAGGGATGCATGTTGATGCTACCCAACTTTTTTCTTCTCACAATAGAAAAGCTTCTAAATAAATCATCTCATAAGATAGTGGCCCAATTTTCTGCTATACAAATGCCCAAGAATAAGGAAACAAAACAATATGAGGAATTATAGATTCTTTTAGAGAGACAAGAAGCTGTTTTTTAGGAACTTAAGGGTCTACCACCTTGGTGCGTTCATGTTCATGCCATCCAACTTGTACCAAGTAGCCTTCCACCAAATGTTTAGACATACAAGTATCCATATGTCCATAAATTCGAAATTGAGAAAATGGTGTAGGAATTGCTTGTAGAATGGGTTATTCAACCTAGTGTTAGTCCATATTCTTCTCCAATGTTGTTGGAATGTAAGGATGGGTTATGGTGATTATGTGTAGATTTTTTGGAACTCAATAAAATAATCTTCAAAGATAAATTTCCTATTCATGTAATTGATGAGTTCTTGGATGAATTGAATGATGCACAATATTTCACAAAGTTGGATTTGTGTTCAGGCTACCATCAAAGAAGACATTTCTAAAACTACCTTTCGAACTCATGGACACTACAAATTTTTGGTCATTTCCTTTGGTTTGACCAATGCACCTTCCACCTTCTAGAGTCTAATGAATGTAATATTTTGGCCCTTCTTAGACAAATTCATTTCAGTCTTCTTTGATGATATTTTGATTTATAGTCATACCTAGGAGGAGCATCTCAAACATTTAGATCAAGCCTTGCAACTTTTGTCTAAGAATCATTTTTATACAAAACAGTCAAAGTATTCTTTTGGCATGCAAGAAGTAGAGTACTTGGGTCATATTGTATCAAGGGAAGAAGTTAAAGTAGACCCCCAAAAATTCAAGCTATACAGGAATGGCTAAAACCTCAAACCCTTAAAGGCCTTTGAGATTTTTTGGATTTTATTGGATATTATCAAAATTTTGGTCAGAACTATAGGAATACCACAACACCACTAACAAATTGAATATTTTTTCATGTGGGAAAACCACTGGAACAAGATTTCCAAGATCTAAAACAAGTCATGATATTGAAACAAATGTTTGTTAGATTCGCCTATAGATTGAGACGAATAAATGAGACCCAAGATCTAGGTGAAGTAAGCAAGTTACAATAGCAATTGCATAAGCAAAATGATTAGCTATTCCAATTAAGAAAGTAAACATAAATATATATAGAATAATGATATGATATAAATAAAACCTACATACAATATTCCATTCTTCCATTGCTCAAGTGTAAGCATAAGATGGCTATATACAAAAAATACCCAACAAAGAACCTAATTAATGATTGTTGGTGAGTCACTAATGATGTCTCTCAACAATGTGATATATGACATTAGTGAGAGATAACTAAGTCGACACACTATATGAGAATGTGACACATGTGTGAGAGACAAATAAGTCAACACCTACCTAAGAAAGCTTATCCTAAGTGCTAGGATAAATAAATAACTAATGCATAAATCAATAAAATGCACTAACATCCCTCATAGGCATATCTTAGGTGGATAGTGATAGACGAGTCCTAACAAATGTGTAGATATAGTAGGCTCCCATGTACAAAATGATCTCTCGTAAGTAGAAAAAAATGAGAAAATCCATAGGAAAAAACTCCCTTCCAAAAGAGAGAAATACTAAGAGGCTATGCTCAAGGGAAGATTATCATGCATCCCTAATAAATCTTGTAAAGGTGTAAACTTACTTTATGTGAAGGGTTTTGTCAAAATATCTACTACTTGCTCCAATGTTGGATAATACTACACATAAAGAACCTGCTCCTAGATAAGCTCCCTACTATAGTGCATATGTACCTCAATGTGTTTGGTCCTTTGATGTTGGACTAGATTCTTCAAGATCTAGATAACACTCTATAACAAAATATGTCTATGGGTCTCTAAAAAGGTATTGCAAACTTAATAAGGATATTCTAAAGCCATATAGCCTTAGTGGGAGCATTCATAGCTCCTAGATACTTAGCCTATGTGGAAGACAAAGTAATATCATGTTGTTTTTTAGTACACCAACAAAAACAAGAGAGAAGGGGCTCTTTATCTCTAAAGGTGCTCTTTAAATGAAAAAAATGTTCAACCTCTTAAAGAAATATCTTGAGACCTCATTAAAAAGGCTCCGGTTTTGCCCGGTTTATGGATAGAGAGCCGGGATGGGTGGGATGAAATGAAAGCAATTAAAGATGCTTTTCAATCAAGAGCAGGTTGGTTCACAACTAGTCTCAACCCTTTCTTCTTTGAGATGGGACCTAAACCAAGGTGAAAACTATAGCCAAAAGTAGACTTGTGATCATCAATATCACCTAACCAATCAACATCTATGTATCCAACCAAGGTGAAAGTAGTAGTTACAGAATAGTTAATCCCAAAGTTTTAAGTGCCCCGAACATAGTGAAGGATGCATTTGACAACTTTTCAATGAAGATCATGGGGTTCTTACATAAAGCATGAAACCATGCTAATTGCATAAGATGTGTTAGAATGGGTATAAATCAAACAAGTGAGACTACCGGCAAGTTGACAATACAAAGTGGCATCAACATGTCAAGTGGAATACTATGTCCTCAGATTGACTCCATACATAAAAGGAGCCAGTGCATAGTTACAATCAATCATGTGAAACCTATCAAGTAGATCAAGAACATATTTGGGTTGTGCAAGAATGATCTCATAAGGAGACTATGTGATCTTGATCATTAGAAAATAGTGAAGTAAGCCCAAGTATAGTTGACTATGCGATCTTGATCATAGCAAATATTTCCTATAGAGCATATTTGACTATGCTAATACTAGATGAGAAACCTCTTGTAATGATCTAGTCATCAACATAGAGAACTAGAAGAAATGGTATATCACCTTATCTCAAAAGATAGACATTTGGATTCGTGTGGCAGCTTGCAAATCCATGAGAGAGAGAAAAGACGTCCATATTTCCATACCAAACCTGTGGGACTTGTTTGAGATCATGGATAGATTTTTGCTTCTGCACACCAATGATAAATCATGAATGAACCACTATGACTGCTCCATGTATACCTTCTCTTAAAAATCACTATGAAGAAATGCATTCTTCACATTCATTTAATATACAACCCAACCAAAAATTAGTAACAATAACAAGAGTAAAATAAGTGAAGTTCATTTTTATGAAAAATCTTTAACTACAAGTCATGCTTTGATCTTAACAATAATTCTATCTACATTATGTTGACTGTACTTCCTTTAAGAAGAAGGATCAAGTCCCATCAAAGAATTATATTCTTCCTTCATTCTTGAATCCCACTCAACAATACCACATGCTTCCCAAAATAATTATGGATCAAAAGAGAAACAATATAGACACGAGAAAGGTGTTGATCTAAATTTATCTAAAAGTTGGCCATGCATGCACGCGGAAAACAGCCATATTCTTCAAATATTAAAACTTCACAATATGAACTTAACTGGAAGGATTACAGTAGGCCGATGACCGCGGGGTTTGAGCACGCATGGTTACGGCAGGCCGATGACCATGTCTACCAAATTTGTTCATTATCATCGTACTGACACTTCCCCTTCCATCACGTCATCGTCTTACTGGCGCTTCCCCTTCCCTCACGTCATCGTCTTACTGGCGCTTCCCCTTCCCTCACTCTAAATTGAGTCGTCATCATGGGACTGGTAAGGATTCAGATCGGACTATTACCTTTGCAAACAGGCTGCCCCCAAAGTTTAAAACTAGGTGTTTTCTTCGTAAATGAAGGGGACCATCTCTCACACTCATATAGTCATCATCGGTTCAGATCGGACTATTACCTTTGCAAACAGGCTGCCCCAAAGTTTAAAACTAGGTGTCTTCTTCGTAAATGAAGGGGACCATCTCTCACACTCATATAGTCATCATCGGACTGACGCTTCCCCTTCCGTTCAAATCGTCATCATAGTACTGGTAAGGATTCATATCAGACTATTACCTTTGCAAAAAAGCTGCCCCTAAATTTAAAACTAGGTGTCTTCTTTGTAAATATTAGCCAAACAAACACTTACCAATCTACTTATTTGAAGACAAACAAAAAATTATACTAAGTGTGATTTTAATCCGTTATGAGCACGCAATGGCTTTAGCTTTCTGCTGGCGTTCCTGCACTTAAATTCAACAATGGCTCCCGCTTCTTATTTTTGCGGTACAAGCGAATCCGAAAATGGCCCCAACGGAAAGGGAGCCATTGTGAGGACCATGCCTAATTTGAGATTTCGCACAACATTTACATATCTTCAAATGCGCATTCATCTAATATTTGCATAACACATACATATCTTCCAATGCGTATTCATCTGCATATCGCCATATATATTTATGGTTTATGGTACCAAGGACTAGAAACGCCAAATCTCTAAGTCTTAAAAATGGAGGGCACAAGTGGATTAATATCTTTAAATTAGTTATAACTTATGGGTTATCGCTCCTGGTCTTTGTCAATCGTTTCCATAAAAAAGAGCGCCCATTGAATTGAATTTAATGTTTTTGCTTTTAATTAAATGGGATGATTGAATTGAATTTAATGTTTTTGCTTTTAATTAAATGGGATGAAGTACGATTATGTGCCATGCCATGGTGTATACGAAACGCGTGGCCTAAATTTTACTATGAAAACGAGATATTTTTATTGAGGTTTTAGACCTACATTTTACTATGAAAGCGAGATATTTTTATTGAGGTTTTATTAAAAAAGGGATGTTTGTAAATGATTTTACTATTTACAATTTGTTTATTCCGCGGATATGCATGTATATGTATAAGTATAATAAATATTTACTCAATAAAATAAATAAATTAATTAAATAATAATATTTTATATTTTTTAAATAATAAAAATATTATTAAAGTTTTTTATTTTTATTAATATATTTATAATATTTAATATAATTCATATAATTCGAGGAACAAAATTTCAATCATGAAAGAGAAGTAAATTTAAATTTAAAGTTCTTTGTATCAACTTTGAATTGGACTAATTAAACAATGATATTAGATATTTTTTAAATAATAAAATTTTATTAAATTTGTTTTATTTTTTTATTAACAAATTTATAACTTCACGGTTTAGAAGTGTTTTTTTTCATTTTTACCATTATTGATGATAAAACTGTTTGTTGGATTTAAATTTATATATCATTGAGTTATATGGTTATTTTTTTTTATAAATAATAAAAATAATCATAGTAGATTAGATATGAAGGAGACAAACCAAGGGAAAAACACTTGCAAAGCAATCAAAACAAATATCCTCACAAGGGAAACATTCTCTTAACAGATGAAAATCGACAGAATTTTAGGGCAGTATTAAATAACAACTTACACGAAAGGGAGAAACTACCTCATAGTAGCAGAGATTACAGTAAGAGTGAATGGTTAATGCACATTATCCAAGAAACTCTAAACAAATGCAAGAGAGCTAAACCTCAAAAGAAAGAAAGGAATAGCTTCCCAACCAACCCATGGTTCGATGAAGATTGCAAAGAAGCGCGAAGATTACTACAGGAACCAACGAGTAAAACAAGAGAAAACAAAAAAACATCTGAGAAACTGGTAAGGGCAAACAAAATGGAATACACTAGAACAAGGAGGAAAGAACTAATTTACTTAGAGAAGCATGAACCAAAGATATTTTGGAAGGAGCTAAGCATAAAAAGGATGCAAGCTGAAAATAACATAACAGTTAATCAGTGGTTGGAGTATTCAAAACAATTGTATCAGCATAGTAACCAGAAGGAGACACCCCCTATTATCACTGTCAAGAAAGAACTTTTCACAAATGAAGACATTATTCAAGGGATAAAAAAGTTAGCAACTGGTAAAACCTGTAACATAGACAATCTTCAAGCAGAGCATATAAAATGGGGGGTAGATATTTTGACACCACAAATCAAAGAAATTTTCAATGAGGTCATACAAAATGGTTTCCCTACCGAGTGGACAACTAGCTTGACCATTCCTTTGTTTAAAAGTGGAGATGTAAATAATCCATCAAACTATCAAACTATCATGATCAACCCTCTCTTTGCAAAGCTGTTTGGGAGTATGATAAAGCGTAGGATCAGTATATGGGCAAAAGAAAAGGGAAAGAGAGTAAAGGGACAAGCATGTTTTAGGCCTAAGCACTCAACTATTGATCGTTGTATCACACTCAGACACATAGTGAAAAAATATGGGACAAAAAAGAGGAGGCTTTCTGTTGTTTTGTAGACTTCAAAAAGGCATTTGAAACAGTACCAAAGAAAAAATTATGGAGCATAATGGAAGAGCTAGAGGTTCCAATTCACTACAGGGCAGCGAGGTTCACAGATTATATGAGCATGTAAAAGCTAGAATCGGAACACATGAAGGGTTATCTGAATGTTTTGGTAGTGACATAGGTGTCAAACAAGGTTGCCCTCTATCTCCTACCTTATTTGGGTTGTACATTGACAAGTTAGAAGAATGGATAAACAAATTTGGGGGAGAGGGTGTGCACTTAGCCAAATATGTGGTAAAACTCCTCATGTATGCAGACGATGTAATTCTTGTGGCCAAAACAACCAAAGATCTAGGAGATCACCTTCGAGCTCTAGAACTCTTTTGTAAGGAAGTTGGGATGCAGGTAAACACAAGCAAAACAAAAATCATGATTTTTTCAACAAAAAAGAAGAAGCAACAACTCAAATTTCAGTTTGCAGAAGAACCACTTGAGGTAGTAGTAGAATACAAATACCTGGGCATAGAATTTCATGATAAACTCAATTGGAATACATGTAGGATGAAAAGAACTCAAAGTGATTGGAGAACACTGTATGCACTTCAAAATAGGTTTAGGAATACCGAGTTGTGGGACTGGAAGACCACCAAGGTTTTATTTGGCCTACTTGTTACACCGGTTTTGTTGTATGGTTGCGAAGTGTGGGCTAGTGGCACAACAAAGGCAAAATGGAGGTAAATAGAAAGGATTCAAAAATATCTAATCATAAATTTTCTCAAAATTAAGGCCACAACTCCTTATGAAATTATTCTAGCTGAAATTGGAATGTTTCCATTAAAAGAAATTGATATGACCAAGCTGTTATGTTACTTGAAAATAACAAAAAACATGAAAAACGACAGATGACCAAGGGCAGCTAAGGATGAAGAGTTGCATAGGCGGAAGAACACATGGATGAAACAAAATCAGAAATGGATGAAACGTTGGGAAATCAACATAAATGAATGCCCAAATTTCAACAAAGACATCAAAAACTATGTGAATGAAAAATTTAGAAGTGGAATGTGGAAAAATGCAAGCAGGAAAAGACAATATTATATTGCAAAGTTTAACCCAACATATGATCACAAGGAAAAAGCATATATAGGTGCTGAAATCAAGTGGAAGGAAAAAATCCTCATTGCTCATATAAGGACTAGCTCTCATAGGATTGGATGTGAAATAGGGAGATGGACAACACCCAAAGAACAATGGGAAGAAAGGATATGTACTTTATGCAACACAGGGGCAGTAGAGACAGACATCTACCCAAAAGAAATCAATGATTCTATATATACTAACCAAAAGTTACATAAAAATCTTTGAGAAAATTGTAAACTATCAACTCTGGAATTGACTTATGTTTTTTTAAATTATCCATCCAGAAAACTGTAAACTTCAATGCATCAACTCTGGAATTTGACCTTTTTAAAATGTATTGTATTGACCCAAACATAAATTCTGAAGTTTTCTAAAGCCGGATGCTTGTCATTCACCTGATCTCTCATTATCACTCTAGAGGACCTTTTAATCTGGAATTCCATAAGTAAAATGTCAGACTAAAATTTTATTTTGGAACTACAGACTCAAACGTAAATTAGGACCTTTAATTCTGGAATTCCATCACTAAAATGTTAGACTAGAGATTTTATTTTGGAACTACAACCTCAAACGTACATTCTGATTGTATTTGCTAACTTTTTGTCAGCATGCAAGCTTACCCATCACTTCATCTTACACTAAACAATTCAATACTTCTCGTCATCCCTATACTTGTCTAATTTTTTTTATCTATAAAATGTTTTTGGACCAGAATTGTTTCACCGACCCGTAAATTTTAGAGATCATGGAGTACCTAATTAAGATAAAAGATATACAAAATTAAAATTGCGACTGGTAAGACCATCCCCAAATTCTGGACCTGCCATCGCCGAACACTCGCATGTTGTCCACATTTTCAAATGCAAAAGGAAATAATAGTCCTCAGACCTATATAATAGTCGTGTATATATATATAAACGAGAGTAGCAGTGATCGACGTGCATCATTTAAGCATATATACAGGAGGTGCTTTGAGCTTGCGAAATGTATTATCATGGAAGTCTATCTAGTTCAGAACTGTTTTGCCCAATGCAAATGCAGAACCGAACATAAAATGCATTTAATACAAATGTTGAAGGAGGAGGAGGAGCAGTGAATGAACTTAACCGGGAGAATTACAGCAGGTTGAACATGGCTGATCTGTTTCTCCACATATTCTGCTCTGGACCCGACTGCAATGGACTCCGGGGTGCACTGAACATGGCCGCTTTTTTTCTCCATATATTCTGCTCTGGATCCGACTGCAATTGTCTCCATCGTGCACTGAACATGGCTTAGTGACCTCCTGTTAGTGCCATTACCGCGCTTAAGTTCAATAATGCAGGGAGTCTGCCTGTTTGGTCGAACCATAACGGGAACCATATTTGCAACGGCCATACCAAACCGGAGATCTGGCAGGAAATGCTATGCCGTTTCATGAATGAATATCCGGCTACGTGGAGGATGGATACACAATGAATATGTCCCTCTGGTCGAGAACCTTATTTACAGAGGTTGAAAGAGGCCGCCCCCTACCGAATTTATGAAACATCTATGCCATTGCCGACAACGCATCATATGCATGTATCTCTTGTATTCGTTAGATGTTATTAAGGTTGTTGACATTAAAAAAAAAAAAATTATTTTTTAAGTAATCATGGTAGGGTCAGGATCAAGTACTCTGTAAAATTTCTTGGCCATGATTTCTTAGGTCTTATAAATTTTTTTTTTAATATTAAAAAAATTATAATACTGGTAATAAGTAATAACTAGCTTAGATATATAAAATATATATATCTATAAACGCCCATAGTTATCAATCTTATCTCATTTATTGGGGTGCGATAGATAGGCACCTCAAAATTGATAACTCTCGGCGTTATAGATATATATATTTTATATACCTAAGCTAGTATTAGAAAGTTTGGGCAACATTTTAGTTTAAATATTTTAAATTGACCGTAATCCTTAATAAAGCCCCAAGGATTTCCGCTTGGTAAAACTAAAAGTCACAAAGATTCCCGTAATCGTTTGGTCAAATCAAAAGCCTCAAAGGTATCATAATCCCTTTGGTCAAACCAAAAGCTCCAAGAATTATTATCGGTTGGTCAAATCAAAAGCCTCAAAGGTATCATAATCCCTTTGGTCAAACCAAAAGCTCCAAAAATTATTATCGACGGATAATTTTATTAATGTCGATTTTTTTTAATAAAATATTAATATTGTTTACGGCGTGGTGACCTTCCTGGCTGCCATTGTAGGACGCCTATCGATGTAACTATAATACTAGTATAATTAAGGATACATATTTTTCGAAAAAATTTCGTCATTTTATTTTGGTGGATGCGGTTTCAAATCAAGAAAGGTACTAGTATACCACTGCCCTACCTTTATAAAACTTTTACTCCAAGTGAGGGGAAACACTCAGTTGAAACATGTGGGTCAAGTGCTTCCGCCCTCTTCAAGAATATAGTAATAGATAATTAGGGATACATAGTTTTCGAAAATTTTCGGTCATTTTATTTTGGTGGATGTCGTTTCAAATAAGGAAAGGTGCTAGTATACCCCTACCCCACCTCTATAAAACTTTTACTCCAAGTGAGGGGAAAACACTCACTTGAAACATGCGGGTCAAGTGCTTCCGCCCTCTTCAAAAATATAGTAATAAATAGACAGACATATATTAATGTGGAACAAAATTCTAATCATAGTTTTTATGATTTAAATTAAAATCATTAAAATAAAATATGATTCAAAATAAGGTTTTTTTTAGGTGTGGTTTCAAATTAAGAAAAATATGAGTATACCCTTGCTCCATTTTTATAAACTTTTATTCTAAATAAAAGGATCTGAAAAATTCTAAATTGAAATTGTGGATCTCAGACTAATAATAAAAACTAATAATTTTACTACTCCGCCCTTTTTAAAAATATAATAATAAAAAAAATTATCTTTTTTAATGATTTGAACTAAAACATGATTCAAAATAAGGTTATTTTGTAAATGATGTAGAATGTCTTGATAGGGGACAATGAAAGAAATTGTGAAGAATTGTACCATTATCTAAAATGTACCTTTGCATTCATAAGATGTGTTTAGGGTTGTTATGATATTAAAAGAAATTAATGCGTCAAGTAGGTAAGTGTGCCTTGCTTGGCCAATATGGTGGAAAAAGTAAGCAGGTGTGCCTTGCTGGCCAATATGGAGGAAGTTGGCATTTAAATTTGGGATGTAAGTACCCCAACCATATCTTGACCTGCCTTAAATTTTAACAATTGCCTTCTACCAAATTGCTAGTGAACGCTTACGAGTTCAATCTCAGACCTTAAACCTTAGTTTTTGGAAATCTCGTTCAGGTGAGGTAGACCATCACATTTATTATTAGTCTAATTTTAGTTAGTACACGTATTAAATGGTTTATTTGAACATTATTATGTAATATGTAATAATGTGGTCCTTGAGAGTTAAGTGGATTTGTAAGTGTTTGTCTAGTCAGGTATTTATTAAGAAGACATCCAGGTTCAAACTTTAGGAGCAACCTGTTTGTAAAAGTAGTAATTTGATCTGAATCCTTTGAGTACGCACCAGATCGACGATGACGGTACGAATCCTGAGCGATTGGTGGTCCCCTTCACGCCTGGTCAACAATAACAAAGCAAAATAGGTTTGGTGGAAGTAGCCTTGTGGTTTGAACCCTGCACTTGTGAGTTACTAAAAATAGTGTGGTTGTGACCAACTCTCATATGTAATTGAAAAAAATAATGTGTTTGTGGTAGTTGGAGTGTTTGAAAATATGGGTTACTTAAATATTATAAAATGGCTCCCAAGGGCTAGGTGGATCGGTAAAGGCTTGACTGACCAAGTACATGCCAAAAAGAGACCTAGGTTCAAACCTCGGGGGAACGCTGCCAACTTTAGTAAAGGTAGTAGTTCTTGTTGAATCCTTTAAGTGCGTGTCAGATCGACGACGATGGTACAAACCTTGAGCGACCGGTGGTCTTCATCTTACATCGGGTCAACAACAATGAGATGAATAGGTTGTTGGGAGCAATCCTTGTGGTTTGAACCTTGCGCTTGCCAGTTACTAAAAATAGTGGTTGTAACCAACTCCTCTATGTAACCTATATATATATATATATATATATATATATATATATATATATAAAAGATGTTATTTATTTTTTAATTAAAGATTTTAGTTTAATTTTTTTTTGTATGTGAAATCGAGTTTTGAATGTTAAGATTAGGGTTGGTAGAAGTTTTTAAAAAGATAGATAAGAGTGTGAATGGAATATATAAAAAAATTTCATATTGTATTGAAGTTTTTCAAAGAGGCCAACAATTTTTTATTACACTTTTGTGTTCAGGGTACTATCAGATTCAAATTAAAGAAGGAGATATTCCTAAAAGTGCCTTTCAAACTTATTGACACTACGAATTTTTGGTCATTCCCTTTGGTTTGGCCAATGCACCTTCCACCTTCCAAGTTCGATGAATAAAATATTTTGGTCCTTATACAAATTCATTTTAGTCTTTTTTGATGATATTTTGATTTATAGTCATACCTAGGAGGAATTTCTCAAACATTTGGATCAAACCTTGCAACTTTTGTCTAAGAATCAACTTTATGCAAAACGATCAAAGTGTTCTTTTGGCATGCAAGAAGTAGAGTACTTGGGTCACATTGTATCAAGGGAAGGAGTTAAAGTAGACCCCAAAAAAATCAAGCTATATAGGAATGGCCAAAGCCTCAAACCCTCAAAGGCCTTTGAGATTTCTTCAGTTTTATTAGATATTATCAAAATTTTGTTTAGAACTATGGAAATATCGTAACACCATTAACAACTATATTGAACATTTTTTTTATGTGGCAAAACCAATGGAACAATCTTTCCAAGATCTAAAACAAGTCATGATATTGACACAAATGTTTGTGAGATTCGCCTATAGATTGAGACAAAGAAATGAGACCCAAGATCTAGGTTAAGTAAGCAAGTTACAATAGCAATTGCACAAGCAAAATGATTAGCTATTCTAGTTAAAAAAGAAAACATAAATATATAGAATAATGATATGATAATATTTCAGATATGCAAAATTACAAATAAAACCTACATACAATCTTTCATTCTTCCATTGCTCAAGTGTAAGCATAAGATGACTATATACAAGAAATAGCCAACAAGGAACCTAATTAATGACTATTGATGCTTCTCAACAATGTGACACATGGCATTAGTGAGAGATAAATAAGTCAACACAAGAATGTGACACATGTGTGAGACAAATAAGTCAACTTGATCTACCTAAGAAAGCTTATTCTAAGTGCTAGGATAAATAAATAACTAATGCATAAAGCAATAAAATGCACTAACACCCCTCGTAAGCATAGCTTAGGTGGATAGTGATAGACGAGTCTGGACAAATATATAGCTATAGTAGGCACCCATGTACAAAATGATCTCTTGTAAGTAGGAAAAAAGGAGAAAATTCGTAGGAAAAAAAACTCCCTTCCAAAAGAGAGAAATACTAAAAGGCCATGCTCAAGGGAAGAATATCATGCATCCCTAATAAAGCATGTAAATGTATAAACTTGCTTTCTGTGAAGGGTTTGGTCAAAATATCTACTACCTACTCCAATGTAGGACAATACTACAAATCAAGAACCTACTCCTAGATAAGCTCCCAAATATAGTGCATATGTACCTCAATGTGTTTGGTCCTCTGATGTTGGACTAGATTCTTCAAGATCTAGATATCACTCTATAACAAAATATGACTATGGTCCTCTAAAAAGGTATGCCAAACTCGATAAGGA
Source organism: Wollemia nobilis (assembly GCA_028583015.1). Lineage (NCBI taxonomy): Eukaryota > Viridiplantae > Streptophyta > Pinopsida > Araucariales > Araucariaceae > Wollemia > Wollemia nobilis. The sequence goes on along the minus strand of JAQPPZ010002969.1, from coordinate 15,686,423 downwards.
TATTCTAAAGCCATATAGCTTTAGTGGGAGCATTCATAGCTCCTCGATACTTAGCCTATGTGGAAGACAAAGAATAACATGTTGTTTTTTACTTTACCAGCAAAAACAAGAGAGAAAGGGCTCTTTATCTCTAAAGGTGCTCTTTAAAATGAAAAAAACATTCAACCTCTTAAAGAAATCTCTTGAGACCTCATTAAAAAGGCTCTAGTTTTATCTAGTTTATGGATAGAGAGTCAGGATGAGTGAGGTGAAATGAAAGCAATTAAAGATGTTTTTCAATCAAAAGCATGTTGGTTCGCAACTAGTCTCAACCCTTTCTTCTTTGAGATGAGACCTAAACCAAGGTGAAAGTAGTAGTTATAGAATAGTTAATCCCAAAGTTGTAAGTGCCCCGAACATAGTGAAGGATGCATTTGACAACTTTTGAATGAAGCTCATGGGGTTCTTACATAAAGCATGAAACCATGCCAACTGTATAAGATGTGTTATAATGGGTATGAATCAAATAAGTGAGACTACCGACAAGTTGACAATACAAAGTGGCATCAATGTGTCAAGTGGAATACTATGTCCTCAAATTGACTCCATATAGAAAAGGAGCCAATGCAGAGTTACAATCAATCATGTGAAACCTATCAAGTAGATCAAGAGCATACTTGGGTTGTGTAAGATTGATCTCAAAAGAAAACTATGTGATCTTGATCATGAGAAAGTAGTGAAGTAAGTCCAAGTCTATCATAACAAATATGTCCTATAAAGCATATTTGACTATGCTAATACTAGATGAGAAACCCCTTGTAATGATCTAGTCATCAACATAGAGATCTAGAAGAATTGGTTATCATCTTACCTTAAAAGATAGACATTTGGATTCGAGTGGCATCTTGCAAATCCATGAGAGAGAGAAAATACGTCCATATTTCTATCCCAAGCCTAGGGGGCATGTTTAAGGTCATAGATAGACGTTTGCATCTACACACCAATGATGAATCATGAATGAACCGCTATGGCTGCTCCATATATACCTTCTCCTGAAGATCACCATGAAGAAATGCATTCTTCACATCCATCTTATGTACATCCCAACCAAGAGTTGTAGCAATAGCAAAAGTAAAGTGAATGGAGTTCATTTTTATAAGTGGGAGGACACAATGTAATCAATGTCAAACACGTATGAAATTTTTTTTGCTACAAGTTATGCTTTGAACTTAACAATAATTCCATCTACATTATATTTTGTTCAATAAGTCCGATTGCACCCAAAGGGATCAATTTGCATATATGATTCCTTACCAAGGAATTGTATTCTTCCTCCATTCTTGAATCCCACTCAACAATACCAAATGCTTCCAAAATGATTTTGGATCAAAAGCAAACAATACCAAATGTTTCCCAAAATGATTTTGGATCAAAAGCAGAGGCAATATAGACATGAGGAAGGTATTGATCTAAATTTATCTAAAAGCAGCAGCCATGCATGCACGCGGAAAACAGCCATATTCTTCAAATATTAAACCTGCAAAATATGAACTTAACTGGAAGGATTACAGCAGGCTGATGACCGCTGTGTTTTTCCGCATTACATGATTTTAATCCGGTATGAGCACGCAGGGTTACGTCAGGCCGATGACCGCGGAGTTTTTCCACATTACATAATTTCAATCCGCCATAAGCAAGCAATGGCTTTAGCTTTCTGCTGGCGTTCCTACACTTAAATTCAAAAATGGCTCCCGCTTCTTCTTTTTGCGGTAAAAGCGAAACCGAAAATGGCCCCAACGCAATGGGAGCCATTGTCACGCCCATGGGAAGGCTTCTAGCATATCCACGACCATTAACGTGCCGTCCGACATATAATACATCCAAAATTTCTTCTCGGTAAATGCCCCAATTTACCAATCCATCTAAACCTACAACCACATTTATTATCTAATATAGACAACACATACATATCTTCCAATGCGTATTCGTGTGCATATAGCCATCTATATATGTATCGTTTATGCTCAGAAACGCTAAATCTTTAAATAAATAAAAATGAAGGGCAAATGGATTAAGATCTTTAAATTATTTATGGGTTATAAGTGGTCTTTGTCAATCGTATCTGTAAAAAAAGCCAATTGAATTGAGTAATTAAATGGAGTGAAGTACGATTCTGTGCCATGCGATGGTGTATAAGAAACACGTGGCCTATATTTTACTATGAACGCGAGATATTTTTCGCTAGACATAGTAAAATATTATCACAACGTGTTGAGCAATGAATAGGTCTGTCCGTTTGACGAAGGTATATGCAATGGTAGTGGTACTGTTTGTCGGTGAATTGTTCCGATTATTTTGAGGGGCGGAAATTTTTTAAGTAGTAGGTTAAAGATAGAGGTCTTTTATACGTTTTCTTTCTTAATAGGTCAGGTAGGTTAGGTTAGATACTGTGAAGGGTTAAATCCGGTTAGTTTTGTTTTACCAACATGTTAGATTAGGTATTTGGAAATCTACGTGTTGTAAGTAAGTTGGAGAGGGTAGAACAATCTTCCAAGAGGTCCTTGTTTTCAATGTCCATTCTACCAAAAGCATATTGAGTGCTCAAAATTCCAGTTGATAATGTTGGTGCGATCAAGACCGGACACAATTTTTTGGGTGATTTTGACAATGTCCCAGGGACGACACGTAAAGGGTTTTTGGCTCAATATTATAAAAGTTCTGTTTAAAAAAAAAAAAGACAACATACCTATATTTACAACAATTGTCAAAGGGAACAAGAGATAATTCCATATTTGTTTTTTTTGGAAGGTCAAGGTTCAAACTAGAGTGTGGGTGAATGTGTGGGGTTGGTGTGTATGATTGTACAATATTTACAATAATTTGTTAATAAACTATGACATTTTATATTTTTAAGATAATAAATTTATTATTATTATTATTTTAAATTTATATATATATATATATATATATAAATTCAATTTAATGGTGATTTGAATCCAGTTAAGAAATTGAATTGGGTGATTTGAATCTTTTTTAATATTTAAGATTGAAGAGTAAATTTAAATCTAAAACTCTTTGTATTCAACATTAGATTAAACTAATTAAACAATGACAATTTATATTTTTTAAATAATAAATTTATTTTTTATTTTTTATTAATATATTTATAATATTTAAAATAATTTATCTAATTCGGGCGAATGATGATTTAAATTGGACTAATATTTGGGAAAGAGAGGTAGATTTAAATCTAAAGCTTTTTATATAACATTGGATTAAGTGGCAACTCATGATATAATTTTTAAAGGAACCTTTTCATCATTAGATTGCGTTTAGAGATTTTTTTTATTAACCTATTTATAATATATAAAATAATTGAGCCAATAGTGATTTGAATCAAATTAATATTTGGAATGGAAGAGGGGTAAATTTAAATCTAAAGTTTTTTTTTATCCAACCCTAGATTTCAAACAATGACATTTTAAAAATTTTAAATAATAAAAACTCTGTTAAATTTGTTTTATTTTTTATTATATATTTATAACTTGATGGAAGCCTTTTTTTACCATCATTGATGATAGTATTACTTGTTGTATCTAAATTTATATATCATAGTTCTAATTTATATATCATAGTTCTAGTAGATTATATGTGAGGGAGAATATTCCCACATTCTCTATTAAAATTTGGTTTAAAAACCTTTAATCTTAAAAAACAAAGATGTGATCTAATTTTCAACTAATTTAATTTATTATTATTTTTTTAATTATCTCTTAATAAAAATCACATCAACAAGTTGATTGCAATTTAAAGATGTCAAATATCTTTAAAAAAATTCACATCTTCTCTCAAAACTTGGTTTAAAAACCTTTAATTTAAAAAAAAAAACTAATTAAATTTATTAAATAAAAATCACACCATCAAGTTAATTACAATTTAAAGATATCAAATATCTTTTTGAGAAAAAAAAGGAAGTTCAAAGTTTCTAAAAGGAACGTGTGAAAAAGTGGAAGTCTTAAAAAAAAAAAAAAGAAAAAAAGAAAAAGAAGTGCATGGACTTAAATTCTCCACGATAATTTTACAGCAGAGTTATAACCTTGACCTTCAGGAAGTTCAAAGTTTCTAAAAGGAACGTGTGAAAAAGTGGAAGTCTTTTAGAAGTGCATGGACTTAAATTCTCCACGATAATTTTTCAGCAGAGTTATAACCTTGACCTTCAAGCAAACAGCATCGGCAACGCCTTTCCATAAAGCCGTGCAAACAAAAGGTATCGGAACCATTAATAGTAGCTACACATCCTAACGAGGACACGTATCGAACAATAAGAAACGGAAGGTCACAGTTAGCGTAGTAGCTGCTACAAATTCTAACGAGGACACGTATCCGGACAATAAGAAATGGAATACCAGTAATATCGATCACCTTAATCCTAATGAAGACTCTTGAGTTGTCTCAGATCTTAATATCACCCCAAAAGAAATCAATGATACTATATATACTAACCAGAAGTTACATAAAAATCTTTGAGAAAACTGTAAACTATCAACTCTGGAATTGACTTTTGTTTTTTAAATTATCCATCCAGGAAACTGTAAACTTCAATGCATCAACTCTGGAATCTGTCCTTTCTAAAGCCGAACGCTTGTCATTCACCTAATCTCTCATTCTCACTCTCACTCTAGAGGACCTTTAATTCTGGAATTCCATAAGTAAAATGTCAGACTAGAGATTTTACTTTGGAACTACAGACTCAAACGTAAATTCTGATTGTATTTGTTAACTTTTTGTCAGCATGCAAGCTTATCCATCACTCCATCTTAAACTAAACAATTCAATACTTCTCATCATCCCTTTACTTAAGGAAATAATAGTCCTCAGACCTTTATAATAGTCTAGTATATATATATATATATATAAACGAGAGTAGCAGTGATCGACGTGACCTTTATAATAGTCCAGTGACCTTTATAAACGAGAGTAGCAGTGATCGACGTGCCTGCCTTTCATTTAAGCATATATACAGGAGGTGCTTTGAGCTTGCGAAACGTATTATCATGGAAGCCTATCTAGTTCAGAACTGTTTTGCCAATGCAAATGCAGAACCGAACATGAAATGCATTTAATACAAATACTGAAGGAGGAGGAGCAGTGAATGAACTTAACCGGGAGAATTACAGCAGGTTGAACATGGCCGATTTGTTTCTCCACATATTCTGCTCTGGACCCGACAGCAATGGACTCCGGTGTGCACTGAACATGGCCGCTTTGTTTCTCCACATATTCTGCTCTGGACCCAACTGCAATGGACTCCGTCGTGCACTGAACATTGCTTAGTGACTTCCTGTTAGTGCCGTTACCGCGCTTAAGTTCAATAATGCAGGGAGTCTGCCTTTTTGGTCGAACCATAACGGGAACCATATTTGCAACGGCCATACCAAACCGGAGATCTGGCAGGAAATGCTACGCCGTTTCGTGACTGAATATCCGGCTACAAGGAGGATGGATACATAATGAATATGTCCATCTGGTCCAGCACCTTGATATTTACAGAGGTTGAAAGGGGCTGACCCTGCCGACTTTATAAAATATGAACGTATCATATGCATTTACCTCTTGCATTCGTTGGATGTTATTAAGATTGCTAAGATATTAAAAAAATGATTATTTTTTAAGTAACGATAATTAAAATCCCTGGCCGTGGTTTTTCATAGAGGCTTGAAAGGGGTTTTTAGCTAATATTAAAAAAAAATTATAACAATGGTATAATTAAAGATACATATTTTTCGCAGGAGAATTGGTAAAGTTTTTATCATTTTATTTTGGTGGGTGCGGTTTCAAATAGGAAAGGTATTGATATGCCCCTACCCCAAATCTATAAACTTTTACTACAAGTAAATGGAACATACAAACATATATTAACCTAGAAATTCTATCATGGTTTTTATGATTTAAACTAAAGTCATTAAGATAAAACGTGATTCAAAATAAGGTTTTTGTGGAGGTGGTTTTAAATTAGGGAAGGTACCGGTATACCCTTCTTCCATATTTATAAAATTTTATTTCAAATGAGGGGATTTCCAAAGGGTTCGGGATTTAAACCACAGACCTCAGGACAAACACTTAGTGAAAACCAATCCACCTTATTTGAAAATATAGTAATAAAAAAAATTGTTTTTTAATAATTTAAACTAAAGTTACTCTTTAAAAAATAAGGTTATCTTGTAAATGATGTAGATTGTCTTGATAGGGACAACTAAAAGAAATTGTGAAGAATCGTACCAATATCTAAAATGTCCCTTTGCATTCATAAGCTGTTATTATGGTTGGTATGATATTAAAAGAAATTAATGGGTCAAGTAGGTAGGTGCGAGGAAAAAGTAAGTAGGTGTGCCTTGCTGGCCAATACGAAGGAAAAAGTAAGTAATATGTAGGACACTAGCATTTAAATTTGGATGTAAGTACCCAACAATATCTTGACCTGCCTTAAATCTTAACAGTTGCCTTCTACCAAATTGCTAGTGAACACTTACGAGTTCAATCTGAGACCTTAAACTTTAGTTTTTGCAATATCTCGTCTAGGTGAGGTCGACCATCACATTTATTATTAGTCTAATTTTAGGTAAGACCCATCCTAAATGCCTCATTCGAACATTATTATGTAATATGTAATAATGTGTACGTGGTAAATGATTTTCAAAGGTTAGTGATTGATAAAAGTTTGATTGGTCAAATTTTTGGTAAGAAGAGACTTAGGTTCAAACTTCGGAGACCTATGTTTAAACTCTAAGGGCATGCTGTCAGCTTTAGCAAAGGTAATAGTCCGTACTGAATCCTCTGAGTGCGCATTAGACCGACGACGATGGTACAAACCCCGAGCAATCGGGGGTCTCCATCTCATGCCATGTTAACAACAACAAAATGAATAGGTTGTTGGGACCTGTTTTGAACCCTGCATTTGCCAGTTACTAAAAATAGTGGCTGTAACCAACTTCCCTATCTAACCAATATATTATATAAAAGATGTTATTTATTTTTTAATTAAAGATTTTAGTTTGAATTTTTATTTGTATGTGAAATCTATTTTTGAATGTTAAGGTTAGGGTTGGTAGAAGTCTTCAAAAAGATAGATAAGAGTGTGAATGAAATATATCAAATCTTTTCATATTGTATTTAAGTTTTTCAAAGAGGCCAACAATTTTGTATTGTACTTTTGTTTTGTTCAATAAAGATGCTGCATTTTCATTGGTTTTGATATTTTTGTTAATTATGTCATTTATTGCAATATTTATGTTGATGTACTTATTTTAATTGGAAGTTTTCTAACAAGTGGTATTATAGCACTTTTCAGGGTCGCGCTCTACTACTACAGTTGTAATAGTTTTTGTCTTGTCATTTTGTTTATGTTAGATATAACTTTTCTTCCTTTTTTTCTTTTTTATAAAATACCTTGTGAAAAAATAAGCCATTTTTTGTTTTAGTTTACTAGGTTAAGAACTTGCGTCGAAGGTTTTAAAATATCATAGAGGAGTTGTCATTATTGTCTAAGCTACATAACTAGTATACAAACTTGAGCTCCTACATACCCTCGAATATATAGGGAAATCCCTTAGATTTAGGAGAGACCTTTAACCCGAGGAAGCTTTCGACCATGTATTTATCCACAATGCACTAAGCACAATACTTGGGAAGGTTACCATCTCGTATTGATCAAGAGGAGAGTAGTGCATCCAATGATATAGGTTATATCCTCCTTGGGTAGTGGCCTAAGTTATTGGTTCAAGAATTATTGATTATTGCTATTATATATCAAAGGGCTATAAGTAGTACACACACCTTAGCTTAGAATTTTCAAACCCTAACACAAACTATCCAACCTAAAAACCCTAAACATAGACTTGAGCATACTAAGGAGACCACTCATAGGGAAATTGACGATACAGTAATAGTTCTTGGCAGTCAAGAACAAAATAGTGGCGTTAGTAACAATCATGTACAATGGCAATTATAAAGGTAGTTAGGATCACAAATAGACAGAATATTGATAGCCCAAACAATTGTTAGAACAAACATTGTTAGTAAATAATCAGTCAATGCAAAAGTAACCTGATGTAACCGTCAGTAAAAAGTCTAGGGTGACAAAAAAATATCAATTTGAGATCTAGTCCATTACAATCGTCTTGTCGCAATGATCATTTTGGTATATAACACTCGTAAGATGTTTTAGTCAAAAAAATTATCATTTTGGGATATTAGTCCATTTTGATCATCTTTTTGAGCTGGTTGTTTTGGTATATAACAACCGAACACTATTTAGGACCCTTACTAAAAATAATAATTGCTAAAATAGGAATTTTGTTTTTAATTAAGTATTTTTAGAAAGCCCAAATCACAATTTCATGGCTAGAGGAACTAGAGGAGCTATGAGGGAGATGGAGCAAACTAACCAATTGAGTGAATAGATGAGTCAATTGAATCAATAATTTAGTCAATTACAAGGCAAAATGCAATAAGAAATCCAACAAATGAAAGACTCTATGGGCTACTTGAATGATGAACAAAATAAATTAAGAAAGGGAGTTCATGAAAAACTACATGATGTTGAAAGTTGCTTACAAGGGGCTACCCATGCATACAAATAGATTAACCATGGTGAAGTTGAAGGAAGGTGTCATGACCCACCTTGGTAGGACTTGCTACTTAAATTGGACTATGTATGAACGAATGATATTTAATGCTTAGCTTTGATGCTTTTGATGGATGTATGCTTTGATATTGTGTCTATTTTATTTAAGGACATGGTATTGTTGATGCTTTGTGTGGTTGCAGGATAAGGTACTCTCCTGGGTGGACAAGAGAATTGGCCACAAGGAATGAAAGACCATATAGAAAGGGAAATTATGATGATGACTTGATCATCAAGCAACTCAGGGTAACATGAATAAATACCCTTCATGTAGGTGCATCACATTTTTGTTTGTGACTCATGTTCACACCATTGGACTAGGAAGTTGCTTGCAATGAGTCTCCTTAAAGTGAGTCAATGATAGCTTAGTCTATCTTAAAAGAGAGGCTGCCCACTTGAGGATAAAACAATGGTGTGAAACATGGAGGAAATGCATTTGCATTGTTTGTGGCATGTTAGTCTAGGAATATTTTTACTTGTTTTGTTGGAGGTATTCTCAAAGCTAGTCCTTGTGTAAATCTATGATTGACCTTGATTTATGCATTGAGGTTGGCTTCCCTTGGTTATTTATTATTACCTTGCTAATCACGATAGTGGAGCCACCTTAAGACTTTAATGAGATGCTTTGTTCCTTTTCTCCCTTTGCTTCGTTGAGTGGCTCATGATGTTAGCTTTTGATGAGTATATGATATAGGAAATGCAACCACAAGATGTAAGATAAGCAAGCTATGATAACTATATGATAATGACACTATAATATGCAAGAAAATGATAAGAGAAACTTCTACAATAACTCAAAAATATGCCATTAATGAAAGCTTACAAAAATAGTACAATGCAATATAATGGAGGATATGAACACTCCATAAACTGTTTTTCATTTCACTATTTTCATGAAATAACATTTCACTATTTTCATTGAATGCATTCTTAATTACTTTCTCCATATTTATTTAAATAATAAACCTTTTGATGTTGATATATTTTTTATTACCTTTGGAGTTGGCTCCCTTATGTCTCCATAGTTTAGAGTATGTGAACTAATTTGATAAAATCTATCCAAGACTTAGGTTTTGTAGGATTCCTTATGTCTCCCAAGTGATTAGAGTAAGCTATAAACTTGATAATGTGCTTAGCTACTATTAGTTCACCTTTTGAGTTGATTTTGTAATGTTTTGGGAATGATAATAACCAACTCCTATTTCACCTTATTTCTCCTATTGAAGTATTCACTTTTCAATTTAATGGAGTTCTCTATGGTTGGATTCCTTTTGTCTCTTTAATGTGACTATGAGACAAGTATAAGCAATAAATTCCAACTCTTTAAAGCAAGCAAATATTTTGCTTCTCTATCCTTAAATTTTGCAATGGTTCAATTTTCTAAATTCCAATTAATTAAAGTTTGATGTAGCACTCCTTATATCTCCCTAATTTAGAATTTTAGAAATTGATGATATTTACAATATAATAATTTGTTTTCCAAGTAGAAACCCTTACATATCCAATGATATTGATTGCAAATATTAATATACTTGTATTTCAATTAATGTGATTTGAAATACTATTTAAGGATATAAACTCCTATTGATTTGCTTTCAAGTTTACTAAGGTTGAGTTTGCAATAATAATTTCAACCTTATATACTATGCCTTATCACTCCTTAATGAAAGCAAATATTATAGTGTGTGAATCTCAAGCAATTAATACTTCCTTTGCTTTAATTGACTTCTATCTCTCTAAGGCTGATTTTTCAATGCAATAACATATAACTTTCAACCTTATATTAAGCACCTTATAACTCCCTAAAACTTAAGGAAAGCAAATATTAAGTAATATACATCTATTATCTTCCTTGCAAAGTATGACACATGAGTTGATTGGTCGATGGTGAGACTCTTTAATTCAGGCGCTTTTCTTCACTTTATAACATGAGCATTAATGCTCTTCTACGAATGATGCTCCTCTATGAAAAACTTGTGCTGCACTTGGACTCTGATATCAATGTTGGACTTCTACGTATAGAAATGATCAATTAATGCTCAACCTCGATCACTCCTCATCTAATCCTTGACTTTGTGCCTTGAGTTCGCTCTCAATCGTACCTCTAATTCTATCTTGATCACATATTTAATTCTCTCCCCACTTAATGCTTGCTGAAGATACGCTTCCACTCTCTGAGTGCTCTTGTTTGGGTGGCTATAAGTATGCTTTTGCCTTCTTGACATAGGTGCCAAGTGGCACTAAGCATTACCCAAGACTTTGGTCTCCTCCTTAGGTGGCATAATGCTGATGTAGGACTTGATAGGTGGTATAACACATGGCACAATAACTCTTGAGCATTGGAAAATGTAGGTGAGCGCTCAAGATGCTCTTCTTGAGCATTGAATCAATGATGGGAGTGTTACTTAGTTTGGGTGCCCTTCCTTCTTGAGCATGGGTATTATGGTTATGAAGATGCTCTTACACCTTTGTGCCAAGTGGCACAATATTCCTCCCTTCATTGAGACAAGTGTTTATGCCTTCCCTTGCATGCACACTTACTTTCAATGTTCCAAACTCCTTAAGGCTTCTCAACGCTTGTTCTTGCCAACTATTTGCAAGCTTTCTTTGGCTCCTTTGTGATAGAAAAGTGTGAGATGGCTCCTTTTTTTCTCTAGTAAATATGGATGGTGTTCTCCCACAAGGTTGGCTCTAGCTATGGTGATTGTAGGATGCTTCAACACTACCCTCCTAGTTGATGATTCTTCTTCAATCGATGGCAGATCTTGGGTTCTCCAACTAGTGGTTCAACCAAGCTATTACTTGGGTAAGGTGCTCCTTGTATGCTCTTGTTTTTACATAACTTGTGCTTCATTTTCCTTAGTATTATCCTCCTTGCAATGAGTGCTAGCTTCTTACATAGGATTGTTGATGTTGCAGGTTGCTTGCTACGTAGGCACTGAGTTGGTGTCTTGTTACACCTTGGTGAAGCGGGTATCGAGCCCTTTGGACTGGCTCTACTCTTAAGTGCCTTGATTTTGTGCTTTCACCTTCCTAACGGTGGATGTTGAGCCCTCTAGAATGGCTCTTCTTTTAAGAACTTTGACTGTGCTTTCCTTTCGCTAATGGTGGTTGCTTGTAGATAAGACAATGGGCTATGTAATGTGTCCTTGAGACACTTAAATCATTGTCTTATTTTGGTGTAACATAGAAGACAAATGAGGTGCTTGTAAAAACCTGTAATAGCCTATAATATGCTACTTGATTGCACCTAAAATCTGAGACTCTTCTAGTCTTCTTTTGTAGCTTCTTTTTCTAGTTTTAGATAGCGACTTTCTTCTCCACTCCTTGGAGGTATATCACCCTTTTAGTGGCTTTACTATGCCATAATAAGCTGTAGGTTTTGTGTGCACAATAGTATCTCTAGAAACTTTACTCTTACCCTATTTTGTGCACTAAAAATTTCTTCTTTGATAAAATTTTAATGCACTTTAAAGAACTTAAGGGTAACCAATATAATGCACTAATAACAACCTTCAAACACACTATAATCTTTGCAACTTTTCCTTTCTATTGAAATATATCTAATCTCCTATTTAATGTGCAGGTATTAACCTTAAAAGAAACTATCTTCTGCACTCCCTTGAAGATTATAATATGCAACCTTCTCTTTGCAACTTTTTAAACTCTAATATGGTGCTTAACGAATCTTAATAATGAACTAAAAATCTAAAGTTCAACTAATGAACCTTTTTGCACCAAAGTTGCTTACCTTAATGAACTTTGTAGATGAAGGATTGCAAGGTGATTAGATTCACCTTATTGCTACCTTTTACTGGATGAAATCACAACTCTTCTTGACTGTTTGAAATAGTTCTTTAGCTCACCTATTTGCATCTTTAAAACCCTCTAACTTGTTGCCTTGAATCTGTAGTAGGTGACTTTAATTATCCTTTAGAATGTACTCTATAAATCTAAAGTTTTACAACTAGTAATGCTATCCTAATCGTTGCCCTTTCCTAGTTAATTATTTCACTAAAATGTTATCCTTGAATCTCAAAACTTTGGTAGGGAACTCCTCCAAATCACAGTTGTGATTTTCCTTCAAGAACCCTTCAATTTTTTACTATAGAAACTAACTAATCTCTTTTATTTAAATGAGCCTTTTAGCCTTCAAAGGTAATCTTCAAACCTCTCAGGTTTGGTAGTAATATCTGGCTCATTTCTCCTTCAACCTCATCGAATTCTGACTTCAATCTAGGCCTTCTTCTCAAGAATCTGAAAGTTTTGAGGTCTTCACCAATCTTACTCAAAATTTTGCAATCTTCTTGCCAAATCTATCTTTGTTTAGGCTTTTTATCGGATGGCGAAAATTGTCCCAAAATCTTCCTTTATCAAGAACTTCTCCTTGGTGGTAAATTTCTCCAATGAGTTCTCCTAGGAACTCCTTCAATGGCCTTCTCTGAATCTCCTTCAATAAGGCTCACCAAACCTTCTCCTTGTTTCTCCTTGAGACCTCTTCTTTGGGGTCTTCACTCTTGTAGCTTCTCTAGTCTTCCCAATGAGACCTTTTCTTCAACCTTCTATTGTGGAAGTTTAGCAATGAGATCTCCCTCTCGGATCTCTAAAATTTGTTGCTTCAGGAATAGGAATTTTGCTAGTCCTTTTCTATCTCTTCTAAAACTAGAAGTTCTTCAATGGGATCTTCTATGGGTCTCTTCAACTTCTTCAAGGTGAAGTCTTCAATATTTAATGGATATCACCAATCTCCTATCTTCATCGGGACTCTTCTCTAGAGTCTCTTCAATCTACTATTTGTAGTCTTCAATGGAGATCACCAACCTCCAATCTTCTCCTGGACTCTTCTCTAAAGTCTCTTCAATATGCTATTTACTATCTTCAATGGATATCACCAACCTCCAATATTCTCCTAGACTCTTCTCTAGAGTCTCTTCAATTTGTTATTTGCAATCTTCAATGGAGATCACCAACCTCCAATCTTCTCCTAGACTCTTCTCTAGAGTCTCTTCTTCCTCGAATCTACAACAAGGCTCTTATGGCATTTTCTTCTTTTGCTCTTTGCAGGTCTACAATATCTAGCAATGGGACCTTTTCTATAGGCCTCCAAATCTTCTATCTTCTATTTGTTACTTCTAGTTTTGGATTGATTCCAAAGAAGATATTCTTCCTAGCTCTATATAGGAAGCTTCCCAACTTTCTTTAAATCTCCTTTTTCCTTGAACAAAGTATTAGAAACTGTAATGGAAGAAATTCTAAATCTAGAGATAATCAATATTCACTAGTTGATTTGTCAATCTAGTGGAATCAATGTTGAGTCCTAGTCTTCATGATTTTTTTTGCAACCCTATGGAAAGACTCTAGCTAAATGCAATCTCAAAAATTTTGTAAATGAGATTTTTGGATTTCTCTCAATCTCACTTGTGGCTCTCCCTATTTCTTATCGATATATCATGTGCTTTGATACCACTATTAGCTTTTGATGAGTATATGATATAGGAAATGCAACCACAAGATATAAGATAAGCAAACTATGATAACTATATGATAATGACACTATAATATGTAGGAAAAAGATAAGAGAAACTTTTTTAATAACTCAGAAATATGCCATTAATGAAAGCTTACAAAAATAGTACAATGCAATATAATGGAGGACATGAACACTCCATAAACTATTTTTGAAGAGCTACATTGTACCTCACTACCAATCTATACTATGCACTCTCTATATTCTCTCCACCCTTGTTTCACTCATTATAAGGCCTATATATAGGAAGATAAGTTCCTTGGCCCTCACTCTACCTTTGACTCTATCCTATGACTCATGTACATGTGGACTACATGCACATTTACATCATTGCACATTCTAACACTTGTGCATTTATTACATTGCTTGAAGTAACTACTCATCGAATTCGTACTTCAATCTAGGCCTTCTTCTCAAGAATCTGAAAGTTTTGAGGTCTTCACCAATCTTACTCAAAATTTTGCAATCTTCTTGCCAAATCTATCTTTGTTTAGGCTTTTTATCGGATGGCGAAAATTGTCCCAAAATCTTCCTTTATCAAGAACTTCTACTTGGTGGTAAATTTCTCCAATGAGTTCTTCTAGGAACTCCTTCAATGGCCTTCTCTGAATCTCCTTCAATAAGGCTCACCAAGCCTTCTCCTTGTTTCACCTTGAGACCTCTTCTTTGGGGTATTCACTCTTGTAGCTTCTCTAGTCTTCCCAATGAGACCTTTTCTTCAACCTTCTATTGTGGAAGTTTAGCAATGAGATCTCCCTATCGGATCTCTAAAATTTGTTGCTTCAGGAATAGGAATTTTGCTAATCCTTTTTTACCTCCTCTGAAACTAGAAGTTCTTCAATGGGATCTTCTATGAGTCTCTTCAACTTCTTCAAGGTGAAGTCTTTAATATTTAATAGATATCACCAATCTCCTATCTTCATCGGGACTCTTCTCTAGAGTTTCTTCAATCTACTATTTACAGTCTTCAATGGAGATCACCAACCTCCAATCTTCTCCTGGACTCTTATCTAGAGTCTCTTCAATATGCTATTTACTATCTTCAATAGATATCACTAAACTCCAATATTCTCCTAGAATCTTCTCTAGAGTCTCTTCAATTTGTTATTTGCAATCTTCAATGGAGATCACCAACCTCCATTCTTCTCCTAGATTCTTCTCTAGAGTCTCTTCTTCCTCGAATCTACAACAAGGATCTTGTGGCATTTTCTTCTTTTGCTCTTTGCAGGTCAACAATATCTAGCAATGGGACCTTTTCTATAGGCCTCCAAATATTTTATCTTCTATTTGTTGCTTCTAGTTTTGGATTGATTCCAAAGAAGATATTCTTCCTAGCTCTATATAGGAAGCTTCCCAACTTTCTTTATATCTCCTTTTTCCTTCAACAAAGTATTAGGATTGTAATGGAAGAAATTCTAAATCTAGATATAATCAATATTCACTGGTTGATTTGTCAATCTAGTGGAATTAATGCCGAGTCCTAGTCTTCACGATTATTTTTGCAACCCTATGGAGAGACTCTAGCCAAATGCGATCTCAAAAATTTTGTAAATGAGATTTTTGGATTTCTCTCAATCTCACTTGTGGCTCTCCCTATTTCTTATTGATATTTCATGTGCTTTGATACCACTATTAGCTTTTGATGAGTATATGATATAGGAAATGCAACCACAAGATATAATATAAACAAACTATGATAACTATATGATAATGACACTATAATATGTAGGAAAAAGATAAGAGAAACTTTTTTAATAACTCAGAAATATGCCATTAATGAAAGCTTACAAAAATATTACAATGCAATATAATGGAGGGACATGAACACTCGATAAACTATTTTTGAAGAGCTACATTGTACCTCACTACCAATCTATACTATGCACTCTCTATATTCTCTCCACCCTTGTTTCACTCACTATAAGGCCTATATATAGGAAGATAAGTTCCTTGGCCCTCACTCTACCTTTGACTCTATCCTATGACTCATGTACATGTGGACTACATGCACATTTACATCATTGCACATTCTAACACTTGTGCATTTATTACATTGCTTGAAGTAACTACTTAACTGTTAGGATCCCATCCTAACGTTATTTTGTAATTCTCATTTGCTTATGTAATGACCCACTTCCAATGTGGGGGATTCCATCTATAATGTTATTTTGTAATACTTTGTAATGTATGTGGCAAGTAAGGCACCTAGCCAAGTGGGGCCATTTCATATAACTATTATCAATATTGTAACCGATGTTTGATAGAAGATTCTAGCTCGAGTGGTATTTTGCATGTAAGCCAACTCTTGAGCCTTAGGATAGGGTTGCATGGAGTTTCTCTTTAAAAGACATGGAGCCATTTACAAATGTATCTTTTAGCAAGTTAATGAAATATAGAAGGAGATTACCCCCTTGAAGAGGCTTGCAATTCTGAGTTATTTATGAGATTGTTTCAATTATGCAATTATTTTTTGCATAGTGTTATTCTATTATTTTATGTATTTCAGTTATTTTATAGTATTTTGTGTGAGTGAGCTTTATTTTAATAGTAGGTTCCTAACAAGTGGTATCAGAGCACTTTCCAGGGTCGAGTTTTGTTGTGACTGCGATAATTATTGCCTATCAATTTCCACTTGTTAGGTATAATTTTCCTACGTTTTTCATTTCTATTTTCTTTTATTTTAAAAAAATTAGTAAAACCCAGAAAAAGCAAAAAAATTATATTTTGTTTGTATAGTAGTTGAGTAGGTTAGAAACCCTGTGTTGGGGGTTTTAAAATATTGTGGAGTTGTTATTATTGGCTAATCTAGATATCCCATAAAACATATAGTAAATTGAGGGGGCGCTTAGGCTCTAATACCGAGGCCTCAGACAACACTCGCACATGACATTGAGCTCCCATGCATCTTCAGGTGTATCGAGAGACCATTTAGGCTTAAACAAGATTTTATCCAATAGGAAGATTTTTGACCTTGTATTATCTATAGTCCACAGGACACATCCTGGATGATTACCCTCTCGTATTTTCAGAGAGGCAGATAGTGTGCTCAAGGGTATGTGTGCAATATTCCTTGGGTAGTGGCCTAAAATATTGGTCTGGGTACTATGGTTTGTCATTGCAATATAACAGAGGGCCTATGGGTATTACATACTCCCTTGTCTAGCACACCTTGGTTCTGTTGAAATAAAAATTTTCAACATGCAAAAACAAAGCCTTCTGTCTATTGAACCTACAATTTTCTTTCCCATAAAAGTGAGCATACGGAGAAGACTTCCCTATCATGAGAACAAACAATTGTATGTATCAAATAGTATGGACAAAGTTGGCAAGTGTTCATGATATATATATTTCAATGGCAGTAAAAGTCGGGTTAGTCATAGTAACAGTCAAGTTGACAATAACAATAATAGTCATCAGTAACAGGGTTTTCAGTTAAAGAAACAACACAAACAGTGTTAGTAACTGTAAAGTACAGGGAATCCCATGACCAATTTTTGAACAGTGGTCAATAGTCAGAACATACAGGGCAAAGACAGTTGACACAATACCACACTTTTAAACCCAATCTCTGGAGTATTAAAAAGCCAAAAAATAACATTGGAATTTTACTTGAATAGGGATATCTCTTCACTCAGAGCTTATATTGAATCCAAAATTTAGCAGACAACTCTATATTCTATTTCAAATAAAATTATCCTTGGCAGCTCTTGGTCAAATTTTGCACCGATTTTCCAAAATTGGTAATATTTTATTTTTCTTTTTAAGGCCATAACTTCTCAACGGTCAATCAATTTGGTCTAAAATTTTGGGACCAAAAGTAGCTCATTATTCTGCACCAAAGACCATCAAGGATCCACTTGTGAATTTTGAAGTCCAAGTTGAAAAATTACCCCGCCATCGACTTGCACCAAACTAGGAGATCACAAAAAGTTAAAGAAGTCGATATATCTCCTCACTGAGTGCTCAGATAAAGCGACCATCAAAGTGGTCCCTCTCCTAAAATATGTGTTTCAACCTAACCAAACACTTTTTCGAAATCCTTACTAAAAATAGTAACTTTTGAAACCACACTTCTATTTTTAGAAATTCAGTAAAAGATGTTCAAGACTCTAAAATGGGTACTAGCACTTATGGACATCAAAAAGAGATAGACCAAACCACCTCATTATTGGAATACCTCAAAATATCCATTTATAACATTAATGAAGCAAATCAATCCATAAGGGAAGAGCTTCAAGGCTTTAGAGATGATTACAATTCCTCAAAAAATCGCTTAAAAGAACAACTTGCAGATGCTGAGTCCAAATTGCAAGGTGGTCCAAGAAGGTCTGAGTACCATACTGAATAATCTGACCAAGGTAAAGAAAGGGAAATAGATGACTCTCACCCTCACTATGACCGTGATCCTACCTTTAAGATGCCTAAAATACACTTTTCTAAGTTCAATGAGAAGGATGCAGATGGGTGGTTGTATCGTGTTGATCATTTTTTAAAACTCCATAGTATCCCTAGATATTATAGGGTTCTGATGGCTTCCTTTAACTTGGAATCTAAAGCTTTAAAATTGTACCAATGGTTGCAAAACACTACTCTTGATCCCTCTTATGAATAATTTGAGTCTCACTTACTCACTCGATTTGGTCCTAGTGAGTATGACAACTTTATAGGAGCATTGACAAAGTTGAAACAAACTTCTATAGTTCGATATTACCAAACACAATTCAAGAAATTGGCCAACAAAACTAGGGGATTGAATGAAGGGTTCTTTATGAGTTATTTCATTAATGGCTTGAAGGATGATCTCCAGGCTGAGGTCAAGATGTTTAAGCCATAGACCATGATGCAGATTATCAGTTTGGTCCGATTGATCGAATCCAAATTTTTAACTCAAAGGCAAACATCTAAATTTCCATAAGCTAGACCCTCCTTTCCTCCTAGATTCCAAAATCATAATGAAAATAAAACTGTTGCACCAAAAAATTTGAATACCGAAGAAATGGATGCGTCATGCACCTAAGGGTTGTGCTAGCTTCTTACATAGGATTGTTGACACTGTAGGTTGCTTACTACATAGGTGCTAAGTTGGTGTCTTTTTACACCTTGGTGAAGCGGGAATCGAGCCCTTTGGATCGACTCTACTCTTAAGCACCTTGAGTTTGTGCTTTCACCTTGCTAACGGTGGATGTTGAGCCCTCTAGAATGACTCTTATTTTAAGCACTTTGATTGTGCTTTCCTTTCGCTAATGGCAGTCACTTGTAGATAAGATAATGGGTTAAATAATTTGTCCTTGAGACACTTAAATAATTTTATTATTTTAGTGTAACATAGAAGACAAATGAGGTGCTTGTAAATAACCTGTAATAGCCTGTAATATGCTACTTGATTGCACCTAAAATATGAGACTCTTCTAGTCTTCTTTTGTAGCTTCTTTTTTTGGTTTTAGATAGCGATTTTCTTCTCCACTCCTTGGAGGTATATCACCCTTTTAGTGGCTTTACTATGCCATAATAAGTTGCAGGTTTTGTGTGCACAATAGTGTCTCTAGATACTTTACTCTTACCCTATTTTGTGCACTAAATTTTTTTCTTTGATAAACTTTTAATGCACTTTAAAGAACTTAAGGGTAACCAATATAATGCACTAATAACAACCTTCAAACACACTATAATCTCTGCAAATTTTATTTTCTATTGAAATATATCTAATCTCCTATATAATGTGCAAGTATTAACCTTAAAAGAAGCTATCTTTTACACTCCCTTGAAGATTATAAAATTCTATCTTCTCATTGCAACTTGTTTAAACTCTAATATGGTGCTTAACGAATCTTAATAATGAACTAAAAATCTAAAGTTTAACTAATGAACCTTTTTGCACCAAAGTTGCTGAAGAACATGTGCTTATATTGAGAGGGGAGGTGAACAGTATAACATAAAACTTTTTCCCAAATAGTAGCATCAACATTAATAAAACAGTAAACATCACACAAAGCATCACACACATAAGAGACATCATTTTTAACATGGTTCACCCAATGTGGGCTACCTCCACAGAAAAATATTTCTTCTAAATATTTCTCAAATAATATTTTGGGAATCCTTCCCAATTACAATGTTTATGGACCTATGTCCAAAGGAGATGTTGATCCCTTAATATCAAGTTTGTGGATCTCTTCCACAAAAGAACTCTTTCTCCTTCTACCATGGCCAGTGATATTCTAGAAGGCTCTATCTCTCTACTACACTAACTAGTGGATCTCTCTCCACTTGAAGACTCCTCACTCAGATCTGTCTTCAATTGTCCTGGCTATCGAATCTCTATCTAGTGATACTCTGTCACCTCCAAAGCTCTATCTTAATACTATACTAAACACACTCCAGTCGGTCTAGCACAACTCTACTCAATCTCTTGTACTAAACACAGTTCATTCGATCTAGCACAACTCTGCTCAATATCTTACACTAAACACAGTTTATTCGGTCTATTACAACTCTAGTCTAGCACAAATTTGCTCAATCTCTTGCACTAAACACAGTTCATTCGGTCTAGCACAAGTTCATTCAAGTCTGCACTAAACATAGTTCATTCGGTCTAGCACAAATTTTCTTAATAGGTCCACACAAAACCTTCTCAAATTTGCTCAATAGGTCCACATAGAACCTGCTCAAATATGCTCAATAGGTCCACACAAAACCTACTCAAATCTACTCAATAGGTCCACATAGAACCTGCTCAAATCTGCTCAACAAGTCCACACAGAACCTGTTCAAATCTACTCAACAGGTCCACACAGAACCTGCTCAAATCTGCTCAACAAGTCCTCTCTAGGACTTGTCCAAATCTTCTTAATAAGTCCTCTCTAGGACTTCCTCAAATTTGCATAGAGATCTTCCACAAAATCTTACACAAAATCAGTCTATAAACCTTCTCAAAGACTTGCCTCAAATTAGTTTAACAAGCTCACACAAAACTTGTCCAATATTATAGAATCATAAAGAGAATTGTTAGAGACTCAATATGTTATATACTCAATGCTAAATCAATATCTCAATTCAATATCATAGAAGCATAAAGAGAATTTTTAGAGACTCAATATGTTCTATACTCAAATCCTAATCTCAACTCAATCTTGTTAGAGTAATATTCCATTCTTTGGGATATTTACCCTTTTACTCCACTAGGTAAAATAGGTAGTATATTGAATTATACTACATAGATTATTACATTTACTTTTTACTACTTACCATAGAGATATTTACTATGTTAAATATCTACTGGTAAACCTAGGTTAGTATCTAAAATATTCTAGGTTAGATATTTTAGATTAGTGGTTAGTTCATACTTCTCTACCTAGGTTAGTTGTTAGCATATTTCTTTATTAGCGCATCTTGTTAGCGTTAATCATGCTAATTAGGTTATATTGTAAACTATATAATGCTTAGACTTTTCTAAGCTAATGTTAACATATTCAATTTGATTTTATTCAATTACATTTTGCTCACCTATTGTTCACAAATCTCAATCTTATAGAAGCATAACGAGAATTGTTAGAGACTCAATATGTTCTATACTCAAATCCCAATCTCAACTCAAATCAATCTCATAGAAGCATAAAGATAATTGCTAGAGACTCTATATGTTCTATTCTCAAATCTCAATCTCAACTCAAATCAGAATATAGAATAGTTTGTTTCATGGAACTTGAACAACCACTTCACACAATTACTTGACTAGGCTCAATCAACTCTACTCAACCAATCACCTCAAGGAACAATCCTTTCCACAAATCCTAGTACAAGCATGTATCAACCAACTCAAAATGTTTCCAACAATGCTCAACAACAAATCTCACATAACAATGATACTCATGTTCTTAACTCAAGTTCAAGTTCTTTGCATGACCAATTGGCTTCAACAACAATGCTTATAAAACAAGGTTTAATCACAACTCTCAAACTAGAAAACATTGAAGCATTAAACCAACAACTCCTCAAAAAGGAAACCATAATCAATCATTTTCTCTCCAAAGATATTTTCAAAAATCAATCACCCAAATAAGTCAATGAAGAATATTGCCCATACCTTTTTGATGCCTTATGAGTTGTCCACTAAATCTGCCACACTCAACACATTTTATTTTTCCAATCTCAACAAGGGTTAGAGGTATTTAGTAATAACACAATAATAAAAATAATATCTCAATAACACCTTATTACTCCTACTCAATAAAATGCACCAGACCCTCTTATGCATGAAATACACCCTCAAAAGAATGAATCAAAATTATTTTTGAAACTCCTTGAAAAAACCAAAAATATCTCCTTGCACACACCTTATTTATCCCTTTAATCAATCTAAACAAATAGCTCTCGAAAAGAGCTTTCCAATGATATATAATATGATATACTTCCAAAAGGAAAATCAACAGAAATCTCTATATTTCCTAGGGCATACCATATCCTTATTTCTCCTTAGGCAACCTTGGCAAAAATTAAAATATTAAACAACATCAAAAATTAAATCCACTTGCCTTGCCCTCGACTAGATTCGATCCCTCGACGTCCTCCTTCCCAACACCTTAGTCGCCGTTGGGCCACACGCCTTGACGTGTCTAAAATGGCACGTCCACCATAAAGTTTTTGCGAACAGTGTTCCTCCAAAAAAAACAAGCTCTTCAAGCGCTTCTTCCTTGCAATCCAAAAGGCCTCACGTGAATCAAACGCGTGACCTCCTCCTTAGTACCAAGCCAACATACCACTAGGCCACACTGGCCTTTACGCTTAGAGACTCCGAACCTTCACACCTTTAGCCTTTATGTAAATCGTAAGGCCTTCGAAAAACAAAACCTTTTCGCATGCGCTTTGAAATAATAATTGCAAGGGATGCCTTGGTAAATGTTTTTTGATGGCATTTATATAATACCTTTGTCCTCTTTTGCAATCATGCCAGTGCTTCGAATAATTTTGATGTTGGCGTGATTTTTAATTTATAATTAATTTAAATTTAAATATTATAAATTAAAAAGAACCAACCCTAGGTTTAATTTAATTAAACCTTAGAACCTTGTCTTAATGCCCAACCTTGGTATAATTAAATATTATTTATAAAATTTAAATTCCTTGTGAATTTAAATAATTATAAATAATTATTAAACCTCATTTTTAACCTTGGCAATAACCCATCTTAGGTTTTTATAAACAAATCCTTAACCCGTGCTCCCAATAATATTAAAATATTATGGAGCCTTTTTCCTTTCACTTCTGCACTGATGAAGCTTTTTCCTAGATGACTTGGGCGACTTTATTTCTTGCTGAATTCCTTGATAAAACTGATAAATCTATCAGGTGACATCAATGACAACTTTGACTTAGAGGACTCAAAATGTCTAATAGTTGTTTTCCTTAATGAACTATGTAGATGAAGGATTACAATGTGATTAGATTCACCTTATTGTTGCTTTTTACTAGATGAAATCAGAGCTCTTCTTGACTGTTTGAAATAGTTCTTTAGCTTACCTATTTGCAAATTTGAAACCCTCTAACTTGTTGCCCTAAATTTGTAGCAGGTGACTTTAATTATCCTTCAGAATGTACTCTGTAAATCTAAAGTTTTGTAGCTAGTAATGCTATCCTAATTCCTGCCCTTTTGCATTAAATTATTTCACTGAAATGCTATCCTTGAATCTCAAAAATTTGGTAGGGAACTCCTTCAAATCATAGTTGTGATTTTCCTTCAAGAACCCTTCAGTATTTTGTTGTAGAAACCAACTGATCTATTTTCTTCGAATGAGCCTTTTAGCCTTCAAAGGCAATCTTCAAACCTCTTAGGTTTGGTAGTAATATCTTGCTTATTTCTCCTTCAACCTCATCAAATTATTACTTCAATCTAGTCCTTCTTCTCAAGAATATGAAAGTATTGAGGTCTTCATCAATCTTCTTAAAAATTTGATAAACTTCTTGCCAAATCTACCTTTGTTTGGTCTTGTTGTTAGGTGGCAATAATTGTCTCAAAATATTCCTTTTATCAGGAACTTCTCCTTGGCGGTAAATTTCTCCAACGAGTTATCCTAGGAACTCCTTCAATGGCCTTCTCCAAATCTCCTTCAATAAGGTTCACCAAGCCTTCTCCTTGTTTCTCCTTGAGACCTCTTCTTCGGGGTCTTCACTCTTGCAGCTTCTCTAGTCTTCCCAATGAGGCATTTTCTTCAACCTTCTATTGGGGAAGTTTTGCAATGATATCTCTCTTGGATCTCTAAAATATGCTGCTTCAGGAATAAGACTTTTGCTAATCATTTTCTATCTCTTCCAAAACTAGAAGTTCTTTAAATGGGACCTTTTATGAGTCTCTTCAAATTCTTCAAGGTGAAGTATTCAATCTTCAATAGAGATCACCAATCTCCTATCTTCATCGGGACTCTTCTCTGAAGTCTCTTCAATCTACTATTTGGAGTCTTCAATGGAGATCACCAACCTCTAATCTTCTCCTAGACTCTTCTCTAGAGTCTCTTCAATCTTCTATTTATAGTCTTCAATAGAGATCACCAACCTCCAATATTCTCCTAGACTCTTCTCTAGAGTCTCTTCAATCTATTATTTGCAGTCTTCAATAAAGATCACCAACCTCCAATATTCTCCTGGATTCTTCTCTAGAGTCTCTTCTTCCTCAAATCTGTAACAAGGCTCTTGTGGCCTCTTCTTATTTTGCTCTTTTTAGGTATACATTATATAGCAATGGGACATTAACTAAAGGCCTCTAAATCTTCTATCTTCCATTTGTTACTTCTAGTTTTGGATTGATTCCAAAGAAGATATTCTTCCTAGCTCTATATAGGAAGCTTCCCAACTTTCTTTGAATATCATTTTTCCTGCAACAAAGTATTAGGAATGTAATGGAAGAAATTCTAAATCTAGAGATAACCAATATTCACTGGTGGATTTGTCAATCTAGTGGAATCAATGTTAAGGCCTAGTATTCACGAGTTTTTTTGCAATGTTGTGGAAAGACTCTAGCCAAATGCAATCTCAAAAATTCTATAAATGTTTTCTTTGGATTTCTCTCAATCTCACTTATGGCTCTCCCTATTTCTTATTGATCTTTCGTATGCTCTGATACCACTGTTAGCTTTTGACGAGTATATAATATATGAAATACAACCACAAGATGTAAGATAAACAAGCTATGATAACTATATGATAATGGCACTATAATATGTAGGACAATGATAAGAGAAACTTCTCCAATAACTCAAAAATATGCCATTAATGAAAGCTTACCAAAATAGTACAATGTAGTATAATGGAGGACATGAACACTCCATAAACTATTTTTGAAGAGCTACATTATACCTCACTACCAATCTATACTATGCACTCTCTATATTCTCTCTACCCTTGTTTCACTCATTCTAAGGCCTATATATAGAAAGATAAGTTCCTTGGCCCTCACTCTACCTTTGAATCTATCCTATGACTCATGTACATGTGGACTACATGCACATTTACATCATTGTACATTCTAACACTTGTGCATTTATTACATTGCTTGAAGTAACTACTTAATTGTTAGGATCCCATCCTAATGTTATTTTGTAATTCTCATTTGCTTATGCAATGACCCACTTCCAATATGGGGGATTCCATCTATAATATTATTTTGTAATACTTTGTAATGTATATGGCAAGTAAAGCACCTATCCAAGTGGGGCCATTTCATATAACTATTATCAAGTGTTGGCAATTTTGGGTACATTGGGTACATTGCCCTTGATCATGTGTATAAGTTGTCATTGATGTCAAGAAGCTCTTGAAGGAATTTGTTTGATGTCAAAAGTTTTGCTTTAATAAAAGGTTTCTTGGAGGTTCCGGCATGACAGTTTCAAAGGTCTTTTGTAAACCCCAAGTTGGCAGGTTTAAATATTACAGGTGGATGCATTAGTTTAATGCATTTGGGTCCAGGAGGAAGTATTTATTTAAAAAATTAAAAACCTTGTTAAGGTTCCCTTTAATTATTTTTAAATAAATATTAAATTATTGTTTGCAATGGGTTCTCCTAACCCATGGCGTTATGTTTTAAGATTGTGGGCGCTAGCCAAGACCTCCATCGATGTGTTAAACTCCTCGTCGACGTCAAGAGCTTATGGTAAAAATGCATATAAATCTCCCTCGATGAAAATCAAGAATCATCCCATCCGCATTTTGAAAAGAGTTGCTCGTTGTGATTTCATGATCTGCTGTTTGGATTTCTTGTTCGATTGTGTCTTTGCCGTTTTCATGAATTTGCTGTTCATTTTATTTTGTACTTGTCGTTTGTCGTAAATCCGCCATAAGGTTTTCATCTTCGTGTTCGCGTCAGAAGAAAGGGAGGCACTGTTGTTTTATTTAATCCATGGCGCAGAAGGAACAAGGCTAACAACGTGAGGTTTAAACCTCATCGGGCACCTTTGGCACATCGATAGCGGCTAGGCTGTTGGTGCGCTACCCGAACGGGAGGTTCCGTGTTCGAATAACGCAAAAGGGTTTTTCATCGTGAAGTGGACGCAGCGGGTGGTGTTAGAATTCATGCGCAATTTCTCCATAGCATGATTTTTGATGTTGGCCAAGGTATTTTCGAAATTAATTTTTGCTAAGTGTATTTTGCGGATGGAGGAAGTTTATTAGAGGGAAAAACAACTTAGGAGTTATAAGGAGTTTAAAGCTTGTTTTATTTTGATAAAAGATTCTTTTGAAGGTGTTGTTTGAAATATCTTATTGCATTCTTATGAGAAATAAATTTATTTTTGGTAAGACTATAAGGGAGAAATAAGGTGTATAAGGGATAAATTTTTCTTGTAATGTTGAGAGTGCTTTTGGTTTATTATGGAAATGAAAGCATGATGTTTTAAGGTTAAAATTGCTTCTTGTGTGAAGTTGTGACACCTTAAGTGGGCAGCTTTGAGATTAACATTTGCTTTCATTAAATTGGTAATAATCAAGCTATTCTTTACTTGGTTAAAGTGTTGGGCTTACTCCTTTGTTGATGATTTGAAAAGTTGTGTGTGCTCTTGTTGATTTGAGTTGGTGGATGCTTTTTGTTCAAACAATATTGGAGAGAAAAGGAGTTCTACTTGTTTCCTTTTCTTATGTTGATTGTGAAATGCTTCAAGGTTGTGTTTCGAGTTGAATGGTGTTGATTGAACCTTGTTTGATGAGCATTGTTGTTGAAACCCTAATTGATGGTGAAAAGAACATGAGTATCATTGTTATGTGATTCTTTGCATAGTTGGCAATTGTTGGGGTTTCATGTTCTTGAAAGAAAGCATTCTATCCTATCCATTTCAGATATTGAGTTGAGTTTTCAGATTTGAGATTGAGTTTGAGCTGAGTTGATTTGAGTTGAGTTTTGAGATTGGGAGTTGAGTATAGAACATATTGAGTCTCTAACAATTCTCTTTATGCTTCTATGAGTTTGACAAATCACATTGGGTCTCTAACAATTCACCTTGTGATTTCCTACTAAGAAAGTTTTTTTTTTCTTGGTGAGCTTGTTGAGTTTTGGACAGGTTCCGATGGGGACTTGTGAGCAGTCTTCAACAGGTTTCGGTGGGGACTTGTGAGTAGTTTTGGACAGGTTCTGGTGGGGACTTGTGAGCAGATTTGGACAGGTCCTAGCAGAGGACTTGTGAGCTGAGTTTGATAGTTCTATCAGAGAACTTGAGGATAGAGGTGCACTGGTTCTTTGAGAAGAACCTGAGGATAGATTTGGCAAGTCTTTAAGAAGGCTTGTGTGTAGAGGATTGATTTGGTCAAGCTTAAGCATTGGACAAATCTGACAGACAGATGAAGACTTGTACTAGATCGACTGATTGTGTTTGGTACGGAGTTCTTTGAGTGCTCTGTGGATGTGATCATAGAAGGCAGAGGTCTCTTAGGCTAAGCATTGAGGACAAGAGGTATTCAATGAAAAGGAGTTCCATGTGTTGGCAAGAGGTAGAGACAGTTGATCTTCTGAGGGATCATTTCCAAAGCATAGGGGAAGGTATCTCTTTGAGCAGAGGCTCATAAATTCTGATTAGGGGAAAGTATCTCCTTTGGGCCGAGACTCATAAATATTGTAATTGGAAAGGATTCCCAAAGAACTTTGAGGAATTTTTTAGAGAAAAGTTTTGTGGACATAGCCCAGCAATTTTGGGTGAACCACGTTAAAAATGGGTCTTCAATGTGTGATGCTTTCTGTATTGATTAATGTTTTATTGATGCCACTGCTATCTAAAGTTAAAATTATTAATTGGTTAAGTCTTATACTGTTCACCCCCCCTCTTAGTATAAGTCTATGTTCTTCAATTGGTATCAGAGCGGGTCTCTCCAGAAAGAGTCTAACAGCTTGGAGAAGGATCTATCAGAGGAACATACAGATTCAGAAAGAGATGAAGAGGTTATGTTCGATCTCAAAGGTGAATTCTTCTTGGCTTTAAGAAAGCTTGAGAAATTCAGGGAAGAGAATTATGTTCTCAAGCATCAATGTCAGGAAGAAGAAATAGCAAGATCAGAATTGTCTCAAAGTGTTATAGACTTCAAAATTCTAGTCGAAGAAGGGAAGAAGGTTGAACAGGTTCTGACAGAGGTTCTCAAAGAAAAGGAAACTAATTGCGAGAAACTAGAAGAATAGGTTATGTCTCTTAGAGTGAAGTTGGAATAGTTGGCTCTCAGACAGAATACTCTATGTGAAATTCAAAAGAAGGATGGTATCACCATTCAAGAAATAGGGGCTTCGATCAAGATCAATCTTCATCCTAAAGAGCGGTGGATTTCAGTTGGTCACAAGAAGAACAATCATCCAAGGCATCAAAACAGGTTACATAATACTTTCCATGGCTATTGTTTTTCCTACAAGAAATTTGGTCACAAAGCTATGCATTGGAATAAGTCTATGAATAGCCATAGTAAGAAAAATGTTAACTCTTTTACACCTCTTATGAATAAAGATGTCATGTGTTACAAGTGCAATAATTTTGGGCATATAGCAAGGATGTGCAGTTTGGATAGATCTAGCCTTGAGTTCACTAAAAAGAGAAATGAGATCAAATCTAAGTCAATGATAGTTCAAACTGCTTTTTATGCTCAAGACAAAGTAGAGAAATAGTATCTTGATAGTGGTTGTTCAAAAAATATGACTGGTGAAAAGAAAAAGTTTTTGGTCTTAAAAGAAACTAACAGAGGAACGATCGGTTTTGGAGATAACGAGTCGACTAAAATCGTGGTAAAGGGACTCTTAGTTTGGATGGGAAATCCAAAACAGAAAATGTGCTTTATGTAGAAGGCCTAAGACATAATCTTCTAAGTGTGAGTCAAATTTGTGATCAAGGGCACATAGTATCTTTCTTTTCAGATAGATGTGAGATAAGTAGAGAAAAAAATGGAAAACTCATTGCTAGTGCTACAAGGACTCCAAACAATATTTACATACTAAGTGAGATAAAAAAGGAAAAGTGTTTTCTAACTCAAGAAGATGAGAGTTGGTTATGGCATAAAATATTGGGGTATTTGAGCTTTGATAATCTTGTCAATATTAGTAACAAGGAAGCGATTAGAGACTTGCCCAAAATAAAAAGGCCCCATAACATCGTTTGTAGTCCTTGTCAACATGGAAAACAGGACTGAGAACCGGTTTCAAATCAAAAGGGTATACTTCTTCAAAACCATTGGATCTTATTCATACTGATTTATGTGGCCCTACCGAACTCCAGAGCATTCAGGGAGAAAGCTACTTCATGTTGTTTATAGATGATTATTCTAGAATGACTTGGGTTACTTTTCTCAAAGAAAAATCTGAAGCTTTTGAAAAATTTAAAGCTTTCAAAGAAATGATTGAAAATGAGACTAACAAAATAATCAAATGCTTAAGATCAGATAGAGGAGGAGAGTTCACTTCAAATGAATTTGTGGAATACTGTGAGCAACAAGGAATCAAAAGAGAATATTCAAGAGTAAGAACTCCTCAACAAAATGGAGTAGTTGAAAGGAAAAACAAAACTATTGAAAATATGGCTAGAGCTATGTTAAATGAGTCAAAACTTTCGGATGGCTTTTGGAAAGAGGCGATCGATACAACAGTCTACATTATCACCGGGGCCCAACTTAGAGTCAATCATCATAAAACTCCTTATGAGTTGTGGAAAGGAAGACCAGCTACAGTAAAATGCTTCAAAGTGTTTGGGAGTAAGTGCTTCATCAGAAGGGAAGATCAAAATTTGGGTAAGTTTGATCCTAGATATGATGAGAGAATATTTCTTGGGTATTCCAACAGAAGCAAGGCCTACGGATGCTTCAACAAAAGAACTCATACGAGTTGTAGAGAGCATAAATGTAACGAGTTGATGAAAAGACAGGGATAAGAGAACTAGTCTAGGAACTCGGTGATGAAATTTGTCAAGAAGAATTCGGAGAGGTTTCGGATGAAGAAGAGGAAAGACAA
Organism: Wollemia nobilis; assembly: GCA_028583015.1. NCBI lineage: Eukaryota > Viridiplantae > Streptophyta > Pinopsida > Araucariales > Araucariaceae > Wollemia > Wollemia nobilis. The sequence continues at coordinate 15,655,784 of JAQPPZ010002969.1, read as the reverse complement.
CAACTGCTTCCCAAAACTCCTTCACGATATGTTCAGAAACATCATCCCAAAGATTTGATCATTGGTGATCCAAATAGCAGGCAAACAAGAAGAAAAGTCATTCCCTCACATGATTCTACAAATGTTTCATTATTATCTTAGATTGAGCCAAAAGATTTCAGTGAAGCATGTGCAGATACGTTTTGGGTAAAAGCAATGGATGAAGAGTTAAATCAAATAGAGAAAAGTGAAACTTGGGAATTGGTTCCAAGACCTAAGGACAAGAATGTCATTGGCACAAAATGGATATTCAGAAATAAACTCAATGAGGATGGAAAGATTGTCAAAAACAAAGCAAGGTTAGTCTGCAAAGGTTATGCTCAAGTAGAAGGTGTTGATTTCAAAGAGACGTTTGCTCATGTTGCTCGTCTTGAAGCTATCAGAATGTTTTTGGCCCTTTCAAGCTTCAAATCATTCAAGGTATATCAAATGGATGTAAAGTCAACTTTTCTAAATGGGGTGTTGGTAGAAGAAGTCTACATAGAACAACCAGAAGGAGTGTCTCTCTCAGAATAGTCAGACTATGTGTGTAAACTAAAAAAGGCCTTGTATAGGTTAAAGCAAGCACCTAGGGCTTGGTACTCAAGACTTGACAGGTATCTTCATGAGCAAGGCTTTAGGAAAGGTGTGGCAGATAGCAATTTGTATAGTAAGAATGAAGGTGATGATATGTTGATTATGGTTGTCTATGTTGATGATATTATTTTTGGGGGAAATAATACTCAGATGTGCAAAGATTTTGCTAACACCATGCAGAAGGAATTTGAGATGTCTATGATTGGAGAGCTGTCATTCTTTTTAGGTCTTCATATTGCTCAATCAAAAGATGGTATATTTCTCTCTCAAGGAAAGTATATCAAAGAAATGTTGAAGAAATTTGGGATGATGGACAACAAACCGATGTGTACTTCAATGATTACAGGGTGCAAGATGAGTAAAGATGATGAATCTCCAACGACAGATCAGAGGTTGTACAAATCAATGATTGGTAGTTTATTATATGTTATAGCTACCAGACTAGATATCATGCAGGCAGTTGGGTTAGTAGCAAGATTTCAGGCAACTCCTAAAGATTCTCATGTTATGGCAGTTAAGAGGATATTTAGATATCTGAAGGGCACTATGGACTTTGGGCTTTGGTATCCCAAAGGTGATGATTTCACTCTCACGAGTTTATACGAGATGCAGATTGGGCGAGCGGTATTGATGATAGGAAAAGCACTAGTGGTGGAGCATTCTTTTTGGGAAAGAGTTTGGTTTCTTGGCTAAGTAAGAAACAACCTTCAGTTTCCTTATCTACAGTAGAGGTTGAATACATAGCAACAGTGGTTGGGTGTACATAGGTTTTATGGATGAAAACCACCTTGGAGGATTTCAAAGTCAAGCATGAACAACCCATCTCCATACTTTGTGATAATACAAGTGCCATAAGTATTTCTAAAAATCCGGTAATGCACCCAAGGACAAAGCATATTTCCATCAAGTATCACTTTCTAAGGGAGAAAGTGCAAGACAAGCAGTTCAAGGTAGAGTATGTGTCTACTAAAGAGCAGATTGTAGATATCTTCACAAAACCTCTTCCAAGAGATACGTTTGAGTATCTAAGGGAGAAATTGGGAGTTGTACTCCCACCCTAGAATTAATCACCTCATCAAGAGGTGGGGGAGGGACTAAGCTAAGAGGCTCATTCTTAGTCCCGAGCCCCAAAGGTGACCCTTTGCCATTGATGACAAAGGGGGAGAGATATGAGTAAGGGGGAGAGCTTCAAAGTGAAGGGGAGAGCTTCAAGTCAGGGGGAGCAAAACTTTAGAGGAAGATTCTTAGTTATGGGCACAGTTGGTCAGTTGTTAGCATAGTTGGTTTCAGTTTTGGCTCGTGAGAAGTGTTTTCAGTAAAGGTTTGCCATCAATGTCAAAGGGGGATATTATTGGCAATTTTGGGTACATTGCCCTTGATCATGTGTATAAGTTGTCATTGATGTCAAGAAGCTCTTGAAGGAATTTGTTTGATGTCAAAAGTTTTGCTTTAATAAAAGGTTTCTTGGAGGTTCCGGCATGACAGTTTCAAAGGTCTTTTGTAAACCCCAAGTTGGCAGGTTTAAATATTACAAGTGGATGCATTAGTTTAATGCATTTGGGTCCAGGAGGAAGTATTTATTTAAATAATTAAAAACCTTGTTAAGGTTCCCTTTAATTATTTTTAAATAAATATTAAATTATTGTTTGCAATGGGTTCTCCTAACCCATGGCGCTATGTTTTAAGTTTGTGGGTGCTAGCCAAGACCTCCTCCAACGTGTTAAACTCCTCGTCGACGTTAAGAGCTTATGGTAAAAATGCATATAAATCTCCCTCGATGAAAATCAAGAATCATCCCATCCGCATTTTGAAAAGAGTTGCTCGTTGTGATTTCATGATCCGCTGTTCGGATTTCTTGTTCGACTGTGTCTTCGTCGTTTTCGTGAATCCGTTGTTCATTTTTTTTGTACTTGTCGTTTGTCGTAAATCCATCGTAAGGTTTTCATCTTCGTTTTCATGTCAAAAGAAAGGGAGGCACTGTTGTTTTATTTAATCCCTGGCGTAGAAGGAACAAGGCTAACAGCGTGAGGTTTAAACTTCACTGGGCACCTTTGGCGCACCGGTAGTGGCTAGGCTATTGGTGCGCTACCCGAACGGGAGGTTCCGCGTTCGAATAACACGAAAGGGTTTTTCATCGTGAAGTGGACGCAGCGGGTGGTGTTAGAATTCGTGTGCAATTTCTCCATAGCACGATTTTTGATGTTGGCCAAGGTATTTTCGAAATTAATTTTTGCTAAGTGTATTTTGCGGATGGAGGAAGTTTATTAGAGGGAAAAACGACTTAGGAGTTATAAGGAGTTTAAAGCTTGTTTTATTTTGATAAAATATTCTTTTGAAGGTGTTGTTTGAAATATCTTATTGCATTCTTATGAGAAATAAATTTTATTTTTGATAAGACTATAAGGGAGAAATAAGGTGTATAAGGGATAAATTTTTCTTGTAATGTTGAGAGTGCTTTTGGTTGATTATGGAAATGAAAGCATGATGTTTTAAGGTTAAAATTGCTTCTTGTGTGAAGTTGTGAAACCTTAAGAGGGCAGCTTTGAGATTAACATTTGCTTTCATTAAATTGGTAATAATCAAGCTATTCTTTACTTGGTTAAAGTGTTGGGCTTATTCCTTTGTTGATGATTTGAAAAGTTGTGTGTGCTCTTGTTGATTTGAGTTGGTGGATGCTTTTTGTTCAAACAATATTGGAGAGAAAAGGAGTTCTACTTGTTTCCTTTTTCGATGTTGATTGTGAAATGCTTCAAGGTTGTGTTTTGAGTTGAATGGTGTTGATTGAACCTTGTTTGATGAGCATTGTTGTTGAAGCCCTAATTGATGGTGAAAAGAACATGAGTATCATTGTTATGTGATTCTTTGCATAGTTGGCAATTGTTGGGGTTTCATGTTCTTGAAATAAAGCATTCTATCCTATCCATTTCAGATATTGAGTTGAGTTTTCAGATTTGAGATTGAGTTTGATCTGAGTTGATTTGAGTCGAGTTTTGAGATTGGGAGTTGAGTATAGAACATATTGAGTCTCTAACAATTCTCTTTATGCTTCTATGAGTTTGAAAAATCACATTGGGTCTCTAACAATTCACCTTGTGATTTCCTACTAAGAAAGTTTTTTTTTCTTGGTGAAATTGCTGAGTTTTGGACAGGTTTCGGTGGGGACTTGTGAGCAGTCTTGGACAGGTTTCGGTGGGGACTTGTGAGTAGTTTTGGACAGGTTTCGATGGGGACTTGTGAGCAGATTTGGACAGGTCCTAGCAGAGGACTTGTGAGCTGAGTTTGATAGTTCTATCAAAGAACTTGAGGATAGAGGTGCACTGGTTCTTTGAGAAGAACCTGAGGATAGATTTGGCAAGTCTTTGAGAAGGCTTGTGTGTAGAGGATTGATTTGTTCAAGCTTAAGTGTTAGATAGATCTGAAAAACATAGGAAGACTTGTACTAGATCGACTGACTGTGTTTGGTACAGGTTGCTGAGCTGCTGTGGACATGATCATAGAAGGCAGAGGTCTCTTAGGCTAAGAATTAAGGACAGGAGGTCTTCGGTGGAAAGGAGTTCCATGTGCTGGCAAGAGGTAGAGAGAGTTGATCTTTTGAGGGATCATTTCCAGAGCAGAGGGGAAGGTATCTCCTTTGAGCAGAGGCTCATAAATTTTGATTAGGGGAAGGTATCTCCTTTGGGTTGAGGCTCATAAATATTGTAATTGGGAAGGATTCCCAAAGAACTTTGAGGAAATTTTTAGAGAAAAGTTTTGTGGATGTAGCCCGACCATTTTGGGTGAACCACGTTAAAAATGGGTCTTCAATGTGTGATGCTTTCTATTTTGATTAATGTTGTATTGATGCCACTGCTATCTAAAGTTAAAATTATTAATTGGTTAAGTCTTATACTATTCACCCCCCCTCTCAGTATAAGTCCATGTTCTTCATCAAGATTGTAACCGATGTTTGGTAGAAGATTCTAGCTCGAGTGACATTTTGCATGTAAGCCAACTCTTGAGCCTTAGGGTAGGGTTGCATGGAGTTTCTCTTTAAAATACATGGAGCCATGTACGAATGTATTTTTTTGCAAGTTAATGAAATATTGAAGGAGGTTGCCCCCTCGAAGAGACCTACAATTTTGAGTTATTTGTGAGATTGTTTCAATTATGCAATTACTTTTTGCATAGTGTTATTCTATTATTTGATGTATTTCAGTTATTTTACAGTATTTTGTGTGAGTGAGCTTTATTTTAATAGTAGGTTCCTAACAAGTGGTATTAGAGCGTTTTCCAAGGCCGAGTTTTATTGTGACTGCGATAATTATTGTCTATCTATTTTCTCTTTTTAGGTATAATTTTCCTGTGTTTTTCATTTATGTTTTCCTTTATTTAAAAAAAACAACAAAAACCAAAAAAAGCAAAAAAATTATAGTTTATTTGCACAATAGTTGAGTAGGTTAGAAACCCTATGCCAAGGGTTTTAAAATATCACGAAGGAGTTGTCATTATTGGTTAAGCTAGATATCCCATAAAGCATCTAGTAGAGTGAGGGGCAATCAGGCTCCAATACCTAGGCCTCAGACAACACTTGCGCACAAAATTGAGCTCCCATGCATCTTCGGGTGTATCGGGAGACCATTTAGGCTTAAATTTTTTTTTTATTCAATATGAAGCTTTTTGACCTTGTATTATCCATAGTCAATGGGACGCAACATCCCGGACGATTACCCTCTCGTACTGTTAGAGAGGTAGATAGTGTGCTTAAGGGTATGTGTGGAATCCTCCTTGGGTAGTGGCCTAAAATATCGATCTGAGCACTATGGTTTGTCATTGCTGTCTAATAGAGGGCCTATGGGTATTATATACTCCCTTGCCTAGCGCACCTTGGTTCTATCGAAATAAAAAAATTTAACATGCAAAAACAAAGCCTTCTGTTTGTTGAACCTACAATTTTCTTTCCCACAAAAGTGAGCATACGGAGAAGACTTCCCTATCATGAGAACAAACAATTGTATGTATCAAATAGTCTGGACAAATTTGGCAAGTGTTTGTGATAGACATATTTCAATGGCAGTAAAATTCGGGTTAGTCGTAGTAACAGTGAAGTTGACAATAGCAGTAATAGTCATAAGTAACAAGGTTTTCATTTAAAGAAACAACACAAACAATGTTAGTAACTATAAAGTATAGGGAATCCCACGGTCAGTGTTTGAATGGTGTCAGTAATCATAGTATAGGTGATAGGAACAAATACAAGACAGTGACAGGAGTGGTCAGTAGTTAGAACATACAGGGAAAAGATAGTTGACACAATACCCCACTTTTAAACCCAATATTGGAGTATTAAAAAACCAAAAAATAACATTGGAATTTTACTTAAATAGGGATATCTCTTCACTCAAAGCTTATATTGACTCCAAAATTTAACAGAGAACTCTATATTCTATTTCAGATAAAATTATCCTTGGCAGCTCCTAGTCAAATTTTGCATCGATTTTCCAAAATTGGCAAATTTTATTTTTCTTGTTAAGGCCATAACTTCTCAAAGGTCAGTCAATTTGGTCTAAAATTTTGGGATTAGAAGTAGCTCATTATTCTACACCAAAGACCCTTAAGGATCCACTTGTAAATTTTTAAGTCCAAGTTGAAAAATTACCCCGCCATCAACTTGCACCAAACTAGGAGATCACAAAAAGTCAAAGAAGTTGGTATATCTCCTCACTGAGTGCTCACATCAAGCGGCCATAAAAGTTGTCCCTCTTCTAAAATAAGCGTTTCAACCTAACCAAGCACTTTTTCGGACTCCTTACTAAAAATAGTAACTTTTGAAACCACACTTCTATTTTTAGAAATTCAGTGAAAGAGGTTCAAGACTCTAAAATGGGTACTAGCACTCGTGGACATCAAAAAGAGATAGACCAAACCATCTCATTGTTGGAATACCTCAAAAGCTCCATTTATAAAATTAACGAAGCAAATCAATCCATAAGGGAAGAGCTTCGAGCCTTTAGAGATGATTACAATTCCTCCAAAAATCGCTTAAAAGAACAACTTGCAGATGCTGAGTCCAAATTGCAAGGTGGTCCAAGAAGGTCTGAGTACTGTACTGAACAATCCAACCAAGGTAAAGAAAGGGAAATAGATGACTCTCACCCTCACTATGACCGTGATCCTACTTTTAAGATGCCTAAATTACTCTTTCCTAAGTTCAATGAGAAGGATGCAGATGGGTGGTTGTATCGTGTTGATCAATTTTTTAAACTCCATAGTATCCCTAGATATTATAGGTGTTAAGATATCACTGTTAAAAATAAGCACACTCACAAAATACTGAAAAATAACTCAAATACATCAAATAACTCAATAACACTATGTGTAAATCAAATGCAATAATGAAACAATCTCACAATAACACAGAATCGCAAGTCTCTTCGAGGGGGCAACCTCCTTCAATATTTCATTAGCTTGCAAAAAGATGAATTCATACATGGCTTCATATTGAGTGTTAATTTTACCCAATTGTGAAATTACACTCTCTCTTAGGGTTTGGATTCCAAAACCCTCTCTTGCAAAGAAGTTAAACAAACAACTTCTCCAAGGTCACCGCTATATTAGCATTTGCATATGTGTATTAATAATCTAAATAAAATTTATCAATTCAATGCTAGGAACACCTTAGTGATTGCAAGTAACTATAAACAAGGGGCATGTGTTGGTTTATTTTACCATGCTACTTTAATGATTGTTCATGAAACAAAAATAAAACAAATGTGAGTTGGCCCTCATATGACCACGATGTAGTGCTTTAATTCTTTTTATCTTGTAGGATTTTAAGGTAGATTTTATCTTCCCTTATTAGGTAGGTTCTAAACAAGTTTTATCTTGCATTAAATCCTACTTTAAGCATGAAAATAAAGATTAAAATCTATCTATGAATATAAATCTGAAATGATGAATAGGCTCAATAAATGTAGCTTCTTATCATGAAGATTAAGATAGCCTTTAATATGATTAATAAATTATCCCTCTTTGATGAAATTAATTTTCACAAAGAGATAATAATTTATTGCCTTAAAATAGAGGCTTTAAAATGTCACTTTAATTACCCCTCTTAAATGAAATCAAATTTTCATAAAGAAGAATAATTTAATGATTTGAAATAATAACCTTCAATGTAATGCACAAATTAACTCTCTTTCATAAAATCAGAATTTTTATAAAGAGAAGGTAATTTAGGGCTTCAAAACGGAAGCTACAAAATACTATTAAAATTTAACCCCCTTTGACGAAATTGAAATTTTCGTAAAGAGAAGTTCATTTTATGCTTGTAATTGAAATACAAAACTGAAAAAAAAAAATCAGATTTGGCCTCAACATGGAAATTTTGAAATTTCAAATTTTTTTAAAATCTGTAATAAAACAACTTTAACTAATTTTTAAAAATTCTAAATGACTCCGGAGCAAAAACGTCTAAGTGCAAAATGAAACTTTGAAGTATGTTTTATGCATCCGTGCAATTGTTTTTGGATTTTGAATTTTTTTAAATTTTTATTTTAATGTCTGAAATTCAAAAAAATTGCAAAAAATAAAGTTAGAAAAAAAAAAACGAAAACAGAAAATGTTGTAACTTTATATTTCTCCACAAACCTTGCAAGCATATAACTTTTTGCACAAAAACCAGCATTAGCGTTATCTGTATTCATGCAATCAACGACTAATGTGGTGCGAGCTTCTAAGGAAAAATAAAGAACAATAAACTGGAAACAAACACAACAAAATGCATCAAATCTGCCATATCTCCATTATATTGCATCTAGAAAGGTGTTCAATGTTTATAGTGGGTGCAGAAAATCACAGCCCCTCAATAGACATAATGTGGGAGAAAAATAGTCCAGTCCAAATAAAAGAAAAATAGTCCCAAAAACAGATCCAATATAACCCTTGCTCACAAATCTGCAACACTGTTCTCAAAACCAGTTTCCAACCCCCTCTCTTTCATTTGATGGGGCTTTTAAAATTTCTCCATGTCTTCTTGTGGCTTTTCGTTTTCAACATGCTGTTTGTTTGGATGGCCGTTTATTTATTTTTTCTGTAGACTTTCTAATGCATGTTTTCATTTTTCCTTAAAATGCATTTCGTTCCATTCATTTGACATTATTTATTTTGTCGCTCGAGTTTGGAAACGTATGGGCCTATAACACCTATGACAAAGTCATTCGAGCATTCCATTGCCATATCTTTTGTAATGCAAGCCTTAATATTAAAGCAACCTCCATATGACGAGGCCCCACTTTGGAAGGTATTACCACATGGAAACCTTAAACAAAAAGTGATTAATTTTTTTTTTAATAAAAACAAAACTTTTCTCCCTTGTTATTTTAATCTTTGCCGAAGACATCGTTCGCAGGGTATATCATTGTCGTTCCATTTGATGGTGTGTCTTCGTCGAAACCCGCCATGTGAGCTGACTTTGTCGCTAATAACTACCGCTCTTTACACCGTCTCGACGCATATTTCACATGCATTCATTGTCAACTTGTCACGGCTAGTTCACCGATTACACTGCGCTCTTATCTGTTTGGGCTCCGGGTCCACATAGGCCAAATCTTCCACATTATCCGTCGTTGATTATTGACGTCAACATATTGCTAACTGCCCGCTCGGGTTCGTCGAATCCCTGGTCACCTCACGCAACTCTGGTGATATCTCAACTGGCAGCCCGCTGCTATTAACATCCCAACTATATGTACCTTCACTGTATTCACTGCCAAACCAACAGTCGCCACACTGCGACGCCACAGTCTTACCCCGCCATACTGCAACGTCGTCTATCCGACATTTATCCGGCGACTTCGGGCGCTATCGTCGGGCCAACCACTTGAATGTATGACCTCCACGGTGAGTTTCCCACTTTTTGATGCGCTTTCCTATGACAAATCCTGCTGGCTATTTTGATTTTACCCAATGTGTCGCTGCGTAATCGTATTATCAGTTTGAAGCCTTCTGTCATCTTGTCCGTCACGATTCGCACCATGTCCACACAACTCATGCCTCATCGCTCATCGTGCCATGTAACATTATGCACTGTCGAAATCATTCGCCATGTTGTGCCCCATCTTAGCCTATCTATGAGTAAACACCCACTGCGCTCGCTCGTAACCTGTCGTCATGGTTGCCAAGAAGTTATCGTCGGTTCTAGCATTGTTTAATATAATATCAAGTTTGAAGTGTCTTTCTAGGGCCGGATCCACGGCCGCTGCCACATCTTCATCCCATGGCCCTGATATAGCCTCATAAAAATACCTAGCCTGTCTTCAAATTTCAAACGAGCCACGTAGCCACTGCAAATCTGCCTTGAAACGTCTATCCTTCGAATCCGTTGGCGCTGCGCTCCTGTGCTATGTTTATATGTTTATGAGAGAGGGCATGAACATTTCGGGCACGAGCCAAATGGCTCTTGACGGGTCCCATCTCTGAAAACCACCGTGATATGCCTTGGTTTATTCTTGCCAACACTGAAACTCTCGCCGAAATTCTCTTTGGCAAGCTGCCACCTCGACTTCAACGTTCTACGCATATCTGATCACTACTGTTGTTCGACCTACCCATTAAATCGTCCTCATCGTCGATGTCGACGCGACATTGCCATGTCAACAGACCTGCCGCTACCCATCGCTGTGTCTCGCCGAACCCTCGTCGATGATTATGCCCGTCGTCGCCACGTGTACGGAGTTCACTGCCTCGGTTATTTTGAAAATACCGGTTATTTCAAAAATGCCTTGCCGCCATCGAAACCACCCTTGTCGACGTTGAAATCGTCCTGCGACATCGCCGGGTCATCGGTGTTCTTTGCCATATGATCTGCGCCACATACATGAAATTAGTCTGTAGAAAATATTAAAAAAAAAATCATAAATAATAAAAAACTCTTACATGAGCTTTATCATCGGTGACCTTAAATCTTTGTTGGCCGAATGAAACTTTATTTTTATTTTTTATTATTTTTTTAATTTTTTATTATTTATTTTACTTTTATGTGTATTCATTTTTATAAGTATAAATATAAATACATATGAATTCTTTTTATTATATATTTTCTTTATATATATATAAAAAAGTAAATATAAATATATATATGTTTTTATTATTACAAGCTTCTTTTTTTATTAAAATATATATATATATATATATATATTTTAAAATTTTATTTTATTTTTATTTTTTATTGCATATATCTATATATATGAAATATATATAGATATATATTTTATTTTAACTATTTATTTATTTTTTTTAATTTTTTAAGAGTTCGATTAACCTTAAAAATTGCACTAATTTAGTTCAAGATATTTAAGACTATAAAACCAAAAGAAACCTACCAAGAACAACCAAAACTAAAAGAAACTAAAGCTATTGATTCAAACAAAACACCAATAACTCCGAAAGCAAATGTAAAACCAAAATACCCTTATCCTCGACAAGACCTTGGATTATACACTGCAAACTCAAGGGAGCAAATGGATGAAACGACAAATATGTCATTCGAACAATATCCAAATAACAAATCAAAAGGTGGGTCCTCAATTTTGGGGTACGTTATGGAGCAACCACAACAAATGACGACTCTATTGGAAAACACTCTTGAGCGTTTCGGGTGAAGAACCCAACCTGAAATGAAAACACATGAAATCAGTGAAACGAAAATTTAGCAACGTCCCAAGAAGGTGGGGGTAAACAACTTCAGAATGAAAACAACTAATCCATCTGCCTTTGCTCAATGTGTGCAAAAGTGATTCATTTCCGCATTTCTAAAAATCCTCCAGATTCCATCATCCCTTTTTGCATTAGGCTATGAAGTACAGCTCATGAAGTGAAGACTTTTACAGATAGAGCCCCACTGCCAGTCAGGCGTCTATAGCCCTGGTGAGGTTTATCTAACTCACCCGTGTGTTCGCTTAATGCTTTGCAAAGCCCATCTATCCTAGGTGTGTCTAGACTTTCAATGCTCATTCTCTCTTTTTTTTTCTTTTTTTTTCTCTTTTTTTCTTCTTTTCTATGTATCAAACTTTGCCTAGCTAGGGCCCCACTGCCAGTCAGGCATCTATAGCCCCGATGGAGTTTTCCTGAACTAGATGACAGATTTCAAGAAATCTGTTGCATAGCTTGTACCTATGGAACTCTTGCAAAGCCTCAAGTCTCACTAAGGTTAGAAAGCCAATAAGTAGAGCATTTTAGATTTTCACCTAGGGTTGCAAATCAAGACAAATTCATCCTTCTTACTTCTAGAAACACCATTTAATGTGTGTGTGGGTCCCATGTGGAGCTTTGGCTAATATTTCATTGTTCCACTTTCCACCATTTTAGTCCCAAAATATGAGCATGATCACCAAATAACTCATCCCCCTTTTCTCGGGTTCATCAATTTTTCAAATCAGGTACTCCAACCTACTAAGCAAAAAAACACGTAAACGGGCCAGAGACCATAGGTTAGCGTCCATGAAACATCTCAAACAAATGGGACCACCCAAAACACGAAACTTAAAAACCAAAACGAAATCCAAACCCAAAATCGAAACATAAAAACCTAAAACTATATACAAATGTACAATATGGTACAAGATGGTGCAAAGTTTGAACTATCACTTCCCTGGATCCCAAACATGATTAGAACATTTCAAAAGACATATAACGTGATACACATGCCAAGTGTTGTAGGAATCCAACAAAAAAAAGATTAAGCCAAACAATGCAACAAACTTCAACTTGCCTCTCTCACCCCACCATTTTGGTTTAGTTCCATTAATAATCCCATAGTGGAGTAAATCATTAAATTGATTAGACAATAATTGATCTTCAATAGTTTCTTGTCTATTCCTTAGGATGTCAATTTCACAATTCTCTTCTTGATTTAGAATTAGGCTTTCCTTTTCAGATATGAGATCTTGCAAACTAGAGCCTATTTCTAAAATTTTTAAAGCCAAATCATTTTCCAAATTTGTAGGCCAATAAAATTCATGTAACCACTTGCAAGCATCTAGGATATTTATTAAATGAGGATCATCATAATTTTGTACCCTAGATTCAACAACTAATTGATTATGGACTTGATTTAACACTTCAAGCATATCAATTTCCTTTTCATTCAACAAAGCATTATCATTAGTGGTGTGAGGAGCAATTAAGTCAAATTCTTTATCAACCACAAATGGCATTTCATCATTGATAGCATTTGAATCCAACAAGCAATTAGGTAAACCATCACCTGAAGTTCGAATGGTAGAACACAAAGGGTGATATTTTACCTTTTGCACATTCTCATTTGACAAAATTTATGAGCATTTGTAATATTCACCTTTTATCCATGACTTTCATCATCATCAGATACCTATTTATTAAAGACACCAAAATTAGGCACCCAATTAAAAACATGTCCATCCTTTTCAAACCATAGGTCTTGTCTATCTAGGGATGGGTCAACTAACACATCTCCATGATCGATCACTTGGGTTGTTTTAGATAACATGAAATTTTCAATTGGATCATCGGTGATATCAAACCCAAACCACTCAGGTTCTAAAATTTCCTCATTTTGAGATGGCATAGACATTGTAGAACCAATAAGTGGATCAAGATTTTTAATTCTTGTCCCTCAAATGTTTCTCCTTTATCAACGGTTGTAGAATCCTTATCACTTTCCAATAATTGATGAGATTCCAACTCCTCTTCCAAAACTTTCTCATAATGTACAGGATTTGTAATATCCTCATGTGAGGAAGCAATTATATTATCCTGCATATCAATTGACACAAAAAGTTCATTAGAAGGTTTGGAGTGAGCATGTTCTTCCCATTTCTTGTTAACCATCCATACTATTTCTTCCTCAAAATATTCAAGAAATTCTTCTTCACATTTTTCTTTGTCATCATCTCTAGCATGTTGAAGGCTTTGATCACCAAATTTAATCATCTCATCCGAATTTATGGAAGATCCTAATTCGTCACAAGTTTCAAAACCAGTCCACTTTAGGATTCACTTCATTGTCCGAAAGAACATCACTTTTATTATCTTCAATCTTTGTCTCATGAGGATGATTTGGAGCATCATCTAGATATGCATCTTGAGGCTTTTGTTCTTGTAGTTGAGAGATGTTTTCTTTGAGTTGTAAAACTAGCCTTTGCAACTTGTCCTGCATATCAAGTGAAGTAAGTGCTTCATTAGAAAGAGTGGTAAAGTTCTCCCATTTATTCCACCAACAATGATCATCTTCCAAAATTGGGGTGTGGTGCTCAACTATACCTTTACATTCTTCAAATTCATCAATGGGTTGATCCTCAAACTCACCTTCACCTTCCTTAGATGGTTCAATCATTTCCAAAAGTGGGTTACTCTTTGTATTCAAATTTGTAAGATCACAATTCACATTTGTAACCCAAAATTCAATTTTATCACAATTTGGAAGGTGTGGGTTTTCTTGGTTATCATTGTCAACAATATCATCCAAAGTATCTTCCGAGAATAAGTGGTGAAACTCTATTACGTTTTCGAATTCATTTATTGATTTACTTCCAAACTCATTTTCAACCACTTTTGATGATTTAGGGGTTTCTAAAATGGGATCACACCCATCCTCACTTGAAAACCAAGGCTTTGATTCACTCATCTCCAATTCATCACTACTTGACTCATGTTGGCTTTCTTGCTCTTTACAATGATCATCTTCCAAACACAAGTGATGAGATTTTATTGTATCTTCCGATTCATCTCTTGGCTTCTCAAATTCAGTCTCAACCACCTTTGTTGAGTCAAGGGTTTGTTCAATAGGATCAACTCTCGTATCTTTCTCCTAATAATCGTCCCAATATTCCTTTTTGAGTAAACATGACCAAATCATATCCCGATGGGTTTGTTCATCCCAATCCTCATTAATGGATCTTGGCTTTGAGACTTGCACATCCTCTTGGATGGAATCTAAGGTGGTTGTTGTATTTGGACATTCAACTTTGTCCCATTGATCGTTCACCTTAGGGTTAAGCAATGATGGTTGGTCCACCTTTTCTCTTTTCAAAATGGCCCATTGTTCTAATTCTCTCGTGGCCTCATAGATTCTATGCAAAGATGGGTCATCAAGATTTTTCCTTAAAAATGTAGCCACTACGGGTTGTGTAGCTCCCATGTATATTTCAATAGCTCTCTCTTCTGAAATGATGAAATGGGGCACCACTTCGGTATACAACTTATGAAACCTATCATTGAATTCACTTATGGACTCATTAGGTTCGCTAGAGATAGAGACAAATTGATTTAACATCCAAACAGGGTCAACTTGTTTTCCAAAATGGCTAGTAAATGTTGCTTCTAGTTGAGCCCAAGAAGTGGTGGAGTCTATTGTTAGGTGTAGGTACCACTCATACGCAACCTCATCCAATGTGTATGGAAATAATCTACAAGGAACACCTCCTATCCATAATTGCAATTACCTTAAGGTGTCCTTGTATCTTTGAATATGTTCCTTAGCCGAGGTCACCTCATGCTTAAACATAGGTAAATGATTTTCTACCCCTTTAGGAATTTGATGAGTAGGCCTGCCTAAGTGATGATAATAGCCACCTATCCCCCGTGAAATCTCTGCCCTAGTTGGAACAACCGATGCCATTAGTGAAACTCAAAGGATAACTTCAAAACCAATTTGTTAGTCAAATAAATATTTCTTACAAAGAAGCATGAAATGACTAACCAATCTCAAATATGTAACATATGAATCATCATGTTAGCATCAACCAAGAGATATGTATCCATTAAACCATGAAATTGAAGAACATTCTCAAATTTGCAACATGTTAGCATTAATGCATCATCAAAAATAGAGAATGTTAGAATCAATGAAAGTAATCATATGGAAACAAAACCTCGTTAGTCAAGACCAATGTTTTTAAATAAATATTTCAAGTAACATGAACAATTTAGCATCTAAATAGCAATAAAATAAATCAATTCAAATCCTCCTAGCTCTCAAAGTGTTGAGTGTTAGAGGAAACCAAAGATGCTAATCAAATGAACTTGAAATATTTAGCAATTCAAAACTTTTCAAAATTATACCAAATCACATTATTCCTGTATGAACAATCCAAAAGCGTTAGATCAATGAATAGCAATTCATGTGCCTCCTTCTAGCACCAAAATGTTGTGTGTTAAAAGAGGCCTAAAGATAATAGTCAATAGGGCATGAAATATTCCACAATTTAAATCCCTATAGCATTTAAAATCACAATAAAATAAACCACATCATGCCCTCCTTCTAGCGCCAAAATGTTGAGTGTTAATTTTACCCAATTGTGAAATTACACTCTCCCTTAGGGTTTGGATCCCAAAACCCTCTCTTGCAAAGAAGTTAAACAAACAACTTCTCCAAGGTCTCCGCTATATTAGCATTTGCATATGTGTATTAGTAATCTCAATAAAAATATATCAATTCAATGCTAGGAACACCTTAGTGATTGCAAGTAACTGTAAACAAGGGGCATGTGTTGGTTTATTTTACCATGCTACTTTAATGATTGTTCATGAAACCAAAATAAAACAAATGTGAGTTGGCCCTCATATGACCACGATGTAGTGCCTTTAATTCCTTTTATCTTGTAGGATTTTAAGGTAGATTTTATCTTCCCTTATTAGGTAGATTTTAATCAAGTTTTATCTTGCATTAAATCCTACTTTAAACATGAAAGTAAAGATTAAAATCTATCTATGAATGTGAATCTGAAATGATGAATAGGCTCCTTAAATGTAGCTTCTTATCATGGAGATTAAGATAGCCTTTAATATGATTAATAAATTATCCCTCTTTGGTGAAATTAGTTTTCACAAAGAGATAATAATTTATTGCCTTAAAATAGAGGCTTTAAAATGTCACTTTAATTATCCCTCTTAAATGAAATCAAATTTTCATAAAGAAGAATAATTTAATGCTTTGAAATAATAACCTTCAATGTAGTGCACAAATTACCTCTCTTTCATAAAATCAGAATTTTTATAAAGAGAAGGCAATTTAGGGCTCCAAAAATGGTAGCTATGAAATGCTATTAAAATTTACCCCCCTTTGACGAAATTGAAATTTTCGTAAAGGGAAGTTCATTTTATGCTTGCAATTGAAATATAAAACTGAAAAAATCAGATTTGGCCTCAAAATGGAAATTCTGAAATTTCAAAATTTTAAAAATCTGCAATAAAACAACAACTTTAACTAATTTTTAAAAATTCGAAATGACTCCAAAGCAAAAATGTCTAAATGCAAAATGAAACTTTGAAGTACGTTCTATGCATCCGTGCAATTATTTTTGGATTTTGAATTTTTTTAAATTTTTATTTTAATGCCTAAAAATTAAAAAAATATGCAAAAATAAAGTTAGAAAAATAAAAAATAATAATAAAAAACGAAAATAAAAAATGCTGCAACTTCAGATTTCTCCACAAACCTTGCAAGCATGTAAATTTCTACACAAAAACCGACATTGCAATCAACAACTAATGCGGTGCGAGCTTCTAAGGAAAAATAAAGTGCAATAAACTGGAAACAAACAGATTAACCACAACAAGATGCATCAAATCTGCCATATCTCCATTATATTGCATCCAGAAAGGTGTTCAATGTTTACAGTAGGTGCAGAAAATCACAGCTCCTCAATAAGCATAATGTGGGAGAAAAATAGTCCAGCCCAAATGAAAGAAAAATAGTCCCAAAAACAGGCCCAATATAACCCTTGCTCACAAATCTGCAACACTATTTTCAAAACCAGTTTACAACCCCCTCTCTTTCATTTGATGGGGCTTTTAAAACTTCTCCATGTTTTCTCGTGGCTTTTCGTTTTCAACATGCTGTTTGTTTGGATGGTCGTTCATTTATTTTTCCTGTAGACTTTCTAATGCATGTTTTCATTTTTCCTTAAGGTGTGTTTCGTTCCATTCATTTGACATTATTTTTTTTTGTCGCTCGAGTTTGGAAATGTATGGGCCTATAACGCCTATGACAAAGTCATTCGAGCGTTCCATTGCCATATCTTTTGTAATGCAAGCCTTAATATTAAAGCAACCTCCATATGACGAGGCCCCACTTTGGAAGGTATTACCACGTGGAAACATTAACCAAAGGGTGATTAATTCTTATTTTTATAAAAACAAAACTTTTCTCCCTTGTTATTTTAATCTTTTTCGAAGACGTCGTTCGCAGGGTATATCATCGCCATTCCATTTGCTGGCGTGTCTCCATCGAAACCCGCCACGTGAGCTGACTCTGTCGCTGATAACTACCGCTCTGTACACTGTCTCAATGCAACCTGTCACCGCTAGTTCACCGGTTACACTGCGCTCCTATCTGTTTGGGCTCCAGGTCCACGTAGGCCGAATATTCCATGATGTCCGTCGTTGATTATTGACGTCAACATATTGCTAACTGCCGGCTCAGGTTCGTAGAATCCCTGGTCACCTCATGCAACTCCGATGGCATCTCAACCAGTAACCCGTTGCTATTAACATCCTAGCTATATGTACCTTCACTGTATTCACTGCCAAATCAACATTCGCCACACTATGACGCCACAGTCTTACCCGACCATACTGCGATGTCGTCTATCCGATATTTATCTGACGACTTCGGGTGCTATCTTCGGGCCAACCACTTAAACGTATGACCTCCACGGTGAGTTTCCCACTTTTTGATGTGCTCCCCTATGACAAAATCCTACTGGCTGCATTGATTTTACCCAATGTGTCACTACGTAATCGTATTATCTGTTTCGAGTCTTCTGTCATCCTGCCCGTCATGATTCGCACCATGTCCATACAACTCATGCCTCATCGCTCGTCGTGCCATGTAACATTATGCACTATCGAAATCATTCGCCATGTCATGCCCCATATTAGCCTATCTGTGAGTAAACACCCACTGCGCTCGCTCATACCCTGTCGTCATGGCTGCCAAGAAGTTTTCGTCGGTTCCAGCATTGTTTAATATAATGTCAAGTTTGAAGTGTCTTTCTAGGGCCGGATCCACGTCCGCTGTCACATCTTCATCCCATGGCCCTGACATAGCCTCATAAAACTACCTAGCCTGTCTTCAAATTCCAAACAAGCCACATAGCCACTGCAATTCTGCCTTGAAACGTCTATCCTTCGAATCCGTTGGAGCTGCGCTCCTATGCTATGTTTATGAGGGAGGGCATGAACGTTTCGAGCATGAGCTAGATGGCTCTTAACGAGTCCCATCTCTGCGAACCACTGTGATATGTTGTGGTTTACTCTCGCCAACATTGAAACTCCCATCGAAATTCCCTTTGGCAAGTTGCCACCTCAACTTCAACCTTCTGCACATATCCAATCACCGTCGTTGTTCGACCTAGCTGTTAAATCGTCCTCGTCGTCGATGTCGAACCAAATATAAAACCAAAATATCCTTATCCTCGACAAGACCTTAGACTCTACACCGCAAACCCAAGGGAGCAAATGGATGAAACGACAAAGATGTCATTCGAACAATATCCAAAACAAGGGTCCCAAATTTTGGGTACATTGTGGAGCAGCCACAACACTTCATATCTTTTAAATAAAAACTTCATGCAATGCTACTTAAAGGCTTAAGAGTTGGCTTACATGCAAAATGCCACTTGAGCTAGAATCTCCTACCTACCATCGGTTACAATCTTGATAAAAATGGTTACATGAGATGGCGCCACTTGGCTAAGAATCCTACTTGCCGCATACATTACAAAGTATTACAAAATAATATCATAATGGAATCCCCCACGTTGGAAGTGGATTATTACATAAGTAAATGAGAATTACAAAATGATGTTAGGATAGCATCCTAACATGTCTTTCCCCTTCAAAAAGCTTTGTCCTCAAAGCTAAAAATGAGGGAACTGCTACTGGAGTTGATGGAGAGACTCCCATGTAGCATCTTTTGGCTGGAGCTCACGCCACTGAACAAGAAATTCTGTGATAATACAGTTGCGTAGAGTGCGGTTTCGACAATCCAACAATTGTTCAGGTTCGAGTAATATGGACCCTTCTTCATCTAATTCTGGAAATGTTGACTGAACCTGTACCTGTGTGCCCACAACTTTATTTTCATCTTATTCATATATACCATTTCGTTCGTGTATAATACCATTTCTATTGATAGCATCTATCATGGTTATTCATGTATACCATGTCAACTAGTATTGATTAATTTCCTGTGCTTGGTCATCCTTGTGCTTGGTCATCCTTAAATGACATGTTTGACAAGTTGCAATGGTGGGAGCTCTAAAGAACACACTGTATCATTTGATTACTTTTTCTGTTATCCATATTGTAGGTATCCAAAATGCTGAATCATATATGTACATGTTATCATTGTATGTGATCACTGGACTGTCTTTGTATATGAGTCAGTTAAAAATAGGAATATCTCTGAAGGTAGTTGGGAGTTGGCATTTTTTTAGAATTTTTTTTTGAGTGGATAATCTTGAAAGTGGAAGATTTTGATTCTCTTATTAAAAAGGTTTGACAGATACATTCCAGGTAACATTCTAAGTAGACTATACATCATCATGAAATCTTGAAAGTGTGTAAAACTTGTTGCCGTTAATTTTGGTACTCCTCTAATTAGAGATAGTTTACAATTAGGAATTTTGTGCGGATAGTCTTGAAAGTGGAAGATTTGTTGCTATGGTATTTTGCTATCCCTCTAATTAAAAGGACTAAACAATTATTTTTGAGATAACATTTTAAATGGACATAGATCACAGGTTTGAATTTCTGTAGATCAATTTTCTTTGTTTGATTTGATTTGTAGCTCTACTAGTGGAACAATGGGAAATTTTGAGTGGATGATCTTGAAAGATGAAGATTTGTTGCCTTAATTTTTTCTCTTAAAACTCCTCTAAGTCAACAAAGCTTGTCAGATATTTACAGGATAATTTTATAAGCGGAGTAATTCCACCTAAGTTTGGAAAGCTTTTGGAGCTAAAAATTCTGTGAGTGAAATGTTCCTCCACATTATTGAATAAATATATAGCTAGTTGCTTCCTTTACATGGTATTTTTAGATTAGAGAACAATTATAGACTTCTTAATGAAGCAATGCTTTTTAGGGATAATAGTATTTGTTACTAAAACAATGTAGTTTTCAGTCAGCCTTTTTTTTCCTTGAAAAAAAGTCGTAATTTTATATTAAGTAAATATGAAATTACATTCTTCAGATGTCTCTTTGGCATTTTTTCAAGAATTTTCAGTCATCCTTATGTGAGTAACTAGTATTTGGAAGAGACGTACTCAGTACATGTATATTTAACTGTGCATGTTTACAGGCCCAATGGGTGTGATGATGAGAATTACAGTAAGGACCAAATTTTATGGCTTGTCATGCATACAGGAAAATAAAGCTAAAAGTAAGAAAATTAGTAAATCAAACTAGTGTTAAGCTAAGACCATGTCATCCACATTAAAGCTATGCTTAGAACGATGCTGGTAAACCTATTGTCGCATCCGATTCTAGGCCATGTCCAAATTCTACTTCAGCTGGCGGAGAACATCGTTATGTTGGCTGAGAGTAGTGTCGACTGCCTGGACCTTGGAGCTGCCTAGGATGTATGAAGAAGGCGTGAGTGGAGGGCACACATAAACGGCCTCAAAAGGGTTGATTTTGGTTTCTTTATGATAGGAAGTGTTGTACCACTATTCGGCCAAAGAAAGCCACTTCACCCATTGAGTAGGATGATTTGATGCAAAGCAAATAAGATAGCTCTCCAAACATGTGTTGACAATCTCAGTTTGACCATCTGTTTGTGGATGATAGGCTAAACTCATTTTGAGTTGAGTTCCCTGCAACTTAAAAAATTCTTACCAAAAATGACTAGTGAAGGTTGGGTCTCAATCGGACACAATGGAGGTGGGCATACCATGAAGGCGAAAAATAGAATCCAAAAATATTTGGGCAACGATGGAGGCTGTGTAAGGATGGCCAAGGGAACAAAAATGAGCATACTTCGAAAGGCGATTCACCACCACTAGAATAACAGACTTATCGCCAGATTTAGGTAACCCTTCTATAAAATCCATGGAAATATCAGTCCAAACCTGATTTGGAATGGGCAAGGGTTGAAGAGTACTCGAAGAACGTATTGTTTCACCTTTCATCTGTTAGCAGGTATCACAAGCTACTACAAAATCATGGATAACCTGTTTCATAACTTACAAAAGAATGTGCGCTTGAGGTGTTCATATGTTTTAAGAAATCTTGAATGGCTTGCAGAGGGAGCAGTATGTAGTTCCTTCATGAAAAGCTCACGAAGTGGGGTCGTACGAGGAAGAACAAGGCGTTGGCAATAACACATGTCATGGCCATCCCAATTATAGCCTGGAAATGAAGTATGATCATCACAGAGCGATGCCACCAAAGCTTTCAAGTCTGCATCCTGAAGTACTTCCTATCGTAAGGAATCTATCAATTGAGGAACAAGTGAGGAAATGGCACATAACATATTGAGGACCTCAAATTGGTGAGAGAGAGCATCATCCACAAGATTCTCTTTTCCCTTTTTATAGGTGATATCATAATCATATCCCATGAGTTTAGAAACCCATTTTTGTTGTTCTGGGGTAGCAACCCATTGTTCCAAGAAGTATTAGAGACTCTGATGGTCTGTTTTAATGGAGAAATGACACCCAATGATATATGGTCGCCAATGAGTTACAACATGTAATATGGCCAACATATCCCTGGCATATGTAGATTTTCCTAAGTTACGATTAGAGAGTGCCTTACTAGTGAGCCAAGGGTCTCCCTTCCTGCATCAACACGGCCCCTATGCCATGACCGAAAGCATCACTTTCAATGATGAAAGGCTTGGAAAAATTTGGCATGGCTAAAACTGGTGTTGTGGTCATAGCATACTTCAATTTGAGGAAGGCTTGGTCAGTGGGCCCCATCCAAGTAAAAGAGTCCTTTAACATGGATGTGAGGGGGGCTGCTATTTTACCATAATTACAAATAAATTTTTGGTAGTAACCTGTAAGCCCTAAGAATCCCTGAAGCCCCTTGAGAGTGTGAGGTTTAGTCCAATCCTGAGCTACCTATATCTTCTTGGGGTCGACCTTGACACCATATTTGGAGACAATGTGTCCTAGATACTCCACTTCATTTAGACCAAAGGAACACTTGGACCGCTTAGCAAAAAGTTGATGTTGTGCCAATAGTTGTAATGGTTGATCCACATGGATAAGGTGTTCTTCCAACGAGAGACTATAAACCAAGATATCATCAAAGAAAATTATGATGAACTTTCGTAGGAGAGGGCAAAAGATGTTGTTCATCAGGATCTGAAATGTGGAAGGAGAATTTGTCAGACCAAATGGCATTACCAAGAACTCATAGTGACCTTCATGAGTATGAAATGCAGTTTTGGTGATATCCTCATCCTTGAGCCTGATTTTATGGTAGCCAAAACAAAGGTCTAACTTAGAGAAGTACATAGCTCCATGTAATTCATCCACTACTAAAATGGGGAATTTATCCTTGATGGTTATTTTGTTGATCTCATGGTAGTCTATACACAATTGCCACGAGCCATCCTTCTTGCAAACTAGTAAAACTGGAGAAGAGTAAGGGCTGGTACTCAATTGAATGACACCAACTTTGAGCAATTCTTATACCATCTGCTCAATTTTAGAATTGAGAGCATGAGATACTGATACAGTTTGATGTTGGATGGTGCATTACCTGGTAGTAGTGGAATGGCATGGTCATGTGAGCTATGAGGTGACAGGGTAGTTGGTTTTGAAAAATGCCATCGTGCTTAGTCATAACAAGTTGTAAATCTACTGGAATTTGATCCACTATGGAAGTGCTTGGTTGAATTGAAAATATTTGTGCAATGACCCCATGGGATGAATTTTTCAACAATTTCTTCATACGATTGGAAATGATAATTTGGAAAGGGCCTGTTTTGGCACCACGAAGGGTGTGTGTTTGTCCATGTTATGAAAATTGCATCCATAGTTCTACAAAGTTCCAGTTGATAGTGCCCAAGGTGCTCAACCATTGGGATCCCAACACAATGTCACATCCTCCCAACTGGAGGGCAAACATGTCTTGTTTGAGTTCATAATCCCCCATATTTATTTTAACATTGCGACATTTAACTTTACAAGGTAAAGTGCCTCCATTTGCCACCATGAATTCAAAGGAATTACATGTGTCTATATAGAAATTGGCCTACTTAGCAACTTGAGGATCAATGAAGTTGTGTGTACTGCTTGAATAAATAAGAATAGTAAGACATTGGTCTTTGAAAAAACCCACAACTTTCATGGTTTATGGAGTGGTAACCCCGACAAGAGCATGGACATTAATTTTTGCTTGAGGATCTTGGGTTTCCTCTTCCTATTGAGTTGGTGCTTCAGCTATGTCACTCTCCTCATAACTATGGTCATTGCTATCGGGTTCCTCTGCATCTATTAAGAACAATCTCTTATTTTCACATCTATGCCCCTTCACAATTTTTTCATCACAATTATAACATAGCCCTTGGACGCGACGCACATCCATCTCAGATGTAGTCAGTCACTTAGGAGCTGGAAGTTTGTTATCAGTATTATTTTATAACCGAGGAGGAAATGGAAGTCGAGCTTGAGAAAATCATGGTGTCCTCCATTGAGCTAAGAGTTTAGATTCGGTAAATCAGGTTAAAATGATAGCCTCCATCATGGTTTGTGGTTTAAACATCTTGACTTTAGCCTGGAGATCATCTTTCAACCCACTCACAAAAAAACTCATAAAAAATTCCTCATTCAAGCCCCTTGTTTTACTGGCCAACTTCTCAAATTATGTTTGGTAATCACGAACTGTGGTAGTTTGTTTCAGCTTTGTTAATGCTCCTGTAAAGTCTTCATAGTCATTAGGACCAAATCGGGTGAGTAGTTGGGACTCAAAGTCCTCCCAAGATAGATCAGGGGTAGTGGCTCATAGCCATTGGAACCAATGTAAGGCTTCATATTCTAAGTTGAAGGAAGCCATATGAACCCGATGATATATAGGGACATTGTGGAGTCTAAAGAATTGATCAACCCGACATAACCACCCATCGACATCCTTTCCACTAAACTTAGGAAAATCTAATTTAGGCATTTTGAAGGTCGAATCACAGTCATAGTGACTGTCTTCAGTTCCCCTTCTTCAATCTTTTGTTTTCCTTCTTCGACCTCGTTAAGAGTTTTTAGCTTGGTGTTTAGATGTGAGAGTACCTTGCAATTGTGTCTCCACCGTTGTAAGTTGTTTTTCTAAGCGGATTCTAGTGGTATCCTGATCTGTTCGAAGCTCTTGAATATCTTCTCTTATGGTGTGGTTTGTAGTGGTCAAGTAGTCAAGGGATTTTTGCATATCGACCAACATTGTGGTAATTTATAACTCCTTTTGTCCATGAGTGTCGCTCGCCATTGTGAGCCCTCTTTTACTTAGTTACTAAAAATAGATGTGGGATTTTAGGAGTTACTATTTTTAGTAAGGGTCCAAAATTTAATTTGGGAAATGGGTTGCAAAAAATATTTTAGGATAGGGTCCACTTCGGTGGCTATTTTATCTGAGCGCTCAATGAGGAGATATACTAAATTTCTTGACTTTTTATGATTTCCTATTGGTTGCAAGTCAATGGCAAGGTAATTTGTTCCACTTGGATTAAACATTTCACCCGTGAGTCCTTGAGGGTCTTTGGTGTAGAATAAAAAGTAGCTTCTATTCACAAAAATTTGGATCAATTTGATTGACCATTGAAAAGTTATGGCCTTAGCAAGAAAAACCAAAAATTGCTATTTTTGGAGAATCAGTACAAAATTTGACTAGGGGTTGCCAAGGACAATTTGGTCTGGAATAGAGTGTAGAATTATTTGCTAAATTTTTGAATCAATCTAAGCTTTGTGTGAAGAGATATACATGTTTTAATAAAATTTTAATGCTTTTTTTTCCTGTTATGTTGGTGTTGTCGGTTTCTGATTTGGAGTTACAGTTTAAAAGTTGGATTTTGGGATCAACTATATCTGACCTATAGTCTGCACCCTGACCACCCTGTAACTATCATGTTCTTTCTTCTATCACATGTATTGTGGTTACTAACACAGTTTTTGTCACTGACCCTAGAGATTATTTGACATTGATAGTATTGTTTATGACACTAGAAGTTTGTAATTCTAGACTGTTATAGAGGGTTGTTACTATCGACTTGACTATCTCTGTCACTAACCTAATTGTTTTTGTTACTGTCCTGACTATTCTGTTTTTGACCATGGGCTGTTACAGACACTTGCAGAATCTGTCTTGATTGTTGGTGCATGCAAGTTTATTTTTGATGATAAGGAATGCCTTCTTCGTATGCTCACTTTTGGGGTTGTGAATGTACGTTAGCAAAACATGGATGGTGTTGATTTGCAGGTGGAAGTTATGTTTTGTAGAACCATGGTATGCTAAGTAAGGGAGTATGTAATATCCATAGACCCTATGTTATACCGTAGTGATGAACAATAGTGCTCGGACCAATATTTTAGGCCACTATCCAAGGAGGATTCCACACATACCCTTGAGCACACTATCTGCCTCTCTGACAGTATGAGAGGTTGATCATCTGGGATGTTGTGTCCCGTGGACTATGGATAATACAAGGCCGAAAAGCTTCCTAATGGATAATTTTTTTTTAAACCTAGATTGTCTTTCGATACACCTGAAGATGTGTGGGATCTCGAGTTCGTGCACGAGTGTTGTCTAAGGCCTAGATATTGGAGTCTGATCGCCCCTCACTTCACTAGATGCTTTATGGGCTATCTAGCTTAGCCAATAATGATAGCTCATTTGCAATATTTTAAAACCCTCGACACAGGTTTCTAACCTACACAACTACTGAAATAGAGAATGTATTTTTTTGTGTTTTCTGGATTTTTGGTCAAAAAAAAGGACTGTATTTTTTTTAATTTTTTTTTAATAAAGAAAAAATAGAAACAAAAAAACACAAAAATTTATACCTAACAGGTGGAATGGCTGGCAAAAATCGTCTTAGTTGCAACAAAACTCGGCCTTGGAAAGCGCTCTGATACCACTTGTTAAGATCTCACTATTAAAAATAAGCACACACACAAAATACTAAAAAATAACTCAAATACATCAAATAACTCAATAACACTATGCAAAAATCAAATGCAAAAATGGAACAATCTCACAATAACATAGAATCGCAGGCCTCTTCGAGGGGGCAACCTCATTCAATATTTCATTAGCTTGCAAAAATATGAATTCATACATGGCTTCATATCTTTTAAAGAAAAACTTCATGCAACCCTACCTAAAGGCTCAAGATTTGGCTTACATGCAAAATGCCACTTGAGCTAGAATCTCCTACCTACCATTGATTACAATCTTGATAAAAACGATTACATGAGATGGCGTCACTTGGCTAGGAATCCTACTTGCCACATACATTACAAATAATTACAAAATAATATCATAATGGGATCTCCCACGTTGGAAGTGGGTCATTACATAAGTAAATGAGAATTACAAAAAGGTGTTAGAATAGAATCCTAACAATAGGGTTCATATGTATTCCTTCAACTTGGAATCTGAAGCTTTACAATGGTACAAATGGTTGCAAAACACTACTCTTGATCCCTCTTAAGAAGAATTTGAGTCTCAATTACTCACTCGATTTGGCCCTAGTGAGTATGACAACTTTATAGGAGCATTAACAAAGTTGAAACAAACTTCTAGAGTTCAAGATTATCAAATGCAAATCAAGAAATTGGCCAACAAAACTAAGGGATTGAATGAAAGGTTCTTTATGAATTATTTTATTAGTGGCTTGAAGGATGATCTCCAAGCTGAGGTCAAGATGTTTAAGCCACAAACCATGATGCAGGCTATTAGTTTGGCCCGATTGGTCAAATCCAAATTTTAAACTCAAAGGCGAACATCTAAATTTTCACAAGCTAGACCCTCCTTTCCTCCTAGATTCCAAAATCATAATGAAAATAAAATTGTTGCACCCAAATGTATGAATACCAAAGAAATGGATGTATGATGTGCCCAAGGGTTGTGCTACAACTGTGATGAAAAGTATGTTCACGGGCATCGGTGCATCCAAAAGAAGTTGTTCCGCATAGACATTG
Organism: Wollemia nobilis; assembly: GCA_028583015.1. Lineage (NCBI taxonomy): Eukaryota > Viridiplantae > Streptophyta > Pinopsida > Araucariales > Araucariaceae > Wollemia > Wollemia nobilis. The sequence continues at coordinate 15,628,011 of JAQPPZ010002969.1, read as the reverse complement.
ATGAACCTGACACTAGTGACCAAAGTGATGATGACACATAACTAGTAGATGAACCACCCCAAATTGAGGTAGAAATCCAAGAAGAACCATAGGCCACATTTTTTGTTCATGCTCTTGCTGGAATTACTACTCCTAAAACCATGAAAGTTGTGGGTTTTTTCAAAGGCTTACATCTTACCATCCTGATTGATTCTAGTAGTATATACAACTTTATTGATGCTTGCATTTCCAAGCAGGCTAATTGTTACGTACACACATGTAATTCCTTTGAGTTTATGGTAGCCAATGGACGTACCTTACCTTACAAAGATACATTTTATTTTTTTAAAGTAAAAATTAGAGAATATAAGGTCAAAAAAGATATGTTTTCTCTTCAATTAGAGGGTTGTGATATCGTGTTGGGAGCTCAATGGTTGGACACATTGGAAATCATCTCATGGAACTTTGCCGAGTTTTGGATGCAATTTTCATAGCATGGATAATCCTATACTCTACATGGTTAAAAAGTGAGGCCTCTGTAAATTATCAGTTCAAACCGTATGGAGAAGTTGAAAAATCTTCTCGGGGTGTCATAGCTCAAATATTTATGATTCAACCTCACACTTTTGAGGTGGATTTCATTCTCGTAGATTTGCAACTTATTTTGGCCAAGCACAATTCTATTTTTATCGAACCATCAGAATTATCACCCCGTCGCTCCTATGACCATGCTATTCCATTGTTACTTGGCAATGTACCACCCAAAATTAAACCTTACCGGTATCCTCATGCTCTTAAGTCAAAAATCGAGAAGTTAGTATGGGAATTGTTAAAATCCAATGTCATTAGGCTGAGTAACAATCCTTACTCTTCTCCAGTATTATTGGTATGAAAGAAAGATGGCTCTTGGCGATTATGCATCGATTACCGTGAGATCAATAAGCTCACCCTCAAGGATAAGTTTCCTATTTTTGTGGTAGATGAATTACTAGACGAGTTGCAAGGGACTATGTATTTCTCCAAATTAGACCTTCACTTTGGGTACCATTAGATTAGACTCAAGGATGAAGATATTCCTAAGATTTCTTTCCATACTCATGAAGATCACTGAGTTTTTGGTGATGTCATTTGGCTTGACTAATACTCATTCCACATTTCAAAGCCTTATGAATAACATATTTCGCCCATTCCTTCAAAAATTCATCCTAGTTTTCTTTGATGATATTTTGGTTTATAGCCCCTCATGGGAAGAGCACCTTGTCCATGTGGATCAAAATTTATAGTTGTTGGTACAACAACAACTTTATGCTAAGCAATCTAATTATTCATTTGGGTTGACTAAAGTGGAGTATTTGGGTCACATTGTCACTAAATATGGCATCAAAGTTAACCCCAAGAAGATCTAGGCTGTTCAGGACTGGCTGAAACCCACATTCTCAAAGGTCTTCAAGGAATTTTAGGGCTTCCAGATTATTAGTACAAATTTATTTGTAATTATGGTAAATTTGTAGCTACCCTCACATCCATGTTAAATAAGGACTCTTTTACTTGGACAAGTGAAGAACACAAGCTTATACTGAGAGGGGGGTGAACAGTATAAGACCACTTTTTACTTTTTCTTTCAATTCAATATTATGCAGTGTATAGATAGCAGTATCAATAGTAGTAATCAAAGCAATGCACAAAACACCATACACAATAGAGACACCACAATTTACGTGGTTCACCCAATGTGGGCTACTCCACGGAGAAAATATTTTACTAAAATTTTCTCAATCAATATCTTTTGGGAATCCTTCCCAATTACAATGTTTATGGACCTCTGTCCAAAGGAGATGTTGATCCCCTAATCTCAAGTTTATGGATCTCTTCCATAGGAGAACTCTTTCCCCTTCTGCTCTAGCTAGTGATCTTCTAGAAGACTCTCTCTCTGCTGCACTTATTGGTGGATCTCTCTCCACTTGAAGACTCCTCACTCAGATCTATCTTCAATTGTCCTGGTTGTTGGATCTCTATCCACTGAGACTCTATCCTCTATACTCTATCACCTCCAAAGCTCTATCTCAATATTGTACTAAACATAGTCCATTCGATCTAGTACAATTCTGCTCAATAGGTCCACATAAAACCTACTCAAATCTGCTCAATAGGTCCACATAAAACCTACTCAAATCTGCTCAATAGGTCCACATAGAACCTACTCAAATCTGCTCAATAGGTCCACATAGAACCTGCTCAAATTTGCTCAACAAGCTCACTTAGAACTTGTCCAAATATGCTCAACAAGCTCACTCAGAACTTGTCCAAATATGCTCAACAAGCTCACTCAGAACTTGTCCAAATATGCTCAATAAGTCCTCTCTAGGACTTGCTCAAATCTGCATAGCAAGCTTCCACAAAAGCTTACTCAAAATCAGTCCACAAGCCTTCTCAAAGACTTGTCTCAAATCTGCTTAACAAGCTCACATGAACTTGTCCAATCTCATAGAATCATAAAGAGAATTGTTAGAGACTCAATATGTTCTATACTTAATGCTTAATCAATATCTCAATTCAATCTCATAGAAGCATAAAGAGAATTGTTAGAGACTCAATATGTTCTATACTCAAATCCCAATCTCAACTCAAATCAATCTCATAGAAGCATAAAGAGAATTGTTAGAGACTCAATATGTTCTATTCTCAAATCTCAATCTCAACTCAAATCATAATATAGAATAGTTTGTTTCATGGAACTTGAACAACCACATGCATCCACTTGACTAGGCTCAATCAACTCTACTCAACCAAACACCTCAAGGAACAACCCTTTCTCACAAACCCTAGTCCAAGCATGTATCAACCAACTCAAAATGTTTCCAACAATGCTCAACCACAAATCTCACATAACAATGATACTCATGTTCTTTTCTAACTCAAGTTCAAGTTCTTTGCACAACCAATTGGCTTCAACAACAATGCTTATAAAACAAGGTTTAATCACAACTCTCAAACCAGAAAACCTTGAAGCATTTAACCAATCACTTTCAAAAAGGAAACCACAATCAATCCTTTTCACTCCAAAGGTATTTTATAATCAACCACCATAATCAATCAATAGGAGAATGTGCCCATACCTTTTATGAAGATGAAGAAGCCTCTTTGGAAATCTGCCACAATCACAATATTCTTTTGCCAATCCTCACAAGGGTTAGAAGATCACAAAATAATCAACATTACTCCACTTCACAATAATATTCACCAAGGCTTTTAATTAGAAAACCTTCTTAAGAATTAATGCACAACTTCCTTATCACTCCTAAAACCACTTGTACCATAAAATAAAATAAATCAAAACATTGCATAACCTTGTCACTCCAAAAACCACTTATACCATAAAATAACTCAAATATTTTATATCCTTCCTTTCAACACTTTTGCACTTAAAAAAATAATCACAAAGCCTTCTTAGGCAATATCCCACATTAATCAAATATCAAACCTTAGCCATATGCAAAAATTAAATCCACTATACTCTCCATGAAAATCGACGCTTAACACAACCTTAGCAAATTCAAAATATTTCATGCACCCAAAAATTTTGGCGATCGAATTATGGCATACCTTGCAAAATGGCTTCGGGTGGTTTCGACCCCGCGTTCCTCCTCGTCGTGCGCCTTAGCGCACTCTCCACCCACCGTGTGGGCTAGGCCTCCCACGTGGAGGCTTTAAGCCTTTGAGACTTATATTTCTATCCTCTCCACCTATGCCTTGAAACTTGCTCCCTTGTTCCACGTGCAGTGCGCAAACGAAATCGAAAGGGGGAAATCGACGATTGCGAAGGAGGGGATAATCGAATGCGGAAAATATTTCTTGTCTCCTCCTTGGTTGATAAAATCAACCCCTTTAAATATTCGAACCTTTGCATGATAAAATATATGACGTCGGCGAACATGGCGGGAAAAACTCTTTTATTTAATTTTAAAATTTAAATTTAAATTTTAAATAAATTAAAATTTAAACTAAACCTTTAAAATTAAATTTCTCCATCATCGGGGCACCTTTTTCGATGAAACGAAAAGCCAACTTGGGTTTTAAGAAAAACCCATTTCAAATCTGCCATCCATGGTTTTAAATAAAACCTTTCCTTGCCTTCCTTGGTTTTCATAAAAACCTTTTGCTAAGCTTCCCTTGAAGCTCCTTTTGGAACCAAATGCCATGCATCCCTTCTTGAACCTTTGATCAAAACCTTTGCTTCTCATGAAGCTCTTTGTGGAGAAAAATCATAGTGCTTACTTACATAGGTCCTTTTGACATCAATGACAACTTTTAGCTTAGGGACTCAAAATGTCCAACAATCTCCCCCTTTGTCATTGATGGCAACCCATATTCATTTTACTGAAACCTGACCTTCTTTTCTGCTCCCCCTAGGTCTTTGCTCCCCCTGGCTCAATGCTCTCTCAAATATCAAATCTCTCCTCATATCAAATCTCTCCCCAATACACAAATATCTCCCCCTTTGACATCAATGGCAAAGGGTCACCTTTGGGGCTCGGGGCTAAGAATGAGCCTCTTAGCTTAGCCCCTCCCCCACCTCCACATGAGGTGGTTAATTCTAGGGTGGGAGTATTTCTACTCCCTAAAAGCATAGATATGTACCTTTATCTTTCTCTCTTCTTCTGTGAGTCTTCTGAATCCTCTCACTATTCCTTTCCAAGTCATCATCCCTGTTCCTGTCATCACTTATGTTCCTTGTTCTCATCCATGTTCCTGTTCTCTTTATTTTTTGAGTCTTTATTCTTTTCTGAGTCTCTATTCCTGTTCATCTTCCTGTTCTTGTTCATATTTCTGTTCCTGTTCATATTTCTGTCCCTGTTCATGCCTATTTCTAGAATATTTTCTCTACACCATCTTGCTATGTGACCATCATTATTGCACTTATAACACTTAATGTTATTATTCCTTGGATGTGCAACTGTCTTAGGATTTCTCCTAGTGAAGCCATATCCTCTTCTATCATTAATCCTGCAATTCATTGCCTTGTGACCAAAACCATTGCATGAGTAGCAATAACCTTGGAAAAGTTGTTCTTTTCCATATACTTGTCTTTCATGAGTCCTGCACTGTGAAGCCATGTGTCCAAACCTGTGACATGAATAGCATCTTCCATTGAAGCCTCCTTGTCTTGACCTCATTGGTCTCCTATTCTGATTGTTGTTCCATCTGTATCTTCTTTGTGCATTGTTCCTCTCTTTGTTGAACTCTTTGTTGTCCAACTCATCCTCTGATGTCCCACTTACACTTAAACTATCTTCTTCTGATGTATCTTCTTCTAAAGTTTCTTCTTCATCAAGACTTGAAGTAGATTCTTTTTCCTATTTCTTTTGAGCATTTCCAAAGCCAAGACCTATTGAACATGATGTTCGCTGTTGTCCACAGATGAACTTATCCAAGTTCTTAGAGCTATTTGTGAAACTCTTCATCTTGATCTTGGAGTCCTTTAAATCTTCTTTTAGAGTAGCCACTTCTTGTGCTAACTTCTCACATTCCAAAATATTTGCTTCTAACTTATCCTTGAACTTGCTTGCCTTAGCCTTTGACTTTTCTAAATCCTCTATGAGCAATAATATTTCTTCATCACATTCTTGAAACTGATTTTCAAGCTTAGAGTGTTGCTTTCTAACCTTCTTTACTGTGTCAAGGGCATAGATAAGTTCTCCCTTGAGATCATAGCCATTCTCTACTGAATATTCCTCTATTTGTTTACCTTTGTTCATATCATTACTTCCTTTTGGCTTGTCTTCTATAGGATCATCTTCTTTATCTTCCAAAGCCATTAGAATATTCTCATCTGGTCTTTCAAGTGCATCTTCAAAATCATCATCACTAAAACTATAACCATCCCTAGTGCAATCATCTTCAAGATGTCCAAATTTACCACATCTAAAACACTTGAGAATAATTGGAGTCCTTTTCTTAACTGGATCTTTCTCTTTAACCATAAATAGGACTTCATCTCTATCATTGTCTGAAAAACTAGCATCACTATCAATTGAGTACTTACTTGCATTTTCCGCATAGTAGCTTCTCTTTTGTCTCTGGAAGAACTTCTTTCCTTGTCTGCTTTGTCCATCCTTGCTTTTCTTCTGGTACCTGTGTCTTTCTGATTCCCTGTATCTGTGATCCTATTTTTCTTCATCATTGTTGCCTTTTGGCTCTTTGCATTCTGTTGCATAGTGTCCATACTTTCCACAATTGAAACATTTGATAGATCTTAGATCTATGGGTCTTCTGGAACCTCTATCTCTTCTACCATAATTTGCTTCTTCATCACTGGATGATTCACTGCTTGATTCTATCTTCTTTCCCTTTTTATTTTTGTCTACTTTGAAAGCAACTTCTTTCGGAGGAATAGGATCTTTTGTTCTTATCTCAAAAGTAGTAAGCATGCCAAGCAAAGAATTCCTTGTCAAAGAATCACTATCAATTGATGTTTCTATAGCAGAAACCTTTTCACTGTACCTTTTTGGAAGAGTTCTCAAGATCTTATCACAAGCATCAGATTCATCAACCTTCATTCCCAGACCTTTCATCTCATGTACAAGTTCATCAATCTTACTGAGATAGTCATGAATGTTTTCATCATCCTTCATTCTTAAGTTCTCAAATTCTCCTTTGAGATTTTTGATCTTAGCCATTCTGACTCCTTTATCTCCTTCATATATTTCATGCAGAAGTTCCCACATTTCTTTTGTTGTTTTACAATCCATAACCTTCATAGATTCTGATCTACGCAATCCTTTTATAATTGCATTCATGGCTCTTGAGTTTGCATGCATTAGAAGCTTACCTTCCTTATCTGTAGGAGGATTGACTATTGAATCGTATCCAAGTTCCACTACATCCCAAACTTCATTTCCAAGTGCCATCAGGTAAAATCTCATCAGCATACACCAATATAAGAAGTCACTTCCATCAAATACTGGTACTACATTATTGAAGGGTCCATCTCTTTGATCCTTTTGATCCATTGTGTTCTTAGACCACTTTTCCTTCAATCTATCAAACTCTTCTGAAGGAACCCGCTCTGATACCAATTGAAGAACACAAGCTTATACTGAGAGGGGGTGAACAGTATAAGACCACTTTTTACTTTTTCTTTCAATTCAATATTATGCAATGTATAGATAGCAGTAATAAAAGCAATGCACAAAACACCATACACAATAGAGACACCACAATTTACGTGGTTCACCCAATGTGGGCTACTCCACGAAGAAAATATTTTACTAAAATTTTCTCAATCAATCTCTTTTGGGAATCCTTCCCAATTACAATGTTTATGGACCTCTGTCCAAAGGAGATGTTGATCCCCTAATCTCAAGTTCATGGATCTCTTCCATAGGAGAACTCTTTCCCCTTCTACTCTGGCTAGTGATCTTCTAGAAGACTCTGTCTCTCTACTGCACTGACTGGTGGATCTCTCTCCACTTGAAGACTCCTCACTCAGATCTATCTTCAATTGTCCTAGCTGCTGGATCTCTATCCATTGAGACTCTATCCTCTGTACTCTATCACCTCCAAAGCTCTATCTCAATACTATACTAAACATAGTACATGGTCTAGTACAATTCTGCTCAATAGGTCCACATAGAACCTACTCAAATCTGCTCAATAGGTCCACATAAAACCTACTCAAATCTGCTCAATAGGTCCACATAGAACCTACTCAAATCTGCTCAATAGGTCCACATAGAACCTGCTCAAATATGCTCAACAAGCTCACTCAGAACTTGTCCAAATCTGCTCAACAAGCTCACTCAGAACTTGTCCAAATATGCTCAACAAGCTCACTTAGAACTTGTCCAAATCTGCTCAATAAGTCCTCTCTAGGACTTGCTCAAATCTGCATAGCAAGCTTCCACAAAAGCTTACTCAAAATCAGTCCACAAGCCTTCTCAAAGACTTGTCTCAAATCTGCTTAACAAGCTCACACAGAACTTGTCCAATCTCATAGAATCATAAAGAGAATTGTTAGAGACTCAATATGTTCTATACTCAATGCTTAATCAATATCTCAATTCAATCTCATAGAAGCATAAAGAGAATTGTTAGAGACTCAATATGTTCTATACTCAAATCCCAATCTCAACTCAAATCAATCTCATAGAAGCATAAAGAGAATTGTTAGAGACTCAATATGTTCTATTCTCAAATCTCAATCTCAACTCAAATCATAATATAGAATAGTTTGTTTCATGGAACTTGAACAACCACATGCATCCACTTGACTAGGCTCAATCAACTCTACTCAACCAAACACCTCAAGGAACAACCCTTTCTCACAAACCCTAGTCCAAGCATGTATCAACCAACTCAAAATATTTCCAACAATGCTCAACCAACAAATCTCACATAACAATGATACTCATGTTCTTTTCTAACTCAAGTTCAAGTTCTTTGCATAACCAATTGGCTTCAACAACAATGCTTATAAAACAAGGTTTAATCACAACTCTCAAACCAGAAAACCTTGAAGCATTTAACCAATCACTTTCGAAAAGGAAACCACAATCAATCCTTTTCACTCCAAAGGTATTTTATAATCAACCACCATAATCAATCAATAGGAGAATGTGCCCATACCTTTTATGAATATGAAGAAGCCTCTTTGGAAATCTGCCACAATCACAATATTCTTTTGCCAATCCTCACAAGGGTTAGAAGATCACAAAATAATCAACATTACTCCACTTCACAATAATATTCACCAAGGCTTTTAATTAGAAAACCTTCTTAAGAATTAATGCACAACTTCCTTATCACTCCTAAAACCACTTGTACCATAAAATAAAATAAATCAAAACATTGCATAACCTTGTCACTCCAAAAACCACTTATACCATAAAATAACTCAAATATTTTATATCCTTCCTTTCAACACTTTTGCACTTAAAAAAATAATCACAAAGCCTTCTTAGGCAATATCCCACATTAATCAAATATCAAACCTTAGCCATATGCAAAAATTAAATCCACTATACTCTCCATGAAAATCGACGCTTAACACAACCTTAGAAAATTTGAAATATTTCATGCACCCAAAAATTTTGGCGATCGAATTATGGCATACCTTGCAAAATGGCTTCGGGTGGTTTCGACCCCACGTTCCTCCTCGTCGTGCGCCTTAGCGCACTCTCCACCCACCGTGTGGGCTAGGCCTCCCACGTGGAGGCTTTAAGCCTTTGAGACTTATATTTCTGTCCTCTCCACCTATGCCTTGAAACTTGCTCCCTTGTTCCACGTGCAATGCGCAAACAAAATCAGAAGGGGGGAATCGACGATTGCGAAGGAGGGGATAATCGAATGCGGAAAATATTTCTTGTCTCCTCCTTGGTTGATAAAATCAACCCCTTTAAATATTCGAACCTTTGCATGATAAAATATATGACGTCGGCGGACATGGCGGGAAAACTCTTTTATTTAATTTTAAAATTAAAATTTAAATTTTAAATAAATTAAAATTTAAACTAAACCTTTAAAATTAAATTTCTCCATCACCGGGGCACCTTTTTCGATGAAACGAAAAGCCAACTTGGGTTTTAAGAAAAACCCATTTCAAATCTGCCATCCATGGTTTTAAATAAAACCTTTCCTTGCCTTCCTTGGTTTTCATAAAAACCTTTTGCTAAGCTTCCCTTGAAGCTCCTTTTGGAACCAAATGCCATGCATCCCTTCTTGAACCTTTGATCAAAACCTTTGCTTCTCATGAAGCTCTTTGTGGAGAAAAATCATAGTGCTTACTTACATAGGTCCTTTTGACATCAATGACAACTTTTAGCTTAGGGACTCAAAATGTCCAACAACAAGACCCACTGAACATGCTTTTCTAGAGTTGAAACATGCTATGACCACCATGATAATCTTAGCCATACCAAAAATTTCCAAGCCTTTTGTCATTTAAAGTTACTCTTTTGGTCGTGGTATTGGCGTAGTGTTGATACAAGAAGGGTGACCCTTGGATTTCACTAGTAAAGCACTCTCCAATCATAATATGGGAAAATCCACTTATGCTAAGGAGATGCTAGAAATTCTATATGCAGTAACCCATTGGTGATCGTATCTCATTGGACATAATTTCTCCATTAAAAATGACCATCAAAGTCTCAAATACTTTTTGGAGCAACGAGTTGCCACCCCCGAATAACAAAATGGGTTTCTAAGCTCATGGGCTATGATTATGATATTACTTATAAGAAGGAAAAGTAGAACATTGTGGTTGATGCTCTCTCTTGCCAATTTGAGGCGTATAGTATGCTATATGTCATTTATTCACCCATTCCATAGTGGATCGATTTATTAGGACAAGAGGTACTTTAGAATTCAAGCTTACAAACTTTGGTTGACTCTCTACACATCGAGTCTACTTCATGCTCTGGCTATACTTAGGATGGCCATGATTTGTGATATCACCAATGTCTTGTTGTTCCCCCCATGTATCCACTCTATGAAATTCTCATGAAGAAATTGCATGCCGCCCCATATTTAGACCATTTAGGATTTCTCAAAACCTATGAACGACTTAAGCACACATTTTATAGAAAGGGTATGAAAAAGGACATTCATAATTTTATGGCAACTTGTGATACCTATCAATAGATGAAAGGAGAAACAATGCATTCTCTAGGCACTCTCCAACCCTTGCCCATTCCTGATTAGGTTTGGACCGATATTTCCATGGATTTTATTGAAGGGTTACCTAGGTTCAGAGGCAAATATATTATTTTTGTGGTATGAATCATCTTTCAAAGTATGCTCACTTTTGTTCCCTCTTCCATCCTTACATAGCCTCCACCATTGACTAAATTTTCCTTGATTATATATTCTGCCTTCATGGTATACCCACCTCCATCGTGTTCGACCGTGATCCAACCTTTACTAGTGATTTATGGTAAGAATTGTTTAAGTTACAGGGAACTCATCTTAAGATGAGTTCAGCTTATCATTCACAAACGGATGGCCAAACTAATATTATGAACAAATATTTAGAGATCTATCTTTGTTTCTTTGCATATGATCATCCTAATCAATGGGTGAAGTGGATTCCTTTGGTTGAATGGTGGTACAACACTTCTTATCAAACAACAACTAATATTACCCCTTTCAAGGTAGTTTATGGGTGCCCTCCACTCGCGTCTTCCTCTTACATTTTGAGAAGCTCTAGGGTCCAAGTCGTAGACACTACTATCAGTCAACATGTCGATGTACTCCACCAACAAAATATGAATTTGGATGTAGACCAGCATTGGATGCACCAAAAATCTAACCAACACCATTTCTAGCATAGCTTTGATGTGGGTTATATGGTTTTTCTTTGGTTACAACCATACAAAATGTTATCCCTACAACCTCATAGGTGCCAAAAACTTGTTGTAAAATACTATGGGCCCTACTAGGTTTTACAACGGATTGGTGCCATAGCCTACAAATTGACCCTTCCACCTACATCCAAGCTCCATATTATTTTTCATGTCTCCTCTCTCAAAAAGGTACATATTCAATCTGCACTCCTAGAATTGGATGAAGAAGGTTCTATCTTGCTCAAGCCCAAATAGTTATTGGATCGTAGAACTCACACTCTTCATAACCATGTCTTTCCTAAGGTCCATGCTCAATGATAGGAAATCCGGTTAGAATATGCTACATGGGAGTCTCTCCAACAACTTCAGAACCCGTTTCCTCATCTTCAAATTTGAGGGTAAAGCTTTTTGAAGGGGAAGGACATGTTAGGATCCCATCCAAACATTATTTTGTAATTCTCATTTTCTTATGTAATGACCCAGTTCCAACATGAGGGATTCCATCTATAATGTTATTTTGTAATACTTTGTAATCTATGTGGCAAGTAAGGCACCTAGCCAAGTGGGACCATTTCATGTTATTAAGATTGTAACCAATGTTTGGTAGAAGATTCTAGCTCAAGTGGAATTTTGTATGTAAGCCAACTCTTGAGCCTTAGGGTAGGGTTTCATGGATTTTCTCTTTAAAAGACATGGAGTCATGTACAAATGTATATTTTTACAAGTTAATGAAATATTGAAGGAGGTTACCCCCTTGAAGAGGCTTATGATTCTGAGTTATTTGTGAGATTGTTTCAATTATCAAATTACTTTATGTAGTGTTATTATGTTATTTGATGTATTTAAGTTATTTTACAGTATTTTGTATGAGTGGGATTTATTTTAATAGTAGGTTCCTAACATTAACTTTACTCTAAAGTAAACTCCTACTTTAGTAATGTACCAAAGGTTGTACATTGACATGTACCCAATAATGTAATATACTATAACACTTGAATGAGGATGCTGTGGGCGTTGGAAGAAATGCTCTTGGCATTACTCAACTCTACGTGATGGCACTCAATATTCCCCCCTTACCTTTAAAAGTAAGATAGTGGATGGAGAGATGGGATGTTGGGGGAAATATTGGAGTTAGGAGTGGATGGACGAGAAGGAGCACATCATAGGTGGTGGGTCGTTAGGAACCTACTATTAAAAATAAACACACTCACACAAATACGGAAAATAAACATATATGCTCACAACACACTATGGAAATAAAATGCACACTAAGGAAATAAATTGCAGAAATGGAACAATCTCACAATAGCACTGAATCGCAAGCCTCTTTGAGGGGGCAACCTCCTTCAATACTTCATTCAATTATGCAAAAAGATACATACAATACTACCCCTCGTAGTTTTAAGGAATTCCTCTAGCACCTAACTCCCAAGGTTGGCTTACATGCAAAATGCCACCCGGGCTAGAATCTCCTACCTACAATTAGTTACATTCTTGAAAAATGGTTACATAGAAGGGCGCCATTTGGCTAGGTGCTTCTTAATCCAAAACTATAACAAAACATTACAAAATATTAACATGGGTGTTACCCACGTTCCACGAGGACTATTACATCAAGGTGTTAGGATGGGGTCCTAACATGCCCTTCCCCTTCAAAAAGCTTTGTCCTCAAAGCTAAAGGTGAGGAAATTATTGTTGGAGTTGTTGAAGAGGTTCCCATGTCGCATCTTCTGGTTGTAAGCCATGCCACTGGACCAAGACATCTATGATAACACGCCGACGAAGGGTACGCGATCTTCGATCAAGAATGCATTCAGGTTCAAGAATGATGGACCCTTCCTCGTCCAACTCTGGAAGTGTAGACTGCACTTGCACCCTATTGCCAATAACCTTCTTGAGAGATGACACATGGAAGATTGGATGAAGTTTGGAACTAGCCAAAAGGGCTAGTTTGTATGTTGTCACCCCAAGCCTCTGCAATACCTGATAAGGACCATAGTATTTGGCGGCAAGTTTTTGACAACCACGCAATTGGAGAGATGATTGTTTGTATGGTTGTAAGCGAAGAAAGACCATGTCACCGATGACAAAGCTATGTTCGGTATGATGTTGATCTTCTTGCTGTTTCATATGGTTCTGAGCCATATCCAAGTTGAGCTTGAGTTGGCAAAGAATGGAGTCACGCTGACGGAGAGTGGAATCCACAACCTGAACCTTGGAGCTGCCTGGAATGTAAGAAGTTGGAGTAGGTGGAAGCTGACCATAGACTGCTTCAAATGGAGTCACCTTAGTGGCAGAGTGATAGGTGGTGTTATACCACCATTCGGCCAAAGGAAACCACTTAGCCCAATGAGTAGGATGTTCAAAAGTGAAGCAACGAAGGTAGGTTTCCAAGCATTTATTGATAATTTTGGTTTGGCCATCGGTTTGAGGATGGTAGGCCAAACTCATCTTGAGTTGTGTCCCCTGCAACTTGAACAGTTCCTACCAAAAGCGATTGGTGAAGGTAGGATCCCGATCAGAGACAATGGATTTAGGCATCCCATGGAGGTGAAAGATGGAGTCAAGGAAGAGTTGGGCGATAATGGATGCAATATAAGGATGGGATAGGGAACAAAAGTGAGCATACTTTGAAAGACGATCCACTATCACCAGAATAACCAATTTGCCTCCGGATTTTGGTAGCCCTTCGATGAAGTCCATAGATATATCTATCCAAACCTGCTCAGGAATGGGCAAAGGTTGAAGTGTCCCTAGAGAACTCACAGTTTCACCTTTCATGCATTGGCAGTGATCACATTCGACTACAAATATTTGGATGTCCTTTTTCATTCCCCTCCAAAAAAAGTATGCTTGGTTTGGGTATATGTTTTAAGAAAACCCGAATGACCAGCTATGGGAGAAGCATGCATTTCTTGAAGGAGGAGGTCCTTGATTTGAGACTGAGATGGTATAACCAAACGATCATGAAACCATAAATCCTGACCATCCCAAGCATAGCCAGGGTGGGAATGAGGATCCTCTTGGAGAGTGTGGATGAGAGTTTGTAATGAGGAATCCTTGGCCAGATCCTCACGAAGTTGATGAATCCATTGCGGAAGGGGAGTGGAGATAGCATGCAACATGGCCTGATCTTCATGGAGACGAGACAAGGCATCTGCCACCACATTCTCTTTACCTTTCTTATAAGAGATGTCATAGTCATACCCCAACAATTTGGAGACCCATTTTTGTTGTTCCGGAGTAGCCACCCTTTGTTCTAAAAAATATTTTAGACTCTGATGATCAGTTTTAATGGAAAAATATTGGCCAATGAGATATGGATGCCAATGGGTGACCACATGTAAAATGGCAAGCATCTCCTTCTCATAAGTGGACTTGCCCAAATTTTGAGGGGAGAGTGCCTTGCTAGTGAAAGCCAATGGTCGACCCTCCTGCATTAAAACTACCCCAATGCCTGTGCCCGATGCATCACTCTCAATGACAAAGGGTTTAGAAAAATATGGCATTGCCAAAATAGGGGTGGTGGTCATAGCATACTTCAAATCAACAAAAGCCTTCTCAGCCAAATCAGTCCACACAAAAGAATTTTTCCTCAACATGGCTGTCAGGGGAGCTGCTATCTTGCCATAATTTTTCACAAATTTCCTGTAATATCTTGTAAGACCCAAGAATCCATGAAGTCCCTTCAATGTATGAGGTTTAGGCCAATCTTGAACCGCCTGGATTTTCTTAGGATCAACCTGAACTCCCTCCTTAGTGACTATGTGTCCCAAATATTCAACCTCCTGCTAGCCAAAGGAACATTTTGATTGCTTTGCATAAAGTTGATGGTCAGACAAAAGTTTGAGGGTTTCATCTAAGTGGTGAAGATGATCCTCCCATGTGCGACTATAGATCAATATGTCATCAAAAAAGACTAAAATGAATTTGCGAAGATGAGGACGAAAAATATAATTCATCAAACTCTAAAAGGTGGAAGGGGCATTGGTCAACCCAAAAGGCATAACCAAAAACTCATAATGCCCTTCATGAGTTCGAAAAGTTATTTTGGGAATATCTTCATTCTTAATGCGGATTTGGTGATAGCCCGACCACAAATCCAACTTGGAAAAATACTGAGCCCCATGCAACTCATCAAGTAGTTCATCAATGATAGGAATAGGGAACTTATCCTTAATAGTGATTTTGTTAAGATCCCGATAATCCACACACAAGCACCAAGTGCCATCCTTTTTTCTTACTAGCAACACTGGTGAGGAATAGGGGCTAACACTAGAATGGATAATTCCAGAAGCTCGAAGTTCTTGCACAATTTTCTCAATTTTTATTTTCTGAGCATAAGCATACCGGTATGGATGAACATTAGGAGGTAGACTACCAGGAAAAAGTTGTATTGCATGATCATGTGAGCACTGAGGAGGAAGTCCCTTGGGTTCCTCAAAGACATGAGCATACCTGTTTAATATACCCTGTAATTGTTGTGGGTGATTAGACTCCCCTTGTTCGGGGGTGGTGATAGCAAAAAGCTGAGCTACCACGCCATGGGAAGATTTCTTTAACAATTTTTCCATCTTATGAGAAGAAATAAACTGAACTGCTCCCGCCTTTGTGCCACGAAAAGTATATTCCTATCCATCCTGACTAAATTTCATCCATAATTCTACAAAATCCCATAAGACTGGTCCTAACATTCTCAACCATTGCGCTCCCAAAACTATATCACACCCTCCTAAGGGTAAGGCAAACATGTCGGACTTGAGATTATAGTCCCCAATTTTGAGTTTAACATTACGACATTTGCCTTTGCATGGTAGGGTGCCACCATTAGCAATCATGACTTCGAAGGAATTGCATGTGGTGATGTAACAATTTCCCTGTTTGGCTACACGTGGATCAATAAAATTATGTGTACTATCGGAGTCAATCAAAATGATGACCCTTTGTCCCTTGAAATGGCCAATCACCTTCATGGTTTGGGGGGTGGATACTCCCACTAAAGCATGTACAAAATTTTTTGGTTGGGTTTCCTCTTGCTCGACCTTCTGGTCTGTGGTTTCTGTTTCTTGAGGATCCTCCTCATCCTCAGAAGATTCTGTAGTGGGAACTTCGTCCATATCGAGCAAGTACAATTTTTGTTGCACACACCTGTGCCCTCTGGAATATTTTTCATCACAATTGTAACATAACCCTTGTGCCTTTCTATTCTCCATCTCCTCATGACTCAATCTTTTTATAGGTGGAGATTTAGTAGTAGGACTTGGCATTGGCTTGGCCAAAAAATATGGCTTAGATTGAGGAAATTTAGAAGTTCGACCGAGAGCCTTGAATTTATCTTCTACCAATTTGGCCAATTGTATGGCCTATGGTAGTGATTGAGGTCGCAACAACTTAACCTCAGCCCTGATGTCATCCTTCAGTCCACTCACAAAACAACTTTGGAAAGAGTCAACACTTAGACCAGTGGTTCGATTGGCAAGTTTTTCAAATTGAGCTTGGTATTCTCGAATGGTTGAGGTTTGTTTGAGTTTGAAAAGGGCTCCTGTAAAATCTTCAAACTCGCTAGGACCAAAGCGAGTGAGTAGGCATTGCCCAAATTCGGACCAAGAAAGCTCAGGTTCGACCTTTCTAAGCCATAAAAACCAATGGAGTGCATCTGATTCAAAATTAAAAGAAGCAATGGTCAACCATAGGAAATGATCAACATTATGAAGAGTGAAATATTGTTCTGCCTTACAAATCCACCCCTCAGGATCTTTTCCATCAAACTTGGGAAAGTCTAATTTTGGTAATCTCATTCCATTGTGAGTTGGTATAATTCGTTGGCGGTTGCTTGTACCAATTTCTTCTTGGTCATGTTGATCTGCAGAACCAGCAGAGACACGACTATCCAACTCAACCTTCATTTCTTTTTGTGCAAGGGAGATGTCACTCATAGTTTCCTGGAAAGATTGGAGTTGTGACTGTATCGCCTGTAGGCTTTTGTTAATTGTATCCCATAGTTTGTTGCCCATAGCATCCACTTTGGATTGAATTTCCCTATCTAATTCTTGTTGTCGAGTACCCCTAGCCATATTTGAAGGTTTGTATCCCTTTTTGTGGAACTTACTAAAAATAGAAAGGTGGTTTTAGGAGTTACTATTTTTAGTAAGGGTCCAAAAAATGGTTTGGGTGTGGTATATCAAAATGATCAGCTCAAAAAAACAATCACAATGAGCTATTTACCACAACACTAATTTTGGGCACCCCAGACTTTTTTTTATATTGTTGTTTTGACGAGTCTACTGGTGTGGTCGGTTTTTTCTCTGGAGGTTTGGTTCAAAAATTGAGTTCTGTGTCGAACACCCTTTTCTGATGATTTGTTCTGACTAATCTGACTACTGACTAATTCCTGACACTATTCTATCCCCTATTCGATTCTGACTGTCACAAATATTCCTGTCTATTTTCGTTCTGACTATCATAGGTAACTATTTTGACTGTCCATGTAACTATTATGACTGTCATAGGTAACTATTATGACACTGTTGGAAATTTGAGAATAATGAGTTGTCATTGATGTCATAAGTTGATGGGATTTTTCTAAGGGTCTAAGGCAATATGGCAGTAAGAAAAGATGAGGCATTTACCATGATGGTACTTGCAAAAGAAAAATATTTTATGGTGGCAAAGACAAATTTTTTTCCATGGTTAAGAAAGCAAGCAAAGAAAATTCTTCAAAAGGATTGTAATATTTAAATTTTAATATTTAAATATTATTAAGGAAGCTTGATAGGGACAAAGGTTTTATTTGGTAAATAAAAACCCAAGGGGGTTTCCAATTTGCAAAGGAAAATCTAAGTTTACTTATTGATGAAAAAGACCCAAGGTAAATAAAAGGGTTTATTATAATATTTTTTAAATATTATAAACCCTAAGTCTAATGTTTCAAGGCACCAAAGAAAAATTAAATTATTCTTTTTAAAAGCCAAAGAAGGGCCGACGTCTAATTTTTGATCATGATTCAAAGGAGGACCGATGTCATTGAAAGCATACATGAAACGTATTAATACCTCCTCAATGCTTTGGAAAGACCTCGATTTATTTGCGTACCTTATGCATAGAGCAACAACGAATAAAAGAGAGGACAATGATTGATTTCGGTTAGTGCATAGCAGAACGAACAAATTGTATTTATTTGTTCATTGACGTCATTTTCCAGGGTGGCCCAGCGGTAGCTCATCTCATGCTAAGGCATAGTGAGGAAGAGGTTCACGGTTTGATTCTCCATAGCATAGGTTTTGAAGTGTTTTATCCTTTTTGGTAGACGTGGCAGGATATAAAGGGTGGAGGTTGTGTGTTAGGTCTCAACCGCTTGGCTAGCGCAAGTGGTCAAGTGTTGCACTTAGGAGTTTGAGGTCGGAGGGTCGATTCCCATTTGTGCCAGCAAGGAGATTAATTTTTTTTAAGGTATGCTCTAAGTTGATTAATGTTGGCTATGCTTGGTGTTTTGCGGATGTGATTTGGTATATAGGAGGTATAAGGGGAAACTAATTTTTGCATAATATTTTAAGGGTATTGCTATCATTTATTTTATATATGCAAAGATTGAAGTGATAAGGTGTAAACAATTTATTTAAAATTGTAAACCTTTGTTCTTGGACATTAAATTAGATTAGAAATTATTTTATGAAAGTGGGAGATAAAAGGTGTAAAAGATGATTTTATTGTTTGTAATTATTGCTTTATGAAAAGAAAATTTTTGAGAGAGTTTTTTGGAGATTTAATGCATTATCCTTGAGAACAAAAGAAGAGTCCTAGAACATTATTTTCAGATTTCATTGAGCACCTTTTTGAGGGAAAATTCATGTGGATATTTTGAAATAGAATCTTGCTATCTAACCCTTGAAGTGGCACAAGAAGGATTGGTTGATTGTGAAATAGGGTTTAAGGTCATATTATCTTCAAAGCAATTAAGAGGTATGGGCACATCACTCCTTGTTTAAAGTGTTTGTTGAAGTGAATATTTTGGAACATAAGGTGGAGTGAAAAGGATTGTTTGATAAGCATTGTTGGAAATATTTGAGTTAGAATTTGTGTTTCATTGTTGAATGTTTTGGAAACATTTGAGATAGAATTTGAGAATAATATGTGCTTCTATTATTGAAAGAGGTTAAGATATTTGTGCTAGAGATTGTGAACTACTTGTGCTAGGGTTGAAGACAAGTTAGTGCATCTTTGTAAAATATTTTAAACATTGGTTTGAGAGATATTGATTGCAATTATGGAAGTAGTTGAGATCAATTTTGTGAAGGGAAATTGTGCATGAGTGTGATTGATATTTGAGATAAAATTTACAAGAAATATAGAACAGTTTTGTGAAGCAAGATATATACCGTGTTGATTTGTTTTGAAAACATTTTTGCAAGAGATAAATATTGGATTAGTTGAATGCAATATTTATGAATGTGAAGAACATATTGGTATTTTTATAGTGTACATAATTCTCCATATGTTCCAGAGGTTAAACGAGTTCTGAGTAGAATATATCTATTTGTAGAAAGTATTTATGGAAAATGTATAAGCTTTGTTTGTGTACAAAGTTTAGAAATATTTGAGTAGATTAAGTGAGAAACATTAAGGCAAATTTGAGCAAGTCTTTTGAGAAGACTTGAAGGCAGATTTGAGCAAGTATTTTGAGAAGGCTTGAGAGCAGGTTTGATTGTTTATTTGATCAAGCTTTGTGTTAAGGATTGGGGTAGATTTGTGATAGATTTTGGTGCAAATTTTTGAGCAAAGTTAGATCAAATTTGTGCAATACTTGGGACGCATTTTAGTGCAGATTTGTGAGAAGATTTAGAGCATATTTGTGCTAAAATTAGAACAAATTTTGGTGCATATTTATGAGCAGAGTTAGAGTAGATTTATGCTAGACTTGGAATAGAGTTTGGTGCATATTTGTGAGTAGAGTTAGAGTAGATTTATGCTAGACTTGGGACAGAGTTTGGTATAGATTTGAAATAGAGTTGAGAGCAGGCTTTGGAGGTGATAAAGAAAAGAGGATAGTAGTCTCCAGTGGATAGAGATACATCAACCAGTACAGTGGGGACAAAGGTATCTTATGGAGAGATATCCACAAGCTAGAGTAGTGGGGGCATAAGTATTATAGAAGATCACCAACTAGAGTAGAGGGGATAGAATTCTCCTATGGAGAGAGATCCATGAACCAGAGCAAGGGGAAAGAGTTCTCTTGTGGAGTGAGATCTATGAATTAGCTGGGGAGATATTTTTTCTATGGAGAGAGATACACAAATCAGTTGAGGAGATAAAGTTCTCTTGAATCAAGTTACACAAACCAGAGAAAAGGGGAAAGAGTTCTCTTATGGAGAGAGATCCACAAACCAGAGCAAAGAGGATAGAGTTATCCTATAGAGAGAGATCCACAAATTAGAGCATAGGGGATTGGTGTCTCCTTTGGATAGAGGTCCATAAACATTGTAATAGAGAATTGATTTCCAAGAGATTTGTTGAGAAAATTTAGAAGAAATATTTTCTTCGTGGACATAACCCACATTGGGTGAACCATGTTAAATTTGTGTCTCTCATGTGTGTGATGATTTGTGCATTGCTTTTATTACTGCTATTGATATTGCCATTGATAATATTGGATAATATTTTTTGGAAAAGAAAAGTAAAATTTGGTCTTATACTGTTCACCCCCCCTCTCAGTATAAGCCTGCGTTCTTAAGATATTAATATCCTGACCATCCTGTAATGACTATCATTGAAAAAATATCCTAACTGTAACTGACTCTAACCCCCCTACTCCCCTTGTTTTGGACTTTAAAGTTTTATGTTCACCTGTTATACTCTTCTATGATTTTGTATTATTTGTTTTGCATGTAGGAACTCTAGAATAGGGATGTCTTCTTCATATGCTCAACTTCTATGAAGGATATGGTAATAGGTTCAAATTTTTTGGTTGCAGGTTAAGAAAAATAGAAAGACTTGGAGGAACAAAATTCGTTTGTAAGTTTAAATAGAACCAAGGTATGCCAGGAAAAGGTGTATAAAATACCCATTGGCCATCTATTATACCGCAGTGATGAACAATAGTGCTTGGATCAATATTCCAAGCCACTACCCAAGGAGGATTCCACGCATACCCTTGAGCACACTATCTGCCTCACTGAGAGTATGGGAGGGTAATATTTTTGGATGTTGTGTTTGGTGCACTATTGATAATACAAAGCCGATAAGCTTCCTAGGGATAATTTTTTTTTTAAACCTAGATGATGTCTTGATATCCTCAATGATACGTGGGAGTTCAAATCCATATGAAAGTGTTGTTTAAGGCTTGGGTATTGGAGCCTGATCACCCCTCACTTCACTAGACGCTTTATGGGCTATCTAGCTTAGCCAATAATGATATCTCCTTTATGATATTTTAAAATCCTCAACATAAGGTTTCTAACCTACTCAACCACTATTAACAAAATAATTATATATATTTAATAAGGAAAATTGGTGAAAAAACAAAATACAAAAATCTTATACCTAACAGTCGATATGGCTGAAACTATCATAGCCATAGTAGAACATGACCTTGAAAGTGCTCTAATACCATATGTTAGGAACCTACTATTAAAAATAAACACACTCACACAAATACAAAAAATAAATATATATGCTCACAACACACTATGGAAATAAAATGCACACTAAGGAAATAAATTGTAGAAATGGAACAATCTCACAATAGCACTGAATCGCAAGCCTCTTCGAGGGGGCAACCTCCTTCAATACTTCATTCAATTATGAAAAAATATACATACAATACTGCCCCTCACAGTTATAAAGAATTCTTCTAGAACCTAACTCCCAAGGTTGGATTACATACAAAATGCCACCTAGGCTAGAATCTCCTACCTACAATCGGTTACATTCTTGAAAAATAGTTACATAGAAGGGCGCCATTTGGATAGGTATTTCTTAATACAAAACTATAACAAAACATTAGAAAATATTAACATGGATGTTACCCGCGTTCCACGAGGACTATTACATCAAGGTGTTAGGATGGGGTCCTAACATGAGTTGAGCAAGTGAAAGAGACGCAACACCTCTCAACCTCCTTACTATGGATTGGTGTCAGAAGATAAATACGTAGCTATGATGGTTTAGTTGTTGGGCTAGTGTTTCATTGATATTTTCTTGCGCTACTAGGCTTGTTGGCTTGCTGTTGGCTCAAACCCTAATTTTGTTATCTCAAATTTTCACCTAAAGTATTCATTTTGCTCTCCCTATTCAACAATATTGCATTTTGTGTGTGAGATGTTATCTTTGTGTTGCTTTTACGTACTTAAATTTTTCTAGCTTGAAACTTGTTCTCCTTGCATGGAAAGAGAAAGTACAGTGGTAATAATGCTTGCTTTCATTGAACCTTGCATTCATTACCTTCGGTTTTCTTGGCAATGTGTTTGGAACCCTAAAAAGGTATGGTGTTTAGTCTTTTGTTCTTGGGCACATGTGCCTTCTACGTGGAGTGGCACATTTTGAGCACTTTAGGGTTAGGGTCATCATGGATCCAAATACTCCTAGTTTGTAGCACTGGTTGATCGTGCCCTTGTTGTGATAATCTTGTACTTTAGCCTTTGCATTATTTATTTTAAAGGTTTACCTTTAGTTTTGGTTTGGGGCCTTTCATATGTTAATTATTGCATAGGTTTTGGGAATGATCCTTTCATTTCATGTAATCTAATGCACTGTTAACCTAGGCTCCTTCGAATGCTTTGGTTTGTGCAATGTTTGAAATGTTGGATTACTAGTGATTTTAAATATTTAGTTTTGTTCCTAACTAATGTTAGATTATTAATGATTTTAATCTTTGGTTTTGTTTCTAACTATTGTTAGATTATTAATGATTTTAATGTTTGGGTTGATTTCTAACTATTGTTAGATTAAAAATGGAATTGATCTTTAGTTGGGTTTTCAAACTAATTATAGATTTAATAGAACTAATATATAGTCTAATGATAGATTATTTGTCAATATAAATATGGAGTAATTGAATTAATCTTAGATTTAGACTAATCTAATGTTAGATTCATTATTAATCAAATGGTTGATTAATTGAATATAGACTAATCTAATGTTAGATTCATTATTAATCAAATGGTTGATTAATTGAATATAGACTAATCTAATGTTAGATTCATTATTAATCAAATGATTGATTAATTGAATATAGACTAATATAATGTTAGATTCATTGTTAATCAAATGGTTTTTTAATTGAATCTATACTAATCTAATGTCAAATTAATAATAAGATGATAGATTAATTGAAACAATATTAGACTAATATGATGATAGATTAGTTATTATTCTAAGGATGGGTTATTTGGAAATAATCTTAGATAGATCAAATTATTAATCTGATTAACCTTAGATTCTTGGATTAAACTAATGATTGTTTATTATCCAATATTTTGGTTTTAGATTATTCTAAGTAGTATTTTGAATCTGGTGATGGATTCAACGGATGTAATCCTTCAATGGTTGATTCAAGTGTTTGGTTCTTTAGATTAATGAAGATAACTTTAAATGATTTTCTTGTGCATGTGTTGCTATAGCAAATTGAATCTTATAGAAATGCATGGTTGAGTAATGATAGAAAAGTATTTGTGGAAAATATTTGAAAGAAGTATGGGCTTATTGCGCATGTCTTGCTATAGCAAATTAAATATTATAGAAATGAATGGTTGAGTAATTTTAGACACCCAAAAGTCCAACATGCTCATTCCTACATACTTGTAGATCTACATAGATGCTTCTGGGTATTCGTAGGCCATCATAGGCTGCTTTAGCCATCTGTAGGCTACCTT
Source organism: Wollemia nobilis (assembly GCA_028583015.1). Lineage (NCBI taxonomy): Eukaryota > Viridiplantae > Streptophyta > Pinopsida > Araucariales > Araucariaceae > Wollemia > Wollemia nobilis. The sequence goes on along the minus strand of JAQPPZ010002969.1, from coordinate 15,603,827 downwards.
GGTCACTTGTAGACTTCAAACCTATAAAAACTAGGTAAAATACACCAAGATGCTTCCTACCCACTTGGAATCCATCTACTAGCCCCCTAAGGCCACTTAAGCCCTTTCCTACACCTAATTAGGACACCATGGAACCATTTCCCCACTAAAAATCCTAATTAGGTTAATTAACATTCTAATTCATCATTGAATTTCACTTAAATGCACTTTTTCACTTAAGTGAGTTTAATTAGGGTCCTAAGCCAAATTAGCCCTAAGCACACTCCCACACATGTGTGCACCATGATATTAGTTAGGATATTTCCAAAATCCCTAACTAAACCCTAACCTAACCTAGGACTTAGCTAACCCTAGCTAACCCTAACTCTTCCTCACACATGTGTGAGGAAGAGATATTTCTCTAAGGCATGTGGGCTTGACACCTACTCAAACCCTAACCTAACTCCAACATGGAGTAACTCTAAGGGTTGGTTTATCTAACCCCTCTCCTGACCTCATTCTTTCCTATAAATACAGGGTCCCCCCTCCCAGTTTACATCTCTCTCACCTTTTAGTCACCTTACAAAAACTCTTATGGAATCATACCAGAGTCACGTCTAGCAATTCTACATTGTAAAAGCAACAAAGGATAACTTCAAACATCCATATGGATAGAAAGTTTGGTCCCATAGTAAAAAAAAGTCCAATTCACCCCTTGAAATGTGAATCTGGGTTCCAATTCGCTCCCTAACCTGAGAATTCACCTTACAGTGGGTCTACACCAACAAAATCAACATGTATCATTGATTTCATATTTTTATAGTGTTCTATGCAATTTTTACCATGTTTCAGCATAGTTTCCTTTCATGTTATTTTGTCTTTTATCACTATGATGCTTGACTAAGGTAGGCCCCAAACTATCTAACCATATTTTGTAGGACTCAAAAATAGCTGCAGGAGATTACAAAATCAACAAACTAATGATGGCCTGCAAACCCACCTTCACTAAGGAGTCTCAAAAGAAGTCATCAGGATGTTTGATATTCATGAAAATAATTGGGAGAATCATATTTGTAACCCATGAACATTTTGAATGAATAAAAAGCAAAATTCTGAGCATTATATGTGCTTATATATTGTGTTTGATCAAATGACATATTTTGTTTGCTTCATTCTGGCACGCCCAGTGGGATCCCCACAAAGAGTTGTTCTAGACTAGTATTTTCTATGAATATAACACAATTTTATAGTTTTCTGTGCTATTGTAGGTACCATTCCAGACAAAACATAGACCTTCAAAACCTTGACAAGCCTCTTAGGTCATCATAATAGGAGTTCTAGATTCCTAAACCTGATTCGCTCACCAGCCTATGAATTCAGATCCAATTCACCCCTTGCAATATGAATTCAACATAACTGCTTCAAAAACCCTCAAAAGTGTAGAGGTCCATAGCAAAAATATAGAGCAGTCCATCTGGAGCAAAATAAACTAGGCATTTTCCTTAGACTTACCTATTTCTGTCATTCATTTACAAGAAAAGTTTCATTAACACATGCATCATGTCATTGTGTGAAATTCCTTTTCAATGCATCCATCATTTTAAGATCATTTAGTTTAGTTTGTTTTAGATTTCCCCTTTATTTACTTGAATTAGAGCTGCATTTATTTTTGTTCAAATTATTAGAATAGGTTTCCATTTCATGTTAATATTTTGTGAATCATCAATTTTCAAAGTCATATTTCTTGCATTAGATAGGTCTTTCAAATTCTTTTTCAAAAAATTTCGTGTAGATCAGATCTTTCAGTTAACTTTATTTCAAAGAACATTCTCATTTTCTTTTACAAATCGCATGTCAAATAGGTTTTCCATTTACCTTGTGTTATTCCATCAATTTTATCTCAAAGCACATTTCAAATTTCTATTTTAAAAGTCACATTTAGAATTAGGGGTTTTCAAATATCTTTTCACATCTTTCATCAAAGCAATTTCAAATTCCTTTTCGCAAAATCAAATTTCAGATCTCTTTCATGTCATTAGATTAGGATTTCAAAGTTCTTTCAAATCATTTAGAGTAGAAATTTCCTATCTCTTTCACAAATCCCCTGGGTAACTTGCATATTTCTTTTTATGTCATTATATTAGGATTTCAAATTTCTTTCAAATCATTTATATTAGGAATTTTCCATCTCTTTCACAAATCCCCTGGGTAACTTGCTTATTCCTTTTCATGCCATTATATTAGGACTCCAAATTCTTTTTGCATCTGCCAACATAGAATTTCAAATTCTTTTCACATAGTTAGTCTCAAATTTCTTTCATGTTTCAAAATTAGGGTTTCAAAAATCCCTCTTATCACATGCTTCACTTTGCTTGTTTACATGCTACATAGCATAGATCCTAGTTTATTTTCCAAAAAGGCACATAGGACTAGCTTTTATTTCAAAATACATCTTAATCTAGCTTTACTTCCAAAAAGTGCATCTAGGGCTAGATTTGCATTTCAAAAAGGCATCTAGTTAACTTTCTTGCTTTCACATCATCGTTAGATAACATAAACCCACACACTCATGTGGTATACATAGTGGTGAGTTTGGATTTCATCCCCAATCCATCACTCGATACTGGTGAGGTAGGAGTTTACCCTCCACCAACTCACCCCGCTAGACACCTTAGTAGCCCCACATGAGCAGTTTTTTGGACTTCATCACTAGAAAATCCCCCACTTTTGAGATTGGTTTTTTGAAATTCATCACCGAAAGGGATCTTCGGAGTGGGATATGATTAGACACATTCATTCATAAGGCTTACATAATTAATGAACATGGTAACTATCTTCATTTACTAAGCTCACCCGAGAGTGAAGCAAAATCCTAGCTGGACAAGTAGTAAATCTTAGACATTACCGCCTCTTCTTGCAACATGTTATTGGACTCATTAGCGCATCTTGAGTCCCCCCTATAGGCTAATTTTATTGCACCTTCCATATAGGTCACCATTCACCTATTGTGACACTATTATGTTATATGTGCCTTTGGGTGTTGCAAGAGGTTCCATGTCGATGACACTCCTGATATTTCTAGAGTTATAACCCCACTACCTGTGATCTTTCCTACGAAGTATATTTTCAATATCAAAACACATGAAAACACAAACATTTTCTTTTCTGCATTTAGAAATTATTCTAGTTTCACATTATTTGCATGATCACAAAAGGGTTTCAACACATTTCACTGTTCAACACTCTATTTGTTGGCTATCTACAACCTGTCACTACTTAGTCTCTGTTACATTTATAGTTTGAGTCTAATTCGTAGGGCAACCTGCGAATCAGGTACCAATTTGTAGGTCAACCTACGAATTCTATTTAGACACACATAAATCTTTTAGATTTCATAGGGTTGCTTTCAAACCACTTATAGATCATACCCAAAACCTCAAATTTTAGTTTCTATACAGTTTTAAAGCTTCAAGTCACAAAATACATCATCATACCTATTATCACTCATAGTTGAGCGCGTGATCAAGAACACCTCATAGAGGAGACCTCTAGCACCCCTTCTAGTTAGTCTACCTCTCCCCCTTCACTCATGAAGGGTAAATCCACATTCACCATAGATCTTCTCATAGGGTCTGATCCATTCTATACACACACGATGTCTCAGGGTGAGACATCTACCTTGATTGAGGCCCTTGCCACATCATTTAGTGAATACCACCCACTCATTTCCCATTTACCTCCACTGAATACACCTTCTACATTATGTGATTATTTTATCTATACAACTCTAAGAAATCCCCCTCCTTTCTTCACCATTGATGAGGAGACCCTACCCACTTCTCCTAACTTTGCACACCCTTTCTTCCAAAGTCTATCTCAATCCCTTTTTGAGAATGATTCCTCTTTGCTAAACCACACTCGTCTTGAGGTCACGTCATTCACCCCTATAATAGGGATGATTTTAGATCCCTCGTCTTCCATACTAGGCACTCAGTTGCCATTATTGCAGGCCCCATAACAATAACCTCCATTAAAGCAACAATAAGAGCCACTTATGCCCTCATACCAATACTCTTCCCAAGAGTTACCACTTCTTTACCAATAATCATTTTTCCCATATTTTTAGGATATATCATAACCAAATTCTCAAACACAACCAATTCAACACCAACAAAATCAACTGATTGCCTACATCCAATCTAGGGTAACGTTCAAAACTTCACCTTCTTAAGCTCCTACCTCAAAAGCTTATCCTCCTTCCTCTTCATCACTCTCGCCTACATCCCATCCTTTTGGAATATATCCTACCCAATCTTCCATTCCACCTTCATACAATTCTACTTTTAGATTACCTCATCCTCCATTTTGGGTTCTGACTTAAGGTCCCCTTCCCACCTATGGTCCATGACCTTTAGCCTATACTCCTACTCCCCCATGCTATTCTACTTAGTTTAGTTTTCCCACCTCTCATCCTTCAGGATAGATGCATGTACCATCCTTCAACACCTCATCTAGTCCACCTCTTGCACTGTCTATCCAGACACAATTAGAATTATCTACTTGGCCTACATTATTTATGTACCTCCTTCTTGGTCATCACCTCCTACAACCCAACCATTACAAAAAGTTCATCCCTAGTAGATACCCATACAACAACCGCACACCCCTCAACCACAATATTATAATCCTCAATAAATGCTTGTTTTGCAACCTAGTGTCTCAGTAGCTATGACACCATACGTCACTCAGCAACCAACTCTCCAGGATCAATTGCAATACGTTCCTTCCCAATACTGTTAGGAACAACAAATTCAGTATCTAACACACTCTCAAGCTCCACCTACCTTAACATCATCCTCCACATCTCTAACATCTGAACTTCAACTCTTGCAAGATGAAGTAAAGATACTAAACCTTCATACCATTGGTTATGGACCACAAAAACCCACCTATGATGAACTTTGCAATGAGCTAGTCCACTCTTTAGTTCCCATTCCTCCTTATTATCACTTTGAGATTTCAAATTTGGATAAGTACAAGGGTAAACATGAACCTCATGAATATGTTAGTAATTACCATTCAGCTTGCTATCAGCTTCATAGTAGCAACCCTCTCATGTTACGTACCTTCTATCTCTCACTTAGGGGACATGCCCTTGATTGGTACAACATGCTCTCACACCATAGCCTATACACCTTTGAACAGCTAGCCAATTCCTTCCTAGAATATTTCTTTATCAACATCAAAAAGAAAACCAACTTCTTAGACGTCTACGCCCTATGACAGGCTAACGATGAGCCCATTATTGAGTTTATTTCCTGATGGAGATCGGTCATACACAACCAGGCTCATAGTCTACCAACTAGTGAACTAGTTACATTTTTCTCCAAAAGCTATCATAAGCATATATCCACTTCCTTGTAGCTTCATCAAAGTCGCACCTTTGAAGAAGCTATCACCCAAGCTAAAGTCATCGAGGACATCAAAGTCCAATCGAGAAAGATCAAGTTGAGACAAAAACCCTCATACAACTCAAATTTTTGCTTCAATAGAAATGCACCTAATCAACATTTCCCTAGGCCACCATAAGCCAATCATGTGGCAACAACTACCCTAGCTCCATCACCCATCCCATGACCTCCTCCTCCACAATAGCAACTATTCTAATCCAATGCACCTCTTTCTCCTACACCACAATAACCTCGTAGCCTTTGCCCATAAGCTCCACAACACACTCTCACCCCACTCTCTAAGACTTTTCTAGGCCTTTTCTAGAGATTGTATGATGTAGGCCACATCACCCTACCTGACATCTGACCGCTCAACCTAAATCAACCCAAGCCTTGAGGATACATCAAGCAATCCTTCTATGCATACCATCGATAGCGTAGCCAAAATATTAAATCTATTCACTCTTTTTTGTGGCCTTGTCCAATATCTCATTGATAGGGGTACCATTCAGGTCTCCAACCCCATCGTCCCACAGAATCAAAACTTGAGGATCTACCAAAACCCCCTACTCAAAAATAGGGGGACCAACCCCCAAAGAGTTCAACCTAATCCCTCAAGGCCACCTAGACAGGTTAATAATATTCAACGAGATCCTCCTTCACACAACATAGTTTGCATGATTAACATCACTACTCATAATCAAAGGTATCCTTCATGCCAAACTACACCATTAGTCTCATTTCCTACATCATTTACTTCTCCACAGTCTCCCATGAGTTCTAAAACTATGCCCCCTTCATCGCAAAATGTCATTATCATTCACAGTAGCCTTAACCACCAGTTGCATAACGCTCCTGCCAGGTTATCCATATTTTATATTTTGCAATAGTCTCAACCCCATAATGATGTGTTGAATGATATCCTTTGATATATCTACCTTGAAAACCATGATACAAATGCATTTGTGAACTTCTTGGGAAACATTCCGCACTACCTTGAATCTTCTTTTAGTTTCCATAAACATGAGATTACGAAACTCATAGGCAAAGGAGTAGATCCTCCTCTTCACATCCAAGCAACCATCAATGATATAACCTACAAGCATGTTCTCATTGATACCGGTTTTTCTATTAGCATCATTTCCACTGTAGCCTTACACACCTGCACATTTTGCCAACTTATTTTGCCACCCATAACTTGATCTTCAGGCATTCGATGGTTCCATGCGACCCATAGTAGGCTCAATTATCCTACCTATCCGAGTGGGTATCCATGCCATTTCCATCCTATTCCATGTCATTCAAGGTGAGATGCAGTATAATATCTTGCTTGGGTATCCGTAGATTAGGGACATGTAGTGTATCCCTTCTACATTACACCACTGTCTCAAATATATCTATCATGGACTTGTTAGGAACCTACTATTAAAATAAAGCACACACACAAAATAATGAAAAATAACTCACATACATCAAATAACTCAATATCACTATGCAAACCCAGGTGTTGTAGGTGAGTTGGAGAGGAGAGGGCAATCCTCCAAGGGAGGTCCCAGGTTCGAATCTCCACCCTACCAAAAAGCTGAATTGGGTACCAAAAATCCAATTGATAATGTTGGTGCGGGCAGGGCTGGGTGCGACCCTCGGGTGAATTTGACGGTGTAGAACCCCCTGTTCATGGTCTCTTAGACCAAGGTGGCCCCGCAAGGGGTTTTTCACTTTTAAAAAAAATATATATCACTATGCAAAAATCAATTACAAAAATGAAATAATCTCACAGTAACACTGTATCGTGAGCCTCTTCGAGGGGGCAACCTCCTTAAATATTTCATTAGCTTGCAAAAGGATAATATCATACATGGTTTCATATATTTTTAAAGGAAAACTCCATGCAAACCTACCTAAATTCTCAAGAGGTGGCTTACATGCAAAATGCCATTTGAGCTAGGATATTCCACCAAATGGCGGTTACAATCTTGATAAAAATGGTTACATGAAATGGTACCACTTGGTGAGGTATATTACTACATCGGTTACAATATTGATAAAAACGGTTACATGAGATGGTACCACTTGGCGAGGTACCTTTATTGCCACCTACATTACTAAGTATTGCATAATAACATTAAAATGGGATCCCCACATTGGAAGTGGGTTATTACATAGGTAAATTAGAATTACAACATGGTGTTAGGATAGGATCCTAACATGTCCTTCCCCTTCGAAAAGATTTGTCCTCAAAGATAAAATTGAGGAAACTAGTGTTGGAGTTGATGGAGAGACTCCCATGTAGCATATTATGGTTGGAGCCCAAACCACTGGACAAGGAGTTTTGTGATGGTACGATTATGGAGAGTATGGGTGCGGCAATCCAACAACTATTCTGGTTCGAGTAATATGGACCCTTCCTCATCCAATTATGGTAATGTTGATTGAACCTATACCTGTGTGCCCATAACTTTCTTGAGAGATGAAACATGGAAAATAGGATGGAGCTTGAAGGTGGGTGAAAGAGCCAATTTTTAAGCAGTGGAACCAATCCGCTGTAGGACTTGGTAAGGCCCATAGAATTTTGTAACAAGTTTCTAGCATCGACGGAGTTGGAGGGATGATTGTTTGTACAACTGCAAGCGAAGGAAAACCATATCACCCACATCAAATCTATGCTTGAATCGATGCTGGTCGGCCTATTGTCGCATTCAGTTCTAGGCCATGTCCAAATTATGCTTCAGCTGGTGAAGGACATCGGTTTGTTGGTGAAGAGTAATGTTGATTTCTTGGACCCTGGAGCTGCCTGGAATGTATGAAGAAGGTGTGGGTGGAGGGTGCCCATAAATATCCTCAAAAGGAGTGAGTTTGGTAGCTATATGATAGGACGTGTTGTACCACAATTCGGCAAAAGGAAACCACTTCGCCCATTGAGAAGGATGATCTGATGCAAAGCAACGAAGATAGGTCTCCAAAAATTTGTTGACAATATCAATTTGACCATCTGTTTATGGATGATAGGATAAACTCATTTTGAGATTCGTTCCCTACAACTTAAACAACTCTTGCCAAAATTGACTAGTGAAGGTTGGGTTTTGATTGAACACAATGGCGATGGGCATACCATGAAGGTAAAAAATGGAATTGAGGAAGATTTGGGCAATGGTGGAGGCTGTGTAAGAATGGGCAAGGGGACAAAAATGAGCATACTTCAAAAGGCAATCCACTACCACAAGAATAATAGAATTATCGCCAAATTTAGATAACCCTTTAATAAAATCCATAGAAATATCAGTCCAAACCTGATCTGGAATGGGCAAGGGTTGAAGAGTACTCGAAGAACAAATTGTTTCACCTTTCATCCATCGACAGGTATCATAAGCTGCCACGAAGTCACGGATGTCTTGTTTCATCCCTTTCCAAAAGAATGTGTGCTTGAGGTGTTCATACATTTTGAGAAATCCAGAATGACCTGCAGAGGGAGCAGTGTGTAGTTCCTTCATGAAGAGGTCGTGGAGTGGTGAGGCACAGGGAATAACAAGGCATTGGCGATAATGCAAATCTTGGCCATCCCAATTGTAGTCTGGGGATGAAGCTAGATCAGCTTGAAGTGAAGCCATCAAAGCTTACAGGTCTACATATTGAATCACCTCCTGTCATAAGGAATATATCCATTGGGGGACAAGTGCGGAGATAACACATATCATATCGAGGGCCTCAAATTGGCGAGAGAGCATCAACCACAAGATTTTATTTTCACTTCTTGTAGGTGATATAATAATCATAGCCCATGAGTTTAGAAATCCAATTTTGTTGTTCTGGGGTAGCAACCCATTTTTCTAAGAAATATTTGAGACTCTGATGGTCTGTTTTAATGGAGAAATGGTGCCCAATGAGATATGGTCTCCAATGGATAACAACATGTAAGATGGCCAACATCTCCTTGCAATATGTAGATTTTCCCAAATTATGCTCAGAGAGTGCCTTACTGGTGAAGGCCAAGGGTCTCCCTTATTGCATCAATACTGCCCCAATGTCATGACCGAAAGTGTCACTTTCAATGACGAATGGTTTAGAGAAATTTGGCATGGCTAGAATAGGTGTGGTGGTCATGGCATGCTTTAATTCAAGAAAGGCTTGATAAGTGGGTCCTGTCCAAGTGAAAGAGTCCTTCTTTAACATAGATGTGAGGGGAGCTACTATTTTCCCATAATTACGAATAAATTTCCTGTAATAACCTGTACATCCTAAGAATCCCTAAAGTCCTTTGAGAGTGCGGGGTTTTACCCAGTCCTGAACTACCTGAATCTTCTTAGGGTTAACCTTGAAACCATATTTGGAAACAATGTGTCCTAAATACTCCACTTCAGTTAGACCAAAGGAGAACTTAGACCGCTTAGCAAAAAGTTGATGTTGGGCCAATAATTGTAATGTCAAACCAAATTGCATTACCAAGAACTCATAGTGACCTTCATGAGTACGAAAAGCAATTTTTGGATTATCCTCATCCTTGAGATTGATTTGATGGTACCTCGAACGAAGGTCCAACTTGGAGAAGTACATAGCTCCATGTAATTCATCCAGCAATTCATCCACTACCAAAATGAGAAATTTATACTTGATGGTGATCTTATTGAGCTCATGGTAGTCTATGCACAATAGCCACGAGCCATTTTTCTTGCAAACTAGCAAAACTGGAGAAGAATAGGTACTGGTACTGTGTTGAATGACACCTGCCTTGAGTAATTCCTGTACCATCTTCTCGATTTTTGACTTGAGAGCATGAGGATACCAGTACGGTCTAATGTTCGATGGTGCACTACTCAAAAGTAGTGGAATAGCATGGTCATGAGAGCGACGAGGTGGCAGTGTAGTTGGTTCTAAAAATATGCCATTGTGCTTGGTTAGAACAAATTGCAAATCTATTGGAAGTGGATCTGCTGTAGAAGTGGGTGGCTGAATTGAAAATATTTGTGCAATGACCCCACGGGAGAACTTTTTCAACAACTTCTCCATGCGATTGGAACTAATAATTTGTGTAGGGCCAGCCTTGATACCCTTGAGGGTATATGTTTGTCCATTTTGTGAAAATTACAACCATAGTTCTACAAGGTTACAGAAGAAAGTGCCCAAGGTGCTCATCCATTGGGATCCTAACACAATGCCATATCCTCCCAATTGGAGGGTGAACATATCTTGCTTGAGTTCATAATTCCCTATCTGAATTTTGACATTTACCTTTATAAGGTAAGGTACCTCCATTGGCCACCATGACTTCAAAATAATTGCATGAGTGTATATAGCAATTGGTCCATTTGGCCACCTGAGGATCAATAAAGTTGTGCATACTGCCTGAATCAATAAGAATTGTGAGACGTTGGCCTTTGAAATAACCCATAACTTTCATGGTTTGTGGGGTGGTAATCCCAACAAGAGCATGGACTAAAATTTTTGTTGGTGTTTTTGATGGTTCCTCTTCCTATGGAGTTGGTGCCTTAGTTGTATCACTCTCCTCATCACTATGGTCACTATTTTTTGGTTCCTCCACATCTATTAAAAATAATATTTTATTTGCACATCTATGCCCTTCGTAAAATTTTCATCACAATTATAACATAACCCTTGGGCGTGACGCACATCCATTTCCTCTGTAGTCAGCCACTTGGGAGTAGGAGGTTTATTATCAGTATGGTTTTGGACCCGAGGAGGGAAAGAAGGTCGATTATGCAAAAGTCATGGTGTCCACCTTTGAGCTGAGAGTTTAAATTTGGCCAATCAGGCTAAAATGATATCCTCCATCATGGTGTGGGGTTTGAACATCTTGAATTCAGCCTGGAGATCATCTCGTAACCCACTGACAAAACAAATCATAAAAAATACCTCATTCAAACCCTTAAATTTTATTGGCCAATTTCTCAAATTGGGTCTGGTAATCATGAACTGAGGTGGTTTGTTTCAGCTTTGTCAGTGCACCTATAAAGTCATCATAATCATTAGGGCAAATCGGGTGAGTAGTTGAGACTCAAATTCCTCCCAGGATAGATCAAGGTTAGCAACCCGTAGCCATTGGAACTAGTGTAAGGCCTCAGATTCTAGGTTGAAGGAAGCCATATGAACCCGATGATAGATAGGGATATTATGGAGTCAGAAGAATTGATCAACCCGACATAACCACCCATCGACATCCTTTCCACTAAACTTAGGGAAGTCTAATTTAGGCATTCTAAAGGTTGGATCCCAATCAGAGTGATTGTCATTTGGTGTTCTTCGATCTCGTTCAGAGTTTTTAGCATGGTGTTCAATTTTGGTATTGCCATGCAATTTGGTCTCCATATTTGTGAGTTGTTCTTCTAAACGGATTCTAGTGTTATCCTAATCCAATCGAAGCTCTCGAATCTCTATGCCTATGTTCTTGTTTGCAAAGGTCAAGTCAGCAATGGATTTTTGTAGGTCGGCCAATAATGTGCCCAAGTTTAAATCTTTTTGTTGTCCTCAAGTATCGCGTGCTATTGCGGTCCCTCTTATGCTGATTTACGTAAAATAGACCTCAGATTTTTAGGAGTTACTATTTTTAGTAAGGGTCCAAAATTCAATTTGGGAAATGAGTTGCAACACTGATTTTAGGATAGGGTCCACTCTGGTGGATGTTTGATTTGAGCGCTCAATGAGGAGATATATTGAATTTGGTGACTTTTTGTGATCTCCTGTTGGTTGCAAGTCGATGTCAAGGTAATTTCTTCCACTTGTACTTAAAATTTCACCAATGAGTCTTTGAGGATATTTTGTATAGAATAAAAAGTAGATTATATTACCAAAAATTTGAATCAATTTGATGGACCGATGAAAAGTTATGGCCTTAGCAAGAAAAATCAAAATTTGCTATTTTTAGAAATTTGGTGCAAAATTTGACCAAGAGTTGCCAAGGAGAATTTTGTCTGGAATAGAGTGCAGAATTTTATACTAATTTTTTTAGTCAATTTGAGCTCTATGTGAAGAGATATCACTGTTTTAGTAAAATTTCAATGCTTTTTTTTTTTTATATTGGGTTGAGTCTACTGGTGTTCTCTATTTTTTATTTAGAGTTACGGTTCAAAAGTTACCCTCTAGAATCAACTATCACTGACTTGTGTAGTCTGTACCCTGACCACCGTCACTCACTATTCTCTGTTCCACCTGTACTAGGGTTACTGACATAGTTGCTGCTTCTGACCTTAGGGAATTTTTTTACACTGACGACTTTGTTTCTAACACTAAAAGTCTGTAATTATGGATTGGTATAGAGGACTGTTACTGTCGCTATCCTGACTATTCAGATTCTGACCATAGGCTGTTTCAAACACTTGCATAAATTTTTTTGGACTATTGGTGCATGCAAGTTGTTTTTTTGTGATAGGGAAAGCCTTCTCCGTATGCTCACTTTTGGGGATGGTGAAAGCAGGTTAGCAGAATAGGAATGGGTTGATTTGCAAGGGGATGATACTTTGTTTTTGTTTTATTTTCGTGAACTAGGTATGCTAAGTAAGGGAGTATGTAATACCTATAGGCCCTCTATTATACCGCAGTGATGAACAATAGTGCTCGGACCAATATTTCATGCCACTACTCAAGGAGGATTCCACACATACCCTTGAGCACACTATCTACCTCTCTGATAGTATGGGAGGGTAATCGTCCAGGATGCTGTGTCCCATAGACTATGGATAATACAAGGCCAAAAATATTCCTAATGGATAAAATCTTGTTTAAGCTTAGATTATCTCTCGCTATACCCAAAGATACATGGGAGCTCAATTTCGTGCGCGAGTGTTGTCTGAGGCATGGGTATTGGAGCCTGATCGCCCCTCACTTCACTAGATGCTTTATGGGCTATCTAGCTTAGCCAATAATGATAGCTCCTTCACAATATTTTAAAACACCCGGCACAAGGTTTTGAACCTACACAACTACTGTATTTTTTTTGGTATTTTTGGATTTTTTGCGAAAAAATGACTATTTTTTGGATTTTTTTTTTGATAAAGGAAAAACAAAAATAAAAAACACACAGGAAAATTATACCTAATAGGCGGAATGACTAGCAAAAATCGTCTTAGTTTCAGTAGAAATTGGCCCTGGAAAGCACTCTGATACCACTTGTTAGGAACCTCCTATTAAAATAAAGCGCACTCACACAAAATACTAAAAAATAACTCACATACATAAAATAACTTAATATCACTATGCAGAAATCAATTACAAAAATGAAACAATCTCACAATAACACTGAATCGCAGGCCTCTTTGAGGGGGCAACCTCCTTCAATATTTCATTAGCTTGCAAAAGGATAATCTCATACATGGCTTCATATATTTTTAAAGGAAAACTTCATGTAACCCTACCTAAATGCTCAAGAGGTGGCTTACATGCAAAATTCCACTTGAGCTAGAATCTTCCACCAAATGGCGGTTATAATCTTGATAAAAATAGTTACATGAAATGGTACCACTTGGCGAGGTATCTTACTACATCGGTTACAATATTGATAAAAATGGTTACATGAGATGGTACCTGTTGGTCATCAAATCTGCCTAGGAAAGGATTTTGGGTAAATGTATGCGCCCTAGACCTGGACCAACATTGAAAGGCCGAAGGGAAGAGATGCCCCTCGTGCCAATCTCCGGAGAAAGGCCGGCTCCTATGCTAAACTACTTTGGTGTTTTGAGATAAGGGATGCGGGAAAGAGATAAAAGGAGTTAGGGTTAGAGAAAGAAATAAAAAGGGGTAAGGGAAGAGAGATCGATGATTTAAGGTGGGAGAGAACAGGAAGCACGATCACTAACTAACAACTTGAATAGCAGCAAGGAACACCAAGAATAAATGAAAGAAATGCCACATTAACCTTCCTATGTATCCTCTGGGCGAGCTCACAGGGATTCTCCTTCTCCCTTTCATCGAAATTCAGGGTTCAAAGTAAAGACGATTAGGACAAGTGAATGTAACAGAAACCACAACCCACCAGGCAGCATAAAAGAAAACCAATATAGCGTTTTTCCTCTCCTATGTATCCTTCAGGCGAGTTTCAGGGTACAGTCCCCAATCGCACACCGGATTCAGGATTCAGAGTCTCAGTATACAAATGAAGAAAGACAAAAGAATCAAGCACAGAAGGCAGCATAAAAGAGAGAAATTGAGCCCAAAGCTCTTTAGTATTAATCGCAGGACATCAAGTTACAACAGCTTTCTAGCAGATAGTTCCCCCCCAACCTTCTACATTACAATGCCTGGGTTTTTATAGAGGACCCGACCCTCTAAGTCATTATTACACAGGATGGCGAAGTATACTCTTGAGATCTGAGAAGTCGGCTCCTCGCGGCCCTCGTGACTGAGCTTTCAAATCCATTACCAGAACTGGCAACTGTGACCGAGTCAACCGTGGAAACATGCATTGATGAGCGGTCTGAGTGTCCTTGGTTTCTGGGTGCAATGCTCGAGTGGCCGCCATGCTTGTCGGGCTCTCCTTTTAGGGACTGATACTTCGCTTCCAATTGCCAAAAAAGAGCAGCGAGCTTACTGGGCAAGTAAGAATGCATTTATGAGGCACTTGATCGTCTCGAGAAAATACCCGGCTTGGAGCGCGTGCCCCCTTTGAGTCGCGAAAAAGCAACATGTCGCGATATCGTGACATTTCTATGTCTTCAGCTTGGTTCTTCTTCTTGCATCGCGAAAATACGACATGTCACGATATCGCGACATTTCTATGTCTTTGCCCTCTTTTGTTGCTTTTGGCCACAAAAATGCAACATGTCGCGATATCGCGACACTTTTCCTCTTTTGGTCGCGAGGATGCAACATGTCACGATATCGCGACACTTTTCCTCTTTTGGTCGCGAGAATGCAACATGTCGCGATATCGTGACACTTTTCTTTCTTGGTCTTTTTCCTTGCTTTGAGCCGTGAAAATGCAACATGTCGCGATATCGCGACACTTTTTCCTTCTTGCTCTTCCTCCTTGCTTTGAGCCATGAAAATGCAACATGTCGCGATATCGTGACACTTTTCTTCTTTTGCTCCTCTTGTCGCTCTGAGCCACGAAAATGCAACATGTCGCGATATCGCGACACTTTTTCTTTCTTGCTCCTCTTCTTGCTTTCGGCCACGAAAATGCAACATGTCGCGATATCGTGACACTTTTTTCTTCTTGCTCCTCCTTGTCGCTTTGAGCCATGAAAATGCAACATGTCGCGATATCGTGACACTTTTTCTTTCTTGCTCCTCCTTGTCGCTTTGAGCCGCGAAAATGCGACATGTCGCGATATCGTGACACTTTTCCTCTTTGCTCTTCCTCCTTGCTTTCGGCCGTGAAAATGCAACATGTCGTGATATCGCGACACTTTTTCCTTCTTGCTCTTTCTCCTTGCTTTGAGCCGTGAAAATGCAACATGTCGCGATATCGCGACACTTTTCTTTCTTGCTCCCTCTTCTTGCTTTGAGCCGCGAAAATGCAACATGTCGCGATATCGCGACACTTTTTCCTTCTTTTGGCGGAGCTATCTTCTTTGGCTTGTTCGGCAGCGAAGCTCTTCTTCTTCATTTTATGTACAAGGGGGTGGCATTGAAAGCCAAAATTGCTGCAACACTTACAAAAACTTTCGAAGCAACAAAAAACACTTTACAAAGAGAAATTTTTTGATTTTTTTCTACCCCTCTGTGCAATGTGACAAAATTGTCAACATTCTTGGCGGCTCACGGGGCATTTAGCTCGTCTGAATGCAGAGATCCCAGGCCTTTATCCATTGGGCAACAGAGTCATTCCCATTGTCCTCTTCTCTGACTATCCACTGACAACATTTTTTTTTTGTTTGTGCCTAAGCTCCTAAGCAACACTTAGCGCCTTCAACACTTATTTACTAGCCGGGCTATTTATAGTATTTACACAAAATTTTGTGACATGATTGGCATGCCGCCACCATAAACCCAGCTTCGGGTGCTTATCCGGTGAACCTGCAATGTCCGGACCAGATCAGATTGAACTTCAGTTGATCTTTGAAGTCCGACTGGCCTCTTCCCGAAGTTGTCCATGTTGCGAACAGGGAGCAACACAGTGAGTTGTCACTCCTGCCAGTACCCGTACTGTTGATGAAAGATGTGGCGAAGAAGTTCACCGCATGAGGGGCCTCTTGGGGTACTGGTCGTAGTGATGGCTGGAACCAATACCAGAATACTGAAGAATCTACTAACTGTGGGCTGGGTACAGGTTCTTCCATCCTCTTGATGGGGTAATAGGGCTCCTCCGACAAAGAGTAATCTTCCAGGATCTCTTCAGGTTCAGCTTCTTGATGAGGCATGCTTAATGGATCCTGGCTGAATACTTGCATGCCATCCACTGGGATACAAAAAGGGTGCAAAAATGTGCCCTCTTTGTTCTCAGGTTCTACCACTTGAGTCTGCTTCTCTCCTTGGCCCATCTCCTGATGGAGACTGCAAGCAACCATATTGTTCATTGGTGGGGCAAAGCTTGCATATTCCCATCGTTGGCCTTGGATGAAATTTGCCTCTTGAGCTCCAAACGACTGCATCTCAGGCCTCTGCTCAGTATGAGGAGTCTGCCATGATGAATACTATGCTGGATAAATAGGAGCAGTAATTATTGGGTAGGGTGATGGGGCTGCTCCCCACTGCCACTTTCCCGATAGGAGCAGAAGTTGTTCTGCTCGTATTGCTTCCTCAAATATTTGAGGGAATCTTCGTTCACCTGATTGCAGTAAGATGAGGCCCATGTCCGGGTGAAAGGCCCGAACATAGAAGAGGTGGGCTTGGGCGGGCGTCGGTTGGATCTCCCCTGGAATTCTCTTCCAACTTCTACAGAATCGGACATTGAAGTCCGTGATGCTCTCCAGAGGTGCTCTCCTGATGGTGGAGAGGTACGTCAAAAGCTGGAAGGGGTCCTGAGAGCCATCAAATGCTTCGAATAGTGCTCCCGCTAAGTCATCCCATGAGCAGATGCTTTTACGCCCGAGCAGTCTGTACCACTACAGCGCCCTTCCTTCCAGAGATAGGACCAGGAGTCTGATCATGACATCTTCATGGATTATGTCATGGAGGGGCGCTAAAGTAGCAACATCTTCAAGGTGCTCTCGGGCCATTCCCTTAGTGCCATTGTATTTTGTCAATGTCTCCAAGGCACTTTCAAGAATTTCATGGTAACTTTGAAGATTCAGAGGGCCACGATCATCCCAGCTGGGATAGCATACCCTCTCCATTATAGCAGTGGCCTGCAGAGATCACGGTTCTCGCCACTAAGTCGGAGTCGCCAGGTGAACATACTTTTCTCCGCTTGTGAGGTCAAGGCTGCTCACCGAACCTTGATTCCTCCGGGGTGTCTTCTTTCAGATTTAAAAGGCGCCTACGATCAAGAAATCTGGATCTTCAGCTCAGTCAGAGTCGCCAGGTGATTTTTCCAGATGAAGGCAAGCCAGAGATTCACCAACTCGGGCTTCCTTAAAACATGGGGACTTTTGTCATGAAGGCACAGGTTTAGGTACCGGTCTCTACGACTTAGAGATTTTTGGGTTGAACAGAGTCGCCAGATGCTAAGAGTCTTTTGGTAATGAGAGCATCGATTCTCACTACCACTCAGAAGGTGAGACTGACCGGGTCACACCGGGAACTGGTTAGAACTATTGGCCCCGGTGTAGACGGGTTTGAGATTTGCGCTTAAAATATGGGACCTTGGTCCCACCGGGCGTGCCAAAAATTGTTGGTCATCAAATCTGCCTAGGAAAGGATTTTGGGTAAATGTATGCGCCCTAGACCTGGACCAACATTGAAAGGCCGAAGGGAAGAGATGCCCCTCGTGCCAATCTCCGGAGAAAGGCCGGCTCCTATGCTAAACTACTTTGGTGTTTTGAGATAAGGGTGCAGGAAAGAGATAAAAGGAGTTAGGGTTAGAGAAAGAAATAAAAAGGGGTAAGGGAAGAGAGATCGGTGATTTAAGGTGGGAGAGAACAGGAAGCACGATCACTAACTAACAACTTGAATAGCAGCAAGGAACACCAAGAATAAATGAAAGAAACGCCACATTAACCTTCCTATGTATCCTCTGGGCGAGCTCACAGGGATTCTCCTTCTCCCTTTCATCGAAATTTAGGGTTCAGAGTAAAGACGATTAGGACAAGTGAATGTAACAGAAACCACAACCCACCAGGCAGCATAAAAGAAAACCAATATAGCATTTTTCCTCTCCTATGTATCCTTCAGGCGAGTTTCAGGGTACAGTCCCCAATCGCACACCGGATTCAGGATTCAGAGTCTCAGTATACAAATGAAGAAAGACAAAAGAATCAAGCACAGAAGGCAGCATAAAAGAGAGAAATTGAGCCCAAAGCTCTTTAGTATTAATCGCAGGACATCAAGTTACAACAACTTTCTAGCAGATAGTTCCCCCCAAAATTCTTACATTACAATGCCTAGGTTTTTATAGAGGACCCGACCCTCTGAGTCATTATTACACAAGATGGCGAAGTATACTCTTGAGATCTGAGAAGTCGGCTCCTCGCGGCCCTCGTGACTGAGCTTTCAAATCCATTACCAGAACTGGCAACTGTGACCGAGTCAACCGTGGAAACATGCATTGATGAGCGGTCTGAGTGTCCTTGGTTTCTGGGTGCAATGCTCGAGTGGCCGCCATGCTTGTCGGGCTCTCCTTTCAGGGACTGATACTTCGCTTCCAATTGCCAAAAAAGAGCAGCGAGCTTACAGGGCAAGTAAGAATGCATTTATGAGGCACTTGATCGTCTCGAGAAAATACCCGGCTTGGAGCGCGTGCCCCTTTTGAGTCACGAAAAAGCAACATGTCGCGATATCGCGACATTTCTATGTCTTCAGCTTGGTTCTTCTTCTTGCATCGCGAAAATACGACATGTCGCGATATCGCGACATTTCTATGTCTTTGCCCTCTTTTGTTGCTTTTGGCCATGAAAATGCAACATGTCGCGATATCGCGACACTTTTCCTCTTTTGGTCGCGAGGATGCAACATGTCGCGATATCGCGACACTTTTCCTCTTTTGGTCGCGAGAATGCAACATGTCGCGATATCGCGACACTTTTTCTTTCTTGCTCTTCCTCCTTGCTTTGAGCCGCGAAAATGCAACATGTCGCGATATCGCGACACTTTTTCCTTCTTGCTCTTCCTCCTTGCTTTGAGCCACGAAAATGCAACATGTCGCGATATCGCGACACTTTTCTTCTTTTGCTCCTCTTGTCGCTCTGAGCCGCGAAAATGCAACATGTCGCGATATCGCGACACTTTTCTTCTTTTGCTCCTCCTTGTCGCTCTCGGTCGCAAAAATGCAACATGTCACGATATCACGACACTTTTTCTTCTTGCTCCTCCTTGTCGCTTTGAGCCGTGAAAATGCAACATGTCACGATATCGTGACACTTTTTCTTTCTTGCTCCTCCTTGTCGCTTTGAGCCGTGAAAATGCAACATGTCGCGATATCGTGACACTTTTCTCTTTTGGTCTTCCTCCTTGCTTTTAGCCGCGAAAATGCAACATGTCGCGATATCGTGACACTTTTTCTTCTTGCACTTTCTCCTTTATTTTAGTCGCGAAAATGCAACATGTCACGATATCGTGACACTTTTCTTTCTTGCTCCCTCTTGTTGCTTTGAGCCATGAAAATGCAACATGTCACGATATCGCGACACTTTTTCCTTCTTTTGCGGAGCTATCTTCTTTGGCTTGTTTGGCAGCGAAGCTCTTCTTCTTCATTTTATGTACAAGGGGGTGGCATTGAAAGCCAAAATTGCTGCAACACTTACAAAAACTTTCGAAGCAACAAAAAACACTTTACAAAGAGAAATTTTTTGATTTTTTTCTACCCCTCTGTGCAATGTGACAAAATTGTCAACATGTACCACTTGGTGAGGTACCTTTATTGCCACCTACATTACTAAGTATTGCATAATAACATTAAAATGAGATTCCCACATTGGAAATGGGTTACTACATAGGTAAATGAGAATTACAACATGGTGTTAGGATAGGATCCTAACAGGACTTGTTCACTGTGTTCCTACCGACGGGGACACCTTCAAATTTTGCAACATTGTAGACCTTCCACGAGGACCTTCATCATATTCTACACAAATATTTCATATTTCTTCTCATTAATCTATCAAAGCATTCACATCTCCATCCAAATCAACCTCATCATCGCAATCTCCATAAAGGACACACACCTCAGTGTCCGTACCACTTTCACCAGCCATCATGGAACCTAATCCTGCTACCATAATTTTTTTGCCACTCTCCCTATGGCCACCACCACCTTCTTAGCCATCCTCTTCCATAAATCTACCCCTAGTGTTGTTACCCTCTTCCTCACCCTCATCATGGCCTACCATCACATCGTGCCCATATTCCTCTATGCAACCTCCTTTCCTCCCTACACCTCAAACACCTCCACTTTCATTTTTTCCATGACCTAGGTCGTTCACATCTCCTCATAGCCCAACATTGACACCTACTCACCCAACTCCATAATTCTTGTATGCAGATCATCTTATCCCGTCTACGAAAATTGAATGCCACAATTGCGAACAACGAGATTCTCACCTTGATGATCAACTGCTGCACTCCTCTATTGCCAGCATATGATATTCCCAAATCTCACCCTCATATTTTGATTCAGATTCATCACATCGCTCACCACCTCATACGTCACCCCGCATATCTATCTTCATGATGAACTTAGGTTCATGTGACTATAATGTTCGTGATGCTCATGTACGACCTCCTACAGTACAATCCATGCATGATTTTGATCACCCTTCATATTTAGTACTGACCATGGGAACTATTGTATGATTAGGTCCTCTTAATAACCAAACCAACTTTATCTATGTAGGACTAGATTCCTCACTTGCGACTGCAGTACCCCCACCACCACAATCTAGCTTTGATGTTTCCATTGGCATGGATTTGGGTTAGGACATTATGAACAAGGGTTATGCACACCATCAATCCCCACGTGAAATTACCTACAGATAAATCCAGCTTAGGCTATCGCCCCACCACCGTTCACACACTTGAGGATGAGCTTCAGGATCTCTCCTTACACTATTTCCCACTTACAACACACACTTTGGAGGAATATATTGACATGGATATTTTGGATGAGAGTCCATATAATCATTCGACCA
Source organism: Wollemia nobilis (assembly GCA_028583015.1). Lineage (NCBI taxonomy): Eukaryota > Viridiplantae > Streptophyta > Pinopsida > Araucariales > Araucariaceae > Wollemia > Wollemia nobilis. The sequence goes on along the minus strand of JAQPPZ010002969.1, from coordinate 15,582,226 downwards.
TCACTATTCGATTTTTTTTCTTTCAAGAAACTCTCTTCTTCGATACTATGTCATTATGTTGTGTCGATAAATTAACTAGCCAATTTACTGCTTTATCTCTAAATGCTCACTATCTAGAATGTGACATGGCATCCCCCCACCATTGCCAATATATTGGGCTAGATCGCTCTGTATGCATTGATATCTCCATCGATCCATTACTCGATCATGTTCTCCACCTATCATCTTACGCCCTCTACTAAGCTTACTATGATGTTCGTGTGTTATTGAGTCTTCATCATCGAAATTGTCACCACCTACATCCCTCACAGCTTTGGTTAACATGGTTGATGTAGACCTCTTTTTCCCACTTCGATATACACACCAGTCAACTCATGATGACACATCCAACCTAGATATCATAGACTTCACACACATTTCATCGACACCTTCACTACAAGATTTCTTGCTCTCACCCCATGTCTTGCATACTGCGAATGCTCCTTCACCTTCCACCCCACCCCACATTTCATGGGTTCACCACATAGGCATCTACCTAGATGATGAATTTGATGTACCAGAGGCTATCGATGACCTCCACCTTATCTCGATCCTCGAAAAACTTCGAGATAGTTCCCACATGCTTGTGGAAGATACTATTGACATTGAAATTAGTGATGATCCCAAAAATATACACATTTTCAAACTCGTTGCTAGCCTCTCGTTAGAAGAGCGTATTGCATTTACCACTTTCCTTAAGGAATATATTAGAGTCTTTTCTTGGTCCTACAAGGACATTCTTGGAATCGATCCTTCCCTAGTAGTGCACAACCTCACGCTTGACAAAGACGCCAAACCTGTTAGGCAAAAACTGTGATGCATGCATCCTACCATTGCCCTCCTTGTAAAATCGGAGCTCCAAAAGGTCCTTGATGTAGGTTTCATCGTACCCATAGATTATATCAAGTGGGTTTCTAATGTGGTACCAGTCCCAAAACCCTCTAGCAAGGTTCACATATGCACCAATTTTCATGACTTAAACAAAGCTTATCCCAAAGACAACTTTCCCTTACCAAATATTGACTCACTCATTGATTCCATCGTAGGACACAAAATGATATCCCTTATGGATGGATTTTTTGGATACAATCAGATCAAAATCAATTTTTCGACCAACACAAAACTTCCTTCTGGATCTTTTGCTATAATATCATACCTTTTGAACTTAAAAATATTGGAGGAACCTATCAACGCGTAATGAATTACATTTTCCATGATTACATGCACAAAATCGTGGAAGACTACGTCAATGATATCATCACAAAATTAAAAGAGTATTCATAGCACCTCTTTGATTTACGTAAAATCTTTGATCGCATCTTGGAACACAATGTTCATATTAACCCAAAAAAATGCATCTTTGGTGTCACCTCAGGCAAAATCCTAGGGTTCATCATCTCTCAATGAGGCATTGAAGTTGATCCTAACAAATTCAAGGCCATCCTCGAGATACATCCACCCACGAACCTCAAATAATTATGCAGTTTGCAAGGAAAAATTCAGTCCATATGCCGTTTCATCGCACAAATTTTAGATAAATGCAAGCATTTAATCATGTCTTGCAAAAAGGATTCACCTTCAAATGGTATGAAAACTATCAAAAAGCCTTTGATTCAATCAAAGTCTACCTTACCTCTTCGCCGGTTTTATCTTCTCCACATTTACAAAGGTCATTTACCCTATACATTTCCGCCTTCACACTTGGCACACTCCTAGCCCAAAAGAATGAACTCAATCATGAGCGAGCTATATACTACATCAATCGTATGCTAGTTAGTTATGAAACCCACTACGTATACATGGAAAAGTTGTGCTTGGTTGTAGTCTTTGCCACCCAAAAACTATGTCATTACATGCTTAATCACACCACCTTTGTCATCACTCATGACAATCCACTTTGATACATGATGAACAAGAGTTATCATAACTCTTATACTGCTAAATAGATCATGCTCCTTACTAAATTTGACCTAGAATTAATTTTGCAAAAATCCATTAAAGGGAAGGTCATCACAGGCCAACTCGTTGAGGCCCCATTAGTCGATAATCACCCTCTCATCATCCAACTCCATAATGATTCCATATTCAATATTACAATTATCAAAAAGTATGTTGAACTAGAGATAATTGATGACTTAATGCTTTTCTTCGATGATTCTTATTGCACACATGCTGGGGGTGCAGGCATCGTATTTTCACACTAGACAAAGAGCCTCTCCCATTTTCATTCAAATTAGGATTCCCCTGCACAAACAAAAATGTAAAATATAAATATATCATTCTTGGCCTAAAGTAGGCGCATTCGATGCACATTCGATGCTTTCACATTGTTGGAGATTCTCTCCTTATTATGAATTAGGTCCAAGAGATATGGCAATTTTGTTGTCCCATTCTCCAATAATATAAACAAATCATCCATCAACTCCTCTCCCAATTTGAGTGGTATGCTATCTAAGCCACCCCGCGTTCCTCCAATCGCTTCATCGACACAATGGCCTCCTTAGGATCATTAATACCACAAAATCCTCTCTCTGACATGATGTAAGTGTTCGTTCATACACTTACCCAATCAGCTATCTCATCTTCACCTCATACAAATGATGATGGCATTCATATTATCCACATTGAACCACATGATCCTTGGTTTTCACAAATTAAGGATTACATAAAATTAGGTTTCCTACCTTTCAATCTACCACATGCTCAATGTTGAGCATTCAAACAATGCACCATTCATTACACACTACTCGGGGACATCTTGTGCTACCATAGTTACGATGGTATCCTCATGTATTGCCTTGAACTACATAAATATCAACAAGTAGTACAAGAAACCCATGAGGGTACTTATGGTGGCCACTTCAGTGGCATGGCTATCACAAAACGTATCTTACGTATGGGCTACTATTGGTCCAAAATGGAGCATGATTTCTGCAAATATGTCAAGCGAAGCATCAAATGCTAAAAACATGCTAACCTCACACACCTTCCTTCGCAAGCTCTCTAACCAATTCAATCCATGTGGTCTTTCTCACAATGGGTCCTGGATCTCATTAGATAGATCACACCTGCTTCATCAAGCAATCACAAATTAATCATCACTACTATAGAGTACTTCATAAATTGGGTCAAAGCCATCTCACTTGTCCAAACCATAGGAGCCAATATTACGATATTTATCATAGACCACATCATATGTTGCTTTGGCATTCCTTATCAAATCATATCTGATAATAGTATGCCATTCAAAAACAAAACTATTTGTACCCTCTGCATAAAATTTAATGTCAACCATAGCTTCTCGATCTTGTACTACCCACAAGGTAGTGGCCAGGCTGAGGCAACTAATAAAACCATTTGATCCATTCTTCAAAAAATAGTTGCATAATACCACTGTGATTGGCATAATCAAATGTCTCTTGCCATATGGGCTTATCGTACGAGTATTCATACTACCACTAGGGCAACCCCCTTCGCCTTGGTCTACGATGCTGAAGTCATTATGCCTCTCGAGCTTGAGATACCTTCATTATGAGTCTCCATGAAAGACTTCATTGATGATGACACTACTCATCAATCCCATCTTGACCAATTAACGCTCTTGGATGAGCGTCGCATCCATGCCATTGAGCACACATGTGTCTACCAAGACCACCTTCACCATGCCTACAATAGTAAGGTACATCAACATGAATTTCAAATTGGTGACCTAGTTCTCAAGGAAAACCAATAGATCACAAGCCATCTCCATCAGTAGCGTGACAAGTTCACTCCTAACTAGTTAAGTCCATACATTATCACATAAAAATATAGTTTTGGTACCTATCAATTGGTAACTCTTGAAGTATTCATTGAACCTAAGCCTATCAACATCATTCACCTTCGCACATTCAATGCTTATGTCGCCTAAGTATGCATCACCACAAATTGTATATAGTATCATCATAATACTATCTTGGTACACATCACTCATAATCCACATCATACTACACACATGGTTTTCACTTTTTGTTACACAACAAAAATATTTGTACTTTTTATGTCATTTATATGCTATGGGTATTTTGATTTTTGTAGGTCTTTCATCATCAACAGTGACATATTCAACGGTAATACTTTTTCCCAGGCACACACATTCAACATATCACTCACCTTCATCATGCAGGACCTCCCGATATTACCTCTAGTACCAGTCACTCCAGTTGATCTAGATAGGCCACCCGACATGGTTCATATGCATCACATTTCCATATCATCACACTTTGATCACCATACTTCCCTCCATCATTGTTCACCCCATCGTAGACATTCTTCCTATTCACCTTGCTTAGGAGATAGCCATATCTCCTTATCCTCCTTCATATATGAGGAGGAGCATTCCCATCCGATAGACCCTCATGCACATAGATCATCCCCACCTCCCATAGGTGACCCTAGAGATCCATATTTGCCACCCTCCTTAGTTCATCGGCCTTCACCAGCATATTGTCCCCCTAACAAAGGAAGCTACACCCATTCATGCATCTTATGTAGGACTACCTCCACCCCTATCGATTGGTATGTCACCCTATGACTTATCCCTATGCCAACATGCTGCCCATGCCACCTCCATGTGCATTCCCCCATCCTATCCGTGTCGCTACCTACAACCATCACCCGCACCACCTATCCTTTAGACACCACCATCTCCATTCTATGGCCTCCCGCTTTAGCCTACCACACCACCAGCATAGTAGTTCCACTCTCCCCCTTCTTCCTCCTATTCGCTCCCTTCCACACACCCATATATCCATTCCATATACCCGCATAAATCTTGGTCCCCACCTTCCTCTATTCCATCTCCCCCATCACTCTTGAGCAATAATCATTGCCATTCCCCTTCATGCCATTATGCTATGGCCCAACCCACATCGTCTTCTTCCAGGCCTACCTTTCATTCTCGGATCTGACCTACACCCGATTCTTATATTCTGATCCAACCACCCATACCTATCCCACCTCCTTCATGCTCATCACCACCTGACCCATATGTCTATCCTATGCTAGTTTGGTTAGTGCCATTGTCCCAAAAATTTCACCAGCTCCTTCACCAGGGCCTCCTTGTACTACCCGAGATTCTCCCTATCGACCCCTTGCACCCTAAGCCATGAGATTACAAAGAAAACCAATTTTGTGTCTATCATCGTCAACTAGGGCATGACATTAATGCATGTCATACATTTGAAACCATTGTTTAGGATATGCTTTTTGATGACACTCACTCACATCCTGAACAAGCTCCCTCGCCTACTCGCCTCCAAATCCCCCCACACCGGCTAGTACATCGCTCCATCCCATCGTGAGATTCATTAACTTCTACACCATGCTACTTCCAACAACTATCCAACTATACCAACTACCAAAATCCAAGTCACCTTGTCACTTCACCCAGTCACTCGCGACCTGATTCATGTCATTTCACATAGATTTTGCTTGGCTCCTTCCTATCTATTTTCTTCCATTCCATCTCCTCATCTCTTTATTCGTTAGCATTGTTGAATGGTCATGCTTTGAGTGGCTACATTCCTATGCTGATTCCCCACCCCTTCTTCTCCCTTTTCTTTTCCTTCTACTCACGCCATTGCTTCATCCCCTCATATTTGTTGCACTTCATCACTTTCATGCTATTCTACATCGCTTATCATAATTATCTATTCTCATTCATCATTACCACATGTATTTTCTCACTTATTTACTTTTCTCCTGTTTGCTACATATTACCCACACACTGGGGCAACCAATATTGTGACTCCATATTCTCATAATTATCACCCCATGAATTCATCTATAGATACGAGTACTAATCTCATCTAGTTACATCGCACATATTTCCTCTTGTAGATATTATTCTCTCATACTACATCTCGCACTACATTCATTGCATATATCCATACTTCTTATATGGTTTCATTCATGTTTGTATATTCCATCTATAGAAATGTGCCCCTAGCAGGAATAACATATGCCCTTGTTAGCATTACCACTTGGATGTCCACTCCCTTTCTCGGGATTATAGGGTATATGGTGTCATGCATTTTATTGACTATTCACTAGTTCAATCAATCAAACATCACCTCTAGTTGATAGGTTATTACACTCCTTATAGCTCCCCTTGGTTGGGTCAACTTCTCTCAAGGACCACTCACACAGGTCACATTTTAAACAAATTTTGAGTCTAGGGAAGATAACACCTTGCATAGATATCACCATATAGCGAATGGTTTCCCCTGCTCATCCTATCATTTGCATGATCAACATACAACCTAGGGATAAACAAAGGGATAAGCATAAGCAAAAATCAGAAAAAGGGCAGAAAACAAAAGCCAACACCCATACAAAAAAAAAGAAAAGAGCACCACAAAAAGACAAGCAATAAATGAGGGGTAGAAAACAAAAGGAAAAGCCTCCAAGAATCACAATTTCTATGCTTCATCGCCTTTGGTACTTAGGATTAACATAACATCATGGGATGATTTCCATAACTAGCTATAGACCCTAAGCACCTACCTGCTAGTGGAATAATATTACAAGTGGTGACACATATATCACATTAGCAACCTTATTTTGTATAGATAACTACACTCTTGTGGATGAGCTAGCTACTTCGGCTATGTTTACAATGGGTTAGTCCTACCTCCCTCAAAATGGATAAATGAACATCACTTATTTACACACACTAGTCCTTGATAGACTTTGATCTAGCTAGGTTAGTTATGAGTTGTTGACAGATCTCGTTCAGTTTCTCATGAGAATTGATTTTTACAACTATGATTGTTAAAATTGTTGCATACACACTACACTATCCTACATCCTTGAGATTACGTAATAGATAACATTACCATCGGTTATGCTATGATACAAGTGCTTCTTATATGATACAAGTGCTTCCTCTGCGTATTTCAACTTTCATATACATGCATCCTTGCATCTATTTTACATGTATTTATTTACATCACATTACCTATTATCACATCTATCTTAGATCATACATCATCACATATATCTACATTCATTTCCACTACATCACTTCATAGTATATCTACACTACAATGATATCATTTTCTTACACACTACCATATGCACATATATTAATCCATGGTACATCTACTTATCAATATTTTACACAACACAAACACAAAAAAATTACAACACACATATATATAAGATTCGCAAAACAATAGGTATCTATATATAATAATAAAAAATGCCATCAGACTACAAAATGGGTACAAGTTCACAACCCATAATCATATTTTCCCATCAACTACAAAAACCAACAATACATCATCGCAAACCAAACTCAACCTTGTTGATCACCACGAGTCTCTCCACTCCCCTCATGAGCTGCCCCTACCTGCTCTACCCCATGTGCTACTACCGCCCCACTCAACTCAACAACTACCCCTAGTGTCTAAGCACCCACAACTACCCTGTACAACTTTGGGATAGCACCTCCTATCTGAAATGCTATAGGTGCATCTATTCTCACCTCCCTCGACACTATCGATGTCGTGCTCTAGTTACTCTACTGAGAATACATCCATGTTTGTGATTGTGATATCGACCTTGACCATGACCTACCATTATTCGAAAGTGGAACCCCATGCATCATCAAGATAATCTCACAATCATACCACATCGTTGCCTCCTCCCTCCTATCCTTTTGCACATCCTCACTACCCTTCCACAATCGCTCTATCTCTGCTTTCAAAGTAGCCACATCTATAGGGACCTGCTTCATTGACCTCACTCACTCCCCATACCCTTGCACCTACTAATGCTACTTAACCTCATCACACAACTCAACTATCTCTACAAAATGAGCCTCTCACTCAACATCCCTGGTCTCTATCACATACTGCCTCCTATGAACCTATTTCTTCAACCTCTCCCCTGCCTCCATAGTCTCTTCAGTCAGAAAATGTAGATTCTATACCATATCTACATACCTCATCTCAATCGCCGTAAGCCACCCATGTAACTTTATGTACTGCAGCTCTAATGTCCTTCGATATGCAACATATGCTTGCTTTGCTACTCCCAACATCTCCATCAAATCTCACCACTCGATGTCACTCACCGTATCCACACCTATCAATCTCTCCTCCAAATCATGGTGCTCTCCTTGCCATGTCTCCAAATTAGTCACCCAGCCTCTCTCACTCTTCTGAAGCTGCACCTCCAGCTGATGTATCCTCTCCTACAACATTAGCACCTCCTCCTCATCATCCACTCTCCTAATCCTCAATGAGAATCTCTCTCATATATCCCATGTCACCAATATATTTCAAATAAATCATGTCGTCGACACCTATATTAACTCCAACATCATCCCTCACCTCCTCCATCATCATGGGATCCTTTGTAGGCTGCTCTACACCACCTATCGGTACCTCCACCACCCTCTCTGTAGTCGCACTAGATGTACCACCCAACCATCACCTCGATCAATGAAGAGGTACCTCAACCTCATCCCTCACTCCCTCTTGTACCCTAGATTGGGTACCTCTCACTGCTTGCCCCTCTAACATAGACACCCCACTGCATGGTTGTACCCACCGATCAATCACTCCCCTACCTGCCTCCCAAATTTGAGTCACCCACCAGACATCATACTCTGGTGTTGTACTTGCATCCTCCACATATGGAATAATCATCGATGGATCCCTCTCACCAATCCATGGCAATACTACATGGTGACTCCATCAATCACCCCACCACTTATAAATCATTATAGGTGCCTATGGAACATCCTACTGCAAAACTTGGTGTCATGGGAGGCCTGGTATTGAGCCATCTCAGTGGACGCCACCTACCTTGGACACTGACAGAGGTGATATGTGATATGCGTGACCAAAGTATATGGTTTTCTTGGGGTCCCTTATTTCTCTGTAGGTTGTATATATTTTTGCACAGGATGGTCTACAAGGGGGGGAAGGGATTGATACTTACATCATTTCTACATGTGTGGTGCTGGAAACATATAGCTATCTGACAACCTACAAGACTTCCTCTAGTTCAAGCAGTAGATGGATAGCTCAAGGTAGAGGATGATAGACTGAGGATCTACTACTAGCCCTACATAGAGGATGATGGGGATTTGTTAGCCTTGATGTAGCAAGGTGGCTTGTGGATGAGCTACTCGTAGAGGATATCACATGGAGGCCCTGGAGGGTGATACGAGGGTGGGGTAAGGATGCATTCGAGCTGGCTCACATCAGGTAGACTATATGGCTATAAATGGACCAAGGTGATTTGGAGTTGTACCATTTTGATCAGGTGCAACGACAGTTCAGGCTACAACATGATATTCCTAGATATAGGAATGTCACATATTCTAGAGTTACTCGAGACCACACCATTATCAGTGGGGCTCAAAATATGTTAGAGTTTTTAGATCCTGCACCAGATTATGAGCTAGTGCATATGGCAGATGGTAATGATGTTGGGGTGACCGACAGATACCATCAGTGGTATGCAACGATATGTCCTGCTAGATTGACCCTATCAAGGAGTGTCATAGAGCAGGCAGCTGACCAAGTTAGACAACAGTGCTTAGCTAGTCAGTAGTCATGGACGTAGGTACCTCCTAGGCAATAGGGTCCTCACACTAGGGATGGACACCAATATTATTTGAGGTGAGATATGGCTAGGGTGGAGAGGAGAGCCTCTTCTCAACAAATGGCATATCATAGGGCATAGGAGGAGCATGTAACATCTCCTTAGCAGGATGATGTATCTAAGATGCCTGATAAGGAAAAAAGGATTATGGAGGAGGGGGAGAGCAGTGATATGGCTACTCTATAGGAAAATGTTACCAGGTTAACAGAGGATAATGCATCCTAGAAGATTAAGATTGAGTATTTGGAGGCACAGGATGTAGGTTTGAGGAGTAATATTTAGACTTTGGAGGCAGAACTGGCATAGGCTAGGGATCAGGCAATACAGGGAGTTGGGGCTTAGGGAGTTGTGGCTCCAATTCTTACATCTTCACAGATGAATCACTCAAGGAGTAGCTCAAGGGATGAGCTGGCTAGGGCTATTGGATGGGCATATTTCTATCAGGAACTATAATTTATAGCAGTTCCTGAGGGACAGAGATAGCCACTGCCTACGATGTATGAACCTCTGACTACTTTGAGTTGCTCGAGATCGCACTTGACTACCAGGACATCCACTACTACAGGAGTAGGAGGGTTTCAAGCACCACAACCCCTTGGTGGAGATGATGATGCCTATATTTATAGAGGTTATAGGGAGTGATATTTTATGACACTTTTTGCTTAGCGACTGAGTATACCGATGTTTGAGGATTGTGGCATACCAGTCGATATCATTTTGTATATAGACCTTTGAGATATATATATATATATATATATATATTTTATCTTCTTATTTTATGTGACTTTGTATGATTTGATTGTATTTTATTGAATTTATATGATGTTTAAATTTCTTATAATCATGCTTTTGATTTAAGTGTTTTGATCATGCTTAAAATTAAAATGATTTAAATTTTTGTAAATGTGTTTTTGAAAAAGATGCTTTTGTAAAATGATGCAATAAGTGGATTAGCAATGTTCCTCGAAGGATGTTGTGCTATTATATGACCGTTGGTGGAGATTGGTGCTCGCTGGGTCATGAAGCAAATCCTGTTGTGAGGAATTTTGTATTGCTAATAATAGGAGTGTTTTTGTGGTGCTCAAGTATAATCTTGAGGCTTATAATGATAGAAGAAGATGTTTGATTTTGTTTTTGAGAAAAAATTGATTTTGAAGAAATATTTTGATAAGGTTTATTGTTTGTGAAAATGATGTGAGTTAAGCATGAAAATTTGGGAAGGATGACTTACACTAGGCATAGAATTCTTAGAGTGAAAATTTTGAGGATAATGGTTACTAAGAATTATACCATCATCACAAAATCAAAAATGCAATGCATGATAATATGAAATCATTTTATTCTTTAAGATATAGGTTGATATACAAAAAATCATTTGTATCACATATTTAAGAAGATTAATAAATATGGAATGTTTTAGACCTAAAAATTGAGAAATATGACTTGTGCTACGCATAGAATTCCTAGTGTGAAATTTGTGAAGAATAATTCCTAGGAATTATACCATCATCGCGAAGTCATGAATGCAATGCATGATAAATGATTTTGTACTACAATTTTTTTTTGAAATAGATTGTTTTTGAAGATTTTGGAAACTTTTGAAACATAAATGATGAACTAATGTTGTCTAACAAACTTCAAAGGAATATTTTACCTTATTTATAAGACAAAATTAAATTTATTAAGAACTAGTGTGTGATAAGTGATTTCATTATCCATCTTGATTTGACACAATGATATAAAATCTCTCAAGGATCAAATGTGTGTGCTTGTGAAATTGATTTACCGATCTTGAGTAAGGTATTGATACAAGCAAACTTTTATGAACCAATGTGTGTGCAAGTGAAATGTTTATTAACCATGATTTTTTGCATGCCATTGTACTGAACTACTATATAATTCAAGTTACCAAAAGCTAGCTAATCCACAAGCAGAAATTGGTCTGTACAAAATAAGGTTGCTAATGTGACACAAATATCGCTACGCAAAAAGGCTTATCTAAGGTCAAGCGGTTTGGGCACAAACCGTGAGTTATGGGGCTCACCTTATGGCTTTTGAATAACTGAGGAATTATAGGGATTCAAGCTTACTACCTCCTTCTTTTATTCTGATTTTTGGAGTAGGAATTCTTTTCTATTTTTGAACAAGGGGATTTTATTGCTTTTTATTTCTTTTTCTTTCTCTTTTTATTTTTCTTTTTCTTTTTCTTTTTCTTTTTTGGGATACTTGCCCAGATTAGACGTAGGGCAAGGGATTTTATTTGGGTAGGGGGGAAGCTTGTCCTTTTGCCAATTCCTAGTATTCTAGACCATGCGTATAATAGGATAGCAAGGGAAAATTTTCACTTAAGGAACTAAGACTACTATGTAGCATACTTTTCGAATTTGCAACAAATAATTTTAAGATGTGAGAATGTGTTCTTGGTTCAAGAAGTAGCAAGATCATTTCCCAAAACTCAAAATTTATTTAATGAAGTAATAGTGATTTTCAATACAAGAGAGATTTATAATCAAAGTGACAAAATCAAAATTATTAAAGATGTAAATTAAGTGCATGGTTCAAGATAAATTTTGAATTTATATGGAATAAAAGAAAATATAACTTGAATTTTGGAAAAACAACACACATTGATGCAAAGACTAACAATTTGAAATATTTTTGGAAATTTTTGTTTCTTGATTTTTTTGGTATTTTGATAATATGAGAATTGCAAACTAAATGATGAAGAAGTTATTTACAAGTATGTACCAAAATGGAAAAAATAGTAGCATACTCATCAGTCAACTCCAAAGGTAACAAATAAGCAACTGCGGCCATGGCATTAGTGACACGGTTGCTAGTGCAAGGGATGGCTTCTAAAGTTACTTTCTCAAACAATGAAATAAGTTTAAGAACATATTCCTTATAAGGACGGAGCTTCTCATCTCATGTATAATAAAATTAATTGATTTGATTTATCACAAGCTGAGAATCTCCAAAGACTATAATATTTTAATTTTTAAAGCTAAAGTAGCTCGTAACCCAAGAATTAGAGCCTCATACTCTACAGTATTATTAGTACAAGCAAATTGTAATTTGAAAGACAAAGGAATAAGGTGTTTTTGTGGAGATATTAATATAATACCGAAACCTACACCACTCATGCATATAGCTCCATAAAAATACAAAGACCATGACTCAGACAGATATTCTTCTAAATTAAGGCACTCATAAGGAAATTCTATGGTTAAAGGATAAGTAGACTCTAAAGGTGCAGCAACTAACTAATCAACTATAACTTGGCCTTTAATATATTTTTTGCCGACAAATTTAAGGTCAAACTCACTGAGAGCAATAACCCATTTAGCTGTGCACCCTAACAAGTAAGGTCTACTCATCAAGTACCTTAATGGATCAAATTTAGCTATAACAAATGTTTTCTGACTAAGCATATAATGACATAACTTTTGCGTAGAAAACACAACCACTAAACAAAGTTTTTCTAATTGAGTATATCAGGTTTCATAACTTATTAATATTATGCATATATAATATGTGGCTCATTCTTTCTTTTCATCATCAATTTGAGCCAACATAGCTCCAAGTGCAAGTTATGAAGTAGAAATATACAAAATAAATGGACGATCTGGTCTAGGAGGAACAAGCACTGGAGGAGTAAGAAGATACTGTTTAAGACTCTCAAAAGCTTCTTGAAATTCCTCATCCCATTGGAATGGGATATTTTTCTTAAGTAATTTAAGAAAAGGTCCTATTTTATCCGCCAATTTATCAATGAAACGATGGATAGACTGTAGTTTACCTTGTAAACTTCTTAACTCTGATATGTTTTTAGGTGGTGGCATATCAAGGATAGCTTTAATTTTGAGAGGATCTACTTCTATACCACGCATAGAAACAATAACCCCCAACAATTTTTCCTGATTTAACTCCAAATACACATTTGTCAGGATTTAATCAAATCAAATATTCTCTTAATCTATCAAACACTTTTCTTAAATCATTGATATGCTCTTCCTCTTTAGTTGAACGAGCTATAATATCATCTATGTAATCATGTAGAATATCATACATCATATCATGAAAGATGTATGTCATGGCTCTTTGATATGTTGCTCCTGCATTATTTAAACCAAAAGGTATTACTTTCCAACAAAAGGTACCCCAAGGTGTAATAAAAGCTATTTTGGGTTGATCTTCAGGAGCTATTCTAATTTGGTTGTATCTTGAAAAACCATCCATGAGGGATAACATCCCACTCCCAGCTATAAAATATATGATTTGATCCATATTAGGGAGAGGGAAGTCATCCTTAGGGCATGCATCATTAATATCCCTAAAATCAGTACAAACCCTAACTTTAGTGGCTTATTTTTTGGCTACTGGGACAACATTTGATATCCACTCAGCATAGTCAATAGCTTGGATAAAAATTACATTCAAAAGTTTTTCTAACTCATTTTTAACTAGTAGTGCTACTTTGGGATGCATTTTCCTAAGTTTTTGCTTTACAGGTTTTGCATCAGGGCACACTACTAGATGGTGCATTACCACAGAAGGATCTAGGCCTGGCATATCTACATATGTCCAAGCAAAGACATCAACATATTCTGTGAGAAATGCTATATATTCTTTTTGTCTTTCTTCACTTAATTCTGCTCCAATTTTGACCATGCGAGGGTTTTCCTCTGTCCCAATGTTTACTTGTAAAATATTTTCTATCACAATATTTGATTCTCTTTCAAAGTTGGGTGGTGCTGGTGACACCCCCATTTCTTGTAATTCCTCTAGGGTTAATTTTGCTAACTCTTCCTGAGGGGTAGTTGCTTCTACATGGGCTATACATGGGATAGACCCATCAAAATAGAATTGATTCTTTAAAACTTCATCAATAGAAATATCATGAAAATTATCTCCCCCCAAATATTCATCTAGTTCAACAATCATGTCTGGGTATGCTATTGATAACATATTACAAGAAGATATCCTTCTCCTTGATTTAAGCAATTATTTTTGTGCTAAATATTCTTCATATGTTATAAGGTGATCATCATCCTTATATGGGAATGGTTGGGTTTTTGTAGGAATGTAGCCAATACCACATCGGGCAAGCCATTATCCAACTTCCAAAGGTTCTTGTATTCCATTTTCAAGAGGTCCTAAACATTTACCTCTGTAACCCATATCACACATCATTTGTTTTTATTTTATATATCCATTAGAAAACTAACATTTAGCAAAACCATTTTGATCAATTGTGATACTCACAATATTAATTTTGCCATAATCATATCCTGCATAGACAAAGGCACAACTCCCAACATGATAAATACTTCCCAAATTTTGTGGCAAGCCCATCGTTTAGGGAGATGGTGGTAACTTAGCTAGCACTAGGGAGTCTTGAGTGGCAAAATTATTACTTTATCCTGAAGTTGTGAGTATCGAAGATAAATCCGACAATATTTCATCCGAAGTAGGATATGAAGTAGAGGGACTATCTTCTTTAATTATAGATTTAGATGGTGTAGTTTTAGATGATGAAGGTGTTGATGATGAAGGTGTTGATGATGGAGGTGGGCTAGGATATGTTGATGACATAGCAGGACAAAAATAAAACCCTATTGGTTCTGCCATGGCACACATATCAAATGGTCTAGGATCACCATGTATAGTAACTAGTTGATTTTTGAATTCAAACTTAACACACTGATGTAATGTAGATGGTACCGCTTGCATTGCGTTGATCCAAGGTCGACCCAAAAGTATGTTATACGATGCAGGGCAATGTACAACAAATACGGTCGTATCCAAAATCCTTGGACCAACTTGCAATGGAATCGATAACACTCCACATGTTTCTTGAGTTTCATCATTAAATGCTTTTATAATCATTTTAGTCCTTTTTAGATCTTCATTCCTAAATCCAAATATTTGAAAAAATTCATATGTGCATATATTTAATGATGATCCATTATCAATTAGAACTCTTTTTACACCTACATCCCCAATTAATGTTGTGATGTATAAAGGATTATCTCTATACATGCTTTGAGGAGGAATATCCTTATCTAAAAAATCTATGTAATTTGTTCCATTAGAGCTTACAACATTAACCACAACATCAGGTTCTATATTTTGTGGTACCATCATCTTACTTAAGGTACTCATTAGTTCTTCTCTATGGATAGATGAAGTTCTCAAAAGATCCAAAAGAGAGATTCTTGTTGTGATATTTGCTAGTTGTTCATTAATATCATATGGAGGTTTCTGTTGTGAACTTGATATATTATTCCCTTTTGTTGGTGCCTTTAATACAAATGGAGTTGTTTTCTCATTTTGAGTTTGAGTTTGTGGTTGAGAATTTTGATTTTGGATTTGTTGTCTAGTAATGGCTCCAATAGTACCCACAACATTATTATTTCTCATATAACCAAAATGAGGTCTAGCATTTTATGCTTGTTCATTTGTAAGCATTTGTTGAGATGATGGTTGAGGAATCATTCTTCTAGGGAATGGTTCTTCTGGAACTGATAAATCTGTAATAGGAGTAACTCGATCTGATTCATACTCAAAACTATTTGAGGCAATCTCTAGTTCACTTCCTATTTCACTTTTTGTGTCACTTTTAGTATCTTCCGAAGATGACTAAAAATATTGTATTGGTCTAGTTGTGACTATAGATAAAGTAGGTACATAGGATGTTTACAAATCTTGTTGTGGTAAAAAGCTACTAATGGTTCCCACATACCGAGTTGGATGAGGAACATTGTGATGATCTACTTGGTTTACTGCTTATTTACCATGCTTAGGTAAAGGATGTTGAAAAATATCTAGGTTTTGATTTGCATTTTGATTTGTTTGTTTTTGAGTATTATTTTGGTATTCTTATTTGTAGGAAATTGTTGAACTTCCATTTTACCTTTATCAATCAAGTCTTGTATCATATGCTTTAACCTTTTACAAGAATTTGTAGAATGCCCATCTACTTGGTGGAAATTACAATGTAAATCAGCCCTATATCCAGCTGCAGTAGTATCTAGTTGTCTTACCTCAGGTAACCGTATCAAGCCTTGTTCCAATAATTGAGGTAAAATCATAGTTAAGGGTTGATTTAATCTTGTAAATTCTCTTGGTGGCTTATCAGGGATTTTCAATACAAATTTCTTTAAGGCTTCTGCAGTGTTGACCATTTAAGTTGTTTTTGCTATCAGTAACTCCATCACCCACTACTTGCTTATTATTATATTGGTTCTTAGGAGTTTTGTCCTCATATTTCTTCTTAAATTGTCCTCTTCTAATGAGGGCATCTTCTACCCTCCTAGCTAGATCAATGGCTTGATCAAAGGAGGTTATTGTAGCAGTAGAAAGTTCATAAGATAGTTGTTCTTGTAAATTACCAATAAATATGTCCAACATTTCACGATGAGGTAATGCAAAATGTAGTTTGCCTAAGAGTTGTCTCCACTTAGTCAAGAATTTAGTAAAACTCTCATCTTTACCTTGTTTTAGATTGTATAAATCCTTAATGGTTACATGCCTCTCTATATAAGCACTAAATTGGTGGACAAACATCTCTGTTGTCTCTTCAAAGTTCCTTAAAGAGTTTGTAGGTAGTTGATAGTACCATTCTAGAGCCATGCCTCCAAGACTTTTAGGGAACATTTTTAGCAACAACAAATCATCATGAGAAATATCATGACATGCTGTCCTAAACATGCGAAGATGCTCAATAGGATCTTTGGTTCCTTTATATATCGGGAGGACAGGCATAGGGAAATATTTTGGGTATGGTTGGGCAACCACAATAGGATCTAAGGGTTGGCTACACATATCTCTATAACTATATGAGGGATGGTAGGGATCTATTTGATCTAGTATTGAAGCTAATTGTTTAACTATGTCTTCAAGGCCCTGTGATTGTCCACCAAATTGATTTTGTTGCATCATGTTGTTGTATCTTTGATAAGTTGATGTTGTTGTGTATGGATTTCCAACTGAAACATTGTTGTGTAAAGTATGTGTGGGAATAGTATTATGGAGTTTATATGGGATTGTGTTTTGTTGAAATTTCTGTTGATAATGATTGGCATTTTGAATTTTCTTAGCTTTTTGTGATGTAGCTATTTGTTGATTAGGAGCTTGAGAAGTAGAAGAATTTTGTTTTTATTTAGAATTTGGATTTGTTGTTGGTGGTGGTTTTGCTATGTTTTGATTTGGATTTTGATTCACATTTTGGGATGTACCAGCTTGATCTTGATTTGTTTTGTTCATATATGTCATTGGATTTCCATTTAATCGGAGAGCAGCTTCTATAGCAACCTCCGTTGAATAATCTCCCATAGGAAGTTGACCTTATGTCTGTATTACATGATTAATGACATCTATGTTGTCTTTTAAGAACCCAATGAAATGCAAGGTAGACTTAAAAGTGAGATTACCTTCCTCATATGTATAAGGTCTAGTTGGATTATCTATTTCATCTTCTTTATTATCTTCTTCATCTTTTGAAGGTACATAATCTTCAATGAGTATCCTATCATCAATATTTTCTTGGTCTTGTTCATTAGACTCTATTTGTTTACCATTCCTTAAAACTTTAGGTATTTTGGTTTTAGGATTTTTATCTTGCAAATATATATTATGTATATATATGCTTAAAATTTTGGGGTATATATGTTATATATATACCTAAATAACTAAGTATGCAAATATGTAAATATATATTATGTTTTTGGTTTTTTATGTTTTTGAAACAAAGCAAAAAATAAAAATTATAATATCCTAAATATTATATCTTAGTCTTCCTAAAAGAGTCTATAGATGTCATTAATGGGTTCAAGTTCCTCTGGGGTCATATAGTGTTCTTCCTCAAACTAAAAATTGGCTTTTAAGAATTTAACAAAGTGGGCTATAGTGATGCAATCAACTTCATAATCCGGCATACAAAAGTATAACTCATGACAATATTCATGGTAATGAATAGCCCTAGGAGCTTTATGAAATATTCTCCTATTTTCTAGAACAATTTCTTGATCTTCTACGTGTGCTAGAAACTTGTGCACTGTCACAACATTTTCAAGGTAATCCTCAAAGGTATAAATACTTGAGAGGATATTGGCTCTCTTATCCGCTAGCCACCTATCACATGCCCTTTGAATGTCAAAGTAGTGAGAGGTGTTATCGGGATCTAGGATTTTAGATAAGTCAAATCTTATAATTTTTCTAAGCATAGGCTCTTTGGTTTTTATGATTTCTAATCTTCTCCAGAGTTCAGTCCACTGTTCCTGGGATGGTAAACTAGAGTTTCCAATTATTGAAGAAATTTCTTGTGTTGACAACAATGCCCTAATATTTATGAGTATAGCTCTTCTACTGTTGTAATCTACCATCTATGAAATTCACTAAAATGTGCAAATCTAACTAATGACTTTGTTTGATTTTTTGTTTTTATTTTGTTTTTATGTTTTGTAATTTTTATGCTTTTTTGTGTTTTATAAATCAGAAAGATGCCTAATGTTTTTCACGTCGGGTTCACCAAAGAATGTAGGTCTAAAATTCTCACACTCCTTTCCTTCAGGCTAATGGATCCGTGCCTCGAAGGGGAATGGGAGAATGATAGGTCTACACCTCAAAGAGAGACACTTGAGTTCATGTCTTCTTTGGTGATTTTTTGATGAAATGTTTAGGGTTCACTAGGAAACATTTCATGGTAGTTTCCATGCCTAGGTTTTGGAGTTTGTTTTGATGTGTTCATTTTAGAAAGTCTCACAATCACCTAGTATTTGGCTAATATGCAACTATACTAACTTATATGCAATTTTGATTCATATGCAAAAAACAAACAACAAAAAATAGAGCTTTAATGGACAATGCAATGCTTAAAAAGTGATTAGAAACTCTGACCTATATCCGAAAGTCTAAAGAAGATTCTAATTTTTTATTGCAAACAAGATCATACACATCAGGACAAGATCGTACACATCAGATTTGATATCATTTTACGATTTGCAAGATCATACCTTATGATCAGAGATCGACAGTTTTGATTTTGACAAAAACCTACAATTTCATGGGTATAGTGCAAAAAATAGAAAACAAGAAATGCTACTAATCCTTTTAAGCATGAATTAGATTAAATGTCGGCTATTGAATGACACAATGAAATAAATCAACATATGAATGCTTTAAACTACATGAAATATGCAATTAAATGTAAGTTGGTGAACTCTAGGAATGCAAATGATTAAATATAATGTTATATGAAATAGAAATGATAGACATGATGATAAATATGCAAAGGGAGAACTTAAGGAACACAAACCAGCACTTGGGGTTGACCCCAAGTGATCTATAAGCGAGATTGTATAGAAACAATGTTGAGCAAGATGCATAACAGTATTGTCATTGTTGTCAACTCAGACAGATAGATCTTTTGTTGATGCAGTGGACAGATGTTCAGACAGATAGATCATTTGTTGATGCAATGGACAGATGTTCAGAGGTTAGCCAGAACAGGTACAGTCAATTTCCAAGAAGATAGAAGTGGCCCAGTTTTAGAAAATTCAAGAAAAAGACAAGTAAGAAAACTGTCGCGATATCGCGACATGTTTTCTGTCGTGATATCGCGACAAAAATGAGGAGAGAGAAAATGCTAAAAAACTGTCGCGATTTCGTGACATGTCGAGTTTTCACTGAGGAGAGAGAAAATGTGTCGCGATTTCGCGACAACAACGAGGAGAGAGAAAATGCAGAAAAACTATCACGATTTCGCGACAAAAACGAGGAGAGAGAAAATGCAGAAAAACTGTCGCGATTTCGCGACATGTCGAGTTTTCACTGAGGAGAGAGAAAATATGTCGCGATTTCGCGACAAAAACGAGGAGAGAGAAAATGTGGAAAAACTGTCGCGATTTCGCGACATGTCGAGTTTTTGCTGAGGAGAGAGAAAATGTGTCACAATTTCACGACAAAAACGAGGAGAGAGAAAATGCGAAAAAACTGTCGCGATTTTGCGACATGTCGAGTTTTTGTTGAGGAGAGAGAAAATATGTCGCGATTTTGTGACAAAAACGAGGAGAGAGAAAATACAAAAAAACTGTCGCAATTTCGTGACATGTCGAGTTTTCGCTGGAGGAGAGAGAAAATGTGTCGCGATTTCGTGACATGTTCCATTTTCGCGGGCGTCGAGTTTTTACGGGAGGAGAGAGAAAATATTGTCGCGATTTCGCGACATGTTCCATTTTCGCGGGCGTCGAGTTTTTGCGGGAGGAGAGAGAAAATATTGTCGCGATTTCGCGACATGTTCCATTTTTGCGGGTGTCGAGTTTTCACGGGAGGAGAGAGAAAATGTTGTCGCGATTTTGAGACATGTTCCATTTTCACGCCAGCTAGCCAAGAAGAAGACAAAAAGCTGTTAGAGCGGCGGTTCTGCTGTCAGAGAAGCAGGTTCGGCTGTCAGAACTGTAAATACATAGGTAAGATGTGACAGAGCCATAAAAAGGGGGTAAGACGGTCGAGTCGTAAATAGAAAGATAAATCTGTCAGAACATCGGATTTACTTACAAAGAGCCGAAAAGACTGTCAGAGCAGTAAAGTGGACAGATAAGTCTGTCCAGAGACACAAGTAAGCTTTTAAGGCTATTAACAACGCAGTATGTTGTGCTGTAAGAATGCTTTACGTGCACATAAAGTTAGGGTTAGGGTTGAGCTCTACACGTGGCAAGAGTATTGTGACTTGCCGGATAAAAGGAAAAAGGTGCTGTGAAAGCTAATTAATCAAGAGAGAATATTTTGCTGAGAAGAGTACAGAGAGTGTATTTTGTAGAGAAAAAATACAGAGTATTTTATAGAGAAAAATACAGAGTATTTTACAGAGAAAGTACAGAGTATTTTGTAGAGAAAATACAGAGTGTTTTGTGCAGAGAAAATATAGAGAGCAGTTCTGTAAAAGTATAGAACATAGTACTATAAAAGTTTTGTAAAAGTACAAAATAGAGTTCTGTAAAAGTTCTGTAACAGTACAGAACAGAGTTCTGTAAAAATACAAAATACAGTGCTGTGAAAAGTAAACAGAGAGCTTTGTGCTGTGAAAAGTGTAGAGAGTATATTGCAGAGAAAGTACAGAGAGCTGTTCTATAAAAGTACAGAGTAGTGTGCTATAAAAGTACAGAAGTCAGTGTTGTAAAAGTACAAAACAGAGTGCTGTAAGAAAGAATAGCAGAGCTGTAAGAATATGAAGTGTTTATTATAAAGGATTTAGACCAGTGAGGGTCTTGTGGTAGAGAAGGCATTTTTATGTCATAAAAACTGTTCAAATCTGAAGTCCAAGTTGGTGCTTGGTATTAGGGGGTTGGTGCTCCTTTCTGTTGGTGCAGATAAATTGTTTTGTAAAGTTGGTGCTTTGCAAAGGCTGGATTTGGATGGGTGTCCAAGCAGTCTAATTTTTGAGGAGTAGCCAAATCTGGTGAACCTCAGTAAATCTTGTGTTGTGATTTGCTCTCTTGTTTATTTTCTGTATTTGTTTTAAGTTCTCTCTGCTTAAGTTTGAAAGTGCTGTAGATCTATATTTTAAATTGCTACACTGATTCACCCCCCCTCTTAGTGTCTTTATGAGAATATCAATTGGTATCAGAGCAAGGTTCTTGTTCTAGCTTAATTAGCTAAGGTGATCTTGGAAGATTCACAATGGCCGGTGGTGAAGGATTTTCATCAAACAAAGCTCCTTTGTTCGATGGAACTAATTACTCTTTCTGGAGACTTAGGATGCAGAATTATCTGTGTGCTTTGGGTTATGACATTTGGGAGTCAGTAGAAAGTGGGTACACAATATCCTCTACTCCTCCATCTGATGTTGTAGAGAAGAAGAAGTTTGAGAATAACTCCAAGGCAAAGAATGCTATAATGTGTGGGTTAGTTGATAATGAACTATTAAGGATCATGAGCTATAAAATAGCAAAAGACATGTGGGACAAACTACAGAGCATCCATGAAGGAGACAACAAGATCAAGGAAGCCAAGCTTCAAACTCATAGAGCTCAGTTCGAGGCTTTTAAAATGAATGATGATGAGAACATAGAGGCCTTTATGCTGAGAGTCAATGGAATTATTAATGCAATTAGAGGACTCAGTGAGGAAATGGAAGATGCAGTCATCGTGAAAAAGGTATTAAGAACTCTCCACAAAACATTTGATTCTAAAGTGTCTGCTATATAAGAAGCTAAAGATTTAAATTCTTTTAGCTTGGATGAAATGCATGGTTCTTTAACTGCATATGAAATGAGAATAGGGCAAACTGAGCCCTCTGACAGAGAAGCTACCTTTAAAGCACACAAGAATATAAAAGCTAATCAAGAATTTGCAGAAGAAGAGTCTTCAGATGAAACAGAAGCAAAATTTGTTAGGAAACTAATAAAGGGAAAAGGAAAGTACAGAGGTAAGTTACCGTTTAAATGCTTCAACTATGGAGGAGTTGGGCACTTTGCTACTAAATGTCCAATGAATGAGAAAAATAAAAATGATGAAGGGACACACCAAGAAAGAAGTGACTGGAAGAAGAAACCACAGTTCAAAAAAAGCAACTTCAAGAAGAAAAGCTTCATATCCAAGAATGTCAGCTCTTCGAAGACTCGCTCCGTGAGGATTCCGAAGAAGAAGCGAGTGAAGCTCTGTTCATGGCTTTTGAAGAAAGAATAATAGAGGAAAAACCAGAATGTAATGAAGTACCCGAGGATGAGGCTGAAGTTTATCCGGAAGGTGAGTTAGTTGTCGCTCTTAAAGAAGCGAGCACGGAAAGGAAAAAGTTTAAAAAGGTTTCAAGAAAGCTTGAAGATGCCAATGAAATAATAAAGCGCTTGAAAGTTCGACAGGATGAATTCAAGAAAATGTTTGAAGTTCTTGATGAACAATTAACTGTAAAGACGAGTTGAATGCAACAAGCTAGAAGAAGACATTGTTAAGTTAAGGATGCGACTAGAGGAGATGAATAAAAAATTGAGTCGATTATCATAAGTTTGAAGAAAGTACTGTAAAGTTGGATAAAATTTTAAATAACCAAAGGCCTTCTGACATCAAATTTGGTTTGGGCTTCGATGAAGGAGAATCATCAAAGGGTTCACAGACTTTAAAAGTAGAACCCATAAAGAAAGAAGAAAAGATCAAGGTTGATCATGAAAAAACAATTCAAGCCAAAGAAAGCAATAATGCCAGACTCAAGAAGAGTACTGACAAAGATGGATTCACAAAAGTCACACATCCTAGAAGGAAAAGATTCATTGCTCCTACTTCAAACTGGCAAAGACCTGCACCCAGGTTTAATCACTCATTTTCTGGTTACTGTTTTAAATGTAATGCTTATGGTCACAAGATTTCAGATTGCAGTTATAAGGTAGCTCAAAGGAATTTCACTAGTAAAAATGAATTTTTTTCCATTAATGAATTATGCAGTTGAATGTCATAACTGTCATAATTTTGGACATATTGCAAGAAACTGTAGAAGCACTTTTGCAGCAAATAATTATCGGGGTAGAAAATCTCAACCGAATGGGTTGAAACAAAATAAGAAATTTACTGAAAAATAGGCACAGGCTGCTGAAAGGGGAAAGGCAAAACAAGTTGCCAAATCTGCTATCAAACCAAAATGGAAAGAAAAAGAATCTTTGATTGTCAAGACTGCTTTTAAAGCTTAGAACAAATCAGCACCATGGATTCTTGATAGTGGATGCTCCAGTCACATGACAGGTGACAAGCAAAAATTTGAGAAGTTATAGAATTATGAAGGTGGTTCTGTGAAATTTGGAAATAATGATGGAGCAAAGATAGTTGGCAAAGGATCTGTCAAGATCAGTGACGAAAAGATCAAATCAGAAGAAGTATTGTTTGTAATCGATCGAAGCATAACTCCGCTCGGTGTAAGTCAAATACGTGACGAGAGGTCATGAAGTAGTTTTTAAGAAGCAGGGCTGTGAAGTGAGAAAAGCTAACAGTGGGAAGTTAATTGCTATCGGATCAAGGACTTCTGGAAATATGTATACTCTCTCAGAGCCCTCAGAAGGAGCTTGCTTGATTGGTCAAGAAGATGAAAATTGGCTGTGGCACAAAAGGCTCAGTCATATCAGCTTTGACAATTTGGTTAAAATAAGTTCAAAAAAGGCTATAAGAGATATACCTTCCATTGGCAAACCTCTAAATAGTATTTGTGCTTCTTTTCAGAAGGGAAAGCAAACTAGAGCCACATTTAAATCAAATGAGTACTTTACCAGCAAACCCTTAGAACTAATTCATACTGATTTATGTGGACCCATGAGAACTCAAAGTATAAATGGTGATAAATACTTTATGCTTTGCATAGATGACTATTCCGGAATGACCTAGATATTCTTTTTAAAGCAAAAATCTGATGCTTTTGAAATGTTCAAGTCTTTCAAAAACCAAGTTGAGAATGAAACAGGAAAGAGGATCAAATGCTTAAGATCAGATAGAGGAGGAGAGTTCATATCAGAAGAGTTTGTAGAATACTGTCAAAAATATGGGATCAAAAGACAGTTTTCAGTAGCAAGGACACCTTAGCAAAATGGTGTTGTTGAGAGAAAGAACAGAACTGTACAGGAAATGGCACGGACAATGTTAACTGAAAGCAAAATTGCAAAAAGATTTTGGAAAGAGGCAGTCCATACTGTAGTTTACATCCAAAATAGGTGCATGTTGAGGACTCATGAATGCAAAACCCCTTATGAGTTTTGGTTCGGCAAGAAGGCAACAACAAAATACTTCAAAGTCTTTGGCAGCAAGTGTTACATTAAAAGAACAGAAGATAATCTTGGTAAATTTGAAGATAGAGCTGATGAAGGTATTTTTGTTGGCTATTCATCAAAAAGCAAAGATTACAAATGCTACAATAAAAGGCTAAAGAAAATTGTAGACAGTGCTGATGTTAAATTTGATGAAGATAGGAAACAAGTTGTCAGTTGTGAAAATAACTATCCTATTTATGAAGATGTTTTTAAAGGAGATGAAGAAAAGGAATTAGAAGAGAATCAGAAAATTGACCCAGATAATTTAAGTATTGATTCAGAAGTAGAAGAAAACAATAAATTTAAAATTGGAAGCTGGCAGAAAAATCATCCCAGAGAACAAATTATAGGGGACCCCATAGTTGGTGTTAAGACAAGAAGAAGAGTAGTAAGTAATTACTCCCTGTTATCCAGCATTGAGCCCAAGAATATTGCTGAAGCAAGCATAGATGTAAGTTGGATGAAGGCAATAAATGAAGAGCTAGACCAGATTGAGAGAAACAAAACCTGGGAGTTCGTACCACGGCCTGTAAGTAAAAACATAATCTGTACTAAATGGATTTTTAGAAACAAATTGAATGAAGATGGACAGGTTGTAAGGAATAAAGCAAGATTGGTTTGTAAAGGCTATGTTCAAGTTGAAGGTATTGATTTTGAGAAAACTTTTGCACTAGTGGCCAGAATTGAGGCAATCAGAATGTTTTTGGCTTTAGCAGTCCACAGGAATTTCAAAGTTTATCAGATGGATGTGAAATCAGCATTTCTGAATGGAAATCTTGAAGAAGAAGTATATATTGAACAGCCAGATGGTTTTCAACTCGGTGATAATCCCAACTTTGTTTGCAAGTTAAAGAAAGCTTTGTATGGCTTGAAACAGGCACCCAGAGCCTGGTATGCAAGACTTGACAACTATCTCACTGAACAAGGATTCAAGAAAGGTATGGTGGATAGTAACTTATATGTCAAAACAGACAATGGCCAACTTATTGTCCTTGTTGTTTATGTTGATGATATAATTTTTGGCAGCAGTAATAATAAGTCATGTACAAACATAGCAAATAAAATGCAAAAATAATTTGAAATGTCTATGATTGGTGAACTTTCATATTTCCTTGGACTACAAGTTAACCAAAGTGAAAAGGGCATTTTTATTTCTCAAGTTAAATATGTGAAAGAAATGCTGAAAAATTTCACAATGGAGGATAGTAAACCTGTAAGCACTCCCATGATAACAGGTTGCAAATTGAGCAAAGATGACATTTCTCCGGATGTAGATCGGACCATGTACGAGATCCATGATTGGAAGCCTCACTGTATTTAACAGCCATAAGACCGAGATATATTACAGGCAGTTTGCATGGTTGCAAGATTTCAGGCTAGTCCAAAAGAAACTCATGTGACAGCTGTGAAGAGAATTTTTAGGTACCTCAAGGGTACTATGGAGTATGGATTATGGTATCCAAAAGAAAAATACTTCACTCTGTTTGCATATTCAGATGCGGATTGGGCGAGTTGTATAGATGACGAAAGAGTACCGGTGGTGGTGCATTCTATCTTGGAGACAGGTTGGTAGCATGGCACATCAAGAAACAAGAATCAGTCTCTCTATCCACAGCAGAAGCATAATACATTGCAACAACAACAAGATGTACACATATTTTATGGATGAGACAAACACTGAAAGATCTGGGTATTAATTTCAAAGAGCCAATTTCAATTAAATGTGATAATACCAGTGCAATTAACATCTCAAAGAATCCAGTTATGCATTCCCGCACCAAACATATTGCAATTCGATATCACTTTTTGAAGGATAAAGTTGCAGAAGGTGAGGTTAAATTGGACTTTGTTTCAACTACAGAGCAAGTAGAAGATATCTTCACTAAACCATTACCCAAGGAAGTTTTTGAATATCTCCGCAGTAAGTTGGGTGTGGTCACACTACCCAAGAACTGACTAGCTTTTGGGAACACATTCTCAGGGGGAGCATTTATATATTTGTATTTTTTGCTAACTATAATAGTGTGTGCCTGAGAATGTTGTGCATTGACTCAGGGGGAGTCTGCAGCCCTTTGGTATTATTGTCAAAGGGGGAGAAGAATTTCTGGAAATTGATCATGTGTAATTTGAACATGTGTTGCCAACAATTTCAAAGGGGGAGATTGTTGAGCAAGGTGCATAAACAGTATTGTCATTGTTGTCAACTCAAACAGATAGATCTTTTGTTGATGCAATGGACAGATGTTCAGACAGATAGATCATTTGTTGATGTAGTGGACAGATGTTCAGAGGTCAGCCAGAACAGGTACAGTCAATTTCCAAGAAGACAGAAGTGGCCCAGTTTCAAAAAATTCAAGAAAAAGACAAGTAAGAAAACTGTCGCGATATCGCGACAAAAACGAGGAGAGAGAAAATGCTAAAAAACTGTCACGATTTCGTGACATGTCGAGTTTTCGCTGAGGAGAGAGAAAATGTGTCGTGATTTCGCGACAAAAATGAGGAGAGAGAAAATGTAGAAAAACTGTCGCGATTTCATGACATGTCGAGTTTTCGCTGAGGAGAGAGAAAATGTGTCGCGATTTCACGACAAAAATGAGGAGAGAGAAAATGTGGAAAAACTATCGCGATTTCGCGACATGTCGAGTTTTCGTTGAGGAGAAAGAAAATATGTCGTGATTTCGCGACAAAAATGAGGAGAGAGAAAATGCAAAAAAACTGTCGCGATTTCGCGACATGTCGAGTTTTCACTGAGGAGAGAGAAAATGTGTCGCAATTTCGTGACAAAAACGAGGAGAGAGCAAATATGAAAAAACTGTCGCGATTTCGCGACATGTCGAGTTTTCGTTGAGGAGAGAGAAAATATGTCACGATTTCGCGACAAAAATGAGGAGAGAGAAAATGCGGAAAAACTGTCGCGATTTTGCGACATGTCGAGTTTTCGCTGGAGGAGAGAGAAAATGTGTCGCGATTTCGCGACATGTTCCATTTTCGCGGGCGTCGAGTTTTCGCGAGAGGAGAGAGAAAATATTGTCACGATTTCGCGACATGTTCCATTTTTGTGGGCGTCGAGTTTTCATGGGAGGAGAGAGAAAATATTGTCGCGATTTCGCGACATGTTCCATTTTTACGGGTGTCGAGTTTTCACGGGAGGAGAGAGAAAATGTTGTCGCGATTTCGCGACATGTTCCATTTTCACGCCAGCTAGCCAAGAAGAAGACAAAAAGCTGTTAGAGCGGCGGTTCTGCTGTCAGAGAAGCAGGTTCGGCTGTCAGAACTGTAAATACATAGGTAAGATGTGACAGAGCCATAAAAAGGCAGGTAAGATGGTCAGAGCTGTAAATAGAAAGATAAATCTGTCAGAACATCGGATTTACTTATAAAGAGCCGGAAAGACTGTCAAAGCAGTAAAGTGGACAAATAAGTCTATCAGAGACACAAGTAAGCTTTTAAGGCTATTAACATTGCAGTATGTTGTGCTGTAAGAATGCTTTACATGCACATAAAGTTAGGGTTAGGGTTGAGCTCTACACGTGGCAAGAGTATTGTGACTTTTCGGATAAAAGGAAAAAGGTGCTGTGAAAGCTAATTAATCAAGAGAGAATATTTTGCTGAGAAGAGTACAAAGAGTGTATTTTGTAGAGAAAAAATACAAAGTATTTTGTAGAGAAAAATATAGAGTATTTTGCAGAGAAAGCACAAAGTATTTTGTAGAGAAAATACAATGTTTTGTGCAGAGAAAATACAGAGAGCAGTTCTATAAAAGTACATAACAGAGTACTATAAAAGTTCTATAAAAGTACAGAACAGAGTTCTGTAAAAGTTTTGTAACAGTACAGAACAGAGTTTTGTAAAAGTATAGAATACAGTGCTGTGAAAAGTAAACAGAGAGCTTTGTGCTATGAAAAGTGCAGAGAGTATATTACAGAGAAAGTACAGAGAGCTGAGTGCTGTAAAAGTATAGAACAGTGTGCTATAAAAGTACAAAGTAGTGTGCTGTAAAAGTACAGAGCAGTGTGCTGTAAAAGTACAGAAGTCAGTGCTGTAAAAGTATAGAATAGAGTGCTGTAAGAAAGAATAGTAGAGCTGTAAGAATATGAAGTGTTTATTATAAAGGATTTAGACCAGTGAGGGTCTTGTGTAAGAGAAGGCATTTTTATGTCATAAAAACTGTTCAAATTTGAAGTCCAAGTTGGTGCTTGGTATTAGGGGGTTTGTGCTCTTTTCTGTTGGTGCAGATAAATTGTTTTGTAAAGTTGGTGCTTTGCAAAGGCTGGATTTGGATGGGTGTCCAAGCAGTCTAATTTTTGAGGAGTAGCCAAATCTGGTGAACCTCGATAAATCTTGTGTTGTGGTTTGCTCTCTTGTTTATTTGTTGTATCTGTTTTAAGTTCTCTCTGCTTAAGTTTGAAAGTGTTGTAGATCTGTATTTTAAATTGCTACACTGATTCACCCCCCCTCTTAGTGTCTTTGTGAGAATATCAAACAACAAGATCGTACAAAAATAACAAGTGTTACATACCAAACCTAGCCATCGACTAGGTATTCCACGTGTATTAAATTCATATATATAGATTAGTTAGTTTAGTACATTTCATCATCTTATTTTCTATTCTTTTACTGCATTTCACATAATTGCCTTCACAACAGGATCTGCCCTCGTAGTGGCGATTGATTTCATTAATTCATCCTTCGTTGATTTAATTTTATATTTTTGCTGTCGTCTACATTAACTGTTATATTCACGTTTTTGTAGTGTGTTTCCCTACGTTGGTCAAGAAGGTAAGCAAGACCCTTCTAAGTGGTATCAAAGCTAGGCGTCTTGGAGGGAGAGTAGCCCACGTAAATTGCAAGGAAACTAACACTACAAACCCCGCGACTAAAACACAGCACACGCGTTGAATATCTGAGCAACGAACAGTCTCCGTCTAGTTTGCAGGAGGTTTCAGTTGATGGTCGCAAGAGCACACAAGTCTTTTTGCCGTTGTTGGGCAGGCAAACTAAAGCACCAAAAGGCGTACTACTTAGCTTCTTCACGGGCGCACAAACTTCACACAGTGCAAAATTTTCCTCCGCTAACACCATCTGTCCAAGGTAAAACTAATGCTTGAATCCATGCAGGAAATAGTAAAAGGAGGTTGCCAAGCATTTTTGGTTTAATAAATTCATCGCCATGCAAATTTACAGCAAAATCACTGTAGAAACCTCGAACGCTGCATAACTACGCTGTCGAACCAATCAGAGGCAAGTATTTTTTTTGAATCCTAAGGTTAGCTATCATCTAAATTTCATTTTAAAAAACACGTCCAGGACATTTATCCCACATTTGTCATGTGGGGGGCGCAAAGTGGTTTAAGAGAAGAAACGCGCACCTTTGTTGTTGTGACTTCGGTCACACGAAGCCATCCTAGCCTCACGCGCGAAGGTCTTGCCTCGTCAAGTCATTACGTGTCTTGATTCTCGTGTCCCATGTGTCATCTCCTATTCTAAGTCGTGTTTGCCCTGTCCAGTGCCTACGTGTCGTGTGGTCCCTGTTCCTTCACCTTCGGTCGCTTAACCTCAGGTGCCCTCTATTGTTCATGTTAGTTGTTCCCTATGGTCCATCGTTCACTTGCATCAGTCGTTCCCTGGTCCGTACGTTCTTAAGTCGCGTCAACTTGTCTTGTGTTCCTCGATCTGGTCCAGTTGTCATGTCTTGTGGTCGGTTCTAGCTATCTCATGTCTGGTTTTTCGTTCACTGTCTCTTGTCCTAGCCGTTCGGGTCCTACCAAAAGTGTTAAGAAATTGTTAACCAAAACTTGTCAAAAAGTTGTTAACAAAAATTTGCTACCAAAAGTTGCACGAAAAATCCCAAATTCAAATCCGCGTCGCAGTTGGCGCGACAGTTGAAGCGGAACACAAATTTTTTTTGGTACAATTCAAAAACAATATTGTTGGAGAGATTGAAGCCCAATTTTTTTTTGAAAGTGCATGACCAAACAGTGGACCAAAGGACCTGACGGTCGACTATCAAGCTCGGAGACGACCAATAACAATGCAAGAAGACCTCATCGAAGCCCAGGTACAAAAAATTCTCCTTCTCCTTTCAAAATTGGTAGTTATAATCCACATCATCCATTGGTAGACCCTATGGCTACTAACCCTCCCCCAACTCATGAAAACATCACACAAGGAGAATCAAGTAACTCGGCCATTACCACGGATGAAACTCTTCGACACTTACTAGATGGTATGCGCGAAATTAATGTCAACCTAACTAAACTATTGAGCGCACAAAACCGACCTAATCCCAATACTAATCCCCAAAATCACTCCCATGAACAAAGGAATGAAGAAAATGACGACCAGGATGAAGATTGGGAGCAGCAAAGAGGCAATCCGGATAATTACGGGAATCGCTATCATAGACAACGATATAACCAAGATCAGGAAAGGGATATGGGTTATCACCAACCGAGAGGCCCTAATAATTTTCCACGCATTGATATGCCCACTTTTGAGGGTCATGATCCTCGTGGTTGGATAGCCAAAATGGAAGGCATTCTCGACTTATACCAAATTAAGGATTTTGATAAAGTCCCTTTCGCTGCATCAAAATTAGGCACTGAGGCCTACCAATGGTTCGTATGGCTTAAGCGAGAGAAAGGAGCTACTATTAACTGGAAAAAATTCACTACCTATTTTTTAGAAAGATTTGATGAAGGAGCTACATCGTCATACACAGTAAGACTATTATCTCTTAAACAAGAAGGATCGGTTAGTGAGTTCGTCTCGGAATTCACCAGTTTACTACCGTATACATTAGACCTCAGTCCCGACACAGTGGTAGGAGCTTTTCGCAATGGATTGAAAGAAAATATTAGGGTGGAGGTGGACATTCAAAATCCAACCTCGCTGAACGATTGTATAAGAATAGCCAAGCTGGTCGAGAAGAGAATTCAGTTGTATGCACGGCGTGAAACTTATAGTCGTCCTTCGTATCGCAACAATTCCTTTCGTAGAAATGATCAACCATCAAGATACTTTTGCTATAAATGTCGCACTCATCATCCCAGGGAACAAGCATGTGCCCAAAAACAAAACTTTCATATTGAATGCGATCAATATGAAGGAGAAGAGGAAGAAACTTACCACCAAGAAGAACCTATGCAAGAAGAACTACCAAGTACTCTAGAAGAGAAGGAAGAGGATACAATGGCGATCTCCGTGCATGCCCTCATGGGGTTAACCGCCCACCATACCATCAAGGTACCGAGATTTCTCCGCCAAAAAAGGTGAATGTGCTAATTGATTTCGGCAGTACCCACAATTTTATCGACATCAAAACAGCAAAAGCTTTGAATTTATTCATTAACTCTTCCAACAAAGACAAATTCCAGGTTCTAGTAGCCAACGGGGTGAACGCTCAATGTGTTGGTAGAACATCTCAAGTTTCCATAAAAATGGGAACTTATACCTGGTTTGGATCCCTTTTCGTCATGAATTTAGGGAACTCTGATGTCATTTTGGGAGTTGAATGGTTGGAAACATTAGACACGGTTAGCTTCAATTTCAAAAAATTATTTGTGGAATGGAAGGAAAACGGACGAGTCATTCGCTTACAAGGCATTACTACTCCTCCATCACAAATGGTGAGCTCTCATAGTATGGAGAAGATGTTAAAAAAGGGTGGATATGGATTTATAGCTCAAATTAATTGTTTGGAAAAACAATCTCGAGCAACTTCGGATATTACTGCTCCAGATTTATGAGACATCGTAACAAATTACGAAGAGGTTTTCCAAGAACCTAAAGGATTACCACCTAAATGATCTCATGACCATGCCATCCATTTGATTCCAGGGAGTGTCCCACCTAACAGCCGTCCTTACCGCTATCCTCAACCACAAAAGATAGAAATCGAACAGATCATTCAGGATCTGCTAGATCATGGAGTCATTCGTCACAGCACTAGCCCTTATTCCTCACCTGTAGTTCTGGCTCGACGAAAAGATAACTCTTGGCGTATGTGTCCTGATTTTCGTTCTCTCAATAAACTCACTATCAAGGACAAATTTCCTATCCCTGTCATAGATGACCTACTAGATGAGTTGCATGGTGCAAAATTTTTTTACAAAATTAGACCTTCGCTCAGGATTTCACCAAATCCGTGTCGGAGAAGAAGATATTCCCAAAACTGCTTTTCGTACTCATGAAGGTCATTACGAATTTTTGGTCATGCCTTTTGGTCTCACCAATGCACCATCCACATTCCAAAGTCTCATGAACCAAGTGTTTCGTCCACTCCTCCGTAAGTTTGTGTTAGTTTTTTTTGATGACATTCTCATATATAGCAAAACATGGAAGGATCATTTACATCATGTGGATAAAGCCCTTCACATTTTACACAAAGAAAAGTTATTTGTCAAACGTTCCAAATGTTCATTTGGTGTCCAAGAAGTCGAGTATCTTGGTCATATAGTTTCACACGAGGGCGTCAAAGTCGACCCCAATAAGATTAAGGCAATTCAAGAGTGGCCTTTACCTAAAACCATCAAGAAACTTCGTGGTTTTTTGGGTCTCACGGGCTACTATCGCAAGTTTGTACAAAATTATGGTAAGATTGCAGCACCTCTCACAACACTCACAAAGAAGGATGCTTTTCGTTGGTCGAAAGAGGCCACTCAAGCCTTCGAAGCTCTTAAGGAGGCCATGTGTACAACTCCAGTTTTAGCAACTCCCAATTTTCACAAACCATTTATTATCGAATGTGATGCGTCAGGAACAGGAATTGGGGCTATATTAATGCAAGAAGGTCATCCGTTGGCATTTGAAAGTAAACAACTCTCGGGGAAAAATTTGGGAAGATCAACATACGAAAAAGAAATGTTGGCTATTCTTCACGCAGTAGAAAAATGGAGACACTACCTAATCAATAGCCGCTTCATTATAAAAATAGATCATAGTAGTCTCAAACATTTTCTTGAGCAAAGGTTTTCCTATCCGAAACAAAATAAGTGGTTAACCAAACTATTGGGTTATGATTTTGTTATCGAATACAAGAAGGGGAAGGAAAATGTAGCCGCCGATGCGCTATCCAGGAAATATGAAGACGAAGTAGTCATTAACGCTATTTCAGGTCCTTGCTCCCAATGGGTGACTCAATTACAAGATGAATGGTTGTCCAATAGCGAAACTGCTCAGATAATTCAAGAATTATCTATAGGGTCCTCTAAACACCCTTTGTTCTCTTATGAAGATAAAATCCTCTAGAAGAAGAACCGCATTTACATTCCACACAATTCAGAACTCAAATCAAAGATCCTCGATGAATCACACGCTTCTCCATCAGCAGGACATTCAAGATTTTTGAAGACATATTTAAGGGTCAAACAATCATTTTGTTGGAAAGGATTAAAAGCCGAAGTCAAACAATGGGTAGCAGAATGCGAAGTTTGCCAACGCAATAAAGGAGAAACAGTCAAATCACCAGGGTTGTTACAACCATTACCCATCCCTGAGCGTCAGTGGGAACATATATCCATGGATTTTATTGAAGGTCTTCCTAAATCAGAAGGCAGGACAATAATCTTCGTAGTCGTAGATCGGTTATCCAAATACGCTCATTTTCAGGCTTTACAACATCCTTTTTCCGCAAGCAAGGTGGCAAAGGTATTTATGGATTCAATCTTCAAATTACATGGTATGCCCAAAAATATTGTAAGTGATAGAGATCCCATCTTCACTAGTAACTTTTGGCGGGAATTATTTCGACTTAGTGGTACCAAATTGAATATGTCTTCGGCCTACCACCCACAAACAGATGGTCAAACAGAAGTAGTTAACAAATGTTTGGGTACATACTTAAGATGTTTCGCTCAAGATAAACAATACCAATGGAGCCGATGGCTAGCATTGGCAGAATGGTGGTACAACACTTCTTACCATTACTCAATTAAGATGTCTCCCTTTGAAGCATTGTATGGCACCAAGCCTCCAATCGTCGCAGATTACGTACAAGGGTCATCCAAAGTAGCCAAAGTGGATGATTGGTTCCAACAAAGGCAGGCTACACTCACCATCCTCAAAGAGAATTTACTCCAAGCACAAAATCGTATGAAACAACAACAGGACTTGCACCGATCAGAGAGAACTTTTAATATAGGTGACTGGGTTTTCCTAAGGTTGCAACCCTACAAACAATCATCATTAAGGATAAAGTCCAGCCAAAAGTTGGCTCCACGATTCTATGGTCCTTACAAAATTGTCCGCCGCATTGGAGAAGTAGCCTATCAGTTAGAGCTACCCTTATCATCAAGAATACACCCGGTATTTCATGTTTCATGTCTCAAAAAAGTAATTGGTCAGAAAGTGCAAGGTCAATCAGAATTACCAGTGCTCGATGAGGAAGGACGCATATATCTCCAACCGGAAGAAATCTTACAACAAAGAGTACGAAGACTACGGTCATGCCAGATTCAAGAATTTCTCATCAAATGGCAAGACTTACCAGAGGAGGATGCCACATGGGAACCTGAAAGTATTTTCCAGACATTTCCAGCTTTGAGGACAAAGCTTTCCGAGGAGGGGAGTCATGTTACATACCAAACCTAGCCGTCGGCTAGGTATTCCACGTGTATTAAATTCATATATATAGATTAGTTAGTTTAGTACATTTCATCATCTTATTTTCTATTCTTTTACTGCGTTTCGCATAATTGCCTTCACGGTGGGATCTGCCCTCCTAGTGGTAATTTATTTCATTAATTCATCCTTCGTTGATTTACTTTTATATTTCCGCTGCCGTCTACATTAACTGTTATATTCACGTTTCTGTAAAGTGTGTTTCCCTACGTTGGTCAAGAAGGTAAGCAAGACCCTAAAATAGAAATGATAGACATGATGATAAATATGCAAAGGGAGAACTTAAGGAATGCAAACCAGCACTTGGGGTTGACCCCAAGTGATCTATAAGCAAGATTGTATAGAAACAACAAGATCGTATAGAAACAACAAGATCATACAAAAATAGCAAGATTGCATCCTCCGATTCCAGATCGTATTCTTTGATCACTGATCGTATCCTCTGATCCTGCACAAAAAAAGAAAAATGCCTAGGTCTAATGTAGAAATGGTAGCGATTTGAATGAAAAAATTATTTCAACAGGTCAGGAGGTATTCAAGGCAAGGAATGCCTAAATAAATAGGCTACAGTAGGAATTGAAAATAGGCTGAAAACAAATTTGGTTGTAACTCCTTCTAAGCTAGGACTGATCGGTGGATCCGATCCTATAATTGTTGCATGGTTGCACAAGTAAAGACAAAATATATTATAACCAATTTATCATTTAGCTAAACTGAGAAATTTCTATTTTTGAACAATATTGTATGTATGGTAGGGATCGTATCGTATGATCACATCCAGATTAACTCCGATCTCACCAGGAGGACACAAAAATCGAGTAAATCAACTTAAAATCAAATTTTACAAGTTGTTTGTCTTTAGTGCAAATTATTATGAGTTAATTTTAGGGTGCTACACTACCCCACCTCTCCAAGACCTCCAAAAAATATTCTTAGCCTCCAACTCCCCAAAATTCACCCTCCAAAACAAAGTATCACCCTCATGTAGCCTCTTCATCCCCTTCTCATATGTCCTCCATATCAGTGCATACGACAAGTGAGTCTTTCCCTACACATAAACATCATTGGGTAACAATGATGGTCACTTTATCGCTATATGCTCCCATTCCCACACCTATAGCAAAGGAGTCCAACTCAACCCCTTCCACTCCGTGCACACTACGTCATGCAACTCCCTATACACCTAGGCCAATAGTGCAGGTTCCCACACAAACATAACCCCGTGCTCTACCATGTCGTACACCACATCCAATATATTCCAGGTAAACAATACCTCAAAAGTATCTGGTAGCGTATATGTAGATATAATCACCATCGCTACACACTAGCGATTAGACAACATGTACTAACACCAGATATACTCATAATCCATCTTCTTGATATCTACTTCCCTCCACCATGCACCAAATGCACGCTCCATCACCACCTCCTACCTGTCATATGCAATTGTCCTCACTAGAATACCCTCAATGGGCAACTTATAGATCTTGTACATGTCTTCCAAGGTGATCATCATCTCACCCATCGAAAAGTGGAAGGTATTCCTATATGGGTCCCATATCTCACATAATGCTGATATGTACGCTCTATTAGCATGTATACTTACACACTCCCAAACTCCTCTCAACCATACTGCATCCAACCACTTTTGATCCACCTCATTCTTCATAGCCTCTCCAATTCGACCTTCATCATCCACACACGATGTCATGACTCAATCTTCTTCACCTGTTTCATCCATAAACACCACAACAAATTTCATGTCAGTTCCACACATAAACTAAAATTCCATTCATTTTAGTTAATACAATTTCAATCAAATACTTGTCACACATATCATCATTACAATATATCACATACTAAAAATAAAATACTAATAAACAACAACAAAATACAATTTGGGCAACCATTCATCCCCCTTTCAAACAAACATCACAAAACATACAAAAATCAATTCACTTAAGCACATTTAACACCCACAAAATCATCCATTTAATTTATCATGCATTTTGAGACATTAAATCCAGTAAAATTCATACAACACAACAAAAAAAATAGTCATATTTTTGGATACCCATTTTGCCATTTCATGGTAAAAGTCCAAATATATTTGACAAACAGTGCATATCTAGCTCCCAACAACCAATTTCATGTTTACCCACATACACCTCATGGCACAAAATTCAAAAATACATCAAATACCACAATACACAAAAACAAAATATATTTTTGGATATCCATTTCTCCTCTTTACAGTGAAATTTTCAACGAATTTCAAAAATAACACACCAATAATCGTGAACATCGAGGTCAAGTTCAACCAACTTACAGCCAAACAACACACATGAACATTGCACGTCAAACAAGAGCAAAACAAAAACACAGTCACACATTTGGATACCCATTTGCCACTTTTACGAATAAAATTCAAACACATTGCAAAAATAGTACCCTGTTTGCTCCCAACAAGCAAAGTCAACTCACTCAACTACACTACCCGCAAATCGGTCAAACTAACACAAAAACTAGTCAAACCTAACATCTGATTACATATTTAGATACCCATTTGGCTTGTTTAACACTTTGTGTTTCAATTTTCATTAAATATTACATGCATTTCAAAAATGATGCAAAAACCTCCCCTCCCTCATTTCACGAATTTCTAGAAACAATAAAATTCAACAAAATCAAGTAGCGAGCACTTACCAGTGGATCCTCTCATCGGTTGCTAGCACCATTATATCCCCTCACCATATCTGCATCTAATTCCTCAAACTATAAGCACTCTGCATTTCCAAACGTCACTTACTCCTCGCTCTCCAACTCACATGCCACGCAAATGACCCCTCACGCACGTCAAACATAAATACACCTAAAAACCCTAATTTGTAGGTCAACATGTGAATTAGGTTCAATTTGTAGGTCACCCTATGAATTCAGGCTGATTCGCCCCTCACCCTATGAATTCAGGTCTGATTCGCCCCCCACCCTGTGAATTGAAGCTCCTGACTCCAAAATCACCAAAATTTCACTCCAACACCTAGGTCACCTTTCCCTCTTCCTGTCCATCTAATTTTTTATCCTTGTTATCATTAATTTTCTTCTATCAATTGACTCATCATCATATCACCACATTCCATTCACCTCATTTTTGATTCCTCATTTGAGGGGGTATTCATATCCAAAATATACTTTGCAAAAAACCAAACAATCAAACATCCAAATCATGGATATCGCATCTGTCTACAAAAAGTTTTTTTGAATATTATCTCAAGATAAACTCCATACCAAATTAGACATTTGTTAAGTCATGAGAGCCATGCACAATATCGAAGATTTCATCCTAGCATTCTGTGACCAGAAGATAGTTAGGCTTAATCAAATGAATAATTGCATTAACATAAGCTTAGGAATAAAGCCTTCATTAAATAGATTACAAAATAGAGAAAGAAACTAATATTTCTATAACCATGCTAACTAACATGCTAACGTAGGTAGAGTGTTAGGTTTAGAACTCTTAACCTAGGATATTTAGGATTTACCATTATATATTTAATATAGTAAATATCTACATGGTAGAAAGTAGAAAGTAGAAAAGTAAATGTAATAATCTACCTATGTAGTATATAATGCAATATACTACCTATTTTACCCTAACATCACCCCTTTATTACATTACTTTGATATACAAAGTTTACTTGAGAACAACTCAAATTTGACACGTCCAAGTGCCTTGGGGAAGATGTCAACAACCTTGTTCATCGATGGGAATGTATTGGAGCTTGATTCTGTGTTTAGGAACTTCATCACGAATGAAATGACAATCTGTGTCAATATGCTTTGTGCGTTCATGATGGACTAGATTCTTGACCAAGTTCAAAACACCTGAGTTGTCGCAAAACATGTGAATAGAAAATTTCTTTGGTAGGCCCATGATAGCCAAGATGCGACTTAACCATATCGTTTCACACACAACTCCACGTGTAGCGCGATATTCTGCCTTAGTTGAAGATAAAGCAACCACCTGTTGCTTTTTACTATGCCATGAGATAGGACCAGATCCGAGATATATCCTGATGTTGATTTTCTGTCATCTAGGGATCCAACATAGTCAGAGTCAATATAACTCTGTAAGAAGAATGAGTTATTCTTCTTATACTCTAGACCATAATCTACACTACCTTGAATGTAGTGAAGAACCCTCTTAGTTGCTTTCCAGTGAGAGACTTTTGGTTCCTGCATGAACCAAGAAAAATAGTTTACAGCATAAGTAATGTCTGGTCTAGTGTTGGTCAGATAGATGAGGCTTACAATCATCTGTCAATATAGCATGCCATATACCTGTGGTGAGTCATCATACCGTGATAACTGAAGCCCTGATTCCATCGGTGTTGCTTTGGGCTTACAATCAGTCATACGATATTTTTCTACTAAATTCTTGGCATACTTTTTCTGAGTCACCCTAAGATGATTCTTCTTTTGTTCTATCTCAAGGCAAAGACAGTAGTGGAGAAGTCCTAGATCTATCATATCAAATGACTCTTTCAAGTCATTTTTCATGGCTTCAATCAATTTCTCTGAATTGCCAGTGGTGATCAGATCATCTACATATAATACAAGAATCACTATTTCATCCAGTATCTCTATTTTTATAGTTTTTAACTATTCAATATCTCTAGGTTCGAGGTGTAGAACAATTGGTTAGACCAAACCCCATAAGGGGGGAAGTTATCCAAGGTTCAAATCTCGAGCCTTGTCGAACTGAACGCTTGTCACTTTCTTGGTGCTTTCAGTGGCGTAAAAGGTTTAAAATGATTGTGGCATGGTGGTTATAGGGGTGGAATGTGCGAATATCTATGTGGAGACTTCTCGAATGGATAGTGCAAAATACTATGGCGGCCATAAAATTTGGACAGCCTACCCGATTCATGGCAGATACCGATTCCACCATGTAAACTAAAAAAAAAAACTATTCAATATCTCTATTTTTATAGTTTTTAACCATTGGAGCTTGCATTAGACTAGTGTTCAATATGGTTTTTATTTCCTCCTCCTCTTGAAGGTTGGTGTCTTCTTGGATATATAAATATAGTTTTATTCTATTTCTTGAGCATTATTTTGTGCAATAATAACTTCTTCACTTTATAAGAAACACCTTTAATTTTTATTGAAATTTATGTTCTATCAACTAACACAAACCTATAATTTTAGGCCTTGAGATCACTTCAATATGAAATCTGAATAATTGATCAATTAAACAATTTGGGAGTTTCTTATTTTTTATCATATTAACGATTATCTTTAATTTGTGATAATATTTTCTTGATAAACATATGTTCTTATTATATCTTCTCCATATCTTGTATTCCCATTCTTCTTATCACTTGTGAAACTTCATGAAAATAAAGATCATTTATTTTTCTTACTTCATGAATAGATATTTTGCTCATACAACAAGTGTAACACAACTTGACTCCTCCATAGATATTCTAGGGTATCCTCATACACAAAAATACTTGATCATGAGGTTTTAAAATAAGCTAGTATATACCTTAAATAGTTTATATGTCATGATTGTTATCCAATATCTCTATTTTTATAGTTTTTAACCATTGGAGCTTGCATTAGACTAGTGTTCAATATGGTTTTTATTTCCTCCTCCTCTTGAAGGTTGGTGTCTTCTTGGATATATAAATATAGTTTTATTCTATTTCTTGAGCATTATTTTGTGCAATAATAACTTCTTCACTTTATAAGAAACACCTTTAATTTTTATTGAAATTTATGTTCTATCAACTAACACAAACCTATAATTTTAGGCCTTGAGATCACTTCAATATGAAATCTGAATAATTGATCAATTAAACAATTTGGGAGTTTCTTATTTTTATCATATTAACGATTATCTTTAATTTGTGATAATATTTTCTTGATAAACATATGTTCTTATTATATCTTCTCCATATCTTGTATTCCCATTCTTCTTATCACTTGTGAAACTTCATGAAAATAAAGATCATTTATTTTTCTTACTTCATGAATAGATCTTTTGCTCATACAACAAGTGTAACACAACTTGACTCCTCCATAGATATTCTAGGGTATCCTCATACACAAAAATACTTGATCATGAGGTTTTAAAATAAGCTAGTATATACCTTAAATAGTTTATATGTCATGATTGTTATCCAATATCTCTATTTTTATAGTTTTTAACTATGCCACATACTCTTTATAAAAAGGATTTAGGTGTATTTAATATTTATTTAATTCACATATTTACATATGCCTTTTTCAATTTTCATGAATTCATTTTTGCACAATCTTTCAAAGCCATCAAAATTCCTTGCTAAATAGTTCATGTACTGGCTTAAGTGATTTAACTATTTTTGCATTGTAGGAATATCTTTGAGTTTCTTTTCATCATCTATTTCTTCTCTTGGCATAAATGGAATAATATTTTCTTTGCCATCTTCTTCCTTATTTAGGCCTATATATTCTAACACATTGTTAGGCCATCTCCATGGTAATGGCATAAGACACATTTATGTTCTTGAAGGCTTCTTTTTAGTAGTTGGTCTTGTTCTTGATCTTGGTAATGATAAATCAACTAACTCTATGACTCTTATGTCATATTATTCTAATTCTTGTTTATTTGGTTTCTTCTGAGATGACTCCTTTTGGATCTGCAATAAACCTTTCTGGTAAAGGTCTAAGTTTTAAATTTAACATTTTATTGTTTGCTTTTGCATGATCTATCGGTTTGGCCTTACTTTCATTGAAACATTTTCACAGCAATGTTATCATAGATCTCTTCAGGCCTACTGGTTTTTCTCTAAATATTGACACATATGACCCTAAAGGTGTGTCATCTATGTCTATGTCCATATGTGCATGTTGGATTGTGTATGTGTTGTTTGATGAAGAAGCGGTCTTCATTTGTGGTGCTCTAAAATTTTTGTAGTTGAAAGCATTGATGTAACAACTAATGCTA
Source organism: Wollemia nobilis (assembly GCA_028583015.1). Taxonomy (NCBI): domain Eukaryota; kingdom Viridiplantae; phylum Streptophyta; class Pinopsida; order Araucariales; family Araucariaceae; genus Wollemia; species Wollemia nobilis. The sequence continues at coordinate 15,539,128 of JAQPPZ010002969.1, read as the reverse complement.
ATGGAGATAGATTTAACCATGGATCTTTCTTTTATTTTGAAACCAGTTCTTTTCTTTCAACTGACTCTTCTAGTTTTTGTTTAGCTAAGGATTCTTCCTTTTGTTTTGCAACAACTTATGCTTTTTGTCTTAGAAGATTCAGTTGAAAGAAAATAACTAGTTTTAGAACAAAGCTTTGGTAATGAGTGTTAGGTAACTAAGTTGGACATAAACTAAATATTTTTTCAAAAACATTGCAATTTTTTATTTTAAATTGGTTAAATGGGATTGAAATGGGCCCCACCTATATTACATCATCACCACATAGTGGTATTATAACAACTTGGTTGCTATTATGCATGTATTGCTTGGCAAGATTTGAACCTAGATCTCCTTGAAAGTTGAGGAATTGAACCTGGGTGTTGCTTTTATTGTCATTTAACATGTTTATTTGTAATTATTTTCTCCTAATGAATACGTAGTGTTTGCTAATATTTCATATTGAGTTAGAGTCTAGAGAGAGTACATAAGGAAATATGAACAAAAAAGACCAAGAAAGACACCACGGGTAGTTGAGGCTATCACAATAAATCAGGTGTCAATGATAGATGCCTCACATGCTAGTAAGTACTTGAAATTTGATAGTGTTGTTCAATAGTGGTTGACCTAGGCATATTAGAATTGATCTTGGTTTTATCATCGACTATGGTGTATTGTAGCAACTGGTGGAAGATACCAGCTATGGAGTTCCATGAATGAGGAAGATAAGGAGGTAACCCATAACATAAATGAATTTGATGGTGAGAATACTCAAAATGAGGTTGATAATGCTTTGGATAATGAAGAAGGTACGTAGACCACACAAGAAATTTGCTCGTGATGTTGGGTTACTTATTGTTGTCATACTATATGGCATAATGATGTTTAGATGGTACCAACATTATAGGTGTTGATGTTAGGTCATCACACACTTCAAATAGTGAATATCATAGAAAGAGAGGTCCAACAAGATGTGCAATAGATTCAAGTAGCACAAATAAGGTGGAGATCATTTCCAATCTAAATGGATAGCCCGTAGGAAAAATTTCTATTAAGTTTACATCTTACTTGGGGGTGATTGTGAGGGAGATTGACCCTATCACCCATACAAACTAGAGAGTAGTCCCATTGGAAGTTTAAAAACTAGTTATGGACACTCATTACGGTAAATTTCTAGCAAATGGAGTTTATAGTGTCCATTTTTAAATGCTTATATAAATGTTGCATCTAATAAGATACTGGTTTGATGTAGTAGAAATATATCATTTTAGACACAATGAAGAAATGGGTCTTCACAATCATGGACAAGCAATGGCATGAACATAAGCATCGACTTGTGAAAAATAACTATGATAAGTATGATAATGATGAAGATAGAATTGCTAATCCCCCACCTTGTGTATCACAAAAATATTAGGAAGCCTTTGTGAATGGTAGGAGTAGTGCTAACTTTAAGGCAAGTACCATCCAATTTGCTATGGTAGTTCATATCATTGTTATGTTCATGTGAATTTTTTCGACCTTACTCTCCCTAATGAATTTATATATTGATTTCTATGTTGCATTGTAGGTGGTGAGGCAAAGGAATAAATAAAATAGATCTCACCAATCCATCATGCACACTTGCATTCAAACAAGATATGCTCAATTGGAGCATGAAATGGTATTCTATCATACTCGTCCATTATATGTGATAAACATAGCTCTATTTTTTTATCGTATGACTTATCCCCATGTCTCTCCAACTATATATATTGCAGAGGAAGAGCCAACCAAATGTGAAAACTCCACTACCAAGGGTAACTATGTGGATGGTAGCTCATACAAAGAAGGATGGGGCTCCTATTTCACCAGAAGTTGCGAAGACAATTGTAAGTGACATTCCTTTGGAAATAGCAATATGTTGAAATTCAAACCATTATTATATCAATTATTTTATTTAATATGTTACCAGTTAACTATGCATGTGATATTGCCAAAAAAATTGGATGATGAAATGTCATCTATGAGCTTCGTAAATCAATGTATTAAGTATGATACCCTCGTCAAGGTTTCGGGACCCAAAAGACCAGGTTGGGTTTAGGGTGTTAGCAAAGGAGTATCACCAACTACTCTATTTGTTGGTGAGGGTTACATACAAAAGTTGCACTAGATGCAAGAGCATACGGTAGAGAAAGAGCAAAAGTGGGAAGAGAAGCTTGTAGAGAATGAAAAAATTGGAATAGAAGCTTGTAGAGAAAGATAAAAATATTCAAGAGATTTTGACATAGCTTTCATAGATAGAGGCATGCTAGTTTTTTCATGATTTCATATTTTAAATGTTTACATGTTGCACCCCTAAAGTTGTAATGATCCCTTACATATAATTCCATAGGTAGCATCACTACATGCTACCCCTACAATTGGACACAACCTTGGTGGTGGTGATCAAGGAATGATCAGTTGCTCAATACCTTCTAGGCCATATTCATTAATGGTATGACTATTATTTCAAATATAAAATGATTGACTTAGTTTGTATTGTATGCTATGCAGTGAATTTATCTGGGCTATTGATTTTCCATGTAGGGATTGAAAACGATACCTATCACTCAAACTAAGAGAAGGAAATGCTACTTGACTCAGATCCATAAGGATAATGTAGTGGTTGAAGGCACGATGATCAGTATTGACCCTAAAGACCTTGTACATGGTCAATTTTTGGATGAAGATTATTAGAAATTCAATGTGCACATTGCCCATAAAGAGAAACCATCTTGTTTAGAAGGAATGATGAGATGGACACAATGAAGGATGTTGTGGGCTACTTCATTGCCTAGCCTATATCAATCATTATTTACAAATAATGGGCAGCCAAGCTAGGAGTGAGGTGAGTAGGTATCCTTGAGCATGAGGGTGGCTAGTTAGATACAAGAAGGTTTGACTCTTAGTCCTAGTCCTTAGCAGTAGTACTTGATTTGCATAGATGGATATTTATGTATCTAACAAAAGTCTTAGGATACCCTCTCACCTCATCTCTGATGGTTGGGGTAGGTAGGGATGTTTAGACATCTACCTATTATATGGAGGGCTCGGGTTGTCCATTCACCTATATCTATAAATAAGAATTGCACTTGAAATAAGAATTTTCCATTTACATATATAATCATAACTAATTTCTTTCTTTCTTGCTTTTGTACATGTTAGAGGTGCAAAAGATTATTGTTGTTCATAAATAATAACTTGGTTTTCATCCAACAATCTAAAATAAAATATTCCATATAATATTCAAAATAAACTGAGTGTAATTCTAAGCTTCAACATTTTAAATTCTTTTATTAACTAATGATGTTTTATAATGAAGAAAGAGAATATATCATTATAATGGTTGTCTCACTACCTTGTTTGAGATGAGAAACATATTGGTTAAATGATTACCAACTCCCTCTTTCATCAGAAATAATATTTTCCTAATCCTTCATTCTATTGAGTTTTAGGGTAATCAAGTTAAATGCTTATTGAATTCTTTTGATTGACATCTATCAACTCTTAAATTTTTGAATGGTCATGAGAAAATTTGGAAAAGGATACGTATTTATGTGACCCTATTTTTAACTAACTGGAAAGGATTTTGTGAATAAGTATATATTTTTTTAAAATATTCTTTAACTTTGATTCAACAGTGTTTGGTTTTAGAAATTTGTATGGTAAAGATTACAGTTTGTGTACTTAACCCTGTCTAGGAATAAGACTATCAAATTCTACCAAGTTTTATGTTCCTCGGATGTTGCTAGGTTGATAGAGTCATAGTATTATTCTTTAACAATAAAGTTTGCAACTTCTTTTCAGCCATACTTCTAACTCACTCTATCCAATGTGCGCAAGGTATTGAGCCTACATGAGACATTGGCTTCATATAGTAGTATCCACTATGTAGGGACACTAGTACCATTTGTTTTGAAGCCACCAAAAGAAACCAAGGCTAGGTTCAAAAAGGAACATTAGCATGTAACTGTAGCTTATCTTTGCTCTTATACACTATAGATATATGCATAGTTATAGCACATGAATTTTGAAGTTTGATATAGATACAGTTATAGGTATAGTTGCTCTTTGCTCTTATACACCACAAATATAGTTGCTCTTTGCTCTTATACACTATAGAAAGTAAATTGTTCATTGTTGAAGTTTGATATATTTACATGTATTGAATTGATTTATGATCCGAAGATTATTATATTTTGAATATTACAGGATTTTGTTAATATTTTCTTAGGGTAAAGTTGTATCTTTTGAGTATTAAAGTATTTTGTTAATATTTTATTAGAGTAAAACTATAAATATATGTATTTTGGAAAGTAATATGTTATACAGTTCTATCATCACAAATTATTTCTAGCTAGTAGATATAATAGTATATTTGTAGTCTTTCATCCTCATCATTAGAGGAAGATTTTCACATTTTTTTGTAATTAATGGTTTACTATGGGACATCCCCTATTGGTTTTTAGTTTCTTTTTTCTCTTATACACTACAGATTTAGGCATATTTATAGCACATGAAAAGGAAACATTGAGAGCTAGAATTTTTGTTTTGCTATTTGGAGTGGGAATTATTTGTTTCATAGAAAAGAATTACTATTTCATAAGGATTAATGGTTGTGTATTCGTTTCATAGAAAATAATTGCTATTTCATAAGGATGAATGGTTGTGTGTTCGTTTCATAGAAAATAATTGCTATTTCATAAGAATGAATGGTTGTGTGTTCATTTCATGGTTGTGAGATTTTGCCATAATCATGGATAAATAGTTTTAACAATTATAGTTCACAAGGGAAGCTATTTCATAAGGATGAATGGTTGTGTGTTCATTTCATAGAAAATAATTGTTGTGTATACATCTTTACAAAGATGAATGACTTGTTATTTTATAAAGTATGGTTGTGTATATCTCTTTATAAGGATGAACAACTGTGTATTTGTTTCATAGGAAAGAATTATTGTTTTATAGAAAATAAATATCACCTTATAAAGTACTGTCATGTATATTTATATATAAGGATAAATGGTTGTATTCATTCATAGGGAAAGAATTGTTGATTTATAGTGAAGTATTGTTATTGATCATGTGCATACAAAGCTTGTTGTATTGTCATACACTCATCCACCCATGAGATATTGAAAACCTTGTTGTGTGCATTTCGTTCTATGAAACATTATGTAAGCCTATTGTGTTATCATCAGGACTGTGAAGGACTATAAGAGATTTTTTGTATGCATTTCTGTTGTGCCTTTGCTCTATGAAACATTATGTAAAGCTTGATATTGTGAAGGACTATGAAAAACATTAATGTGTGCATTCGTAAATTATTTTTATGTTTGCTTTGAAATGAGTAAAATCATAACACATTATCATCATATCACCTCAATAAGAGACACATGATCTCATAATAAAATTGAGACCATGGCTCGAGATAAGGTTCGGGACATTTAGCTTGTAGTGGCCTAGATAATAGCATCATTTTCCAAAGGAGCATTAAATATTTGGAGTAATTCCTTGTTTTGAAATTATGACCCGGTGTATAAGCCATGATGTCTTGCTCACCATGGGATCATTTAATTAATGTTGACCTTGGTAAATTGTAATCATATAACTATCTTTTGCAACCTTTCCAAAGCTTCCAAATATTGGCTTTGCTTTTCCCACATCATTTATATATATATATATATATATATATATATATATATATATATATATATATATATATATATATATACATATTTGGGTGAGACCCTAAGAGGGTGGTTTAAAACCACCCTCTTAGGGTCTAAGAGGGCGGTTTTAAACAACCCTCTTAGGCTTAAGAGGTCATTACACTAAGAGGGTAGTTTGCAATCACCATCATAGTCATAAGAGGGTGGTTTTAAACCATTAAACGCCCTCTTAAACCCTAAGAGGGTGGTTTTTTGAGGTAGTTTTTAGCCACTGTCATATGTCACGGATTTTTTATGATACCCTCATAAATGATGGTTGAATAATCACATTTAAAGGTCTTTAAGGGCAGTTTAAAACTGCCATTAAAGCATTTTTTGGTGTAGTGAATGCACTAACAATGTTAACTATATATGATTTTTTCAAACCTTTTGTAATTAAGAGTGATGCTTTAGGTAGTGGAATTTGGGCAGTTTCGATGTAAGAAGGCTAACTATTGGAATTCACCAACAAGGCACTATCAATTAGAAATTTAGGAAAATCAACTTATGAAAAGGAGATGTTGGCCATTTTACATGCAATAAATCATTGGCAGCCATACCTCATTGGGTGTCACTTTCTAATAAAAAAACCACCAAAGTCTCAAGTACTTCTTAAAGTAGTGAGTAACCACACCAAAAAAACAAAGGCAAGTCTCTAAATTGTTGGGGTATGATTATAAAATCATTTATAAAAAATAAAAGGAGAATATAGTACCTGATGCACTTTCATACTAATATGAAGATCAGAGCATGTTGTATGCCATATAAGGAAGATATGACTAAGGACTTTAGTTTACAATCTATGATTCAAAAACTCCAAGATGATCCTAGTTTGTGCCTTGGTATTATATGGGATGAACAACATTTGAGGTATCATGATAATCTAGGCATTCCTAAAAATTTGTAAATGAGAGAATTCATTGCAGGAAATGCATGCATCACCCACCATAGGACATTCAAGGTTTCTTAGTGAAAGGGCCAAACACACTTTATTTTGAAAGGGAATGAAAAAAGGACATTCAAAAATTTGTCGTGGAATGTAATATATGCCAATAATGAAGGGGTAAATGGTTTTTACCCCAAGCACACTTTAGCCTCTTCCAATTCTAACATAGGTGTGGATTGATATCTGCATGGATTTCATTGAAGTATTTTCCAAATTAGGAGGTAAATTAGTCATTTTGGTGGTAGTGTATTGTCTCACAAAGTATGCTCATTTATGTTCCTTAGACCATCCCTATATCGCCTCTATAGTTGTCCAAATATTTTTGGAACCCATATTTTGCATACATGATATGTCTAAATCTATTTTTTTAACAAAAACTCTACTTTTACCAATCACTTTTAGCAAGAACTGTTTAAATTGTAGGGCACTCACCTTAAAATGAATTTAGCCTACCACCCTCAAAAAAATGGTCAAATGGATATTATCAAAAAACCTTCATTATTTTACATCAAAACATCTACACAATGGGCTAAATGGATTCTTCTATATGAATGGTGGTATAACACTTTGTATCACACAACTACCGAGGTCATACCATTTGAAGTAGTATATGGCCATCCCTCACTAACACCATCCTACTACATTTAAGTCAGCTTTAGAATTTAGGTAGTAGATACTAAACTTTGTTGACATATAACACTTCTTTAGAAGCTCAAGGAGAACTTGGAGATGACCCAAAATCATATGTCATCAAGTTGATCGACATCATTCTAAGAAAAATTTTGCTATAGAGGACATGGTTTTTCTTCATCTACAACCATACAAATAATCCTCCATACAACTTTGTGATGCTAAAAAACTTACAACAAAATTCTATGGTCCACCAACTACAACGATAGTTTCCTCATCTTAAGCTTTGAGGATAAAGCTTTTTTGAAAGGGAAGACATGATAGGACCCCATCCTAACAATATTATATAATAACCCATTTGAATATTATTATGTAATACATTATAACATGTTTGTGGAACTTGGGACACCTAGACATATGGGCCCATATAATGTAACTTTTATAAAATATGTAACCAATTCTTTAGTTGAATATTCTAGTTCGAGTATCTATTTGTATGTGAAACTAACCCTTGAGTGTTAGGGTTAGGGTTGGTCAAAGTCTTTAAAAATGTAAGGGCACAAATAGAATATATCAAGTCTTTTTATATTTATCAAAGCTCTGCTTGTAAGGATATTGCCCCCTTGAAGAGACCAACAACTTTGTATTGTGATTTTATTTTGCTTAATAAAGCTACTATATTTCCATTCATATTACAATATTATTGTTTTCATTTTCATTAATTATGTTATTTATTACAATATTTGTGTGGATGTGCTTATTTTAATAGGAAGGTTCCTAATAAATTGTATTAGATCACTTTACATGGCCATACTCTGTTGTAGCTACAACAATTGTTATCTTATCATTTTGTTCCTATTAGGTATAACTCTCCTTCATTTTTTTATTTTATGTAAAGTACCTTATAAAAAACCAAGTCATTTTTCTTCTATTTTTGTTTAATAGGTTAGAAACCCTATGTTGAGGATTTTAAAATATCACAAAGGAGTTGTCATTATTGGCTAACCTAGATTACCCATAAAACGTATAGTGATGTGAGGGGTGATCATAATACAATACCTAGGTCTTATAAAACACCTATATATGAACTTGAGCTCCCATGTAACCTTAGTTAAATAGGGATATCCCCTAGGTTTAGGAGAGACCTTTATACCTAGGAAGATTTTGACTATATATTTATCCATAGTGCATCAAGCATAGCACTCAGGAATATTATCCTTTTATACTGATTAGAGAGGTAGGTAGTGTGCCCAAGGATATAGGCTATATCCTTCTTGGGTAGTGGCCTTAAATATTACTTCGAGCATTATTAATCACTACTATAGTATATTAGATGGTTATGAGCAATACATACATGTTGATCCAGAGTAACCCTATTTTATCATATGTTAAACCCTAAAATAGACTATTAAACATAAAAACCCTAAACAAAAACTTGATCATACTAAGGAGACCACTCATCATAAAATACAATAACAATTCTTGGCAGTTGGGAATAAAACAATGGTGTTAGTAACAATCGAGTATAGTAGTGGTTGTAAACATAATCAAGATAGGTAATAGATAGAATCTTGATAGCCTAGACAATTGTCAAAATTGATGTTAGTAAACAATCAGTTAGTGCAAAAATAACCTAGAGTAATTATTAGTAAAAATGTCTGAGGCATTGAAAAATATTATTTTGAGACCTAGTCTATTATGATCATCTTGTCACACTGATCATTTTTGTATCTAACATCTATAAGTCATTTTTTGAGTCCAAAAATTGTCATCTTGGGGTATAGTCTCCATTGTGATTGTCGTTTTGAGATGATCATTTTGGTATATAGCACCCAAACACTTTTTAGGGATGTTTACTAAAAATAGTAACTACTAAAATAAGAATTATATTTTTAGTAAAGTATTTTCATAAAGCCCAAATCATATTTCCATGGTCAGAGGAATTAGAGGGGCTGTGAGGGAGATGAAGCAAGGTAACCAATTGCATGAACAAATGAGTCAATTGACTTAACAACTCACTCAACAATTTAGTCAATTATAGAGCAAAATGCAAAATGAAATCCAATGAATGAAAGACTCTATGGGCTACTTGAATGATGAGAAAAATAAATTAAGAAAAGGAGTTTATGAAAAACTACATGATGTTGAAAGTCGCTTACATGGGGCTACCTATGCATACAAATTGATTAACCTTGGTGAAGTTGAAGGAAGAGCTAGCGGTTCATGGAATTTAGAAGGGGAGCACACGATACCATTTTCCATAATAATACATATAAAATGCCAAAGTTAGATTTTCCAAAGTTTTATGGGAAGATTCACATGGTTTTTTGTGTCGGGTAAATCAATATTTCAAGCTTCACAATGTTCCTTGATATTTATGGATCACAATGACATCTTTTAATTTTGAATTTTAAGCCCTTAAATGGTACCAATGGTTGAAATATATGAATCCTGACCTTACTTGGGAAGAATTTGAAACACAACTACTCACTTGATTTGGTCCTAGTGAGTATGAGGACTTCACAAGAGCCCTTATAAAATTGAAGTAGACCTCCACTATTCATTAATATTAGACTCGATTTTAAAAAATGGCTAACCAAACAAGGGGTTTGAGTGAGGAATTTTTTTGGAGTTATTTCATTAGTAGGTTGAAGGGTGATATCAAGGTTCAGGTGAAAATGTTCAAACCATAGACCATGATGTAGGTAATCGATTTGGCTAGGCTAATAGAGAAAATAATTCATTGCTCAAATATGTACTTCCAAATTTTTTTAGGGTCGATCCCTATTTCCATTTAAGCCCACAATAAATTTGGTAAGTTGGTAAGCATGAAGTGAGTTATTTGAGAGGAAATGGAATCTTGTAGAGCACAACGGATGTGTTATGACTGTTATGAGAAATACTCTTTTAGACACAAATGCGTACAACAAAAAATGTATTTGCTAGATGTGGACAAATTCTCAATGAATTACCCCCATGAAGAGGAATAGGGACATCAAGAAGAGGATTGTTTTGACGAAGGTGAAGCATAAGAGGAACCTTAGCCAATAAAATTAGTCCACATTATCATAGGAATATCTATTCCCCAAACTACGAAGGTGATAGGATATTTCAAGGGCAAGAGAATCATAATCCTTATTGACTCTAGTCGTACACATAACTTCATTGATCCCTGGGTGGTAAAAAAGGCCAATTGTTATATAAATTCTTGTAACTTCTTTGAAGTCATGATAGCTAATGGAGGAAATTTTCCTTGCAAGGGTAAATATAGAACTATCAAGGTGTAAATAGGTGAGTACAATCTTAAGGCTGATATTTTTACCCTTTTCTTATGAGGATGTGATGTAGTATTAGGAACACAATGGTTTAAAACTTTGGGTCTCGTATTATGGGATTTTTGAACTATGGATGAAATTAAATCGACAAGAGATAAAATATATTCTCAAAGGGATGCACATTGACACTACCAAACTTATTTTTCTCATAACATAGAAGAGCTTCTAGAGAAATTATCTCTTATGGTAGTGGTCTAATTGTTTGCTATATAGACACCAAAGAATAAGGAAATAAAGCAATATGAGGAATTATAGTTTCTTTTGGAGAGACACACATTTTTTTTTTAGGATCCCAAGGTTCTATCACATTGACATGTTCATGATCATACCATCCAACTTGTACTAGGTATCTTTCTACCACATGTTCGGTCGTATAGGTATCCATATGTCTAAAAATATGAAATTGAAAAAATGGTGTAGGAATTACTTGCAACAAGAGTTTTGTGACCTAATGTTATCCCATATTATTCTTCATTGTTGTTGGTGTATAATAAGAATGGGTCATGGTGGTTGTGTTTGGATCTTAAAGAACTCAATAAATTAACCATCAAAGACAAATTTTCTATTCCTATAATTGATGATTTTTTGAATGAATTGAATGTTATGCAATATTTATGAAAGTTGGATTTGTGTTCAAGCTACCATCATATTCAAATTAAGGAAGAAGACATTACTAAAACTTCTTTTCAAACTCATGAAGGACACTATGAATCTTTAGTCATGCCCTTTGGTCTGACCAATGCACCTTCCACCTTCCAAAATCTAATGAATGTAATTTTTTAGCCCTTCTTACACAAATTTATTTTAATATTATTTAATGATATTTTGATTTGTAGTCATACCTAGGAGGAGCATATCAAACAACTAGATCAAGCCTTGTAGATTTTGTATAAGAATCAACTTTCTACAAAATGGTCAAAGTGTTCTTTTGGCATGCAATAAGTAGAGTACTTAGAAGCCTAGAAGGATCATCTTCTATAGGTAATTGATAATAGGTATGTTTTTTTATTTGATAATAGAAGCTTCGAATGGAAGGAGGAATCTTCCCATGGAGTATGATGATGTCAAATTTATTGGCAAATATTTTCAACTAGCGAAAAAGGATGACTATGAATCAACCATAATAGGGCATCGATAAGGTCTTCCTAGATTTGACCTAGGTGAACATATAGAAGTGCAGTTGGGGTTTGATAGTCTTGATGATAGTGGCTTGCTTCAAGATCAAATCCAAAGGGAAGAAAATTAGGGTTCACACTTTTCCAGGGAGGAGAATGGTGTTCTTGGCCTTGAGGTTGATTCTCAAAATATAGAGTTCAGTTCAACCGCTACAGAAACTTGTACCATTTCAAGGCACATTAATGTTTGGATCAAGAGTTTGAAAAGGGTGGTAAGGATTCTTCAGAGACTATAGCATAGGATGACACATTTGTAAAAATGCATAAGATCCCAGATCCATCAGAAGGTAGGTATAAGAAGGTTGAAAATGGTGCTGACATTAGAACATCTCATGAACAAGATTTAGGGCCATTGCAAGCAATATTAGACCCAATGGAGGTTGAAAGCAATGAGGACAATTCACAGAAGCGTGTGATTGAGCCTTCAACTAAGGATGCTTTGCCAGTTTGTGATGATGAGAAATCCACGCTTAATGGTGAGCAAGGAATGACATGTAGTGACAATCAATCACATGAAAAAAATATACTTTTACAATAAAATAACAATGATAAAAGTACTATGGCATAGGATGATATATCTATCAAAATGGAAATAAAGCCTCATCCATTACAATCTGGTAATAACAAGCTTGAGGTTCATGTTGATGTTAAAACAACTCATGTACAATATTTTAGGAAAAAGGAAGAAATATCATATGCAATGGAAGTTGAAGGTATTTGTTATCATACTGAGAAGCATGCTTTAGGTGTTTCCCATGAAAATATCATATTTGTGTTGGAAATATGAGCAAGTTTTGTTGTCATTGATGTCAAGAGGTTGATGTCCAAGTTTCATCGTCATTAATGTCATCAGGTGGTTTTTTCCAAAAGGCAAGGAAGAGGTTTAAAGGAATAGGATATAATATTTATTTTTAATATTATATGCCTAAAGAGGCCTAAAAGTATGAAGACCCAAGGAAGGAGAAGCAGGTTTAAAATAAAATAATAATATTATAATATTACAGGAAAAATGATGAGGTGAAGAAAATGAGGTCCAAGGAATTATTAAAAATAATTTATCCTTCAAAAGACCCATTGAGCAGTTGCAAAGGATTTAATTTAATTTATTTAAATTAAAATATTTTAACCTAAAGGTTAAAATTTTAATTTAAATAACTTTGGGCACCAAAGTTAAAGGTTAAAAATTAAATTTATAATTCGAATTTCTAAAGTCGAATTTGAGCCGACATCAAAGCAAAAAGGATAAGGTGTATTTAAAGGGGAATTAATATTTTAATTTCCCCATCCATGCATTCAAATATCAAAGGTTATGCTAACATCATGCGTTGCTTTGTTGTGAGTAAGAAGAGGCTTTTGTATTTTTAAAACCATTTGAGGGCAGGCGTTTGAATAAATGCATGTGGTGTGACCAAAGTGTTTCATAACGCTGGTTAGCGTGATTGGTGGCCAAGGGTGTGTTAAGTCATTCACAGGGTAGAGGTTGGGGTTTCGAATCCCCACGCGATCATTTTGAGAAGGCAGAAAGTTTTGTTTTTTATCATCAAAATCTGCGGAGGTAACAAGTCGAAGTGCATGTGTTTAGTTGCTTATGTGGGCATGTGGCCCAATGGCTACCTAGCCTTTGGCTAGAGCGCCGCGGTGGTAGTTGGTCATGGGTTCGAAGTGCAGCCAAGGCGTGCACTATTGTTTTTGCAACGTGGGCCAAGGTGTATAAGGTAAGCGCATTATAATTATAATTTTTGTTTAAGTTTTAAATTGCGCCAAGGTTGGGAAGCACTTATGGTATTAAGGCCACGTGATATTTTAGATAGCGCCTTGGTGAAAGATAGGGAGTCATAAGGGTATTTGGATATTTTATATTATTTTGTGCTTAGAAAAAATAAATAGAGGTTGGAGTAATAAGGGTTAAACAAGGGATTAGTTTTTATAGGTTGAAAATTATTTTTGGGAGTTTATAAGGTGTTTATAAAGGAACTTGGTCTTCTATGCATTAAATAGTTTGGAGTTAATAAAGGAAGGTGATTTTTATGTGTTGAGTGATATTTTGAGAAGTTTGGAGGTAATAAGGTGTACTTGAGACTTGTTAATTTTTGTAATGGTGAATTAATTTTTGAGGAGAATATTTGTGGAGATTTTGAGATAGGTTGTTTCTATCTAACCTTGAAATTGGCAAAGAGGATTTGATTGTGATTAAGATAGGTTTTGAAGATATATCTCCATAAAAATAAAAGGTATGGGCACATCTTCCTTGTGAGTGAAATATTGTTGGATTGAATGTTGTGAAATGCAAAGTTGGAGTGAAAAGGATTGTTTGATAAGCATTGTTGGAAATGTTTGAGTGAGTTTTCATGTGCATGATTTGTGGATGTTGAAAGACCATGAGTATCATTGTTATGTGAATATTGAGAACTATCTTTGAGCTAGGGTTTGTGAAAGATCATGAGTATCATTGTTATGTGAGATTGAGAACTATCTTGAACTAGGGTTTGTGAAAGAACATGAGTATCATTGTTATGTGAATTTGGAATCATCTTGAGTCAAGGTTTGAGTTCCATAGTGTGAGTTGTTGGAAGTATAGTGAAACACTTGGTTAGGGTTTGAAAGCAAGTTGTGTTTCATTGAGTGATTGGTTGAGTGAAGTTGGTTGAGCATTATTGATTGAAAGCATTGGAGTGATAGTTCAAGTTTTTGTGAAACAAATTATTCTTTATTTCTGAATTGATTTGAAAGTGATAGAGTGATTTGTGAGTGTGAAACATATTGAGTCTCTTACCATTCTCTATATGTTTCTATGGTTAAACAAGATTTTGAGTGAAACTTGTTTGTGTGATTGAAGAGGTTTTATGAAAGGATTAAGTTGAGTTGTGTATGCAAGTTTTGCAATTGATTTGAATAAGCTTTTGTGAAATCTAGTGGACTATTTTGAGTAAGTCCTAGAGGGGACTTAAGGACAGAGTTAAGCAAGCTTTTGTGAAATCTTGTGAGCATATTTGAGTAAGTCCTAGAGGGGACTTAAGGACAAAGTTGAGTAAGCTTTTGTGAAAGCTTATGAGATAGATTTGTGTAAGCTTTTATGAAGGGACTTAAGGACATATTTGAGTAAAGTCTTGATGGAGGACTTATGGACAGATTTGATGTGAAGACTTTTATGAGAAGTCTTGATAGAGAATATTTGAGGTAAGTCTTGATGAAGACTTGTTGAGTATATTGAGCAAGTTCTTGAGAGAACTTGTGGATATATTTGAGGTAAGTCTTTGAGAAGACTTGAGAGCTAAGTTGATTGATTGATTTGTTCAAGCTTTGTGTTAAGGCTTGGGGCAGATCTAGCAGAGTTGATTTGTGATTGGATCAAGATTTGTGTTAAGGCTTGAGGACAGATTTGAGGAAAGATATGGTGTAGATTTGAGAATAGATTTTGGTGTATTTGAGGATATATTTGTGCTAGACTAGAGATAGACTTGTGAGAATATTTGTGCTAGATCGAAGGACAATGTTTAGTGCAAATTTGAGATAGATATTGAGTAGAGCTGAGAGTAAGCTTTGGAGGTGATAGAGTAGAGGATAGTAGTCTCTAGTGGATAGAGATCCATTAGCTAGGGTAGTGAGGATAGAGGTCTTCTGAGTGAGGATAGAGGTCTTCAGTGGAGAGAGATCCACAAGCCAGTGTAGTGGAGGTAGTAGTCTTCTAGAGGATCACCATCCAGAGCAGAGGAGAAGGAGTTCTCCTGTGGATAGAGATCCATGAACCAGTAGAGGGGAAAGAGTTCTCCTGTGGATAGATATCCATGAACTTGATTAGGGGATTGGTATCTCCTTTGGATAGAGGTCCATAAACATTGTAATAGGGAAGGATTCCCAAGAGATTTGTTGAGAAAATTTTAGTGAAATATTTTCTCCGTGGAGTAGCCCACATTGGGTGAACCACGTTAAATTGATGTCTCTATTGTGTGTGATGATTTATGCATTGCTTTGATTACTATTTTGATATTGCCATTGATATATTGGATAATATTGTTTGGGAAAGAAAAGTAAAAGTTGATCTTATATTGTTCACCCCCATCTCAGTATAAGCTTGTGTTCTTCAATTGGTATCAGAGCGGGTTCCTTCGAAAGAGTTTAACAACTTGAAGGAAAATCTTATAGGAACACATATGGATTCTCAGAGTGGATCTTCAGGGAATAAGGCACCATTGTTCGATGGGAACAATTATGCATTTTGGAGTGTGAGAATGAAGATTTACCTAATGGCACTAGGGAATGATATATGGTAAGTAGTTGAGGATGGGTACACACCGCCAACTACTCCACCTATAGATAAATATGGTAAGCTCCTACAACTAAATAATTCAAAGGCAATGAATGGAATCTTAAATGGTTTACATGAAACAGAGTTTGTAAAAGTTATGCATTGCACATCAACAAAAGAGATTTGGGATAAACTGAAAAATATATATGAGGGAGACAAAAAGGTCAAGATGGCAAAATTGCAAAATCACAAGAAAACATTTGAAGACCTAAAGATGAAGGATGAGGAAGACATTGCTACATACTTACTTCATGTGGATGAGGTTGTTAACTCCATGCAAGGACTTGGGTTTAAATTTGAAGAAACAGATGTTTGTCAAAATATTTTAAGATCACTCCCTAAGAGGTATAGTGAAAATATTTCAGCCATAGAAGAGTCAAAAGATATTGAAATTTTGACAAGGGATGAGTTACATGGAATTCTCACAGCTTTTGAGATGAGAATAAAAGAGGAGTCTATCCCTCAGAAATAAGTAGCCTTCAAAGTTACAAAGAAGACAAAGGGTAAGGATTCAAGTGATAGTGATGGAAGGTCCTCAGATAATGAAGAAGAAGAAATTCTATTTTTGACAGTAGAAAAAGATGTTAGAAAAAGGGCACCAATAATTCTCAAGTGTTTTAGGTGTGGTAACTTTGGTCATCTTGAAGATAGTTGTACAAGGAATGGGTTCAGTTTCAGTGAAGATGAATATGAATATGCTCTTGAAGGTCTAGAAGAAGAAAGTCTACTTATGGCAATAGAAGAAGAAGGAAGTGCTTCTAGTGGAGATAAATCAGAAAGGAATGAAGATGATCTTAAAGGCAAAGGAATAGAGGTAGAATTAGAGGAAGGAGAAGTTGATCTTGAGGGTGAGCTTATTTCTGCTCTTAAGGAATTAAGGAAGGTAAGAAAGCAGAACTCAAAACTCAAGCTTCAATTTCAAGAATGTGATGAAGAGAAAGGAAAGCTTATAGAAGATCTAACCAACTCAATAGCTAAGACAAGGAGATTTAAAGAGATGTTAGAGGCAAAGGTTTTATAGATAGTGAAATATCATATCATGAGGTAGTTTCACTAAGGAAGGAAGTAAAAGAGTCTAAATACAAGCTACACATGTTTGGAAGAAGCTCTCAAAGACCTTGGATAAGATTATCAAGGTACAAAGATCTTCATCAAACAAGACAGGACTTGGTTTTGAATAGGAACATAGAGAACAAGGAGAGGAGTCAATCTCAAGCTCCAAAGAAGAAGAAGCTTCAGAAGAAGAGAGTGTAAGAGAGAGTGAGACTTCTGAGGATAAGTTGGACAATAGAAAGTTCAACAAGGAAAGGAACAATGCACAAATAAGGAACAGATGGAACAGGAAACATCACAGGGAAGAAGAGACTAAGAGACCAATGGGGTCAAGGCAAGGTTTCTTCAATGGACGATGCTTCTCATGTCACAGGTTTGGACACAAGGCTACGCAGTGCAGGACACATGAAAGACAGGGATATGGTTTCACCAATAGAAATTTCAGAAATGGGCATCTCTTTCAAGGGTATTGCTACTCTTGTAATCAGTTTGGTCATAAGGCAGTAAATTGCAGGGTTCATGATAGGAATGGATATGGCTTCACCAGGAGGAACTTCAAGATATTTGCACCTTCAAGGAACCACAACATTAAGTGTTATAAGTGCAATAATGTTGGGCATGTGGCTAAGTGGTGTAGAGCAAAATTTCCAGAGACAAGCAAGAACAAGAACATTCAGAGGAATCAGAAGGATTAGTTGAGGAAGAAGGTGGACAAAGGTAAAGATCAGTGTATGCTAGGAGTAGAGATACTCCCACCCCAAAATTAACCACCTCAAAGAGAGGAGGTGGGGAAGGGGCTAAGCTAAGAATATTTAGCCCCAAGCCCCAAAGGTGGCCCTTTGCCATTGATGTCAAAGGGGGAGAGATTTGAGTTAGGGGGAGAGCATTCAGTCAGGGGGAGCAGTTTCTTAGGGGGAGAAAAACTGAAAAAGGTAAAAGAAATGGTTAAAGGAAAAAGGGTTGCCATCAATGACAAAGGGGGAGATTGTTGGAAATATGAGCAAGTTTTGTTGTCATTGATGTCAAGAGGTTGATGTCCAAGTTTCGTCATCATTAATGTCATCAGGTGGTTTTTCCAAAAGGCAAGGAAGAGGTTTTAAAAGGAATAGGATATAATATTTATTTTTAATATTATATGCCTAAAGAGGCCTAAAAGTATGAAGACCCAAGGAAGGAGAAGCAAGTTTAAAATAAAATAATAATATTATAATATTCCGGGAAAAAGGATGAGGTGAAGAAAATGAGGTCCAAGGAATTATTAAAAATAATTTATCCTTCAAAAGACCCATTGAGCAGTTGCAAAGGATTTAATTTAATTTATTTAAATTAAAATATTTTAACCTAAAGGTTAAAATTTTAATTTAAATAACTTTGGGCACCAAAGTTAAAGGTTAAAAATTAAATTTATAATTCGAATTTCTAAAGTCGAATTTGAGCCGACATCAAAGCAAAAAGGACAAGGTGTATTTAAAGGGGAATTAATCTTTTAATTTCCCCATCCATGCATTCGAATATCAAAGGTTATGCTAACATCGTGCGCTGCTTTGTTGTGAGTAAGAAGAGGCTTTCACATTTTTAAAACCATTTGAGGGTAGGCATTTGAATAAATGCATGTGGCATGACCAAAGCATTTCATAACGTTGGTTAGCATGATTGGTGGCCAAGGGTGTGTTAAGTCATTCGTAGGGCAGAGGTTGGGGTTTCGAATCCCCACGCGATCATTTTGAGAAGGTATGAAGTTTTGTTTTCATCACTGAAATCTATCGAGGTAACAAGTCGAAGCGCATGTGTTTAGTTGCTTGTGTGGGCATGTGGCCCAATGGCTGCCTAGCCTTTGGCTAGAGCACCACGATGGTAGTTGGTCATGGGTTTGAAGCATAGCCAAGGCATGCACTATTATTTTTGCAACGTGGGCCAAGGTGTATAAGGTAAGCACATTATAATTATAATTTTTGTTTATGTTTTAAATTGTGCCAAGGTTGGGAAGCGCTTATGGTATTAAGGCCACGTGATATTTTAGATAGCACCTTGGTGAAATATAGGGAGTCATAAGGGTATTTGGATATTTTATATTATTTTGTGCTTAGAAAAAATAAATAGAGGTTGGAGTAATAAGGGTTAAACAAGGGATTAGTTTTTATAGGTTGAAAATTATTTTTGGGAGTTTATAAGGTGTTTATAAAGGAACTTGGTCTTCTATGCATTAAATAGTTTGGAGTTAATAAAGGAAGGTGATTTTTATGTGTTGAGTGATATTTTGAGAAGTTTGGAGGTAATAAGGTGTACTTGAGACTTGTTAATTTTTGTAATGGTGAATTAATTTTTGAGGAGAATATTTGTGGAGATTTTGAGATAGGTTGTTTCTATCTAACCTTGAAATTGGAAAAGAGGATTTGATTGTGATTAAGACAGGTTTTGAAGATATATCTCCATAAAAAAAAAAGGTATGGGCACATCTTCCTTGTGAGTGAAATATTGTTGGATTGAATGTTGTGAAATGCAAAGTTGGAGTGAAAAGGATTGTTTGATAAGCATTGTTGGAAATGTTTGAGTGAGTTTTCATGTGCATGATTTGTGGATGTTGAAAGACCATGAGTATCATTGTTATGTGAGATTTAGAACTAAAATTTGTGAAATATTTGGTGAGCTTATGTTCTAGGGTTTGTGAAATATCATGAGTATCATTGTTATGTGAGATTGAGAACTATCTTGAACTAGGGTTTGTTGAAAGAACATGAGTATCATTGTTATGTGAATTTGGAATCATCTTGAGTCAAGGTTTGAGTTCCATAGTGTGAGTTATTGGAAGTATAGTGAAACACTTGGTTAGGGTTTGTAAGCAAGTTGTGTTTCATTGAATGATTGGTTGAGTGAAGTTGGTTGAGCATTATTGATTGAAAGCATTGGAGTGATAGTTCAAGTTTTGTGAAACAAATTATACTTTATTTCTAAATTGATTTGAAAGTGATAGAGTGATTTGTGAGTGTGAAACATATTGAGTCTCTTACCATTATCTATATGTTTCTATGGTTAAACAATATTATGAGTGAAACTTGTTTGTGTGATTGAAGAGGTTTTCTGAAAGGATTAAGTTGAGTTGTGTATGCAAGTTTTGCAATTGATTTGAATAAGCTTTTGTGAAAGCTAGTGGACTATTTTGAGTAAGTCCTAGAGGGGACTTAAGGACAGAGTTAATATTTTCTCCATGGAGTAGCCCACATTGGGTGAACCATGTTAAATTGATATCTCTATTGTGTGTGATGATTTGTGCATTGCTTTGATTACTGTTGTTGATATTACCATTAATATATTGGATAATATTGTTTGAGAAAGAAAAGTAAAATTTGGTCTTATACTGTTCACCCTCCCTCTCAGTATAAGCTTGTGTTCTTCAATTTGAGGAAACCCAAAGAAATCAAGATATGTTATTGGACAACAATAATGAGCATAATGGAGAGAAACATTTGACTGAGGCATCAAATAAGGATTTTTGCACACATGTAATGTTGAGAAATCTAAGCATGAATATGAGCAAGGAGTATCTAGTGGTGATAAGTGCTTAGTGAAGACCAACATTATTCTACAAGAAAATATCGAAGAGCAGAGAGATAATACTATGGAGACTAAAAATATATTAGCGGAGAACTTAGTTGTTTCCAGCTATAGCAAATTAGCAGATACAGATTTTGAAAGACAAAATGGTGTTACAAGTGGTATTATTAGGCAAGAAAAATCAAATTGTTAGATTGAAGAATCGGAGGTAGTAGTTATTAGTATAGAACATGATGATTCTACTTATGTACTTATTATACCATACATAGCATATAAATGTGAACTAAAATACCATGGTGTCATATCAATCAACAATTGTATTAACATTGGAAGTCACCTTAATAAAATGTAATAATTTTTTTTGGTAAGTAGATTAATTTATATACAAAATGGGTTTTTTAAGAGGATCCCAAAACATTATAACATGAGAGGTCATAGTATTTACCATTATAAAGATCCCCTTGGGCTAATACATTAGGTACCATGTGAAAAATTTCCAAAAAAAAAAAACCCATAGTGATGCCCATGAGGGCTACATCAAACCCTCCCAACGGAGGTCAAACCAACTGAAAAAAACATAAAAAAACACATAAGCATCCATTATATAGATCACTGCCACCAGACGACAAAAAGGAACATGTCCCAGGAACCTCCCTTACATGTCCAGATCCTCCTGGGACTCACGCCCCTTAAATCACTTGAGGATCTTCACCATTGCATTGGTAGAGGAGAGGATGTTGGTCATCATGTCTAACAAGAACTAGGGGGACAAGCCCTTTGCCTCACTCTCAGTGTCAGAGTTGATTTATTGCGATGGAGTCCCTTTCTCCTTCTTCACCTTCTTGAGCCGTAGAGACAACAGGGATGGGGTCAGGGCGTCAATCTGCCCTCTCTTGGTTGGCTTGCTATAGGAAACTCTTTGGAGGGACGCAGGATTAGCCACCTCAGGGGGGCTACTTTAGACAGGGCTGGAAGTCCCATCCTCTTGAATAAACATAGGACTACCTGAGGCTTGGGTAGCAATAGGATGGACAACCTGGGGCAGAGGACGATTCATAGCGACATGGCAGAAGATGACGCTCATTAACCCCTGGTGGATGAGAGGCTATGACAACTTCTTGCTCTTTTTGATAGTGAGGCCAAGGGAGTAGACAAGATATTTGGGAACTCGTTGGAACAAAATCTGCCTTCGATTAATAGTGTTGCGCCTTAGACTTTGCCAACATTGAATAGACAGATCTTGCTTGAGATCATATGTCTAGTCTCCAGAGAAGGCTGGTTCCTTTGAGTTTTTTAGAGAAAAGGGGAACAAGAGATAAGGGAAATATAGCCTAAGCTAGAAACTTTTCTCACAGTATATATTGGACAATAGCAAACATTGACGATGCAGATTACAACTTTCAGAGTTTTCTTTATATCCTTTTATAGAAAACATGAATTCCTAAGTGCGCCTTCTAGATATTCGTCTAAAAGCATGTAACTATATTTTAATGTTCAACTCTAGAAACAAGATTTATATGTGCACAGTCCAAATTTTAGAATAGATACATTATAAAACTTAAGAGTGAATAAAAGTTAAAACACCAGGATACATAAACTTGCACACAGAAGTTTCGGAAGCCAGAGGAAGAAATCTTTTATTGCTTGTAATCCAGTACATGTACATCAAGCTTGTAAACGTCCAAGAGCTGACCCTTTTTTTGGAGTCGCTCACCCCTATATATACCCTAAAAGAGTATCTTTTTCTAAGTACATCTTACTTATTTTACAAGCAATCATCTACAGTTTCTAATAATACACAACGGATTTCCCGTAGATTGGATAGATTTCCTTCTGGCTAATTTTAGATGAGCCTGTTATTCTGCAATCATCCAACGGACCTGCCAGGTTATAATCAACAGACCATTCTTCAAAAATCGACACCTGATGTTAGTGCATATCCCCAATTGCCAAAAATATACTCTATTCCTTTACAGCTGGTGTGTCGCGAAATCGCGACATTCTTTTCTTGCTTTGCTATTTTGTCGCCTCCAGCCACGAAAATGAGACATGTCACAAAATCATGAAATTTTTTCTCTTGTTTTGCTCTTCTATCGCTTCCAACCACGAAAATGAGACATGTCACGAAATCGTGACATTCGTCTCTTACTTTGCTCTTTTGCTGCCTCCCGTCACGAAAATGAGACATGTCACGAAATCATGACATTCTTTCCTTGTTTTGCTTTTCTGCCGCTTCTAGCTGCGAAAATGAGACATGTCACGAAATCGCGACATTCTTTCTTTGCTTTGCTTTTTTGCCACTTCCAGCTATGAAAATGAGACATGTCACGAAATCACGACATTCATCTCTTGCTTTGCTCTTCTACCGCTTCCAACCGTGAAAATGAGACATGTCACGAAATCACGACATTCTTTCCTTGCTTTTCTTTTCTACCGCTTCCAGCCGCAAAAATGATACATGTCACGAAATCGCAACATTCGTCTCTTGCTTTGCTCTTCTGTTGCTTCCAGTCGTGAAAATGAGACATGTCGCGAAATCGTGACATTCATCTCTTGCTTTGCTCTTCTGCTGCCTCCCACCACGAAAATGAGACATGTCACAAAATCGTGACATTTCTATGTCTTCAGCTTGATTCTGCTTCTTGCATCGTGAAAATGCGACATGTCGCAAAATCGTGACACTTCTGCCTCTTTGTTCTCATTTATCGCTTTTGGCCACGAAAATGCAACATGTCGCGATAGCGCGACACTTATGCCTCCTTGCTCCCTTTTTTTGCTCTTAGCCATGAAAATACAACATGTCATGATATCGCAACACTTTTGCCTCCTTGCTCCTTTTTGTTGCTCTTAGACGCGAAAATACAACATGTCGCGATATCGTGACACTTTTTCCCTTTTGGCCGCGATAAAGCAACATGTCGCGATATCACGACACTTTTTCTCTTTTGGCCGCAACAATGCAACATGTCACGATATCACGACACTTTTCCCCTTTTGGCCTCGATAATGCAACATGTCGTGATATCACGACACTTTTCCCCCTTTGGCCGCGACAATGCAACATGTCGCGATATCGCAACACTTTTTCTCTTTTGGCCTCGAAAATACAACATGTCGCGATATCGCGACACTTTTTATCTTTTGGCCTCGAAAATGCAACATGTCGCGATATCGCGACACTTTTTCCCTTTTGGCCGCGACAAAGCAACATGTTGCGATATCGCGACACTTTTTTCCATTTTGGCCGCGATAATGCAACATGTCACGATATCGTGACACTTCTAGCCTTTTTACCATGACAATGTAACATGTTGCGATATCACGACACTTTTTCCTCCTTGCTCTTTCTCTTTTCTTTGGACCGTGAAAATGCAACATGTCGCAATATCGTGACACTTTTTCCTTCTTGCGGTGTTTTGCTTTTCTTTGATATTTAGCATATGGGCCACTTCGGTCTTCTTGGAAAATATGCAACAAGGTGCATCAGCTATTTTTTTGTAGTTAGTCACTTTTTGACTAACATTCTTGGCGCCTTCCCGAGGGTTTTTTGCTTGCAAAAATTTTGAACCAGGCCTTTATCCATTGGGAAACAGAGTCAACAACGCAGTTGTAAAAATAATCTTTCAGAGAAAGACAAAGAACATAGGAAAATGCACTTAGATGAAACGTGAATATTACCTCATCAAAAACTCCCTTTATACCTTAGTATCTCTATTCAAAAAAAATGTCGACTTCTGATTGCTGCGACTAAATTTTTTTTTTTTTGTTAAGGCCAAAAAACGGTAATATTTACAAATATTGTTTGAATATACTTATATTATACTGTACATATAATTCCTTTTCTGCTTTCTCAACAGAAATATAACTTTAGGTGAAATGCATTCACCGTGATGGGAAAAACCAATCCATCTTGATCTTTCAACTCGAAAGCATTGAACTGTATCTCTAAAACAATTTCAAATGGTCCCTCCCAGAAAGCATCGAATTTATCATGGTTACCTGTCTTAGCTTTCTTTACATTCCATTTCAAAACCAAGTCTCCCACTCTAAATTTTTTGGCAGTTGTCTTTTTGTTGAACCATCCTTCAGTATCCGCCATATGCTTCTGATTGTGATTGTATGATTGCTCTCTTTGTTCTTCTAACTTTAAGAGCTGCATAACTCCTGCAACTGTGTGTAGCATTTGGTCAATCTGAGGTATCAGGTAATGATCTTTGAGTGATGCTCTGTTCAAATTTTTGAAATCTACACACCATCTGATATCTCCATTTTTCTTCCTGACTGGTACCAAGTTTGCCACCCAGGTGGAGTGTTTAACATGATATACTATTTTAGCTTGAAGGAGTTTTAGCAGTTCTTATTTCATCAAAGATTCTATCTTCGGGTTCATTGGTCTTTGTTTTTGCCTAAAATGCTTAGCTCCTTCTTCTGATTCTATGGTATGTTGAATAACATATTTATTGTACACTTTTAGATCACTATACACCCAAGCTATGATGTCAGGGAATTTTTTACACAATTCTCTGATCTGGTTCACTTCCTCTTCTGTACAACTGATTCCAACCTTAATCATTTTGCCTGGCTCCAACTCTACATCTTTGTTATCAAACAGGCCTTCAAAGGTGATGAGACCCTTATGAATATGATTGTTTTTTAACTAAATAATATCCTCTTCTTCATCATCCCGCAGATCCTGGTTGGATGAGCAATTCATTTCATGGATTAAGAAATCCACTATCTATTCATCATTTTCAAAAACTTGCCAGAAAATATTTTTATCGAGCAATGAAGGCCTGTATATAAGTCTAATAGTTTTAGACTTCTGAATAACATTACTTACAAGACAAAAATTAGCTCCTATTGAAGCTAACAAATCTGCGTGGGTATTCTGTTCTCTAGGGATAAACTTTATATTTAGGGCTTCAAAGGCCTCTAAGAGATCCCACACTTTGTTCTTGTAAGTCTTCAAATAATCTTGTTTGCTTATACATTTTTTGGTGACTTGATTCACAATAAGTTCTGAATCTCCATAGATGAGTAACTGTTTGATTCCCAATTTCTCAGCCCTTCTTAACCCTAAGCACAGGTCCTCATATTCTGCTACGTTATTGGAGCACCTCCAAGTCAACCTGTAAGAGAAAACATTTTCCTCTTCGATGGGAGAAATCAAAACTATTTCGGCACCAGCTCCATTCTTGCACCTAGCCCCATCAAAGAAAAGCTTCCACATTCGATTCACAGAACCATCCTTTTCTAGGGAAGGTATCAATTTTCTTTTTGGTTTCTCAATAGAATAGTTTCCTATTTCTACATCTATCATGGCATTAAAATTCTGTAAAGAAAAATCATCCTCAGCTTGGAGCTCTTCTAATGTTTCTTCCATTAGATCTTCTATTATTTCTTCAGTCATCATATTTACACAGTCAGCTTCACCAATCTTTTCTACATGAAACGTAGATGGTTTCTCATTAAAAATCTTGACCCTTATACCTTTAAAAGGTATCTCCAAATGAGAATAATCTAAGGATAAGTATCCTCCTATCTTTGCTGTGAACTCTCTGGATAGACACATACCAAAATAGGGCTCCAAATCTACGACTACTACCTCTTGTATGACTATCATCTAAGGCATTTTATGCAGCCATATGGGAATATCCTTTATCACTCCTATAGTTTTTACTAGAGTACCATCTAACTGTAGGACGCCTGCGCTGCTCCTAGTGTACTCCATTCCCATAATATCACATACTCCTTTGGGTATCACAGTGGTAGCAGTGCCTGAATCTATCATGCAGTTGTGGACAACCCATCCTTCCATTTGAAGGGACAAATAAAAGGGTGGTGGCATGTTCTTACTAGTGGCAGATGTCAAGTTTGTTAGAACCATTTTTGAAGATGATGTAGTCCCACCTCCATTTTTCATTGTTCTTAGGGATTCCTATAGGAGATCGATTTGACCTAGGATTTGAAGAGCATCATACATACTTGCCTTAGAAGGAGTCTTTATCATTTCCTCCACTATACTGAATGTAGGTGAATCAACTATCCTTTCTCTTTCTTTGACAAAATTTTCATATTTATTTTTGTATCCCTGGGTAGCTTCATTTCTTTGCCTTTTTGTCAGCGAGGGGAAACTCAACCTTTCCCTAGCTTGTTCTTGGGTTTCATTTTCCCCTTGAGGAAAAAATTCTTTGTGTGTTTCTTGCCCTTGAATTTTGGCTGGAAACTGATATTTTCTTTCCTGAGGGAGACTTCCCTTAGGAGTTTCTTTGGGAACTTCCTTAGGAGTAGGGAAAAAATTCAATGGCTGAAGCTCTTTAGGGTCTACTTGCAGTGGTTTCTTACCTGATCTTGTCAAAATTGAAACCTATTCTACTGTAGCCATCATGAAGTTGTGGTCCTTTTCTCTAATTACATTTACACGGCCTTTCATTTTTTCTTTGCTCTTTTCAACTGCTATACTTTGTACATAATGTTGGTGTATCATACATGAAATTTCCCCATGTGGATCGTTACATGTAGTACACCAAAAGTTAGAATCAGTGGGAGGCTCCTCGGCCTCCACTGTCTCATTTGTATATACCGTGCTCGGTATCTCTTGTCCCCTATTGCTTTATTGTGTTGCATCTCTTGTTACCTAAGGGAAATTCCTTGGTGGAAAATTCCTTTCAGCCTCTCTCTTTTTCATGGATGCCATTTCATTTGACAATGTCTTCATTGTATCAATTATGGTCGTGTATTGATCATTGGGGGGAGCTGATGCAAGGGGTGTAGCTGGTAATGCAAGGGATGTAGGAGGTGCGGCTATAGCTAGGAGGCCCTGTGTTGATGGGAGTACAGGCAGTTTAGAAATTGATGCTTGGGAAAGCTCTAGTAAAATTAGCAATACACTTTTTGATGGATATATTTTTGTAGTGATGAGATCAGCTTCGCCCCTTGTGGCCTCTACATAGATCCCAGGAAAAGTGGTTACACAGGATTGCCTTATTATCATACTGAGATTTGAATCAAAATCCCTTAAATAATAGCATATAGCTTGTTCTTTCGTGGGCTTTAGGCCTTGCGGTACTCTATCATGAGTTCTGGTAAATCTGATGTTGAAATCTTGGATTTCTTCTTTTGGATGCCTCTCAATGATAGTGAATTGATTCAGCAATGTGAAAGGATCCGCATGTATATTAAATTCATCGACTAGACGATCGACAAGTACTGCCCAAGAAGTAATGGATCCAGCAAGAAGCGCTCTGTACCAATAGAGCATCTTTCCTTTCAAAGATATAATCAACAATATGATCATTACATCTTCTTGAGTGATGTTGTAAACATATGCTAGTGCTGATACATCTAAACAGTCCTCATCTGCTATTTTTCTTATTCCATAAAAGGTCGATAATGCTTTTAATGCAGCTTATGGAATTTGGTGGTGTGTTCCCAAGTTAAAAGGGCCAGTTTGATTCCACACAAGATGCGCTGGGGTAGGGGTAGCTGCCATGATTGTTAAAGGAGTTACAACCGCTATGGGATTGCTTGCAGATGCTCCTACAGTGGGTGTTAAAGAGGTGCTAATGGTTTCGGGTAGATTTGATCATGTGGCTAGCACAGGGTGTGCTTTTAGGCTTCCAAGATGTAGTTCAAAGAACTCGATAGGTTCTTCAGAGTTTCTAGCTTGGGATCTGGTTATCATATGGCTATATAACCATAAGGTTTTTAGACAAGGTCTTTCTTTTATGGTCTAAATTGCAACAGAGTCGCCAAGTAGTTTTTCTTGATATTTTTAAACAAAAAGGCTCTTAAGGTAAAACACCAAAACTTATACAATACTGTGGGATTGCTGGTCCCATCGGGCATGCCAAAAATTGTTGGAACAAAATTTGCCTTCGGTTAATAGTGTTGCGCCTTAGACTTTGCCAACATTGAATAAATAGATCTTGCTTGAGATCATCTGTCTAGTCTCCAGAGAAGGCTGGTTCCTTTGAGTTTTTTAGAAAAAAGGGGAACAAGAGATAATGGAAATATAGCCTAAGCTAGAAATTTTATATGGTCAGCTCTTGGAATTTTACAATACTGAATGTACGTACTTTGAATACAAGCAATAAAATCACATCTCCCATTGGCTTTTGGTTCATATCGTGCAAGTGTATGTATTAATGTTCTTTATTTCTACTTGCAATATTGAATTGTAAATTGAGTCTGTTCTTATATCTGAACTTTCGCAATACATAAATCATATTGCTATAATGAGAATCTAATATATACGCATGTTAAACAAAATATCAGAAATTATATCTGGAATTATATAATTTTTGCATGGGAATGTGTTTTAAATGCTTTGGATAGAAGTAAGTAAATTTGTCTTTGTTGTTGTCTAATCTGCACCATATAAAAGTTCTAGCTTAGGCTATATTTCCCTTATCTCTTGTTCCCCTTTTCTCTAAAAAACTCAAAGGAACCAGCCTTCTCTGGAGACTATACAGATGATCTCAAGCAAGATCTATCTATTCAATGTTGGCAAAGTCTAAGGCGCAACACTATTAACCGAAGGCAAATTTTGTTCCAACAGGAATACAAACCTGCTTGGCATCCCTCAGATGGTTCACAAAATTGATTTGAAATTGTGTAGAGGCTTGTTAGGATCATCACAAGTAACATACTATAGGATAGGTATGATGGCAAGGTTCCAAGGTTTAGTGAGGGCATAGTGAAGGAGGGCCGACTTATCCCACCCAAGGTTTCATCCTTTATCAGGTAATTGCTCCAATTTCTCTTCCCAATTGTGATGATCGCGTCGAATGTTACGACCTACCATTGGCAACCCAGTGATCTCACTCAAAAGCTCAATGGAGATTTTAAAATTTAGCCCCCTCACCACAACCTTACCCTGGTTCCAGGAGTCCACAAAAGCATGGGTGATATTATCTTTGGGTCCTTGGAATATTTGGAGGAAAGTGAGCATACCTTTGGCCTTCATAAACATCATGGCTTTGTCGCACAAGGAAATCTCAGTCGGCTCGACATAAGGAGAAGCCATGGATTCAAGAAAATACACACCAAGATCTATGACAAGGAATCCAGATGACTCTGCACCACACTCCAGGGAACACCTTATACCAAAAAATATAAGGCTCGCCCAAAACACCACTAAATTAAATAGATTTTCTTTGGAGATGAGCCTCACATGCATGCAGGGAGGGCCATCATTACCAAAGATAACATTAGATCTAGGGTGGTGGCAAGGATTGATGCTAAGGTGGACACGTAATCTTTGAAGGTTCCACGCATTGCCAGAGGTAGTGGAACCTTTGGAAGTTGTGTCTAGAGAGGTGGTCCAGAGTGTCCTCTCAAGGTGGCCTGGGAGAGGACCAATGGTGATCTTTTATTAGGCACATTGGACCCATCCAAATATCTATAGGGGAGATGAAAAAGCACCCACCTATCTTTGAACTCTACCAAGCATGATGGACAGGATCGGGGATCTGCTAGACCACCTTTTGAGGGCCTTTGAGAAAGGATCATTCTTGTTATGCCTGCCATGAACCATCATGATGGATGTGCCAATTAGACTCGATGGTGTAGGTGTTGTGGCTCTCACCGAGCCTGTCCATATAGGCCCGATCCTTTCATCACGCTTATGTGGAGACATTAATAATGTCCTAGCTAGTGATCTTCTCAATGTCCACTAGGAAACACTAACGCCACACCACAAGACATGTGGAATTTAAACCTTTGTTTGCTAAGTGGTCAGCTAGACCATTTCCCTCCCTATAGGTATGCTTTATCTAGACTTGGTTCCTCCGAAGTAGGATTCTCCTAGTCTCAATGATGATATTGTAAACCTTCCATGTCGGATCCTTGGAAGTCGTCATGTAGTTGATGATGTTCAAATATTCTATTTCAAGAACCAAGGTAAAATGATCCTCTATCATGAGCTCAAGTCCTCTCAATAATCCTCTAGCCTCTATGACATGATTGGTTTGAAGCCCTAAGTTTTCACAGAAAGCCATAACAAGATTTCCATTATGATCTCGAACTGACCCCCCCATAGCAACCACTCCTGGGTTACCATGATACACCCCATCAAAATTTAGCTTCAACCACCTATGAGGAGGCCTAACCCACTTGACGTTCTTCCTGGAGACCTATGGATCCTCCCACTCCTTAATCTCCTTGGATAGCTTCAACAATTTGAACAATACTTCTTCGAACACATATTTGGGCCAAGGGCTAGGGATAAGCTTGGCATTCTCAATGGCAAAGGTGATGGCCCTATGAGCGACTGAGGAAGGATCCCTGGGGGGTGATCAAATACCTGACCATTGTGTTCCAACCATACCTGTCACATAAAGTGTTGGAAGCAAGCGTTCCACAGGAGCGTTCCACGGGAAATAGAGCTTAGGGTTTTTAAAAGGATTGACCCATTGGAAGAAAGCCTCCTTGATGGTCTTGGGGGAAACCCATTGGATCTGGAATTTGGAGAGGATGGCACCAAGGACCGAACCAGTGTAGCCATAGTGCAAGAAAATATGGTCAGAGGACTCATAGGCAAACTCACACAAGTAGCATCTATTGGCCAAAGCAAACCCCCTCTTGTGAAGATTGTCAATAGTGAGGGCTTTGTTCTAAAAAGCAATCCAAGAAAAGAAATTTACCTTTGGGATCACTCCTTTCCTCCAGACCACGTTGTAAGGAAAGTCTGAATTTAGCCCTTTGCACTAAAAACCATAGGCAATTTTGACAGAGAAACCCCCGTCATCGGTCCCCCTCCATATCAATCTGTCCGATCCTCTGCTAGTGGGGATGATGATGTCCTTGAGGATGGAGGATAGGAAGTTGGCCTCCATCTCTAGCCCTTATGCATTGATGAATTTCCACTACAGGGAGTCATTTCTCCATTCAATGAAATCAGCCACCTTCTACCCAACATTGTTATCCAGGAAACTTTTAAGTTGAACCAGCTTGGTCTGTTATGATAGAGAATCCTCTAGGGCCCACTTGTCCTTCCAAAAGTCTAAGGATCCACCTGATGCCATTTTGGATCAACTGTCTAGAATGGCCAATGGCTTTGCAAAAATTTAACCCCTCGATGGGAATTCCACCCTCAATAAGGGGAGTGTTGTTAAGGTATTTCCTCCTAACAATCCTAACCCATTCAACCGGTTCTTTGACTAGGATCCTCCAAGTGTGTTTGGCAATGAGCACTAGGTTCATCATGGCCATTCTTCTGAGCCCTAATCCACCTTGCTTTTTGCTTCTACACACTTTTTCCTAGGCTACCATAGGAATCTTGGACTTATCTTCATTGCCTGACCAAAGGAAATTTTGTTGATCTTGAGAAGAACTGAGGCAGGCAATCTAAAAATAGACATGAAGAAGGTAAAAATCCTTTGGAGGTATGCCATGGTAAGGGTTGCCTTGGAAGCTTGGGATAGGAGCTTGCCTTTCCATGATGCCAAATTTTTGTGGATCCTCTCAATCACCATATTCCACATCCCTTCCTTTGCATGCCCATAGAAAATAGGGAGGCCAAGATAGGTGGTGGGAAGGTAGTCAATAGAGCAGCCCAAGATCCTTGCAATTTGAACTTGATGCCTGGCCGGGGTGTTGATGAAAAATATCTTGCTTTTGATGTAATTTACTTTTTGATCGAAAACCTTCTCATAGAGTTCAAGGATTCATTTTATGGATTTATATTGAGCTACTGACACAATGGTGGACAAAAGTGTGTCATCCACAAACTACTGATGGGTGATCGCATCAATATCTGAGGCAGGGAGGATACCTGTCACCTTCTTCCGATGTTGGTCATACTTGAGAGCTCTACCCAATGCTTCTACAAGGATAATGAAAAGTATGGGGGATAAAGGATCCCCTTGGCGTAAAACTTTTGAGCTCTAAAATAACCCGACGGGAGAGCCATTGACTAGGACCAAGAACCAGGGAGAGGAAATGTAGCCCTGGATGATATCAACCCACAGGGGGTGGAAGCCAAACTTGATAAGGATATTCTAAAGGAAAAATTTTTCAACCCTATCGAAGGCTTTGTTCATATCCAGCTTAAGAAATAGGGCAACCTTCTTAGACATTGAGGTCGAATACAGGGTTTTATGGATTGAGATGACCCCATCCAGGATGTTCCTCCCTTTTACCGAGCTGCCTTGGGATTGATCAATGATGAGGGTAAGTATGGCCTTCATTATTTTGGCCATAACCTTGGTCAAAACTTTGTATATGACATTGCATAGGCTGATGGGCCTATAATCAGAGATGGATTTGCAAGAAGAGAGTTCGGGATAAGGGCCAAGAAAGTGGAATTGAAACTACAAGGGATGACTTTGGTTTCCTAAATTTCTCTAATAGCCTTACATACATCATTCCCCACCACATCCCACATAGTTTGAAAGAACCTTGGGGAGAACCCATCCGATACAGGGGCTTTATCGGGTTGCATTGAAAATAATGCCTCTTTAACTTCATCGCGGGTGAAGGTATCCACCAGTCTGGAGTTCAAATTGTGAGGAACGATGCAGGGGATATTAGCAATAAGAGTATCCTGAGCTTGACTGTCACCCTCTGAGGCACTTCCCAAGAGGTTCTAGAATTAATTCATTGCTTTGGTCCTAATCTCCACAATGTCAGTGGAAGATGATCTGTTGCTGCACACAATCTCCCTGATCTTGTTGGATGCCCTATGCCACATGGTGGAGGCATGAAAGAACCTTGTATTGGTATCACCTTCCTTGACCCATAGGTCTCTTGAATTTTGCCTCTAGAATTTTTCCTCTCTAGCCAATATATTATGGAATTCTGCTAGGAGGTTCCTTTCCTCCTCCCTAGTGGGGTTGTTGTGATCCCCTGCTTCGATTCTCCTTTCTATCTCCTAAATTTTCTTAGTAATAGCTTTATTATTTGCAAAAAGGTTGCCAAAGACCTCCCTATTCCAAAATTTTAAATTTTCTTTGACCATCTTTAGCTTCTGATCCAACTAAGTGGTAGACCCTCTGAAATTTTGATGCCACTAAGAGGACACTTGATTTTTGAAATCCTTGTATTGGGTCCACATGGATTCAAAATAAAAAGGAGTTTTGAAGGAGGGAGGCCTACCAGATTCAAGGAGGATGGGATTATGGTCTGATCCGATCTGAGGTAAGGCCAACAGAGTGGCATCACCAAACCATGGGATAGCTTCTTGAAAAATTAAGAACTTGTCCAACTTGACTTGGATGAGTCCACTATCAATCCTCCTATTACTCCAAATAAAATAGGATCCTTTGAGTTGAACATACATTAGCTCATTGGTATTGACAAACCCTCTAAAATCCTCCATGCTTTTGTTGTAAGAGTCGTTGCCTCCTCTCTTTTTAGATGGATACAAAGGACTGTTGAAGTCCCCTGCTAAGATCCAAGGAAAAGTGTTAAATGTGGTCCTCATTTGAGTTACTGTTTCCCACATCGTGACCTACTCAATGGGTGAGTTTGGGGCATAAATATTTGATAGAATCCAATACCGCTTACTGGTCTTGGAATGAAACAAAATGTTTAGGATCCTATTCAAGGATGACATAAGCCTTCCTTCAACCAGGGTAGGGTCCCAAAGACACATAAGCCCCCATGATGTGCCTTGAGCAGGACTGATAAGGCAATCTCCATGGCCCAAATGGCCTTGGCAGTATTTCGAGAATAGAATTCATCAATTTTGGTTTCTTGCATAATGAATATGGAAGTATTGATCCTTTTCCTTAGGTCAACCACCAACCTCTGCTTGGCTACCTCGTTTAGGCCCCTCACATTCCATGAGAGGACCTTCATCTCAAGGGTTTAGGGTTTTTCTTGCCTCCCTTCACCAGCTGGAAGGGGGGTTTGGTTCCTTGCTTGTCGTTGTCGGACTCATCGAATAAAAGCATCGACTGGGTCCCATTTATGATATCCTCCACTGTTTCCTTGATTATTTTCTCATTATCATAGGGTCTCCCTATTTTCCTTTCACTGCCATAGTCTATTGCTTGTTTCCTACTCCTGGTGTTCCTGGGGCTGATCCTTCCCGAGAGAGATGGGCCTTATTTTTTAGATAAAGGAGAATGGGGTGCCTCTCCCCTATTCGAGCAATTTGGGGATTTTCTATTGCTCGCCAGGTACTCATCCATATAAGAATTTGGAAAAACAATTTTGGGAGGGGGTTGTACCTGGGTCACTGGATCCTCTATGTTAGTATTGGTGAGAACCAAAGATTTTGGGAGTGCCTCCTACTCCTTTTGGCCTGGCATGGATCCTTATCCTTACTCACTAGTCTTCAAAATTAGAAAGATATGTAAACATGCTCAATCCACCTTGTAAAGTAAGTAGGCAGGCATTTTCTTGTTTCTAAAACTTTCATAAGTTTGAGTTTGAGGGGTTAAATAAAAGTGAAACATTATATTTAGAATAGTTGTAAAGTACTGTAATTCTTATCATTGGCAGTGGCATCCTTCCAAAAAATTTATTCCTTATTGCTAAATTCTTAGAGTTACCATGTAAATAAGCAACAAGATGATATCATCCCTCTTATTTTATTAAGCCCATTATGAAAAGGGATAAACAGTTACACCATTAGATTATTTAGTCGTTTAGAAACTTGATTCTTTTGACTTGATCATTAGCAAATATTTTCCAGTGTAAAATTATCATCAAGAAGCTACCCGTTAAATATCACATCCCTCTTTCCAAACATCTTCTCTTCAACCTGATTATGTAACCTGTATCCTTTCTTATCCGAACTATAAGCAACTAATGCTGTTCCTGTGCTTTTAAAATCTAATATGTCTCTTTTTTTAGTCAGAATGTAAGGTAGGTTGGATGACCTAATATATTTAAATGTGTAGCACTACAACATAAGGTTTCTTAGAGTTTTCTAGGTGTCCTTGCCTTAACTTCTTGTGGGAACCCTATTTAAAACATAAACTATTGTTGCCACTATCTCAATACAAGAATTCTAGTGCAGATTGCTATAAGCAAGGACACTTCTTATACATTCTTTCAATGTCCTATTATTATATTCTGATACACCATTATATTGAGGAGGATAAGGTAGTTTAAGCTGCCTAACCCTTCCTCTATCCCCTAGAATCTGATTAAATTATTCAAAAAAATACTCACCTCTATTTTAAAGTTAATGTTAAAATGACATTCAGGAGGATTACTCTTGTTATAAGTTGGTTTGTTCTATGTCATATGCCACTCTCAGCATGGTGGCTCCTAAATTGAGGGAAAAACTAGCACGTCTATCTTAAAAAAATTTTGCATGGTTGTTCTCCTCTTTTATTTTGTCATTTTAAATCATCTTTATGGCAAGGCTTTATGTAGTGACTTGCTCTCACACAATAAAAATCAAACAACTTTATCTTTGGATGTCATACCTTGTGGCCATTAAGGTTGCACCTGCTAGGTCTGTGACTTCCTCCATTGTATATAACCTCCTCTTTCCCTTTATGATTAACAAACCTTCTATTGTGTCACTTAGAACATTCTTGTTATTCCCATTTATTTCTTCTTTTAACAAATTGGCCACCACTTAATCAAGTGACAACTTCCCATCTTGGTAACAAATAGTTACACCAGATTCTCATATAAACCATGTAAACTTGTTCAAAACTTTAAAGTATAGCCACACCATCTTCTTCTGATACATCAACATCTTCCAACTGAGTCATCAACGACCTTAACTAGAGTCTAGCTACTTGAGAATACAGGTTGTCCCCTTCTAACATTTATCAATCTAACAAACTTACTTCTCAAGAGCAAAGTTGCAGTTTTGTCTGGCCTCAAAAATCTGACTTAGCTTATCCCAGGCTTGTTTGGAATTTTTTATTTTTTATTTTACCCAAGGTTACTATGTGTAAGATGGCATGTTTTAGAATAAGCACTATAGTTTCTAGGGTCTCGGTATACTTCCAATCCCATATTAGAGCCACAACAGGTCTATTGATCTAAGGCTTGGACCATCTACTAGCTGCCCCATATCCTTCTACACAAGATTCATGTCTATCTTGTGCTTCTAAAGATGGAATCCTTTACCCTAGGCTTCTCTCTCACATAGAACTTATTGTCATTCACTTTGTTCTTAGAACCCCTTAACTTATAAGTTTTATTTTATTTTTAGTTTGACTTGAAGTTCATCAAACACTTTGTATGCATAGGCCTGTGTTGGAACTTGGCTTTCCTATCTATTTTCTTTGATCTTTTTCTTTTGGTAATATATTTACTAGCTTAGATATAAAGGATATATATCTAAAAACACTAATTTATCAATCTCGAGGCACCTATCTCATTTCTTAGGGGTATTATCTCCAAGATAGGCACCTCGGGATTGATAACTCTCGATGTTTTTAGATATATATCCTTTATATCTAAGCTAGTTTAAATGTTTACAACGGTTGGTTGTCAGATGTTTTAGTTTAAATATTTTAAATGTTTTTTGTTAATTTCGGCTTTGTTAATTAAAAAAATATATTGTTTACGGTGTGACATGTATGCCTCCCACCCCCCTGTTTTTCATTGTAGGAATGCCTCTCGGCGTAATTAAAACAAGGAAAAGTAAAAAGTGAAAGTAGAAACTTTCAACAAAATAGGGCTATCGATGACCTTGCAAACCTCATTCACTCTCCCAACACTGACCAACAGTAGTATAACTTTACCTGCATACCTCCAAGAATTCTGAAAATCCTTGGACAGTGTTCCCTCATGAGCACTTCAGGTGATTTCTACCTTCAATATTGTTGAGCAAGGTGCAGCGACAGTATTGCCATTGTTGTCAACATAGTCAGAAAGATCGGTTGATGCAGTGGACAGGAGTTCAGAGGTTATTAAGAGTATGTACAGTGAAGTTAAAATCTCATGAGGATGTTTTTTATGTTTGGGTGAAGTTGTTACAAGTTTTCCAAGAATACCGAAGTGGCCCATATGCAAAAGAGAAGCGAAAAAACAAAGAGAAAAAAGTTTTGCGATATCGCGACTTGTTGCATTTTCATGGCCAAATGAGAAGAGAAAATGCAAGGAGAAAAAGTGTCATGATATCACGACATGTTGCATTTTCACGGCTAAAAGAGAAGAGAAAATGCAAGGAGAAAAAGTGTCGCGATATCGCGACATGTTGCATTTTCACGGCCAAAAGAGAAGAGAAAATGCAAGGAGAAAAAGTGTCGTGATATCACGACATGTTGCATTTTCACGGCCAAAAGAGAAGAGAAAATGCAAGGAGAAAAAAGTGTCGCAATATCGTGACATGTTGCATTTTCGCGGCCATAAGAGAAGACAAAATACAAGGAGAAAAAGTGTCACGATATCGCGACATGTTGCATTTTCACGGCCAGAAGAGAAGAGAAAATGCAAGAAGAAAAAGTGTCACGATATCGCGACATGTATTTTTGTGGGCCAAAGCTAAGAGAAAGAGCAAGTGATGAGTAGTCGTTATACCATCATTAAATCTCAAAGATCTTATCAATCCGGGGTGGTGTCCAAGGCTATTTACGATAGAAAGTTCAAACAGAGTTGCATTTCAGCTCATTTAGGAGCAGCAGGTCTTTATTGGTAGGATTGATTGTGTGGGGGATTTGTGTCACTTCTATCCCTAAATTGCATAAATTTAACTTTAATCTATTTGCAAGAATGAAAAACTAATTGTCTGTTCTGTAGAAATAAAGTCCTAATTACAATTGCTAAATTGAGACTTAATTGATTTGCGGAAGGAAAATCCTAATTACAGCTTGCTAAATGAGAAACCTATTTACTTTTGCAATGATGAGATAAAACAAGTAATCAACTTTTTTCAATACTCTGAAACAGAAGGTCGTCAATCTTCTGTGCAGTGTTTGACAACAAAAACAAGAATGCAGGAAATTATAGAAAACTTGTAAATTGTTGGAAATGTAAATTGCAGGGAATTGGAAAATTACTGAAAAATAAAGAAACTGATTATATCTATTGCTGATTACATCACAAATGTAAAATAGATGGATAAAAACTAAAACAGAAATCAAATACCACAAAATGCTGAAATTGACAAGTTCCACTACTTATTCTGCTGCAGCAAAATCAGGACTGAAAACTTGTCTGTTAGTCCTTCTCCTAGATCTGAAAGTGGCCGGCCTCCTTTTCCAGAAGAAGGTATAATTTCTTCTCTAAGTCTTACTCACACTCAGACATAACAAATTAAATGGAATGAAACTGCACTTTTATTGCTTCAAAAACATAATTACAATTCTGCTAAAATCTGTTACAGATCTGCAATCTGTTACAGGTCTATTATCTCTAATATGTCTAATCTCTAATCTAATATTTCTAATATCTAATATTCTTAATAGCTCAACCTGTACGGGAGCTATCTTTTATAGATGCCTAAAATCTAATTACAAACATAAAATATGTTGTCCTGATATCCTGCAGAATTTCCTGCGTTTATCCTAGAAGAGGATCAAATTTGATCTTTTCCATAAATGGTGGCTTTGGATGGCAAGGAAGGAAAAGTTAGATGGGAGATATTTTCCCTTAACTTTCTCAACCTTATTATCCCCTTTTCCACTCGCCAAAAGTCAGTCAACAAGTCAAAAAGTACATTCTGTTTTCATTTCGAAGATAAGTGGCTCATTCCGAAGATACTGCAATTCTCATTCCGAAGATCCGCTCATTCCGAAGATACTGCAATTCTCATTTCGAAGATCCACTCATTCTGAAGATACTGCAATTCTCATTCTGAAGACACTGTGTTTTTCTCATTTCGAAGATATCTGTTCATTCCGAAGACACTGTGTTCATTTCGAAGACACTGTGTTCATTCCGAAGATCTTTAGAATGACCAACTGTGTTGACTCCAAATGGTTTTGGCTGCATTTCTCAGGTGTATTAGACCTCAGGATCAGATTGCAATAGTCTTCATTCTTCCTTGGATGTGAATTCCATGCCTTGCCATTCATTGGTAGCTTGCTGGAATTTATATGGAAAAACCAGTTTTTTGCTGCACAATAATAAGTCTTTGTACTATTTGCTGAATTTAGAGAAACTAATGCTTAATGATCATCAAAATAAGACTACTGAAATGCTACTGTCAACCTAAGCATGAAAATATAACATAAAACTATACAAGAACCGTTAAAAATCAGAATATAATGTCCTTAACACCGTAATCATGCAAACAGTTAATACAGAGCATATTAAATCAACTTAACTAGCATATAAGATAATTCACAAGAGGAGTTTTAGGCAGTTTTAACTATTTAAAACATGCTATAAATGAGGCTTATCCAGGCCTCATCATCCCCCCCAACTTATATTAATGCATGCCCTCATGCATTACAGTGGGCTATGGAGTCACAAATGTCCATACTCATATTCCATGTTTCATAGAACAATTTAGTTTCTGTGTAATTTCTCATGAAGATTTCTGAGTCATTATTCAAACTGATCATCTGGTTGGGAATACTCTTCAAAATAGGATGGAACCAGAGTAATGATGGTTGGAGGCCTGAATATGAGACCTACCCAATAATGTTGCATACAGGTATTTCTCTGGATTGAGAAGGCAATGCCTCAGAATGGAAGGGCACTGCTTCAAAGTGGAGGGGCACTACTTCGGAATGAGAACCTATGTCTTCATCTTCCCTAGATAATCCAAGCAAGAATTGAACCAAATCCTCCTCTTTATTTGATGTAGTGGATTGTTCATCAACTTGTGACAGCCTACTTTTTAGTTTCTCCACTTTCTGCTATAATTCTCTAATTTTCTTTTCATGTTTTTCAATAACATCTTTTCTTTCCTCAATCCATCTCATTTGTATTTTTATAACACTCTTGGCTACTGTCAGTTGTTTTGTGATGTCCACCTCTTCTTCTTCATTTGACTCAGAACCTAATACTGACAAATCAACTACAGTTTGCTGCTCAACAATGATCTCATCCTCTGCTTCAGACCCCTACTCTTGTACAGGAGGTTCCATGAAATTATCTTATTATTACATCAAAATTCTCAGTTGCTTGTTGCACTTCTATGACATCAGGGCTATCCTGTCTGGTCTTTTCTTCAATAATTTGCTCTTTTTGTTGGAGTCTTGCAGACCTCCTAGTCCTTAATGTATATTTTCTCTTCTTGACCTATTTTCTTGTGGTAACAGGGGATGTAGGGATAGCTTCAAGCTCTTCACCTGTGAACTTCACTCTTATATTCTCGACAGATAAATAACATCTTTAGAAAAATGAACCCTCTTCTATTTTATTTTTTTGTCATCGGTTTCAGACCTCTCTTCTTAGTCTGTGAGTTTGATGGTTCTGTTGCTGCTGCTGGGTGTGTTTCTTTTTCTGCAATAGCCTCTACAGTAGCTATTTCTTCTTCTACAATAGCCTCTGCAGTAGCTGTTTCTTCTTCTGCAACAACATCTACAACATCTGTTAGGTCACTGATTTCTGGTTGCTACAGGGTTTGCTCTTGTTCTTCTTCAGAAAGAATAATTTTTTTTTCTTGTAATCATTAGCAAATATGTCTTTGGAAAGAAAATATGGCACACTTCCTTATTCTGTGCTCTGAACACCTGGCCATCAATCATTGGACATCCTTGCCATCAAATTTTCTTTACTATTTTTAGCTCATCCATTCTGCATGCAAATTTTCCCACATGAGTGGTTATTAGCAATGAATGGTAGTGGCATGTTTGTTGGTTATTTTCCCTGTGATTCTCATACTTCCTTGATGGGTGTAAAAGATGAGATGAATCTAACTACAAGCCAGCTGACATGTGTCAATGATCACATGGAGTAAAACAATTCTGCTGACTATGTCTTTTTCTCCCTCCTTGGATGCCACATGGAAATAGATTGTTAAATCTTCATTCCGAAGATTATGTTTCATTCTGAAGACTAAGTTGGGCATTTAATTTGAAGATAACCTCATTTTGAAGATAAACCTTCATTCTGAAGACACACCTTCATTCTGAAGACAAACCTTCATTCTAAAGACACACCTTCATTCCGAAGACAAAGCTTCATTCTGAAGATACCACGGTTATTTGAAGATACAACAGTCATTCTGAAGACATAGCGAAACCAACATTTTTCTCTTTCTCCAAGCATGTTTTGTTTATGCCAACTCTTATGAACACTTTTATACTAATGGTTAATTGTCATATACTATATATCAAATATTTACAATGAGAAAAGTGCAAGAAACATATATACCTGGTTAAAACAAGTTAATGCAAGTTTTGAAAGATGACTCGCTTCTATTGATATTCTCACGAGGCTTCCTACAACACTTCAAAAACAAGTGTAGTTGGTGAATTTGTACAGTGGTGACTCAGAACTTTCAAATTTATGCATGCCGTAAAACTGGTTTTCATGCATACCAACTCAGTAGCGCCTTAGAAAAGGTTTTCACTGCTGAGCTATTCATTTTTTCTCTTTTTTTTTTTTTTTTCTTTAACCTCTCCTTTTCTCTCTTTTTTTTTCTTTGTCTTTTTGATTCTGATTGTGCCCATGAAGGAATTCATGACTTCCCTGAAATCATGCCCATGAAGGAATTCACAGCCAGAATTTATTCATCTTTTTTTTTTCTATTTTTTTCTAATTTTTTTTTCTTTTTCTTTTAAAGATATGATCATTTGGAATATTCATCAGAAGAAGAAGCCTCTTCTGTCAAATGTAACTGTGTGAAATACCGAGCAAATTCCACCTTTGTTAGTGGTTTATGGTACAACTGTAAAAGATGTCCATTCACCACTAATATCCTCCTTAAATCATCAACTAAAGAAAGTTGAACAACTTCATTCTCAAACTCCCCTGGTTCATCCTTGCTGCTCTTAATGTGATCATCATGCCACATTTTCCATTTTTGTTGAGTGAACTCTAATTGGTGAAGTGCTTCCAACCAAAGTTCATCAAATGCATTCAACCGCAAAATTTGTTTTTTTTGTACCCGCAACAACTCAATGCCAACTGCTAAAGATGCATAAAATGTTAGTAAAGCATTAGGATGTTGCACCAATATATCAAACAAATTTGCTCCCCGGTTTTTAGTCAACCAACTATTGTTGTTCAAAGGTTGTTTTGGTTGTGTTTCAGTTTGTTTTGTACCAGGCTTATTTGAATTGGTTCTTGGAGAAACATTTTTATTTACACCAATGGAGGCCAAAACTAAAGTATTCTTTTCATTTTCCTTATGTGTTCTAAGAAACTGCGGGCTTTTCGTACAATCATACTTAGGTGTAATAAGTTTACCTGAAAGCAAGTTAACTAATTTTCCACCTTTTTGTATGGTTTTAGGATATACTTTCTTCTTTTTTCTTGGTTTTCTAAAACACATTTCTTGAACAATCCTCTTAATGATTGGTACAACTTGAGGTAAAGGGATTGTAACAGTTAAATGTTCTAATTCCTTTATCAAATCTGATTGTGAAGATGTTATTTTTGATATCTCAGACTGTTCAAAATATGATACTTTATTTGATGAGGTATCTTGTTCTTCTTGATGTTGTTTTAGTGTAGATTTGTTTTCATGTTCATTCTTTTTAACTTCACTTTCTACATTGATAAGTGGAATAGGTTCAAGCAAGTGGTTCACTCGAACACAACCGAGTTTTAACACGGTCACTAACATTTATTAGGGCTGTATTTTTTGATTCAACCATAGAGACAGGGGTTACCTGTTTAACATGATTTGGACTGACCACAGGTTGAGTTGAAAACAGAGGTTGTTTCAATTTTTGTTGTTGTTGTCCATGATTGAAATTATGGATATAATTAGGCAACAAATTTGATTTTTGTTTTTGATAATGTTGCTGCCCTTTGTACTGATTTTGATGTTGTACCCATTGATATCCCTGTAATTTTGGCTGCAACCATGGTGGATGTTGTTGATTCCATTGTTGTTGCATCCAGCCATGTTGAGACCATGCTTGGGAGTATGCCCATGGTGGTTGACTCCAACATTGTTGGGAGTATGCCCATGGTGGTTGACTCCAACATTGTTGAAGTGGACCTGAAGCAGACCATGGCATATACCAAGGATTATTTCCCCAATGTGCAGGAAATTGAGAAGCATTCTGATATGGAAATTTATGAAAATTATTCCCTTGTCCTTGTCCTACAAAATTGATTTTTTTCATAGGTTGAGACTGTTTTTCAAAGACACTTTTAAGTTCTGGAAATAAACTACACTCGATCTGTGGGGTGTCCTAATTGACAAATGCTACATGTAGAGGTATAAATATTTTGTTCAAAGGACAATCATGAAGAGAGTGTTGCTTTTTACATTCTGAACAATAGATGGCTGAAGATTCAGTAGATTCAATTTTTTCATCTAATGTTCTATCATGTACTAAAACATCGGCCTCTTTTATGCATTCTTTCAAATCATGTTTTTCATTACCAATTCTGTGTTTTCTATGTCTTGAATGAGAGTAATTTTTACAAAGTTTAATAATTTCCTCAAATTTAAGTGCATTTGTATCTCCTCTTCCCAAGATATCCAATGCATCCCTAGATTCATCTTGTAGTCCCCTTAAGAATATGACTTTGCAAATTTCAGGTTCAACACTTCCACATCTCTTATGAACAAAAGAAAATCTGTCTATATAATCTTCTAAGATTTCATTTTCCTCTTGTTTCATTGTAAGAATTTCATCATTTTGATTCTTGACTTGACAATATTCTTGGTATCTCTCCAAGAATATGTTTTCCATCTCATCCCAAGTTCTAATTGAGTCAGGTGCTAAGGTGATAAACCATCGTAGAGCTAACTCTTTAAGAGTGGAAGGAAATAGTTTGAGCTTTTGATTGTCATTAGTGTAATCATGAGCTTGACATACAATTTTAAACTCAAACAAAAACATATCAGGATCTTCGGATGTAATTCCCTTGAAAGTTGGTAATACTGTAGGTGAAATGACCTTCATGGGAGCATTTTGATTAAGATCTAGTTGGATGGGATTTTGAAAAGTTCTGGCATGTGCACTAGTTGCACTAGGGTGGAGCACATTGTTGGCTCTACCTTGATTCTCTTGTGAGCCTTCCATTGTAGGTTCCCAAAAACAATTATAAATCTTGTCAAATTTTCCCGATTGTATGGATTTGTCAAG
This sequence comes from Wollemia nobilis, assembly GCA_028583015.1. Taxonomy (NCBI): domain Eukaryota; kingdom Viridiplantae; phylum Streptophyta; class Pinopsida; order Araucariales; family Araucariaceae; genus Wollemia; species Wollemia nobilis. The sequence goes on along the minus strand of JAQPPZ010002969.1, from coordinate 15,494,295 downwards.
AGAAAATGGTGTTGAACTACTTAATTTTCCTCCTTGTAATGATTTCTCAAAGGATCTTGCAAGGTCTTAGAAGTGGATGATTGGGATTCTTTGAAAATTCCAACATTTTTGGAAATAAAAAATTTAGACATTTTTGACATAATTTCAACCTCTTGTGAAATTTTTCTTCTTGTGGTTTCTTGCTTATTTCCTAAATGGATCGAAATACAATTTACCAATAACAATTACTTATACCAGTCATTACATTCAGATTTTACTCTAAAATTCACAACTTAGCATATTTAATAATTATTGGACTGCTTTTCACCTTCTAACAACACCGTGTTCCCCAACAACGGTGCCAAAATGATGAGTAGTCGTTATACCATCATTAAATCTCAAAGATCTTATCAATCCGGGTGGTGTCCAAGGCTATTTACGATAGAAAGTTCAAACAGAGTTGCATTTCAGCTCATTTAGGAGCAGCAGGTCTTTATTGGTAGGATTGATTGTGTGGGGGATTTGTGTCACTTCTATCCCTAAATTGCATAAATTTAACTTTAATCTATTTGCAAGAATGAAAAACTAATTGTTGTCTGTAGAAATAAAGTCCTAATTACAATTGCTAAATTGAGACTTAATTGATTTGCAGAAGGAAAATCCTAATTACGGTTGCTAAATGAGAAACCTATTTACTTTTGCAATGATGAGATAAAACAAGTAATCAACTTCTGTCAATACTCCGAAATAGAAGGTCGTCAATCTTCTGTGCAGTGTTTGACAAAAAAAACAAGAATGCAGGAAATTATAGAAAACTTGTAAATTGCTGGAAATGTAAATTGCAAGGAATTGGAAAATTACTGAAAAATAAAGAAACCGATTATATCTATTGCTGATTACATCACAAATGTAAAATAGATGGATAAAAACTAAAACAGAAATCAAATACCACAAAATGCTGAAATTGACAAGTTCCACTACTTATTCTACTACAGCAAAATCAGGACTGAAAACCTGTCCGTTAGTCCTTCTCCTAGATCTGAAAGTGGCCGGCCTCCTTTTCCAGAAGAAGGTATAATTTCTTCTCTAAGTCTTACTCACACTCAGACATAACAAATTAAATGGAATGAAACCGCACTTTTATTGCTTCGAAACATAATTACAATTCTCGTTGAAATCATTACGGATCTGCAATCTGTTACGGTCTATTATCTCTAATATGTCTAATCTCTAATCTAATATTTCTAATATCTAATATTCTTCTCCTAATAGCTCAACTTATACGGGAGCTATCTTTTATAGATGCCTAAAATCTAATTACAAACATAAAATATGCTGTCTTGATATCCTGCAGAATTTCCTGGCTTTATCCTAGAAGAAGATCAAATTTGATCTTTTCCATAAATGGTGGCTTTGGATGGCAAGGACGGCAAAGTTAGATGGGAGATATTTCCCTTAACTTTCTCAACCTTCTTATCCCCTTTTCCACCGCCAAAAGTCAGTCAACAAGTCAAAAAGTACATTTTGTTTTCATTCCGAAGATAAGTGGCTCATTTCGAAGATACTGCAATTCTCATTCCGAAGATCCGCTCATTTCGAAGATACTGCAATTCTCATTCCGAAGATCCGCTCATTTCGAAGATACTGCAATTCTCATTCTGAAGACACTGTGTTTTTCTCATTCCGAAGATATCTGTTCATTCCGAAGACACTGTGTTCATTCCGAAGATCTTTAGAATGACCAACTATGTTGACTCCAAATGGTTTTGGCTGCATTTCTCAGGTGTATTAGACCTCAGGATCAGATTGCAATAGTCTTCATTCTTCCTTGGATGTGAATTCCATGCCTTGCCATTCATTGGTAGCTTGCTGGAATTTATATGGAAAAACCAATTTTTTGTTGCACAGTAATAAGTCTTTGTACTATTTGCTGAATTTAGAGAAACTAATGCTTAATGATCATCAAACTAAGACTACTGAAATTCTGCTGTCAACCTAAGCATGAAAATATAACATAAAACTATACAAGAACTGTTAAAAATCAGAATATAATGTCCTTAACACCTGCAATCATGCAAACAATTAATACAGAGCATATTAAATCAACTTAACTAGCATATAAGATAATTCACAAGAGTTTTAGGCAGTTTTAGGCAGTTTTAACTATTTAAAACATGCTATAAATGAGGCTTATCCAGGCCTCATCAGCAAGGAGAAAAAGTGTCACAATATCGTGACATGTATTTTCGCGGGCCAAAGCTAAGAGAAAGAGCAAGGAGAAAAAGTGTCGTGATATCACATGTATTTTCGGGGGCCAAAGCAAAGAGAAAGAGCAAGGAGAAAAAGTGTCGCGATATCGCGACATGTATTTTCATGGGCCAAAGCTAAGAGAAATAGCAAGGAGAAAAAGTGTCGTGATATCGCGACATGTTGTATTTTCGGGGGCCAAAGAAAAGAGAAAGAGCAAGGAGAAAAAGTGTCGCAATATCGCGACATGTTGTATTTTCGTGGTCCGAAGCAAAGAGAAAGAGCAAGGAGAAAAAGTGTCGCGATATCGTGACATGTAGCATTTTTGTGGTCCGATGCAAAGAGAAAGAGAGAGAAAGAAAAAGTGTCGCGATATCGCGACATGTATTTTCACGGGCCAAAGCAAGGAGAAAGAGAGAGAAAGAAAAAGTGTCACAATATCACATGTCACATTTTTGCGACTCAAGAAGGGCAGGCAGGAAGAGTAACAAAAGTGTCGCGATATCACATGTCACATTTTTGCGACTCAAAAAGGCCAGGCAGGAAGAGAAACAAAAGTGTCGCGATATCATGACATGAATACCAGGATGGTGAAACTAAATACTGTAGAGTGATGTGGACCCATAAGGAATCTTTAATTATTTGAAATCATTTAAGATGGTCGTTACATATGGAAAGAAATGAACACATGCCCATGTGGAGAAAACGAACAGTCGTGGAAGGAGAAAATGAACAGTCGTTAAAATAGAAAATGAATAGTCGTGGAAGGAGAAAATGAACAGTCGTTAAAATAGAAAACGAACAGACATGCAAAGAGAAAAAGAATAGACATGCAAAGAGAAAATGAACAGTATTGCAAGGAGAAGACGAACAGTCATGACCAAGAAGACGAACAGTCATGGTAGGAGAATATGGTGTCAATTCGTTGCATGTAACGTGTTTGACAAAATTCCTACTCTATATATACAAAAAAAGTTACATAAAGAAGGCATTACAATTGACAAGTGGCGTATGAGAAATGAAAGGAGTTACAACTGGAGTTACAAAGAGAAAGGATGGTTATAAAAGGAGTGCTACTTGGAGAATTTAATGGGGGATTTTATCTCATGAAGAGAGCGAGAGGAGAGCGAGAGGCACGCGAGAGGAGAGCAAGAAGGGTGTGTGTTTTGTGAAGTTTGGGAGATGTTGAGTAAGCAATAGACTAGTCAGGGTCTTGTAAAAGTGAAGGCATTTATATGTCAATCTTCTAGTTTCAGAATTGAAGTCCAAGTTGGTGCTTGGCATCATGGGTTGGTGCTCCTTCCAGTTGGTTCTGGTAAATCAGGGGTTGGTGCTCCTTTCTATTTGTGCAGATAAATCAAGGGTTGGTGCTCCTTCCAATTGGTGCTAGTAAATCAGGGGTTGGTGCTCCTTTCTGTTGGTGCAGATAAATCAGGGGTTGGTGCTCCTTTCTATTGGTGTAGATAAATCAAAGTTTGGTGCTCCTTTCTATTGGTGTAGATAAATCAGGGGTTGGTTCTCCTTTCTGTTGGTGCAGATAAATCATGGGTTGGTGCTCCTTCCAGTGGGTGCTGGTAAATTGATTGTAAAGTTGTTGCTTTGCAAAGGTTGGATTTGGATGGGAGTCCAAACAATCAATTTTTGAGGAGTAGCCAAATCGGTGAACCTCGGTACATCTTATGTTGTGTGATGCTCTCTTGTTATACTTGCTTTATTTGGTTTTAAGTTTTCATTTTTTTGGCTTTAAGAGTTGAATATTTAAGTTTTAAAGAGCTACACTGATTCACCCCCCCCTCTCAGTGTCATTGTGAGACTAACAATTGGTATCAGAGCCAGTTTCCCTTTTCAGGCTAAATCATCTAGGGTTGATCTTGGATTAGTACGCAATGGGTAAGAAGAATAGATCTTCCTCCAATAAGGCATCTCAGTTAGTTTCAATTCCTGTGGAAGAGAAAATTGAACTAGAAAATATAGAAAGAGTGAATTCTAAAGTATGTGATGAAAACCTTGAGGTTGAAGTATATCTAGAAGGTGAGTTGATCGCTGCACTTGAAGAGTTGGGTATAGAAAGGAAAAAGAATAAAATATTGTCCAAGAAGTTGGAAGAATATGGAGATAATATTGAAGATCTCTTCTTACAAATTCATAAAGCCAAGAAAATAGAAGAAGCCTTGAAGTCACACCTGGATGATAAAGGCGATGTATGTAGCAAACGTGAAGAGGAATCTAACAAAGTTATTAATGATCTAAAGCTGCAAGTAGAAGAGTCCAAAAGGATTGAAGAAACTCTCAGGTCACAGATCAATGAGAAAGAGATTGTTTGCTTCAAACAAGAAGAGGAGATTGTTTTATTGAGAAAATAACTAGAAGATGCCAATACAAATCTCAAATTTGAGAAGAGCACAAAGTTGCTAGATAAAATGATAAGGCAACAAAGAAGCCCCATGTGTAAGCTTGGTCTTGGATGTGAAGCTGAACAACCTTCATCTTCTAAATCTGCAAAGAAGAAGAAGTCCACTTTTGAAGGATCAAAGCAAGAAAAGCTTGAAGTCGAATCTTCAAAAGGAAGAAAATCTCAAAGGAGATCTACAACAAAGCAACCACAACAAAAGAGGTTCTATCACTCTCACTTTATTCATAATAATGCTTTTAATGGCTATTGTTTTAGATGCAACCATTATGGTCACAAGGCAATTTATTGTGGATTGAATAATAGATCAAAGAGTTATGCTGGTAGAAATACATCTGTTATTCTGATTGAACACCATGTGCAATGTTTTAAATGTAATGGTCATGGGCACATAGCAAGGTTCTATCCAAGAACTTTTGTATCTAATCTAAGGCAAGACAGTAGATTTCATCAGACGCAAATAATGCAACATAGACAGGGAAGAAATCATGTGCATCAAAGAAAGGAAAATAATCATCCATCAAGGATGCACAAGAGACAACCACCCAAGAGAAATTTTCAAGTTCACAAAAAGGTTCAAAATAGGGATGCAGTTGAAAAACTCAAGCCCAAGTTTAAGAAAGGTTGGAGAAAGAAAGAAGAGAGGAAATCATGTCTCCTTGGACTGAAAGAGACTACTCCTCTATTGCACTAAGCAGCTCCAGGTAGCACATCCTCAGGGGGAGCAATATTAAAGTTTTATTGTAATGCTCCTATGTTGTTTGGTTATCTGAGGATGAAAGGCAAGTAGTCAGAGGGAGTTGTCGTATAGTTGTCAAAGTGTGTTTCAGTTCATGTAGTTGTTTGTGGAGGTAATAAGAGAGCATTAATTTTCTCTAAAGAAGTAGTCATTATCAAAGAGATGCCGTAGTCAAAGCAAACAAGTGGCACTAGCACCCAGTTCGTCAAGAGTGCCAAGTGGCACATGCAAGGTAGAGATGTTGAGAGAATAGCACCCAGGTGGTGAAGCGCCAAGGAGGACAAGATGCCCATGCACCTAAGAAAGTCTTGCATTATTTGAGAAATGCGAGATATTGCCCGAGGAATCCCTTGATCGCAGCGAGGAGAAATGCTCCCTGGAATCGCATGAAGAATGTTTGCCTAAGACATTGAGTAGCCCTAACATATGCCCTAGCAAGAAGCAAAATACCGAGTGTTGATGACTGCACATAGGTTGAGGTTCCAATGCAAGATGTAACGGTCCACTGTCAATACCTACGTAGGCGATGAAAACATTCATGGCAGCTGTTAGAAACCAGAGACATTGAGCTGCACAACGGATGCGAGGCAAAGTCATCAGTCATGGAGGAGGTGGCAGTCAAAAGGCTGAATAAATTATGCACAGGCTACCTGGAGAGTCGATCACTTTTGATTTGGGAGTAACTTTTGCACAGCTGAGAGTTGTGTGTTGATCAAACTATACTAAATAAGTAAAAGCAAGGTACAACAAGAATTATAATATGATGAGCAGAGATTAGAGTGCTTATCCAAGAAGACTTTATGATAGAAAGAGTACCAATGGAGGTGCATTCTATCTTGGAGACAGGTTGGTCATGTGGAACAGTAAGAAACAAGAGTCAATCTCCTTATCCACAGCAGAGGCAGAATATATTGCAGCAACAATGTGTTGTACACAAGAGAAAGTTGTGAAAGGTGAGGTTAAGTTGGATTTTGCTCCAACAACAGAGCAAGTAGAGGATATCTTCACAAAACCAATTGCCCAAGGAAGTCTTTGAATACCTTCACAATAAATAGGGAGTGGTCACATTTCCCAAGAATTGACTAGCTATCGGGACCACATTCTTAGGAGGAGCATTTGTGTATTTGTTTATCTTTTTGCTCATGTTTGTGATTTTTGCTAAGTGTAATAATTTTTTGCCTGAGAATGTTGTTCATGGACTTAGGGGGAGTCTATAGTAGCCCTTTGATATTATTTTCAAAGGGGGAGAAGAGTTACAGGAAATTGCACGTGTGTTGCCAACAATTCCAAAGGGGGAGATTGTTGAGCAAGGTGCAGCGACAGTATTGTCATTGTTGTCAACACAGTCAGAAAGATCGGTTGATGTAGTGGACAGGAGTTCAGAGGTTATTCAGAGTATGTATAGTGAAGTTAAAAGCTCATGAGGATGTTTTTGATGTTTGGGTGAAGTTGTTACAGGTTTTCCAAGAAGACCGAAGTGGCCCATATGCAAAAGAGAAGCGAAAAAGCAAAGAGAAAAAAGTGTCGTGATATCGTGACATGTTGCATTTTCGTGGCCAAAAGAGAAGAGAAAATGCAAGGAGAAAAAAGTGTCGCTATATCGCAACATGTTGCATTTTCACGGCCAAAAGAGAAGAGAAAATGCAAGGAGAAAAAGTGTCGCGATATCGCGACATGTTGCATTTTCGCGACCAAAAGAGAAAAGAAAATGCAAGGAGAAAAAGTGTCGCAATATCACGACATGTTGCATTTTCACGGCCAAAAGAGAAGATAAAATGCAAGGAGAAAAAGTGTCGCGATATCGCAACATGTTGCATTTTCGTGGCCAGAAAAGAAGATAAAATGCAAGGAGAAAAAGTGTCACGATATTGCGACATGTTGCATTTTCATGGCCAGAAGAGAAGATAAAATGCAAGGAGAAAAAGTGTCGCTATATCGCGACATGTTGTATTTTTGTGGGCCAAAGCTAAGAGAAAGAGCAAGGAGAAAAAGTGTCACGATATCACGACATGTTGTATTTTCATGGGCCAAAGCTAAGAGAAAGAGCAAGGAGAAAAAGTGTCGCGATATCACGACATGTATTTTCGAGGGCCAAAGCAAAGAGAAAGAGCAAGGAGAAAAAGTGTCGCGATATCGCTACATGTTGTATTTTAGCGGGCCAAAGCTAAGAGAAAGAGCAAGGAGAAAAGTGTCACGATATTGCGACATGTATTTGCGGGGGCCAAAGCAAAGAGAAAGAGCAAGAGAGAAAAAGTTTCGCGATATCGTGACATGTTGTATTTTCACGGTCCAATGCAAAGAGAAAGAGCAAGGATAAAAAGTGTCACGATATCACGACATGTAGCATTTTTGCAGTCCGATGCAAAGAGAAAGAGAGAGAAAGAAAAAGTGTCGCGGTATCGCGACATGTATTTTTGTGGGAAAAAGCAAGGAGAAAGAGAGAGAAAGAAAAAGTGTTGCGATATCGCGACATGTTTCATTTTCATGACTCAAGAAGGGCAGGCAGGCAGAGTGAACAAAAGTGTCACGATATCGTGACATGTCACATTTTTGTGACTCGAAAAGGCCAGATAGGTAGAGAAACAAAAGTGTCACGATATCGCGACATGAATACCAGGATGGTGAAACTGAAGACTACAGAGTGACGTGGACCCATAAGGAATCTTTAATTATTTGAAATCATTTAAGATGGTCGTTACATATGGAAAGAAACGGATGCATGCCCATGTGGAGAAAACGAACAGTCATGGAAGGAGAAAATGAATAGTCATTAAAATAGAAAACGAACAGTCATGGAAGGAGAAAATGAACAGTCGTTAAAATAGAAAACGAACAGACATGCAAAGAGAAAAATAACAGACATGCAAAGAGAAAATGAACAGTCTTGCAAGGAGAAGACGAACAGTCATGACCGAGAAGATGAAAAATCATGGTAGGAGAATATGGTGTCAATTCGTTGCATGTAACGTGTTTGACGAAATGCCCACTCTATATATACAAAAGGAGTTACATAAAGAAGGTGTTACAATTGACAAGTGGCGTATGAGAAATGAAAGAAGGAGTTACAACTAGAGTTACAAAGAGAAAGGATGGTTATAAAAGGAGTGTTGCTTGGAGAATTTGATGGGGGATTTTATCTCGTGAAGAGAGTGAGAGGAGAGCGAGAGGCACGCGAGAGGTGAGCGAGAAGGGTGTGTGTTTTGTGAAGTGTGGGAGATGTTGAGTAAGCAATAGACTAGTCAGGGTCTTGTAAACATGAAGGCATTTATATGTCAATATTCTAGTTTCAAAATTGAAGTCCAAGTTGGTGCTTGGCATCAGGGGTTGGTGCTCCTTCCAATTGGTGCTGGTAAATCAGGGGTTGGTGCTCCTTTCTGTTTGTGCAGATAAATCATGGGTTGGTGCTCCTTCCAGTTGGTGCTGGTAAATCAGGGGTTAGTGCTCCTTTCTGTTGGTGCAGATAAATTAGGGGTTGGTGCTCCTTTCTGTTGGTGCAAATAAATCAGGGGTTGGTGCTCCTTTCTGTTGGTGCAGATAAATCAGGTTTTGGTGCTCCTTTCTATTGGTGCAGATAAATCAGGGGTTGGTGCTACTTCCAATTGGTGCTAGTAAATTGATTGTAAAGTTGTTGCTTTGCAAAGGCTGGATTTGGATGGGAGTCCAAACAGTCAATTTTTGAGGAGTAGCCAAATCGGTGAACCTCGGTACATCTTGTGTTGTGTGATGCTCTCTTGTTATACTTGTTTTATTTGGTTTTAAGTTTTCATTGTTTTGGATTGAAGAGTTGAAGATTTAAGTTTTAAAGAGCTACACTGATTCACCCCCCCTTCTCAGTGTCATTGTGAGACTAACAAATATTTAACTATTGTGCTTCTTCCTCTCAATGAGTCTATGTTGCATCTCCCAGGCTCCTTCACATGGGTTCTAATCCCATGCAAAGATATAGAATAAACAAATATGGAAAAATGTTAGTGTAAATCAGCAAACAATATAGTATATGTCAGAAAATATTAAGGCTAGACAACCTAAACCATCATCATCCCTCCTATTTGATTGAGTCCATAAATATAAGGACAAACAAATCTACTGGTTATCGATAGCAATACTAGCTATTTCCATCTTGGCACTACATATGGGTTCTATAGAAATACCTCTGTGGATGTAGGCTATCCTCCTAACAAGTAGGTTTTAATAACAATAAGTAGCTTTTACAAGGCTACTTTTAATTACTAGTGGTCCACATGCATGTTTATCATGAATTTCAAGCTGTGAAACTGTGAACTTTAAGTGATAAACTGTGTAAGAACTTAAAATTCACTACTTGAATGAACCAGATATTAATATGCATTTGTCTCTTTCAGCATTAGCAACATATGCATCTAATTTGAAAGAAGCAAAATGGTTAAAATATCTATCTTCACCAGCAGGAAAGGTATGTGCCAAGAACTTTTTTGTTCCTTGCAAGGTCGCCATAATTTACAACACTGCTAGATTTTACTGCTAGCTTTTGTGAAGTTGTCTCAAGTTAGAAAAGAGAGATTTTTGTAAATTGAGTTCCAAGATTTCTCTTTTCAATGTGATTGCTTTAAATCATTAGTTCATATGTTTCTTTGTGGATTGAAATATCATATTGCTTCCACCATCAGGATGAGTATTCTGAATGGATATTATCATGTCAAAGGAGTCTTCTAGAAGTTCTTGTTGAATTCCCATCAGTGAAGGTTCCTTTGGGAGTATTCTTTGGTGCCATTGCTTCGCGCTTACAGCCTCAATTCTACTTCATCTCATCAACTCCAAGGTAATTATTAGAAACTGTAGATTTAATATTATTCTATCATAGAATTTGGTATACTAAAATGAGGTTGATATGGTGTGACTTGATAAATTTGCACTAAAATTAGTCCATGTTACATGTGCTCTAGTCCATGGCCCTAGCCCTACAGGACGTATACACTAGGGTGTCTGCTCTACATGGATGAAGGTAATATCATAGTCCTTTGGGTGAAATTTTTTTTTCCTTCATCCACTCTTCCTCTTTGAATATGATGACGTCTTAGATTCAGCCAATTTTGAAGCTTTGATGGAAGAGGTGGATATCTACAACTAGGTGGATGAGTAGTAGAACAAATCTCCTAGACTGGGATTAGATGAAATACTGGGTATAGGTATGCTCAAAAGAAGATCTAAAATCCCCGTCCTAATCATTGGATGAAAGAATGGGGGTCCCAAGTCCCTGGACAAAAAAATTATACTACAATATAGCAAGCGCAAGTCCTAAGTTCCCATACTCAAAGTAGGTGGAACATTTGGAAAGCAACATCAAAAGTCTGATCTAAATCCCTTGTCCCCAAAATATGATGAGTGGAATACTGAGGATATATCATGTTCGTGACTAGATTTGACATCAAAAGGAAGGAAGGATCAAGCAGGGCCATTAATAATCACATATTCCCTAGCATGAGCTAACAAATAGCAGTTGAAAGTATGTGAACCCCATAGAAGATCAATCGGACTTCCATCTACTCAAAAGGGTAAAGTAGATGGAATTTATTGCTCAAATAGGTTTGAAAGGAGTTATCAAGGGCCTAGATCCATGTAGAAATACCTGACTTCCTTCGGATAGTCATCATTCTTTTGAGGATCATAATATTAGTAGATCTTCTGATCGTTCCAATATGATTCTCTTGCCTGATACCATTAATTTATTTATTTTGAATTCATTGTAAAATCTTCTATAAAAAGTGAAATGTTCGTCATTCCAAAGGGCGGCTCTGTGGCCTTTACAATTCATATATAATTCTTCATCGCTTTTAAATAATAGTAAATCACTATTTTGTCTCTCAATCTATCTTTCATTATGCTTTTTCCTTTGTGTGAACGTTTATTTCTAGGATGGTCGTCTAAGTTGGTTCACTTAATTCTACTAGTTGTATTTCATGAGTTTAGTTGGGTGGTTTTGGAATTTGCATTCACCATTGGGTATCAGGGTTTATTTCTATTAAAGCCAATCGGGTGGGAGTGCTCTAATTATACTACCTAGATTTCATGCACCTTCTTGTTGGTTTTGGAATATGCCCCTGCATATCGAGCCAAAGGAGAAGCGAAGATGGGTGGGCTAATATATTAGGTGGTGTACAATTGTTTACACCAGTGATGTTGAAGGAGTGCATCTTGATGTGGCCATTTATTGTCCTTGTTAGTTTTGACTACACTCCCCTTTACTTTATTTCTTGTTCCCTTTTCCCCCTTTTTCCCCTTGCAGTGCAGGTAGCTAAACCAAAGGAGTCGATCTTCTTTGAATATTGATCGTCTCTACCTATCCCAGGAGGGGCAGTCATTCAATGCTGGTCAAAAACCTCTAGGTATTCCTCCTACTCGTTCAATTTTAGTTTTTACACCAATAGGTTTTGGCAACTCTGCTGGAGAACTCAATGAGTTTTTGTGTTTGAAGAAACCAGAGTTTGGTGATACTCTGCTTTACCCATATCTTGGAAAATAACCTAGCAACTCTGACTATGCAACATCTCCACATCATAAGATCATTTAACTTTATTTACTAAAAAGGTTTCATTTCCTGGAGGACCCAAGGTTCAATGAACAGCCTTGACCTCATTAGCGGAGATAGTATGCTCATCTGGTGACTCTGAATCCAACGCATGAATTGGGACCCCTAAAATCTAGTGCCTCAATGGCCTACTTAAGCTACCCACAATGGAATAATCCTGGTTCACTGGACCTCCAATGTTTGCATCATATTCTTGAAAGTGCCCTAAAGCATCTGATCGAATATAATGACACTTTAGGAATGGCTCAAAATATATTGAAGATGTTTCTACACTAGCATCCCTCCATGATATATTGCATGAAGATGTCATGATCAGGCTTGTGGTATCATCTTTAAAAGAGAGGGTGTTTTGGTCTTGGTGAGATCCTTTTCAACTCTTGATGCATCTTTCATACATCAAGAGGGTTCCTTTTGAGTCTATAATATACTTCAACATTCAATTCATAAGGATCTGGGGAAGGATCCCCTTTGAATACCAACCATCCCTCACCCAAGTTCACCTGTACTATGTTTAGGCTTTTAGTTTAGATATAGACCTCCTACTATATCAATCAGGGGAGAGCAGATTCCCTCAAGTCTTTCAGGAGGCTTTATAGGTAGATCAACTCATGCTTCAAGCAAAAAAATCATCTTCAAGATATTTTGCCTTATCTCCCACATTTTCAGCTGCTATTATTGCTCTTCCACCTCAGATAGCATCTAAAGTTGTGTATGGGTGAGGGCCACAGCTGTGCATATCACAAGGGGTGGATTTCTTTTTTATCCCATGTATAGGAGATGCAAGCACCATTCCTGTGGTAATAAATCTTATGGATTGCACCTCCTTTCAGGAAACAAGAAATATAGATCAAGGAGGCAAATCCACTCACAAAGAGGAAGTAGTTTTGCACCCTTGTTGTATCACAAAGCATGCCAAACAGGGACCAAATTTCCTTCAGGAGGACTCAAATAGTTAGAAGATAAATCTTGAGAAAATCCTAGTCACAACTTGATCAATCAATAAACCTTGTTGTCATATATGCACAGATTTTATGGAGGCATGCATAGAAGGGAATTCATGTCAAATAAACCCTGAAGAGTGGAAATAGTGGAGTCTGTTATCACATGAGCCAAAACTAGTACCTGAAGAAAGCTCTTGCATGGTAAAATTTATTGCCACGTCAGTCATCAATAGCATAAATACTAAAATACGTGATGATCAACCAAGTTGTGACCTTTTGGCAGCTAGGAAAGCATTTTGGCAATGACATCCAGACTACGATAGGTGCTTCAGATTCAACATAATATGGTCCAAACATTTACAGATTCACTGGATGATGTCTAGGATAGGTCAGTGGTTGTGGCATGCCACTCGCACCACAATTTTGTGTACATAAGCTGAAAACTAAATAAAAAGTGTAGTAAGCACATGGATAATGACATCATCCTATTCAATGGTAACTTGTGATGGTTTTCCAAAAAGAATGTTGGTCTTGAATTTCTCCCATTTGTTCTCAATATGATCCTATACCCAATGGATTAATGCTTGAAATTCATTCATCACTTCACACAATCTCCAAAAAATGATATGCACTGTTATTTTGAAAGCAATGGCCATTCCTCCACCCAATGGAAAATAAGCTATAAATAGAACCTCAAGAAGGTAAATAGCAACATCGATCGAAGAAAGTGTAAGATGAAAATAATGTTGTTGCGAGAGATTCTCCAAAGGAGTAGTGGTAGATTGAGGAATGTTTTGCATGATTGTGTCAAAAGGAAATATCATGACAGATGTTATTGATAATCTGTCTATTCTTGAACTAGCCTTGGTTTTTTGTGGGTATATTGATGGAAGTGCAGTTGGTATGGATATCATATGAATTATCTTCAAATTCATCCCTCTACTTTGTCTCATTTCCCTTCCTCTTTTCTTTAATTTCCCTTCCCTGATCCCCTTGGCTTCCCTCTTTTTTCCCTTCCTACCGTGCTCTGCCCAGTCAATTCCTGGGCACTTTGTACTTCCTCTCCCCTTCTTCCCTTAGTTTTGTAGCCTTCTTTGGTTATTTGTGTTAACAATTCTTCCATATATATTTTCCTCTCCCTTCCCCTATTAAAGGGAGAATTAAAACCAAGATCTCTTTTTGGGTTCCTTTTCCACAAGAGGAAAAGCCCCTGTAAGTTGCCAAGAGTGTGGGTGAAATTTTTTACCCTTCACCCACTCTTCCTATTTGAAGATGATGATGTCTTAGAGTCAACAAATTTTGAAGCATTGATGGAAGAGGTATATTTTTGAAACTAGGTGGATGAGCAGCTGAACAAATCTCCTAGACTAGGATCGAATGGAAGAATGGGTAGGGGTATGCTCAAAAGAAGATTTGAAATACTTACCCTAATAATTGGATAGAATAATTGGGGTTCCAAGTCCCCAAATAGAATAATCAGACTAGATTATAGTTAGCACAAGTCCCAAGTTCCCATCCTCGAAGTGGGATAAAAATTTGGGAAAGCAGCATTAAAATTTTGAGCTAAATCCCCCATTCCTAAAATATGATGAGCAAAATACTGAGAAGATAGCACATTTGTGACCAGAGTTGACATAAAAAGGAAGGAAGGATCAAGCAGGGCCATTAATAATCACATCTGCCCTAGCATGAGTTGATAGAGAGCATTTGAAAGTACGTGAAGCCCGTAGAAGATCAATCAAACTTCTAACTGCTTGAAAGAGAAAAGTAGATGGAATTTATTGCTCAAACATATCTGGCAGGAGTGAGCAAGGACCTAGATCCATGTAGAAATACTTGACTTACTCTAAATAGTCATCATTATTATGAGAATAAAAACATCAGTAGATCTTCTGACCGTTCCAATACGATTCTCCTGCCTGATACCATAAATTTGTTATATTTTGAATTCATTGTAAAATATTCTATAAAAAGTAGAATGTTCATCATTCCAAAGGGTGGCTCTATGGCCTTTATAATTCATATGTAATTTTTCAATGCTTTTAAATAATAGTAAATCACTATTTGGTCTCTCAATCTATATTTTATTCTTCTTTTGCCTTTGTGTGAATGTTTATTTCTATGATGGTTGTTTGAGTTAGTTTGCTTAATTCTGCTATTTGGATTTTGTGAGTCTGGATGGGTGGTTCTGGAATTCTTATTCACCACTGGGTATTGAGGTTTATTTATGTTAATGTTGGACATTTTGAGCTCATTTAGTTGTCATTGCTAGAGTAATATTCCATTCTTTAGCATATTTACCCTTTTACTCTGATAGGTATAATAGCTAGTAAATTGCATTACACTAGTTGAGTAGATTATTACATTTACTTTTCTGCTTTTACCATGTATATTTTTACTATCTTAAATATCTAATGGTTGATTTGGTAAATATCCTAGGTGGAAAAGTTCTATTCAGAATTCTCTTCCTCTCAACAAAATAATTAGCGTGATTTCCTATTATTCAATTTTCAATACTATTTTGTAACCTATTTAAAGGCTATAGTTTCAAAACTATATGTTAATGAAATATTTGCAATTTGATTGAATCCTAAATTCCTGTTCATATTGGCATCAGATCCAAAGGAAGGAAGCATGAAGAACACAAGCTTATACTGAGAGGGGGGTGAACAGTATAAGACCACTTTTTACTTTTTCTTCCAATTCAATATTATGTTGTGTAAAGATAGCAGTATCAATAGCAATAATAAAAGCAATGCACAAAAACCATACACAATAGAGACACCACAATTTACGTGGTTCACCCAATGTGGGCTACTCCACGGAGAAAATATTTTACTAAAACTTTCTCAATCAATCTCTTTGGGAATCACTCCCAATTACAATGTTTATGGATCTCTATCCAAAGGAGATGTTGATCCCCTAATCTCAAGTTCATGGATCTCTTCCATAGGAGAACTCTTTCCCCTTCTGCTCTGGCTATGTGATCTTCTAGAAGACTTTGTCTCTCTGCTGCACTAACTGGTGGACCTCTCTCCACTTGAAGACTCCTCACTCAGATCTATCTTCAACTGTGTTGGTTGCTGGATCTCTATCCACTGAGACTCTGTCCTCTATACTCTGTCACCTCCAAAGCTCTATCAATAGGCTCACTAAGAACCTGCTCAATAGGCTCACATAGAACCTGCTTAACAAGCTCACACAAAACTTGTCAAATGCTTACTAGCAAGCTCACCAAGAACTTGCCCAAATCTTCTCTAGCAAGCTCACCAAGAACTTGCCCAAATCTGCTCTAGCAAGCTCACCAAGAACTTGCCCAAATTTTCTCTAGCAAGCTCACCAAGAACTTGCCCAAATACTCTAGCAAGCTCACTAAGAACTTGTCCAAAACTATCCTCAAATCTGTCCCAACACTATCCTCAAATCTATCCCAAAGGCCTTCTCAAAGGCTCAATCAATCATGCTCAAGTAGTACTCAAAATGAACTCAACAATGAATGGCAATCTCAACTCAAATTAACTTCATAGAAGCATAAAGAGAATTGTTAGAGACTCAATATGTTCTAATCTCACTCTCAACCCAAATCAATCTCAACTCAACTCATATAAGCTAAAGAGAATTGTTAGACTCAATATGTTCTAATCTCCTCAACTTAACTCAACTCATCATAATTTTATTGTTAGAGCTCAATTTCTAACTCAATCAACTCAACTCAACCTAATCATCACAAGGGACAACTCTCTCTCACACAACCCTAGTCCAAGTATGTATCAACCAACTCAAATGTTTCCAATAATGCTCAACCACAAATCTCACATAACAATGATACTCATGTTATTTTCTAACTCAAGTTCTTTCACAACCAATGGGCTTCAACAACTATGCTTATCAAACAAGGTTTAGACACAACTCTCAATTCATAAAACCTTGAAGCATTCAACCAACCACTTTCGAAAAGGAAACCACAAACAATCCTTTTCCCTCCAATGATATTTCAGAAATCAACCACCATAAACAATCAATAGGAGAATGTGCCCATACCTTTTATGAAGATGAAAAAACCTCTTTGTAAATCTGCCACAATCACAAAATTATTTTGCCAATCTTCACAAGGGTTAGTAGATCATAAAATAATCAACATTACTCCACTTTTCAATAATCATCACCAAGGCCTTTAATTGCACAACTTCCTTATCTCTCCTAAAACCACTTGTACCATAAAATAAAATAAATCAAAACATTGCATAACCTTTTCACTCCCAAAACCACTTATACCATAAAATAAAATAAATCACAATATTGCATACCTTGTCACCTCATGAAAGAATTAATCCTCTTGAAAAAGAACAAGGTAAACTTCACTTTTGGAACCCCTTTGCAAAATCAGAAATATCTCTTTACACACACCTTATTTCTCCTTCTAAATAATTTAGTCAAATAGCCCTCGAAATAAGCTTTCCGACGATATATAATATGCCCCCTTTCTAAAATAAATTGAAACCTTTACATATATATATATATATATATATATATATATATATGCCAACCTCCATTAATTGCACATAGGTCGGCCCTCCATTAATTTAAACTTAAACTTTAAACTTTAATATCTTCATCACCGGAGGTCCTTTTTCGATGAAACAAAATTCCACCTTGGCTTTTAAGAAAATCCCTTTCCACATAAGCCCACCATGGTTTTAAATAAAACCTTTTATTTTTCCTGCCTTGGTTTTCATAAAAACCTTGTATATATCCATGCTCTCCAAAATATCATAGATGATTATCTATGAAGTGCTTTTGCCACCAAAACAAAATATGATCCATGTGACATCAATGACAACATAAAATACCTCAAATTAACTCAAATTTCCAACAATCTCCCCCTTTGTCATTGATGGCAACACCTCTAATGCAAACACCACAATCACTACAAAAACCATCTCTGAGAATCAAAGTTGCTCCCCCTGACTCAATACTCTCTATGGAGGCTGCTCCCCCTAACTCAATACTCTCCCCCTTACTCAAATCTCTCCCCCTTTGACATCAATGGCAAAAGGGACACCTATGGGGCTAAAAGATATGACTCTTAAGCATAGCCCCCTCACCACCTTCTCTCTTGAGGTGATTAATTTTGGGGTGGGAGTACCTTTACTCCCATATTACATTGATTCTTTCCTCTATCAACTTCCTTCCATGTTTTTCTGATATCCTTCTCTTGATGAATTACTTGATCTTCTTGTCTTGAACCTTTTTTCTTGCCTTGAACCTTGTTTGGAATTGAGTCCTACACCATCTTGCAATATGCCCAAAGTTATTGCAATTAAAACACTTGATATTGTAGCCTTTGGCTGGTGCCCATGTCCTGAAATTATTCTTAAAATAATTTCCATATCCATTCCTTTCCTGAACCCTGTATTGTGAAGCTCTGTTTTCATGACCATTATAACCATGACTTCTGAATTGTGTAGCTCTAAAACCAAAACCATGTTGCTCATTTCCTTTGCACTGAAAAGCTCTATGACCAATCCTGTTGCATGAGAAGCAATGTCCCTGAAAACCATACCTTCTTCCCTTGAAGTTTCTTCTAGCAAAATCAAACTTCTTTGATCCATGGATCCTGCAATGTATAGCCCTGTGTCCAAATCCATTACAAGAAAAACAATATCCTTGAAAATCCCTTTGTTCATGCCTTGGTTCCTCATACCTTTCTTGACCATTATCCTTATGATCATCTTCAACTTGTGCATTGCATTCTTGAACCTTCTTTGTAGCATCTAAAACCTCTTCTTTAGTTTCTTCTTTGCCTTTCTCTTCAAGAATTTCTTTTCCCTTTGAACTTGATTCACCTATCTCAAAACAAGAACCAAACTGAATATTTGGAGCCATAGGAACTTTGGAACTTTCCTCACAAATCTTAGGTGCTTCCTTGCTTTCATCTTTTAGAACTTCCTTTCCTTTTGAGTGTGACTTTTCTTGGAAGTAAGATACAACCTTAAAATAAGTTTCCACTCCTTTTTGAATCTTTTCATCTAATGTATCATGTCTTGTCGTTGTTACCCTTAGTTCTTCATTCATCCTCTCTTCTATCCTTTTTGCATTTTGAAGCTCTTCTCTGAGATTACTGATTGTTTGAAGTAGTTCTTCTCTGATTTTGACATCTGTTCGAATCTTGTTTTCAAGATTCCTGTATTCTTCTTTTAACCTTTTGATTTTTGATTTTTGTTTACTTGGCTCATCCTCTTCCTTTTCTATTACCAAAAATGAGACTTCTTTGTTTTCACTACTGCTGGAATTGTCACTAGAACTTTTGCTTTCTTTTTCAAATACACTTTCCTTGTTGTAATTGTTGTAGTATGTGCAATCATCATCTATATGCCCAAAATCTCCACATATGAAGCATTTTAGTATCCTTAGACCTTTCTTGTACCTATCTTCTTGCTCAATGGCTATGGCAAGCTCTTCATGTCTTTCTTCAATAGGCACATCCTCTTCTTTAACTTCAATACCTAGGAATAGGTGTTCTTGCTTTTCTTCACTTATTCCAAAGAATGTACATTCTTCTTCATCTGACTGATCTTTATCACTGTAATCTGAATTATCACTTGCTTCTACAATGTAGTAAGATTTCTTTGCCAACTTTACCTTGGAATCTCCTTCATAAGTATTCCTCAACTTGGTCCACATCTCATTAGCTGAAGTACATACCATGACCTTTGCAAAATCTATCTCACGTAGCCCACTCAAAATACAATTCATTGCTCTTGCATTTATCTCAACCAATTTCCTGGTAGTCTTATCTTCCTCGGGATCACCTTCAACCTTATACTCTTTTTCAACCATCTTCCATACCTCATATCCTTGTGATATCAAGTAGTTCTTCATCCTCATGCTCTAGAAAGCATAATTGTTACCATCAAACAATGGAGCCTTATTTGTAGATAATCCATTCTATGAAGCCATCTGTGTTCTTGTAGAATCTGCCCTCAAGTTGTTAGCCTTTTCGAAGGAACCCACTCTGATACCAATTGAAGAACACAAGCTTATACTGAGAGGGGGGTGAACAGTATAAGACCACTTTTTACTTTTTCTTCCAATTCAATATTATGTTGTGTAAATAATAATAGCAATAAGTAATCAAAGCAATGCACAGAAACCATACACAATAGAGACACCATAATTTACATGGTTCACCCAATGTGGGCTACTCCACGGAGAAAATATTTTACTAAAACTTTCTCAATCAATCTCTTTGGGAATCACTCCCAATTACAATGTTTATGGATCTCTATCCAAAGGAGATGTTGATCCCCTAATCTCAAGTTCATGGATCTCTTCCATAGGAGAACTCTTTCCCCTTCTGCTCTAGCTATGTGATCTTCTAGAAGACTCTGTCTCTCTATTGCACTAACTGGTGGACCTCTCTCCACTTGAAGACTCCTCACTCAGATATATCTTCAACTATTCTGGCTATTGGATCTCTATCCACTGAGACTCTATCCTCTATACTCTATCACCTCCAAAGCTCTATCAATAGGCTCACTAAGAACCTGCTCAATAGGCTCACATAGAACCTGCTTAACAAGCTCACATAGAACTTGTCAAATATAGCAAGCTCACCAAGAACTTGCCCAAATTCTCTTAGCAAGCTCACCAAGAACTTGCCCAAATCTGCTCTAGCAAGCTCACCAAGAACTTGCCCAAATCTGCTCTAGCAAGCTCACCAAGAACTTGCCCAAATCTGCTCTAGCAAGCTCACCAAGAACTTCCCAAATCTCTCAAAATCACTAAATTTGTCCCAACACTATCCTCAAATCTGTCCCAAAGGCCTTCTCAAAGGCTCAATCAATCATGCTCAAGTAGTACTCAAAATGAACTCAACAATGAATGGCAATCTCAACTCAAATTAACTTCATAGAAGCATAAAGAGAATTGTTAGAGACTCAATATGTTCTAATCTCACTCTCAACCCAAATCAATCTCAACTCAACTCATAGAAGCATAAAGAGAATTGTTAGAGACTCAATATGTTCTAATCTCACTCTCAACTAAATCAATCTCAACTCAACTCATAGAAGCATAAAGAGAATTGTTAGAGACTCAATATGTTCTAATCTTACTCTCAACTAAATATCAATAATAAATAATTTATTCATAAAACTTTAGAGACTCAATATGTTCTAATATCAATCTCAATCAACTCAACTCAACCAATCACCACAAGGGATAACTCTCTCTCACACAACCCTAGTCCAAGTATGTATCAACCAACTCAAATGTTTCCAACAATGCTCAACCACAAATCTCACATAACAATGATACTCATGTTCTTTTCTAACTCAAGTTCTTTCACAACCAATGGGCTTCAACAACTATGCTTATAAAACAAGGTTTAGACACAACTCTCAATTCAAAAAACCTTGAAGCATTCAACCAACCACTTTCGAAAAGGAAACCACAAACAATCCTTTTCCCTCCAATGATATTTCAGAAATCAACCACCATAAACAATCAATAGGAGAATGTGCCCATACCTTTTATGAAGATGAAAAAACCTCTTTGTAAATCTGCCACAATCACAAAATTCTTTTTCCAATCTTCACAAGGGTTAGTAGATCACAAAATAATCAACATTACTCCACTTTTCAATAATCATCACCAAGGCCTTTAATTGCACAACTTCCTTATCTCTCCTAAAACCACTTGTACCATAAAATAAAATAAATCAAAACATTGCATAAACTTTTCACTCCCAAAACCACTTATACCATAAAATAAAATAAATCACAATATTGCATACCTTGTCACCTCATGAAAGAATTAATCCTCTTGAAAAAGAACAAGGCAAACTTCACTTTTGGAACCCCTTTGCAAAATCAGAAATATCTCTTTACACACACCTTATTTCTCCTTCTAAATAAGTTAGTCAAATAGCCCTCGAAATAAGCTTTCCGACGATATATAATATGCCCCCTTTCCAAAATAAATTGAAACCTTTATATATATTTTTTTTTTTTTTTATATATATATATATATATATATATGCCAACCTCCATTAATTGCACATAGGTCGGCCCTCCATTAATTTAAACTTAAACTTTAAACTTTAATATCTTCATCACCGGAGGTCCTTTTTCGATGAAACAAAATTCCACCTTGGCTTTTAAGAAAAGCCCTTTCCACATAAGCCCACCATGGTTTTAAATAAAACCTTTTATTTTGCCTGCCTTGGTTTTCATAAAAACCCTGTATATATCCATGCTCTCCAAAATATCATAGATGATTATCTATGAAGTGCTTTTGCCACCAAAAATCAATGTGACATCAATGATCCATGTGACATCAATGACAACATAAAATACCTCAAATTAACTCAAATTTCCAACAAAGCACTCGTTCTAAGTGGAGAATGTGAGAGCAGATCTCATTCCACTGGAGAAGGCGACACGTAGGGTTTGGTTTGAATTTTATGCACTTCATTATTTAATAATTTCCTAAGGTTGTGATTTTTTTTGCCTTACCTTACTCGGGCCCATAGACACCAAGTAGGAATGCAATCAGGCGGCTCAGCCACATCAGGCGAGTTTGCCCACAAGAGGGCCGCAAGGCACAAGATGGCCATTGGAGTCATTTCTTCGACGATCACCCCAAGGAAGGCGGCCAAGACAGCCGCGCAACCCTAGACGGCCACCAAAGTCATTTCTCCAATGACTGCCCCAAGGGAGGTAGCCACAAGCCATTTGACCATCTCAAGAGGGTAGGAGCACCCTCAAACGACTAACCACCAAAGAAATTCTTTGATGACGGTGACACACAGTCAAGGTAGGAACGCCCTGACTGTCCGGTGGCAACCACGCCTCGAGGGCGACGATAATCATGTCGCACGATATCAAAATAAACTCTGGTAACCAGCAACACATAATCAAGGCAAGAGCACCTTGACTGCCAAGTGGCGACCGGTCAGAGAGGGCAGGAACATCCTCCACCAGCACCAACCAGTCAAATAAACCATAAATCAACACGTACTCATATCGCACTTTGACACGTGGATCAACCAGAACCAAGACACCCCTAGACATGTGGTGACCTACTCAGCACATACGAACAACGTGGCATATTGATGTGGCATTTCTAACTAGATTTGCACACATTACAATGTGGAGATGTGGTTGAGCGCAAATGGACAACGTGGCATGTTGATGTGGCGACCTTTGATTGGCTGCTAACATGGCATTTTTCATTGGATTTCGGCACGTGTTACGTGGCGACCTTCGTTTGGCATCTCAAGCGACAAAAGGTGTTCAATGGTCTGTCGATTGCCCACAGGAAATCAAATTTAAAGGGGAGTGCATTTCCCTTTATTGCGCTCCCTGTCGCCCCGCATGGGCAATGTGGGACAAAAGTCCCACAAAGGTTTTAAAAACCTTTGGTTGAGGCGCCCGCGTGCTTCAAATAATGTTTGCACCCCTATGGCTATCGTATCAGCCATTGGGGCTGACTGGAGATTGCACACCAGTCAAGACGCCCCCTCCCATGAGGTCGAGAGGTCGAGTCCCGACGGGGACTTATTTTTTTGATACTTGGATCAAAAAAAGCAAAGGTAAATTTTTTTTTGTAATTTTTAATTATTTTTATAGTTTTTTATTAATAATTAAATAAATTTTGTTTTAAAATCATATTTTTTGAAAAATTATCATGATTTTTAACAAAATTATTTTTTTATTAATTAATTTGATGCTTAAAATTAATTAGAAAATTGCATTAAAAATAGAAAATTAAAAAGGACTATTTATTGCAACTACAAGAATTTGTATTTTTTTTTTTTCTCCAAATTTGGGGATAAAAAGACAAAGAACTTAGCATGATTTTGTTGCAAAATTAGAAAACCCTTAAACTCTTCTCAAAACCTTGTAATTTTGCAACATAAAAGGGGGACAAAATCAAAGACATTTGCTTGCAAAATTGAAAAACAAGGAGACTCAAAAATAAAATTTTGCAAACCATCAAAGTTGAAATTGTGCATTTGTTTTCTCCAAGGGGGGATATAAGACATAAAATTTGCACATTTTATTTTTTTTGCAAAATTGAGAAGAAATTGAAGACATTGGGTCCATCAAAACCAAGTCGTTTGTCGACTGGTCTGGAAGCCTTTCAAACGCGGGTCATGTGTCGACTTGTCTTGAAAGGAGTGCTCGATTTGTTAATTTTGCAAAATAAAGGGGGGAAGACAACATTGCACTTCTTTTAAAAAATTGTAATACAAGGAGGAGACAAAAATATCATTTTTTTGCACAATACACTTTAATATTTTATTGCAAAAATTAAAAGGTGAATTTTCGGTTTTACTCAACACCTTCATTGGCAAATTAGGTGCATTTTCGGTTGCATCTGAAACCTATGTGATAAGAATATTGTGGGCATTCTTGTTTGATTATTGCATTATTTCTTTTGCAATTATAAGTCATAGAATTAAGAACACTCCATACCCCAAAATTTCACAATAAATTTGTGTTAACCATTGCACAGATTTAAAGCCAATATTCATTTGATATTCTCTCCTACAAAAAAAAAACCTAATTCACTCTATTTGTTTGGCTTAATTTCCTCAAACTGATTATCCCTCTTCAAGAGTATTTTTAGGCAGGTGCCATTAAATATATTTTTGAGTGAATTATCCTTCATATCTTATTTTTTTGGCTTAATTTCCTCCAACTGATTATCTCTCTTCAAGAGAGTTTTCAGGCAGGTGCCATTAAATATCACTTAAGAGTGAAAGAAATATCATCTTAGTACAATTTGTAGGACCTTCATCATGGCAACTATCAATAAATACTTATGTGATACACAATTGCTAAAGGGTCTTAACTATTCAGCATGGAAAATAAGATGAAAGGCATATTGATTGTAGAGGACATGTGGGATTTAGTTGATGGCACTGAAACAAGACCCACATCACCAAAAGTAGATCAAAAATCATGGGACAAAAAGAACAATCTTCTCATGTTGATACTCCTTGCAACTACTAATGAGATCCAACCTCACATAAGTGAAGCTATAACTGGTAAAGCTGCATGGGATGCACTTAGTACCATTTTTGAAGGTAAGAATCAATCAATTATTCTAAACCTTCAAACACAACTTCATACACTCCATATGATGTCAGATGAATCAATGAAACTATTCCTCTGTAGAGTGGTAGATCTGAATTCTAAGATTAATGCTTTGGGGGCCAAAGTTGAAGACACCATTTTGACTTCAGTAATTTTGAGAGCTCTTCCTGAATCCTACAAAATTTTGATTACATTCCTTAATGTTTCACAAAGAGTTTTCACCTTTGTAGAGTTAGTCAATTTGCTTCAAACTGAGGAAGCAAATCAACTCCAAAATGATGAAGTGTCGAACAATACACTTTATTCAAACTATAAGTGTGATAAGAAGAAAGGAAACTTTCAAAAGGGAGGATCATCTTCAAAAGGTAAGGGAAAGCAATCTCAAAAGAGGTTTTGCTCACATTGTAAAAAGGACAACCATGATACCAATCGGTGTTGGTTCAAAAACAAGCAAAACAAGAAAGATAAAGGCACAGCACAGAAGCAAAACAAAGGCAATATTGCTATAGAAGTGTCTAGTTTCAATTTTGATTCTGGTTCAGAGAAAGCACACATAGTGCTCATTGCTAAAATAATATTGTAGAGGTAAAAACACATTTTGTCACCTTAAGCAAGCACCATTTCCTCTCTCTCTCTTTTTAAAGCTTCATAAAAAGAATAAGTTTTTGTTTGAAGTACTTGTAATAAAGGGGTGTTTGTACCTCTTTTAGGCTTCATAAATAGCAAACTCTCGTTGTTTAAAGTTCTTGCAACAAAAGGAGGGAATTTTTTGGTGTAAAATTGCCTAGGAGGCAATATTTGTAAAATCCTTCACAAAGACTCTTGAGTTGCACATATTTTGCAATTAAGGGGGGATATACATTTCTTTTCTTCACAATTTTTTGTAAAAATGGAAGAAGACTTATAAGGGTGCATTTTTGGCAACGATCGACACCTTAGTCACACTTATTTCATAAATTAATTACATGTTTTGCAACAAGAATGGGGAACTTATAAGGGTGCATTTTCGGCTGTGACTAACACCTTAGCTACCTTATCTTTTGCAAACTCATATTGTAACTAAATGAACCTCGTATAAAGTGATCTATTCTACTACATATAGTGATTGCAGTGGCTGGTAACGCATGCAGTTTGGTTGGATGATGAGATTACTATAAGGACATTCGTTGGTGAGAAGAAAAAGTGAGGAATGACCCACTTTTTGCGTAGGAGCAGCCAGAGTACTATGATAGAGCAAGAACCAACAGATCGACATTTTCTTCCATTGTATTGGGGCAGTTATATACTTTACCTAAATATTTTTGTATAGGAGGATAGGTATACATTACCCAAATAATGTAATAAGGGAGAAGTTAGAGTAATATTCCATTCTTTGGTATATTTACCATTTTACTCTGATAGGTATAATAGCTAGTATATTGCATTACACTAGTTGAGTAGATTATTACATTTACTTTTCTACTTTTACCATGTATATATTTATTGTCTTAAATATCTAATGGTTGATTTGGTAAATATCCTAGGTGGAAGAGTTCTATTCAGAATTCTCTTCCTCTCAACAGAATAGTTAGTGTGATTTCCTATTATTCAGTTTTCAATACTATTTTGTAACCTATTTAAAGGCTATAGTTTCAAAACTATATGTTAATGAAATATTTGCAATTTGATTGAATCCTGAATTCTTGTTCACATTCATTGATGTCAAGGTAAAAATTTGTCATTGATGCCAAAGTGAATACATGAAGTTGTCATTAATACCATGGAGTACATCATCATTAACACCATGAAGCAATGCAAAGAGATGGAGAAAAGTTATCCAAATATGTTTTTATAAGGGTTTTTTTTAAAACCATGGTGGCACATTAAAAGGTTTTTTATTAAAACCATAATGATAGTTTCTAACATTGTGATGGCAGAATTAAGGTTTTTATTAAAACCAAGATGGCAAAATTATTTTTCATCAACCCAGTGAAGTGCAAATGACAATTTGATATTAACTCAAAGAGGGCTTTAATTTTTTATTAAAGTCTAAAGTTTATAAATTAAATTTATAATATTAAAATTCTTTTGAATTTAAAATGATTATAAATTATAATTTATACAAGTCAACGTCATCAAGTCGAATCATCTGTTGATGTTGTATGCAAAGAAAATGAAGGGTATTTAAACCCTAATACAAACCTTAGGGAAGATGGCAATTTGATTTTATACACAGCAAAAAATCTAGAGCATCCAAAAATTGTGAAAGTGGAATATTGTAGAAGCAAGGTAGTGCATCATATTCGAGGCAAAGCATCATGTTTGAGCAAGGAACAAGGCAGAGGGAGTAGCGCTCATGGTCTAGCTTGGTGCTAGATGTAGGAGAAGGCCAAAGGCTTTGAAGCCTTTGTGAAAAGGTTTAAGCAACCTTAGGGCTTAAGCTAAGCACATGGAGTGCTTAGCTCACACGACTAGCTAGCCATAGCTAAGGCGCCAACCGAGGGAGAAGGCGCAGGGTCAAAACTCCAAAAAATGTGGAAGGGGGTTTCATCAAAGGTTTTTATGATTTAAATTTTATTTTTGCATAATACTAAGGTTTAGGAGGCATAAGGGAATATTTGTGATATTTGATCATTGTGCTAAGGTTTTAAGGGTGTTTGTGGAATTTGATTAATTGTGCAAAGGTTAGGGAGTTATAAGGTGATATTAATTTATTTACCTAAGTGGTAAATAGGTGCTTTATTAAGGTAAATATTATTTTATCTTAGGAGATATAAATTAAGTTGGAATATCAATTTTTTGAAATTGATAAATTGAAGGTGTGTTTTGAAAAGGAAATTTTTGTGAAGACATTATTGTCAAATATTGCTATTGAGAAGGAGATATAAGGTGTATCATGAAATTGAGCTATTCTTGTATTTTGTGAAGTATAACACTTGTTATCTAACCCTTAGCACTTGGCAAAGAAGAAGGTATTCTCTAAAAGCAGTTTTGAATATCATCTTCCAATCAAGAAAAAAGGTATGAGCATATTCTTCTATAGTTGAATTGATTGATTGGTTTTCTGGAAAATAAGTTTGGAGTGAAAATGAATTGATTAGGTTTTTCTATTGAGTGTGTTGAGTGAATGCTTCAAGGTTTTTTGGAATAAATAAGTGTTGTTAAAACCTTGTTTGATAAGCATTGTTGTTGAAACCATTGGTTGTGTGAAGAACTTGAACAAGGGTCTAAAAAGAACATGAGTATCATTGTTATGTGAGAGTTGTTTTATAAGCATTGTTGTTGAAGTGAGTTGTTGAGCAAAGAACTTGAACTAGGGTTTGAAAAGAACATGAGTATCATTATTATGTGAGATTTTTTTTTATAAGCATTGTTGTTGAAGTGATTTTTTAAGCAAAGAACTTGAACTAGGGTTTGAAAATAACATGATTATCAATGTTATGTGAGATTTGTTGTTGAGCATTGTTGAAAATATTTTGATTGAGTGATCATATGCTTGGACTAGGGTTTATGAGCAAGGGTTATTTCATTGAGTGATTCGTTGAGTAGAGTTGGTTGAGCCTAGTCAAGTGAATGTGTGAAGTGATTGTTCAAGTTCCATAAAATAAACTATTCTATATTATGTATCGGGTTGAGAAAGTAATTAAGCATTGTGATTAGTATAGAATATATTGAGTCTCTAACAATTCTCTTTATGTTTCTATGAGATTGGACAAGTTCTGTGTGGACTTGTTGAGCAAATTTGAGCAAGTTCTATGTGGACTTGTTGAGCAGATTGGACAAGTTCTATGTGGACTTGTTGAGCAGATTGGACAAGTTTTGTGTGGACTTGTTGAGCAGATTGGACAAGTTATGTGTAGAATTTTTGAGCATATTTAAGTAAGTTTTGTGTGGACTTGTTGAGCATATTTAAGGACATATTTTGGTGCATATTTGAGGATAGATTTGTGTCAAATTAGAGATAGATATTGAGCATAGTTGTACTAGACCGAAGGACTGTGTTTAGTACAAATTTGAGACAGAGCTTTGGAGGTGACAAAGTAGAGAGGACAATAGTCTCCAGTGGATAGATATCCATCAGCCAGGGTAGTGAGGACAAGTCTTCTAAGTGGGGACAAGAGTCTTCAGTGGAGAGAGATCCACAAGCCAGTGTAGTGGAGGCAGTAGTCTTCTAGAAGATCACCAACTACAACATAGTAGAAGGATTTATCCTATGGATAGAGTTCCATGAACTTTATTTAGGGGATTGGTGTCTCCTTTGGACAAAGGTCCATAAATATTGTAGGGAAAGGATTCCCAAGAGAATTTATTTGAGAAAATTTATAAGAAATATTTTCTCCATGGAAGTAGCCATCTTTGGGTGAACCATGTAAAATCATGTCTCTCATGTGTGTGATGCTTTATGTGATGTTTACTACTTTAATACTATTGATGTTGTTATTTGGATTAAAAAGCAAAAAAATTTATTATATATTGTTCACCCCCCTCTTAGTATAAGCACATGTTCTTCAATTTGTATCAGAGTGGGTCCCTCCGTGAAAAGACTAACAACTTGGAGGAGGATCCATCAGTAGCACACATGACTTTAGAAAATGAAGAAGAAACTATGTTTGAAATAAAAGAGGAATTCTTTGCTGCTCTCATAAAGTTGGAAAGACTTAGAGAAAAGAATTCAATATTGAAGGAACAAGTTCAAGAATATGAAGAAGCAAGGATGGAACTTATACAAAATCTCATAGAACTCAAGATTAGAGTGGAAGAAGGAAAGAAAATTGAGTAGGACATGACAGATCTGTTGAGATCCAGGGAAACACAATTTAAAATATTGGAAGAAGAAATTATCCACCTAAGGAATGAAGTCAAAAGGACCAAGGCTCTACAAGGTGTAGAACATGAGAAACAGAAAGAGGAATCAATTCTTCAAAAAGCAGAAACTTCAAATAAGGATAAGCAAACAAAGGATATAATAAAGGAAGAAAGCAAAGAAGAACCTTGGATAAGAGTTAATCATGAGAGGAATATTACTTCACCACAAAGTCCAAGATATCCAAACAGGTTACATAATTTCTTCCATGGTCATTGCTTTTCTTGTAATAAATATGGTCATAGAGTTGTACACTATATCCATCATGCAAGAAACAATGTCAATAGAAATTTCAATTCCTTTGCACCTCTCATGGATGATGATATTATATGTTACAAATGTAATAATTTTGGGCACAAGGCTAGATGGTGTAAAATGATGTTTCCTGAGTCTAGAAAAGCAATTTCAACAACTAGGAAAGATGAAAGGAAAAATGTTAAGGCTAGATCAATGTTAGTTCAAACAACCCTTCATGCTCGGGATAAAGAAGAACAATGGTATATTGATAGTGGTTGCCCTAGTCACATGAAAGGAGATAGATAAATTCATTGTACTAAAAGAAACAAATAGAGGATCAGTAAGTTTCAGTGATAATGGATTAGCAAGGATTGGTGGAAGAGGAACTCTAAGATTAGATAATGGGAAAACAAAAATAGAAAATATATTGTATGTTAAAGGGTTAAAACACAACCTGCTGAGTATAATTCAACTTTGTGATCAAGGGTACATGGTTACTTTCCATCCATATAGATGTGAGATAAGAAAATCAGAAACTAGAAAAATCATTGCCAATGCAAGAAGAACCTCAAACAACTTATACATGTTCAATGAGGGGAAAAGTGCATTCTATCACAAGAATATGAGAGTTGGCTATGGCATAGAATATTAGGTCACTTGAACTTTGACAACATAGTCAACATAAGCATCAAACAGGCGGTCAAAGATTTACCCAAAATAAGAAGACCTCAAAACACAACCTATGCACCTTATCAACATGGTAAGCAAACTATGACAACTTTTAATTCAAAGGGATATATGTCATCTAAGCCATTGAGCCTAATACATCCTGATATATGTGGTCCTACCAGAACATAAAGTATTCAGGGTGATAGCTACTTTATACTATTTATATATGATTATTCCAAAATGGTTTGGGTGGCCTTCCTAAAAGAGAAGTCAGAGGCCTTTGAAAAATTTAAAGCATTTAAGGAATTGATTGAAAATTAAACTAGCAAAATAATTAAGTATTTGAGATCTGATAGAGGAGTAGAACTTACTTCAAATGAATTTGTAGAGTTTTGTGAACAACATGGGATCAATAGAGAATACTCAGTAGCAAGAACTCCTCAATAAAATGGGGTAGTTGAAAGGAAAAACAGGAATATTGAAAACATGGCTAGGGCTATGTTAAATGAATCTAAGCCATCAGATGGTTTTTGGAGAGAAACTATAAACATAGCAGTATACATAATCACTAGGGATCAAATGAGGGTAAATCATCACAAGACTCCATATGAACTTTGGAAAGGAAGATCTACCACTGTAAAACACTTCAAAATTTTTGGAAGCAAATGTTACTATTGACACTTTTTGTCACATTATACAAGGGGTAGAAGAATAGTAGAATTTTGTATAATATTTCCTTGTTGAAAGTTTTTCTTTTATTTTAAGTTACAGCAATTTTGACTCTCCCTATCGCCCCTTTTATAAAATGAAGAAGAAAGAGCTTCGCGACCAAACAGGCCAAGGAAAATAACTTCGTCGAAGGAAAAGAAGGAGAATGCAGAAAGAACTTCGGCCCCGAAGCACTTCAAATCATCACTTTGGGCAAAAACCTTGCGAAGTAATATCGTCGAAAGAAATACAAAGATAACGCTTCACACCTGAAGCATTTCCAACAGACACTTCAGGTGGAAGTTTTGCGAAGCAACATCCAGACGACTTCGTCGAAGGAGGAAAGGATAATCCAAATCATCTAAGGTAAGGAAACCACTTCGGGCCTGAAGTGTTTCCAACACCTACTTCGGCTAAGTTTCCCTCGAAGCAATCAGAGCCGAGAAGAATGAAAAGTGCTTTGGTCAAAAATTCCCCGAATCGTAGTTTTGAGAAAGAATCGGGCCAAAACATTTTCCAACCGAAGCAGTTTCGCCAGCAAAGGACGGAGGGCCCCACTTCAAAGATGAAATCTGCTCGGCACTCGACACCCCCAAAGTAGTTTTTTGAAGCCCTGTTTTGCGAAGACCAAAATAGAGGAGAAACTACTTCGGCCTAAGGCTTTGGTGAGGCAGAAATATAGCGAAGCACTTTTCGGGCCCATGTTCCAAGGTGGGCAGCTTCCCAAGGTGATCGAAAGCCCCTTATAAATGCCCCCTTTCTTGCCCGATAAGTCCACTGACCATTTTTGGCAAATGAAAGGGACGTAACAGTCCTCGAAGTAAAACCCAACGAGTGTAACGATCACTCAAGCACAACATCCAGAAGCTAGGGATACTCGAGCGACGCATTAAATGAATGTTTCCATGGTTGACCCAGTCACAGTTGCCAGTTTCGACAACCGATTTGAAAACTCAGTCGCAGCAACCGCGAGGAACCGATTTCTCAGAGCCCGAGGATGTACTCCGTCGTTTTTGTAATAATGATTCAGAGGGTCGGGTCCTCTATATAAACCCAGGAATGTAATGTAAAAAGGGGGGGAACTTTCTACTAGAAAGCTGCTGTAACTTGATGTCCTGCATTTAATACTAAAGACCTTTTGTGCTCTATTTCTCTCTTTTATGCTACCTTTTATGCTTAATTATTTTGTCTTTTCTCGTTTGCGTACCGAGACTCTGAATCCTAAATTCGGTGTGCAATCAGGGACTGAACCCCTGAAATTTGCCCTGAAGGATACATAGGTGAGGAAAAATGCCTTGTCACTTTCTTTTATGCTACCTGGTGGATCGAGGTTTCTGTTATTCCCTTATCTCAATCGTTGTTACTCTGAACCCTGAATTCCAGCGAGAGAGAAAGGAAAACCCTACAAACCCGTCCAGAGGATACATAGGAAGGTCGGCATTGTGTTTCTTTCATGTTATTCTTGGTGTTTCCTATTGCTATTCAAGTTGTTAGCGAGTGATTGTGCTTCCTGTTTTCTCCCACCTTAAATCATCATCCTCTAACCCTTACTCTTTTTATTTCTTTCTCTAACCCTTACCTCTTTTTGTTTCTTTTCCTAACCTTTACTCTGTTTATTTCTTTCCTGCACTCTTGTCTCAAACCCCAAAAGTAGATTAGTATAGGAGTCGGCCTTTCTCCAAATATTGGCACAAGGGGCATCTCTTCCTCTCGGCATTTCAACGTTGGTCGCAGGTCTAGGGTGCACAAACCCACCGAAAGTCCTTTCCTGTGTGGATTTGATGACCAACAATTTTTGGCACGCCCGATGGGACCAACGTCCCATATCTTTGAAAAATCTCAAGCCCGTATTCATCGAAGCCAATAGTTCTAACAGTTCGAGGTGAGATCCGATTAGTCTCATCTTCTGAGTGGTAGTGAGAATTGATGTTGTCATTACCAAAATACTCTTAGCATCTGGCGACTCTGTTCAACCTGAAAATCTCTAAGTTGTAGGGACCGGTACCTAAACCCCATGTTTTAAGAAAGCTTGAGTTTGGTGAATCTCTGGCTTGCCTTCATCTGGAAAAATCACCTGGCGACTTCATTGAGCTGAAGATCCAGATCTCTTGATCGTAGGCGCCCCTTTTTTAAATCTGAAAGAATACGTCCCAGAGGAATCAAGGTTCGATGAGTAGCCTTGACCTCACAAGTAGAGAAAGAATGTTCACCTGGCGACTCCGACTCAGTGGCAACAACTGTGATCTCTGTAGACCGCTACTATAATGGCAGGGGTAATTTTTCCTATATGGGATGACCGAGGCCCCTTGAACCTTCAAAGCTACCACAAAATTCTTGAAATCACCTTGAAGGCATTGACAACATATGATGGCACCACAAGAATGGCCCGAGAGAACCTTAAAGTTGTTGCTGCTTTAGCGTTCCTCTATGACATAATCCACAAAGATGTCATGGTCAGACTTTCGGTCCTATATCTGGAAGGAAGGGCACTACAGTGGTACAGACTGCTTGGGCCTAAGAGCATTTGCTCATGGGACGACTTGGCAAGAGCACTATTCAAAACATTTGATGGCTCTCAGGATCCCTTCCAGCTTTTGACGCACCTTTCCACCATCAAGAGAGCATCTTTGGAGAGCGTCACAGACTTCAATGTCTAATTCTGCAAAACTTGGAAGAGAGTTCCAGGGGAGATCCAACCGACGCCCACCCAAGCCCACCTCTACTATGTTCAAGCTTTTCACCTGGACATAGGCCTCCTCTTACTGTGATCTGGTGAACAAATATTCCCTCAGATATTCGAGGAAGCAATACGCACAGAACAGTTTCTATCGAGAAAGTGGCAGTGGGGAGAAGCCCCATCACTTTCTTTGATAGTTGCTGCTCCTGTCTATCCAACGTAGTATTCTTCATGGTAGACTCCTCATACTGAGCAGAAGCCTGAGATGCAGTCATGTGGAGCTCGAGAGGCAGATCCCATCCAAGTCCAACCATGGCAATTTGCGAGCTTTGCCCCGACGATGAACAATATGGTTGCTTGCGATCTCCATCAGAGGACTGGCCAAGAAGAGGAGCAGGCTCAAGTGGTAGAGCCTGAAAATGAAGAGGGCCCATTTTTGTACTCTTTTTGTATCCCTGAGCATAGCACGCAAGTACTCAGCCAGAACCCATCAAGTGCGTCTCATCAAAGAGCTAAGCCTAAAGAGATCATAGAAGATTGCTCATTGTCGGAAGAGCCCTGTTACAGTATCAAGGAGATGGAAGAACATGTACCCAGCCCACAGTTACTAGACTCTTCGGTATTCTGGTTCCAGCCATCACTACAACCAGTACCCCAAGGAGGTCCTCGCATGGTGAACTTCTTTGCCACATCCTGCATCAACAGCATGGGTACTGGCAGGAGCGACAACCTGCTACATTGCTTCATGTTCACAGCATGGAGAAATTCGATAAGAGGCCAACTAGATTTCAAAGATCAACTAAAGTTCAACCTGATCTGGTTGGGTCACTATAGGTTTATCGGATAATCACCTGAAGTGAATCCATGGTGGCGACATGCCAATTATGCCACAAGCTTGTGTAGATACTGTAAAAAGTTTGGCTATTAAATAAAATGTTGCTCAGAAACTCAGGTTGAGTTTTACCTCGGCAGCTATATATATAAAAAAAAAAAACTCCTTCGAGAACTTGGCTTGTGAAGTAGTGGATGCAAAGTGGTTCACAGCGAAGTACGATTGGCCGAGCAAGGTCCCGACTAAGGTATGAAATATGTTCGCCTAAGGAGAGTCTGAGCGAGCTACTTTTTAAAAGGGAAACAATCTTTGCAGGAGAGACCACTTTGGGCCCAAAGCATAAAGGATTAACTAGCGCAAAAGGTTTGTCGCGAAGGCTTTGCTGACCCAAAGATGCACAAGGTAGAAACATTTATTGCGTGCCTAGAGGAGCGTGTCGACAGTCACCTTCAAAAGGCATCTGAAATAGGCGAGTTAAATGAAAAGGCATCGGGTACATCCTTAGGGGATTTAGATGAGAGAAAAGTTTGCCCCCAGGTACCAGGTGGTAGCTGGCTGTGTTCCCAAAGCAGTTGCAATCATCATAATGCATGGCCCTGTGTACTATGCCACCGTGGGGCCAATCCGATGAACCGATGATCTCTCGGGTGAGAAGTGCAGGATTAATTGTGGCACATGCCATAAATGTGGGTAGTTGTCTTTGGTAGCTATATAATGCAAACTCCAAGTAGCCAAGAGGATTACTCGTTCAATGACTCATACAGACCCCACTGCCAACCTGTAATTTTTTTCCACTTCGCACTCTGAAGCTTCAACGCCAAATTTTCTCCATACTGCAAACCCCGTTGCCCTAAGCATCAACAATGGGCAAGGAAATTTCCAAGGAGAAGGGAAAGGAGCTAGAAGTAGTGGCCCCTAAGAAGCCAAAGGTAAAATGCCAAAGCCAAAGCCCATTGATTCGAGCCTCTGCTCGGATAAACGCGTCTTGGAAGAAAGGGAGGATTCTGAGGATGAGCAGCCCTTAGAACCACTAGTCGACAGGTGGGAAAGAATCAGGGATACAAAGCTGTCGAAGAGTGTAGCTGAACTCAGGAGCACCATTGAGCTCATGAGAAGCAGGCTCTCGATAGAGAGCATACGAGCTACAACCTACTACTCCCAGATATACTAGTATCTGATGCCTCCCACTCACCATTGCCCTGAGCTGATCAATGCCATCGTGCAAAATTACTAGCCCGCCACCAGGCAGGTGTTAGACACATCTAGCCAGAAGTTATTTTCAATTTTGAAAGAAGATGTGCAGGCAGCTTTTGCACCACAACAGGGCCCACCCGAGGGGTGTATGGTTTGCAACATCGTTTTGAGCAAACAAATAGAGAGGTTCACGTCTGCTGGCTACATGATCAATTTTTTGCAACAGAGCCTCAAAAGCGGGCTTCCTTCAGGAAAATTGCCCCAAATGCCCCTTCCCTTGGAGGCTTTTAAAAATGTCAACCTCTTCTCCATTATTGCATGGGTGGCAGGCCTATCTACCGATGTTTCGGTATATCCATGGCAGGTGTCCCTAGCCGAGTGCATTTCAAGAGGGGAGCTCAATGCCCCCGATACTTCGAGACCTAACACCGACCCAGTCTTTGTCGACTGGGCAGAATGGGTGGCCAGGGGCTTACATGCACAACTCACCAGCATGAAGAATGTTGGGACTAGTTAGTGCTTCGAGCCTTGCTCCTTTCTTGTTTGGTTACTTTTCTTTCATGTACATAATAGTTTTCCTCATGTTGCCATTATGGCAAGTGACAAGGATGGAAGTCCTTTGCCCGTATATCAATGGACTCCATGCGTATGTTGGCAGGGTCCTCCCTGCGAGTTCCCCTTGGCTTGAGAAACAAAGTGGTCCAGGAGAAGAGGGGAGACATTTTTCGACTAACGCAGGGGCTGGTGATTCGCATCTTCGGCTTCATAGGGAAGCCCTTCTTACTGCCAGTTTACCCCTCCGAGTATCAATTCACATTGGAAGTCACTAGGCAGAGCGATGCAACTAATGCCATCTATGGCAAGGGTCAAAAATGGGCCCACACTTGTGACTTCCCTCTCAGGATAGGAGTTATCGAAGTGTTCGCCCTGAATCAGAACGTCTTCTTGGAAGAGAAGCTTGCCAAGTTTGGCCTACTCCAAATTCCCTAGCAATGGCTTTATGATCCTTTGGGAGTGATGAGGGACCATATACGGGTCAATAGCTTCCATGTTTGCCCTTATCTAGAAATTGTGAAACAAATAAATAATCCTCGGGGAAATGATATGGAGTGGCATCTGGAGAGGATGGAAGCTTTACCTCCCTGGCACGAATTCTACCCAATGGAGGTCGCATATGACCCAGATCGGCATTCACTCCCGAGCCCCAACTCCACCTTCTGGAAGAAATCAAAAGATGACTTGAAGGAAGGAGTAAAGGATTGGGACACGGCTTAGTTGAGAGAATGGTGGATAATGAGGGTCCACTGGTAGAAAATGAACTCTTATGGATTCTTAGCAATGGACAAGGACTTCGCAAAAATTTATGAAGCCAACGCTGGAAAGTGGAAGCGTTTGTCCTTCGCCACCCTCTTCCCTCCAGCTATCCCAGGCTCGGGTGAAAGCCCAAAAAGAGATGATACTACTTCGGGAAAGGAAAGAGAGGAGAAGGCCCAAGCTACACCTCTAAGATCACCTCAGGGGCCTATAGGAGGCCACGACTCGAGCACTAAAGGGTCAAAATAGCCGCTGGTGAGGAGGAAAAGAAAAAAGCAAGAACAGACCCTGGTGCCCCCAAAACACCCAAAGCGACCTTGCACAAGATTTGTAAGCCCCACCACTGGGCGACCGATATCAGACCCATCCAAAGCAAGTGTCGAGGTCGTAGCCCTACCGAGTGCCGAAACTGAGAAAGAAC
This sequence comes from Wollemia nobilis, assembly GCA_028583015.1. NCBI lineage: Eukaryota > Viridiplantae > Streptophyta > Pinopsida > Araucariales > Araucariaceae > Wollemia > Wollemia nobilis. The sequence continues at coordinate 15,456,412 of JAQPPZ010002969.1, read as the reverse complement.
AAGATGCGGCTACACCAGAAGTCACCACTACCATAATTCTAGGAGGGCACGTAGGTACGCATTCTCCACCCCTTGCCCTAGTCTCACACATTTTTGTCGTAACCCCAGCTGATAGTTCTCACCAGTCTCTCCTGCATAGCCCATCACCCCATCACATGTCACCTATTGCTGGTCTAGCCTCATCCCGTGATCATGACGGGGGTAAGACCATTGACCCTACTTCGCCCTTCCACACTACCATTCCCTTGGTCATTAGCAGAGGCAAGGGTCCCACTTCAACGTCGAGTCCCACCATGTCTGTCGTCGAGCCTTCTGGTGAGGCATCCCCCGCACATTCTTTATATTTGTTTACTCCCTCGGTTGGAGATCTAGCCTTGTCTAAATTAGAGATGTCCTTAATTAAGGACCGCCCCCTTGTCGAGAAGCTATTCCAAGCATGGCAAAACACTGAGCAAATACTAATGGAGGCAAGGAAAAGAAGAGGGCGCTTGACGGCATCAGTTGAAAAATGCATCGTTTTTTATTTAAAGGCTGGAAAGGTGCATAAAATCAAGAAGTTCCCCAAGGTACAAAAGCCTCTAGATGAAATGACTCCAGTATACTACGATTATCAAGAGATACTGAAGGACCTGGAACACCTGAATTTTGATGATGAATCGGCCTCTATGCATGTTCGAATCGAGACTTTTCGGGCACATGCAACCATTGCTAACCAGCGCAGGTTTGAAGCCGAGGCCACCAATTTCAAGCTAGAGGAAAACCTGGCAAAGGTCCGCTCCAAATTAGCAGAGGCTAAGTAGCAATGCAAATTGATGAAGACGGAGACGCTCGACCTAAAGCAGCAAGTTCAACAGCTCCAGTCTACAGCCGAGAACCAAGCACAAAAATAGGCCGAGAGTGATCTAAAGGCTAGAGATCTTGAGGACAAAATCGCATAGATGCAGGCTCCACTGTATGCAAAAGAGGATCCAACACTGTTTGACAGGGCCAAAATTAAGGAGATTCGTGCATACCTACTAAAAAAAATTTGGCCTCGATACGCCAGTGCTTTTTCATTTTTGACATATGTCACCGAAGCACAGCAAGCTATTGCCGAGGGAGGGCCAGTCGTCAACGAGGTCATGTAGAAAGCCAAGAGCCAACTCAAGCTAGCGTTTGACATCCAAAATGCTAGATATCAAGAATTGCAGATCACTACAATGTCTTGGACAACTAGAGATTGGTCGACGGCACAAGCTACTATTCGCGCTTTCTTTTCCAAGGTAAGAAAAGCACAAAAGGAAAGGAATCTCTGAGATATGTTTTATAATGAGCAGCATGCATCAATGTGCCATTTTCAAAATCTTTCTTCCCTGGGTTTCTCGAGCTTCACACATGATGATGGGAACCTTCTAAGCAAGGATGACCTCAAACCAGTTTGGCTACAGTTCGAGAATGATGTCTCGGAGATCTATGGCTGGGAAGAACCAATCACAGAAGGGCAGGTGACAGATTTCATCCTGAGATACTGTAAGATCACGGCTTGCCTCGATGACCTGTTCACCATGGCCAAGAATTTTGACATCGGGCAAATCAATCGATTTCGTGACTTGGTCAAAGTGCTGCAAGATCGAGAGCCATTCCAAAAGGGTGCCTGGTCCCATGTCCGTCGAACGATGAAACACATCCGTGATCACCTCGAACCATCGCCACAGCCAGAGGCCGCACCAGAGGAAGAAGGAGAAGAAGAAGAAGAAGAAGAGAAACAGGAGGGAGGGCATACCATGGAAGCACCCCAAGAGATGGAAAAGAGAGAAGAATCTAGGGGAAACCAGTGACTCCATAGCCCAATGGATCAGGACTAAAGGGTTCTTTTGTCGAGACGAGCTCGTCACCCCACGAGCCGCCAAGAATGTTGACACTTTTTGTCACATTATACAAGGGGTAGAAGAATAGTAGAATTTTGTATAATATTTCCTTGTTGAAAGTTTTTCTTTTATTTTAAGTTACAACAATTTTGACTCTCCCTATCGCCCCTTTTATAAAATAAAGAAGAAAGAGCTTCGCTACCAAACAGGCCAAGGAAAATAACTTCGTCGAAGGAAAATAAGGAGAATGCGCAAAGAACTTTGGCCCCGAAGTGCTTCAAATCATCACTTCGGGTGAAAACCTTGCGAAGCCCGAAAACCTTGCGAAGTAATATCACCAAAAGAAATACAAAGATAATGCTTTGCACCCGAGGCATTTCCAGTAGACACTTCGGGTGGAAGTTTTGCAAAGCAACATCCAGACGACTTCGCCAAAGGAGGAAAGGATAATCCAAATCAGCTAAGGTAAGGAAACCACTTCGGGCTCAAAGTTTTTCCAACACCTACTTCGGCTAAGTTTCCCCTGAAGCAATTGGAGCTGAGAAGAATGAAAAGTGCTTCAGCCAAAAATTCCCCAAATCGTAGTTTTGAGAAAGAATCGGTCCGAAACATTTTCTAGCCAAAGCAATTTCGCCAGCAAAGGACATAGGGCCCCACTTCAAATATGAAATCCACTCGGCACTCGACACCCCCGAAGTAGTTTTGCGAAGCCCTATTTTGCGAAGACCAAAAGAGAGGAGAAACTACTTCGGCCCAAGGCTTTGGCGAGGCAAAAATATAACGAAGCACTTTCCGGGCCCACGTTCCAAGGTGGGCAGCTTCCCAAGGTGATCGAAAGCCCCTTATAAATGCCCCCTTTCTTGCCCGATAAGTCCACTGACCATTTTTGGCAAATGAAAGGGACGTAACAGTCCTCGAAGTAAAACCCGACGGGCATAATGATCACTCAAGCATAGCATCCAAAAGCCAGGGATACTTGGGTGGCGCATTAAATGAATGTTTCCATGGTTGACCCAGTCACAGTTGCCAGTTTCGGTAACCGATTTGAAAACTCAGTCGCAGTAACCACGAGGAGCAGATTTCTCAAAGCCCGAGGATGTACTCCATCATTTTTGTAATAATAATTCAGAGGGTCGGGTCCTCTATATAAACCCAGGCATGTAATGTAAAAAGGGGGGAACTTTCTGCTAGAAATTTGTTGTAACTTGATGTCCTGCGTTTAATACTAAAGACCTTTTGTGCTCTATTTCTCTTTTATGCTGCCTTTTGTGCTTAATTCTTTTGTCTTTTCTCATTTGCGTACCGAGACTCTGAATCCTGAATTCGATGTGCGATCGGGGACTGAACCCCTAAAATTTGCCCTGAAGGATACATAGGTGAGGAAAAATGCCTTGTCACTTTCTTTTATGCTGCCTGGTGGATCGAGGTTTTTGTTATTCCCTTATCTCAATCGTTGTTACTCTGAACCCTGAATTCCAATGAGAGAGAAAGGAGAACCTTGCAAACCCGTCCAGAGGATACATAGGAAGGTCGGCATTGTGTTTCTTTCATGTTATTCTTGGTGTTTCCTGCTGCTATTCAAGTTTTTAGCGAGTGATCGTGCTTCCTGTTCTCTCCCACCTTAAATCATCATCCTCTAACCCTTACTCTTTTTATTTCTTTCTCTAACCCTTACCCCTTTTTGTTTCTTTTCCTAACCCTTACTCTGTTTATTTCTTTCCTGCACTCTTGTCTCAAGCCCCAAAAGTAGATTATTATAGGAGCTAGCCTTTCTCCAGAGATTGGCACGAGGGGCATCTCTTCCTCTCAGCCTTTCAACGTTGGTCGCAGGTCCAGGGCGCGCAACCCACCGAAAGTCCTTTCCTGTGCGGATTTGATGACCAACAGTTACATAAGATGGGAAGATCAAAGCTTAGGCAAGTTTGATCCAAGATGTGATGAGGGAATTTTTCTTGGTTATTCCATAAGGAGTAAAGCCTACAGATGCTTCAACAAAAGAACATACACTATGGTGGAAAGTATGAATGTAACAATTGATGAGAAGATAGATTCAAGAGAACCAGTTCAACAAATTATGTATCAAGAAGATGGACATTGTCAAGAAAGAATTTTGTGAGGAATTAGATAAAGAAGAAGAAGAAACACAAATACTTCTTCCCAAAGCTCCATCCAGGTATGTACAGAAGCATCATCCAAAAGTGTAGATCATCAGGAATCCAGATGAAAGATAGATAATGAGAAGAACAATAAAATCATCTCAACAAGCAAATTTTTCTTTGCTATCTAAGATTGAGCCAAAATACTTCACTCAGGCAAGTGAGGATAAATTTTAGATTAAGGCAATGGATGAAGAATTAAATTAGATAGAGAAAAGCAAAACTTGGGAACTTTTTCCATGACCAAAGGATAAAAATGTGATCGGCACAAAATGGGTATTTAGAAACAAGTTAAATGAAGATAAACAAGTGGTCAAAAATAAAGAAAGGTTAGTATGCAAAGGTTATGCACAGGTAGAAGGAATTGACTTTGATGAGACTTTTGCTCCAGTTGCACGACTTGAAGCTATAAGGATATTTTTAGCTTTCTCAAGTTTCAAGAACTTCAAGGTTTATCATATGGATGTCAAGTCAGCATTCTAAATGGTGTTCTAGAAGAAGAAGTTTACATTGAACATCCAGAGGGATTCATACTAACAGATAAACTAGATCATGTATGCATATTGAAAAAGGCACTGTATGGTCTAAAGCAGGCTCCAAGAGCATGGTACTCAAGATTGGATAAGTATCTTCAGGAATAGGGATTCATAAAAGGAATAGCAAACAATAATTTATACATAAAAAATGAAGAGAATGATCTACTAATAGTGGTTGTTTATGTTGATGATATCATTTTTGGGGGAAACAATGATAAAATGTGTAAAGAATTTGCTAAGAACATGCAAAAAAAAATTGAGATGTCTATGCTTGGTGAATTGTCCTTTCTTGATGTGAATTGTCCTTTCTTGGACTTCAAATTTCACAATCAGAAAGGGGAGTGTTTCTCTCACAAGCCAAGTATATAAAATAAATGTTAAAGAAATTCAGGTTAGAATATTGTAAACCAGTAAGTACCCCCATGGTCACAGGATGCAATTTGAATAAGGATGATGAATCTCCAAAGGTAGATCAGGGATTATAACAAATCTATTATTGGCACTCTATTGTATGTTATAGCTACAAGACCAGATATTGTACAATCAGTGGGATTAGTGGTAAGGTTTCAGGCAGCACCTAAGGAAACACATGTAGCAGTAAAAAGAATTTTTAGGTATCTAAACGGGACTATGGATTTTGGGCTTTGGTATCCCAAAAGTGATAGTTTTACACTGAAAACATATACAGATGTGGATTGGACTGGAAGTATTTATGATATAAAAAGCACAAGTGGAGGAGCATTCTTTCTTGGAGACTGTTTAGTCTCTTGGCTAAGTAAGAAGTAGGTTTCAGTATCCTTATCCATAGCAGAAGCAGAATACATTACAGCAGTCGCCAGTTGTACATAGGTGTTATGGATGAAGATAACTTTGGAAGACTTCAAGATAAAACATGATCATCCTATTCCCATACTATGTGATAATACAAGTGCTATAAACATCTCAAAAAATCTAGTGATGCACTCCAGGACAAAGCACATTCCTATTAAGTATCATTTTCTGAGAGAACAGGTGACATATAAATAGGTCAGACTAGAATATATTTCTACAAAGGAATAGATAGCAGATATTTTCACCAAGCCACTTACAAAGGAAACCTTTGAGTATCTTCGAGTAATATTGAGAGTGAGACTCCCACCCCAAAATTAACCTCAAGAGGAGGTGGGGGAGGGGCTAAGCTAAGAGGCTCATTCTTAACCCCGAGCCCCAAGGGTGACCCTTTACCATTGATGTCAAAGGGGGAGATATTTGAGTAAGGGGGAGAGATTTGGTATATGAGAAAAGAGGAGAGAGCATTGAGCCAAGGGGAGCATTGTCCTAGGGGGATGAGAACAAAGGAAAGGTCAATTTTTTGGTAAAAAGAAGTTGGGTTGCCATAAATGACAAAGGGGGAGATTATTGGACATTTTGAGCTCATTTAGTTGTCATTGATGTCAAGGTAAAAAGTTGTCATTGATGCCAAAGTGAATACATGAAGTTGTCATTAATACCATGGAGTACATCATCATTAACACCAAGAAGCAATGCAAAGATATGGAGAAAGTTTTCCAAATATGTTTTTATAAGGGTTTTTGTTAAAACCATGGTGGCACATTAAAAGGTTTTTTATTAAAACCATAATGATAGTTTCTAACATTGTGATGGCAGAATTAAGGTTTTTATTAAAACCAAGATGGCGGAATTATTTTTCATCAACCCAGTGAAGTGCAAATGACAATTTGATATTAACTCAAAGAGGGCTTTAATTTTTTATTAAATTCTAAAGTTTATAAATTAAATTTATAATATTTAAATTCTTTTGAATCTAAGATGATTATAAATTATAATTTATACAAGTCAACGTCGTCAAGTCGAATCATCCGTCGAAGTTGTATGCAAAGCAAATGAAGGGTATTTAAACCCTAAGACAAACCTTAGGGAATATGGCAATTTGATTTTGTACACAACAAAAAATTTAAAGCATTTGAAAATCATGAAAGTGGAATATTGCAGAAGCAAGGTTGCGTATCATATTCGAGGTAGCGCATTGTGTTCGAGCAAGGAATGAGGCAGAGTGAGTAGCACTCATGGTCTATCTTGGTGCCAAATGTAGGAGAAGGCCAAAGGCTTTGAAGCCTTTGTGAAAATTTTTAAGCAACCTTAGGGCTTAAGCTAAGCACGTGGAGCGCTTAGCTCACACGGCTAGCTAGTCGTAGCTAAGGTGCCAGCCGAGGGAGAAGGCACAGGGTCGAAACTCCGAAAAACATAGAAGGGGGTTTCATCAAAGGTTTTTATGATTTAAATTTGATTTTTGCATAATACTAAGGTTTAGGAGGCATAAGGGAATATTTGTGATATTTGATCATTATGTTAAGGTTTTAAGGGTGTTTGTGGAATTTTATTAATTATGCAAAGGTTAGAGAGTTATAAGGTGATATTAATTTATTTACCTAAGTGGTAAATAGGTGATTTATTAAGGTAAATATTATTTTACAATAGGAGATAGAAATTAAGTTGGAATATCAATTTTGTGAAATTGAGAAATTGAAGGTGTGTTTTGAAAAGGAAATTTCTATGAAGATATTATTGTCAAATATTTCTATTGAGAAGGAGATATAAGGTGTATCATGAAATTGAGCTATTATTGTATTTTGTGAAGTATAACACTTGTTATCTAACCCTTGGTACTTGGCAAAGAAGAAGTTATTCTCTAAAGGCAATTTTGAAGATCATGAGTATCATTGTTATGTGAGAGTTGTTTTATAAGCATTGTTGTTGAAGTGAGTTGTTGAGCAAAGAACTTGAACTAGGGTTTGAAAAGAACATGAGTATCATTGTTATGTGAGAGTTGTTTTATAAGCATTGTTGTTGAAGTGAGTTGTTGAGCAAAGAACTTGAACTAGAGTTTGAAAAGAACATGAGTATCATTATTATGTGAGATTTGTTGTTGAGCATTGTTGGAAATATTTTGAGTGAGTGATAATATGCTTGGACTAAGGTTTGTGAGCAAGGATTATTTCATTGAGTGATTGGTTGAGTAGAGTTGGTTGAGCCTAGTCAAGTGAATGTGTGAAGTGATTGTTCAAGTTCCATAAAATAAACTATTCTATATTCCGTATCGAGTTGAGAAAGTAATTAAGCATTGTGATTAGTATATAACATATTGAGTCTCTAACAATTCTCTTTATGTTTCTATGATATTGGAAAAGTTATGTGTGGACTTGTTGAGTAGATTTGAGCAAGTTCTGTGTGGACTTGTTGAGCATATTGGACAAGTTCTATGTGGACTTGTTGAGCATATTGGACAAGTTATATGTGGACTTGTTGAGTATATTAGACAAGTTTTGTGTGGACTTGTTGATCAAATTTGAGGACATATTTGTGCCAAATCAGAGACAGCTATTGAGCATAGTTGTACTAGACCAAAGGACTGTGTTTAGTATAGATTTGAGACAGAGCTTTGGATGTGGCAGAGCACAAAGGACAGTAGTCTCCAATGGATAGAGATCCATCAGCCAAGGTAGTGAGGATAGGTCTTCTGAGTGGGGACAATAGTCTTCAGTGGATAGAGATCCACAAGCCAGTGCAATGGAGGCAGTAGTCTTCTAAAGGATCACTAGTCAGAGCTAAGGAGAAGGAGTTCTCCTATGGATAGAGATCCACAAACTTGATTTAGGGGATTGGCGTCTCCTTTGGACAGAGGTCCATAAATATTGTAGGGAAAGGATTCCCAAGAGAATTTGTTTGAGAAAATTTTATAAGAAATATTGTCTCCATGGAAGTAGCCATATCTGGGTGAACCACGTAAAATCATGTCTCTCATGTGTGTGATGCTTTGTGTGATTTTTACTACTTTAATACTACTGATGTTGTTATTTGGATTAAAAAGCAAAAAGTTTTATTATATATTGTTCACCCCCCTCTCAGTATAAGCACATGTTCTTCAGTTAATGCCAATCAAGTGGGAGCACTCTAATTCTACTACCTGTATTTCATGCACCTTCCTACTAGTTTTGGAATTCACCCCTGCATGTCGTGTCGAAGAAGAAGTTAATACGGGGTGGGTTGATCTGTTAGGAGGTTTTTTGTTGTTTTCATCAATGATATTGAAGGAGTGTGTCTTGATGTGGTCATACACCATCCTTGTCAGTTCTAGATAACTTCCACCTAAAGTAATATCCTACTCTAACTATGTACCTAATATGGTACATTTACATGACCCAAATGATGTAATAGACTCTAACTCTAACACCCTCTTGTATTACATTATTTGGGTATTGAAGATTTCAATATTCAATATGGATCTTCTTTCTTTATATGTTCTTTAGTTTGATGTGGTCCTTTGTATCCTCTTTAATTCATATTGTACTATATGCCTTATTGCATTGGTTCTTCTTCTTCTTATTTATTGGAGTTAGTACTTTCATAGGTGGATGTGCTATCACTTGATTCTTGCAAAGAATTTTTCTCTTTACTTTTGTCCTTGTCATCATTCTTTGTGTCATGTATAGAAGCTTCTAAACATACACTTAGAGCATCATGATAATATTTTGAGTTAATAGAACTTGAAGTACTAATACTACATGAGGATTTAAATATCTTTGCTAGTGATGATTCATGCAACTTTGTTTTCAACTCAAGTAATTATATCAATCCTTTTTGTTCTACATTTTTATTCTTATAACATTTGAATGTAAGTAGTGCCATGTATAGTATGCTTCCGTATTCTAAAGGAATTTGAATGTCATTCTTTCCATTGTCAATTGCTTCAGTGAGTCGAGCATGTAGATAGTGCTCCATCATTTCAAACCTATCTTTCAGAGCTTCATTTTGTATCCTTTTTGAAATAGGATCTAAGTTTCCTTCAAATTTTATAAGTGAATTCTTGATTCCACTTTTTATGACACTTGCTCTTTCTTTTCTAATAGTGTTGTTCATGTCATTGTTTATTGTATTACTTGAGGTGGACATCTTTATAGCTTCTTGGAATGGAGTATAAAGTGCTTGTAACTGATTAGATAGAGTCTTCTAAAGTGTTCTCCCTTGTGACTCCCTAGTTATGAACTTTGATTTGATAGAACCTTTTAGTGCTTAGGTTTTGTAGGCTTCCTTATATCTCCCTAGTTAAGAGATGTGAATTAGTAGAATCCTTGTAATATTTGTAGAAACCTTATGATTCCAAAATGGATTGAGTACTTGATAAATTTTGAATGAATGCTATTATTATCAAGTTTTTGTAGAATGCCTTATGTCTCCCTAGTAATTTTGGATATGTTGAATGATTGATAAAGTGCTTATGAGAATAGGAGTTCAATTTTGGGTTGATTTTGTAGATTTTTGTGAATAGCAAAAATTAACTTATTTTACACCTTATTTCTCCTATTGAACTTAAGCACTTACTAGTTTGATGAGGTTCTATTTTTTGGAATTCTTTTGTCCCTTTAATGTAGTTTTGAGGCATGTATAGTAATTAGTTTCCAACTCTTTATTTTTCATATAGAACCTTATTTTATAGCCTTTGATAATTTGATATTTAATGTTTATAAATTCCAACTACCTATTTTGGTGTAGTATTCCTTATAACTCCCTAATATGGAATTTTAGAAAACAATGATATTTGCAATATTCATTAATTAATATATCCAGGTGGAAATCGTTATTTCTCCTATGCTTTAGATTGCAAATATTAGGTTATTTAATATATTTTTTCTTTTTAATATTGCTTTCAAATATGGTTGATTTCTCTTAATATTTCAACCTTATATTCTACCTTATATCTCTCTATTAATGAAAGTAAATTAGATAAGGTAAAGTCTTACCTTTGTGATACCCCAAAAATCTATGTATTCAATGCTATATTTTAGATGTACATGAAAGCACTTTTTAGTGCTCTTTTAACCATTATCTCCAACGTATGGGCATAGGCTTTAGCTTCGGATGGTGGCTGGTTTCTTGATACCCTTAATGACACTTCTTGGACAATGGATGCCTCACATTTGACAGCTTTGACTAGAAATATTAAATTATCTCTTCTATTGCCGCTATGATGCAGATGCTACTGCATAATTCTACCATAAAATTAGCTTATAATGCTTCTATGAATTTGGACTTCAATGTTGCTATTCATTGGTTTTTGATACCTCAAATCAGAGTTGATTCTTAAGGTGAGTGACAAGTGTCAAGTTTGTTTCTTTTAACGCTAGGGAATGAGCATTATAGTCTTGAATGGGCACTCATGCTTCTTGGTGATAAATGTTGCCTTTCTTCTAATGCACCAACCTTATTCCCTGTAATGCTTTTTTGGTCAATATTGCAATTGATGGGCTCTCACATGGAAACATTAGGGTTTCCTTCTAGGTGACAAGTGTCACCTTCCTTTTGTGCATGAGCTTTCTACATCATGCCTATTTAATGTATCTTTGCAATATGTTTATTACCAATACAACACTACCAACTTCTCCTTTGTTGTATGCATTTAATGGCATTTGGAGTGAGTTGTTTCTAGCTGGAACGGTGAGCAATGCCTTGGAAACTTGGAGTAGCGATTTTGCAAACTACTAGTAATGCTCTTTGTGGAGTTTGAGCTACTCCAATGGTGCTCCTTGGATGTACATCCACTTATTTGTGTTTTTCTTCTTTTTTGTTATGTACTCTTTTGCATTTGAATATAATGCTTCTCCTTCCTTGTATTGTGCTTCATTTTCTTGCAGGTTTAGCTATCCAGATCATAGATGATATGAAACTTATGGAAGATCCTTTTACCTTGCTTGGAGAATGCTTGTACACAGCTTCCTTGGACATTTTTTCTCCTTGTGAAGAGTGTGCCCTTTTGGCACCAAATACCTATCCTTATTCCTAATTAGGGTAAATTAGAGTAGTGCAATATAATGTAAATATTTTTGAGAATATAATACCTTTTTGCACCTCTTTTACAATATCTGGTTTTATGGTAGCTTTTGAAGTAGGCAATGGTAGATTTTGGAGTTGTCTTCTTGATTAGACAACTCTCTCCTTTGCTTGTTAATGAACCCAAGCTTGTAACCACATAGATAGAAGCTCTTTTGTAGAAGTAATTTTTGCACTATTTTTTTATAAATAGCCTTTAGTGCACTTTGAATCTGAGACTCACCAAGTCTTGATTTCAAGCTTCTATTGCTTATTTTGATGGTTGATTTCTTCTCCACTCCTTGGAGGAATCTGATTTGATTTTTGTGGCTTCTTTGGGCCACAAAAATTGTAGGTTTTAAGCACCAAATAGCTTCTCTACACACTTTGATAATTTATTGGCTTTTGTGTCCTTGATATTTAACAATTAAAAAACATAAACTAACCCTTTTGAGAGTAACTAGTTAGAGATCAACTAGTATAGTGCCAATGTAATTTTAATGGTAACAACAATCTCACCTTATTGCTCTAGTAAATGAACTCTTATAGTAATTTTTATATTCAAAAATAAAAAACTTTGCAGCAGTACCTTAGCGTAACAGAAATCAAATAGCGAAGAGGAAGTAGAAGCACAAACGATCAATGCAAAAAAAGGCACTTCATGACATAAGAACAAGAGAGACTTAAATGAAAGGGAAAACTCCAAAAATACATTTCACACCTTAAGTGCTCATCAGTTTGGCTAATGACCAAACATTACAATCCATCTTGTTTATATAGATTTCTCAAGCCAGTGGTGAGCTAGTCGACATGCCATATGGCTAGAATCAATAAAATGGACCGTTACCTTGGGATATGTCAAAAAATATAGTTATTACCAAGGATAATGGTTGAAAGTATCTAAAAAATTAAATAATGTTCCTCGTTATGTGCACCCGCGAATACAGGACATTGATTATCAAAAATAGACGTTACAAAAAAATTCTAAACTTTAAAACTCATTTTTGAGGGTCTAGAGGCTCCAAAAAGAACCCATTTCTCTGAAACCCTTAGAGGGTTTTATTTCTTATCGTAGAAAAGTTTATAATATTTCCAACACTTTAAAAATTTCGATAATCGGATCCCTGTAGCAAAAGTTATGGTCGATTAAAGTTGGGCTTGGTTCTCATGACTCGGCTGCGACACAAAAATTTCTTCATATTTTTGTTTTTTCTCCAACATATGATGCCACAACAAATATGGGAGATTTGAGGGTCTTTGCTCCATTTTTTGTAGAGAGGTCCAAGCACGTTTTTGTTTAGACGAATATCACGGGCAAACTGGTAGGTGTACAGCTTCATCAAAATTGGGGGTGATTTTTTTAGACCTTGATGTCTTAAAGAGATCTTCTAGAATATTTTCTGGAGCAGTTCAGGCCAGTGTCAAAACTCTAACTAGGAAAAGAGTGGAAATAATAAAAGGGACGGGTAGCCCCAGGATCTCAACCTATGAAAAACCGATGCTTTATCTTTCTGAATCCTTCATCATCCGCCTCTTTGACCAGAAACCTGTTGAGTTCACTAATTATGAAGGATTTTTTCTAGTGGGGTGGATGGAATGAACAGAATGGGATATATTTATGAACATTCATTTGTTTCTGGTATAGTTTAGTATCCAGATGACCTGGAACAGTCATGGAGGGTGGTTTGACCACCAGAATATCCAGGATGTTAACTTCAAAAGTGGAAATGGCAGTAGTGATGTTGATGCTGGGATAAACAAAACCATAAGCATCAAGGAGAGCTTGAAGAATCTCATTAGTACCATTTCAAACTCCAAAAGAATCATCAATATATCATTTAAACAAGGAAATATTTTCTAAAATAGATGGAAAAAGATCAAAAAATTGCAATTCCAAGTGACAAAGAAACAAGCAGGCATAGACAGCTACAAAATTTTTCCCCATTATTGTACCTCTTTTCTGCCTGTAGATCTTACCATCAAATTCTAGATAATGTCTGTTCAAGACCAATTCTACAATTTCAAGGATCAACTAGACCAAACCTGGCTTGAACCTTCCTGAAATGAAGTGTTGAAGAGTGACCAATCTTGCTGTTGTAGGAATGCTTGGGTACAGGATCTCAACATCAAAGGTGAACAGGACACGACTTGGAGTAAAATATCTTTCATAAAGTATTTTCATTGGGCTTAGAGAGTCTTGTATATGATTTGGTTGCTCTAATAGAATGGAGAGAAGCTGGTGGTGAAGCCATTTGGAAATAGGCTCCAATATATAACCGTAGTAGGAGCAGATGGTTCTACCTTTCATAGGTTGTTTGTGAATATTTGGAATGAGGTAGAAAGTACAGACTTGATAAATGATGGGGTTCTTTTGTAGAAGATAATCCACTATTTTCTAATTGAAGAGAAGACTTATTTGTGCATTTTTAACAATAGACTCCAAGCTAGAAAAAGTACGGATGGAAAATTCATTAAATGCATGTCAATAGCATCTTCCTAAATGGTGATTTGAACAAGGAAGTATACATGACTCAACCACAAGGATTTTTTGAGAAATGCCATGAGAAATAATTTTTCAAACTGGTTAAATATTTGTATGGGTTGAAACAAGCCCCTAGAGCATGGTATATAAAGATAGACAATCACCTTCTACAACATGGATTTAATAGAAGTACTTCAAATATAAATCTCAATGTTAAGAATATTGGTTCTGAGATAGTGATACTTGTACTCTATGTGGATGATTTTATCATAACCAACAACTCAGAGATATTGATAGACAAATAAAAATAACCTCTTGGTAAACTTCTAGATCTAAAATTTGTTTGATCCCTTCTTCCAGGTACCATGCCTTGCTGAGAATACTGAGGCAAAAAATTTTGTTAGCGGGCCTGAAGATAATGGAATCATCAGATCTATGAGAGTTCAAGGCTCTTGCCATATGCCTGGGAAAGGGAGTCTAGAAGATACTCTTTGTGGAAGAAATTTGTTGTTCAAATCGATATTTTCCATCATTAAGAATATCTAGCAGGGGTTGGTATTTCACATTAGGTTCCCATGCAGAATTTAAAATACGAAATGGGGAGTAGGCAGGTTCTTTCCAATTGGTGATGTTCCTTCCTTTTGGACAAAAAAACCATTAGAGCTTGAGAAGCTTGGAAAACAAAACATACTCCGCACAGACATCATCATGGGCCATGGGAGGTGGGATAGGGATATATTTCAATCCTAACCCAAGAAGCTCTTTTTCAACTGCTGTGAGAGGTCTATCAGAGAAATTATGAATAGTGGTATTTATGATCATGTCATCAACAACATATACCTTGCTCTTGTTGAAGAAGAGTAGGCATCTGTCGATGGGATTGAATATGGCACTCCAACAATTTAGTAGTGGTTTATGCCACTACCGCAAGGATGGCCTTGGCTCTGCTGCAATCCTGGACCTGACTGCTTGGGAATAGATTTTGCAGAGTTCTGATTCGTTCAGGAACCATATCCTTGGAAAGTTTTGTCAAATCCCCATCGTGACTGCTACTACACAGGAGGTATGAATTCTTTCTCTGATTGTTGCCAGTAAACTCTACTCTGGGATCAGTCCTATGACCCATTTTTTAAATGAGATAATTGGTTCTATCTATTAGGGTGATTCTATTGTTGTTGTTGTTAGCCCAACTGTTAAGGTTGTTGTTGTTGCTAATGTTGTTACTATCCGTTGTTGCCACAGCTCTGGCTTCTATTCCTTCTCCTTCGATTTTGGGGTGAGGTATTGTAGGAGTTGGATCAAGAGGAAATGGTAAGATTTGTGAAAAAAAAAAATGAGCTCTTGGATCTAAGAAAAGAGTGGAGTGCACTCATTTTTAATAAGGTAGGCCACTAAGGTGTTGGCTTCATCCATTACAATATCTTGTTGTTGTTTCTCAGCAGCTTTTCGGGTGTTGATTGCACCTTGTTGGACCTAATGATCCACACACAGTTCCATTTTGAGAGCGTTGGCCTTCACAATGAAGTCTTGCTTGATTTACAATTTCCAATAGGATGCAATCTCCAGATCTAAAATGAAAGTCATTTTACTAAATATTTGCTTCATTTACACATCAAAATGTGTGACCACAACATCCTTCTGAACCTTTAAGCTCTCAAGTAATTTATTTTTTGTCGAAAGATATACTTTCAAACATGCTTTTTAGAAATTCAAGGTGAGCTCGGTAAATTTCTTGTCCATCTCTTCTTGAAGAGTAGGATCTAGAATCTAAAGGCTTTGAGGTTTCATGCGCAATGCATGATCATAAATGTCGTTGTTTATAATTTCTCTGATAGACCTCTCACAACGGTAGAAAAAGAGCTTCTTAGGCTAGGATTGAAATATATCCCTATCCCACCTCCCATAGCCCATGATGATGTTCATGCAAAGTATGTTCTGTTTTCCAAGATTTTCAAGCTTCGATGGTTTTTCGGTCCAAAAGGAAGGAACATCACCAACTAGGAAGAACCTGCCTACTCCCCCTTTTGTATTTCAAATTTTGCATGGGAACCTGATGTGAAATACAAGCACCTGTTGGATCTTCTTAATGATGGAAAGCATCGAGTAGAACAACAACTTGCTTCTACGGAGAGTGATGTAGGAACAATCGTATGAAGCTATATTATTCATCATAATGCAAGTATATATACAATTACATAGGAATATCACGTAGGTTAAGTGGTTGCAACAATCTGCCAAACATGGCCAACCACTTAACTACTAGTTAACCAAATGCTAACTATGGATGTCCACTAACTGCTAGAAGACAAACAAGATCTCTAACAGTTAACTAACTGATGAGCAAGGTGCAACCAAAGTATTGTCATTGTTGTCAACATAGTCAGGTTGATCATTTGATGCAATGAATAGGATATTGATGAGCAAGGTGCAGCCAAAGTATTGTCATTGTTGTCAACACTGACAGAGGATCGATTGATGCAATGGACACAGTCAAGGAGATCGATTGATGCAGTGGACATTAGATCGGTTGATGCAGTGGACAAGAAGTTCAAAAGCTCTCAGATGCAGTGGATAGGAGTTCAGAGGTCTTTCAGAGTATTTACAATGATTCTCCAAGAAGAATGTAGTGGCCCATATGCAAAAGCTCAAAGAAAAAGACAAGTAAGAAAAGTGTCGCAATATCGCGACATGTTGAGCAAGCATGAGAAACTGTCGCGATATCGCGACATGTTGGAAGAGAGAGAAAGTGCAAGAGAAACTATCATGATTTTGCGACAAGTTGGAAGCAAAGAAGCCAAGTAGAAAAATTGTCACGATTTTGCGACATGTTGGAAGCAATGAAGGCCAGTAGAAAAACTATCACGATTTCGTGACATGTTGAGAAGAAAGAAGGCAGAAAGAAAAACTGTCGTGATTTCGCGACATGTTGGCAGAGAAAAAAGCCAAGTGGAAAAACTGTCGTGATTTCACGACATGTTGGATGAAAGAGAAAGCGTAAGGAAAACTGTCATGATTTCGCGACATGTTGGAGGAAAATAAGCCAAGTAGAAAAACTGTCACGATTTCGCGACATGTTTGGAGAGAAGGCGTAGGCAAAGAAAAATGTCATGATTTCATGACATGTTTGGAGAGAAGGCGCAAGCAAAGAAAACTGTCACGATTTCGTGACATGTTTGGAGAGAAGGCGCAGGCAAAGAAAACTGTCGCAATTTCGTGACATATTTGGAGAGAAGGTGCAAGCAAAGAAAACTATCATGATTTCGCGACATGTTCGGGGAGAAGGAGCTTGCAAAGAAAAGTGTCGCAATTTCATGACAATTTGCAAGAGGAAGCGCTAAGGAGAAAAAGTGTCATGATTTCACGACAATTTGCAATAGGAAGCACTAAGGAGAAAAAGTGTCGCGATTTTGTGACATGTCGCATTTTCATGACTAAGAGAGGAGAGAGAATGTATGGAGATAGAAATGTCACGATTTCATGACAACAGCAGAGAGGAAGACACCGAAGGATGAAGTGTCATGATTTCACAACAAAAGCAAAATGAAAGAGCATGGAAGCAGAAGCGTCGTGATTTCATGAAAAATTCAAGGAGGAAGAGCTCAAAGGCAAAAGTGTCGCAATTTTACGACATGTTCCATTTTCGCAGGCCAAAGACAGAAGAGCTCAAGGCAACGAAAGTGTCATGATTTTGTGACATGTCATGTTTTCGCTGGTGCATGCAGAGAAGAGTGTACGAAAGTGAAAGGTGTCACGATTTTGCGACATGTCATGTTTTCGCTAGTGCAAGCAGAGAAGAGTGCAAGGAAGCGAATGTGTCATGATTTCACGACATGTGTTTTCACAGATGTAAACTGAACTATGAAATAATGAGGCGAAAGTGTCACGATATCGTGACATGTTATGTTTTCACGGTCAACTGCCAAGAAAAAGTCAAAGGGGCAGAAATGTCGTGATATCGCGACATGTCATAGTTTTGTGGGTAAAAGTCGAGAAGCATACATAGGGACAGTTACAGAATAAGTTCATGCAGCAAAATAAGAACTCACTACGGTGGAGAGTTACAGTGAGATCATGTAAGCTATAATAAGAAATGTGAAAAAGAGTGTGACGGTTACAGAACTGCAGTTGTAGCAGAAAATCATGCAGTTAAATATGTAAGAGTAAACTGAAGTCATTACTGCAGTTACAGAAACGCTACAGAGTGACAGGCAGACTGAATCTAAAGTGGCGGACAAAATCTGACATACACTAGAAGAAAATATTATTATAATGTGAGTGCGATCACATAAAGCATGGGTTGTAATAGAAAATAATAGGTTGCTGTAAAACATGCAAGCAAAAATGGCAGTTACAGGGCACGTGTCGCAGTGAAACCATCGAGCAGCGGTTATACTGTCAGTCTGAAATAAGAGACAAATCCATTAATAGGTTGCGTGTGTCAGAAAGTAGTTACTTATAGGAGTAACTATGAATATGCTGCATGCGGGTTTATGGCAGTTACAGAAGATTTAGGGTTTCAAGATGAAAAATATTATTTTAAAATGGCAGTTGCATGCAGAAAAATATGGGCTTAGAATTTAAAAGTGTGCCGCCATAAAGAGGGAAGGTGTCACTGACAAAAGAATAAATGTGTTGAGAAAAGTTTGTTGAGTGTAGCCGAAAGAATGTTTCTTGTACAGCAAGTTAGGGTTAGGTTGAGCTCTGTGCGGGTAGAGATAGAGGAGTGTATCCGAAGAGAGGATGTGTGTGGAGAAAGAGCACTACTGAGATAAGAGTTGTGATGAAAGAGTGCTGCTAAATAAATGGATAGTGTTGTGGGCTATTACAAAGCTAGAAGAATGTTGTAAGAAGTATAAAGCTATGAGAGTTGCAAGAGTAAGCCATAAGAAAGGGCTGTAAGTGTGTAGTAAGTAGAGCTGTAAAAGAGTGTATGCTTTGTGGACAGGGAGTTGAGATTGAGAGTTAGAAATAGAATATATTGAGTCTCTATGATTCCATGAGATTGATTTGAGTTAAGTTAGACCAGTGAGGGTCTTGTAACATAGAAGGCATTTTTATTTCAATCAAGATTTAAAATAGAAGTCCAAGTTGGTGCTTGGAATCAGGGGTTGGTACTCCTTTCTGTTGGTGCAGATAAATTAGGGGTTGGTGCTCCTTCCAAGTGGGTGCCTGGTGGACCGATTGTGAAGTTGGTGCTTTGCAAAGGCTGGATTTGGATGGGAGTCTAAGCAGTCTATTTTTGAGGAGTAGCCAAAATTGGTGAACCTCGTTAAATCTTGTGTTATGTGTTGCTATCTTGTTATATTTGTTGCATCTGGTTTTAAGCATTCATTAGTTCTAAATTTAGAGATGAAGATTAAAGTTTTTAATTAGCTACACTGATTCACCCCCCCTCTCAGTGCCATTGTAAGACTAACAATTGGTATCAGAGCCAAGTTCCCAGTTCAGGCTAAATCAATCAGGGTTGATCTTGGATTAGTTCACAATGGGTAAGAAGAATAGATCCTCCTCCAATAATGCATCTCAGTCAGTTTCAGTTCCTGCAAAAGAGAAAATTGCACTAGAGAAAGTAGAAGAAGTGAACTCTAAAGTATGTAATGAAAACCTGGAGATTGAAGTAGATCTAGAAGGTGAGTTAATAGCCGCACTTAAAGAGTTGAGTATAGAACAGAAAAAGAACAAAATAATGTCCAAGAAGTTAGAAGAATATGGGGATGAGATTGAAGATCTCTTCCTACAAGTTCAAAAGGCCAAGAAATCAGAAGAAGCCTTGAAGACACAACTGGATGATAAGGTCGATGCATATTGCAAACATGAAGAAGAATCTAACAAATCCATTAGTGATCTGAAGCTACAAGTAGAAGAGTCCAAAAGGGTTGAAGAAATCCTCAGGTCTCAGATCAATGAGAAAGAGACTGTTTGCTGCAAACAAGAAGAAGAGATTTTTTTATTGAAGAAACAACTAGAAAAATCCAATACAAATCTCAAATTTTAGAATAGCACAGAGTTGCTAGAAAAAATGATAAGCCAACAAAGAAGTTCCATGGATAAGCGTGGTCTTGGATATGATGCTAAACAACCTTCTTCCTCCAAATATGCAAAGAAGAAGAAGTTCACAGTTAAAGGATCGAAGCAATTAAATGTGGAAGCAGAACAACCTTCATCTTCCAAAAGTATAGAAAAGAAGAAGCCCACTGCTGAAGGATCAAAGCAAGAAAATTCTGAAGCTGAATCTTCAAAAGGAAGAAAATATCAAAGAAGATCTACATCAAAGCAACCACAGCAAAAGAGGTTCTATCACTCTCACTCTATTCATAATAATGCTTTTAATGGCTATTGTTTTAGATGCAACCATTATGGTCACAAGGCAATGTATTGTGGATTGAATAATAGATCAAAGAGTTATGCTTTGGTAGAAATACATCTGTTGAACACCATGTGCAATGTTTTAAATGTAATGGTCATGGGCACATAGCAAGGTCTTGTCCAAGAAATTTTGTATCTAATCTATGGCAAGACAATAGATCTCATCAGATGCAAAGAATGCAACACAGACAGGGAAGAAATCATATGCATCAAAGAAAGTAAAATAATCATCCATCAAGGATGTACAAGAGACAACCACCCAAGACAAATGTTCAAGTTCACGAAAAGGTTCAAACCAGGGATGCAGTTGAAAAACTCAAGCCCAAGTTCAAGAAATCTTGGAGAAAGAAAGAAGAGAGGAAATTGTGTCTCCTTGGACAGAAGGAGATTACTCCTCTATTGCTTTAAGCAGCTCTAGGTAGCACATCCTTAGGGGGAGCAATGTTAAAGTTTATTTTAATGCTCCTATGTATTTGTGTAATTATCTGAGGATGAAAGGAAAGTAGTCGGGGAGTTGTTGTATAGTTGTCAAAGTGTGTTTTCTGTTCATATTGTTGTTTGTGGTAGTGTCGTGAAGGGTGGTGATTAAATTGAGAGTTGTCTTTATTGGTAATATTGCTATATGTCACTATTGTACTGTTGATGGTTCTTACTGCCACTATCAAAAGTTAAGGATTATAACAGTTCAGATGATTTGGTTGGTTTTGTGGTACTATGTTTGATGCTTGCACAGAGTTGGCTGTAAAATTGTAGAGTTGGTACAAGTGTGAGTCACTTGTCATTATTGTTGTCAGATGTGAAATCAGCACTTTGAATTGGAAGATTGAAGGAGAGGTTTATAATTGATGAATGGTTGAGTTGATTGATTGAGCCTTTGAAGAAGGCCTTTGGGAAATATTTGAGGACAGTGCTGGGATAGATTTCCAGATACATGATCTGTGCTTACTCCATTGAGATTGATTTGAGCAAGTTATTCTTTGCATTGGTGATTTATGTTGGTGGTTGTTTTGTTCAAATACCTTTGGAAGGAAAAGGATGTCTACTAGTTTCCTTTTCATGCAATAATTGGTTGAATTCTTCAAGGTTAATCTTGAGTTGAATGTTGTTGGTTAAACCTTGTCTCTAAGCATTGTTGTTAAAGCCCTAATTGGTTGAGAAAAGATATTGGTTGTGGAAAGAACATGAGTATCATTGTTATTTGAGTTATTGCATGGTTGGCAATTGTTGGGTTATGTTTCATGTTCTTGAGAAAAACATACTACATCTATCTTATTCTTTTGAGATTGAGATTGAGTTGAGATTGAGATTGGGAGTTAAGTATAGAACATATTGAGTCTCTAACAATTCTCTTTATGCTTCTATGAGGTTGATGAATCACATTAGGTCTCTAACAATTCTCTTTGTGGGTTCATGCTAAGCAAGTTTTTCTTGATGAACTTGTGAGCTGATTTGGACAAGTTCTAGTGAAGACTTGTGAGCTGAATTGGACAGGTTCTAGTGAGGACTTGTGAGCTGATTTGGACAAGTTCTATATGAGCTTGTTAAGCGGGTTCCGTGTGAGCCTATTGATAGAGTACGAGAGAACAGAGTCTCAATGGATAGAGATCCAGCAGCCAACACAGTTGAAGATAAGATCTGAGTAATGCCTATTATGCTTATCATGATGGTCAAACAGTGAAATGAAGTGGTCACATATTCCCAAGAATAGACTAAGAATTGAATAACCATAGGGATCAAATTCTCAGGGGGAGCATTTATGCATCTATTTATCATATTGCTCTTGTTTATGCTTTTGCTAACTGTAATAATTTTTTCTTGAGAATGTTGTGCATGGACTCAGGGGGAGTTTTGCAGCTGCCCTTTGGTATTATTGTCAAAGGGGGAGAAGAATTACAGGTAATTACACACAATTACATGTGTTGCCAACAATTCCAAAGGGGTAGATTGATGAGCAAGGTGCAACCAAAGTATTGTCATTGTTGTCAACACAGTCAGGTTGATCAGTTGATGCAATGAACAGGAGATTGATGAGCAAGGTGCAGCCAAAGTATTGTCATTGTTGTCAACACTGACAGAGGACCGGTTGATGCAATGGACACAGTCAGGGAGATCGGTTGATGCAGTGGACATTAGATCGGTTGATGCAGTGGACAAGAAGTTTAGAAGCTCTCAGATGTAGTGGACAGGAGTTTAGAGGTCTTTCAGAGTATTTACAATGATTCTCCAAGAAGAATGTAGTGGCCCATATGCAAAAGCTCAAAGAAAAAGACAAGTAAGAAAAGTGTCACGATATCGCGACATGTTGAGCAAGCATGAGAAACTGTCACGATATCGTGACATGTTGGAAGAGAGAGAAAGCACAAAAGAAACTATCACGATTTCATGACAAGTTGGAAGCAAAGAAGCCAAGTAGAAAAACGGTCATGATTTCGCGACATGTTGGAAGCAATGAAGGCAAGTAGAAAAACTGTCACGATTTCACGACATGTTGAGAAGAAAGAAGGCAGAAAGAAAAATTGTCATGATTTCGTGACATGTTGGCAGAGAAAAAATCCAAGTGGAAAAACTGTCGCGATTTTGCGACATGTTGGACAAAAGAGAAAGCGCAAGGAAAACTGTCGCGATTTCGTGACATGTTGGAGGAAAAGAAGCCAAGTAGAAAAACTGTCGTGATTTCGTGACATGTTTGGAGAGAAGGCGCAGGCAAAGAAAACTGTCACGATTTCGTGACATGTTGGAGAGAAGGCGCAAGCAAAGAAAATTGTTATGATTTCGCGACATGTTTGGAGAGAAGGCGCAGGCAAAGAAAACTGTTGCGATTTCATGACATGTTTGGAGAGAAGGCGCAAGCAAAGAAAACTATCGTGATTTCATGACATGTTCGGGGAGAAGGAGCTTGCAAAGAAAAGTGTCGCGATTTCACGACAATTTGCAAGAGGAAGCTCTAAGGAGAAAAAGTGTCACGATTTCGCGATAATTTGCAAGAGGAAGCGCTAAGGAGAAAAAGTGTCATGATTTCGTGACATGTCGCATTTTCGCGACTAAGAGAGGAGAGAGAATGTACAGAGATAGAAATGTCACAATTTCACAACAACAGCAGAGAGGAAGACTCTGAAGGATGAAGTGTCACGATTTCGCGACAGAAGCAAAACGAAAGAGCATGGAAGCAAAAGTGTCATGATTTTGTGACAAATTCAAGGAGGAAGAGCTCAAAGACAAAAGCGTCATGATTTTGCGACATGTTTCATTTTTGCGGGCCAAAGACAGAAGAGCTCAAGGCAGTGAAAGTGTCATGATTTCACGACATGTCATGTTTTCGTTGGTGCATGCAGAGAAGAGTGTATGGAAGCGAAAGGTGTCACGATTTCGTGACATGTCATGTTTTTGCTAGTGCAAGTAGAGAAGAGTGCAAGGAAGCGAAAGTGTCATGATTTTATGACATGTTGTGTTTTTGCGGATGCAAGCTGAACTATGAAACAAGGAGGCGAAAGTGTCGCGATATCGCGACATGTTATGTTTTTGCGGTCAATTGCCAAGAAAAAGTCAAAGGGGCAAAAATGTCGTGATATCGCGACATGTCATAGTTTCATGGGTAAAAGCCGAGAAGCATACACAGGGACAGTTGCAGAATAAGTTCATGCAGCAAAATAAGAACTATTACAGGTGGAGAGTTACAGTGAGATCATGTAAGCTATAATAAGAAATGTGAAAAAGAGTGTGGCAGTTATAGAACTACAGTTGCAGAAGAAAATCATGCAGTTAAATATGTAAGAGTAAACTAAAGTCATTACTGCAGTTACAGAAACGCTACAGAGTGATAGGCAGACTGAATCTACAGTGGCAGACAGAATCTGACATACACCAGAAGAAAATATTATTATAATGTGAGTGCGGCCACAGAAAGCATGGGCTGTAATAGAAAATAATAGGTTGTTGTAAAACATGCAAGCTAAAACGGCAGTTACAGGGCACGTGTCGCAGTGAAACCATCGAGCAACGGTTATACTGTCAGTCTGAAACAAGAGACAAATCCATTAATAGGTTGCGTGTGTCAAAAAGGAGTTACTTATAGGAGTAGCTATGAATAGGCTACATGCGGGTTTATGGCAGTTACAGAAGATTTAGGGTTTCAAGATGAAAAATATTATTTTAAAATGGCGTGCAGAAAAATATGGGCTTAGAATTGAAAAGTGTGTCGCCATAAAGAGGGAAGGTGTCACTGACAAAAGAATAAATGTGCTGAGAAAAGGATGTTGAGTGTAGCCAAAAGAATGTTTCTTGTACAGCAAGTTAGGGTTAGGCTGAGCTCTGTGCGGGTAGAGATAGAGGAGTGTATCCAAAGAGAGGATGTGTGTGGAGAAAGAGCACTGCTGAGACAAGAGCTATGATGAAAGAGTGCTACTGAATAGAGGGATAGTGTTGTGGGCTGTTACAAAGCTAGAAGAATGATGTAAGAAGTACAAAGCTATGAGAGTTGCAAGAGTAATCCATAAGAAAGGGCTATAAGTGTGCAGTAAGTAGAGCTGTAAAAGAGTGGATGCTTTGTGGATAGGAAGTTGAGATTGAGAGTTAGAAATAGAATATATTGAGTCTCTATGCTTCCATGAGATTGATTTGAGTTAAGTTAGACCAGTGAGGGTCTTGTAACATAGAAGGCATTTTTATGTCAATCAAGATTTAAAATAGAAGAACAAGTTGGTGCTTGGAATCAGGGGTTGGTGCTCCTTTATGTTGGTGTAGATAAATCAGGGGTTGGTGCTCCTTCTAGTGGGTGCTGGTAAACTGATTGTGAAGTTGGTGCTTTGCAAAGGCTAGATTTGGATGGGAGTCTAAGTAGTCTATTTTTGAGGAGTAGCCAAAACTGGTGAACCTAGTTAAATCTTGTGTTATGTGTTGCTATCTTGTTACATTTGCTGCATCTGGTTTTAAGCATTCATTAGTTCTAAATTAAGAGATGAAGATTCAAGTTTTTAATTAGCTGCACTGATTCACCCCCCCTCTCAGTGCCATTGTAAGACTAACACTAACATCTAACAACATGGTAACAACATGCTAACAACCTATTTCTAACATGGGCATACTATGCCTCATGTGAATACAAAGTGCAAGAAATAGGAATAATAATAATAAATAATATATTAACTTAGGCTTAAGTGAATAAGCCTAAGTTATCCTCAACACTCCTCCCAACCATATAAGCATTGGACCCCAATGCTCTCAACAAATGTGGAAAGTCATGGGCCATCTCATGGTGAGGAATCCAGCGAGCCATGTGTGGAAAGTGACCGTGACGAGCGACAAGGTAGGTAGTGGAAGAACCCTGTCTAGTGTGATGAGTCTTCATCTCAAAAACTCTATATGAAATTAGCGAAAGCTGACGATCAAGTGCCACTGCTGTTGTAGGACTGAAAATAGGATCAGGTACCAAAAGAGGGTCCTTAAATGGTGTCTCTGGAAAGCGGCGCTCATCCAAAGGAACCCAAACTCTGCCTCCAACCTATGGTGAGTGAGGATTGTGATGCTTTCGCACCCCTCCTTGCGGAGTCTCCTGCAAGTCATGTGGTATCTTGCCTAGAAGGCTCTGCTGGTGCTTAGTAAGGGAAGTAACCTTAGCTTGCTCCTCCATGTGTGCAATGGTGGGAGTGGGCAAAGCCAAAGGTAACTTTTGTGGAACAAGTGGTTCAATAGTTGTAGGTGTACCCAAAATTATACCAATGGAATCAATGGCATCTTTCTTATGAGTGAGAATGGTGGGTTCCTTAACCACTTGCTCTTGTGATTGTTCATTATGTGGGAGTGAAACTTCTTCCTTTGCATGTTCCTTAGGTGGTGTTTTTTCTTCATTTTGTGTGGGAAAAATGCTAGTAGGAGCTAAAATAAGTGCTTGACTCAATGGCTTCCTTACTTGCCTACAACTTAACATCAAATTGGAAGTAGGTGTAGTGCTTTGTATCAAGTAGTTTTTACCATGCAACTCCAATGTGTAGGTGTTCTTTTTAGCATGATAAATAGCATTCCTATCAAATTGATAGGGTTTACCTAGCAAGAGTCCACAAAAATCCATATCTCGTGACATCACACCTAACTTTGTCCACAAACTTGTCACCAAAAGCAAAATTCAAGGTGCAAGTATGGGTGATGTTGGATGTGGAGTCTACATCTTTCCACCCAAGTGCATAAGGTTGGTGATGTGTTTTGATGGGAACTTTCAACTTCTCCACAACAAACTTCGCAATGATGTTCTTTTGCGATCCATTATCAATGATACAATCAACATATAAATCATGCATCAAGTGTGCTCTAGTGACAAACAAATGATCATGCCCCCCTTGAGCAAACACATTGGACATTAGGGTAACTTTGTTCAGTTTACCCTTTAAAGTAGGATATTTTTCTTCTGTCCCTGTAGCCAAAATGGGACCATCTTGTGGTTCCTCATGTGTAGGTTGTACAATTAGGGATTTCTTCTTCTTAAACTTCTCAAAAGTATAGCATTTGGATTTTACATGTCCATGCTTTTTACAAAAGTCACAATACAATGAAGAAGAAGAATCTTTAGCATGAAAGGAAGAAGAATGTGCTTTAGGAGAAGTGGGAGGAGAAGAAGAATGAGGGGAAGATTGAGAATTGTTCTTCACCTTCTGTTGATGTTGATTCCCACCTTTGGAAGAGTCCTCCTATGATGAACGAGACTTTTGATATGCACCAAATTTCTCCTCTGCAAGAATGGCATGATTGAATGCCACATCCAAGGTGAGGAAGACATTGAATTTGATCTCCTTGAAAATATGATCTTGCAAGCCATGAGTGAATTTATTAATCAAATCATCTTCTGAATATTTCACACCAAGCAATACCCTCAACCTATTAAATTGGAAAATGAAATCAGAAACTAACATTCCATAGGTTTGCCTCAATCTATACCACTTGGTAGTGAGGTCACTTTGGTAGTTTGGTGGAAAGAAGGTATTTTTCAGAATTTGAGTTAATTCTTTCCAAGTCATGGTGGCATTATGACTCTGTCTTTCTACAATGATAAATTTTGCTAAACCTGTGAGTTTTAGTGTAGCAAATGTGGCTTTTTCATCCTTCGAAATTTCAGCATAAGCAAACCAAGTTTGCATATCCAAAATCCATGTAGATAAGACATCGGGATCCCTAGATCCATCATACATTTTAACCTCACATTTAGCTTTGTTGGCATGATTATGGTGGATTTTGATTTCACCAGGATTAAACTGCACGACAATAAATCTTACCTTCTCTACTAAAATGTCTACTGCCGAAGTAAGGTTTTCCATGTTTGATCTGAGGTCTTGAGCCATATTTTTCCTAGTATATGCCAGACTAGGAGGATTACAAAATGGTCTTTGCAAGAACTAATCTAGGCTTAGGAACAATTTCAGTTTCCTATGCAACCAAATTGCCTAGATTTTACAATTTTTGCTCTAAAAAATAAGGCTATTTTAGTGCTTTTTACAAAATAGACTTCAATTTTGCAATTACAAGTGCACTAAAATACTGAAAAATTAGCCCTTTTACAATGCCAAAAATTTTTTAGGAGCAAAAATAATCAATCTTCGAAAAATTTGCAAGAGAACGCAAAAAATTTCATCAAAAACGGACCAATAACGGAGGAGATATCACCTTTCAAAGTTTGACACCAATTTTGAATTTTGAATTTGTCCTCCTTGGTTTTCTCGCCAATTTTTGAATTTTAAATTCTTGGATTTCCCGCCAAAATTCTGTGGGCTCCAAAAATAAAAATTTCTAGTCAAATCCATCGGTTAACTGTGGTTGACCTGGCCGTGGGCAACTGCGGCTGAGAGCGAGAGCTTATCAGTTTTTGCCATGTGGCAGGGTGAGGCTACAATGCCTTGAAAGGCCGCCAACTATCCAAGAAAATATTGCGTGGACTAAGCAAATATCCACCCAACATCTCCAACTAATGCTGCCACTTGTGCGGCTGGTGTGAGTAGCGTAAGCTGGTAACACTAGGCTTACTGTGCGGGGGTGCTTTTAAAATGCAATTTGCGCCTCGCACAGCATATGTGGGACTAAAGTCCCTTGAAGGCTTTTCAAATGCCTCCCTCTCGGGCTTCTCCTCCTCCATCGAAAACGGAAATTTCACGACGGCCATCAAAACCATGCAAACCTCTAAATGTTTTTTTTTTAATTTATTTCACCGAAAAGTTGAATTGCATCGGGAATCGTATGGACTCGGTCGAAAAAATTAAACCTCATCAGAAAGATTCGATTCGCATCGAAAAACTAAATCTCGCTTGGTGTACGTCCGATCTGTTATCTCCACCTGTATGCAATCTCGACGATGATCATGAAAACGCCAGGAAAAGATTTGTGCCAAGGGAGGGTGATGGAGGTCACTGTTAGTGTCTTGGCCTCCTGCATGCTACGATTGGCCTAGGTTTTGGAGTTCTAGGACCTACTTCGGAGCTACAAATCAGGGGGTTTGGTTTTACCGATGCCCCTCTATGTTGCAGAGCTGGTGCAGTTGCGAGTCGAGTGGCTGCCGACGCCTGTGGCCGGTGCTACTGCCTGTGCTACCGACTGGTGCCATTGGCACTGCCAAGTGTCAAGGCCGACTGACTGGTGGTGGTCGCGAGCGCCGATCCGGGGGTTTTCGATGGCTGTCTCGGTGTCCGGGCGTCAGTTGGCCATCGACCACAAAAAAAAATTCGTCGCCGCGAGTTTTTTTTTTTTTTAATAAAATATTAATATTTTAAAAAATATATTTTCATGCAATTTTTTTTTTGAATAAAATATTAATAAGAATATTAATATTTTATTTGCATGAATTATAAAATTCTTTCACAATAAAAGAAATTTTTCAATTTTGCATGAAATTGCAAACCAATATTTTGCTCCACTTCAATCTGTTTTTGGCAGATCTACAATGTCCACCTCCACAATTTGACTTCTAACTGGTGCAACTGATAGTCAACACCTGGTGCAGGGGTAATTTCTGCCCTTTGTCACCTCAGCTTCACTTGGTGTTGTAGGTGACTTGAAGTCAACTCCACTCAACACCCTCCTAGGATCTAGTAGTAAAGTGGTACTTCTGTCCTCCTTCTTGCACTCTCCTGAAGCTAACTGATACCAATGATGTAGGAACAATCGTATGAAGCTATATTATTCATCATAATGCAAGTATATATAGAATTACATAGGAATTTCACATAGGTTAAGTGGTTGCAACAATCTGCCAAACATGGCCAACCACTTAACTACTAGTTAACCAAATGCTAACTATGGATGTCCACTAACTGCTAGAAGACAAACAAGATCTCTAACAGTTAACTAACATCTAACAACATGCTAACAACATGCTAACAACATGCTAACAACCTATTTCTAACATGGGCATACTATGCCTCACGTGAATACAAAGTGCAAGAAATAGGAATAATAATAATAAATAATATATTAACTTAGGCTTAAGTGAATAAGCCTAAGTTATCCTCAACAGAGAGTATCTTCTAGCCTCCCTTATCCAAGCATCTAGAAAGAGCCTTGTACTCTCTCAGATCTGATGATTCCATTATCATTAGGCCCACTAACAAAAATCTCGATCTCACTGTTCTTAGCAAGGCATGGTACCTAGAAGAAGAGATCAGACAACTTTCATATTTGGAAATTTACCAAGAGGTTATTTTTGTTCCCTGGAACTCTCTTTTTTCTAGCTTGGAGTCTATTGTTAAAAATGCACAAAGAAGTCTTATCCTCGATCAAAAAATAGTGGATTATCTTCTCCAAAGGCATCATAAATATATGGGGTTATTATGTAGAATATAATCCACTGTTTTTTGATTAAACATCGAGAAGACTTCTTTGTGTATTTTTAACAATAGACTTCAAGCTAGAAAAAATAGAGTTCCAGGGAATAGAAATAACCTCTTGGTAAACTTCCAGATCTAAAAGTTGTCTGATCCCTTCTTCCAAGTACCATGCCTTGCTGAGAACAATGAGGCCATGATTTTTGTTAGTGGGCCTGATGACAATGGAATCATCAGATCTGAGAGAGTGCAAGGCTCTTTCCAGATTCTTAGGCAAGGGAGGATGGGATATACTCTTCATGGAAGCAAGTTATTTTTCAACTTGATACTTTTTGTCAATAAGAAGATCTAGAAGGGGCTATTATTTCACATCAGGTTCCCATGCAAAATTTGAAATACAAAATGGGGAGTAGACAAGTTCTTCCCAATTGGCGATGTTCCTTCCTTTTGGACCAGAAAACCATCAAATCTTGAGAATCCTAGAAAATAGAACATACTTCGCAAGGACCATCATGGGCCATGGGAGGTGGGACGGGGATATATTTCAATCCTAGCCCAAGAAGCTCTTTTTTTTCCGTTATGAGAGGTCTATCAGAGAAATTATGAACAACGGCATTTGTGATCATGTATTGCACATGAAACCTCCAAGCCTTCAGATTCCAGATCCTACTCTTCAGGAAGATATGGACAAGAAATTTTTTTAGCTCACCTTGAATTTCTAGAAAGCATGTTCGGAAGTATATATTTTGACAGAAAATAAATTACTTGAGAGCTTGAAGGTTCAGAAGGATGTTGTGGTCATGCAGTTCAATGCGCAAATGGAGAAAATTTTTAGTAAAATGACTTTCATTTTAGATCTGGATATTGCATCCTATTGGAAATCATGAATCAAGCAAGACTTCATTGTGAAGGCCAATGCTCTCGAAATGGAACTGTGTGTCAATCATTAGGTCCAACAAGGTGCAATCGACACTCGAAAAGCTACTAAGAAACAACAGCAAGATATTGTCATGGATGAAGCCAACACCTTAGTGGGCTCCCTTATCAAAAAGGAGTGTGCTCCACTCTTTTATAGGATCCAAGAGCTTAGAAAAATTATCACATATCTTGTCATTTCCTCTCGATCCAACTCTCGCAATCCCTCACCCCAAAATCTAAGGAGAAGGAATAGAAGTTGCAGCCATGGCCACAACGGACAATAGTAACAGTTGTAACAACAGCAACCTCAATAGTCAAGTTGACAAATAACAACAGAATTACCCTGACAGATAAAACCAATGATCTCAGTCAAAAAATGGGTCATAGTACCGATCCTAGAGTAGATTTCACTGGCAACAACCAGAGAAATAATTTATATCTCCTGTGCAGCAGTAGTCGCAACGGGGCTCAGGAAAAACTTTCCAAGGATTTGGTTCCTAAACGAATCAAAACTCTATGAGATCTATTCCTAGGTAGTCAGGTCTGGGATTTTAGCAGACCCAAGGTCGTCCTCACATTGGTGGTATAAATCGCTATTGAATTTTTGGAGTGTCGTCTTCATCCCTACCGATAGATGCCTACTCTTCTTCAGCAAGAGCAAGGTAGCCTGTATAAATGATATATTGATGATACTTTTGGAGTTTGAAATGGTACTAACGAGAGTCTTTAAGCTATTCTTGATACTTATGGTTCTGTTTATCCTAGCATCAACATCACTACTGTCATTTCCACTTTTGAAGTTAACATCCTGGATATTTTGGTGGTCAAACCACCCTCTACGACTGTTCTAGGTCGTCTAGGTACTAAACTGTACCAAAAACCAATGAATGTGTATCAATATATCCCATTCTATTAATTCCATCCACCCCACAAAAAAAAACCTTCATAGTCAGTGAACTCAATAGGTTTCTGGTCAGAGAGGTAGATGATGAAGGATTCAGAAATATGAAGCATCAATTTTTTCACAGGTTGAGATCCTGGGGCTACTTGTCCCGTTTCTTATTTCCACTCTTTACCCAGGTAGAGTTTTGACACTAGCCTACACTACTCCAAAAAATATTCTAGAAGATCTCTTTAAGACATCCAGGTCTAAAGAAATCTCCCCAGTTCTGATGAAGTTGTACAACTACCAATTTGTCTATGATCTTCGTCTAAACAAAAACATGCTTGGACATCTCTACAAAAAATAGAGCAAAGACCCTCAGCTCTCCCATATCGGTCGTGGCATCATCTGTTGGATAAATAGCAAAAATATGAAGAAATTTTTGTGTCGCATCCGAGTCCTGAGAACCCAATACAACTTCAATCAGCCATAACTTTTTCTATAGGGCTCCAATTATCGAACCGTTTGAAGCATTGGAAAGCTTATAAAATTTTCTACATGAGAAATGAAACCCGCTAAGTGGTTTTTAGATAAATGGGCCCTTTTCAGAGCCTCTAGACCCCTCAAAATTGAGTTTTAAATTTTAGAATTTTTTCGTAACATCTCTTGTCGATAATAAATGTCCCGTATTCACAGGTGCACATCCCGAGGAATGTTATTTAATGTTTTAGTTACTTTCAACTATTATCCTTGGCAATCACTATCTTTTTTGACATATCCCAAGGTAACGGTCTATTTTTCTTGATTCTTGCCACGTGGCATGTCGGCTAGCGCACCCACTAGTTTGAGAAATCTATATAAACAATATGGATTGTAATGTTTGGTCATCATCCGAACTAATAAGCACTTAAGATGCGAAATGAGTTTTTGGAGTTTTCCCTTTCATTTCAGTCTCTCTTGTTCTTATGTCATGAAGTGCCCTTTTTTGCATTGATCATTTGTGCTTCTACTTCCTCTTTGCTATTTTATTTCAGCTACGCTAAGGTACTGCTACGAAGTTTTTTCTTTTTGAATATGAAAATTCATTTTAAGGATTATTTGATAATTTTATTTCTTTCAAAAATATCCAACTCTTATTTAATATGCAAATAATCCTTAAAATGAATTTTTCCTTTTTGCACTTGAATACTATAATGCAATCTATCTATTTACAAATTTTAATCTAAATATGGTGCCTTAATGAAGTTTGATAATAATCCAATTTGATTTTTAATCAATGAACCTAATTGCACCCAAGTTTCCTACCTCTTTGATGGATTCTGAAGTAGATGTAGATCTTGGTTTTTTCGATTCGCCAAGTTTCTTCCTTGCAATGGTTGAATTTGCAACTTCTTATTTGTTGTCCAGAACAACTTCCTGCTTCACCAAACTATAGCCTTGAAATTTCTAGCTTGAGCCTTGGATTTGGTGGCTTGATCCTTCTAGTGATCTTTGCTTTTTAGTTGTAGATTTATAGAACTCATTCTTTGAATTGTACCTTCTTGTTGTGAGAGGTAATCTCCAAATATCCTGGATTTGGTAGACTTCTTCTATCTGAATCTTCCTTCTTGCTTCTTGTTGAATTTTGACTTCAAACAGGATCTTCTTCTTCTCAAGATTTTGAATATCTTGAGGTCTTCACTGGATTATTCTTTTCATATTTGGCACTCCTTGTTAGAATAATCAAAAATAACTTTCATAAAATCAAGTGGTATTTCTACAAATGAGACAGACCGAGATTAGCCTATAACAACATCCATGAATAACACAGAATAAAATATATCCCCTCTAATAATATCTACTGACTAACCAATAATATTCTAAGCTAACAATAGATTATATGTTAGCTTAGAATAACACCTAGGCTAGAATAATGAAATAATGTAATAATTATTGCCTAGCCTAACATACCCCTCTTATTACATTATTTAATGTACATAGAGAGTTGTGAAACAACTCAGATTTGACACATGAAAGTGCCTTAGTGAAAATGTTTGCAACCTGTTCATTGATGGGAATGTAATGGAGCTAAATCTTGTGTTTTGGAACTTCATCTTGAATAAAGTAACAATGAGTGTCAATATGCTTTGTTCATTCATGGAACACTGAATTCTTAACAAGTTTAAAAACACCTTGGTTATAGCAATTCAAGTGTATTGGAATATTCTTTGGAAGACCCATACTTGAAAGAATGTAACATAACCAAATTGCTTCACACACTGCTCCTCGTGTTGCATGATACTCTACCTTTATATATGAAAGTGCAACAACTTGTTGCTTATTATTGTGCCAAGATATGGGACCAGATCCAAGATGAAATACATATCTTGACATTAATTTTCTATCATCTATAGATCTTGCATAATCTAATTATGTGTATCCTTGCAAAAACTTATCATTCTTCTTGTAATCCAGGCTATATTATGGTGTGCTACAAACATAGTGAAGAACTCAATTTACTGCCTTCTAATGACTAATCTTAGGTTCCTACATGAACCTCGAAAGATAGCTTACCGCAAAGCTAATATTTGGCATGGTATTTATCAAATATATGATACTCCCAATCAATTTTTGATAGAGAGTTCCATCTACCTAAGGAGATTTATCGTATCAAGATAGTTATAACCCAATTGCCATTGGATTTGCTTTGGGCTTACAATCTATCATTCGATATTTTTTAATTAATACCTTGGCATACTTCATTTGTGTAACCCTATGGATTGCATAAATTTATTTAGACCTGCATAGCCATGTATTAGGAGCATCGACCTTGTCGGGATGTGCTGCTTTGGTTGCTCTAAGATGAGGCCAAGTAGCACTTGGGGCTAGCTAGGCTGCAAAAGTTGTGTCCTCAACTTTGGTTGGGGTTCTATTCATAGCACGACTATGACTATGTTGTTTCCTATGATCATATGTGTTAACCAAGAGCTGCATGTTGGCTTTGAGAGGCAGGGGACATGTAACAGGGGCTTTGGGTGATTCGGTAATTTTTCTAGGTGCAACGCATGCTATAGGGGTTTTTGGTGTCATTCCCCTTTAAAAAATTGATCTCTCCTTTTTGAAATAGGGCAATAGAGAAATCAATCAGGGAACATATAATTTGCTATATCTTCAACCTTTAACTATGAATAAAGGTTTTCTAACAGGGCAATAGAATCAATTCTGTGGATACATAATATGCCACTTTTACCTAGCTATAGGCTCACCAAGATGAATTCACGATTAGGTGTACACAGGGGCAATTTCTATGTAGAATGCCATTAGACATTGCTCTGATACCAATGTTATAATAATCAAACATAATTCTCATAAAATCAAGTGGTGTTTGTACAAATGAGACAGGTCGATATTAGCATGTAACAACATCCATGAATAGCATGAAATAAAATATATTCCACCCCTAATAATCTCTACTAACTAACAAATAATATTCTAAGCTAACAATAGATTATACATTAGCTTAGAATAACAACTAGGATAAAATAATGAAATAATGTAATAATTATTTCCTAGCCTAACACTCCTTGCTAAATTCTTCTTCTCTTGGGCTTGTTATTAGATGGTGATAATTGTCCCAAGTTCTTCACTATCAGAAACTTCTTCTTGGTAGTGGATTTCTCCAATGATTTCTCCTAGGAAATATGTTGATGATGCTTCTTCAAACTCTGCAACAAGGCTCTCCAAGCCTTCTTCTTTTTTCTCCTTGAGACCTCTCCAAGGTCTTCTATCTTGCAGCTTCTCTGGTCTTCCAACTGAGATCTTTTCTTCAACCTTCTACTTTTAGAATTATTGGCGATGAGATATTTTTCTAGGATCTCTGGTTTTGTTGCTTTTGGATTTGTACAGGACTCTCCTAGTCCTCTTTCTTCCAATAATGGATGTTCTTCAATGAGATCTTCTCTTGGTATCTTTAGATACTTCTTGAAGAAAATATTTAATCAGTAAAGTAGATTACCAATCTCCTATTTTTTGGACTCTTCTCTGGAGTCTTATTCAAGAACTCCTTTCTGGAGTTTTCTTCTGAATCAGGAATTTATCTTCTGAATCAGTAATTTTTTTCTAAAGTTTTCTTCAGGAACTCTTCTTTGGAGTATTCTTCTAAGTCAGAAATCTATCTTCTGAATCAAGAATTATTTTCTAAAGTTTATTCAGGAACTCTTATTTGGATTAATCTTCTGAATCAAGAATTCTTTTCTAAAATATTCTTCAAAATTAAGGCTTCTCTCCTTGATCAAGGCTTCTATGGTATTTTCTGCTTCTACAATCTATAGGTATTTATCTTGAATGGAGATCACCAATCTCCTATATCCTTATTTGACTCAACTTATGGAGTCTCTTCTTCCTTGAGTCTGCTATAAGGCTATTGTGGCCTTTTATTTACTTCTATAATTTGTAGGATTGCAACTCTTATAATGATATCTTTATCAAGGTCTTTGAAATCTTTAGTTTTATTTCTTTTTGTTGCAAGTGTTGGAATTATTCTAAGAAGATATTCTTCCTAAATATATTGTAGAAAGCTTCCCAACCTTTTGTTGAATATCCTTTTCTAGAAACAAGTTGTTAGAAACTGGAATTGAAGAGTTAGTAATTTTGGAGATAATAATATTCACTAGTTGATTTGTCAATTTAGTGGTATGAATGTTGATTCCTAGTCTTCACGAGTTTTTTGCAACTTTGTGGAAAGACTCTAGCCAAATATAATCTTAGAATTTTTGCAACTGAGATTTATTTCAGTCCTCACTTTTCTAACCCTATTGACTACTATAGATTTTTCTATCAATTATTCCTAATGGTAGCTTTTGCATGCATCGACACACAACAGCAAATATGGTTTGCAAAGATGCATGCCAACAGTAGCAATGGTAACTCTCCCTATTTCTATTGACCTACTAGACTTCTCTTATGATGGATGTATGTCATCCTATCTCGATTCACCATGTCTTTGATACCACTGTTAGCTTTTGAGGATAAATGAAGTGGAAGAGATCTAACACAGGTTCTAATAAGATGCACTAAATATGAAAGCAAGTGAGTTTATAATAAGACTAAAATATACTATAAATAAAAATGATAAAATTACAATGCAGTATGGAGGAAATGGTCACTTCATTAATATGATCTAAAGAGCTACATTGTGCTCCATACAGAAGCACCACTATCTACTACACTGCACTAGATAATAACTTGACTTGATATACTACTATGAGATCCTTTATATAGGAAGATAGATTCCTTGGCCAACACTCTACCTAGTTGTACAAGGGGACACCTTGCACATTATAACTTGCACATTGCCACTTGTGCATTTATTACATTGCTTGAAGTAACTAGATAACTTCAACCTAAAGTAATCTCCTACTCTAACTATGTACCTAAGGTGGTACATTTATATGACTCAAATGATGTAATATACTCTAAATCTAATATAATATAATCAAAACTTGCTCTTGTATATTATTGGTTAAATGAAATGTGTGAAGATCAAGAATATACATATTTTTACTTCAAGTTAGAGCTCAAACCACTAATTTTTGTTATGCTCATAAAGACTTGATAGTTCAATGGAGTCAAACATGCTCAATGGATATACATTGATAAAATGGTAAAACTACCAAGGGATATTAAAAATTGATTCAAATATTTTTGGCAAAATGGTAAGTTTTGAAAAGGGTTTATTATCTATTATATAGAGGTTTACCACCAAGGGTTTAATAAATTAAAAGGGGAGGTGGTAAATTTTAAAAATAGGGGTTTTTTTAAGAAGCTTGTGAATGCATGTGTTTTGAAGGCTTTCAACTAAGTGACCCCCGTGATTTCAGTTAATGTGGCTCAAATATAGTTCCTTCAAACATTGAGTGTGGTAATGGTTGCAGGAAGGTAAACCAAGATATGGAACTAAGATATTTTGTTTTACCAAAAGGTTGCAATACATCGAATCCAAAATCAAGAATTAAAATTGGAAGGAGTTTGAAGACGTCATGCAGAATAAATAAGAATTAATTGCTTGACTTGAATAGTTGAATGATCAAACCCATTTATATGGTCTCACTGATAGTAGAAGTATAGATGAAATTAGACTCACAACATAGTTGGAGGAATGGTAATAAAAAGAAGAGCTCTTATGGAAGCATAAATATAGGATCTAATGGCTCAAAGAAGGAGATCATAATACATAATTCTTCCACAAATCTCTTTTAGCCTGTAGATCACACAACTTTATTTCTTTCCTAAAATCATATTCTAGAGACTTTGTCCACACTTGGTATGGCATGAAGTCTATCGCAATCAACTACTTTTTCAAACTATTCACTATTGCATCTCTTGACTCGAATTATCAATAGATTGTCCTTCAAGTGATCCCTACTATTATCACTTCTAATGAGAACTCTATTTTGACTACTCTAGTTACTATCAATGAGCTTCAACAAGTGGTTTTTAAAATGCAAAAATGGAAGACCCTAGGACCTAATGGTTTTCCCATCAAATTTTACTAAGAATTATAGGATATTCTTCATGTTGATTTATTAGAGGTGGTGGAAGAAGCTAGGAAGCCCAAAGATATTTTTAAGGTAATCAATAAAACTTATATAGCTCTGGTCCTGAAGGCTCAAGACTCAAAACATATCTTAGCTTTTAGACCAATAGCTTTATGTAATATTCTTCTCAAAATCATTACTAAGATCATGGCGAAGAGGTTGTAACCCCTTTTGCATAAGATTATTTCTCCTCAACAAGGAGATTATGTGGAAGGGTGACGAATTGTGGATGAGATAGTTCTTGCTCAAGAATCCATCCATTCTATGGAAGTGTAAAAATATCCTTCTATGTTCATCTATTTAGACTTATCCAAAGCTTAGGATAGAGTGTATTGGCACTTCCTCGTCAAAGATATGAGTTAATTTAGCTTCTCTCAGGATTGGATAGATTGGATTATGGGATGTATGTCTTCGTGTCCTCCTCAATTCTTATCAATAGCTAACCTTCACAATTATTCCCATATTCTATAGGTATTAGGCAGGGTGATCCCCTCTCCCCTTATTTATTCATCATTCTTGTTGAATGGGAGTTACCATTGCTCATGGAGCCAGGCCTATCTCTCGTCTTCAATTTTTTTATGACTCTACTATGTTAGCTAAAGATACGGTTAAGGAAGCCTCTATAATTAAATAAATTATTCACTATTTTTCTAATGCTATGGGACAATTGAACAATGAAGATAAATTGAAGGTCATTTTATTTTGTTGCTCTCCTAGATAGGAATCTATGGTTCTAGATAAATTAATATATAAGAAGGCCTCCCTTCCAATCACTTATTTAGGCATTACTATCAACATCCAAAGACAAAAAAAAGACTGGAATTGGTTGTTGGACAGAGTAAAGGAGAAAATTAGAAAGTGGTCCAATAGGTGGATTTCATCTGGGGGAAAAATTACCTTGGTAAAATCAGTCCTTCAAGCTATACCTATTTATCTTTATTTTGTGTTGAATATCCCAAAGGAAATTCCTTGAGAATTGGATCAAATCAATCAATGGTTCCTCTAGAGTGGTACTAAGGAGAAAATAAAATGGGCCTTGGTGAAATGGGATACTTATGTCTTCCCAAGCATGAAGGGGGGTTAAAATTTGTATTTTCTATAAAAAATAATAAGGCTTTAGCTACAAATTTGTATTGGAGTATTGTTAATAACCCCAATACCCTATGGGCCAATAATATTTGTGCTAAATATGTTGAAAAAAAAGTCATGAAGACCTTGTTCTCTATCAACTGCCCACTAGAGGTTCTCCAATTTTGATGGTTCTTAGAACTAGTGAGGATTTGATAAAGAATAAGTTATTTTGGATCATTCATAATGGTCAACAGGTAAATTTTTTTACAGATTCTTAGGACAGTCACCAACCTTTGATAACTCAATTTCCTAATTGGAGGCCCTAGATGGAGAAGCTACACCAAGCTAACTAGATAAAGGTAGCTAATTATTATTAGTACCAGAATGGTAATTTAAATATTGGTAGATAGTGGATCCCTATTGCAAACTGGCCTATTCAAATTCCAAAAAGGCAAAGGAAATATATTCAACACACCCTTCATATGAGAACTCTCTCTTGATCCCATGATAAGGATTGTTTTGTATGGAACAACACTACTAAGGGTGAGTATATTGTTGCTCAAGTTTTTTGACTTTATGCCACAATAATTCCAACCAATCCTATGACATATTTACATAGTTGTGGGCTCAAAATATCTAGCCTAAGGTGGGGTTTTTTATTTGGTTTTTATTGCATCGAAGGGTGTTCATTGGTGAGCAACTTATGAAACATGGATTTCATGGTTCATTTAGATGTGAAATATATGGAAAGAATGTGGAAACTCTGTCATATTTTTATTGAGTGTCCCTTAGCCTCTAAGCTATGGATGAGAATGGTTATCTTACTTAGTTTAAAATGGTCTAATTTTTCTACTCTTGAGCAAGTATGGAGGGATTGACCTAAACATGAGGTTTTTGGTCATTTTGTTAGGCAGTCAGTTTGGATGGGAGCAACCATCCTACCTTGGAAAATCTAGAAGGAGAGAAACAACTAGATTTTTAAATAGGAAAGGAAGGATATTTTTGATATTTGGAAAAATATCATTGCCAACTTAGTTGAATCAGTATAGCAACTCCTTAATCATCCACAGGACTCCCACCAACGATGGGATCAAGTTATGCAAAGATTGAAGATTCACTCTACTATCGTAAATAAACTTAAAGGAAATATGAGTAATCAAAAAATGGATAGAACAAGGAATTGGCAGCCTCTTTCTAAGGATTTTGAAAAAGAGAATATGATGGGACCTCTAGTGGGAACCCTAGAAAAGCTTATGTGGGAGGAATTGGAAAAATTTCATATGATTCCCTGGTTTTCACTTTTTCTGAGAATTTGGGTATCCTTTCCAATAACGTTTTTGAGAGGTATGGTATCCTTAAATGCCTTCGTGAGGCTGCTACGGTTGGATAGCAAAATTTTTTGGTTGAATCAAACTCCCATGTATGATTAATCTATTGAAGCCTCCTAAGAATCATAAGGTTGATTGGAGAATAAAAAGAATTGTTGAGAAGATTCAATTAATCCAAATGGGCTTTTTGAAAGTTAAATACAATCATGTGGTTGGAGAACATAATAGGATTACTGATGTTTTAGCTAATTGGGTGTTGGACAAAGGTGATCTTGCTTGCTACGACCACCCTCCTAGATGGTGGGCTTCGTATAATAGGGATGCTCTTCTATCTATGCTTTCTTTGGATGGCTCCAGTACTAAAGGTACATAGTTCCTTTTATTAGCTTCTCTTTGGTTCAATCTAGGTATTTTAGTTCCCCAACTCAGAAAGATCACTCTTATGTTTTTTGTGTTGATTCTTGGTTAAAAGGCATGTTGGCCTAGAAATACTGTAGATGTAATTTGTTTTTCCCATCAATTCATTTTCTAGTGTGCATGTGTTTTTGTGTTGTTTTTTATTATGTTTTATTTTTCGGTTGTTTTTGTTGTTTTTTTTTGTATGGTTTTGTTGTTTTTGTTTTTTTTTTTGTGTTTTTGTATGGCTTTGTTGTTTTTGTATTTTTTGGTGTTTTTTTGTTTTTTGGTTTTTATGTTTTCTATTGTTTTTGTGTTTTCTTTGTTTTTTGTTGTTTTTGTGTGTTTGTGTTGTTTGTGTTTTTGTTGTTTTAGGTATGCTCCTTGAGTGTACCAAAGGGAGCAAGCCAAGTGCAAGCCTTGGATGATTTTGGTAGAATAGATACCCCTGCCTCCTTGGGTATTAACCAAGAGTGGCACCCTAAAAGGAGTGTTTTCCACAAACAAAAAAATAATATTTTAATCCAACTCAAGTAAGCATAAATTACAATTATCAACTCATCTTGTTAAGTAAAATAGGATCATGCATTAACCATAAACACATCAATACATCAATCAAACAACAAGGGAATTCCTACCAATATGGACCATTATATACTTCCCCTTGGACTAAACACAATCCCATGTGTTTTCTCAAAAATAAAATATTTTATTTAAACAAAAAAAGGAAGTGCTTGGGGAGGACCTCCTGCTCTGGGAAGGAGGTCACCTCTTCATCTTCTCACTCCCTCCTTGGCTCTTCGTAGGGCTCTCAAACGGATCTCTTGCTTTGCTATAGAATTCTAGGAATATCTCTTATTTTTCCTAGATTTTATGGCCCTTCCTACCACTGCTTGGTGCCTGGAGGGTCTCCAAGACTTTTTTGCTTCCTCCTAAGGTGTTCTAGGAAAGAGGAGGCAGATTTCCTTTTATTCTGGTGAATCCGTAGTGCACTAATGAGGTGCCTTGGTGCAGGAGCAAGAGACCTTCCTCTCTAGATGGGAGGTCACCTCTTCATATTATTGATCTCCTTTTTGCTCTTCCTAGGGTTCTTAGGTGGATCTCTTTCTTTGTTAAGGAATTTTAGGCAGATCTCCTAGTTTTCCTAGGTTTTCTAGCCTTTCCTGCCACTGCTTGGTGCCTAGAGGATATCCAAAACCTTTTTTGCTTCCTCCTGAGGTATCCTAGGAAAGAGGAGGTATATCTCCTTTTCTTCTGGCAGATTTATAATGTGCTAAGGAGGTACCCAGTGTGGGAGCAAGAGACCTCCCGCTTTGGGCAAGAGGTCACCTCTTCATCTTCTTGCTCCCTCTCTGGCTCTTCCTAGGGTTCTCAGGTGGATATCTTGCTTTGCTGAGGAATTCTAGGTAGATCTCCTCGTTTTCCTAGATTTTTTGGCCTTTCCTACCGCTTCTTGGTGCTCAGAGGATCTCCAAGACCTTGTTTGCTTCTTCTTGAGGTGTTCCAGGAAGTATTCTTGGGTGTTGTTGCATGGTTGGATAAAACTAATTTTTTGGTCACGATATGGGATTTCCATCCTTGCTCGATTTGGGGGGTCTATAGAGCTCCTCCCTACAGTTTTTTCTTTGGCCATGGGATGGGGCCATGCACTTTACTACCTGTAGGGAAAACTCTTTGTTCCTCTTTAGATCTTGGTATTGCGTCGGATTGGGATCCAGTTCTTTTTTTTGCTTTCCAGGATGGTCATTCGCTGGGCTTTTCTAGGCTTGGAGGAGGTCCTAATGTTTCTCAGTTGAGTGTTTCCCATGGTTTACGATTCATGGCTAGTGGTTTAGGGTTTTTGGTGGCTTTGATTCATTTGTTCTACTTGCCAAGATGGTCTTTATCTAGTTTTTGTGGGCTTGTGGAGGCCTTGATTTCTCTCAGTTGAGAGTTTTCCATTGTTCGTGGTTTGTGGCTAGCATTTCGAGGTTTTCAATGGATGCA
This sequence comes from Wollemia nobilis, assembly GCA_028583015.1. Lineage (NCBI taxonomy): Eukaryota > Viridiplantae > Streptophyta > Pinopsida > Araucariales > Araucariaceae > Wollemia > Wollemia nobilis. Next base: position 15,413,210 of record JAQPPZ010002969.1, on the reverse strand, counting down.
TTTCTCTTGATATGCTTGTCAGGATGGTCACTCACTACCTTTTTGGACCTTGGGGAGGCCTTAGATTCATAGTTGAGTGTTTCCAGTGGCTGGCATTTTGGGCTTGTGTCTAGGGGTTTTTGTTGGATTCCTTCTCATATTTTATTGGTCTTAGAGGGGACCATGTGCTTCTTTGTATTGCAGAAGGGTTTCATGGTTTCTCTGCTGGTGGTTGGGTTAGAGTTTCTTGCTGATCTAGGTATCCTCTTTTCAAGTTTTATCTTCAGTTGTGCTTCATCGTTCTTCTCTGGGAGATCTCATGGAGGCTCTTGCGGATGGTCCAGTGGTGGTTTGTGGATGGCCTTAGGCTAGTTTACGGATGGCCTTGTTTGTTTTTTTGGTGGTCTCTTATCTATTGTGGTGGGTCCTGATTTGTTTGCATTTGGTCTTGTACATTTTTTGGATGGTCTTGATTCCTTTGTGGATGGTCCTGATTTAGTTTGTGAATGGTCCTGTTTCATTTTATGGATGGTCCTATTTCATTTGTAGATGGTCCTGATTCATTTATGGATGGCCTTCTAAATCTGAGATTTTTCTCCTATATGGGAAAACCCTTTTCAAATTGGTGTGAGGTTTTATCCTATACGAAAAAACCCTTTTCAATTTTGTGTTTACCTATGAGGTTTTCTCTGTTGCCCCTGCAAGGGCTTCTCTTCTTAGCTAGTGTGGCTTCCTCTCTTGCTCCTACGTGGGCTTCTCTTTTTCTTTTTTAGCTATTTTTCTCCAATAATCCACAAAGGGTCTATTTCTTCAACTAATTTTTGGTTGGGATCTCTTCTCCCAACCTTCATATTTTTGTAAAAGGTTACGAGATCCTTTCAAAACCCCTTTTACCAATCAAAAAAAAATAGGAAGTGATTTCTCAACACATCAACATCTTCCCAAGTAGCATGATTCTCAAAAAATGGTCCATTGGACCTTCACTAATCTAAGGTATGATTTCTCAACTTTTTTGAGTGAAACCCTAAAATCTTGATAGGTGGCACCTCAATAGTCATAGGATCAACCATCTACAAATTAGATACATTCCATACATGAGAGGGATCAACAACATATTTTTTTAGTAGGGATATATTGAAAGTGTCATGGATTTTTGACATGTTGGGCAGTAAGGCTAACTGATAGGCTACTAGACTAATATTATCAATTATTTCAAATGGCCAAAAAATCAAGTATCCAATTTAGTTGACTTGATGGCACTTTTATTAGGTCACACCCTTAAGAAGATTCTATATCCCAAAAAGAATTCCCTTGGTGACATTTTTAAATAATGTAGTTGATGCCATAAGTGGTCCCCCCATTTCCCTACACTACCCTATATGTGATAACTTGACCACGACGTAGGGTTATCCTTTAAGGCCCATATCACTTAAAGGTTACGCCTATCCTCTAACCCTACATACTAGCACCTATGTGGGATTATTATGGTGTAATACCTTAGTGATTAGTTAGTGATCAAGAGACAAAATGAAATATCATGTACAAGAATTTTGGAAGGAGCTCTAGGTAAAATTCTCGCTTTGGAGCAATCAACACTTGCTGGAACATAGTATGGAGGACAAATGGAGTAAGGTCTGTGTTTTCAAATTTTGGATAAAATTCATAGAATCTAGGAGAATGTGGATGGCTCCATGATGTGCATCTTAGAAAGAGTTTTTTGACACTTTTTTGAAATGCTCAAAATGGACAGCCGAGACCAAAGTCATGGCTAAATTACTGAACCACAATATCCTAAAATGTATAGGTCGACGTGTTCAAAACTACTTACAGGGGCATCTTTAAAAGGTTGTAACTTCTTTGTTAATGGGACAAATTGGATGAAACAGATATCGTTAGAAAGTTGGTTTCAAGGAGCATATTTCTAGAGTGGTTTCTCAAAAAATGAAGGTCAGCATATAAAGTTATGGTAGTCAAAAAAGGGTTGTTCAAAATGACAAAAAATTGGTTGTAACTTCTAGAATTCAATGAGTGGGTTATAAATACCAACACTCATTTAAGAAAAGGGATTGGTTATAAATACCAACACTCATTTAATAAAAGGGGTTGGTTTTAAATACCAACACTCATTTAATAAAAGGGGTTGGTTTTAAATACCAACACTCATTTAAGAAAAGGGGCTTTATTTTTGCACAACACATTGTGAGGGATTTTTTTGCACAGCACATTGTGAGGGCTTTTTGGATGACATATTGTCAGGGTTTGATTACTACATCTACAATGGGAGAATCGAGAGGTAGATGAGGAAGAAGCAAGAGCAGATATTGGGGAGAACAAGTTGAAGAATACAACTAGTTGAATATCAATAATGATTTGTATCAATTTTGAATCCTAATAACAATCTATCTAATTTATTTGGGTTGTGGTTTTACCTATTTTGGGGTTTCCACGTAAAAATCTTGTGTCCTCTTGCAATTTATGATTGTGTGTGTGATTTCATTTTTGCAATATCTAAGTTTTAATTTCAATTTGATAAGTAGATCAGATATCACATACAATATAAAGCATAAATTCTAAGCATGGATATATTTAACTAACCTAAGCTGAAGGATTAAGCAAAATCTTTGATTTTTTTGAGGAAAGAGTCAATTTTTGTCTCTTTTAGGATCAAGTTTGGTATCAGAGCATATTTTCTTGAAGAACTATGTATGTAAGGCAAAATATATTAATAAAAGTACTTAGTCCCATACAACCCAGATATTGGGAGAAGAAGGGCCAGATCTTAAAAAATGGTAGATCAATCAGAACCTTACTCTCCAACAATTTCTAGCAAGGAATTCAAGAAAATACTTATTGAAATGGAAGATACTCTCCAAAGCTTGATGGAGATAATGTTTTATAAAGAAGAAAGGAAATCAATGAGAGGAAGGAAAAAATTAGATTCTAAATTTGAGACTGAGTCTAGTGCTTCCAATGGTGAGAAAGAAAATGAGGTTGAAGGATCCCACTCCAAACATCCTGGGAATGTTTCATCACAACCCTTGACAATAGATTCATTTAAAATGGAGTTCATAATTGATATTCCAACTTATGAAAGGGAGTTAGATCCTAAAAATTAGATGGGTGGCTAAAGAAATTGGAGGTTTACTTCAGTACTAAGTCTTATATAGAGGTACAACAGATCAACTTTGCTAGACTAAAATTGGGTGGCCATGTTTTGATATGGTAGGAGGTATACTCAGCTGGATTAGCAAGAAATCAATAGCCAACTGTAGAAACATGGATAGATGTGAATGCTATGAGAGCTTAGTTTTATCCTATTGGTTATCAATAGAATATGCAGAAGATATGGTTGTTTCTAAGATAGAGGTAGGGTCACACAGTCTAAGAATACACCATAAAATTTATAAATCAAGTTGTGTTAATGGGTGTTAATCTTTGAGATCCTCAAATTTCTAATAAAAATGTGTGACTTGTCTTATTATATCAGGGAAGAACTATAATTATTTGATGCCAATGACATTGATGAGGCATGCTTTAAATACACATATATAGAAATGGGGGCCATAAATCTAATAAAAAATAATAAGACATCAACTTCATCTAAATCCTCCAAGCCTACAGAGAAAACCAAGTGTTCCAGTAGTAAAGACAAGAAGAAATCATGGGCTACAACCACCAAATCACAAAAGGGTGAAAATTATTGCAAGGAATGTAATGCTGATACTCATTCAAGTGAGGATTTTTTGGAAGCTACACCCTGAAAAGAGGCCAAAATGGTGGAACAAGGCAAAGAAGAAATCTGCTAATTCTACCAAAAAGGTTGAGCAGAAGGAATAAGGGTGTTTTGAGAAAGAGGATGAAGGAAAGGTAGTGTGTACTGCCAAAATTAAGCCTTTAAGATAGGATCAAACCTCTAAGAAGGAGGAACAAGCTTCAGATACCAAGAACAAGGAGTTATTTTGGGTCTACATACTAGTGTAGAGGATGAAATTTACAACATTGTTTGATAGCAAATCCCAATGGAATTTAATTTTTGAGGATCTAGTGAAGCAGCTATGATTGAATACTATGGATCATACACAACCGTACCTATTGGAATTGGTGTAGAAGTATGTGGAGCTATACGTAACCAAGCAATGTACTTTATAGTTTTCTATCAAAAAAAAACTCCATGATGTAATTACTTGTGATGTAGTACCTCTTGATATTTGCCAAGTAATTTTTGGTAGCCCATATTTATGAGAAAGAGATGCTTTGTTTAAGTGAAGGTACAATGTTTGGGAGTTGAAGAAATGTGGAATCACATATGTGATTAATCCCAACAGGTTGGAAAATAAGTTCCAGCTTATAAAAAATATTTGGTGAATGTAAGCAAGACATTCATGTTATTGATGATAAGAGCCACAAATGGTAACATGTATTTCAGTAAGGAGGTGGAAGAATCCAACTATACTCCCCAACAAAATAAGGAATTGGATGGATTATTACAAATATTTAGCCAATTGATGGAAGAACCAAAAGTATTACCACCAAAGAGAGAAGTATAGCATAAAATTTAGCTCTTACCTGATTCACCTCTATCTAATATTTGATTGTATAGGTAATCTATAATTGAGTCATATGAGGTGAATAAATAAGTTTAGGAGTTGTTGTATAAGGTTTTGATTCGTCCTAGTGCATACCCAACTAGGTCCCCAATTATTTTAGTCCCCAAGAAGGATGGCACATGGAGTATGTTCATATATTATAGGGTACACAATAAGATAACTAATAAGAATCAATACCCAATACCATGAATTGATGATCTACTGGACCAACTGAAGCATACAAATTATTTTTCTAAGCTGGATATAAAATCAAGTTATCATCAAATTCAAATGAAGATAGAGGACATTTGGAAGACTGTATTAAAGACCAAGCAGGATCTGTTTGAATGGTTGGTTATGCCATTCAGATTAACAAACGCTTCAGCTACCTTCATGAGGTTGATGAATGATATTTTGAGACCTTTCTTTGATAGGTATATCATTGTATTTCTTGATGATATATCAGTTTTCAATCCAACATGGGAAGAGCATATTTAGAATTTAAAATCAGTTTTTAAGTGTCATCAAGGGAGATTTAAAATTAAATCTTAAAAAGTGTGAGTTTGGAAAGAAGTGTTTAGTTTATTTGGATCATGTAATTGGTAATAGAGAACTCTGAATAGATTCTTCCAAGGTGGCTGCCATAAGGAATTGGCTAGCACCAAAGACCCAAACTGAAATGAGGAATTTTGTTGGGGTAACCCAATACCTCATAAAGTTTATTAAAGATATATCACATATAGCAAGACCTATGTTATAGTAGCTGCAAAAGAATAGAAATGTTATTTGAGGAAAATAGGAGAATAAAGCCTTTGAGTTGGTAAAGGATAAGGTATGCAATGCACCTATGCTTGCTATGCCATATATGAGGATGCTTTTTGAGATTGAGATGGATACCTCACGCCATGCTATGGGGGCAATTTTTTTCTAGCAAGGTAAACCTATATGTTATCATTTCGAATTGTTTTCAGGGGTTGTTCTTAACTATCCTATGCGTGATAAAGAGTTGTTCACACTTGTCCAAGCAGTGAAGAAATAGAGATATTATTTATTGGAAAAATAAACCATTGTGCATATAGATCATGAGCCGTTAAAGTGCTTATAAATTTAGAGCAACTTACGGCAGTCCAGGCATTTTAAATGGATGAGTTTCCTATAGTAATTTAATATCCTAATAAAATACAAGGGGAAGACAAATAAGTTGGTTGATATATTATCTCATCCTCCAACAAATATTGCTTTATTTGTAATGGAATTGGAGCCTTTTTATTTCGAACAGTACAAAGGGTAGTATGAAGAAGATGTTGAACTTGGGGAGAAGTACAAGGAACTGAAAAATGGAGTGCAAGGCAAATCCAATGAGGATTTTAATTTGTAAAATGACTTACTCTTCAAAGAGGGAAAAATGTGTGTGCCCAAGGAATACAAACACGTACAATTGATAATGGAAGCTCACACATCACTAGTTGTTGGTCATTTTGACATGCACAAAATAGTAGCTAACCTGCAATTATATGTCTACTATCCTAATATGCAAAATGATGTGTCTAAATTTATCAAAAAAATGCAGACAACATGCCAAGGATAGGAAGAATTATGATTGGCATGTCCTAAGGGAAAATTTCTAAGCAAAGCAAAGTGGATCTCCAAGAATTAAGCGAAGAAACAATATTCCCATTTGAATAAAGATGATTTTGAGGTACCAAAATCCTCCAATGGGGGAGATCTTGATCAGTAGACCAACTAAAAGGTCATCTACAGGAATTTTGGAAGGAGATCCAGGTAAAATTATTGCTTCAAAGTAATCATCACTTGCTGGAACAAATTATGGAGGACAAATGGAGTAAGGTCTATGTTTTCAAATTCTGGGTAAAATTCATATAAGTTAGGAAAATGTGGGTGACTCCATGATGTGTGTCTCAAAAAGAGTATAAAGCCTAACTATGAATATATTTAACTAACCTAAGCTGAAGGATTAAGTAAAATATTTGATCTATTTGAGAAAAGAGTCAAGTTTTGGCTCTTTACAGATTAGTTAGTTCCATCTACCCAATGAAACTAACTAAGACCATTACCACTCATTTGATAATGATCATGGTCACACTTGCCTACCTACAAGGTACCACCACTATACTACTTTGGTTAGTGTGAATTACCATCCTAAGCCTCACCGCTAGGATCATCCAAGCCTCACCACTAGCATTTTTTCAAACACTTTCACCAAAATTACCTAGTTTATTTGTCTACCCATAAACTCAACTAGGATTGGGTGCAATTTAACTTTTTGGATAACTAATATGGTGCTTAACAATCATGGCCATAATAAACCCCCTCTTAACCCAAGGATCCTATTCAACATGTTTGCCTATCTCATAATAGAAAAGTGCTATGATAAATCATACCAAAACTCAATACTAACATCAATGTATCATATTGATAAAGACTAGAGAATTTAGGTGATTCATTCCATCATAACACTAGAAATTAGGCAATTCATTTATTTACATGAAAGGAAGTAAAAAAAATCTAGAAATCATAACCAAACTTCATTAATTACTTTCTCCTATTATTCCATCATCTTCTTCAATAAATACAATTTATCTATCTCGTTATCTACAAATTATTTCCAAAGAACTTAACATAGAAGAAAAACAATACTTCATATGTTCATATTTTGAATAAAATTCATGGCAAGATATGTTTATAAGGAAATTCATTTCTTCATCAAATTAATTACATCGTATAACTTCTAAAAATTATAATTTTAAAGGTTTTCTCATTTCCAAATAGAAATAATACATTTTGTTACATAATGGTTACTAGTCTCATCTTCTTTTTCAATGTCTTCTACTTGATAGATCTTTTTTTCATCTTTCTTTTGATAATAGATATAGGAATTAGGACAACGTTTTTTTTATGAGTATACAAGTATGACATACATCATGCAAATAAATCATTCAACAATGCAAGATCTCAAATCCACGATAAACTTCAAAATATTCTTTCAAAGCTTAATAGTCATAAGTGAGAGAATCACATACTTCTCTCACTCGGTTATGGTTCATTTGAAGCTCATACTTCCACTAAATCCATATACCAATTTAAATAATAATAATAATAATAATTACTCGGAAGGCTATATCTTAAAGCAATATTAACATCCTAAAATAAATTTATTAACTTGTTCTCTATTTTTTCAATCATCTTTTTTAAAATAAAGGTACACAATCTATAAAAAAAGCATCCATAAATTATCTAATTATATTTATCTTATGGCCTTATTTTTTTAAGTCATGCTACATATAACTGAAATACAATTTAGGTCATTCTTCTCATAAATGATTCAATTTAAAATTATGTTAAATAATGGTCAATAACATATTATGGAGGTGTTCGACAAGAATAATATATGCTATTAAGAGATCTCAAGATTTTTTGTGCCATTGTTTTCAAAGCGTTGCAATAATTTTTTAATAAAAACTACTTTAATGTTCTAGAAACGTTAGCACTTTGAAATATCTTAAGAATTTTTCAAGGAATATGAGAAATTCTTTTGTGTATCCCTCTGCATATTGAATCGGCACAATATAAAGTCTCAAAATAAAAAGTATTTCACCTCTCCCTTGGTAACCAAAAATCGTCACAAGGTAAATTCCAAGATACTTGTATTTGTGTTTGACGTATAGAATAAAAAGAGGGCAAGCAATGCTATAAATTGAAACACGATTTTAGGTTGGAAAATATTAGGGTGGCAATTAAATATTTATTTCCTTATATCGATTGTTTTCTATGAATCACTATGTACAATGATAGTTGTTGGAGATCAACCTAAACCTGAGATTATTGCATTAATAATTTTAGTTTCACTAATCTAAGCTTATATAGATTTTGAAGGAGTGCACTAAGATTTACCTTGGTCCTTTGCGTTGCCCATCATCAGAAATCTCCATCAGTTGGGAGAATTTCCACACCAAAGTGTTCAATGCATTGGACACAAATATGGTTCACTTATGCTTTTGAAATTGGGATCCATTCCCATTGTTGTGGCTACCTCTTCAAATATGGCAAGGGAATTCTTGAAAACTCGTGATCTAGTGATTGCTAACTGTAGTGAAATATTGTATTTGGAGACTTTCCTAGAGAGTGTCTCACTCCTCTCTTTTTCCAGGTACTAGCTAAATTTTTTATTTATAAATTTCTATTTTTTATATAATTAAGTTGTTTATTAAAATGATTCTCTCTCTATTCTCTAAAACATAAAGCACAAACAATATTTCTAAAACATCCATAACATAGGTTTCTATTTCTTTAGATCAGATTCTAATATGGATATGGCTCTTAATCAAGATAAAAGAAGCATAAGATATTCCAATATAACAACCAACGATTACCAAAATAAATACAACATAAGAGTCCAAATTCAAAATAAGGGCATGCTTTAATTATCAACCTCTAACAGTGCAACCCTTAGTGAATTGATAATAGGTTTCCATGAATGACTCAAACCAGGTTATTGAATGGAAAAAGTATTACCTTCACAACAAGCGAACCCAAAATCTTCCAAGTTCTCCCCAAATCCTTCACACCTTGCAAATTCTTCCTCACCAGCCAACAATTTTCCCCTAAATCCCTAACAGCTAGAAGATTGAAATAGGTTTTTTGAAGAGGAGAGGGAGATCAAGAAGATGAGGAAGGTGAAGCTCAAGAGTTAGGTAACTCTTTCTTTTTTCTTCTTGCTCCATTTCAAAATTATTAACTTTCCAACTTTTTCCAAATTGCTAAGTTTCAAAAATATTAACTTTCCAACATTTTCCTAATAATATTTATTTATTAAATGTGCTCTTTTATAAAGTATTAACTTAATAAGGATAATATTAATTTTCTAATACTTTTTAAGCAAAGGTATTAATAATTAAATAATTTACTTACTTGTTTTTATACATAGGGGAATTAGTTACTTCCACATTCCTTTTCTACTACCAAGCAAGGTTTAAATCTTGGGGTTTCCCCTTTAACCCCTATTCCACATTGTTGTTGTTTAACTCGACGTAAAATGGACCATCGATCACTCAAGATTGGTATCGTCATCATCAGGCTGGCATGCACTCAACTAATTTAGGTTAGACTACTACCTTTGCAAACAGGCATGCCCCTAGGGTTTGAACCTAGGTCTCTTCTTGGTAAGCGATAGAACTTACCAATCCACCTAGCCCCGAGGGACTACCAAGCCATCTAGAATAATTTACTCACTTCATAGTAATAAATTAATTAATACTATTACTAATTTTAATGCTAATATTAATTATTAACATTAGTATTTAATATTTTTAAGTATTAATAATACTAACATTATCATTAATACCTTACTTGAAAAATAATACATCAAGTTCTATACTTTGAAACACATGTATTAATGCATCCTAATAATAAATTAAGAGCCTAAGTAACATAAGGGCTCTTGCTAAAAGTTGTCCTCGCCCAAAATAAGATGCAATCAACAATAAGAAAGGATATGCACAAACATTATTTTTCCCTCAACAGGATAACTACAAGGTTATCAACCACCTACACACATGCAAATATTTCTACATGATTGTTTTACCCTTGTGAGATGTCAGACTAAAAATCCATCATTTTTCATTTCACACTTCTCTCAACTTTCATGGTTGTCCCGTACCAACCCACTCGTGAGAATACCTAGTCTTGCAACCACAAAATTTATTAGTAGTATCATGTTCTAAAAACAACATAATTCAAATCAAATAAGCATAAAGTACAATTATCAACTCATCTTGATAAAGCAAAATAGGATCATGCATTAATCATTAACACATCAGTACATCAATCAAAAAACAAGGGAATTCTTGCCAATATGGGCCATTACATACTCCCCCCTAACACTAAACATAGTCTCTTGTGTTTTCTAAAAAATAAAATATTTTATTTAAACAAAAATGATAATTGCTTTCTCATCACATCAGCGTTTTTCCAAGTAGTACAATTCTTAATAAAAATGGTCCCATTGGACCTTACACTACTCTTAGGTACGATTTCTCGGTTTTTTGAGAAAAACCCTAAAATCTTGATAGATCATACCTCAAAAGTTGTGGGATCAACCATCTGCAAATTAGATACATTTCAAACATGAGAGGGATCAACAACATATTTCCTAAGTATGGATATGTGGAATGTGTCATGGATTTTTGATAGGTTAGGCAGTAAGGCGAGTCTATAGGCTACTGGACTAATCTTATCAATTATTTCAAATGGCCTAAAAAATTAAGGATCCAACTTAGTTAACTTGATGGCCCTTTTATTAGGTCACACTCTTAAAAATACTCTATCTCCCATAGAGAATTCCCTTGATGACCTTTTTAAATCTACATAGATATTTTGGTGATCAATTGCTTGAGCCTTTATTGTATCATATTAAGTTGTTCCTCCATGTAATGAACCCAATTCCAAGACCAATCAACCTAAGAGAAAAATAATTGTGTCTAGCCTTTGTTATGGTCACTATATCATGAATGTATTGAAAGTATCTTCATGTGGTTCTCTTATAGTTAAGACTCCCAGTAAGTTCAAGGTTGCACTTCACAGGATTTCGACATGGTCAGTGTCTATCCTATGGATAGGAGTGGCCAACCCCTACAATGACCTATAGGTAAGGTTTATTTACCTTGCAATTGGAAATTCTCCTATATAAAATAGGAACACCATTTTTTCCTACTAGTTTAAATCGAACATTAAACTAGTACCTATGATCGGTCTCTTTCAACCATACACTAGGCGTATGCCTTGATATTTTGTTGGTTCTTCCTTAAGGATAGAGCCACAATTATTGCAATGCTTAACCTTCCTATATCAACCATAGGAAGCTAAGGGGGTTATCACACAAACCCACATAGACTTGTGAAGGTCTACCATTTATCTTACTGTATTTATCAACTATAATCTCCACGAATTAGATATCTTTCAATGTTTTCCTTTACAAACATTCCCATAATTAATCTCTAAGTGTCATACATAATATAAACATTATTTTAAGTTTTAATGTTACTCTATATCAATAGATACACTTTTTGAGTCACTTATAGAGATTCAATATTTATCATAAGGTAATTTTAATTCATCATGAAACTCTACATTCCTTCTATGATCAATTGAATTCAAATGTTACATTGCATACACTTCCCCTCAAGGAGTGATATACTTAATTTACAACTGATTACAATAAATACATTTTACAAGAATGGAGGCCTTCTACTAAGAGGTATTGTTACAATATGTGTTTATGACCAATGGAAGTCCCATAGAACCGGTCTTTGCCTAACTCCAATCGAGCCACCAATACTAGATTGTAGAGGATTTCAGGATCAGGACAACCCAATACATGTATATGAAATGCATTCTAGACAATCAATAGCATGTAATAATTTTCATTGAATGCAAATAAACACAATACATTCATCATAATGTAATTTTCTAAAGCATTCCATCATTCAAAGGAATGAAATTCTATACTTTTCTAAGACTGAAAATCACATTTTCATCTCATAACCTTTTTCCACAAGAGTATGCCTTTGACACAACAATTATTACAATCCTCTATTGCTATATAATGCCATGCATATATTCATAAATGAGATCCTCCTTTCTAGCATTTAAACAAACAGATATCTCTTATTTCTTCAAATAGAAATAGCATTTAATCATTCTTTTCCAAGTATTTCATAGAACATACTTTCACAAATATTTCATATTTCTTCCAACATAAATAGCATTTAAACAAAACATATTTTCCACAAGTATTTCATATTTATTCAATCAAAAATAGCATTTAAACAAAACATATTTTCCACAAGTATTTCATATTTCTTCAATCAGAAATAGCGTTTAAATAAAACATACTTTCCATAAGTATTTCATATTTCTTCAAACAGAAATAGCCTTTAATTTAATGAATCCAATTGTAGTTCTACAAATCCTTCTAAGGGTTTAGTCTACTACAAGTCCATAAACCGGATTTGTCCTACAATCACAATCCTACAATCATCATTATGATTAACTATAGATCCTTGTGATTGCCAATTTTGTCTTATAACCTCTAGTTCCTTCCCCAACCTGGCTACCAAGATGTCTTACAATTATTCAGTAAGGTTATCCTATGGTTCCATGAGTTTAGCTACAATATCTCTTGCAACTTGTCAATGGCATTGCTCAAGTTTAGCTACACCTCCTCTCGTAATCTATCACACAATATTACACCATAGGCTTGCTTACTTGGTCCTTCATTGGTTTTAGGGAGTGAACACTATAGGTTTACAACTTTAGAAAATGATTTCATGACCAAACTCTTTTTAGAAATGATCTATAGTTTTGTTAGGTATTTGTTTAGTCTATTAACCAGACTATTACCTAATTTTATCGATATATTTCTTGGATAACCCTTCACTTATCATGATTGGGTTATAATTCATAATAAAGGTTTACATAGTTTATCCATGTGACTATAATGAATCTTTCAAAATTTGGGCTTTAAATATTTAAACATTAATTCATCATAGTTTGCATAAGTTATCCCCACAAACCTTTCTCAATATTTATTTCAATATTGCTACTTGTTTATTACAAGATTCATCTTAATATGCCACATAATATATTGGGTAATGTCTAAGATACCTTAATAGGAGTTTAAGCCCATAAAGGGGGTTTTCCCATTTAATAAAAGGTTCTTTGATTTGGTTAATCATAATCTAACCCAAGAGGGTTTCTAAATTGATCCTTCATTGATGTCTTACCCATTACAGTGTGGCATTATCTGAAAGTTTTCACTTTATTAGAGTGAAAACTAATGATTAGTTTTGTAGGCGAAGGCATGATCAACTAAGCATTGGATCGAATGACCCTACGTGAACCATCATCATAGTACGTAACATAAGACGAGTCATAAAATTCAAAGAAAGTCTACGACTAGCTTCACAGGACAAAGTGTGTTCATCTAAGCACTGGATCAGGACGATCCACTCCCTTCATTGTAGCGTGTATCACACGAAAATTCATAATAACCTGATAGAGTCTACGACTAGCATCATAGAACAAAGCATGCTCATTTAATCACTATATCAAGACAACCTACTCACCTAATACGTAACACACGATAATGCATAATAACCTGACAGATTAAAGGGGTTCCACCCGCACCCGGTGTTGTAGGTGAGTTGGAGAGGAGAGGGCAATCCTCCAAGGGAGGTCCCAAGTTCAAATCTCCACCCTACCAAAAAGTTGAATTGGGTATCCAAAATCCAATTGATAATGTTGGTGCGGGCAGGGTCGAGTGCGACCCCCGGGTGAATTTTACGGTGTAGAACCCCCTGTTCGTGGTATCTCAGACCAATGCGGCCCCGCAAGGGGTTTTTCGCTTAAAAAAAAAAAGGGGTTCCACCTGAAGGCCCTATCATCCCAGTTGACGCACAGACCTCGACTCTAACCAAGGGTCAAGTAAATGGGGTATCTTTTCTTCAAAGTCTTAGTTGAGTTTTGGTGCTTCTTGAGCAGAATAAAGATTCTTTTTTTCTAAATGGATTTCCTCTGGATCAAATTTTAGTGCATCATTTATGTGCATAATTAGCAAGAGGAGTCATTCTAACTACCACATTCCCAAGTATCAAATACACTATCACTAGACTGGATTTGTGCATTTGACTCTATTAGAGAGTGACTATGGATATGATTTTCACTTTTACTATAAATCAAACAATTCATGGTTTCCCTTTTTAATCAACTCTATTGCAATCATCCATAAATCAAAATGGCTCGATTTTCTCTCATCAAAATGGGTAAAATGAATGTCATCCATTTTTGCGATCATTTTACATCCTTCCCATTTAGGGGTATAGGGCAGTCTATCGCTATTTTATGGTAATGATCAGAGGTAACATCTGCTTCAGTGCATACTCCATAAATTCGACCTGCGATGAGTAGGCAAATCAAGGGAAACATATTATGTTCTCATAGAAGAGATTTGGCATGGAGATGCTAAATATGGGTCAAGACTCTTCGTTCGTTAAACCAGAGAGATCACTCTTTTTAGGCTCTACCACACTTACGATAGTCTTCTGATCTTACAGAGGGAGCAATATCTTATGAGTGCCAAACAAGGAGACAACTCTCTTGAATACAAGATAGACTAATATGTAGGATTTGAGCAGTCGAATGAGGTGTTTAAAGGCATTCGAATATGTATACCCTAGAGGCACTAAACATTGTATGGGTTGTGAGAACATGAATCCCACATGTACAACAAGGTAGAGAGTATGGGGGTTAAACATTTTTTGACACATACTAGGTGGTATCCACCAAGGGGTGGTCACACGCTTGCTGCCATCACGGTACTAGTTGTACTAGGCTCTAAGTGTAGTTAGATGAGCTTTTAATAAGAACACATTAGTGAATCATAACCATCTATCGACATCTAAGAGCAATATTTAATCATAAATCAACATGATATATAACTCGTAAGTCAATATTTAATCATAAATCAATATTGTATATAACTCATGTAATTTAATATTCCTCCACAATTCATATCTAGTCAAACCTCTAATAAATAATAAAGTAAATGCTAAACAACAAAATGGAGCATCGTATACAAATCAAGGCCTTTATATTAAAAGATAAAAGCTCTCCGACCTGTAGAAATTTGTAGGAGTTTCAAGCTTCTTCCCTTGCCTTTTCATACCAGTAGATCTTCTTCCTTTTGCTACTCAATCAATGATTTGACTCATGTCTCTAAATAAACTCAAGGCTGTTTGGTTTTTGATTCACCCAAAGGGGTGAAGAGAATACTCCCTAAGCCCAAGCTTTCTTATTACACAAGTTTGACCAAATCTCTCTAGAACTCAAGGCTATTTGGTTTTTGATTCACCAAAATGATGAAGAGCATACTCCCTAAGCCCAAGTTCTCCTATTAATTTCCTCCAATTTCTTCTTCTAGCATCCCCCCTTTGTTAATCCATGGTGGATATTTATAGCTTTTAGGAGGGTGTCTTCCCAAGGGTGAAGGGGAGCCTAGGTAGTGACCTGTTGAAGAGGTCATGAGGATGGTGATGCATGTATAGTATTTTTACAGCCAAGAGGACTTGAGGACAAGATGTTGCAAAGGGTAGCAATAGTTTTTTGAAGACTTAGGGAGACTAAAAATAATTTTAAAATCCCCTTCTAGAGCTTGTGAGTATAGATTATTTTCCTCATAGCTCCTAATAGTGTTTATAGCCAAAATAATTTCTCTCAAAGTATTTTAACACTATTTTAAATTACCAAACCCACTTGTAATTTAATGTACATGGAAATTTCCTTGTTTTTAATAAAATATATGATTTTCTTTCTTTCTAGAAATATCTTCAAAATTTTAATTAAATCACCTACTATTTTCAATTCCTTGAAAATTTAAAATATTTGCTATGCTTCTTTAAATTAAGCATTAGTTCTATTTCTTTTTCCAAACACAGGGGTTTCAGTCGAGGTGGCATGTGACACTCCATCTCCTTTACAGTGTCCAATTTGATCACTACTCGATCTTTTGGATTATCCCAAGATAGAGGTGTTCTAAATCTTCTTCCATATAAGACCTCGAATGAAGTCATTCCCAAGGATGCACGGTATCCATTGTTATATGCAAAATCTACCATATGTAAATAATATTCCCACTTAGACATCTAATCCATGCAATACATGCAAAGCATGTCTTTAAGGACATGGTTTACCCTCTCCATTTTCCCATCTATTTTTGGATGGCAAGTAGAACTGATATTCAACTTTGTGCCCAAAGTAGGGTGAAGAGCTTACCAAAATTCTAACATAGATTTGGAGTCTTTATCTGAAATATTTACTTCATGTCAATCGTGCAATCAGATTATTTCCTTGGTAAACTTCCTAGTCATTATCTATGCATCGTCCTTAATATTCTCTAGTATGAAGTGTGGAACCTTTTTCAACTTATCCACCGCTACAAGGATCGCATCATGTTGGTACCTAGTTTTAGGCAAACCCACAATAAAATCCATCGATATAACCTACCACTTTTGAGTAGGTATATCATGTGGATATAGTTTTCCTACTGGATTTTGATGTTCTGGTTTTATTTTTTGATATTCTAAACACCTAGCAATGAAACCAATGACATCATGTTTCATTCTAGGCAAATAAAAGGTATTTTTTATATTCTCTCTCATCTTGGCACCTCCTGGATGAGAAGAATATGAATAACAATGTACCTCTTGCATAATCATTCTTCTCAAGTTTCTAATTTTTGGTATAACAACCCTATATTTGAAGCGCAAAAGCCCATATTTTATGTTGAAATCCCCACTTTCCTCAGGATTTGCCTATACTTTAGTTCAGATTTTGATGCAATATGGGTCCTATAACTGCATTTTTTTGCTTTTTCAATCAAGTCAACGTGACTTCGGTTAAAACTATTATGTGTCTCCTACTACTCAAGGCATCTACCTTATTTTATTTTTCTTTAATATATTTTATGCCAAATTTATACTAGGCTAAGAATTCTATCCACCTTCTTTGCCTTGCATTCAACGTTGGTTGGGTAAAGATGTACCTTAGTCTTTGGTGAACTGAACTTAGCTCAAAAGGTTTTCCTAACAAGTAATGTCTCCAAACCTTAAGAGCATGGACAACGATTGCTAGCTTCAAATCATGCATAGCATAGTTCAACTCATGCTTCTTAAGTTTTCTAGATTCATAGGCTATTGTAGATTCATTTTGTGATAAAACGTCTCCCAACCCTTCTAAAGAAGCATATATGCATACCGTAAAATTTTCAAAAGAATCAAATATTTTGAGAATTGGTGTTATAGTAAGCTTATTCTTAAGATTTACAAAGATGTCTTCACACTTATTCTTCTATTTGAAATCCTTTCCTTTTATTTGGAGGCTAGTAATAGAGTATGCAATCCTTGATAATTTTTCCATAAATCATCTATAGTAACTAGTCATTCCCATGAAACTTCAAATTTTGGATACATTGGTAGGTGCATGCCAGCTTAGTATGGCTTCAATTTTCTTTGTATCAGCAACAATCCCTTCTGCAAATATAATATGTCCTAGAAAATGTACTTGTGAAACATAGAAGTCATACTTTGACAACTTCCCATATAGTTGATTCTTCCAAAACACCTCTACAACCAATCTCAAATGTTGATCATGTTCCTCTTTGGTGTGGTAATAAATCAAGATATCATCAATAAATAAACAAAACAGTCCAAGTATTTTCTAAACATATTTTTCATTAGGTTCATAAAGGTCCCTAGTGCCTTTGTTAATCCAAACGGTCGAACCATAAATTCATAGTGTCTATATATTGTCTTGAAAGTTGTTTTGTGAGTGTCTTCCTCACAAATTCTCAATTGATGGTATCCCGATCTTAGGTCAATTTTTGAGAAAATAGTGGCATCTTTTAATTGATCAAAAATATCATCAATTCTTGGTAAGGGATACATGTTCTTGATGGTCAATTTGTTCAACAACCTATAATCAATACATAGTCTTAAGTACCCATCCTTCTTAACAAACAACACCAGAGCACCCCAGGGTGACACACTAGGTTTAATCAAGCTATTTTCCAACAAGTCTTGGAGTTGCACCTTTAACTCCTACATCTCAATAGTGGTGATTCTATAGGGTGTCCTAGCAATAGGTTTGGATCCATGCATTAATTAATAGTGAAATCAAATTCACGTCTTGGTGGAAGGCCTGGAAGATCTTTCAAAAACACATCCCTAAATTCATGCAGATTTGATGTTTCTTAAATAATTTTGAATATCCATCACTTCCTTCCTTTCCATTTAATTTGACCACATACAACATTCCACCTCTTTTAATTGTCTTCTTATTGGAAGTTTTGCACTTTGCCACATTGGGATTTTGATTTCACTTTACAGGAGCATTTTGATTGTAATACGAAAAAATATGTTAATCCAATGAATATAATATTTTGACCATTGCAGTTATTTTTATTTTTCTGTTTTAGTTCATATTTACCTTCTCTTTGGGCTTGGTGCTTGGAAACAATGCATTGTATGGAAAATTCAGATTTTATTAAGTGGTTAAGGATGGAGATGCTAATATCACTACAAAAATGGAAACGCATTTGCTTTGAGCCAAATATTCTTTGCATTCTTTGCCCCACTTTCGATGAACTGACCAAGATTGCCATCACAAAGAAAATATGTTTGAAAGAAATATTTTTGCCATAAGGTTGGGGCGAAATCTCCATTCACCCTAACTACGAGCGAATGAAGTTAAAAAGGGGGTACAACAATTAGAAGGTGTGCGATGTTGACAAGTCAACATTGCGTTGCCAATATAAATGAAGTCACGCAAACACACCGGTAAAGCAAAGTTGGGTGAATGCACCTAAGATGAGGCGGCGTTGACAAGTCAATATCGTAGTCGCCCCAATAGGGAGGCGACTGTCTTTGTCGCCCTTTTTAAAGACGAACACGATTTTTAAAGGAGATGGCACAAACGCAATTAAGATGTTCAACTGTTAATTATTTTTGCCTGAAATGAGAAGAATGGTTTCTCCATGGTCAATGGGGGTATAATCAATCAAAAGCATATTCTCCGGTGACGCCCAAATTTCAAAGGTGCCTAGAGCAGGTTTTGACAAGCATTAAATAATGGTGGCGACGAGTAACTCAAATTGTGAATCCCAAGCGAAGAAGAAAGTCGTGTTAAAAGCACAAGAGGATTTTCATGATTTCCAAAGTGGGAGCGCGTTTTCAAGGCATCAAATGTCTCTTAATTTTTTGTGCACCAACATCCAAAGATGCTGATTTCCTGGGAATGTTTCCTTGAAATATGGATCGTTGTTCCAAGAGGATGAATTTTCAATATTTCCAAGGAGGAATTTCCTCACTATGGTTCCTGATCTACGATCATTTTGTCTCCATGTGCATTTAATGAAAGAGGTGAAATCCTCTATAAATACTACTGAATTCTCATTGTAAAAGGAGGTTAGACACTTTGCAAGAAAACTCTCCAAGTTCTCTGCATCAATAGAAGACACCAGGCTTCTGAATTTGCAAGTGATCTTGTGTGCAATTTCCTTCTGTATTCATGCACTTCTATTTTACATTCATGTTCCTTATTTGTTGTGAAGTTTAAAATTTTGCATTTGAATTTAAATATTGCTAATGAGGGAGTGAGTGTTGGAGTGTTATTTTGAAGGTTGTTCTTGCAATTTTATAAGTAAATTCTGTTGCTTTTCTTTTGTTATATGCTATTTCATGCTTGGGTGAATTTCCTGTTGTTAGTCTACCTCGAATCCTACACCTTCGACCTATGGCCATATTTCCCATTTCTTTCCATAATTTCTAATTTCTTTCCTACAACTCTAGTCTTCAACTAGTGTAGGATTTAGCTTGGGAGCCAACCCTCTCTGGAGATTGACATGGAGGACATTCCTTTCCTCCGGTCATTCAATGTTGGCCATGTCTAGGGTGCACAAACATAGTTTTGTTGATTAGGTAGATATTTGACCAACAATTTTTGGCACGCTCGATGGGACCCCAAAAGTTCCACTTTCGATAGTATTAAGGTTTGATGTTCACCTTCGTGTTGTATAGTTAGAACATCTGGTGACTCGATTATACCTAAAAATCTCCAAATGTGAGGACAATAAAAGTTGTGTCTCATGAATACAAGATCGAAGGCCAAAAATCTAGATCATCCAATTGAGTTCTACGAACTTGATATTCAAAGGTTAGGAGAGCACCCTCAATTAGCCACTCTACATCATACATATTCATTACCTCATACATCCCATATATCATCTACCACATCCTCATGACTAGCCGATGTATTTTCTGCTCCTATAAGTCCAGTTAGTACTGCCACTAGCATTCCTCAAGCTCCACCTCACACACCAGTCCACATGGCTCAAAATCCACCACCACAACAGCCACAACCACCAAGGCAGTTCCCAACATGGAATAGCTCAGGGACCTTGAACTTACAAGCACAAAATCTAGTGCCCCAAGCAGCTTTGAAGGCTTTTCCGACCTATGATGGCACTGGTAAAATGGCCTATGAACATATTCAGGATGTAGCTTCTTTGGCTATGATCCATGGAATAACGGATGAAGATGTAATGGTAAAGTTGTTGGTATTATCATTGAGAGGAAAGTTGTATTGGTACCGATCGTTGCAACCTGGTACTATTACCTCATGGGATCAGTTGGCGGAGTTGTTGATAAAAAATTTCCATGAACAAGCTGACCCATACTCCTTGTTGCATCAGTTTACAATGATCCAAAGACATCCGTAGGAGGAGATAGTTGATTTCAATGTCAGGTTCGCTCAAAGCTGGCAAAGAGTTCCTGATGGTTTGTGACCCATGCATGAACAAGCTGCATTCTATTACCTTAGGGTATTCAACACTGACATTGGCATGGTTGTTCAGCAAACCAATGTGAATACCTTCCCTGATCTGTATACGCAAGCCCAAAAAGCTGAATCCGACTTGATTGCCATAGGTAAGCTTCCTCCAAAAATGATGATGCCTATTTTGCCTGACCTACCACAACATTTGTATTCAAGTGCATTTTCGCAACCCATGCCTTCCATGTACCCAGTACCCTCATGGAGCTCAGGCCCACCTCAAATCACTTCGATCCCTATCCCACAACACCTCGCTCCAAGTTTTTCATAGTTACCCATTCAGTCAGTACCACAATTGCCATCATCTGTTCCTTTTCTAGCATTGTCGGCACCACCGGTCCCATTACCATTGCCTGCATCACCAGCACCTCTACCTTTTCCAGTGCCCCCCACACCTTCTAACCCTGATCCTTTCACAACATTGTTACAAGAGGTGAAATCTAATAATTCAGCCTTAAGGACGATATCAAATGAGCTTACGATGGTAAGGAAGAAGCAAGCCGAGGCTGAATTTTGGTCGAGGAGATTTCAAACTCCATCGATTACTCGAGAGCAAGCATCTACTAGTAGAGGCCCTGAGAAGAGCACAACGGTGCTAGCAAATGAGGAGACTAGCATGACAGAAAAGGCGTATTGGTGTTCAACATGCAACGATCCTCATGGAGAAGAAACCTGCATGGTGCATATGAACTATGTGCAGATGCTTGCAAAAAGTTTAGTTGGCAGAAAAGTCAACATGATCAGGGAGGCTGATCATAATTTTATGATGCCATCCTTGGAGCAAGTTTCGGTTCTTACAAGGTCTGGAAAGAAGCCAGTAACTGTAGATCCAGCTGAGCTTGAACCCTTGAAGGTGCCTACAGAACCAAAGGTGCAAAATGAAAAAGGGCAACCTCCAGTGAAAGCACCTGGTGCAATGGCTAAGCAGCAGGATTCTATCATGTTAAAATATTTACTACCTAAGCAAGCTCAAGAAAAGGCACAAACAAAAGCATCAACTTCACAACCTACAGCAGCTACCCAAACTCAAAATGAAACAAAAGAGCAAGCCAAAGAGCACCTCAAGTACCCATCCTTGACAAAAAGACAAAGGGTAGAAGCTACTCAATAGTATCGAGACAAGTATGAGTGGGTTACAGAAGAGAAGGCTTTGACCATCTCAAATTATAATATTGTGGAAGAAATGAAGAAGATACCCATGAAAGTGAGCCTATATGATGCACTACAGTTGCCTGGACAAGTTGACCTACTGCAAGAGTCTTTGAAGACTGCTAAAGATCAAAAGAAAAATCCTTCTCAAATAGTGTTGGCACAAGCACTACCAACTTCGACCATTGGAAAGAATAGGCCACCCCATTTTATTTGTCACTCAGAATGGAGGGGTGGATTGTACACAATTGTATGATTGATTCTGGTGCTGCGACTACTATCATGCCAAAGGCAGTATGTGAAGTGATGGGGATGGAATACACAAGAAGTAGCCTAGGAGTGTTGCAGCTAGATGGGACTCTGTCAAAATGGTAGGAGTAATCAAAGATATTCCCATCGTCCTTCATAGTATACCACAAATCATGGTCATCCAGGAAGTAGTAGTGGTTGACCTAGAGCCATACTTTAGCATGTGCCTCTCAAGGGAGTTCATAGCAAAACTGGGAGGATACCTTTCCTTAGACTACTCGCATTTGGAGATCCCATTTAAAGGAAAGAGAATTCACATATATAATGAAAAGCCATCAACTTTTCATATTGAGAAGTTGGAGGAAGAAGAAAATCCCCTAGGTGCAGTTAACATGATGACTGAAGAATTAGAAGAGGTTGACTTGATGGAAGAAGCACTTGGTGAACTTCACCTTGAAGATGAATTCTCACTCATGGATTTTAATGCAATTATTGGAACAGACATTGGTTGTTATACGATAACCAAACCTGAGCAAATTAAAGAAAAAGTCCCTGATTCCCTGGATCCTATCATAGATCAGTTATGGAAGCTTTATTTTGATGGTGCTAGATGTAAGAATGGTGCAGGAGCTGGTATTATTTTGATCTCTCCCATAGGGTTACATAAGACTTATTCTTATAGATTGACTTGGAGTTGCACAAATAATGCAATCGAATATGAAGCATTGTGCCTCGGATTGAAGAAGGCTAAAAATTTGGGCATCAAACAGTTGCAAATTTTTGGTGACTCCAAACTCATTGTCAATCAAACCACAAATAAATGTGTGTCTAAGCAACATTACCTAAAAGCCTATCACAACAAAGTGTGGGATTTGTTTGAATCCTTCATAACTTTGAACATTCAGGCGATTTCCCATGAGCAAAATAAACATGCAGATATTCTAGCCTCTCTTGGCATGAATTATTCTCCCACGGAGCAAATAGTCAGAAAGCCCAAGACTATCAGGGTGATCTATAGACCCTCAGTCCTTGACAAGAACATCTATTGGCAAGTATTCGATAATGATGAGCAAATAGTCAATTTTCTCATCAAGGAAGTTGCAAGCACAGATGATAGAAATCTTGTTGAAGAAGAGATGGAGGGGATGATACAATTGAAGAATAATCACATTCCTAGGGAACTGATTTCATTAGAAAGTTTATTTGATCAAAATGATAGGGCTGAAAAGCACAGGATCAAGGTGGATGCCAAGGAGTATAAGGAATTACAGCTAGAACCTGAAAAGATCATCAAAATTGGAACTGATTGCATGCCAGAAGAGTTGGAAGACATTAAGAACTTGTGCTATGAATACCCCGACATCGTTGCATGGAGCTATCAGGATTTGAAGGGATATGACAAGAACGTGATCCAACATACCATCGAGCTATAGGAGGGAGTAAAACCTTTTTGGCAAAAATAGTGACCTGTCAATCCCAAGATAGAAGTACTCATGAAGGTAGAATTGTTAAAGATGCTAGAGGTAAAGATAATTTACCCAATTAAGCACTCGACATGGGTGACGAATCTGGTGCCAGTACAAAAAAAGAATGGAGACATTCGATTGTGTGTAGATTTTTGGAACTTGAACCAGGCATCACTAAAATATCATTACCCTCTACCACAGATTGATCAAATCCTTCATGTGGTAGTCGATGCACAAATATTTTCATTGTTAGATGGCTTCTCTGGATATAATCAGATATGGGTGAAGGATGAGGACCAACATAAAACAACATTCACCACTAAGTGGGGCACATTTGCCTACCAACGGATGCCATTTGGACTCTCAAATGTTGGCGCTACTTTCTAGAGGGCTATGGACATCACTTTCGGTGAGTTATTGAATAGAATTATTGTAATCTATCTTGATGACATGACTGTGTTTTCACATCGCAGAGAAGACCACGTTTCTCATTTGAGGTAGGTGTTTGAGAAGTGTCGTGAGTTTAAGATTTCTATTAATCCGAAGAAGTCAATATTTGTTGTTAAAGAAGGGAAGTTGTTGGGTCATGTGATCTCACAAGAAGGATTGGCAATTGATCCTACAAGAGCTGAAGCACTCTTGAAGTTACCATTGCCTGCTAACAAAAAATATCTGCAATCTTTCTTCGACCAAATAAATTTCATCCACAAGTTTATTGCTGACTTTGCTCAAGTTGTGAAACCCATGACTGAGCTCTTAAAGAAGAATACCGAGTTTAAATGGATAGAAGCTAGAAGATGAGATTTTTAGGAGATCAAGGAAAGAATCACCCAAGCTCCAGTGTTGATTAATCTTGATTATTCAAAGGACTTTATTCTCTATGCAGTAGGTGAGCAAGAGAGCTATGTTGCAGTTTTGATACAGAAGCAAGAAGATGGAGATGAGAAGCCAATTGCCTTCTTGAGCCAAGTCATTGCACCCCACCAAGAGAAGTACAATTTCATTGAGAAATAGGTGTACGCGGTGATGAAATCATTGAAGAAGTTTCGACACTTTGTTTCCCAGAGCAAAACTATCATTTATGTTATACATCCCGATGTTCAAAACTTCATACTCCAAGGAGAACTAGGTGACAAAAAGGGCAGGTTGGGTCTCAAAAATTCAAGAATATGATGTGGAGATCCGACCAACAAAGCTAGTTCATGGGCGAGCTTTATGCCAGGAGTTAGCTAAAAGTGCCACATCTAAATCATTGGATATGATGCAAGAGGAAGAGGTTGGCGAAAGCATTTGTGTAAATCATACTCCAAGCAATCATGACTGGATAGAGGAGCTTATTGATTACTTTACTTCTGGGAAGTGTCCACCACACCTTGATGCTTCGCAACATCGGAGGTTTAGGTTGCAAGCCCTCAAATATGTTCTGTTGCCTAATGGGCTATTTCACAAAAATATTGATGGAGTTCTCCTTAGATGTGTGAAGGAATCTGAGAAGGAAAAAATATTAGAAGAATTTCATTCTAGGCTATCCGGTGGTCACTATGCAGGCAGGCCCATGGCCTTAAAAATTATCCGAGCTAGCTATTTTTGGCCCACTCTGTTCGTCGATGCTCATAGAGTAAGTCAACATTGTGATAGTTGTCAGTGATACGTTGGCAGAATCAGGAAAGGAGCACTGCCTCTGCACCCAATTCAAGTGGAAGCACCTTTTCAGTAGTGGGGTCTTGACTTCATTGGAGTCATTGATCCACATTCTTCCATAGAACATAAATACATCTTAACGATAACTGATTATTTCACCAGATGGGTAGAGGCTATTCCCACCAAGAAGGCTGATCAAGCGACCATCATCTCTTTTCTAGAAGGAATCATTACTCGCTTTGGTATCCCAGATTCAATTGTAACTGATAATGGAACTCCATTCATTGGGGCTAAAATCATCGAGTTCGCTAGCAAATATGGAATCTATCTCAAAACATCATCCAATTATTACCCACAAGGGAATGGTTTGGCCGAATCTACCAATAAAAATTTGTTGTGGATTTTAAAGAGGACACTCGGAAATAATAAAAGGAGTTGGCACTTGTTATTGAACCAAGCTCTTTGGGCGGATCGCATATCTATAAAAAATCTATCAAAACATCTCCATATTCTTTGGTGTATGGAAAAGAAGTTGTTCTGCCTACCCACATTGAGCTTCCGATCCTTCAAACATTGTAGTTATTTCAAGATGAAGATGAGGAGTATGATCCTATGAGTGCAATATTGGCACAATTATTGCAGTTGGAAGAAGATAGAGAAAAGGCTTATCAAGCATTTTTTGAGCACACTAAAGAGATGCAGAAGTGGTTCGGAAAGAAAACAATTGAGCATAGATTTTAGGTGGGAGATTTAGTTCTCAAATGGAATGAGAAGAAGGCTAAGCCAGGGAAACACCATAAGTTTGATGCTATCTGGGAAGGCCCTTTTCAGATTTTCATAGTAAATTCAGCAAATGCCTATCATCTTCGTGACATGGAGGGTTGTGATCTTCCTATCCCGGTGAATGGTCTTCATTTGAAGGCCTATATTCAATGATGAGATTTTGATGAGGTACCATCTTGTAAATATGTATATATTCTTTTGATAGTATTTTATTTGCTTTAAAATGATGATGATATATTTATAAAAATAAAATATATATATTTGAAGTCGCGTTCACCTCAAGTGGGGAATGTTCATTTGCCAAATTGGGAATATTAAAAATGAAATCGTGTTCACCCGAAGGGGGACATTTTCGTTCGCCCAAGGTTGGGGTGAAATTATTAATAACCTTGGCTTTGTAAAAATAAAAATTCACAAATGGGTGAAATGTTTAAGAAAATATATAAAAAAAAAAAAAAAAAAAAAAGAGAAAAGGCATTTAAAAGATGATTTTTTTAGAAAATCAAATTTTCTAAATATGGGCGAAAAGGGAAAAGAAAGAAGTTTTAAAAGGAGGTTGTTCACCATACAATTACCAAGCAAATTGAAGGTGCCCCAGAATGATTTAAAAAATAAGTTTCTCTTATTATTTTCAAAGCATGGTGATTTTAAGAAAAGAAAGAGGAGAATATTGGGCGCCCATAAGATGATTTCGTTGAAGAAAAAGGAACAAGTGATGTTTCTTTTAGAAGCACGTTGCAAAGGAATTGCACCCTCAAACATGTGGTAACTATCAGAGAGCAGGAATGCAGGTAGAGGAGTGTTTTAAAGGCATTTAATTTAAATGTGTACCCTATGAAAGATTTGTGTTCCCAAGGAGCAAAGAATACCTACCATTGGTTTTCAGGTGGCTGATTTATTTTTCCAAGCAAGCTTCAGTAACCAGGGCATGATTTACAATAAATTTATGTAGCAAGGAAGGGCACTCTTTCCTAGGATGATTTGGTAGTGAATCAAAGGTGATACCATTAGAACATTGGGAATGGTGCCAGGTGAGCGAATCAATGCTCATATTCTCCCGAAAGTGCCTAGGTTAACTCAAAATTTATTACGGTAGTTGGGAGAGCGCTCTATATAAAGGATGAGGTAAAAGCTCGCAGTTATTTTTTCAAATTTTTATTACTGTCGTGTATTTTGAACTATCATTGCAGAAGTTCCCAGAGAGTATTCAGAATATTTGTCAAGAAGAGAAAAATGGGGAAGTGAAGTAAAGAGAATAAAGAAATTATAGAGGCTGTAGAGCCCAAAAAGTCAAAGAAAAGAGGAGGATCTAGAGCTAAGAAGGCTCGAAAGAATGACTATGTCGACTTAGACCTGTATGATGACACAAAGAAAATGGTGATTGTATCATTACCCACAAAGGTGTGGAAAGATTACGGTAGGATGTTGAGTTCATAGTAAACCAGGGGGTGACATCAGAAAGTTGGCTGATAGTGCCCTATCATTCATAGCTGTTCTGGTACCTGTGCCCACTAGTTCATCCTTATCCTGAGCTAGTGCTGCTTATCGCTCAGTTTTACGACCCATTTACTAGAGCTGTGAGAAATGCAAAGAGGGAAATACTCTTCACTATCACCCCGGATGAGGTTCGGGAGGCATTCGCTTGTGGTTTAAAGCCTCCTTCCTATGGGGTCCATAAAAAATTGCATACTGATGAGCAGGAGGATAGATATGTCTCCACGGTAACAATGCGATAGTTTATGGAGACCCAGCTGATTAAGGAGCCATCGATGGGGCAACTTCCTAATTTGCCAAAGCCGCTCATAGATTTTAAAAGCTTGGATATTTATTCAATGTTGGCATGGGTCACAGGTTTACCTTCAGATGATACTATTCATAAGTGGCAGGTGGCCTTAGCACAATGTATTTTCTGGGTGGAATTCTATTCTCCTTCAGCTATGAGATAGGGCACCAATCCGATCTTCTTTGATTGGGCTGATTTTATTTCCTAGAGGTTGAATTTTCAGTTGGAGAAGTTGCAAATTGGGGAGGAAAAGTCATTCAGGCACACTTCTTTTCTGGTATGGTATTTCTTTTTCCAACTCTAGCGATGCTTTCCTTTCATTGCAGTAACGTAGACAGATGAGAAAAATGAACCTCTGCCAGTTTATATGTGGACTTCCGTCTTGACAAGAAGGGAGTCATTTTACAGTTTTAATAGTTGGTTTTTGGGGCCTGCGATAGAGTTACTTTGTGGTACATGTGAGAGGGTGCCACAGGGAATTAAGAGAAGCAGTGGTTGCTCAAGAAAAAGGAGATATTTTTCTGCTTACTCAGGGCGTAGTTGTGAGAATTTTTGGTTTCACGGGTAAGCCATTTTTGTTGCCCTATTTTGCCACTGAGCATGTTTTTGCTATGGAAGTAGTGCGCCAGTCAGATTATGTGAATGATGTGTATGGAGCTGGGCATGGGAAGAAAATGACATGCAATATGCCATTTAAATTCGGTAGTATAGAGGTGAGCCAAGTAGGATAGAATCGACTCCTTACAGTAACATTGCAAGATTTGGGACTGATAGAACTACCACAACGTTGGAGGTATGACCCATTGGGCAAGTTTATAGCTATTATAAAATCCAAATCATTTCATTGTTGCCCTCGACCTGATATTGAGAAGAATCAAAATAATTTTGATGGGCCCGATATGAATTGGCACATTGAAAAGATGACAACGCTTCCACCTTGGCATGACTGCTATGAGCAAGAGGCGGAGTATAATCTAGCCAGGTATAAATCTCAAATCCCTCCATCGGGTTTGTTTAGCCAAGTTAAAGAAAGTGAGCCTGAATGGATTGAGGAGAAAATTATGAATTGGTGGATAATGCGGGTTCACCGAGGGAAGCCAACAACTCCTTACGGGCTGAAGTTGGATGAGTCATTTTTAGAGATTTATGATGAGTATGTTGATTCATATCAGCCCATCGCTTTCACCAATATTCTACCTTAGAGTTTTCAACACTCCGATAGTGGTGAAGGTGAAACAGAAGGAAAATATCCGTTGGTTGAGGAGGAGACTCTAGAGGAAGAAGAGCAATAATATGTGTTTAGACGAAGATCATAGTGAATGAGACAGAAAGTTGAAGAGGCACCTACATCAGAGAAGCAAAATGTGCCAAAGGTGCCACCATTTCCCAAAGTGATAAAAAGACCAAGGACTGGTGCCATCACTACTTCTACTGCTAAAGTTTTAGTTATCGTAGCTCTTCCAGTTCCTATTGTTTCAATGGTAGTTATTAATCCTTCCCTAGCAATAGAGGCTCCAACTATGGTTGCACAAATATTTCCAATGGTTCCAGAACAAGAGGAGGACCATCAGTCGAAGAGTTCTCAAGTGGAAGTCGTGGATGTCGAGGAGAATGTGAACATTGAGGAGAGAGTGGAAGAGCAACAAGAAGAAGTTATTTCATAACCACTCCCATCACCACATCACATGATGCCCATGCCCGAAGGTACATCTTCTATTCCCCCTTCTTCTCTGGAGCATGTAGTGACTTCTGATTCACTCCCATCAGTTTTCATCTCCATTTCTCCACCCTTTGGTATGCCCTCCATATCTCTTTCACTTCCTTCATCTTCCCTTCTCGAAGTCACTGTTGCTCCCTCTTCTCTTCCCTTTTCTTCGACCTCCCTTTCTTTTAGTTCATATGCATCAGGGCTGAATCCATTTTTATGCCCTTCCCCTTCCATTGCCGCCACCACTACCATTGAGGTTGTAAGTACGCAAGCTCCTCCCAGAGTAAGCATAACTACAGCCAAACCTGGTTCCTCCATCCAATCCACCATTTTAGTTCCCCCTCTTCTAGCCATCTCATCCACTTCCTTTGAGCCTAGCCGCTCAAAAGTTTTAATTCCATTCACCCCATTTTTGGAGATACAAGCATTGCCCAATGTTTAGGTGGCACGAAAATAGCCCGATGTGGAGAAAATCAATCGAGCGCACTTGAGTTCTTCATAATGGTTGAAGAGTAAGAGGTGAAAGGAGGCCTTGGCTCCAGCTCGACCGATCAAGAAAGTTGCTTTTGATCCAGTCGCCATGGAGTCTCACATGACTAGAATCACTCCCTTAGTCCAAAAGCCACAAGGAGAAATGTTGTCGAGTGATTATGTCTATGAGACTATAACTGAAGATCTCACCAAGATAGATCCAATCGAAAATATGGGCAATATACAGGTTGATATGAGCTCGGTATACTTGCATGGCGAGTATTATAAGGAGAAATATTTTGAGAATGAAAATAAAATTATTGAGCTCGAAGCCGCCTTGGCAAAAAGTAGAGCGCAAGAAGAAAAGACTACCATAGAAAATGAACACTTGCACCGACAGGTCGGAGTGCACTTAAAATAAAGAGATACGACTAGGATAGAGATGCATTCACTCGACAAGTAGCTAGAGGCTATCCAGAATCAACTAGTCAAGAAGGTTGCATAGGCTGCAAGATTTTCTTCGAAGAATATTAAAGAAGTGCACCTTCGCTCTACCCAAAACTATGAGAAGTTGGCTACTCAAGTAGTCCAAGTGTTGCATTATTTGTGGGAAGCCTGAATATAGATCCATCTAGGATAGCAGTTGATTGATACTACAGAGGAGATGCTAGGGCCACACATGGAAATGGCTATCAAAATTCAGGCCCTAGCTAATTCTAACATTCACATTCACCCCTTGAGCAAAATGGATCATGCTTGGTCTACTGCCAAAGTCACTTTGCACAGTTATTTCCAGAGGATGGACCTGGTGAGAGAAGGCCAAAAAATTCTTAATACCATCGAGCGAGAGCATACTATTTCCATGACTCATTTTGATACTCTTGTCGGTTTGGGATTCCCAGACTTCACTGATGAGTGGGGTGAACCCCTACCGAAGGAGCAATTGGAGGCAGCTTGGAAGAAGTTCGTAGAGGATACCTCAGAGATTGATGCATGGGAGGAGCCCATCATAGAAGCATAGGTATTGCCTCTAATGCAAAAATATACCCGCTTGGAGTTATCATTGTATGAGCTAGCTCAACGAGCAAAGCGCCTCAGCTTGGAGGATATTCAGAACCTGTGCTTTGTCTATGAATCCTTGAGTACACCTAGCTTATTCACTACCCATGCTTGGGAAGAAGTGGTTACAGTTTATGAGGTTACCTCTGAAAGCCTCAAAGAGTAGGAGGAGCGGGTAGCAATAGAGTGTGCGATGATGAAGAAAGCAGTAGAAGAAGCAGAGCGAGCTAAAGTTCTCAAAGTGGTGGTCGAAGCTGAAGCTAAGGAGAAAGCCGAAGAGGAGGTGCATCGGAAGGCATCTACAACAAAGGCACCAGCCAAGGCAGCTGGCAAAAAGACTCCATAGCAGCCCAATGGATAAAGGCCTGGGATCACTTGCATCCATGCGAGCTGGATACCCCGTGAGTCACCAAAAATATTGGCAGTTTTGTACTTTGCCACATTGGGATTTTTATTTCATTTTATAGGAGCATTTTGATTGTAATATGGTAAAATATGTTAATCCAATGAATATAATATTTTGAATTATTATTTTATATTTTTTATTTTTATTCGCATATTTACCTTCTTTTAGCTTGGAAGTGATGCATTGTATAGGAAAATTAAATTTTATTAAGTGATTAAGGAATAGAGATGCTAATATTATGAAAAATGGAAATGCATTTCGAGAAAGACTGTGAATATTATGAAAAGAAAAAAAGAAAGGGATGATAAAATGGTGAAGCTATGGTAGCACCCAAAGATAAAACCTAGAAAAGTCAATTCGCCCCACTTTGGGTGAATTGATTAAGATTACCGTCACGAAGAAAATATGTTCAAAAGGATATGTTCACCCCAAGGTTGGGGTGAAAGCTCCATTCACCCCAACTATGGGTGAATGAACTTAAAAATGGGGCACAACAATTAGAAGGCACGTGATGTTGATAGGTCAACATTGCGTTCACCCTGGTCGAGGGGTGAACATTCCGTTCGCCTCTCCCATGGGTGAACGCGCTCCAAAGAACGAAGTCGCATGAACGGGAAAAGAAGGTAAAGCAAAGTCGGGCAAATACTTCTAAGATGAGGCGACGTTGACAAGTCAATATCGTAGTCGCCCCAATAGGGAGGCGACTGTCTTTGTCACCTTTTTGAGGGGAACATGATTTTTAAAGGAGAAGGGTGAACGCGATTACAAATATAAGGATGTTCAATTGTTAAATATTTTTTCCTGAAATGAGAAGAATGGTTTCACCATGGTCAACGGGGAACATAATCAATCAAAAGTGTATTCTCCAATGACACCCAAATTTCAAAGGTGCCCAGAGCAAGTTTTGACAAGCATTAAATAATGGTGGCGATGAGTAACTCAAATTGTGAATCCCAAGCGAAGAAGAAAGCCATGTTAAAAGCACAAGAGGATTTTCATGATTTCCAAAGCGGGAGCACATTTTCAAGGCATCAAATGTCTCTTAATTTTCTGTGCACCGACGTCTTAAGATGTTGATTTCCTGGGAATGTTTCCTTGAAAGATGGATCGTTGTTCCAAGAAAATGAATTTTCAATATTTCCAAGGAGGAAGTTCCTCACTATGGTTCTTGATCTGTGATCATTTTGTCTCCATGTGCATTTAATGAAAGAGGTGAAATCCTCTATAAATACTACTGAATTCTCATTGTAAAAGGAGGTTAGACACTTTGCGAGAAAACTCTCCAAGTTCTCTGCATCAATAGAAGACACCAGGCTTCTAAATTTGCAAGTGATCTTGTGTGCAATTTCCTTCTGTATTCATGCACTTCTATTTTACATTCATGTTCCTTATTTGTTGTGAAGTTTAAAATTCTGTATCTGAATTTAAATATTGCTAATGAGGGAGTGAGTGCTGGAGTGTTATTTTGAAGGTTGTTCCTGCAAGTTTATAAGTAAATTCTGCTGCTTCTCTTTTGTTATATGCTATTTCATGCTTGGGTGAATTTCCTGCTGTTAGTCTGCCCCGAATCCTACACCTTCGGCCTGTGGCCATATTTCCCATTTCTTTCCGCAATTTCTAATTTCTTTCCTGCAACTCTAGTCTTCAACCAGTGTAGGATTTAGCTTGGGAGCCAACCCTCTCTGGAGATTGACACGGAGGACATTCCTTTCCTCCGGTCATTCAATGTTGGCCATGTCTAGGGTGCACAAACGCAGTTTTGTTGATTAGGCAGATATTTGACCAACACTTCTTAAGTTGCAAGGTTGACAATAAGTGGGGTTGGAAAAACCCTTGCTTGCTTTGAACCCTTAATCTTCGCTTATCTTTATCAGTATAATCCATCCACATTTCTTAGAAATTCATTAGGGCACCATCGGTTCTCAACCAATCAATCCCTATAATTATATCAAAGGCATGTAATGGTGCTACATATAAGTTCCAAACAATTGATCCATTAGGTAAGGCAATCTCGATGTTGGACAAGCAATAACTCATTGGATAGGTTTACCCAGAGCCATACAGAACTTTCCATTTCAGATCCATTACTTGAATTTCTCTACCCACCTTAAATGTATTTCATCATTCCAAAGTAACATCTTGTAAATGAAGGGTGGCCCAACCAGTTTACATTTCAGGCGAGTAGTTCTTCATGGAAAATTAGGTCTTTAAGTCATTCAACAATGATTTGATCGTATCCCTCTTATTTTCTACTAAATTTAGGTACCCTTGCATTCTTCAAGTCCTTGGAAAGCTCGACCTTAATCTGGGCTTTATCTCCTTGGACTTCTCTAGCTAGATTTTCTTCTTGTCTACTTGCTAAATTTTGATTATTAGATTCCCGATTAAAGTATTTTTCTAGCATTTGTTATTGTTGCTCCATGTTTTCTTGAAGTAACTTAACCATTGACGTAAGATCTACAATCCTTTTTTTGGAACCCCCTTAACTTCCAATTTGTTTTTCCTTTTGGGGACGAGTTGTAGCTTCTTCCTGCATAGTTGGCCCTAATTTCTAGAAGATCCTTCTCTCAATACAAGTGTCATTTCCTAGTCACAAAAATAAGCTAGGTTAGGTTATGGAATGAAATGATTCCCAATAAAAAGTTGTACTTTCTAGGATTTTTACTCCTTGGCCTAACCAGTCAAGTTGATGTGTAGTACCTGCTTGTCCAATATCAATTTAAGGTCCCTAGAAAAGTTTAGTCTTCTTTAGTACAATCAAGGAAAGGCGGGCCTAATTTTTTTTCAAGGAAGCATTGAGACCTACGTCTTAGGCTTTGCTACTAAGGAATGGGTAGCGGTATATCTTTAGGTTTTCATTCAGGACATCCAAGTTCAAACCCTAATACAACTCAAAATTTTAGTTCGATGAGCGATAGTGTTGTCATATGTCTTTAGGTTTTCATTCAAGAGATCCAAGTTCAAACCCTAATACAATTCTAGGGACCCCTTGTAAAAACCTATGTTTAACTCAATATTTCATTGAAATTAATACAAGCATGCAAACAAGTATGGTCAAAAACGTCTAATTACAATTTTTCTTATAATTAAGGCTACAGTCCCTTATGAAATTATTCTAGATAAATCTGGAATATTCTCTTTAGAGGCAATTGCTATGACCAAGTTGTTACGTTACTTAAAAAAAACAGAAAACATGAAAAACAATAGATGTCTTAGGGCAGTTAGGGATGAAGAGCTGCATAGGTGAAAGAACACATGAATGAAACAAAATCACAAATGGATGAAATGTTGGGAAATCAATATAAATGAATGCCCAAATTTCAATAAAGACATAAAAAATTATGTGAATGAAAGTTTAGAAGTGGAATATGGAAAAATACAAGCAAGAAAAGACAATACTATATTGCAAAGTTTACCCCAACGTATGACCACAAGAAAAAAAGCATATATAAGCAATGAAATCAAGTGGAGGGAAAAAAATCCTCATTGCTCAAATAAGGACTAACTCTCATAGGCTTAGATGTGAAACAAGGAGATGGATAATGCCCAAGGAATAATGGGAAGAAAGGATATGTACTCTATGCAGCACATGGGCAACAGAGACAAAGGAACATTCATTTATGAATGCTCGAATTTTTGACATCCGTGGCAAATACAAAGAAGCCCTTGGAAAAGGGTCGATGATAGAGTTATTTGAAGACAATAAAATAAAAAAAGCTAGGGAGTTGCTAACCCAAATCAGTAGGAGAAGGAACAACCTTATCAAGGATATTAATCGACATATGATTTGAATAATTGTGTTTCCATATTTGGGGGTCCCATAGGCCATGTTTGGGTCTCACGGACGTAATTAAAATATTTCATTTAATGGTGGGATGGGGATGCCCAACCCTAAGCGTAGGTCGCATGGGTTTCTCACACTTACCAAATCTTTAAAAAAAATTATTATTATTATTTGAAGTAGTTATGAATTTAAACAAGCAATTAAATTTTTTATTAATTAATTTATAATTATTTAAAATACATTGATAATTAATATTATATAATATTAAATAATAATAAATATTTTTTATCCCCATGGGTTAGGTGGATTGGTAAGTTCTAGCGCTTACTAAGAAGAGACCTAGGTTCAAACCCTAGGGGCATGCTTGTTTGCAAAGGTAAAGACCTAGGTTCAAACCCTAGGGGCATGCTTGTTTGCAAAGGTAGTATTTTAACCTAAATCAATTGAGTGCATGCCAGCTTGATGACGACGGTACCAATCCCGAGCGATCGATGATCCAATTCACATTGGGTTAAGCAACAATGAGGTCGAATAGGGGTTACAGAGACAGTCCCAAGATTTAAACCCTCCTTAGTAGTAGAAAAGAACTATAGATGTAACTGATTCCCGTATGTATCAAAATGATAATAATAATAATAAAACTTTTTTACTATTAAAGATTCTCAATCTTACATGAATCTAAATTAAATATTAACAATTTTTTTCAAAATCTAAAATAATTAATATCATAATTGGACTTTCTAAAGGTTCTTAATTTTATGAATTTAAATTAAACATTGTCATATTATAGGATGCAATTTACATTGGGTGCTACAATTTTTCTTATGGATTTAAATTAAGTATAATCATATTCAATGATATATTAAAAAAAAAAAAAAAACTTGTTATCCAAAAATAATTATTATAAGAAAAGGTTTGATGAGCACGCCCAGTGGACAGTGTTCGATTCTCGCCTATGCCAATTGCGTTCCTCGTCTTTGAGGTTGATCATGTCCACTTGCTACCCTTTCGTGCATAGTATTTGGTCTTAGGGTTGTGCGCCCAAACGTCTCATCT
Source organism: Wollemia nobilis (assembly GCA_028583015.1). Classification (NCBI taxonomy): domain Eukaryota; kingdom Viridiplantae; phylum Streptophyta; class Pinopsida; order Araucariales; family Araucariaceae; genus Wollemia; species Wollemia nobilis. The sequence continues at coordinate 15,376,629 of JAQPPZ010002969.1, read as the reverse complement.
TGAGGGGTGGGAGCTATTAGCATGCAATGAGGGTCCTCAACCCTAAATTTCAGACTCTAACCTTCACGAGATGCGCCCTCACCACAAGTTCAAGATTTTGGCGCAATGGCGACGACATGTCCTATCAACAAAATGACATGTTTAGTGGGACAAGGTTCAATTCCCCACCACGCCAACTATGTTCCTCGCCTTCAAGGTTGATTGTGTCCACTTGTTGTCCTTTTGTGCCTTAGTATCTAGTCTTGGGAGTGTGTGCCCCAACCTTTTGGCTTGGAGGTGGAAATAGTTGGCATGTGATCAGACCCTCAACCCTATTTCCTGGACTTTGACCTTCATGAGATGCACCCTTACTATAAGTTTGAGCTTTTGGTGCAGTGGTAGCACCGTGTCATGTCAACACTAATATTATCAACAAGGATCATACTGCGAACCTTATTGAAGCAAGGAAAGAATCCTACCATTTCCCCATGTCCATGACATGATACAAATTTATAGCCCTTCCCATAAAGAAGAAACGCTTGTAGCGGTTTCAAAACCAACAACAAATGCCTACAACTCAAACATTGTCCACAAATTGACCACCAAAGGCAAAAAACTTCATTGACTAGAATTCACATGAAAGAATGAAACATTGTTTGCAATATTTCTAAACGCAAATTTATAATGACTTACAATATGAGAATCGATTGGTATTGATAAAACCAAATCCTAAAAGTCTTGACTAGTTATTACTACAAATCCTAATAGATTATCCCTATCGTGACCAACTTTATTCTAACAATGTGGCTCTTTTTACACGAGGGAACAAAAAAGCATTTCACCTAGAAATGTGAACTTTATAATGATATACAAGTTAGTTATATTGATACTCTAGCAATGGAGTTTGTGCATGAACTATTTCAAGGGGATTATCATCAAAATCAACAACAAAAGTTCAACATCAAATAGAAAAAAGGTGGATCAAATTTCATAGTTTCACACAACCTTGTTTCTTTTCTAAATAAGTGAGAGAGAATGCGTGGAATGGTAATATTAGAATTTTTATGGTCCTAATAGCTATTTGAACTCATGCAAGTTAAAAGCCTTACTCTATCTTCTTCATAAATGTAATTTTTTTGGCAACATTTTGCATGTAACACTTGTAATTTACCTTATAGCTTGTAACAAAAGTTTTTATGAACTCTAGTTGCACTTACCATAACAATTCAACCACATCAATTGCAACTTGAATCACAAGGGACATAAACACTGGGACCTATGATGTTTTATTAGTTGGCATTGTAAACATCAATACCCATGGCCTATTGGAGGTGATTAGTTTAAATGATTTTGTTATTTTGTCTTGCCATTTAGAAAATTACAATTAATCAAAACAATTTCTGTAGAGTTTATCGGCATGATAACATATAACATAAAAGACAAATTATGTGGCAAAATTCATGGTCACTTGGCTCAAGCATGCAAATTGGTTGTAGTTGAAAAGGATTTTTGCTGAGATAGAGGGCCTATATGAAGTAACACAGCTTTGATACTATGACTAGTTTTGTGAAAAGAAACACTAGCTATAAAACAAATTTTCAAACTAATGTACATGACTGTTGTAAAGGTCAAAAGATGAAAAATTAAAATAGAGATAGAGGAAACTTTTCATTTCACATATTAGTTTTCAAGGTAATCATCGCCTAAAATCTTTGACTGTACTAGTTGCCCATAGGATATTTGACAATGCTCAAGCACAACAAATAATTAGAAATTAATAAAGCCTCTTGAAGATTGAGAAGCATAATTCATTGTAACTTTAAAATAAGCTCATGCTGCACCATCTTTTAACAAAGATTGAGGACAAGATTGACTATAGATTAGATTTAAATTTCTGATAATCACAAACAAGTCCTAGAGGCCCAACAATTCTTTTGATTTATAACATTAATAAGAGATCCTGGGTTGTGGTCCAAGTGAAATATAATTATAACTAAAGCCAAGCAAAAAATTGCCCGCCCTTGTAGACTTTGTCCAACTACCTAAAGGGTAACTAAACAAATGATTTTTACAAGATACATCCGGAGGTAACACCTGTTATGTCGTTAGTTAATGACATACATGTAAATTATTGCAATGTTTATTCTTTGGACAAAATCTCTTTATAAGCCATCGAGAACTTCAGTTTAGTTAAGGGGTGTAATTTTCAATCTAGCCAAATCTTAATGTCCTTATCGGAAGTAGCATGACTTGTTATATATGTGCCATCTAATTGCATTTGGGGAGAAGTGTATACGGAGCAAGATGTTCATTCAATCAACTCCTAAAAAAAGGTGGAAAAAGTAGGAAGTGTGTTTCAATCTGTCATGTTACTTCCACAAAATTATCCATAATACAGATATATGTTAAATTTACTAGTAAGAATGCTAACATGCCAAGGAGTAATGCTCAAACTTAATAATAAGAATAATAACTGTTATCCCATAAATCATTTGGAGTTAGGTCAAACCTGTTTCTTGGATTCCGAAACATTTACTCATCTTGGAAACCCAACTCCTAGAAAGTGGCCAAACTTTCAAAAACATTCCAACAGTCCCATCATTTTACATGAGTTTTCAGAACTCAAACTTGGATTTCTGAAATTTTCCAAAGATTCGAATACCTGTTGTAGGAGTTCATAGAAGTTTAGGACACAGTTTCGAAGTATTTCCTAAAGTTCTTGCCATTTCTTATACTATTTCATGTGAATTCCTTGAGAAGTATATTCCAAAGTCTTTGTTGTTCTGACCTGGTTGGTCCTTTTTCCCACTACTTGTTTCTAAGTAAAATAAGAGTCAATCTCTTACTAATCAACTGCAGAGGATAAAATGTGATCATGACAGATTTAAGTCAATTGAGTCAAAGTAGGAAATATGTCTCGACCTTACCGATACCATCAACGAAATTGGACGCAGATAACTTGAAAGCATGAAGACAAGAAAAGAAGAAACTGGTTAAGAAGCCAATGAATCATGATGCAGATATATCATAAGGTCTCACTTACAGAAAATAACAATTAAATGCCAATTGGATGAATAACATGTTAATTGATGGAACACTAAGCAACCTAATGGTTAAAAAAAAAGGAGAGAAAAGAGTTGCAGGAAAAATCAAGCCATTTAATAACCATCATATAAAAACTGAGGATTTCATGCATATCTCGTGTAAAGACTGTGATCCGTGTATGCACACTTCATACTATCAAAAAATAAATTTTCACATTGAGATACAATGATGTCCCTGATATACAAACATGCACTATCATAAGTATCATAACTACAAATTCTTTCCATATTGAAGAAACCCAATAATATACAGTAAAATAGAAAATACTAAAGAAGCCTTTCTCAAGCAATAACTTGCTTTCTGTAACACGTGCTTAAACAATTTCATATACGCCTACTCCATTTGCATATCAACACACATACATGTGCTCTGCAAAATAAGTCCACAACAAACACTAACCCAGAATGGGTGAAATTAATCTGAAGTTTTTAAATCTTTACAATTGAGTCAAAACTGTGAGATGATAACGCAAAAAAAAAATAGTTAGCCTTGAAACAATGCTCCAAAGAAACACATTAAGAGGATCCATGCCTAATTGAGCATTTTGTTATTAGTAGTCGTATTTTACGGCATTTTTGCATAATAAATTTCAAAACTATGTTGCATCATTTTCACTAGTCATACACATGTATATATCAAGCAATGATTATAACAATTGCAAAGAACAGATTAATTGATTAAAATAATAACATTATGATTTTGTTGTCTTTTAACTCCTCTTCTTTTGGTGGGGACAACATTCACAGCAGATGAATTAAAAAAGAATTGCATATTAACAATAGACTCAAAAAGCATAGAAATTTCTGAATGTTGCTAAAACAAGAGATCAGCAGATCATGAAATAAAACTCTCTGGAGAGACGATTACAAAGAAATCAAAATGCCTAGGGCCTATATGGCTCTGACCAAGATCGTGAAACGGGCAAACTAGGCCCTGAAAAAATTTGAGTCCTTTGGTGAGGAGATGCCTTCAACAGTGGATCACCTACAGAATGTACAACTTCTTCATTGTGATGATTGGTTGTGGTGGATAAGCGACGAGGTGGTATATGCCTCTCCCCCTTTCTCCGTGCCCAGGTTACAAGGTACAAGCCCCCAATAATACAGGTTCCTCCAATGATGCTGCATGGTGCACAACACCAAAGTGTGGTTTAAGCAATCAACTCCTTTGTCGGGGCAACTTTAAAAAACACGATTGGAAAGTGATTTGAATGAACTTAATTAGATCTTTATATGCAAAGAGTAAACAAGAAACTCTGGAAGAATGTATAGCAAATATATGAAATCCATTTACATGTAACTGCAAGTAGTATCTCAGGTTATTCTTCAACCTGATATGTCGCATAAATCACAAGTTAACTACCATTACAAGGGGAAAACAAAGAAGCCCGGTAATTATCATATTCTCATGACTTTAAGTATGACGAATGACCACTTGCAAATTATTTTTCCCAAATTTGAACGTCTATAAAAGAAAAACAACACAATTTCACTATTTCAATTTGCAAACATTATCTCACAAAGTTCAGGTAATCCATTCAGATCTTGAAAGGTAATTTACAAATCACTTAACAGAAATAGAGGTATCAAGTCTCATCAAAACTCCATAGTTAAGGATACTTTGCTTAGAGTAGCACTGGGATGGGTTACCTCTTGGGAAATCTAGGTGCTGCACCCTTTACATTGATTTTTGTACATCTTGAGGGGGCCTAATAGTGAAGACTTTGGAAGTCCAAATAGGAGGTCCAAGGTTCAAATCCAAAAGGGGCTAGGGTTGTACACCGTGCTACAATACCCAGAGTATGGTTGGATAACAACATCCTCTATGAGGATTGTGCCATATGACCTATGGCTCATGGACATTAAAAACTACTTTCATTTCTCATTTTAGTTTCATAGTCCCACATCTAATGAATCCATCCAATAAATAACACGTGAATGGACAAATGGACAAATACCTCTTCAACTAATGTTTACGTGATTCTGATTGGTTTCGAGAAATGGACTTGTAATCCTCAAAGAAAACTTGATGGATCCAAAAACCTTGGCAAAGTTTCCAGTACCATTTGTATTTCATAACATTAAATTCCACAGCAAATGTCCATTTCTTTCACAGAGCCTAATGCTGACAAATCAGAAGCAGTCATTTAGGACATTTAGCAAACTTATTGAAAAGAAGAAGCAATAAGCCTCCCAAATAACTTCAGCCTTCCATAAGTTGTTTCAAATAATAAAATATGGTTAAGTGCTCAAACACACATGACATGAAAGATTTATTGTATTCCAGCTATGAATTGGAAATAACATAGTGCGTTTGTCTTTGAGAATAATACCCTTGTATGGACCAGGATTTCTGCAGGGTAGCTTACACATTTTAAAGGTCTAACTGGGAAGTGTAGTCTCTGGCATAACTTTTAGGTTTCTCTGGTCTCAAAGAAGGATTCTAGAAAATCTAGTACAAGAAAAAAACATTGCAAAATAGTAAAGACAACTAGAAGGCATATGTTGTTCAACACAGAGTAAACTTCATCATGTATCCAACCCTACGAACAGGAGTCTTAGGCTTAGGGTAAATCTTCAAACAACAAAATCAAAAGATTAACTTGCTTGTTGAGAAGATGTTAAGATGAAAATGAATATCTACAAAAGGGGCATGCCACATGTAGATTCATAGTAGAGAAAATCGGAATCAGGTAGTAAATCGGCTGGGAAAAAAATCGGCAAAAAAATCGGAATCGGGGAAAAAATCGGCAAAAAAATCGGAATCGGGGAAAAAAACCGAAGAAAAAGATTTTTTTTTTTCATGCATATTACAATGAATTAACATTATGCAAATCAAATATTGCAATTAAAGCAACAATTCAAGTCAAGACCTCATACAAGGCTCAAGCTTTAAGTACACATGAAAGTGACAAAACACATCCTGTATTGCTTATAATATGAAAAGGTACAAATTTACAAGTAACAAGAAGGAAAAAAAGGTTTCATTTTTTATATGTCTGCACATGGAAACAAGTAACAACAAAGTTACAATCACTTGAAAAAAAAAGGAAAAAGACCTAAACCCTAAACCAAAAAGTTTAGGGTTTAGGGTTTAAAATTGAGACATTGACAGCTGAAAAATGGGCTTGCATACATAGTTATCAGGCAGGAATATTTACTTAAAAAGAGGAGGAAAAAAACCCTAAACCCTAAACCCTAGAGCCTAGACTAGAGTTTAGGGTTTAAACTTCAAGTTCAAAGTTCAAAATTTCAAATTCAAACACTAACAGCTGAAAAATGGACTTGCATACATAGTTACCAGGCAGCAATATTTACTTATTTACTTAAAAAGAGGAGGAACAAAAAAAAACCTAGGGCCTAGCCTAGGTTTTAGGGTTTAAACTTCACGGTTTCAAACATTCACAGTTGAAAAATGGGCTTGCATACATAGTTATCAGGCAGCAATATTTACTTTAAAAAAGAAAAAAAGAAAAAAAAACCCAAAACCCTAAACTAGGGTTTCAGATTTAGGGTTTAAACTTTAAACTTCGAAGTTCAAACATTAACAGCTGAAAAATGGGCTTGCATAAAAAAACCCTAAATTGGCCACAGCTTGAAAAAAAAAATTGCAGATTTTTTGCCGATTTTTTGTAAAAAATCGCCGATTCCGATTTTTTCAAAAAATCGCCAATGAGTCGGCGGACTCGTGATATGATGCCGATTAAATCGGCCCGGCAATGAGACCCGATTAAATCGATATTTTGGTGATTTTCTCAACTATGTGTAGATTACTAGTTTATTATTAAGAATGCATCACACTGATAGCAACCTAAAGGCATAAGGACCAGCAAAGCATGATAAGAACCACTACTGACAGAAATATCAAAGAACATGGTGCTTAAATTTTCCAAGCTCTTGCCCCTTGATAAAGCAGCAATTGCCTATCAAGGTTCTACCTGAACAGTGCAGATTGGACTGGTGTCACAAATTGTACATGTAAGCATCAAAACAATACTTGTATCTATTCAAAGATTAAATTTTGTATTAACTGTGAACTTCCAAATGTAGAACAGAATTTGTATCGCAAGGGAAAAAAATACTAATTTATTTGGATTCTGTACAGAAATCTACAATCTCTGTCCATAATCAGAAATGTTTCATTAAAAAAAAATCGAATTCCAATAATCGCTTAAGAGGATGGAGAATCCCTAGGTTACTTAAAAAATTGTCTACATAAGATTATTTCTCTTACATGCCATGTGCAGAGTTACTGCATGGCTTATGAAAATAACTCTTTTACGATGTGTTACGATTAAAGAATCCTAAAGAACATCTGTGGAATCCCACTTAACAGAGGACTTACATAAAATTTATAATATCACTAACCATGCAAAGACTTGGCATTCTAGTAGCCAGTGTTACCAAATTCAACAAATTTTAATAGGAATTTTCAAATTTGGGATTTTCTATCTTAAACAAATTCAACGAACATAATCGAACAAATAAAACTCAATGAAAAATAATATTTTAATTAAAAAAGAAACCTAAACCTTGTTCAAATTAGAATCCATTCCCACATCTACATGAATCCCTTCTACATATACACAAACTAAAGGCTGCAACAAAACAACCATGGAAAAATTAAACAGATCTCAATAAGGAAAATACATATTAGGGCAACTCACTCATAGACGTATTTATAGCTCAATATCATTCTTATATAAACTGTGAAGTTCTTTGTACACATTTATATCTATTTTAGAAATTTAAATTAATATAAATATTTTTTTTCCTATTTTTCGAACATCATGGAGAAGTTTATAGCTGACTTTTTCAGTGATGATTTGTTTAAATTTTTATCCTTGTTGAACTCTAACATCAACCCAAACCTGGTAACTGTTGGTCACGAATTCGCCCTAGGAAAGGATTTGGTTTGTACACGCGCCCTAGACCCGGACCAACCTTGAAAGGCCGAGAGGAAGAGATGCCTCCCGGGCCAATCTCCGGAGAAGGCCGGCTCCTATACTACACTACTTGGGGTTTTAGATTAGGGAACTGGAAAGAGATTGGGAAATTGCAGAAAGAAATGTAAATTGCATAGCAGTAACAGTGGGGAAGAACAAGCAGCACAATCACTTATCTATATCTAAACCAGCAGCTATCAATACAGAGAATGAAACAGAAACTAACACTGCGCTTACTTCCCTATGTATCCTTTGGAAAATTTCCAGGTTCGCTTATCCTTTGATGCTTAAATCCAGATAATAGAATTACAGCAATCAGAAAAATAAATGAAAATAGCAGAAATGCTTGCCAAAGGCGTCATACAAAGAAGATACAGAGTCAGAGCCAAAGATCCTTAGTATTGATGCAAAAGTTTGAATACAGCAGCTTTCTAGCAATATGTTCCCCCCCTTTTACATTACAATTGACCCCTTTTATAGAGGGCTTCACCCTCATTAATAGCAAACTCTAAAGAATGTTGGGACAGCCAAGATTTGACACCTGTCAGGTATTCATAAAGAATAGCGCGGATCGAGGCTCCCTCCGAAAATGCGCAGTTATGAGGCATGGCTTCGGATGAGGTTTGCTATTGGAACTACCTATCTCATTACTGCGGTTGGGGAGGAGGCTTCCTTGGGCTTAGCATCGCCGCCTTGATGGGATGGGTAGGAGGCTTCGAACTAGTGCGCCATGAAGGCGCCTTGAATTTCTACCTACTCACTTCTCTTTCTCGAGACGTGTGCCCTCCGGATGCAATCTTAGCGTTAAAAAACGCTCGGCAAAACTTCGCTGGAAATCGGGCCCGAAGTTGAGCCTTCTGGGGCGAAACTGAGCTTCGGGGCGAAGTTGAGCTTCGCTGGCCGACATTGGGCTTCGGGGCCGAAGTTGAGCTTTGCTGGCCGACTTGAGTATTTTGGCCGACATTGGGCTTCGGGGCCGACGTTGAGCTTCGCTGGCCGACATTGGGCTTCGGGGCCGACGTTGAGCTTCGCTGGCCGACATTAGGCTTCGGGGCCGACGTTGAGCTTCGCTGACCGACTTGAGCATTTTGGCCGACGTTGAGCTTCGCTGGTTGACATGAGCATTTTGGCCGACGTTGGGCTTCGGGGCCGAAGTTGAGCTTCGCTGGCCGACATTGGGCTTCGGGGCCGAAGTTGAGCTTCGCTGGCCGACTTGAGTATTTTGGCCGATGTTGGGCTTCGGGGCAGACATTGAGCTTAGTTGGCCGACTTGAGCATTTTGGCCGATGTTGAGCTTCGCTGGCCGACTTGAGCATTTTGGCCGACGTTGGGCTTCGGGGCCGACGTTGAGCTTCGGCGCGTGAGGAGCCCGAACCTAGGGTTCGCTAGGAATCCGAGAGAAGTTGAGACCAGACCTCCATGCCTTGAAAAAATTTTCATTGCCCCGACTGTACTTCGCTCCTAGCAAGGCCCGAAGTTGAGCTTCGCTACCTTCTAAGGCGAAGTTGAGATTCGCTGGGTTCCTGGGCGAAGTCGAGCCCTGTCTGTGCCTTAGCCGATTTTTCAAGCCCAAAGTGGGCTTTCACTGGTTCTACTTCTCGAGGCCATAACTTTTGATCCGCTGCCCCGATCGCCTATTATAATATATCGCCGGAAAGCTTGCAAAAATATCTGCAATGACAAAATATCCAAAGATCATTTCATCCACTTTATCATCCTCTTTTCGGGCCTGCGAAAATGCCAATACTTCTACATGCTCTTTGTCTCTTAAAGCCTCATACTTAGGCAAAATTTTGTTGAAAAATTTAATGTGGCAAAAATGCCAACAGTAACCTAGCTGGTACCAGTTCCCTTCTCAGCTTCTGGACATGTTGTAACATTCAATCTGGCAGTTAATGTCAATAAATGTCATGCAAATGTTTGTTGGATATCTTTGCTGATTGCAAAAAGGTTTCCATGTTGCAACTCACTGAACCTAAAGTATATGGAAATATTGACTATAGACACACATAGCTGATGCACACTATATTGACTATAGACACACATAGCTGATGCACACTACTAGTAAACCCCTTGCTTGTGTATCCTACAGATCAGTGGCACATACCCACCACTAGTCGCATATGTGCAAGGCTTGCCAACTATCTTCTTACATCTTTATGATATAAAGCCCGACACTTGGTTAGCACTCAGAGATTGTTATGATAGGAAAATCCCTAACTCCCCAAGATTTTTATTTTATACAGAATAGTGGCCCAATTCACAACCCATGATAAAAATAAATAAGGATATCAGTTCATGGAACTCTGTTGTCCACCAAGCATTGAAACTAGGATCTTAATCCTGAAATGTAATTGTGTGCATTGCTATTCTAGAATTTCTATAAAATGCATGGGTTATAACTCAACAACATCAGAGTACAAGGAAGCAACGTGATCATTATTTTCATTAACCCGCAAAAATTTAATGTGAAAAGTTTTGAATGCAACCTTCCAAGGTATATTGGACTGCCAAGAAATACACGTGACAGAAATGCTGATGCAAGAGGTTGAAGAGGAATGTAAAGAGCAACTAATGCAGGCCCCAGAATTTTGTTGGACCATGTGAGAAGACCATAGTTAATTGCTGAAGCCACAACACCCTGCAATCAGTGACAATTAGAATCATGACATGTAAACTAAGTAAAATAGTAGACAGTAGATATTCACAAAAGAGTTTGATGAACTTAAGCAACAGCTCTCTCATGAAATGGTGATGGATTAAGAACATCCATGATAACTTACAGCAAACAGAACGGAGACCATCTCTGAGTACGTTAAAACCCAGTCTGATGGTTCATTGGCTGCAATTATTCCGGTCAGGACCATCAAGCCAGAACCAAAAAGGTAGGAATATGCAGTTAATGACAAGCTAGCAGGATACCTGACAAGGATTGGCGCCTGCAAAAGCAAGGAATTAAAAGGTCCACCTTGAACCCCATACCACCTTAATATTATTAGAGATATACTGTTACGTCATTCTTAGGCATCACAATAAACTTAAACATGACAATAATATTTGATTGAATGGGCAGTATGAAACAAGAAATGCCATCTCATAATAGTTAATAAATATTTTTTTCGTATAAACATGAAGTTAAAGGTAGTGTAAAGTCTGATAACATGAAATTAAAATCAACATAGCTCAAAAATACAAGTTTCAATACTCACATACATGAAAAACAACCATTAGAAATTGCAAAAACAGTATAGTTTTGTTCATAAAATTTGGAAAAAAAAAAAAGCCAAAACACCTCTGTAGGAGAACTTTAACAATGCAGAGCCAGGTCATAATTTATAAACCAAGGCCTGAATTACAGTTATCTTGAAATTCCTAAGGACGTGCATAGGTCAAATCAGAGAACAACATTGAGATAAGGGGCATGCAGAATTTAAGGGCAATAGAACTAATAAGTAGAATAGAAGTTTTCAAAATTTAGTGAAAACATGCTAATGTAAGCTTATGTACTTAAAAACAAGATTATGCAAGCCATATGTCATATTTGATAATAGACATGTAGCCATTATGAGTTTCACATTATTTCTCGATGAAGCTGATGCAAGTTTAAGAGAGAATAAAGGAAACGTCAATGCTTGTGGCAAAATTATAATTATACCTTAAAGCATCTTACAATGAATGCAATTCTAATTCATATCTGATCCATGAAAATGAATTACAAGAAGGGATGATTACCAAGCTAAATGGACAGTCATCCTAGCTAAAGTTTTAGAGGCAAATATTTGTAAATTGGCCTTTCTTTCTTTTTTTTAATATTTTCCATGTGAAAAAAAAAATATTTATCTCAATTTCCATGAAACAATTTGAGAGTTTCCTAGTTTTTCTGTATAGAATATGTAACTTCTCAAGGAAATTGGGGGAAAAAAATTACAATATCACCCGACATAAGAAATTGAGAATTGAACGTTGAAAAAATTCACAACGGTTTGTATCTTTTCAGATATGTGTGCTTCTTTAAAATATGCTTTGACCTTCAAGACCCAGTCACCAGATAAGATAAGATTAACAGAATGTTCACAGATAAGATAAGATAATTCTAATGATGTTCACAGATGACTGAAGTGTGCCAATAGGACTCGTAGAAAAGAAACTATTAGAATGCACTGTAATACAACAAAATGAGTAACTAAACTAAGCTAGAATATACTACTCTAGGGTAAGCAAAACAACATCAGGTCCCATTCTTAAGACATTAATTTTACAAAACTTTGGGAAGAGCATAAGCTTTATGTCACAATGTGTTTAAAGTATACAAGCAGCTACAATGCCAGTGTCTTCGAAAATTCAAAAGATCAAAATATCCAGGTTAGCATTAAGATTATAAATATGGAAGAGTGAAGGCCCCATATCTAAACCTCATTAAAGGAGCTACAAAACATTTCCAAGTTAAAATAGATCAGAAGAACCAAAGAAGGCATAAGCTGCAAGCACAAAGTATGAAATATAATCTCTTGAAGTCAAAATATAAAAGTACCCTCATAATTAATCATCACTTATTGATATAAGCCTAATGATAGTTTAGTTTTGGATTGTGGAATCAAGATATCATTTTTGTCTGCTGGGCACTGATTTCTAGACTATTATCCGAGTTTGGTGGTAGATTATATATCAATAAAATATGTATAAAGTTTAAAAATTACTACTATTTTATCAGAAAATAAATAATTTACATCGAAACGATTTTTATCCAAAAAACTCTCAAACAACATGAGCTCAACGGGTTAAATTCCTCGACATTCAAGGAGGAGACCCAGGTTCAAATCTTGTCAAACGATACATGCATAATTGTTAAGTTGTAATATCACTATGTGGTTATGATGTAATACTAGGGGTGGAACCTGTTTCAATCCCATATAACCAATTAACAATATATATATTATCCAGAAAACAGACAACAAAAATACAATATTCAAAAGATGTATGGGAAGCACACAAATAATATATAAAGACAGATAGACAAGCAAATGCACACAAGGTTAAAATATATATATATATGGAAAAACATTACTTTGTAAGCAAGGGAAAAAGAAAACACAGTTGTAGATTAATAAGATTACAATAGGACTGTCAGATGGCTATCCTCTGCAGGTAGAGTATTGCTTTTAAAATCTGTTATTCAAGCTTTACCCATTTACAGATGTTTTGTGCAAACAGCTCCTTCTCGTTTCATCAAGGACATGGATGCTCTGTCAAGACAGTTTTTGTGGTCTGGCAAACTTGATCAATCTAAATGGAGTTTGGTTAGATGGGATTCCATTTGTAGGCCAGTTCAAGAGGGAGGCCTTGGGTTGCGACAGGCAACTCTTTCTGGGCAGGCTTTGGCTGCGAAACTTTATTGGAGATGGTGTACCTCTCAAGATCAGATTTGGGCTAAAATATTATCTTATAAATACTTGAGAGGTATTTCTGAGGCAGATATCCCTAGAGCCAGTTTGGTTGGGAAAGGTTCTGTTATCTGGGACACTCTGAAAAGAGGAGCTAATTTAATTAAGCAGGGTTTGTTCTGGATTTGCAATCGGGGATCAGATGTTCTTTTTTGGGAGGATTCTTGGGATGGCCACCCTCCTATCTTGACTCAATATCCCAAGTTACATTCCCTAAGCATTTGTTTCTTGGAAGCAGGCTGGTCTCATGTGGAGGACTTTAAAAAAATCCAATATTTTGGAAATATGGAGATGTACAGATGGAAAGATCCGCAGGAATGGCCCCAAGGGGGATTGACCGAGGATAGAGAGGTGCTTGCTCTTATTCTTGCAGGGAGGTACTGTTCTTCATTGAGGGATAAAGACATTCTGGCTTGGAACCCTAATCCCAAGGGAACCTACTCTGTAGCCTATGGTTATCAAGTTCTTGATAAGCAAAAGTTCGGGAGTCTCCCTGTCACATGGTGGAAAAAGGTGTGGAATAGATTTGCTTGGCCGAAATGTAACCTTTTTCTCTCGGTCGGTAGCTCGTAATAAATGCCTCACTTGGGATAACTTGAGGAAGAGGGGATTTCGGTGGTCCCTCTTTATGTGTCCTTTGTGGTAAGAATGAGGATGACTCTTCTCATTTATTTTTCCAATGCTCCCTTACCAAAGACATTTGGCACTGTTGGTGGAGTGCCTGGAACCATCCTTGTTTTCATGTGCTCTCCCTGGTGGAGTTTTGGAGTAGTCTGGGCAGACCTCCAACCAAGGCCCCCTTCCTCCAAGTGGCTTGGAATTTGGGCCCTTCTTGCATCATCTGGCAGATTTGGCTTGAACGAAACCGACGCATTTTTGAGGGAAGTCATTTGGCTATTCAACAGATCTGGCAAAGGATCCTGTGTATGGTTCAAGAAACTATCCATAGTAAATGTGATGTGGACCCTCATTTGGACTCTAGGGAGGAGAAGGTACGACAGGCCCTTGGTTTGTTTGGGGTTGGTGTGAATTCTTCTATCCCTAGTAGGATTCCTCAGCTTAGCAAGAAGGTTAGGAGAGAGGGTAGATGGAGACTGCCCCCTAGAGGAGTTTTAAAAATTAATACTGATGGGTCGTCCAGGGGCAATCCTGGACATGCTGGAATTGGTGGTGTTGGGAGAGATTCTGCTGGCGTGGTCAGTTTTTTCTTTTCCATTTATAAAGGTGTTCACTCCAACAATCTTATGGAAGCTCTGGCGATACTTGAGGCCTTGCAAAGGGGGTTTTCTCTTGGCTGGCGCAGGATTCTTTGCGAGTCTGACTCTCAAATTTTGGTTAATCTTTTAAATAGCAAAAGAGTGGAGGATGTTAATTGGCAGTTGGCCTCTGTGACCATTCAGATTCTCAGAATGAGTGAAGAGTTCGAATTTATATCCTTTGTGCACATTCCAAGGGAATGGAATGGGGTTGCTGATTACCTGGCCAAAAGGGCTTCTGAGCTATTGGATACTCAGAGTATTGATAACTGGGAGAGTCTCCCGTCTAGGGATTCTCAACACCTACGGGAGTTGATCCATAAGGATGTTCAGACTTAATGTGGTTTGTTTTTTTTTGGTTTTCTTTGGGAGTTGACCTTGTCTGGTGATTTAGCCTGTCTTGTTGCTTATTTGAGTCCTGGGTGGGGGCTCAGCTGTACTTTGTAATCCAAACTTTTTATCAATAAATTTTTACCCCTTTATTTAAAAAAAAAAAAAAAAGATTACAATAGTGAAAGACATTAACATAATTGAAATAATTCAAATATCAAATGGCATTAGCTCAAATGGTTAAATTAGTCAACTTTCAAGGGGGGGACCTAAGTTCTAATCTTGCCAAGCTATAAATGCTTAATTGTCAAGCTGTTGTAATACCACTATGTGGTCATGATGTAATATAGGTGGGACTCATTTCAATCTCATATAACCAAATTTTTTTTAAATGGAAATAATTGGCAGCTTCCTTCCTTTCAGGTAATGCCTTACCTCATAGAATTGACATAATGTAATAATGCCGAGCCAACTACGAATACAGAAAAGCAACAACTTATTTTGGTGTTTTCCAAGTATTTTAAGACTATGCACTGAAGCAATATTGACAGCAGAATCTCATGCAATTTAGAAACAGTTTTTACAGTAGCACAAAATCACTCCCTCTGCAGATATCCATTGCCACAAGATCAGATATACCTACCTACCTGTAATGCTACATAGGTTGCCATGCACAGGCAATTCCCTATGAGACAAATAATACCAACGTGCCATGTCTCAAATCCCAATTCCATTAACCCTGTTGCTAACCATCCAACAGGCTCTGGCTGAGGTTTGCCAATTATTTCGCCTTGTGCTATAGGGTCCATGTATGCCTGTCCAAATACAGCTGGTCCTCTGACAATGGCCATATATACAGCTCCTAAAATGGAAAGGACTGTGCCTCCAACCTTCACCTTACCATCAATAGCATGCAAGTTCACAGACTCTGTGCTGCTTAGGACAAGTAACAATATGATATTTTATTGGAATTTGATCTATTTCCAGAGGAGTTGAATCATTATTGCATGACTATCAGAAGGTCAGTAATTCTCACCCCATTATGGCAGCAAACATGAATGTGAAGACAGGAATTGCAGGCTGTATGGCTGCTGCGTATGTTGGATTGGTATAATTGAGACCTATAATGAATAGAAGCTGGTTTCCAAATATCCTGTTCAGGACAGAAATCAAAAGCTTTGAAATCCTTTTAATACAAATCAACACCAAAGTACAAATGTGGACTAAATAAGAATGTATTACTCGTTATTTTTACCCAGTTAAACCAAGAATGAAGAAAGATTGAAGCAGACGGCGTGTAATTGGTGGACGAATTCTTCTGCAGGAAAACCAGTGACCCTTTTGTGATTTGGCAACAATATTTAATTCAACATTTCTTCATACTGAAAACATGTTTTTTTTTGTCTTGATGAACGAAAAGGCATCAAAAGTTCACATTGAAAAGAAATGCAGGAATATAAACTAAAACAAGTTACATACTTTGTGAATTATCAACATAAACTTTATAAGATAACATAGTTATAATACAGAATAAATTCTAACGAGAACATGGCAATTCTAATTATAGAGTAGATCCGACATTATCATATGATAGAGAAGCAATTCCATATGGTTCACAGAGAATATTAGCAACCATTTCATTGGCTCAATTCCAAATTAGTCCACTGCAAAGTAATTGCTGAAACGACTTTTTCCCTACATTACTTGGAGTACCCTTTTGGTGGGGACAGCAAAACACAGGAATGCAAAAGGGCATGGCTAGAAGATACCCCTAAATTTTGGCAAAAAGAGGACAACTATATAAAAATATTAAAAAATATAGAAATTTAAAATTACAAATCGAAAACATTTTAAAAAGCACAAATTTGAGTTGATTGTTAGTTTTCTCATTACTAATCAGCAATCATAGGCAAAATGAAATTACAGTGATGTATTATATGGGAAGTATATTGACTGGTTCATGTGATTGGGCTACTGGACCGCCAAGGATGCTATTCAAAGTATCGTGTTCAACCTCTTGTTTTTTATGACTCTTTTTTTTATTACTTGTAGCTGTCCCAAAACATCCAAAAATATTAGTGGCACATTCACTGTATGTACATAAATGGATTGCATAAATTTTTTAAAGAAGTTAGAGCTGTGTGTTTTTAACTTTCAACAAAAACACACCTATATATTTGCATTTTTATCTCACTAGAAAGTTTTAAATTTTTCCAATATTGGGGGAGAGGGTTAAGTTTCCATATTTCAACTGTTTATCTAAACTGACAACTCTCCATTTCAGTTACGCAAGCACCTATCCATTTTTATTCTTGTCTTCTATATCACGCTTGCAGATTTAAGCTACAAAACATTGTACATTAAGTAGGGGACTCCTACGCATCCCCAAATAAATGAGGTTAAGGAGGGGATGTGGTGGGAACGTCTCCCAGACATCTTCTCTAAGAGATAACGTTTAGGGGACATCCCCTCTAGGTGAGGACATCTGAGGGGCGTCTCCCCATCCCTGTCCCCTAGGGAATGCATCCCCACTAGTATACAACCCAATGTAACATAGTTTTTTTCTTACTACAAACATGTGATAGAAGATAAAGAAATGCAAAAACCAGGGCTCATACAACTAACAATTCCATGCATAGTGTAAAATTTTTATAAATTAAGCAGGCCGCAGATGTAAGATTGTGAATGTGGTTATGTAATTAATCCAGTGTTCCATTGGGACGCGTCCCGCCCCCTAGGGGATGCGTCCCCCCGTTTCCCGCGTCCCCCAACACGGGGGACGGCAAGGGGGACGTTTCCCCCGTCCCCCTTTTTGGGGGACGGCTGGGAAACGTCCCCGGGACAGCTGAGGCCTGTGTTTTTGGGGGACGGGGGAAACGTCCTCGGGACAGCTAAGGCCTGTGGCCTCTCGTCCCCGGGACGTCCCCTTTTTTGGGGCGGGGGACGGCTGGGCCCTATGGAGTCGTCCCCCAAGGCTGGGCGTCCCCACCCAAGGGGAAATCAAAAAAAAAAAAAATTAACTTTAAAAAAGGTAAGGGGTGGGACCCATTTTGAGTCTCCCCCTCCCCCCCCACAAAACCCTAAACCTAAAAGTATGTTATATAAAGTGAAAACAAAAAAACACTTACACTCTTTCATTTTTCAAGAGAGAAGAAGAAAAAGAGAGATGGAGAGCAAAAGGAGGCAGCAGCAGTAGGCAGCAAGGGCAACAAGGGTAGCATAGCAGCAGCAGTAGGCAGCAAGGGCAGCATAGCAACAGTAGTAGGCAGCAAGGGCAGCATAGCAGCAGCAGTAGGCAGCAAGCAACAGCAGAAATAACAACAACAACAGCACTAGGTTTTCAATTTTTTTTTACCTCTTCCAAGCTGTTAGTGTTTTCAAATTTTATATTTTAATTTCAACACAAAACATGGCCAGCAGTGCATCAGGTTCTTTTGAGGTTGATTTGGAGGAGGGAAACCAAACTGAAAATCCAAACATAAACATGAATACTGCTGTTGTTAGGGATTCATCCTCTACCATCCAACCCCAAACTTCCAAAGGGGATAGCACTGCTTCTCAAACCAGTTTTGACTGCCCATCTTTGTTACTAAAAGAATATGTCAGGGGTCCCATTTAATATAAAAAAACCACTGCTGCAATTTGTAACTAACTGTGACCAAGGGTAAAAAAATTTTGGGGGCTCAAGAACATGGCTGTGTAATTTTTGCAAAACTTCATTTGAGGGCAGCTATACTAGGGTTGAGTCTCATCTCACGGATAAGGCAGGAACAAGGGTTAGGGCTTGCCAAAAAATGACTCGAGCACAAGTTAATGAAGTCCATAAGATTGTGCAAGAGTCTAGATTTAAAAATTTTGGGTTGTCTTTACCTACAGCTAGCCAATCATTTAGAGAGGACATTGGAGTCTCCTCAGAACAGCCACAAGAATCAATCCAAACATCCAGTATGCCACCACTGCCCTCAAAGAAAAGGGGAACTGTAAATGAGATGTTTAATGTGCAAAGAAGAGAATCAGCAGATGATGCTATAGCAAAATTATTTTTTGCACGTGGGCTTCCTTTCCATATTGCACGCTCCCCCTACTTCAAGGACGCAGTAAGAGAAATAGCCAAGGCAGGCACTTCATATCTACCGCCTGGAGAAACTAGGCTGCGTACCTCTTTTAGACAAACACTATTCCAAATGCAGTGTGGTTATGGAGCAGATGAGGAACACATGGTTGACTCATGGATGTTCTATCATCATGGATGGGTGGACTGACATTCGTCAACGTCCACTCATCAATATCATTGTCACATGTAAAGCAGGTCCCTATTTTCTCAAAGCCATTGATTGCACGGGGAAAAAAAGGATGTTGAGTTCCAGTTCCTTCAGTTGAAGGAGGCTATTGAGGAGGTTGGAGCCTCCAATGTTGTACAGATAATCAATTCGATAATTTCTGTTTTACTTTTAAGTTTTAAGTTTTAAGTTTTTCAGATTTTTTTATGAAAATCAAAATCTTTAAATTTTAAAATTACAAATCTAGATTCTAAATGGATGTTACAAAATTAAATGAGACCATTTTAATTTTTTGCTATACACTACAGGTAGTTATAGATACAGCCATTGTTTGCCAGCGTGCAGGGAAAATGATAGAACAAGAATATAAACATATTTTTTGGACCCCGTGTTGTGTTCATGCATTGAACAATGCATTGAAGGACATTGAGAAGATAAATTGGGTGAAGGAGATGGTTGCACAAGCCAGAGATATGCAAATGTTCATTTGCAACCATCACACTTCATTAGCCCTCTTTCGGTCCTTCTCAAAGAAGGAGTTCATCAAATCGGAAGACACTAGATACGCCACCTACTTCATTTTATTGGAGAGGATGATTGAGGTGCAAGATGCTCTACAATCCATGGTAGTATGCACGGAGTGGAAGAGGTGGCCGGAATCAAGGACAGAGGAGGGGAAAAAAATTAGAGACAAAACATTGGATGATAGTTGGTGGACTCAAGCCAAGTAAGAAACCAAAATGTCATTTATGATTTTTCAATTTTCATTGTTTGTTTCAAATTGGAGTGCTCATATGACAATGTGACATATAAGTTTCTAAATTTTGTTTTTGATTTCTTGTAGGTATATTGTGTCTTTTGTTGCCCCTATTGTTGTTGTCATCAAATATGCTGACACAGATGCTCCTAGTCTAGGAGAAATATATGAGACTTTTGACAGCATGTTGAGGGAGATTAAAAAAGTCATTTCTGCTAGAGATCCATCCCTATTATTCTATGAGGCCTACATCAGGCCTATTATACAGAGGAGGTGGGATAGGATGCACACCCCCCTTCATATGGCAGCATATTCAGTAAACCCAAAGTGGTATGAGCCTAGGCCTGGGAGAATGTCTCCCCATGAGGATCCAGAGGTGAGAGAAGGGTTTTTGGAAGCCATTAGAAAGATATATGCGAGGGAGGAGAGCTCAAATCTTAGAGATGAGTGGCTCAAATTTGCTAATCTCGAGGGCCCTCGCTTCACCACCCGCAGTGTAGGGAGGATAGGGCTACCATTGCCCAAAGAAATCCCATTGGATGGTGGCAATTATATGGGGACAGCACACCTAACTTGAAACATTTTGCAATTAGGGTTCTTTCACAGGTTGCTAGTTCCTCTGCTGTTGAGAGGAATTGGTCTACATACAGCTTTATCCACAATGCGAGGAGGAATACGCTTACCTCTCGCAAAGCGGAGAAGCTAGTTGCAGTGCATAGCTCTCTTTGTCTTCGTGAGAGAGTTAAGCCAGAGTACAAGCAATCTCCAGCTACACGATGGGATGTTGATCCAAAGGATGCAGGACAGATTGATGAGGATGAGAGTCATGAGGGGTTGGTTAGAGTTTCATTGGAGGATCTTCACTTAGATGATGAGGGCAGCTCATCAAATAGTGATATAGATTTTGATAGTGATAGCCCAAAACAAGTTCCATAGGAGTTCTATTACATTGTATACTCTTTTAGTTTTGAGTCTTTTTGTTGTAAATGAGCATTGATACTATGAGTATTTCAGATTTTTTATTGCTGTCATATTTGAACAGTTAGTGACTGAAAATTTTTAAACATGACAGTCTTTGTTTGAACATTGGTGGCTGAAAAAATGATGACTGTTATTACTTAAAATGATGACTGTTTGAACATTGTTTGCACTTGATATCCTTGGCTGAACCTTCAAGTTATAGTTGTTGAACTTGAAACAATTAAATGGCTGCAAATTAGTAACTAATATGAATATGAAAATGTTAAATGACTCAATTATGGCTGCACTTATGTGTTACTAACTAATCTGAAAAAAATGGCTGCATTTTTGTTGGGTGTAGAATTCTGAATGTGTAGATTATTCTAAATTTCTAAAAAAAATCATTTTTTATAGTATTATACCAGCCGTCCCCGAGCCATCCCCTAAAATCGGCCTGCCGTCCCCCAGGCTCGTGGAACCTTGAATTAATCACATTGATCTGTAATTGCCAGTAATGGAACCTTAAACATATTTTTTTATGAAGGCTTGGAGTGCTCATTAGCTTAGTTTCACTTGGTCTCTTGTGACACTAGTCACTAATCACTAGGGAAACCCTCAATCTTGCATTAGAACTATCTTTTCATGCCCAAAAGCACTCATATGAGAAAAAAACAGAGTATGGACAGTGCATAAAGAGATCAATGCAATGTGAATAAATCCCCAATTCTATCATAAAACCAATAATTTACTGCTTTACCAAACTAGTGTTCGTTTCTAACTCAAGCTTGTTAGATTCCAAGCATGAAAAGGCACATAAACTTTGCAAAATACAAGAGAATGAAGACAATGTACGAAAACTACAGAAAGGATTAGATGAGGACACACAAGAAATAACATAATGATTTAATGTGGGAAATTCTTTTGAAAAGAAAACCCACAGATAAATTATTTAAGATTCATATTCAATGCAAAAAATAGAGAGATTACGAGAATTTTTGTCATCAACTAGGCTCAACCACTAAGGCCTTCTTTGCAGATCCTCAGTGGTTTCCTTGATCTCCCTTTGCTGGAATTTACTTGCCTCTGTTCCTAGCTCTCCAATTCCCCCTTCTCCTTGTTAGTGTTGGCCTAAATAAGCCTCATCTAGTCTCCTCTTCCAAATATGGGAGTGTAACTGATATTTCTTGATTCCTACGGTTCTTCAAGTGTAGAAATGCCTGAGGGAGATGTGTGATGGTTCCCCTTTTATATATTCCTTTTGATACTTACCCAGATCAGTTTTAGGCCACCTTGCACGTGCCAATTCAACCCATTACCAGCCACCTTGTTGGCTGGAATGTTTTTGCCCTTTTGAAGGTCCAAACAGATGAGTTTCGAGCTAATTTTTTTTAGGAATGTGTGCAATGATATCAAGAGACTTTAGTGTAAATTTTATCTCAATTGGAGCTCGTAGGATAAAGAAACAAGACTGTACAGTGAACTGAGTTCAGTCATTTTGAAGTGTCAAACGGATGCACTTTGGAATGAAATTTATGTCATACATGATCCTCTGAGTCTTCTTTCACTTGGAAGAAGAATAACTTAAATTGGACTTAGATTTGGCTGACTTATGCCCAAAAATACTACTCATTGGTCTTGACTGTTCTTTCCTCTGATTTAAAGGTCAAATGATAGAATTTTGAGCTCAAATTAATTCTAACCATTCATCTTGACATCAAACACATCATTTTGAAGTTTTGTTCAAATCTGACTTCATTTGAAAGGGTTATGGTCAAAATAAGATGCTGCCTTGTTTTGGATGCTTGTCAGATCACCGTCACTTGACCGTTCTTCCTTGAAATCAACTTGTCATGCTCCCAAGTGACCCCCTACGGACCCATGTCGATCACATGTCCTCAAATACCTCATATGTTGATTGGCCAGAAACATAGCTACCACAAAAGTTTTGGATAAACAGCATTGAAAATATAAACAAGTCATCAAAATAATTGTTAGAAAATAGGTTGATAAAAGTATAACATGCTATAAAGCACATTCGTTCACCAAAGCAATGAACAAATGTGCTTTTGGTCATACTTCTCTGTTTATGGCTTCGTGATATGTCATGAAAAGCACTATCACTGGCTTTGATCACCAAGATATTCACTTAGTTCATGTCTGCAATAAAGAAAAGTGACGATGGATGTTATGAAGCTATATTTTCATTAACGGAAATCATAATATGCAAAAATATCAAATCATTTATCCACAAATAATATTCCACAAAGATAATCCACACAATGAGACACAAATATAGATAATACCCTTATGGTAGGGCAACACCATCAATACTCCTTAAGGAAGGAATAACTCCACCAAATCTCCCAAGATGAGAGCACCACTTAGAGAGGGCAAGGTCTCATAAGCCACTTCGTGGGCAAAGACGATTACAAGAGAATACTCGATATGAATGATGATCATTACAATGATAATATCCCTTCTTTATATACCCATCTTCTAATTCTACTCTGGGGAGCCGACTACTAAACCCTCATCCCACTATAATATAATAATATAATCAACCTCGGGTTATCTGTGGCCCATGCCAGCTATCCATAGCAATATAAATAGGAAAAAGGAAACAAAGGCCCTTGAAAGTTTTACAATATAGTTGTTTACAATTATCAAGGATGCCAAAGAATTCAACACTTCATATAAGTCATTCAACATCGAACCTTACAAAGGTTGATGCAGGCAAGCTCAATATTTCGGCTGTCAAATTGATCATTTTTTCAGGCTTAAAATGGCTGGCTATGTGCTAGTGTGGTGGAAGACATGGAACAGTCGTGGAAGCAAAAATGGGAACCTCTACCTGATTTGGAGCATTTTAAGCACTTTATCAAGCAGCAGTTCTACCAATTTGGTTATCAACAATATTGGTTCATTGGGTGACAAAAGTCCACAATTATACCTTCGAGTTTCATAAACAAGCTATCTAGATCAAATTGGCATTATCAAATCATAGCGTGATGATTTGGCAATTCAAATGGCCAGATTCAAATGGATCTAGTGCTATTTGATGTCAAGACATTACGCAAAACCTCAACAAAGCATTTTGCATCTAAACCAAGCGCAGCAAGTGTGTAGAATCTATAGAATTGTCTAAAGAACTGCCATGTTAAGAGAAGCAGGCAAATAAGCTCACAATGACAAATCATGGGAAAAAGACTGCACACATGACACAAGATAAGACTGAGGGTAATGCTGGTAAGAAGGTTTGTAATTGTTGCCATGTAAAGGTAAAAGTAAAGGTGAGTTTATAGGTCCCAAACAAGCCAGCATCCCACCTAAGCATATGACACTCCCTTGTGTAAGCAAGGGAAAGTTTCTGCTTTACTTAATATTAGCTCAATAATGTACCTCTACAGTTTTCAACCCTTTGATCAAGACAACAATAAATCATGAGTTTTCTCAATCCTTCTAAGCCCAAGAGACCAAATATGGGGAACCACACTAGAGAGCAGCATTGGAGATTGCATCCAAAATTAATTGCTGATGACACAAGAAATCAACGGATTAAAACTTTGATGCATGCTATTCAACCTCTGAATAACCCCCTTCTATGTCACCATTATGAGAAAGAAGTTGTTCCATGTCAATATCAAAATCTAAACTTGATAGTTACCATCATTTTGAGCTCGGTAAGCCAGAGGAACTTTATATTTAAAGTGTTGTACAAAAGTTAGGATTGAAAGCATTCAAGCATCCAGGTCCACATCAAATAGGATAGCTTCAAGTAACCCAATAATGCAACTTCTAGTTTGCAATTCCAGTGAAGTACATGACCAGGATAGAGTGTGACGTTGCTCCAATAGATGTCTATGAAATGGGGCCAGGAAATCCTTTCCTATGGGACCATCATGACATTTTCTGCCACAAATAACAAAAGGACAATCTAACAAATATAGGAATCCATCTATGGTTATTGCTTGTCATGGAAAAGAGAACATCTACCTAGTATCTGCAACTCAAAGTGAGGAGGTTAATTAATGAAAACAAGAAGTTTGTGTTCCTGCTGATGAGATTGAAGGATAACAACCATGACAATGCTGATCAGCACAATTACCTGGCATAAAACAAAGAAGCAGATAAATGATCTGATTTGTGTTGAAAAAGGTCTGTCAAGAGCCAAAATGGTCGCCCCTTAAGCCCTATATTGAGCATGAGATGCAATTACTCTCTGATTTTGCATTGCTGAATACAGGCTTGTAAGGAACATTAATTCTAAAGTTGCAGCAAACTAAGCAACATTTTTACAACTGCTTGACCAAAATGTCACAAGCCAAGTATATCTGTGAACAATTGTAAGGGCTACGTTGCTGGAAACTCCCAGAAACTTGTCTTCTAGACTTTCCATGTTTCCTAACAGTTCCACTAGCATTTCCTAATGTTACCGTGGGTGTTTCCTCGCTTTCCTGGAGTTATGAACAAAGATAAGTCTAAGTTTGGGGTTTCACAGGGATTGTGTTTGCCTTACATGAGATCTGCATGCAACACACATGACCCCCTTTAATATTGAAATGTGTGTATGTGTGTAAAGACTTAAGATGATGAAAAGAACCAAATAAAAAAATAACATGGAAAATACAAGTTGGAATCAAAGAAGCAAAAGTACCTTTGTAATCTAAAATTTGTTTTATATCTCATAAGAAATAAGACTATACAACATATAAATGGCATTAGCTCAACTGGTTAAATTCCTCAACTTTCAAGGAGACCCAGGTTCGAATCTTGCCAAGTAATACATGCATAATTGCCAAGCTGTTGTAATACCACTACATGGTTATGATGTAATATGGGTGGAGCCCATTTCAATCCCATATAACTGATTAAAAATAAATAAAAGACTATATAACATGGCAAACAAGAAAACTGGTGTATGGATTCATAAAATCTCCACATGAACATTGTCTTTGCTGCTTTTCATCTCAAGGAGGAGGAACATCCCCCTCATGCACCTTTTGTGGGAGCTAGTATGGTTGGCTATTTTGATGTTTTTGCTGGTTTTAAAAATTGAAGGATAAGTTTATGATATATCCCATGCAATTGTTGCTGGCATGACATGAGTAGCATCGTGAATAAAGGCTAACTTTTGACATTAAGCAGTGACTTTTAACCTTAGGCAGTGTAATTCTGTAGAGAACAATTTTAGTCTTTAACCATATTTTATTTCATCTCTTTATGTCTGTTTAGGATTTCTTAAGTTTTATAGCTAGTCATTTCCTATAATATACAGCCTAGGACTTGTTGTGAAGAAATTATTTGAAATTTGTGCGCTACTACAGGCTGGTCACAGTGAGTTTTTTACTTTCTACTTATCAGGTCAGATATGTAAAAACTCACAGACATATCATGCTATCCTTTTTATTAATACAGTAAAATGTATATAATATAAATTCAAGGCTGGCCCATGGGGTTGAAGTCCAACTGGTGCAAATTTTTGGTTCACAAAGATTCCACCAAGGCTCCATTCCCATGGGTGTCGTGATAATACTGTTTGTTGTAATCATAGTTGGAAAAATATCGACTCAGCAAAACCTGGACGACCCAAATTTGGAGAAATTTCAGCAATTCGGAACATAATTTGAAGAAAATAATTTAAGTCACAACAAAACATATATCCAGGAAGTCGATTTTCTATTAGATTCTCCTAAATAGAGTACAATAACAATTCTTAATCATCAAAAACCAACAAAATACAACATACTAAAGCAGTTTTAAACTGCTCATTGCTTTCCCTTCCTTGTCCTTGAACTATATGTTTGGACAGGTGATGGTTGAGGCACAGTATCAGCAAAGAAGACAGAAAACAAAAACCCTTAAAAAGGAGTAAAAGAAAAAACTACATCTGAAAATTTGGCCCAAGATGTGAAATCTTCAAAAATTGGGAGTTAAATCTGTCAAATCTTTGTCAAAATGCGTTTGTGAATGTCTGGTTACCCTCTTGAAACTTTCAGTCAGCTGCAGGAGAGAAAAAAGAACAATAAAACAACACTTTTCCCCTTTTTATGTCCATTTCTGCATTCCTCCTTGCTCAGCCGAGTTTTGGCCAGAAAAACACGAGCACTAAGCAATTTTTTGCACAATTACTCACTGAAAAATCGCCCATTTCTTGGCTCTAAGGAAATGGGGCTATTTAATTGCCAGGACAAAATAGAACGAGAAGATCCCAGAAATCACAATTTCTCGGCGATTTTTCCATCTATGGTTGTAATCCCACAATAATGTGGTTCATTGAAATACCACAGTGATGCACTCATGATGTAATATAGGTGGGGCCAATGCCAATCCAATATAAACAATTCAAAAATAATAATGATAATAATGGAAGATTTACAAAAATATGGCAAAAATCCAATTAAGGAGATGATGCAGGCAAATCCATCCATTAGTCTTTTGAATAATGACATTAAGAAGAGGCCACTGATATGCCATAGCTATAACTACTATTCACCGCTTCCTTTGGCTGACCAAGGCAAAAGGTTAAAAAGCAGAGTTAAACTGATTACAATCATGGATAATATCCTTATTAAACATAGTTTTACAAGCATAAAGGCCAACATAAAACTCTATGGCAATCTTATAAAGTGTAAGAGGCCACTCAACATACCATAGCTACAACTATTATTCACCAACTGCCTCTAGCTGACCAAGGTAAATGGCCTAAAAGTGGAGTCAAACTGATTACAATCATGGATAAATCATATACTTATTAAAACTAGTTTTACAACCACAACGGCCATTGTAAAGACACTTCTTTACACCTTACCTGAACTCTGAAGAATAAGAAGGCATCAGATGCTGGCAGGCACTAACCCAACCACCTGCAGGTTAAGATGAGTAATCCATACAACATTTAAGGAGCTCCAAGTGAATTATTCCATGAATATGGGTCACTAATGTAGTTGTTCCAGGACTTGAACTAATTGAATATAAATTATTGCAATGCCCTTCCCTGCATTCTCAATTCTTGGTGGAAGAAAAAGTACCTTCTTGTTAGGAATTTGATAAATTGGTCTACCAAAGAATTATTCTTCTCAAAATTTCAAATTTCAGACAACTATACATGTTTGAATTTGACTTCTTTTTTCCTCTACTTGCAAGCTCTCTCCCAGTAGGCAAAGCCAGAAAATAAGTAAAATAGTATGGATTATTGTCTACCAAATTAGTAATCATACTATTTTAGTAATCATGAGTATTTGACTACACGATCCTTAAAAGTGTAACTCCTACATTTAGGAGTAGGTATAATTCCTTCCTCCAGCACAAACATGAAATTCATGCCAGTTTGAGGATGTTTTCTGAACACATATACACTCTTATCCAGGTAAAAA
The DNA here is from genome assembly GCA_028583015.1 of Wollemia nobilis. Taxonomy (NCBI): domain Eukaryota; kingdom Viridiplantae; phylum Streptophyta; class Pinopsida; order Araucariales; family Araucariaceae; genus Wollemia; species Wollemia nobilis. Next base: position 15,348,203 of record JAQPPZ010002969.1, on the reverse strand, counting down.
TTCAACCTCTAGACTTGCATTCCACTAGCTTGGATTTAGGTCCCCCATCACTTCCTGCTTTCTTTTCCTATCCAACTAAAAATCACTTATCCATCTATTTTTTTCAAAAGATATTGAAGCAAAGCATGTACAATAATCAAGAAGCTCTGGAAAGTCGAAGGGGCAAAAAGAGAGGAGTGACAACCATCGAAATTTAGAATCTCTTCAAGTTTGTTTCCAAAGGTTTGAACGTCAATGGGACAGCCCATATTTCTGTATGGTAGATAATTGATCGAAGGAGGTAAAAGCTATAGAGGGTCGACTCCCTATGTGGAATGCCCCCTGATATAAATTTGAGTTACAATCCAAGGTAAAGACCTCAGATAAAGGGCTAAGGATCCCATTTGTTAAATCAACACATATAAGAGTCCCTAAACCTTGGTAAGATGGGAGACAAACACCAAGATTAGCCAACCAGTGTGCTGCTTTGTTAGCTTCCCTGTAGTAATGGTGGAGAGTCAATGTAAACTCATAACTAATTTCCCTTGCACCATCAATGAAGATAAACGTGATAATGTTAAATGAATGTTGAAGTCCCTGTACAGTCCCATGAGAAGCCAAAGGAGATCCCATACTTTGCAGCCTATCATTTCTTGTTTTGTCACTCTAACTAAAGAGCTCTCCATTCAATTGGTGCTGGTTTTCTGAGTATTCCCTAAAAATAAGCTATGGAAACTTATGTTTCTTTGTCAAAAAGGAAGCAAGTTCAAAAGTGATGGGCCTACACCCAAACTGGCCAAAAATTGCAGCAAAGGATTAGTTCTATATGGATACCTACATAACAGTCATCCTCGAAAAGGAGTTGATCCTGTATCTTTGACCCTAAAGGAACTTGTAGCTATTCCTAAACACACTGGACCATCTCCCAAGATCTCTTCTAATGGACACTTTCGAGCTGTAGAAGGTACCAGCTAAGGTAGTCAACTTCTCTAGTCTTTTGAAGAAATTCAAACTTGAACTTTGAAAATAAAATCCTTCACTAGGGAGCTTCTGAGGAAAGGAATCAAATGGTTGGCAAACTTTTTGCACCGTAAACTTCTTCTCAGTTTTAGCAAGCATCTGTTGTGTCTCAGACATGAAGAGACTTCACTTTTCATAAACACCTGAGAAAACATTAAGAGGACAATGTATCTAGGATTTAATGAATTTGGTCGAGTTCTAAAGCAGATGCGATAGCAACTCAACAAGAAGCTGCTCATCTGGAAACTACCAGGTTCTATGGCCTTATTTATGTCTGACACATTCTGGTCCCTGGCAGGCGGTAGAAGCCTCTGTTCTAGCTTGGTCACTGATATCTACATCAATAAATTTACTAAGACCTAAGCTACCGACTTTCATGATGACATTTATGCCAGGGACGCAAATAATTTGAAGTTTACGGGTAACAAAAGCTTTTTTTTATGTCAATTCTGAGTGCTCCAATAGAATAGATAGGCTGGTACTTTATCCATGGCAATTTCTTTTGAGGTTTGAATCTAGGCAGTTGCAGTAGTTAGTGCCCTAACTTACTACTCTACCAGCCCTCACAGAGCTTTATCGGTCAACTTCTCAACAGATTCAGTTGCATTTTTTTTGTGATCTAAGTTCCTGTTTCTACAGACATTAATAGAGCAACATAATATACTAATTATGATTTTATAAGGATATAAAATATAGTTAGATGGATTAAAGCTTGTGTCTCTACAATTTCTTATTCAGTGTTGGTCAATGGGTTAGTGACAGAATCTTTAAAGCCAAGAGAGGCCTTAGACAAGGAGATCCTCTATCTCCTTATTTGTCATTATTATGGCAGAAGTTTTGAGTAGGAACTTAAAGAAGGCTTACAAAGATGGGCTTATAAGTGGACTTACGGTCAGTAATAACATCGATAACATCACCCATCACCAGTTTGTAGATGATACAACTCTTTTTGGAAGGGCAAGGATAAATGAGGCCAGAGCTTTGAATAACTTTTTAAAAGAGTACGAAAGAGCTTCAGGGCAAAAAATTAATAGGGCTAAATCCAAAATTTACTTCCTTAACACTCCTGCTAATATCAAAGCAAGAATTTGTAGGTTGCTTCAAATGAAGGAGGCAAATTTGCCAACAACTTATCTAGGGATGCCTTTATTTGAGAGGAGAATGAGGATAGATTTATGGAATCCAGTTATTAGTAAAGTTCAAAAAAAACTTCCAGCTTGGAAAGGTAGATGGTTATCTTTAGCAGGAAGAGTGCATTTAATTAAGTCAGTCTTACAAGCCATTCCAACATATTATATGTCATTGTATTCCATGCCAAAATCAGTTGAAAAAGGTTTCATCTTTATTATGCGATCCTTTTTATGGTCAGGTTTACATGAAAAAAAGGAAATTTCCTTTGGTGAAATGGAGCAAGTTGTGTGATGACAAAACTAAGGGAGGTCTTGGTTTAAGAGCTCTTACAAATGCAAACTTAGCTCTTAGGGGAAAAGTTATCTAGAGATTGTACAAAGAGAGTCAAAGACAATGGACAAGAATTCTTCTAAGTATATTGATCCCAATGACCCAAGTTTAATATTTACTGCATTCTCTCTTCCAAATGGTTCTGCTCTTTGGAATGGTTTAAAAAAATCTATTGATCTTATGATTAAAGGTTTAAGATGGGTGGTGGGAACTGGAGAAAAAAATTCTATTTGGATGGATACTTGGTGTGATAAAAAACCACTCAATTTAGATCTAGTTTTGAAACCTTGGATGACATTGCTTCAAGACAAATACGATGATAGGGTTTCAAACATTTTGTACAAGGATCGAGAAGGAAGATACAAATGGAAAGAAGATTTTTTTACAAGTATACAAGACATTGATGCTAGGAGGCAATTGAGTAGAAAGATAACAACTATGATTATTCCGAGGGGTGCCAAGGATAAATTGATTTGGGAGTTGTGTAGCTCAGGAGAATACACAACAAGAAGTAGATATAATGTTCAACACCAACATAATAATAATGTCACTAGAATACGGAGAGATATTTGGGATAGCCCAAGCATTCCTAAAGTTAAATGTTTGTTTGGCTAGTCGGTCATAAAAGAATTTTATCCTAGGATAACCTTATGAAAAGGGGTTTTCATGGCCCCTCTCAATGTGTTTTTTGTAATAAGGAGGAGGAGAGTATTGACCATCTCTTGGGACATTGCTCAATAGTCTGGAATCTATGGCAATGGATTCTTAATATGTTTGGTAAATGCATGGTGATGAATAGCAAAATTGAAGATTGGTTAAAGCAATGGCAGAGCACTTATAAAAGTGAGGCTTTACAAACAATATGGGATATATCAAAAGATACAATACTTTGGACTATATGGCTAGAAAGGAATAGAAGAATATTTAAAGGAATGGAAAGCAGTTTAGAGGTAATGAAAAGAAGATATGTTTAGCCATAGAGGAGTCTAAACCAACCCTATCAACTCACCCAATTCCTAATTTGAAAGCAGAGAGTCTTGATAGATGGAGTCAAGTCATTAAATGGAATTATGATGTTGGGTACAAGAGAAGCAAAAACAAGGTAAAGAATATAAAGTGGAAACCACCAGATGTGGAGTGGGTTAAATTGAATTTTGATGGAGCATCTAAAGGAAATCCAGGACCAGCAGAGGAGGAGGAATAATTAGAAATAATAGAGGAGAGATTTTGTCTCATTATGCTTTCAATAATGGATTTAAGACAAATAATGAAGCTGAAGCTTGGGCAGCTTTAGAAGGATTAAAAATATGTAAACAAATGAAATGGAATAGAGTATGGATGAAAGGTGATTCTCTCATAGTAATAAATGCAATTTTGAGGAAAGCAAAGGCTCCATGGAACATACAAGAGATAATTGTGGAAATTCAAGATCTTGCTAAAGAGTTTGAAGAAATCAGGTTTACACATATATTAAGGGAAGGAAACAAATGTGCAGATAAGCTAGCCAATAGAGGGGTTTTGATTGAGGATCGTGAAGTTAATTTCTCCTTTCCATGGTTAGAGGAAGTAGAAAATTTAGTTGAAGCTGACAAAAAATGTCGATTGCCTAAATCAATTAATGATTAAGATTTACTTTAACGTTTTCCATTGATAATTTCTATTTTCTTTTGTAACAATAATGTGTTTTCATTTAGACTAATTATTATTATTTTTGTGGTTGCTCTTGTGTTTCAGGAAGGAAACTAGCAATCCAGATTTGGTAAAGTGGACTATGATAGTGCGATGTTTTAGAAATATTAATCTACTAAGATGCAAGGCATAGATAGTAGAGGTGAAGTTTTGGCATTGTGAAGGCTGCTATAGGAAAATGTCAAGAAAGATGCTAAATTCTGGAGTAATTGTATCCATACAGAGATTTGAAAAGATCCAGAAAATGAAAATCAAGAATTAAAACATTTTATGTAAAATGATGTAGGTTTCTAGCTATAGCATCTCAATTGAGATGAGAAGTGTATCTATTTGTAAACTCTCAAGCTCTAAAGAAGAGAGATGTAATTTGTCAAGGGTGGGGACCCGAGTACAACCCCTTATTATCAAGCAAAAAAATATATATATATATATATATATATTATTTTTTTTTTTTTTGAAAGCACGCTTTAAAAGAATTCAAACATTTTATGTAAAATAATGTAGGTTTCTAGCTATAGCATCTCAATTGAGATAAGAAGTGTATCTATTTGTAAACTCTCAAGCTCTAAAGAAGAGAGATGTAATTTGTCAAAGGTGGGGATCCGAGTACAACCCCTTATTATCAAGAAAAAAAAAATATATATATATATATATTTTTTGAAAGCACGCTTTAAAAGAATAACTGCTACTATTTTTCTTCACATACTAGCAAAACAGTCTGGAACCTGAAATGCTACAATTTCTAACAGAGGATGACACTTCTTTTCAAATAAAGATCTTAGACTTTCACAACATACTTGGAGGAGAAAAGAAAATAAAAATGGAAAAACATCTACAGTGCATCCTCCTTTTTTTAAATAATATTTAAAAACTTTCAATTATTTGCATGTTCTAAATTATTTTTTCCAGGATTTAAAATTTACGTACAAAGCTTTTTCCAAAAATTTATATTTTTATCGACCGATTTAACTCGTTCTAATATAATTCAAACATAAAGACGCAGTATAAGTAAAACCTGGGAGAAATCAAGAGATTGCGCACTTTTCTTTGAAATAGGCGATCGGCCCTAGCAACGAGAGCGCAATAAGGTCCCTGTAGACGCAGAAGACCACCTGATTCATCCCCACCGTCAGCGCCAGCTTCGTTATAACATGATACCCCCCGTAGTTTAACTGCACCAGAGCCAGCGCCGCGTGCGCCTTCACACCCTCGGACACATGCATTCTGCCCTCGCAGTTTCGGCTCGCGAATCTTGAGATTTTGCAGTCTGTGCCTCAATATGCGTCGGATTTTAAGGTCTGGCGATACAGTGATCGATCCTCGACCCCGACAAGCCCCCTGATCATTTAGTTAACAAATTCTGTGTTTCCACGTCTCCGGCTGACGGCGGAACCAACGTGTGGTAGGGTTAGTACGCCGTAGAAATGTCATCTTCGCTTGGTTTCACCACACGAGCAAAAGGGCTATCTTTTCTTAATCTTTTCCGCCGGCCTTGATTGAGTTTTTTTGTTTGTTTGTTTTTGTTGCTTGTGCAAACTGCAAGTCTTTTAAGGAAAACAAAAATATATTATTATTATGTTTGGATAATTTTAATTTTAATTATAGAAGGAAGTCTAATCATACTCTAATAACCTCAATTCAAGTAAAAAAAAACTTGAAAAATATAATCTAATTATAACACATTAATTAAAAAAATTTAAATCTCAACGAGGTTGAGTCTGATGCCCCATCGGCGCTGGTTACGTTGCCTACAAGCGATATCTTCCGTGCATTCATGTGACGGTACAAAGTTTATTCTAGCGGCGTAAGCCAAAATGAGGGAATCTTCCATGCATTCATGTGAGGGTAAAAAAAAAAAAATTTAAATTTGATTAGTGAAATTTTTTTTACAATTTTATGTTTATGATTGAATATTTAGAGAGTTAAATTTATAAATGGAGAATTAATACATAATTTTATATATATATATATTTTTTTTTTGTTTGAATTTTAGATCTTTCAAAGAAGAGTTAAACTTCATTTGTCAACTTGGGACCAAATACATGCCACGATTTGAATTTTGGATTTTCCAAATAAGAGTCAAACCTCGAATTGTTGCATTGTCTCCTCCAGACCAAATATTCTATATGTGATTTTTTTAATATGTTATATGTGGTTTCTATTGGACCGCTCCCATCAAAATACCAAAATATTACATTTGTTGTAGCATACATTTTTATTGCAGTTTTTCATTTCTTTTTTCTCTTAAACATGTTTTTCGACTTTTTTGAAGTGTTATGTTTCGACCATTAGTTCCTTGATATCATTTTAATTAAGACATAAAATCTCACTTGGTTAATTGCCTTCTATAATTTAAATTTCACCATACGAAGATTAGCACCATAATTCACTAATTTATATGCTACTTGATTTTCTTTTTATAAATATGCTCACACTACCATGAGATTGCCTCTAGTATTAGAATGAATGAAAGATTTTAATTACGTCCACGAGACCCAAATATGGTCTATGGGACCTCAAATATGGAAGTACAATTACTCAAATCATATCATATGATCTTTAATATCTTTGAGAAGGTTGTTCTTTCTCCCGCTGATTTGGGTTAGCAATTCCCCAACTTTTTTATTTTACTTGTCTTCAAATAAATCGCCATAAACCCGTTCCCAAGTGTTTCTTTGTATTTGTCACGGATATCTGAAAAACTTGGGCATTTATAGATGAAGTGTTTCTTTGTCTCTACTGCCCCTGTGTTGCATAGAGTACATATCCTTTCTTCCCATTGTTCTTTGGGCATTGTCCATCTCCCTGTTTCACATCTAATCCTATGAGAGCTAGTCCTTATCTGAGCAATGAGGATTTTTTCCTTCCACTTGATTTCGATGCCTATATACGTTTTTTTCCTTGTGGTCATACGTTGGGTTAAAATTTGCAATATAATATTGTATTTTCCTGCTTGCATTTTTCCACATTCCACTTCTGAACTTTTCATTCACATAATTTTATAATTTTTTATGTCTTTGTTGACATTTGGGCATTCATTTATGTTGATTTCCCACCGCTTCATCCATTTTTTATTTTGTTTCATCCATGTATTCTTTCGCCTATGTAACTCTTCGTCCCTAGATGAGAACAGCAGCAATAATATTTTTTTGTATCCAGTCTCCACATCTATTTTTGATAATAGTATTGATGATAATTTGTGAGTCCCCCTCAATTGAAATATATTTTCATCATTTTTTTGCTACAATTTTAATCCCTGCAAGAAGTGCCCTAGTCTCTACATAGTTGTTAGTTGGAGTTCCATATGATTTTGAATAAGTAAGGAGAATTTTGTCTTCACTATTTCTAAAAACACCACCTCCACCAACTTTTCCTAGATTTCCTTTAGAAGCACCATCAAAACTAATTTTGATAAACCCAATTTTTGGACATTTTCATTTTACCATAGATTGAAGTAAATCCTTTGTTGTTATTTGTTGTCGCATATGTCTCTTCCATGTATGTTCAAATCCTATAGCCAAATTATTAGCACCTCGTTTTTTGCAATTGAGACTTCCCATGATGAGCATCATATTTGTAAAAAATCTGCAAGAGAGGCATTAATACGGTTCCAAATTTGGGCATGATTTTGAATTTTTTTTTTTATTTTGTTATTTCTTTCAAGCCATAAATTCCAATAAATAATGGCAAGGCCAATCCTCCGTAGAATATGTAATGCTTTAGCTTTAAAATAATTTATCCAATATTTTATCAATTTTTTCAATGTTGTAGTGGGAACTGGAGAAAAAAAAATCTATCTGGATAGATACTTGGTGTGATAAAAAACCACTCAACTTAGATCCAGTTTTGAAACCTTGGATGACATTGCTTCAAGACAAATACGGTGATAGGGTTTCAAACATTTTGTACAAGGATAGTGTTGGAAATTTGAGTGATTTTATGTTGTCATTGATGTCACATTGATCATTGATGTCACATGGATCACATTGAGTTTTGGTGGCCAAAGCATTTCATAAATAAGCATTTATGATATTTTGGAGAGCATGGATATATACAGGGTTTTTGTGAAAACCAAGGCAGGCAAAATAAAAGGTTTTATTTAAAACCATGGATGACAGATTTGAAATGGGTTTTTCTTAAAATCCAGGTTGGCTTTTCGTTTCGTCGAAAAAGGTGCCCCGATGATGGAGATATTTAATTTTAAATATTTAAGTTTAAATTTTAAATTATTTAAAATTTAAATTTAAATTATAGCGCCGACGTCAAAGAAAGGAAAAGGCATAAAACTAATATTTAAATTATAGCACCGATGTCAAAATAAAGGAGGAGGACATATATATATGCCCAAAGTTTTGATTTATTTTCCTAAGCGTTTGATTTGATATTTGGATTAGAATGGTAAAAGAGTCTATGCATCATGTGTCGAAGTGTGTGTGAAAAGGGTTTTAAAAGGCTTACGATTTTCGCGTTCGTTGAAGAGACTATTATGGAGTAAAGCCAAACATATAGGCCTCCTTGGCCTAGTGGTTCGTTCGTTGTATGTGAAGCAGGAGGTCTTGTGTTCGATTCTTGTCGGAGGTATTTTGCTGTGTTGAAATGCGTGAAGCGCATTTTGTTTTCGAAGGGCACAGATATTCGCAGCATAAGGTTTTGTTGTGTGCTCCTTTTGAGCACATGAGGGCGTGTGGCCCAACGACAGGTTGGCTGTGGTTAAGGCGCTGAGCAAGGAAGGTCACGAGATCGAATCCCATCAGGGACAAAGGCAAGTTAATAATTTTTAGATATATTTTATTTTTCTAAAGTTGCCCTGGGAGGAATAAGGGTTATGATGCATGTTTAAAAAATGAGAGATTTCTGGTGATTTATTTTTTAGAAGTATATCATATTATATATCGTTGGAAAGCTTATTCCGAGGGCTATTTGATTAACTTGCTTAGAGGGAGAAATAAGGTGTTTGCAAAGAGATATTTCTGATTTTGTAAATAGGTTCAAAAGTGAAGGTTGCTTTGTTCTTTTTCAAAAGAGATTAATTCATTTATGAAGTGACATGGTGTATGTTATTGAGTAGGAGTAATAAGGTGTTATTTGGATGTTATTGTTGTGTTATTAATCAAGATCTCTAACCCTTGTTGAAAGTTGAAAAAAGAAAGTATGTTGAGTGAGACAGATTTTATGGACAACCAAAAGGCTTCTTCATCTTCATAAAAGGTATGGGCACATTCTCCTATTGATTGTTTATGGTGGTTGATTTCTAAAATATCATTGGAGAGAAAAAGATTAATTGTGGTTTCCTTTTCGAAAGTAGTTGGTTGAATGCTTCAAGGTTTTCTGGGTTGAGAGTTGCTATTAAATCTTGTTTTATAAGCATTGTTGTTGAAGCCATTAGTTGTGTGAAAAACCTGAGATAGGGTTTGAGAAGAACATGAGTATCATTGTTATGTGAAGAATGTTTTATTAGCATTGTTGTTAAAGCCCATTGGTTATGCAAAGAACTTGAACTTGAGAAGAACATGAGTATCATTGTTATGTGAGATTTGTGGTTGAGCATTGTTGGAAATATTGGAGTTGGTTGATACATGTTTGGACTAGGATTTGTAAGAAAGAGTTGTTCCTTGTGGTAGTTGGTTGAGAAGAGTTGTTTGAGCCTAGTCAAGTGATTGTTTGAAGTGGTTGTTCAAGTTCCATGAAACAAACTATTTTATATTTTGGATTTGAGTTGAGATTGAGATTTGAGGATAGAACATATTGAATATCTAACAATTCTCTTTATGCTTCTATAAGATTGAATTGAGTTGAGATTGAGATTTGAGTATAGAACATATTGAGTCTCTAAAAATTCTCTTTATGCTTCTATGATATTGAATTATTGAGCAAGTTCTTGGTGAGCTTTCTAGTGCAGATTTGGGCAAGTTCTTGGTGAGCTTGCTAGTGCAGGTTTGGGCAAGTTCTGGGTGAGCTTGCTAGTGCAAATTTGGGCAAGTTCTTGGTGAGCTTGCTTGAGCAGATTTGGACAAGTTCTATGTGAGCTTGTTGAGCAGATTTAGACAAGTTTTGTGTGAGCTTGTTGAGCATATTTTGACAAGTTATGTGTGAGCTTGTTGAGCAAAATTGAAAAAGTTATATGTGAGCTTGTTGAGCAGGTTATGAGTGAGCCTATTGAGTAGGTTCTGAGTGACCCTATTGACAGAGCTTTGGAGGTGACAGATTACATAGGACAAAGTCTTAGTGGATAGAGATCCAGCAGCCAACACAATTGAAGACAAATCTGAGTGAGGAGTCTTCAAGTGGAGAGAGATCCACCAGTTAGTGCAGTAGAGAGATAGAGTCTTATAGAAGATCACTAGTCAGAGTAAAAGGAGAAAGAGTTCTCTTGTGGAAGAAATCCACAAAATTGAGATTAGGGGATTTGCATCTCCTTTGGACAGAGATCCATAAACATTGTAATTGGGAAGGATTCTCAAAGAGATTGATTGAGAAAGTTTTAGTAAAAGATTTTCTCTATGGAGTAGCCCACATTGGGTGAACCACGTAAACTATGGTGTCTCTATTGTGTATGGTGTTTTGTGCATTGCTTTATTACTACTATTGATATTGTTATCTATACACTGCATAATCTTGAATTGAAAAGAAAAGTAAAAAGTGGTCTTATATTGTTCACCCCCCTCCTAGTATAAGCTTGTGTTCTTCAGATCGAGAAGGAAGATACAAATGGAAAGTTGATTATTTACAAGTATACGAGGCATTGATGCTAGGAGGAAATTGAGTAGAAAGATAACAACTATGATTGTTTTGAGGGGTGTTAAGGATAAATTGGTTTAGGAGTTGACTAGCTCAAGAGAATACACAACTAGAAGTGGATATAATATTCAACACCAATGTAATAATAATGTCACTAGAATATGAAGAGATATTTGGGATAGCCCAAGAATTCCTAAAGTCAAAATGTTTGTTTGGCTAGTAGGTCATAGAAGAATTTTATCCTGAGATAACCTTATGAAAAGAGGTTTTCATGGCCCCTCTCAACGTGTTTTCTGTAATAAGGAGGAGGAGAGTATAGACCATATCTTGGGACATTGTTCAATAGTCTGGAATATATGGCAATGTATTCTTAATTTGTTTGGTAAATGCATGGTGATGAATAGTAGAATTGAAGATTGGTTAAAGCAATGGTAGAGCACTAATAAAAGTGAGGCTTTACAGAGAATATGGGATATATCAAAAGATACAATTCTTTGGACTATATGGCTAGAAAGGAATAGAATAATATTTAAAGGAAAGGAAAGTAGTTTAGAGGTAATGAAAAAGAAGATATGTTTAGTCATATAGGAGTCTAAACCAACCCTATCAACTCATCCAACCCCTAATTTGGAAGCGGAGAGTCTTGATAGATGGAGTCAAGTCATTAAATGGAATTATGATGTTGGGTACAAGAGAAGCAAAAATAAGGCAAAAAATATAATATGGAAACCACCAGACGAGGAGTGGGTTAAATTGAATTTTGATGGAGCATCTAAAGGAAATCTAGGTTCAGCAGGAGGAGGAGGAATAATTAGAAATAATAAAGGAGATATTTTGTCTCATTATGCTTTCAATAGTGGATTAAGACAAATAATGAAGTTGAAGCTTGGGCAACTTTAGAAGGATTAAAAATATGTAAACAAATGAATTGGAATAGAGTATGGATGGAATGTGATTCTTTCATAGTAATAAATGCAATTTTGAGGAAAACAAAGGCTCCATGGAACATACAAGAGATAATTGTGGAAATTCAAGATCTTGCTAAAGAGTTTGAAGAAATTAGGTTTACACATATATTAAGGGAAGGAAATAAATGTGCAGATAAGCTAACCAATAGAGGGGTTTTGATTGAGGATCGTGAAGTTAAATTCTCCTTTCCATGGTTAGAGAAAGTAGAAAGTTTAATTGAAGTTGACAAACAATGTTGATTGCCTAAATCAATTAATGATTAAGATTTACTTTCATGTTTTCCATTAGTAATATCTGCTTTATTTTTTAACATTAATGTGTTTTCATTTAGACTATTATTATAATTTTTGCGGTTGCACTTGTGTTTCAAGAAGGAAGCTAGAAATCCATATTTGGTAAAGCAAACTATGATAGTGCGATGTTTTGAAAATATTACTCTACTAAGATTTAAGGCATAGATAGTAGAGGTGAAGTTTTGCCATTGTGAAGGCTGCTATAGAAAAACATCAAGAAAAATGCTAAAATTGAGAGTAATTGTATTCATACAAAAATTTGAAAAGATCCTGAAAATGAAAATCAATAATTCAAGATATTTTATGTAAAATGATGTAGATTTCTAGCTATAGCATCTCAATTGAGATGAGAAGTGTATATATTTGTAAAATTTCAAGCTCTAAAGAAGAGAGATATAATTTTTCAAGGGTTGGGGACCCGAGTACAACCCCTTATTATCTAGCAAAAAAATTTCATTCAATGTTGATGAAGCTACCCAATATAATTTCATATTTTTTAAAATAACCCCAAATGGTGTGATCAAACGGATAATGAAGAAGTAAATGACCTCATGTTTCTAAATCCTTATCACACAAGACACATTTGAAGGGTCTATAATATCCTCTTCTTTGTAGAATTTCTCCCATAATAATATTACTTTGAACTACTAACCAAATAAATGTTGAGGCCTTAGAGAGAGCCTCTAATGACCAAACGTTCTTCCAAGAAAAACCTTTAGGAGAAGAAAATTTTGATTGTTCTAAATCTTCATAACCCAACTTCACCGAGTATCCACCATCCGTGATAAATTCCAAACCAACTCATCCTTTCGTGTAAAAATCGATAAATAAAACTCTCGAAGCATCTTTTGAAGTTCATCTATAATTTGTTTGAGTTCCTCTCCTTCAACCAAGTTACTAAAAGAAATCTATGATCTCGAGTTTTTGCTCATAATTATATAATATTTGACCATATGACCTTTACATGCTAGGCATGCTTGAGACAATGGTTTTCATTTTGAGAGAGATAAGAGGATAAGGCTTCAACCAAGCATTAGACCAAAAATTTGCATAACTCCCCTCATTGATTGACCATCTAATATGTTTTTTATCAATTGCAAACTCTTTGATATAAAGTTCCATGTTGACAATCCTTTGGGTAGAGTTCTTTTCCTAAACAAATTCAGTGCATCAAGAGAACCTATATATTTTTGAAGTAATATTTTTACCCAATTCTTATCTTGATCTTTGAATAATCTCCACCTAAGCTTTGCTCCTAATGCCAAATTTATAAGTTTACAATTCTGCAAGCCTTCTCCTCCAATATTCTTTCTTTTGCAAACCCTATCCCACTTACAAAGAGGAAACCTAAATTTTTCCTCACAACCTTTCCATAGAAAGTTTCTTTGAATTTTGTCAAATTTTGATGCAATACCTATTGGCAGTCTTGAAAGAGACATCATATAAATAGGAATGGATTGCAAAGTAGTCTTTATGAGTTGTAGCCTTCCTGCCATGGTTAAGAACTTACATTTCCAACATGCCAAGCAAGATTTCATTCTATCCAAAAAAGAGATCCAAAACTCCTTTTTTATTTTCTTTTTCAAACAAAGGAATACCCAAGTAGGTTGATGGAAATTGTTCAATTTTAAACTCTAAAATATTCACAGTAATTTATTGTAAATCTAGGGCTGTATTAACAAAACAAATCTTGGATTTTGAAGTAATTAACAAATGTCCAGTAGCCTTCTCATAGCATGATAATATTGATTTAAACTTTATGGCCTCGTTGACTGAGGTATGGCCCAAAAGAAAAATATCATCAACAAATTGAAGATGAGATTCAAATGGACCATTTTTTGCAACTTGAATACCCTTGATCTTTTCTTCCATTTTTACCTTTTAAAAGGCTCTCCATACTGCTTCCGTCAAAATAATGAATAGATAAGAAGAAAGAGGATCACCTTGACGAAGACCACAAAATGACTTGAAGTACCTAACAAGAGAACCATTGATAAAAATAGAAAATTTTGCAGTGCTATAACAACATTTAATCCACTCACACCAACTATAATCGAAGCCAAACTTTTTGAGAATAGCGTGTAGAAAATTCCAGGAAACCCTATCATATGCTTTGTTCATAACTAATTTCAAAAGCATACCTGGAATGAAGATAATGTATGGCTTCTTGTGCAATAATTATACCATCAAGAATTTGTTTACCATGAACAAAGCCACCTTGTTCCTTTGAGATAGAATGCCCTTCAACCTATTGGCCATAATTTTTGAAATGATATTATAAATCATATTACAAAGCTTGTTCGACAAAATTATAAAAATATTTTGTGTCGCCTTTCTTAGGAACCAAGGTAGTAAAAGTAGCATTGATCTCACTTATCACAACCTTCTTTTTTTCAGGCCTTTTCAACTGCATCTAACATATCCCTCTTCAATAAATCCTATTTTTTTTTAAATAAAATTATAGGAAATCCATTGAGGCCAAATGCCTTGTTAGGATGGAAAGAGAAAACTACTTCATGGAGCTCCTCAATAGATATCTTCATAAAGCTTTAATTTTGTCCCTGAGTGATAATTGATGGAATATTTTGCAAAAAAAATTCTTGTGCCTCCTTATCTTGCCTAGAATCTGACAAAATATTTTTGAAATAATTAATTGCTTCCTTCCTTATATCTTCTTCGTCCTCAATATTTCTTTCATATGGAGTTATAATATTTTTGATATGATGAACAAAAAAAATTATTTTTGTTGTAGCATGAAAAAAATTGTATTTCTATCTCCTTCCTTGAGCCATTTCTCTCTAGATTTTTGGAACCAATATGACTCCTCCTTTTTCAATTCATTATGATAATCAAAAAGTAATTGTTTTTCTTTCACATAAGAATTCTGATTCATTCCATTAATTTCTACTATCTCTTGTAAAAATTTTAGCTTGGATTCAATTTCTTTTTTTCTTTAAAAATGTTATCAAAAGATTTGGCATTCCATATCTTCATTTGCTCCTTTAAATATTTCAAACATATAAATACATGATCCTTCAAATTTTGATTCATCCCACCATAACATAACCATTTGGAAAAAGTCCAGGTCTTTGAGCCACATAGACTAAAAGTGAAATGGTTTTGGATGACCATTATTAGGTAGCTCACAAGTCAAAAGAATGGGTTTGCGATTTGATCCTGCTCGCAAGAGATTGTATGATTTGTTTGCAACCATTTATTGGATAACAAAAATCTATCTAGTCTTTCTACTATATGATTTTTTCCAATGCATCTATTATACCATGTATATTGAAATCTTGAGGGACTAACATCCCAAAGGTCATTTGAATTGACAAATAAAGCAAAATCTTGCATTGATTTAGATCATATTGGAATGCCATATTCTTTTCCAAAGAAGATAAAATAGTATTAAAATCATCCCCAATAATCCATAGATCACAATGAATCATTATTTTATTTGACAAAAATATACTAAGGTCCTTCCAACATCTTTCATGAGGAGTAACTATAGTTGAAGCATATACATTTATAACCCCAACATTGATATTTTCCTCTTTCTTGCAAAATAATCCAACAACCCAATTACTTTTTGCTTCTAATAGTTGTCCACCCCATTTTCATTTATCTCAAATTATTGTAATACCGCCTGAAGCTCATGTAGAAGAAACTGCTAAACAATCACTTGTCTTCCAAATCTTCTTAAAAGCATCCTTACATTCCTCACCGCTTAATTTTATTTCTTGTATTAAAATAAACTCAGGGCTATAACAACCTATTAATTCCTTAATAACTCTTTTTTTAGGGGTTTTATTCATACCCCTAATATTCCATGATATCATTTTCATTATCAACACTTTTTATTTTTATTAGTGGGCTTAGCCCTACTTGTTTTTTTTTCAATTGGTTATATGGGATTGAAACAGGCCCCACCCGTATTACATCATCACCACATAGTGGTATCACAAAAAACCTTGGATATTATCCATGTATCACTTGGAAAGATTTGAACCCTAGTATCCTCTTTAAATATCAAGGAATTTAACTGATTGAGCTAATGCCACTTGATATTCAATAATTTTACACATGTTTTTATGAGGGGTCTTGGTCCCCTCATACTAAGTGGGATTTGAACCTTGGACCTCTCAAAGAGAGGCCAATATCCCCACTTCTAGTTAGCACCTATGATATTTTTATTTGGCTTCCCAGATAAATATCCTTTTGAGTTTCTTTTCTCTTTTCTCTTCGTTTCTTCTTTGATGACCTTCCTCTGCTTCTTCCATTCCCACCAATACTCTCATCTTCATCAATCTCTTCCATTTTTTCATATTGTTCAAAATGAGACTTATCTTCTAAATATTGATGTTGCCCTAAAGAGTCAAAAGTGCAAGGAATAGTCTCATTAGCATATTCTTCTTTATGTTGCCCTAAAA
The DNA here is from genome assembly GCA_028583015.1 of Wollemia nobilis. Classification (NCBI taxonomy): domain Eukaryota; kingdom Viridiplantae; phylum Streptophyta; class Pinopsida; order Araucariales; family Araucariaceae; genus Wollemia; species Wollemia nobilis. Next base: position 15,331,624 of record JAQPPZ010002969.1, on the reverse strand, counting down.
ACTCTAAAATGCATAGATGATCCTCCATAGTCATCACTTTCTTATGTTGGCTTGAAAACCTTAAATTTCCTTGGATATCCTCCATAAGATTTTCTTTACTATACTGCTCTTGAAATCCTAAAGTGCAAGGAATACACTCCGTACTACTTTCATTTTTTTGTAAGGAGAATATTTTAAACTACTTGAGGATAATAAAGGTGATTTACTTGGATTAAGCTTGACCTCCTTCACCTTATTTGTTTTAAAATTTGTCTCCCCATCTTCCTTTGTTTTAAATTTTATCTTAAACTCTTCCTTCGCACCTTTAACTCTTATATTTGAACTTGCGCATTGTACTTCCTCATCCCTCATATCATTTTTTCTTCTACTGGATGATTCAAGTGAACTATAATGGCCTTTGTCATATGATGATGTAGAAGGATTTTTCTAGCCACTTTATTAGGAGTGGAAAATCATTGATTTGACCTAGCTTCTCCTCTAATATGGTCTCCTTGTTTCAAATTTAAGCTACCCTCATGCCCAAAAAATTCCATCTCTTCCTCTATTTTCACTTTGTAGTCTCTTGTCATGTGCCTAGTTTCATGACACTTGCGACAATGGAATGCAATATTTTCATAATTCACTTGTTGATTACATTCTCTTGATTCAAATTTAATCCTAATCAACTGCGGTAAAGGTTTAGAGATACTTATGGCAACGCATATTCGAGTGTATACAATATGCCTTCTCTCCTTAGTAGTTGGTCCCTCTTAGATGAATTCACCTAGAGTATTACCAATATTCTTCAAAACCTCCTTATTGATGATTTGATAAGAAAGTCCAAAATCCTAGTCCATATCGAAATCCTTTTAATAGTTTTTGTGTCCATAGAAAAATTCTCACTCCAAGGTCTTAAATATAATGCATCTTTACCCCTAAACCACGGGCCTCCATCCATTATTTTATCCCTTATTTTTAAACTAGAGAAAATTGTGAGAAAATTTTATTTTGGAAGAAAATTCATGGAGTAATTTGAATTAAATCCTCAGTTCCACTTAATCCAATTTTGAATCTCAAAAAAACATGGCCAATATCCATAAAACTTACATATTAACCATCTATTAACTTGGTCAATTTCCATGTTACATAGATTTTTTTCAAATGAATCCTGTAAATTCTCTTCAGATCTAGAACAAGAAGTGGCACTTGTTCCTTGATCACACTTTGCTTTCTACTTCTTGCTTTCTTGCTCACACTTCCTCCTCACTCTCAGCTTGTGATCACACTCGTTTTTGGTTGCACTCACTCCTAGCTTGCGCTCACACTTGCTTTCAGTTACACTCACTTCCAGCTCATGCTTGCACTATCGCTTCTGATTGCACTCACTCCCGGTTTGTGCTCGCACTCACTTTTGGCTGCACTCACTCTCAGCTTGTTCTTGCACTCACTTCCGACTGCATTCACTCCCAGTTGTGCTTGCACTTGCTCTTGGTTGCACTTGCACCAAAATTTAAAATAGGTTATTCTATTGGGTTTACCTTCTAGTATTTTTTCTTTTAAAATAGGTTAAAAGGAATTATAATAGATGTTATTTGATGAAATATTTTTAATATGTAGGAGAATTGATAATATCATTAGGTGTTGTCACTATAAACCCTAGTCGATTGAAGTTAAGGGGATCGTTACCTTCTAAGGCATCAAACTCGAACAACCAACCAATATATATTTGGTTGCTACCATCCAAATTTATCCATTTACATCGTGGTGTGAACCATGGACCTGTTGACGAAGTCGAGCAACATTTAATTAATCAACATAGATTAAATAGTACAACTTAGGCTATAGTTAGCCCGTAGGAATAGCTAACCACTAACCTAATAGTGCTAACAACTAACAAGAAATATTCGCTTAACAAAGTGGTTAAGTGAACCTTAGGTAGATGACTAACTACCCTAACAAACCAAATGAGGTAATAAATAGAATTACCATAGTAACTCTAACATCCCCCCTTATTACATTATTTGGGTAATAATATAACTGCCCCAATACAGTGAAGAAGAAGAAGAAGATAAATGAAAGAATGGTGGCTCGTGCTTTGTCTTCGACTCTGGCTCGGGCTCATGGCTCTGGCTCTGGCTCTAAGCATACCTCTAGAATTGTACCTCTAGGTCTATCTCGGGATCTGCCTATGAAACTGCCTCTGGATCATTGCCTCTGGATCTGCCTGTAGATCTGCCTCTAGAACTTTGTCTCTGGGTCTGTCTTTAGGTCTGTCTCTGGGTCATTATCTCTAGGACTGCCACTTGGTCTGTCACTGGATTTGCCTCGGGGTCTACCATAGGTTTTACCTTTTCGGTAGAATCCATACAAAATTTCTTTCATCATGGTCCATTGTGTGAGATCTGTCCATCCACAATCAATATGAACCTTGTTGGCCATTTTCAGTTTGTACCAACAACTTGAAGAAGAGTGATTCGTACATCCACAAGAATCACAAGGATGTAATCTCCAACACTTAGCTACAACATGTCCTGTCTTTCCACAATGACTGCAACAATGCTTTTTAGGAGTTGTAGGAGATTTAGGTTTTACAAACATAGAATTACTGGTACTTGCATGTCCAGTATAGCCAAGGCCTTCATGATTTGCCCTGACATTTAGCATTATTGGAGATTTAATGCCTTGTTCCTGTTTACCTAATCTCTCACCATTGAATCCCATTTTCTTCATCATTTTGGAACCAAATCCTTTGGTGTGTTTTTCAAAACACCCAATTTTATCATCTTCATCAATGCTTTTAACAATATTGCATTTGTCGCTATTGATGAGATTATGGAGCTCTTTTTGAGGAGGTTCAGTTTTTAAGTCACTAGTGTCACAAGCAAAATCTGCTATTGAAATGATATCACCTATGCTACAACTGATATCTACCATAGAAGGTATGAGGTCGCCTGTATCACAACAAGCATGTGCCACAATGGGCTGAAGGTCACTCGTGTCACAACAAGCATTCGCCACAATGGGCTGAAGGTCACTTGTGTCACAACAAGCATTCGCCTTTAGGACCTTGCTTTCCTTATTTATTTCCAATTTACGTTGGGCACGGTCAAGTGCAACAAAAACCAGGTATATGCCCCTTAGAACGCCAATAGGAACTTGAGCACCATTTGTCTGAAGGTCTATACAAGACTCAGAATCATCGAGGAGAGCTACTAAACCATTGTTTAGTGTGAGGAATGTGCCCTCCTCATAAAAATCCAACCCATCCATCTCTGGTGGAAAGTATGGGTCTTTAACTGATTTAGCAACATCAGTTTTTAGGGCTATCTTTTTCTTTGATCTACCCATTCTTAAGGTGTCGGTATCTGTCGAAAATGCACCTTTTACAATAAAATTTTGCAAAAATAATTTGACTAAGGTGTCGGTCACTGCCGAAAATGCACCCTTATAAGTCTTCCCCCCTTTTGTTTGCAAAATTATAATGTATCCCCCCTTATTGCAAGAGAGGAGATGGAGGAAAAAAAATGTTATCCCCCCCTTTTGTGCAAAAAAAATGCAACAATTCAACCTAAAAAAGGCTCTTACAAAGCTTGCCCTGTAGGCAGATTAGCACAATATATCACCAAAAAAAATCCCCCCTGTGTGAAGTACTTCAAACAAAAAATTGCTATTTATGAAGTCTAAAAAATAGGTTTGGAGGTTTGATGATTTTATGCCTCTTTAATTGCTTTGATGGTGGATAGCAAAAAATCTATCCCCCCTTGAAAAAAAATAACTTCCCCCTTTAAAATTTTCCTTTATAAAGCATTTTAAAACATTTTATATTCTAAAGTTAAAAAAAATTATTATTCCTTATAGCAAAAAATTATTATTATTATTATTATTATTTTAAATAATTTTAAACTATATAAAAGAAATAATTTAAAAATTTTAATTTTAACTTTAGAAAAAAAATATTAAAAAATAACTTAAAAAAAAAAATTGTTTTACCTTTGTTTGGGGGGGTCGGCGGGTTTTGATCCCCCAACCTCACGGGCGCTAGCCTGGCGCTCCTGCCAGCTGGGCTAGCCCGCCCGATGAGAGGGAGAAGGGAAGATTTTCCCTTTCTCCCCTTGCGACCCTCGCGGGGAGCAAAAAAAATTGTGGGACTTTAGTCCCACATTGCTCCCGCGGGGTGCATGAGGGGGGAATAAAAGGGAAGATTCCCCCTTTAAACGTGATTGCCTTCGGGCAATCATGACACCCCTTTTGTCGCGCCACGCGATAGGGGTCCGATCTGCGTCGGGTCATGTGGCGGCCACGTCGTCCACATGGTGGCCATGTCAGTCCAGCGTCTAGTCAGCTGCCACGTTAGTCCATGTGGTGGCCACGTCAGTCCAACGTCCAGTCAGTTGCCACGTCAGTCCACATGGTGCCATGTGTCAGTCCAAGTCATCGCCATGTGTCAGTTCAGGTCGTCACCACATGTCAATTTACCTCGAATTTTGTGCCCAAGTCACCAGGGTCTGTCAGGTCGCTTCAGTCCAGCGTCGATCTGACCTCGAGAAATGTGCCTGAGTCAAAACCAGTCCAGATTGACTTCAAGATTTGTGCCCACATCCAGTCAGATCCAGCCGCCCTCATTCCGAGAGCAGGTCCAATTATGATGCCTCGGGATGCATGCCCGAGCAGGTCCAATTTTTATGCCTCGAGATGCGTGTCTGAGCAGGTCCAGCCTTTCCTCGATAAATGTGCCCACATCTACGTCGATCTCTTCAAATCTTGAAAGCCGTGCCCGAGCAAGTCCCGCGCAGGTCCTGCTATGATACCATGTTGACGAAGTCGAACAACATTTAATTAATCAACATAGATTAAATAGTACAACTTAGGCTATAGTTAGCCCGTAGGAATAGCTAACCACTAACCTAATAGTGCTAACAACTAACAAGAAATATTCGCTTAACAAAGTGGTTAAGCGAACCTTAGGTAGATAACTAACTACCCTAACAAACCAAATGAGGTAATAAATAGAATTACCATAGTAACACTAACATGACCTCCCCAAAGAGATGCCAAAGCCCTGACCACTACATACTATCCTTGTCTTCTTGTTGGTCTTTATTTGATTAAATGCTAAGGTAGAATTATGCTGCCTTCAAAAATAAATCTTAAAATGATGCTTAAGTATGGAGTAGTAATGTTACCTCTCTTGCATAATGTTTATAAATATGATGCTCATCATGGGAAGTCTCAAAGCATAGAAAAAGAGATGGTAACAACTTGGTTACATAATTTTAACATAGAAAAGTTATTTGCAATAATGACATTAAAACATAGAACCTATTTCGATCTACTTTAAAATGGAAATGTCTAAAACTTAGGTTTATCAAAATTAATTTTGTTGGTGTTTCTAAAGGAAAATTAGGAAAAGAAAATGAATATGGTGGTTGTCGAAATAATGAAGGTAAAATTTTCCTCACTTATTCATAATCATCTGCAAATTCAACTAACAACTATGTAAAGGTTAGGGCACTTCTTACAGGGATTCACATTGTAATAGAAAAAAGATTCACAAATTATCATTAATGCTATCAACAAAAATGGATGTGGGGATTGAATAAATAGTAATGTTTTTTTAATGAGTTTACACAGGTTTTTATGATGGGTCTTTGTCTCCTCATACTGAGTGGGGTTTGAACCTTGGACCTCTCAAAGAGAGGCTAAATCCCTTACCATTGCAATAAGCTTTCAGCTACAAGTTTAAGTTTACACAATTTTTTATAAGGGGTCTCGATCCCCTCTTATCGAGGTTTGAACTTGGCTCTCCTAGATGAAAACCCAAGGACTTACCACTGCGGTATCACTCACGAGTCTAGATAAAAAGTAATATTATTGTTGATTTTCATCATCTATTATTGGAGGTAATATTTTGGAAATGTGAGCATATTTATAGAGAAAGAAATTAGGTAGTCGATAATTTAGCCAATTGTGATGTTGATCTTTATCTTGGTGAAATTCAAATTTTAGAAGACAATTGACCAACTGAGATTTTATCTTTTAATCAAAATGATATCAAGGAGTTGATTGTGGATCAAATGGAATTAGTTCAATCTATTAGATTCCTCAACATTCAAGGACGAGACCTAGGTTCGAATTTTGCCAAGCAATACATGGATAATATCCAAGTAGTTGTAATGTTGTAATATCGTTATGTGGTGATAATGTAATACAGGCGGGGCCCATTTCAAATGAAAAAGAATTGATTGTGGAAACATAACACTTCTAAGAAGTTGAAAATATATTTAATTGAAAAAATAAAAAATATATATGATAAAAAAACATGTCTATTATAGTTTATTTGACTTAACAACAAATGTAATAGTTTAATATTTTAACGAGAGTGACTTAATAGAAGCCACGTATAATTTATTAAAAAATAAAAAGATTTGGAATGAGGCATGTTTATGACTTCATGTACATACTAGGATAGAGCATGTGTAAAAAGAACATATCTAAGACCACCAATTGTCTTTGTAATGTATAAACACCACCTGATGTGTGTTTAGGTAAATATTTCTATTCAATATTTCTCATTATGTAGTTTTTGCACTTAGTGTGCATAAGTCGCTATGCTATAAATGGTACTTATTAGTAAAGGTGTAATTGTTTCTTTTATTAGTAGTTACTAGCTCAAGTTCCTCATTTGCATGTGAATCGGCCCTTGAGCATTAGTAATAGGGAAGATAAAGAGTTTGTATAAAGACAAAAGTGGAAATGGAATGTATCAAGTCTATTTATCAAAATTGTAACGAAGTTCTGCTTCCAAGGACGTTGCCCCTTCAAAGAGGCTTATGATTTGATGTATGTGATTAATATAGTTGTTGCATTTCTATTCCATATTTCTCAAGCACTTATTATATCGTTTCTCTCATTTTTTGTTAATTTTCGCATTTTTGTTGTGAAAGTGTTTGGTTTTAGTTGAAGTTTCCTAACAAGTGGTATTAGCGTTATTTTCAAGGTTGTGTTATGTTGCAGTAGTAAATGTTATCGTCTTATCGTCTCTTCCCTATTAGGTATATTTTTCTTTTGTTTTGCACATTTAAGCTAAATACCCTACAAGAAAATATTATAATTATATTTTTCTGTTTGTAGTGGGTTAGGTTAGAAATACTATGTTAGGGGTTTTAAATTATCACAAAGGAGTTGTCGTTTTTGGTTAAGATAGATTACCTATCAAGCATCTAGTGAAGTGAGGGGTGCTCAAACCCCAATACCCAAGCCTTAAACAACACTTTTGTACACAATTGTGAGCTCTCATGTACCCTCGGGTATATAGGGAGATCCCTTAGGAATAGAAGAAGCCTTTAGACCTAGGAAGATATCAATCAGTTGAGTTTTATGGTGCACCAGTAAGAGATTAGCATTTGGAAGTTATTTTCACAATACACTAAAAAACAAATAATGTGACTATAGGTATGGTGGAACCCTCTATAGTTAGAGCTTTGAGATATTAGGTTGGCCACTAATCATGATTGAGAGAGTATATAAGAGAGCCCACAAAACCATAAACACCTTGGCCTAGATTATCTCTATTGAATTTGTCTTTAGTCCTTTCCCAACCAAACCCAAAGATTAGAATTGAGCATACTATAGTGGATATTACAATTGCCATAGATTGATGGTGCTAAAACCATTTGGTGAGACAATACAAAGAATATACAGAAATAATCGAGAATATAATCAAAATAGTCAGTTGAAAGTCATCACAATAAGCAAATTTTAGTTGCTAGTCTCAGTGCAAAATTCACCCTATCTAGCCATCTAAACACTAATAGTACAAAAAACCTTGTCTAGCCATTAGAACACTGATGACTTTTTAGCCAAATTAAATCACACGTCTCAATATACAAGATCAAGTATAAATTATATGAAGGCTCATTCATAGAATAATATCAATATCAATGAATATAACATTCATGAAATAAAAATAATATGCATAAACAAACTTACAATATTATTGATGAATCAAATATACAACTTGAGATTTGCTTGATACATTTCTCAATACAATACATGGAGCTTTTTCTCCATAATATAACCTTAGAAGATGAATCTTCAATACTTGACTATTGCTCTCCTCACATATCCAGGAGATGCATCCTTTCCTATTCCACACATATGACAAACCTCTCATGTCTCTTGACTTTACATCTTCACTTGTATACTTGACACATACACACTTGACTCTTGACTTACCTATATGACACATTGCACACTCTCACATATTACACACTTGCACTCTTTATTATATGACACTTTGTTTACTCTTACACTCTACACGCTTGCACACTTTATTACATGACACAAAATTATCCCACACATTGACACATATTTTAGGGAAAATATAAATCACACTCCCTAATCTAATATTTACAAATTTACAATTGTACAATGGGGGTACCTTCACATGGTACCAAATAATGTAATATTCTTCAACACCCCCTGTATTACATTATTTGGTTTTAAGACTTTAGTCTTCAATCTACTACCTTCAATCATTTGCTTTGTTCTTCTTGTTTTGGTTCTTTGCTTTTTGCTTTTTCCTGGTCTTGGTCTTGATCTTGTTTTTTGATGTAAATTCTAGACTTTGAATAAAAAAATCATCATAATAGTATATTCAATTAATATTGGAATTTAATGATTCCACATATGCTAAATTCAAATCTATTGTATCATAGCTACCATATTGCATTTAAGTTTTTTCTTCTTGTCTTTTTTCTTGATAAATCTCAAAAGTGAGTAATGCCATGTACATCACTATGCCTACTTCAATAGGTAAAATAATAGCATTTTGAGAATTCCACCATGTCGCAAAGAGTTTTTCATGAATGAATATTGTGAACTTCTCATCTTTGTCATTTTTTTAGAATTAAAGACAATTTCTTCTTCAAATAATCTGGTATATCTCTTTGCTCATCAAAATTATCTATTAGATTATGTGTATAGCATTTAAAATTTTCACCATTTCTTCACAATTTTATGAAAATGTGTTTTTAATAATTTCTTCCATGATGAATTTCGTTAATGTAGAAATCCTTATTTCTCCAAAAACTTAATTTCAATCAATCAATCAATTTTGAAAACTTTAAATTTTAATCAAGCAATCATTCAATCAATTTCAATTTCAATTTCAATTTTCTTATAACTCTCACAAATTCTTTTTCAAATTTCAATTTGCAAAAATAATCAAACAAATTTACAAATAATCAATTTTTAATTTCAATCTTTAATCAAGCAATCGTTCATTTACATATTATCACTCCATTTTAATTCATAAATTCTTCCAATTCAATTTTTTTTAAACTCTCAAATCAAGTGGTATTAGCTCAATCGATTAGATTCCTTGATATTTAAGGAGACCAAGGTTCAAATATTGCAAAGGGATACATGTATAATATCCAATATTTGTTGTAATAGCACTATGTGGTGATGATGTGATACAGGGGGGGCCATTTCAATCCCATATAACCAATTTTTAAAAAATATTGACTCTCATTCAATATATGCAATCAATATTAAATTTAATATTTTCTTATTTCTCCTAAATCATAAGTCAAATGACTTTTTTGATTTTCTCCTTATGCTTTCTCAATTTATGCTTTCAATAGTTGAAATGATTTTCATCCAAAAATAAATTATAGATCTTACCTCCTTTTTAGCTTTGCACTTGGTCTTCTTCAAAGTTATCAGATGTGTCAGGGCGCTTCAGATGTGTCAGGGTCCTTGATTATTTTAGATGAATAATGTTCATTCACAAAAATTTCACATGCAATATTTCCTCCTTCATAGTCTATTATGAGGGGACTTCTCTTCGGGGGTGCTATCACTTATACTCTTAGGTGTCTTCTTGGTCTCAAAACTTTGCATTCTTACTCCTTGGTGCTTCATCGTCCTCCAACTTTGGCTCATCTTTGAATGTGTTGCTTCTTAATGGTGCTTTGGCTTACATAGGCATTCATTGCTTTCACCTTTGCTTTTTCTATTTTATCGATTCTATCTTGGATTTATCATAGGTGCTTACTACTTTCACCTTCTATTTTACTGGTTCACATGTGCTCATTGCTTTACTCTTCTATTTTTTTGGTTCATGGGTGCTCTATTTTCTTTTTTCAAATTTTAGAGAAGCAAATTTTCATAGTCTACAGACTAGTTCTTATTTTCCAGTTTTCTCTATGCTTTCACCAGTTTCTTCAACTTGGCTTTACCTTCACCAACGTATCTTTCTCTTCTCAATGACTATGACTTCAATAGTCTATAATTTCTTCTCTCAATTCTTGGGTGCTATTATCAACCCAATTTTTCTCAACTTTAGGGTGAAATCAACCCTTTATTCTATCTTCTCCTTGGTGCACTATCGATTTATTTCTTTTCTCAAACTTCTTCAAATTCACACGCAAGTACAAATTTGATGCTCGATTCTTCAATCTGCAAATTTATGCCTTCAAATTCTTCTCACAAAAAATGAGGGCTTATGGCTCTTCTTCTCACACATAGTGAGGTTCTAATATCACTGATGGATTTTTAGCTAAATTAAATCATAGGTCCCAATATCCAAGATCAAGTATAAATCATATAAATTATATGAAGGCTCATTCACAAAATAATATCAATATCAATGAATATAATATTCATGAAAAATAACAATAATATGCATAAACAAACTTATGATATTCTTAATAAATCAAACATACAACTTAAAATATGCTCGATGCTTTTCTCAATACAATACATGGAGCTTTATCTCCATAATATAACCTTAGAAGATGACTCTTCAATACTTGACTATTGCTCTCCTCACATATCCGAGAGATGCATCATTTCCTATTCCACACATATGACAAACCTCTCATGTCTCTTGACTTTACATATTCACTTGTATGATTGATACATACACACTTGACTCTTGACTTACCTATATGACATATTGCACACTCTCACATATTACATGCTTGCACTCTTTATTACATGACACTTTGCAAACTCTTACACTCTACACACTTCCACACTTTATTACATGACACTTGGACTCATCCTACACATTGACACATACTTAAGGGAAATATAAATCACACTCTCTAATATAATAACTCACACCCTAATATAATATTTACAAATATACAATTGTACCATTGAGGTACTTTCACATAGTAACAAATAATGTAATATTCTCCAACAAACACATAATTGGTAACAGTCGGCCAAAAAAGGTCTAAAAGCCAAAAAATCATCATTTTCTGGTAGAGTCCATTGTGATCGCATTTTTGCACTGATTGTTTTGATATATAACACCCATTAGTTTTTTTTGGTGGCCAAAATTCATCATTTTCTGGTATAGCCCATTTTGATCATCTCTTCGTGTCATTTTTTTTGCTAGAGAACAAGGAGTTGTACTCGGGTCCCCCACCTTTGACAAATCACAACTCTCTTATTTAGAGCATGGAAGTTTACAAATAGATTCAATTCTCTTTTCAATTGGGTTGATATAGCTAGAAACCTACATCATTTTACATATAATGTTTGAATTATTGATTTTCATTTTCTAGAACTTTTTCAATTTTTTGTGTGAATACAAATATTTCAAAATTCAATGTCCTTCTTGATATTTTCCTACAACAACCTTCACAATACCAAAACTTCACCTCTACTATATATGCATTGCATCTTAGTAGAGTAATATTTCCAAAACATCGCACTATCATAGTCCACTTTACCAGATCTGGATTGCTAGTTCCTTCCTCAAGCACAAGTGCAACCACAAAAATTGTAATACATGGTTTATATGAAAGCACATTAATGTTATAAAATAAAGCAAATATTACGAATGAAAAATATTTAAGTAAATATTAATCATTATTTGATTCAGGTAGTCAATATTTTCTTCTCAGCTTTAGCTAAACTTACTACTTCCTCTAACAAAGGAAAAGAGAATTTAATTTCATGATATTCAATTGAAACCCCTCTATTGGTTAGCCTATCTGCACATATGTTTCCTTCCCTTGATGTATGTGTAAACTCGATTACTTCAACCTATATAGCAAGGTCTTGAATTTCCATAATTATCTCTTGTATGTTCCATGGAGCCTTTGCTTTCCTCAAAATTGTGTTTATTACTATGAGTGAATCACCTTCCATAAATACTTTGTTCCATTTTATTTGTTTGCATATTTTAACCCTTCTAAAATCACCAAATCTTCAGCTTCATTATTTGTCTTAAGCCCACTATTGAAAGTGTATTGAGACAAAATCTCTCCCCTATTATTTATAATTATTCCTCCTCCTCCCGTTGCTCCTCGATTTCCTTTAGATGCTCCATCAAAATTCAGTTTGATCAACTCCATATCTAGTGGTTTCCACTTTATATTCTTTGTCTTTTTTTTTCTCTTGTCCCTAACATCATAATTCCATTTTATGACTTGACTCCATATATCAAGGCTCTTCGTTTCCAAATTAGAGACTAGGTGAGTTGATAGGGTTGGTTTAGACTCATCTATGGCTAAACAAATCTTTCTTTTCATTACCTTTGAACTACTTTCATTTCCTTTAAATATTATTGTATTTCTTTCTAGCCATACAATCCAAAGTGTTGTATATTTTGATATATTCCATATTGTCTGTAAAGACTCAATTTTATAAGTGCTCTGCCATTGATTTAACCAATCTTCAATTCTGCTATTCATCACCATACATTTACCAGACATATTAAGAATCCATTACCATAGTTTCCAAACTGTTGAGCAGTGTCCCAATAGATGGTCTATACTCTCCTCCACTATTTTACAAATAACACATTTTGAGGTGCCATGAAAACCCCTTTTCATAAGGTTATCCCAGGATAAAATTATTCTATGCCCTACTAGCCAAACAAACATTTTGACTTTAGGAATGTTCGGGATCTCCCAAATATATCTCCATATTCTTGTGATATTCCTATTTTGATGGTGCTTTATATTATATCCACTTCTTGTTGTGTGTTCTCTTGAGCTATTCAACTCCTAAATCAAATTATCCTTGGCTCCCCTCAGAATAATCATTATTGTTATCTTTCTACTCAACTGCATCCTAGTATCAGTGTCTTGTATACTTGTAAAAACATATTCTTTCCATTTGTATCTTCCTTCATGTTCCTTGTACAAAATATTTGAAACCCTATGACCACATTTATCTTGAAATAATCTCATCTATGATTTCAAAATTGGATCTAGATTGAGTGGTTTTTTATCACACCAAGTATCCATACAAAAAAGATTTTTTTCTTCAGTTCCCACCACCTATCTTAAACCTTTAATCACTAGATCAATTGATTTTTTTAAATTGTTCCATAGTGTAGAACCATTATGCAGAGAATGCAATAAATATTAAGCTTGGGTGATTGGGCTCAACATACTTAGAAGAATTTTTGCCCATTTTCTTTGAATCTCTTTGTATAATCTCCAAACTAATTTTCTTCTAAGAGTTAAGTTTGCATCCATAAGAACTCTTAAACCAAGACCTCCCCTAGTTTTATCATCACACACCTTGCTTCATTTGACCAAAGGAAAATTTCTTTTATCATGTAATCCTGACCATAAAAATGTTCGCATAATAAGTATACAAGGACATATAATAAGTTGGAATGGCCTTTAAGACTTAATTAATTAGTTGCACTCTTCCTGCTAACGATAACCATCTACCTTTCCATACCGATAGTTTATTGTGAACTTTACTTATAATTGGATTCCATAATTCTATCTTCATTCTCCCCTTAAATAAGGGTATCCTTAGATATGTTGTTGGTAAATTTACCTCCTCCATTTGAAGTAACCTACATATCCCTACTTTGATTTTAACTAGGGTGTTTAGGAAGTTAAATTTGGATTGTCTTATTAACTTTCTACCCTAATACTCTTTCATATTTATTTAATAAGTTATTAAAAGCTTTGGCCTTGTATATCCTTGCCCTCCCAAAAAGAGTTGTATCATCTACAAACTATTGATGGATGATATTTTTGATGTTATTACTAGCCTAAAATCCACTTATAATCCCATCTCTATAAGCCTTCTTCAAGTTCCTACCTAGAACCTTTGCCATAATAATAAAAAAATATGGCGATAGAGGATCTTCCTGTATAAGACATATCTTGGCTTTAAACGATTCTATTACTAACCCATTGACCAACATTAAATATGAAACTGTAGAGAAATAAGCTTTAATCCATATGATCCATTTCATCCCAAAACCAAAATTTTCTAACACTATAAAAGAAAATCCCATTTAACCCTATCATAGGCCTTACTCATATCAAGTTTTAAGATCATTGCTTTCTCTTTTCTTGAAGTTGTTGAATGCTTAACTTCATGAGCTCCTATGACCCTATCCAGAATTTGTCTCCCTTTCACAAATCCTCCTTGCTCTTCTAAAATAATTTTGTCTGATAGTGGTCTTAACCAATTCACCATCACTTTGGAAATAGTTGTATATGCCATATTACATAGACTTATGGGTTGAAATTAATCAAGCAATTTTGCATCCTTCTTTTTTGGAATCAGAGTAAGATATGTTGTATTTATTTTATAAGGTATGTATTATTTTACCCTAGACTATTCCACTACCACTAATAAATAATCCTTCATATATCTCAATTATGTTGATAGAATGTTGTAGAGAGCCCATCTGGACCCAGGAATTTATCTTTATTAAAAGAGAAAAGAGCTAGATGAACTTCTCCCAGAGTAATAGGCTCCATCAGTTTCCTATTATCTTCAATTGTTATAACTAAAGGAACTTCTTGTAAAAGTTATCATTAAGAACTTCAAACTCGTCCGATCCTAGAATCTTATGATAAAAATACCTTGCCTCTATTCTGATTTCACTCTGGTCTTCAATCTAAACCCCTTCTACTAATTTTGGATGCTAATCTCTATACTACAACCATCCTATGAAAAACTTTGTGTTTTTATCTCCTTTTAACCAAGTCTATCATGATTTTAATCTTTAAAACTTCTCTTCCTTTCTCAAAATATTATGATATTCACTAAGTATCTCCCTTTCTTCCAAGCTTGTATTATTATGATCACCTTTTTGGAATTTTGAAAGTTTATCTGTTAGTTATTCTTTCTTGTAATTTTTTTTTCCAAAAGTGTTCTTGTTCCATTCTTTTAATCTAGAAGTCATTGATTTAATTTATTTTGGAAGTGTATACAACCCAATATTTTTTGAAGAATTCAACATTTGTGCTATCATATCAACAAATTGAGGATGGTCTTCCAACATATACTCATAATTAAAATATGATCTGAACTACGTTTGTGCATTTTTTTTAATTCACTTACCACCATTTTAACTTTTATTGGCCGGTGATCTGAACCAATCCTTGTCAAGGTATTAATTTTAGCACAAGTCCCTTTATCTAGCCAATGATTTGAGAGAATGCATCTGTCTATTTTTTTTGCTATTTTTCATTTTGTAATCTACCATACTTGTCTATAATGCAAAATTGTTGTGTAGCAACTATTATTCTGGAATGCGTGTTGTATGTTATTGTGTTTGTGTTATAGTGTTACATACGGCTAAACACTTCTCTTTCCTATGTTCAATCTACCACCACACGCTTCTCCCTTCAAATGACTATTGTGTACTAGACGATTGTGCTTCCTCCAAGACATTTACTCCTTCCTTTGGATCTCTACTATTTTGGCAACTTCTATGGCAGTTTATCCAAACGGATGCTCTAGTAAGTCGTGATAGATTTGGATGCTTTATGAAGAGAGGATTTATGCACTTGCACTGAAAAGAAAAATTTTCCACGAAGCTTGCAACTGCCAATGTTGCAACAACGTCTATGCTTTATCTTGAATAAGTCTTGGTGCACTTGTTCACCCTACTTAACCTCAAAATCTCTTGCACTTCTTTCTCCTACAAAAATGAAAGCAATTGAACAAGGAAATGCCCAACACTTCCAATTTATATGAAATATGTTGCCCATGTAAATACCTGTTTAAACGCCACCTAACTCTCATTCGTCTTCATGATTGCCACGTCACCCATTCTACATGGACAAGATGTCTAACATCTTTATCTTTTTTCATCTTTTTGCTATTTTTATCTTTTTCATAATTTTTATCTTTTTCCAATTTCTTTTTCTTTTTATATTATTTTATTATTTTTCAAAACTGCATCTTCCAGTTTTAACATCGTCGAGTGAAGCACACGGTAATATCGATGCGTACTTCAAAGGTATCTGATTCGCTATCTTATTGGTGATGACTACCAATTTTGAAATTGCTGAAACCATTGCCATTTTCCTGTTCCTCCATACGTTGACAATTATGGTGATTACTTTGGCTATGAGAAGTTTCCATCTGAGACTGTTCATCATGTCTTTCCATTCTTTGTGGAATAATGCACCAATATAGCTGCTCTTCTACTATTGCCTGATGATGTGTTTCCTATCGAGACATCTTACTATTTCTTGTGTGATATTTGCAACTCCTAACGTCATCCTAACTTGCCTCATCTGCCAGATGGGTACTTTCCTACCAGAGGGCTTTCTCCATCATCCAAACGTGTGGCTACATCATCCTAACGACTGCTACCAGGGTCTAGACGGGTTGATTCTTTCTCCAGATGAACTCATTTCGTTCTTTTGTCACCCTACTAAATTATTACATAGTCATCAAGGTAATGGACCACCATTCGTTCCTACTCTCGATGGTTGGTCATTCAATAAGTGGAAGGATCATTCTCCCTCTGTCTAATATTATGATAGAGTCTTCCAATTCCATGGCCTCGTCCTCAAAGTTTATCGATCTGATGATGGATGACTACCCATCCTTGGTCTAGATGGTCCTGATAGGGATTCCTACTATAAGGTTCCTATCTTCCACGAGCCGGTGTGTCTTGACCTCTTCCTCTTATCGATCAAATCTCCCTAATGTGGGGTTGTTGTACTCCTAGATACTTGAGATTCGATTGATCCCTTGGTTGTTTCTAATGATGTCTTCAGTTCCTACGAGCTCATTGAGGTAAACCTAAGGGTCTATTCTCAAGAACACATAGTGATGAGTTGACTTAGACTATATCCTCAGATGGTCCTTGCGGACTAGTCCTTGGACTAGTCGACCTACAGGTAGTAGAAGAAGAATTTCTTCCTATTGAGATAGAGGCCAACCACACTCCTCCCTTGGTCAGACAAGCTTGGGTTACCCGAAAGTCTTGACAAACTTTCAGGATTGCCCAAGTTATCTCTATTTTAGGCCTAGTTTATTAGTTGTGCACGTGATTCTAGTAGATGTTGTTGATCGACAAGTGTTAGTTGGTGCAGGATTCTCAATCTCCTATCTGCCCTTATCAATTATCACCGCAACCTTGCTTCTTCAAAGTGTCATTGTGGTGCACAGTGAGTTAGGTATTCTTGGTGCTAGTTTGAGAAGGCTAAATCTATACTTGATTCATTTCCCTCTCCTACAGTATTCATTGCTCATTTCAAGGTTTCTTAAACACGTTTTTGTAATCATCTTACCTCTCTTCAATGTTGTTGTAAATTGAGTACTGCCATACAATACCTAGCCACTCCTTCATATTTAGTTGGACGTCTCATAGCTCCTGCATATGGTGTTCTTCACTCGTGTGGTTTCTATCCTCCTGGTACCGTATCTTCATTATCAAACTGAATATTTACTCCTCCATTGTACTAATCTTGTGGGCTTAGACACTCATCATCTTCAATCACTTGTGCAGTATCAAGGAATTTAACCACCGCTCATTGACTTTGGATTTCATCTCTTTATCTCCAACGATCTGGGTTAGGATTGGCGTGTGGTATTGTTGGCATTTTGCAACATGCCATATTTTTTTATTGTAATCCAAAGACATTTATGATTGAGTTTTTTTAACTCAGTTATTTTGTTTATATAGTTTTTTCAATTCTCTGTAAACTTTCATTTTGCAAAATAAATTAACCCCAAATTGTGACTTGGAAATCCGCTTCGGATTCACTTCGTCAAATTATCCACAGCAGCAATTGAAAAATTAAAAATGATTTCGCTTCAGAGGCGAAGCGGCAGTAAGAAATTGAAGGCAGTGAAATCAAAGAAAATATAAAAAAAAAGAAAGACAAAAGAAAATCGGCTAAGTGAAGAATGCAAATGCGTTCACCTCATTGGAGGGGCGAACGTCACGTTCGCCCATTGGAAAGGCGAACGCGCCCCAAAAGAGGAATGCGCCAAACAAAAGGGAGAATAAAAAGAATGCATCGCGTTCGCCCCTTAAGTGGGGCGAACGTAGTGTTCGCCCCTCATTTGGGCGAACACGATTTCAATATGCGTCATGGTCACTTTAAAGTATTCATGATGGATCCATTCATTATTTTTAAAGGTGAATGACATGGAGAGATAAAGTTTGGGCGACGAGAATTTTTAAATGGTTTTCACCCTTACACTCAGGTAAAAGGGGCGAACGTCATGATAGATGCGGCGAAGATATTTTGAAGGTGAATGTTGTTTGTTTTTTAGCACATGTGATTAAATTTCTCCAGAGGCATGAGTAGAATTAAATGGGGCAAATTTTAATTATTAATTGCCATCATCTTCAGCAATTTTAGAGCTTGATTTTTCCAGTTGAAGATTTGCTTCGGGTAACTGCTGCAATTTAATGTTGGTGACGAAGTGGAAGCATTTTTGTCATTTTCAAGAACATCTTCTCGAAGGTTTTACTCCCTCTCCAAAGCAAATTGAATATGGAGTAAATTGTTGAAGCTCGTGTTTGATTTCCAAGAAGATGGAGGTGACTCAAATTTAATGATACGGTGTCTGAATGCTATCATCTCAAACCATTTTCAGGATCGTGTCTACCAATAGAAGATTTCCAAGAAATGATGACTCATTTGATGTATTCAATGAAAGAGGCGCAAACCTCTATAAATACTAAGAGAAATTTCATTGTAAGGGGTTGGAAAAAATAGATATCCTACGAGAAAACACTTCAAGTTCTCTGCAGTAATAGTGAATTCAAAACATTTGGATTTGCAAATGACTTGGTGCATTGTGGTCTTCTACATTACACATTTCTTTTACACAGTTAGCTTTATTATTTGTTATTAGATTTAAATTCTGCAAGTTGGATTTAAATATTGCAAGTGAGAGAGTGAGTGTTGGAGTGTTGATCTGAAGATTACATGTGCGAAGTTGTATGGAAATTTTGTTGTTTGATCATCTATTTGCATGCTATTTTCAGCTTGGTGTGGATTCCTACTATCAATCTATTCCCATCCTACATAGTCGGCCTATGGCCATATTTCCCATTTCTTTCCGTATTTTTTAATTTCTTTCCTGCATCCTTAGTCTTCAACCATTTTAGAATTAGTAAGGGAACCAACCCTCTCTGGAGATTGACATGGGGGACATCTCTTTCCTTCGGTATTTCAATGTTGGCCATGTCTAGGGTGCACAAATGTAATTTTGTATGATTAGGCAGATATTTGACCAACAATGATGGGATAGTTTCTGTCCCAGTAAGATCCATAGTCGGTGGAACAAGTATTATCCCAAGTTGACAAACCCATCGGTGCCAATAATTTTTTGGGACTTTCAAAAGTTCCACTTTAAATGGTATTAAGGTTTGATGTTCGCCTTCATGTTGTAGAATTAGAACATCTAGCGACTCGATTATACTTAAAAATCTCCAAATGTGAGTACAACGAAAGTTGTGTCTCATGAATACAAGATCGAAGGCCAAAAATCTAGATCACCAAATTGAGTTCTACGAACTTGATATCCAAAGGCTAGGGGAACATCCTCAATTAGCCACTTTTCATCGTACATCTTCATTACCTCATATATCCCATATACCGTCTGTCACATCATCACGACTAGCTGGTGTATTTTTTGCTCCCGCAAGCCCAAGTAGTACTACCACTAGTCTTCCTCAACCTCTGCCTCACACGACCACTGGTATTCCTCGAGCTCCACCTCATATACCAGTCCACATGGCTCAGAATCCACCACCACAAGCAGTTCCCAACATGGAATAGCTCAGGGGCTTTGAACTTGCAAGCACAAAATCCAGTGCCCCAAGCTGCTTTGAAGGCTTTGCCGACCTATGATGGTACTGGAAAAACTGCGTATGAGCATATCCAAGATGTAGCTTCTTTGGCGACCATCCATGACATAATAGATGAAGATGTGATGATAAAATTATTGGTATTGTCACTGAGAGGGAAATTGCTATATTGGTACCGATCATTGCAACCGGGTACTATTACATCATGGGATCAGTTAGCGGAGTTGTTGATTAAGAATTTCCATGAACAAGTTGATCCATACTCCTTGTTGCACCAGTTCACAATGATTCAAAGACATCCACAAGAGGAAATAGTCGATTTTAATGTCAGATTCACCCGAAGCTGGCAAAGAGTTCTCGACGGTCTACGGCCCACACATGAGCAAGCTGCTTTCTACTATCTCAGGGTGTTTAACACCGAAATCGGTATGGTCATGCATCAAGCCAATGTGACTACATTTCCAGACCTATATACGTAGGCACAAAAGGCCGAATCTGATCTGATTGTTGTAGGTAGACTTCCCCCAAAGATGACTATGCTCATTGTTCCTGATCTTCCGTAATATTTATATTCTAGTTCATTTTCATAGCCTATGCCTTCCATGTACCTAGTTCCCTCATGGAGCTCGGGTCCACCTCAAATTGCACCTATTCCTGCTCCATGACATATGGCTCCAAGCTTCCCATAACTACCTAATCAGTCACTTCCACAATTGCCCACTTCTATTCCCGCTCCTGCGCTGCCAACACCACCAGTTCCATTACCATTGCCCGCGCCTCCAGTGCCTTTGCCTCTACCTGCACCCCCCGCATCTTCTAATCTTGATCCTTTCATGGTGTTGTTGCAAGAGGTAAAATATAATAATGTAGCCTTAAGGACGATATCAAATGAACTTACAATAGTAAGGAAGAAGCAAGCGGAGGCTGAATTTCGATCACGGAGATTCCAAACT
The DNA here is from genome assembly GCA_028583015.1 of Wollemia nobilis. NCBI lineage: Eukaryota > Viridiplantae > Streptophyta > Pinopsida > Araucariales > Araucariaceae > Wollemia > Wollemia nobilis. The sequence continues at coordinate 15,310,618 of JAQPPZ010002969.1, read as the reverse complement.
CCATCGATCACTCGAGAGCAAGCATCTACTAGTAGAGGCCTTGAAAAGAGCACAACGGTGCAAGCAAATGAAGAAACTAGCACAACAGAGAGGGCGTATTGGTGCTCAACATGCAATGATCCTCATGGAGAAGAAACGTGCATGGTGCATATGAATTATGTACAAATGCTAGCAGAGAGTTCGACTGGCGGACAAGTCAATATGATCATGGAAGCCAATCACAATTTCATGATGTCATCTGTAGAGCAAGTTTCGGTTCTCACACGGTCTGGAAAGAAACCAGTAATAGTAGATCCTGCTGAGCTTGAACCCTTAAAGGTGCCAATGGAACCAAAAGTGCAAGATGAAAAGGGGAGGCCTCTAGTGAAAGTGCCTATTGGGGTAGCTAAAGAGCAAGATTCTATCAAGTTGAAAGATTTGATGCCTAAGCAAACTCAGGGAAGGGCACAAATGAGAGCATCTTCCTCACAACCTGTGACAACTACTCAAACACAAGATGAAACAAGAGAACAGGCCAAAGAGTGACTCAAGTACCCATCTTTGACCAAGCGACAAAGGGTGGAAGCTACCCAATAGTACCGAGACAAGTATGAGCGGGTTGCAGAAGAGAAGGCTCTGACTGTTTCAAATTACAATATTGTGGAAGAGATGAAAAATATTCCTGCAAAAGTAAGTTTGTATGATGCACTTCAATTGCCAGGACAAGTTGACCTACTGCAAGAATCTTTGAAGACTGCTAAAGATCAAAAGAAAAATCCTTCTCAAACATTCTTGGTGCAAACGCTTCCAACTTCAGCTATGGGAAAAAATAGGCCTCCCCCATTTTATTTATCACTCAGAATGGAAGGGTGGATTGTACACAACTGTATGATCGACTCTGGAGCTGCAACTACTATCATGCCAAAGGCAGTATGTGAAGTGATGGGGATGGAATATACAAGGAGTAGCCCAGGAGTGTTGCAGCTGGATGGAACTCCGGTCAAGATGGTGGGAGTAATCAAGGATATTCCCATTGTCCTCCATAGTATGCCACAAATTACAGTCATCCAGGAAGTGGTAGTGGTTGACCTGGAACCATACTTTAGCATGTGCCTCTCAAGGGAGTTCACAACTAAGCTGGGAGGATATCTTTCCTTAGACTACTCGCATTTGGAGATACCATTCAAGGGAAAGAGGATTCACATTCATAATGAGAAGCCCTCACCTTTTCACATTGAGAAGCTAGAGGAAGAAGAATCTCCAGGAGCAGTTAACATGTTGACTGAGGAGATAGAAGAGGTTGATTTAATGGAAGAAGCGTTGGGTGAGCTTCACCTCGAGGATGAGTTTTCACTCATGGATTTCAATGCAATGGTTGGAATGGACATTGGTTGCTATACTATAACTAAGCCAGAGCAAATTGAAGAGAAGGTTCCTGATTCTCCTAATCCTATTGCAGATCAGTTATGGAGAATGTATTTTGATGGCGCTAGGTGCAAGAATGGTGCAGGAGCCGACGTTGTGTTGATCTCTCCCGAAGGGTTGCAAAAGACCTATTCTTACAGGTTAACTTGGGGTTGCACAAATAACACAACTGAATATGAGGCACTATGCCTTGGATTGAAGAAGGCTGAAAAGTTGGGCATCAAGCAGTTGCAGATTTTTGGTGACTCTGAACTCATAATTAATCAGATCACTAACAAGTGTGTGTCAAAGCAACACTACTTGAAGGCCTACCGCAATAGAGTGTGGGACTTGTTTGAGTCTTTCACTGCTTTAAATGTTCAGGCGATTTCGAGAGAGCTAAATAAACATGCAGATATTCTGGCCTCTCTTGGTGCTAACTACTCTCCTGTGGAGCAAGTAGTTAGAAAGCCTAAGATAGTTAGGGTAATTTACAGACCCTCAGTTCCCGACAAAAATATCCATTGGCAAGTGTTTGACAATGATGAGCAGATAGTCAACTTCCTACTTAAAGAAACTGCAAGCGTTGATGATAGAGTTCTTGCCGAAGAAGAGAGAGAAGGGATGATTCAACTGAAAAATAATCACATCCCTAGGGGACTGATTACACTTGAAAGTCTGTTCGACCAGAGTGATCGGGTTGAAAAGCATAGGATCAAAGTAGATGCAAAGGAGTATAAAGAATTACATTTGGAGCCTGAGAAAATCATCAAGGTTGGAATAGATGGCACCCCAGAAGAACTGGAAGATATCAAGAAATTGTGTTACGAGTATCCAGATATTGTTGCCTGGAGCTACCATGATTTGAGGGGTTACAATAAGAATGTGATCCAACATACTATAGAACTGCAGGAAGGGGTAAAACCTTTTCATCAGAAACAACGACCTGTCAATCCCAAGATTGAAGTCCTTATGAAAGCAGAGTTGTTGAAGATGTTGGAGGCCAAGATAATCTATCCAATCAAGCATTCAACATGGGTGGCTAACCTGGTCCCAGTACGAAAAAAGAACGGAGACATTCGGTTGTGTGTAGATTTTCGCAACCTGAACCAGGCATCACTTAAGGACCATTACCCTCTACCGCAGATCGATCAAATCCTTCATGTAGTAGCTGGTGCCCAGAGATTCTCATTGCTTGATGGTTTCTCTGGGTATAATCAAATTTGGGTGAAATATGAGGATCAATATAAAACAACATTCACCACCAAGTGGGGAACTTTTGCCTACCAATGGATGCCATTTGGACTTTCAAATGTCGGTGCCACTTTTCAGAGGGCCATGGACATCGCTTTTGGTGAGTTATTGAATAGGATTATTGTGATATATCTTGATGATATGACTGTGTTTTCACATCGTAGAGAAGACCACATTGCTCATTTGAGGCAGGTGTTTGAGAAGTGTCGTGAGTTTGGGATTTCTATTAATCCGAAGAAGTCAATCTTTGCTGTCAAGGAAGGGAAGTTGTTGGGCCATGTGATCTCACAAGAAGGATTGGCAATCGATCCTGCAAGAGCTGAAGCTCTAATGAAGTTACCATTGCCTGCTAATAAAAAAGATTTGCAATCTTTCTTTGGCCAAATTAATTTCATCCGTAAATTTATTTCTGATTTCGCTCAGGTGGTGAAACCCATGACTGAGCTTTTGAAGAAAAATGTTGAGTTTAAATGGACTGAGACAAGAAGACAAGCTTTCAAGGAAATCAAGGAGAGGATTACTCAAGCTCCGGTATTGATTAATCCTGATTATTCTAAAGATTTCATTCTCTATTTCGTAGGCGAACAGGAGAGTTATGCTGCAGTTTTGACACAACGACAAGAGGATGGAGATGAGAAGCCAATTGCTTTCTTGAGTCAAGTTATTGCTCCTCATCAAGAGAAATATAATTTTATTGAGAAACAAGTATATGCAGTAATGAAAGCATTGAAGAAATTTCGACACTTTGTTTCTCAAAGCAAAATGATTGTGTATGTCATACACCCTGATGTAAGAAATTTTATTCTCCAAGGAGAATTAGGAGATAAGAGAGCAGGTTGGGTCACAAAAATTCAAGAATATGATGTGGAGATCCGACCAACGAAGTTGGTTCATGGGAGAGCTCTATGCCAGGAGCTAGCCAAAAGTGCGGCCTCCGAATCATTTGATGTGGTGCATGAGGATAGCCTGGGCGAAAGCATTTGCACAAACCATACCGCCAATGATCTTGATTGGACCGAAGAGCTAATTGATTATTTTACCTCAGGCAGATGTCCATCTCACCTTGATGCTTCACAACGTCGGAGATTCAGGTTGCAAGCTCTCAGATATACTTTGTTGCCCGAGGGGCTATTTCACAAAAACATTGATGGAGTTCTTCTCAGGTGTGTGAGGGACTCCAAAAAGAAAATTTTTTAGAGGAATTTCATTTCGGACTATCGGGAGGTCATTACGCGGGAAGGCCCATGGCCTTAAAAATCATTCGAGCAGGCTACTTTTGGCCTACTCTGTTTGTCGATGCACATAAGATAAGTACACACTACGATAGTTGTCAACGATATGTTGGCAGAATCAAGAAAGGGGCATTGCCTCTTCGCCCGATTCAAGTAGAAGCTCCTTTTCAGCAGTGGGGTCTTGATTTTGTGGGAGTTATTGACCCACATTCTTCTACAGAGCATAAGTACATTTTGACGGCAACTGATTACTTTACCCGATGGGCGGAGGCCATTCCTACTAAGAAAGCGGATCAAGCAACTGTAATCTCTTTCCTGGAGGGAATCATCACTCGCTTCGGTGTCCCGGACTCAATTGTAACAGATAATGGAACTCCATTTATTGGGGCCAAGATCACGGAGTTCGCTAGCAAATACGGGATTTATCTCAAGACTTCGTCCAATTACTACCCGCAAGGGAATGGCTTGGCCGAATCTACTAATAAGAATTTGCTGCGAATTCTGAAAATGACACTAGGAGACAACAAACGGAGCTGGCATTTGCTGTTGAATCAAGCACTTTGGGCAGATCGCATTTCAGTTAAAAAGTCCATTAAAACTTCTCCGTATGCATTGGTGTATGGGAAAGAAGCAGTTTTGCCTGCTCATATTGAGCTTCGGTCCTTCAGACATTGCAGTTATTTTAGGAGGAAGATGAAGAGTTTGATCCCTTGAGTGCACGATTGGCATAGTTGATTCAGTTGGAAGAGGATAGAGAAAGGTCCTACCAGAAGTTTGTCGAACATAACAAGGAGATGCAGAAATGGTTCGGGAAGAAGTCAACTGAACGCAGTTTTCAAGTTGGATATTTGGTCCTCAAGTGGAATGCAAAGAAGGCCAAGCCCGAAGAGCATCATAAATTTGACGCTATTTGGGAGGGCCCTTTCCAAATCTCTGTTGTGAACTCGGCCAACGCTTATCATCTGCAAGATATGGAAGGTTGGGATCTTCCAATTCTGGTGAACGACCTTCATTTAAAGACTTATATCCAATGATGGAATCGTAATGAGGTACCTTTGTAAATATGTACATATTCATTTTTAAGTTTATTCATTTCAAAAAAAAATATTTCATAAAAAAAAAAAAAAAAAAAAAAAACTTAAAAAAAAAAAAAAAAAAAAAAAAAAAAAAAAATTAAAAAAAAAAAAAAATTTAATAAAAAAAAAAAAAAATAAAAAAAATAAAAAAAAAAAAATGGTTGCCCCAATGGAGGGGGAACGTCATGTTCCCTCATTGGGGCGAAGTCCTATATTTAAAAAAAAAATATTAAAAAAAAAAAAAAAAAAAAATAAATTAATAAAATAAATTTAAATAAAAAAAAAAAAATGGTTCCCCAAACGATATAATAAAAAAAAACTTTAAAATATAATAAAAATTTTAAATTAAAAAAATATAAATAAAAAATATAAAAGATAAAAATACAGTTTTTAAAGCAATAAAAAAAAAAAAAAAAATTTTGTTAAAGAAAAAAAAAAAGGGCAAAGGATCAAAGTCTTTAAAAGGAGAGCCTTCACCCTAGTTTTATCAAGCAGATCGGAAGCGTTCTGAAGGAGAAGCAGATTTCAGTAAGCAAACATTCCTTTTGATTTTCGAGATTTAGTGCGGATATATTGCCTCTCTCAAGACGTGGTAATTATTGGAAAGCATGCAGACAAGCGGAAGTTTTCTTTCTCGGGGAAGCACAAGGAGCATTTAATTGGTTCAAGTGGCCAATTTATTTTTTCAAAGCAAGCTTCTATAGCTAGGGCACGGTCTACGACATAGTTATGCGGCCAAGGAAGACGTTTTTTCGAAGCCGACCAAGTAACTCAGTATTTATTGCGACGGTTGAAAAGGGGTCTATTTAAACAAGACGAGGTAACCCTTGCAGTTATTCTTTTTAATTTTTCCTGCTACCGTGTGTTTCAAGGGATTATTGCAGAAGTGCTCAGAAAGTGTGCGGGAAATTTGCTCAAAGTTTTTTAATAAAAAATGGGAAGACGTAGCAAGGAGCCTCAAGAAGTTTCAGAATCTTCAGAACCGAAGAAGTCAAAAAGAAGGGAAGTGACTACGAGGTCCAAGAAGGCTCGAAAAAATGATTATGTTGATTTGGACCCGTATGAAGATTCGATGGTTGGAATCAGTGACTGCGTCATCACTCACAAAGGAGTAGAAAAATTACGGCAAAATGTCGAATTTGCAGTGCAGCAGGGATTGACATTGGAAAGTTGGTTAACAGTACCTTATCACTCACTGCTTTTTTGGTATTTATGCCCTCCAGTACATCCTTGTCCCGAGCTTGTGTTGCTTGTTGCCAGATATTATGATCCTTCAACCAGGGCTGTCAGGAATGCGAAGAGGGAAATTCTTTTTACCATTACTCCCGATGAAGTCCGAGAAGCTTTTGCCTGTGGGTTACGGCCTCCCAACTATGGAGTCCATAAGAAGCTGCATATTGATGAACAAGAAGACAAATATGTCTCCACTGTGGCCATGCGTCAGTTTATGGAGACTCAGATGATTAAAGATCCACCAATGGGACAACTTTCGAACCTGCCTAGACCATTGAAAGATTTTAAAAGCTTGGATATTTATTCCATGCTAGCATGGGTTGTGGGTTTACCCTCAGATGATACAGTTCACAAGTGGCAGGTGGCTGTGGCACAATGCATTTGTCGTGTAGAATTTTATTCTCCTTCAACCATGAAACAGGGCACCAATCCAATTTTCTTTGATTGGGCTGATTATATTTCATGGAGATTAAATTCACAGTTGGAGAGGTTGCAGACTGGAGCAGATAAATCTTTCAAGCATACTTCATTTTTGGTATGGTTTTTCTTCTTCCAACTGCAACATCGTTTTCCTTTTATTGTTGTTTCGACTACAAATGAAAAGGATGAGCCTTTACCGGTTTACCAGTGGACTTCTGTTTTATTGAAAAAAGAATCATGTTATAGCTTTAATAGTTTGTTTCTGGGACCGACAATTGAGTTGCTTTGTGGTACCTGTGAAAGAGTGCCATGAGAATTGAAAGATATAGTGGTTACTCAAGAAAAGGGTGACATTTTTCTGCTTACCCAAGGTGTGGTCGTGAGAATTTTTGGTTTCACGGGTAAGCCGTTCCTACTGCCATATTTTGCTACAGAGCATGTTTTTGCTATGGAAGTAGTGCGCCAGTCAGATTACGTGAATGACATATATGGAGCTGGGCACGGAAGCAAGACTACATGCAATATGCCATTTCAGTTTGGTGGCATAACAGTGAGTCAAGTTGGACAAAATCATCTTCTCACCATTGCATTGCAGGATCTAGGGCTGATTGAGTTACCACAGCGTTGGAGGTATGATCCTTTAGATAAGTTTAAAGAATTTGTCAAAATGAAATCATTTCATTGTTGTCCTCGATCGGACATTGAGCGTAATCGAAACAATTTTAATGGGCCGGACATGAACTGGCATATTGAGAAAATGGCTACACTTCCCCCTTGGCATGACTGCTATGAGCAGGAAGTAGAGTACAGGTCTCAAACTCCTCCGTCGGGTTTGTTTGACCAAGTAAAAGCCAGTAAGCCCGAATGGTCCGAAGAGAAGATAATGAATTGGTGGATAATGAGAGTTCACCATGGAAAACCTACAACTGCTTACGGGCTCAAACTTGATGATGCCTTTTCAGCGGTTTATGATAAATATGTGGATTCATACCAGCCAGTTGCTTTCACCAATATTTTGTCATACAATTTTCAACAGTCAGAAAGTGGTGAAAGCGAGATAGAAGAACACCATCCGTTGATCATAGAAGAAACTCCTGAGGAAGAGGAACCACAATACGTGTTTCAACGAAGATCTCAACGGGCAAAGCAAAATATAGAAGAAGCACCAAAGCCAAAAAAGTGTGATGTACAATAGGTGCCACTATTTCCCAAGGTGGCTAAGAAACCAAGGATTGGTGCCATCACTATTTCTTCAGGTGATGTTGTAGTTAATATGACTGTTGTAACTTCTGTCATTTTGATGATAGTTGTTAGTGCTCCCATGGTGACTGAGGTTCCAATAGAGGTAGCAAAAATAATAAAAGAAAAAAAAAAAATTTGGGGAGGTAGCACTGGAGCAACAAGAAGAGGATTTTGTGTAGCCCCTTCTATCACCACATCACACGGTGCTTGCGCCCGAAGGTACGTCTTCTCTCCCTTCTTCTTCTTCTCTTTTGGAGCAAGTAGTGACTATGTCAGTTTCACTTCCATTAGTTTCTGTGTCCGTTTCTCCACCCTTCGGTATGCCCTCCATATCCCTTCCACTTTCTTCATCCACCATTCCCGAAGTCACTACTGCTCCTTCTTCTGTCCCCTTTTCTTCGCCCTCCCTTTCTTTTAGTTCATATGCATCAGGACCGAATCCATTTTCATGTTCATCCCCATCTATCACTTCTACCATTTCTACCGAAGTTGTAAGTACGCAAGCTCCTTCTAGGGTGAGCATAACTACAGTTAAAACCAGTTTACCCATCCATTCCACCATTTCTATTCCACCACTTCTAACCACCACATCAGTTTCATAGCCTAACCACTCTGAAGCCCTCATTCCCTTCACCCCATTTTTGGAATTACAATCTTTGCCTGACATTCAGGTGGCATCCAAGCAATCAGATGTAGAGAAAATCAATCGAGCACATTTGAGTTCATCCCAATGGTTGAAAAGCAGACGATGAAAGGAAGCTCTCGAACCAGCACGTCCTCTAAAGAGGGTCGCTTTTGATCCTATTGCAATGGAGGCTCATATCACCAAGATTACTCCATTGGTTTAGAAATCGCAAGGAGAATTATTGCCAGGCGACCTTATTTCTGAGACCATCACTGAAGACCTCACGAAGATTGATCCTGTGGAAAATATGGGCAACATTCAAGTGGACATGAGTTCAGTTTACCTTCATGGTGAGCACTATAAACAAAAATACTTTGATCAGGCCGACAGGATCATTGAACTCGAGACCGCCTTGGCTAAGAGTAAAGCACAGGAGGAAAAAACTGCTACAAAAAATGAGCATTTGAAGCGACAGGTTGGAGTGCACCTGAAAGAGAGAGATGCAGCATGCATTGAGATGCACAATCTTCGCCAGACGCTTGAAGCTGTCCAGAGTCAGTTGGCAGAGAAAGTTGCACAGGTTGCAGGTTTTTCTCGTGATAACATCAAGGAAATGCGTCTTCGCTCCGCACAAAGTTGTGAGAAACTAGCTCCTGAAGCAGTTCAAGTGTTGCACTATCTATGGGTGGCTCATCTACACATACAAATGGGACAACAAATAATTGATAACACGGAGGAGTTACTATCGCCCCATCTGGAGATGGCAGTAAAAATACAAGCCTTGGCGAATTCCACCATGTATGTGAAACCTTTGAGCGTGATGGATCATTCTTGGTCAGCTGCAAAAGTCACACTACGCAGTTATTTTCAGCAGATGGATCTAATGCGAGAGGGTCAAAAAATTCTCAATGCCATAGAGCGGGAACATACTATTTCAATGACTCATCTTAACGCTCTACGTGACATGGGTTTTCCAGAATTTATTGATGAACAGGGTGAACCTCTTCCACAAGGACAATTGGAAGCAGCATGGAAGCAGTTCGTGGAAGATTCTTCGGAGATTGATGCGTGGGAAGAGCCAATCACAGATGTTCAGGTCTTACCGTTCATGCAAAAGTATACTCGTATGGAGCTTTCACTTTTTGAGTTAGCCCAACGAGCAAGGCGCCTGAGTTTGGAAGATATTCAAAATTTGTGCTTCGTATATGAGTCCCTGAGCACTCCTTCTTTGTTTACCACACAGGCATGGGATGCCACGGTTGTAGTTTATGAGGTTACTTCTAAGGCCCTCAAAGAACAAGCAGAGGCAGAAAAGGAAGCAGAAGCCGTTGAGAAAGCAGATGAAGAGGAGGAGCGTCATCAAGCATCTACATCAAAAGCATCAGCCAAGGAGGTTGGAAAGAAGACTCAAGATCGCCCAATGGATTAAGGCCTGGGATCGCTTGCATCCATGCGAGCTGGATACCCCGAGAGCCACCAAAAATATTGGCATTTTGCAACATGCCATATTTTTTATTGTAATCCGAAGACATTTATGATTGAGTTTTTTAACTCAGTTATTTTGTTTATATAGTTTTTTCAATTCTCTGTAAACTTTCATTTTGCAAAATAAATTAACCCCAAATTGTGACTTGGAAATCCACTTCGGATTCACTTCATCAAATTATCCACAACAACAGTTGAAAAATTAAAAATGATTTCGCTTCAGAGGCGAAGCGGCAGTAAGAAATTGAAGGCAGTGAAATCAAAGAAAATAAAAAAAAGAAAAGACAAAAGAAAATCGGCTAAGTGAAGAATGCAAACGCGTTCGCCTCATTGGAGGGGCGAACGTCACGTTCACCCATTGGAAAGGCGAACGCGCCCCAAAAGAGGAATGCACCAAACAAAAAGGAGAATAAAGAGAACGCATCGCGTTCGCCCCTTAAGTGGGGTGAACGTAGTGTTCGCCCCTCATTTGGGCGAACACGATTTCAATATGCGTCATGGTCGCTTTAAAGTATTCACGATGGATCCGTTCATTATTTTTAAAGGCGAATGGCATGGAGAGATAAAGTTTGGGCGACGAGAATTTTTAAATGGTTTTCACCCTTACACTCAGGTAAAAGGGGCGAACGTCATGATAGATGCGACGAAGATATTTTGAAGGTGAATGTTGTTTGTTTTTTAGCACATGTGATTAAATTTCTCCAGAGGCATGAGTAGAATTAAATGGGGCAAATTTTAATTATTAATTGCCATCATCTTCGACAATTTTAGAGCTTGATTTTTCCAGTTGAAGATTTGCTTCGGGTAACTGCTGCAATTTAATGTTGGTGACGAAGTGGAAGCATTTTTGTCATTTTCAAGAACATCTTCTCGAAGGTTTTACTCCCTCTCCAAAGCAAATTGAATATGGAGTAAATTGTTGAAGCTCGTGTTTGATTTCCAAGAAGATGGAGGTGACTCAAATTTAATGATACGGTGTCTGAATGCTATCATCTCAAACCGTTTTCAGGATCGTGTCTACCGATAGAAGATTTCCAAGAAATGATGACTCATTTGATGTATTCAATGAAAGAGGCGCAAACCTCTATAAATACTAAGAGAAATTTCATTGTAAGGGGTTGGAAAAAATAGATATCCTACGAGAAAACACTTCAAGTTCTCTGCAGTAATAGTGAATTCAAAACATTTGGATTTGCAAATGACTTGGTGCATTGTGGTCTTCTACATTACGCATTTCTTTTACACAGTTAGCTTTATTATTTGTTGTTAGATTTAAATTCTGCAAGTTGGATTTAAATATTGCAAGTGAGAGAGTGAGTGTTGGAGTGTTGATCTGAAGATTACATGTGCGAAGTTGTACGAAAATTCTGTTGTTTGATCATCTATTTGCATGCTATTTTCAGCTTGGTGTGGATTCTTGCTATCAATCTATTCCCATCCTACACAGTCGGCCTGTGGCCATATTTCCCATTTCTTTCTGCATTTTCCAATTTCTTTCCTGCATCCCTAGTCTTCAACCATTTTAGAATTAGTAAGGGAACCAACCCTCTCTGGAGATTGACATGGGGGACATCTCTTTCCTTCGGTATTTCAATGTTGGCCGTGTCTAGGGCGCACAAACGCAGTTTTGTATGATTAGGCAGATATTTGACCAACAGGTATATCAGGGTGTCGAGGTTGATTATCATCCTCAATTGAGTATTCTGACCACCCATCATACTTTGGTCATTCGGGTACTTCCCTGATATCTCACCACATAATCTTGATTGCTTCTTCTCGGCTTATCTAATATGCACTAATAGTAACCAGGTTTTGGTGCAAAACCCTTGCTTCACCATGTTCTGGTGCTTTTCTGCATCGTCGAGGATGCATGATTAATGGTGAAGTCGTTGAGGAGTCATCAGTATTTAGGAGGACTCTTAACATAGTTGTGGATGAACTATCCAAGAAAACTGCATCGTTCCTTGCATTCTCCCTTATTTCTAATCCACCTCTCTGCAACCTTCAATTCCTTTGCCTCTGAGAGTGTGTTAGGCTTGGTGTTGCATGATCTATAGCCATTGAGAATAAACTATTTTTTGATGATTTAACATCTAGGATCCCTCTGAAATCACCCTAATCTCTTTCAACCCATTATGCTCTACGTGCTTCCTATCATCGCTATATTTGTTGCATAGTTCCATACAAATCCTAAATAACCTGCTCCCTCAATTGTGCATTATACAGATGAAGAGTTTCATATTCCTCTTGTAATTGTTATATTTCCAAGGCCATTCGTTGCAGACTTTTTGCTCCTCGACCCTCATATTCTTCCACTTCTGGTATTTGCCCTTGTGAATCTAAGTACAAAATGTTTCGAAGTCGATTTTCTACGTTGTTTTCCAAAACTCATACATTAGGTTCTAACTCCCTTCATTCGGTTACAGGTTCTTCTTCTTTCCTAAATAACCATTCCAGGTTGGCAGGTTCATCCTCCCGAACAACATTACTTGGATCACCGTGTTTTTAGGATTGTATACCTGTTTGTGCTTCTTTTTTTGCGTTACCAGAAGTGTCCTCCTTCATTTCTAAGTTGATCATATTGATTTGTGCTTGTGCCTTGTACACCTTCACTTGGAGCCATTTACCGCTTTGGGGCAAGTTGTTCCATCCAGCTTCTTCAATTAGACAACCTCGTTGTCTAGTACTTCTTCCACTTGGAATGGTTCAAGCCATAGGGTCTTCAGCTTCCTTGGCTTGATTTCTCTTTTGCCATTGTATTTGAGTACTAAGTCACCAACCTTCAAGTTCATTTTCCAAAGATTCTTGTCATGCCAGTACTTCTGTCGTTGCTGAGCAATCTCCATTGCCCATTGTGCCAACACCCTTTTCTCGCCTAGTTGTACCAATGTTGTGAGTCTTTCCTCCATGTTTTCTTCTTCATTTAGACAGGTTTCAACAACTACTCTCAAGCTTGGTACCAAAAATTATACTAGTACTACCACCTCTTGTCCATACATCAATTGGAAGGGTGTATGGTTTGTGGTTGGTTTGAAGGTAGTTTTGTATAGCCACAAAGCTGTTGGTAAGCACTTCTCCCAATTTGCATCTTCAATTGCACATGTTTTATACATGATAAAAACTAGGACCTTATTTGTCGCCTCCACTTACTCATTTTCTTTGAGGTAGTATGGACTTGACAAAGGGTGGAAGATCCTAAATTCCTTCATCAAATTCTAAATAATTTCATTAACAAAATGGCCTCCCCTATCACTTTTTAATTGAAGAGGTTATCGAACCGTGTGATAACCTGCTCATACAAAAAGCGAGTCGTGCTCCTTATAGAATTATCAGGTAAGGCCCTTACTTCGACCCATTTTGTTAAGTATTTCGTTGCGATTACAATGTACCTACACTTACTTTTATGACTTACTCTCAATGGACCTACAAATTCCAACCCCCATATTTCAAAAATTTCTTGAGGTTGCGATGGATGTAGTGGCATGAAGTCTCGTTTCAATAGCTTCCCTATTCTTTGATACGTATCACATGCCTTGACAAAGTTCTTGGTATCGTGAAAAGGGTACGCCACCATAGTCCCACCAAAAAAACTTTTCTTGTTGTTGCATCAGGTCCCATATGTCCTTCGACCATTCCTTCGTGTGCCTCCTTCAAGGTCTATTGTACTTCATCTTCCATCACGCATCATCTCAGAATGTGGTCCTCCCCCATCTTGTTTAACAATCATGTAATCAAGGTAAAGGATGCAGACTTTGTAATCACCTTTCGTTGTTCAACTATCGTCATCCCCTTTGGTAGCTCTCCTGTCAATAGATAATCCCTAATATGTTTATACAATGCGGGTATCACACTTATCATGAACAATCATGGGTCAGGGAATTCATCTTGTATCCCTCCTTCTGCAAGTTCTCCTGAGAAAATCCTTGACAGTTGATCCACAATTGCCTGCTTCTTCCCTGGTCTCACTACCACTTGACACATGAATTCTTGTAGAGTGATGAGCCATCGAATCACTCGTCCATATATTGTTGGCTTGTTGATCAAGTACAATAGCGGTTGATGATCTACATGCAAAACAAAAGGGTTAGCCAACAAATAGTGTTGATACTTCTATACTACGTACACCATCCCTAGTGCTTCACACTCTATTGTACTATAGTTCTTCTCAACTGGAGATAGCAGTTGGCTTGAAAAATAGATGGGTTAGTCCAACCCAAATTGACCTTCTTGAGCCAATGCGCAACCAATAGCATAATTTGAGGTGTCAACATACACATGGAACTCCTTCTCCCAATTTGGATAAACCAGGATAGGTGCCTTCATCAAATGTGGATAAAGTTTTTGGGGGATATCCATTTTTCTCTCTCCTTATCCTTCTTTGATGTTGTCTATTTCTTATTGTTTTCCTCTTTTCCTGGTTCATTCTTCTCATCCTTCTAAATTTTATCTCTTACTTCAATGCAAAGACAACGGGGGGAGAATACTTCATAGTCTTCATGTTGCCAGTGGAGTAAGTCTTTGTCTTCATTATAGTCATCCTTTGTACAATCTTCTAGGTGTAGTACTCCCTCTTCATCTGGCTTATATTTTTAGAAATTTGAGGTATTTTATGTTGTCATTGATGTCACATGGATCACATTGAGTTTTGGTGGCCAAAGTATTTCATAAATAAGCATTTATGATATTTTGGAAAGCATGGATATATACAGGGGTTTTTGTGAAAACCAAGGCAGGAAAAATAAAAGGTTTTATTTAAAACCATGGATGGCATATTTGAAATGGGTTTTTCTTAAAACCTAGGTTGGCTTTTCGTTTCATCAAAAAAGGTGCCCCGGTGATGGAGAATTTTAATTTTAAATATTTAGTTTATATTTTAATTATTTAAAATTAAAATTTAAATTTTAAAATTAAAATTAAAGTCATCGTCGACGTCATAAAAACAATGCGCCATCAGAAGGAAATTAATTATTAAAGGTGCTGACGTATGTGAAATTAAAGAAAGGTTGCATATATATGCAAATGCTTTCAATTCAAAAGTCTAAGTATCGAACGAAGAGAATAAAAAGTGGAAGCCCCAAAATCCTTCGATGTGACAGTGTGGTCCAACGGTGAGCTTGGGAAGCATGGAGTTTTGGTTGCGACAAGGCATGCGTTCGATTCCCACCGGGTTCGATTTTCGTAGAGTGTGGAAGAAGAGCATTTGGTGCACGTTCTTGGCATGGACAAGGGCAGCGAAATATAAGGAGCATTTTTGCTCTCTGTCCTATGTGAGCAGATAGCTCACGTGGTCTTTGGCACCGCGGTTGTGGTGTTGAGTGGGCAGTGACGAGGGTTCGATTCCCTCTAAGAGGTAAGTAAACGTTTTATTGAATATTTTTTATTATTGCCTAATGTTGGAGGAATAAGGTGATGCTAAGGGAATAATGTTTGATTAAATTTTTATTTACTTGGAAGGCAAGATATAAGGGTTGAAATACACTTTTAGAAAAAGAGAAATTTCTGGTGTTTTCCTCTATAGAAGTATACCATATTATATATCGTTGGAAAGCTTATTTTGAGGGCTATTTGATTAACTTGATTAGATGGAGAAATAAGGTGAATGTAAAGAGATGTTTCTATTTTTATAAAGGGGTTCAAAGTGAAGGTTGTTTTTTTCATTTTTCAAAGTGTGTTGAGTGTGGCATATTTCCAAAGGGGTTTCTTCATCTTCATAAAAGGTATGGGCACATTCTCCTATTGATTGATTATGGTGGTTGATTTCTGAAATATCATTGGAGAGAAAAAGATTGATTGTGGTTTCCTTTTCAAAAGTGGTTGGTTGAATGCTTCAAGGTTTTCTAGTTTGAGAGTTGTGGTTAAACCTTGTTTTATAAGCATAGTTGTTAAATCCCATTGGTTATGCAAAGAACTTGAAAAGAATATGAATATCATTGTTATGTGAAAAATATTTTATTAGCATTGTTGTTGAAGCCCATTGGTTATGCAAAGAACTTGAACTTGAGAAGAACATGAGTATCATTGTTATGTGAGAAGATTAGTGGATTGCCTACCTAAGCAGGTCAGTGTATTGCCTAGCTTTGAGCATATCAAAGTAATCATTGTATCGGATAAGGATCCTTATTTCTGTGTGAAATATTATAAGGAGATTATCTTGTGGAGTACCCCACATTGGGGGAACCATGTAAAATCTTGTGTCTCAATTGTGTGTGGTGACTTGTGCTCTTGCTTACTATTGTTATCTGAGTTATTAATGCACACTGCTATATTTGGTTATTACAATTAAGGAAATTAATTGATATTGGTTTGGAAAGAAAGTAAAAAGTGGGCGTTATACTTTTCACCCCCCTCTCAGTATAAGCTTGTGTTCTTCAATTGGTATCAGAGCGGGTTCCTTCAGAAAGGTTAACAACTTGAGGGCAGATTCTACAAGAACACGGATGGCTTCATAGAATGGATCATCTACAAATAAGGCACCACTGATTAACAATAACAATTATGCTTTTTGGAGCATGAGAATGAAGAACTACTCGATATCACAGGGATATGAGGTATGGCAGATGGTTGAAAAAGAGTATAAGGTTGAAGGTGATCCCGAGGTAGATGAGACTATCAAGAAATTGGTTGATATCAATGCAAGGGCAATAAATTAAATTTTAAGTGGGCTACGTGAGACAGATTTTGCAAAGGTCATGGTATGTAATTCAACTAATGAAATGCGGACCAAGTTGCGGAATACTTATGAAGGAGATTCCAAGGTAAAGTTGTCAAAACTACAAACTGATAGATAAAGATTTAAGGAATTGAAAATGGAAGATTATGAAGATATTGCAAAGTTTTTACTTCTAGTTGATGAGATTACTAACACCATGAGAGGCCTAGGATTTGATATGAAAGAATCAGAAGTTACTCAAAAGGTTTTGAGATCACTTCCCATGAAGTATGATGCAAATGTTTCATCAATAGAAGAAACAATGGATATCAACAAGTTAACAATGGAAGAACTACAAGGAACTCTCACAACTTATGAGATGAGGGTGAGTAAGCATTAGGTTCCAATAAAAGAGATTGCATTCAAGGCTTCAAAGAAAGAAAAATGGAAGGTTCCAAAGATAGATAGAAATCCAATTAATTATGAGGAAGCTAACTTCATTAAAAGGAATAAGGACTCAAGTAATTTCAAGGATATGAGGAAATTCAGATGCTACAAGTTTGGTGATCTTGGTCACTATGCACACAAGTGTCCACATGAAGAAAATAGTGATGATGAAAAACAGGGTCACAAAATAAAAGAAGATGGAAAGCATAAGCATGACAAAGATGATAGATACAAGCAAAATAGGTATGAGAAGAAGAAAAAATTTTGTAAGGTAAAGAAATCTTACTACATTGTAGAAGCAAGTGATAGCTCAGATCATAGTGATAGAGACAAGTCGGATGATGAAAAGGAAGAACATCTATTCCTAGGAATAGAAGGTGAAAGAGAACAATGCTTTGTGTGTGGTCAAAGAGATCATAGATCAAGATATTACAATGGATTCAGTGATAGTGAAGATGAGATGACACATCAAGGAAACATGCATGGTCAAAGAAATAATTAGAGTTTTTTTGCTATAGATGATAATGATCTCAATAACAACGAAGATAAATAAGTCTCACTTTTGGTAATAAAAAAGGAAGAGGATGAGCCAAGAAAACAAAAATCAAAAGTCAAAAGGCTAAAAGAATAATACAAAAATCTTGAAAACAAGACTCGAACAGATATCAAAATCAGAGAAGAACTACTTCAGACAATCAGTAATCTCAGAGAAGAGCTTTAAAATGCAAAAAAAATATAAGAAAGGATGAATGAAGAACTAAGGGTAATAACGGCAAGACATGACACGTTAGATGAAAAGGTTAAAAAAGGAGTGGAAAATTATTTTAAGGTTGTATCTCACTTCCAAAAAGAATCACACTCAAAAGGAAAGAAAGTTCTTAAAAATGAAAGCAAGGAAGCACCTAAGTTTTATAAATAAAGTTCCAAAGTTCCTATGGCTCCAAATATCCAATTTGGATCTTGTTTTGAGATAGGTGAATCAAGTTCAAAAGGAAAATAAATTCTTGAAGAGGAAAGCAAGGAAGAAACTAAGGAAGAGGATTTAGATACTACAAAGAAGGTTCAAGGATGCAATGCACAAGTTGAAAGTGATCATGAGGATAATGGTCAAGAGAGGTATGAGGAACCAAGGCATGAACAAAGGGCTTTTCAAGGACATTGTTTTTTTTGTAATGGATTTGGACATAGTGTTATACACTGCAGGGTCCATGGATCAAAGAAGTTTGATTTTGCTAGAAGAAACTTCAAAGGAAGAAGGTATGGTTTTCAGGGACATTGCTTCTTATGCAACAGGATTGGTCATAGAGCTTTTCAATGCAAAGAAAATGAGCAACATGGTTTTGGTTTTAGAGCTACACAATTCAGAAGTCATGGTCATAATGGTCATGAAAATAGAGCTTCACAATACATGGTTAAGGAAAGGAATGGATATGAAAACTATTTCAAGAAAATATTTAGGATATGGGCACCATCCAAAGGCTACAATATTAAGTGTTTTAATTGCAATAACTTTGGACATATTGCAAAATGGTGTAGGACTCAATTCCAAATAGGTTATAGACAAGAAGATCAAGTAATTCATCAAGAGAAGGATATCAAGAAAACATGGAAGGAAGTTGATAAAGGAAAGAAATAATGTAATATGGGAGTAAAAGTACTCCCACCCCAAAATTAATCACCTCAAGAGAGAAGGTGGTGAAGGGGCTAAGCTTAAGAGTCATATCTTTTAGCCCCATAGGTGTCCCTTTTGCCATTGATGTCAAAGGGGGAGATATTTGAGTAAGGGGGAGAGATTTGAGTTAGGGGGAGCAGCCTCCAAAGAGAGCATTGAGTTAGGGGGACCAACCTCCATAGAGAGTATCGAGTCAGGGGAAGCAGCTTTGATTCTCATAGATGGATTTGCAGTGATTGTGGTTTTTGCATTAGAGGTGTTGCCATCGATGACAAAGGGAGATTGTTGGAAATTTGAGGTATTTTATGTTGTCATTGATGTCACATGGATCACATTGAGTTTTGGTGGCTAAAGTATTTCATAAATAAGCATTTATGATATTTTGGAAAGCATGGATATATACAGGGTTTTTGTGAAAACCAAGGTAGGCAAAATAAATGGTTTTATTTAAAACCATGGATGGCAGATTTGAAATGGGTTTTTCTTAAAACCCAGGTTGGCTTTTCGTTTCATCGAAAAAGGTGCCCGGTGATGGAGATATTTAATTTTAAATATTTAGTTTAAATTTTAATTATTTAAAATTAAATTTTAATTTTAAAATTAAAATTAAAGTCATCGCCGACGTCATAAAAACCATGCGCCATCAAAAGGAAATTAATAATTAAAGGTGCCGACGTATGTGAAATTAAAGGAAGGTTGCATATATATATGCAAAGGCTTTCGATTCAAAATTCTAAGTATCGAATGAAGAGAACAAAAAAGTGAAAGCCCCGAAATCCTTCGATGTGACAGCGTGGTCCAACGGTGAGCTTGGGAAGCATGGAGTTTTTGGTTGCGATAGGGCATGCGTTCGATTCCCATCGGGTTCAATTTTCGTAGAGTGTGGAAGAAGAGCATTTGGCGCATGTTTTTGGCATGAGCAAGGGCAGCGAAATATAGGGAGCATTTTTGCTCTCTGTCCTATGTGAGCAGATAGCTCACGTGGTCTTTGGTGCCGCGGTTGTGGTGTTGAGTGGGTAGTGACAAGGGTTTGATTCCCTCTAAGAGGTAAGTAAACATTTTATTGAATATTTTTTATTATTGCCTAATGTTGGAGGAATAAGGTGATGCTAAGGGAATAATGTTTGATTAAATTTTTATTTACTTGGAAGGTAAGATATAAGGGTTGAAATGCACTTTTAGAAAAAGAGAAATTTTTGGTGTTTTCCTCTTTTAGAAGTATACCATATTATATATCGTTGGAAATATTATTTCGAGGGCTATTTGATTAACTTGATTAGATGGAGAAATAAGGTGTATGTAAAGAGATATTTATATTTTTGTAAAGGGGTTCAAAGTGAAGGTTGTTTTGTTCTTTTATCAAAGTGTGTTGAGTGTGGCAGATTTCCAAAGGGGTTTCTTCATCTTCATAAAAGGTATGGGCACATTCTCCTATTGATTGATTATGGTGGTTGATTTTTGAAATATCATTGGAGAGAAAAGGATTGATTGTGGTTTCCTTTTTAAAAGTGGTTGGTTGAATGCTTCAAGGTTTTCTAGTTTGAGAGTTGTGGTTAAACCTTGTTTTATAAGCATAGTTGTTAAAGCCCATTGGTTATGCAAAGAAATTGAAAAGAACATGAGTATCATTGTTATGTGAAGAATATTTTATTAGCATTGTTGTTGAAGCCCATTGGTTATGCAAAGAACTTGAACTTGAGAAGAACATGAGTATCATTGTTATGTGAGATTTGTGGTTGAGCATTGTTGGAAAAATTTGAGTTGGTTGATACATGCTTGGACTAGGGTTTGTAAGAAAGAGTTGTTCCTTGTGGTAGTTGGTTGAGAAGATTTGTTTGAGCCTAGTCAAGTGATTGTGTGAAGTGGTTGTTCAAGTTCCATGAAACAAACTATTCTATATTCTGGATTTGAGTT
Organism: Wollemia nobilis; assembly: GCA_028583015.1. Lineage (NCBI taxonomy): Eukaryota > Viridiplantae > Streptophyta > Pinopsida > Araucariales > Araucariaceae > Wollemia > Wollemia nobilis. Next base: position 15,289,986 of record JAQPPZ010002969.1, on the reverse strand, counting down.
GAGATTGAGATTTGAGGATAGAACATATTGAGTCTCTAACAATTCTCTTTATGCTTCTATGAGATTGCCTTGAGTTGAGAAAGATATTGGATTTGAGTATAGAACATATTGAGTCTCTAACAATTCTCTTTATGCTTCTATGAGATTGATTTGAGTTGAGATCATTGTGGATCATAGTTATCATCCTTTGAAGAGTGTATTACCATTCATTGTTGAGTTCATCTTTGAGCCTTGCCTTCATAAGATTTGTGGATGAGATTTGAGTACTACTTGAGTATGATTGATTGAGCCTTTGAGAAGGCTTTTGGGATAGATTTTTGGACAGCTTTGTGGAGCTTGTTGAGCAGATTTGGACAAGTTCTGTGTGAGCTTGTTGAGCAGATTTGGACAAGTTTTGTGTGAGCTTGTTGAGCATATTTGGACAAGTTTTGTGTGAGCTTGTTGAGTAGATTTGGACAAGTTCTATGTGAGCTTGTTGAGAAGATTTGGACAAGTTTTGTGTGAGCTTGTTGAGCAGATTTGGACAAGTTTTGTGTGAGCTTGTTAAGCAGATCAGTGGAGTGCCTAGTCGAGCAGATAAGTGGATTGCCTAGCTGAGCATATCAGTGTGTTGCCTAGCTGAGCATATCAGTGGATTGCCTACTTGAGCAGATCAATGTGTTGCCTAGCTGAGTAGATCAGTGGATTGCCTACCTGAGCAGATCAGTGTGTTGCCTAGTTGAGCAGATTAGTGGATTGCCTACCTGAGTAGATCAGTGTATTGCCTAGCTTTGAGCAGATCAAAGTAATCATTGTATTGGATAAGGATCCTTATTTTTGTGTGAAATATTATAAGGATATTATCTTGTGGAGTACCCCACATTGGGGGAACCACGTTAAATCTTGTGTCTCAATTGTGTGTGGTGACTTGTGCTCTTGCTTACTATTGTTATTTGAGTTATTAATGCACACTGCTATATTTGGTTATTGCAATTAAGGACATTAATTGATATTGGTTTGGAAAGAAAGTAAAAAGTGGGCGCTATATTGTTCACCCCCTCCCTTTCAGTATAAGCTTATGTTCTTCATATATCCTATTTCTTCATTCGAGGAAGAAACTTCTGAATCATCAGAACTCGCAATCTCCTGGCTTATTGTTTGGTTATTATAAATCAAATATCTATGATGGCCTTTCTTGAAGGTCAGATGCTCTTTCTCCCAGTTGTGGTTTACTTTTTCCATTCGTAACCACCCTCACCCCAGTAATGCATCATATGATAGCTTCTGCATGGCAATTATAATGAAATCTAGTATAAAATCCTATTTTGCTATCGCACTTTTTGGCTCATTAGTATATTGATTGTCTTGATGGCGTACTGATCTGCTCCATACAATTTGAAGTTTGGAGATCTAAGTGTGGGTTGACCAATACTCTGCCATATTCTCTTTGACATCTCATTCATGCTTGATCCTCCATCAACGATCACCTGATTCAACTTATGGTCTAGTATCTCCATATGAACCAAAGCTAACTTTTTTTTTGCCTCAATCATTAGTATTGTTGGATCAATGAACTATCCTTGCTTGATGTGTGCTACCTCTTGGGTTTCTCTCTTCTTTGTTTTTACGACTTCTCCCACTATAGCATACAACTCAGGTACTATGTTAAATAGACTTGCTACCTTCACTTCTACTGTTGTATTAAGTACTTGTGTAACCAAACCTTCTATTGATGCTTGTTTATTATTTAGGATCTCCATCATCTTTAGAGCCTTCTCTAGAACTAGTTTGTCCTGCTTTTCCTTGTCTAATTCTATTTTTATTAATTCTTGAGCTTCGTGCCATCGTTCTTTCTCCTTGGTAGGATTTGGGTATTCTTCTAACTTCCTAGCTTGTATTCTTGTTACGGCTAGGACTTCATCTTCCCTTTATATTATTGTACTTATTTTTCCAATGTCAATCAAATTGAAATTATGTGTTCCCTTGGAACTTGCCTTATTTGGGCAATTAACCTCCTTGTGGTTCCCTGGACCACACCACTTACACATTTGAGTAACATTGTTACCATCAATAGTGTTCGTGTTATGAGGTTGGAGGCAGTTATTCGTAAAGTGGCCCCATTCTTGATAATTCCAACATTGAATTATAGGTCTTCCTTTAGAGTCGTACTGCAGTCATCCTTCTTATCTTCCCCCTCGACGATTATTCCTATATTTGTTGCTTGTTGCACCCTGTCCATTTCTTCAATGAATGCATCCTTCAGGGGGGTCCATTGGGTGAATGGTTGGATACGCTACCGTTTCAAATACCAATCCATTTGTCATTCCCTATAAAGTGGCTAGAAATAATCATAACCTCTCTGTATCTTGTGTTACCCCATTTGATCCCCAAATGGTGATACAAATTCCCACATGATGAGTTGGGTCTTCTTTTCCTTCCTCACTAGTAGTATGTGCCATTGGGATTGTCCCACTAGGTGAATTTCTTAGTGGTGAGCATGGTGTAATTTTTTTTGGCTCTCTCTTTACTATTGATGGTGTAAAATTTGGTTCACATAGCCTTCTACTTCCACTTTGTGACCTCCTTCATGAATAAACGAGATGTGGTTGTGGTCTTCCTTCCCATGAACTGATGCGTGGTTGTTGCGGTATAAAGTCTCCAACTTCTGTATTCGTTGGCCAACTCCTCTCTACTGGTTTGAGTGTTACCATCCAATCCTCATTTTCAACACCTAGAACTTCCTTTGCTATTTTCTTTTCGTCTTTTATTGTCACCAACAACATCTCTACTCTCGGATTCTCATCTTCCACTGGATCCCACACTCTTTCCACTTCAGGTTGTGAAACTTCTTCTTCGTCGTGTGTTCTTTGGTTCGCTAGTCGTGCACTTCTTGGCTATCTTGGACCCCTTCCTCTTCTACTTGACTTGTGATGTGTCATTCACCTCTTTGTCTTATCACCTATACTTATTGACCTAAAGTTTATTTTTATGTAATGGAGTAAAATGTAGACAAGGATGAGTACTTTCTCAATATGAGGGAATGACGAGAAGCTAGGAGGGAGTGATAATTTGGGTTACACAAGTCGTCATGTTCTACAATTACGGGTAAACAAGTCTTAACGGAAGCTTAGAACAATAGATGTCTGGGACAGACAACTAGATGTCTGAATTGGACATCTAGACATTTGGGACAAATGGCTAGACGTCTGGTCTAGATGGCTAGATGTCTAGACTAGATGACTGGATGACTAGATGTTTAGACTAGATGTCTGGACTAGACAACTAGACGTCTGGGATGAACGACTAGACATCTAAATTGGACGACTAGACGTTTGGACTGCATGTTTAAGACAATTTTGCTGATAAGGCCAGATGGCTAGATTTAATACATGCAATGGGTGATTTGCAAGGGTCTAGACATCTCCAACTGCAATGTCTGTCTTTCATCCTTGATGCTCCTTAGCATGCCTTGTAACAACAAAACAACACACAACAATACATGCTCTCATACCAAGCTATGATCAATACCTACAACACAATACTATAACACAGATGCAATCACATACAACACACATTCTAGAATAATAGTTGTTGCACAAATTTTTTGCATTATAGACAAGTATGGATAAATTACAAAAGGAAGTAAGGGGTATTTATAGATAATCTTGTGTAGTTACTACAACTAACCCGTCTCAACCATCCCAACCGCCTATTGCCTTAACAATGTGTTTATTGCATAACAGATTGTTTTAGACGTCTAACACAACATCCAAATGTCTGACTAGTTAGGTTGGACGTCTGACTAATCCAGATGTCTAACTAATCATGACGTCTTAACACAAATATTACTGTGTTTATCCTTTTGTGCATATTTATTAATCAAGCAATATTCATTGGATTGGTTGATTTTACATTGCAACTTGTCATTTTCATGATTCGTACAATACCAAAATTGTAAATCTTCATAGGACATTCTTTGTCACACAGTTTTGTGATTTATTTATGCTTAGAATTGTTGTCTACATTGTGCAAATCAAACAATTTTTTCCAAAAATAACTACTAAATGTGGGGTCACAATTGAATACAATGGACTAATGCATACCATGAAGGCAAAAAAATAGAATCAAGAAATATTTGGGCAACAATTGAAACCTTGTAAGGTTGGGCTAAAGGACAAAAATGAGCACAGTTAGAGAGAAGATCCACCACCATAAGAAAGATTATTTTACCTCCATACTCTTGGATCTTTTTAACAAAATCCATAGAAATATTTATCTAAATGGTCTCTAGAATTGGAAGAGTTTAGAGCATACTTGTTGTGCGAATAGGTTTGCCCTTGATATGCTAACAAGTGTCACATTTTGTAACAAAGTTCTTGATATCCTTTTTCATCCTTATCCAAAAAAATGTGTGTTTAGCCCATTCATACATTTTTAAGAATTCTAAATGTCATGTAGTTAAAGAAACATGCAATTTCTATAGTATTGACTCACACAATGGTGAATTTTCAAGGATAATGAGGAAACTATGGTACCATAGATATTGTCCATCCTATGTATATCTTGGGTAAGAGTCATGATTAGTTTGAAGTTGCTAAATTAATGATTACAAGGTGTAATATTGGGTCACTTTTGCTTGAATTTGGTGGGTCTATTGAGGAAGTGGATTAGAGATGACACATAACATACCCTAATCCTCATATTAGTGGGATAATGCATTGACAACTACATTTTCTTTGTCATTCTTTTAAATGATTTCATAGTCATACCCTAGTAGTTTGGTAACCCATATTTGTTAATTGGACATAGATACACATTTCTCAAGAAACTACTTAAGGTTGTGATGGTCTATTTTGATGGGAAAATGTTGCCTAATAAGATAAGACCTCCATTGGTTAGTAACATGTAAGATCACCATCATATCCTTCTCATAAGTTGATTTTCCAAGGTTTTTACCTAATGGTACCTTACTAGTGAAGGCCAATGGCCCATATTCTTGTATAACCACTACACCAATTCCACTTTCAAAGCATCACTTTCAACCACAAATAGCTTGGAGAAATTAGACATAGGCAGCATGGGAATAGAAAGCATAGCTTGTTTAAGTCACAAAAACATGTCTCGTGGGTTTTGACTATAGAAATGATTTCTTCCACAACATGGTTATCAAAGGGGATGCAATATTTCCATAATCATGTACACATTTTTTATAATAGCTAGTGAGGCCTAGGAAACCCCATAGACTTTTTGACAGTGTGTGGTTTGGCCCATTCTTGTATGGTGATAATTTTTTAGGATTCGCCTTGGTCCCTTATCCCAAAACTACATGCCCTAGGTACTCCACTTCTTGCATCCCAAAAAACAATTGATCATTTAGCACACAGTTGATTATCAATCAAGAGTTGTAGTGTTTGGTCTAGATGTTGCACATGTTCCACCCATGTATGAATATAAACTAGAATATAATAAAAAAGGACCAAAATAAATTCACATAAATGGTCAAAAGATTGCATTCATGAGACTTTGAAAGGTGGATGGTGCATTGGTAGATCAAATAGCATGACGAGGAATTCATAATGACCTTCATGAGTGTGGAATGTTGTCTTCAAAATTTCTTCTTCCTACAATTCGATTTGATGATAACCTGAACAAAGACCCAACTTTAGGAGGAAGCGAGCACTATGGATTTCATCCAGTAACTCATCTATAATAGGAATGAAAAAAATGTCCTTGATGGTAGTTTTATCGAGTTCTCAAAATCCACACATTATTGCTAAGACCTATATATTTTACGAATAAAAAGTATTAGGGAATAATATGGATTGATACTTAGTTGAATGATCCCCACTACTATTAACTTCTATACCATCTTCTTAATCTTAGTCTTTTGCACATATGGGTACCGATAGGTACAAATGTTCGACGGTAATATTCCTGGAACAAGCTTGATGGGATGATTACGGGTGTGCCATGGTGGTAACCCTTATGGTTCTACAAATATAGTTGCACGTTTATTCATAATTTATTGTAATTCAATTGGTTGAACTGTATCATTGGTACGTGAGGCCTATATTGTAAATAGTTGGTCCACCATCCCTTAAGACAATTTCTTAAAAAAAAATCCATTTGATGTGAGCTGATGAGTTGGGTAGGACCCATAATCATGCCATATTGAATGTATTATTTTTCATATTCAATGAATTGCATCCACAACTCAAAAAATTATGTACTACTGGGCCTAGGGTATGAAGCCATTGAGTTCCCAACACAATGTCACAACCCTCTAGGGAAAGGGAAAACATGTTTACCCTAAGGTTGTAGTTGCCCATTGTTACGTTTACATTTCTACATTTTCCTTTGCACGATAGAGTACCCCTACTAGAAACCATGACTCTAAATGAATTGCAAGAGTAGATGTAACATGATGCTTGTTTAGCTACCTAAGGATTAATAAAAATGTGTGTTCTAATAGAACCAATTGGTATGATGAGTCACTGGCCTTTAAAATTTCTAACACTTTCATGGCCTAAGGAGTAGAAATCCTAGCTAATGCATGTACTAAAATTTTAGGTGGTTGGTCCTCTATTTGTTTAGACTCTTTAAGTTGATATTGCTCTCTATGGTCCTCTCCTTCGTAATCTGGTTCCCTGGTGGAAGGTTTACCTAAATTGATTAAATATATTATGTTGTATACACTTGTGGCTTAGAGAATATTTGGTATCATAGTTGTAACATGGTCCCTATGCCTTATGTGCCTCCATTTCTTCTTGGGTGAGATATTAAACCTAGAATGGTTTGTTTCCTAAGTTTGACAATGTTCAAGATGGAAATAGGATTTGAGCCTGTGGAAGTTTAAAAGTTTACCTTTATGCTACAAATTTATCTTCATCAAGCCTAGTCAATCTATAGTTGTCATCATGTTCTTCGGCTTGAATATTTTAACTTCAATATATATCTTTTTTTAATACATTAATGAAACAACTTTAGAAAAACTCAACACTCAATCCCCTAGTGTAATTTGTTAGTTATTCAAACTATGTCTGTTAACCATTGATAAATGTCATCTATCTTAGCTTGGTGAGGGCTCAATAAATTTTCATACTCATTGGGTCCAAAATGGGTGAGGAAATTTTCTCTCAAATTTAATTCAAGTGAGTTGCAAATGCATATTCTCTAACCATTGGTACCAATGGACTGCTTCCTGTTATAGGTTGAAAGCAATTGCGAGCCTTTGATTATGGGGAATGACATGAAGAGAAAAATGTTGTTCATCTTGATATAACCAATTGGTTGGATCATCACCATCAAATTTTGGGAAGCCCACATTGAGCATTCTCTCATTTGTATTTAGAGGTAAGGTTTTCCACGCTCTACCCTTGGAACTACCATCTTGACTCCCTAGTAATTATCCTAGTGGAATGCCATATTTTGTATTTAAGCTTGTTAAATGACTCTTGAGGTCATCAATTTTATCTAATTTGTCTAAATTGAATAATGCCTAAAGGATTTGTGACTGGAATTTTTCAATTTGTTTCACCTGTTTGCCCAATAGTTATAGCTCTTAGGTAGCTTTAGTACCACCAACCATTTTTAGTCACTTCAAGGTCTCAATTTTTTTTTATCAAAAATATATGTAAAAAATATAGATTTGAAGAGAGGATAATAATAAACTATACCACAAAATGATAATTTTCATAAGGGTGGGTTCCAAAAATGGGTTTCTAGAGTTAGGTCTCAAAACAATCAACTTGAAGAGGGGATCACAATGGGCTATCTTATAAAATGATGAATTTTGGTTCTTTGTACTTTTTGTTGACTAATAACTATTGACTGCTTTGACTATTAGACCGGATATTCTTTTGCACTGTTAGACTATGTAGTCTTTATACTATTAGATTGTATATTTTGTGCACTATCATACTAGATATTCTTTGCACTATTAGACTATGATTGGAGTAGTCTCTTCTATAGTATGCTTGGATATGGTTTTGGTTTTGAATAAGAAAGGACTTAAAATACAGTTTCAATAGGGATAACTTAAGTTACGGTGTGTATGATTGCATGGGCTCTCTTATATACAATATAATTCATGATTAGTTGCTAGCTCAATATTTCAGAGCTATAACTACAAAGGGTTCCATCATACCCATAACCACACTATCCATTTTTAAGGGTACTATGATAGTAACGTCTCATGGCTAATTGCTTATTTGTGCACCACAAAACTCAAACAACTGATATCTTCCTATGGGTGAAGGCTTTTCCTATTCCTAGGGGATCTCTTTATATACTTGAGGGAAAGAGGAAGCTCACAAATAAACCATATATGAGAGTTTTCTAAGGCCTAGGTATTGGAGTTTTAGCACCTACCACTTCACTAGATGCTATATGGGCAATCTAATTTAACCAAAAATGATAGTTCCTCTGTGATATTTTAAAACCTATGACATAGGGTTTCTAACCTAACCCTTTGAAAACATAAAAAAAAATGTGGTTTTCTTGAAAGATATTTTATTAGAAAACGAACAAAATGAAAAAAACTACAAAATATAAAAATGGATGGAAGGACAAAAACTGTTGTTGCTTCTACGAAACATGGCTCTGGAAAGAGCTTTGATATCACTTGTTAGGAACCTCATAAAAAATAAGCATAATTGCAAAAACAATGCATGAATTAATGAAAATGCTTATAAACTAAATAACCATGAAAATGAAAATAACATAAGTGCTCAAGAAAATAACTAGATGGAAATACAACAAACTTATATTAATAAAGCAAAACAAATATCGTAGGCCTCTTTGAGGGGGCAACCTCCTTGAAAGTAGAGCTCCAATACAATACGAGAAAAATATGAGATAGTTTTTACTCTAAACTCATATTCTTATATAAGACTTATTTATCCGAACTCTAATGCTCAAAGGTCAAACCACATGAAATAGGAGACCCAAGCTACTAACTCCTACTTATAATAAAAGTAAATGTTACATCATAATGAACCCATACACACTAGGCGTCCAAAGTGCAAACATACACCAACACTAGGTAAGTACATAACAATGGTTGTGTTAGGTTGTGTTAGGATAGGGTCTTAATAGTATGGTTGTATATCATGCTTTGTTAATCAAAATATGGTTGAATGACCACATATTTGATAAACAACTTTATTAACCGAAGTATAGTTAAGTAATCATATATTGGATAAATAACTTATTTAACCAATGTATGGTTGAGTAAGTATAGTTAAATAATCATATATTGGATAAATAGCTTATTTAACCAATGTATAGTTGGGTAACCATATACTGGGTAAACAACATCCTCCACGAAGAGGATGGTTTGATATGATGAATGGTAGATGTATAACCTTATAAATGTTTAAAAATTATTTATCCTTTTACCTTTTAAAACTACTTCACACTTTTACCTTTTGCATTATTTTATTATTTTAATAGGAGTCACATAACACATGCTAGCTTATACAAAATCTTAAAATATTCAACTTAATATTGCTCAATAAATTTAACACATAGTAACTTGTCAAATTCTTGCATTATAGAAGTTTATAAATTTTAAATATTAAAAATAAAATAATTTTGACAACCATGAGATCATAGGTCATATGAAATGATCCTCACAAAAAATGTTATCTTTATAATGTAAGGTTATCCAACCATACTCTAATGATTGAACTATGATATACAATCCTATCCTTGTAGGATATCTAGCCCTACTTTAATTATCAAACTATAATATACAATCCTATCCAATCCTATCCTTGCATGATTAGAACCTCAGACTTTCTATTTAAAATTCCAAAGTCTTCATTTTATACCCACTTAAATTATACAAAACTAAGTGATATTATCCACACATAAAAGCCTATATTATCTTCACATCAAGTATCAAAGCAACATATAATCCTTCTATTCACATTACAAGGAACCCTACTTTAATTATCAAACTATAATATACAATCCTATCCAATCCTATCCTTACATGATTAGAACCTCATACTTTCTATTTAAAACTCCAAAGTCTTCATTTGAGACCCACTTAAATTATACAAAACTAAGTGATATTATCCACACATAGAAGCCCATATTATCTTCACATCAAGTATCAAAGCAACATCTAATCCTCCTATTCACATTACAAGGAAAGGAAAATGATTTTTAAGACCAATGAGACCATAGATCACATTAAATATAACCTTACCTTTGAGGATTAAATTATGAACTTATTTTTTTGAGTTTTAAAATCTACAAATTTAAAATATCAACATTAATGAAAGAAAGTAATAGCATTTATTTATCGTTTATAAGACCATAAGCCATATGGTCTCATAATTTTGACCTCCACATGACCTTAAGCTTTATGGGATGATGTCTTTCCATAATCACTATCTTTTGTTGGAACATACTTAAACATGATTCATAATTTGACCCTTGTCTCCTTTGTAACACAAGTGGAGAAGGCGAGCTTGGCCACATTGAATGGGAGGTCCACGGTTCAAACCTTTGCAACGAGAAAGGGGGCAAAACAATTATCTTGTGGCTTCCTTCTATATAGTGGTATACCTAGATAGGACGACATTACCGACCACTTAAGAGCAGTTCTCAAGGTTTCTTTTTAACTTAAAAAGTTTACCCTCAAAGACTAGGTGGATTGGTAATTGTCTATCTGGCCAGACACTTGCCTAGAAAAGACCTAGGTTTAAACCTTTGGGGCATGCTTGATTGTAAAGGTAGTAGTCTGCTTCAAATCTTCTTAGTGTGCTGACCGAGCCAGACACTTGCCTAGAAGAGACCTAGGTTTAAATCTTGGGGGGACACTTGCCTAAAAGAGACCTAGGTTTAAACCTTAGGGGCATGCTTGATTGTAAAGGTAGAGACTAGGTGGATTGGTAATTGTCTGTCTAGCCAGATACTTGCCTAGAAGACACCTAGGTTTAAACCTTGGGGGACACTTGCCTATAAGAGACCTAGGTTTAAACCTTGGGGGTATGCTTGATTGTAAAGGGAGGAGTCTGCTTCAAATCTTATTAGTGTGCACCAGACCGAGCCAGACACTTGCTTAGAAGAGACCTAGGTTTAAACATACTTGATTGTAAAGGTAGTAGTCTGCCCCAAATCTTCTTAGTATGCGCCAGACTGACGATGATACAAATCTCGAGCGATTGATGGTCCTCTCCATACACTTGGCCATTACTAAAAATAGTGTGCATGTAACCAACTCCCCCTATGTATAAAAATAAAAATACACATTGTTATTTGTCAAAACACACCAAAACATGGTGCATAACCTTATTTCATTTGATTCAAACATTAAATGTTTTTTTTAAATGTCAATAATATAATGTATCATCCTACCTCTACGAAATTCAAACCTTTCATGGCTAAGTGGAAAACTAAAAACTTCAAATACAAAACAAAATTTCATAGCACTCATATGTGGGAGAGCCTGTGTTAACGAGAAATTCTGGGTGTGTCTTTCGTGATATCTTTTGAAATCTTCAAAGAAGAAAAAAATAAAAGTAATCAAAACTTGAACTTGATCATCATTGTTAACTGCCTTCTTTTTAGTTTTATGTTTGTTAACTGCCTTCTTTTTAGTTTTATGTTTGTTAACTGCCTTCTTTTTAGTTTTCTGTTGGACCTTATGAATATCCTGAACCATATGAGAAAGCTGATGAAGTTTGTCAATAACATCTCAAAGTGTGCTGGAAGTTCCATATATTGATGAAATTATATCCCATAGAGAAGTAGATCCAAGAAACACCTTTTTTGCATCGGCGCTTTCAAATGTGCTTGAGAAGGATGAATCTACAAACATCCCAGAGTTTAATCTAGTTGAAAAAAAACAAGTAGAAAAAGCTTCCAAGATCTAGTAAAAGAGAAAAAGAAAAGTGTAAAAGACATCCCAAAACTGCTTAACCATGTCACATAACCAAAACAAGTGAATAAGAATTTCTAAAGCATTAATGTGTAAAATTGTTTTTAGTTGGTGGAGAGTGTTACCACCATAATATTGCAATGTTCCGGTTAATGAATAAATATAATCTATATTTTTAACAAAATTTTACTCTCTTATGAGACCATAGGGTTTAGGTTAATGAATAAATATAATCTAGATTTTTAACAAAATTTTACTCTCTTAAGAGACCATAGGGTTTAGTTTTTTGAATTTAGTAAAAAAAAAATCTTTTGCAAGGCCACGCTGGTTTGAGAAACTATTAGGGGTTCTACATCGTCAAAATCATTTGCAAGGCCATGTTGGTTTGAGAAATCGTCAAAATCATTTGCAAGGCCACGTTGGTTTGAGAAACCATTAGGGGTTCTACATCGTCAAAATTACTTGGGAGTTGCGCTTGACGTTGATCATACCGGCATGATCAATTGGATTTTGGGCTCGATCGTACCAACATGTACCAACATGATCAACTGGATTTTGCGCTTGAACCTGACCGCACTAGCATGATCAACTGAATTTTGAGTACTTGGGAGTTGTGCTTGGTCCTTACCACACCAGCATGATCAACTGGATTTTCGGTGCCCGCTGTGCGTTTGGTAGAACCCTAGGGCTTAGTTGGTTGAGTAAAGATGAAGTCAATGGGACCCGTCCGTCCAAAGAATTGAACCAAAACAAGCACCGACAAACACTTACCAGCTACCAACTAACCTATCATTTCCTATAATACATTAAAAATATATTAATATCAACACAATTGCTCTCTTGTTTTCTATTTTATTTTTTGAATTATACTTTTTAAATACCCGGTTTCTGTCCTTCCGCACGAGCGGGCTTTCAGATACAAACCCTCACTGTGATCCTTGTTCCTTTCAAATACAAACCCTCCCTTTGCTTTGAAGATCGTTTTATTATATTTCACCCAAGGAAGCATGTATACGTCTCTGTTCACATTGGCCAGTTCTGTCCAGGGCATCCCATTTTCAAGGATAGGCAGTGGAATTCATATTTGCAGGGCCAAGACAAGAAAACTTTCAACTTCATCGTATACAAATTTATTCGACGAGCATGAGTTCGTCCGTTTGCTGGAGCTACCTACGTCCTCCAAATCCGCGGTTGCATTTTCCCAGGTTCAGAAACAAAATTAAATTTTTTCTGGTATAACCTTCAATTTAAATTGATGGTTGCCATGGAACTTTCCGCTTCCTTTAAAATAAAAATCCTTCTAATGCTTCTTGTATTATTACTAGTTTTAAATTCATCAAATCACCTGTATTACATGACCACATAAGTTTGAAACCTAATTCTCCTTGAAAACCGGTTTAGTTAACGTCATTTCATGAATTCTCTACATATTATAGAACTACGTGGACAATGAATTATGGCATTTGTTTGAACGGTAGTCATGGAAGTTATTTTTCGTCACGGAAGCCCTAATATGAACTTAGAAGACAAACACTCTTCAGAGATGGGAATTTTTCCCCTAAAATTAACGTTCTGCATGAAATATTCTTAGGAATGTTTTTGTGGTGCTACAGGAAGGAGGCAGAATTTATCTAAAATAATAATTTCCATGTATTGATATTAATCCCTTGAAATTATGCGTAGGGTGCAGTTTCTATTGCAAGAGATGATGAAATCTTGAGAAATATAAACCCACCTTGGGGATATTTCTACACGTTTGTTTTTACATCACATTGGTCAACTTTGCACTACGCCATCATAGCTTTCTGTGCCTAATAAGTAGTTTGAATAGAAAACGGACTTTGTTACTTATTATGGAAGGCTTTTATAATGTACATGGCATTTGTCTATCGTAGTTATTAATACTTATTATGGAAGGCTTTTATGTTGAATGAATGAAATGAAAGATTTTAATTACGTCCGCGAGACCCAAATATGGTCTATGGGACCTCAAATATGGAAGTACAATTACTCAAATCATATCATATGATCTTTAATATCTTTGAGAAGGTTGTTCCTTCTCCTCGCTGATTTGTGTTAGCAATTCTCCAACTTTTTTTATTTTACTCGTCTTCAAATAAATCTGTCATAAACTCGTTCCCAAGTGTTTCTTTGTATTTGTCACGGATATCTGAAAAACTCGGGCATTTATAGATGAAGTGTTCCTCTGCCTCTACTGCCCCTGTGCTGCATAGAGTACATATCCTTTCTTCCCATTGTTCTTTGGGTGTTGTCCATCTCCCCGTTTCACATCTAAGCCTATGAGAGCTAGTCCTTATCTCGAGCAATGAGTATTTTTTCCTTCCACTTGATTTCAGCGCCTATATACGCTTTTTTCCTTGTGGTCATACGTTGGGTTAAAATTTGCAATATAATATTGTCTTTTCCTGCTTGCATTTTTCCACATTCCACTTCCGAACTTTTCATTCACATAATTTTTTATGTCTTTGTTGACATTTGGGCATTCATTTATGTTGATTTCCCAACGTTTCATCCATTTCTGATTTTGTTTCATCCATGTATTCTTTCGCCTATGCAACTCTTCGTCCCTAGCTGCCCTAGGCCATCTATCATTTGTCATGTTTTCTGTTTTTTTCAAGTAACATAACAACTTGGTCATAGCAATTGCTTCTAAAGGGAACATTCCAGTTTCAGCTAGAATAATTTCATAAGGGGTTGTGGCCTTAATTTTGAGAAAGTTTGTGATTAGATATTTTTGAATCCTTTCTATTTGCCTCCATTTTGCATTTGTTGTGCCACTAGCCCACACCTCGCAACCATACAACAGAACCGGTGTAACAAGTAGGCCAAATAAGACCTTGGTGGTCTTCCACTCCCACAACTCGGCATTCCTACACCTGTTTTGAAGTGCATATAGTGCTCTCCAACCACTTTGAGTTCTTTTCATCCTACATGTATTCCAATTAAGTTTGTCATGAAAGTCTATGCCTGTGTATTTGTATTCTACTACTACATCAAGCGGTTCTCCCGCAAACTGAAATTTGAGTTGTTGCTTCTTCTTTTTGCTGAAAAAATCATAATTTTTGTTTTGCTCGTGTTCACCTCGCATCCCAACTTCTTTACAAAAGAGTTCTAGAGCTTGAAGGTGATCTTCTAGATCTTTGGCTGTTTTGGCCACAAGAATTACATCATCTCGCATACATGAGGAGTTTTACCACATATTTGGCTAAATGCACACCCTCTCCCCCAAATTTGTTTATCCATTCTTCTAACTTGTCAATGTACAACCCAAATAAGGTCGGAGATAGAGGGCAACCTTGTTTGACACCTATGTCACTACCAAAACATTCGGATAACCCTTCCCGTGTTCTCGATTCTAGCCTTTACATGCTCATATAGTCTCGTGAACTGCTGCCCCGTAGTGAATTGGAACCTCTAGCTCTTCCATTCTGCTCCATAATTTTTTCCTTGGCACCGTGTCAAATGCCTTTTTGAAGTCTACAAAACAACAAAAAGCCTCCTCTTTTTGTCCCATATTTTTTCCACTATGTGTCCGAGCGTGATACATTGATCAATAGTTGAGTGCTTGGGCCTAAAACCCGCTTGCCCCTTTGCTCTCTTTCCCTTTTCTTTCGCCCATATGCTGATCCTACGCTCTATCATACTCCCAAACAACTTTGCAAAGAGAGGGTTGATCATGATAGTTCGATAGTTTGAGGGATTATTTACATCTCCACTTTTAAACAAAGGAATGGTCAAGCTAGTTGTCCACTCCGTAGGGAAGCCATTTTGTATGACCTCATTGAAAATTTCTTTGATTTGCGGTGCCAAGATATCTACCCCCCATTTTATATGCTCCGCTTGAAGATTGTCTATGTCACGGGCTTTACCAGCTTGCTAACTTTTTTATCCCTTGAATAATGTCTTCAATTGTGAAAAGTTCTTTCTTGACAATGATAGTAGGGGGTGTCTCCCGCTGGTTACTACGCTCGATACAGCTTGTTTTGAATACTCCAACCACCGATTAACTCGTTATGTTATTTTCAGTTTGCATCCTTTTCACGCTTAGTTCCTTCCAAAATTTCTTTGGTTCATGCTTCCCTAAATAAATCAATTCTTTCCTCCTTGTTCTAGTGTATTCTTCTTTTTTTGCCCTTACCAGCTTCTCATATGCTTTTTTGTTTGCTCTTGTTTTACCCGTTGGTTCCTTTAGTAATCTTCGCATTTTTTTGCAATCTTCATCGAACCATGGGTTGGTTGGGAAGCTATTCCTTTCTTTCTTTTTAGGTTTAGCTCTCTTGCATTTGTTTAGAGCTTCTTGAATAACGTGCATTAACCATTCACTCTTACTGTAATCTCTACTACCGTGATGTAGTTCTTCCCTTTCCCGTAACTTGTTATTTAATACTCGCTCTAAAATTCTGCCGATTTTCATCTCGTTAAGAGAATGTTTCCCTTGTGAGGATATTTATTTTGATTGCCTTGCAAGTGTTTTTCCCTTGGTTTGTCTCCATGCATTCGAAGTTTCATAACAATTGGGTTGTGATCTCGACTTAAGTTCCACTCGGAGAATCTTCCACTTCTAGCTCCTCTATTTTTGGTATGTAATTCCGTGAGCATATTACATAGTCTATTACACTTTGTCCCTTATATGTTTTGCATGTATACTTTCCTGAATTTTTCCATTTGTTCATCCCATTGCAAATAATCAAATTGTATATGCCGCAAAGACCTAACAACTCTTCTCCATATTGCGTGATAGCCCCATGCTCATCTTCTCAAGTCCTGGTCCACTCGTTGATTTTCCTCTTCCGGCATCCAAAGAGGATTAATCTCAATATCTTCGTTACCTTCTAGAATGTTAGCTTGCTTATTTGCTGTCCTTGCATTGAAATCTCCAATTAATATAATCTCCCCCAACTTACTCGTATGTTAAAATGTCTCTTTTTAAGGAGGAGTATGGGTATTCTCTTTAAGGTCATGTTTCTTATAGAATTTAGAATTCTTGGGAGCAAAATAACATGCCGCTATGCTAATAACCGACTTATTTTCTAGGATCTTTATCCAGATGTACTGTTTGTTTTCATCTTGTTTTTCAATTTTAATGACCCTATCCCATTCCTCTTTTATTAAAACCATAATACCCCCATGCCCTTTGCCATTTTCTGCTGCTTTATTCCATATTGCTATTTTTTTGTATCCCACAAATTCTGGAGTCCTACATCCATCGTGTTCATGTGTTTCTTGTCAATATGATTATATCTTTGTCTCTAGCAATGGGCCCTAACCCGGGTCCTCTTCTCCAAGGGAAACCTCTACAGCTCCAACTTACCATTGTAAGATGTTCCCGGGCGGGCCATACTCCCTATTTGTTTTGGATTTGTTTAGATGTGATGTATGCCTTTCCATTTCTTAAATATGCCTGTTTCCCTTCATTCCTTGCTGCCCTCACCTTTTCCCATTCCTTATTTCTTTCTTCCCGCTGTAAAAATGTTAGGTCATCATCTAAATAAAATTGTGACCCTCTCAACATGCCTCTGTTTTTAAGTAACCTTATTTTATCCTCGTAGCTCATCAATGTGACCCGAATATGTCTATCTCTCGCCTCCTTCTCTCAGCCTCGCCAATTCTCGCTTGCTTTTTTTATCCGACCCTTCCATTGTAATCGATCCGACAAGAAGTCCCCGGTTAAACGATTTGTGTCTTCCCCGTCCCCATAATCTTTCAACCCTTTGATGATTATATTTGTTAACTTCTCATGTCTTTCTTTCTCTTCCGTTATTTGAATTTTTACTTGCTTCTCTATCAACTCTTTTTGTTGATTGACTGGTTCTTTTACTACTTGAGACCATGTCTTTGCCTTTGCTAATTCATTTCGTAGCTCATTTTCTCTTGTTTCAATGTTTTGGAGTGTTTTCTCGTACCTCTTTTATTTGATTTGCATTTGTTTTTTCCACCTCTATTGCATCATTGATTGGGGGATGGATGGCTTGTTTGAGGACATGCCATTCACGTTGACCCATGTTTGCAAGGTTTTGTAGCTTTGACACTTGCTCCTTGAGTTGGTTGTTTTCCTTTTCCAGCCTCCGAATGGTGTTTATAACCTCATCTGATTTAGTTTCTCTTAATTTCTCCCTCCTTTCCATGCTTTCAAGTTTCTCTTTCATCTTCATTAGCTCTTGCACATAAAGTCTTGGTGCCCACATGAGTGGTGTAGTTGTGGGACTGTAAGTTTCTTCCTCATCTCGAAAACTCATTTTGGTGATTTGCCTTTGATTGTTCCTTATTCTCCACCTGTTTATGTGGTAGAATATTTTTTATTTTTATTTTTTGATATGCCCTTTTCATTGTTGTTGCCCTTGCTCGAGCTTGTACATCGCATTTGTCTATCATTGTTTTTTGCACTATCGTATATATAATTATATGTTTTTAATTTAATAGATTTATATAAATATATTTTTGTTTATAATAAGGCTAGAACAACTCATTTGAAGCTGTACAATCAAGCACCCCCTGCCTATATACATTGGGCCTCTGAGACTTGAACCTGACCCTCTTCTGTGGAAGACGACCCATCTCTGTTCATATACACTGGGCCTCTGAGACTTGAACCTCACTCTCCTCTGTGGAAGACAGCCCATCTCAGCTACTTGTGTGACAGATCTTAATGAATTTGGAATGTTGGTTTATAGTGTGAATCTTCTTGCTCCCCACAGTTCATGCCAAACTCATTGGTGGAAATGTTAAGGCTTATGCATGGAATTTGGAATTGGAACCTTGACTTATGGTGTAAACCTTGGTTTATAGTGTAATCCTTCGTCCAAACTCGTTGATGAAAACATTAAGGCTTACCCGTGAAATTGGAACCTTGGTTTATGGTGTGAAACTCCTAGCTTCCTACTGGTTTTTCCAAACCCATTTACCTTTAATGTTAAGGTTAATATTGGGGCCAAGCTTATAGAGAACATGAGTTTGGGCTTGGGTCTGTAGTGCGGTCATGTTTGACTGAAGGCTTATGGCCAATCAATCTTAGGTTGATGCATTACGATAAATTTGATCCCTATCTCCATGTTCATGGCTCTACAAGGTGCCCCGTTTGTGGGAGTGGAACCATGGCTTACGATGTGAAACTCCTTGTTCATCACCTCTTGGCCCAAACCCATCGGGCTTTATTTCATCTAATGTTATCGAGGTTCTTGGGTTTTAGGACTGATACATCATATAATATAATCATACATCTCAATTTAACAAGAAGCCATTATACTATGACCTTTCTGCTTCCATCTGTTCACAGTCAACTTTCTGGACGTTTTGTCTGGTTATGATATACTTACATATTCATCCACATTTCCACATTACCATATAACACACCATCGTGAACACTATCTTGCAGGGTTGCAGCTTTCCGGTCAACTGCACTTAATATTTCTCTAATTGACTAATACTGACTAAGGCATTCTTTGCAGGTTATACTTACCACCTTTAAGCATTTCTGCATTATACAATTTTGCAACATCACACTATGTTTTAAACCTGTGATTTTTGAGTTACTGCAAAGGCTTGGTTCTAAGAAATGTAAATTTTAATTCATGCTGTATAAATTTGTAGATAATTGCAAACTACGCACACACTAGAAAAGAGCTATTAATTTTAACAAGGAAAACTGTTCTGTTACATTACTAGCGATTGCAAAAAGTATAAAAACATTCCTGCAAATATTTTTATAGATTTAGTGCATGTGTTGTTAACCAGAAAGGTACTGACCATTTGGCATTAGTGCTCCATCTACGAAAAGTAAATTCAAACCAAGAGGAACTGCAGTCTTCTGTGCAACGTACAAATTTGATTACTAAAAGTCTAAAACCATTGTTGTACAGTGGTCATGAGATTTGTGATCAAGGAAGCCAGTCTATACGCATGTTTGTAAGCTATTTGCATAATAATTATAGGTACTATTGCCAAGATTTCTCAGAAGCAAGAGGAGTCAAATTGAAGGCATGCATGCATGCACATCACTATATGATTGTTAAATAGATGGATATAGATGAAATAAAAATGGATTAACACATATGTGCAAGAAATTACAGAAGAATCTGTGCACAAAGTGCATGGGTTTTTATCAAATGTCATGAGCTCAACCGGTTAGATTCCTCAACATTCAAGGAGGAGGAGACCCAGGTTTGAATCTTGCCAAGCGATACATGGATAATATCCAAGCTTTGTTGTAATACCACTATGTGGTGATGATGTTATACGGGTGAGACCCGTTTCAATCCCATTTAACCAATTGCAAAAAAAAAGTGCATGGGTTTTTATCTCTTTGCAGTTGATGTGATGCTTTGTGGTGGATGTTGGGAGGTTTTTGTGCAACATTCGTTGGGATGTCCTTTATCATGATCGTGCAGAATCACTGTTGTTGAATGCAGCTTGCCCTCATAGTTTCCATGATTTTGTGGCACATGCTATGTCACCTTTTATTGCATATTGTTAGATATTTCTTTTTTTTTGCTATTGATATTGTTTGATATTTCTTACATCTCAGGTTTTCGAGGAGTTTCTTGGCACCAGACTTGTTCTTCACTGCAGTTTCAATTAAAAACTTACTAAACTTTATGATGTGGTGAGGATGACTTGATATCTGCCTCACATTAACCGACTTGTTGACGAAAGAGCAGTCAATGATATTGCTACTTTTTTAAACCGTGGATGTATCTAAACAAATTAATACACATCTTTGTTGGCAACAAAGTTGTAACGTAATGAACTTATTGACAGCTTCCTTTCCAACAAAGTCATAATAATATGTGTGGCTGGTTGTAAACTATTGATTTTTTTTGTATATATGTTTGTTCAATACAATAACAAAGAGAGAGGATGGGAAACGCTGACCGTATTTGAATGCCATTTTGTGTTCATATAATTTTGCAAATTTTTATAATGCTTTTAGTGTGGACACCCATGTATGGTGTACTGCGTGTATTTCTCTCTCTATCTGGTTGTTCAGAACTTCAGAAGTAACTGGGTAGGCTGTGGTTTAGACTAGCGCAATGGTTGTCGCATCAGATCAAAGAACGTAGAGCACTAAGATCACTCACAAGGTCACCTTAATTATCTTTAACATATCACTAGCCAAATCCACTGTTCAACAAGCATTTATATGCTGTCAACTAAAATAAGGTATAAAGACAGACACAGAGTTTGAGCTGTTAATCTTTTGGGAGAGGAAATGCCTTCACGCAAGAGAGTTCCACTGTTTATTGATTTCTGTGAAAAAGAGGGCATTTACGTGATTGTTACCACCTGTTACATACAATGTAGGATTTGTGTGGCTTTCAAGGGTTTACACCCAACACACAAGCTATTAGAGTCTTGAGTCCTAAATAAGATACCTTGAGCGTAGTGGTGTCTGCTGAAGTGGCATTTTAATCGAGGTTCATGTTATACAACTTAGAAATTACAAATGTGTACTATACGACAGAAATGCTTTTGTCTTCAAATTTTACATATAAGTGAATGTGTTGGTTCTCTTCAAGCAGGCATTTGGGGGAGGCTTATTTCACAACGAAACCATCCATGGTATTGTTTCTCCAGATATCCGGGCTGCTTTTCCTTTCCCTTTCTTCAACATAAATACGGGAACCACAGGAGACTTTAGAAGACTGGAAGATGAAAATGAAATTCTGGACAATTCAACTCCAAAAGCTAGAGAAAATTACTGGCAAGTGAAAACTATTGCAGCTCAAATGAGAACGCTTTCTTACCTACAAACACAAATGATAAATTGTGCACAGGAAATATACAGTTCTGGAAGAGGAGGATCTCTTCTTTTAGTATCTGGAGGTCCTTATCTTTTAGGCTTCTTTGTTAACTTTCAATTTAGTTAATTTTGTACAGGTGTTGAATGATTGATGATGACTCTTAAGCTTTTTTATGTGATGTTCTGGCCTAGATAAATAGGAAAAGTTTCTATAATGTGTGCTAAATGAATTTTCCTACTTATTGAAGTTTTTTGTTTTCCTTGTTAATTTTACAGGACATCCATTTCGAAAAAGCTGGCCAATTAATTGCTTGTTTTCTGATTCTTTTTCTTTATTACGTATTGCCCATGAACTCCGGAATAGTGGCGTGATTCCATCAGGTAGTTTGCAGACTTGGGTTTCTGCTTCTGTTTTATAATAATATTTTTTATTTTCTGTGGCAGATTAATTTATTACAGGCATGTATTTTCAGTTGATTTACAATTTTCATAAATCAAATGTCTATTGTTGCTTGGATTGAGTCTGTACAGTTAAAATTGAATTAAACATGGAAGGACAAGTGATTGACTAGTGACATGTTTCTGCATTGGTAAAGGAGTTCAGTTTTGGGCAGTTGAAAATCCTTTGGTTAATTCCGTTGATCGTCTCGAGAAGAAGGTTTTATTCAGAACTGTCAAGTGGAGAAGTTAGACCAGTTTCTTTACTTCCAAGCTTTTCACAATATATATTTTCTGCAGATAAGAGCAGGAGCCGAAGCTTTTATCATTCAGCCACCATTATTAACAGACCGTTTTACAAGATGGTGGAATGAAGCCAACACAAGAGGGTATATGTTAACTTCCATGTTCCTCTAGCTTTTCCTTTTTAAGTGGGTTTGAACTTACTGCTTATGAATTTGGCAAGATTTTGTGGAATGCAGTTACAAGTAAATCTGACCCATTTAATGGGATCCTTTGAGATGACATCAAAATCTTAAATGAGAAAGCATGAATCTCTATATTGTACACTTTGTTTTTTCATTTCTCTCTGATATTTGATTCCAGTTCTGGAATGGAAGGGGATCAGGTTATTGCATCTGCTGATTAAGTTAGTTGTTAGATCCCAAGATATCAGACCCATGATATCCAAACAAGTGACTAAACACATATTTGTTCACGGTAAAAAATTATGTCACAGGGTTCCAGTTTGAGTGATGCATCTATACGCAGTTATCTTTACATGTGGAGTCTAATCTCCATGCAAACTAACTGGTTAGGGAGAGTCCAGTTCTAATCAATATGATGAGACAAGGCTCATATATTGTAATATAGAAAATTGATAAACATAGCATGTCATATGAAAGCATCTGTATAAGTTTGATGCAAGGGTTGTTTATGCAGAAACTCAGTAATCAATGTCAAAAAGCCAAAAGCCCGTAATCTACAAATTATCAAAATACTCATACATCTACCCCCCTCTAAACAATTGGGCATCCGATCTACTTACAAATTTCTTTAGGTATTATATCTGAAATAGAATCCGTATGACTAGTCGGCACATTGGTAGGAATGCACTGTAATTAGTTTATGCTCCTCCTTCACTCTGTAGTGGGAATTCGGGATGTTTTTTATTGCATCTTTAGGAATCTGGATAATGTTCAAATGCTCATAATATAATTTTTTTTTTTAATAAGCTATATGTGGCATCTATTGGGGCCACCCCTATCAAAATACTAAAGTATTATGTTTGCTGTTAGGTTAATTATATACCCAGCTTGCCCTTTTATCAAAGATACTGTTTATTTCCTTTACTGTCAGATATATTCATCATATTTTTTAAAGTGCTATGCTTCCACTATCAACTCTTTGACAATTAAGAGGTAAAATCTCGCTCAGCCAGTTGCCTTCTAAAAGTTGAATTTCGCCAAGACAAAGATCAACATTGCGATTGGCTAAATTATTTGCTACTCTTTGAGACAGGAAATTGCGGAGGGCCTCTGACTTGGCCTGCGGGACCCAGTGCATTGGCGTCCTTGTTCCCATCGCGTCTCACCTCAGGGACAAGGGCAATTGTGAGCCTAGTCTAAGGGTTGATGGGTTCAGTTTGAAAACGCCTATGTTTTCCCTAAGAATTTCCTGTACTGTCTAAGTTTAATCTGGCTCTATCCTAGCTACGAATGCAACGAACACAATGCAGATCATATTTTTCAAAGTGCTATGCTTCCACTATCAGCTCTTTGACAATTAAGAGGTAAAATATCACTCAGCCAGTTGCCTTTTAAAATTTGAATTTCGCCAAGACAAAGATCAACATTGCAATTGGCTGAATTATTTGCTACTCTGTGAGACGGGGAAATTGAGGAGGGCCTCTGACTTGGCCTGTGGGACCCAGTGCATTGGTGTCCTTGTTCCCATGGCGTCTCACCTCGGGGACAAGGGCAATTGTGAGCCTAGTCTAAGGGTTGATGGGTTCGGTTTGAAAACGCCTATGTTTTCCCTAAGAATTTCCTGTACTGTCTAAGATTAATCTGGCTCTATCCTAGCTACGAATGCAACAAACACAATGCAGGAGACAGGCCCTATTGACTATGTGCTTTTGCCTTTTGATGATAAATAAACAAGATGATTTTGATTTAAAGAGCAAGGGTGCAAGAGAAAGATGCAGACAAACAATCCTAAGCTTCTTCATGTGATTTTGTTTTAATGATGATGCAATGCTATAGCTGGTCCCCTAATGACATTAAGAATGATCTAATTGTTCCTTTCTTCCCTTTTCTTTAGTGAGTGAAAACAAAACAGTGCAGGCAAACAGATACAGAACAGAGAGACAATTTTTCAAATCTGTAATGACAAAGATAGTAAATGAAGCCTGGCTGGATCCAGAAGTGCTACCGGCCTTTTTGATGGCTGGTGGCGCTTTTGCTTGTCACTTCTGCTTTCTCAGAAACCTGCAAAAAAGGACAGAAACAAAGAAAGTCAAATGTAGAGGGGTCTACTTAGATCAGTAAAGGTTACAACTTCCTTGACTGGCATCAAACCCCTGTTAAGAAAGAGAAAGATAAGAGAAGTTGCTGACTGAAATAATGACTGTCTACTCAGAGACAGAAGCGTCACAACCGAGCGATAGTGCCAGCGGCGATTTTGCTAACTTTGACAGACTGTTAACTGAGAAGTTACAGTCTTTGTTGTGGTAGAATCAGGGCACAGTAGCACCACTGAGACTTCAGTTCTGCGGCGCTTCTGCCTGCAGACATAATAGAATGGATCTTTGGACACAAAAACCCTTGATGATCAGATGACCCTAAAGAGGACCCTCACCATAAGGTGCACGGATTTGATGGAGACAAAACATAGACTATTTGTTAACCAAAAATATGATTGCTATGGCAAAAGCTAAAACAACGAAATGATTGCAAAATGACAAATGCAAAAGATAACAAGAAGCTCAAGGATGAGAAGAGCACAACCCAATCAGATGTGATCAAACTTGCAGCTTCAAAAGCCTTGATGAATGCCTTTATTGTGATGAAAGCTTGCCATTGTTGAGAGAATATCACCAATTGAAGGAGACCTCTTGCTTATCACAAAGAATGATTCCTATACTAATTTTGGCAAGGCTTCATTGTTGTAAGATTTCATGGACTGGGCTCCCCAAAGGGCTGTCTTTATAGGTAGCCATGGTTCCCTTGGGGATCCTCTAGAGAATGTGATCAAACTTGCAGCTTCAAAAGCCTTGATGAATGCTGTTGTTGTGATGAAAGCTTGCCATTGTTGAGAGAAGATCACCGATTGAAGGAGACCTCTTGCTTATCACAAAGACTGATTCTTTCACTAATTTTGATAGGGCTTCACTATTGTAAAACTTCATGGATGTAAGGAACCTACTATTGAAATAAAGCTCACACACACAAAATACTGAAAGATAACTGAAATACATGCAATAACAGAATAATACTATGCAAAATGTAATTGCAGAATTTAAACAATCTCACAAATAACTCAGAATCGCAAACCTCTTCGAGGGGGCAACCTCCTTCAATATTTCATTAACTTGCAAAAAGATACATTCGTACATGGCTTCATAGCTTTTAAAGAAAGAATTCATGCAACCCTAACCCTAAGCTCAAGAGCTGGCTTACATGCAAAATGCCACTCGAGCTAGAATCTTCTACCAAATGTCGGTTACAATCTTGATAACGGTTACATCAAATGGCCCCCCTTGGCTAGGAGCGTAACTTGCCACATACATTATGAAATACTGTAAAATAACATTATAGATGGGATCCCCCACGTTGGAAGTGGGTCATTACATAATAATGAGAATTACAAAATAGCGTTAGGATAGAATCCTAACATGTCCTTCCCCTTCAAAAAGTTTTGTCCTAAAAGCTGAAGGTGAGGAAACTGGTGTTGGAGCTGATGGAGAGACTCCCATGTAGCATCTTCTGGTTGGAGTCCACACCACTTAACAAGGACTTCAGTAATGGTGCGGTTGCATAGAGTGCGAGTCCGACGATCCAACAACTGTTCGGGTTCAAGCAAGATAGAACCTTCTTCATCTAACTCCGGAAGTGCAGATTGAACCTGTACCTGATTACCCACCACCTTTTTGAGAGAGGAAACATGAAAAACAGGATGGAGCTTGGATGTAGGTGGAAGGGCCAATTTTTAAGCTGTGGCACCAATCCGCTGTAACACCTGGTAGGGTCCATAGTATTTTGAAGCAAGTTTCTGGCATCTGCGAAGCTGGAGGGACAACTGTTTGTATGGCTGCAAGCGAAGGAAAACCATATCACCCGCATCAAAACTGCGCTCGGAACGGTGTTGGTCAGCTTGTTGGCGCATTCGGTTTTGGGCCGCATCTAGATTCATCTTCAATTGATGGAGGACATCAACGTGCTGACTAAGAGTAGTGTCAATTGCATGGACCTTGGAGCTACCTAGAATGTAGGAGGAAGGCGTGGGTGGAGGGTGCCCATAAACTGCTTCAAAAGGGGTAACCTTGGTTGTTGTGTGATAGAAAGTGTTGTACCACCATTCGGCCAATGGAAGCCATTTTGCCCAGTGCGTAGGATGATCCGAGGTAAAGCAACGAAGGTAGGTTTCCAAACATTTTTTGACAATCTCCGTGTGGCCATCCGTTTGTAGATGATAATCTGAACTCATTTTGAGCTGATTTCCCTGCAACTTAAGCAATTCTTACCAAAAGTGACTTGTAAAGGTTGGGTCACGATGGAGGAGGGCAAACCATGAAGCCGAAAGATAGAATCAAGGAAAATTTGGGCAACGGTGGATGCTGTGTAAGGATGGGATAGGGAACAAAATTGAGCATATTTTGAAAGACGATCCACTACCACGAAGATAACAAATTTGCCTCCAAACTTAGGTAATTCTTCAATAAAACCCATAGGAATATCCGTCCATACCTGTTCAGGAATAGGTAAGGGTTGAAGAGTGCCTGGAGAACGCACCGTTTCACCTTTCATCCATTGACAGGTATCACAAGCTACCACAAAATCCTGAATGTCCTTTTTCATACCCTTCCAAAAAAAAGTGCGCTTAAGCCGTTCGTATGTTTTGAGAAATCCTGAATAGCTGGTAGATGGGGCAGCATGCAATTCTGTCATGAGAAGTTCCTGCAGTGGGGACTTGTGGGGAACAACAAGGCGTTGGTGGTAATGCAAATCCTGGCCATCCCACGTGTAGCCTGGACATGAAGTAGGCTCAGTGTCTAGTGAAGCAACCAAAGTTTGCAATTTAGAATCTTGAAGTACCTCTTGGTGTAAGGAATCAATCCATTGGGGAACCGACAATGAAATGGCACACAACATACTGAGAGCCTCAAATTGGCAAGAGAGAGCATCGGCCACAACATTCTCCTTGCCCTTCTTATAAGTGATATCATAATCATAGCCCATGAGTTTAGAGACCCATTTTTGTTGTTCAGGAGTGGCAACCCATTGCTCCAAAAAGTATTTGAGACTTTGATGGTCTGTTTTAATGGAGAAATGACGCCCGATGAGATACGGTCGCCAATGGGTTACTGCATTGCAGAATTGCCATCATCTCCTTGGCATAAGTGGATTTTCCCGAATTACGGTTGGAGAGAGCTTTACTAGTGAAGGCCAAGGGTCTCCCTTCTTGCATCAATACTGCACCAATACCACGACCTGAAGCATCACTTTCAATGACAAACGGTTTGGAGAAATCTGGCATAGCCAAAACAGGCGTAATGGTCATAGCATGCTTCAATTCTAGAAAAGCCTGTTCAGCGGGTCCCGTCCAAGTAAAAGAGTCCTTCTTTAACATGGAAGTGAGGGGAGCTGCAATTTTACCATAGTTACGAATAAATTTATGGTAATAACCTGTAATCCCTAAAAATCCCCTAAGACCTTTGAGAGTGTGAGGTTTCGGCCATTCCTGAACTGCTTGGATTTTCTTGGGGTCAACTTTGACTCCCTCCTTAATGACAATGTGTCCCAAATATTCCACTTCTGTCAACCCAAAAGAACACTTGGAATGCTTAGCATAGAGTTGATGTTGTGCCAACAACTGGAGAGTCTGATTCACATGAATAAGGTGCTCTTCCAATGAGCAACTATACACCAAAATGTCATCAAAGAAGACTAGGATGAACTTTCGAAGGAATGGACGAAAAATGTTGTTCATGAGGCTTTGGAAAGTGGAAGGGGCATTAGTCAAGGCGAATGGCATTACCAAAAACTCATTGTGACCTTCATGAGTATGAAAAGCAGTCTTGGGAATATCCTCATCCTTGAGCCGGATTTGATGGTACCTTGAGCGAAATATAGACAGGGGTGAGTACATTCCCGGGATGGGGTGATGACAATCAGAATCAGGGTCCAAGCAAAAGGTGTACTAGTGGATCAGTCAATATCCTAACTCTGCTAACTGACGGCTGAGTCTAGGTGTCAGGGGTCAAGAGGTCTGATGAGCAAGTTTAGACGTCTGGGTACTAGACGTCGGGTCGGCTGGTCTAGACGTCTGGTTGCTAGACGTCAGGTCGGCTGGTCTAGACGTCTGGTTGCTAGACGTCAGGTCGGCTGGTCTAGACGTCTGGCCTGACTGGTCTAGACGTCTGGTTTGTGCCAGACGTCTGGGTTTAGTCCAGACGTCAAGTCTGGGGGGCTGACGGCTAGCCGTCTGGTGGCTGCCAGACGTTAGGGCTAGACGTCAGGCACCTAGCTCTCGTCCTGTCCAGAAAACCTGCAAAAATACTCCTCTTGCTCCCTGCTTCAGTACCGTGTTCAACAATCTTCAAGGGCAAACCTGCAATAGCAACTTAGCACACAATCACCTGCAATACTTCCATTAATGGTTTCCAACATGCAACTCACAACACATTTATCCATTCACCATGAATGCAGAATATGTAAACAGCAGAACAACTTTGTATTACATAGAATGAATAGCATACAGCTCTTACAACATGGATAGATCGACCTTTACAATGTTTGAAGAGGGGGGTTAAATAGGTGGGAACAAGTTGGTTCCCCAACCAATTCCACAACCGTCCCCAACCGTTCCTTAACACAATCCTTAACATTGCATTAGACGTCAACTACTTGCTAATCTTAACAACTCCTAACTAGACGTCTAATCCACTCGTCTAGTACTAACAAGCATGACGGCTGTTTTTGTCTTGTAGCGCCATATGCATTTACATTCATCTTTGATTCTATTGGCTGTATTTTTCAGAAATTAAGACATAAGCATAAACAAAAATGCTTATATACATTGCAAAATTGGTGATGGATGTGCCAGCCAACCCTAGGGTCTAGAACTGTTGTCTACATCTATCCTCCCCTTCGAAGAAGTCGATGTCCTCAGCGACTTTCTCCGCTCCGCTCCCGAGGTTCCAGCATCTGTAGGGGTTGAACTCTGTGGATTAGCAGCCTGCAAAGCCTGGGTGTACTCCTGCAGTTGTTCCCGGTAGTGGTCCCGTTCGTCCTTGAGCCTCTTTGCATAGTTAAAGCATTTGGCCCACTCTACTCCCAAAGTGTTAGCTCGGTCTTCTGTCTGCTTTAGATTGGTCATCAATTCTGTTTCTCTTCTTTGAAAGATCTCTTTCCACCGCTGTTCTAAAGCTGGTGCAGCTGTTGCACCCTTTTGTTGCTTTGCCAACTGTAGTTCCGCTTGTAGTGCTGCCTTTTCTTGCTGCCAGGTCTCCTTTTCCTGAGTCCAATTCTTTCCTGAGCCCAAGCCCGTTCCTGCTGGCTCCTGGTGACTGAAAATGCTTCTGCTTGCTTAATCAACATTTCCTTCGCATTTTTCAGTTGGGCTATTTCTGCTGCTGATTCAGCTAACTGTTGGGCCTTTTGCTCCGAATCAACTTTCAGTTCTTCCAAAGCTTGTCCCAACTTCCGCATTTCTTCTTGGACTCTTTGCATTCGGTCCATTCCTTCAGCTAAGAGCTTGTCCTTGGCTAACAAAGCCTCTGTGACTTCTCGTTCCATGGTATCCTTAGCTGAATTTACATGTTTTATTCCTTCGCCCAGCCAAATCAACAGATGTGCGAGGAAATTCAGTTGTGTGTAAAGTGGCAGTAATTCTGGCACGACTTCCACTTGTGTGCCCTGCTGAGGGTTTTTGCCATGGCCGCAAACATATACCTGTTCTGGTTCCAGATAAAGACTGGGTGTCTTTTCTGGCAATGTTTCCATGCCCTCCATTGTTTGCACCTGGCCAGTGGGTAATAACCAAGGCTGCCTCGCATAAATATCCGAGATATCTTTCCTCCATGGACCTTGGGCTGCCCACTTAACCAATCTGTCCAGCTCCTCCTCAACCATGCCTTGCCACTTTTTCCACTGCCCCATGCATGCACTGCTGAACTGCAAGCTAAGGCTATTCATAACTTTGCCCAATCTATCAAAACATATTGCTGCTAGTTCATCCATTTCATCCGAAGGGTCCATAAAGTTTGGTACTTTGAGGAGAATTTCCTGAGACCAAGTGTCTGTCTGGTCCTCTTCCTGTGCAATCCCTTTGCCTCTCTCCTCATGGTGAACAGGTGGTCTTTTTATTACTGTCTCCTGTACAAGACTCTTGCTGCCCTGTCCTCCTTGTTCCTCCAATTTTTCTAAGTCTATTACCTCTGGGGGCTGTTTTCCTTTATCTGTAGGGTTTTCTTTTGCTGCACTCCCTACCGTTTCCTCCATCCCTACTGTTTTTTCCATCCTTGGCTTTGCTGCCTGTGTAACCTGTAGTGGTAGGCCCTCCTCTACCCCAAGGTTACTGCTAAGTTCTGGAGCTTCTGATGTGCCTGTTTCCCTAGCAGCTTCATCAAATATAGCATCTACCGAGAATGTGCTCAAAGTAGCTGCTAGCGAGGTCGGCCTTGCCAAATCTAACTCTGTCAGATCCGGTGACCCAATGCGGGCTATATGCTCAGCCTCAGCTAAATATTCAGTGGGTCCAACCCGTTCAGCCGTACTGGTCCCAGCTGCCAGATTGTGAAGGGCTGACGGTACAGACAATTCTTCTTCCTGTGGTAGCTGATGCTGCTCCCGGCTCCGTACTGTCTCCAGATTCTCAGCTATCTTCTGCAAAGCTTCCTGTGAGAGAGCTGGGGGTGGAATGTCAAATCGCCCCTTCTTCTTCTTCCGCTTAGGCTCTTCCGGAGATTGAGCCTCTTTCTGTTTTTGTGGTTCCTTTTCCCGAACCTGTGTTGCTCTCCTATCCTCCCCTTCTAATGCCGCCACCAACTTCTCTTGACTTGGTTTATGTGAAATCTGTTTGACCCTTACTTTCTTTGTTGGTGTCGTTTTCTTAGCTGGTTGGGCCCCCATCCACTTGCAAATAGATGGTGCTAAGGGTGGAAGTTGCCTTGGAGCACCGAAATCCGGGATCGGGATCTCTGCTTTTCCTGCCGCATCCAAGATCAAACCAATGGCATGAAAAGTCATAGAAAAATTCTTGGTTGTTCTCATCAGCAAAGCCTGTATCCGCGTTGACAGATATGTTGCCCAATCATACTGTATGCCCTGCACTATCCCTTGCAGATACGAAATCAACCATATGGGCAAATCCGAGCTCCGCTGCTCTCCTGATAACCTTGCCATTATTACATTCATGCCTACTTCCAGTCCGTCATTTCGGAGTTGTCCCTGCTTGATCCCTCTTCCCCCATGGACACTTAGCATAGCTTCTGCCTCTTCCCTGGTCAGAGTGGTGACATCCGTGATCAATTCTGGTGATCTCTTCGGATCCACCCTTTCGTTCACCACCGACTTGCCTTTCCATGGGAGTCCAAAAGTGCTCTGGAAAACCCCCGGAGAAAAATCTATGACTAGTGCACTGTCGTCTATTTCCACAAAACTGCAGTGTTTCCCCACATCATATGTTTCCAGCATTTGTAGCAGGTATTCTTCAAAAATTCCCTTATCAAAATGCGGAGCCTGTAGGATGAAGTGCACTCCCGCCTCCTTCAGCTTTTTCTTTGTTGGGTGGCTATCTGGTGTATCTGCCCACCATTGGCGGCAATATTCTCCAGTTGGGCATACCCAAGTGATGTCCTCCACTGCTACGGGTGCCTTGCCGCTCGGATTCATCTCCTTATTCTTGCGGGTTGCTACTTCTGCCGCTTCTCTTCTACTCCGACTCTGACCTCCTTCCGCACTTTTGCCATGCCCTTTCATTTCAATCTCCTGCTGGTGCCTTAATCTCTTGGCGACCACTGATTCTGGTTCTGGCTCACTGCGGACTGGAATCTTCCCTGACCTCTGAGCCATCAGTCTTACTCTACCTCCTAGCCGTCCAGTTCCCTCAGCCGTCGGTTTTGTCAAACGTCGGGTTGCGCTCAGGTGTTGCTAGACGTCTGGTGCAGCCGTCTGGTAGGTGGCCGTCTGATGGTAGCCGTCTGGCAGGCAGCCGTCTGGTGGCAGCCGTCTGGACATAGTCGTTTGGACAGGCAGCCGTTTGGAAACAGCCGTTTGGACAGGCAGCCGTTTGGACACAGCTGTCTGGTGGCAGCCGTCTGGACCGGCAGTCGTCTGGACACAGTTGTCTGGACAGGCAGTCGTTTGGTGCCAACCATCTACTCTTCGCCGCCTGCTTCTGCCTCTACCGCTTCGATCTTCAACCGCCGCGCCTTCTCCCTTCTCCTACTTGCTTGAGAGTGATGTTGCAAATGAGGGCCTTCCCCTCCTTTTATAGTTGCCCACAACCGTTATGCAACCGCCACCTTGCAACTAACTTTGTGCATGCGCGACACGTCGGCTAGCTAGACGTCTAGGTGTCCCTTCTTTTGTCTTATCCCTATTTTGTCTTTTCTCTATTTTGTCTTTTCCTCTTTTGACTTTTTATTTGACTTTTTCAAATTTTCTTATTTTTATTTATTTTTTCTATATTTTTTCAAAACTGTATGCGACGTCTCTGTTTTAACGTCGGCGGGTGAACCGCATGGTCAAGCCAATACGCAGTTCCCATGCATCTGATGTCTCATTTTGATGACGACGGCTATTTCCTCCGAAACTGTTAAAATCATCATCACTATCACTGTTTATTTCCTCCGTCGTCTGCCGTCTTCGGCGATTATTTCGTCTTGGGGGAGTTTCCGAGCGTGACTGTGGCTGCTGTCTTGTCCTATCTCGTGGCATAATGCGCCAGTCTTGTTGTTCTGTTTCTTCCGTCTGCTGCCTTATTTCTGGCTTCGGGGACTGATTCATGTTGGTCCGTCGTCTGACATTATCATCGGCTTGTTCATTCCTTTTTGCTATCGGACTAGTTTGTTCCATCCATTCTTCGGCCAATCGAACTTCCCCATCTTCTGGACTAGCAATATTATCCAGATGTTCTGCTACTTCTTCCCGGTGGCTGCTATTCCGGTTTAGCCGTTCTGGGTGGGCAGGCACCAGTGGAATTCGTTCAGTCCTTCCATCATTATGCCGGATTATTAAACAGTCATCCAAATAATTATACATTACTCCCTCTTGTATCTGCTGATCAAGTTCATGCTGCCTGGGCTGTTGCCGACCTTGATGTTCCCTATTCTGATGGGGTCGTCTAGTTCTTAGACCTCGTCCTCGACCTCTCTCGTTTCCTGCAACTGCCCGTGCTTGATCCCTGTGTTCTAGATTGGGGTTTCTATCCCAATCTCTCCTTCCGCGGACTTGGTTACCGCGTCCTCGACCTCTATCCGATCGAATCTCTCTAATGTTGGGTTGTCGTACTCCCAGCTGCCCGAGATTCGGTCGGTCCCTCAGTCGTTCTTGACGACGTCTTCGGTTCCTACGAGCTCGCTGAGATGGACCTCTCGGTCTATTCTCAGGAGCATGAAGTAATGGGTTGGCTCGGACTGGGTTTCCAGATGGGCCTTGCGGTCCAAACTGAGAACCAGTCGACCTATTGGTAGCCGGAGGGGAATTTCTTCCTCTCAAGCTACCGGGACGGAGGTCAACCACGCTCCTCCCTTGGTCGGGTGCTCTCGGGATTCCTTGCGGTCTCCCGAAGGTACCTAAATTGTCTCGGCTACGGGCTTCATTTGTGGGTTGTGCTCTTGGCTCAGGTGTTAGTTGTTGCAAGATCCTCAGTCTCCTATCGGCTCTCATCAGTCTTCGCCTCCATCTTCTTTGCTCAAATTGTCGTTGCATGGTACAATGAGCTAAATTTTCCTGGTATTCATCTGAAAAGACTGAGTCGGTGCTTGAGTCATTTCCATCTCCTACCGTGTTGAGTGGCCATACTGAAGTTTCTTGAACTCGTTGCTGCAATCGTCGTACTTCTCTTCTGTGTGCTCGTAAGTCAAGTGCAGCCATTCGATACCTGGCTACCTCCTCCCGTTCAGTTGGACGTCTCATGGCTCCGAAGTATGGTGTTCTCCATTCACGATGCGGTGGTAACTCTGGCATAACGTCCTCATTTAATCCTCCATTGTATTCATCTTGTGGGCTTAGTGAAGCATCGTCTTCAATTATCTGCGCAGTTTCCAGAAATCTGACACCCGCTTGTCGACTGCGATCTTCATCCCTTTGTCTTCTACTGTCTGGGTTAGGACTGGCATATGGAATATCTGGATTCCGAGGTAGGTTGTCGTCACTGCTGGACTCTTCCAACCATCCTCCAGTTTTTGGTTTTTTTGGTACCGTCTCGATATCTTTCCATATTATTGCTGCCATTTCCTCCCTACTTATCTGATATTTAGCAGTCGAGCTTTGTCCTGCTTCCCACCTCCTGGGTCTTTCTGGAGAATCTCTCGTCTCCTGATGGTTCACTGATTCTCCGCTTGAGGATTCTTCTGTATTTAGCACGATTTTCAATGAGGCTGTAGAAGAACTCCCAGAGGGTGCACATGTTGCTATTGCTTTTCCTCTTCTATCTTCCCCTGGACTCACCACATCTTCCTGTTCTTCTTCCAAGGAGAATAAACTGCCTTTTGAAGAGTTTCCTGTTGCACTCCTTCTCAGTTCCCCCTGGTCCAGCTCTGCCCATTCCGCTAGGCGAGCTTCGTGCCTTTCGTTTACCCTGTGCATGGTTATGTCCAACTCCTGGATCACCTGTTCCCGTAGCTGATTATTATACTGCCTCAGAGTTTCATATTCTTCCTGCAACCTATGTGTTTCCGATCTCATTCGTTGCAGAAGTCTAACTCTTCCTTCATCTTCTTCCAGAACCTCCTGTTGAGCGACCTCCGTCATAACTTGGAGTCGGTCCTCCTCGCTGTTACTTGAGAGTTCCATTGCCTGCCTTTCTTCACTCCCAAACAACCAATCCAGGTTATGAGTTTCCTCCTCTCGAACAACGCTACCCTGCTCGTTGTTTCCGGAAGGTTGTGTGCCTGGATCTTCCTCTTCTGTTCTGGAAGTTCCTGTTTGTCCCAAGTTGATCATATTCACCTGTGCACGAGGTTTGTATACTTTCAACTTAGAACCATTTATCACCTCGGGGCATAATGTTCCGTCCAATTTTCTTAGCTTAACTGCCCCGTTCTCGAGTACTTCTACCTGGAAGGGTCCAAGCCACAAAGTTTTCAACTTTCCTGGCTTGAGTTCTCTCTTACCATTGTATTTGAGAACTAGTCCACCAGCCTTGAGATCCAATTTCCGGAGATGTTTATCGTGCCAAAATTTCCTCCTTTTCTGTGCAATCTCCATTGCCCATTGCGCCATCACCCTCTTTTCGTCCAATTGTACCAATGTTGTTAGTCGTTCTCGAATACTTTCCTCATCATTCAAGCGATTGTCGACTGCTACCCTCAAGCTGGGTACAAGGAATTCAACTGGTACAACTGCTTCCTGTCCGTACATCAGTTGAAAGGGTGTGTGATTTGTAGTGGGCTTGAAAGTGGTCCTATATGCCCATAAAACTGCTGGTAACCGCTCCTCCCCATCGGCTCCTTCTACTCCGCATGTCTTGTACATGATTGAGACCAGGACTTTATTTGTTGCCTCCGCCTGCCCATTTGCTCTTGGGTAGTACGGACTTGACAAGGAGTGAAAAATCCTGAATTCCTCCGTCAAGTTCTGAATAATTGCATTCACAAAATGGCCTCCTCTGTCACTTGTCAACTGTAGAGGTATCCCGAACCTTGTAATTACTTGTTCGTACAAAAAGCGAGCCGTGCTTTTTGCCGAGTTGTCCGGTAAAGCCCTTGCTTCTACCCATTTTGTGAGATATTCTGTGGCAACCACTATGTATCGGCATCTTCTCCTTCGACTTGTTCTTAGAGGACCTACAAAATCCAGCCCCCATCTTTCAAAGAGTTCCTGAGGCTGGGATGGGTGTAATGGCATGAAGTCTCTCTTCAAGGGTTTCCCTGTTCTTTGACATGTATCACATGCTACCACAAAATTCTTCGCATCGTGAAAGAGGGTGGGCCACCATAGACCTGCCAACAACACTTTCCTGGCTGTTGCATCTGGTCCCATGTGTCCTCCTGCCAATCCCTCATGTGTCTCCTTCAGGGTTTGTTGTACTTCATCCTCCATTATACATCTTCGCAGTACGTGGTCCTCCCCCATCTTGTAAAGCAATCCTGCAATCAAGGTGAAGGGTGCCGATTTCGTGATTACTTTCCTCCGTTCAGCTGCTGTTAACTCTTCTGGCAGCTGCCCTGTCGACAGATATTCCCCTATATGCTTATACCATCCTGGTATGGCATTAATCATGAACAACTGTGCATCGGGAAATTCATCTGGTATTCCTCCCTCTGCAGGTTCTCCTGAGCGAATCCTCGACAACTGGTCCGCTATTACGTGTTTCTTCCCTGGTCTGACTACCACTCTAAACACGAATTCCTGCAGAGTGACGAGCCATCGACTCACTCGTCCGTAGATCGTTGGTTTGTTGATCAAGTACAACAGAGCCTAGTGATCTACATAAAAAGCAAAGGGGTTAGCTAGTAGGTAGTGTCTGTATTTCTGTACTGCATACACCATTCCCAGTGCTTCTCGCTCCGTTGTGCTATAATTCTTCTCGGCTCTGGACAGTAGCCGACTTGCAAAATATATGGGCTGATCCAACCCGTATTGGCCTTCCTGTGCCAAGGCACATCCAATGGCAAAATTTGAGGCATCCACATGCACATGGAATTCCTTCTCCCAGTCTGGGTAAACCAGGATAGGTGCTTTCACCAAGTGCCCTTTCAATCCCTCAAATGCCCCCTGGTGTTCCTCTGTCCATCTGAATGGAACATTCTTCCGTGTAAGCGCGTCTAGTGGATGAGATGTCAATGCATAATTTCGGATAAACCTCCTGTAATATCCGACAGTTCCCAGAAAAGTCTTAACCGAGCTCACATCATGTGGCTCCTCCATCAGTAACACTACCCGTATTTTGTTCGGGTCGGGCTTCAAACCCTCTTGGCATACTATATGCCCTAGCAACTTTTCGTATGGCACCAACAAGACACATTTATTTGGGTTCAGTGCTATTCGTGCCTTCCTGCATAAACTCATGCATTCTCCCAAGGCCTTTAAATGTTCCTGTGTTTTCCCATATAGTGACCAATCATCTAGAAAAGCTTTAAAATTTCTTGTGGACATTTTATCAAAAATATACAAGATGATCCTTTGAAAAGTAGCGGGCGCATTGCATAGTCCAAATGGCATGCGATTGTATGCATATATTCCATTTTCTACCACAAAAGTAGTCTTCAACTTATCTTCTTCTGCTATGCTGATCTGATTATACCCCGAGAATCCATCCAAAAATGAATATATCTCGTGGCCGGCTACCTCTTCCAATATGGAGTCTGTGAATGGGATTGGGAAGGGATCTTTTATAGTTACGGCATTCAAACTTCTAAAATCCACACAGATTCGGATTTTATCTACTTCCCGTTTTAGAGTGATCACAATTGGTGAGACCCACTCACTTGTCGTAACCTTGAATATAATGCCTGCATCTAGCATCTTTTCGATTTCGGCATTCACCTTTGCTGCATATTTGGGATTCATTCTGTAAGGACGCCTTCTTACTGGTTGCGCACCTTCTATCAGAGGAATCTTGTGTACGCAGAGTTCGGGTGGTACTCCCTTCAAATATTTATATGTCCATGCAAAAACATCCTTATAATCCATAAAAATTTTGATTGCTGCTGCTTTTAGGACTGGATCCCAATCATCTCCACATTTGATCATCTTCTCTTCACCCTCTTCTCCCAAATTCACCTGAATCATTCTTGGACCTTCGTATTTAATTGACTCAGGTTCATCTATTGCCTTTAGTGCAGCGATGGGGTGGGCTGGTTTGTCTTCTATGACTGCCTCCCCCATCGTGAATTCTGCAAAATTCTTGGGAAATGTCCACTTTTCCCTTTCCTTGTCTTTTTCCGCTGCTGTCTGCCTCTTGTTACTGGTTTCTTTTTCTGGTTCCTGCATCTCATCCTCTTGAATCTCTTTTCCCGCATCTATACAAAGACATTGGGGAGGGAAGATCTCATAATCCTCCAACTGCCAGTGTAGTAAACCCTTATCTTGGTCATACTCATCTTCCGTGCAGTCATCAAGGTGCAACACTCCCTCCTCATCTGGTTCATGTCCTGTTTCACCATCTGACGAAGAGGATCCCGAATCATCTGAAGTAGCTATGTCCTGACTTACTGTTTGGTTCTTCAGATTAATTATATACTTGTGCTGCCCCTGTTTGAAAGATAGCCGTTCTTTCTCCCAATTGTGGTTGACTTTTGCTGTTCTCAACCATCCGCGTCCTAGTAATGCATCATATGCGGGTTTCTGCATAGCAATGACAACAAAATCTAAGATGAAGTCCTGTTCGGCTATGCATACCTTCTGATTCATCAAAACGCCTATTGTTTCGATGCCATATTGATCAGCGCCATATAGTTTGAAATTTGGAGACCGTAAGGCGGGTTGCCCCAGAATCCGCCATGTCTTCTCTGGCATCACATTCACACTAGACCCTCCATCTACAATCACCTGATTCAGCCTATGGTTCAAAACCTCCATTTGAACAATAGCTGGCCTCCGCCCGACTTCAATCATCAGGATTGTTGGGTCGATAAATTGTCCTTGCTTGATAGTTGCTACCTGTCGAGTTTCATCCTTTTTCTTGATGACTTCCCCGATCGTAGCGTACAACTCCGGTATTATACTAAACAGGTTGGCGACCTTCATCTCTACCTTCGTGTTTAGTACCTCTGTTACCAAGCCTTCTACTGATGCCTTTTTCGTAATTTCTGGTCTCTTTAACACTTTCTCCAAAACTAGTCCCTGTTTCTCCTTTGCTAGTTCTGTTTCAATCAATTTTTGGGCTTCCTGCCATCGTTCCTTCTCCTTGGCAGGGTTTGGATAGTCTTCCTTTTTCTTGGTCTGTGCTCTTGTCACAACCAAGACTTCTTTGTCTACCTCAGTCACTTCTCCAATGCCAATGAGGTTGATATTCTGAGTTCCACTAGTACTTGCTTTGTTCGGGCAATTAGCCTCCTTATGGTTTCCCGGACCACACCATTTACACATTTGAGTGGTGTTGTTACCACTGTTATTGCCTGCATTCTGGGGTTTAGAACAATTCTTCGCAAAATGGCCCCATTCTTGACAATTCCGACACTGAATAATCGGCCGACCGTCAGAGTCGTATTGCAGTCGGCTTTGACCTCCTTGTCTTCCTCCTCGGTGACTATTCTTGTATCCTCCACTAGTAGCTCCTTGTCCATTCCTCTGTGTATTTGGATGCTCTTCCTGTTGTATTGCCAATGTCTGATGTCTCTTGCTTTTTAGGTTGAATGGACAGTCAATGACAGGATGTCCTGCAATTTCACATATATTACAATATGCTTTCTTTGGACAGTCTATGTTTGAGTGTCCCTCTGCCTTGCAGTCTGAACACCAAATTTCTTTCCGATCCTTCCGACCTTCCCCTTTTGCTTCTTTTAGGATTTTGTCAAATTCTCTCTTGAAGGTATGAATCGTGCTCTGTACTTTGTCTTCAGCTTCACTGTCCGAATCTTCAGCATGCTTTAAGTATCCACCAATACCTGTGGTCGTTTGTTTGCCTTCACTTTCGAAGTTTTTAGCCTTCTCCAGTGCTTCTTCATATGTTGAGGATGGTACTGCCTTCATTTTCTTCTTGTACCTTGGTAATAGCCCATCCAAAAACCACCGTTTTACCATACCGTCGGCAGGTGTCATCTCCATTTTGTCTGTCAGTTGTTTCAATCTTCTATTGTAACTTTTGGTTACGAATCTGCCATGAGGAAAGGATTTGTTGATATTGGCCCAGATTCGCCCACCAGATTGAAAGGCCGGAAGGAAGGAATGCCTTTCGCGCCAATCTCCGGAGAAGGCCGGTTTCCTGTGGGTTTTTAGTGTTTGAGATAAGAGTGCAGGGAAAGAGATAAAAGTGCAGAAAGAGAATCCAAATGAGATTGGAGTTGGTGGGGGGAATAAGCAGCATGACAACGATCAATCACCACTACTAACAGCATTCATATACGAAACATACATTGAAACTACAGCTATCATTCATCCTATGTATCCTCTATCTATGCATTCCAAGAATACTTGATCATCAAATACCAGAGTCCAGAGTTCAGTACAACAGTAAGCAATGATACAAGAAACATGAGGCAGAAATGACAAGGAGAGGCAGCATACAAGATAAAAGATAGTAAGCAGAGCCAAGTATATGCTTGTATTAGAGGCAAACGCACAGCTACAATTGTTCCCTAGCAGTATATTCCCCTTCCACCTCTTTAAAATGAAAACGAGTGGGCTATTTATAGCCCCAGTTCCCCCCGATTACATTCATGGGCACAAAGTCCCAGACAAGACAATAGCTGACACAAGCGGCTGAGTAGCCGCTAATGCTGACTCCTGTCGGCGAGGACTGTACCTGCAACATGGTCTCCCTGAAGGCTGTACAGCTACGTGGCAGCGCGTTGAGTAGAACTTCAAATCAGCAGGAAATGAAGGTAGCTGTGGTAGATGGCAGTTCACATCAGCCTTAAATGATGGCAGGTGGCGTAGATAGTGCGGTCCATGCTTGTCCTTTTTTCGGTCATGTCTTGGCTCGAATCCCGAAGTTGGACACTTGTCGGATGCTGATGGATGACACGTGTCTGCCTTGAAAGGCAGTTTATCCACTTCGCCCAGGACTGGAGCGCTGTCAGGTTGCGCAGGTGGAAGGCAGCGAAGTTGGGAAGGCCTCCGTGCCTTAGTCAATTTTCGAGTTCACTTTACCCGACTGCGCACCGGTCAGAGGGCGCACCCCGACTTCGCTGCGAAGTCGGGTTGCGCACCGGTACTCTGCTGCCTTTACCGCCGTTCGGACTGCGCACTGGAGAAGGGGCACACCCCGACTTTGCTGCGAAGTCGGGTGGTGCCCCAACACTTAGCTGATTTTCTGCCAGACTGCTTCCCAAGTGCGCCCAGGAAGTCGGGTTGCGCCCTGACACTTAGTCATATTTTGCCTGTTCTTGTGTGCTTGCGCACTCCGCGTTCCCTACTGCGCTCCAGCTGGGGGGCGCACCAGACTTAGTCATTTTCAGGGAACACTTGCTGGAAACTTTACCGGGGGAAGAAGAGGGAGGAAGGAGGAATGAAACTGCAAGGAAGAGGGAGAAAGGGAGAAATGAAGAAAGGGAAAATGAGGAGGAGGAAAGGAAAAGAGCAGCTTGCTTACAGAAACCAAAAACATGGCACCCCGTGCAAAATGTGACAACATTCTTGGCGGCTCGCGGGGTGTCGAGCTCGCCTCGGCGCAAAGAACCATGCCTTTATCCTTTGGGTGTAGAGGAACTTCCTTCCCCTGCCTTCTGCTGCTCTGACCGCTTCCCTCGGGGCAACTGTTCTTCTTCAGGTTCGCTTTCAACAGTTGCGTCTTCAGTTTCACCTTCTGAATTTGAATGCTCTCCACTGTCGGCCTCCCACTTTACTAATGCGCTCGTATGCAGCCTTGGCTTGGTCCCAGACTGCTGCTTGGAAGGGCCCGAGGTCGTTGACCTCTTTTAATGCTGCGTGGAATGCAGCAATTGCGTGCAGGTCGATGGTGTTATATCTTTTTCCCAATTCCTTTAGGGAAGAGTTGATTTTGCAATATTTCGACACCATCTGGGTGACCTGAGCTTCCTGAATCGGGTCTGCCCAGCTATCAATTTCTGCTGTATCTGCCTCAAAAGACAGCCAATTCTGCTTTACCTGTTCAAGGGTCAGAAATTCGCCATCCTTGACGAAGCTCGGGCACCCGTGCTCGGACAGAGTGTGAAAGGGGGCCAGGAGAATGTTCCTTTCATGTTCTAGGGCGTCCAGCGTCCTTCTGGTGGCCCTTATCTTCTCTGTCTTCTTGAAGTAAATATGCAAGGTTACCCTTGCATCTGCCCACTCTGAGGCAAGTCGGGACATAGGAGAGAATTGGAGGCCTTTGCGCTCAAACTGCTCAAGTTTCATAGCCAGGTCCAGCCATTGCCTTGCCTGGTGTTCGGCCTCCTCTACCACAGGCTTTCCCTGGGCAGATATTTCTTCGATCCTGCACGCGAAATCCAGGACCGATACAGATTTGACAAGGTTGGGCTTGCAACCCTGCAGCAGACCAGCCCGCATCTCTTTGGCTTTGCTCTTTGAAAAGGCCGCCGCTTGTGAGGTTTTCTCTGCTAGCTGCGACTGCGCCTGTTTCAGCGAATCTTGAAGCTGCGAAATCTGCTCCAGTGCTGTCTTCTTCTCTTCCGACAGCTGCTCAGCTGTCTGTCTCTGTGTTTCGCAGTCTGGGAAGCAGCTCGAATGATTTGAATTTTCTGAGTGCGCCAGGGTCCTTTTCTAGGCAAAGATTGCAGCATTAATGGCGCGAGGGAGGAAGTTAGGGCGGTTAACTTGGAGTTGGAGGAGGTGTTATGATTTTTGGCGGCTGCGTATGGGCTTATTTTCGAAAAGCGCACCCCATTAGCCGTTGGTCCAAACGCACCTTGCTTTTTTAATGCATCATTCTTGAAAGCTGTGCAATCATTAAAGCCCCCTTGAACGTCGTGCCA
This sequence comes from Wollemia nobilis, assembly GCA_028583015.1. Lineage (NCBI taxonomy): Eukaryota > Viridiplantae > Streptophyta > Pinopsida > Araucariales > Araucariaceae > Wollemia > Wollemia nobilis. Next base: position 15,246,933 of record JAQPPZ010002969.1, on the reverse strand, counting down.
ATGCTGACGCCATCGTCGCCGTTTGGGCACGCTTTACAAGGTTTAATTTTTGGCCCATGACCCAACTTTGCTCCGTGTCGTCCTGCGCCTTGGGCCCACACCTAGGATTTTTCACATTTTCCATGGTGGGTTATTCGAGCAGCGCCCAAAATTCAGGGCACCCTCGGACTTCGCCCGGAAAATGGGCGCACTCGGACTTCGCCCGAAAAATGGGCGCAATCCGACTTCGCCCTGGTTTGCCTGCGCAGTCCAACACTTAGCCATTTTCTTGCTGCCTGTTTCCCAACTGCGCCCTTCGGACGGTGCGCAGCCCGACTTCGCTGCGAAGTCGGGTTGCGCACCTAGACTTAGTCATTTTGCTCCTCTTTTCAGCTGTCTTCTTTCGGACTTCGCACTTTTCAAGGAGCGACACCCGACTTCGCTGCGAAGTCGGGTTTTGCCTTAAGTCCTACTTGGGCTCTTTGAAAAATTAAAAAACTGAATGCTGAAATATATACATTCTGAAAACTAAAAATGCAGAAGGGAAATTTGTACAAGGAAGGGCCCATTTGGGCGCCTTCAGTGGCGGTAAATTTTTAAGTGGAACCCATTGACGGGAATGGGGAGAAGCTGTCCCTCCATATCCCGGAGCACAAATGCATTAAACTGATTTACCCGGGCAATCTGATAGGGGCCCTCCCAGAGGGCATCAAACTTTCCGTGGTTGCCCGGCTTCGCCTTTAGCGAGTCCCACTTTAGCACCAAGTCCCCGATCTTGAAGACTCGGGCGGTGGTTCCTTTTGCAAACCAGCCTTGTGTTGCTTCAGCGTGTTTGGTGAAGGCCTGGTACGCCTTTTCTCTGTCTTCCTCTAACTGCAGCAGTTGGCAAAGTCTGTCATCTACCGGATCCCTACTGCCTCTCTCTTCATCAAGCATCCAGAGAGCGGAATTTCGATGTGGGTCGGCAAGACTGCCTCTTTGCCGTATACGAGCGCATAGGGGGACGTTTTAATGGACTTTTTGAAGGATATCCTATCCGCCCATAGTGCCCGATCCAGGAGTAGGTGCGAAGTCCATTTGTTCTTCTCTACTATCCTACTGATGATCTTCAACAGGTTCTTATTGGTGGACTCGGCAAGGCCGTTCCCCTGCGGGTAGTAATTGGAAGACATTTTGTGATAAATGCCGTATTTGCCAGTGTACTCTGTGAGTACTGCGCCTGCGAACCTTGGACCATTGTCCGTTACTATTGACTCAGGGACCCTGAAGTGGGTAATGAGGCTCTCAAGGAACTTGATGACCGTCTCCTGGTCCGCATTCTTTGTGGGGATCGCCTCTGCCCACCGTGTGAAGTAATCGGTGGCGGTAAGGATGAACTTGTGCCCCGCAGCAGAGTTCGGCGTAATAACCCCAATAAAGTCCAGACCCCATTGCTGGAACGGAGTCTCGGCTTGGATCAGTTGAAGGGGCAGGGGTGCTTTTCTGTTTCTGCCAGCAAATCTCTGGCATTGATCACATTTTGAACAGACTGCATGCGCGTCTGTGAAAAGAGTGGGCCAGTAGTACCCAGCTCTGATTATTTTCAAGGCCGTAGGCCTTGCAGAATGGTGACCCCCGGGCATCCCGGAGTGGAATTCTCCAAGGACCTTGGGTTGGTCTGTCTTCTTGACGCACCTCAACAGGATGCCGTCAATGTTTTTGAAGTAAAGCCCCTCGGGGCGAAGAGTATATTTCAGTGCACCTAGCCGAAACCTCCTTTGTGAGGCATTCAGGTGGTCTGGACATCTCCCGGTGCAGAAATACTTCACCAGGTCATCTGTCCAGTCACTCTCCTCTGGTAAGGAGTTGGCTAGGTTGGTGGTTGTTGCTGGATCCTCCCACTTACAGGCGGATATCTGGGCTGCTGCGCTTCGGGCCAGCTCCTGGCATAAGGCTCGGCCTCTGATAAGCTTGGTTGGCCGTACTTCAATGTCGAACTCCTGGACTTACGCACGAAGTTGATCTGGCCGAAGAAGAACTGTAGCCCCTTCTTGTCAATTGGAGCGGGCAAGCGGAGGAGGGCCTCTGCTCTATCAGGGTCTATGGCTAGGCCTTTCTCGGAGATGACATGCCCCAGCAGCTTACCCTCTTTTACCGCGAAGACAGATTTCTTCGGGTTTATGGAGATGCCGAATTCACGACACCTTTCAAATATTTTGCGCAAGTGGGGGACATGGTCCTCTCTCCTGTGAGAGAACATAGTCATGTCATCCAAGTAGATGACAATAACCTTGTTGTGCAGCTCTCGGAAGGCCAGGTCCATGGCTCTCTGGAATGTGGCGCCAACCGAAAGGCATGCGCTGATAGGCGAACGTTCCCCATTTGGTGGTGAACGCCGTCTTATGCTGGTCCTCATCTTTGACCCAGATCTGGTTGTAGCCGGAAAAGCCGTCTAGGAGGGAGAATCTTTGAGCTCCAGCAACTACATGGAGGATCTGATCGATTTGGGGAAGCGGATAATGGTCCTTGAGGGAGGCCTGATTCAGATTTCTGAAGTCCACGCAGAGACGAATGTCTCCGTTTTTCTTCCTCACGGGAACCAAGTTCGCAACCCAGGATGAATGCTTGATGGGGTAGATGATCTTGGCTTCTAGCATCTTCAAGAGCTCGGCTTTCATCATGGCTTTGATTTTCGGGTTCACAGCCCTCTACTTCTGCCGAAATGGTTTTGCGCCATCTTCTAGCTCAATGGTATGCTGGATGATATCTCTGTCATACCCCTTCAAGTCCTGGTAGCACCAGGCTACTATGTCAGGGAACTCTCGGCACAATGTTCTGATTTGCTCGAGTTCCTCTGTGGTGCAGTCTGTCCCGACCTTAATTGATTTTCCAGGTTCAAGCTCCAGGTCGGAGTACTGCTTCAGGTCTACTTTGATCCGATGTGAAATTGCTCTGTCATTCTGATCAAATAGACTCTCAAGTGTAATCAGTCCTTTTGGGACATGATTATTTTTTAATTGTATCAACCCCTCATATTGCTCGTCATCAGGGTCTCTACCTTCGATTGAACACGCTTCGTTAACCAAAAATGTGACGATCTCCTCGTCACAGTCAAACACCTGCCAGTGGGTGTCCTTATCAGGCATAGAAGGCCTATAAATGGTACGAACCGGCTTCGGCTTTTGGACAGTGTCATCAACCGGAACGTACCTGGCTCCAACAGACGCCAGAATGTCAGCATGTTTGTTTTTCTCACGCGATATAGCCTTGACATTCAATGAGTCGAACGACTCCATCAGGTCCCACACCCGATTACGATACGCCTTGAGATAGTGCTTGTTGGAGGCGCACTTGTTCGTAATCTGGTTGCACACCAGCTCCGAATCTCCGAAGATCTGGAGGTGCTTAATCCCCAGCCTCTTTGCTTTCCGCAAACCCAAGCACAGGGCTTCGTACTTTGTCGCGTTGTTGGTATAGCTCCAGGCCAGTCTGTAGGTGTAGTCCTTCTGAATCCTAGTTGGGGAAACCAAAAGTACACCTGTACCGGCGCCATTTTTGCATCGTGCGCCGTCAAAGAAGAGCTTCCACAGCTTTTCTGGTGCAGATCCCACTTCTCTTTTGGCCGACTTGTCAAGCCTCTCAGGTTGGATGACGGTGTAGCAACCTTGCTCAGTCTCGATTACGGCGTTGAAGTCCCGCAAGGAGAACTCATCTTCTACTTGCAGCAGTTCAAGAGCATGCTCCGTCATATCTACCGCCACCCATTCTTCCTCCGTCAGCTGAACCATGCAGTCCTGCGACTCTTCGCTAGGTATCTTTTCTATTAGGAATGTGGAAGGCTTCTCATTGTAGATCTTCAATCTCCTTCCTTTGAAGGGCACTTCCATGTGTGAGTAGTCCAGAGACAGATACCCTCCCAACTTCGCAGTGAACTCCCTGGAGAGACACATGCCGAAGTAGGGTTCCAAGTCGACGACCACGACCTCTTGGATGACCACGATGACGAGGGCTTTGTGCAGCCGAATAGGGATGTCTTTAATGACACCGACTGTCTTGACAGGGGTGCTGTCCAGTTGCAACACGCCTTGGCTGCTCCTTGTGTACTCCATCCCGATTTCGTCGCAGACGACTCTCGGCATTACGGTCGTGGAAGCACCAAAATCCACCATACAGTTGTGCACTATGTACCCTTGCATCCGTAATGACAGATAGAAGGGAGGTGGTTTGTTCTTCCCAGTGGCTGAGACTGTCAGAGGTTGAACCAGGACAGCAGGTTGTATCTGCTTGCCATTCTTCATGCTTTTCAGAGATTCCTGCAGCAGATCAACCTGGCCTGGGAGCTGAAGAGCATCATACATGCTGATTCTTGCGGGGGTCCTCTTCAACTCATCTATTATGCTGTAGCCAGAGGTGCTAGCTCCTTCCGCTTCTTTTGCCGGCTCATACTTCGTCCGGTATTGCTGAGTGGCCTCAACTCTCTGTCTCTTGGTCAGAGACGGATATCTTAGCTTCTCCTGAGCTTGTTCTTTGGTTTCAGCTGGAGGTTGAGCAACGGGAGCTTTAGCCGGGGGAGCTTTCGCTACGGGAGGCTTGACTGCGGGAGTCTTCTCTTTGGCTGTGTAGGGCCACAGCCTCTTGTCAGGTGGTAGCCCAGCAGGTTGCGCCTTATCTCTTCTGGTGTATACCTTTAAGGGCTTGGCAGCGGCTTCAGCAAACTTTCTGTTTTCCTTGGCAGGAGGCGGCAACGGATCTTCCTCTGGGACGGCGAAGTTGCTTTCATCGCCCAGGATCATGTAGAGTTCTTCGTCCTCTATGGCGCTGCCGGCCAAGGTCTGGAGGTAGTGTTGGTGCAGTGTACAGTCATCCTCCAAATGCGGGTCATTGCACGTAGTGCACCAGTTGACCTGGTCAGAGGTACCAGGTTGGTCTTCAATGGCAGCATTTCTCGGAGGGGGCCGCCTTTGATCTCGCCGTTCTGGGGCTTGATCTTTTGTCAGTGCCGGGGGCGGATATGGCCTCCTTGGAACAAGGTCCATCTGGGCCTGTTTTTTCTTTAGAACGGTCATCGTTGGACATGGTGTGATATCCGGAGGCCAAAGCTCGTACCTCCTGGAGGATTTTATTCTGAATATCATTGTCAGGAGGCGACAACTGAGCTGGGGGAGGTAATGCAGCTAATGGAGGAGGTGTAGAATATTGTGCATACTGCGGGGGAGCAGGGAGTGCTGGATAATGCGGAGGAGGAGGAGGCGGATAGTGAATTTGTGGCGGGCTGTAAGGGTTTACGACCGGCGTTGGATTCCATTGCTGCTGGGGTTGCTGTCCTGATGTGGACGACATCGCACCAGAAGCTGAGGCTGATGGATACTGGGATCGGGGGAAGTCAGGGTAAATAGGTGGTTGTACCCTGTGCGGGAGTCTGCCGATGGAAATGATATCCATTTCAGCTTGTTGGGCAGCCTCGTACAGAGCAAGGAACGAGTCGATTCTGGCTACCTTCAGCAGCAGGCAAATGTCTGAGTTGAAGGACCTCAAGTAATAGTAGGCGGCCTGACCTGCTGAAGGTTGGAGTTCGCGAGGTACTCGTTTCCAAGACCTCGCAAACCTGATGTTGAAGTCTGGCACCTCCTTTTGGGGGTGTCGTTGTATACTTTGAAATTGATGCAGTAAAGAAGAGGGATCAGCAGACTCGTTGCATCCTTTCACGAGCCTGCCGGCTAGCTGACGCCACCCTGTGATGGATCCCTCTGGCAGTGATCTCCACCAGTAGAGAAATTTTTCTCTGAGGGAAAGGGCCAGCAGACGGGTCTTCACACCCTCGTCAATGATGGAGTGTAGCGCAGCCAGGGCCAGAATGTCCTGGATGTGTTCGTACGCCGTCTTGCTATAGCCGCCATACGTAGGGATAGACTGTAAGGCAGCAGGGGGCACAGCTTGCTGTCCGACTAGGGCCAAGGGCCCCGTAGAGTCCACCGCCGGGAAGAGATCATCATCATTCTGCTGGGCAGCCATGTCTTCTTCTCCTTCGGTGGTGTACTCGGTGTCAGAACCTTCCGAGGATGTAGATTGCTCTTCAGCCTCGTCTTCTTCGATTTCAGCCTCGGCTTCTTGAATTTCGGCCTCGGGTTCTTCTACGCGAGCTTGGTAATCAACCAGCCTGACGCGCTCGCTTGGAGTGTCAATGTCAATTTCGTAAAAGTCAGGCGGGTTTCCTGGATTCCTTGCTCGCCACCTTCTTGTTTGCATGAAGGCGTTAGGACCGGTCTTCACGGACTCAGAGAGTATTCAGATATTTGCAGAGTCGCCAGGTGCTCTGATTTTTAACAGCAATGAAGCGAGCACTCGTGCTTCGATTCCGTTTGGGGGTGGGAAACTACCATGTCCCACCGGGCGTGCCAGAGAAACTGTTGGTTACGAATTTGCCATGAGGAAAGGATTTGTTGTTATTGCGCCCAGATTCGCCCACCAGATTGAAAGGCCGGAAGGAAGGAATGCCTTCCGCGCCAATCTCCAGAGAAAGCCGGCTTCCTGTGGGTTTTTAGTGTTTGAGATAAGAGTGTAGGGAAAGAGATAAAAGTGCAGAAAGAGAATCCAAATGAGATTGGAGTTGGTGGGGGGAATAAGCAGCACGGCAACGATCAATCACCACTACTAACAACATTCATATACGAAACATACATTGAAACTACAACTATCATTCATCCTATGTATCCTCTATCTATGCATTCCAGGAATACTTGATCATCAAATACTAGAGTCCAGAGTTCAATACAACAGTAAGCAATGATACAAGAAACATGAGGTAAAAATGACAAGGAGAGGCAGCATACAAGATAAAAGACAGTAAGCAGAGCCAAGTATATGCTTGTATTAGAGGCAAACGCACAGCTACAATGGTTCCCTAGCAGTATATTCCCGTTCCACCTCTTTACAATGAAAACGAGTGGGCTATTTATAGCCCTAGTTCCCCCTATTACATTCATGGGCACAAAGTCCCAGACAAGACAATAGCTGACACAAGCGGCTGAGTAGCCGCTGATGCTGACTCCTGTCGGCGAGGACTGTACCTGCAGCATGGTCTCCCTGAAGGCTGTACAACTACGTGGCAGCGCGTTGAGTAGAACTTCAAATCAGCAGGAAATGAAGGTAGCTGTGGCAGATGGCAGTTCACATAAGCCTTAAATGATGGCAGGTGGCGTAGATAGTGCGGTCTATGCTTGTCCTTTTTCCGGTCATGTCCTGGCTCGAATCCCGAAGTTGGACACTTGTCGGATGCTGATGGATGACATGTGTCTGCCTTGAAAGGCAGTTTATCCACTTCGCCCAGGACTGGAGTGCTGTTAGGTTGCGCAGGTGGAAGGTAGCGCAGTTGGGAAGGCCTCCGTGCCTTAGTCAATTTTTGAGTTCACTTTACCCGACTACGCACCGGTCAGAGGGCACACCCCGACTTCGCTGCGAAGTCGGGTTGCGCACCGGTACTCTGCTGTCTTTACCGCCGTTCGGACTGCGCACTGGAGAGGGGGCGCACCCCGACTTCGCTGCGAAGTCGGGTGGCGCCCCAACACTTAGCTGATTTTCTGCCAGACTGCTTCCCAAGTGCGCCCAGGAAGAAGGGCGCTCCCCGACTTCGCTGCGAAGTCGGGTTGCGCCCTGACACTTAGTCAGATTTTGCCTGTTCCTGTCTGCTTGCGCACTTCGCGTTCCCTACTGCGCTCCAGCTGGGGGGTGCACTCCGACTTCACTGTGAAGTCGGGTTGTGTCCCAGACTTAGTCAGCAGCGAAGTCGGGGAGCGCCCTGACACTTAGTCAGATTTTGCCTGTTCCTGTCTGCTTGCGCACTTCGCGTTCCCTACTGCGCTCCAGCTGGGGGGTGCACTCCGACTTCACTGCGAAGTCGGGTTGCGCCCCAGACTTAGTCATTTTCAGGGAACACTTGCTGGAAACTTCACTGGGGGAAGAAGAGGGAGGAAGAAGGAGGAATGAAACTGCAAGGAAGAGGGAGAAAGGGAGAAATGAAGAAAGGGAAAGTGAGGAGGAAAGGAAAAGAGCAGTTCGCTTACAGAAACCAAAAACATGGCACCCCGTGCAAAATGTGACAACAGTAACTTTTGACATCCTCATCCGTTTTTTGTTTAGTGACACAGATTTCTGTAATTATGTCAGTGTCATCCCTCATAGGTCGGAATTCTTCTATGAATGCGTTCTTGAGGTCGTCCCATTGTGCAAATGCTCGCGTACTTTGTCTTTTCAAGTACCAGTCTATCGCCATGCCTCGCAATGTGGCTGGGAACAGTTGCAACCATTGTGTGTCCTGCGTGACTCCATTAGCTACCCAAATGGTAATGCAAGTCCCCACATGTCTTGCTCGATCCTCCTTCCTTTCACCTGAGAAGGGTGGGCATTTTTGCTGTATCGTTCTATTGGCGGGATTCGCCATGATATTGTAGCAAATAGTTGCACAATGATAAATGAAATATTATTAATTCAACATTAGCTAGACTTAGGAATGTCGTAGCTTAATATAGGTTACAAAATAGGTTTAATAACCAATTAGCTTAGGTAGCGCTAACGGAGTTTTGAAATAGAATTATGCTAACAACCTGACTAAAATATCTTTAACATAGGATATTTTAGTTACTAACCTAAGTTAACCATTAGATATTTAAGACAATAAATATCTACATGGTAGAAACTAAAGTAAATGTAATAATCTACCCAAGTAGTGTAATGCAATATACTACCTATTTTACCTAGTGGAGTAAAAGGGTAAATATCCCAAAGAATGGAATATTACTCTAACATCCCCCCTTATTACATTATTTGGGTAATGTATACCTATCCTCCTATACAACAATATTTGGGTAAAGTATATAACTGTCCCAATACAGTGAAAAAGATGTTGATCTGTTGGTTCTTGCTCTATCACAATGCTCTGGCTGCTCCTAAGCAAAAAGTGGGTCATTCCTCACTTTGTCTTCACACCAACGAATGTCCTTATAGTAATCTTGTCATCCAACCGAATTGCATGGGTAACCAGCCACTGCAATCGCTAGGTGTAGTAGAATAGATCACTTCATACGAGGTTCATTCAGTTTACAATATGAGTTTGCAAAAGATAAGGTAGCTAAGGTGTCGATCGCTGCCGAAAATGCACCCTTATAAGTTCCCCCCTTCTTGTTGCAAAACATGTTGTAATTAATTTTTGAAAGAAGTATGACTAAGGTGTCGGTCACTGCCGAAAATGCACCCTTATAAGTCTTCTTCCCTTTTTACAAAAAATTGTGAAGAAAAAGAAATGTATATCCCCCTTAATTGCAAAATATGTGCAACTCAAGAAGCTTTGTGAAGGATTTTACAAATATTGCCTCCTAGGCAATTTTACACCAGAAAATTCCCTCCTTTTGTTACAAGAACTTCAAACAATGAGAGTTTGCTATTTATGAAGCCTAAAAGAGGTACAAACACCCCTTTATTACAAGTACTTCAAACAAAAACTTATGCTATTTATGAAGCCTAAAAAAAAGAGAGAGGAAATGGTGCTTGCTTAAGGTGACAAATGTGTTTTCCCTCTACAATATTGTCTTAGCTATAAGCACTCTGTGAGCTTTCTCTGAACCAGAATCAGAATCGGAACTAGACACTTCACTAGCAATATTGCCTTTGTTTTGCTTCTGTGTTGTGCCTTTATCTTTCTTGTTTTGCTTGTTTTTGAACCAACACCGATTGGTGTCATGGTTGTCCTTTTTACAATGCGAGCAAAACCTCTTTTGAGATTGCTTTCCCTTACCTTTTGAGGATGATCCTCCCTTTTGAAAGTTTCCTTTCTTCTTATCACCCTGATTGTTTGAGTAAAGTGCATTGTTCGACACTTCATCACTTTGGAGTTGATTTGCTTCCTCAGTTTGAAGCAAATTGACTAACTCCACAAAGGTGACAACTCTTTGTGAAACATTAAGGGATGTAATCAACATTTTATAGGATTCGGGAAGAGCTCTCAAGATTACTGAAGTCAAAATGGTGTCTTCAACTTTGGCTCCTAAAGCATTGAGCTTAGACTTCAGTTCTGACACTCTGCAGAGGAAGAGTTCTACTGATTCACCTGACTTCATATGGAGTGTATGAAGTTGTGTTTGAAGGTTTAGAACAGTTGATTGATTCTTGCCTTCAAAAATGGTACAAAGAGCATCCCATGCATCTTTACCAGTTTTAGCTTCACTTATGTGAGGTTGGATCTCATCAGCAGTAGCTAGGAGGATCAACATAAGAAGACGATTGTTCTTTTTATCCCATGCTCTTTGATCTGCTCCTGGTGTTGCGGGTCTTGATTCAGTGCCATCAACTAAATCCCACATTTCCTCTACAGTCAAGATGGCTTTCATCTTAGTTTTCCATGCTGAATAGTTAGGACCCTTTAGCAATTGTGTATCACTTAAGTATTTATTGATAGTTGCCATGATGAAGGTCCTACAATTTGTACTAAGATGATCTTTCTTTCACTCTCAAGTGGTATTTAATGGCACCTGCCTAAAAATTCTCTTGAAGAGAGATAATCAGTTGGAGGAAATTAAGCCAAACAAATAAGAGATGAAAGATAATTCACTCAAAAAGATATTTAATGGCACCTGCCTGAAAATCCTCTTGAAGAGGGATAATCAGTTTGAGGAAATTAAGCCAAACAAATAGAGTGAATTAGGGGTTTTTGTTTGTAGGAGAGAATATCAAGTGAATATTGGCTTTAAATCTGTGCAATGGTTAACACAAATTTATTAGTGAAATTTTGGGGTATGGAGTGTTCTTGATTCTATGACTTATAATTGCAAAAGAAATAATGCAATAATCAAACAAGAATGCCCACAAAATTCTTATCACCTAGGTGTCGGATGCAACCGAAAATGCACCTAATTTGCCAATGAAGGTGTCGAGTAAAATCGAAAATGCACCTTTTAATTTTTGCAACAAAATGTGAAATTGTGTTGTGCAAAAAATTGATATGTTATGTCTCCTCCTTGTCTTACAATTTTGCAAAAGAAGTACAATGTTGTCTTCCCCCCTTTATTTTGCAAAATTAACAAATCGAGCACTCCTTCCAAGACAAGTCGACACATGACCCGCGTTTGAAAGGCTTCCAGACCAGTCGACAAACGACTTGGTTTTGATGGACCCAAGGTTACAATTTCTTCTCAATTTTGCAAAAAAGAATGTGCAATTTTATGTCTTATATCCCCCCTCGGAGAAAACAAATGCACACTTTGCCTTTTGAATTTTACAAAAAAATTTCAGTCTCCTTGTTGTCTAATTTGCAAAAAGAATTCAAGTTTGATCCTTTCTTGTATGCTAAATTAACAAGGTTGAGAAGAGTTTTTATGTTTTGCAACAAAATTGTTGGTTTCTTTGTCTCTTTATCCCCAAGTGTGGAGAAAACATAAGAAATGGAATTGTTATAGTTGCAAAAAAAATTTGGTGTATAAAAGGTTTCCAATGTAAATGCTAAAAAAAATAATTTTAAAGACTTAATTTTAAATAATTAAACATAATTTGACAAAAAATAATCAAGTTATAAAAAAAAAATGATTATTTTAGGCAAAACTATATAAAATTATTAAAAATTATCTAAAAAAATATTAAATTTAAGCAAAAATAAAAAAAATTTGGAAACTTTACCAAATATTACTCAAAATGCACCTTGCTTTGATAAGGCAAAAAATTGCCTTTTGTTCTTTTGTCCCTGATTGGCAAAAGAATTTGTCCCCGTCGGGACTCGAACCGGCGACCCCGTGGGACTTAGCCCTTGGCTGGCTCGTCGAGCCAGTTAGGCTATCCCGCCCGATGAAATGTGAAGGGGAAGGCCTTCATTTTGAAGGCGTCCCCGCGTCGGAGCGGGAGAAACGTGGGAATAATCCCACTTGCGTCCTGCGGACGCAATTTGGGGTTTTAAAAGGGCAAAGGCACCCTTTCTTTGTGGACTGCCTTCGGGCAGTCAGTCGATCATCGCCTTTTGGTCCCTGCCACTTGTCGGCGACAGTCCGGTCCACGTGTCAGGTGGACACGTGGCTTGTCCCGCCACATGTCTACCACGTTCTATTTAGTCCGTCTAGGTGGCACGTGGCTAGTCCGCCACGTGTTGCCTGTCCCAAGTGCCACGTGTCCGTTGTCTACCTCGTAATCCACACCCACCAATTGTCAGTCCATGTGTCTGGTCTCGAAGTGTGTGTCAGTCCGGTGGGCGTGCCACCTGTGTCCCGCCGATGTCCAGTCTGGTCGGTTCACGTTGGTGCGTGGCAGTTTGCCACGTGTTACCTCGGGCTTCGAGTCAGGTCTGGTGCATCCTCGAGGTGCGTGTCATTGTTGTCTCGCCTAGGGTCTGTCCCCGGCACCGGTGGAGGGCGCGCCTGCCCTCGCTGACCGGTTGTCGGCTGTTGATTTGTTGGAGTCAGGGCGCTCTTGGTGTTAGTGGTTGTGGTGGTTGATTCGTTTGTCTATTTACTATTGGTGGTGCAAAGTTGTGCCCAAATAATCTTCTTCCCGTCTCCAATTGGTCTCTGCTTCGCGATCTCCTTTGCGAATATACCAAACGTGGCTCCGGCCTTCCTCCCCACGAACCTCCGCGTAGGTGCCTTGATACCAGGTTCTCTCCTTCAATATCCTCTGGCCACCCTTCTCTCGTTGGTTCTGGTGTTGCCGTCCAATCTTCAATGATGGGCTCTTCCTCAGCTATTTGCTCTCCCTTGTTTTTTGCAGTCACCAACAATGTTTCTATACTTGCGTTATTCTCCTCCTCAGTGTTCCATACTCTCTCCACCTCAGGGAGAGATACCTCCGCGACCTCGTGTGTCCTTAAGTTCGCCAGTCGTGCGCTTCTTCTCACCGGTATTTGCTCTTTGTTCTGTGACCTGAAATCAGTCATTCACCTATTCTTCCTATCACTTGTTGCTAAACTCCGGGTTTTTATTTAGGCAACGACGCCAAATGTAGACAGGGGTGAGTACATTCTCGGGATGGGGTGATGACAATCAGAATCAGGGTCCAAGCAAAAGGTGTACTAGTGGATCAGTCAATATCCTAACTCTGCTAACTGACAGCTGAGTCTAGGCGTCAGGGGTTAAGAGGTCTGATGAGCAAGTTTAGACGTCTGGGTACTAGACGTCAGGTCGGATGGTCTAGACGTCTGGTTGCTGCCAGACGTCAAGTCTGGGGGGCTGACGGCTAGTCGTCTGGTGGCTGCCAGAGGTCAGGGCTAGACGTCAGGCACCTAGCTCTCGTCCTGTCCAGAAAACCTGCAAAAATACTCCTCTTGCTCCCTGCTTCAGTACTGCGTTCAACAATCTTCAAGGGCAAACCTGCACTGACAACTTAGCACACAATCACCTGCAATACTTCCATTAATGGTTTCCAACCTGGAACTCACAACACATTTATCCATTCACCATGAATGCTGAATATGTAAACAGTAGAACAACTTTGTATTACGTAGAATGAATAGCATACAACTCTTACAACATGGATAGATCGACCTTTACAATGTTTGAAGAGGGGGGTTAAATAGGTGGGAACAAGTTGGTTCCCCAACCAATTCCACAACCGTCCCCAACCGTTCCTTAACACAATCCTTAACATTGCATTAGACGTCTAATCTTAACAACCCCCAACTAGACGTCTAATCCACTCGTCTAGTACTAACAAGCATGACGATTGTTTTTGTCTTGTAGCGCCATATGCATTTACATTCATCTTTGATTCTATTGGCTGTATTTTTCAGAAATTAAGACATACACATAAACAAAATGCTTATATACATTGCAAAATTGGTGATGGATGTGCCAGCCAGTCCTAGGGTCTAGAACTGCTGTCTACACGAAGGTCGAGTTTGGAAAAATACATAGTCCCATGAAGTTCATATAGTAATTCATCCACCACCGGAATAGGAAACTTATCCTTGATGGTGAGTTTATTGAGCTCTTAGTAATCGATACACAACCGCCAAGACCCATCTTTCTTGCGCACCAATAAAATTGGAGAAGAGTAAGGACTGTTGCTTGGTCGAATGACATCAACTTTTAACAATTCCTGTACTAACTTCTCGATTTCTGACTTAAGAGCATGAGGATACCGATACGGTCTAATGTTGGGTGGTGCATTGCCAAGTAACAAGGGAATAGCATGGTCATGAGAGCGATGAGGTGGTAATTTTGTTGGCTTAGCCAAAACAGAGTTGTGCTTGGTCAAAATAAGTTGCAAATCTTCAGGAACAGAATCCTCCTCTGAAGGATGAGGTTGGATCGCAAAAATCTGAGCTATGACACCCCGAGATGATTTTTTTAACTTCTCCATCCGATTGGAACTGATAATCTGTGAAGGCCTTGCTTTTAAGCCATGGAGAGTGTAGGAATGTCCATTCTGTGAAAAACGCATCCAAAGCTCGTCAAAGTGCCATGAGATGACTCCCAATGTGCCCAACCATTGAGCTCCCAATACAATATCACATCCCCCTAGTTGAAGTGCAAACATATCCTGTTTGAGCTCATAGTCCCTAATTCTGACCTTAACATTACGACATTTACCTTTGCAAGGTAAGCTCCCACCATTTGCTACCATAACCTCAAAGGAATTACATGTATGTACGTAACAATTGGCTTGCTTGGCAATGCGGGGATCAATAAAATTGTGTACTGCCAGAATCAATCAAGATGGTAAGACGTAGGTCCTTGAAATAGCCCACAACTTTCATAGTTTGGGGAGTAGTAATGCCCGCAAGAGCACGAACATAAATTTCAGCCTGTGGTTCATCCTAGTTTTCTTCCTCTGGTTTGGGTGGTTCCTCTACTGATTCGGTGTCATCATCACTGTGGTCGCTGGTGTTAAGCTCATCAACATCGATGAGGAACAACTTATTTTGGGTGCACCTATGCCTGCGAGAAAACTTTTCATCACAATTGTAGCACAACCCTTGGGTGCGCTGCGCATCCATTTTGGCAGTGGTTAAACGTTTGGGTGCAATAGTGGGTGCAACAGGTTTTTGTTCATTCTGATTGTGGAATCTAGGAGGAAAAGAGGGTTTAGCCTGTGGAAATTTAGACTCAGCCAAATGAGCTGAAAATTCCTCTCTGAGCTGAAAATTTGGACTCAGCCAAATGAGCCAACTGTATAGCCAGCATCATAGATTGTGGTTTAAACATTGTGACCTCGGCTTGGAGATCTTCCCTCAACCCACTAACAAAACAACTCATAAAGAACCCTTCATTCAATCTTGTAGTTTTGTTGGCCAATCTCTCAAATTGTATTTGGTAATATCGAACTGTCAAAGTTTGTTTCAACTTTGTCAACTGTCCTGTAAAATCATCATACTCACTAGAGCCAAAGCGAGTGAGTAATTGAGACTCAAAGTCCGCCCAAGAAGGATCAGGTAGAGTTTTCTACAACCATTGGTACCATTGTAAGGCTTCAGATTCCAAATTGAAAGAAGTCATTTGAACTCGGTGATAAATGGGGACATCGTGGAGTCTAAAGAATTGAGCAACACGACATAACCACCCATCCACATCCTTCCCATTGAACTTAGGAAAGTCTAGTTTCGGCATCTTAAAGGTAGTATCACGATCAAGGCGAAGGTGAGAGTCATCTGTTCCCTTTCCTTGACCTCGGTCAAAATGTGAGTGTTCAGTACGATACTCAGACTTGCTTGGAATACGTTGCAATTTAGACTCAACTTTTGCAAGCTGGTCTGTTAGGCATATTCTGGAGGTATCTTGTTCATCTCTGAAGGTTTGAAATTCTGCCATCAAGGTGTCACTTGTGGTTTTCAAGCTTGTAACAACACTCGTTAGGTTATCCAGCATTGAAGCAGTGTTTTGCTCTACCTCTTTTTGATGTCCGCGAGTTCCACTTGCCATTTGGGATACCTTGAACCTTTTTTACTGAATTACTAAAAATAGAAGTGTGGTTTTAGGAGTCCAAAAAAGTGCTTGGATGTTATATATCAAGATGATCAGGTTGAAAAGACGGTCACAATGAGCATATGCCACAACACAGATTTTTGGGCACCCCAGACTCAGATTTTGTATTTGTGGAATATTTGGCCAAAAAGGGCTAGTGGAAAAATGACAAATTTGAGGAATTTTGAGAAAAAGGGAGTTAAGAATCAAAAATTCTGTGAGATGTGCAGAAGGGGTTAACTAAGACAACAAAACAAATTTGAGGGTTTTTGGAGTTGTCTAGGGCCTGTTATGACATTTTTTACTCCTATTTTTCCCTATTTCTGGTCTAAAAATTACTCAAATTAGAGTAATGATAAAACTACTACAAATTCTTCGTTATAGCTCCGATTTGCACGATTTCTGATTTTTTGGGTGCAGAATCAAAATGTAACAAAATTTCTGATTTGAGTCTACTGGAGCAGTCGTTTTTTTTTTATCTGTGCATTCTGTCAACTGTTCACCTTATCACTGTCCTGTCACCTGTACTGCAGTTACTGATACTGACGGTTCTGTTTCTGACCTTGACCACCTGTATTTTCTGATCGTGACAGTTGACTGTTACTGTTACTGTTGTTGACCCGACTGCTACTGTCACTGACCTGACT
The DNA here is from genome assembly GCA_028583015.1 of Wollemia nobilis. NCBI lineage: Eukaryota > Viridiplantae > Streptophyta > Pinopsida > Araucariales > Araucariaceae > Wollemia > Wollemia nobilis. Next base: position 15,230,399 of record JAQPPZ010002969.1, on the reverse strand, counting down.
GTTACTGTCACTGACCAGACTGGTACTGTTACTGACCTGACTGTTACTGCCACTGATCTGGATGGTACTGGAATATTTTAGACTGTTAGAGACACTTGCAACTTTGTCCTAACTGTTGGTGCATGCAAAGTGCGTTCTTCTGTGATAGGGAAGTCCTCCGTATGCTCACTTTTTGGGATTGTGAATGCAGGTTCAACAAAACAGGGAGATGTGTGTTTTTGCAGGTTGAAGTGTTTAACAGAACCAAGGTATGCTAGGTAGAGGAGTATGTAACACCCATAGACCCTCTGTTATACCACAGTGACGAACAATAGTGCTCGGACCAATATTTTAGGCCACTACGCAAGGAGGATTCCACACATATCCTTGAGCACACTCTCTTCCTCTCTGACAGTACGGGAGGGTAATCGTCTGGGATGCTGTATCCCATAGACTGTGGATGATACAAGGCCGAAAAGCTTCCTACTGGATAAAATTTTGTTCAGTTGGTATCCCGATACACCTGAAGATGCGTGGGAGCTCGATTCAGTGCGCAAGTGTTGTCTAAGGCCTGGGTATTGGAGCCTGATCGCCCCTCACTTCACTAGACGCTTTATGGGCTATCTAGCTTAGCCAATAACGACAGCTCCTTCGCGATATTTTAAATCCCCCAACACAGGGTTTCTAGCCTACTCAACTACGAAAAAATATAGACTGTATTTTTTTTGGTTTTTGCAGATTTTTTTTTTTTGGCTTTTTGAATAAAGGAAAATGAAATGAAAAAACACAGGAAAATTATACTTAACAAGCGGAAATGGCTGAGCAAGAATTGTCGCTGTCGCAGCAGAACTCGGCCCTGGAAAGCGCTCTGACACCACTTGTAAGGAACCTACTATTGAAATAAAGCTCTCACACACAAAAAACTGAAATATAACTGAAATACATGCAATAACAGAATAATACTATGCAAAATGTAATTGCAGAATTGAAACAATCTCACAAATAACTCAGAATCGCAAGCCTCTCTAAGGGGGCAACCTCCTTCAATATTTCATTAACTTGCAAAAAGATACATTTGTATATGGTTTCATAGCTTTTAAAGAAAGACTTCATGTAACCCTAACCCTAAGCTCAAGAGTTGGCTTACATGCAAAATGCCACTCGAGCTAGAATCTTCTACCAAATGTCGGTTACAATCTTGATAACGGTTACATCAAATGGCCCCACTTGGCTAGGAGCGTAACTTGCCACATACATTACGAAATATTGTAAAATAACATTATAGATGGGATCCCCCACGTTGGAAGTGGGTCATTACATAATAATGAGAATTAAAAAATAACGTTAGGATAGTATCCTAACAATGGATTAGGCTCCCTCAAGGGCTTGCTTTATAGGAAGCCATGGCTTCCTTGGGGGATCCTTTGGAGAATCTGCCAAGATTGGCAAGTTGGAGAGGTGGCATGGTTGCATGGTTTAGATGGCGTTTATTTAAGGGAAGCTTGAAAAAGCTTGACATGCAAATGAGGATGGAAGATAAGATGGGTAAGTTTCAAGATTATGATTGCCAATCAAAGCGTAGTGGAGGATTTGGCGGCCAGTTGGATGCTTCTAGTTGCCTTCCTTTATTTTTTTTGGTTTTTTGATAGTCAATAGCGCTTTTGCCTTGGGAATGACACTTTTGCTTTGGGAGCAATAAATGCCCCTAGATTTGGTCTTAAGACGCTTGATTTGATTTGAATGCTTGATTGGCTAAGTGATGCAGATGCTTGTAAGTTTTGAAGACTTGATGATGTGCTCAAAATTGGGTTTCTGCATACTTGATTTCCTTCTCTACAAATATGCACATATTTCCAAGAGATTGCCTCCAATAATAGATGAACATCAACAATAATATTTTTTTTATCCAATCCCCTCGTATATTTTTGTTTATGCTAATTTGTGAATCCCCCTCAATTGAAATATATTTCCATCCATTTTCAATTGCAATTTAATCCTTGTAAGAATTGCCATAGCCTCTGCATAGTTAGTTGAAGTTTTGTATGATTTTGAGTGAGGAGAATTATGCCTTCATTATTTCAAAAAACATCACCTCCACCGACGTTTCTTGGATTTCCTTTGGAAGGACCATCAAAATTAATTTTGATAAATCCAATTTTTGGACATTATTATTTTGTTATAGATCAAAGTAGATATTTTGTTTTAATGCCATCGTCAAAAATGACTCTTCCATGTATATTCAAATCCCTGTAACCAAGTGGTTAGCACCTCTTTTTCCGCACTTGAGACTTCCCATGATGAGCACCATATTTGTGAATATTCTATAAGAGAGGCAATAATACAGTTCCAAAGTTGGGCATTATTTTGAGAGTTTTTTTTTTAAGAATTCTATTATTCCTTTCAAGCCATTAATTCCAACTAATAATGGTTGGACCAATCCTCCATAGAATACGTAATGCTTTAGCTTTAAAATAATTAGTCCAACATTTTATCAACTCTTTTTCTTTTTTTGATTGATGGTTAGAAGGGGATTAGGGCCCCAACCCTTCACAAAATGTCATAGCATACTATATAAGGAAACTTATAAGCACATACTTAATACATATGATTAACAAAACAAATTAGCACTCAGATGCTTGTAGAACGTCAAAACAATAATTAAAGACACTTTACTTAAAACAAGACAAAACACTCCACATAATCATTTCCAAGTAAGCAAACAAGGACCACGTGATTTAGAGCTTGCGTTTCCTTCAGCTCCATACTTTTACCTCCAAGGATGCTACTCTAGCCATTTTACCAAACACCACGCTTATGTAGACTTCACCTTCCATCATTAAACTCATGAAGGTATCATAGGTCCGCTTCACCAACTGGAAGAGATCTTTCAGCATTATCAGGTTCACCATGATATTGAATGGGATGCTTCTCTCATGCCAAGACATCTTGGCACCCCCATCCACTTGTACCAACCTGAGATAGAAGGGGTCTTCGGAGTCTTCTCAAACATCTTAGAGAAAGCGGGAGGCCATCGGCATGTAGGAGATAAAGACATAGCCTCCAAAATCTCTTCCTAGCTCATGCAACTACTTGGAAAAGGGCTCTGTCGCTGTCCCAACTTCCCGTTCATAGATCTTCTTTTCCATCTGGATTTTTATGCCCCTAATGTCTTGGGGCATCCCGACAATTATATAAGTGTCTTGAAGATACATATTAACTCGCTCAATCCGGGGGAGATCCTTTTTATTAGTAAGTTGCTCTGCTCTCCCGTAGGGAGAGTATTAGTAGGGAAAACCTCTCCCCAGCGGCCGGGGGGGGGGCAAAGAAAGCTAGGAGGAGATGCGGCCTATCTATTGCCCCGTGCAATGTAGTGAATTTGTCTATAGATCTTATGATGCTTCGTAGTAGCTTCCTGAGCCAGACTAGAAATCTTAGTGATAAGGTCAGGTGAAATTCGAAACATCAACCCATACACTTCCATTGTACCTTTGTCCCATGTCTTCGCAACCTGCTTCCATAAATTCTCCTCAAAGCCCTCAAATTTGTTGAAAAACTGTAAGAGGCCAACCCTCACAAAAATTTTCTCGACCTCCTTGTCCAATTTGAAGACCGTCGACTTTGTTTTAACGAGTTCACCCCCCATTGAACAATCTATGAAACACCTTTCCCACACTCTCCAAATTGTCACCTGCACGCACAGACACTTGGGACAGCGAGTTAATATGTGTCGGGAGGAATCTGCTTAGCTAGGACATCACATGAGTTCCTCTCCCTCCAAAATGCGTTCAACATTCTAGCACTCTCCTTGATGATAGTGTAATCAACATTGCTGAACCAACATCCTGTCCTTCCAATTTTTCCTTTGGTGCTGTGAGAGGTGTGGTTGGGAATCACAACCTCCTTCACGTCCAATCCCACGCCATGCCTGCACCATAAGTCCCAATGATTACATTGACAAAACATGTCCAACTCCAAATCATGATTTACGATTTGACCTCTCTTCCCAAAGGGGATGTGTGGGATCCACACTTAGCAAGGGCAGTTAATGCTTGCTCCATGGTACTCTAACCTTGACACTAGCCCACATCTGTCACCCCAGGTGACTGTTAATTGTCTCCTTCTGCATCCTCCGTCTTCCATCCTAATCATCAGATACCTAAGAAAAATGGATGTTTCCCATATGTTTTTCCTGGCTTGCCAAATCTATAATCTGATTTGGTAAGTTTTCAAGCCAACATAAGTGCTTTTCTTGAGACACTCCCATATTAGCCATCAATTCCGCGATTCTGTTTCCTTCCCTAAAAACATGTTGTATCCGAAAATTGTTCAGAGTTCTAATTTTCATTCTACAACTTTCAATCATGTCTTCAATCAACCAACTAGCCTCCTGTTCCCCTTTCAGAGTCTTTATTATATTTAGGGAATCCCCTTCGATGATGAGATTCCTTCCACCCAACATCTCTAACTGTTGAATTCCCAAAAACACCGCTCTAGCTTCTGCAAAATGATTTGATTGGATGCCCAAGGGTTCAGAATAAGCTAAGAGTACTTGCCTTGAAGCATCTTTGAAGACACCTATCTCTCTAGCTCTACCCGGGTTGCCTTTTGAGGCCTCATTGAAATTTAGCTTCAACCATCCTTTCCGAGGGCTCCCAACACACTTGCTGCCTTAATTGATTTTTTGGGTTTAGGACACAATTAGCAAGGGGTTGCAGTCCCCATCTCAAGGCTGTGATCCTCTCCTCATCCTTCTCCTTAGCCTTATTTAGGTTAGCTACTCTCAGGTTTTCCACTGCTGCTGCCTCAATTTTGTTCACTACTGCTATAGGCTTTCTCTTTCTGTCTTTAAAAACGCGCTGGTTTCTTTCCTTCCAAATACATGCTCAATCTCCACAACATCTCCACAACATGCTCAATTAAGGATACATATGTTTCTTTCCTTTCTGCTATAAGTAGTGAGGAAGGCAAAATATCCACAACATGCTCAATCTTTTGCTAGAAAAGGGAGACTCCCATTGCAGCACAAGGTCCACCATACAATTGGGAAACACCCATGCTACTTGAAACTTCTCCAGAAGCTCTTGCAAAACACATCTCGAAAATATACATTCTAGGAATAGATGGCACACAGATTCATTGCCACCACATAAAGCACACCTATTAACAACCTGGAAGCCTCTTTTAAATAGATTGTCAATTGTAAGAGTTTTATTTTGAGTGGCTAGCCAAACAAAGAATGCAATTTTTGGGATCAACTTCTTGATCCAAACTTTTGCCACTGGTAACTAACCTAAACCTGCTTCCTCCAATAATTGGTACCTTGTTTTGATGGAATAGGATATTTTTTTTTCCTACTCCAAACAAAGGTGTCCATGGTTCTAGAATTAGTTAGAGGGGTAGCAACAAATAAATTCTTCAATTTTATTATTGCTTGTTCCTTGACCAGATCCATGCTATATTTCTGCAACTCTTTTCAACTTCTTCCACCTTCAAAGGAAGCTATGTAATCCTGCACCCGTGTACCCAAACACTGAGTCAGGTCCCATTCCAAAACTAAAATATCTTGGTCCTTTAAGGGTATATATTTTATCCAGATATTATTCCAAAATTGATTTTGCTATCATCTCCTATACGCCACTAGATCCCCTTTGCTAGGAGATTTCTACACTTAGTAAGATTGTTCCAAAAGGAGGACCCAATAGGTAAAATTTTAGAGAGTAAAAATGAATTCTCCCCCTGCAAATATTTGGCTTTTAGGATCTTTACCCAACTTAAGTGGTCATTTTTGAGAAGTTTCCATCCCATTTTTCCTATGAGTGCCTCATTCATCTTTTTAACTTTCCTAAAACCAAGGCCTCCACATTCTCATTTTGAACATACTATATCCCATGCTACAAGTGCTAGTCTCCTGTTGTTTTCTGCTTTGGACCATAGAAAAGTTTTTTGAATAGATTGTTTTCATGGCTGCATACAAGACTGGACTGCATCATGCCCTAGGCACATATGCACCAACCTTGTCACATACCAATGTTCTTCTCAATCCATCAACCGGCATGACTGTATGAATGAATGGGGGGAGGGGCTTATTTATACATCCAAAAGTAGTTACACCATCCAACTACCTGACATCTCATCATTTCCCCAAATTACATTTCATATGTATTTAATCTTTGCATTTACATGACATTTCCCACTACAGGACAAACTAACTTATGACTTTATCGACATACATGACTTAACATCACTTTATTATTACATACAATATTATATTGCCACTTTATAACATTATTAAATATATGTACGCACATTCCGTCAAACACTTTGCGTACAACTACATACTAATACCAAAACTGATTCACTAAGTGCAAACATATCAATTTGCCTGTCTACATCTACCCCCTCCTCTAAACTGATCGACGTCCTCAACGACACAAGCTAAACACTGGGAATAGAAGTATTGAACAATGTAACAAAATTTTTTTCACGATCCTTTCGCTTTTTTGATCCTTCAACTCAACTGGGAGCCTTCACTCAACCCACTGAAACGACTTCCCTTCAACTCCAATTCACTACTTTCTTGATCCAACTGACCACTTGTCAGCTCTGACAAACATCTCCCTTGTCATATTGTACTTATGACTGCAACTCGTCTGACTAGAGGACCTCAGACAATACTTTCTCTGACGGCAATCCCTGACGGAATAGGCTGTCGGATTGCTTTATGACGGCTCAGTCCAAGACGGATTAGTCTAGGATGCATCAGTCTAGGACGGATCCGACTATGACGGGTCAATCTATGACAAACCAATCTGTGAGGGATGACTGATCAGTTCAAACGGATGGACTAACGACTGATGAGCTCTGGCAACATGGCTCAGATGGATAGGCATGGACGGGTGGTTGAAGGTCTAGACTGAGAATAAGTATTTGTTTGACAGGTAGTTGCCAGATGGGTAACGTCCAAACGGGTAACTTACTCAGACGGGTAACTTTTCGGACGAGTAACTTCCTCAGATGGGTAACCTTCCAGATGAGTAAATTCCAGACGGGTAACTTCTTTAGACGGGTAACCTTCTAGATGAGTAAGTTCCAGACGGGTAACGTCCTCAGATGGGTAACCTTCCAGATGGGTAACTGTTGGTTACGAATCTGCCACTAGGAAAGGATTTAGTGAAATGCGCCCTAGATTCGCCCACCAGATTGAAAGGCCGGAAAGAAGGGATGCCTTTCGTGCCAATATCCGGAGAAGGCCGACTTCCTATTGGTTTTCTCAAATGTTTTAAGCTAAGAGTGCAGGAAAGAAATTAAAATGCGGAAAGAAATGCAAATATGATTTGAGTTGGGTGGGGAGGATAAGCAGCACGACAACGATCAATCACCACTACTAACAACAATTAATTACAGAATACACTACAAAAACTACAACTGTCATACATCCTATGTATCCTCTTATCTGTGCATTCCAGGAATACTTAATTATCAAATACCGGTATCCAGATAGCAGAATAACAGTAAGCAATAAAATAAGCAACATGAGGCATAAATGCTAAGTAAAGGCAGCATAAAGAATGAGAACAGCAGATAGAGCCAAGTGTATCTTGCATTTAGAAGCAAACGTATAGCTACAATGGTTCCCTAGCAAGATATCCCCCTTCCCCCCTTTACAATGATGTGGTGCGGCTATTTATAGCGCAATTCCCCCGATTACAATCCTGGGCACAAAATCCCAGACCCGACAATAGCTGACAAAAGCTGACAAAAGCGGCAAAAGAGCTGCTGATGTTGACTCCTGCAGACAGGGACTATACTTGCAACAAGGTCCACCTGAAAACTTGGCAGCTACGTGGCAGTGCGGTTGATGAAACTTCGAGTCAACATGAATGCGGGTAGCTGCGGTAGATGGAACTTTGCGTCAGCTTAAATGAGGGTAGCTGCGGTAGATAATTTGGCCCACGCTTGTCCTTTTTCCCATCACATCTCGGCTCGGATCCCGAGGCTGGACACTTGTCAAATTCTGATGAGGGACGCATCTGCCTTGAAATGCAGTTTCTCTTTTGTGTCCTACTTCGCCTGGGATCGGAGCGCAATTGGATAGCGCAAGTGGGGAACAACGCAGTTGGGGAGGCCTCCGTGCCTTAGACTATTTTTGGGCCGCTTGACACATCTTGTCCAAGTGCGCACAAGTCAGAGGGCGCAGCCCGACTTCGCTGCAAAGTTGGGTTGCGCACTCCAACACTTAGTCAATTTGGCCGCTGTTCAGACTGCGCACAGGAATCAGGGCGCAGCCCGACTTCGCTGCGAAGTCGGGTTGCGCTCTGGCACTTAGCTGATTTTCTGGATACATTGCTTCTCGAGTGCGCACAGGAAAGAAAGCGCACCTCGACTTTGCCGTGAAGTTGGGTTGCGCCCCTATACTTAGCCAAATTTCGCTTCTTTTCGGTCATCTTCCGCACTTCGCATTCCCGAGTGCGCTCGAACTTAAGGGCGCACCCCGACTTTGCTGCGAAGTCGGGTTGCGCTCTTAGACTTAGAAATTTTCAGGGGATGTTTGCTCTATTTTAGGAATCTGACTAGAGAAAGTACAAAGGGGAAAAAGAGGGGAAATGAAGTTTCTAGAAGGGGAGAAAGGGGACAGTGGAGAAAGGGAAAGGAGGAGGAGGCAAGGGAGACCAGCATACTTACAAAATTTGAAAACATGGCATCCCGTGCGAAATGTGGCAACATTCCTGGCGGCTCGCGAGGTGTCGAGTTCGCCTCGACGCAAAGAACCAAGCCTTCATCCTTTGGGCGCAGAGGAACTTCCTTCCCCTACATTTCGCTGCTCTGACGGCTTCTTCTTGGGCAACTGGTCCTCTTTGGATTCACTTTCGGCAGTTGCCTCTTCTGTTTCTCCTCCTCTTTCTGAATCTGAATGGTCACCATTGTCACCTTCCTGCTCGGTCGGCTGCTTCCGCTCACGGACATGGTTGTACGCGGTCTTGGCTTGGTCCCAGGCTACTGCCTGAAATGTCCCTAAGTTGCTAACATCTCTCAGCGCTGCTCTGAATGCTGCAACCACGTGCACGTCGATGGTGTTATATCTCTCTCCCAACTCCTGAAGGGAGGTGTTGATCTTGCAATATCTCGACACCATTTGGGTGACCTGAGCTTCCTGAACGGGCTCGGCCCAGCTGACAATTTCAGACGTGTCTGCCTCAAAAGACAGCCAATTCAACTTCACTTGCTCAAGGGGCAGAAACTCCCCATCCTTGACGAAGCTTGGGAAACCGAGCTCAGAAAGAGCGTTGAAGGGGGCCGGGCAAATGTTCATTTCGTGGTCTAGTGCGTCCAACATTTTCCTGGCGGCTCTTGTTTTCTCTGTTTTTTCAAAATAATTGTGCAAGGTTACCCTTGCATCTGCCCATTCTAAGGCATTCCGGGACTTTGGGGGAAATCGGAGGCCTTTGCGCGCGAACTCCTCAATTTTTATTGCCAAGTCCAGCCACTGCTTCGCTTGGTGTTCGACCTCCTCTACCATAGGCTTTGCCTGGGCAGATACTTCTTGGATCCTGGATGCGAACTCCAGGACGGATATGGACCTGACGACGTTAGCTCTGCAACCCTGCAGCAAACCAGCCCGCATCTCTTTGACCTTATTTTTCGAAAAGGCCGCCGTCTGGGACGTTTTTTCCTCGAGCTGAGATTGAGCCTGCCTTAACGAATCCTGCAGCTGAGAGACATGCTCCAACGCTGCTTTCTTCTCCTCTGACAGCTGTTCGACCGTCTTTCTTTGTGCTGCAGCCTCCTGCTGAGAGGCGGCGAGCTGTGCTTTCAGGTCATTGATTTCCTGCTGGGCAGACTCCAGCCGCGTGGTGGCCCTAGCCAAATCTTCCTCCAGCTGCCTTGAGTCATTTTGTAGCCGAAACAGCGTCTCCTGATTTTCGAGTCGCTTGACAAGGAGATTGTCAGTTCTGCGACAAATACCGTTGATTTCGTCTTCCTCGTTTATATCGTCAAAGTTCTTCTCCTTGACTCGGTGTTCATAGTCTGCCTCGGTCATTTTCCGGAGAGGCTTCTTCACTTTTGGGATCAGCTTCTCTGTTCGCAGCACTCTCCTGTCCAAGTCGAACTTGGTGCGCTTCACCGGGGCAGCTATCTCCTCGGCTCTTCTCCGTTTGACGCCCTGGAGGAAAGAGGCAGAACACCCTATTGCCTTCGCTGCTAGAGGTTGATTATCTGTGATCTGCAGCTGTTCTCGCATGAAGTCAAGGTCCACCGGCATCGGATACGCCGAGACTAAATCTTGCTGCGGCATTCTTCCTGCAAACAATGAAACAGGAGATATTCCAGAAGGCGTGGTCGCTTTTAAGGGCAGCCGGGTCCTAGGGGAAGCGAATGGCTAAGTGGAAGGTGTAGGCGGGGTTTTGAACAAGGGAGGTGAGCGGCGCGTTGATGTAGGCACGGCTTCGGCATTGGCCGCAGGCGAGGGGTCTAGGGTTTGATTGAGGGTCTGGAAAGCATTTGGGTCTTGGGCGAACTGATCGAAGGAATGGGGACTGTGGGAGGGTTAGGTGGTTTGAGACAAAGAGGATGCCTCTAGGACTTGCCCCGATACAGTGGGGGACGGTGTTACGGCAGGGCCGACTAGGATATGGGGAACCAGGGAAGAGGACGTACCTGCGGGCTCCGCCTGAGCCGCTGTCCAAGCTTCTGCTTCTTTTTCGGGGCTGTCCAATGAAATAATTTCCGGCACGGATGTCCTCGTCCGTGCTGCGGCCGTTTGCTGCACAGACTCCTTAGGCCGCTTGGCATTTTCGCTCCTCTTCCTCTTCTTTTCTTTTGGAGCTGTAGCTGGTTCGAAGGAGGCAGAGGAAGTTGGGGCGGCAAGTAGCGATGTTCCCACGGTAAACTTGTACCTGGGTTTTGTCGGGAGAATGCTTGCTATAGCTGTTCCACTGGCTGGCTCCTCTGGCGCCTTTTCCTTTGCGGGGGCCACCTCAGGAGTTGACTTTTCTGGCTCTTGTACCCTTTGAGGTAATGCTTCAGGAGCTGGAGAAAACATTGGGCCCACTTGGCTGCTCGTTGGTGTCGCGCTGGAAATCCCTGGAGTGGGCAATTGTTGGGACGGAGGCCTTCTTTTATACCTTTTTCTGGCGCCTGGGGGAACGCAATCTCGGAATGCGAACGGCTGCCATTTGTCGGCGTATTGATCATATAAGGCCGAAAATTCATCATCAACGGCCAACGTCTTCCGGTTAGACTTATCGTGTTGCGTGCGACACCTCATTTTCCAGCATTCAATGATTTTGTCTTTTTGCCAGTTGAGGGACGCCACCTTGGAGAGGAATTTCTTGAAGCCCGCTGAGTCTAACCGGTGGTTCGGATTGCGCTTCGGATCAAACGCCACTTCTTCGCAGTAAAAATCATGCCATGGCGGCCATGATTGCATCCGCTCAATGTGCCATTCCAGGTCTGCACCCGTTCTATTGCACCTTTCTTGCATGATCTCTGCTCGGGGGCAGATGTGCACAAATTTTCCCCTGACCCCAATCGGGTCATACTTCCAGCGCTGAGGTAGCTGTATCAGGCCCATTATGATGACTTCTTGTTCGAGGTAGACATGCTGCCCAATCTTGTGCACTTGGATGTTCGACCAGGTAATAGGATACTGGAAAATATGACCTCTCTTATTTCCCTGGCCAAATTCCTCCTCGACATAGTCCATCTGGCGTGATATCTCCATATCGAACTGATGGTCAGTGCAGAAATAGGGCAGCAGGAACGACTTCCCCTTGAATCTGTAGTTTCTGACCACGATGCCCTGCTTCAACCGCAAGGTATCCTCGCACTTGTACTTCCTCAGATAGTTCGTCATGGCCACTGGCGGGCGAGATCCCTCGCCGTTGAACAACGCCAAGGTCATACCCAGAAATTTGAAGTTGAACTCGTAGTATGACCCCTTCCTATACAGGGCTTCAGTCCATTCGTACACAGGCAGCGACTCTCCCTTTTCATTCACCTTCTTCAGGTCAGGCACTTTAATCCGGTAGTGTGTGTGGTACAGGCACAACCATGTGAGGAACGAGCAGAGCCGAAATTCTGTTGTCTGCCTCTGCTGTAACCTGACCAGGTTCGAATGTATGGCTTACGCCACCCAATCTGCCCAGTCAAAAAAAATAGGGCACCTCCCGCTTCTTTGCGTCGTGGAGTCATTAAACTCCCCATGTAAGATGCATTCTGCTAGCGCCAGCTGGTACGGGCGTACCACTCTGTCGGAATCGCAGCCGAGTACCCATGCCAGGATGATATATATGTACTTGTTTTCGAACCTATCCAGGGGTATAGGGCCTGTCGGCCACTGTCCGGCTGGTAGCGGAGTTTTCAGCTCTGAGTCGAGGAACTCTCTCATCCTTTTGGTCTGGGAGAATCTGCCTGCCTGTTCGTCCAGTTTAATTCTCCTAACAATTGCGTTGGGGTCGTACTGGAGCCTCGGGGCGAAAGCTAGCTGGACGGTCTCCCTGAAGAGGGTGAACAACACCCTTCCTTTGTTGTCACAGAATTTCCGGGTACCTGGTTTGTAGTATGGCACAATGGATTCAACCAACTCCGGGCATTGGTGGACAGGAGGGCACAAGAACCAGTACAGGTTCGATTTGTATGCAGCCTCGACATGGTGCGAGGGTGAAACTTTGTCAACCCACTTCGCTATATTTGGCCGCAGCTTGGTGAGGCTGATAGAGTACTCGCCGTCTCTATACCCGGCCAGGCGATTGATGGGTGGCTGTGGAGCTTGTCCTTGGCTTCTCCTCGACCTGGTTCTCTTTGTTCGCTTCTGCGGCGCTTCGCTCTTATGAGGCTGGATTCTGTCTGTTCTTCAGCTTCGCGTTCTGCGTCGCTGGACTGTGTCGACATTGGTGCTTTTCCCTTGCCCATTCTTTCTTTTCTGCTTGAAGTGGCAGAGACGAGGGTTCTGGCTACTAATTGCTTAATTCTGCGCCTTGCAGCTCAGACTTACCAAAATTTGACAAATGAGCAGTCGTTTTTGTAGTACTCAAAATAATCTACGTGCTAGTGGTAAAAGATTCTGAAAATGACTGCTAAAAAATTTAATACAATTTTTTTCTTTTTGAAAAAAAAATCGCGTAGCAAAAAAACAGCTTCAACAACCCAACTTCAAACAACCATAACTTTCTCAGTACTTATCAGAATTAAGAAATGAGCAGTCGTTTTTGTAGTACTCAAAAGCATAGTTGAGAAAATCTGCAAAAAATCCCGATTTTGCCGATTTTTAAAGATTTTGACGATTTTTTCCCAAATTTTTGATATGCATGAAAAAAGTTTTTTTTTTCAATGAAAAATTGTATTTTCTTCGGTTTTTTCAATAAAAAATGCCGATTTTTTGCCGATTTTTTCCCCGATTTTTTGCCGATTTTTAAACCAGCCGATTTACTACCCGATTCCGATTTTCTCAACTATGCTCAAAAGGATCTACACAATGGTGCAAAAATATTTTGAAAATGACTGCTAAAATTATTGCCTCTGGAAAATTTTCTGAAAAATGTGCCCTAGCTTTGCAAAAACAAACCCACTTTGCTAGAATCATTGCTCTAATACTGAATGTTATGACTCTCTTCTCAATACCATAAATCATTCACCAATATATCAAAATATTCAACATGCATCCACAAATAAATTGCACACAATAAAATAGAGATTGATAATACCCTTGAGGTAGGGCAACACCATACAATGCTTCTTTTGGAAGGAAGCCACTCCACAAGATCTCTAGCTCCACAAGCCAAGACTTCTCCAAGAATACATCATAGATGCCTTTTACAATGGGGGTACATCTCTCTTTATACAAGAGTGTGATGGGTCACCTTCCATGAGTTACAAGATCACCGATGTAGAGGTTCACCTTCCATGAGTTACGAAGTGCATAATAATATGACATTATTCTTTGCGGTTACATATGACAATATCCCCCTAACGGTTACATATATGATTCTATGACATACCTATTTCTAATTTGACATGTGGCCTTCCTTACTTAATAATTAATTTATAGCTCATACCATTATACAATACAATATTAAATTATTAATTATTAAGTACCCATCTTGGTACTTAACACATACACCCTCTCAGCATGTTTTGGGTTCCTTTAATTTGGCCATCTATGTATTGATTTTGCTTTATCTATGAATTTTTATTTTGTGCTTTTCATTTTTATTTTTGGAGAAATTCCTTCCTGATCTTTATGTCTAGGAAAAACATCTTTGTAGTCTTTAAGAACTCTAAATAGCCACAACTATTACTTGTATCCTCCATTCACCACTCACATTTATATATTTTGTGGTTGTTTGTCATGTTCCCTGGTTAATCTTATGTCAGCATGGTTCTTTATATGGTGGCATATTGTTTTCAAAGTTGTGTGCTGTTTGTACTTTTAAATTGAACTTTACCAGCCTTAAAATGAGTAATATGAGGAAGTGATCGTGTTTTCCTTTTTCAAAATTGTGTGCTGTTGTAATTTTAAATTGAACTTTGCCAGCCTTAAAATGAGTAATATAAGGGAGTAGTCTTGTTTTTCTTTTTGAATTTTCGATGGTTCTCCCTTTTCCTTTTGAATAGTTTTTTATTTCAACATTATATGTGATGCATGACTAGTTGTCCTTTATTTGCAATAGAAGTAAACCTTTATCGTATGAGACCTCTTCCTCTAAACAATTATCTAGATGTTAGCACCATTTTTTTTTAATGGGTTATATGGGATTGAAACGGGCCCCACACATATTACATAATCGCCACAAGTGTTAGTACAGCAACTTGACAACTATGCATACATCGTTTGGCAAGATTTGAACCTGTCTCCTCCTTGAAAGTTGAGGAATTTAACTGTTTGAGCTGCTATTTGATGTTAGCATCTATTTTTCATTAGGCTCAGAAGTTTCTTTTTGTTGTAATAGATGATACTTGAACTGGATTTTTTTTTTTTAATAGTTTGGGTAATATAGCTAATAAGAATTGTCTGTTGATTGCCTTTAAACATCATTTTGTCATGTTCTCACTCATGGATTACAGCAGCTTGTTTCAACCATTGTGTTCCCACTAAAGCAGTATAAGAACCTGTGGTGTTGTGTGTAGAAATCATTTCAAATTTCACAAATAATAGCTTTTCCGAATTAGAAATTTTTCTGGCAGATACAACTTGAGCATGTTTAACTCTGTCCATATACTCTCCATCATTAAACCCATGATGTTACTCATGTTTCTTTGCTCAAAGAGTCACTATACAATTATTAATCCTCCAAAGTGAGGTTTTTGTTGATTCCTATCTGTTGGGACCTCTAGATCATCTCCTAACTGAGCTTGATGATTGTGGACAAAATTATACATCTCATCCTGTTTCATTTTGCTCTATTGAGTGTCCATGGGTGATTGCATGTCAGTTGAGCTGATGTAATAATGTCTAACAAATAAACCTTGTAATTCATAATTTGTTGCTTGTAACATTGTAGGCCACCTATGGGTGTTCTCTCAAGGTCGCTCTTCATGACGAGTCCTTTCTTCTTGTTAATGTGTATATGTATGTAACTCTATTTTTCATGGCCAAGCTTGTTGAATGTGAAGCAAGAAATGCTAGAATTTGCATGATGTTATCAGACAAAAAGAAGACAGGATGCTATATTTCAGGGGATATTGCAGGATGAACAAAATTGGAGTATTGTTTTATCTGTTTCTTCCATTAATAATTTTAAACAATAATTTAATGTTCAAGATTAACGTGTCTCAAAAGATATGGTCATCTTTTCAATGCAATAAACCAGTTGAGATATACTAGCAAATGACTATACGAGTCAAGAAGGAAGATGGTTGATAACTTAAATGTCTATGAGGATATACTGAGGCTGTATTAATAGATTATAAAATGAAGGATGTTTGTGCAAGTATCTGGCTAAACATTTTGCATCTTGATTTGGCTTAACTTACCTTGTCCTTAGGGTAGGGGTGCCAGGTCCTTTGCAGCATGGACCATCCACAATCTGGAAATAAGGTGGTATTACCAGAGAGGTCTTGACTTGTGGGGACCTAGTATGGGGGTCTTCAATGAGCCTAGCAATGTCTGAACATGTACTGGTTTCATCAGTGAATCTCTTAATAAAAAGTATAAAATGTCAGTGAAACTCAGGATCCAAAAGATAAAGTTTATAATTTCTTTTTCATGTGGAATGTGGTGCTCAAACCTCATGCAAAGCTAGGTGGAGCAAAGTTTGAACATTGGCAAAAGAACTTCCATACAAAGTAACATTTTCCTGATATAGAATGGGAAGGCTACTCAACTGTCCTCAAAGTATAAAAGAATGTAACACAGGATGCTCTATTTGCATTTCTGAGTTCCAATTTATAATGATTTACAATCTGGTAATCAGTTGGTGCTGATAAAACCAGATCCTAAAAATCCTAACAAGTTATTTCTACAAATCCTCAACTTATCCCTAAAAATCTCAACATTTTATCCCTACAAACATTAACAAGTTATCTCTAAAAGGCTGTTGTAACAAACAATACGATAGTATAAGTCCCTGTCATATTTGTTTATTCTAACAACCCTCCCTTAATAAAAAACCTGGATACAATCCCAAGCTTATCTCTAAATTTTACAAATTTTTCTCTACCTAAGGGTTTAGTCATTACATCAGCAATTTGTTTGGAAGTTGGACAATAATTTAGGCAAATTTCTTCATGCTCCACCAGCTGTTGGATATAGTGATGAAGAACTTAAATATATTTTGTTCTGGAAATCATATACTAGATTCTTCACCAACTTGAGCGCGCTTTGATTATCACAGTAAAGCAATGTTGATGCTATTTGGTCTATTTGAAGATCCTACAATATGCATCGCAATTAAACAACTTCACAACCGGCATTGCATGCTGCCTTATATTCTGGTTTAATTGATGACAAAGCAAATGTATGCTGAAGTTAGCTCTGCCAAGAAGTAGCATAGCCAATACTTTCGATCATCAATTGATCCTGCCCAATTTGCATCAGTGTATCCAACCAACTGAAAATCATTAGATTGCTGGCACAATAAACCAAAGTCAAGGGTACCTTTGATATTTTTGAGAATATGTTTTGCAGCTTGCCAATGCCCTCTTCAGGGATTTCACATGAAACGAGACAAATAAATCACTGCAAAACATAAATCCAATCTAGTGGTTGTAAGATAAATCAAGATGCCCACCAGTCGACGATACACTGACACGTTGACCATAGATGAATCAAAATAGGCTGACAATTTCAGCCCAAATTCCATAGGTGTAGATATCGGATTACAATTTGTCATTTGAAATCATTCCAAAAGTGTTTTGGAATAGCTTTGTGATATAAATATAGTATGATCAAGTTGCCTTAATTCTATCCCTAGGTAGTAATGAAGGAGCCCTAAATCTGTCATATCAGATGGGCTCCACTACTAGAAATAACAAAGTGATCAACATACACAATGAGAATGACTGCCATTGCTTGTAGTTTTGATATAAAGATTAGGATTAGAAAAGCTTTGAATATATCCTGAATATCTATGATGATGATCAATTTTGAAATACCAGGCTCAAGGAACCTACCTAAGCCTGTATGGAGAGTTAATCAATCTGCAAACTAGATTTTCTTTTTGTTGGTACCTAAAACCCTTGTGGTTGCACCATATGGACCTCCTCTTCCAAATCTCCATTCAGGAAGGCACTCCTAACATCAATCTGATATACCTGCCAACTAAACTGTGCTGCAATGGAGAGAACTAATAAAAAAACCACCATCTTTGTAGTTGGAGCAAATGTCTCTCCATAGTCTATACCTTCCTGTTGTGCATACCCTTTAGCAAAAACAAGAGCTTTGAATTTGTAAATTGAACTATCTAGTTTACATTTTACTTTGTAAACCCATTTACAACCAATATGTTTCTTTCCATGGGATAATTCATATAGTTCCCATGTTTT
Organism: Wollemia nobilis; assembly: GCA_028583015.1. Classification (NCBI taxonomy): domain Eukaryota; kingdom Viridiplantae; phylum Streptophyta; class Pinopsida; order Araucariales; family Araucariaceae; genus Wollemia; species Wollemia nobilis. The sequence goes on along the minus strand of JAQPPZ010002969.1, from coordinate 15,212,438 downwards.
ATTCTTCATCAATGAGTCAAATTTTGCCTCCATGGCAACTTCCCAATCTGGTTTACCTTTGGCCTCTTCATATCTATTGGGTTCAAAAAACTGTGAAACTAAATCAAAATTAGCTTGCTCATTCATTTGTGTGGGTTCTTTTCCAGCTGGCTTGCATAGATTGCCCAACTACAACTTTCTCATCCTTCTTGACATCTTTCATTGTCTATGTATACCATTTTGGTCTTTGACGTGGCTCTTGTTGCTAGCAAATCTCACTTGGGTGTACCACTGTTAAGCTTTGTTCTCCAAGGTCATCCCAAAGTGGATTTTCAACTCACCAATGTTGCTGAGACTTCACATCTTCCTTTTCATCATCGGTGTCTAATGTATCTAAATCCGAGTGAACTTCACTACTTGTTGTAGTACCATTAGTAGTTTTGAAACTTGCAGAAATGTCAATAGGTTTACCATCGTCTGAGAAGAAAGGAGTCTTCTCATGTATAATGATATATCTACTAATTACGATCTTGGTAGTAGAGACATCAAACAATTTGTGTCTTGGATTGTTCACTATAGCAATTCATGAATCATGTTACAGAGAATTGATAAATACTTATAATTGAGGTGATCAAATGTTTCATGCCAAAGAACAAAACTGTTGTCTTTAGTTGCCAAGGCAAATACTAACTTCTGTAGCCCCTTCTTACCTATACAAAGAGCAATATGCTTGTTTTTACCCACATTCATCACCTCTTGTTTTTACCCACATTCATCACCTCACATCTGTTTTTATGAAAATGCATAGCAAGTTGAGAATTCTTGGTGATTTCACTAATGGATAGAAGATTTTTGTTCATATTAGGAACATACCAAACATTCTTGAAGGTGTATGTAACATTGTTGTTCAATGTCACAATAACATCACCACACCTTTCAATAAAGTATGATCTACCATCTCCAAGTGAAACAGATTCATTCTTACTTAGATTTTCACTGAAATTGACATATCAATCTTTCAAAATGTATAATGTTTGGATGCTTAGAGTCAAAGTACCACTCAATAGATTGACAGGATGAACTTTAAGTAGTTACAAAAGCAAACTTCTCTTCTTGATGTTTTATCTTAGGAACATTTACTTGTTTCTTCCCTTGTTGATTTTGCTTATTCAACTTACTGCAATCTCGTTTGAAACGACCAAGATTCTTTTAGTAAAAACAAATGACTTGGGTTTGCTTTACAAGTTTTACCTTTCTTGTGATCAGATGATGAGGGCTTGGCATTCTAAATGCCTTTGTGTTTAGCTTTACCAGTAAATGTACTTTGTATACTCTGAGGTGAATACTCCCATCCGTGATTGTAGTCTCTCTTTTTGTAAAAGTAAAGAAGGCATCTTTTCAAAAATAAGAGTTTCAGGAAGCAAATTTAGAGACTCAACACAATACTCATAAGACAGAGGCAAACCTTGATGACCATGTCTTCATCATCGACTATCTTCTTAATAGCAGTCGATTGATCTCTTAGATCCTTTATATGCATAAAGTACTAAAAAATAGACCCTCCTTCCTGCAACTAGGAAGAATAAAGAAGATTCTTCAAAAACAAGACACGTCTTGCTTTAGATGTCTGATACTTATTCTGCAACTTTGTCCATAGTGTTGCAGCATTATTCTTACGAACATCATGAATTAAATCATCTGCAATGGACAATTTGAGAAGTATCAGAGCTTCTCCATGTCACTTGTTGAAGTCATCAACATAATTTTCTAGTCAAGTTTCTTTCTTGAGAACTGTATTCACCAAATCTCAATACTCACAAATTGTAAGTGTTTTATGGCTTTACTTGTTATAATTTCTTCCAGTCAGTTTCTGCAAATCTGGAAGAGTTAGAGTCTGAAAATATGCCATTCTTCCTCTAATAACAACCCTGAACAGCAAATGCCAAATGCCAAACATGCCTTGAACATCAAACTTAGAGCAACAAAAGCCAAACACTGCAATTTGTTCCACCCAAGCTCAAAACTTGGGCAAACTCCTCGCTGCACTTTGCCACAGCCTAGCAGAACTTCTAATGTTGCAATAAACAACTTCATCAAGTGAGGAGAAAATCACCGAACACCAAATATCAAAACACTAAACGATGTCTGTCAGGTCCAATAGGTCTAAACACAACGCAAGATAAAACATTTATTGACAATGCAACAACGCAAAGACTGACTACAGATTAACAATCTACAGTGGCATTGACTACCTAAGACAAAAAATCAATCTGGCTGAAATGAACGGTGTGAGACAAACTCCCTTCTCCTTTTTGATACCATAAAAAGAATGTAACACAGGATGCTTTATTTGCATTTATGAGCTCCAATTTATAATGATTTACAATCTGGTAATCAGTTGGTGCTGATAAAACCAGATCCTAAAAATCCTAACAAGTTATCCCTACGAATCCTCAACTTACCCCAAAAAATCTTGACAACTTATCTCTAGAAATCTCAACAACTTATCCTCCAAATATCCAACTTACGCCAAAAGATCTCGACAACTTTTATGTAGAAATCTCAACAACTTATCCCTACAAATCTTAACAAGTTATCCTTAAAAAACTGTAGTAACAAACATTACAATAATGTAAATACGTATCATATCTATTTATTCTAACAAAGTAGATAATGCTTATAGTAGTGCATAAACTTAGGTGCTAAACTCTCCTCCAACTTGGTTAAAATTTATACCACCCTTACATACGCCCTATAGATCTCTTTTGTGGGTCGTTTTATTGATTATTGCTTTATGAGATTTATAGCATTGATAGAGAATTAGGGAGGGATCTTTTTTATAGTGAAGTGGCAAGAAGTGAAATGGATTTGGCATGGCAATGACATTTGCAACCCTTTCCAACAAGCTACATGGAGGACTGAGATGTAGATATGTGTATATATGGCATCAAGAATGAGGATAATTCATTCGTTTAATGTTTTTGTGGCATAGTTGTAGTGGAGTACTTAATCTCAGCTAGAATAGTCGTGTATGACTGTCTCTTTGACCAAATATTATGGAACATGTTGACGAGAATTCTCTGAATATGTTTACAAAAGGTCTGCCCCAAATATGTCTTTCAAACCTCACATCCATCAAATTGTTTAGGGATGAATGAAATTTTTGAAAAATATGTGTTCTGTCCTGAATATAGTTGAGAAAATCGGAATTGGGTAGTAAATCGGCTGGGGAAAATGTCAGGAAAAAATCAGAATCAGGGAAAAAATTGGCAAAAAAAATTCCTGAAGAAAACGTTTTTTTTTTTCATTCATATTACAGTGAATTAATATTATGCAAATCAGATATTGCAATAAAAACAACAATTCAAGTCAAGACATCATACAAGGCTCAAGCTTTAAGTACAAATGAAAGTGAAAAAACACATCCTGTATTGCTTCTAATATGAAAAGGTACAAATTTATAAGTAACAAGAAGGAAAAAAAGGTTTCATTTTTTATATGCCTGCACATGGAAACAAGTAACAACAAAGTTACAATCACTTGAAAAAAGTAAAAAAATTTAAAAACTAAACCCTAAACCAAAAGGCTAGGGTTTAGGGTTTAAAATTGAAACATTGACAGCTGAAAAATGGGCTTGCATACATAGTTATCAGGCAGCAATATTTACTTAAAAAAGAGGAGGAAAAAAAACCCTAAACCCTAGGGCCTAGACTAGGGTTTAGGGTTTAAACTTCAAGTTCAAAGTTCAAAGTTTCAAATTCAAACACTAACAGCTGAAAAATGGGCTTGCTTAGTTACCAGGCAGCAATATTTACTTATTTACTTAAAGAGAGTAGGAAAAAAAAACCCTAAGGCCTAGCTTAGGGTTTAGGGTTTAGGGTTTAAACTTCACAGTTTCAAACATTAATAGTTGAAAAATGGGCTTGCATACGTAGTTATCAGGCAGTAATATTTACTTAAAAAGAGAAAAAAGAAAAAAAATCCAAAACCCTAAACTAGGGTTTCAGATCTCAGGTTAAAACTTTAAACTTCAAAGTTCAAACATTAACTGCTGAAAAATGGGCTTGCATAAAAAAAAACCCTAAATTGGCCACAGCTTGAAAAAAGAGGCAAAAAATCGGCAAAAAATCGGCAATGAATCGGCTGCATCGCGATACGATGCCGATTAGATCGGCCCGGAATTGAGACCTGATTTATTCGCGATTTTGTCGATTTTTTGGCGATTTTCTCAACTAGGTTCCTGAATGTCTTGAAAGAGGAGGTGAGAATATTCTGTCTAAGAGGGTAACTGCCACATACCCTTCAATAACGTTGGACGTAGTTGCTTTTTTTAAAGATGATGTCATGTCAACCAACTTTCCCTTTTATGCGTAATTGATATTCGAGACTTCCTTCTCGTACACACTAAATTCCATGATCTCAGCCTTACCAAGGTTGAGGTGTCCATACTCATAACAAAGTGAGCCAAGAAAATTCAGTTGCTCTCGAGGAACTGTCTTTTTGAGATTGTAGAACAATTTCATTTACAAGGAGAAAGATAGCAATGGTGACTACAAATACAATGCAGTTGTTCATGTTCATATAAGCTCTTTTTAAAGATAAATATGATGTTTTAGCTCACAACCAAGCTAACATTCCTTTTTGGTTTATGAAACCCCTTGTGCAATCAAGGAAAAGTTTTCACTTTACCTCTTTGGGTTTTGACCCTTTAACCAAGCTCATGATAAATTGACTTTTGCCAGTCTGTCATCCATATGTAATCCAACGAGTGTACATCGTAAAGGACAGCCTTTTTTTTAACCCTTACAGTTCTGTGAATATCGTCACTGCTACCCATTTGGTAATTTGATTTTCCTTTTTCCTCTTATTTTTTTTGTTTTTCCTTTCTTGGATCTGGGAGCCTTGTATCTATCATGTTCTCTGCAGGAGCCAATAATCAATAATTGTCCTGATCAAGCTATTGATTGTTTGGAAAAATGCTGGTAATCATTAAGCTCTGGTGCTTGGAAGGTAGAAGCAGTCTATGCAGCATTATTTTGTTGGTTAGTCCTTTGATCTGTAAATATGTTCTTCAGACTTTCATCATCTTCTTGAAATTTGGCCTAGAGGACTGCTCCTATAAGCAGGGTTGGTTTGAAGTTTAAACTATCTTATTCATTAACCTATATGACAGAATTTGGATTGTCAGACTTCACCTTTTCAGTCATTTCTTTCTATTCTCTTTTAATGGTGATCAACTCAGCTTAAAGAACAGGTCTTTTTGATGTCAGTATTGGTTGCAGTAGAAAATTTTATGCAAGGTGAATGCTCTGGTAGAGTATTTTGCAGCAATTAAACGTGGACTAACTTGTCTGGCTGAATAATTTCTTGCTGCTGAAGGTTTTGTTATTCATCAGGATTAAGGTTAATTTGGTAATCTAAATGGGAACATGGCTAAATTGAATTCATCTAAGAATATTAGGTATATTCTTCAATAATATCAGTTTGTGAATGCTATTACACAATGGAACATTTGTTACTTCATGTGTAATAACATGATTTACTTACCTTTGGAGAGATACAATGTTTGTTGGCTTTTAATTGATTGAATTTGTTTGTCATAGTATTAATTTTTTTTAGATATATAAAAATTACATTTATTTTTTATTTTTTTAAATTGGTTATATGGGATTACATCATCACCACATAGTGGTATTACAACAAAGCTTGGATATTATCCGTGTATCACTTGGCAAGATTTGAACCTGGGTCTCCTCCTTTAGCGGTTGAGCTAATGCCATTTAATTTAATGACATTTATTTTTTTGAATTGTGTTAAATTCTGCCTTTTTTAATTTTGATTTTGATTTGTAACATGTGTCACTAACTTATTTAAATAATGCAACTTTTTTAAATACTGCAACTTTAATGTGTAACATGTGTCACTAACTTATTTGCCTAAACAAAAACAAACTAACTTATTTGCCTAGACAAAAACATACTCTTACTTAGATACCACTTCAATACAGTGGATTTTGGAAATCTTTATGAACAAGGATTCTTTAGAACCTTTAATACCATAGCTTAAAGCCTTCACTAACAGTATGTACACGGAATCAACTGCAACATTGCAGTGATCTTGTTAAGTACCTCTAACTACCATGTGGTTTTTTATTTTTGGTATTTAAATCCGTTAACTGGTTTTATTTACGGATGTCTGGACTCAATTATTGAACGTGTACCATGTAGGGTTTTATGTTGGCAAGTTTTAACTTTCTGTGTAGATTTAAATAACATAGATTGAAATTAACTCCACTCTTTCTGGTGAGGGCCTTCTGACATTTTTAAAGATTGTAAATAAACATTTCAAATTAACTCACCGCAACGCTGTTGATTGAATTGCACCTGGGGGTGCAGCGCAACGGTTTGGGCTTTGACTCTTCTTCGAGAGGTCCAAGGTTCAAACCGTGGCGTGGGTGAGTGTGTGAGGGGGTGGGTGTGTGTCTCCCTGGTGGAGTTGTTGTAACAGGTTGGGGGATTCCTGGTCAAAACCCCCATCTCTTAATATTACCAAAAAAAAAAAAAACGCTGTTGTTTGAATTCATGCAGAATGAGGTATAATGGCCTTAGCATCCATAAGTGGGGAGATAATTTGTTTCCATGAATTGGTTGTAGCTTAAGCATATGTGTTCATTCAGGACTATGAGGGACCCTGCTTTGTGAGGGCCTTCTGACATTTTTGAAGATTGTAACAAACATTTCAAATTAACTCACGGCAACGCTGTTGTTTGAATTGATGCAGAATGAGGTATAATGGCCTTAGCATCCATAAGTGGGGAAATAATTTTTTTCCATAAATTGGTTGTAGCTTAAGTATGTGTTCTTTCAGGACTATGAGGGACCCTGCTTTGTGAAGCAAGTGCCTTTATTGACAGGGCCTTCAGATTTTCATTATTTATTTTCATAGTTCTATCTGGGACTTTATTCTGTCATTCTTCTATACAGTTCCATTAGTTATCAGCTGCTTGTTATCTAAAGATGCAATAAGGCCACTCCACTTGTAATTAAGTGGCAATCTCTTTTTTCCTGTATGGAAATGGATTTATTAGATCTAAAATACTGGCTAGTTCTTGTGTGTGCAACTTCTAATTTCTTTCTTTTGATTGTCATTGGTTGGCAGTTTGCTAGATGTGACTGAAGTAATTGTTGGGATTCCTTTTCTCACTTCATCACGCAGTCTTGCCTTCTGGCTTCATTTAACACAGGCTACAGGTTTGTATTTTATTTAATAATATGAATATTGACATCGATTAATCAACTTAATATTTCTAGATTTTCAATTTATGGCATACCTTCAAAACTATTTCTAAGGTTGATGTAGACCATTGGGTTGTATTCTAAATCTGCATTTGGTGAATGATTGTTAGGAACCTTCTAATTAAAATAAGCACATACACGCAATTATTGCAATAAATTTGTAATTCATGAAGAACAAAATATTGCAATACAAAATGTAAATGCAGAAATCTATATTAATTTCACAAAAGCACAATATAGAATTGCTGGCCTCTTCGAGGGGGCAACCTCCTTCAATACTTTGATTCAATATGCAAAATATACATTCGTTAATGCTCCCTTTTCTTTTAAAGATACATTTCATGAAACCCTAACCTAACGCCTAAGAATTGGCTTACATGCAAAGTGCCACTCGAGCTAGAATCTTCTACTAACAAACAATTACATTCTTTATAACGGTTACATGAAATGGCCCCACTTGTCTAGGTGCCTCAAATGCCACATACCATTATAAAATATTACCAAATATCATTAGAATAGGGTCCCCATGTTGGAAAGGGATCATTACATATTAATATGAGAATTACATAATAACGTTAGGATGAGGTCCTAACATGCCCTTCCCTTTCAAAAAGCTTTGTCATCAAAGCTGGAGATGAGGAAACTGCTACTGTAGCTGTTGGAGAGACTTCTAGGTGGCATCTTCAGGTTGTAATCCGTGCCATTGAACAAAAAACTCAACGATAACATGGTTGCGAAGGGTGTGCGATCTCAAGTACAAAATTTGTTCAGTCTCGAGTATTATGGAACCTCCTTCATCCAATTCTAGTAAAGTGGATTGAAACTGTACCTTATTGTCCACAACCTTCTTGAAAGAAGAGACATGAAAGACTCGATGAATCTCGAACGTGGTTGAAAGGGCCAATTTGCCTGTTGCACCAATCCGCTGTAATACCTGGTAAGGTCCATAGTACTTGGCGACTAGTTTTTGGCATTGACGAAACTGGAGTGACAATTGTTTGTAGGGTTGCAGGCAAGGAAAAACCATATCCCCCTCTTCAAAGTGACCCTCAGAACGGTGTTGATTAACTTGCTGACGCATACGGTTTTGGGCGAATTCAAGATTCATCTTAAGTTGTCGGAGGACGATGGCATGCTGGTTGAGAGTGGTGTCAACAACATGAACCTTGGAGCTCCTTGGAATGTATGAAGAGGGTGTTGGTGGAGGAAGACCATAGATGGCTTCAAAGGGTGTAACCTTGGTTGCGGTGTGATATGAAATATTATACCACCACTTAGCCAAAGGAAGCCATTTAGCCCATTGTGCAGGATGTTCGGATACAAAGCAACGAAGATAAATTTCCAAGAACTTGTTAACAATTTCAGTTTGGCCATCAATCTGAAAATGATAGGTCGAACTCATTTTGAGTTGAATGCCCTGCAACTTAAACAATTCTTGCCAAAAATGACTAGTAAAAGTATGACCTCAAAGGGCGTAACCTTGGTCGCGGTGTGATATGAAGTATTATACCACCACTCAGCCAAAGGAAGCCATTTAGCCCATTGTGCAGGATGTTCGGATACAAAGCAACGAAGATAAATTTCCAAGAACTTATTAACAATTTCAGTTTGGCCATCAGTCTGAAAATGATAGGTCAAACTCATTTTGAGCTGAGTGCTTAACATAAACAATTCTTGCCAAAAATTACTAGTAAAAGTACGACCTCAAAGGGCGTATCCTTGGTCGCGGTGTAATATGAAATATTATACCACCACTCAGCCAAAGGAAGCCATTTAGCCCATTGTTCAGGATGTTCAGATACAAAGCAACGAAGATAAATTTCCAAGAACTTTGTTAACATTTTCAGTTTGGCCATTAGTCTGAAAATGATAGGTCGAACTCATTTTGAGTTGAATGCCCTGCAACTTAAACAATTCTTGCCAAAAATGACTAGTAAAAGTATGACCTCAAAGGGCGTAAACTTGGTCGCGGTGTGATATGAAGTATTATACCACCACTCAGCCAAAAGAAGCCATTTAGCCCATTGTGCAGGATGTTCGGATACAAAGCAACGAAGATAAATTTCCAAGAACTTATTAACAATTTCAGTTTGGCCATCAGTCTGAAAATGATAGGTCAAACTCATTTTGAGCTGAGTGCCCTGCAACATAAACAATTCTTGCCAAAAATTACTAGTAAAAGTACGACCTCAAAGGGCGTATCCTTGGTCGCGGTGTAATATGAAATATTATACCACCACTCAGCCAAAGGAAGCCATTTAGCCCATTGTTCAGGATGTTCAGATACAAAGCAACGAAGATAAATTTCCAAGAACTTTGTTAACATTTTCAGTTTGGCCATTAGTCTGAAAATGATAGGTCGAACTCATTTTGAGTTGAATGCCCTGCAACTTAAACAATTCTTGCCAAAAATGACTAGTAAAAGTATGACCTCAAAGGGCGTAACCTTGGTCGCGGTGTGATATGAAGTATTATACCACCACTCAGCCAAAAGAAGCCATTTAGCCCATTGTGCAGGATGTTCGGATACAAAGCAACGAAGATAAATTTCCAAGAACTTATTAACAATTTCAGTTTGGCCATCAGTCTGAAAATGATAGGTCAAACTCATTTTGAGCTGAGTGCCCTGCAACATAAACAATTCTTGCCAAAAATTACTAGTAAAAGTACGACCTCAAAGGGCGTATCCTTGGTCGCGGTGTAATATGAAATATTATACCACCACTCAGCCAAAGGAAGCCATTTAGCCCATTGTTCAGGATGTTCAGATACAAAGCAACGAAGATAAATTTCCAAGAACTTTGTTAACATTTTCAGTTTGGCCATCAGTCTGAAAATGATAGGTCGAACTCACTTTGAGCTCAATGCCTTGCACCTTAAACAGTTCTTCCAAAAAATGACTAGTAAAAGTACGACCTCAAAGGGCGTAACCTTGGTCGCGGCGTGATATGAAGTATTATACCACCACTTAGCCAAAGGAAGCCATTTAGCCCTTTGTGTAGGATGTTCGGATACAAAGTAATGAAGATAAATTTCCAAGAACTTGTTAACAATTTCAATTTGGCCATCAGTCTGAAAATGATAGGTCGAACTCATTTTGAGCTTATTGCCCTACAACTGAAACAATTATTGCCAAAAATGACTAGTAAAAGTTGGGTCCCTATCTGACACAATGGATTTGGGCAACTATGGAGGCTGTGTATGGATGGGGCAAGGATTAGAAATGAGCATACTTTGTGAGATGATCCATTACCACCAGAATAATTGATTTTCCTCCTGATTTGGGTAACAGTTCAATAAAATCCATGGAAATATCTGCCCATACTTGTTCTGGAATTGGTAAGTGTTGAAGGCTTCTGAGAGAACACACCGTTTCTCCTTTCATTCTTTGGCAATTGTCACATTGGGCCACAAAAGTTTGAATATCCCTTTTCATTCCCTTCCAAAAGAAAGTACGCTTAATCCTTTCATAAGTTTTTAGAAACCCAAAATGTCCCGTTGTTGGTGAGGCATGCATTTCTTGCAAAATGAAATCTCACATTTGGGATTTTTGGGGAATAACCAGTCGGTCATGATATCTCAAGTCTTGACCATCCCAAGTATATCCAGGGCATGAGTTGGGCTTTGCTTGAAGTTTGTTGATCAAAGTTTGCAAGCTAGAATCCTTGGGCATTTCTTCTCTATAATTATTAATCCATTGGGGGATAGGTGAAGATATAGCATTTAGCATACTCTGAGCTTCAAACTGTCGGGACAATGTATCGACCACTATATTCTCCTTTCCTTTTTTATATGTGATTTCATAATCATAGCCCATCAATTTGGAGACCCACTTTTGTTGTTTAGGTGTGGCTATCCTCTGTTCCAAGAAATACTTGAGACTTTGATGGTCGGTTTTGATTGAAAAATGACACCCAATGAGATACAACCTCCAATGATTAACATGTAAAATGTCTTACATCTCCTTTTCTTAAGGATATTTGCCCAAATTTCGGCTTGAAAGGGTTGAAGGCCATTGGTCGTCCTTGCATCAAAATTGCCCCGATTCCATTGCCCAAAGCATCACTTTTAATTACAAAAGGTTTAGAAAAATTAGGCATTGCTAACACCAAGGTGGTTGTCATAGCCTGCTTTAATTCCTTGAAAGTGTTCTTTGCTGGTTCTGACCACATAAAGGAATTCTTCTTCAACATGGCTGTTAAAGGAGCCACGATCTTTCCATAGTTTTGTACAAATTTATGGTAATACCCCATGAGGCCCAAAAATCCTTGAAGTCCCTTGAGGGTGTGAGGCTTCGACCATGCTTGAATAGCCTAAATATTTGTAGGGTCGACTTTAACTCCTTTGGTGACAATGTGACCCAAATACTCTACTTCTTGCAACCCAAAAGAACACTTAGACCTCTTGGCATAAAGCTGATTTTCAGACAAAAGCTGCAAAGTCTGATCCAAATGTTGTAAGTGCTCCTCCCAAGAGCGACTATAAATTAGGATGTCATCAAAGAAGACTAGAATAAATTTGCGAAGGAAGGGCCAAAAAATGGAATTCATCAAACTCTAGAAAGTGGAGGGTGTATTGGTCAAACCAAATGGCATAACCAAGAATTCATAGTGCCCTTTATGAGTCCTAAAAACAGTTTTAGAAATGTCATCTTCCTTGATTATGATTTGATGGTATCCTGATCACAAATCCAACTTTGAGAAATATTGGGCTCCATGCAATTCATCCAATAACTCATCAATTACTGGAATGGGAAATTTATCTTTAACCGTTATTTTATTTAGTTCTCTGAAATCCACACACAAATGCCAAGACCCATCTTTTTTCCATAGGACTGATGCTAGGACGAATAACCCCTGTAGCAAGAAGTTCTTGCACCATTTTCTCGATTTCTGATTTCTGGGCATATGCATACCTGTAAGGGCGGACATTTAGAGGAAGACTACTAGGAATAAGCTGAATTGCATGATCATGAGTACGATGAGGGGGTAGTCCGTTGGGTTCCCCAAAAACTGTGGCATGTTTTTGCAATAACAACTATAATTCCTGTCTTTGTCTCCGCTATCTAAGTCTTGTATAGCAAATAGTTGGGCCACAACTCCATGGGTTGACTTTTTCAATAGTTTTTCCATCCTATGAGACGTCGCAATTTGAGTAGCCCCGTAATGTGTACTCTATCCCCTATTGGCTGAATTTCATCCACAATTTAGAGAAATCCCATAATATTGGACCCAATAGTCTCATCCACTAAGCCCCCAAAACAACATCACACCCACCTAGGGGTAGGGCAAACATGTCTACCTTAAGATTATATTCCCCTATTTGTATTTTAACATTTCTACACTTTCCCTTACAAGGCAAAGTTCCTCCATTGGCAATCATGACTTCAAAGGAGTTACAAGTATTAATATAGCAATTTCCTTGTTTGGCCACCCTTGGGTTAATGAAGTTATGGGTGCTCCCGGAGTCAATGAGAATTATGATCCGTTGCCCTTTGAAGTGTCCTATCACCTTCATGATTTGGGGAGTTGATATTCCTACTAAGGCATGCACCGAAATTTTTGGTTGGGATTCTTTTGGGGCGTCAGACTGTTCTATATGTTCCTCTTCTTGATGATCCTCTTCCTCCTTAGAAGATTCGATGGTTATTGCCTCATCCACATCTAACAAAAACTTTTGTTGCACACATTTATGCCCTGTTGAATATTTTTGATCAAATTTATAACATAGGCCCTATGCTCTACGAGCATCCATTTCCTCCTTAGTCAATTGCTTGATTGGCGGAGATTTATTGCTAGTACTTTTGTTGCACACATTTATGCCCTGGTGAATATTTTCGATCAAATTTATAACATAGGCCCTGTGCTCTACGAGCATCCATTTCCTCCCTAGTCAATCGCTTGATTGGTGGAGATTTATTGCTAGTATTTGATGTAAACTTGGATGGAAATGTGGGTTTGGCCTGTGGAAATTTGGACGACCTCCTTTGAGCAGAAATTTTTTCTTCCGCTAATCTCATCAATCCTATGGCTTGCATCATAGATTGGGGTTTGAACATTTTTACTTCAGCCTTGATATCATCTTTCAACCTACTAATAAAACAACTTTGAAAAAATCCTTCACTCAACCCCTTTGTTCTATTAACCAATTTTTCAAATTGTGTTTGATATCCTAGGACAATAGAGGTTTGGTTTAATTTGGTTAAGGTTCTTGCAAAGTACTCATACTCACTAGTGCCAAAACGAGTGAGTAATTGGGACTCAAGAAGGGTCAAGAGTCGTGTTTTGTAGCCATTGATACCATTGTAGGGCCTCAGATTCAAAGTTAAAAGATGCCATGGTGACCCACAAATATCGAGGTACATTATGGAGTTTGAAGAACTAATCTGCTTGACACAACCAACCATCAACGTCCTTTCCATTAAACTTGGGAAAGTCTAATTTAGGCATCTTAAATGGGGTATCTGTTTCAAAAAGAGCATGATGGACTCCTTTCTCTTTATTGATTGAACTGCCACCCGGTCCTTCAGTGTTAAGATGCTCGAATACCTTTGGGGCTTCCTTTAATCGCTCTTCAACCTCTAGGAATTTTTCTTCAATTTTAGATTTGGATTTAATCTGGTCAGTTTTGATATATTTAATCTTTGTAACTTCTTGTCCAATGTGGGACATTTGGCTTTGTAGGTTACTAAGTGAATGATTTAATTGCTCCATATATTCTCTTTGTTCTAACTCCATTGATCCTCTAGTCCCTCTAGCCATATATGTATGATTTGGACCACCCAAACTAACTTACTAAAAATAGAAGTGTTGTTCCAGGAGTTACTATTTTTTGTAATGGGTGAAAAAAAAGTGTTTGGGTGCTATATATCAAAATAATCAGCTCAAAAAGATGAAAGCAATGGGCTAAGTCTCATAATGACATTTTTGGCACCCTAGAAAAAGTGCATGGAGGCTATATACCAAAATAATCAGCTCGACGAGACAATTGCAATGGGCTATATCCCACAACCATGTTTTTTTGCACCCCAGACTTTTTTAATATAGGGAAGTGTTTTTTCTTTTAATTTAGCGAAAACCCCTTGTGGGGCCACCTTGGTCTGAGAAACCACGACCAGGGGGTTCTACACCGTCAAAATTGATATAGGAAAGTGTTGTCTTAGGCTGTTTTTATTTTTTTTTTGGAGTTTTGGTTCACTCAAAAAACTGACTTTTGTCCGACAACTCCTTAATAGGCTGTACAATGTCCGTTGCTGACAACTGTTTTTTCTGACTCTGTAACTCTCTGTTTCTCACAACTATCTTGGCAAACTCTTATTGACAAATACCCTAACTATTGTGATTTCCAATTGTAACTGACAACTACACGGTCAGACTTTGTCTTAACTGTTATTGACGACTACATGGTCAGACTCTGTCTTAACTGTTATTGACTATGTGACTAAGGACTGCATGAACAAACTTTGTCGTGACTATACTGACTACGGCCCTGACTGTTATTGGCAAACCTTGTATGGACTGTTACTTTCACCACCAATTTTTTCTTTTGTTTTGGTTTAGTCAATTCTATGATAGTGTAGTCTCTTTAGTATGCTCGCTTTCTATGGTAGGGTTTTTGGCATGTAGGAAAAACATTCATGAAAACAAGGTACTCTAGGCCAAGGAGTATGTATTGTCCATAGCCCTCTATTATACCGCAGCGACGAACGATAGTGCTCGGACCAATATTTCAGGCCACTACTCAAGGAGGATTCCATGCATACCCTTGAACACACTACCCGCCTCTCTGACAGTATGGGAGGGTGATCTTCCCGAGTGCTGTTCTCGATGCACTATGGACAAATACATGATCGAAAAGCTTCCTAGGGCTAAAGGTTTCTCCTAATCCTTGTGGGGTCTGCCAATATTCCTTAAAATACGTGGGAGCTTAATTCTGTACACGGGTGTTGTCCGAGGCTTGGGTATTGGAGTTTGATCGCCCCTCACTTCACTAAACACTTTATAAGCAATCTAGCTTAGCCAATAATGATATCTCCTCCAAGATATTTTAAAACCCCCGACACAGGGTTTCTAACCTATTAAACTAAAATAAAAAAAATGGGCTCAATTTGTTTTTTTAATATGATAACAAGTGGAAAAATGAAAACACAGAAAACTTAAACCTAACAATTGAAATGGTAGGGTAAGAATTGTTGCATCCGCAACGGAACACAGCCTTGGAAAGTGCTCTGATACCTCTTGTTAATAACCTTCTAATTAAAATAAGTACATCCACACAAATATAAAAATAAATTTGTAATTCATGACGAACAAACAATTGCAATACGAAATGGAAATGTAGAAATCTATATTAATCTCATAAAAGCACAATACATAATCGCTGGCCTCTTCAAGGGGACAACCTCCTTCAATACTTTGATTCAATATGCAAAATATACTTTTCATGCAACCCTAACCTAATGCTCAAGAGTTGGCTTACATGTAAAGTGCCACCTGAGGTAGAATCTTCTACCAAACAAATAGTTACATTCTTTGTAACGGTTACATTAAATGGTCCTATTTGTCTAGGTGCCTCAAATGCCACATACCATTACAAAATAATACAAAATATCATTAGAATAGGTTCCCCACGTTGGAAAGGGGTCATTACATAATAATATGAGAATTACATAATAATGTTAGGATGGGGTCTTAACAATGATATTGGGTAAACTTCCCTTCGACCTACTTTGTTTTTTCATGGACATCAATATAATTTCTTCTTCTTCTGCCTCTTGCATGTGAATCCTGTATCATTCTAAATAACCTTTAATGGACTTAACGAATTGGATGTTTCATGTGCTTGAAATATGAAGAAAATTTGTGAGATATTTGACACATCTAATTTAAATGTAAGATAATAAAGTTGTCATTGCGCTTATTTTTCAGTTCATTGTGTCTCTATTAACTGTATAACATGCTAAAGAACTGTTAATATTGCAATTGCAGAGACATGACATAGAATACTGTTTGTCAGAGTATAGCCATTATATGCTGTCAAAGAACAGTTTAAGTTAGGACAAAGGTGGTGGGGTGGGGTGCGGGAATTCTTCATTCATTATTTCTGGGCTGGAAAATGCTAATTTAATACCCTTTTGTTTGCAGGCAAGGAAGGTGAAGTTCTTCTGCAAGAATTTCAAAGGGCAGAGGCTTGTCACTCTGTCAGTGGAGTGATGAAAGGGGCATTTTTCAAAGCTTGGAATTTGAGAACCATAGAGATGGTGAAATCATTACCAAGTATTTCCTCTCTTTTTTATTCCCACATTTTCTATTTCCCCATACATGTATTTTAACTCTGATATGCAAAACTTATCTCTCTGTATTAGTATCATGCTTTTTGAATCTTCCAGTTAGCAAAATGAGAGATTTTTTTTGAGTCAAATAAGTGTATATTGAAGCTTCCTCTTAGATTGAATAATGATAGAAATGGTCAAGGAAGCAGTGGATTTGCATATGACATTTTTAGTCTGAGACTTAGGTTTTCATGGTGTATGTACATATTTGATGTTCAACTTTTTTTTGATAAAGTTGCTATAAAATCTCCTTGGTACATGCTCATTTGTTCAATATTTGCTTCTCTAGGTGTGTTTTTTATCCTCCTACATTAGGTTCAGATTTGACCTTTCTGATTGTAAATAAACTACTGTATGCTCTTAAAGAGATTTCCTTTTTGTGTCCATGCAATTATGTGTTAGGACTGCTGCTAT
The DNA here is from genome assembly GCA_028583015.1 of Wollemia nobilis. Lineage (NCBI taxonomy): Eukaryota > Viridiplantae > Streptophyta > Pinopsida > Araucariales > Araucariaceae > Wollemia > Wollemia nobilis. The sequence continues at coordinate 15,195,419 of JAQPPZ010002969.1, read as the reverse complement.
TGTGTATATGCTAGCTTCTTTTCTTTAAATTGAGATTATGTGCCTCATCCAGTAGTGATAATGGTTGATTTTCATTGGTTCTTTTATGGAACTCATGCTATGGTGAAAAAAATTCCTCTATCATTGTCGATTCGAAACGAATAATGCTTTACAAATATCATCTATAACAGTCTATTGATCTGTGTATACTTGGTTTAAATCTTCAAATCTGTTTCCTTAAAAGCTTTGAAAGTATGAAAAAACATTCAGACTTATACTTGAGGAAGTATACCCCCATCTTCCTCGAATAATCATCAACCATCAACAAAAAATAATTTGCACTACAAAGCAAAGGTGTACTCATTGGACCACACAAATCAATATGCACTAATCCAAAACACCTTGTTCACACCAAGACTGACTTGTCTCAAATGGTTGATGACTCTGTTTTCCAAGTTATCCTGCACAAGAATGCTGCTACTCCTGAATGGATGCAATCCATGAACCATTTTAGTGAGAATTGATAAGTACTTATATTTGAGTTGACAGACCTCTCATGCCAAAGAACAGAACTATTGTCTTCAATTGCCAAGGCAAATGAATTGGCAGACTTGGCATCAACTAACTTGTATAGCCCCTTCTCACCTATACCAAGAGCAATGAGCTTGTTTTTACCCACATGCATCACCTCACTATTGTTTTTATGAAAATGCACAAGTTTAGTATTCCTGGTGATATCACTAATGGACAAAAGAGTTTTGTTCATATCAAGAACATACCAAACATTCTTGAAGGTGTATGTAACATTGTTGTTTAATGTTACACTAACATCACCACAACCTTTAATAAAGTGTGACCTACCATCACCAAGTGAAAAAGAGTCATTCTTATTAATCTTCAATGAAATTAACATATCAGTCTTTTTGACATGTATAATGTCTGGAGCGATTATGTTTGAGTTGTTACAAAAGCAAACTTCTCTTTATATTATCTTCTATCTCAGCAACAGTGACTTGTTATGTCTTTTCAAGTTGGTACTGATTCGAGCCTGACAAGACATAACAGAAGGCATACTTCAAAGTACAGGGTAGGTGAACATTGACAACAAGCATTCAACAACAGTTTGTACTGCACCTACCACATTTATCAGACGCGCCTTCTCAACCACCAGATCTGTCCGGAGCCATACCAGATTCAGGTGAATCTTGTTGCAGGTACGCTCATGGCCAGCAAGGGTCTAATCTCGGCAGCTTTTGCAGTTCTTCGGTTCTGTGCATGATTGTAATCGGGGGGAATTTCTGCTATAAATAGCAGTGGACTTTCATTGTAAAAGGGGGGGAACATATTGCTAAGAAAGCTCTGTTGTATCAAACACTTGCTTCCAATACTAAGCATCCTTGGCTCTGACATTTGTCTCTTTCTTTTATGCTGCCTTCTGCAAGTATTTCTGCTCCGTGTTCATTTATTTTTCTGATTGCTGTAATTCTGAACTCTGGATTAGGGCATTGGACTGTAAGTGAATCTGGAATTATGGTTGAAGGATACATAGGAAGGAATCGCAGTGTTAGTTTTTGTTACATGCTTTGTTTTGATTGCTGTTGGTTTGGGTATTAGCTAGTGATTGTGCTGCTTGTTCTTCCCCACCACTATTGCAAGCCATTTACATTTCTTTCTGCAAATCTTTTAATCTCTTTCCAGTTCCCTTAGCTTTTTCCCAATCTCTTTCCTGTTCCCTTATCTTAAACCCCAATAGTGTAGTATAGGAGCCGACCTGCTTCGAAGATTGGCACGGGAGGCATCTCTTCCCCCCAACCTTTCAATCTGCTGGGCGAATCTAGGGCGCAAAAGATTAAAATCCTTTCCTAAATGGCAGATTTGTAACCAACAGGAGTTATTGAAAAGAGCTGTTACAATGCACTTTAGTAACCAACAAAGTACTATGGGGAGTTGTGTGGAGTCCATGAATATGATTATTCTAGAACTAGTCTGAGGGGAAAAGTATTACGGGACTAATTTACAGGCGTTTAATTCCCTTGCATCTTAGAGAGTTTCATGTATTTAAGATTGACAAAAATGGCCTGCTATGATCTTCAAAGATAAGGCCACTATTGAGCTGCATTGTAGCAATTCTGTCACTATGAGTGTTGGATGCCAATATGGATTTGTCCCACAACAAACAAAATTCTTCTTGGAACCTATCACTCAGCGGATAAGATAATTTACTTAATGGAACATATAGTCAAAGTAGGCCAATGGGACTTATTGAAAAGAGCTGTTACAATGCACTTTAGTAACCAACAAAGTACTATGGGGAGTTGTGTGGAGTCCATGAATATGATTATTCTAGAACCAGTCTGAGGGGAAAAATATTACAGGACTAATTTACAGGTGTTTAATTCCCTTGCATCTTAGAGAGTTTCATGTATTTAAGATTGACAAAAATGGCCTGCTATGATCTTCGAAGATAAGGCCACTATTGAGCTGCATTGTAGCAATTCTGTCACTACGAGTGTTGGATACCAATATGGATTTGTCCCACAACAAACAGAAAATTCTTCTTGGAACCTATTACTCAGCAGATAAGATAATTTACTTAATGGAAACATATAGTCAAAGTAGGCCAATGGGACTTATTGAAAAGAGCTGTTACAATGCACTGTAGTAACCAACAAAGTACTATGAAAATAAGCTAAACCATGTAGGCAGGCAAATTGATGTGTCTGCATTTGGTGAATAAGTTTTGGTATTCTGTGTTATTTTGTAGTTGTATGCAAAGTGTTTGACGAAATGTGCATACATATATTTAATAATGTTATAAAGTGGCAATGTAACATTGTACGTAAGAATGATGATGTGTCAGGTAGTTGGAGGGTGCAACTAATTTTTAGTTGTATAAATAAGTCCCTCCCCTCATTCATTCATTGATGGATAAAAGAGCATTCGTACGTGTGAGAGAAGGCTGGTGCATATGGGCGTAGGGCATGATGCAGTCGGGTTATGGGCACAGTCATAAACAGGATTCTGCATAGGGGTGGCAGACTATAATGTCGTAATGGTACATGCCATTGTTAATATAAATATGCTCATGTATTTGTCATTTTCTATTGCTGCTGTTTTTGTGTATTGTTATTGCTAATGGCTGCAGATCTGTAGAATTATTTAAGTAGAAATGGAATTGTGCTTGAGCATGTTAAATTTCGTTTCTACAAACTAGAGTAAAGAATTTAGTGTAAAGTACATTTAATTGGAATAGCTGTATAGCATAAAATTACGGCCACAAGGGTTACCCAAAATGGATAAATGTTAATATGCTAAAAGTAATGTTGAAGAGAGAGATAGAAGTCAAGGTACAATATATATATAAAGGAGTTCCAGTGGATCTAAGTGCTAACATTAATCTATAGTGGGATGTAAAGTAGAAGCATAGTCATTGTCATTCCCATCTATCCCAAAAGGCCAACACAGGATGTAATGATGTTCCCAAGATAAGATAAAATAAGATAATTCTATTAATGTCCACACATGGCCAAAGTAGGCCAATGGGACTCATTGAAAAGAGCTGTTACAATTTACAATGCATTTTAGTAACCACAAAGTACTACGAAATTAAGCTAATCTAGAGTAAAATTTCTAGAGTAAACTGCTTTAAGGTGGAACAACTGTATGACATAAAATTACAGCCTTGAGGGTTACCCAAAATGGATAAACCAAAACATGCTAAAAAAATTATTAAGAGAGATCTAGAAGTTGAGATACAACAGAGATAGAAAGGAGCTCCAATGGATCCAAATGCCAGTATTAATCTATAGCGGGATGTAATGTAGAAGCATAGTCGTTGTCGTTGCCAACTATCCCAAAAGGCCCAACACAGGATCTAATGATGCTCCCAGGAGAATGGCCAAGACTAAGAGGGCCTAGTTGGATAATCATGGGAGGACATGGAGTTTGATCCCTCAAGGCTCTTCTAGCATCCATGGCTGTGGAACCAATAGCAAAGGACAAGAAATTAGTAAGTTGCATCTATCTACAACTCCTCTGTATGTGAGGGGTGGCCGAAACCCTACGTCGAAGAACTACAGTCTTGTCTTGTCGTAAACAAGAAGATAAAATTGAAGCCCTAGTAGCCACTCTTGTATGTAGACAAGGGCGCACAAATATGTCATTAAAATTTTGGATAGTTGTAGCTTCCAATGAGCACTTATTTCTCTTGATTATAGAGATAGGGTGAAAGAATAAGGTAATTAGTCGAGTAGTAGTTTGTCTCCCTATAATAACCAATGCCAAAGAGTTAGGTTCCAGGAGGTAAATAGCCAACCATATTTGGTCAAGATAACTAAAAAAAGTGGCAAGTGATCCACCTAAGTCTCTATATAAGAAATAGTACCTCCCTCAAATCTTGTAATAAACAGGACACCTGAAGATGAAATGTTTTTCAGTCTCCACCTACTAAATAGAGCAAAGAAGACATACCCTATTTTCTCGAGGAACATGATGGTCCGTCTCCACCCGCAATTGATGTGAGCATACTTTGAGTTGACCAAGAGGAATCCTAAGGCTGTGTCCAATGTTGTTTGGCATAATTAGGTAATAATGCCATTCTTAATCCTCATGAAATGCTTACCATAGAAGGCTGACTTAGGACTAAGAGGTTGAGATGGAGTGACCCAAGTGATTTGAATATATTGTTGATAAACATCGTCTTTGATTACTTGATTAATTACCTTCTTATTAGGAACAATGCGGGGAGGAGCATTTGACAGGAGGTAATTGATCTATGGAGATGCCAACTAACTGAAGAAGAGATGTGACTTCTGAGTACCATCTATGATGAGGACCAAAACAACCCCTAGAGGTAATGCATTCTGAGAAGCGAAGCGCCAAATATGGGTATCTCTTTCGGCTTGAGATGTAGTCACCCATGGATATAAGGCGATGAAGCTGAAAAGTAATTCTAAAGATGCTCTCAAGAAAAAGAGGATGAACACCAAACTTAGCTTGAACAATACATTGGGGAATTGTTCTTTTACATTGGATAAATCGCTGAAGCAAAATAGTCTAGACCCTCTCAATGCAAGCCTAATCAACACACCCTAGATTTGGACCCCAAATCTCAGATACATAAAGGACTGTGGGTTTGATGATGCAATCAAAGAGGTACATCTTTGTAGGTATGTCTTGAAAGTGTTGTTGGAAGCATTGGCATTCCAAGATTGAGAGAGATGTGTATCCCTTGCAAAGACATGATTGTGAAGCTGGCCAAATATTAAGGGAAGGACCTATAAATTGAACCCCCAAGTAGGTGTAAACAGTGGCGATTTCAATGGACTCACCCTTATAGAAGAATTGAAACTTAGATAGGGCACTTTTTAATGTGTTAAAGATCATCACCTTAGTTTAAGTCACAAAAGCAATCAAGAGCGTCCAACTCTCTTTGTAGGCCCTCAAAAGTATGAGCAAGAAGGACAACATCATCTGCAAAAAGCAATATAGCTATCAAGACATGATGTAGAAGGCAACCATCATCAACATTTGTATTGACGAATAAATTCTTCAAGCTCATCCATGTAGATCCCAAAGAGTGAAGGATGACAACCTTGTTTGATGCCAATGGTGCTTTGTGTTGAGAAATGTAGCTCGGACAGGAACTTCTTGCACAGGCTTTAGTATGAACGTGCTAGAAGTGGTCCGAGACATTTCTAATTCTATTTTGAAATTCACTTAGGTGATTTTCTATTTTTAAGTTCACTTAAGTGATTCTATTTTGTAATTCACTTAAGTGATTCTATTTTGAAATTCTTAAGTGATTTTTTATTTTTAACCTTACATCTCAAGATGAGATGAGATCTAATCTTAGGGTTACCTTTTTCAAGGATAAAAGGAGAAGATCAAGAGTGTTTTAGACACACAGAAAGGAGAAAGAGAACAGATTTCAGAAGGAGAATTGCAAGCTTAGGAGGAGAAGAACAGTGAAATTGCTGGCCAGAACGGCAGCAAGAGAGCAGTGTGCTCTGCTGTAGCTGTAGCCTCTTTTAACTGTAATATTGCAGGTTCAGAAATATATTTAACTTCTGCTGTTCACGCTGTTTATTTTTCCAGCCATCTGTGTGACTGTTGCATGTTTAATAAATTATTCTCAGATCTGGTTTATTTTAAACTAACATAGGACAGCAGTTATCTAGGGCTGGAAAACTTACACTTTGGACATCCTCTGAGAAACCAAAGGCTGTTTGAAAATGACCAACTACCACCTCATATAGTCTCTTGATTGCAATGATAAGGAGCTTGGAAATGCTGATATGATGTAGTCGTTGAAATAAAAGATGTCTAGGAACAATGTCAAAGGCCTTTCACAAGCATAGAAAACAACAGCACACTTTATAGAAGCATTGGCAAGCTTCCTCAATAATAGCTCTGATAGTTAGAACATGATCGATAGTCTAATGATCCCTTCTAAAACTAGCTGTAGCGCGAGTGGCAAGTTTCCTGATACTTGGGAAATGGAATGACAGACTTATGAGTCAACTAGGACTATAGTCATAAGACTTTCCTTGTAGTTGTACGATGTCATTGTCCTAAGATGGTACGGTCTCAATTGTAAGATGCAGTCGCGTATGACAGAGTACAAGACGATCTCCTACATATAATGTTGCAACATTTAACAGATAGTACTTTTGTACGTACGACATCAATTGTATGGTAGTCGCATGTACAATGCCACAATTTTTGCAAAATAGTACTTGAAGAATACTACAATGATCCTGAAGACTACAACACAAGCTTGTATGGTCTGTCCCTCGTACAGTCTAACCCTTGTATGGTTTGCAATTAATCTACTGTCCATCCATGGCAGTTTTCTCTCTTCAACCTACAACTTATTGATAGTATCTCCGCAATATACTAACCACTGGAATCTGCAACTATGGAAAACAATTACTATCACTTGCAACTATGAATAACACTCGAGCAATACAGCATGCAATCTCATTAATATAGCATAAACAGAATACAAATATACTGGAATCCGGCTGCAATGAATCTGCAATAACAGAGTTGTATTAACATTCAATGGTGCTTGCTATAAACAACAATAACAAACTGCAATTACAATGTGCAAGGTTTAATCCTCAACACTTCCATAACCAGGCCTGCATAATCATGGCATTACAGTGACATAGATGATCTCCTCATTGCTCTGACCAATGTCTCTATGACCCTACAAATGAAAGAGGGGGTTTCTTTTTAATGCATGTCCTCAGGGGCCATTGCCAACAACAGCTTCCTGGGACAACACATCCAACCACCACCCCAAATTGGACGTATATGACATGTGCAAATATTAACCTTTATTGCCTAAAGTCTAATTGCAATTTATTATTAAATTGCATTACATTTCATTTTGCCTATATTTCATGTCATTTACATTTTACTTGCATTTCAAATGCATTTAATTACAATTTTACTCCAAAAAGTCTAATACAAAACTCTATACATATTTTCTATTTCTTTTGGAAAGCTGCTTCTTTGCTGCCTACATCTATCCTCCCCTTTAAACTAGTCGGCGTCCTCGTTGATGCTTGCTGCTGCTCTTGAGTTACTTGGCTGCTATTGCTGAGAGTTGTGAACAGGTGCTCCACCCATTTCTGTTAGCTAGAGTCTTAGTGCTGCTCGTTCATCCTTTCTGTGCATATTTACAATAACAAACATAGTGCAGCCTTCCGTGGTTGGCTTTCTTCTCCATCTTTACCAGTTTTGCCACTAACTCATTTTCCCTCTCGGTAGTACTCTTCTGTATCTTCTGCCTTAATTCAACTTCAATTTTGGCAGCAATAGCCAACTGTTCATCCTCTCAACAATCAGCTGATCTTTGTGCTCTAGCTCCTTTTCATGAGCTTCATGCACCTGTTCTCTTACTGCTAGCTCTGCTCTCAGGTCTGTAATTATCTCATTACACTTATCCATATGTTTTTTTGTTGCAACAAGTTCCTCCTCGTTTGCTTTCATCTGCTCTTCAAAGCTTTGCTTTAGGCCAGAAACAGATTTCTTGATTATATTGGTTAACTTGTTCTTCCTTGGATTGGTATAACTTTTCCAGTCCCACTGCTAACCAATCAATCCAATGTGTTGTAGTGGTAGTGGATTCATATTTGGTTGTTGTTGTAGTGATATCAGTGTTGGGAGAGATGAGCAATAGAATCATTGGCCAAACTCGGATCAAAATGAATCATGGAATAGTTGGTAGGATTGGGCAATGGAGGAAAAGATGGAGAGGTGAAAGAGGAGGAACTCACGGAGAAAATCAACATTGTATTATCAGCCAAGGGAAGCTCACTAGATACATGAAAGCCATGAATATCAGAAAACAAAGTCCTGTTGGTGATGACATAGTCAACCACACTTGCACCTCCTGCATGTGGAAAACAAGTCAACGTGGAGAAGTTAGGAAATTGAGGAATCCCATTGAGAACCAAGAGGCAATCTGACTTGCACAATTGAATCAAGTGTTTCCTGTAAGCTGTAACATGATGCTTCTCATCTGCAAAGGTCCTCATGAATTCACAATCCTTGGGGTTGAGTTTGAAGAGATAGAACTTGTCCTTTGTAAGATCATGAATAGGTGCTTGGTGGGTCCCAGTGTGGGCATTGAAGTCAGCTATAAGAATAACATCAACCATTGATGAATATGTGGAAAACTTTGGGTAGAGATCCATGTAAGGTTCACCATAAAAGTGGATGGCGAAAGTTGACAATGTTGGAGGAAAATAACATATTGCTACGGGGATGTCTTTAAGAGGGGGTGGGCTCCTTTTGATTTGAAACCACATATATCTAGAGTGTATGTCTGACATGACCAATGACACATATTGAGAAAGGCAGTCCCAAATGAGGCATGCGACACCACTTGAACTACGAATGCCACCTAATCAATGTGACACGTGCTTGAAAGAAGAAACACAAAAGTAATCATTAGCTAGCAGAAGAGATTGTTCTAGGATCTCATGGGTCTCTATAATAAAAACAATGTCTCGTGAAGAAATAACATCTTGGAATGTGCTTGGGGAAGACCATATCGCCTCATTACAGTTCCAACAAGCAATAGAGAGGCTATCGTTACCTATTGGGAGTGAAGACCTGAGAAAACCTTCATTTTACAGACCAAGGATGTGGCTCTTTGTTCGAAATCTGCTTAACTGGATGAGTTGCGCCCTCAAGACCTCGGCCAAGATTGGGTGACTCAGAAACAAGGGTCTCTGAGTTAACCTTTGGAGTAGGCTGGTCCTATGGTCATAGCTACACTAACTAAAATGGGGTAGTAGACTAAAGTAAGGGATGCCTATGGTTAGAAGCTAAGCAAAAAGTGGTGTAGATTTAGCAACATATAGAGACAGTGCATGAGAGTCTCGCAATTTGAATTAAACTAGTCTACCTAACAAACCAGCTTACTTCCTTTTGACAAAACATATAATTATAACAAACGCTAAGCATTATCAGGCATTCTAGGAACTAATGAACTAGAAATCCAGGGAGAAATCTAGAAAGCAAAATAACTTTAACAAAATTAACCATTCATATAGCTTTAACAAAAAAGCTTAATCACTCAGTTGTCATGCATACATGTTTTGCAAAGAGTTGAGAAAGAGTCCAGACAACAATCCAATCTTTATTCAAAAAGGCGTATCATCATCATATAGTTATGCAATTGTAAACGCTAAAGGGTTGACCATTTTAATGTCTTACATTCAAGTATATATAGTTTTACAAATGCATTTAGTTATCTTATCATGATTGTGTACGTAGCAAATTGCAGGCTTGTCAGAATAGGCGTAGGGAGAGCTCAGTCACGGGAGGAGCGAAGGGAGATTTTCCAGTTTTTCGAGGGCGTACTGCAAGGTTTTGCGGAATGATGGCTCAGAGGGTCGGGTCCTCTATAAAAACCCATGAATTGTAATGAAAAAGGGGGGCAACTTTCTTCTAGAAAGCTGCTGTAAGTTGATTTTCTGCAATTGATATTAAGAACTTTGGGCCTCATTTCTGTCTTGTATGCCGCCTTCTGTGATTATTTCTGCTATTCTGTTTCTTCATTTGCATACTGTAATTCTGAATCCTGGATTTAGGTGTGTGATTGGGTACAGAACCCTGGCATTCTCCTGGAGGATACATAGAGGAGAAAATGCTGTGATAGTTTTCTTGTATGCTGCCTATGGATAGTGTTTCTGCTATATTCACTTATTTCCTAACTGCTGTAATTCTGAAATCTGGATTTAGGCGTAACGGGGTTGGTGAATCCTGGAACTCGTCCAGAGGATACATAGGAAGGCTAGTGCGGCGTTCATTTTATTTTATTCTTCATATTTATTGCTGCTACTTCAAGCTATTAGTTAGTAATCGTGCTGCCGGTTCTTCCCCTTTTAAAACATCCATTTACATTTCTTTCTGTACTTTTTATCTCTTTCCTGCACCCTCACTCTTTTTATCTCTTTCCAGCACCCTTGTTCTTTTTATCTCTTTCCCGCACTCTTAGCTTAAAATCCCAAGTAGTTTAGAGGGCATCCCTTCCCTCCAGCCTTTCAATGTTGGTCCAGGTCTAGGGTGTGTACACGTACAAAATCCTTTCTTGTGGCAGATTTGTGACCAACAATTACTTGCATTTCTTGGCTGCGATTTTGCTTAAATGTTGGACATTTGATGCCGAGTCCTTAACATATTTCATGAGCTTTCATTTTGGAGAGCATCGGATGCCGGATTTTTATTATGAATTTGCTAACATCAACATTTTAAATGTCTGACCAGCTTCCTTAGCCAAATTTTCATGTTTTTTGCTCCATCTTTGCCGAATTTGATTGCCTTGACATTTTTTACTTATCCGGAAAGCTTCTACTTTCTGCTTTGTTACCTACCTCCCTTAATCTTGCATCCGGCCATACTTTTCTGCTCCTGGTGTTGCCATTCAATCTTCCGACTAGCTTTGTATCCCCCTTTTTTCCTTGAATTTGCTACAGGGGCTTCATCCAGTGCTAAACTGTTGCCTCTTAAGCTGCTACATGCCATTTATTATACTATTACCTAAGCAAAATAACTAAGACTTAGATAAGACCACATCATGAATGTAGGTGATGAAATGTACCTACAGTGACCACCATAAAGAAGGGAGTCACGAATCACAACTTTTTAGTCACAAATAACTGCGCACTTGTCCTTTCGAATAGCTATCACTTGCACACATGCTTTTTGGAGCTCCTCCATTTGAAGATGTGTGAGGTCCTCATCCAAGTAAATTTTTGTTGACAAAGTGGAAAGTTTCTTCTTGGCTCTTAAAGGCCTCAAACGTTCCTTAGATGAGCATAATCGAATTAGAAGAGTGCCATCAGGGACTACCCAAGCCCGATGAAGGATAACATCCTTCATATCCAATGTGTTATGCAAAAAATCATGGCCTGCCTTTAAGTGAATAGTAGGCATTGGAAGACCTCAAACATGAAGGTTGAGTTCTTTGGCTTGATGTGCCCTTTTCTTATCAAATTTGGCTTGCACTGATAACTCAATGGGTGTAGTCTTTTGCCCCTTAACCACTTCGGTCAGTCGGCATATTTGGGCAGCTTTTGATGGTTTCACGGTTATATGAGACTGTGAAGGGTCGGTTTCACTCCCCTCAGGCGCTTTCAGCCAGTATTCTTAGCACCATAGAAGTGAAACAGGGTTGCCCCCTTTCCTCGACACTTTTTGGGATCTTCATTGAAAAGCTTGAGACTTTTATTAGGGAGAACGCTCACGCAGAGGATGGTTGCCTTCTCCACTATGTGCTGATTTCTATTCTCCTCTTTGATGATGACGTTCTTTTAGCCTCATCCCTTGAGGGGCTTAAACGTCATCTGGACACACTTGCCACTTTTTGTGACTCGAGACAGTTGACGGTGAATCTCTTGAAGACTATGGTTATGGTGTTCAATACTACCAGAGAGGCTCTATACCATCTCCACTTCTTTTTTAAAGGTCAAGAGGTTGAGATCGCCACCTCATATGTGTACTTGGGGGTTCTCTTCACTAGTCCCACTTTTCTTGTGAAGCCCACCGCCCAGTCCTGGGTGTATAAGGGGTATGTAACTTTGTCTTTGCTCGAGAGGAATTGCATCAAAGCACATTTTCAGGATGTCGCTGTGAAGATGAGGATCTTTTGACACTTGGTCAAATCGACTATTACTTATGGGTCAGTGGTTTGGGGTCCTAGTCTTGGCCCAACCGAGTGGTCACAGGTTGAACGAGTACATACACTCTTTCTTTGACGGTTCATTTGTTGCAAGGGCACAGTCCCCTGCTCTATTATTCTGGCAGAGTTTGGGGCATCTCCTCTCCAGCTTGAGATTATCTTCTTGATTATTGGTTATCTTCACAGGATTCGTACTTTAGGTGATACCCCTGCGGGTTGCAGGCGCTACCCTTTCCTCGCCCTTCACTCCTCGATGGAACTCTATTCGAGTTCTTGGTGAGGCCGGAGGAGCTGGTGTTTTCAAGTCTTTGCCCTCTTGGGCCAACATTCAGATACAGATAGATAGGCTCCTCCCTTATTCCTTGAGTGTTCTCCCCTCCTCTCGGCATAGAAGGGAGAATATGCTCCACGAGACTCGGAAGGATTTTAGTCTCCAGTACACTAGATGCACATAGATCTCTCCTGTTGCCCCTTTTTCTCCCAAGTTGTCTTTCTACCGTGAGTACGTCTTACAGATTCAAGAGGGAAAAATAGTTCCTCCACAATACCTTCAACAACACACAATGCATAGTCTTCTGATCCCAATTGGGCAACTTAGGGTGTGTTCTCACCAACTTCGGATTGAGTCAGATCACCATCTTTCGAAGGAGGCGCGGGTTTGCTTGTTTTGCTCCTTGGGTGAAGCTGAAACCCTGCATCACTTTATTTTTTGCTGTCCCATTTATTACGAGATCAGAGGCAAACTCCATTGCCTTTTCAGGGACAACTCTCAGTGTATTTCTACCTTCTTCAGATACCCGGACCAACTGTTTCTCACACTCTTTTCTTTGGGAAATATCCCAGTTTCATCGACATAAAAGTCCTCCTCCAGATGGATCTCAGCCCCCTCAACATCGACTCATCACAACTTACTTCACCAGCTCTGACGGACCAGGTGACAACGGTTGGAAACGCTGCGCTTCATCCAGTTCAGACGGTAGCAGGGTCACTAGATAGCGCACCCACAGTTTGTTAGGGTCTCGAACTAGCGACGGACAAAGACATTATGGACTTCATCGACTTGGGTACTTCGACCTCGACTGTTAGTAAAGATTAGTTTCTGGGGGTTCTTGGAGCTTGCCCTTCCTGGATTGCTCCCTCCCCCCTCCCTCTCTCTTTTTGTTCTTCTTGGCGTGCACTCCGCTCTTCTCGATTGCAGCCCTCCCTCCCTCTTCTCTTCGTTCTCTTTGGCTCGATTGCTGGGTTACATTTTGTATTTAACTTAGTTTATTTTCTTTGTTGATCTTTTTAGCCTACTAGCTGGTAGTCGTTATTGTCCTTATAGTCCCTTGGGTCTTTCTTTCGCCCATAGCGGACATTAATAATATTTTCTTTCTACTCGTTTTTTAAGAGAATGGGCAGGACTAAGATGGCCTGGTTGGATAATCTTGAGAGGACATTGAGTTCAAACCCCCCGGATTCTTATGGCATCCATGCCTATGGAATCAATAGAAGAGGACAAGAAATTGGTAAGCTTTTGTTTGTCTACTACTCCTCAATATGTGAGTGGTGGTTTAAACCTGATATCGAAGAATTGTAGTCCTATCCTATTACAAGCAAGAAGAATTGAAGTCTACTAGCCACTCTTGTATGCAAATGGTGCATATATTTGTCATTTACATTTTTGAGAGTTGTAACTTCAAATGAGTGCTTGTTACTCTTGATTGCAAAGATAGAGTGAAAGAATGAGGTGTGTAGCCGAGTATTAGTTTTTCTCCCTTATTATAACTGATGCAGAAGAGTGATTGCTTTCTTGAGATATTAATAATATTTCCTTTCAACCCGTTTTTTAAGAGAATGGGCAGGACTATGATGGTATTTTCAAAATCTTTCAGAACTGGGTGTCCCGAGTTTCACTGACGATGACGGGAACCTTTTGACAAAAGAAGAATTGAAACCTGCCTGGCTCAGCTTTGAGAGCGATGTCTCTGAGATTGATCAGTGGAAAGAGCCAGTTACGGAAGGCCAGGTCACAAATTTTATTTTGAGATATTGTAAGATCGCGGTGTGCTTAAATGACTTGAGTACTAGGGCCAAATCCGCTGACATTGGGTAGACAGGTTCAATGTCCTGGTTAAGACATTGCAAGACCGAGAGCCTCTCCAGAAAGGTGCATGGGCGCATATTCGCCGAACCATGGATAGGATCCGTGAACGCCTTCCACCACCGCCGTTGGAGCAGATACCTGGCGAAGGAGATGGAAAAGGAACAAAAGCAGTTGATGAGGTGCCCTCGGAATCAGAAAAGCAAAGAGGAGAAGGTTCTGGAGGTGACTCTGGCCCAGTGGATGAAAGCTAGAGGGTTCTCACACCCTTGCGAGCTCATTGCCCCGCGGGCCGCCAAGAATGTTGACAAGTTTTGTCACATTGCTTCTGATGGGGGTAGCAAAATTTGATGATGTTGGTTTTCTTGTTATAGTTTTCCTTATTTTTTGTTGATAGTAGTGTTACAACAATTTTGGCTGTCATTTTTTGAATCCCCATTGTAAATAACTGAATTTGAAAGAGCTTCGCCCACAGTATAGCAAGAAAAAGGAGCTTCGCAAACAAGAGACGAGAAAAACATAGGTGCAAGCCAAATTTTCTAAGGCACAGAAAGAGCTTCGCAAGCGAAGCCCCCGCAAAACTAGCTTCGGGCCGAAGTTTTGCGAAGCATACAATGTACAGTAAATTGCCAAAACAAATTCCTAAGTGTGGAAAAACACTTTGCAGAAATGCTAGCAAAGCACCTGCTTTGGCCATCCCTTTTGGCGAACCATCCCTCAGAAAAAATCTACTTCTCTCAAAATCTTCCCGAAGCACTTGCTTCAAGCGACTCAAGTGCGAAGCTTCTCCCTCCGAAGGCTGTTTGTCCCTGAAAATTTTCTAAGGCATGGAGGAGCTTCGCTTGAATTTTCCCCGAATGGTTGTTTTTGAAACGGTTCGCTGCAAAGCAATTTTGTAAGTCCACTTCGGCTGAATTTTGTGCGAAGCTCCCTCAGTAGAAGCCTAACTGTATTCCCAAATATTGTAAGGCAAAATTCTACTTCGGCCAAGAAAACCCCGAATGGCCATTTTGAAAGAAGGTTCGCAGCGAAGTTGTTTCTGGATGTCCCTTCGCTGCAAAGCACCAATACAAAGAAGTCCAAAGAAGTCTATCCTGCTTCGGCTCTCATCCATGGCGAAGCAGCTCCCCAAACTAAAATTCAGCGAAGTTCTCCAGGGCACACACCCCAAGATTGGGTATTTCTTCGAGGCAATTGAGTGGTTCATAAATGCATCTTTACTTGCCCGAAGGACCCGAGACTCATTTTCAGCAATTGAAAAGGAAAGGTCAGCCACAGGAGGAAAACCCGATGGACCCAACAGCCACTCGAACACTGCACCCAGAGATTCAGGACGAGTCAGGCGGCCCATTAATGAGAGTTTCCCCGGCTAATGCGGCCGTAACTGCTAAATGTAGAAACGGATGCGAGAGCTCAGTCACGCGAGGAGCAAAAGCAGATTTTCCAGTTTTTCGAGGGCGTACTGCTAGGTTTTGCGCAATGATGGCTCTGGGGGTCGGGTCCTCTATAAAAACCCATGAATTGTAATGAAAAAGGGGGGCAACTTTCAGCTAGAAAGCTGCTGTAAGTTGATTTTCTGCAATTTATATTAAGAACTTTGGGCCTCATTTCTCTCTTGTATGCCGTCTTCTGTGATTATTTCTGCTATTATGTTTCTTCATTTGCATACTGTAATTCTGAATCCTGGATTTAGGTGTGTGATTGGGGACAGAACCCTGGAATTTCCCTGGAGGATACATAGGGGAGAAAATGCTGTGATAGTTTTCTTGTATGCTGCCTGTGGATAGTGTTTCTGCTATATTCACTTATTTCCTAACTGCTGTAATTCTGAAATCTGGATTTAGGCGTAGGGGGGTAGGTGAATCCTGGAACTCGTCTAGAGGATACATAGGAAGGCTAGTGCGGCGTTCATTTTATTTTATTCTTCATATTTATTGTTGCTACTTCAAGCTATTAGTTAGTAATCGTGCTGCAGGTTCTTCCCCTTTTAAAACATCCATTTACATTTCTTTCTATACTTTTAATCTCTTTCCTGCACCCTTGTTCTTTTTATCTCTTACCAACACCCTTGTTCTTTTTATCTCTTTCCCACACTCTTAGCTTAAAATCCCAAGTAGTTTAGTAAAGGAGTCGTCCTTTCTCCGGATATTGGCACGGAGGGCATCCCTTCCCTCCGACCTTTCAATGTTTGTCTAGGTCTAGGGCGCGTACACGTACAAAATCCTTTCCTGTGGCAGATTTGTTACCAACAGTTACTTGCGTTTCTTGGCTTCGATTTTGCTTAAATGTCGGACATTTGATGCCGAGTCCTTAATATATTTCATGAGCTTTCATTTTGGAGAGCATCGGATGCCGGATTTTTATTATGAATTTGCTAACATCAGCATTTTAAATGTCTGACCAGCTTCCTTAGCCAAATTTTCATGTTTTTTGCTCCATCTTTGCCAAATTTGATTGCCTTGACATTTTTTACTTATCCGGAAAGCTTCTACTTTCTGCTTTGCTACCTACCTCCCTTAATCTTGCATACGGCCATACTTTTCTGCTCCTGGTGTTGCCCTCCAATATTCCGAATAGCTTTGTATCCCCCTTTTTTCCTTGAATTTGCTACAGGGGCTTCATCCAGTGCTAAACTGTTGCCTCTTAAGCTGCTACATGCCATTTATTATACTATTACCTAAGCAAAATAACTAAGACTTAGATAAGACCACATCATGAATGTAGGTGATGAAATGTACCTACAGTGACCACCATAAAGAAGGAAGTCACGAATCACAACTTTTTAGTCACAAATAACTGCGCACTTGTCCTTTCGAATAGCTATCACTTGCACACATGCTTTTTGGAGCTCCTCCATTTGAAGATGTGTGAGGTCCTCATCCAAGTAAATTTTTGTTGACAAAGTGGAAAGTTTCTTCTTGGCTCTTAAAGGCCTCAAACGTTCCTTAGATGAGCGGAATCGAATTAGAAGAGTGCCATCAGGGACTACCCAAGCCCGATGAAGGATAACATCCTTCATATCCAATGTGTTATGCAAAAAATCATGGCCTGCCTTTAAGTGAATAGTAGGCTTTGGAAGACCTCAAACATGAAGGCTGAGTTCTTTGGCTTAATGTGCCCTTTTCTTATCAAATTTGGCTTGCACTGATAACTCAATGGGAGTACTCTTTTGCCGCTTAACCACTTCGGTCAGTCGGCATATTTGGGCAGCTTTTGACAATGGTTTCACGGTTATATGAGACTGTGAAGGGTCGGTTTCACTCCCCTCAAGCGCTTTCAGCCAGTATTCTTAGCACCATAGAAGTGAAACAGGGTTGCCCCCTTTCCTCGACACTTTTTGGGATCTTCATTGAAAAGCTTGAGACTTTTATTAGGGAGAACGCTCACGCAGAGGATGGTTGCCTTCTCCACTATGTGCTTATTTCTATTCTCCTCTTTGATGATGACGTTCTTTTAGCCTCATCCCTTGAGGGGCTTAAACGTCATCTAGACACACTTGCCACTTTTTGTGACTCGAGACAGTTGACGGTGAATCTCTCGAAGACCATGGTTATGGTGTTCAATACTACCAGAGAGGCTCTATCCCATCTCCACTTCTTTTTTCAAGGTCAAGAGGTTGAGATCGCCACCTCATGTGTACTTGGGGGTTCTCTTCACTGGTCCCACTTTTCTTGTGAAGCCCACCGCCCAGTCCTGGGTGTATAAGGGGTATGTAACTTTGTCTTTGCTCGAGAGGAATCGCATCAAAGCACATTTTCAGGATGTCGCTGTGAAGATGAGGATCTTTTGACACTTGGTCAAATCGACTATTACTTATGGGTCAGTGGTTTGGGGTCCTAGTCTTGGCCCAACCGAGTGGTCACAGGTTGAACGAGTACATACACTCTTTCTTTGACGGTTCATTTGTTGCAAGGGCACAGTCCCCTGCTCTATTATTCTGGCAGAGTTTGGGGCATCTCCTCTCCAGCTTGAGATTATCTTCTTGATTATTGGTTATCTTCACAGGATTTGTACTTTAGGTGATACCTCTGCGGGTTGCAGGCGCTACCTTTTCCTCGCCCTTCACTCCTCGATGGAACTCTATTCGAGTTCTTGGGGAGGCCGGAGGAGCTGGTGTATTCAAGTCTTTGCCCTCTTGTCCAATATTCAGATACAGATATATAGGCTCCTCCCTTATTCCTTGAGTGTTCTCCCCTCCTCTCGGCATAGAAGGGAGAATATGCTCCACGAGACTCGGAAGGATTTTAGTCTCCAGTACACTAGATGCACATAGATCTCTCCTGTTGCCCCTTTTTCTCCCAAGTTGTCTTTCTATCGTGAGCACGTCTTACAGATTCAAGAGGGAAAAATAGTTCCTCCACAATACCTTCAACAACACACAATGCATAGTCTTCTGATCCCAATTGGGCAACTTAGGGTGTGTTCTCACCAACTTCGGATTGAGTCAGATCACCATCTTTCGAAGGAGGCGCGGGTTTGCTTGTTTTGCTCCTTGGGTGAAGCTGAAACCCTGCATCACTTTATTTTTTGCTGTCCCATTTATTACGAGATCAGAGGCAAACTCCATTGCCTTTTCAGGGACAACTCTCAGTGTATTTCTACCTTCTTCAGATACCCGGACCAACTGTGTCTCGCGCTCTTTTCTTTGGGAGATATCCCAGTTTCATCGACATAAAAGTCCTCCTCCAGATGCATCTCAGCCCCCTCAACATCGACTCATCACAACTTACTTCACCAGCTCTGACGGACCAGGTGACACCGGTTGGAAACGCTGCGCTTCATCCAGTTCAGACGGTAGCAGGGTCACTAGATAGCGCACCCACAGTTTGTTAGGGTCTCGAACTAGGAACGGACAAAGACATTATGGACTTCATCGACTTGGGTACTTCGACCTCGACTGTTAGTAAAGATTAGTTTCTGGGGGTTCTTGGAGCTTGCCCTTCCTGGGTTGCTCCCTCCCCCCTCCCTCTCTCTTTTTGTTCTTCTTGGCGTGCACTCCGCTCTTCTTGACTGCAGCCCTCCCTCCCTCTTCTCTTCGTTCTCTTTGGCTCGATTGCTGGGTTACATTTTGTATTTAACTTAGTTTATTTTCTTTGTTGATCTTTTTAGCCTACTAGCTGGTAGTCGTTATTGTCCTTATAGTCCCTTGGGTCTTTCTTTCGCCCATAGCGGACATTAATAATATTTTCTTTCTACTCGTTTTTTAAGAGAATGGGCAGGACTAAGATGGCCTGGTTGGATAATCTTGAGAGGACATTGAGTTCAAACCCCCCGGATTCTTATGGCATCCATGCCTATGGAATCAATAGAAGAGGACAAGAAATTGGTAAGCTTTTGTTTGTCTACTACTCCTCAATATGTGAGTGGTGGTTTAAACCTGATATCGAAGAATTGTAGTCCTATCCTATTACAAGCAAGAAGAATTGAAGTCTACTAGCCACTCTTGTATGCAAATGGTGCATATATTTGTCATTTACATTTTTGAGAGTTGTAACTTCAAATGAGTGCTTGTTACTCTTGATTGCAAAGATAGAGTGAAAGAATGAGGTGTGTAGCCGAGTATTAGTTTTTCTCCCTTATTATAACTGATGCAGAAGAGTGATTGCTTTCTTGAGATATAGATCCAAGCATCTTTGGTTAGAATAGCTGAAAAGAGTGGCAACCGATCCATCTAACTCTCTATACAAGCAATAGTACTTTCCTTGAATCTCATAATAAACAGGATACCTAAATATGAAATGTTCTTCAATCTCCACGTCCCAAATAGAGCAAAGACAACATACCCTATCATCTTGAGGAATATGGTGGTTTGTCACTGTTGGTCAGAGATCTGCCTTAGGTATGAATTTGTCTATTCATGCGCCCTAGACCCGACCAACATTGAAAGGCCGAGATAAAGAAATGCCTCTCGTGCCAATCTCCAGAGAGGGGCTGGTTCCCTTGCTATTCTAATTGGGGGGTTTAAAGATTAATGAATTGGAAAGAAATGGGAAATGACTGAAAGGGATGGGAAATATGGCCACAGGCCAGATAGAACAGGGGTGATAGACTAACAACACGATAACTCTACTGCACACCAAATCAAATAGCACTCAATACAAACAAGTAACAGAAATTAAAACTGGGCATCTAACATGCGTAATCTCCAGGGCTACTCCAGAGGTTCACGTTTTATCAGAAGCTAAATCCAGTTATTAGAATTCAAGCCTATAGATAAATCAAAGAACTTAATAGGAGATAACCAATAGAAGACATACACACCAAATAGAAGTCCAGAGTTAGAGCCAGACATCAGCTGTATTGATAACAAAATTCGGATTACATCAAGCTTCTAGCAAACATCCATCATTTTACAATAAAATGGCAGGCTTATATAGAGAATTTTGCCGCTTGAAACATGAAATGCACACCTACCAAATGTGGCGGTGGCAACCATGATAAGTTTTGAGGAATTACAGTCATGAAATAATAATTAGACATGGCTGGGACTGATGACTCCTTGAAATGCAGTTAACCCCTTCAATGCTCTGACAGGCTTGGCTTGCTAGCGCCGCCTCCTCACTTGTTGGAACCTCTTCCGTGAAAGATAAGATTTTGAAATCCTGGAATGTTCAGTCTGGACACCTTAACTTGCTGATGGGAAACGCTTCTGGGAAATCCTGGCGAGGGGGTCGGGAAAGAACATGCGCGAGATGCAAGCGCTGCTTATATGTTGCTGTTTCCTAGCCCGAAACTGCTTCGCGCTCTTAAACTGCAGCGAAAGCACCTTGCTGCCTCCGGATTTGCGCCAGAGTTGAAAAGTCAAGAGGTGAAGCGCAGCTAACTCATTGCGCATCTGCTTGGTGCTCGAAAACGGAGCGCAAGTCCTTGGCGCACAGGAAGTAGTGCTGGCGTTGAGAAGTCAACTGCCAAAGCGCATGAAAATGGGGCGCAAACGCCTTGCGTAGAAGAAATGGAGCGCAACACCTTGCACAAGAGAAATAGATGCGCAACGCCTTGCATTGGTAGGCGCGTCAGCGTTGAACGGTCAACTGCTGAAGCGCATGAGAATGGAGCGCAAAAGGCTTGTGCAGGGCAAATGGAGCGCAACACCTTGATGCCTTGTAAACCGTGCTAGGTTTTGACCAGTCAAAAGGCATTGCGCTCAAATTAAGTGCGGCACTGCTTGGCGCTTCGAAAACCAAGTGCAACATCCTGGTGTCTTCTCTTCGGGGGCTACGCTGTGCTTTGAAAAGTCAAAGCAAGAAGCGCTCCGAATGGGAGCGCAACAGCTTAGTGCTGGTAGAAATGAGCGCAACGTCCTCCATTAATACTTAGCGTTTTTTATTGAAACGTGGTGCTGCGCTTTGACCGGTCAAGGTGGTTTGTGCTCCTCAGGCAGAGCGCAAAGGCATTGCGCTGGTTGTTGCTGTGCTTTGACCGGTCAAATGGCGCTGCGCTCTCCTTTGCATGCAGTTTTCCTTGCGCTTATAATTAGTGCGCAACAGTAATGCGTTACTCAGGCAGAGTGCAAAGGCGTTACGTTGGGAATTTGAGCGCAACGTCCTCCATCAACACTTAGCGCTTTTGCTCTGCAAAGCTGAGGTTTACTGCCTTCTAGAACGACATTGGCTTGCGCTATCTTGAACAAGGACAGAGTTTCTGGGAAGCAGAAATTATTGGACAGCAAAATGTACATAATGTTGCAGAAATGACATCTTTGGCGGCTCGCGGTGAAATTGAGCTCACCTCAATGTCGGAATCCCATGCCTTATCCGTTGGGCTCAGAGTCATCATCACTATCACTTTCTGAATGCTCATTGGTAGCAACAGACTCTTCCTTCGACTCTTCTCTTCTTGTTTCCTCCTCCTCTAGGTGCTCATTGTGATGCTCTTCATCGTGCCCTGGCACCTCATCTTCGCTTTCATCTCCCTCGTCCTGAGGCTCTTGGCTTGCGTCTTGTTGGGGTTCGTGGCTTTCGCCTTGGCCTTCTTCCTGAGCCTGAACCTCCTCGTGCGCTTGAATTTCTTCTTGCGCTCTAACCTCTCCTTGCGCCTGAATCTCTCCTTGCGCTTGGATTTCTTCTTGCTGTTGAGGAGGCTCAGGTGGCGCGAGCTCATCCTGAATGCGGTCGTAAGTCGCTTGGACCAGGCCCCAGTCATCTTCATTTATCGCGTCGCACTTCTGTAGGTCCCGAATTAGGTACCCGAAAGCTTCAAGGTGGCGAAATTCAGTATAATTAAACCTCTCGTTGAGGTCCACAAGACAAGCCTCCATTCGCGCGAATCTGGCCGTCTACTGCATTACCTGAAGCTCAGTTATGGGCTCCTCCTAACTGTCAATCTCTGAGGTATCATTTTGAAAGGAGTCCCAGACTGATTGCAGCTCCTTTTGTCAAAATACGGTCTTCCTTATCAGTAAAGCCCGAGAATCCTTTCTGCGCCAGAGTCTCAAAGTACATTAGAGAAAGCTTTCTTTCTCTCTCAAACATGTCCATTAGACCTCGGGCCTTTCGGGCCGCCTTGGCATTTTTGAAGAAAGATCTCAGCGTTATACATGCAGTCGCCCATGACCGAGCAAGGTCACACATCGGGGCAAGCTAGATGCCCGATTATTTAGGGTTTGCACCTTCATGGCCAGCTCCAGCCATTGGTCAGTGTCCCCCTCGGCATCCTCTACGATGGAAGCACCGTGGGAGACTAACTGCTTGGCCTCCCAGATGAACGCCAGGAGTGCTGTTGCCCTACGCGCTCTAATTTTGAAGTTGTCCAGGAAGCAATTGTGCACCTCCTTGACACGATCCTTTGACAGGATCTCCGTTGGCTCTGCTTTTTTCGTCAATCTGGTTTGTAGCTCCTGAATTTGAGCGTCCAAAACTTGCAGCTGGCTTTGCGCTTCTCTTTGAACCTTGAGGTGTTCTTCAGAATCTTTCTTGTAGCTTTCCACCTCTTGCTCCAGATTAATTACCAGCTGCTGCAATTGGTCCACTTTGGACTACTCCTCAAGCTGCCCCCTCGTGAGCGCCAGGGTCTCTTCAAATTGTATATTTTTGGCCTTAGCCTCGTAGTAGCGATTCTTGAAATGCTCCACCTGGAGGTAGATGGATGTTGCCTCAACATGGATATTACCGGCTTTCTTCGCGGGATCATCAGTCTTCAAATATTCCATTGTATGACGATAAGAATAGTTTGCCGTCGTCATCTCTTCCAATGGCTTCTGGACGTTGGGCACTTTCTTCATTCTGTGGTCGAGCCAACACATGGCCCTTTAATCTGGTCGAGCCAGCGCTCACACATTCTTTCTTTTCTGGCCTTTGAGCCATGTCGAAGAATTTTGTTGCGCCTTGCGAATACTTTTCGCCATTGGGCCCTCCTGGTAGAATTCCAGCTCCATAGGTTCCTGTACTCCAAAGAGTGGCGTAAAGGGGAACAGAGCCCGTTGAGGGCTCGATTTGACAGATGTGTTCGGAACAGCTGGGGCGGCGACTGCA
Source organism: Wollemia nobilis (assembly GCA_028583015.1). Taxonomy (NCBI): domain Eukaryota; kingdom Viridiplantae; phylum Streptophyta; class Pinopsida; order Araucariales; family Araucariaceae; genus Wollemia; species Wollemia nobilis. Next base: position 15,171,685 of record JAQPPZ010002969.1, on the reverse strand, counting down.
GTGACCTTGGGAGGTGTCGGGGTTTGCACGACTATGACTGGGATGTTAGGATCAGGGGGAGGAGTCTCCATGGAGGTTACTGCCATGATAACTGAGGAGGGGGGGATAGGCGAAGGCTGATCAAGACTCACTGTGGTAGCGGATACTGCAGCCGAATGCACTAAACCCTAGGGAATAGGAACGAAAGTTACTGGAAAGGTGAAGGCATTGGAGACTAACGCGAAAGTTTCAAATGACTGGAAAACTACAGGTAGGGAAGAAAAGGACTGCGACTGGAACATGGGGTTTGGAATGACTACAACAGGGGCGTCGAATGAGATGTGGGTAGACAATAGAGTTTCGACGCCAGGAAGTGGGGTTTCTAAAGGGGCGGATGAGTGAAAGAGAGGAACAGAAGATGCACCTACGGGCTTGGACGTCTCCAGAGTTGACGTGGTGAATTTTTGCGTTATTGGACTTGCTTCTCCTTCCCTGTCTGATGCCTCTTCCTTCAGATTAATGAACGGGACTTCGAGCTGCGCCTACTGCGCCTGTTGCACCTGCTGCGTCGAAGCGGAAATTGCTGAAGTGGCCCCTCCTATGGCTCCTGATGTTGCCGGAGGGTTTGTGCCAAAGGGGCGGGTCGGAGCAGTTCGAGGCCTCTTCGCAACGTTTTGGGGCACAGGTGCAGCAGGAGCGCTCCTCTTCTTCGGAGCGGTCTCTTCTTCTATAAGCGGATGCCTACCTTTGCCCCTGATGAGTGGCGCTTGACTAGTCTGGTGTTTCAGAACTGCCGCCGCGTCTTCAACCCTGTTGGGACTCTCAGTACTTTTGGGCACAATGTTGCCGAAGAAGACGGGCCGGTAGGTTTCATAATATTTGTCGAATATCGCGGAGAATTTCTGATCTAATTGCAGCGTTGGGTCAGATGCTCCTTTTCCATTGTGGACCCTCATGATCCACCAGTTTGCGATCTTCTCATCTGACCATTCTGGCACTTTATTCTTCACTACCTTGAACACTCGGTCATCGGGGTCTTGCGCCGGATTCTGCGTAGGGTTGTAATCGGCCTCCATTATGTAGAAGTCATGCCACGGGGGGAAGGAGACCATCCTTTCTATGTGCCACTCTAGGTCCAGCCCGAAAGGGTTATTGTGTTGCTTCTCGATGTCTAGGCGAGGACAGTAGTGGAATTTGCTCGTTGCGATTTTGTCTCTAAAAACATTCAGCGGGTCATACTTCCACCGTTGGGGTAGGTCAATCAGACCAAATTCGTACAGAGTAACCGCCAAAAAGGCGTTCTGCTTGTTCTCTGACACTTTGATGCAATTGAGCTCGAAAGGCCAAGGGCAAGTATGCTGCCTTTTCCGTCCTTCGCCGTACGTATCGTCTGCGAAGTCACATTAGCGGGCGACTTCAAGGGCAAATAGGTATTTGGTTGTGTAGTACAGCAGCAAAAAGGGTTTTTCAGAAAACCTGAAGATTCGCCCCACAAACCATTGCATCAGCTGAAAAACATCGCCAAGCTGCTCCTCTACCACATAGTCCCTCATAGACCTTGGCACTCGTTCACAGACACCGTATATGATTTCCAGTGTCGGACCAAGGAAAACTCGGTTAAAGTTATTGTAGGACTCTGGTAAACCGAGAGCGCTTTGCCCTTCTGGTCCGTGCGGCTTGTGGCAATGAAGGCGAAACGGCGGTGCGAATGCAGTTGGTAGAAGAAATACCACGCCAAGAACGAGCAGCTTCGGAACACTATGTTTCCGTATTGCATCCTGCATAGCTGGATATGAAGCTGCCGCGACACCCAATCTGCCCAATCGAAAAAGGTAGGCTTTATTCCCTGTTTCGCAACATCGGGAGCATAGAATTCTGCATGAGATACGCACTCGGCAATTGCTGCCTGCCAGCCATACACTTGGGCGTCTGAGGCGAGCTTGGTGATCCATGCCAGCATGGAGTAGAGTTAGGAATTTTTGAACCTGCTCAAGGGTTTGGGGAGTTCTGGCAAGGTTCCGAGCACAAGCTTCTCCGTTAGCTGAGCTTCCATAAAGCGCCTCATTGGTGCCTTGTTGGTATATCTATCATTTTGCTCATTGTTAATTTTTCTGATGATAACTTCACCAGAAGTTCCTTGCCTGCAGGTGAAAGCTTCGCGTATTTTTTCAGTAGAGATGGAGAACAACCTTTTTTCTTTCGAGTCCCGGGCTGACCTAGTCTTGGGGTCGTAAAATCTGGCAATTGCGCAAATTAATTTCGGACAGGGGTGTACAGGCGTGCATAGGTACCGATACAGGTAGGAGTGGTATGCGACTGTCCGATTGCTCTTGGTGGATACTTTAGTTATCATGAGATCGATATCTTCATGGAGCTTGTCTATGCTTGTCTTGGTGAGGACACAGTCCTGAATTTTACTCAACTTGTCTTTAGGCGGAGGTGGCGGGGGCTTTTCCTTCTGCTTTTGCTCACCCTCCGTTGATTGTGGGACCTTCTTTTTTTGTTTTTGCTTCGCCTTCTTACCCATATCTACTGGTCAATTATTCAAACACACTGAGAATGACGACGTTTAAGTGCAGCTTGCCCGGGCTGCGCCTTATCACTCGCCCTAGAACAACACAGTGCCCCACTGATGCTCTCCGCCTCTTAACAATTTCCTTGGGATTGGCACCAGGTTTTGAAAAAATCAAATGCTGATGCACCCTCCTTGGTTCCATCCGTGCCTTGCGTACTGAAACCCGAGCGCAAAGCCTTTGCGCACAAAAATGGAGCGCAATGCCTTGGCGCCCTCGAACTGGTGCACGCCTTGGTGTCCTCGAACTGGTGCGCAACACCTTGGGGGAGCCCGCAAACCAAACCTTCTCTTCGAAATCAGCGCTGTACGCTTGAAAGGTCAATGGATGAAGCGCTCCCTTTATCTGTGAATTGGCCTTGCGCACCAAAAACTGAGCGCAAGCGCCTGGCATAGGGAACCGCGATGGTGCTGAATTTTGCTGCGCATTGGCCTTGCGCCTGTCACTTGGAGCGCAACATCTTTATGGCCTCGGGACCAGTGCCAGAGTTGAAAAGTCAAAGCGCAAAGCGCACTTGACAACCCCAAATTGGTCTTGCGCTCCTCCTCTGGAGCGCAACGCCTTGGTGTATACTTAGGTGTTTCCTGATTGCACTTATTGTTGCGCTTTGACTGGTCAACGCGCGTTGCGCCCTTGACGAGGTGCGCAAAGGTATAACTCATTTTTGCTGCGCTTTGACCGTTCAAAGGGTGCTGCGCTCTCTTTTGCATGGAGTAAGTCTTGCGCTGGTCAGGTAGAGCGCAAAGGCATTGCGCTCACCGTTGTTGCGCTTCACCTCATAGTCACTTAGCGCGTTCATGGAGGTGGTGCGAAAAGGCTAGGGTGCACTCACGCTTTATCGCTCGAAGGTGGGTTCTGCTACGCTCTGTTTTGCACAGAGCCCGTCTCGCGCCTTCCAACTGGAACAAAACTGCTTTGCGCCCTTTAGAACGGGCGCACGGGCATTGCGCACATTGTGTTTGCGCTTTACCTTGTAGTTACTTAGCGTCGCTGAAGCACAATCTTACCCTTGCGAGAGAGCTGGATGCCCCTTTTACAAACAGTGGGGTGCTTTTCTACTTGCAGCATTTTTATTGACAGGAAACGCTAAAACGCTCGGAATTGCTACTTCCTTTCTGTACTTGGCTCAATCGAAAAAAAACACGAACTGAACTGGAAAAAAGAATGGACTCTTCGGAACCCCTGTGTCGGCTAGGAGCCTGGCCCAAAAAACTGCGCTACTGATAGCGCAATGGGGGCGAAGAGATACTTAGGAAGAAACAAATATACGTAAATAAGGAAAATACATATATATACAGCCTGATAAAAACCTTCGTACTACCTCTTATTGGTAGTATGCCTTCAGATGAAGGCAATTGACAGACAACGACAGAGTAAACCTGCTCAGATCTTGCAGCGTGAAAGAGTTCACCAGAAGGACCTAAGAAACCCGAAATGGACCCTCCCAGAATGCGTCAAATTTGTCGTGGTTTCCGGGCTTGGACTTTTTCTCATTCCATTTTAGCACCAAGTCGCCAACCTAGAAAGTCCGATCGGAGATCCTTTTGTCGAACCAATTCTTCGTGGTGATGGCGTGCTTCATGAAAACCTCGTAGGCTTTCTCTCTTTCCTCTTCCAACTGCAAAAGTTGGGCAATCCTAATGCTGATAGGGTCAAGCTCTTCGTCCCCGCCGTCCCATGATCGGAGAGATTGCAAAGCGGGCAATTCGATATGTGCAGGGTGCACTGCTTCTTTCCCGTACACCAGGGAGTATGGGGACGTTTTGATGGATTTCTTAATGGAAATTCGGTCAGCCCATAATGCAAAATCCAAAAGCAGATGCCAGGTTCGTTTGTTGTCTTCCAATGTCCTCTCCAGGATCCGGAGTAAGTTCTTGTTGGTAGACTCCGCCAAACCGTTGCCCTGCGGGTAATAATTTGATGAAGTTTTCAGGTAAATACCGTACTTACTGGTGAATGCGCACATCTTGGCCCCAATGAAATGGGAACCATTATCAGTCATTATGGCATCCGATATCCCAAAATGGGTTATCAACCGTTCCAAAAAGGCGATGACCACGGCCTGGTTGGCCCACTTTGTGGGCACCGCTTCTGTCCACCGGGTGAAATAGTCTATGGCCGTTAAGATGTACTTGTGCCCTGATGAAGAATTGGGCTCTATTATCCCAATGAAGTCTAAATCCCATTGCTGAAATGGGGCCTCGAGCTGAATTAGGTGCAGAGGCTAAGAAGCGTTCTTAGCGCGACCAACATACCTTTGACATTTGTCGCATTTTTGGCTAACACTGAAGGAATCAGCAAAAATGGTGGGCCAATAATAGCCCACCCTTATTATTTTTAAGGCCATAGGCCTTCCTGAAAAATGGCCCTTGAACATTCCAAAATGGAATTCGTCCAGGATTTTCTCTTTTTTTGTCCCCCTGACACATCTCAGGAGGACACCGTCAATGTTTCGACGAAACAACCCACTAGGCAATAACACGTATCTGCAGGCCTGGAGCCTGAACCTCCTTTGCGAAGAGTTGAGGTTGGAAGGGCACTGTCCTGTGATGAAATACTCCACTAGCTCTGTCCAATCTTTGTCGGATAAAGACCGATTTTCACAATTGCTCTCCTGCGCTAGGTCATCCCACTGGCAAGCTGTCACTTCTGAGGCGGCACTGCGGGCAATCTCTTGGCATAAGGCTCGACCACGGATCAGTTTAGTGGGCCGGACCTCTATATCGAACTCTTGGATCTTAGAGATCCAACCTGCCCTTTTGTTGCCGAGCTCTCCTTGAATGATGAGGTTTCTAACGTCCGGGTGTATTACGTACACTGTCGTCTTACTTTGAGAGACAAAATGACAAAACTTCTTCAGCGATCTAATCACCGCATTGACTTGTCTTTCAATGAAATTGAACTTTTCCTCTTGCGGGAGGATAACTTGACTTAGGAACGCAATTGGCCGCTCGTCCCCGTCTTCATTTTTATGGGTAAGGACAATTGCATAGCTCTCTGGCTCTCCGACAACGTAAAGGATAAAATCCTTGGAGTAGTCGGGGTTTACTAGAACGAGGGCTTGAGCGATTCACTCTTTTACCTTTTTGAAAGCCCACCTTCTCCTTGGTCCATCGAAACTCGACATCCTTTTTGAGGAGTTCCGTCATCGGCTTGACTACCTGGGTGAAGTCAGAAATGAATTTTCGAACAAAATTAATTTGCTCGAAGAAGGATTGGAGGCCCTTCTTACTTGAGGAGAGCTTTTACCCTAGCAGGATCTATGGCTAGTCCTCTTTCAGAGATGACATGGCCCAGGAGTATCCCTCTTTGACCGCGAAGATTGACTTCTTCGGGTTTATTGAGATCCCAAATTCTCGGCATTTCTGAAACACATGTCGTAAATGTAGACCATGTTCTTCCCTTTTGTGGGAAAAAATAGTCATGTCATCAAGATATATAACAATGATGCGATTGAGCAACTCACCGAAGGCTAAGTCCATTGCTCTCTAAAAAGTTGCACCAGCGTTTGAGAGGCCGAACGACATGCGCTAGTATGCGAAGGTGCCCCACTTGGTGGTGAAGGCGGTTTTGAACTGGTCTTCGTCTTTCACCCAGATTTGATCTGAAAAGCTGTCCAGCAGAGAGAACCTCTGTGCTCCAGCCACCACATGAAGTATTTGGTCAATTTGGGGCAGTGGGTAATGATCCTTCAGCGAAGCCTGATTAAGGTTCCGGAAGTCTACGCAGAGGCGAAGGTCTCTATTCTTCTTCCGGACTGGGACAAGATTCACCACCCAAGAAGAGGGCTTGATGGGATATCAATTTTTTGCCTCTAGCATCTTCAGGAGCTCAGCCTTCATGAGCATCTCTATCTTTGGATTGACAAGCCTTTGCTTTTGTCTGACAGGTTTGACTCCTTCCTGGAGCTCAATTGTATGCTGAAAGACGGACTTGTCATACCCCTTCAGGTCGCGGTAGCTCGAGGTGACGATGTTCGGATACTCTCTGTAGAGGGTTCTGATTTGCTGTTTTTCCAGTGGCGTGCAATCAGTTCCCACTTTAATCATTTTCTTGGGCTCCAATTCAAGCTCTTCATACTCTCTCGCATCCACCTTAATCTTGTGGGGGAGAGACCTGTCGTCTTGGTCGAACAAACTTTCAAGGGTGATCAATCCCTTAGGGAGGTGGTTGTTTTTCAGCTGAATTAGGCTCTCAGATTCTTCTTTGTCGAGGGCTCTCTCTTCGATATTTCCTGCTTCATCGATCAAAAACTTGACGATCTGCTCGTCACTGTCAAAAACCTGCCAATGAACGTTTTTGTCAGGCACCGAGGGCCTATAGATCACCCTCACTGCCTTTGGCTTTTGCATTATATCCTCGGCAGGGGAGCACCTGGCTCCAATAGACGCTAAAACGTCGGCATGCTTGTTCCGCTCCCAGGAAATGGATTGAATGTTGAGAGCTGAGAAGGACTCAAGCAGATCCCATACCTTATTACGGTATGCTTTTAAATAGTGTTGCTTGGCAACACACTTATTCGTCACTTGGTTACAGATCAACTCTGAATCACCAAAGATCTGTAACTGCTTTATTCTAAGTTTCTCCGCTTTTCGTAACCCCAAACACAGGGCTGCATACTCAGTGACATTATTTGTACAGCTCCAAGCGAGCCTGTACGAGTATGTCTTTTGATTTCCGGAAGGAAATATGAGGACAACTCCAACTCCGACGTCGTTCTTGCATCGGGTGCCATCGAAGAAGAGCTTCCACAGTTGGTCGTCCATGGGGTTAGCGTCACTCGGTACTTTAGCCTTTTCAGGCTTGGTAATCGATTAACACTCGATGTCCGATTCTATCATAGTGTTGAAATCACGCATAGAGAACTCATCCTCTATACGCAGCTCGTCAAGAGCTTCCTCTATCAGCTCCACTTTTTCTTCCACTTGTACTCTGTCAATGATGTTGATTGAGTCCATGGGTTTCTCCGCATCTTGGATCTTTTCAATGATAAAGATGGAGGGTTTTTCATTAAAAATTTTGATACTCTTTCCTTTGAAGGGGACCTCCATGTGCAAATAATCGAGAGACAGATAGCCTCCAAGCTTGACAGTGAATTCCCTTGGTAAGCACATGCTGAAATAGGGCTCCAAGTCTACTACCACCACTTCTTGAATTACTGTGATCTACAACATCTTGTGCAGAACGATCGGGATGTCCTTGATGACCCCCATTGTCCTAATCGGAGTCCCGTCTAGTTGAAGCACTCCAGGACTGCTCCTGGTGTACTCCATGCTCATAAATTCGCATACAGCTTTGGGCATTACAGTGGTGGTAGCGCCAGAATCAACCATGCAATTATGCACGACCCACCCTTCCATCCTGAGGGATAGATAAAACGGCGGCAGCCTGTTTTTACCGATAGCGGAGGTGGTCAGCGTCTGTGTCAAGACGGTCTGAGTTGGTCTCCCCTTGCCCTTGACGGACTTGAGGGATTCTTGCAACAGGTTGACTTAACCGGGCAGTTGGAGTGCGTCAAAGAGGCTTACCTTAGTCGGAGTCATCCTTAATTCCTCGACAACACTGTATGCTCCAGCGCCAGACTGGCCTCCCTCTTTAGCGGTTTCGTACCTGTCCGGTACTGCTGCGTTGCTTCCACTCTCTGACGCTTGGTCAACGAGGGGTATCGTAGTTTTCTCTCGCCTGATATCTTGCTTCAATTAGGGGTTGAGAGGTCGAACCTTGCGGCTGAGGGGTCCTCGCTCTTGCCCTTGGGGGTAGATAGTCTCTTAACCGAGCATTGTCCGCAGGCTCTGATACCTGAACTGGCTCCTTTTCTGATGGTGTGGCTGCCTTCTCACTTGGCAGTTTGGGATTGACAGGCACCTTGAGTGGTTCCATCTGAACTGGATCAACCTCGATTGGCTTCTTGCCCGTCCTCATCAGAACGGAGACCTGTTTGACAAGAGGAATCATGCAATTACAATCAGTTTCCCTTATCATGTTTACTTGCCCGCTGTGTGCACTGTCTGCAAGTTTCCTCGGCATGCGGGTCGTTGCAAGTGGAGCACCAGTAGGTCCTGCTGGATGAGCTCGCTTCATCGCACTCTAGCATTGCGGAGTTCCTATCCTGAGGTTTTCCGGTGGGGGCAGCTTTCTCACTTGTGATCGGGGGCGAAAATCTCCTTGGTGGATAGCTCTGATCATTTTGTCTTTTCTTCATTATAGCCATATCGTTCGCCATAGTTTTCATAAATGCATGCACATCTCACAAATCTTTGGCCTGATCCGCGTTTAGAGATGCCTAAGCGGGCGTGGGTAATGGCAATGGTGCCAATGGTGCAGGCAACGCTGGATATTGAGGAGTCGGAAGCTAAGAAGTGGGAGGTGCTTGATAATGGGGAGTCGGGACCTGAAATTGCGAAGTGGGTACCTCCTGATTTTTTGGATTGGGAGTCCATGGCTGATTGGGGTACATCTGAGGTGCAGATGAAGCGGATGCGCTCAGGTACATATTCTGTGGGAAATCCGGGTAAATTGGCGTCATCGACTTGGGAGGCAACTTCCCAATGGCTATTAGGTCAGTTTCCGCCTTTTGCGCCTGTTGGTACAATTTCGGAAAGGTGTTGACGTTAGCATGCCTGATGCTCATGCTAATATCAGAGTGAAACGCTCTCAGGTAATAGAACGCTGCCTGCTCCGGTGTGGGTCGCGGCCCGTCGGTGACTCTTTGCCAGGTTCCAACGAACCTACCATTGAAGCCAACTATCTCTTCTTGGGGGTGCCTCTGGATAGAGGTGAACTGGTGCAACAGAGAGAAGGGGTCTGCTTGTTCGTTGAAGCCCCTGATTAATTGACCTGCCAGTTGGTCCCATGAGGTGATGGTGCTGGCCGAGAGCGACCGGTACCAGTAGAGGAGCTTACCTCTTAGTGAAAGCACCAACAACTTCGCCATAATGTCCTCTTCGGTGATTTGGTAAATGTTTTCTAGTCCTGCGACGTCTTGAATATGCTCATGTGCCGTCGTAAGTAGGTAAAGCTTTCAAAGCTGTGGCCGGTACTTGGTGCTGAGCCTGTAGGGCAAGGGGGCCCATATGATTCCATGTCGGGAACTGTCTGGGCGGAGCTTGCTGCGCCATCTGGGGTGGCAGATTTGTATGGATCGGTAAAACTTGAGCTCGAACAGTCGGAACACTCAGAGCACCTGGTGGAATGTTAGATGGAACCAGAGTATTTTGATGATCCGGGGAATTCGATGGATTTGGAGGCAAGCTAGTTGCCGTGTTGTTGGGAGTCGGAGTTCGTGTAGCAACAACCTCTTGTGAAGATGTCCCGTCTAACGGGATATTTGACCTGACCACTCTAGGATGCTCTCCCAGAGCGTCAATGTCAAGCTCGAAGAACTCGTTTTCTTCTTCTGTATTTCTAGCCTGCCACCTTGTACGCTTGAAGGCGTGATGTTTGAAGATGGTCTACAAGGTTCGGAGGTGTCTGAGTTCATATGAGTCGCCAGATATTCGGATTTGTCAACAATAAGATGAACATCAACTTCTTAATACTGCTTTTGTTGTGGAACATTTGGGCCCCACCGGGCGTGCCAGAAACTGTTGGTCAGAGATTTGCCTTAGGTATGAATTTGTCTATTCATGCGCCCTAGACCTGGCCAATATTGAAAGGCCGAGTTGAAAGGCCGAGAGGAAGAGATGCGTCCCATACCAATCTCCAGAGAGGGGCTGGTTCCCTTGCTATTCTAACTAGGGGGTTTAAAGATTAAGGAATTGGAAAGAAATGGGAAATGATTGAAAGGGATGGGAAATATGGCCACAGGCCAGATAGAACAAGGGTGATGGACTAACAACACGATAACTCTACTGCACACCGAATCAAATAGCACTCAATACAGACAACTAACATAAATTAAAACTAGGCATCTAACATGCGTAATCTCCAGGGCTACTCCAGAGGTTCACGTTTTATCAGAAGCTAAATCCAGATATTAGAATTCAAGCCTACAAATAAATCAGAGAACTTAATAGAAGACACACACAAATAGAAGTCCAGAGTTAGAGCCAGACATCAACTTTATTGATAGCAGAATTCGGATTACATCAAGCTTCTAGCAAACATTCATAATTTTACAATAAAATAGCAGGCTTATATAGAAAATTCTGCCGCTTGAAACATTAAATGCACACCTACAAAATGTGGCGGTGGCAGCCAAGATAAGTTTTAAGGAATTACAATCATGAAATAGTAATTAGGCATGGTTGGGACTGATGACTCCTTGAAATGCAGTTGAACCCCTTCAATGCTCTGACAGGCTTGGCTTGCTGGCGCTGCCTCCTCACTCGCTGGAACCGCTTCCGTGAAAGATAAGATTTTGAAATCCTGGAACGTCCAGTTTGGAAACTTCTCAGACTGATTGCGCTTGGATGGATAAGGATCACTTTAACTTGCTGATGGGAATGGCTTCTAGGAAATCCTGGCGAGGAGGCTGGAAAAGAACAGGCGCTAGATGCAAGCGCTGCTTATATCTCGCTGTTTCCTAGCCTGAAACTGCTTCGCGCTCTAAAACTGCAGCGAAAGCACCTTGCTGCCTCGGGACCAGCGCCAGAGTTGAAAAGTCAAGAGGTGAAGCGCAGCTAACTCATTGCGCATCTGCCCGGTGCTCGAAAATGGAGCGCAAGTCCTTGGCGCACAGGAAGTAGTGTTGGCGTTGAAAAGTCAACTGCCAAAGCGCACGAGAATGGGGCGCAAACGCCTTGCGCAGAAGAAATGGAGCGCAACACCTTGCACAAGAGGAATAGAGCGTAACGCCTTGCATTGGGAGGCGCGTCGACATTGAACGGTTAACTGCTGAAGCGCATGAGAATGGAGCGCAAAAGCCTTGCACAGGAGAAATGGACCGCAACACATTGATGCCTTGGAAACAGTGTTGGGTTTTGACCAGTCAAAAGGCATTGCGCTCAAATTAAGTGCGGCACTGCTTGGCGCTCCGAAAACCAATCTGAACATCCTAGGGTCTTCTCTTCGGGGGCTACGCTGCGCTTTGAAAAGTCAAAGCAAGAAGCGCTTCGAATGGGAGCGCAACAACTTAGCGCTTATAGAAATGAGTGCAGCGTTCTCCATCAACACTCAGCGTTTTTTCTTGAAACCTGTTCCTGCGCTTTGACCGGTCAAAGTGGGTTGCGCTCCTTAGGAAAAGCGCAAAGGCATTAGCTGTTGCTGCGCTTTGACCGGTCAAACGGCGCTGTGCTCTCCTTTGCATGAAGTTTGCCTTGCGCTTATAATTGGTGCGCAACAGTAATGCGCTGCTCAGGCAGAGCGCAAAGGCATTGCGCTGGGAATTTGAGCGCAACGTCCTCCATCAACACTTAGCGCTTTTGCTCTGCGAAGCTGAGGTTTAATGCCTTCCGGACCGACATTGGCTTGCGCTATCCATGCTCTTCACGCTTGGCTTGCGCCTAGGGATAATGCAAACTACCCTCGCTTTCCAAAAGGTGTGCGCCTTGCATGGTATGTAAACAGAAACAACTGCGCACTGCTTTAGGAACAGTCAAGAGGATTTTGACAGTAAAACTCAGGAGAGAGAAAAAATGCATCTTGAACAAGAAGGATAGAGTTTCTGGGAAGCAGAAATTACTGGACAACAAAATGTAGTTAATGTTGCAAAAATGACAACAGTCACCTGCAACTAATGTGAGCATACTGTGAGCTGACCAAGACGAATCCTAAGGCTATGAGTCCAATGTTGTTGGGCATAATGAGATGGAGCGACCCATTTTTTCTAAATATGTTGTCGATAACCATCATCTCTGACTGCTTGGTTAATTACCCTCTTATCAAGAAAAGGGCAGGGAGGAGCATTTAAATAGTATTTCAATGGAAGTAATCAATCTGTGGAGATGCCAACTAGTTGAAGTGGAGATATTACTTTTGATTACCGTCCAAGATGACAACCAAAAGTGCTTCTATAGGTAATGCATTTTGCTGAGCAAAGCACCCAATACGAGTATCTCTCTTGGCCTGAGGTGTAGTCACCCATGGATCTAAGACGGTGAAGCTGAAAATTATCTTGAAGATGCTCTCAAGGCAAAGAGGATGAGGTCCAAACGTAGCCTGAACAATACATTAAGGAATTTTTCTTCTATGTCAGATAAATCACTGAAGTAAAATAATCTGGACCTTATCAATGTGAGCCCAATCAACAAACCCTAGACTTGGACCCCACATCTTAGATTCATAAAGGATTGTGGGATTGATGATACATTCAAAGAGGCACATCTTTGTAGGTATATCTTGGAAGTGTTGCTCGAAACATTGGTGTTCCAAGACTGAGGGATATGTGTATCCCTTGCAAAGATGTGATTGTGAAGCTGGCCAAAAAGTAAGGGAAGGGCCTATCAATTGAACCTCAAGTAGGTGTAAGCAGTGTCGATCTCAATCGACTTTTCCTTAAAGAAGAACCAAAACATATGCCAATGGTACTTTGGACATCCTCTACGAAACCAAAAGCTGTCCGAAAAAGCCCAACAACTATCTTATTGGTCTCTTGATGGTAGTGATAAAGAGTTGTGAGATGCTGATATCATGTGATATTTGAAATAAAAGGTGCCTGGGAACAGTCTGAAAGGCTTTTCTAAAGTCCACAAAACAACATGATACTTTTGAAGACTGTTGGTGAGCCTCCTCAATAATAGTCCTGAGAGTGAAAACATGGTCGATAGTTTGATGATCCCTTTTAAAACCAGCCTGCCCTCTTGCTCTAAGCTTGCCCTGATCAGCAGTTCTGAGATCTTCATATTCAAAATTGTTGCATAAAGCTTAGCTCATGTGTGTCCAATCTTAATAGTTCTGTAGTTATTCGGATCTGAATAGTCCCCAGATTTGTGGATGGGGCAGATAATGTGCTGTGACCAGAAGGCAGGGAATCCAGAACAAACAACCTCAATGAATAATTCTTCAATAGAGAGACCATTATTGTACTCATAAACATGTTAGAGATACTACGTATTACAATATATGGGTCAGATTTACTTCTGATTGGATTTCTTGCATTTTCTTGTTGAAATCAAAGCATTGGCAGCTTTGGGATTGACCTTAACAGACATTAACTTTAAATTGATATTTTATTATTAAGTGAGGAGAAATACGTACCATTGACAATCCTGGATGCAGTCTGTGTGTTAAAGACCTACTAGTGATTTTTGCATACAACTGCATAACTTTGTTTTCCTTGTTTACTTTGATGTGCTGAAGTTTTAGGTATGACTCTATGAGTATTTGAATTATTCATGAATATACAAAACACTACACTTCCAGCCATGTTTTCACAAAAATCTTTCCATGACATAGCAGGTATTGCAAATAAGCACTTGATTACTGCATTGTTGTTATCCAATATCATAGAATATCAAAGCATTTTTGCAGTAAATTTTAGCACTGGCAACTTTAGTTCAGCATTTCAATGACGGTTCACATCCAAAGCATCTTTGTTATACTGAACACTTTTATATTGGCCTTGTTAAATTTGCATGCATTTCTTTTTTATCTGGATGATAATTTCTTCAATGTAGCATATCTTGACATAATACAACAGTATACCAGATCTAAAAAGGCTTAATGCTGTTATGTCTAGAGGTGTCTGGGCTTCATTTGATGCCGGTCACAGCTCGAGGATGGCGAGAATTGGAGGTCTTGATTGGAGAGGGAAATTTGTGAACTAATAAAGGCCCAAAATTGTTGTAATTCGTTATTACTAATAACTGATGAGGAATTGCTTGGTGCTTGTACGTCTAAAATGGTAAGCTGCAGGAACGATGAAACTCCAGCATGGTAGTCTCTGTGTTTATCATTTGAATATTTTTTTCTACAAATGTTGATATAAAAATGTAAATTCCTAGTCCCTATTGAACTTTTGCTTGATCTCCTTGCTTATATTGCTAAAAACATACCGGTCTCTTGCCATACATGATATGCTATTGGCTTACAACATGCATGTCAAACAAAAATTAAAACTGCCACAAATGATGTGTGAACACTGCTGCAGACAACAGAAGATGATGGTCAAGCAAAAATCAGAACGTTTTTCAGTACATCCAAAAATTGATTCTAAGTTTACATTTTATTTATTTATTTTTGTTAAGTAGAAAGTTCTATTTGTTTTCCCTTCCTTTCTATTACCAAGAGAAGAGTGTAGGTTATCACATAATGCTATTATGCTAAGTACAATAATTAGGTTGAGAAAACACGACTAATTCTACCATCTAAAGACAAATGAAATATATAATTAAAATTTTTTAAGGTCTATGGGTTTTGGAGCAAGTGGTGGGGAATTAAAAATTTCACATCATACACCAGACAAATAAAATATATAATTAAAATTTTTAAAGGTCTATGGGTTTTGGAGCAAGTGGGGAATTAAAAATTTCACATCATAGACCAAGTTTCCAATTCCATGGGTGATCAGTAATATAAAAATGTGGATGGCATTTAATATTAGTGCTTATGCAAATGGCCCCAGCTGTTTTACGCAAGGGAAGCAAAGAATTTTACACAGTAGGGTTGGGCACGTTTCAATCCTGTATAACCAATTGAAAAAAATTTGAGACTAATTGATTGAAGTCTGATGAGTGTGGAGAGAAGTAGAGGGCATGAATGCACAAAAGATTATACTTTTGCTTATTTTTATATAGCTTTCCAGCCCTGTTACAAAGTAAAAGAATATAATAATTGATCGTAACAAAACCAAACCAAGGATGAAATTTATGGTGTTAATTCAACAGGCATGCCTATGAATTGTTGGTTACGAATTTGCCATTAGGAAATGATTTTAATTCTTTTGCGCCCTAGCTTCGCCTAGCAGATTGAAAGGCCGGAAGGAAGGAATGCCTTCCGTGCCAAACTCCGGAGAAGGCGGACTCCTATACTAATCTATTTGGGGGTTTTTAGATGAGAGAACATGAAAGAGATTGTAAATTACAAAAAGAGATGTAAATAGCATGTGTTTATGGTGGGAAAGAACAAGCAAAGACGATCACTAGCTAATATCCAAACCAACAACAATCAAAGCAAAGCATGTAACAGAAACTAACATTGTTATTCCTTCCTATGTATCCTTCATTCAGTATTCCAGATTCAAATAATTGCCGATGCTTTAATCCAGAATTCAGAATTACAACAATCGGAAAAATAAATGAACATGGAACAAAAATACTTGCAGAAGGCAGCATAAAAGAAAGACATATTTAAGAGCCAATGATGTTTTGTATTGATGCAAGTGTTTGTTTACAGCCAAGCTTTCTAGCAATATGTCCCCCCATTTTACAATGAAGTTCCACTGCTATTTATAGCAGAAATTTCCCCCCTTTTACATTGATGCACAAAACCCAAAGACTGCAAAAAGTGTCGGGATTAGACTTTTGCTGGCCACGAGCGTACCTGCAACAAGATTCACCTGAAATTGGTACAACTTCAGACATATTTGGTTGGTGAGAAGTCAAGTCTGATTAATGTGGTAGGTTTAGTACAGTTTGCCCTGAGGACACCATCAATGTTCACCTACCCTGTACCTTTGCAGCCCACCTTCTGTCCCGTCTTGCCAGGCTCGGATCCCGAAATCTGTACATATCTGGCCTCAGTCTGTGGTTCGCTGAAATGTGGGGGAGTCGACCAAAGTCGCCTGATGAAAATGACGACCTCGGGAGTTGCTTCGGAATAGAGTGAACCCGGGATACACCTTGCCTTAGAAAATTCGGCAACTTGGTCCTTCTTTCTCGCAGTTGCTGAATGGGGGAGGCGAGACGACGATGGTCACTGATAGATGGTAGCGACGACGGGAGTCGCTCGAAAAAAGAGCGACCGATGTCACCACTTCACCTTGGTGCCTTAGTTGCATTTGGAGCCTCCTAGCTAGCGGTCGTTGAAAAACTGCAGCGATGCTCGGAATCGATCTGAAACGGAGCGACTGACGTTAACATTTGGAAATTGCACTTGATGAAGTTTGTTTGGCGACGACGACGGTCGCTGGCTGAGTTGAGCGGCGACAAGAGTCGCTCCAGAATGGAGTGATCGACGTCGGTCGTCGCCTCAACACTTAGTTGAATTTTGAATTACCTTCTCTCCGTCGATGATGGTCGCTGAAAAACGGAGCCACCGCGGGCGTCACTTGGGCAAGGGAGCGACCAACGTCAACGCCAACACTTAGACATTTTTGATCTTCCTTTTTCTCTTGTTGACCGTGGTCGCTAAAGAAAGGAGCGACTGACGTCGGTCGTTGAAAAACGGAGTGACTGGCGTCGACGCCAACACTTAGAAAATATTTTGATCTTCTCCCTCGCCGTGGTTCGCTCGAAACTGCAGCTACGACGGGCGTCGCTGAAAAATGCTGGCGACAACGGGCGTCGCTGAAAAATGTTGGCGACGACAGGGGATGCTCCAAATGGAGCGACCGCGGGAATTTTAACACTAAGACAAATTTTATTGTTCTTTTCTCCCGCTCGCCTTGCTGTTTGCTGTAGCCATCGATCGTCGGGGAGGGGCGCAAGGTTGGGAATCGCTGAGAAGAGGGAGCGACTCACAGAATCGCTCCAAAATGGAGCGACCAAGGGAGTGCCCCTGACTTAGAATATTTCATGCTTTTCCCAAACCTGCCAAATCTGCTGAACACTTGGAAAACAAAGCTGGAAACTGGAAACATGAAAACTGCCTGAACAAAGATGAAAAGGAGGGAGGAAGGAAGAATCTGATCTGAACAATTGCAGCAGTAATTTTCTAGATTTTTCAAAATTTTTACCCCTTTGCAAAATGTGGCAACATGAATGTGCATTATTTGATTACTATTGATGTTGTGCTTTATGCCATATACATTTGAACTAAATCATAGACGATTTTATATGGCTAACTTTGTGCCTTTACAGGTGCAAAGAGTTGAAACGTAAAAAGTGAAAAAACTTGTAAGGATGTGTGACAGGATCAAGGCATATTTGTCGCATAGGCTTGCACTAATAAGCATGGTGGTTAATAGCAAATATAAATAAACCTAACAAAATATAATTATTGTAGAAGATTGAGAATATGATAGCACTTTGTTTTGGTTATTAATTGAGAACTGATTCTACGATCTTGGTTAAGATATTACTGTAAAGGATAAAATAATCCTCAAAAAAATGTTAATGGGGTTTAAACTACTGCAAATAAATAAATTAATATAGGAACCCTTTATTGTCCTGTACAAAGATATTCAAACTAATATTATGAGATTTTCGTACTTGATAATAAGCAAAGTAGTCTAAGATATATCCTTTTCCTTGTTTTTGTTTCTATTTTTTGGGTTATCTAAATGTCTGTTTGAGGATTTGATAGAAATCCCAAGGATAATTATGACTACCTTGTACTTCCAATGCATGCTTCCATTCTACTAAAGAGGATGTATATAACTTGATAAGAAAGCAAGAAAATGTATTGCAAGATGGTTAACTTGTTGGACCGCAAGGGGAGGAACATGGGTTGTAGGATATAAATTTATAATCTCTTATAAAAAAAAGGCTTTAAGAGGAAAAATGTTATTCCAAAATGGCATCACTATCTTTGCAAATATTTGGAGCTTTTTGAAGTTCATAGGAGGCTTCAAGTGCCTAACTTTGTTAGGAGTATATATAACTTCAACATTGATTTTGTTCTTAATTGCCAATGCCTTAATTTGTTAAATTGCAATCTAATGTCCTTGAAAGGATTAATAATGCCCTATTTGCACTTTTTACAATGGCTTTTATTTAAAATTGGTTCATAGATCTCTCTTGCCTTAAAACAATGTAGTTGAAAGACTTATGACAATATCAGATTTATTTGGAAAATTTGCGGCCCAATGCCATAATCTGCATTGTGAGGGCCAATATGTGGTGGCATAGAGAACAAACTTTGAATAAGCTTGTGGCACAAGATGAGTTATGCAACAAAACAAGGCACAACAAAATCTCTTTCATAAGAATGGAACTTTATTTCATAGATAATGCAAATGTAAATTTATTTTAGAATATAAGGCCCACATAACCATGTTAACAATAACACAAATGCATTTTTTATGGGGTGCATGGTGTTATAAGGTGCAAAGCACTCTTTTTCAATGGAGTAAAACAAGTAGCAAAATAAAAGCTTAGGGATTGTAGGAACACCTTGGGCCTGTAGTGAGAAAGATAGGGAAACAGAGATAAAGATGATGCAACAAGAGAATAAAAGCAATAGAAAAAGAGTAGTAAGAGCCTAAGACAATCCTAAGCTACATGCAAATATGTAGGAACTACAAAGCTATTGGAAGGTGAAAAGGTTTGAATTCTCAACTCATCAAGAAGTAGTTTTAGTGTTAGTTGGAAAATTATCCATGTTGCTTCCTCTATAGTTGTGTTGTCATTTATGCAACATGGTGTATATTTTGCTTTCCAGTAATTTCTACTCCCCAAATACTCTGTTTTCATTATTCGAATGCATTTTCTCTCTCCTGACTTTTACCGTCAAACTCTTTCTACAACACCTGAAGCTGTGTGCAGTTGTTTTTGTCTACTGACCATGCATGAAAATCGTCTTTAGGACGACGATCGTTTTTCGTGCCAAGTCCCCTGATGCAATTTGGTCCTAAGGAGAAGGAAGAGCACAACCTTGTTTTGGGACAAAACAGATAAGTGCAGTTCAAGGAACGCACTACCAGCAGTGCACAACACCCAACTTCGGCGTGAACAAATGATTAAGTGTGCAAGGTTGTTGCGCAACATCTCAAATGCGCAAGGTTGTTGCACACCATCTTATTGCGCTTCGTCCGTTGACCATTCAAACCTGGCACATTCCCTGAGTCAGAGACATTGCTCACTTCATTTCGAGCGCAAGGCAAGAGCAGTGCGCAGTGCCGGTTGACTTTTCCAACTTGGCATCATTCCCGAGGCTCCAGGTAGTTGCGCACTTCATTTTGAGCGCAAGGCACTTGTGCTCCACTCCATTGCGCTTTGCCTATTGACTATTCGACCCCAACGCAGTTTCCAAGGCTTCAGGTCAAGCACACCACTTCTCAGGCGCAAGACAAATGCACAACAGGGCAGTGCGCTATATCTGTTGACCGTTTAAACCTTGCACGTCTCTCTAGACCCCATACACTTGCGCTCATTTTCTCCTGCGCAAGGCCTTGCACTCATTTTCTATTGCGCCAAGTAGTTGCGCATGGGTTGACTGCGCTTCACCTCCGTACCTTTCAACTCTGGCGCTGGTCTTTCCCAGAAGCGCTCCACATCAACAGGTTAAGGTGCATCCTTATCCGTCCAAGCACAATTATTTTGAGAAGGTTCCAAACTGGACGCTTCTGTTAGCGTACTTTAGCATTTTGTTAGTTGTTAATTTAACTTAGCAACTAATTGCAGCGGCTGGCTGGTATATTGTTATACCTGCATCCTGTTGAGATGCGCCCAACCCGGGCTAATCCAGGAATGCAGTTGTAATCTCTGCATTATTTAAACACCCCCGCTGAATAATAAAACTAGTTCGTTTTCTTACATGGCATCAGAGCCAGACTGCTACGGATTTTTTTTTGCAGGGAAGCGTGGTGAGAGAAAGCTGGAAGCGGAAGCAGAGAAGCGCAGCGCTGTTTTTCCCAGTCTTTTTTTTCAGCGACGTGTTAGTAGTTGAAATTTTTTTTTTTTTAAATTCAGCGGAAGGCCCACCCCCATTCCAGCCCGTGATTTAAAAAAAAAAAAAAAAAAAACGTGGAGGCCGAAGCCTCCACCCCCACCCCCTTCCCGTGCTCGCTTGCGCAGCGCAAACGCTGCGCAGCCAGCGCAGCGCTAAACGTTGTGCAGCGCGATGCTCGCAAGCGGATGGACGTCCGCCGCAACCCCCCATGCACACTGCGCAAGCGGACGGAAGTCCGTCGCGTCCCCCCCCCCGTTGGAGGACGCAGACGCAGCGCGCTCTGCGCGTGTCCCAGTGTCGCCCCCCCCCCCCGGCATTGGACGACGCGCCCCCCCCGGTTGGACGACGCTGCCGCAAGCACTCTGAAAAAAAAAAAAAGAACGCACGCGACTGCGGACAGTAGCCGCGCAGCAGCGGGGCCGCGTTTTGCAGAGGAGGCAGCCACAGAGGGCTCGGGCAGACTGAGGAGGGATATACGAGGGGGCTCCACTGATCCTTTCGGATCAGCCCGCTGGCTCACGTGGTCGTGAGCCGTGCGGTAAGGCTCTGGGAGCCTGCAGGTCGGGGGTTCAAATCCCGCCGACTTCCCCCCTTTTCAAAGGTATAATTTTTTTTTTCAAAGGTTTTTTAATTATTATTTTTTAGTTAAAATTTTTAATTTTAATTTATTTTTTTTATAGTTTTAAAACTTTATAAATTAAAATTTATTTTTAATTTATTTTTTCATAAGGTTTTAAAACTATATAAATTAAAATTATTTATTTTAACTTTAAATACATAATAATTATTAAAATGCTTTGTTAAAGAGAATTTTTTTTTAGGGGGGATATTTTTTTCAAAAAATCAAAGGGGGAATGTGAGTAATTTTCTCGAAAAAGCAATTTGGCGAATTGTAAAAGGTGCATTTTCGACCGTGGACCGACACCTGGAGGGTTAATTCTTGTGGGCACTTTTTATGTTGTATGTTGCATATTTCATTTTTTGCACTACTTCATTAAAAGTTAAAAAAAATCAAATACACTCCCTAAGTCCCCGAATAATTAAAACCCATCCGTGCAATTTATTGCACTGCAGTGTTCGGTATTTGTGATACCTCTGGCCAGCACTTACGGTGTAAAGCCGTCGTGATTGGGCTATCGTATCCGCCGCCTAATATAGTCGCTACAACGACGTCCGAGCTTGTTCTCTATAAATCGTCGAGGAGAGATAAGTTTGCCATTTTTTGCATTTTTTTACTCCATCCACTACCCTTAATCGCTCTTGTGTTTAGGCGTAAATCCCGACGAAGTATTCTTCATAGTGTTTAGGGGAAGTTACGCCCCACGCATGAGAAGAATCTTCTATGGTAGGTGCCATCAACAAGGCGATTCCCTTTCAGTATCGCTTATGTTCCACGTATCGTATGATCTCTAAAACTCACCTATAGTCTCCCTCACGTAAGGGCGGGTGATTTTTGTTGATCTTTCTAAATACCTATAGTTTCCCTCACGTAAGGGCGGGTATTTTGTACGGTATAACGGCCTAGCAAAAGGTATATCGAAAGGGGGACCAATTGGTGTTATAAGGAACCTTCACTATGGCCGCTGTTGCAAAGTTGATGACTGATCCTCATCAGTTATTGAAAGGTCCAAATTATACACCATGGAAACATAAGATGAAGGCAATTCTCCAAATGGAAGATTTATGGGATATTGTTACTGGAGTAACATCTAGGCCTTCATCAGCATCAGGATCCACAACTCCTTCTGTTGATCAGATAGCTTTTGACAAGAAAGACAGTCGAGCAAAGGTGCTCATTTTGTTTGTTGTTTCAGATGAAGTGCAACCTCATATAGCTGACAAAGCAAGTGGTAAAGAGGCATGGGATGCCCTTAAAACCATCTATGAGGGAAAGAATGATTCCACCATTCTTCATCTTCAACAACAACTTCATAACCTGAGTTTGAGACAGGGTGAAACAGTTGAACTCTTTCTGTGCAGAGTGTCTGAATTGAAAGAGAGATTGAATTCTTTGGGAGATTCTGTGGACGAAAAGCTTCTCGTTTCAATTGTGATGAGAGCTTTACCTTCTTCATTTGATATGTTGATCACCTCCATCCAGGTGTCTCAACGACAAATTACCTACATCGAGTTGGTCAATCTGCTTCAACAACAGGAGGCACGCCAACTTCACAAGGATGATTCTTCCAATACAACCCTATACACCAACAGCGGTGGTTCTAGGAAGAAAGGTAATGGGCAAAAAGGAGGCAACTTTCCGAAAGGAGGAAATTCTCAACAGGACATGAAAGGAAAAGGAAAACAACCTCAACAGAAGAAGAGGTGGTGCAAGATCTGTGAGAAAGACAACCATGACACCAACAAGTGTTGGCATAAGAACAAGCAGAAAGGCCAAAACAAACCACAAAATAAAAACAAGCAACCCCGTGTGAATGTTGTTGTTGAAGAATCCGACTCAGATTCCGAATGGGCACACAAGGTGCTCATGACTACCACAGATTCCACACGGAGGGATCCTGTTTGGTATGTCGATTCTGGAGCTAGCAAACATATGACTGGCGACAGATCGTGGTTTGAATCATTCGTGGCCAAAGAGGGCAAACCTGTCACCATTGCTGATGATAAAACCTACAGGGTTCAGGGAGAGGGTACAGTTTCAGTCACTCTTCCTGATGGCAAGTGTTCGATTGACAAAGTCCTCTATGTTCCGGGATTGGCCAACAATTTGTTGTCAGTCACACAAATCCTGGATAGAAATATGGTTGTCAACTTTCGTGTTGAGAATGGAAAGAAGTGTTGTACTATTACCAGGAAGGGTAAGCAGATTGCAACAGCTTCATATAAGCACGACTTATTTGCCCTAGATGCTATCTCTACTCCACATGTTGCCATGACTGTCTCCACCAAGGAGGCAACTTCCCTATGGCACAAGAGATATGGGCATCTTAGTTCTAGCTACTTACTTGAGCTCAGTAAGTATGAGATGGTAAAGGGTCTTCCTTCCCTTTCTCGCCACATTGCCGCTGTGCTCCGACCGCTAGCGGAAAGCAAAGATAGAGTACCATTTGAGAAGAGCTCAACAAGAGCACGAAAACCTTCGGAGTTAATTCACACCGATCCGTGCGGTCCTTTCACACCCAACAGTTGTGGAGGGAAGAGGTACTTTCAGTTATTCATAGATAACTACTCACGAAAGATGTGGGTTTTCTTTCTCCAACCGAAATCCGAAGCTTTCGCATTCTTCCAGAGAATTCAAGAAATCCGTTGAGAAGGAGTCGGAGCTTCTATTAAAACCCTCCGCTCGGATCGAGGGGGAGAGTTTACCTCTAATGAATTTTTTGCATTCTTAGATAAGCATGGAATCAAGAGACAGCTTAACAATCGCCTATACTCCTCAAAGAAATGGAGTTGCCGAGAGAAGGAACCGTTCTATCATGGAAATGGTTCGTTGTATGCTCACAGGAGCTACTCTTGGGCAACAATATTGGGCAGAAGCCGTCACCACCGCAGTATATCTGTTGAATAGGGCACCCACAAAGGCCCTAAAAGGAATGACTCCACAGGAAGCATGGAGTGGTCGAAAACCCTCCATATCTCATCTACGTATTTTTGGATGTCACGCTTTCATGCACATACCAAAAGAGAAAAGGAAGAAGCTAGATGAGAAAACACTGAGATGTATTTTTCTTGGTTATGATGAGCACTCTAAAGGATATCGTTTGATAGATCCTTTGACCAAGAAAATTCATGTCAGCAGAGATGTTGTCTTTGATGAAGCTTTCACATCACAGAGCACATCTAAAGTACACCTAGATCTTGTGGAATCTAAGGAAGAGAAGATTCCTTCGTCAACACAGACAGGAGGTCCTTCTACATCTTCTTCAACACCACCGAAGAAGAATCCAAAATGGTGTACAAATACAATCAGAGATGCAAATTTATCCACTCCTCCCAATTTGAACTTGGATAGACCTCGTACACGCAGTATGGCTCAAAAGGAAAAAGAAGCCAAAGAAACTGGTGAGGTTGATGATCTTTGTCAATATTTTGAGGAACTTTCTGTAACTCCACGTACAGAAGTAGAGGATATGGATATTGATGATGACAGGCGTTCATGTCTACCATAGACGATCTTGAACCTGCATCAGTGCAAGATGCTCTTAGTGAGCCTCAGTGGAAGGCCGCTATGGATACAGAGTATGAGTCTTTGATGAAAAATAAAACTTGGAAGCTTGTTGATCCGCCGCATGGAAAGAAACCCATTGGCCGCAAATGGGTATATAAAGTCAAGTACAAGGGAGATGGAACAATTGATAAGCATAAGGCCCGTCTTGTTGCAAAGGGCTATGCTCAAAAGGAAGGCATTGACTACGAGGAAACTTTTGCACCTACCGCTCGGATGACCACAATTCGAGTTATGTGTGCTATGGCAAGACAATATGGGTGGAAAGTTCACCGGATGGATGTCAAAAGTGCCTTTCTAAATGGTGATCTCCAAGAAGAAGTCTACATGACTCAACCGTAAGGATTTGAAGTGGAAGGCCAAGAGCAGAAGGTTTGCAAATTGGTCAAATCCTTATATGGTCTGAAACAAGCTCCTCGAGCTTGGTATATAAAAATGGACAATCACCTTATGCAACATGGATTTAAGAGATGTCCGTCAGATGCAAACCTCTATTTCAAGAAACAAGGTTCTGAGATAGTGTTGCTTGTACTCTATGTTGATGATCTGCTCATTACAGGGAGTTCATAAACTATGATCTCTACTGTCAAAAGAAACTTGTGTAAATATTTTGAGATGACAGATCTCGGACTTCTCCATTATTGTCTTGGTCCGGAATTCAGCCGTAAGGAGCACTCCATCAAAGTGTCTCGTAAAAAATATGCCAAGACATTGCTGGAAAAATATCGCA
Organism: Wollemia nobilis; assembly: GCA_028583015.1. NCBI lineage: Eukaryota > Viridiplantae > Streptophyta > Pinopsida > Araucariales > Araucariaceae > Wollemia > Wollemia nobilis. The sequence goes on along the minus strand of JAQPPZ010002969.1, from coordinate 15,146,571 downwards.
TGACTGATTGCAAGCCAATGGCAACTCCGATGGAGAATGGACTTCGGTTATCGTGATATGATGATTCACCTCAGGTAGATGGTACTCTCTATCGACAGTTGATTGGGAGTCTCATATATCCGACCAATACTAGGCCAGATCTCGTATTTGTCGTCAACTATCTTTCGAGGTTCATGCAGGAGCCTAAGACCACTCATTGGAAAGCAGCAAAACGTGTTCTTCACTATGTCCGTGGTACTATGGAATATGGCCTAGAATACAAGAGGAACAACAAATTCTTCTTGCAAGGATACACGGACTTCGACTATGCCGGATCATTTGATGATCGCAAGTCAACTTCTGGATACATTTTTCATCTGGGATCCGGTCCTGTCTCTTGGCACAGCAAGAAGCAACATGTGGTTGCTATTTCATCAACAGAGGCAGAGTATCGCGCCGCACGTGAAGCCGTGTGCGAAGTGATATGGTTGCGTCGCATTCTGACAAGTATGGGCCATCCATCAAAATCTCCAATACACTTGTTTTGCGACAATCATGGTGTTCTGAACCTCGTCAAGAATCCAGTCCATCATGAAAGAACAAAGCACATTGACACACAATGTCATTTCATTCGAGATGAAGTTCCAAAGCACCGAATTCAGCTTCAACACATTCCCACCGATGCTCAAGTTGCAGACATTTTCACTAAGGCACTTGCACGTGTCAAATTTGAATTGTTTCGCAGCTCTCTTTGTATTGCAAAATGATGTAATCAGGGGGGATGTTAGTATAGCTATTAGTTATTACATTACCCAAATAATGTAATAAAGGGGGATGTTAGCGTACTTTAGCATTTTGTTAGTTGTTAATTTAACTTAGCAACTAATTGCAGCGGCTGGTATATTGTTATACCTGCATCCTGTTGAGATGCGCCCAACCCGGGCTAATCCAGGAATGCAGTTTGTAATCTCTGCATTATTTAAACACCCCCTGCTGAATAATAAAACTAGTTCGTTTTCTTACAGCTTCAAGATTTCAAACCTATCTTCGACGGAAGTGGTCCCCGCGAGTGAGGAGGCAGAGCCATCAAGACAAGCCTGTCAGCGTATTAAAGGAGTTCATCTACATTTTAAAGGAGTCATCAGTCCCAACCATGCCTGATTAATGTTTCATGACTGAACTCTCTTGTAATTCTTATCTAGGCTGCCATCGCCATGTTTTGTAGGTGTGCATTTAATAGTTTAAGCGACATAATTCACTATATAAGCTTGCTCTTTTAATGTAAAATGATGGATGTTTGCTAGATGTAACTCGAATTCTGCTATCAATACAGCCGATGTCTGGCTCTAACTCTGGACTTCTATTTTGTGTGTATGTCTTCTATTGCTTGTCTTCTATTAAGTTCTCCGATTTGCTTGTAGGCTTGAATTCTAATATCTGGATTTAGCTTCTGATAAATCGTGAACCTTTGGAGTAGCCCTGGAGATTATGCACGTTAGATGTTTAGTTTGAATTTATGTTAGTTGTCTGTTTTTTAGGGCTATTTGATTCGGAGTGTGCAGTAGAGTTATCGTGCTGTTAGTCCATCACCCCTGTTCTATCTGGCCTGTGGCCATATTTCCCATCTCTTTCAATCATTTCCCGTTCCTTTCCAGTTCCTTAAACTCAAATCCCCCAGTTAGAATAGCAAGGGAACCAACCCCTCTCTGGAGATTGGCACGTGAGGCATTTATTCCTCTCGGCCTTTCAATGTTGGCTGGGTCAAGGCGCATAAACAAACAAATCCTTACCTAAGGCAGATCTGTGATCTACAGTTTTTGGCACGCCCGATGGGACCTAAACGTTCCACTGCAAAAGTAGTATTAAGAAGTTGATGTTCGTCTTATTGTTGACAAATTCGAACATCTGGCGACTCTTATGAACCCAAACACTTCGAACCTCGCAGACCAACTTAAAAGATCGCGCCTTCATGCATACGACGTGGCATGCTAGAAATACAGAAGTTGAGTTCCTCGAGCTTGACATCGACGCTCTGGGAGAGCATCCTAGAGTGGTCAGGCCAAATATCCTGTTGGACGGGACATCTTCGCAAGAAGCTGCTGTTGCTACACGGACTCCAACTCTTGATAGCACAACGACTAGCTTGCCCTTAATTTCACCGAATTCCCTAGACCATCAAAATATTCCGACTACATCTAATGTTCCACCAGGAACTCCGAGTGTTCCCACTGTTCCGACTCAGCAAGTTCTACCGACTCCTCCGTTCCACGCTAATCCGCCACCCCAGATGGCGCAATCGGTTCCACCTAGGCAGTGTCCGGCCTGGAATCATACGGCCCCCCTTGCCCTACAGGCTCAAAACTCAGTACCGACCGCATTTTTGAAAGCTTTACCTACTTACGACGACACAGGAAATACGGCGTATGAGCACATTCAAGATGTCACAGGATTAGCAACTATCCACCAGATCGTCGAAGAAGACGTTATGGTGAAGTTGCTAGTACTTTCATTAAGAGGTAAGTTCCTCTACTGGTACTGATCGCTCCCGACTGGTACCTTCACCTCGTGGGACCAACTGGCATGACAACTTATAAGGGGCTTCAATGAACAAGCTGACCCCTTCTCTTTACTGCACCAGTTCACCTCTATCCAGAGGCACTCTCAGGAGGAGATAACTGATTTCTATGTCAGGTTTGCTCGAACCTGGCAGAGAGTCACTGATGGTCTTCGACCGACAATTGAACAAGCAATGTTCTATTACCTGAGAGCGTTCCACTCCAATATTAGCATGAGTATCCGACATGCTAATGTCAACTCCTTTCCGGAATTATACCAATAGGTGCAAAAGGCGAAAGCCGACCTGGTAGCCATCGAGAAGTTGCATCCAAAAGCGACCACCGATTTACCCGAATTTCTCGCGAAATATGTACCCAAGCACATCCGCTTCATCTGCACCTCAGATGTACCCCAATCATCCGTGGGCTCCTTCCTAACCCACACAATCAGGCAGTACCCACTCCTCAATTTCAGGTACCAACTCCTCATTATCCAAATCCCGCAGTTCCCTAGCTTTCGGCTCCTCAGTACTCGACGTTGCCTGCGCCATTGGAACTGTTACCATTACCCGCGCCTACGGCTCGAGCATATCTAAATGTGGATTAGGCCAAAGAGTTACGGGATATGTATGGGTTTATGAAAACTATGGCGAATGATATGCCTATCATGAAGAAAAGCCAGTTTAGGGATCAAAGCTACCTGCCACTGAGGTTTCCGCCCCCAATCACAAGGGAGTAAGCTGCCTCTACTGGAAGACCTCAGGACAAAAACTCTATAATGTTAGATTGCGATGATGCCGGTTCATCCGGAAGAGCCTATTGGTGCTCCACTTGTAACGACCCGCATAGTGAGGAAACTTGCATGGTTCATATGAACTATGTGCAAACACTTGCAGACAACACACCTGGTGGATAGGTAAATATGATAAGGGAAGTTGATCGTAATTGCATGATTCCTCTTGTCGAACAGGTCTCCGTTTTGATGTAGACAGACAAAAAGCCAATCGAGGTCGATCCGGTTCAGATGGAACCACTCAAGGTGCTTGCTCATCCTAAACTACAAAGTGAGAAGGCTGCCGTGCAACTATAAAAGGAGCCAACTCAGGTGACAGATCCTGCGGACAATGCTCAGTTAAGAGACTATCTGCCCCTAAGGGCAAGAGCAAGGACCCCTCAGCCGCAAGCTTCGACCTCTCAATCCCTAAAGAAAGCAAGATATCAGGCGAGAGAGAAGTTACGGTACCCCTCGATTACGAAGCATTAGAGAGTGGAAGCAACGCAACAGTATCGGATCTGGTACGAAACCGCTAAAGAGGGAGGCGAGTCTAGTGTTGGAGCATACAACATCGTCCAAGAGTTAAGGAAGACTTCGGCTAAGGTAAGCCTCTTTGACACGCTCCAATTGCCTGGTCAAGTTGACCTGTTGCAGGAATCCCTCAAGGGCAAGGGGAGACCAACTCAGACCGTCTTGACACAACCGTTGACCACCTCCGCTACGGGAAAGAACAAACCGTTGTCGTTTTATCTATCCCTCAGGATGGAAGGATGGGTCGTGCATAATTGCATGGTTGATTCTGGTGCTGCCATGACTGTAATGCCCAAAGTTGTATGCTAATTCATGGGCATGGAGTACACTAGGAGCAGTCCTGGAGTGCTCCAATTGAACGGAACTCCGGTCAGGACAATGGGGGTCATCAAGGACATCTCGATCGTGCTGCACAAGATGCCGCAGATCACAGTAATCCATGAGGTTGTGGTAGTTGACTTGGAGCCCTATTTCAGCATGTGCTTATCAAGGGAATTCACTGACAAACTTGGAGGCTATCTGTCTCTCGATTATTCGCACCTAGAGGTACCCTTCAAGGGAAAGAATATCAAATTTTTTAATGAAAAGCCCTCCACCTTTCTCATTGAAAAAATTTAGGATGCAGAGAAACCCATGGACTTGGTCAACATCATTGACGGAGTAGAAGAAGTGGAAGAAAAAGTGGAGTTGATGGAGGAAGCTCTTGATGATTTGCACATAGAGGATGAATTCTCCATGCGTGATTTCAATGCTATGATAGAATCGGACATCGGGTGTTACTCGATTACCAAGCTTGAAAAGGCTAAAGTACCGAGTGACGCTGACCCTATGGACGACCAATTATGGAAGCTCTTCTTTGACGATGCCCGATGCAAAAATGGCGCTAGAGGTGGATTGTCCTCATATCTCCCTCCGAAAATAAAAAAACATACTCGTACAGGCTCGCTTGGAGTTGTACTCATAATGTCGCTGAGTATTTTATCGCTCCAAATTTTTCGCATCCCTACCTTCAGGCTATAGGATCCGTGCCCGGAAGGAGGATGGGAAAAGGATGGCGCGGTACCTCGGACTGAGAGGCCCTTTGAAGGTCCCGCCTCTCGGGGGAGGGGTATTAAGGTGATTTTTCGACGGATGGTGGGGTTCACCAGGAAACGTTTAATGGCAGTTTCCATGCCTAGGTTGGGAATGTGTTTGATGTGTTCAGTTTTAGCTTTAAACATCCAAGTCCTAGGTTTGGCCAAATGAAACTAAGTTGTTCTATTATGAAAATGCAGACTAAATGAATGCAGAAATAGATTAGAACAAAAAATAGGGAAAATAAGCTAGATTAAAGAGCCATACCTGATCCGGATGTCTGATGGAGGTTCTGATTTTTGAAGCAGTTAGGATCGCCTCTAATTTGACAGAATCGTCTGCGATCTGACAAGATCGTCTGAGATCTGACGAATTCATCTGACAAATTTGTCAGAGACCTACAAACAGAGAAACAGATGCAAAATATAGAGAATGCAACTATGCTAACAGAGGGCAATGATGTAAAATGACAATAAGAACATTAAAATGATGATAATAAGCAAAAACACGAATGCATTATAATGATCTAATGACAATTTATGCTTTTATTATGCATTTAAGCTACATGGGTGAACTCCAAGATGCAGAATAATAAAGAATAACCATAGAATTAACTAAATGCAGAATAATGCAATGAAAAAGGGATGAAGAAATGCAAACTCTGGGCACTGATTGCCCCCAATGTGGACTGCAGTCGAAATCGTCTCGAATTGAAATCGAATTGGATTCGAGATCGTCTGCGACGAACTGAGCTTGCTCCGGCTGAAAAACAATGAAGTTCTTGCAAACAAACTTGGAAAAATGCAAATGCAAACAGTGGTTTAAGATGGTCTAATGCATGTAGAACTCGTGTTACAGGGAATTTCAGCCAGGGGGATGCCAAGGGGAGGGCCTAGGATTAAATAGGCTTAGGAGGGAGGTTAGGAGGTTGGAGATCATCCTAAATTGGAAGATCTCCAATGGGGGAGGTCTCTAACGGCGCAGACACGCTTCTGCCCGGATTAGAGACGCCGTTGGAACAGAGTCCAACTATGCACAAATCAGTTTGGGACGAGATCATCTGGACGTTCTTCTCCAGACGAAATCGTCCGATCTGAGGCGATATCGTCTGATCGGCGACGATATCGTCAAATGGACAAAACAAACTCTAAAAATGGCACGGAAAACGAGGAAACGGGTAGCAGGCGGTTTGGGAGCGGTTTTGGGGTTGAAATTTGAATTTGAATTATTACTAAGGTAATTTTAATTATTTACTAATTTTACTGCGCCAATTTTAGGGTGCTACATTTTGCCCCCTCTTTAGCGAATTTTTTGAGGAAAATGCGTTAAAGATGAGTTCTTCTCGATCTACGAGAAAGCAAAAAATTATTCCCATTTTTAGGCGACGATTCTTGGTCGAATCGTACGACAACTTACTATGGTGCCCCCTCCGTGTTTTTACCCAAATCGAACGTTTGAGGTAAAAACGCGGAAAAGCAAGATTTTAAAATGTTAATTGTTTTTGAATAAAATTAAGAAAAATAGGGAAAAACCCTAATTCATTTTTACTGTTCATTTTCCTGGGTTCTAGAGCTCTGCAGACAAGATGGTCGAGACAGCGCACAGATCGACAGAGGTCCGGCGCGGGCTACGGGTAAGAGTCTAAACTTAGTTTAGAATGCTTTAATTTTGATTTTTTATGCTTTTTAGATTAAATTTTGATGATTTTTGAGCATCGCGGCCATTTTTGAGCCGTCGACGTCGTCGAGACGAAATCGTCTCGATTTCGTCGAAATCGTCTCGATATCGCCGATTTCGTCCAGGGGCGAAATCGACGAAATGGGGACGATTTCGTCGAATAAGGGACGATTTCGGCTTGCGAAATCGGAGACGAATTTGCTCAAATTTGGGACGATATAGTCCAATAGTGGACGATATCATCATTTGTGTAAAATTGAACTGATTTTACTTGCATTATTAATCACTTGAGTTTTTTATTAATGATTTTTATTGTTTTGTTGTTTATGTTTGCAGAGAGGATTACTAAAGAGCAGAGAATGGAAATACGGCGGGCTGAGGGATGACTTGGCCGCTCTATCTCAGGTAGAGCGAGATCAGCTGGCTCAGGTCGGCTTACGGCATGTGGCGAAAATGCCACAAGTTGCTACGGACATGGGGCTATTGACGACCCTAGCTAGAGAGGTGGTATCCGGGTTCTTCCTATTTTTGGTTACCGACAGGGGAGATGACTCCCACATTGGAGGATGTATGGAGGATTTTGAGGATCCCCATACAAGGACGGCTGATCACTCCTACGGCCAACCAGGGCCATGCTATGATGCGGTTGTGTGGCGATCCGAGCTTCGCCCTGGAGAAGGGCGGAGTGAATATCGAGTCGCTGCGCCAGATGCCTGGGGCATCTAGACTCACACGGGTTTTGGCCGGAGTGGTAGGTGGACTTCTGCTGTGCCACCAGAGTGGATGCAAGGTACCATGGGTACTGGCAGATGTGGTCTATGACATGAGAGACCACGGCTACAGGTTTGCTTGGGGCAGCTTTGTTCTATGTCGATTGTACAGGATCCCGCATGGGGTCGTGTACAAGGGCGGTCGATGTCCGGTTATGACATCGCTTCTACGAGTTTGGTGCTGGGAGCACATTGCATGGTGCGAAGGCCGGTAGGGCTTCCACTGACAGGGATTGACGGGGAGAGGCCCCGAGCTTTCTACTTGGTGGCTCGGAGAGGGTCACAACGGTGGATAGATCTGCCAATGTCCCGGAGACTACTTGATGACCTTGTCTCCGACCAAATCACCTGGAGGCCTTGGAGAGATCATCCAGGGTGGGCCAAGGATGGACAGGAGCCGGCTCGCATAAGGCGAATTTGCTGGTTGAGGATGGAGAGGAGAGAGGTGGAGCTCCACCGTTATGACCGAGTTTTACGACAGTTCGGTCTATAGCAGGGGATCCCATCTCTCAGGGATTACGAGTTTTCTCGGACTGTCCGAGATAACACTATAGTTAACGGGGCTCTAGATATGCAGCGCTTCTGGAGTTAAGACACGAGATGATGCCCCCATTCGACCGAGTGGATGGGGACGACGCTGGGGTAGCCGATGGCTATGATGCCTGGTACACAGGCATCCGCCCTCCTCGGATGACGAGGGCTCAGGGTCCGATTCACATAGTTGTGCATCGGATGGGGAGGCGACGCCAGGCGGCCATTGAGGTGGCACAGGGTCATGGTAGGAGAGAGCAGAGGAGGCCACAGGCTCAGCAGAGGCCGCGGCAGCGAGAGAGGAGGGAGGAGAGACCCCCTTCTCCACGGAGAGAGGCCACCATCGCCCGATAAGGGCAAGGGTGTGGACACAGGAGAGAGTAGTGAGATGGCTACTCTTCGGGCGGAGACTATCCATCTCTAGGCATAGGTGCAGACTCTACAGGATGAGGCTGCACGCCACCGAGCTGAGGCTACACAGCTCAGAGATGAGGTTGCATGCCACCGAGCTGAGGCTACACAGCTCAAAGATGAGGTTGCACGCCTCAGAGCACGGAGCAAAGGAGTGAGCACTCAGGAGCTGACGCGGTCGGTTGCTTAGACCACATTCTACCAGGGTATCTATTTCTAGATGGTGCCAGAGGGCCAGAGGGTACAGCTGCCAGCCGACATTGCTGACCCGATCAAGGCTGGGTCGTCGAGAAGTTCATCCCGATCGACGACTAGGACTCGCAGTACCACACATACTGCGATGGGGCCACCTCGTCCACCTCAGGGCGGGGGAGGAGATGAGGCTGAGAGCTCGAGGGGCTCTTGAGGCTAGGCTACTGCACTGCATAGGCTGTATATAGGATTGAGAGGATTGAGTATGCCAAGATGTAGATTGTGGCATACCAATCTAGTTTTGATATGATGTACATATATGGTTGATATATATATATGATATTTTTTATCATATGACTTGTCTTATGCGTTTGTATGATGCTTTAATGGTTTTGATGTGATTGATTGATAATTTATGTAATTATGTCATTTTGGAAATATTATGGTTGAAATGTCATGCTTTAAAATTTAAATGGAAGAATGTGATGTAACAAATTGGTTGTTTGTGATGTGATGTGATAAAAATAAAAGGGACTTCTAACAATAATTTCAAAGGACATTGTCGCTATTATAGACCATTTCATGGAGTCACCGCTCACTCGGTCGTCAAGCTAATCCCAGTATAGAAATATTGCTAAAAGTAAAAGAGTGCTTAAGAGACTGTCTTAAGACTTTGGTGTGATGATGCAAATGATGATGATGATGATTTTGTTATCAGATTTCCATGAAAATATTATGCATGAACATATTAGAAGATGATTTTTGCTAGGCATAAATTCCTAAGAGTGATAAAATTGTTGAATAATTCCCTAGGAATTATACCATGGTTGCAAAATTGAAGTTTGACATAATGACATAAAATAGAATAAGTGTTTGTTTGTTTTTAAAGCATAATTGTGGAACATAATGATTTAAGTCATATGTTTTGATGATTTTAAATAAATGGGGAATAAAATTAATACAATGGTTTGCGCTAGGCATAGAATATGTAGGTATAAACTTATACCATCATCGCGAAAATCCAGAGAAAAAGTTGATATAATAGTTTTATTGCATGGTTGATTTTTTAATTTTTTGAAAATAAACAGATAATATGAAGATGAGGACTTGCGCTAGGCATAAAATTCCAATTTTGGTTTTGGAACTATACCATCGTCGCGAAAGTCAAAAGTTATATATAAATGTAACTTTATTGCATGTTTTGGAAAATGATTTTGATTTTTGATAATGCATGTAGTTGTCTTTATATTAAACAACTGTTCTTCAAAGGTGAAAATGAAATTATTCTAACTTGCAAAAATATTTCAAAGTATCTTAAAGACAAAAGTTAGATTTATAAGGAATCCCATGTGCGTATGTGAGTTCATTACCGATCTTGATTTATCATAATGATACACAAAATCTCTCAAATACAAATGTGTGTGCAATTGCTTTGTTCATTTACCAAGTTTTGAGCAAGATAATTTGATACAAGTGATTTGAATGAACCAAATAGGTGTTCATTAACCATGATTTAGATGCATATAACCATACCAGACTACTATGTAGGTCAGGTTATAAAGATCTAGCTAATCCATAAGCAGACATAGGTCTGTACAAAATAAGGTCGCTAATGTGACAGACATATCACCACGCTAGGAGTTACCCAAGGCCAAGCGGGTTGGGCACAAACCACCTGTTATGGGGCTTACCTCACGGTTTTCGAATAATTGAGAATTCCAGGGATTCAAGCTCATCAACCCTTCTTTTCTTTTCAATGGGTAGGGAAAGGGATTTTATTGCTTTTTGTTTTTGCTTTGCTTTCTTTTTCTTTTTTTTTTTTTTTTTTTGTATTTTTGCTTGATATTTGAGATAATGTTGAAACCTTGTGGTAATGATACAAAATAACATTTTTCTTTTTCTCTTTTTCTTGAACTTTGCTTTTCTTCCTATGCTAGGGATACTTGCTCGGATTAGCTGTAGAGCAAGGGATTTTTATTCCGGGTAGGGGTGAGCTTGTCCTTTTGCCAATTCTCAAAGATTCTAGACCATGTGCATGATAGGATAGCAGGGGAAACTTTTCGCTCAAGAAACCACTTCTACTATGTAGCATAGCATGGAAATTACAAATATAATCATTTTATTGTGAAAGGATATGCTTGGTTTAAGTAAATAACAAGATCAATTCTCTATGCTCAAACTTTATTTAATTGAATTTTGTGGACTTTGATAAAAGAGAGATTAGTAATCATGCCAAATAAAATCAAGATATTTATTTTTGTGTTTTGTGATAGTGAGGGATTCCAAATAAATGCTAATTTATCCAAAATAATTTGAAAATATAACTGCAATACTTGAAGAAGAAATATATACAACAAATATTTTTGAGGAGTTTGATGATCTTGACTCTCTCTTTCTTCTTTATTTTTATTTTTTTGGTTTCAAAAGAGTCAATAATATTGCTGTTTTGAGTTTTGATATTTTTATTTGTTTTTGTTTAAAGAGTTTTATATATATCTTTAAAAAAAATGAGACAACATGCAAAATATGTACAAATGATGAAATGACCAAATTTTATGCGTAATATCGCTTAAGATGCATAATATTCATAGGTTCTTTTAAATCTTTACCATCTAAGGTAGCTAATTTGTATGCTCCCGATTCAAATTTAGCAATGATGATATATGGTCCAAGCCGGTTGGGCTCAAATTTACCTTTAAGGTCTTTAGTTGCATTAGTATTTTTTTGATTTTCCTTTAAAACAAGGTCGCCGATCTCAAAGGATCGATGACGAACTTTCTTAGCATATGATCTTTTAAGCTTGTTTTGGTAGGCACGAAGATGCTCCAAAGCATTGATGCGCTTTTCATCTAGGAGTTCCAGCTGACTGAGTCTGCCAGCTCGATATTCATCTCCTACTTTGGTATCTTGAAGTAGTAGAGCCAAAGAAGGAACTTCTAATTCAAAGGGAAAAACGGCTTCAGCGCCATAAACCAAGACAAAAGGTGAAGTTCCAGTGGGAGTTCGAACACTAGTTCGATAGGCCCACAAAGCTGGATATAATTGAATGTGCCAGTCACGGCCAGATTTATTGACCAATATTTTAAGGATTTTAATTAAGGTTTTGTTAGAAGCTTCGGCTTGGCCATTACCCTGAGGATAATAGGGAGTGGACCAGCGATGTTGAATCTTATATTTTTGGCATAATTTTTTAACATCTTTATTTTTGAAACAAGTTCCATTGTCTGAGATGAGATTTGCAGGAATTCCGAACCTACAAATGATTTGATTAAAGATAAATTTAGAGACTTGTGTTCCAGTGCAGGAAGCTAATGGCATAGCTTCAACCCACTTCGTGAAATACTCAGTGGCGGTTATGATGAATTTGTGTCCATCAGATGACACAGGATTAATTTTGCCAATAATGTCTAAGCCCCATTTTGAAAAGGGCCAAGGAGATGAAATAGCCTACAACTCTTGTGCAGGCGCATGGACAAGGTCAGCATGTTTCTGGCACTTGTCGCAATGGCGCACATAATCATGTGCATCCTTCTCCATGGTAGGCCAAAAGTAGCCTATCCTAAGGAGCTTTTTAGCAATGACACTACCACTGAAGTGTCCTCCACAAGATCCATCGTGGGCTTCACTTAAAGCTGATTTGGATTCTTCTAGATTCAAACATCTCAATAGGATACCTTCAAAAGATCTCCTATATAAAGTATTGCCAATTATTACAAATCGACTTGCTCGTCTACGTAATAACCGACGTTGGTTTCTATTAGAATTGGCAGGGAAAGTCCCATTTTGAAGAAAATCAAATATATCTGTATACCAAGGTTCAGGAGTAGTTTCATTGATTAGAAACACATCCAAAGGTTCTAAACATGACTTATTTGAAGTGGGTTCCTGGAGTCGACGAATAATGATGGTGGCATATTCGTCATCTAACTCCAAGGGTAGAAGAGATGCAGCTGCGGCCATAGCATCAGCTGCACGGTTGCTAGTTCACGGAATAGCTTCCAAGGTAACTTGATCAAATAAGGATAACAATTGCAAAACATATGCTTTATATGGGCGCAATTTATCATCTCTGGTCTGATAAACTTCATTAATTTGGTTTATGACAAGTTGAGAATCACCAAAAACTAGCAGATGTTTGATTTTTAATGCCAAGGCAGCTCGTAATCCAAGGATTAGAGCCTCATATTCAGCAGTATTATTGGTGCAAGCAAATGTTAATTTAAAGGACAAAGGAATGATGTGTTTTTGCGGAGATATTAAAATAATACCCGCACTAGCCCCACTCATGCATCGGGCTCCATCAAAGTATAAGGACCATTGTTCAATATGGTCTGCCTCTAATTGAAGGCATTCATCAAGAAACTCAATGGTGAGGGGATGGGTAGACTCTAAGGGTGCAGCAACTAATTGATCTGCTATGATTTGACCCTTAACAGACTTTTGTCCTATGAACGTGAGGTCAAACTCGCTTAGAGCAAGAACCCACTTGGCTGTACGACCCGATAAATAAGGTCGACTCATGAGATACCTCAAGGGATCATATTTAGCAATGACATACGTTTTTTGACTAAGCATATAATGGCGTAGTTTCTGCGTAGAAAAGACGACTGCTAGACATAATTTTTCTAATGTTGTGTAATGAGTTTCATAACTGATGAGGGTTCTGCTAATGTAATAATTAGCACGTTCTTTCTTCTCATCATCAAGCTGAGCTAACATAGCTCCTAAAGCAAAATCTGAAGCTGAAATATACAGGATAAACGGACGATCAGGTCTAGGCGGTGAAAGCACAGGTGGGTTAAGGAGGTATTGTTTGAGAAGTTCAAAAGCTTCCTTACATTCGTCGTCCCAATTAAAGGGGACATCCTTCTTAAGGAGCTTAAGAAAGGGACCGGTTTTGTCCGCCAGCTTATCGATGAAGCGACGGATGGCTTGAAGCTTACCTTGTAAACTTCGTAACTCAGAGATATTGGTAGGTGCGGGCATATCGGTGATAGCCGCAATCTTGAGAGGGTCGATTTTGATACCACGTAAAGAAACTAAAACCCCTAATAGTTTACCGGACTTAACTCCGAATATGCATTTGGCTGGATTTAATCGAATAAGATATTCTCTTAACCGATTAAACACTTTTCTCAAATCACCTAAATGATCATCTTCTTTAATAGAGCGAGCTATAATATCATCTACATAATCATGTAGGATATCATGCATCATATCATGAAAGATATAAGTCATGGCTCGTTGATATGTTGCGCCAGCGTTCTTTAAACCAAATGGCATCACTTTCCAACAAAAGGTACCCCAAGGGGTAATAAAGGTTGTTTTAGCCTGATCTTCAAGAGCTATCCTGATCTGATTATAGCCAAAAAATCCATCCATTAGGGACATCATTCCACTTTCGGCAGTAAAGTCAATGATTTGATCCATGTTGGGAAGAGGAAAATCATCTTTAGGGCATGCAGCGTTAATATCTCTAAAGTCTATGCAAACCCTAACTTTGGTAGCTTCTTTCTTGGTGATTGGAACTACATTTGAGATCCATTCAACATAATCAATAGCTTGTATAAAAACAACATTCAGGAGTTTTTCTAACTCCCCTTTGACTAGCAAGGCCACTTTGGGATGCATTTTTCTAAGTTTCTGTTTAACGGGTTTAGCATCCATATGGACTACTAGATGATGCATGACTACAGAAGGGTCTAGACCGGCATATCTTCATATGTCCAAGCGAAGACATCTTCATACTCTTTAAGGAATGCAATGTATTGCTCTTGTTTTTCTTGACTTAATTCTGATCCAATATTGATTATGTGAGGATTATCCTCAGTTCCAATGTTAACTTTAATGACGTTTTCTACTTCCATGTGTAGATCTCGTTCAAAATTAGGTGGGGCGGGTGAGACGCCCAATTCTTGTAATTCTTTTAAGGTTAAGTTGGATAATTCATCTTGAGGAGTGGTGGCCTCAAGTTGGGCTATAGTTGGTATAGAACCATCAAAATAAAAACCATTGTGTAACAATTCTTCAATGGAGACATCATGGAAAATATCTCCTTCCAATTCATCGTCGGATTCAGCAATCAATTCAGGGTAAGCTATGGATAGCATATTACATGTAAATGGCTGATTTTTTGGACACAAAGAATCTTGTTTATCTAGATAATCTTGATAATATATGAGTTGATCATCATCTTCAAAAGGGAAGGGTTGACCCTTACTAGAAAATAGGCCCACACCACATCGGGCGGGCCATGGTTCTACCTCAATAGGTTCTTTCATACCATTTTGGAAAGGTCCCAAGCCTTTCCCTTTATATCCCATTTTAAGCATTATGGGTTTAGCTTTAATATATTCATTAGCAAAATAGCATCGGGCATATCCATCATGATGAGTTTTGATATTTCGGGGTATTCTTCCCCAGTCATATCCTTTATAAATAAAAGCACAACTCCCGACTTGGTAAGTACTTCCCATAGGTTGTGGGAGGCCCAAAGTACGAGGAGATGGTGGCAAATTATTTAAAAGAAGTGAATCTTGCATAGAAGCATTTGTTTTTTCTGATATTAAGATTGTGAGATAAATCCGGTAAGAGCTCATCAGAAAGAGCGTAAGATGTAGAAGGATCATTCCCTATATCTTTAGATGTGGAAGGTATGATAGATGTAGATAATGTGGAGGTGTTAATGAAGGGGTCTATAGGTTTTGAAATTATAGGGATGGAACATGAAGGGGTGGTTGTAGATTTAAGATCTTTTTGAGGTTCTAGTGTGGTTTGTTTAGAAGATGGTTGAGTTAAATGTATAGGTGTAGTTGATGGGGTAGATGATGTTATGTGTGTGTGTTTCACACGTTTAGATGAAAAATAAGAATTAGGATGTGTGGATGACAGAGCGGGGCAAAATTGCACTCCAAGAGGTTCTGCCAAAGCACACATATCAAAGGGTCTAGGGTCACCATGGATAGTGACCAACTGATTTTTAAATTCAAATTTAACACATTGATGTAAAGTGGAGGGGACCGCTCGCATCGCGTTGATCCAAGGGCGACCCAAAAGTATATTGTACGATGCTTGGGCAATGTACAATAAACACGGTTGTATCTAGGGTTCTAGGACCAACTTGCAAGGGTATAGTAATGACTCCACACGTTTCTTGTGTTTCGTCATTGAAAGCTTTGATAATCATGTCAGTTTTCTTCATTTCATCACTTCTAAAGCCAAATCGTTGGTAGAAGTCAAAAGTGCAAATGTTTAGAGATGAACCATTATCAATCAAGACTCGTTTAACAACTACATCTCCAATTAGAGCGGTAATATATAAGGGGTTATCCTTATGTAGACTATGTTGTGGGATATCTTTATCTCGAAAATCAATACAATCGACTTCTCGAGTGATGATAGTATTGGACATGGCTTGAGGTTGAATATTTTGAGGTACCATCATTTGGCTTAATGTAAGCATTAACTCATCCCTATGGGTGGGAGAAGATCTTAACAAATCTAAAAGGGAAATTCTGGTTGTAGTATTGGATAATTGTTCATTAATATTGTAAGGAGGTTTTGGTTGAACATTAGACATATGATTTCCTTTATTGGGATTTTTCAAAATAAATGGGGCTGATCCATCATTCTGAGTTTGATCCTGTTGAGAGTTTTGAGCCTGTTGTCTGGTAACGACTCCGATGGTACCTACAATGTTATATTGAAGACGTTGAACTGGTCTTGGTTGAGTGTTTATGGCTTGTTCATAAGGAAGGAATTGATTAGAAGAGGGTCGAGTAGTAACTCTTCTAGGAAATGGTTCTTCTGGAACCATAGCATCTGTGATAGGTTGAATAGGATCTGATTCATTTTCAGAACTATTCGATTGGTTTGAGGTGATGTCTATTTCACTTTCAGTATCTGATTCTACATCACTAGAATCTAGAGTTTGAATATTATGTAGGGGCCTGGTCGTGACCATGGATAAAGTTGTGCCAAATATTTGGGGATCCTGAACAGGTAATTGTCCGCTAATAGTCCCTACATATCGGGTAGGAGGGGGAACATTATGATGTTCGATTTGATTAGCCACTTCTTTACCATGCTTTGGTAAAGGATGTTGAAATATATCTAATGATTGATTGGCATTTTGATTTTGATTTTGGGGAATGGTCTTTTGAGCGTTATTAGAAGCATTTTGTTTAGGTTGGAAGGCTTGCACCTCCATTTCATTATTATCAATTAGATCTTGTATTTTATGTTTCAATATTTTGCAAGAGTTTGTAGAGTGTCCAGGTCCTCTATGAAAATCACAGTGTAGATCGGCTCTGTATCCGGGTATAGTTGGATCAGGTTCTCGGATAGCTGGTAATTGAATCAAACCTCTTTCGAGTAATTGGGGTAGAATAGTTGATAATGGTTGATTCAATCTAGTAAATTCTCGAGGAGGTTTATCAGGAGGTTTTAATATAAATTTTTTTGTTGTCTTCGTTGTATTGATATTAGCAACATTTCTACTATCAGTGACTCCGTCACCTACAACTTGTTTGTTTTTATACTGATTTCTGGATGTTTTCTCATCATCTTTCTTTTTGATCTGACCTCTTCTAATGAGAGCATCTTCTACCCTTCGAGCTAAGTCTATAGCTTGATCGAAGGTGGTTAAGGTAGCAGTTGATAACTCATAGGATATTTGTTCTTGTAAATTATTGATAAAAATGTCCAACATTTCCCTATAAGGTAGCACAAAGTGCAGCTTTCCTATCAACTGCCTCCATCTAGCTAAGAAATCAGCAAAACATTCATCTTTGTCTTGTTTTAAGTTGTATAAATCTTTAATGGTTACATGCCTCTCGATGTAGGCACTAAATTGATGGACAAAAGATTCAGTTGTTTCTTCAAAGTTTCTCAAAGAATGAGTGGGCAATTGATAGTACCACTCTAATGCCATTCCTCCTAAACTTTTCGGGAACATTTTTAGTAATAGCAAGTCATCATGTGATATATCATGACATGCTATCCTAAACATGCGAAGATGCTCTATGGGATCTTCGGTTCCTTTATATATAGGCAGGACGGGCATGGGAAAGTGTTTAGGGTATGGTTGTGCTACAACTATGGGATCCAAAGGTTGACTACATATCTCTCGATAATTGTACGAGGGACGGTAGGGATCTATCTGGTCCATGCGGGAAGCTAACTACTTCACCATGGCTTCCAGATTACTAGTTTGCCCACCATATTGGTTTGGTAAGGCATTAGTATGGGATTTGTGAGCATATGGAGGGACATGAAGATTAGATGCTATGTTGCTATTGTGTAAATTGTTGGTAGGAAGGGTGTTATGAAGAAGTCTTGAAGTTGTATTATGTTGTATCCCAGATTGTTGAAAATTAGTGTTTGGCTTCATTTTAGGTTTTTGTCGATTTGAAGCATATTGATCAATAGTTTGGCGAAGTAAAGCAATGAAGGAAGTTTTCTTTTGTGTGGGAATGATTTTAGGCTCAATAACAGGTTCCTTAGGGGGTTGGGTAACCTGTTGTTTTGGCATGTTCTGAATCATAGTGACCATATCTCTATTGGATGGTCCAGCCTTATCACTTTCTTGATCGATAAAAGACAAAGGATTAGTGTGCACATCAAACATATGTTCCATGGCTGCTTGAGTGTCACTAATTTGTCCTTTATCAATACGAACTGCCATATTAAGAGCACCAATGTTATTATTGAAAAATTTCCAGAAATGATCTAAGTTATCAAAAGCAATAGTTCCATCTGGAGCTATTCTAGGGGATGAGGATCCTTCCTCTTTAAGATTTTCTTGTTGTTCATCTACAGCAAGCTCATCTTCTTGCTGGTCTAGAGTTTCTCCTTCCGGGATTGGATCCTCAGGAAGGACATTTGGGTTTCTTGTTTTGTCTCCTAACCAATCTTCTTCTTCTTCTGCAGTTTCTTTACCATTCCTAAGTTTAGGCATTGCTTAAAGTTTAGATTTCAGCAAATATATATATATATATATATATATATATATATATGCAACAAGCTTTAAGAGGTATATATTTTAATTATATACCTACTATAGTTTTTTTAAAATAAAATGTTTTTGGTTTTTTGTTATGTTTTTTTTTTTTTTTTTATAACAATATTATAAAGATAACAAATAACACAATAAATGCAAGAAATAATACTACTGAAAGCAATGATCTAGTTTTCTATAAACAATTTATAAATATCATTAACGGGCTCGAGTTCTTCAGGAGTCATGAAGTGTTCTTCTTCAAATTGGAAATTTTCTTTCAAGAATTTAATGAAGAGTGCTATAGTGATATTATCTGTCTCAGATTCTGGTTGGTAGAAGTAAAGCTCGTGGCAATACTCTCGATATAACACAGCTCGAGGAACTCTCCTCCACCTTTCCCTATCCGTAAGAACGACCTCTTGGTCTTCTATGCGACCTAGGAATTGGTGTATGGTGGCTGCGTTCTCGAGGTATTCCTCGAAGGTGAACAATTCTGAAGACACAAGAGCTCTCCTATAAGCTAACCACCTATGGCAGGCTCTCTAAAGTTCATGATAAAAAATGAGTTGATGAGGATCCAGGATCCTATCTAGGGCAAGCCTCTTGATTTGTTTAAGTTGTGTTGACCTAGATGAAATGATACCTAGTCTCCTATCAAGTTCTTTCCACAAAAGTTGGTTTCTATCTGTTTCGAGCACATCTAAACACAGAATTGACTTCTATGGCTATCCAATTGATTTTCAACATTTATAGTAACTGCTAGTCTTTTCTTAGGAGCTACCATCTAAACATGATATGCAACTTAGTAGTTTTGTAATGATTTTAAATGCATCTATGTTTTTGTTTTTGTTTTCAAAAGGTTTTAGTTTCACGTCGGGTTCACCAAAATGTATCGCTCCAAATTTTTTGCATCCTTACCTTTAGGCTAAAGGATCCGTGCCCGGAAGGAGGATGGGAAAAGGATGGGACGGTACCTCGGACTGAGAGGCCCTTTGAAGGTCCCGCCTCTCGGGGGAGGGGTATTAAGGTGATTTTTTGACGGATGGTGGGGTTCACCAGGAAACGTTTAATGGCAGTTTCCACGCCTAGGTTGGGAATGTGTTTGATGTGTTCAGTTTTATCTTTAAACATCCAAGTCCTAGGTTTGGCCAAATGAAACTAAGTTGTTCTATTATGAAAATGCAGACTAAATGAATGCAGAAACATATTAGAACAAAAAATAGGGAAAATAAGCTAGATTAAAGAGCCATACCTGATCCGGATGTCTGATGGAGTTTCTGATTTTTGAAGCAGTCAGGATCGCCTCTAATTTGATAGGATCGTCTGCTATCAGACAAGATCGTCTGAGATCTGACGAATTCGTCAGACGAATTCGTCAGAGACCTGCAAACAGAGAAATAGATGCAAAATACAGAGAATGCAACTATGACAACAGAGGGCAATGATGTAAAATGACAGTAAGAATATTAAAATGATGATAATAAGCAAAAACACGAATGCATTATAATGATCTAATGACAATTTATGCTTTTATTATGCATTAAAGCTACATGGGTGAACTCCAAGATGCAGAATAATAAAGAATAACCATAGAATTAACTAAATGCGAGAATAATGCAACGAAAAAAGGATGAAGAAATGCAAACTCCGGGCACCGATTGCCCCCAATGTGGACTGCAATCGAAATCATCTCGAATTGGTACGAGATCGTCTCGAGATTGTACGAGATCGTCTGAGACGAACTGAGCTTGCTCCAGCTGAAAAACAATGAAGTTCCTGCAAACAAACTTGGAAAAATGCAAATGCAAACAGTGATTTAAGATGGTCTAGTGCATGTAGAATTCGAGTTACAGGGAATTTCAGCCAGGGGGATGCCAAGGGGAGGGCCTAGGATTAAATAGGCTTAGGAGGGAGGTTAGGAGGTTGGAGATCATCCTAAATTGGAAGATCTCCAATGAGGGAGGTCTCTAACGGCGCAGACACGCTTCTGCCCAGATTAGAGACGTCGTTGGAACAGAGTCCAACTATGCACAAATCAGTTTGGGACGAGATCGTCTGGACGTTCTTCTCCAGACGAAATCGTCCGATCTAAGGCGATATCGTCTGATCGGCGACGATATCGTCAAATGGACAAAACAAACTCTAAAAATGGCACGAAAAATGAGGAAACGGGTAGCAAGCGGTTTGGGAGCGGTTTTGGGGTTAAAATTTGAATTTGAATTATTACTAAGGTGATTTTAATTATTTACTAATTTTACTGCGCCAATTTTAGGGTGCTACAAGTATGAAGCCCTGTGTTTGGGGTTGTGGAAGGCGGAGAAGTTAGGAATAAAACAGTTACAGGTATTCGGGGACTCCAAATTAATCTGTAACCAAGTGACAAATAAATGAGTTTCCTAACAACACTATGTCAAGGCATACCGTAATAAGGTATGGGATCTACTTGAGTCCTTCTTGGCTCTCAACATTTAGTATATTTCGCGAGAGCGGAATAAACATGCTGACGTTTTGGCGTCTATCGGTGCAAGATGCTCCCCAACTGAGAATTTGATGCAAATGTCGAAAACAGTAAGGGTTATCTACAGGCCCTCGGTGCCAGATAAAAATATCCATTGACAGGTCTTTGACAATGACGAGTAGATCGTCAATTTTTTGATTGATGAAGCAGGAAGCATCGAAGATATTGCTCTCAATGATGAAGAATATGAGGGCCTAATCCAACTGAAGAACAACCACCTCCCTAAAGGTTTGATCACCCTTGAAAGTTTGTTCGACCAAGACGACATGCCTCTTCCCCGTAAGATCAAAGTGGATGCGAGAGAGTACCAGGAGCTAGAGCTAGAGTCCGGGAAAACGATCAAGGTGGGTACTGATTGCACACCACAGGAAATCGAGCAAATCAGGACCCTTTGTAGAGAATATCCGGACATCGTCGCTTGGAGCTACCGCGACCTGAAGGGGTACGACAGAGACGTCTTCCAACATACAATTGAGCTCTAGGAGGGAGTTAAGCCTGTCCGACAGAAGCAAAGGCCTGTGAATCCAAAGATCACAATATTGATGAAAGCCGAGCTTCTTGAAATGTTAAAAGCAAAGAGAATCTACCCCATCAGGATTTCATCCTGGGTAGCGAACCTAGTCCCAATTCGAAAAAAGAACATAGATATTTGCCTCTGCATGGACTTTCGAAATCTTAATCAAGCATCCCTGAAAGATCACTACCCGCTGTCCCAAATTGATCAGATCCTTCATGTGGGTCTAGGTGCACAGAGGTTTTCCCTTCTGGACGGCTTCTCGGGTTATAACCATATTTGGGTCAAAGATGATGTTAGGATCTCATCCTAACCCTTAATGTAATAACTTCCTTGATGTAATAATTCCTAGTGAACGTGGGTAGTACCCATGATTAATATTTTGTAATGTTCTAAGTTTTAGCTTAGGTAGTGCCTATGACAAATGGCACCCTTTTCTATGTAACACATGGTAGATAGGTTAGGTAAGGTGGCATTGTGCATGTAATTCGTGTGGCATTATGCATGTAATTCGAGTGGCATTGTGCATGTAATTCAAAGTGGCACTATGCATGTAATTCGGGTGGCATTATGCATGTAATCCAGGTGGCATTTTGCATGTAAGCCAACCTTGGAGGGAAACTCTTTAAATACCCGAAAAGGCACCAATGTAATCATCTTTTTGCAAATTAATGAAGTATTGAAGGAGGTTGCCCCCTCGAAGAGGCCTGCGATTCTATCTATTGTGAGATTGTTCCTTTTAAGTAGTTTCTGTTATCATATGCAATTAATTCTGAATACTGTTATAATGTTTCTGTGAGTTTATTTGAGTTGAGAGTGTGTTGTTAGTATATTTTATAGCAGGTTCCTAACAAGTGGTATCAGAGCGCTTTCCAGGGCCAAGTTCTGCTGCAACTGCAATGATTCTTGCCATCCAATCTGCCTGTTAGGTATAAATTCTGTGTGTTTTTTCCGTTCCTGTTTTTCCTTATTAAAAAAAATCCAAAAAATACAGTGCATTTTTTTTTCCAGACCAAAAAAAAAAAAAATCTTTGTAGTTGAGTAGGTAGAAACCCTGTGCCAGGGGTTTTAAAATATCGTGAAGGATCTGTCGTTATTGGCTAAGCTAGATAGCCCATAAAGCGTCTAGTGAAGTGAGGGGCGATCAGGCTCCAATACCCAGGCCTCAGACAGAACTCGCGCACGGACTTGAGCTCCCACGTATCTTCGGGTATATCGGGAGACCATCTAGGTTTAAACAAACTTTTAGCCATTAGGAAGCTTTTCGGCCTTGTATTACTCATAGTCTATGGGACACAACATCTTGGACGATTACCCTCCCGTATTGTCAGAGAGGCAGGTAGTGTGCTCAAGGGTATGTGTGGAATCCTCCTTGAGTAGTGGCCTAAAATATTGGTCCGAGCACTATTGTTCGTCACTGTCGGTATATTAGAGGGCCTATGGGTGGTACATACTCCTCTACCTAGCATTCCCTGGTTCTGTTCAAACTTCAACCTGTAAAAAAATAAAAAAAAAAAAAACAAGCCAAACCTCCCTATTCGTAAACCTGCATTTCAAATCCCCAAAAAGTGAGCATATGAGAAAGGAGTCCTCTACTAAAAAATAACAGAAAGAACATGCATTCGGGATAGACCATGAGGGTGACACTTAAGCTGAAAGTCTGGAGAATAACAGTCAAATTTACAGTGGCAGTCACAGTCAGGTCGAGTCAGTAGAGAGGTCAGACACGATCGAGTCGAAATTTACAGTTTTAGAGTCAGAACAGAACGTCGTAATCAGTCTCCTACAAAATACAGAGAATCTTGGAGCTAGTGAAGTCAGGACTGGGCCAACCAGTGAGAGCATGACAGAAGGCCAGTTATAGATAGTGCTCCAGTACCCAACTTTTGCTCTGTAGCTCAGAATCAAAAACTGTAAACACCGTTAGACTCAGCAAAATAGGAGATAAAAAAAAAAAGTCTGGGGTGCCAAAAAGTAGTGTTGAGAGATATAGCTCATTGTGACCACCTCTTCGAGCTGATTGTTTTGATATATAGCACCCAAGCACTTTTTGGGGCACTTACTAAAAATAGTAAGTCCTAAAAACTCAATTCTATTTTTAGTAACTGGTCACAAAAGGTTTCAAAATGGCCCAGGGTACCCGTGGACATCAAAAGGAACTAGAACACTTGGAATCCTTAACAAAAGCCATTGAAAATTTGCACTCGGCTTTTCACTCCATAAGGGAAGAAGTCCAAGGTCTTCGCCTAGAGCATGAGGCCACCAGTAATCGCTTAGAAGAAGCACTAACAGAAGTAGACAACAAACTAAAAAGAGGACCCCCCAAAATAGAACACCAAGCTGAGGGTTCTGCAAGGAATCATGACCATGAACCATCCTTCAGAATGCCCAAATTGGACTTTCCCAAATTTAGTGGGAAGGATGTTGATGGGTGGCTATGTAGGGTTGATCAATTCTTTAGACTCCATAATGTCCCCATATTTCATCGAGTCTAGATGGCTTCCTTTAACTTGGAATCTGAGGCTCTACACTGGTTTCAATGGTTACGTAGTGCCAACCCAAATCTCTCTTGGGAGAATTTTGAATCCCAACTACTCACTCGATTTGGTCCTAATGAGTATGAGGAATTTACTGAGGGCCTTGACCAAACTACAACAAACAGGGTCAGTCAGTGAATACCAAGCTCAATTTGAAAAATTGGCCAATAAGACAAGAGGATTGACTGAAGGGTTCTTCCAGAGTTGTTATATCAGTGGGTTGAAGGTGGAACTCCAAGCGGAAGTAAGAATGTTGAAACCACAAACTATGATGGAAGCTATTAGTTTGGCCCGTTTGGCCGAATCTAAACTCTCTGCCCAAAGGCGCCCATCAAAGTTTCCTCAAAATAGACCTTCATTTCCTCCCCGACCTCAACACCCAGTTGATAATAAACCTGCTGCACCCAAGCGCCTCACTACAGAAGAGATGGATGCACGTCGTGCCCAGGGATTATGCTACAATTGTGATGAAAAGTTTTTTAAAGGGCATAAGTGTGCACACAAAAAATTGTTCTTGATAGATGTTGAAGAACCTGAGGACTCTGACCAGAGTGATGAGGATGAGGACCCTCCGGAAACACCTCCTCCACAAGAAGAAGTGAAACAGGAACCTGAGACAACAATTACAGTCCATGCTCTTGCAGGCATTACTACTCCACAAACCATGAAGGTTGTGGGATTTTTCAAGGGCCAACGTCTTTCCATCCTTATGGATTCGGGAAGCACGCACAACTTCATAGACCCTAGAGTGGCTCAGCGGGCAAATTGCTATGTCCACACTTGTAATTCCTTTGAGGTCATGGTAGCCAATGGGGGAACCTTACCTTGTAAAGGAAAATGCCGCAATGTTAAAATCAAGATAGGGGACTATGAACTCAAGCAGGACATGTTTGCCCTCCAGTTGGGCGGATGTGATATTGTTTTGGGATCTCAATGGTTGAGTACGTTGGGCACTATCAGTTGGAATTTTGCCGAACTCTGGATGCAGTTCTCCCAAAATGGACAAACACACATCATCAAGGGCTCCCCAGTAGGAACACCTCAAATTATTAGTTCAAATGGCATGGAGAAATTGCTAAAGAAATCATCACGTGGGGTCATTGCACAACTATTCTCCATCCAACCATCCACCTCTCAAATGGGTGAAACTCCATCAGACCTACAACAGATTCTCCACAAACATGAGGCCATATTTTTGGAACCAACTACACTACCACCGCATCGCTCTCACGACCATGCCATTCCATTATTGTCGGATAGTGCACCTCCCAATATCAGACCATACAGGTACCCTCATGCCATGAAGTCAGAGATTGAGAAAATGATACAGGAATTACTCAAGGCAGGTATCATTCGGCCTAGTACTAGTCCCTACTCTGCACCAGTCTTACTGGTCCTCAAGAAGGATGGCTCCTGGCGACTGTGTATTGACTACCGAGAACTCAACAAGATAACTGTCAAGGATAAATTTCCTATCCCTGTGGTTGATGAATTACTAGATGAATTACATGGGACCATGTACTTCACCAAGCTAGACCTTCGCTCTGGGTACCATCAGATCCGGCTCAGGGATGAAGATATTCCTAAAACTGCTTTTCGCACTCATGAAGGTCATTATGAATTCTTGGTAATGCCATTTGGTCTCACAAATGCTCCTTCCACATTTCAAAGCCTGATGAACAACATCTTTCACCCTTTTTTGTGGAAGTTCATCCTTGTGTTCTTCGATGACATCTTGATTTACAGTCACACATGGGAAGAGCATCTCAAGCATGTAGATCAAACCCTACAACTATTGGCTGACCATCAACTGTTCGCAAAAATATCCAAGTGTTCCTTTGGTTTGACTGAAGTGGAGTACCTGGGACACATTGTCTCAAAGGATGGTGTCAAGGTTGACCCTAAGAAGATCCAAGCAGTCCAAGAATGGCCGAAACCGTGCACTCTCAAGGGACTTCGAGGATTTTTAGGGCTTACAGGCTATTACCATAAATTTGTCTGTAATTATGGGAAGATAGCCGCCCCCCTCACCTCCATGTTGAAGAAGGATTCTTTTACTTGGACAGGGCCGGCTGAGCAAGCCTTCCTGGAACTCAAGCATGCCATGACCACCACTCCAGTTTTAGCCATGCCAGACTTCTCTAAAAAATTTGTCATTGAAAGTGATGCTTCTGGTCGTGGTATTGGGGCGGTATTGATGCAAGAAGGACGCCCTTTGGCTTTTACCAGCAAAGCCCTATCTGATCGCAATTTAGGGAAATCCACATATGCCAAGGAAATGATGGCAATCTTGCATGCAGTCCTACATTGGCGACCTTACCTCATTGGGCGCCATTTCTCCATCAAAACTGACCACCAGAGTCTGAAATACTTTCTAGAACAACGGGTTGCCACCCCCGAGCAACAAAAGTGGGTATCAAAACTCATGGGCTATGATTATGACATCACGTACAAAAAAGGAAAGGAAAATCTTGTGGCGGATGCTCTCTCTCGCCAATTTGAGACCCTTAGTATGTTGTGTGCCATTTCTGCACCATTGCCCCAATGGATTGAGCCCTTACGTCAAGAAATACTTCAGGATGCAGATTTGAAAGACTTGGTTGCTTCACTTATGGATGATCCAGAGTCTACACCAGGATATAGTTGGGATGGCCAGGATCTGCGTTACCGTCAACGCCTGGTTCTTCCTCCTAAGTCCCCACTTCGAGAGCTCCTCATGAAGGAATCACATGCTACTCCATCTTCTGGCCATTCAGGGTTCCTAAAAACTTATGAGCGACTCAAGCGCACCTTCTTTTGGAAAGGTATGAAATAGGACATTCGCTCTTTTGTAGCTGACTGTGACACCTGTCAAAGGATGAAAGGGGAAACAGTGCGCTCTCCGGGCACTCTTCAACCATTGCCGATTCCAGAGCAGGTGTGGACTGACATCTCCATGGACTTCATCGAAGGGCTACCTAAATCGGGAGGCAAGTCAGTTATTTTCGTAGTAGTGGACCGCCTTTCAAAGTATGCTCACTTTTGTGCCCTAGCCCATCCTTACACGACATCCACTATTGCCCAAATTTTTCTTGACTCCATCTTTCGCCTTCATGGCATGCCAACCTCCATTGTATCTGATCGTGATCCCACCTTTACTAGCAATTTTTGGCAAGAGTTGTTTAAGTTGCAAGGGACTCAGCTCAAAATGAGTTCAGCCTACCATCCGCAAACGGATGGTCAAACAGAGGTTGTTAATAAATGCTTGGAAACCTACCTTCGCTTGCTTTGCCTCCGATCATCCTACTCATTGGGCAAAATGGCTTTCCTTGGCCGAATGGTGGTACAACACTTCCTATCATACCGCCACCAAACTCACACCGTTTGAGGTGGTTTACGGGCGCCCTCCACTCACGCCTTCCTCCTACATTCCGGGCAGCTCCAAGGTCCAGGCCGTTGACAATGCTCTGAGTCAACACACCGAGGTCCTCCGCCAACTCAAGCAAAATTTGAACATGGCCCAGAATCGGATGCGCCAACAAGCTGATCAGCATCGTTCTGAGCGCAGTTTTGATGTGGGTGATATGGTCTTCCTTCGCTTACAGCCATACAAACAATCATCCCTACAACTTCGTAGGTGTCAGAAGCTCGCTCCAAAATTCTATGGTCCTTATCAGGTTCTACAACGGATTGGCCCTACAGCTTACAAATTGGCTCTTCCCCCCACTTCCAAGCTCCACCCTATTTTTCATGTTTCCCTTCTCAAGAAAGTTGTGGGCACAAAGGTACAGGTTCAATCAACACTTCCCGAATTGGATGAAGAAGGCTCCATCTTACTCGCACCTGAGCAGCTGCTGGATCGTCGAACTCGCACTCTGCGTAACCGTACCATTACGGAGGTCCTTGTTCAGTGGCGTGGGCTTCAACCTGAGGATGCTACATGGGAGTCTCTCCATCAACTCCAGCAACAGTTTCCTCATTTTCAGCTTTGAGGACAAAGCTTCTTCAAGGAGAAGGGCATGTTAGGATCTCATCCTAACCCTTAATGTAATAACTTCCTTGATGTAATAATTCCTAGTGAACGTGGGTAGTACCCATGATTAATATTTTGTAATGTTCTAAGTTTTAGCTTAGGTAGTGCCTATGACAAATGGCACCCTTTTCTATGTAACACATGGTAGATAGGTTAGGTAAGGTGGCATTGTGCATGTAATTCGTGTGGCATTATGCATGTAATTCGAGTGGCATTGTGCATGTAATTCAAAGTGGCACTATGCATGTAATTCGGGTGGCATTATGCATGTAATCCAGGTGGCATTTTGCATGTAAGCCAACCTTGGAGGGAAACTCTTTAAATACCCGAAAAGGCACCAATGTAATCATATTTTTGCAAATTAATGAAGTATTGAAGGAGGTTGCCCCCTCGAAGAGGCCTGCGATTCTATCTATTGTGAGATTGTTCCTTTTAAGTAGTTTATGTTATCATATGCAATTAATTTTGAATACTGTTATAATGTTTCTGTGAGTTTATTTGAGTTGAGAGTGTGTTGTTAGTATATTTTATAGCAGGTTCCTAACAGATGAGGATGAGTGTAAGACTGCCTTCACCACCAAGTGGGTCACCTTTGCTTATCAACGCATGCCATTTGGCCTCTCCAATGCCATAACAACCTTACAGAGAGCAATGGACTTAGCCTTTGGTGAGTTGCTCAACCGTGTCATCATGATATATCTAGATGATATGACTGTTTTCTCCCACCAGAGGGAGGAGCACAGTTTACATCTGTGGCAGGTTTTTGAGAAGTGTCGAGGGTTTGGAATATCAATAAACCCGAAACAATCAACTTTCGCGGTTAAGGAAGGGAAACTCCTAGGTCACCTCATATCAGAGAAGGGTCTTGCTATTGATCCCACTACGGCCGAAGCCCTGCTCAGGCTACCTCTGTCGACAAACAATAAGGGCCTCCAATCCTTCGTACAGATAAATTTTGTCAGGAAGTTTATTTCTGATTTCGCCCAGGTAGTAAATCCTATGACTGAGCTCCTCAAAAAAGATGCGGAGTTCCTATGACTTAAGAGAGAAGGCAAGCGTTTAAAGAGATCAAACACAGAATCGCCCAGACTCCCGTTCTGGTTAACCTCGATTATTCCAAATACTTTATTGTATGTGTGCGGTCGGGGAGCCAGAAAGCTATGCGATTGTACTAACCCAAAAAAATGAAGATGGTGACGAACGACCATAGCATTCCTCAGTCAAGTTATCCTCCTACATGAAGACAAGCACAACTTTATTGATTCAAGTGCATGTGGTAATGAGGGCGCTGAAGAAGTTTCGTCATTTCGTCTCGCAAGGCAAGACGATAGTGTACGTTGTACATCCTGACGTCCGAAACTTCATCAGTCAGGGTGAGCTTGGTAACAAGAGGGCCGGTTGGATCACCAAGATCCAAGAATTTGATATAGAAGTTCGACCCACTAAACTGGTCCGTGGCCGGGCTCTATACCACGAGCTTGCCAAGAGTGCCGTAGCTGAGGTGACGACCTGCCAATGGGAAGATTCACTGTCGTAGGGCAATCTGGCGAATCAGTCAACAGATGACAAGGATTGGATTGAAGACTTGGTGGAGTACTTCAGCACTAAGCGGTGCCCTTCGAGCCTCAACACGTCACAAAGAAAAAGGTTTAGGCTTTAGGCTTGGAGATACGTGTTGCTACAGAGGGGTTGTTTCATCAAAATATTGATGGCGTCCTCCTGAGATGTGTTAGGAGGACAAAAAAATGGAAAATCCTGGATGAGTTCCATTTTGGAATGTTCGGGGACCATCTCACTGGAA
Source organism: Wollemia nobilis (assembly GCA_028583015.1). Classification (NCBI taxonomy): domain Eukaryota; kingdom Viridiplantae; phylum Streptophyta; class Pinopsida; order Araucariales; family Araucariaceae; genus Wollemia; species Wollemia nobilis. The sequence continues at coordinate 15,116,694 of JAQPPZ010002969.1, read as the reverse complement.
GGCCGATGGCTTTAAAGATAATAAGGGCGGGCTATTATTGGCCCACCATTTTTGCTGATTCCTTCAGTGTAAGCCAAAAATACGATAAGTGTCAAAGATATGTTGGCCGCATCAAGAATGCTTCTCTGCCTCTACATTCGATTCAGGTTGAGGTTCCATTTCAGCAATGGGATTTAGACTTCATCGAGATAATTGAGCCTAATTCTTCCGCAGGGCACAAGTATATCTTGACAGCTACCGACTATTTCACCCGGTGGACGGAGGTAGTGCCCACCAAGCAGGCTAATCAGGATGTGGTTATCGCTTTTTTGGAAGGGCTAATAACCCATTTCGGAATACTGGATGCCATAGTGACGGATAATGGTTCCCATTTCATTGAGGCCAAGATGTGCACATTCGCCAATAAGTACGATATTTACCTGAAAACTTCGTCAAACTATTACCCGCAGGGAAACAGTTTGGCGGAATCTACTAATAAAAACTTGCTTCGGATCCTGAAGAGGATGCTGGAAGACAACAAGCAGACCTGGCATCTGCTTCTATATTTTGCGTTATGGGAAGACCGAATTTCCATCAAGAAATCCATTAAGACGTCCCCATATTCCTTGGTATACGAGAAGGAAGCAGTGCTTCCTGTGCATATTGAGTTGTCGGCACTGCAGTCTCTCCGGTCGTTGGATGGCGACGATGAAGGGTTTGACCCTGTTAGCGTCAGAATATCCCAACTATTGTAGTTGGAAGAGAAAAGGGAGAAAGCCTATGAGGCTTTCATGAAGCATGTCGTTACCACGAAAAACTGGTTCGACAAAAGGACCTCCGATTGGACTTCCCAGGTTGGCGACTTGGTACTTAAATGCAATGAGAAGTCCAAGCCCGGATACCATGTCAAATTTGACACATTCTAGGAGGGCCCGTTTCAGGTTTCTCAGGTACATCCGGTAAACTCTTTCACACTGCAAGATATGAATGGGTTTACTCTGCCACTATCAGTTAATGGCATTCACCTGAAGGCGTACTACCAGTGAGGGGTAGTACAAGAGTCTCTTGTACAATTGTATATATTTTTGTTTTTTTCCTATGTATTAGTTTTCTTTTCGGAGCATCTCTTCGCCTCCTCTTGCGCGAGCAATAGCGCAGTTTTTGGGTCCAGGTCCTAACTAATAGTAGGGTGCCGAGGGATGCAGTTATTTATTTTTCTCTATTGAGCCGTGTACAAAAAAGCAAGTAGCAGTTTCGAGCATCTTGAAGTTTTCGGTAAAAAAGTACTACGAGCAACAAAGCGCTCCGCTATCCGAGGATTGAAGATCAGCTCTCTCGCAAGAGAGATTGCACTCCGACAATGCTAAATGACCATAGGGTGAAGTGAAGTGTAGTAACAAAGGGCGCAACGCCTTTGCGTTCGTTTCAAGGAGCGCAAAGCAGTTTTCACTCCATCTGAAAGGCAAGGTGAACTTCATGCAAGATCGAGCGCAACGCCCCATTAAACAGTCAAAGTGCACCAAATATATGCGCCACATCCTTTCGCCCCTTCTCAGGTGCGCAACCTGTGTTGACTAGTCAGAGTGTAGTGTTTAAAGCAATTTAGAAGCGCATGAGTGTGATGCAGAGGTCTTGCGTTCCAAATGTTTAAGGCTTGCGCACCGTTTTTTATGCGCCATAGTGTTGCGCACCAGTTCAAGTGTGCTAGAGTGTTGCGCATGGTCTCAGGTGCGCCCAAACGTTGCGCTCCAATTTCGAATGCCAAGCTGTTGCGCTTGGGTCTCGGTGCGCAAGACGAGGATGGGACCAAGAAAGACGCATCCCGTGGAGGTCGTTGCACTTCAGTTTGAGGACGTAGCCCAATTTCCAGATTTCCATGCATCGGGCACTTTTCTTAAACATCTCGGGTGCACTGTCTAAAGCGAGACAGTAGGAAATAAATGTAACAGGTGCGACGCGTCACGTCCTCCAAGAAATATTGCGCCCCACTTTGTTAGTTAGCATTGGGATGTGTGTTCCACCATTATTTGTCGTGCAGATCTTCCACAACGTCCCCATATCGCTTCTGGTATTTATTCCGCTCAAGCGACATTAATGCAGGTGGGTGTATACTTAAGCTATGAGAAGACGCATTGCGCACCAGTATGCCTATCAAAATCCTTAAGCTATTGCGCCATTCGCCATTGCCGAGTTTCAGAGAGCAGTTGTTGCAGGAAAGAGAGCAATAGTGGAGCGCTGTGCTGTTCTGGCGCAAGCGAATTGTTACCAAGACACAGTCCGGGCGAGTTGTACCTAAGCATTGTCATCCCCTGTACGCTCAAACGACTGACTAGTGGAGATGGGTAGGAAGGGAGAGCCCAAGTAAAAAAAGAAGAAGGTCTCGCAATCTACGGAGGGTGAGCCCAAGTAGAAGAAGGAAAAGAGTGAAAAAGCTCTGCCACCTTCGCTTGAAGATAAGTTGATTAAAGGTCGGGACTATGCCCTCACCAGGACCAACATAGAGAAGCTCCACGAGGATATCGATCAAATGGTAGCTAAAGTATCCACAAAGAGCAATCGGGCAGTCACTTACCACTCCTACTTGTACTGGTACTTATGCAACCCTATGCACCCCTACCCATAATTAATCTACGCAATTGCCCAATTCTACGACCCCAAGACTAGATCTGTCCGAGATGCAAATGAAAAGAGATTGTTCTCCATCTCGGTTGATAAAATCTGCGAAGCTTTCGCATGTGCGCAAAGGACCTTCTAGTCAAGTTATCATCAAAAAATTCAACAAGGAGCGGAGTGAGAGGTACACCAACACGGCGCCAATGAGGCGATTCATGGAGGCTCATCTAACAGAGATGGTTGCACCTGGGACCTTGCCACAACTCCCCATGTCCTTGAGGAGATTCAAAAATTTTGAGCTCTTCTCCATGCTGCGTGGATTACTGGTCTCGCCTCAGATGCCCAAGTAAATGCCTGTCAGGTGACAATTGCCGAGTGCGTGTCCCACGAAGAATTCTATGCTTTCGATGTTGTGTCGTAGGGAATAAAGCCTATCTTTTTCGACTGGGCAGACTGGGTGTATCGACAGCTGCACCTCCATCTATGCGGGATGTAAAACGAAAACATAGCGTTTTGAAGTTGCTTGTTCCTTGTGTGGTATTTCTTCTACCACCTGCATTCGCACCGTCGTTTCGCCTTTATTGCCAAGAGCTGCACAGAAAAAAAGGGCAAGGCTCTCCTGTGTACCAGTGGACTACGAGCCTATCAAGGCACAAGTCCTATTATAAATTTAATCAAGTTTTTTTTGGTCGGGCGCTGAAGATCATTTATGGTGTCTATAAGCGAGTGCCAAGGTCTATGGACTATGTGGTACAACTTGGTGATGTTTTTCAACTGACGTAGGGGCTTGTGGTAGAAATATTTGGGTTTTCTGGCAAACCCTTCTTGTTGCCGTACTACACGACCGAGTACCTGTTTGCCCTCGAAGTCGCCTGCCAGTGTGGTTTCGCAGACGATATGTACGACAAGGGACGAAAAAGGCAGCATACTTGCCCTTTGCCTATCGAGCTCGACGCCATCAAAGTGACAGAGAACAAGCATAACGCATATTTGACAGTTACTATGTACGAATTTGGTCTTATTGACCTACCCAACGGTGGAAATATGACCCGCTAAATGTCTTTAGGGACAAAATCTTAGTAAATAAGTTCCACCGCTGTCCTTGCTCGGACATTGAGAAGCACATAGAAAGGATCGTCTCCTTCCCCCATGGCATGATTTCTACATCATGGAGGTTGAGTACAAACCTAAGCGGTATCCGACACAACATCTTGACGATCGAGTGTTTCAGGCAGTAAAGGATAAAGTGCCACACTAGTCAAATGAGAAGATCATGAACTAGTGGATCATGAGGGTCCACCACAAAAAAGGAGCATCTGACCCAACGCTGTAGATAGATCAAAAATTCTCCACGCTGTTCGACAAATACTTTGACTCCTACCAACCCGTCTTCTTCGACAACATTGTGCCCAAAAGTACTCAGAGTCCCAACAGGGTTGAAGATGCGTCGACAGTACAAGAGCAGCGAGCTAGTCAGGCGCCACCTATCGAGGGCAAGGGTAAGCAACCACTTCTAGAAGAAAAGGCTGCTCCAAAGAAGAGAAGCACCCCCGTTGCACCTGCGCCCCAGAACATCGAAAAGAGGCCCCATACTATTATAATCCGCTCCTCTGGCACAAATAATTCGACATCATCATCAGGAGCCATAGGAGAGGGCGCTTCAGAAGTATCTGCTTCGACGCAGCAAGGGTAATTTATCCAGCAGGAGCAGCAGTTGCAGCTCGAAGTCTCATTTATTAAGCTGGATGAAAAGACATCGAATAAAGAAGGAGAAGCAAGCCCAATAATGCAATAGTTTACCACATTGGCTTTGGAGACGTCCGAGCCCATAGGTGCGTCTTCTATTCCTCTCTTTCTCTCATCCATCCCTCTAGAAACCCCACTTCCTGGCGTCGAAACCCTATTGGCTGCCCATATCCCATTCAACGCCCCTGTTGAAGTCATTCCAAACACCCAACTTCAGTCGCAGTTTCATTCTTCCCTGCCCGTAGTTTCTCAATCATTTGAAACTTTCACGACGGTCTCCAACGCATTCGCTTTCCTGGTGACTTCCTCTCATACTCCTTAGGGTTTAGTATTTTCAGTTGCAGCATCCGCTGCCACCATGAGTCTTGGCCAGCCTTCGCTTGTCCTTGCGTCCTCAGTAATTCTAGCAGTAGCCTCCATGGAGACTCCTCCCCCTGAACCTAGCATTCTGGTCATAACCCTACAATCCCCAGCGCCTCCCAAGGTCACTACAGTCACCACTCCAACTGTTCCAGACAAACCTGCTGAGTCAAGCCCTCAACGGGCTCTGTTTTCCTTTATCCCTCTCTTTGGAGTACAAGAGCCTATGGAACTAGAATTCTCCTAGGAGGGCCCAATGGCAAAAAGTATACGAAAGGCGCCACGGAACTCCTTGACCTGGCTCAAAGGCCAGAAAAGAAAGAGTGCGCAAGCGCTGGCCCGACAAAAAAAAAGGGCCGTATTTGACCCCCAAAATATGTAGCTCCATAGAATGGAGAAGGCGCCCAAGGTCCAGAAGCCATTTGGAGAGATGATGCCAGCAAATTATTCTTATCGTCATACGGTAGAAGATTTGAAAACTGCTGATCTCACGGAAAAGGCTGGGAATATCCATGTTGAGGCGACAACTCTACCTCCAGGTGGAGCATTTTATAAATCCCTGCTACAATGCTGAGGCCAAAAATATACAGTTTGAAGAGACCTTGGCGCTTACGAGGGGACAACTTGAGGAGGAGCAGTCCAAAGTGAAGCAGTTACAACGAGTGATCGATCTAGAGCAAGAGCTGGAAGATAGCAAGAAATATTTTCAAAAATGCCTCAAGGTTTAGGAAGAGGGAAAAGGCCAGCTACAAGTTTTGGACGCTCAAATTCAGGAGCTATAGGCTAGATTGACGAAACAAGCAGAGCCCACATAAGTCCTGTCAAATTCAAAAATAGGGTGTGTCGGGCAGCTACACTCCTGACGTTCATCTAGGAATCCAAGCAGTTAGTCTCCCACGACACTTCCATCGTAGAAGAGGTCAAGGCGGATAATGACCAATGGCTGGAACTTGCCATGAAGGCACAAACCTTAGACAGATCAGACATTCGTCTTGCCCCAATGTCTGACCATGCTCGGTCATGGGCAACTGCAGATATAACGCTGAGATCTTTTTTCAAAAAGGCCAAGGCAGTCCGAAAGGCCCGAGATATGATGGACATGTTTGAGAGAGAAAGGAAGCTTTCTCTAATGTACTTCGAGACTCTGGCGCAAAACGGTTTCCCGGGCTTCACTGATGAGGAGGACCGTATCTTGAAAGAAGAGCTGCAATCAGTATGGGACTCCTTTGAAAATGATACTTTAGAAATCGACAGTTGGGAGGAGCCCATTACTGAACTTCAAGTGATGCAATACATGACCAGATTCGCGCTGATGGAAGCTTGCCTTGTGGACCTCAGCGAGGTTTAATTTTGCTGAAGTTCGCCATCTTGAAAGGTTCGGGTACCTGATTCGAGAACTCCATAAGCGCGACACAATGCACGAAGACAACTGGGCCCTGGTCCAAGCAACCTATGATCGTATTCAGAATGAGCTCGTGCCACTTGAGCCTCCTCAGCAGCAGGAACGAATCTAAGCGCAAGGAGAAATCGAGGCACAGAGAAGGCCAAGGCGAAAGCCATGAGCCCCAACAAGACGCAGGCCAAGAGCCTCAGGATGAGGGAGATGAGCGCCAAGACGAGGTGCCAGGGCACGATCAAGAGCAGCACAGTGAGCACCAAGAGGAGGAGGAAACATGAAGAGAAGAATCGGGAGAAGAGTCTGCGGCTATTAGTGAGCATTTAGAAAGTGTTAATGATAATGACTCTGAGCCCAACGGATAAGGCTTGGGATTTCAACATTGAGGCATGCTCAATTTCCCCGCAAGCCGCCAAAGATGTCATTTATGCAACATGGTGTATATTTTGCTTTCCAGTAATTTTTGCTCCCCAGAAACTTTGTTCTCATTATTCGAATGCATTTTTCTCTCCTAACTTTTATTGTCAAACTCTTTCTAAAACACCTGAAGCAGTGTGCAGTTTTCTCTGTCTACTGACCATGTAGGAAAATCATCTTTCAGACTGCGATCGTGTTTCGTGCCAAGTCCCCTGATGCAATTTTGCCCCAAGGAGAAGGAAGAGCACAACCCTGTTTTGGGACAAAACAGATAAGCCCAGTTCAAGGAATGCACTACCAGCAGGGCGCAACACCCAACTTCGACGTGAACAAATGACTAAGTGCGCAAGGTTGATGCGCACCATGTCAAGTGCGCAACGTTGTTGCGCACCATCTTACTGCGCTCCGTCTTCTGACCATTCAAACCTGGCACATTCCCCAAGTCAGAGACATTGCGCACTTCATTTTGAGCGCAAGGTAAGAGCAGTGCGTAGTGCTGCTTGACTTTTTCAACTTGGCATCATTCCCGAGGCTCCACGTAGTTGCGCACTTCATTTTGAGGGCAAGGCACTTGCACTCCACTGCATTGCGCTTTGCCTATTGACTATTTGACTCCAGCATAGTTTCCAAGGCTTCAAGCCTTGCACACCACTTCGTAGACACAAGACAAATGCGCAATAGGGCAGTGCGTTGTATCTGTTGACCGTTCAAACACTGCGCGCCTCCTGAGACCCCATACACTTGTGCTCATTTTCTCCTACGAAAGGTCTTGCGCTCGTTTTCTATTGTGCCAAGTAGCTGCGCTTCACCTCTGTACCTTTCAACTCTAGTGCTGGTCTTTCCCAGAAGCGCTCCACATCAACAGGTTAAGGTGCATCCTTATCCGTCCAAGCGTAGCTATTCTGAGAAGGTTCCAGAATGGATGCTCGAGGATTTTAAGCCTATCTTCCACGGAAGCAGTCCCTGCGAGTGAGGAGGCAACGCCTACAAGACAAGCCTGTCAAGGCATTGAAGGAGTTCATTTGCATTTTCAAGGAGTCATCAGTCCCAGCCATGCCTGATTAATGTTTCATGACTGTACTCTCTTGTAACTCTTATCTAGGCTGCCACCGCCATGTTTTGTAGGTGTGCATTTAGTATTTCAAGCGACAAAATTCGCTATATAATCTTGCTCTTTTATTGTAAAATGATGGATGTTTGCTAGAAGCTTGATGTAACCTGAATTCTGCTATCAATATAGCTGATGTCTGGCTCTAACTTTGGACTTCTATTTTGTGTGTATATCTTCTATTGCTTGTCTTCTATTAAGTTCTCTGATTTTCCTGTAGGCTTGAATTCTAATATCTGGATTTAGCTTCTGATAAATCGTGAACCTCTGGAGTAGCCCTGGAGATTATGCATGTTAGATTTTTAGTTTTAATTTCTGTTAGTTGTCTGTATTTGAGCACTATTTGATTTGGAGTGCAGTAGAGTTATCATGTTGTTAGTCCATCACCCCTGTTCTATCTGGCCTGTGGCCATATTTCCCATCTCTTTTAGTCATTTCCCATTTCTTTCCAGTTCCTTAGACTCAAATACCCCAGTTAGAATATCAAGGCAACCAAGGCATGTGAGGCATTTCTTTATCTCTAGCTTTCAATGTTGGTCGGGTCTAAGGCGCATAAATAAATTAATCCTTACCTAACGCGAATCTTTGACCAACAAGTTGGTGATAATTTGTGAAGTGTTGAGTGGCAACATTGGATGATTGCAAATGTGTCCCCAATGCTTGATGCTAAAATGATTCCCTTTGTGCATTCTAACATTCAACTATGATACATGTTGGCACCATAGGCTTGTTCGTCTATGTATGTTGGTGCTAAGTTAAGGTTGGCACCATAATAATTATGATCTTGGGTTGGCACCATAATAATTATGCTCTCGATGAAGTCGTTTGATGTTATAGGAAAAATATTGTTCACTTGTTTGGTGAGAGGTCTAGTTGGGTGTCAAGGCCTAAGAGTTGAGTGGTGTGGAGTCATCATCCTTAGGGACATAACCACTACTTTCTTTGTGTAGATCATTTATCTTCCTTTGAGAGGTGATGGTCCTCATTGTATCAACATCCATTTATGGAAAATAATGCTCAAGTCGGTCAAGTGTGTACCAATTATCTTGAGTTGAGAACTGGCCTTAACAACCTTAAATAGGTTGTCCCCTTGTCAAGTACCCTTACTAGAGACATAAATCAATTGATCCCTAAACTGGGTTCAAGTTTGTCATATGCTATACTACCACATGCTTAAACAAAGGAGGTGATACAACTTGAGTTCTACATGAAACACTAGGTGCATCCCCAAGGTGGAAAATTAAGAATGGAGGTGTTCTCGCTTATCATGCATTGATTGGTGTAAGGACTATCACACAAGGGTTTGATCGTTTAGTGTGGTACTAGAGAGGCCATGCTTCTTCAAGTGGAATCAAAACATATCTCGAACTTGAAAATGAGGTGGCATTTTGTGTTGATCATGGAGCTCTTTGTACTTCTATTGTTCACGTGTTAAAACTTCATGTACCTAAGTTTGGATATTATGCACTTGCTACCAAAATATTTCAATTGTGTATTCTTCATTCACTTATGTTGGAATCATGGCACAAATCAGAGTATAGAAGGCAACATCAATTTAAAACATGCTTGGAACAGGCTGTGACTTGTGGAATTATGTAGAGCCCTACTGTAGGAATGTTGGATGTAGGGTTGACTCTCATCCCATGATAAGAGGGCTAATGGTTGTACATTTGAAGTTGATGCACCAATATTTTGTTGATGACTTGGGTTTGTTTGTTAATCTAGCCTAGATATTTGTTTTCAAACAATTAAGCTTGGGATGCCAAAATGGACCTATACATATTGAAAAAATAATTAGGCAATCTTACATCAATGCTTTTCTTGCATGGTACCAAGATCACCATTAAGATGAACTTGTCCATAACCATGGAAATGCAATCATGTTGATGCTTGGTACTTGGCAACCTTAGAAAATAATCTATATTGATAGATTCATAAGACCTGGAAGGACTTGGTAGTGGTGTGTAAAGCCCTTGCTTCTGGTTGGCTGGTTTTACAATTTTAATGGTGCATAGAACCCGACAAAGAGCTCCACTTCCTTGCATGCTTGGCCAATGGAAATATTGTTGTAGCGTCACAAGTGTTTTGCTAATGTTGAAGTGTTCAACTACCTCAAAGTAGTGTTTCCCAAATGAACAAGTAGCAAAATGCACCTATACATATTGAAAGAATAATTAGGCAATCTTACATGAATGATTTTCTTGCAAGGTACCATGATGACCATTAAGATGAACTTGTCCATAACCATGGAAATGCAATCATGTTGATGCTTGGTACTTGGCAACCTTAGAAGATAATCTATATTGATAGATTTATAAGACCTGGAAGGACTTGGTAGTGGTGTGTAAAGCCCTCTCTTTTGGTTGGCTGGTTTTACAATTTTAATGGTGCATAGAACCCGACAAAGAGCTCCACTTCCTTGCGTGCTTGGCCAATGGAACTATTGTTGCAGCGTCACAAGTGTTTTGCTAATGTTGAAGTGTTCAACTACCTTGAAGTAGTGTGTTTCCCAAATGAACAAGTAGCAAAACATACTAAAAGGAAAATAGAGCTTTCCAAGATGATACATCCACCTATGTTGAAGACAGTAGTTTGAGGTTGACTTTTATGTATAATTGTTCATGGATGTCTACAAAGTTGGCGTCATTGAGGTATAGTTGTTGGTGCCATGCTCTTTGGCATCCAAGGTTATTAGAAGTGTTTATATTAAAGGACAACTAAGTCAATCTATTACCTAGTCCTAGTTTTTCTTGCCCTTGTGATGTTTGATTGTGAGGTTGAATTGTTGCAAGCAAGTCGTCCATTTCTTGTGGTATGCAATTTCTATCTTACTCTATGAGTTCAAGTATCATAGAGGCCTATGATCAAAATGGATGTCAATCTCCTATTTCATTATGTAGTGGCACCAGTTTCAAATAGTTTGAATAATGGTGTATAAGTCCTTACATGTTGAAGAGCTTCAAGTCATGTTAGAAAGCATCTTAAAATTTCTATGCCATTTGATGCCCATTATGTAATTGCGTTAATGTCAAACAAATCAAACAACAGTGTGCAACCCCTCCTTGAACATTGAATAAAGTCAAGGTATGTGAGGTGTTTTAGAATTGGTGTACCATCAGATGTCCATTATGGATAAGGATGGCGCCATGTGTAGAGTTTGATGCCGGTGTCAATTTCAAATGGTTGAGTGATGTTTGGCATGGATAGCACTCGTGTGAAACAAAGGTGCTGCTTGAGCTTGTCAAATGTTTTTTGCTACTATGAAGTCTAGTGAAACTTCACCTTCCCATGCAAGACTCAATTGAGAGGCCATGGCACATTTGAAAATCCTAGCACAAACTTGGGATAGAAGCTGGTGAGGCCCAAAAAGCTGGAGTTTTATTACATTTTTTGGGGTTGACCTTTTTCGATGATGCAAATCTTCTTTACGTCAACATGTATGCCATGCCAGTGAATGATGCAACCTAATAAGACATTTCTTTGACGTTGTATGTGTATTTGCATGGATTAGCTTGAAGTTGACATTATGCGTAGAACTTGGCGCTATAGATGGTATTGTCATGTTTTGTTGAAAATGAGGATGTCATGTACGTAGACAATGACAAAGGACCTTGTGAATGGTCATAGAACATCATTCATTAGGTGTATCAATGTCACATATGTATTGGTTAAGCAAAAAGGCATAGTAAACCATTCATATGTTTGCTCTCGTCTTAAAGGACGTCTTTCATATGTCAATGTGGTTTATAGGAACCTAGTGATAACCTAATTTAAAAGTTAATCTTTGTGAAGTTTGGATACTTGTTCTTCACTATGATTTGTTGAGCACTTTGTAGTTGATGAAGGGGTGCCATGTCGCGTCATTTTTTGGTGCTAAGACAATGGGATGGACACGAGGAGACAACCTTGGTCATATCTTACCTTGATCAATAAACTCCTTAATCAAATGCTTGGTTTCATCTTTTTCTTAAACTAGTAAACTACATCATGGATTGTTGGGTAATGTTGATATGGGGACCAAGTTGATATGATGCGTCAACAAATAGTGTGGTTGTATTGCTTAGGAATCCTTGAAGACATCCGAGTATAGATGAAGAAGAGTGTCCACTCGTTGAGAATATGTTGAATATGGTTCTTTGCTTGAATCATTGATAAAAATGAACTTTTGTGCATTAGAAATTAACTTCTTGCATTGTTTTACTAATAACAATATTACTTCTCAAAAAGGCACTCTGCTATTGGGTATGTGGTTCATGTGACTCATATTGACCATTGTTGAGGATATGCTTGGTAGGTCACATGGCAATCAAAGAGCTACGACCTTTCCTACAAGACATAATAGATGTCTAATATTACTATATCACAAGTGATTGAGTTGTGCATTAGCATGATGCCATACTCGAGGGTGCATTGGTGTTAACATTTATACCTTTACCTAGGTGAAGCCAACTTAATGAGGAAGGTTGTGGGTGTGGTCATATGAAATGCAAGACACTACCATATTCTTTGCAATGATGTTTTTCTAACTTCTAGTATCAATGGTAGTGTGGAGAGATATATCCTTTGTCTTGCATTGGATGTGAAATAGACGCTTTTATTCTTTAGAAGTTTTTGAGGTTGAATGATTACCATCTTGCTAAGTTTTAGCTTTGATGCATGTGGCATCTAACTCTTCTTCATTCTTTGTTTTAGTTGTGCAATCATTTCCATATAGTTGCACCACCAAAGACTTCTTATGAACTCTACATTCAACATCATTATGAGTGTCAATTTTGTATTGGTTGCACTACTTTTCCTACATTGTTGGATGTCTCTTGAGCTTAGATGGTGTTGGTGTTGTAGGCGGTCATGCAACTGGCTATTTGGTTCTTGGCACAAATTGTGTCCTGGAGGGCAATGATGCTAGAGCTTTCTACTTTGCTCATGATCTCTCTTCTGTTAGCTTTTGAGGATGTATATTAAAGGAAATGCAACCACAAGATGTAAAATAAGCAAGCTATGATAACTATATGATAATGGCACTATAATATGCAGGAAAACTAGATGATAAACTTTTGCAATAACTCAGTAATATACCATTAATAAAAGCTCACAAAAATAGTACAATGCAATATAATGGAGGACTTGAACACTCCAAAATTTTTAATGAAGAACTACATTGTACCTACTCACTACTCTCTATCTTGACATCATTCCTCTCACTCTCACTCTCATACTCTCAAAGGCCTATATATAGGAAGATATGTTCCTTGGCCTTTACTCTACCCATGACTCTTCATCTACCTATCCTATGACTCATGTACATGTGGACTACATGCACATTTACATCATTGCACATTCTAACACTTGTGCATTTATTACATTGCATGAAGTAACTACTTAAACCTTAATCTAAGATAAACTCCTAATCTAGAAATGTACCCAAGGTGGTACATTGGCATGTACCAAATAATGTAATATACTCTAACACCCCCTGTATTACATTATTTGGGTATTGAAGACTTTAGTCTTCAATATGGATCTTCATCTTTCAAATATTCTTCATCTTGATCAGGTCCTTCTTCTTTAGTTTGTAGATGACCAAGTAGTGCATAGTTTTGTTGTCCTCTCATCTTTTTTATTTTGAATCTTCTATTTTCCCATCTGCTTTTATGATATATGGAGTCTTCATTTTCTGCAATTTGTTCCTCAAAAAATGTATTAGTATTATTTTGAAATACAACAATGTCTTGTGAAGTCTCAATCGAATCTAGGGCATATATATCTTTGTGAATTGATCTCATAGCTTCTATCTCATTTTGATTTATGATGAGACACATATTGACTCCATTTATGTATCTAAAATCAACCATCCTTTTGCTTTCTACTAGCTTGGCTACTGAAATAAGATTAGATGTTAATCCAGGAACATACATCACATTATGTAGCAGAAAATTTGGAAATGATTTACTAGGTGTTACACACCCATATCCATGTATAAGATAGGTTTTGCCATCTACAATTTTCAACCTATAATTATTAGTGATTTCAAGACAATCAAACCATTGTAAGTTTCTTGTCATGTGATGACTAGCACTAAAATCAATATACCAAATATTCTTTTCAATTTGGCTTGTAGAATTGTTTGTGCTAGAACTAATTTTGCATCTTTGATGTGGTCTATTGTATGTATCTTGATCTTGAATCCTTTTGTAGTGTGCCTTGTGATGATATGTCCCTCTTGCTAATTTATCCATTTAAGAAATTGTAGTATTTCTTATGTCTTTCAATCCTTTTAACTTTTGGATTTTGACCTTCAACCTTTGTATTATATGATCAATCAATAAAACTCTTTGTAGTTGTCTACCTTATGACTCCCTAGTTTTAAGTATATGCTCAACCTTGCTAAGAACTTTTCAATTTTACAAGTTTTGTAAAATGCCTTCTATCTTGCAAGTGTTTGAATGTATTATGAGTCTTGATAGTATGCTTAGCTTTCCTAGTTTGAGTTGAATCCCTTTTGTCTCCCTAATGTTCAACTTCACTTTCTTGCCTTATTTCTCCCTAATAATTAGTAAGTAGAAAGCTAAAGATAAATGATGATGCACCTTCAAGTTTTAATAAGGTTCTTTTCCTTCAAGACCTTTTAGTTGGATTAATGTCTCATAAATTAGTGTAAGAGACTAATGTAAAATGCAATTTCCAACTTTCAAGCAATTAATGGTTTTGCTTCTTTAATCCTTCAATTCTCAATGGTTCAATTTTCTAAATTCCAAGAAACTAAAGTTTGATGTAGTATTCCTTATATCTCCCTAATTTGGAAATTTAGAAAGTAATAATATTTGCAAACTAGTATTTCAATTTTCCAATGTTGAAAACCTTATATCTCCTAATTAATTATTTTCAAATATTTTAATGTTTGAATCTCATGCAATTTGTAATATCTTTTAAGATATACTCCCTTTGCTTTAATTGCCTTCTAACTCTCTAAGGTTGGTATTTGCTTAGTTCTTCAATGCAGTAATAAATAAACTTCAACCTTATATTAAGCACCTTATAACTCCTTATACTTAAGGAAAGCAAATATTAAATCATGTAAATCTTTACCTTCCTTGCAATGTAAAATGTGTGTGTTGATTGGCTTCTGGTTTGACTCTTCAATCCAAGCTTTGGCATTGTAATGCTAGTCTTCTATGTATGATAAAGAGCATTTATTGCTCATGGGTGCCTTATGAGTCTTTCTCCTCCTTAAATGCACTTTGACCTCACTCTCAATGCTTAATATGTGTGCTTGCAATCTATGCGCTCTTCTCAACTTAGGCACTTTAATATCCTTTGTCCCTTCTTGATGCTCTAGCCACGTGGCGTGTACATTGCTCAGGTGTGTTGGTGGAAAATGGAGGTTACATTCTTGGTAAGCGTTAGTTGGTGAACCTTCAATGCTCTTCCTTTGAATGATGCACAATAATTATGTGCCTTCAACCTTTGAATGATACCTTCAATGCTTCAAGATGAGCATTACTTCTATCTTGGGTGCTTCCTTCTTGTGCAGGCATTATAAAGAATATTTTAGGCACCTTATTTTGTTGTGCCAAGTGGCACAAGATGCCTTAGCTTGAGGTGGCAAGTGGTGCTCCTTTCCTATGCATGTAACTCCACCTTCAACATCTTCTATCTCTCAATGCTTCTTGCCAATAATTGCAAGTTGTTTGGCTTGGCATTCAATGTTCTTTCTCCAGCAAATGGTGGTGCTATTCTCCCATGAAGTTGGCTCCAGCAATGGTGGTTCTAAGGTGCTCCAATGCTGCCCTCTTAGTTGGCGGTTCTACTCCAATGATGGTGGTTCTAGAGTGCTTCAAGCTATCCTCTTAGCTGGCGGTTCATCCAAGCTATTGCTTGGGTAATGCACTCTTTGTTTGCTTCTTGATATTTTATGTAACTTGTGTATGTTGTACTCTTGTAACTTGCACTTCGTTATCCTTTGTGCTATTCTTCTTGCTTTACGTTGGACTTGCAATGGATGTAATGTTACCTTACATAGGTTCTTTGATGTTGCAGGTTACTTCTCTTATATTGCTTGTAGGTGCTCTTTTCATGAGTCCAATGGTGGATTTGGTGTCTTTAGACACCTTGAAACTTGGCTATTGAGCCCTTCATTGGCTCTCTTCCTTTACTCCTTTAACTTGATGATATGGCCACTTTGTAGATGTAATAAGCTTGTTGTTGTAGTGTCTTAAGACACTCTAGATTTTATCCTCTTTTTGCTATGTAGGACAAGAGAAATATGGTGCAATAATGTAATGCAAATAGCTTTGCAATAGTTAGAAAAATACCTTAACTTGCACCTATACTTTGAGATCTTTAAATCTCCTTTTTTCAAGCTTTCTCTCTTCCTTGATGAGGTGGCTTCTTGCTCTACTCCTTGATGGAAAATGAAGATTTGATGTTGCCTTCCTTACTAGACAACTCTCTCCTATAATTCCTTTGCTTGGTTAACTTTGCAATAATGAATCCAAGCCTTTAATCATGCAACTAATATGCCCTTTTGAATGGCTTAACTTTGCACTAATTTTCACCTTAACTTAAATACTTAATGCACCTTTAATAACTAGTATGATGCAATAGTAATTTCTCCTTATTGCTCCTTTTAATGAACTCTTAATCTATGCAACCTTCACTTAAGAGTAATGTCTTCTTTGCTTCTAATAGATAATAGGAAGTTGATATTCTTCTTTTTCTTGAAATATATCTAACTCCTATTTTTGATGTGTAGGTTTTAACCTTATAAGAAACTATCTTCTGCACTCCCTTGAAGACTTTAATATGCAACCTTCTCCTTGCAACTTTTAAACTCTAATATGGTGCTTAATGAAACTTAATAATGAACCAAGTAACTAATGTTCAAGTAATGAACCTTTTGCACCAAATTTGCTTACCTTAATGACCTCTGTAGATGATGGAAATCTTGGTGATTAGATTCACCTAAATGTTGCCCTGTATTAGATGAAATTATAGCTCTTCCTTGCTGTCCAAAATAGCTATTTATCCCACCAATTTGTAGCTTTGAAACCCTCTAACTTGCTGCTTAAAAATGTAGTTTGGTGGCTTTAACTATCCTTCAGGATACTCTCTTGAAATCTAAAAATTAGCAGCTAGTAATGTTGCCCTAATTGCTGCCCTTTCGTAGTCAATTTCTCCTTCGAAATGTTGTCCTTGAATCTCCCAAATTTGGTAGGAAACTCCTCCAAATCGTAGTTGAGACTTGTCTCCTAGAAACCTTCAATTTTTTGTTGTAAAATCAGCAAACTCCTTTCTCCAAATCAACCTTCAATGGCAATCTCCAAATCTCTCAGATTTGGTGGCTTCTTCTAACTCCTTTCTCCTTCAACCTCCTTGTCGAATTCTGACTTCAATCTTGGCCTATCTAATGGCCTTCTTCTCAATATTTTGACTGTCTTGAGGTCTTCACTATTCTCCTCTAAAATTTGGCAAACTCCTTGCCAAATTCTTCTCCTTTTGGGCTTGTTGTTGGATGGCGACAATTGTCCCAAAACCTCCTTTATCAGGAACTCCTCCTTGCTAGTAAATTTCTCCAATGAGTTCTCCTAGAAACTCCTTCAATGGCCTTCATCGAATTCTGTAATGAGGCTTTCCTAGCCTTCTCCTTCCTTGAGACCTCTTCTCTAGGGTCTTCAAATTTCTGTAGCTTCTCTAGTCTTCTCAATGAGACCTTTCCTTCAATATTCAACTATGGAAGTTTTGCAATGAGATCTCCCTCTTGGATCTCTAAAATCTGTTGCTTCTAAAATCTGGAATATGACTTTTGCTAGTCCTTCTCTATCTTCAATCTTCCAAAATTGGAAGTTCTTCAATGGGACCTCTTGTGGGTCTCTTCAGCTTCTTGAGTTGTTTTCTCCTCTTCCTTCAATCTGCAATATGTAGTCTTCAATCTTCAATGGAGATCACCAACCTCCAATCTTCTCCTGGACTCTTCTCTGGAGTCTCTTCTTCTTCAATCTGCAATAAGGCTCCTCTGGCCTTTTTCTCTCTTCTACAATCTGTAGGTCTGCAATCTTGCAATGGGACCTTCTCCTTAGGCCTCCAAATCTTCGATATTTCATTTGTTGCTTTAGGTACTGGATTGATTCCAAAGAAGATATTCTTCCTAGCTCTTTGTAGGAAGCTTCCCGACTTTCTTTGAATCTCCTTTTCCTGCAACAAAGTATTAGGATTGTAATGGATGAAACTCTAAATATAGAGATAATCAATCTTCACTAGTTGATTTGTCAATCTAGTGGAATCAATGTTGAGTCCTAGTCTTCACGAGTTTTTCTGCAACCCTGTGGAAAGACTCTAGCCAAATGCAATTTTCAAAAAATTCTGAAAATGAGATTTTTGATCTCCTCTCAATCTCTCTTGTGGCTCTCTCTATTTCCTATTGATCTACCATGGCTCTGATACCACTGTTAGCTTTTGAGGATGTATATTAAAGGAAATGCAACCACAAGATGTAAAATAAGCAAGCTATGATAACTATATGATAATGGCACTATAATATGCAGGAAAACTAGATGATAAACTTCTGCAATAACTCAATAATATGCCATTAATAAAAGCTCATAAAAATAGTACAATGCAATATAATGGAGGACTTGAACACTCCAAAATTTTTAATGAAGAACTACATTGTACCTACTCACTACTCTCTATCTTGACATCATTCCTCTCACTCTCACTCTCTATACTCTCAAAGGCCTATATATAGGAAGATATGTTCCTTGGCCTTTACTCTACCCATGACTCTTCATCTACCTATCCTATGACTCATGTACATGTGGACTACATGCACATTTACATCATTGCACATTCTAACACTTGTGCATTTATTACATTGCATGAAGTAACTACTTAAACCTTAATCTAAGATAAACTCCTAATCTAGAAATGTACCCAAGGTGGTACATTGGCATGTACCAAATAATGCAATATACTCTAACATCTTCTAGTTTTGATGTGAAGTAGAATGATTACACAAAAATGGCCATTGAGAAGAGGTGATTGTTGTTGCTATTAATGCCCAACCAATTGACAAGTTCATTGAACTCATTAATGTACTACTGGATAAGTTGATCATTGTCTTGGTGTAATTGCTAGAAGCAATTATACTTGTCCTTGTAGTAATTCAAAGGGTATAAATAATTATGAACTATATTTGCAAGCATTGCCCATGTTGTGATTCTCAATTTGCAAGCATGTTGCTAGTGACTTCCCATTAACAAACAATCAAATTTGACATCATCGAGGCCATGAAAGTAATCTTAACTATGCTAGAAATGGGTTGGTAGAAATTCATGCCTTCAATTGTTATATCCATGTGTCCATCCCTTAGATATTATCCAAATTGAGAAGAGAGGAATGTGTATGTTGGTTTGTGCCTAGAGCATATTGTGGCTATGAAAAGGTGTAATATTGACAACTATATATGAAGCTTCCATGTTGATCATGAGATTTTGAAATTGCCCAAAAAGTGTGTTCCTTTGTTCTTCCAAAGCATCTTAAATGAGCTTCTTGATATTTTGTATCTCAGTCACCATTGCTGATGACTTTTCCATATTTGAAATTCCTTTGTAAATGCGACATTCTTCAGGGTACTTAAGCACAAAACCTAATATGATGTATGTCTTCTTATACCATGAATATGTATGCGTGGATGTACAATAATGCAATGTATTTGAGGCTTGGGGAAAAAAACTTTTGCAAAGAAGATTTAATGACATGAAAAAATAGTTGAATGCAAAACTACTATAATATATCTTGATCTATATAATGGGTCCTAGGATGTGACATGAAGGAGAACTCCCTAAACCATCCTTTGGCATCTAATGTGTTATACTTTAGAGTTATGCGAAAAAATAGGGCATTATAAAATATCTTTCACAAGAATGCTACTTTATTTACAAATAATGCTTATATAAATTCATTATAAAATATAATACTCACATAGCCATGTTGACAATAACACATATGTGTAGTATATGGGATGCATGGTGCTAAAGGGCACAAATCAATCTATTCAAATGCAAGAAAAAACTACAAAACAAAAGCTTAAGAACTATGGAGACATCTTGGATCTACAGGTGAGAAAGATGGGAATAATGTAGAGATGACAATGTTGCAAAAAGAGAATGCAATCAACAAAAGAAGAGTAGTAGTAGCCTAAGAAAATACTAAGTTATATACAAATGTTTAAGAGTTATATAGTAATTGGAACGTGAAATGGTTTAACTTCCAAACTAATCACAAAGCAATTGCAATGGTAATTGCAAAAATATCAATTATGCTTCCTTTTATCGTTGGTGATAGTCCATGAAGTGCCAGGTGGCAATATTGGATAAGTGCAAATGTGTTCCCAACTCTTGGTGCTAAAATTGATTTCCTTTGTGCATTTTAGCATTCGACTATAACATATTGTTGGTGCCATATATTTGTATATATTGGTGCCAAGTCAAGTTTAGTGTCATAATAGTTATGATGCAACTAACGAGATTGGCTTAATGAAGAAGTTTGATGCTAGTGGAAGAAGTGTTGTTCACTTGTCTGATGATAAGTATGGATGGGCACCAAGTGTTGTGAGTTGAGTGTTTGTGTCATCATCCTTTGGGACCTGAACAACATTTTCTTTATGTAAATCATTTATCCCCCCTTGAGAAGTGATGGTCCCCATCATCAAATTCCAACTATGGAAAAGAATGCTCAAGTTGAGTGAGTACTCAATAAAATCATGGCCGATGTAGCCATGTTGACAACCTAAAAAATGATTAGTATGTGTGATGCTTAGAACTAGAGTATGTAGATGGCTTTGTTCCAATGTAGTGAAAGAAGCAATAGACTAAAAGCTTAGACATTGCATTGACAACTTGTGTCTACAAGGTGATAAAGGTGGGAAAGGGTAGCGATCAAAAGGACAGGAGAATATAAGGAACAAAAGAAGACAAGAAGTATGTTAAGAAAATACTAAGTCATATAAAAATGTATATCAATTACAAAGTAGCTGGAAGTTCAAATTATTTAACTTTCAACTTATTAAGAAGCAATTTCAATAGTAGTTGCACACTTGTCCATTCTACTTACAATGCATCTGACATCAATTTGTGAAGTTTCAAGACACAAGACTAGATAGGTGTAAATATATACTTCATGCATGATATTGCAATGATTCTTGTTATGCATTTTAGCATTTAGCAATGATGTGTTTTTGGTAGTACAAGTCTAGTTATCTATATACATTGGCTCTGTTGGCATTGGTGCCGACTCAAGGCTAACATTATAATAGTCATGATGCCACAAGTCAAGTCGGGCCATGAAGAAGTTTGATGTTGCGAGAAGAAATGGTGTTACCCTATTTGGTGAGAAGTCCAAATGAGCACCAAGGCTTGGGAGTTGAGAGTGTCGTGGCTTCATCATCCTTGGGTACTTTAACAAATCCTACTTTGATCAGATCATGGCAAGGATAAAATGCAATATAATATAATTTTATTAATTTGGTTTGTCCTATGTCTTAAGAAACCTTTGCAATATGAATTATCTTTTGCTAAAAAATTGAATTAGGCCCATCTTGAAACATGAGTATTTGTTATAGTAAATGAGCTTTTAAGATGTGTATCTTATTATAATATTTACTCTATATTAGTTGGCATGTTTTTCAGATTGGCATACTGTTGGTCACGAATCTGCCTAAGGATAAAAATATGCACCCTAGAAACCACATCCTAAAATGGCCATTTTATTTACCACATCCTTGACCCTCACACAATAGTCACTAACTCCTACTACTTGCATTCTAAGATCAAATTATCTTTTCATGGTTTACAATTTAACAACCTTTACCTGGTCACTACCTTGATATCCCTCTTGTAGGTCCATCCATGCATCTTTTGTTGTTCTAGCATGTGCTATTATTGGAAAAAACTCTTATCAATAGATTATTGTATATGATATAGTTCCAATGATATTTTCTTCTTGGTTTCCCTTTTGACCTATCTATCATTATGGGGCAGGAAGACCCAATCATCTAGTTCTTCATAACCAATCTCTATAATTTCCCATAAATCCTTTCCTATCAACAAGGTTCTCATTTTAATACTCCAATATTCATAATCAAATCCATTAAATTTTGGTATTGGAAGTGAATTAGTGTTGGCCATGTTCAATTGTGAGAAAGAACACCAACAAAAAAATTTTAACCTAAATTTTGATCTACCAAAGCTCTGATACCAAATGTAGAAAATGGGAGAAAGTTGTCTTGTTTTTCTCTAAATCCAAGAAGAGAATTTAATTTGCTAAATTTAAAAATATTGTAGTCATAAAAAAACATGCTATCATATTAAAAATGCAACTATAAAATAGCATTAAACTTGGATGTTCTTCTCACCAAAAAAATACAACTTTGTTGTTAAAATTTTAGCCAATATTCAATAAGCCAATACACCATAAATAACCAACCAACCTGTTGTAAAGGTGCAACCAATATGCCATGAAAAATTACAGCTAAATTGTTGTAAAAGTGTAGCCAAAGTTGAACCAATATATTGTATCAAAAGAGGCTCTACTTGTTCTTCTCTTGTTCAAAAACTACAACCAAATACATCATGGAAAACAAATATCTACAAAGGTAAGATAACAGAAATTGTTAAAACCATAGAAATGTGCAGCTAAAAAATATTGTAGAAGGCACATGGTCAGCATCATATGCCAACAGGTATGAGGTACATGGTTTTCAAACCATTAGTTTTGTGCACATGGTTTTGGTATCTTTGGTTGGCTATAAATATGTGCAAAGGGAGAGAAGAGAGACAGGTGAAGAGGAAGTGAAGAAAGGAAAGGAAAGAAGATTAGTACTTTTAGGAGTGCTTGCAAGTGGGAAGAACCTTGTGAAGGTTTAAAAATATATGGAGTTGGATCCATATTTTTGGTTCTCTATGAAGAAGAAATCAAAATTATGTGGCAATTGGGCCACTTTGGTATTGTGTAGTTGTTATGTTGCATTATAAATAAAAATTAAATAGTATTCTAGTTTTTTTACTATGTTATTTTGTGTGTACTCTGATCTCACAGTTTAAGGAATGTTTGTAGATTAAAATCTTGCCACATACTTTCTTAGACTATGTCAAGTACATGGTAGATTGTTTTCTTGATATTAGCTAAGGTCCTCCGCAAGATATAGTGAATATCTTTTTGAAAATATTTGAAGATCCTGATATTTCTTCCTTTCCAAAGAATCTAGAGCGGTAAATAAATGTTGACCCAAATATCCCGGGCCAAGTATGCCAAGCTTGCACAAATAAAGTGAACATGTGAAATCTAAAATCCAAGAGGGAGGTCAACATTTTCCATAATTGGGTAGTTGAGGAACAAGAAAGAAAAAGGTGATCTAGATTCTCTCCATCTTTGCAACACATCACATATTTATAGTGGGAAAAAACTCATTTCATCAAATAATCTCCTATAATTACTCGCTTATGGAAAAGAAGCCAGATAAAAAACTCACTTTGGATCATAATGGTAGCTACCAAAGTTGATTGAAGACATCACTAAGGGGGTTAGAAGTATACTAACATGATGAGGAATATCCCAAGGCTACTATATAAACACCCTTAGAGTGAGAGCCCCAACCAAAAGAGTCATCTGCTTGAGACCAAGAAAGAGATCGAGCTCTAAGAACCATCTAAATAGCTTCCTTCTGAGCCTCCAACATCATCATAGGCCACTCAATAGTTGGGATCCATACTCTTTCATGTCAAGCACCATCTATAATGTTCTTTTAATAGTGGAAAACTTTGACCCAACCTTCCCTATGAAGTTGTTTCATGAGAGGTCTCCATTCAAGAAATTGTTGAATCAGTGGGGGATATCCCAAGCCTCAGTCTAGAAATTTACTTGGCAACCACTATTGATAATCCAAAATAGATGCATCTTGATCAATGATTCCCTCATCCTCAACACTGCTATGATCAAATATCCTCTATTGGATAGCTCATATTAATTAAATTCTCTTGGTAATATATTTTATGCATATTTAGCTCTCAACTTATAAGCCCAAAGTGCATGAGGGTTATCGATTAACTACTAGTATAATTTAGTTGTTAGTATCTTATTATTGTTGATCGTTGATCTAAGGCCTAGATCACATTCTTTTTTTGGGAAGCATAACTTCTCCCACTTTATAAGTGCCCATTTACATTTTTTATTTTCTTCGCTCCATAAGAATCATTGATTTTATCTAGATCTCTTAAGACAAGTTTAGGGATATCCAAGACATAAGAGATATAGATAGTAATAGATTGAAGAACCAATTTTACCAAAATGAGTACCTCTAGAAGAGAGGCACGGATTGGCCTAATTATCCAGTTGACTTTTTATCCTCTCTATCAACCACATTCATTCTTCCTTTTCTTACCTGATAGTTTTTAGTAAGACTCCTACATAGGAAATTAGAATATAAGCTCATCTAAATCACAAGATATTTAGAATCATAGTTTCCACTTGAGTAGAGCAATGAAAGAAGATGATGTTCTATTTTCCTTCATTTATAAATTATCTTGTGGTTGTCAAAAATAGATTCAAAATATTCTTGAACTTGGATGCCTCTCCCAAAGATGCACAACCCAACAACGTTGAATAATCCACAAACTATAGGTGGGATAATGGAGAGGCTCCAAAGGCTATTGTAATTCCTTAAAGAGATTGATTGGTTATATATTTAGAGATAATATGACCCAAACATTCTACCAATATTATGAATAGGTAAGGAGAAAGAGGATCCCCTTGACAAAGATCCCTAAAATCTATAAATAAAGGATATGGACTATCATTGATAAACACTGCATATAGAAAATAGAGAAAATACTATCGTCAATTTAATCTATCCAATCCTGGAAAAATCTAAATTGCCCTAGAATCCAAAGAAGAAAACACCAATCTACCCTATCATAAGCCTTGGAAAGATCCAAACAAACAAACATGGAAGGGGATCGTTGGGCTTGCACGGAATGTGACGCTTATTGGACCAACACTATCCCATATAAAAATTGTCTCCCTCCCATGAAACCTCCTCGCTTTGGGAAAATTACTTTGTGGAGAAGAGGTTTCAATCTATCAACCATCTCCTTCATAATGATTTTGAGAACATTATATAATTCTATTAAATGAAACCAAAAAAAAATTCAACCTCTTGAGATTTAGGAATGAGCGTACTATAAATTTTGTTGATTTCTTTAAGTACCGACTTAGCACTCCTTTTTTTCCTCTACTAAAATAAGCAAATTTAAATAATTCAATGGGAAATCCATCCAAGCTCAACGTTTTACCTTTTTTAACTTGAACACAATGACATGTAATTCCTCCATGGATACCATACCTGTCAAAACAACATTGTCTTCTTCTAGGATGAGGAGGTAATTTATTGAAGAACGTCTTGTTGGTTCCTCAGATCTAAAGGAGTTGTT
Organism: Wollemia nobilis; assembly: GCA_028583015.1. Lineage (NCBI taxonomy): Eukaryota > Viridiplantae > Streptophyta > Pinopsida > Araucariales > Araucariaceae > Wollemia > Wollemia nobilis. Next base: position 15,091,592 of record JAQPPZ010002969.1, on the reverse strand, counting down.
GAGAAGAGTTTTGCAAAATCGTCTGAAGCAATATTATTTATGTCATCCCATGAATAAACTAAGTCACTAGAGTTTATCTTCAAATATTATATAAAATTAGAAACTCTTTTTGAAAGAAGGTGTTTATGAAAGAAATTAAAGATTTGAAAAAAATAGAGTTTGATGAATTAGTAGGATCACTTATGTCTCATGAAAAAAGAATAATAAATAGTGAAGAAGAAAACTTGGATCAACCTTTTACTTCCATGGCTAAAGTGTCAAACAATAATGGGGCTAGCTCAAGTTACAATTCCTAGGGACAAAGAATAGACCAACAAAAACAACATTCGATAAGATGAAGAGGCCATTGAAGAAGAGAAGGGTATGGTGAAAGAGGTAGAGGCATATTTTTGAATAAGAGGAATGTTCAATATCACTATTACAAAAGGTACAAGTAATTTGAAACAAATTGTAGAATAAAGGTAAACAAAGGAGGGAGAAAGGTAACTTTTTCATATGAATAAGGTGAGAGCCCAAAAAATATGTTCTTGTCATATAATTTAGCAAAAATTTTAACCAAAGAGTTTAGTACTTATATTTTGATAGTTCAAATTATATAACCAATAATAAGTAAGCATGTGTTGATTTGGATGACTCATACAAGAGCAAGGTGAAATTTGGAGACAAGAAAGCATTGGAGGTTGAAGAGAGAAGTAACATTACATATTGATACAAAAATGAAAATAAAATATCCAAAACATTTACTTCACACTAGGCTTGAAGCATAATTTGATGATTATGGGTCAAGTTGTAGAGAAAACTACAAACTAGTGTTTGAGAATAAGAAGTGCATCATCTATAACAAAGCAAATGAGAACCAACTAGAGGTTGTTGTGCCTATGACAAAAAAATTTCCTCTATATCTTGGAGGATAAGGGAGCAATTTATTTCATAGACTTATTTGAGGATAAAAAAAATTTATGGCACCAAAGTTATGGTCACCTAAATTTTCAAAGTTTGTATTTGTTGAATGCTAAAGGAATGGTTCATTAGTTGTGTTGTGTTGTGTAGAAGCAAGAAGTAAAGTATGTGCATGTTGCATAGCAAGAAAACATCACAGAGAGAAATTTCCAAGAGGAAGAACATGGAAAACATCATATCCATTGCAATTGATTCCTTTAGATATTTGTGGTCCAATTTACACACTATGTGTTGTTGAATCCTTCTACTCTATCACTTTTATTGATAATCATACTAGAAAAAATTGTGTATATTTTTTGAAGAATAAGAGTGATGCTTTTGAAGTAAGAGCTTCAAATCCATAGTAGAGTATGAAAGAAAAAATAATATCAAAATGTTAAGGATTTATTGCGGTGATGAGTATTGTTCCAATAAATTTAATCAATGTTATGATAATCATGAGATAGGAAGACAATTGGCAATAACCTATACACCTTAACAAAATGGAATGGCATAAAGGAAGAATAGGAAAATCATAGAGAGGGTAAGAATTATGGTTGGGGGAAAAGGTTTGGGCAATTATTTTGGGTTGAATTAGTTACAACAATAATATACAATCTCAATAGAAGTCCCAATGTACATCCTCAATAAAAGTCCCACAATTTTAGTAAAGCATAAAACTTCTTTTGAGGCATGGTGTAAAAAGATAAATTTGGTATTCACTTGAGAGAGTTTGGTTGTTTGGCTTATGTTCATTTTGAAGATAAAGAAAGGAAAAAGTTAGATCTAAAGAGTCAGGCATTCATTTTTATTGGATATTATGAAGAAATTAAGGATACCAAATCTAGACAATGCATTGTATCTAGAGATGTGATTTTTATGAAGGGGGAGTACATTGACAATAAATATCAAAGACAAAATATAAACATAATTGAATATGTTGGTGTGTTACAAGCATCAAGTGAAGACAAGCTTTTCTCCAAAGACAAACACAGAAGGGAAGAGAACATTACAATCACATCCAAATTGCCAACTATTGAAACATAATTTTGATAAGAGATTCATAAGAAGCCAAAAACAAACACAAAAACAAAAGCAAAAGGAACAAGACAATATGGTTAACTAAACATTATTGCCTATTGAGTTTATAAATACTTTTCATAAATTAAAATAATCGATACAATAACCAAAATGAATCAAAAACTCAGAGAAATACATGATGCAATATGAAGGATGTCCATAGACATCAAAGTAATCTCACTAAAGGAAAATAATAAAGAAATCGTTTATCTCAAGGAGTATAAATACTCAAATACATGTGACCTTAGGTCAAGATTAAAAAATCAACTTGAAGGTTCATTATTAAAATATTACAATAAACCCACCTATAAGAAGTGTACAAGGGCTAATAGGGCTATATGATAAATATAACACAAAATTCAATTGTGATCTTTTATTTTAACACCATATATTCCCACATCTCCCCTTAAATTGAATAGGGGGCACATAGAAGGACCCTTAGTAGTCATCCCCCTTAAGTGGCACTCTTCTTCTCCAAGATGCTCCCACGTTCACACAAAAGGTGCTTGGGCATGACTTTGATTAGGATATCTATTGTATGTTCCTATGACATCACAAACTAGATCGAGCATATCATGACCATGAAGTCATTGAGCATGATGCATCCAAACCTTGATGTGCTTAGTCTATTGTTGAAACACTAAATTGTGAATAAGCTTGATGGAGCTCTAGTTATCACAATAAAGGGTTACCAAAAAATAACTATGAAATACCCAATTGATCTAAAATCATGAGCATCCATTAGAGGTGTTTGATGACCTCATTGATAGAACAATTTTAAACTTTCATTAAATATTGATATATAGTGGACTATTAGCTATAACACCAAAAGAGTAATAAAAAACCAAGATAAAATACAAACCCTATAAGGGAGCATTGTTGGTGCAAATCATCGACCCAATTTATATCGAAGAACCCTATCAAAATCAAAGGTGCTCTGAGTAGTGAATACCCATAAGCTATGGGTATTTTAGGTACTAAATAATCTACTTGGTTGTTATTCAATGACTCATAGGTTTCCTACATCTACCTAGAATACTAATTGGCAACATATACAATTTTTAGTTGAGTGTGGATGAGATAAAAAAATCCCCCAAAAAGTTACTAGTGTAAATTGGCATCCACCAAGGAGTAGTGCAATCTACTTGTAGCTTCAAACCAAAAACAAAGGGATTCCATGTAAATTTAGATTCCTCTATCTAAAAATACTACATAAGATCCAAGGTATACTTGGACTGAGAAATTTTGATCTTGGAGGGTGAGTGATCGATCTACATCCCCAAAAACTAATGGAGGCCTAAATATATCCTCTCAAAAGTATCTTGAAATCATGATTTCATCTCTTGGATCAAATACGTTAAGATTTATATGATGATAAAATAATTAACATACAGTATAGTCACCAAATTTTGACCATCCCAATGCTTGATATAGACATCATCCCATCACTTGAATTCACAATTGTTGGATTTTTAAGCCTTACTACCATAAAATATCATAGGTCCCAATTTAAAATAGCCACAATTTTAAAGGTAAAAATATTAATGTAATAAGTAGAATAATATATGAGCAAATTAATATGTATATCAAAGCCAATATAATAAAGCAAATAACAGTATGAATTTCTATGAATGTAAATGGCCTAAGTCATTCATGAACTATGCATGAAGAAAAACTTATAAATATAATAAAGCAAATAACAATATAATCAAATATGAATGTAAATGGCCTAAATAATTCATGAACTATGCATGAAGAAAAAATTACAATATTAATTGCTAAAAATATATATACAAGCTTTATTTATTTTTTTCCTATTACAACTTTGTGATCTGATATTCAGATTACAATTAATGCTTTCTTATGGAGCATTATCTCCATAATATAGCCATAGTAATGTGACTCTTCAAGTATTTGACTATTGCTCTCCATATGACAAGCCTCATGACCTTTGTCTTATCATCTTGCCACTTGCATACTAGACTCTTCACTTTCTTCTTGCATGCACACTTGACTCTAAGACACTTGTACACATCTACATGACTCTTACACTTTTACATGCACTCCTAATATAAGACACTTGTGCACATCCTCACATTACATATTTGCACTCTTATATACATGATACTTGTGCACATTCTCTCAATCTACACTTGCACTCTAACTTACATGACACTTGTGCATTTCCTACACATTACACTTTTACATGACACTTGTGCATTTCTTGCATATAGACACTTACATGAAAGACAAAATATAAATCACTCACCTAAAATAAAGACTCAACCTTAATCTATTACATATTTACAATTATACCATGAAGGTACCATGGAGGTACATTAGCATGTACCAAATAATTTAATATACCTCAACAACACTTGAGAAATAAACAATGAATCTTTTCATGCCAAGTACAAGGAGTCTGCCTAAGCTCATACAAGTATTTCTTTATTCAACACATTAAATGAATGGACCCATTAAGCTAAAAAAATAAGTGGTTGTATCATATACATCTTCTCCTCGATATTTTCATGAAGGCACTCTTAACATATATTACGGTGTACCTTGTATTTATAAAAAACAATAATAGAGAGAACTATCCAAACAAAGTCCATCCATGCAATCAGGGCCAAGGTCTCCAAGTACTCAACTCCATCCTTATGAAATAATCCCTTAGCAACAAGGCATACCTTGTGCTTCTCCATCAAACCATCATAAAAAGTGTAATTAGTTTTATAAATTCATTTATAGCCAACAATGTTCTTCCCTTCAAGAAGAGGAACAAACTCTCATGGCTAATTCTTTATCAACAATTCATACTTGACAAGCATAGCATCCTCCCACTTCGAACAACCTTTAGCTTGAGAAAAAGTGAGGAGATCTCCAAAATCATCAAATCTCAAGAATAAGACGCAAGATAGGGCCTTTCAAAGGTTCTCTTGAGAGGGAATGTGTTGAGCACCCTGAAGGAGAGTTTGAGCCAGCTTGTGTATCAATAAACCCATGGAAGGTTGTAGCACATCTAGCTAATAATCCATCATAGCATCCAACACTATCACACAAGGCATAAAAGGATCACATTTATCTATATATTTGCATCCAAAATTTAAGGAAGTATTATATAAGGGTCCAAAAGAAGAGAAGTCATATCAGTACAAAATATTAATGAACTCAAGCTAGGAGGCTGAAAATTTGGAACAACTAGAATCGAACCAATGGGAATCTCATAGGGAAAAATAAGAACCACTAGAGGATCCTCGAGAGTAATCATTAGCCAAAAGGACAAGTCATCCAAAAGGAGAAAATGGAAGCACGTGATCATAGATCATATCTCTTTAAATAATGACATCCCGCTTCATGGGTTCATATAAGTGATAAGCCTTGAAAGTGTTAGAATACCCAAGAAGAATGCAAATATGGATCTTGGTATCCACCTTATTCTTTGTATCTTTGGGAATATAAGCTCATGTAGCAGATCCAGGAGATCAAGCTTGTATTTTATCAATCTCTTAAGAAGAGTCATAACTTGAATGGCTAGAGTTGAAATATGATTGATGATATGAGCTGCACAAGTCACAACTTCATCTCATAACTTGGACTCCATTTGCTTGGTATGCAACATACATCTAGTCATATCCATTCTACTTTTTTGCTTAACCATCCCATTTTGCTTTAGGGTATAGTGAATAGTCCTTTGAAAAGAAATGTCATGAAGTAGTAATAACCAAAGACATGACTAACATACTTACCTCCTCCATCAGTCTTCAAGTGTTGCATGTTCCTATCAAACAAATTCTCCATAAGAGCCTTGAATTGAACTTACCAAAGGCTTCATATTTGGTGTAAATGGTACACAACCAAGAATACCTAGAGAAACAATCAATAAAAGTGAGAAAGTACTTAATATTGGAAAAATATGGAGCCCCATGGGCCCACAAATATGATATGAATGAGCTCCAAGGGTTGTATATCACACATAGTTGTCCCTTTTAAGAAGGACTCTCAATGATGCTTCCCTAAGATACACCCCTAACAAACACCACTAGGGGAGAGATAGGCAAAAAACCAATAGCCAAATGATGTCAACTTGTGTACCTCAAGAATCCATAGTCAATGTGTCCAAGCCTATGGTACCATCACTTGATAGTATCATCTACTCATGCTACTATATCCACAAAGTTTTTCTTCTTGGAGGAAGAAGGATGCTCACTAAGTTTATACATATGACCAGAATCATCACAATATCCTAAGGCAATTGTCTTGAAGGCATTATCAATGTCCTTGGTCATCCATTGACCTAACCAAAACTTAACCTTCTTATCCATATGGGTGATGCAATAAAGAGAAAGGATAATGGGGCCCACTTCTAGAACATGAAAAACTTCATCAAATGAGGAGGAACCAACTATTACCTCACTATATCTAATTTTCTATAAATATGAGACATCACCAACATGCTCTCCAAAGCATTGTTCATTGTAGTCATGCAAGATATGATGATGCTTAGTCATATGTCAAGTTGCCCCTAAATCTGTAATTCACTCTTAGAAATAAGTGGATGTCCAATATGTTGAGTGAAAGTTACATATGCATGTGAGGTCTCATCCTCATGGTCATCCTCATCCTAGGTAAAGAAGAGAGCAACACTAGCACCCTCCTTTTCAACTACCTCTTCAAGCTTCTTAATCGACAATCGACAAAACTATACCGTGTGCCCTTCCTTCTTGCAATAAATATTAACTAGCTTTTTGAAAGGCTTCTTGGATTTCTGCTCTACTTGCTTTAGGTTCTTTTCATTGTATGGTTTAGTCACTTCCTTTTCATGAGCCTAGATAGTGAGGGAATGACTATTTTGCTATTATCATTGAGCCTCGGGGTGAAGGCATTTGAACACATCATCAAAAGATGAAGTAGGACTCTTGGAAAGTATACTTCAAGCATCTCACGTACTATAGGCACTATCAAATATACCTCAAAAATAGTGTTGAACACCATATTTATAACATCAAGTTTTAACTTTCCACTAATACCTTCTCTGGAAATTTTAATGTATTCTTGTAGTTTCTTGAACCGAATGATGTATTCATCAACATTTTTAAAAATGTTGATTTCTAAAGTATAAGCTCTGCCTTCAATCTTCTAATTTGTGTAGATTCAATGTGATCATACATTTTCTGGAAATTGTCCAATAGCTATTTTAGATGTATGATGTTGTTGATGTGATTATCATGTATTTGTCAATATGTAAGGCAATCACACCATGGGCTTCCTCCTTGTCCTTGTGTAACTACTTTCTTCCTTCTAAATCAATATCTTTGTGGTCCTCATTCACATATTTGAGGAGTTTCTCACTCCGTAGTAGAGCTTTGATATTGATATCTAAGTGGCATAGTTAAATCCATTAAGTAAAGGCACATACTGATCCATGGAATCCATACGAAAATACAGTTTTTTTGCAAGCATTTATGACAAAAAATAATGTTGTTAATGTGAAGAGCTAAAAAAACCATACAATTGAAAAAAAATGCTCAAAACATTTTTGTGTGCAAAATTTATGGCCCTCAAAATTTTAGCTTAAAAATCTCAAAAAATGCCACTAAAACCTTTCAATTCATGCCAAAAATAAAAATAACTAATAGGATGCTGCCACATGTTGCTAATCGAACAATCAAAGGCAATTATCTTAAAGCATTGTCCTATAGCTACAAGGCCACCAAGTTTCTTGGGCTCCAAAGTGCCTTGTTTAAACAAGGCTATGTTGACAATGTAGGTTCCAAAAGGAATGGTGCATGCCTTTCACTAGCAAGTTGGAGGGGATGGGATTTGAACCCATGCCTCGAGGGGAAGAACACCTTAACACAAGGTTCCCAAACCACCATGCTAAAAATTGCATCAAGACTTTCTAAAGGAAAAGAGAGCTTGAATTTTATTGTGTTGATTAGAGAGGTGAGTGCATGCGCTTTGTTGGCCTCCCACGTTATTGCTCATAAGATGCTCAAATGACAAAATCAAAGCTCAAAACCATGACCATGTGAAGCCAAAGACTTAGCAAGGCACAAGGTACCCACCAACCCATGACCTTCGATGGGCTTAAGGTTAGGTCGTTTCAAAAAATGGCCCCATGCCCAAGCAAAATGCTTCCATCCAATGTGCACCTTACACAATAATAGCCCACAACTAGAGTATTCCCATGAATTTTTTTAATTCATTTTTTTTTAAATGGAGACAACACAATACTTTTCAACACAAAAACAAAGTACCTAGAGACAAAATAACAAAAAGGATTAAAATTGAGATCCTCAAATTTCACAAAGACTTTAGAAATGTTGACGGTTTGTCCATATTTGCCATGGTTTGCCCTATACAACCTTTTTCTAGAATGCATCCAATCAACCCATCCTCTCTCACCACTACAACAAAAAACTTGTCAGACCATTTTTACAACTTTTTCAAATGGCTTGAAGGTCTTTGCCATACACAAAAATCTTCCTATAACTCCTCTAGCATCTAGGGGTGGTGGAAAAATGTTTGGCCTCTTGTTCTATCCTTCAATAATCATGCAAATTGTCTTCTCATTTGCATTGCATCAATACCAAAAATTCTAAATCAAATAAGGAAAATGATTTTTTCAAAATATCCATAGAATACAAATGAGGGTTTTAAACATCCTCAAAAAATTCAGTCCAACAATTAGGGCATGAAAAACAAAATAGATTGAATGTCAAGAGAGGAAAGAGAGGCCTCACGGTGAAAATTTCCCTTGGAGTAATAGATATATTATGAATGAGATTCTCGCATTCCAAGTCCACCTAGGGTTTTGGTGCACAACCTTAAAAGCATTGTCGAAAACACAAAATGTGCACATCCCTATGAAACCACATTGATTCTAGAACTCTTGGAGAAGAAATATTGCCAAAACTTGAGGTTGAGTAATGGAGATTCATATCCACTTTAATACCATGTTGAATTTATCATTAGTTTTTAGACTCGAATAAATTCAATACATTTCCATCAACTCATAGAAAGATACAATTCAATATGAAGGGTGTCCATAGACACCAAACTAATTTCACAAAAGGAAATAATATACACCCCAATCGATAAAGAAATGGTTGGTCTAAAAGGGTATAAATACTTAGTAAAAACCTTAAGTTAGTTAAAGAACCAACCTTAAATTATTATTAAAATAATTCAATAAACCCACTTATACAATTTGTTTAGGACCATAGGGCTTTACAACAAATATAATACAAAAGTTGGCCATTGCCTCAAGTGAAACTTAACACCACATATTCCAACACAAAATTGAAGTGGAGCTCTGTTTTGCAAACTAAAGCAAGGTATGGGCCAAAGCATGAAAGAATAATTAAATGCAATTGAAAAGAATGATACTTGGAAGTTGTGTGAAATTCCAAAGAATAAGGACGTACAAAAGTGGGTGTTCAAGACCAAGTACAACCCCTCCAACATTGGTGGTCATAGTAGTAGCATATGTTGGTTGATGAGAAGGATTAACATGATGTGATATTCAAACAAAGGGTTATCATGAACCACCCTAGGAGAGATGGTTGGAGGAAGAGAAGTCTCGCCTCTTTCGTGTCGAGCTTCCTCTTCCATAGCTTTGAGCAAAGCCACCTTATGGTGTTTTATGAAATCCCAAACATGTTCAAATGATGTAAAAGTGAAGCCACCATGAGGCCCCTCAAAGGGATCATAGTTTGTATCAGTTTCCACATTTTCTTGCTCTTCTGCATCAAGATTAGGATTCTCTCTATCAATCTAATCATCTTCTCGAAGAATTTGATCATATTCCAGACACCTTCGCTGACTCCTAAGGAACGAAGCCATTAGGAGAAACGAAAAGGAAAGAGGAGAAAACTAAGGAAAAACACACAAGAAGTTTTTAAAGATGTTTTTAATGTTTTTCTTATTCTAAGCAAACAAAATTAGTGGTCTTATTTAAAGTTTTCAAAAGAAAAACAAAGAGGAAAAAGGCTTCCTATTTTGGCCACTAAGACGTGTCTTCACATCGAGTTTACCATAGATGTAGAGGGAGAAAATTGCTCTGTTGTGTATGATTCTAGGTTGGATCTGCTCAGAGCCAAGGTGATCGCAGGGGTGTGTTATATTCTCTATACTCAATGCAGGGAAACAGGTTCACCAGAAATGGTTTTAGGACTCGCTCCAAGTCCAAGGTGAGAATGTTTAATGTGTGATTTAAACAAACACCTATGTTTGGCCTTTTTGAATTAAACTATGGAAATGAAAGAACAATGCAAAACACAAAAAATGCAAGAAGACAATGACTAACCCTAATATGATTCTTTTGATTCAATGATATCTATCCCTAGGTTGCAAGAAATGAAATCTTTTCTTTGAGCAAGGGAGCAAGGGACCAAGGGAATGCACGAACAAGACTAAACCCTAGATGCAAAACTATATGACTTCTTTAAAATGCCTGAAAGCAATCAAATATTTTTCCTTTTTACTTATAACCTAGATGTGAATAAGAATAACAAAAGCAAGCAACACAACCTAAGAGCTTTACCAAGGACACTTATTTGATCCGGTGTTTGATTCAAGCTTTGTCTTGCATCCAGAATATCCAACAGCTTCAAATTTCAAAACAACTTCACAAAAACCCTAGAAAATATGGTTAGTGTTTGGGGGTCTGCTTAGGCTGCTATATGACTGAGCTTGGAGGTATAGCAGTCAAGCCCCCTAGGTCCTTTTAGATGACCGCTCATAATAAAATGAGCTTTGACCTTTGGAACAAGCATAGTGAAATATGATAGCATGAAACAACAAATAAAATGCAAGTAGAATTGGCACAATGCTTGAACAAGAATGCAACTTTGAAACCTAGAGTTTGGGAACAAAAGATTGCCCCCAAGCTAATGCAATGTGAAGTGTAAGAAAACATAATGTTAACAGGCAAAACATAATGTAACAGAGATGCAACAGTTCATAACAGGCACGCAAATCAAAACCCTAGGGTTTTGGGACGAATAGTTGCCCCAAAGTCTACCTAGACTGAATCCACGCCCTGTAAAGTACTGAATGCAAATTTGGTAACAGAGAAAAAACGGACGCAAAACATCCGACGGGCAAAAGCAAAGCTTTCATCGAATCTGTGCCCTGTAGCGGACAAGGTGCGGATTCACACAAGGGGGCTTAAAACCCTAAAATAAAAACCCGAATGCGACAAAACACAGAATAAAGAACTTAAATAAACTAATGGATGCAAAGGAACAACCTGGTGATCTCGTGGAAGAAGCAAGAGCAAAGGTGGAAGACATCTCCTCCTTCAAGAAGACAAGTTATTGTCAAGGCTTTCTCCACTTGCAGATCACAAGACACACCATCAATAGAATACAAAAGCATAAAAAACACCAAGAGATTGCACAAGAAGTCAAAAGAATCTTAATTTCACATGAACTTTTGATAGCTTGATTGCGGGAGGAACTGTTTAGTAACTGGTTAGAAAAAGGGGATCCAATCTCTTTATTTATAGACGGTTTGCAGGGCTAAAATGCAAGAAAACAAAAATTAACCTTTATTAAGTCGACGCCCCAAAAGGGTTGACTTAAGATTTAGGTTTTTTTTTTTTTAAACCTAAATTTTTCGAATCCACGCCCTCTAATTTGGTCAAGGTTAAAAAAAGCAAGGCAAAACACAAGAAAAGGGGGTTTGAGAGCCTCCCAAAGGAACCTACGAAAAAATGACTCATTTGGGTGGGTCAATTTTTCGTGTTTACATGTAGCTTTGAGGCATATGAAATGAACTATAAATTATAGAATCCATTATACTTAGCCAATAAGATTGACTTGATTGGATACAATGATTGAAATTGAGAAGGCTCAATTGATGACAAAATATCCACAACAAGATATTGTTTCTTATTTGGAAATGGATTAGTAACTTGGAGTTCAAAGAAACAAGCAACGGTTGCACTCTCAACAACAAAGGCAAAGTATAGCAACTACATCATTGAGCATGCAAGCAATATGGTTGAAGCAGCTCCTACAAGACCCTTGTGAAAAGCAAGAACGATTGACTACCATTTTTGTGACGTGTGAGTGCAACTCAAATGACTAAAATTCTTGTTTTTAATACAAGATTAAAGCATATTGAGCTGAGACGTCATTTTATTAGAGACTTGGTTCAAATAAATGAAGTTGAATTGAAACACTACAATTTGGAAGATCAATAAGCATACATTTTTACAAAGGTAGTGGCAAAGAATAAGTTTATTTCACTCAAAGATAGAATGAAAATTTTCCATTTAATCTCAAGGGGGGAATGTTGGAAATTGCTATATTGAATGCATAGTAGCAAAACTCGGACTCGACTTGGACTCGAAAAGTTTGACTCGGGAGTCGGACTCGGGAGTCGGCAAAAAAACTTGGCAAGACTCGGTTAAAACTCGGAAAAAAGAAAAAAATGAAAAAAAATACAATTTTTTATTAAAAAAATAAGTTTTTTCATGCATATTACTTATTAGTATATTCTAACACACTTACTCAACATTCAACATTATACAAATAAGAAATTAACAAGAGGAAGGAGCATATTCTAATAGCAAGCTAATAATTTTGTTTTATAATTTTTTTTTTTTTTGGATACATAGGGAGTTGGTTACATTCACACTATTTTTAGTAACTGCCAAGTGCAAGGTTCAAACTACAAGGACTGCCCCAACAAGCCTATACCACCTCATTATTTTATAACCCGACATGAAGAGGACCACTGGTCACTCGAGATTCATACCATCGTTGTCGGTCTGACGTGCACTCAGAGGATTCGGAACAGACTATGAACTTTGCAGGCATGACCACTTTGGTTTATAAAATTATAAATAAATAATATAATGATTAATAAAACTTAATATATAAAGTTCAAAAACATTATTAATATTTTACAAAACATTAAATAATAATAAACTTAGTCCACCATGTGTAATAAATAAAAATTTCAAATATCATGTTTAATAGAGAAACCATGGGACGGAATCACCCTAACTTAGTCCACCATGTTTAATAAATAAAATATTCAAATACCATGGTTAATTATAATCGGTGGGTTTTCTAGATTCGATTTCTAGATGGTTGGTTGGGATCTATTAACTTTACTTTTATTAAAAGGTTCCTGAGAAAAAATAATTGAAAATAAATTCTTCATATATTAATAAAGCTAATATTTAATCCTAGCCATTTTTCCGATTTTAGAATAGAAGCCGTTTTTTAAAATTGCTTACCAAAATTCAAGGTAGAAGCAACATTCATTATTCTGGGGGAGCTTTGTGCATAGCAATTGTTTCGTTGGCGGTCAAGGGCTTCAGAGCGAAATAAATTATCGTTTTTAATTTTTTTCCATTGTCGTGTGGTGGTGTGTATTGGTTGCAATGGCGACGGTGGCAGTGACGGCGACGGGAGAGGGTGCATTGAAGGAGAGAAAAGAATGGAAGAAAATGAAGGTGCAAGAACTGCGCAACGAACTTTCTAGAAGAGGTCTCAGCATTGGCGGCCTCAAGCCTTCCTTGATCGAACGCCTCCAAAACTCATGACATTATCCGCCCGAACCGCCACCACCCCATAGGACATGCATACGTGCATTCTGAAGCGGTTCTCATTCCCAAACAAGACACTGATGATGTATCCATCGGAGAAAGATATATTTGTATTAAAATAAATTATAATTGAGAGATAAGCATTCTGAAGGTTTGAGAAGCAAAATTGCACATTCTCTCGTTAATATAATAAACAAAGATTTCAGTGTCTTGTTCGTGATTGCACACTGGCCAACGTGGATGCTTAAGTCGTGTAGCATCATCAACACTTAACCTCCCTAGACATAATTTTTCTTTTTTTTTTTAACTTCCATTTTTTTTGGGGCCAGCTGTCGGGTGACCGTGTCGGACTCGGACTCGGCCCCAGACTCGGTCGGACTCGGAGGAGTCCAGGAAAAAAGGAGTAGGAGTGGGCTCGGCTCGGCTGAGCCCACTCGGACTCGGACTCGGCCGAGTACTCGAGAGTCCGAAAGAGTCTGACTACTATGATTGAATGACACAAATAAGATGACAAAAACCAAAACATGACAAGAATAGGATGAAAATCAAAACATGACAAAATTGGAAATGCAAATGAAAATTAAAAAAGAAAAAGAATATTCTCACCTAGATTTGGAGACAACCAAGAGACCTACTTTATATAAGTATAGTGCATTGTATTAAAAGTAGTATGTAAAGAACCAAGAGACCTTCTACTATATACAAGTATAGGGCATTGTATTATAGTAGTATGTAAAGATTTGAATATTGATGAAGTGTTTCCTGAAGGGTTTTTGTGCAAGTTCGTTTTTTTGTTCATTTTCTCTTTTCTATGTTGTGTTAATCTTTATTATAGAATACCACCACATCCCACATTCACACCACATGTAGTTGTCAAACAACTTACGCCATCAAATGTTATTTTTACAAAAGGTTTTCTTAAGTTCTCAAATGTATTTGGCAACATAAGTTATAAAATTCAAAATTAGACATGAGGGCTCAAGCATCTGAAATAAATATTATATTCATCTGGTAACAACCTTTCTTTTGCTTAAATGTGATTTTTTTTGTCATCAACATTCAATCCTTGAAACAGGAATGGAAAAATGCTTTAATATATTCAAGGTTATCAACCTGCTGCAAATTCTCTACCACAATACTGCAAATGTTGCCAGAAAAACAAATATATTTGCAATGTTGTGGAGACGGTATTAAACTGACATTGCATCAAGAACAGAGAGAAGTTATTTCTTAGATACACAACTCTCCATAGTTGATTGACAATAACTCCACATTCTTGTGTCAAGCATAACTGGTGCACCTGAAAATACTACAAAATTATTTTATGGAGGTATTAAAAAAGGGTATGTTTGTGTAAGTTGGAAAAGTCCCCGTCTAATATGTGATTTCAGAAGGCTATAAAATGATACTCTTGGATATTTATAGACAACTTAATTCTTTATACCTTTAAATCAAATGACATTAGCTCAACCGGTTAGATTCCTCAACTTTTGAGGAGGAGACCAATATTTGAATCTTGACAAGCAATATACACATAATTGCCAAACTTCTTGTAATACCATTATGTGGTCATGATGTAATACGGGTGGGGCCCGTTTCAATTTCATATATTCGATTTAAATATATATATATATACCTTTTCACCTTTCTCAGCTTTGCCATTCCTTCTGAATGAAAATTAAATGACATTGTGGTGAATTGTTAATAAGCAAACTTCTTTTTGCCCTGCCCTGCTTATTTTGATATTCCAATTTTTACAGTGATGTCCCTGGACAGAATTAAGGTAGAAAACGCCTTGGCCATTTGGATGGAACTACTGCATTGGCTGAAACAAACAACATCCTGATATGTGCGAACTATCATTTCATCTGCTCCAGGATTCGTGATTAACCTGAAAGTCACTAGTTTTGAGCATATCATAAACCAGAAAAGCCATGCTTTTATTATGTTAAGCAGGTCTGGATGTCTTCATCATTCACCACTTTTCATAAATTCTTCTATATATTTTTGCACCTCCAGATTGAGCATGGATCTCTCTTTCAGTCCTTATGCCCATAGGATTATCTAAGAGCCACCCTTTATCATCGCATAAATTAGGATGAGGGATTTCCATTGGCTGTAAAGAATCACAATGACTGTCAAAATGTTGCCTCATGTCAACTGCCACTTCTAGAACATCTGATTGCATAAAAATCTGTTCACAAAGAAAGTCCGCAATCTCGTTAGTTAAAGATGTCAATCAGCATCTTGTATTTTTGATCAATTAAAAATATCACTAAATAGAATCAATGACTAGTTCTCATGGTACACATAATTAACGGTCATATTATTAACAGCAACGCAAAGAGAGAATTTACAAAAAGGTTATATTTTATCCCCCTAAAATGAGATGAAATCTCACTACCCTCTGACAAATATTAAGTAATGGAAGAAAAGGGAAAAATTTGAATATCAAGCTCTGAAAATATATAAAGATAGAATATTGTCTAATACCATCTAAATATTATCATGGATTACCAAAGTTGGAAGCATCACCACCTACAGCTGCCAACAAAGCAGTATCCTTCAGGGGCTTCCTGCTCATTTTCCCTCCGGACTTAGTTTCCGACACTTATTTTCTTCTTATCACATTTAGGGCATCTCAATGCATCTAAATATGCAAAATTATACTATTCAAGAGGCTCTTTCTTCCTCTTACAAATGACAAGAGTGAGGTCTTGTAGACTATACAACATCTCCAGAGTTCACCTCTCTAAAACCTTTATATGAGTTGACCTTTTTGGAAGATGAAACAGCTTTCTATAATTGTACAGCACTCAACAGATAGTATTTACTATTTATACTCTAGTTTACATAGTTATTGTTGAAATTGTGAACGGTTTGCTTTTTATTGAAGAAATAAATCCGCAATTGGCAAGCAAGTACTTCCAATTAATCACAAATTGAAATAACAACAGGAAAAATACCAAACAATTCAAATACACAAGAACAATTAAATTATGTAGAGCAAATCTATCATAGGGCAATATAAATCTCCACACCAAAAGGAAAGGTTTTATTTTCTCTTCAAACCATGGTGTTTAGAAGTACATGATAGGAGTTTCTCACTATCTAGAGTATGGGCGATGGACTCTGTTCATAAAATCTGCTTCAATACTCGTACTGCCTACTCGAGCCACTCCACATGCTTAGATCTCCTCAGAGTTTCCCAAATAACCCCTCTCCAATGACTTGAATCCTATTCATATGAGAATTGGTAGTTTAGTGTTGGGTTAGACAAATTTCCACATCTTGCTGCAGGTGGACACTGGAAGGCCAAGAGACATGCTGACCAAGCCTGACCTTGTAACTCCCATATTGAACAAGCTCTACCACTTGTGTCAGAGAAGGCATCCCAAGACACCTTCCATATGTCCTGCTGACCTATTGTACACCATGCAGCCCCAGTGACAGCTAGGTTGCTGTAAAGATGACAACTTTGCCGCCTAGATCAACTTATTCAGTGAAGTTGTTCAGATAACTTAGTTTTTTAATGGTTGGTTCTGATACATTTTTGGGCTGAACTGGACTCCATACATGTCTGACATGCAGCACATCAGACGCCTAGATACCTTATGCATTATGCCTCCTTAGCTGCACATTATCAACCAGGGTCTTGGTGAATGTTTTGGATTTTTCACCTTCTCTTGCTACTGTTTTCTGTTGTTTTGTCTCTCTTGATTCATTCTCAAACAAGTACCAAACATTCACATAATAACATAGACATCTTCCTCTAATTTCAAAGGAATTGAAAATCCTTCTATAATTGGGAGGAAATGGTAAGCACATTTTAGTTAAGATTGGATATATATGGTTTTGAATTTTGTGTATTCAATTGAAAACGTGAAATAGTTTTTATTGTATGCCAGATTATAGTTAGAAAGTAGAACTCATATTTCTTGTTGTTTAACTCCTAATTATGAAGCCTCTCATATTTTCCAAGGCAACAGGTGTAATCTAGTCTGTCTTCTTGCTCTGTACCTCAGAAGTATTAAAGAGAAACCTGGATTTGGAAATTCCCCTGTTTTGACACATTTCAAAGGAAAAATCAGAGACACTATCTCGATTTCAATGTTCTTTTGTGATTCACATGTTGGTATAGTTTTCAACTCAATTTTTATTGCAAATATGTTATCCCTCAAGTTGAGTTTTGACGATTCTTCTAGAATCTAGGGTATTACGAAGCCTTAGCCATAGGCCATGTTTGAGAATAATGATGCTACTGCACATTGGTAAATGCTATCCAATATATGCATATATTACATGTTCATAAGCAGTGTCACCTCTGAATAAAAACCCATTAACAATGACATTCTTAATGGGCTGCCTTGAAAACATTTTATGCGATTGAACTTTTGACATTGAAAATTATCTATGTTGAAAAA
This sequence comes from Wollemia nobilis, assembly GCA_028583015.1. Classification (NCBI taxonomy): domain Eukaryota; kingdom Viridiplantae; phylum Streptophyta; class Pinopsida; order Araucariales; family Araucariaceae; genus Wollemia; species Wollemia nobilis. The sequence goes on along the minus strand of JAQPPZ010002969.1, from coordinate 15,073,580 downwards.
AAAGTCAGTCTTAATAATTCTGCAACTTAAAGAATGGCATTTTAATTAATGATATATCAAACTTTCAGAGCAGTATGGCATTTCTCATAAAGTATAAAATTTCAAATAATTTTAGTAACTTACCTGTCCACCAGAAGCCAAGTTTTTAATAATTGCATCTACAAGTGGTTCCTGAAGAATCCTTCGCTTGTGATGTTTTCTTTTGAAATGCGGATCAGGACACTGCTAAAAATCCCACATTAAAAACCCCAAGATAATGTTTATTTGAGAAAACTTCTAAGTTACATACCCTAGGTGCAAAGTAAAAGGTGAGCAAGCAATGGAATGATTTTTCGTCAGACATGTAACTGTGAACTAACAAAATGTCTTAGGTTTTATAGCCGCTAATGTTTATGTAAGGGGTTTAAATCACTTCCCAGTTGATATTCATTAGGATTATATTGCATCTTTGCAGCATTCTGAAAACAAGGTTACAGAAGTAAACATAAGGCATTTGCTAAACAAACATTACGTGAGGACAAGTTGATTAGAATTAGGCATTCCTTACCAGGATTGAAACACATGTCAATGGACCTGGGTATGCTGAAACCAAGGTTTCAAAAGAAAATGTAGCATTGGCAACCATGAAATGTCTGAATGCAAGAAGAAACTAGATGTTAACACATTGATTTAAAATTCAGAAAAAAAGAATCCAATAGTATTCATTACTGAAATAGATGCCAAACAATTGGCATCTCTTCATGTTAGAGACAATATCAATCAAAATTTAATATAAAAAAAAAAAATCTTAATTTACAAACAAGCAAGCAATTACATGTTTGTAATCCCCAGTTCCTTTGCCCAGCACTGTGAACGTTCTACCAACTGTAGATCAAAAATCGAACAGAAAATTTTAGCACCAATGACAAATAATATCTAGCAACACCTTTTGAAAGATAAACGAATTGCTTATAATGTAAAATCAAGGGAAATGGGCATTAGAAACAACATAAAAACTAGATCTTGGAGTGAGAAATGAACCTTATTTCGTATCTCCAATCCTAGGAAATTTTTTGTTCCTAGAAATCTTTTTGCAAGCAATATTAAAAACCTGCCACTGCCTGGAAAGACATGTTAACAGGTGGGTGCACTATCTTAATTTTAAAATACAAAACAATAACAGCAACTTAGCCAGAAGAAGTCCATGCATCAGGAGATTACAAGTTGCAAATTCTTCTTGGTGCCAATGTGTGCATGTGGATACACACATGCATGTAGGTATACAGAAAGATTGTATGAATGATATATGAAATAATAGGGGGGTGCATACATGATACAACTATGCCGACATGTTCACATGCTTGAAAGCAAAACAAGTTGTTTTAGGGTTTTGAGGCAATTTACGGATGTTAGGAGGGGTGGGTCCCTCTTCTTTTGCTTTTTGCTCTTTCTGCGTTAGATGTCATGGTCAGAGTCTCCAGGCATCTCTGACATGTATCCATCTTCAACATACATACTAGGAGGAAAGACATGCATCTCTCTACCATGAATGGGAGAAAATCTTCAAGGCTGTGGGGGATTGCTCAAGCAAATATGAGGTCATTACAACTGTCACAACTCATAGATTATATGTTACATATGTGCACATATGGATTAAGTTAGACATTTGTAATGCTATAAGTTGAAAGCGTTCAACATGGAGCAATACCTGAACCAGGAAATTCTCTCTTCAAATGCCATGCATAACATGAATATGGTCATATAGTTTGAAAAATAACCCCAACCAAAACACTCAGCTCAAAACAGAAGGAATCCTAGCCACAAACTAAATCAGAAGGGATTTATTACAGACCTGAGAAGAAGACAAAATACTCACAACAACTACTCACATACAATAAAGTTGCTTTCCTGGAAAAGAGGGAAGAAATGCATGTCATTATGGAGGACAAAGCTAAAGTTCTCAAGGAGGCATAAGAATAACCCAAGCAAATCTAGATCAAATAGGTAGAGGTACAGGACAAAAGCCCAACCACCATAGGATGCCTGGAGAAATATTTGTCACTAGGACAGAAAAATCCTTTGATAGAGGATATTAGTTCCCCAAGAAATCCTCTATCCTCTGCAACAAGAACAAGAGCTGAGTCTGTCTTCAGGACAAACTATGATACTAGTAAATGGGGAATGCATTATCAGATGGAGATAATCATGTTCATTCTTGACTATGTGACAGGCTATGATGTAGGTGGAATGGCACTTAAGGGATGAAAATTAGACTACAATGATTATATAAAGTAGACTTAATGTCCATTATAAGTCTTGACACTTCCCTCCCCCCACCACCCCTGAAAAAAAGAAAAAAACATTAATCACACAAATGACAAAACAAAGAGCTGTATTTTTGAAAGGAAAAGAATATGATATCCTGGTTTCAAGCCCTTTTAACATATACATGAAATAATGTATATTGATCATATTTGTGTGATCTATGGTGCTTGGCCTAGAAAAACATATAACGATGACATCTCAAAATAGTTTGATGATATCAATATATCAGTTTAAAATTGATACCAAAGTGGAAGCTTGTATGTCAAAAAAATTAACTATGCTAAACAACAGACAAGACCCAAGATTTGGGGAATTGGAAATGTACCACTTTTCCTCCGTGTGAACAAGTCTCAAGCTACCTTGCTATTTTACACGTGTAACTTTTCCTCTATCTGCTATGGTACCTTTTACCCTAGAACTTTTATACTGTAACTCAATGTACACTTGAGAGCCATAAACCTGTTTTGGTCACACATGGACATTGATATAATTTCTTTCTTTCATGGTTGATTTGCTTAAGGTGCTTGGAAGACCTACTTAAGTTGCTTTATCTAAATGATTAATTTTTGTGGGCAACTTGCAATGACTTGTTTAACTAAAGCTGAACTGACTAAGCCAACTTGCATGATGTTGGCCCCTTTGCCTAAGCATTTCCCCTCCAATCAGTTGATCTTTAAATCCTAAATACATTTCCCAAGGCTGAAAAGCAGGAAAGAGGACTGTCCAAGCATGCAGATGTCAGATCAGAGTTGACAAGTTCTGAACTATTGTAGAACTTTCTAGAAGCACTAAATTTTGGGAGTTCTGAGAGACATAATAGTTACCTCTAACTGTGTTGATCAAGCATGACAAACCTGCTGCTGTATTGATCTTTTAGAATGGTATTAACCACATTTTACAGAATTGACCCTACTTTATGAGCATGGACCTTCTGCAACAACAAGTTTAGTGAAGGATGGAATCAATTTTCAACCTTTGACCAAGGTGTTTTCCTTGTTCACTAATTAGTGGCATGTGTGTGCAGCAGCTAAGCTTCTGGCCTTGTATTTCATTATGGGTTACAGGTACTGTGGGTTCAGTCCATAACTTGTCGATCATATAGAGGGCCAGTGGCTTTTCTGCAAGTTTGTCATATTCTCACATAAAATCCAAGTAATTGATGTGTCATGCAATTCCTGTGCAAGGGCTTGATATATTTTTAAAAAGCACACAAAAAATTTACAAAATGGATTGATGAATATCTAATAATGCAATGATTTATTGAATTGTTTTTCTGATTCTCATGCAAGATCTTGTTTTTAAAATGTCCAATTCTCCTGTGGGGGTTTAGATACATGACAAGATCATTGCCTTAGACATGTTTAAAATGTATAGATAGATGGTAAAAAACCTTCACATAAAGTCCTGGATAATTACAAACTCCAAATGTCATAGTTATCTGGGTTGCATCACATACCACTACCAATGTCCACCATAAGGGGTAATCTTGTGTCTTCAAAAACATCTTCCCAATTAGGAGGTTCCACAGGAGCCTGTCAATAATAAATATTCAAAAACACAGGTAAAGCTCAAAGTCAACAAGAAAATTCATAGTGGTATCCCAATAGGAATATTAAATATTTATGTGCATTCTAATCAAAACATAAAAGATTTTATGACAAATTTTGGCTTTTATATCTGATGAATTCATACCATTGTATTTTGTACTTAGTCCTATTGGTTCATGGACAAAATAGGCTTTTGTTAATGAGCAAGTGATTTCTAAAGGCAGACCATTGCAGAAATCAGACTAGATTATTGTTAATGAAACAAAAAACGAAAATATCATTCAAGTAGGTATATTAAAAATCATAGATAAGCTTAAGAAGACAAAAAGTAATAACACTGTTTATTGCATAAAATATTGGTACTTGGTCATTGCACAAAACTCATATTAGAAAATGCAAATACAGAAGTTAGGAAGTAAAATCTGAACTTTCTATATAAGAAATGGGTTCTATTTGAAGTTTGAACAATGGATTCCAACGCTAAAACAAAGTGGATGTCAAGATTTTGTGCTATGGACCCAAAATTATGTATTCTGCCTTGGGCTTACAAACTGGGAAGAGATTGCATGCACAAAAAAATTATTAAAAGAGAGCCAATTAGAATCTCCGACCACTACGCAAAAAAGGTTAAAATGGAATGAATTTGCAAGACTGTCATTATAGAAAAGAAATCAATAAAGAATTTTAAAAAACATGAGATTTAAAACCTTAAAAATCTGTGAGTGGAATACCATCTATTAGAGTGCATTAGACTGCCAAATCACATTTGTGAGTCGTCAATAATTGAACAGAATTTTGGTCCATGAAAAATCAGATGTCATTATTGTGTTAGGACCTTGTAAGAGAGCATACCCCTAAACCTCATATATATATATATATATATATAAACCTACTAAAAAATCCTAAAGCTAACCTTATACATCCTGCGTACAGTAAATCCTACATTGCTCATGCAAATATTTACTAAAACAAGTATTTATTAGCAATTAGCACTGCCTAAAGCTTATCATCAAGCAAAATAATTCCTAATTAACAACTTATTAAAGTGAAAACTTCCTCATCAAATGGCATGAGCTCAAATGGCTAAAAATGTGGACTTTCAAGGAAAAGACTACAATTCAAAACTCACCAAACATTATATGCATAATTATCAAAAACATTATTGTAAAATACCACTATATGGTTTGCTGAAATACCATCGTAATTCTGTCATGGTCATGATGTAATACATATAGGGTTGTTTCAACCCCATATAACCAATTAAAAAAAGGTGAAAACTTCCTAACTACTAGCAGATTTGTAACAATAATACATAGCCTTAGCAGGCAAAAGATTATCCTAGTTGCAGTCCTGATAAACTTAATTGAACCTGCCAGAATAAGTAGAAATATGAACATGTCCTTAACTAGGATTATCATTTTCATGACATGTGGGCTTGTAGCCTGTTGCAAACTCTAACTAGAAGCATTGGAAATTTCTCATATAGAAGCAATCTACTTGTTCTGGAAACTAAATTTACTTCAATGTTTCTAAAATATGAAAAACATGCACCTTATTTTATATTTGAAAACAATATAACTAGATAAGAAAGCAGAACAAATAGCTGATTAATATGGGCAACTTAAGCTTTCACCCACATAAGCAAGGAAACCAACATACCCGTCCAGCACTTTGAAGGTTTGGTCTAATCTTCTTACAGAAAGATTTGTCTCGTAGAATAAAAAGAAATTTACCATAGTTTCACCTCTAACCCTTCCAAAAAGGCCCATATGAATACAATGGCATTTAAATGGTAAGTGTGATGATTTGACAAACTTCAACATAAATTATTTACTTGGAAGATGTTGAGTGAAGAATATAACTTCCTAATCTAATGAAGAATTCATCTTCTTATTGAAGATGTGAACTAGAATCTCTCTCTCTCTCTCTCTCATGCTAATTCTTTATATGATATCCCAAGGTAGCCCACCATTCATATCTCCCCCCCCCAACATCATGTCACCTCTTCTCTTAAGGAGACATCAAAAGAGCTATACATAATTTAAAGACTAGCAAGGTTGTTGAGTTTGAAAGATTTCACGCTGAGTTCTTGAAATATGGTGCTGAAGCTCTTAGCTATCCCATTGCAGAATTATTCAATGAGGTTGTTTGTTCTGGGTTCCTTGCCTCTTGGTCACAACATATTATCCACCCCATCCACAAATCTAGGGACTATTCAGATCCAAATAACTACAGAAATGTCATGATTGGGCACACATTTGCTAAGCTTTATGCAATAATTTTGAATATGAAACTCTCAGAATTGTTGGATCAACGCAAGCTTGGAGCGAGAGGGCACATTGGTTTTAGAAGGGATCATCAGACTACTAATCATGTTTTCACTCTCAAGACTATTATTGAGGAGGCTTGCCAACTATCTTCTAAAGTGTTTTGTTGTTTTGTGGACTTTAGAAAGGCCTCTGACACCGTTCCTAGGCATCTTTTATTTCAAAGACTACATGACATCGGCATCTCGAAGCTCTTTATCATTGCTATCAAGAGACTATATGAGGTAGTTGTTGGCCATTTTTGGACAGCTTTTGGTTTCTCATGAGGATGTCCAAAGCACCATTGGCGTCAAACAAGGTTGTCCTCTTTCTCCTTCACTCTTTGGGATCTACATTGATAAGCTTGAAGAATTTATTCGTCAAAACACACATGTTGACAATGGTTTCCTTCTACATCATGTCTTGATAGCTATATTGCCTTTTGCAGATGATGTTGTTCTTCTTGCTCATACTCCTAATGGCCTACAAAGACATTTGGGTGCCCTTGCTCACTTTTGTGACTTAAAACAGCTTAAAGACAATCTTAGCAAGACTAAGGTGATTAACTTTAACACATCAAAGAGTACCTTATCTAAGTTTTAGTTCTTTTATAAGGGAGGGTCCACTAAGATCACCATTGCTTACTTGTTGGTTACGAATCTGCCATGAGGAAAGGATTTTGGGTTAATGCGCCCAGATTCGCCCACCAGCATGAAAGGCCGGAAGGAAGAGATGCCTTCCGTGCCAATCTCCGGAGAAGGCCGGCTCCTTTTGGGGGGTTTTTGTTTAAGCTAAGAGTGCAGGAAAGAGATAAATGAGCAGAAAGAATATACAAATATACTTGGAGTTGGTGGGGGGGAACTAACAGTACGGCAACCAGCAATCACCAATACTTACTGCATTATAAATACAAAGCATGACTGAGAACTGCAAAATCTATGTGTACTTTCTGTACTAAGCAATATACGCACGGCTACAATGGTCCCCTAGCAAACATTCTCCCTACAAGGAGAACTAACAGCACGGCAACGCATCAATCACCACTACGTACGGAAACTCAAAACAGAAAGTAACTAAGAGATGTCAGAACCAGGTATATGTGTTATGCAGAGATATTAACCGCACAGCTACAATGGCCCCCTAGCAAACATTCTCCCTACAAGGAGAACTAACGACACGACGGCGCATCAATCACCACTACGGACAACAACGTAACACACAAGCGATGGAGCTGCTACCACATCTAGTCTATGAAGTTCGAAGTGCTTGACCACCAAATGCTAAAATAAATTAACAAGCCATGGCACAAACAATGCTAAAGGCGCCTGATCATCAAATGCTGAAACGAATCAACGAGCCATGACACAGGGAAGCGTAAGGCATAAGCGTAAAGAAATAAAAGCAGCGAGAACGAGAACCGGGCATACAAATTATATTTATAAGAGAAGCACGGTTACATTGGTTCCCTAACAGACATTCCCCTTCCACCCTTTACAATGAATTCATGGTGGGTTTTTATAGCCCGAGTCCCTCCCGTTACATTAATGGGCACAAAGTCCCAGTCAAACATTAGCTGACAAAAGCGGCGAAGAGGCTGCAAATGCTAACCTTTGTCGGACTGGACTGTACCCGGGGCATGGTCTTCTGGAAGGCTGGACGGCTACGTGGCGGTGTGTTGGGCGGAACTTCTTCTCGGCGGGAATGCGGGTAGGCTGGAGCGGGTAGAACCTCCAATCGGCTTTAAATGAGGTCAGCGGCACGGGTAGTGCAGCCCATGCTCGTCCTTTTGCTCGGCACGTCTTGGCTCAAATCCCGAAGGCTGGACACTTGTCGGATGATGGATGATCTTGTTTGACACGTGTCCGCCTTGAAAGGCGGTTGTCCAACTTCGCTTGGGATCGGAGCGTCTCGGGTTGCGCGGGCGAGAAAACAGCGCGATCGGGAAGGCCTTCATGCCTTAGGTGTATTTCCGAGTTTGTTTCCCTCTCGCACTTGTCAAGGGCGCACTCCGACTTCATCTGCGAAGTCGGATTGCCTGAGTGAAAGCGTGGTATCTGCCGCCGTACGGACTTTGCCCCAGCACTTATCATTCTTTTGTCGACTGCCGACTGCCAGTTACAAGGTGCGCCCGAGAAGAGGGCGAAGTCGGACTTCGCACAAAGCGGGCGAAGTGCGCTTCTGCACAAAGCGGGCGAAGTGCGAACTTCGCACCAACACTTAGCCATTTTTCAGGTAACTGCTTGGAAAGTTTAAAATTCAACTGAGGGGCTCCAAGAAAGGGGGAAGAAAGAGAATGTGGGAAAGAAAGAGAAAGGGAGAGAAGAAGAAAGGAAAATAGAGGAAGAGGGAAAAAGAAGAGCAGCATTGTTACAAAATTGAAAACATTGCACCCCGTGCAAAATGTGACAACATTTCTGGCGGCTCGCGGGGTGTCGAGCTCGCCTCGGCGCAAAGAATCCATGCCTTCATCCATTGGGTGTAGAGGAACTTGCCTCCCCTGCCTTTTGTTGCTCTAGCTGTTCTCCTCGCGGCAACTGTTCTTCAGATTCACTTTTGTCAGTTGCCCCCTCAGAATCACCTTCCGAAGGCTCTCCGGCTTTTGCTTCTGCCTCGCAGATGCGAGTGTATGCGGCTTTGCGGCTTGGCCCCCGAGCTTACTGCTCGAATGGCCGGCGGTCGGCAACTTCTTCTAATGCTGCGTGGAAAGCGAGCGACCGCGTGCGGGTCGATGGTGTGGTATCTTTTTCCTAGCTCCTGGAAGTAGGAGCTGATCTTGCAACATTTGGACACCATACGGGTGACCTGACTTTCTGAATTGGCTCAGTCCAGCTATCAATTTCAGCTGTATCTGCTTCAAAGGACTGCCAATTCTTTTTCACCTGATCTAGGGTGAGAAACTCGCCATTCTCAACAAAACCTGGGCACCCTAGTTCGGAAAGAGCGCGAAAGGGAGCCATACAAATGTCTCTTTCATGTTCGAATGCGTCTAACATTCATCTGGCAACTCTCACCTCTTCTACTTTTTTGAAATATTTATGCAAGGTTACCCTTGCATCTGCCCATTCTGCAGCGAATGAGGACATGGGGGAGAATTGGAGGCCATCGCGCTCGCGCTCCTGAAGATTTATCGCCAGGTCCAGCCATTGCTTCGCCTGGCGTTCGGCCTCCTCTACCACAGGCTTTCCCTGGGCAGAAACTTCTTGAATTCTGGATGCGAAATCCAGAACTGACATCGCCTTATAGGTGTGGGGCTTGCATCCCCGCGGCAAACCAGCCCGCATCTCCTTAACTTTCTTCTTCGAAAAGACCGTCGCTTGAGATGCTCTCTCTGCCAGATTGCGAGTGCGCTGTTTCAAAGACTCTTGGAGTGAGAAATCTGCTCCAAGGCTGCCTCTTTCGGTTGCGGCTTGTTCTTTGAGAAGCGGCCAGGTGGGCTTTAAGTTCATCTATTTCTTGCCGCGCCGCTTCCAGCTGCTCAGTGGACCTAGACAGGTCCTCTTCAAGCTGTCTTGTCTTATCCTGCAACCCGAAAAGCTCTTCCTGCTCCTCCAGACTTTTGACAAGGAGATTGTCAGCTTTACGAATGATTCCCTGAATCTCGTATCGCTTGTCAATATCATCAAAGCTCTTCTCCTTTGTCTGGAGCTCGTAGTCCGCCCTGGTCATTTCCCGGAGAGGCTTCTTCACTTTCGGGATTATCTTCTCTGTTGTAAGCACTCTCCTCTCGAAATTATACTTGGTGCGCTTTACGGGGCGGCTATCTCTTCGGGTCTCCTCCGCTTCGGGTTACGGAGGAAAGAGATAGAGTACTCTACGGCTCTTGTTGCCGGGGGCAAGTCGTCACGTATTACGGAGGTCGTCCATGAAGTCTGGTTCCCCCGGCCCTAGGGTTACTGCCGAGACGTCTCTCCTGCGGGAATGGGATCGGGGAGGAACCGGACGGACCTTGGAAGGATCGGCCGCTTACGGGGGCGGCCGGGAAGTGGAGATGGGAGCGGCTGATGCTGGGAGGGTTTGAAGTGGCTGAGGCGGTGGATGTAACGGTGAACGCACGGCTTCAGCACTAACTTCAGGCGAAGGGTTTGGAGTTTGACTCAGAGATAGGGAAACGTTGGGGTTACGAGCAAACTGGTCAAAAGAATGGGGGCCGCTAGAAGGGTGTGGAGACGGGGAGGAAGATGCGGCCATGACTTGCTCGGATTGAGCGGGAGATGGAGTAGGAGTAGGACTAGATGAGACCAAAGAGACTGGGGCAGCAAACGTACCTGCGGGCTCCGCCTGAGCCGACGCTGGGTGGATGTCTGCGCTTCTGATTCCGGCGGCTGGCTCGGGACTGCCCAGAGAAACTGTCTCTGGAGCGGCTGAACGCGGCTGCGGCTCTGCGACTGGCTGCTGCACTGTCAGGCTAGGTCGCCTGATTTTTCAACTCTCTTCCTTTTCTTCTCTTCTGGAACAATGGTCGGATCGGGGGAAGGAGATGAAGCGAGGTGCGACGAGCGCGATGCTCCCACGGTAAACTTGTACCGGGGTTTGACTTGCAGAAGGTCTGCCGCAACCGGTCTGCTCTCTGGCGGCGCTGGCGTCTTTTGTGCCTGAGGGATCACCTCGGGCGTTGCCTTGACTAATTTCTTCGCCTTTTCAGGCGCCGCCTTGGAAGCCACGGGCTGCATTGGGTCCACCTGGATGTCTGCTGGGCCCGCGCTGGCAGTTGCCGAAGTGTACAACTGTTGGGAGGAAGACCCTCCTTTATAACCCTCAAAGGGACCTCGGGGAACGTAACCTTGATATGCGAACGGCCGCCAGTTGTCATGATCTTGGTCATAGAGAGCCGAAAAGTCGTCATCTACGGCCGATTTCTCCTGGTGGATTTGTCGTCTTTGCGTGCGGCACCTCATCTTCCAGCATTCAATAATCTTTTTTTTTGGCCAGTTAAGGCCTGCTATCTTGGATAGGAATTTTTTGAACCCTGGAGATGAGAGCGGTGGTCCGGGTTTCGCTTGGGGTCATATGTCACCTCCTCGCGGTAAAAATCCTGCCGGGGAGGAGAAGCTTCCATCAATTCAATTTCCCGGTCAAGGTCCACATGGACCACATCGCATCTGTCCTCGATTATATCTGCCTGGGGGCAGAGATGTGTGAACTTTCCCCTTATCTCGTACGGGTCGTACTTCTAGCGCTGTGACAGCAGAACCAGGCCAATCCGGGAAAACTCCTGCTCGAGGTAGACATCTTGTCCTACCTCGGAAATCTCAACGTTCGCCCGGGAAAGAGGATATTGAAAAATCTGTCCTCTTTTCTTTCCTAGGCCGAACTCTTCCTCAACATAGTCCATCTGTCGGGCAACCTCCATCCCAAGCAGATGCTCCGTGCACCAGTAGGGCAGCAAATGGGGTTTGCCCTTGAATCCGTAGATTCTGACCACAATTCCCTGCGTCAGTCTAAAACGTCCCCGAGCTTCTGATTCAGCAAAGAGTTCGTCATTTCTCGCGGGGCGGGGGATTTCGCTTTCGCTGAAGACTGACATGACCAATCCCAAAAAGTTGAAGTTAAACTTGTAGTAGGACCCTTTCCGGTATAGGTCATCCGTCCAGTCGTAGACGGGTGTGGCTCTCCCTTCTCGTTGACCTTCTTCGAGTTCGGGATCGGCATCCGGGAGTGCAAATGATACAGACAAAGCCAAGCTAGAACAGAGCGAACCGAAATTCGGTGGTGCTTCTTACGGATCTTGACCGGTGGAGTGGATGGCGTATGCCAGCCGGTCCTCGATCGAAAAAGATGGGACGCTTTCCACTTCTCTGCGCTGCCGGTTCGTAGGATTCTCCACACAGGAGACATTCTGCCAGCGCTAGCTGGTACGGCTGTACCAGCTCATCAGAGTCGCAGCCGAGGATCCATGCCAAAATGGTGTATAAATATTTGCTACGAAACCTCGCCAAGGGCATGGGGCCGGTTGGCCTTGTCCAGTACAAGCGGGCGTTCGGCTACGAATTGAGGAAATCCCTCATCCTTTTGGTTTGCGTGAAGCGTCCCGCTTGCTCGCCCGATTTATCTTTACGACAATTGTCTTGGAGTCATACTCCAACCACAGGGCGAAAGTGGTGGACGATCTCCTGCGCGCGCGAACAAGGGTTTCCGCTGGAGCTGCAAATCTGCCGAGATGGCCAGTGCGTAGTGTCGACAATCGGGTCTACCGGCTCCGGGCATTGATGGACGGGAGGGCACAAGAATCCGAAAAGGTTGGACTTGTACGCCGCTCCGAAATGGTGAGAGGGCGAAACCTTGTCGACCCGACTCTCCACATTTGTCCGCGACTTAGTCGGGCTCATAGAAAACGAGCCGTCCACGTATCCCGCCAAGTAATTTACCGGAGGTGGTGGGGCTTGCCCATGTTGTACTTTTAGGCCGGGACTTTGACTTTCGCTCCGGCGGTGTTTCACTTCGAAAACACCCGGCCGTGGTAAATCCTCGTGTTCGCAACTCTTCTTTGGATTGCGCGGCATTGGCATCTTTCCTCTGTCCATCTCTCCGAATCAGCAATAATTACAAGTTCGGGCGTCTGCGAGGATTTGTTGTCACGGGAATAATCTGCACGGTTCAAGGAATAATCTGCGTAGTTGGCATGTTTGAATGCATCTGACCCCCTTTTCTAGATAATGACAGCGTCATTAATGCCGCGCAGGAGGGGGTAGGTCGGCTGGAGTTAAGTTTCTTGGGTGGCTGCGCAGGAGAATGCTTGGAAAAAGGTACCCCGGCAGCCGTGCCATGCTCTTTTTATTGCACTTTTCATTGAGGACTGTGCAATCATTAACTTTACCTTGAACGCTGCGCCATGGCTGACGTCACTGCCGCAATCCGGGCACACTGCTCAAGAAAGAACCTTTGGTGCGGAAACCCACTTTAAAACGGTCACAATGCGCCTTGGGCCCAGCTTGGAACCTTTTGAATATTTTATTCATTTTTTAAACCATTGTCCAAGCTGGCCCAGAAAACAAGGCGCAGTCGGACTTCGCCCAAAGTTGGGCGCGATCCGACTCCGCCAGCGAAGTCGGACTCAGAAAATCGGCGCGATCCGAACTGCGCGAAGTTCGCATTGAGACTGTTCCTTCTTTTCTTTTTTCATACCGCGCCCAAGGGTTGAGCGCAGTCCGGCCCTTTGCAACCTTCGGAGGAGAGGCAAACCTTAGAACTTTACTGCCTCCTTTGGACCGGACTGTTCGAGCTGCGCTTTGGAAATGAGCGCGTTCGGACTTCGCCGAAGTTCGGGCGAAGTTCGAACTTCGCGCGGAGGTTGTGCGCAGTTCGAACTTCGCGCGCAAGCCGGCCGAAGTCGGACTTCGCGCGCGAAGTCGGACTTCGCTCAAAGTTGAGCGCAGTCCGTTCTTCTTTGTGCCTTGCAGTTTTCCCTTCATTCAAGCTTCGCATTTCGGCTGGCGCGCAGCCCGACTTCGCTGCGAAGTCGGGCTTCGGCCAACACTTAGCCATTTTTTGCCTTTTTCTTTTTTTCTTCACCCAAGCAGCCCGAACTTCGCCCCTTCCGAGGGCGACATCCGACTTCTTGCGAAGTACTGTTTCTCTCCCATGTCACAGTTAGGCTCAAAAAATAAAAAAATTAAAAGCTGGAAACTGTACATTTGGAAAACAAAAATGCATAAGGGAAATTTTTACAAAGAAGGGCCACTCGGGCACCTTCGACGACGGTAAATTTTTAAGTGGAACCCGTTAACGGGGATAGGTAGGAGGACCCTCCATATCCCGAAGTACATAGGCATTGAACTGGTTCACCGGGCAATCGATAAGGGCCCTCCCGAGAGGGCATCAAACTTCCCGTGATTGCCCGGCTTTGCCTTATATGAGTCCCACTTCAGCACCAGGTCCCCGATTTCAAAAACTCGGGCAGTGGTGCCTTTGGCAAACCAGCCTTGAGTGGCTGCAATATGATCAGTGAAGGCCTGGTATGCACTTTCTCTGTCTTCTTCCAACTGCAGGAGTTGGCACAGTCTGTCGTCCACCGGGTCTCCGCTGCTCCTGTCTTCGTCCAACATCCATAGGGCAGGGATTTCAATGTGGGATGGCATGACAGCCTCTTTGCCATAGACGAGCGCATAGGGGACGTTCGATGGATTTCTTGAATGCAACTCTGTCCGCCCACGGCGCCGGTTCAGGAGTAAATGCCAAGTCCGCTTGTTTCGTCAATGGTCCTCCCGGATGATCTTCGGGAGGTTCTTGTTAGTAGACTCGGCAAGGCCATTCCCCTGCGGGTAGTAATTAGAAGACATCTTGTGATAGATGCCAAGTTTGCTAGTGTACTCCGTGAGTACAGCGCCTGCGAATCCCGGACCGTTGTCTGTCACAATTGACTCTGGAACCCCGAAGCGGGTAATCAGGCTCTCAATGAACCTGATGACCGTTTCTTGGTCTGCGTTCTTGGTCGGGATTGCCTCTGCCCACCGTGTGAAGTAATCGGTGGCTGTAAGAATAAACTTGTGTCCGGCAGAGGAATTAGGCGAAATCACCCCAATGAAGTCTAGACCCCATTCTTTGGAACGGAGTCTCGGCCTTGAATCGGTTGAAGGGGCGGGGGTGCTTTTCCGTTTACGCCGACAAACCTACGGCATTGATCACATTTTGAGCAGGACCGCATGAGCGTACGCTAAATAGAGTGGGCCAATAGTACCCGGCTCTAATTATTTTTAAGGCCGTTGGCCTTGAAGAATGGTGACCCCCAGGCATCCCGGAATGAAAATCTCCGAGGACCCTAGGCTGGTCCGATTTTACGACTGCACCGCAACGAGGATGCCGTCGATGTTTTTGAAGTAAAGCCCCTCGGGGCGAAGAGTGTACTTAAGTGCACCTAGCCGAAATCTCCTTCGTTGTGAGGCGTTCAGGTGATCGGGACATCTTCCGGTGCAGAAAAATCTCACCAGTTCATCTGTCCAATCACTCCCCTCCGATAAGGAGTCGGCTAGGTAGATGCGTGTCGCTGTGTCCTCCCACTTACAGGGGGAGATGCCGGCTACAGCGCTTCGGGCCAATTCCGACACAAGGCTCGGCCTCGATAAGCTTGGTGGGCCGCACTTCGATGTCGAACTCCTGGATTTTTGCAATCCATCCCGCTCTCTTGTGACCCGGTTCTCCTTGTAAGATGAAGCTTCGAACGTCCGGGTGAATCACAAAGACAGTAGTTTTGCTCTGGGAGACAAAATGCCTGAACTTTCGGAGGGATTTCATAACGGCGTGAACCTGCCGCTCTATAAAGTTGTACTTTTCCTCATGCGGCTGAATCACTTGGCTCGGGAACGCTATGGGGCGCTCCTCACCATCGTCTCCCTTCTGAGTTAGGGACTGCAGCGTAACTTTCGGGTTCTCCCACTGCATACGGGATGAAGTCCTTGGAGTAGTCCGGGTTTGTCAACACCGGAGCTTGCGCAATTCGAGCCTTGATTTCCTCGAAGGCTTGCTCTCTCTCATCGATCCATTCGTAATTTGTATCTTTTTTCAACGGTTCGGCCATAGGCTTGATCACTGTGCGAAGTCCGGAATGAACTTCCGCACGAAGTTAATCCGACCGAAGAAGGACTGCAGCCCTTTTTATCGATGGGGGCGGCAAGCGAACGAGGGCTCTCTCTGTCGGGGTCAATGGCGAGGCCTTCCTCGGAGATGACATGTCCCGACGACTTTCCTTCCTTTACCGCGAAGACGGACTTCTTCGGGTTTATAGAAATGCCGAATTCTCGACACCTCTCAAATATTTGCCGTAGGTGTGAAACATGATCCCCTCGTTGGTGAGAGAAAACGGTCATGTCATCAAGGTAGATGACAATAATCTTATTGAGCAGCTCTGGGAAGGCCGGGTCCATGGCCCTTTGGAATGTGGCACCGGCATTGGATAAGCCAAACGGCATGCGGCGATAGGCGAACGTCCCCCACTTGGTGGTGAACGCCGTCTTATCTTGGTCCTCGTCTTTGACCCAAATCTGGTTGTAGCCGGAAAATCCATCTAAAAGTGAGAATCTCCGGGCTCCGACAACGATATGTAGAATACGGTCGATTTGGGGAAGCGGATAGTGGTCCCCGAGGGAAGCCTGATTTAGGTTTCTGAAGTCGACACGAGAGGCGAATGTCGCCATTCTTTTCCTCACGGGCACCAAATTCGCGACCCAGGATGAATGTTTGATGGGGTAGATGATCTTGGCCTCCAGCATCTTCAAGAGCTCGGCCTTCATCATGGCCTCAATCTTCGGATTCACGGCCCTCTCCTTCTGTCGGAATGGCTTGGCGCCATCCTCTAGCTCAATGGTATGCTGGATGACAGTTCTGTCATACCCCTTCAAATCCTCGTAGCACGAGGCCACGATGTCGGGGAACTCTTGGCACGGTGATCGATCTGCTCAAGTTCCTCCGACGTGCGATCTGTTCCGACCTTGATAGTTTTACCGGGTTCAAGTTCCGGGTCGGCATCTTGCCTCGGGTCTACTTTGATCTGTGAGATATTGCTCTGTCATTACGATCAAAGAGACTCTCCAATGTAATCGACCCTTTTGGAATATGATTATTCCGTAGCTGGATCAACCCCTCATATTGCTCGTCATCGGGGTCTCTACCTTCGATTACACACACTTCGTTAACCGGGAATGTGACGATCTCCTCGTCTGGCCGAACACTGCCGGTGGGTGTCCTTATCGAGCACGAAGGCACGTAGATAGTGCGAACCGGCTCGGTTTACGGACAACGTCGTCGGCCGGAACGTGCATGGCTCCAACGAGGCGCGAGAATATCGGCGTGTTTGTTTTCTCACGCGATATTGCCTTGACATTCAATGAGTCGAATGACTCCATCGGGTCCCACACCCGGTTGCGGTACGCTCTAAGATAGTCTTGTTTGGAGCGCACTTCTTCGTAACTTGGTGACACACCGACTCCGAATCTCCAAAGATCTGCGGGTGTTTGATTCCCAGCCTCTCCGCCTTTCGCAAACCTAAGCACGGGGCTTCGTATTCCGCCGAGTTGTTAGTGCAGCTCCAGGCCAACCTGTAGGTATAGTCCTGGATTCCGGTTGGAGAAACCAAGAGTACCCCTGCACCGGCGCCATTCTTGCATCGCGCGCCGTCAAAGAAAAGCTTCCACAGCTTCTCGGGTGCAGGTCCTACTTCCTTCGCAGCTGACTTGTCAAGCCTCTCGGGCTGTACAATGGAGTAACAACCCTGCTCTGTCTCAATTACGGCATTGAAGTCCCGCAAAGAGAACTCATCTTCAAGCTGTAGCACTTCGAAGGCTTGCTCAGTCAGCTCCATGTCACCGGCTCTTCCTCCGACAAGCTGGACCATGCGGTCCAACTCTCCTCCGGGTATCTTCTCTACTAGGAAGGTGGAAGGCTTCTCATTGAAAATTTTCGGTCTCCTTCCTTTGAAGGGCACTTCCATGTGTGAGTAGTCTAGAGACGGTACCCGCCCAACTCGCGGTGAACTCCCGGGAGAGACACATGCCGAAGTAAGGTTCCGAGGTCAACAACCACGACCTCTTGGATGACCACGATGTCGATAGCCTTGTGCGGCCGGATAGGGATGTCCTTTATGACACCAGCTGTCTTGACGGGGGTGCCGTCTAATTGCGGCACGCCTTGGCTGCTCCGTGTGTATTCCATCCCGATCTCATCGCGAGACGGCCTTCGGCATCACGGTCGAGGAAGCACCGAGAATCCACCATGCGGTTGTGAACTATGTGCCCTTGCATCCGTAAAGAGAGATAAAAGGGTGGCGGTCTGTTCTTCCCGGTGGTGAGGCTGTCAAAGGTTGAACCGGGACAGCGGGTGCATCGCTTGCCGCTCTTCATGTTCTTCGGTGATTCTTGCGACGGATCCACGGCACGGGAGCGAGAAGAGCATCGTACATGCTGATTCTAGGCGGTGTTCTTTTCAACTCGTCTACAATCCTGTAGCCCGAGGTACTAGCTCCTACTGCTTGTTTTGCCGGCTCATACTTTGTTCGATACTGTTGGGTAGCCTCAACTTGCTGTCTCTTGGTCAGAGACGGGTACTTCAGCTTCTCCTGGGCTTGTTCTTTGGTTTCGGTTGGAGGGTGAGAGTGCGGGAGCTTTAGCCGGAGTTGGGGCTTTTCTTGGAGGCTTGGTGGAGCAGGGGGCAGCCTTTGCCGGAGAAGGCTTGGGTGGAGCTTTATCTTTGGATGCCTTCTCCTGGGTGTGTGGGGCCACGGCCGCTTGTACGGTGGCGGCCCCCGGGCTGCGGTTTTCTCTTCTTGCGTAAACTTGCAAAGGCTTGGCCGCATCTGCAGCTTTCTTTTCTTCCTTGGCGGGCGGCACTAGATTCTCTTCTGGGAGGGCAAAGTTGGCTTCGCCGTCCAGGATCATGTACAGTTCATCGTCCTCTATGGCGCTGCCGATAAGGTGCTGGATGTAGTCTTTGGTGCAAGTGCGGTCTTCCTCCGAATGCGGGTCATTGCACGTAGTGCACCGGTTACCTGGTCGGAAGGACCGGGCGGGTCTTCTATAGCGGCATTTCTCGGAGGCGGACGCCTCTGCGGGTGCTCCGGGGCTTGTCTTTCGTCGGCGCCGGGGCGCATATGGCCTCCTAGGAGCGAGGTCCATTTGGGCCTGCTTCTTCTTCAAAGCGGTCATGTCATTGGACATGGCATGATATCCCGAGGCCAAAGCCCGCACCTCCTGGAGAATTGTGTTACGAATGCTCCGTCGGGAGGCGGCAGGTGCCGGTGGAGGCAATGCGGCTAATGGAGGAGGGTTAGAATAAGGTGCGTCTGGGGGAGCGGAAGTGCTTGGAAAATGCGGAGCGGGAGGAGGCGGGTGAGGATAATGCAATTGAGGCGGGCCGTAAGGAGTTACGACCGGCGCCGGATTCCACTGCTGTTGGGGTTGCTGCCCTGATGTGGACGGCGCACCACCAGAAGCAGGAGGATACTGGGATCTAGGGAAGTCGGGATGAATGGGTTCCTGCACCCTGGACGGGAGTCTGCCGATGGAAATAATGTCAGCTTCAGCTTGCTGGGCAGCCTCGTACAGCGCAGGAAACTCGTCTATTCTGGCAATCTTCAGCAGCAGGCATATGTCTGAGTTGAAGGATCTCAGATAGTAGTGAGCAGCCATGCCGGTTGAAGGCCGAAGTTCATGAGGTACCCATTTCTAGGATCTCACAAACCTGATGTTAAAATCAGACACCTCCTCTTGAGGATGTCTCCGGATAGCTTGGGCCCGATGCGGCAAAGAAGTAGGGTCAGCGGACTCGTTGCATCCTTTCCACGAGCCTTACGGCAGGCCGGGGCCACCCTGTGATGGATCCCTCTGGCAGTGATCTCCACCAGTAGAGAAGCTTTCCCCTTAGGGAAAGGGCCAATAGACGGGTCTTCACACTCTCATCGGTAATGGTATGTAATGCGGCCAGGGCAAGGATGTCCTGGATGTGCTCGTACGCCGTCTTGCCGTAGCCGTCGTATGTAGGGATAGACTTTAAAGCGGCAGGGGGCACAGCTTGCTGTCCGACCAGGGCCAAGGGCCCCGTAGAGTCCACCGCCGGGAAGAGATCATCGTCATTCTGCTGTTGAGCAGCCATTTCTTCTTCTTCTCCGCCGTCGGTTGTGTACTCAGTGTCGGTACTTTCCGAGGATGCAGGTGCTTCTTCTTCCTCGGCCTCTTCTATTTCGTACTCAGCTCCGCCGACTTCAGCTTCGGCTTCTTCTTGGATTTCAGCCTCGGCTTCTTCGACACGAGCTCGCGGATCAGCCGGCCTGGGAACTTCGCCTCGGCGTTGATGTCCGGTTCGTAAAAGTCGGGCGGGCTTCTCGGATCCCTTGCTCGCCACCTTCTTGTTTGCATGAAGGTCCTTGGGACCGGTCTTTCGGACTCGAGAGGATTTGTTCGTGCGAGTCGCCGGTGTTCGGATTTGGAACAGCAATGAAGCGAACACCGGTGCTTCAATTCTGTTGGGGGTGAGAAACTTCCTTGTCTCACCGGGTGCTCGAAACCACTTGTCGGCGCCGGTGGAGGCGATCGGAAAATCTCTCTTCAAATGTGGGACCCGTGTCCCACGGCGTGCTGAGAGCGTTGGTTACGAATCTGCCATGAGGAAAGGATTTTGGGTTAATGCGCCCCGATTCGCCCACCAGCATGAAAGGCCGGAAGGAAGAGATGCCTTCCGTGCCAATCTCCGGAGAAGGCCGGCTCCTTTTGGGGGGTTTTGTTTAAGCTAAGAGTGCAGGAAAGAGATAAATGAACAGAAAGAATATACAAATATACTTGGAGTTGGTGGGGGGGAACTAACAGTACGGCAACCAGCAATCACCAATACTTACTGCATTATAAATACAAAGCATGGTAGAGAGCTGCAAAATCTAAGTGTACTTTACTGTACTAAGCAATATACGCACGGCTACAATGGTCCCCTAGCAAACATTCTCCCTACAAGGAGAACTAACGACACGGCAATGCATCAATCACCACTACGTACGGAAACTCAAAACAGAAAGTAACTAAGAGATGTCAGAACCGGGTATATGTGTCATGCGAGAGATTTTAACCGCACGACTACAATGGCCCCCTAGCAAACATTCTCCCTACAAGGAGAACTAACGACACGGCGGCGCATCAATCACCACTACGGACAACAACGTAACACACAGCGATGGGCTGCTACCACATCTAGTCTATGAAGTTCAGAAGTGCTTGACCATCAAATGCTAAAATAAATTAACAAGCCATGGCACAAACAATGCTAGAGGCGCCTGGTCACCAAATGCTGAAACGAATCAACGAGCCGTGACACAAGGAAGCGTAAAGCATAAGCATAAAGAAATAAAAGCGACGAGAACAGAACCAGGCATACAAATTATATTTATAAGCAGAAGCACGGTTACATTGGTTCCCTAACAGACATTCCCCTTCCACCCTTTACAATGAATTCATGGTGGGTTTTTATAGCCCGAGTCCCTCCCGTTACATTAATGGGCACAAAGTCCCGATCAAACATTAGCTGACAAAAGCGGCGAAGGAGCTGCAAATGCTAACCTTTGTCGGACCGGATGTACCCGCGGCATGGTCTTCCTGGAAGGTTGGACGGCTACGTGGCGGTGTGTTGGGCAGAACTTCTTCTCGGCAGGTATGCGGGTAGCTGGAGCAGGTAGAACCTCTAATCAGCTTTGAATGAGGCTCCTAGCACAGGTAGTGCAGCCCATGCTCGTCCTTTTGCTCGGCACGTCTTGGCTCAAATCCCGAAGGCTGGACACTTGTCGGATGATGGATGATCTTGTTTGACACGTGTCCGCCTTGAAAGGCGGTTGGTCCAACTTCGCTTGGGATCGGAGCGTCTCGGGTTGCGCGAGCGAGAGCATCGCGATCGGGAAGGCCTTCATGCCTTAGGTGTATTTCCGAGTTTGTTTCCCTCCTGCGCACCTGTCAAGGGCGCACTCCGACTTCGCTGCGAAGTCGGACTGCCGAGTGAAGCGAGGTATCTGCCGCCGTACGGACTTTGCCCAGACACTTATCATTCTTTTGTCGACTGCCACTGCCGATTACAAGGTGCGCCCGAGAAGAGGGCGAAGTCGGACTTCGCACCAAAGCTGGCGAAGTGCGAACTTCGCACCAACACTTAGCCATTTTTCAGGTAACTTGCTGGAAAGTTTAAAATTCAACTGAGGGGCTCCAAGAAAGGGGGAAGAAAGAGAATGTGGGAAAGAAAGAGAAAGGGAGAGAAGAAGGAAGGAAAATAGAGGAAGAGGGAAAAAGAAGAGCAGCATTGTTACAAAATTGAAAACATTGCACCCCGTGCAAAATGTGACAACACTTACACTGCTCGGGGTTCAATTTATAGGTCCTCTTAATCTTCGACCAACTTCATGTTGAGAAATGTAGCTCGGACAGGAACTTCTTGCACAGGCTTCAGTATGAACGTGCTAGAAGTGGTTCGAGACATTTCTAATTCTATTTTGAATTTCACTTAAGTGATTTTCTATTTTTAAGTTCACTTAAGTGATTCTATTTTGTAATTCACTTAAGTGATTCTATTTTGAAATTCACTTAAGTGATTTTCTATTTTTAAGTTCACTTAAGTGATTCTATTTTGTACTTCACTTAAGTGATTCTATTTTGATATTCACTTAAGTGATTTTCTATTTTTAACCTTACATCTCAAGATGAGATGAGATCTAATCTTAGGGTTAGAGAGATTAGGGTTACCTTTTTCAAGGATAAAAGGAGAAGATCAAGAGTGTTTTAGATACATAGACAAAGACAAGAAAAGAATGGGAGGAGAACAGATTGTTGAAGGAAAAATACAAGCTTAGGAGGAGAAGAACAGTGCTTGCTGGCTAGAAAAGCAGCAAGAGAGCAGAAGTGTTCTGCTGTAGCTGTAGCCTCTTTTATTTGTAATATTTCAGGTTCAGAAATATATTTAACTTCTGCTGTTCACGCTGTTTATGTTTTCCAGCCATCCGTGTGACTGTTGCATGTTTGAATAAATTATTCTCAGATCTGATTTATTTTAAAATAACATAGGACAGCAGTTATCTAGGGTTTGGAAAATTTACATGGTATCAGAGCTAGGTTATGTGATTGAGATCCTCAAGGGTTTACAGCAGTAGATCACTGCTGGATATTAAGAAAAAAAAAAACAGCAGTTAGGGTTTCATTTTTTTTGGCTTGAAGGACTAAGCTTATTTGCAGGACTGTTTTTTTGAGTCATTAATATTTCAGCAGTTAGGGTTTCAAGCAAATAAAAAAAAAAAAAACAGTTAGGGTTTCATATTTTTTTGGCTTGAAGGACTAAGCTTATTTGCAGGACTGTTTTTTTTCAGTCATTAATATTTCAGCAGATCTCAGAAATGGCAGCAGCTAGCCTCAGATTTGAGGATAGATTGGAAGGTGCCTCCAATTTTTTGCCCTGGAAAGTTAGGGTAATGTTCTTATTGGAAGAGAATGATCTATGGGATATTGTCAAGGCTGATGTGACTTTGCCTATAGATCCGCAGGAATTGGCAGCTCACAAAAAGAAGGAAGTGAAGGCCAAGCGGATGATCTTGGATGCGGTGAAGGATCACTGATTCCTCACATATCTGAGAAGACTAAGGCAAAGGAGATGTTCGATGCCCTGGTTAGCCTCTACCAGAGCGAGAACATAAAGAGGAAGATGATATTGCGGAACAAACTCAGATCTATGGAGATGACCAGATCTGACACCGTTACCAGTTACCTAATGAAGATCACACAGATTCGTGATCAATTGGCAGCAATAGGGGAGAAGGTTGAAGACACGAAGTTGGTGAACGTGGCACTTAATGGTTTCTCAGCTTCATGGGAACCATTTTTCAAAGGCATTTGTGCTCGTGAGAACCTTCCCAAATTTGAGAAACTGTGGGATGATTTCATCCGGGAGGAGACTCGGATGGAGTCAAAGGCCAACAAGAAAGGTGGTGACGATAACCTAGCTCTTTTTGGGCAAACCAAGAAGGGCAAAGGTAAAGGACCCAACAAGGGTGAGGTAAAGAATGAGGAGTCAACCTCACAGTCGGGGAAGAAGGACTTGAGCAAGATCAAGTGCTTCATTTGTCATAAGCACGGCCATTATGCATCACGGTGTCCAGACAAGAAGGGCAAAGGGAAGCGGCAGCGGATGCGGGTAGCGACCTCTGCGAAACTCAGATGAGTGAGTTTGCTGCCAAATTCGAGAAGGATTTCTCATTGGTCTCTTGCCTTTCTACCGACACGGTTCCAAGGAATGCTTGGTATGTGGATAGTGGGGCATCTCGGCACATGACATCAGCCCGACAATGTTTTACCGGTCTACAAGAGCGGGACTCGGGGGTTCGGGTTGAGCTTGGTGATGATACCAAATATCCGGTTGTAGGAATTGGTACCATTCCTTTTCGACTCCGATCAAGGAAATATTTAGACTTTGATGATGTTTTGTTTGTTCCAGGTCTCGGGAAGAACTTGCTTTCAATTTCGGTTATGGAGGATAAGGGTTATGTAGTGGAGTTCAAGAACCAACATGTCCTTATTAGACCAAAAGAATCTAGCCCGGAAACAACACAAGTAATAGGGGTTAGAGAAGGCAGTTTATACAGGTTGCAGGGTGAACTTGTTCGAGCCCTAGTTCATAGCAGTAACAACTTGTGTGATTTGTGGCACAAGAGGATGGGGCACTTGCATCATAGAGTGTTGCCTATTCTGAGGGAGATAGTCACGGGTCTTCCAGAGTTCAGCATTGAGCAACAGGGAGTATGCAGAGGGTGCACGCTTGGCAAGCACGCCAAGGTTGTTTTCCCAAACAGTGAGCATAGGTCTAAGAAGATACTAGATCTAGTACATTCGGATGTTTGTGGACCGATGTCAGTAGCATCAATTTCAGGTAGCATGTACTATGTTTCCTTTATTGATGATTTCTCTCGCAAGACATGGATCTATTTTTAAAGACCAAGGATGAAGTCTTTAGCGAGGTTTCGGGAGTTCAAAGCTCTAGTTGAGAACCGGACGAGAGAAGAAGATCAAGGTC
The DNA here is from genome assembly GCA_028583015.1 of Wollemia nobilis. Lineage (NCBI taxonomy): Eukaryota > Viridiplantae > Streptophyta > Pinopsida > Araucariales > Araucariaceae > Wollemia > Wollemia nobilis. Next base: position 15,048,916 of record JAQPPZ010002969.1, on the reverse strand, counting down.
TTGAGATCGGACAATGGGGGTGAATATACCTCCAAGGAGTTCGATGGTTTACGCAAGCGAGCGAGGAATCAAGAGGGAGCTGACTGTTCCATACAACCCACGACGAGAATGGGGTTGCAGAGCGAAAGAATCGATCCATCATAGGGGCTGCTAGGGCCATGATTCATGACCGGGGCTTGCCGATGTTTCTTTGGGCGAGAAGCATGCAACACAGCGGTCTACATCCAAAGCAGGTGTCCTCACGGGATCTTGGAGGACAAGACACGAGAGGAGGCATTCACTGGTGTGAAACCAAAGGTGAGTCATTTCCGCATCTTTGGATGTCCAGTTTATATCCATGTTCCGGTAGAGAAGAGGACCAAGTTGGAGCCCTCTAGTAGGAAGGGTTTATTTGTAGGATACGGTGAGACTTCAAAAGCTTACGGGGTTTATATTCCGGAGAAGAGGAAGACAGTAGTGAGCGGGGATGTAAAGTTTGAGGAGGACGTTGCATCCGGGAAGTCCCATGAGCCTATTCCGGTGATAGAGAATGAGGAGCAAGAAGCTCCGAAGGTTGAGCCGAGGTCACCAAAGACACCGGTGGTTTCCGGTTCGAACAACAACCTTCGGGTGAGGAGGTGGAGACATTAGCCCCTTCCAGTTCTATCGGGAGACCTCAATGGCTTACACGGACATTGAGGGATGTTGAGGAGTATGTTGAGGCTCCTAGCGGCATGATTAGGGAGAGCGAGACCTCCAAGGAAGTTTTCAAGCTACATGGCATTGATGAGTAACATCATAAATTCAGAGCCTACCAGTTTCAGGAGGCAACAGACCAACGAGGTTTGGCAGGATGCCATGGTGGAGGAGTACACCTCCATCATGAAGAATGATGTTTGGGACATAGTGCCAAGACCGGAGGGAAGTCGGTTGTGAGTTCCAAGTGGCTCTACAAAATTAAGCATCTTGCAGATGGCAGCATCGAGAAGTTCAAGGCAAGGTTTGTGGCGAGAGGGTTCTCCCGAGAAGAGGGAGTGGACTATGAGGAGACTTTTGCTCCAGTCGCCAGATACACTTCCATTAGAGCAGTTATGTCTTTAGCTTCATCTATGGGATGGCAGATTCAGAAGGGAGCCGTAAAGCTCCAGTATATTCCCACAGATCAGCAGGTAGCTGATATTCTGACCAAGCCCTTAGTGAAAGGGAAGTTTGAAGCATTAAGAGACAAACTTGGATTGGTGCGAGAATTCCTTCCTCGCTAAGAGGGAGTGTTGAGAAATGTAGCTCGGACAGGAACTTCTTGCAGAGGCTTCAGTATGAACGTGCTAGAAGTGGTTCGAGACATTTCTAATTCTATTTTGAATTTCACTTAAGTGATTTTCTATTTTTAAGTTCACTTAAGTGATTCTATTTTGTAATTCACTTAAGTGATTCTATTTTGAAATTCACTTAAGTGATTTTCTATTTTTAAGTTCACTTAAGTGATTCTATTTTGTACTTCACTTAAGTGATTCTATTTTGATATTCACTTAAGTGATTTTCTATTTTTAACCTTACATCTCAAGATGAGATGAGATCTAATCTTAGGGTTAGAGAGATTAGGGTTACCTTTTTCAAGGATAAAAGGAGAAGATCAAGAGTGTTTTAGATACAGAGACAAAGACACAGAAAAGAATGGGAGGAGAACAGATTGTTGAAGGAAAAATACAAGCTTAGGAGGAGAAGAACAGTGCTTGCTGGCTAGAAAAGCAGCAAGAGAGCAGAAGTGTTCTGCTGTAGCTGTAGCCTCTTTTATTTGTAATATTTCAGGTTCAGAAATATATTTAACTTCCGCTGTTCACGCTGTTTATGTTTTCCAGCCATCCGTGTGACTGTTGCATGTTTGAATAAATTATTCTCAGATCTGATTTATTTTAAAAGAACATAGGACAGCAGTTATCTAGGGTTTGGAAAATTTACACTTCACAGTCACATCTTTGCAAGGAATACACATTCTCGTAGTCTTGGAATGCCAATGCTTCCAACAACACTTTCAAGACATACCTACAAAGATGCACCTTATTGATTGCATCATCAAACACAGTTGTTCATGGAGCTGATATTTGGGGTCCAAGTCCGGGTGTGTTGATTGGGCTCACATTGAGAGGGTCTAGACTATTTTGCTTCAGCAATTTATCCAATGTAAAAGAACAATTCCCCAATGTATTGTTCAGGCTGAGTTTGGTACTCATCCTCTTCACCTTGAGAGCATCTTCAAAATTATTTTTCATCTTCATCGCCTTAGATCCATGGGTGACTACACCTCAAGCCAAGAGAGATACCCATATTTGGCCCTTTGCTCCTTAGAATGCATTGCCTCTAAGGGCTCTTTTAGTCGTCATCGTGGATGGTACTCATAAGTTATTTCTCTCCTTCAGTCAATTGGCATCTCAATAGATCAATTACCTCCTTTCAAATACTCTTTAAATTCTCCTCCCTGCCTTCTTCCTGATATGAGGGTCATTAATCAAGCTATCAAAGATGATGTTTATCAACTATATATTCAAGTCACTTGGGTCACTCCAACTCAACCTCTTAGTCCTAAGTTGGCCTTTTGCACTAAGGATTTCATGAGGATTGAGAATGGTATTATTAATCGTCCTAATTATGTTGAGTGACATTGGACACATAGCCTTAGGATTCCTCTTGGTCAAATCATAGTATGCTCATATCAGTTGCAGGTGTAGATGGACCACAATATTCCTCGAGAGGATAGGGTATGTCATCTTCACTCTATTTGGGAGATGGAGAATAAAGAACATTTCATCTTCAAGTGTCCTATTTATTATGAGATTCGAGGGAGGTACTATTGCTTGTATAGAGAGGATCGCTTGTCACTTTTTTCAACTATCCTAAACAAAGATGCTTGGCTCTTTACCTCAGGAAAGCTATCACTCTTCAGCATCAATTACTACAAGGAAGACAAACTACTACTCGACTAATCACCTCATCCTTTTACTCTATCTCTGTTGTCGAGAGTAAAAAGTGCTCATTTGAAGCTACAACTATCCAAAATGTTAATGATAGATTTGTGCGCCCTTGTCTACATACAAGAGTGGCTACTAGGGCTTTAGTTCTTTCTTCTTGCTTGTGACAGGACAAGATTGTAGTTCTTCGGTGTCGGGTTTCGGCCACCCCTCACATACCAAGGAGTTGTAGATAGGCGCAACTTACTAGTTTCTTGTCCTCTTCTATTGGTTCCACAACCATCGATGCTAGAAGACTCTTGAAGGGTCGAACTCCCATGTCCTCCTAAAATTATCCAACCAAGCCCTCTTAGTCCTAGCCATTCTCAAGAGAGCATTGTTAGATCCTGTGTTGGTCTCTTTGGTATAGTCGGTAACAATGACTGTGCTTCTACTGTATATTGCACTATAGATTAATGTTGGCGCTTAGATCCTTGGGATCTCCTTTCTATCTTTGTTGCACCTCAATTTCTAGCTCTCTCTTAATCATTACTTTTAGTATGTTAAGGTTCATCCATTTTGGGTAACCGTCAAGGCTGTAATTTTATGCCATACAATTGTTCCACTTTAGAGTAGTTTACAATAGATTCTTTACTCTAGTTTAGCTTATTTTATTAGTTCTTTCTAATTAATACAATGCATTGCAATTTGTAACGGCTCCTTTCAATGAGTCCCATTGGCCTCTTTTGGCCATCTATGGACATTAATCTCTCTCTCTCTCTGATTTCTCTTAATTATTTATAACTTTTATACTTTGAATATTTTCCAAAGTTAAAATAAACCTCAAGCTTTAACAGATCTCACCAACTAGCAACCATGGCTACATGGAGGGCTGTCACCCAACATTTTGGTAGATATCCACACTGTTATGAGCCCTAACTTATATGGTGAGCTTGTTGCACAACCAGTTGTGGGTAGAGTCCAACCTATCCTACTCTGCAATAGCTCATGATTGCACTCTAGCCTATTTTTGAAATTCAATCATCTGTCCAATACCTTCTTGTATCATTGACAACCATCTCTGACTCACAAAGAAACTAGCCTTTTACTTTCTTGAAGCTTGGAGTCCAATCTGTGTCTATTCTATGTTAGTTGTAGTCTCTCAATCACGAGAACTGTAGCAAACTGTAGATTGTGGAACTGCTCCTCTTTAAGCCCTAATATTCATGAAACCACACATAATTCACAATTTTGGACATTTCTAGACTTTTCTAAGGCATGGCACAACAAAACTTCTTTTTAGCTGCCCTTTGTTTTTTCTTCATCTAGCAGCACCCATTTCATTTCAAACCTCCAATGATTTTGCACTCTCAAGACAAGGAAGCTCACACCATTACTCTCTAGAGTATGTGAATGCATTTCTGCTCCATTTTTCTATGAATACCAGTGTGGCCTTCCTCTTGATAGGCTCTTCTTTAACATCCACTATAGGTGTGGTAATTCTAACACGGCTAAAGGAACATTCATGTCTTCGTCTTTGGAGTCTTCTACAAGGGTTTGGGTCGCTATCTTTTTGACTCTCCTCTACTTTGTGTTAGGGGTCCACTACAATGACCTTTCCCTTGTCTTTCTCTTCACAACTCATTTTTCTTGCTAAGGATCATGTTGCATAAGCAATTCAAATATCAAATACTCTAGGGCTGTAAGACATCATCTACACTCAAATAGGTAGCCTTGGCTCAACTCCACTCTGCTTGACTTCAAACCACACAACTTAGATAGGCGGCCTAACCCCTTTGAGACTTCTAAGGGATCATTTCATATTGGCATAAAAAGGTCTAATAGGAGGTATCAAATAAACCCTGGCAATCCTACTTCTCTCTTATATTTTGCTCATTGGGTAAAGGGGAATTGCTCATAGAGTACAACCATTTAGTTTGCACATACGGTTTTAAATGTCGAAATATTGCACATCATTATGTGGCTTTCAAGAATCATAAATTGAAAGGCTGCATTCTCCAGCTTTCCTCTTTATTTATTTTTATTTTTTAAAAGGAAAATAAATTTATATTACAAGTGGGACATATAATTACAGAATATGCATACACATCCACATTAGACAGGATCAAGAGCTGGATAACCAATTATCCCAGATCATGCTTTTCCTGACTCTGATAGGGTCTTCTTCCTTCTTTTCCTACAGTTCCTCCTTTTGTATGTTTTACTTGATCCACATTTGCTGTATGCGCTGATTGTTCTACTTGTATTGTGTGTGGCTCTATATGTTCTGTTAGTGTTGCATGTTCGGATGTTGTTGCATGCCTAGCTGACGCTGCATAATCCACTATCACTTCGTATTCGACTGTCTCTACATGTTCTGATGGCGCTACTCGTTCATCCATATTCCACCGGCACTACATATTCGCCTGTCGCTGCATATTTACTTGCTGCTACATATTCACTTGGCACTGCAATTTACTTGGCACCGCCTGCATTGCTGATGCTGTAAATTCAGTTGGCACTGCCTGCATTATTGTTTGATACAAAAGAAAAGTTAAAGAGAAATATTAGCATAGCATAGTTTTGCATCCAGTTAGATAGTCTTGTTATTTCACTGCAGTCCTATTTTTTGCAGTAACTTTTTGTGTAATAGATAGAAACCCTTTGTGATGACAAAAAAATAGTTCTTTAGCTACCTCAGATTGTTAAGCTTATGCTACCTCAAACTTTTTTTTGCTTGGGCTTAGGACCTTTCATCTCAACTAATCTATCAAACATGCATATAGAGTAAATCCAAGTAATCCCTTGGTGTTCTATCCTCTTTCAGTTGATTTCCCAATCTAAGCCACATATGGGCATACTTCAAATTGCCTCAATTCATTGTGTACAACATGGTATAAGGTTTTTGAGCATCCTTTAAAACACTTTGCGGGGAAGGATGGATACCAAAGCATAGATTTCATCCACAAGTATATGTCCAAACTGTAACAAACCAAATATTAACGAAGTTGTTAAGAGGGTACCACTCAAAGAATCCTAGGACTTGGGATGAGAGATTGACCAACATACATGTAGGCCTACAACTTGATCCGCATCAGCAAAATGAATTCATACGAGTTTGACATAATCATGCGCGTTCTGTGTTATGCTTTGATATTATGCCATGTTGGAAATAATTGATGTAATAGTAAGCATATGATGTATATGATTATTGTGGAGATTTTAGGGTTTAAAGTTGGAAGATTGCCATCAACATATCTAGGTATTATTTGTTTAATAAAGGGAAAAAGAAAAAGCTTTGGAACTCAATCTTGAACAGCATGAAAATCTCATTGGCAAGTTGCAAAGGTAAGTTCTTAACCATTGTTGGAAGACTACAACTCATAAAGGCTATATTGCAATCTATTCCTATATATGTGATCTCGCTTTCAAGATTTCCAGCATGTATAACATCTGAATTTCACAAAATTCAAAGAGATTTTCTTTGCAAAGGATGTAAAGAAAAACTTAGGTTCCCTCTTTGCAAGTGGAATAGGGTTTGCAGAGGAAAGAATATTGGAGGGGTAGGCTTGTGAAATTGCAGACTTATGAGTTTGGCGTTAGGAGCAAAACTTGGAGACTAATCAAAAATCAAGGAAAGAGTTGAATAAAAGCATTCTTCAAAAAATATATAGGTTTTGGGGATGCAATAAAATTGTTAAGGAATGGAACCCTACTTAAGGGTTCGACTGCATAGAAATTCATATCAACAAGTTTAGAATTGATTAAAAAAACTTATTAGATGGTTTGTCAATGAGTAGGGTTTTACAAATTTTTGGTCTAATGCTTGGTTGAAGCCTTGTTTTCTTATATCTGATCCAAAATGGTAACCATTGGTTCCTGCATGTTTGGGTTGTAGAGGTTGAAAAGTCAAAATTTTTATTGATGTTAGCAATAATTACAAATATTGGATTTCTATTAGCAATCTGGTTGAGAAAGAAGACCTCAAACAATAAACAAATGAGCTCCAAAAGATGCTTCAAAGAGTTCTATTTGCCAATTTTTGCATGGAAAAATGAGGTTGGTTTGGAACCTATCCCAAGATGGTGGATACTTGGTCCAGTTGGGATATAAGGCTTTGGAGCAATCAAAATTTCCTACTTCTAAAGATTTCCCTTAGAAGAAAGATTGATCACTTGAGGACCTCCCTTAAGTCTTTACATTCTTTTGGTTAACAGTCCAAAGCAAAATCTTACATGTGTCAATCTGCAAAGAAAAGGATACTGTGGACCTTTTAGGTGTGTCTTGTGTAAGCAGATGCTAGAAAAATCAGATCACCTACTCCTTCATTGTCCCTTTGCTTACACAATTTGGAGCTACTTTTTAAAAAAAATGAAAATATATTCAGTAGATCCATCAACATTGGAAAAGTTGATGAAATATGATAAAATATTGAATTAATTGTTTCAAATCTAAAGCATTATGCATTCTACAAAGGATTGGTTCTGCCATTATTTGTTGGACACTATAGCTTAAAAGAAATAATAGAATTTTCATAAACAAATCTCAATATCATATCCAAGTTTTCGACTCATATTATTGCCTCTTTGGCAGATTGTTTACAAGCACAGTGTTCATCATGGGAAGTATCAAGTGTGGAAAAATAGGTGCAGCCTTTTTGGTTACAGGTTTGCATATATAAGGGTCAGCTGCGACAATGCAATTAACAAAAATGATCTACGTCGATCTATGGTAAAATGGAATTGTCTAGAAGTTGGTTCATCAAAATTAATTTTTATGGTGCTTCTAAAGGAAATCCAGAGTAAGCTAGTGAAGGTGTTGTTTTTGGAAATAATGAAAGCAAAATTATCCTCACCCATTCAAAATCATATGGACCTTCAACTTACACCTATGCAAAGGCTAGGACACTTCTTACTGGAATCAAGATTGTCATTTAAAAAGGCTGAAGATGTATTTCAATTGAAAGGGATTCACAATTTATTATTAATATTGTCAAGAACAATAGATGTGGGGATTGGATCAACAACAGCATTATTTTTTATGTCCAACAATTATTGATGGAAGCAGTATGTTGGATATGTGACCATATCTATGTAAAGAAGGAAATAGAGTAGCAAATAATTTAGCCAATTGTAGTGTTCATGTTCATCTTGGCAAAATTCAAATTTTAGAAGGTATCTTGCTAAGGGAGATTCTACCTCTTAATGAAAATGATATCAATGTGTTGATGGAGGAAATGTACTAGTTTGAGGGAGATGAAGAATATCTTTAATAAAATGGCCAGCCAGATATGGTCTAACTGACCTAATAGGAAAGGTAATCTTTTGATTTTTTTGTTAGTAAATATGGTAATCCGACCTTATTGGCCAACTTTGATAGATGATGATGTAAGCTTATGGGCATTAGCAATGTAAGCCTACAGGCAATATTGTTGTATTCACCCCTTGTGGGATTGGTTAATCCACCTAGATGGTTATGTATTCACCCCTTGTGGGATTGGTTAAACCACCTGGATGGTTAACCTTAACTAAACCTTAATTAAAGGTTTAGTAACTTGACTTAACCTTGAGCCTTATGTCAGCCTTGGTTAATGTAATTGTAATTGTAATTTGGGGATTAGGTATCTACTATAAATACCCCCCAACCACTAATCCATCGAATTAGTTTTGTCAGTAAGTGATTTATTATATTGTGGGTTGCCTACAAGCACCTACCCCTATTCTTTCGTCTTCTTTTATGTACTTGACCTTTCTATTTTGCTTCTCTATTATCTTGCTTATGCTTGTGGTGAATGTTATGCTTCATATGATTTCTGGAAAGTATTATGAAATCCAACAGTTTTGAAGGGAATGGCCTCTAATAGAAGCCACATTTAGCTTATTTAAAATAAAGAGGAGGTGATTATTATTTACTTTCAGAGATGACTTAAGGGTCCTGACAGAAGACGTAAATAGTTTGAGCCATGGAAATATTGTTAAGCATCTGGGCCTTAGTTTTAGGCTTCATGAATATGGGGATGACAATGAAGAAGTGGAAGAAAGGTTGCTTAATAATTCTGGCCATCATCCTTTCACAATTGTTGTTAAAGAACCTGAAGCAGTTAGTAGTCGGTAAGAGGGGTCAACAGCCACAAAAAAACGTACTATGAAAGAAGAATTAGCAGGACTTAATGGCTTATAATTCCTCTAGACCCTGATTGGCAGGTGTACATGAGAGTGCCTGTATGCCAACCCTTACAAAGCAATGGTTGCACCTTAAGTGGTGGAGGCACCTGAGCCAAGAAAGGTGGAGGTTGGTTAACTACCTCAACAGCCACAAAAAAGCATACTGTGAAAGAAGAATTAGCAGGACTTAATGGCTAATAATTCCTCTAGACCCTGATTGGCAGGTGTACACGAGAGTGCTTATATGCCAACCCTTACAAAGGAATGGTTGCACCTTCAGTGGTGGAGGCACCTGAGCCAAGAAAGGTGGAGGTTGGTTAACTACCTCATGCTTCATACCTTCCACAAGCCTGAGCAACCCTAATTATATAATTAGGAATAGACTATAGGACTGTGGGCTAGGTATTAGGTCTTACTGAGTAAGTATGACAAAGGGGCTGTCCCATTAGGGGATGCATACATCTGCATAAGTAAGATAAACCCTAGATGGGACCCATAGGACCTGTAGGACAGGGACTGTTCCATTAGAGAATGCATACGTCTGTACAAGAAGATAAACCCTAGATGGGACCCATAGGACCTACGTAGGACCATCACACGACTTTGTATCAAGTTTGAACAGGATTTGGGCAGTTGAAATCTCTAGAAAGTCTTAGGTAAGAAAAGTAGCATTTTTTTCTGATGGACATGGCTGGGAGGGACATCTTTGTTAGAATATGCCTTCAATTGGATCCTACGTTGTGCAGCAAATAATATTTAAAAATTTTCCAGTAAGTAGCAACCATCAGCAGTTGCACACTATCTGTTCATCAATTTCTTCTACAGAAATGTTCACTAGAAAATGGGACACCATTGACAAAGGGAACAAATTAAAAAAAAAGGCCTAAGCACTAAAGACCTGGAACAGGGAAATGGCATCCACAAAATCAATTGGGAATCAATAGAGTATGAAAAAACATATATATTTCCACTTTGTCAAAGTATTTTTTTTTTCAAATCAAATGGCATTAGTTTAACCAGTTAAATTCCTCGACTTTCACAGAGGACACCCAAGTTCAAATCTTGTCAAGTGATACATATATAAAAGTCAAGCTATTGTAATACCACTATGTGGTCATTGATGTAAAAAAGGTAGTGTCCATCTCAATCCCACATAATCAATTAAAAGAATAAAATACTTTGGTTTAAAACGAAGTCATCTACATATCTGGTAAATTTTAATGGCCTAATTTTTAGGCATTGGTTAGCTTACCACCAAATTTTCAAACATTAGATTTCCCGAAAACAAAAAATATAAATTTAATCAAATATTTTCTAAAGCATGATAGAACGATGTTTTGGAAATATTATTCAACTAAGATGCAATGCATAGATAGCAAAGGTGAAGTTTCGGTTTTGTAAAGGCTGCTGTAGGAAAATGTCAAGAAGGATGATGAATTCTAGAATATTTGTATTCACACAGAAAATTGAAAAAGATTCAGAAAATGAAAATAAAAAATTCAGACACTTTATGTAAAATGATGTAGGTTTCTAGCTATAACGAGATGAAAATTGTATCTATTTGTAAACTCTCAAGCTCTAAACAAGAGAGTTGTGATTTGTCAAGGGTGGGGGACCCGAATATAACCCCTTGTTCTCCAGCAAAAAAAAAAATTCTAAAGCGTTGCAAGGAAAACCAGACCAGGGAAAACACTTGACAAACATTCAGTAAATTAAAAAAGACTAAAAATATTACTATTATTTTTTATTGATTATATGAGATTGAAACTGATGCTACCCATATTATATCATTACTGTGTGATTATATTATTTTACATAATTATTTGATGTTCAAATTCTTGCATAACAAATTGTATTATTATAAGGAATGTCCATCAGCAACATAAACTGAGGTCATAATTTACCATTAATCCAAAACACCTTATTTTCACAAATATAAATACATGTTTTCTCATCTCACATCAAATAAATTTCAAAGGACTGTCTGCACTGGCTAGCGAACCAGGTTTGGGCTACTATGGCTACTTTACACCAACAAAATACTTTTTTGTTCTTTAAAATTCACACTTTATAGAAGAGGTCTTATAGATAATACTATTAAATTTACCCTACAGACTGGAGATAAGATTTTATACACATTACCACCAAAGATGACTTCAGCGGATTCACATGTTGCCGGATCCGGAGGCTTCCAACCTGTAACAAGACACCAAAGCTTCAATAACTCAATACAATCAACGCCAACAAAGGTGGAAAAATAGGAACATGCAAGAGTTCTATTGAAAAAAAGTGTTTTATAAATTTGCACAAACTCCTGTGCTCACAGCAGCTCCAGCTTTATCAAATATAATTTTAATTTACATAAAAAAAAAAAAAAACTCTAATGCAATCAATAAAAAGAATAAACGTAAAAAAAGGGCATGTTCTTCTATTTGATATTATATTACATAAGCATAAATGAAAATAATCTCTACATTTTTAAGGTGATCTGTAGTAAGTTTGCAAATGCTATAATAATTTTGTTTGGTTGTTCTACTGATAGAAGGTTTCACATTTAAAAATTATAATATTTGAATTTTATTTTTTAATTTATTATAGAAAATTAAAACAGGTTCTATTCTCATGATCTTACAGTTGTTTTATGGTTTTGTACTTGAAAGACTTAAACCTAAATCTTTAACCAGTTGAGCTAAAAATAATTACATCTAATTTTATAAAAATTATCCTTGCTTAATATTTTCAACTCGTATTTTTGCATAGGATTAATGAAAAACATGCAATTGTGAAGGAAATTCAATTAAATAAATGTATATACCAGAAACTATATATACATTTTATATACAAAGAAGAGAAATACTTTAAATTTGCCACAAAAGCTTAACTTACCTCTTTTCCATTTTCCTTGAGGTTGAGTTCTGCGTATTCCATGTCCACCAGCTCGGCGGCCGTCTGTCTCGTGCTCTTGTTTGCTTTTCGTACTCCATTTGATGTTTCAGCTGTGTGGGAGAAGGCCAATGCGGTGCACAGAGGTCTTGCATAGGAGCACGGGGTGTGGCCAATAGAAATGAAGCGTTTGCTGAAACGTGATGTACAAGGGGGAAGGAACCACGCACGAGTGGTTGCGACGCATCCCGTCCCCGCCATGTCATCAGCAACCCTGTTGTAAATGTTCTACTGTTTATGAGTTGTTCTGATGTTAAGCAGCACATGCTACCTTAGACTAAGAGGATGTTGTTTTCTTTTCACACTGAATCACTCTGACATTGATTCTCAAACATGAACTTGAGGGTGTAATCTCAAGTGTAAGTCCGCTAAATGAGTCAGGGACATTATCAAGATTCAATCTTATCAATATTTTATTAATATAATTTTTTTTTTTTTTTTTTTTAATTCTAAAAAATTATATTAAAACAAGATTATTTATAAGTTGGGGCAGCAGTTTCTGGAGGAGGTATGAACAACCGGAGGAATGTAGTGATGGCATCATGTCCGTCACAGAGCGTGCATGCTAGGGCTGGTATTTCTTTTAAAATGATTGGAAGGAACATGATTTCCTATTGCATGCCAGGAATCGCTTGTTAAAGAACAATGGATGTTTGGAACGATGTGAAGCCAGGCCGGTTCTAGTGGTTCAACCGGACTCGGTGGCGAGAAGATGTGGAGTATTTAACCAAACATGCGCTTATTGGTAAATTTATGGGCATCCGAATTTCTCTTCCCTTTGTGGAGGCTTGGGTTAGGAAGACTTGGAACCCTGAAGGTGATGTGGAGGTGATGCTGAGTGCAAACAACTATTTTATGGTGGTTTTTTCTTGTCTTGCGGATCGTAACAAAGCTTTTGAAGGAGGTCCTTATTTCTATAATCAAGCGAGACTCTTTCTTAAAGGACTCTTTCTTAAACCCTGGCATGTGGGTTTCAACCCATTAGAGGAGCGGCCGTCACGGGTTCTGGTGTGGGTTCGGCTTCCGTGGCTCCCCTTGGAATTTTGAAGAAATGACATCTTGCATATGATTGCCCTTCTACTTGGGAAGACGGTTGGCCGTCAGGACAGACTTGGATAAAAAGGTAATCTTTGTTGCCCGTATCTGTGTTGAAATTGATTTAAACAATCCTATTCCAGATTCTATTGAAATACAGTTTGGATCAACCACATGGGTTCAAAAACTTGACTATGAAGCTCTTCCATTTTGTTGTCGGATTTGCCATGAATATGGCCACTTACAAAGAAAATGCCCTAAGTTTGTCCTACATGTGGCTTCAAATCCTGGGTCCTCTCAAGCTGTACAAAATATGGATAAAGGAAAAGCCCCGATAAAGGAGGGGGATCAGGATAAGGAAGGCTTTGTTACGGTAAAACCTCGGAACAAAGGAAGAAAGGCAAAAAGAGACATTAAGGATAACCAGCCAGATGCTCAGCTCAATCGTTTTGAAATTCTAGAGAATCTTGATCAGTGCGTGGAGATACTTGAAACATCGCTACCTGTTATAGATATAACGAGGACCAAATCGATTGTCTCTTCATGAGGTGGAACCAAGGGAACCAGATACAAGGGGTTTAAATGAAGAACAAAGGGCTTTGGTTCCGAGTATAGGTGATATGGTTGGCCCTAGCACTGGAAGTGAAGTTATCTTAGAAAATGGCACAGATTTAGATGTGCCCTCTCCTACCAGAGCAGCGATGCAGTCATCCATGGACTGTAAAACTCCTACGGTGTTTGGGATTGCAGCATAAAATAATTAAAAAAAATGCTTCAGATAAGAATATGAAGGTGGGTCGGAAGAAAGACCGGGATAAAATTAAGTTAATGGGGGAGACTTTGGTAGAGTCAGGTTTGGTGAGAACATTGGACTCCCATTTTTATAACCCCCAAAAATGATTATACTTTCATGGAATGTAAGGGGGTTGAACAACATCCCCAGACAAAAAGTTGTTCGTGATTTGATTCGTGTTCATTCTCCGGATGTGGTTTTTATTCAAGACAGAGTATTGATAACTGGGAGAGTCTCCCGTCTGGGGATTCTCAACACCTACGGGAGTTGATCCATAAGGATGTTCAGACTTAATGTGGTTTGTTTTTTTTTTGGTTTTCTTTGGGAGTTGACCTTGTCTGGTGATTTAGCCTATCTTGTTGCTTATTTGAGTCTTGGGTGGGGGCTCAGTTGTACTTTGTAATCCAGACTTTTTATCAATAAATTTTTACCCCTTTATTTAAAAAAAAAAAAGATTAGGTTTTTCTGAGTTTTATTATTTTTAACTTTTTAACAAACTTTCATAACTCTAAAACTCAAGATCTTAAGAACTAACCACTTTTGGTTACAACACTATAAGGAGATGCATTGGAGCCAAATCTTTTTAATTATATGTTAGCAACGGTTGTCCAAATTAGTTAAACAACTAAATTTGCTTACCAACCTGCCTAATTCTCTCATCCTTAATAGGCATGTCACTGTGCCACTAAACCCCTACCTCTTTCTCGGTGCCCATCTTAACCAAGAAGTATGCCACTTTATTCAAAGCTCTATCCATCTAAATTGAAATTGCATCATCCAATTCCCTCCACAACTCCTTAATTTGGGTGACAAGAATCATCAACCTCAACACCTCTAAAGCAAAGTTCCTCATGCAATCCAAAGCTCCTCCTATCATTTGAGAATCAGATTCTATGATTATCCTTTTATAACCATGTCTTTTCGCCCAAATAGAAGCAGATTTGATGGCTAAGGCTTTTGCTTTATTATTCATGGCCTTGCCCAGGCCCTGTAGTTCCCAATAGAGCATTGTCTCAACATGACTCCTGCAAACCACTCCAATTCCAACTCTACCCAAATTGCCTTTTGCAGCTCCATCAGTATTAATTTTAATCCATCCTTCTGGGGGTGTTTTCCAACTAGCCCTATCCTACTCGTCATGCACTTCAACTTCATTCTCCATCGTCCCTATATCAGCCTGAGTTTCCTCTTTAGCATACATTATCATAGTTTTCATGACTTTGCTCCAAATGACCTGCCAAACTCCATCCAAGGATGAAAAGGTTTCTCTAAAAATTCTATCATTCTCTCCAACCACACTTGCCACCAAATAAAGTTTAATCCAAGCTTCCACCCGATATGAAGAACTTCAAATTTAAATCTACCCCTCTTCCATCTTTCCCGAATATTATGTTGGTCCAAATCACCATTGGCTCTGATTTTATAAGCTAAAAACCATCACTTCCAGATCTTGCGTGTGAATTGATACTCAAACATCAAGTGGTTAAATGTTTCCTCACTTTTGTAGCATAAAACACATTGGGATGGACCAATGATTCCCCTATGTCTCAGATTATCAAAAGTAAAAATTCCATTGTACATGAACTTCTAAGCAAAGAAGTTTACTTTCAGCCAACTCTTGGACTGCCCAGTCTTTCTCCAATCCTCAACCTGATATGCATGAGGAGGTTTTTGAAGGATCTTTTCATATCCATTCTTCACCGTGTAGACTCCAAGGCTACCATAGCCCTAAGCTAATTCATCCTCCTCGTCTTAACCTGTGAGAAACCTTTTTGCCAAGATTTTAGTCATGATGGGTATCAATTATGGAGGGATTGGAATTGGCCACTCCTCCAACTTCTTAAACCTATAATCCTTAGCTGACTGGTGTTGAAATAACTTTCAATCTTGATCCAACCCCTACTTTCCATTATTGGTTTTATTGGTTGCATTTTTGGGAATTCAACAATGATAAATGGGTATTGATCTCATGAATCTATTCAAAATATTGCCTTCTCCCCTCTTCCCTCTCCCCACTTTTCAAAATAATCCATCTTTCACTACCTATGATCCTAACTTTAGAGCCTACCACAATAGGGACCCATTGCCATCCAAAGGGAAACAACTCACCTCATTTGGGTCCACTTGTCGCAAATAATTACTATTTAGAACTCTACTAAATAATTGGGAGATCCACCTCCAATAAAGCTTTTCAACCAAAGCTTTAGCTCTGATCTCCTTAGTCCCAAACCTCCCTTTGTCTTGGGTTGACTTTATTATATAAGTTGTTTTTTATTATTATTTTACATGGTGGAATCAATAGCCATCACGATGATCTAAGCATGTTATCCGTCTTTTATGGCCACCATAATGTTCGCCCCGAAAGCCATCACATAGTACTTCATGCAGTCCACCCCTATAACCACCATGTTGCAATCATTTTAAACCTTTTACATTGTTGAAAGCACCAGGAAAGGGATAAGCATTCAGTTCGATGAGGCATGATTTTTGATCCCTAGACATCTGCCACTTTTACGGGGTTTCACCGCACCAATTGGTCTACACCTCAGATCTCCAAATATTATTTAAGTTGTTATTATACTCTAATTTGTTTTTTATCCTATCAAAACCTCTATAGACCCTAGCTTGCCAGGTAAACGAAGTCAACAAGACTCCAAACTATTTGATTCTAACCAATTCCCTAGACCTACGTGATTGACGATGGGCTACCCTAGTTTGATTCCTTGGACGATCATGGGTCCCGTTGACTTCATCTTTATCCAATGGGCTAGGGTCTATATGTTGTGTGCTTGTCGATCGTAGGTCCTGTTGACTTATCTTTATCCAATGGGCTATAGTCTATATGCTATGTGCTTGCCCATGGGTTTCCCTGGTTTGATTCCCTGGAAGGTTGTGGGTCCCATTGACTTCATCTTTACCTAGCAGGCTACAGTTTATAGAGGTTTCCCTAGGCAGAGAAAAAAATACCATATATAATAAAACCTTTCTCATTTAGTTTTTTTCTCTTTTGATAAGGATAAATCTCCAATTCCAAATGGGCTCTCTGCAACATTCTATCAACATAATTGGGATATAGTGAAGGATTCTTTATTGGTGGTAGTGGAATGGTCTAGGGTAAAACAATATATACCTTATAAATTAAATGTAACATATCTTACCTTGATTCCAAAAAAGAAGGATGCATAATTGTTTGATTCATTTAGGCCCATAAGCCTATGTAATATGGCATATAAGATTATCTACAAAGTGATGGCAAATTGGTTAAGACCAATGTTAGACAAAATTATTTCAAAAGAAAAAGGAGGATTTGTGAAAGGGAGATAGATTCTGGATGGGATCATAGTAGCTCATGAAGTTATGCATTCAATAGCTTCAATAAAAGAGAGCAATGATCTTAAAACTTGATATGAGTAAAGCCTATGATAGGGTTAAATGGGATTTTCTTTTTGCAATATTAGAAAAGTTTGGATTTGGTAAGAAATGGGTCAGATGGATTAAAGCTTGTGTCTCTACAGTTTCATATTCAGTGTTGGTCAATGGGTTAGTAACAAAATCATTTAAAGTCAAGAGAGGTCTTAGACAAGGAGATCCTCTATCACCATATTTGTTCATTATTATGGTAGAGGTTTTGGGTAGGAACTTGAAGAAGGCTAACAAATATGGGCTTATAAGTGGACTTAAGGCTAGTAATAACATCGACAACATCACCCATCAACAATTTGTAGATGATACAACCCTTTTTGGGAGGGCAAGGATAAACGAGGCCAAAGCTTTGAATAACTTATTAAAGGAATATGAAAGAGCATCAGGGAAAAAAGTTAATAGGAAAAAATCCAAAATTTACTTCCTAAACACCCCAACTAGAATCAAAGTAGGGATATGCAGGTTACTTCAAATGGAGGAGGCAAATTTACAAGCAACTTATCTAGGGATGCCCTTATTTGAGGGGAGAATGAGGATAGAATTATGGAATCCAATTATAAGTAAAGTTTAAAATAAACTACTTGACATGGAAAGGTAGATGGTTATCATTAGCAAGAAGAGTGCAACTAATTAAATCAATCTTATAGGCCATTCCAACATATTATATGTCCTTGTATACTATGCCAAAATCGATAGAAAAAGTTTAATCTATATTATGTGGTCTTTTTTGTGGTCAGGTTTACATGATAAAAGGAAATTTCCTTTGGTGAAATGGAGCAAGGTGTGTGATGATAAAACTAGGGGAGGTCTTGGTTTAAGAGTTCTTACAGATGCAAACTTAGCTCTTAGGGGAAAAGTAATTTGGAGATTGTACAAAGAGAGTCAAAGACAATGGGCAAGAATTCTTCTAAGTATGTTGAGCCCAATGACCCAAGCTTAATATTTATTGCATTCTCACTACCAAATGGTTTTGCTCTATGGAACGGTTTAAAAAAATCAATTGATCTAGTGATTAAAGGTCTAAGATGGGTGGTGGGAACTAGAGAAAAAAATTCTATTTGGATGGATACTTGGTGTGATAAAAAACCACTCAATCTAGATCCAATTTTGAAACCATGGATGAGATTACTTCAAGATAAATATGGTGATAGGGTTTCAAACATTATGTACAAGGATCAGGAAGGAAGATACAAATGGAAAGAAGATTTTTTACAAGTATACAAGACATTGATGCTAGAAGGCAATTGAGCAAAAAGATAACAACAATGATTATTTCGAGGGGAGCCAAGGATAAGCTGATTTGGGAGTTGAATAGCTCAGGAGAATACACAACAAGAAGTGGATATAATGTAAAGCACCAACAAAATAGGAATATCACAAGAATATGGAGAGATATTTGGGATAGCCCAAGCATTCCTAAAGTCAAAATGTTTGTTTGGCTAGTAGGTCATAGAAGAATTTTATCCTAGGATAACCTTATGAAAAGGGGTTTTCATGGCCCCTCACAATGTGTTCTTTGTAAAAAGGAGGAGAGTATAGACCATCTCTTGGGACACTGCTCAATAGTCTAGAATCTATGGCAATGGATTCTTAATATGTTTGGTAAATGCATGGTGATGAATGGCAGAATTGAAGAATGGTTAAAGCAATGGCAGAGCACTTTTAAAAGTGAGGCTTTATAGACAATTTGGGATATATCAAAAGATACAATACTTTGGACTGTATGGCTAGAAAGGAATAGAAGAATATTTAAAGGAAAGGAAAGCAGTTTAGAGGTAATGAAAAGGAAGATTTGTTTAGCCATAGAGGAGTCTAAACCAACCCTATCAACTCACCCAATCCCTAATCTGGAAGCAAAGAGCCTTGATAGATGGAGTCAAGTCATCAAATGGAATTATGATGTTGGGTATAAGAGAAACAAAAAGAAGGCAAAAAATATAAAGTGGAAACCACCAGATGTGGAGTTGGTCAAATTGAATTTTGATGGAGCATCTAAAGGAAATCCAGGACCAATAGGAGGAGGAATAATTAGAAATAATAGAGGAGAGATTTTGTCTCATTACGCTTTCAATAGTGGATTTAAGACAAATAATGAAGTTGAAGCTTGGGTGGCTTTGGAAGGGTTAAAAATATGCAAACAAATGAAATGGAATAGAGTATGGATGGAAGGTGATTCACTCATAGTAATAAATGCAATTTTGAGGAAAGCAAAGGCTCCATGGAACATACAAGAGATAATTGTGGAAATTCAAGACCTTGCTATAGAGTTTGAAGAAATCAGGTTTACACATACATTAAGGGAAGGAAACAAATGTGCAGATAGGCTAGCCAATAGAGGGGTTTTAATTGAGGATCGTGAAGTTAAATTCTCTTTTCCATGGTTAGAGGAAGTAGTAAGTTTAGTTGAAGTTGACAAGAAAATGTTGACTACCTAAATCAAATAATGATTAAGATTTACTTTAATGTTTTCCATTGGTAATATTTGCTTTATTTTATAACATTAATGTGTTTTCATATAAACTATTTATTACAATTTTTGTGGTTGCACTTATGCTTCAGGAAGGAAACTAGCAATCCATGATCTGGTAAAGCGGACTATGATAGTGCGATGTTTTGGAAATATTACTCTACTAAGATGCAATGCATAGATAGTAGAGGTGGAGTTTTGGTATTGTGAAGGATGTTGTAGGAAAATGTCAAGAAGGATGCTGAATTTTGGAATATTTGTATTCACATAGAAAATTGAAGAAGATCTAGAAAATGAAAATCAAGAATTCAAACATTTTATGAAAATGATGTAGGTATCTAGCTATAGCAACTCAATTGAGATGAGAATTGAATCTGTTTCTAAATATTTTTATTTTACCCTAGGTTGAAGTAGATCTTTTTTTAATGTCATTATCACAAATGAATCTTCCATGCATGTTCAAATAATGTAATCAAGTTGTTACCATTTGTTTTTCCACACTCGAGACTTCCCATGATGAGCACCATATCTTTAAACATTTTGCAAGAAAAATAGTAAAACGGTTCCAAACTTGGGCATGATTTTGATATTTATTTTTAAAATTATATTATTCTTCTTAAGCCATTAATTCCATCAAATAATGGCATGTCCAGTTCTTCACAAAATACATAATGCTTTAGCTTTGAAATAACTAATCTAACATTTCATCATCTCTTTCAATATTGATGGAGCTACCCAATATATATACATAATCATAAAAAGTAATCCCAAATGGTCTGAGCAAAGGGACAATGAAGAAGTAAATGGTCTGATGTTTGTTAATACTTCTCACATATGACACATCTAATAGGTCCATGGTATCCTTTTCTTTGTAGACTCTTTCATGTAACAATCTTACTTTGATCTACTAACCAAAGGACTGTTGAGGCCTTAGGGATAGCCTCTAGTGACCAAACATTCTTCCAAGGAAAATCTTTAGGAGTAGGAAAATTTGATTGCTCAAAATCCTGATATCCCAACTTAATCAAGCATCCACCATCTTTTGATAGATTCCAAACCAACTCATCCTTTCATGTAAAAATTGGTAAATAAAACTCTTGAAGCATCTTTTGAAGTTCATCTACAATTTATTTGAGTTCCTCTCCTTCAACCATGTTACTAATAGAAATCCATGATCTAGAGTTGTTTGTATTAATATAGTCTTTGACCTTTGGATATTTAAAAGCTAGGCATGCTTAAGCCAATGGTTTTCATTTTGAGTCAAAGATAAGAGGATAAGGCTTCAACTAGGCTTCAACTAAGCATCAAACCAAAATTTTTGCATAATTCCTCTAATTGAATGACCATCTAATATGTTTCTTTATCAATTGTAAACTATATAATATCAAGTTGCATGTTCACAACCCTTTGGATAAGGTTCTTTTCCTAAATAATTTCATTGCATCAAGAGAACCTATATATTTTAAAAGTATTATTTTTACCCAGTTCTTTTCTTGATCTTTCAATAATCTCCACCCAACCTTTGTCCTTAAGGTCAAACTCATAAGTCTACAATTTTGCAAGCTTGCTCCTCCAATATTCTTTCCTTTGCAAACCCTATCCCACTTATAAAGAGTAAACCTAATTTTTTTTCTCGCATCCTTTCTAAAGAAGTCTCTTTGAATTTTATCAAATTTTGATGTTATACCTATTGGCAATCTTGAAAGTGACATCATATAAATAGGGATGGATTGAAATGTAGTCTTTATGAGTTGTAGCCTTCCTTCCATGGTTAAGAACTTACCTTTCCAACTTGCCAAACATGCTTTCATTCTATCCAAACAAGAGACTCAAAACTCATTTTTATTTCCTTTACAAGACAAAAGAATATCTAAGTAGGTTAATGGAAAATTTTCAATTTTAAACCCTAAAATATCCACAATAATTAGTTGTGAATCTAGGGCAGTGTTAATAAAAAAAATCATGGATTTTGTAGTACCAACCAACGATCCAATAAATTTCTTAGAGTATGATAATATTGATTTAAACTCCATGGCCTCACTGACCAAAGGATGGCCTAAAAGAAAGGTATCATCAACAAATTAGAAATGAGATTTGCAGGGATCCATTTTTGCAACCTAAATACCATTGATTTTTTCTTCCATTTTTACCTTTGAGAAAGCTCTCCCTAATACCTTTGTAATAGTAATGAATAGATAAGAAGATAGTAGGTCACCTTGGTGGAGTCCACAAGATGAATTAAAGTAACTAACAGGAGAACGATCGATCAAAATAGAATATTCCATAGTGCTATAACAACATTTAATCCATCCACATCAATTGTAATCAAAACCATACTTTTTGATAATATCATGTAGGAAACTCCAAAAAACTCTATCATATGCTTTGTTCATATCTAATTGCATAAGCATTCATGGAATAAAGAGAATGTATAAATTCTTGTGCAATTATTATACCATTAAGAATTTATTTACCATGAATAAAACCACCTTGAGATAACACAATTGTAACACCCCTACTTGGTAGAACTCTTTATGAACAATAAACTATGTGTTGATATGAATGATTAATGGTATAGTTTCTTTCTTGATGTCTATATGATGAAATAATTTTAGTATTTTCGGATATAGAATATGGTACTACTGATGCATTTGTGTATGCAATATCAGGTACCTCTCTCTGGTGGGAATATATGGGTAAACCACCTATAATGAGAGCTATTTTGAGAAATGATGATGATGACTTGTTCATCAACAACTCAAGGTAACATGGAAAATTACCCTTCATGTAGATGCATATCATTTTGTTTTTTTCTATGTTCACACTATTGGTTTGGAATGTTGCTTGTGCAATGAGCCTCCTCAACAGGGTTGGCGATAACTTAGACTATCATAAAAGACCACCTACTTGGGGATAAAACAATGGTGTAGGATATTATGGATGTGATGCCATGATTTTCTATGTTTGCCTTGTTGACGAAAAAATTGTTATGTATTTATTAGAAATTTAATACTTTTGTTACCCCAAGTTTAAAAGCAATGCATATATATTTTAGAGCTATCAAAGATACTCTCCATCTACTTATCTTTTTCACGAAGAATTAGGATTTTTTTTTGAAAAATATCTCATCTTTTATGAGCCATATCTTCATGAAGGGTTGTCTAATTCAAATAATTATTGGACTAATTTGTGTGGAATTTGAAGAGCTTTAAAATAAGTGGTCATATGAAATAATCCAAGAAATATTAAAGGAGATACAACCCTATGAAGTCAACCATTTGGAACAAGGGTAGTGACGATTTTTCAAGTCATGAAAAATAAAATTGCAAATATTTTTTAGCTAGGGTTTAGATGATGGGAGGAGCAATAGAGGGCTAGGACTTCAGTGAGGCAAGACATTCTATCTGGGCATAGAATTTTTTAGCTAAGTTTCCTTTTCCCTTTCTATATCTTAGAAGTTTTGCATGCAAATTATTATAAGTTTTTTATCAAATATTATATTTGCTATAGGACATTTTGGTAAATTTCAATAGATTTTGAGTTTTATTTTCCTTTCCATGGATCGATTTATAGTTAAATTCTTAGAATCATCTCTAGTAGTAGAGGTTAGTGAGCGCACCATAGAGAGATATCCTTGTTGCTCCAAGATAGGGTAATTTTTGGTAAATTTAATGGGTCTTGGCCAAGGGCTTCAACCTTGAGAAAATGGATTGATAGGAGTTAGAAGTCTCTAAGAGTGAGTCTATCATTTCTTCCCAAAGGTTTATTCCTAGCCATTTTTTGTTCTAGGGAAGAAAGATAAAAATCCTAAAAGGTGGTCCTTGGTTTATGGGAAGAGTAGGACTCTTCCTTACCTACTAGTATGAAGGCTTTTCACCTAAAAATGTAAATCTATCCCTAGTACTAGTTTGGGTTAGGATGTTTGGGTTACCCATTGAATTTTGGGAAATAGATACCTTCAAGGCAATAGGCAACACTCTAGGAGAATTCCTTGAGATTTCAGATACTACAAAATATGGATTCTTGGCTATTTATGCTTGGATATTGGTCATGATTGATATAAGTAAAGCTTTACCAGAATCAATCATTCTTAAGTATGGGGATAAGATGTGGATCCAAACCATAGATTATGAAAACATATCTTTTAGATGTAGAAGATGTCATGAGGTGGGGCATATTGAGAGATCATGCCCTAAGAAGAGCCCAACAGAATCATATGTAGAAAATCACAAGAGAAACTTACAAATGGTTATGGATGAAGATGGTTTTCAACTTCCAAAAAATAGATCTAGAAAAATGAAATAAAATAAAAAATGGAGACCAGTAAGGAAGGATATTGGAAGAAATACCAACTATTTTGAGGCTTTAGCCTATGAAGAAAAATTAGATCAAATCTTAGAGGACACAATACAATAGGTTCAAAATATTAACAAGGAACCGCGTAAAAAGGAACCATCTATTCAATATGATCCTGATTTAAGGAAGAATATTCTTGATGAACCTAAGGAATGTGTCTCATTATATTTTGAAGAATCTCTTGAAGTACCATGCACCATTCAAGAGAAAAAAATTGGTGGAGAAAATGTGATTTTAGATGTTAATACCTCTACCATTAATAAGGAAATACCAGAAAATGAGGAGGAAAGCTTCTATAGTAGAGCTATGAGAGGATAAATATTATGAAAAACAAAATTGTGAAAGAATATTGAGGAATAGAATAATAAGACCTACTCTTGATATAGGCAAGGAAAAAAGAGGGAAACCCTCAAATTATCAAGCAAGATCCAAGGAAGCAAGAGCAAACATAGAGAAAGGAACACAAACTAAGTTGGTTGAACTTCTCTTTACCAAACAACAAAATAATATTGGTAATATGCAGGCAGGGCCATAAGCCCCTAATGAGATATGATTATCATCTCATGGAATATAAGGGGTGCTAATGCCCCCTCAAAGTAGAGGTGTATCAGGAACCTATGTTTAAGTAATAAGCTTGATATTCTTTGTATCCAGGAAACTAAAATGACAAAAGAAGAAGTTTCAAAAACTATGAAAGTAGTATGGGCAAGATGTGAATGGGATGCTATGGATTTTGAAGGAGCGATAGGGGGAATTCTAACTTGTTGGAATCCTTCTAGAACCTCCTGTGTAACCATTCATAAAAATAGGTATTGGATAGCCTCTTTAGTCATTTGCTACTTTGCAAATATTTATTTCATCCTTATCAATGTCTATGGACCTACAACTTAGTTAGGTAGATTAGAAGTTTGGAGTGGGATTGAAGCCTTTATGAGAAGTAAAGACCAAGAAACCTGATTCATGATCATAGGATATTTTAATGCTATAACCAAGCTGGATGAAAAATTTGGAGGAATTAGAAAATTAACCCAAAGTATGAGAGATTTCTCAACTTTTATTCAAAACAATAATCTATGGGAGGTTGAGTTTGAAGAAGACAACTATACTTGGACCAACAATAGGAGAGGCTAGAACCTAATAGCAAAAAAATTAGATAGATGCATTCTCTCAGATCATTGGCTAGATGAAGGAACTTGTGCTAAAATTAATACCTTAACAAGGATTGGTTCAGATCAATGGCCAATAAGAGTTAAAATGGTGGTAAGTGAATTAAAAAAATATCATATTTTAAATATGAGTAGATGTGGGAAGACCATCCTCAATTTATTGATATGATAGCACAAACGTGGAATTATTTAAGAAATGGTGGGTTGTATGCTCTTCCAAAACAAATTAAATCTATGACATCTAGATTAAAAGAATGGAACAATAACACTTTTGGAAATATTTTTGAGAAGAAAGAAGAACTAAAAGATAAACTTTCAAAATTCCAAAAAGGTGATCATAATAATCCAAGCTTAGAGGAAAGGGAGTTGCTTAGTGAATATCATAATATTTTGAGTAAGGAAGATAATTTTTGAAGATTAAAATCAAGACAAACTTGGTTAAAAGGAGATAAAAATATAAATTTTTTTGTAGAATAACAATGGTACAAAGATCAACATCTAGAATTAGTAGAATTAAATCAGTAGAAGGGGTTTGGATTGAAGATCAGAGTGAAATTAGAAAAGAGGTAAAGTCTTTTTTATCAGAATATTCTAGGATCAGAGGAGACTGAAGTTCTTAATGATAAACTTCTTCAAGATGTTCCTTCAGTGATAATGAATGAAGACGATAGGAAATTTGATGGAGCCTATTACTCTAGAAGAAGTTCATTTAGCTCTTTCTTCTTTTAATAAGGATAAATCCCCAGGTCCAAATGGGCTCTTTGCAACTTTTTACCAACATAATTGGGATATAGTGAAGGATTATTTATTGGTGGTAGTGGAACAGTCTAGGGTAAAACAATACATACCTTATAAAATAAATGCAATATATCTTACCCTAATTCCAAAAATGAAGGATGCATAATTGTTTGATTCTTTTAGACCCATAAGCCTATGTAATATGGCATATAATATTATCTCCAAAGTGATGGCGAATTGGTTAAGGCCATTGTTAGACAAAATTATTTCAAAAGAGCAAGGAGGATTTTTGAAAGGGAGATAAATTCTGGATGAGATCATAGTAGCTCATGAAGTTATACATTCAAAAACTTCAAGAAAAGAGAAAGCAATGATCTTAAAACTTGATATGAGTAAAGCCTATGATAGGGTTAAATGGGATTTTCTTTTTGTAGTTTTAGAAAAGTTTAGATTTGGAAAGAAATGGGTTAGATGGATTAAAGCTTGTGTCTCTATAGTTTCTTATTCAGTGTTGGTCAATGGGTTAGTAACAAAATCTTTTAAAGCCAAGAGAGGCCTTAGACAAGGAAATCCTCTATCTCCTTATTTGTTCATTATTATGGTAGGGTTTTGGTAGGAACTAAAGAGGCTTACAAAATGGGCTTATAAGTGGACTTAAGGTTAGAATAAATCAAACAACCCATAATATTTAAGAGGACAACCTTTTTGGAAGGGTGTAGCACCCTAAAATTGGCGCAGTAAAAATGCAATAATTACATTCACCTTAGTAAATAATTTAAAATTCAAATTTAACCTCCCAAACCGCCCGTTAACCGTCGGGAAATCCGTTTCCCCCTTTTTCGCGCCATTTTTAGAGGTTGTTTTGACCGTTTGACGATATCGTCGCCGATCGTACGATATCGCCCTGCATTTGACGATTTCGTCTCGGACTAGGACGTCCGTACGATCTTGTTGCAAAACTGATTTTGCAAAGTTGGAATTTGTTCCAACGGGTCTCCAATTTGGGTAGAAGCGTGTCTGCGCCGTTGGGACCCTTCCCCGTTGGAGATCTCCCAAATTGGGATGATCTCCAACCTCCTAACTACTCCCCTAAGCCTATTTAGTCTCTAGGATTTTCCCTTCCCAACCCCTGGCCGAAATTCTCTGCAATTCAATTCCATATACGTTAAATCATCTCTATCTTGCACTTGCACTAGTTCCACATCAATTTTGTTGCAGGTACAACACTATTTTTCAGCCGAAGCCAACACCTATCGTCGTCGACGAACCTGTTCAGATCGGAGGCGAACCTGTCGAATTCGAGGCGATTTCGTACTGATGCGAGACGATCTCGACCGCAGTCCGTATTAAGGCAATCGCGTCTCGAAGTTTGCGATCCTCAACCCTTTTTCTCGTCATTTTATTCTGCAAATTAGATAATCTATTCAGTGTTTTATATTATCTTGCATTTGGAGTTCACCCATTTAGATTAAGTGCATAATTAAATCTTAATTATCATCAAATTAGCACAATTCATTTCTGTTTCTGTGTTTAAGTTGCGCTTTGATAACATTGCTGCCATTTTATATCATTTCCTCTCGTTAGCACCGTAGTATTTTTTGTATTTTGCATCTATTTTCGGTTTTGCAGTGTCTCTCGACGAATTCGTCAAATCTCGACGATCTTGTCCGATTGCGGATGATTCTGTCGAATCTCGTACGATCCGGACTACTTCAACATCAAAATCTTCTTCGGACATCCGGATCAGGTATTCCTCATCTTGCATTTTGTAATCTCTCTGTTTCTGTCTTTAAATCTGTTTTCTGTATTCATTGAACTTGCATTTTCATATAGATTAATATAGATTCATTCGGCCAAACCTAGGATATGAATGCTTAAGGTTAAAACGAACACATTTAAACACATTCCAAAACCTAGGCGTGGAAACCGCCATCAAATGTTTCCTGGTGAACCCACCATCCGTCGAAAAATCATCAAAATACACCTCCCTTGAGAGGCGGGACCTTCGCAAAGTCCTCTCGATCCGAGGTACCGCACCATCCTTTTCCCATCCTCCTTCCAGGCGCGGATCCTATAGCCTGAAGGTAGGGATGCGAAAAATTTGGAGCGATACATTTTGGTGAACCCGACGTGAATGCATCATAACCTTTTGAAAAACAAAAACAAAAACAAAAAAATATATAGAACAACTGAAACATAGATGCATTTTAAACATTTAAGTTTGAAAACATGTTTAGATGGTAGCTCCTAAGAAAAGGTTAGCGGTTACTATAAACGTAGAAAATCAATTGGCAGCCATAGAAGTTAATTCTGTCCTTAGTGTGCCTGAAACAAGTAGAAATCAATTCCTGTGGAACGAACTTGATAGGAGACTTAGTCTCATCTCATCTAGGTCCACACAACTTAAGCAAATCAAGAGGCTAGTCCTAGATAGAATCCTGGATCCTCATCAATTAGTTTTTTATCATGAACTTCAGAGAGCCTGCCATAGATGGTTAGCCTATAGGAGAGCTTTAGTATCTTCAAAGTTGTTCACCTTCGAGGAATACCTCGAGAACGCAGCCATTGTGCACCAGTTCCTAGGTTGTGTAGAAGACCAAGAGGTTGTTCTTACAGATAGGGAAATATGGAATAGAGTTCTGCGAGCCGTGTTATATCGAGAGTATTGCCACGAGCTTTACTTTTATCAACCAACATTTGAAACAGACAACATCACTATAGCTCTTTTCATCAAATTTTTAAAAGAAAACTTTCAATTTGAAGAAGAACACTTCATGACTCCTGAACAACTCGAACCTATCAATGATATTCATAAGTTGTTTATAGAAAATTAAATTATTACTTCAGTAATTATTTCTAGCATTTATTGTGTTATTTGCTGTCTTTATTGTATTGTTTCAAAAAATTAAAGAAAAACTAAAAAATCAAAAACTTAGCAAAAACTTAAACATTTCATTTTCAAATATTGTAGTAGGTATATAGTAAATATATACCTCTTAATTTGTTGCATATATATATATATATATATATATATATATATATTTTTTTTTGCTGAAATCAAAACTTAGCACCATGCCTAAACTTAGGAATGGTAAAGAAACTTTAGGGGAAGGAGAAGATTGGTTACAAGATACAACTAAAGACCCAAATGTCCTTCTTGGAGATACAAATCCGGAAGGAGAAACTCTAGGTCAATCGATGAAGACTTAGGTGAAGATAAGGAACAAGAAGGAAGTGTTAAAGAGGATGGATCCTCATCCCCTAGAGTAGCTCCTAATGGAACTATTGCCTTTGACAATGCAGAGCATTTCAAGAAATTTCTCATAGATAACATTGATGACCTTAATGTGGCAATTCGCCTTGATAAAGGGCAAATCAGTGACGCTCAAGCAGCTATAGAACAGGCGTTTAATATGCGCATTAATCCCTTGTCTTTCATTGATCAAGAAAGTGACAAGGCCGGGCCATCCAATACGGATATGGTCACTATGGCTCAAAACATGTCAAAACAACAGGTTACCCAACCTCCTAAGGAACCTGTTATTCAACCTAAAATCACTCCCACACAAAAGAAACCTTCCTTCACTACTTTATTCCGTCAAACTATTGAGCAATATGCTTCAAATAAACAAAAACCTAAAACAAAGCCAAATACAAACTTTCAACAATCCGAAATACAACATAATCCAACTTCAAAATTCCTCCATAATACTTTTCCTACCAATACTTTACACAAAAGTAACATGGCATCTAATCTGCATGTTCCTCCATCCTACGCCCATAAAACCCATGTCAATGCCCTACCAAACCAATATGGGGGGCAAACTAGTAATCTGGAAGCCATGGTGAAACAATTGGCTTCACGTATGGACCAGATAGATCCCTACCGTCCCTCGTATAATTATCGAGAGATCTAGTAGTCAACCTTTGGATCCCATAGTTGTAGCTCAACCATACCCTAAGCATTTTCCCATGCCCATCCCGCCTATATATAAAGGAACCGAAGATCCCATAGAGCATCTTCGCATGTTTAGGATAGCATGTCACGACATATCGCATGACGACTTGCTATTACTAAAAATGTTCCCAAAAAGTTTAGGTGGGATGGCATTAGAGTGGTACTATCGCTTGCCCACTCATTCTTTGAGAAACTTCGAAGAAACAAATCGAATCATTTGTCCATCAATTTAGTGCCTACATCGAGAGGCATGTAACTATTAAAGACCTATACAATTTAAAACAAGACAAGGATGAATGTTTTGCCGATTTCTTAGCTAGATGGAGGCAATTGACAGGAAAACCGCACTTTGTGCTGCCTTATAGGGAAATGTTGGACATTTTCATCAACAATTTACAAGAACAGATATCTTATGAGCTATCAACCGCTACTTTAACTACCTTCGATCAAGCTATAGATTTAGCTCGAAGAGTAGAAGATGCCCTCATTAGGAGAGGCCAACTTAGGAAGAAGGATGATGAGAAAACATCCAGAAATCAATATAAAAACAAACAAGTTGTCGGTGACTGGAGTCACTGACAACAGAAACGTTGCTAATATCAATGCAACGAAGACAACAGAAAAATTCATATTGAAACCTCCTGACAAGCCTCCTCGAGAATTCACTAGATTAAACCAACCTTTATCAACTATTTTACCTCAATTACTTGAAAGAGGTTTGATCCAATTACCAGCTATCCGGGAACCTGACCCAACTATACCCGGATACAGAGCTGACTTGCACTGTGATTTCCATAGAGGACCCGGACATTCTACCAACGCTTGTAAAAGATTGAAACATAAAATACAAGATTTGATTGACAATAATGAAATGGAAGTACAAGCCTTCCAACCTAAACAAAACCCTCCTAATAATACTCAAAAGACCATTCCCCAAAATCAAAATCAAAATGCCAATCAAACTCTAGACATATTTCAACACCCTTTACCAAGACATGGTAAAGAGGTAGCCAATCAAATCGAACATCATAATGTTCCCCCTCCTACCCGATATGTAGGAACCATTAGCGGACAATTACCTGTTCAGGATCCTCAAATATTTGACACGACCTTATCCCGGGTTACGACCAGGCCCTTACATAATTTTCAAACTTCTGATTCTAGTGATATAGAATCAGATAGTGAAAGTGAACTAGACATTACTTCAAACCAATCGAATAGTTCTGAAAATGAATCAGATCCTATTCAACCAGTCACAGATGCTAATGTTCCAGAAGAACCATTCCCTAGAAGAGTCACTACTCGACCTTCTTCCAATATATTCCTTTCTAATGAACAAGCCATTAATGCTCAACCGAGACCAGTTCAACGTCTTCACTATAACATCGTAGGTACCATTGGAGTCGTTACTCGACAACAAGCTCAAAACTCCCAACAAGAACCAAACCAGAACGATGGATCGGCTCCATTCGTTCTGAAAAACCCTAATAAAGGGAATCATGCTCCTAATATCCAATCTAAACCCCCTTACAACATTAATGAGCAATTGGCCAATACTACGGCCATAATTTCTCTCTTAGATTTATTAAGATCCTCTCCCACCCATAGGGATGAGTTGATGCTTACATTGAGCCAAATGATGGTACCTCAAAACATTCAACTGTAAGCTATGGCCAATACTATCATCACTCGAGAGATTGATTGTATTGACTTCCGGGATAAAGATATCCCACAACACAGTTTACATAAGGACAATCCCTTATACATTACTGCTTTAATTGGAGATGTAGTCGTCAAACGAGTTTTGATTGATAATGGCTCATCTCTAAACATTTGCACCTTTGACTTCTACCAACGATTTGGCTTTAGAAGTGATGAAATGAAGAAAACCGATATGATTATCAAAGCTTTTAATGACGAAACACAAGAAACGTGTGGAGTTATTACCCTCCCATTGCAAGTTGGTCCTAGAACCCTAGAAACAACCGTGTTTATTGTACATTGCCCAACATCGTACAATATACTTTTGGGTCGCCCTTGGATCAACGCCATGCGAGCGGTCCCATCAACTTTACACCAATGTGTTAAATTTGAATTCAAAAATCAGTTGGTCACTATTCATGGTGACCCTAGACCTTTTGATATGTGTGCTTTGGCGTAACCCGTTGGAGTGCAATTTTTCCCAGCTCTGTCATCCACACAACCTAGTTCTTATTTTTCATCTAAAACTATGAAACATACACCCATAACTTCACCTATTTCCCCTCCATTAATTTCATCCTCCTATATAGATCAACAACCCTCTAAACAAATTATTTTAGAACCTCAAACAGATCTTAAGTCTACAACCAATCCTTCAAGTTCTATCCTTATAAATTCAAGACCTATAGACACATCTATCATACCTTCCACAACTAAAGACATAGGTAATAAGCCTTCTACATCTTATGCCCTTTCTGATGAACTTTTACCAGATTTATCTACAACCTTAATATCAGAAAAAATGAATGCTTTCATGCAAGATTCAAACCTTTTAAATAACTTGCCGCCATCTCCTCGTACTTTGGGCCTCCCACAACCTATGGGAAGTACTTACCAAGTCGGGAGTTGTGCCTTCATTTATAAAGGATATGACTGGGGAAGAATCCCTCGGAATATCAAAACTCACCATGAAGGATACGCTCGGTGTTATTTTACCAATGATTATATTAAAGCTAAACCCATGATGCTTAAAATGGGATATGAAGGGAAAGGCTTGGGACCTTTCCAAAATGGCATGAAAGAACCTTTCGAGGTAGAACCGTGGCCTGCCCGCTGTGGTGTGGGCCTATTTCCTAGTAAGGGTCAACCCTTTCCTTTTGAGGATGATGATCATCTCATATGCTATCAAGATTATTTGGATAGGCATGTTGATTTGCCTCTTAAAAATCAGTCGTTTTCATGCAACATGCTGTCCATAGCATACCCCGAAATGATTGCCGACCCCGATGATGAGTTGGAAGGAGATATTTTCCATGATGTCTTCGTTGAAGAGATGTTACACAATGGGTTTTATTTTGATGGTTCTATACCAACTATAGCCCAACTTGAGGCCACTAATCCTCAAGATGAATTATCTAAATTAACCTTACAAGAATTACAAGAATTGGGCGTTTCACCCGCCCCACCTAATTTTGAAAGAGATCTACACATGGAGGTAGAAAATGTCATTAAAATTAACATTGGAACTGAGGACAATCCTCACATAATCAATATTGGATCAGAATTAAGTCAAGAAAAACAAGAACAATACATCGCATTCCTTAAAGAGTATGAAGATGTCTTCGCTTGGACATACGAAGATATGCCAGGTCTAGACCCTTCCGTAGTCATGCATCATCTAGTGGTCCATCCGGATGCTAAACCTCGTCAAACAAAAACTTAGAAAAATGCATCCCAAAGTGGCTCTGCTAGTCAAAGGGGAGTTAGAAAAACTCCTGAATGTTATCTTTATACAAGCTATTGATTATGCTCGAATGGATCTCAAATGTAGTTCCAGTCACCAAGAAAGAAGCTACCAAAGTTAGGGTTTGCACGGACTTTAGAGATATTAACGCTGCATGCCCTAAAGATGACTTTCCTCTTCCAAACATGGACCAAATCATTGACTTCACTGCCGAAAGTGGGATGATGTCCTTAATGGATGGATTCTCCGGTTATAATCAGATCAGGATAGCTCCCGAAGACCAGGCTAAAACAGCCTTTATTACCCCCTGGGGTACCTTTTGTCGGAAAGTGATGCCATTTGGCTTAAAGAACGCTCGGTGCAACTTATCAACGAGCTATGACCTACATTTTTCATGATATGATGCATGATATCCTACATGATTATGTGGATGATATTATAGCTCGCTCTATTATTGAAAATAATCATTTAGATGATTTAAGGAAAGTCTTTAATCGATTACGAGAATATCTCATTCGATTAAATCCAGAAAATGCATATTCGGAGTTAAATCCGACAAACTATTAGGGGTTTTAGTTTCTTTACGTGGTATTGAAATCGACCCTCTCAAGATTGCGGCCATCACCGATATGCCCGCACCGACTAATATATCTGAGTTACGAAGTTTACAAGGTAAGCTTCAAGCCATCCGTCGCTTCATCGATAAGTTGGCGGATAAAACCGGTCCCTTTCTTAAACTCCTTAAGAAGGATGTCCCCTTTAATTGGGATACCGAATGTAGAGAAGCTTTTGAACTTCTCAAACAATACCTCCTTAATCCACCCGTGCTTTCACCACCTAAATCCGATCGCCCATTTCTCCTATATATTTCTGCTTCACTATTCTCGCCTTAGGGGCTATGTTAGCCCAACTTGATGATGAAAAGCGAGAACGTGCTAATTATTATATTAGCCGAACCTTCATCAGTTATGAAACCCGCTACACAACATTGGAAAAACTATGTCTAGCAGTCGTGTTTGCTACGCAAAAATTATGACATTATATGCTTAGCCAAAAAACTTATGTCATTGCTAAATATGATCCCTTAAGGTATCTCATGAGTCGACCTTATTTATCGGGTCGCACAGCCAAGTGGGTTCTTGCTCTAAGCGAGTTTGATCTCACATTCATAGGACAGAAGTCTGTTAAGGGTCAAATCATAGCAGATCAATTAGTCGCTGCACCCTTAGAGTCTACCCATCCCCTCATCATCGAGTTTCCAGATGAATGCCTTCAATTAGAGGCAGACCATCCCGAACAATGGTCCTTATACTTTGATGGAGCCCGATGCATGAGTGGGGCTGGTGCGGGTATTATTTTAATATCTCCGCAAAAACATCTTATTCCTCTGTCCTTCAAACTAACCTTTGCTTGCACCAACAATACTGTTGAGTATGAAGCTCTAATCCTTGGATTACGAGCTGCTCTAGCACTAAAAATTAAACATCTTTTAGTTTTTGGTGATTCCCAACTGGTTATAAACCAAATTAATGAAGTTTATCAAACCAGAGATGATAAACTACGCCCATATAAGGCCTATGTTTTACAATTAATGTCCCTATTCGATCAAGTCACCTTGGAAGCTATTCCTCGAACTAGCAACCGTGCAGCTGATGCTATGGCCGCAACTGCATCTCTCTTGCCCTTGGAGTTAGATGACGAATATGCCACTATCATTATTCGTCGACTCCAGGAACCCGCCTCAAATAAGTCATGCTTAGAGCCTTTGGATGTGTTTCTAATCAATGAAACTACTCCCGAGCCTTGGTATACAGACATATTTGATTTTCTTCAAAATGGGACTTTCCCTGCCAATTCTAATAGAAACCAGCATCGGTTATTACGTCGACGAGCAAGTCGATTCGTAATAATTGGCAATACTTTATATAGGAGATCTTTTGAAGGTATCCTATTAAGATGCTTAAACTTAGAAGAGTCTAAATCAGCCTTGAGTGAAGCCCACGATGGATCTTGTGGAGGACACTTTAGTGGTAGTGTTATTGCTAAAAAGCTCCTTCGGATAGGATACTTTTGGCCTACCATGGAAACGGATGCACATGAATATGTGCGCCATTGCGACAAGTGTCAAAAACATGCCGACCTTGTCCATGCGCCCGCACAAGAGCCGCAGGCTATTTCATCTCCATGGCCCTTTTCTAAATGGGGCTTGGATATTATTGGCAAAATCAATCCCGTGTCATCCGATGGACACAAGTTCATCATAATCGCCACCGAGTATTTCACGAAGTGGGTTGAAGCTATGCCTTTAGCTTCCCGCACCGGCACACAAGTTTCTAAATTTATTTTTAATCAAATCATTTGCAGTGTTCGGAATTCCCGCCAATCTCATCTCTCGACAATGGAACTTGCTTCAAAAATAAAGATGTTAAAAAATTATGTCAAAAATATAAGATTCAACATCGCTGGTCCACTCCCTATTATCCTCAGGGTAATGGTCAAGCGTAAGCATCTAACAAAACCCTAATCAAAATTCTCAAAATATTGGTCAATAAAACTGGCCGTGGATCGGCACATTCAATTATATCCAGCCTTGTGGGCCTATCGAACTAGTGTTCGAACCCCCACCGGAACTTCACCATTTGTTTTGGTGTATGGTGCTAAAGCAGTTTTTCCATTTGAATTGGAAGTTCCTTCTTTGGCTCTGCTACTTCAAGATACCGAAGTAGGAGATGAATATCGTGTCGGCGCACTCGCCACTGGAACTCCTAGATGAAAAATGCATCAATGCTTTGGAGCATCTCCGTGCTTACCAAAACAAGCTTAAAAGATCATATGCTAAGAAAGTTCGTCATCGCTCCTTTGAGATTGGCGACCTTGTTTTAAAAGAAAATAAAAAAATACAAATGCAACTAAGGAACTTAAAGGTAAATTCGAGCCCAATTGGCTTGGACCATACATTATTACTGCTAAATTTGAATCAGGAGCATATAAATTATCTACCTTAGATGGTAAAGAACTTAAAGAACCCATGAATATTTTGCATCTTAAACGTTACTATGCATAAATCTGGTCATTTCATCCATGTATATATTTGTTCAAAATTACTATCTTGTATTTCTTTCAATTTATTCAAAAAAACACCAAAAACATTCATAAATCTCCCAGAAAAATCTTCAAAAACTATCTATTGCATTTATTTAAAGCACTTGTTAAATTGTTTACTCAAAAACAAAAATCAAAATAATGATAAAAATAGCTATATGCTTGACTCTTTCGAAACCAAAACAATATACAGAAGAAAGAGAGAGTCAACATTCTCCAAACTTCTCAAAAAATCATTTATATATATTTTCTTACAATTATTGCAGTTATATGTTTCAACTTATTTTGGGATAAATTAGCATTTATTTTGAATCCCTCACTTGCACACTCACAACAATAAATATCTTGATTTTATCTCGGCATGATTACTAATCTCTCTTATATCAAAGTCCACAAAATTCAATTAAATAAAGTTTGAGCATAGAGAATTGATCTTGTTATTTACTTAAACCAAGCACATCTTTTCACAATAAAATGATTATATTTGTAATTTCCATGTTTTGCTACATAGTAGAACCGATTTCTTGAGCGAAAAGTTTCCCCCGCTATCCTATCATGCACGTGGTCTAGAATCTTTGAGAATTGGCAAAAGGACAAGCTCACCCCTACCCGTAATAAAAATCCCTTGCTCTACAGCTAATCCGAGCAAGTATCCCTAGCAAAGAAAAAAAAAGAAAAGAAAAGTTCAAGAAAAAGAGAAAAGAAAAATGTTTTTTTATATCATTACAACAATATTTCAAGCACTATCAAGCAAAATAAATACAAAAGAAAAATAAGCAAAGTTCAAAAGAAAGCAAGAAAGCAATAAAATCCCTTTCCCTACCCTTTGAAAAGAAAAGAAGGGTTGATGAGCTTGAATCCCTGGAATTCCCAATTATTTGAAAACTGTTAGGTAAGCCCCATAACAAGTGGTTTGTGCCCAACCCGCTTGGCCTTGGGTAACTCCTAGCGTGGTGATATGTCCGTCACATTAGCGACCTTCTTTTGTACGGACCTATGTCTCGCTTATGGATTAGCTAGCTTTTGATAATACGATCTACATAGTAGCCTAGTATGGTTATATGCATCTACATCATGGTTAATGAACACTTATTTGGTTTCTTCAAATCACTTGTATCATAGTATCTTGCTCAAAACTCGGTAAATGAACAATGCAATTGCACACACATTTGTATTTGAGAGATTTCGTGTATCATTATGATAAATCAAGATCAGAAATGAATTCACATATGCACATGGGATTCCTTATAAATCTAACTTTTGTCTTCAAAATAATTTGAAATATTATTTTTGCAACTTGTTTGGAATAAATCAAGTACAATTGTTTACCATAAAGACAACTATATAATAGAAAAATCAAAAATTTCTTTCAAACTACACAAAACATATACATATATATCTGATTGACTTTCGCGACGATGGTATAGTTTCAAAACCCAAATTGAAATATTATGCCTAGCGCAAGTCCTCATTTTCATATTTTCTGTTCATCAAAAATCAACCATGCAATAAAACTATTTTTTTTGGATTTTCGCGATGATGGTATAAGTCTATACCTACATATTCTATGCCTAGCGCAAACCATTGTAACAATTTTTATTCCCCATTTATTCAAAAATCATGAAAACCATATGGCTTAATTCATTATGTTACACAAATTATGCTTTTCCAAAGCAAACACATTTTCATTATTTCATGTCATTATGTCAACCTTTAATTTTGCAATGATGGTATAATTCCTAAGGAATTATCCAAAAAATTTTATCACCCTTAGGAATTTATGCCTAGCAAAAATCATTTTAAAACATCATTTCATGCACAAACATTTTTATGAAAATCTGAAAACAAACCATCATCATCATTATCATTTGCACTATCACAACAAAGTCTTAAGACAGTCTCTTAAGCACTCTTTTACTTTTAACAATATTTCTATCCTGGGATTAGCTTGACGACCGAGTGAGCAATGACTCCGTGAAATGGTCTATAATAGCGACAATGTCCTTTGAAATTATTGTTAGAAGTCTCTTTTTATTTTTTATTTTTATCACATTTCATCATAAACAATCAATTTGTTACATCAGATTATTTCATTTAAAAATATCACCATGACATTCAAATTATAATATCTCCAACGACATAATTACATCCAATTATCAAATCAATCAATCAAAACATAAAAGCATCATAAACATACACAAAGACACAAGTCATATGATCAAAAATATCTCATATATATATATATATATATATATATAAAAATTATATATATATATATATATCAACATATGTACATCATCAAAACTAGATTGGTATGCCACAATCTGTACCTCGGCATACTCAATCCTCTATCAAAAATAATCATATCATACAAATGTCAATCCCGCCCTCTAGCCTCGAGAGCCTCTCGAGCTCTCTGCCTCATCTCCTCCCCCGCCCTGAGGTGGAGGAGGTGGCCCCATCGCCGTCTGTGTAGTCCTCGTCCTCGATCGAGACCATTAACTTTGGCTACTCATAGCCACCATCTTCCCAATAGAGCATTGCATGCAAGCTTCTACATTGTAATCACAACGAAATCCAAGGCAAAATCTTGGTCATCTATCACCACTTGTTGTACCATTAAGACTCCCTTCGTATCAATACCATACTGGTCAACACCATATAATTAGAAGCTCGAAGCCCATAGTGATGAAGCACCCAATTCTAGCCAAGTTCTTTCAGGTAGCACATTGACGTTGGATCCTCCATCCATAATGACTAATTTTAATTTGTACCCTAGGATATCCATATGAACTAATGCAGGTTTCTTTCCCACATCAATCATCAATATAGTGTGATCCATGAATTGACATTTTCTTTCCTTCTCCTGAATTGGTTGGCTCTGCACTTCCATCACCTTATGCGGTTGTATTTCTTCCACCATCACTTTTTGTAATGATGGAATAGCTTCCAACATGTTTACCACTTTGATCTCTACTGTGGTGTCTACTTCCAGAATTTGCGCAATCGCATTCTCTTTTGATGGTTTTTTTGGTTCCTTATCTTCAGCCAACTTTACTTGTTTAGCTTTTTGTGCTTCATCCTGTAGTATTTTCATTGCTACTTCCTAGTGCTGCTTTTCCTTTGCTGGATCTGGGTACTTATACTTTTTAGCCTGATTCCTTTTTTAGGATTAAAACTTCTTGGGTTTCCTCCTTAACTTGAGGAACCTCAATGTCTAAATAATTGAAATTCTATGGGTTACTTGAACTCATCTACTTGGGGCAATTTTATTCTTTGTGGTTCCCAGACCACACCACCTAAATAAATGTGTAGTGCTTGCTTGCGATGTTTCTTGCCTCTGAGGTGAAGGATAATTTTTCACAAAATGCCCCCATTCTTGGCAATTGCAACACTATATAATCGGTCTCCCTTATACGTCATACTACAAATGACTCTGTCCTTCTTTTTGATTGCCTTGGTTTGGCCTTATACCTCACCTACTATTTATATAACCGCCACTTGTTACCTGTTGCCTGCCTCCTAGGGCCTTCTATTTCTCTTCCTCCTCCTAGATTTTTAGGACATGTGGATGTACTCTTGCATTATACAGACATAGAATTACCTTGTGTCCTATCACATTACATATGTGATAATAGTCATTTTGTGGTTACTTTACATTTTTATGCCCTTCATTTTTGTATTTTGTGCACCAAATGTCATTCCTATCATATTTTCTCTTTTTTTATTTCATGATCTTATCAAACTCCTAACAAAATAATACTATTGTCCTTTGTATAGTGTCATCTTCTCCACTATCCGAATCATTAGACTTGGGGTGAGACAAAATTCCTGTATATGTTTATTTTGATTTACTTTTGAAATTATTTGCATGCTTCACAACTTCTTCA
The DNA here is from genome assembly GCA_028583015.1 of Wollemia nobilis. Classification (NCBI taxonomy): domain Eukaryota; kingdom Viridiplantae; phylum Streptophyta; class Pinopsida; order Araucariales; family Araucariaceae; genus Wollemia; species Wollemia nobilis. Next base: position 15,008,512 of record JAQPPZ010002969.1, on the reverse strand, counting down.
TATGTTTATGATGGTATTACCTTCATCTTTTTATTATATTTTGGTAGTAATCCATCTACAAACCACTGCTTTACCAATACATATGCCAGAGGCATCTGCATCTTATCTACTAACTGCTTTAGTCTATGGTTGTATGATTTTACATCTTCATCTTGCTTTTGCTTCATCATGCAAAGTTTAGTAACAATGTCTCCATCATCCTTCAAAGGGAAAAATTCCTCAATGAATTTCTCCTTTACTTGAGTCCAAGTCTGAAAATCTACAATATTTTCCCTTTTTAGATACCAATCAATCGCCAATCCTCTCAAGGTAGCAGGAAATAAGGTTACCCAGTCGTCTGGTTGATCTACACCATTTCCATCCAAATGGTTATAAAAGTTCCAATGTGTCTTGTGGGGTCTTCCTTATCCTCACCTATAAAATGTGGACATCTCTGCTTAGCTGCCTTATTAGCCATATTTGGAGAATTGTCGCTATCAATTGAGGTCTCCCGTGGAATATCTATTTGATTCCTCCTTGGGGGTGTCTTACTACAATCATCATAAAAAGTTTCTATCTAAGTTATCTTATTCTATCCCACCAATAATTGACCAAACTCATGTGTGTCTTCACTTTGTGACCTCCTTCGCAAATGTGAGGGAGATGGTCTTGGTCCTTCTTGAGACCTCACACCCTGTTGCTCTGGTGCTTGAATATCGTCCTCTACACTCCCTTGCAACCCTTATATTGTTTTCTTAGGTGTCACCATCCACTCTTTGTCCTCCTGCACTACCTCTATGTCAACTTGTGCCTCTACACTAGGTGGTTTTGGTACCTCCTCTTCTGTTTCTATCAACAACGCCTCAAAGTCTCCTTCTTCAGATGTCCAAACTTGCTCTATTTCTAGTTCATGTGTACTATGGTCTGAGTTACTTGCATTCTCTCTTTGATAAATCCTCGTGCTCCTTCTTATTGGAATATTCTCTCGTACTTCCCATCTCCTACACCTTTGTACACTAGTGTCTGTCATTCACCTCCAATTTTGTAGTTATCTTACTTTGTCAATTTAACCCGTTTTAACAAAAATGCCAGATTTGATAAGCAACGATGTCAAATGTAGCATAGGGATGCAGTATTCCTAATGGTGAGGTGCTTTCTAAAGCTTAATATGGTCAATTTACTAACCCCAAATTGTTTGCCAAATTGCACGGCCATACAGTCTACCAAACTACTAGTTTATGCCCGATGAACATCTTGTAGGGAAGCCAAAGTGACATACTGTATGATCCAAAATCATACAATGGTGGAGCTTGTACAATTCCAAACTCAACCAATCCTGCAGATTTGGTTTTTCAAGATGTCATACACAGTTTTGTAACCCAACAAGTCAAATTTCTAAAACTACCAAATCGGGTAAGTTTCTTCCAATCGCATAAACTACCAAATTGGGTAACTATCTTCTGTATATTTTGTACGGACTCTGGTGTAAAATAAGTATGAAACGAAGGTACAATCAAGTGCCAATATGGATACTCTACTGGACCAATCTCTCTCAAATATGTTTTGTAAGGTTTAAATATAGTAATTAATCCCTTTCCAATAACATGTAAAACATATCAACAGGGCTTGAGAGAGATGCAAATCCAATGGTAACACCTAGAAATCATACAATAGGGTTCAATACATCTTCTTTGGGATTACCATCATTCCAGATCATTCCACAAAGCTACACCAATTTCAGTTCTATCCATTATTCCACAACAATGCATAAATTAGCCAAAACAATCAAATAAAAGGACATGCAACAGAGCTAAACCATCAATTGCTATTCAATAATTCCAAAATCATACAAAAAATGAGAGAAGCTATGATTTTTTATTATTATTCATTCATGTTCAATAATGACATACAATCATTCTCTTAGAGCATAGTCTAAACTCTAACACTTGCTAGATTAACCAAAAGAATCCAACTCTATCATATTGTAACCAGTATATGTCCAAACCTTCAAAATTGAAATTGGGGCCCTATATTACATTGCCCAAGCCATTCCAAAGTGGTTCTTGAGGTAATTAGTTATTTACAACTGCCCATGCATAACATAATACATTAATTAATACTTTTACTAAGTCTAACACCTTAATAATCAAATACATGCGCAATTACAACCTGAAATTACATTTCCTATGCATTTCACTTCATTTCATTGCACCTTGTACGATTTACCTTTACCTTGTATGGTTTGCCTTCCTGGATGTACAATTTACTCCTACCTGTACGATTTACAAAACTTGTCAAAAATGTCAAAATTGGGCAAATCCATTTATCACTTCTTATGGGGTGAGGATTTGTTGCCTACATTATGGAGTTCTCATACCTTTTTTGAATGGTTGCTTTCTCATTTGATTGTAAGAATTGTTCTTCTTCATCTGCTATATGTGAGGCCTCTACCTTTTGAAGTAGAAGTACCAAATTTTCAAAGGTTGGTGTTTATTTAGTGATGTTTAAAGTTGTCATAAAAACATTGTGATTTAATGGAAGAGATCTCAAAATAATTAGAACTAAAGTTTCATCAGATACCTTTTCTATTAATGCTTGCAATGATGCTCGTAACTCAATTATTCTCCTCATGAAAGATTCCAATTTTTCTCCACTCTTCATCTTCAAACAATGGAGCTGGCTCTGAAGGAATAGAATTTGATTTTGATTCTTTGCTTCAAAGAATATTTTTAGCTTCTCCCATGCATCCTTGGTCGTGGTTGAATCTTGGACCTTATCTACTACTCTAAACATGATAAATATTACCTTTCTATCTTCCTTGTCAAACTGTATTTGGTCTTCATTTTCTTCTTTACAATGGAAAGTGTTCTTATCTACAACTTGTCATACTTCCTCAAACTCAAGCTATATTTTGAGTTTGATTTTCTAGGAAGCATAATTGTTCCCCCTTAACAGTTGGAAATTAGGCAACAAGAACGTCAACACTCCACTAGCCATAGTAAACTTTTATAAAATTTATATATTCTTCTATCATTAAATCTGCCTCGAAAAATATTTTTTGATGAGTATATATAAGCATGTATTTCTTGTTGCAAATGAAATATTGCTTTCCTAGGAAAAATTTTAAGAGTTGTCCTTTTCTTTGAGAATATTATTTGGAATAAATATTATTTAAAAACATATTCACCTTTCCTTTTCTCTTGCAAATATTCAAAAGAAAGAGGTGCAATCTATGCAAACCTTTTTCTAAACCACTTATCAATGTGGGATTACCTTCTTTGGACTCTTGACCTTTGTACAAATTTAATTTTTAATTGCTTGAATTTTTGTGCCCATACCTTTTTTATCCATGTGTTCCTGCTTTGGAGAAAATTTCAAATCCTTTGATTTATTTCAAATAACACTGCATCCCAACAAGAAATTTGTCTTGCCTTTACGATTTATGATGACTATATTTGATTTTCTTTGTTTGATAATTTTTTTTCAAAACCTACATGCTTTCTTGTTGGGGTTCTCGTTCATTAAACCAAACTAATTTCTCAAATTTTGCTCTTTGTATTTGAGTGAATATTTCTAGGCATTAATAAACCAAATTTCTATACTAGATGACTTCTATTACTCATCAAAGATTGGAAGACTGCATCATAACCTATCCTTTTATTTTTCTAATAATATTCACTTGATCTTTGTTTCTTTCATCTAGAATCACCTTTTACTCTGAGAACACCACATTTTGTGATGTAGAGGTTGTTTTGCTATATGTTTCTTCCAGAAAGAGCTCGAGAGGAATCTTGCACTATGCAACTATCTTCACATGTCCAATGTGCTTTGTGAAAAATCTCAAGCAGTGTTTGATTGAATTTATTATGCTTGTTCCATGCTAGGCTTCCTTATGATGTTTCTCTCTTTAGTCTCCTTCATGTAGTGTAATGGCATAGGTGCTTCTATGAGGAGGGTGATCAATTTGTACTCTTCTTCTCTGGATCATTTTTATATAGGATCAATTTCTTTGTTCCCACACAAGTCTTTTCAAGCTTTGACATTTGTTAAACTCATGCAAACCTTGCATGATTGTTCTATTTTTGGAACAAAAGTTAAAATGCATTCTCCTTGCTCTAATTGAAGCACATTTTGTATTGACAAGTTTCTTATCTTGTTCTTTTCTTAGTATTCATTCCAATGAAACTGTTTGTTGGATGTTTGACGACTTATGCACCAATTATCTTCCAAAACTAGTGTGCTTGTAGTATCTTTTGGCTTAGCTTTGTAAATGTACTTCTCTACATTAATGTTCTTCAATGATGTCTTCTTGAGAGCTACCTGCAATTTTATTATTAGAACAAAGATGATAACAATTGTGATATTTTAATGATAGCTTCAATGGTGGATCTCTTTCTCTTATTTTTTTAATTGGTTATATGAAATTGAAACAAGCCCCACCTATATTACATTATCACCACATAGTGGTATTACAAAAAATCTTGGATATTATCCATGTATCGCTTGGCAATATTTGAACCTTGGTCTCCTCCTTAAATGTTGAGGAATCTAACCGGTTGAGCTAATGCCACTTGATTAGATCTCTTTCTCTTGTTGATAGTGTGTTTCTTTGTAATTTTTAAGGAGCTTTAATAGATTCCTTATTACTAGTTATCTTCTTGCAATATTCTAAAAAGCTTCAATGGCTTCTTTATCTTCTTTTTAAGAAGCTTCTATCACTTCCTTTCATGTAATTTTTAAGGAGCTTTTGTGGCTTCCTTTCTTACCCTTTGAAATTTGGGAAGGCTTTTGTGCTTAATAAAGACCTCTGATCCACTTGATAAAGTTGTTAAAATGGTTTGATAATTTTTTTGTTGCATAGGCATGAGAGGGTGTCATGATAGTTGTGTTTAGTTAAAAGGTTGTGTAGGAAAAAGCATGATAGATATGTAAGAACCATCAATATTTATGGACTCTTTATTAAATTTTAAGGGGGTCCTAGTGCATCACTTTTGCTCAATTTATTTTTAGGTGCCTCTTTTTTGCATTTGAAAAATATTTATTTTCTCTCCAAAAAGGTAAATTTTAAAATTAAAAAAGGAATATGACAAGGAATATTCCCTAGCATGGCAAGGTTTCAAATGCGTATGAGCACATACTTTGCTTCATGAAGATGTAGGACTTCGTCAAGAGAGAAAAAGAGGACATGCATTTTTGATAGTTTATTTTAATTTATGCCTAGTTCTATATCTTCCAAGGGAAGCCTTGGGGAAGATAGCAAGACAAGCCCATTCCAAAAATTTGGATAGGGAAGATCCTTCGCTTGAACCCCCTTAGTGCTATTTATTTTTGAAGATTAATGAGACAAGCATGATTTTTGATGATGACATAAGCATGACATAATGTGATGATGTAGAAAAATATGATGACATGGCACTTGATGATGTCACCCATTTTCATATTGCACATTCTAACATGGCATATGATGTGGTGTTTTGTACAATCCATATAGTTGATATGGCACGACATGTGATGGTCCACACAACTGATATGGCATGTGAGGTAGAGCAACATGGGGTAGATGAGTGCTTGTTCATACAACTAATATGGAAATATATACAATTGATATGGTGGTTAATATACTTGATATGGTAGGTGAGATAGTGCGACATATGGTAGGTGAGATGTTTGTATAGCCAACATGGCAGTCTATACAACTGATGTGACAAATGAGATGGCGTAACACATGGTGGTTGATGCAGATGTTGAAATTGAAGATGAATAGAGGGTAAATATGATATATCGTACGATGGCCAACATGGTAGGCCATATACCACTTGGTGCATAAATCTGATATCGACCAATCATATTCTACCAACTCATCAAACTTGAAAAGTCATTTGCATAGTTAAAAATAGACTTGGCACATAAATTTTGAAGCAAAATAGGATGCGTCAAATGGCACAGTATAGTTTGTAGATCAAGCATCCAATCAAAGCTCAATAAGTGATACATTTTAGTTCATTGGAATCTCATCCACTGGCCTACATAGTCAGTGTATAAATGGAAGTCATTTGGTCATAAAAAGTAGAGTTATGTGATTCACCAGTATGTTGTCTAGTTAGTGCATTCTTAGAACCCCCTCATCCACTCACATGGTGACACATGGTGGCCTTTAATTCAAAATAGGTACTAAATTTTTTTAAATTTTTTGAAGGTATTTGTGTGATTTTAGGATTAAACTTTCAAGGGCCATAACTCTTGTATATGGAAGTATTTTAAGCCTTTTTTAAATTGCACGGGTTTTTGAGATCTTTGTGTTGGTGGTGTTATTTTTTGTCACAATTGCATGTAGGGTTTTGTATTTTGGTAGGATATTCATGGATCATCATGTGCCCTTGTGGAGTGGTCCAAACTATGCTACTTGGAAAATCAATATTAAAGCTTTTCTCCAAAGCAAGGGATTACTCAAGTATGTGTATGAGCATCCTTATTGTACTGATATTGAAAAAGAAAAGTTGGTCTATAAGGATGATAAGGATGACACTCATGGTGTTATAGCCCTTCATGTTGACGATATATATGACACACATGTTAGCAACACCACAAATTCCAAAGTGTTGTTTGACAAATCTTTGGGGATTGTGTGATCATATTACTTCTATACAAATTATTAGGTTGGAGGATGAGTTTGTAACTTTATCCATTAAATAATTTAACAATGTTGATGAGTACATTAGTCACTTCAAGAAACTACAAGAAGATATTTGAACTACAAGAGGACTGTTGGTCATCAAATCTGCCCAAGAAAGGATTTGGGTAAGTGTATGCGCCCTAGACCTGGACCAACATTGAAAGGCCGAAGGGAAGAGATGCCCCTCGTGCCAATCTCCGGAGAAAGGCCGGCTCCTATACTAAACTACTTTGATGTTTAAGATAAGGGTGCAGGAAAGAGATAAACAGAGTAAGGGTGCAGGAAAGAAATAAAAGGAGTAAGGGAAGAAATTTCAGTAGTTTAATGGTGGGAAAGAACCAGAAGCACGATTGCTAGCCAATAGCTTGAAACAATAGCAAAGAACACCAAGAATAAATGAAATGAACACAATATTAATCCTCCTATGTATCCTCTGGACGAGTTCCAGGATTACCCTTCCCTCTCGTCGAAATTCAGAGTTCAGAGTTACGACGATGAAGAAGGAGTGAATATGACAGAAACACTATCCACAGGCAACATAAAAGAAAACTAATACAACGTTTTCCTCCCCTATGTATCCTTCGGGAAAATCTCAGGGTTCCACTCCAATCACACACCTAAATCCAGAGTTCAGAATTACAGTATGCAAATGAAGAAAAGATAAAAGAAATAATCGTAGAAGGCAGCATAAAAGAGAGAAATAGAGTCCAAAGCTCTTTAGTATTAATCGCAGGAATCTAAGTTACAGCAGCTTTCTAGCAGAAAGTTCCCCCCCCTTTTACATTACAATGCCTGGGTTTTTATAGAGGACCCGACCCTCTGAGCCATAATTACACAAAATAGAAGAGTACATCTTCGAAACCCGAGAGGTCGGCTCTTTGCGGCTCTCGTGACTGAGCTCTCAAATCCTTTACCAAAACTAGCAGTTGCGACCGGGTCAACCAGGGAAATATGCATTAATGAGCCGCCTGAACGTCCTTGGCTTCTGGGTGCAGTGCTCGAGTGGCCGCCATGCTCGTCGGGTTCTCCTTCAGGAACTGATACTTCATTTCCAATTGCCAAAAATGAGCAGCAAGTTTATCGGGCACGTAAAAATGCATTTATGAGGCACTTGATTGCCTCAAAAAAATACCCGGCTTGGAGTATGTGCCCTTGAAGCGCTTCGCTTGATTTTCGTTCGCAACTCCGCTTCGCAATGGATCTGAGCCGAAGCAGATCCTCCTTCTTGGTTTGCCCTTCGCATGGTGGAGCTTCGCAAAAATGCTTCGGGGTGGTGAGTGCCGAAGCGGATATTCCTCTCTCAAGATGGGGCTCTTCATTTCTCGCTTCGCTAGAGAGATGTGCTCAACGTTGCTGAGTCTTCAAAATGCTTCACCGTGATCCTCCTTCAAAATTGTGGTTCAAGGGCTTTTCGGTCGAAGCGCATCCTTGCCTTCGAAAGATGTTTCATTTCTTACGACCGCTATTACTTCGGGTGAAAGTACTTCGCATGAAAGATGGCTGAAGCAGATGCTTCGCAAGATTTTTGATGAAGTAGAAATGGTTCGCTGGTGGGAAGGCCCGAAGTGGGTGCTTCGATGGATTTTCGACGAAGTATTTTTCAATGTTTGTGCTTTTTCAACTTCCGCTTCGCAAGTTTCTTGCTCGAAGTAGCTGTTTGAAGTGCTTCGGGCCCGAAGTAGTTTTCTTACGCCTTCCTTGTATTCTTTCTTCGGCAATCACCGCTTCACAAAATTCTTGCCCGAAGTAGCTACTGGGAATGCTTTGGGTGTGAAGCAGATTTTCCTTCTTCGATGAAGCTGTCCTTTTGAAATGTCGCTTCGTAAAACTTTCGCTCGAAGTAGCTGCTGGAAATGCTTCGGGTGCGAAGCTCTTTTCATACTCTTCTTTCTTTCGACGAAGCTATCTTAGCTTGTTCGGCAGTGAAGCTCTTTCATCTTCATTTTATGTACAAGGGGAATGGCAAGGAAAGCCAAAATTGCTGCAATGCTTGAAAATATTGTTTCTAAAAAACAAGGGAACAAATTCATGAAATTAAAAGAAATACTTTACAAAAATTTTGATTTTACTACCCCTCTAAGCAATGTGACAAAATTGTCAACATTCTTGGCGGCTCACGGGGCAACGAGCTCGTCTCGATGGAAGAACCCTTAGCCTTGATCCATTGGGCCAGAGTTACCTCCAGACCCTTCTCCCTTTTCTTCTTCTATGGGCTGTTCCATGACTGCTTCTTCTTCTTCTTCTTGTTCTTCCTCCTCTTCTTCTTCCTCTTCTAGCGAGGGTTCCTGTGTCGACGATGGCTGCAGGTGATCGCGGATGCGTTCCATGGTTCTATGAACATGAGCCCAGGCACCCTTTTGAAATGGCTCTTGATCTTGCAGGGCCTTGATCAAAACATGGAACCGATCAATCTGCCCGATGTTAGCATGTTTGGCTCTAGCGCTCAGGTCATTGAGGCAGGCCATGATCTTGCAATATCTCAGAATGAAATCTGTGACTTGCCCTTCTGTAATTGGCTCTGCCCACCCATCTATCTCTGAGACGTCACCTTCAAACTGAAGCCACACCGGCTTGAGTTCTTCCTTGGATAGAAGGTTCCCATCATCATCCGTGAAACTTGGAAATCCTAAGGAAGAAAGGTCTTGGAAGTAACCCATTGATGTGTGGTGCTCATGCTCAAATATGTCTAAGAGGTCTTTCACCTTCTGTGCCTTCCTCACCTTGGAGAAGAAGGCACGAACTATGGCCTGTTCCATAGACCAATCTCTAGCCGTTTGGCTCATCGCAGTGATTTGCAGGTCCTGATACTTGACACTTTGGACCTCAAAAGCTAGTTTGAGTCACCTTTTAATTTTTTGGATGACTTCATCTACTTTTGGCCCTTCCTGAGTGACGGCATACTGAGCTTCGATGACGTAGATTAAAGTTGACAGGGCACTGGAGGCCCGAGATCTGAAACCCTTGAGCAAGTGTGAGCGAATTTCTTTGATTCTGCCTCTGTCAAATAGCTCTAAGCTCTCCTTCTCATACAACTGCTGCTGCATCTGCAAGATCTTGCTTTCAAGCTCTTTGGCCTTCAGATCATTTTTGGCCTGTCTCTGTGCTTGGTACTCAGCTGTACACTGCAGTTGTAGTATTTGCTATTTCAGGGCGTGTGCTTCCTTTTTCATCAGCTTACACTGCTCCTCAGCGTCCTCTAACTTGGAACGGGTCCTTGCTAGCTCTTCTTCCAACTTGATGTTGGCACTCTCAGCCTCAAATCTACACTGATTGGCGATGTTCGCATGCGCTCGAAAAGTCTCGATTCCGACATGCATGGATGCAGATTCATTGTCTATGTTTAGGTGCTCCAGGTCCTTGGTCTTCTCCTGATAATCATAATCTTTCGGAGTCATTTCATCCAGAGGCTTCTGGACCTTAGGGACCTTCTTCACTTTATGTAACTTCCCAGCCTTCAAATCGAAGACAACACATTTTTCTACTTCGGCCAGAGAGCGCCCTCTCTTCTTCCTCGCCTCCTTCAACATTTTTTTGATATTTTTCGGGCTTGGAGTAGCTTCTCGGCTAGAGGGCATTCCTTCATCAAGGACATTTCTGATTCAAATGAGGCTAGATCTCCAGCCAAAGGGGTAAACAAGTATAAATAATGAATGGGGGATGCCTCACCAGAAGGTTCGACGACGGGTGTAGCAGGAGCTTCGACGAGAGGAACTATGCTGTGTGTGACAGGGGAGCAAGGAATGGGGTTCGACATTGGGGTACTATCTTCGCCCTGACTGGGAACTGAGGGAATGGTGGCATGGGTGGGTGAAGTAGTGTCAACAAACTTGTCTCGGCCAGATGACTCGAGTGGAGTGGGGCTAACGGGATCATGGGGCAGACTTAAGGTGGCAAGGGGCAACACATGAGGAGGTGATTGACTTTGTGAGGGAGGGAGAGATTGCTGGGAACTCATGGTCGGGACGGTGGGGGACATGCTTTGAGAAACCAAGGCAAAGGGTGGAGAGTGCGTACCTTCATGCCCACCTGGCAAAGTAGTAGTAGTGACTTCTTGTGTGATCGGCTCTTGCTCCTTTTGGACTTCGGTACTTCTGACCTCCATGACTTCTTCTTCGGGGCCCCCTTCTTGTTGGAGGAGTTCCTCCACATCAATAACATCCATGTCTGGGGTTGCTTCGGCTCTTGGTGACGTCGTCCCTTCGATATTTGTTTTGTTGGGCCGGTTGCAGGTTGTTCGATGAGGACATTTGGGAGCTTTGTGCGGGGTCGCTTTGGGTGGGTCGGAGGCACTTGAGCTTGCTCTTGCCTCTTTCTTTTCTTCTTCTTTGATGATTGTGCCAACCCCTTGACACTTGTGTTGGGTGTAGCTTCTGCCTCCTCCTCTTCTTCCTCTTTCGAAGCATCATCATCTCTTCCTGGGCTTTCGCCCGAACCGGGGCAGCTGGAGGAACAAAGTCGACGAAGGAGAGGGGCTTCCAGGTCCCAACATTGGCTTGGTACACAACTGTGAAGTCCCTATCTGATGCCAAGAGTCCATAGGATTTCGTCTTTTGGTGATGGACTCTCATTATCCACCACTCCCTTAGTTGCTCCTCGCCCCAATTCTTCAACTCCTCCTTCAAATCATCTTTTGCTTTTCTCCAAAAGGTGGAGTCTGGGGTTGGGAAAGGATGCTGAATAGGATCAAACTCAACCTCCATAGGGTAGAACTCATGCCAGGGAGGCAATGTCCTCATCCTCTCTAAATGCCATTCCAAGTCCCTCCCATTAGGATTGTTCCTCTGATCCACTATTTTTGGATGGGGGCAGACATGAAAGTTCTTGAACTTGAGGTGGTCCCTCATCACCCCCAAGGGGTCATAGCACCATTGTTGAGGAATTTGGAGCAAACCAAAGTTGGCAAGCTTCTCCTCCAGGAAAACATTTTGCTTCAGGGCAAACACTTCAATTACCCCCATTTTGAAGGGGAAGTCGTAGGTGTGCGCCCATTTCCTACCGTGGCCATAGACGACATTTGTAGCGTCGCTCTGTCGAGCGACCTCTAATGCGAACTGGTACTCGAAGGGGTAGACTGGTAGCAGGAAGGGTTTCCCTATGAAGCCGAATAGGTGAATCACGAGCCCCTATGTCAGTTGAAACACATCTCCCTTCTTCTCCTGCACCACTCTATCTCTTAAACTGAGGGGTACCCGAGGACATGACCCTGTCAACAAATGCATAGCGGGTCCCAAGAATTGTTGATTAAAAGAATAATAAGACTCTGTCCTCAATAGGAGGGGAGTCCATTGGTACACAGGTAGAGGATTTCCATCCTTTCCACTCTCAGAGATGGCAATGTGGGGGAATTGCTTATGCACATGATAGAAAAACAACCAAACAAGGAAAGAACAGGGTGCGAAGTACTGGCCCGTCCCCAAATTTTTCATGCTGGTAAGCCGTGTGTGCAAGGTTCGGGCCACCCATTCTTCCCAATCGAAGAAGACTGGGTTGGTGTTCGGCCATGAAGCATCGGGGGCATAGAATTCCCCTCTCGAAATACACTCGGCCAAGGACACCTGCCAGGGGTGCACCGAAGCATCAGTCGACAGACCCGCCACCCATGCAATGATTGAGAAGATGTCCGTGTTCTTGAAATCCGTCAAGGGAAGGGGCATCTGGGGACGCTTGCCCGAAGGGAGTCCATTCTTGAGGTTCTCTCTTAGAAATTTTAGAATATAAGTGGAGGTAGTGAACCTCTCCATTTGTTCGCTCAGGATGACATTGCGAACGGAATAGCCCTTGGGCGGACCCTGATTCGGCGTGAAGGCTGCTTGCACATCTTCTTTCAGAATAGAAAATAATTTATGGCCCACAGCATCCAACACTTGTCTGGAGGAGGGCTGGTAATTCTGTGCAATAGCACAGATTAGTTCGGGACAATGGTGCGTGGGCGGGGTCAGATACCAGTAGATCTATGAATAATATGCAACGACTCTCTTGTTCTCCGGGGTGAGCCTGCTTGTCATGAACTCGATGGTGTATCTGAGTTCGGCCACGCTCTTCGAAAGCTCTGTGTCCCTAATTTTTTCCCACCCATCAATTGGTGGTTCTTCAAGTTGTTCCTCTTCAGAGTCTTCTCCTTCCTCCACCGGTTGCTTTTCTGGGCGAGGGTTGAAATTGACCTTCTTAGGTCTCTGCTTTTGCTCCCCCTTGCCCTTCTGTGTTTTTTTTGGGACTACTACCTCGGGCTCCTTACCCTTCTCCTTAGAGTTTTTCTTTCCCATTGTGAATATGGGTGGCAGTAGAGTTTATGGTGCAGAAGAGCTAATGCGAAGGATTTCGATGCAAAGGGCAGAGGAATGCAGGCTATCAATGGCGGGAGCTCTCAGTCTTGCATGAACCAGTTGGCAAACATCCTTCTTTACCATCGAGGCTTGAGTTTTATAGCCTTAAAAGGCAACTACCTAAATTTATGGCACCTGCCATAATTAAATTTACACTTGGATGGGGAAGGTTGCCGTGCCTTTTGATTGGCTTCGCAACGGCGTGGTACGCGGGCCCATGTGGTTCGATGATTTCCCCTGCATTGGGAACTTGACCTTCTGCCACCTCGTACCCAAGCACGAAATTTTCTCACAACAGAATTCTTCTTGGGATGTGCTCCACCACCTTGACATTAAAATCATTCACCCCGAACATTCCCCTAAGTTGTCATCGATGCATCCCCCCAAGACACATTTTAAATGCTCCTTGTTTCACATGTCGTCGGGTTGGCGAAGTGAAACCGATGCTAAAACTGCTTCATAGCGAACCTCCGACGTGGGTAGATTTTCTATGCTTCGGGCCCGAAGTAGTTCTCCCTCGCTGCGTCACTTCTTTTGCTTCACGGAAAGGCTGGCCCCTCCGAAGCTTGTTTTCTTTGAAAAATACTTCGCTAGGCTTCTTTTGAAAACTGCTTCACAAAATTTTCACCCGAAGTAGCTGCTTGAAATGCTTCGGGTGCGAAGCTCTTTTCATCTCCTACTTCTTTCTTTTTATGACTCCTTCGGTCTTCCGAGGACCTTTTGGAAGCCAAAGTGCTTCACTGCGAAGCATCTTGCGTCAGTTGCTTCGCAGTAAAATCATCCGAAGGAGATTTTTGCCGAGTTCAGTGATGCTGGGGCTTAGCGAAGCTGTAACACTTAGCTTCTTGGAGATCTCTAAGCAGAGTATATGTACAGGAATGGAAAACTATATACACAGGTAAAATTTGAACATCTCTTTTTTTTTAAGAGATATCTTCAGTGATGAAAAGTCTTCAAGTGAAGACCATTGACAAAAATTGGCAATACCTGGCCATCTGCATCCTTGAGGATGAAAGAGTTGGCCGAGTTTACCTTCACGATTTCGAACGGTCCATCCCAGAATGCATCCAATTTGTCATGATTCCCAGGCTTGGCCTTCCAAGAATCCCACTTCCATACTAGATCTCCCACTTCGAAAGTGCGGTCGGAGGACTTCTTCTTGAACCAATCTCGGGTGATCTGAGCATGTTTAGCGAAGCTCTGGTAAGCCTTCTCATGATCTTCCTCTAGCTGTAGAAGCTGAGCTAGCCTATTTTCCATAGGATTAACTTCATCTTCATCCTCCAACAGCTGCAATGCAGGGATCTCTACATGAGTTGGTAAGATGGCCTCCTTGCCATACACTAGGGCGTAAGGCGATGTTTTGATCGACTTCTTGATAGAAATCCGATCGGCCCACAAGGCCTCGATCTAGAAGAAGGTGCCAAGTTCTTTTGTTTATCTCTATGAGCTTTCTTAACACCCTCAACAGAGTCTTGTTGGTTGATTCTGCCAAGCCGTTACCTTGTGGATAGTAATTGGAGGAGACTTTATGATATATCCCATATCGGTAGAGGAACTCATTGATTTTGGCGCCTAAAAACCTGGGACCATTGTCTGTTATGATTGCTTCGGGGATGCCGAACCGGGTGATCAATCCTTCAAGGAAGGCTATGACGGTCTCCTGATCAGCATGCTTCGTGGGAACTGCTTTGGCCCATCTGGTGAAGTAGTCGGTCGCGGTCAGGATGAACTTATGCCCGATGGAGGAGTTAGGCGATATGACCCCTATGAAATCCAACCCCCATTGTTGAAAGGGCGTTTCTACTTGTATCGGTCGGAGAGGCATAGGAGCACTTCTACTTCGGCCGATGAACTTCTGACATTGCTCACATCGACGATAGACCGCAAAGGCATCGACGAAGAGTGTAGGCCAATAATAACCAGCTTTGATTATCTTCAATGTCGTTGCTCTTCCTGTGAAGTGACCTCCAGATAATCTTGAATGGAATTCTCCCAGGACTCTCCTTTTATCATCTTCCTTTATGCACCTAAGAAGGACGCCATCAATGTTTCTAAAAAATAGGCCTTCGGGGCACAAAGTATATCGGGAGGACCGCATCCTAAAATGCCTTCACTGTGAAGCATTTAGATGTGAAGGACATCTACCGGTGTTGAAGTATTCAACTATTTCACTGACCCAATCTTTCTCGTCCTCTTCTTGGTTTGCGAAGCATCCTTCTGCTAGCGAGTCATCCCACTGAGATTCTGTAGCTTCGGCCGCTACGCTCTTCGCCAATTCTTGACATAATGCATGATCATGAACCAGTTTTGTAGGTTTGATCTCGATGTCGAACTCTTGTATCTTGCTGACCCAACTAGCCCTTTTGCTACCCAATTCTCCTTGGATGATGAAATTGCGCACATCAGGGTGAATGACAAAGACCGTAACCCGACTTTGGGAGATGAATTGCTTGAATTTCCTAAGAGACTTCATTACTGCATGCACTTGTCTTTCTATGAAATTATATTTTTCTTCATGGGGGTTTATCACTTGACTTAGAAACGCGATGGGGCGCTCTTCGCCATCTTCCCCCTTTTGTGTTAGGACCGTAGCATAGCTCTCAGGTTCTCCTATAGCATATAGGATGAAGTCCCGATTGTAGTCAGGGTTGGTCAGGACCGGTGCTTGAGCAATTCGGGCTTTGATCTCTTTGAATGCTTCTTTTCTCTCCTTCGTCCAGATGAATTCTGTACCTTTCTTCAAAATTTTGGACATCGGCTTGATGACCTGGGAAAAATCTGGGACAAACTTCCTCACGAAGTTGATCTGTCTGAAGAAAGACTGAAGTCCTTTCTTGTCCACTGGGAGTGGGAGTTTCATCAGAGCCTCGGCTCTGTCAGGATCTACAATGAGACCCTTCTCTGATATCGCATGTCCCAGCAACTTCCCTTCGTTGACTGCGAATATGGACTTCTTCGGATTGATTGAAATGCCAAATTCTCGGCATTTTTTGAAAATCTATTGTAGATGAAAAGAATGATCCTCCCTTCTTCGGGAGAAGATGGTCATGTCATCCAAATAGATAACGATAACCTTATTCAAGAGCTCGCCAAAAGCTAGATCCATGGCCCTCTGGAAAGTGGCCCCCGCATTCGAAAGGCCGAATGGCATTCGCTGGTAAGCAAATGTTCCCCACTTGGTGGTGAATGCGGTTTTATGCTGATCTTCATCCCTAACCCAGATCTGATTATATCTAGAGAAACCATCGAGTAGGGAGAAGCGTTGAGCCCCAGCCATTGAATGCAAGATCTGATCTATCTATGGGAGAGGGTAGTGATCTTTAAGCGAAGCCTGGTTCAGGTTGCGAAAGTCCACGCATAACCTTATATCTCCATTCTTCTTTCTCATTGGGACTAGATTCACTACCCAAGAGGAATGCTTTATGGGATAAATTATCTTTACCTCGAGCATCTTCAGGAGCTCGACTTTCATCAGGACCTCGATCTTCGGATTTACTGGCCTTTGCTTCTATCGAAAAGGTTTGATCCCCTCCTGCAACTCAATTGTATGTTGGATCAGTTGTCGATCATATCCCTTTAGATCTTGATAAGACCAAGCCACTGTGTCGGGATACTTTCTACATAGAGATCGGATCTGCTCTAGCTCTTCCAAAGTGCAATCTATTCCAAATTTTATTGTCTTTCCAGGCTCAAGCTCCAAATCCTGATACTGCTTTGCATTAACTTTGATCCTATGAGAAACTGCTCGATCATTTTGATCAAAGAGGCTTTCAAGAGTAATTAATCCCTTGGGAACGTGGTTATTCTTCAATTGAACTAGCCCTTCATATTCCTCATCGTCAGGGCTTCTCTTCTCAATTGTGGCTGCTTCTTGAATCATAAAATTCACAATCTGCTCATCATTGTCAAAAACTTGCCAATGCAGATCTCTGTCTAGGATAGAGGGCCTGTAAATCATCCTCACAGCTTTGGGCTTATGCACCATGTCTTCTGCTAGAGAATACTTGGCTACGATGGATGCTAGAACATCGGCATGTCGGTTCTTTTCTCTTGGAATAGACTGCAGATTGAGAGATTCGAACTGGTCGAACAAGTCCCATACCCTATTTTGGTATGACTTGAGATAGTGCTTCTTTGAAGTGCACTTGTTTGTGACTTGATTGCATACCAATTCTGAATCTCCAAAGATTTGGAGATGCTTTATGCCTAACTTTTTTGCTTTCTTGAGTCCTAGGCATAATGCTTCATATTCTACTGCATTGTTGGTGCAACTCCACACCAACCGGTAACAATATTCCTTCTGCTCTCCAGAAGGTGATACTAAAAGAATGCCCACCTCGACGCCATTTTTGCATCGAGCGCCATCGAAGAATAATTTCCATAATTCGCCTTGGGCGGAGACCTTATCTTCTGTCTTGATGTGTTTCTCAGGCTTGGCGATGGCATAACATCCCATCTCGGTTTCTATCATGGCATTAAAGTCTGCCAATGAAAACTCATCTTCACAACTTAACTGTGCGAGGGACTCCTCGACCAGGTCCACCTGCTCTATCTCCTCCACTATCGCATGCACAGGATCGTTGCTCTCTCCTTCGGACATCTTCTCTACGAGGAAGGTGGAAGGCTTCTCATTGTAAATTTTTATCTTCTTCCCTTTGAATGGAATCTCCAAGTGCGAGTAATCCATAGATAGATATCCTCCTAGCTTCGTCATGAATTCTCTCGACAAGCACATACTAAAATATGGCTCAAGGTCGACGACCACCACCTCTTGTATAACTGTGATTTGAGGCATCTTGTGTAGTCGAATAGGTATATCTTTAATCACTCCTACAGTCTTCACAGGAGTACCATCCAACTGGAGCATGCCATGACTGCTTCGCGTATATTCCATCCCTATCTCTTCGCACACTGCCTTGGGCATGACTGTTGTCGCGGCCCCGAGTCAATCATACAGTTGTGAACGATATACCCTTCCATCTGTAGAGACAGGTAGAATGGAGGTGGCCGATTCTTCCCTATAATGGATGTGGATAGGGTCTGCACTAGGGCAAGTGGTGCTGCTTTTCTTGCTTTGGTCATCTTCAATGATTCTTGTAATAGGTCCACTTGTTCGAGGTAGTTGCAGTGCGTCATACAGACTGATCTTGGCCGGAATCTTCTTCAGCTCATCTACAATGTTGTACGCTAGGGAATTGGGCACCTCAGGTTCCTTTCTCGGCTCATATCTGGTGCGATACTATTCCGTAGCTTCGACCCTTTGTCGCTTGGTCAGCGAAGGAAGCTTGAGCTTCTCTCTAGCTTGTTCTTTGGTTTCCACCTGAGGTGGATTTGTAGGGGCCTGTTGGGCCTTCTCTTTGATTGGTGCAGGCTGAGGAGCTTCGCTCGGGGCCTGAGGAGGTTGTTGTCCCTTCTCATGATGAGCATGCACCTTTAAGGGAGCCATTTGAGTAGCATCCACCTCTATCGACCTCTTTCCTCCTCTGGTAAGGACTGCAACTGGCTCTTCTTCACCAATTACCAGGTTCTGATTCAATTGCCTGATGACGTTGACTTGACCACCATGACTACTGCTCGCCAATGTTTGTACATAGTGTTGATGCAACATGCAGGTATTCTCTTCATGAGGATCATTACACGTGGAGCACCAATGTATATAATCGGAAGTGCTCGGGGCTTCGTCTATTGCAGCATTTCTTGTCGAAGCTCTCCCTTGTTGGGCCACTTGATCTTTAGTAAGCGCAGGTGTAGGATAAGATCTTCTCGGTAGAAACTCTTGTTGCACTTGCTTCTTCTTCATAATGGTCATGTCATTAGATAGGGTCTGCACTGTGGAGTTCAGGGACTGAACTTCTTGCAGTATTTTGGCTTGCATGTCATCGATTTTAGGAATAGGTGGCAATGGAGCCATTGTTGGTATTGGAGGTAGGGTGGGGTGTTGAAGTGGTGCTGGCAGTACAGGGAATGCCGAAGTGACCATGGGCTATGGAGTCAAAAAATTGGGAAAATGAATTTGTGGAGCGGTGATTTGGGATACAATGGGATTCGGGTTCCAAGATGAGATCGGGTATGCAGGGGTTGCAGAGATCTACGAAGCGGCTACGCTTGCATACTGGGATTGATAGAAATCAGGAAGTATGGGCATCGACATCCTTTGGGGAAGCTTACCCACAGCTATTAGATCCATCTCCACTTTTTGGGCTAACTCATATAATTCGAGGAAGGTATTGATGTTCGAATACCTTACCATCACACTGATATCGAGGTTGAAATCTCAAAGGAAATAGTATGTTGTAGCTTCATCAGTTGGTCGAAGTCCAACTGGTATTCTTTGCCAGGTTCGAGCGAACCTAACATTGAAGTCGATGATCTCTTCTTGTGGATGTCTCTATATCATTGTGAACCGATGCAGGAGAGAGGTCGGATCGGAGGACTCATTGAAGCTTCGCATCAACTATCCGACTAACTGGTCCCATCCCGTAATGGTATCGAGTGGTAAAGATCTATACCAATAGAGGAGTTTTCCTCTAAGAGACAGAACCAAAAGCTTTACCATAATGCACTCTTCTGTGATGTCATGGATCATCGCCAGAGAAACTATGTCCTGGATGTGCTCCAGAGTAGTCTTCCCAGTTCCATCGAACGTTGGGATCTTCTTTATAGCAGCAGGCGACACTTGCCCTTGTCTCGCTAGATTTAGCGGTCCTATAGAATTCCATGCTGGGAATAATCTGGTGGCGGTTGTTGTTGCATTTGTTGTTGTTGTTGTTGTTGTGCCATATTTACTCTTGGATTTTGAGAAATAGGAATTCTCGAAGCTCCTCCTTGATTGCTAATAGGATGACCAATAGGAATGGAGGCACTAGGATGCTTCGGTGAGTTGGGAGGATTAGGAGGAAAGCTAGCCGCTATGCTATCAGAAGTTAGGCCTTGTTCATCAACAGCGGCCTCTTGCGAGGATGTTCCACGTAATAGAGACTCGGGGGTGACTAACCTAGATCGTTCCCCAAAGGCATCAATATCTAGCTCAAAGAACTCAGTTTCCTCTCCTCTATTCCTAACTCTCCATCTTGTTTGCATGAAGGCACAAACTTAGGTACCGGTCTTTACGACTTAAATATTCTCGGGTAAACAGAGTCGCCAGATGCTAAGAGTCTTTCGGTAATGAGAGCATCGGTTCTCACTACCACTCACAAGGTGAGACTGACCGGGTCCCACCGGGCGTGCCAAAAACTGTTGGTCATCAAATCTGCCCAGGAAAGGATTTGGGTAAGTGTATGCGCCCTAGACCTGGACCAACATTGAAAGGCCGAAGGGAAGAGATGCCCCTCGTGCCAATCTCCGAAGAAAGGCCGGCTCCTATACTAAACTACTTTGATGTTTTAAGATAAGGGTGCAGGAAAGAGATAAACAGAGTAAGGGTGCAGGAAAGAAATAAAAGAGTAAGGGAAGAAATTTTAGTAGTTTAATGGTGGGAAAGAACCAGAAGCACGATTGCTAGCCAATAGCTTGAAACAGTAGCAAAGAACACCAAGAATAAATGAAATGAACACAATATTAACCCTCCTATGTATCCTCTGGACGAGTTCCAGGATTCCCCTTCCCTCTCATCGAAATTCAGGGTTCAGAGTAACGACGATTAAGAAAGAGTGAATATAACAGAAACACTATCCACAGGCAGCATAAAAGAAAACTAATACAACGTTTTCCTCCCCTATGTATCCTTCGGGAAAATCTTAGGGTTCCACTCCAATCACACACCTAAATCCAGAGTTCAGAATTACAGTATGCAAATGAAGAAAAGATAAAAGAAATAATCATAGAAGGCAGCATAAAAGAGAGAAATAGAGTCCAAAGCTCTTTAGTATTAATCACAGGAATCTAAGTTACAACAGCTTTCTAGCAGAAAGTTCCCCCCCCTTTTTCATTACAATGCTTGGGTTTTTATAGAGGACCCGACCCTCTGAGCCATAATTACACAAAATAGAAGAGTACATCTTCGAAACCCGAGAGGTCGGCTCTTCGCGGCTCTCGTGACTGAGCTCTCAAATCCTTTACCAAAACTAGCAGCTACGATCGGGTCAATCGGGGAAATATGCATTAATGAGCCACCTGAACGTCCTTGGCCTCTGGGTGCAGTGCTCGAGTGGCCGCCATGCTCGTCGGGTTCTCCTTCAGGAACTGATACTTCATTTCCAATTGCCAAAAATGAGCAGCAAGTTTATCGGGCACGTAAAAATGCATTTATGAGGCACTTGATTGCCTCAAAAAAATACCCGGCTTGGAGTATGTGCCCTTGAAGCGCTTCGCTTGATTTTCGTTCGCAACTTCGCTTCGCAATGGATCTGAGCCGAAGCATATCCTCCTTCTTGGTTTGCACTTCGCATGGTGGAGCTTCGCAAAACTACTTCGGGGTGGTGAGGCGCGAAGCGGATATTCCTCCTCAAGATGGGGCTCTTCATTTCATCGCTAGCTGGAGAGATATGCCAAAGACGTCCTGACCAAAATGCTTCGCCACGATCCTCCTTCAAAACTACGGTTCGGGGGCTTTTCGATCGAAGCGCATCCTTGCCTTCGAAAGATGTTTCGTTCCTTACGGCCGCTACCGCTTCGGGTGAAAGTACTTCGCACGAAAGATGGCCGAAGCAGATGCTTCGCAAGATTTTTGGTGAAGTAGAAATGGTTCGCTGGTGGGGAGGCCCGAAGTGGGTGCTTCGATGGATTTTCGATGAAGTATTTTTCAATGTTTACGCTTTTTCAACCTCTGCTTCGCAAGTTTCTTGCCCGAAGTAGTTGTTTGAAGTGCTTCGGGCCCAAAGTAGTTTTCTTACGCCTTCCTTGTATTCTTTCTTCGGCAACACCGCTTCACAAAATTCTCGCCCGAAGTAGCTACTGGGAATGCTTCGGGTGCGAAGCAGACTTTCCTTCTTCGGCGAAGCTGTCCTTTTGAAATGCCGCTTCGCAAAACTTTCGCCCGAAGTAGCTGCTGGAAATGCTTCGGGTGCGAAGCTCTTTTCATACTCTTCTTCTTTCTTTCGACGAAGCTATCTTCCTTAGCTTTTCTTAGCTTTTCGGAGCGAAGCTCTTTCATCTTCATTTTATGTACAAGGGGGATGACGATGAAAGCCAAAATTGCTGCAATGCTTGAAAATATTGTTTCTAAAAAACAAGGGAACAAATTCATGAAATTAAAAGAAATACTTTACAAAAAATTTGATTTTACTACCCCTCTAAGCAATGTGACAAAATTGTCAACAAGGACTACCTAAGGAGCAAGAAGAAGGAAAATAATATTGAATTGTTGAATATTATTATCCACAATATGTTGGAGATATATGAGATAGTTGTTATTTTTGAGATGCTTCGTGTATACTTCCCAAATTCTCCTACACCACCAGTTGATGAGGTATTTTAGTTATTTGTACATCATTAGGTTGGAAGAAAAAGTTGTAAAGGAAATTATATTTTCAATTAGGCCCACCAAAGGAAGTTATTGCCAAATCATAAAATGACAATAAGCCAAACTAGAATAAGAAGCCCAAGAAGCCTTTCAAAAATTCTACATGTGATTTTTGTAAGAAAAATACCACAAAGCATACTTTTGTCATATTTGCATCAAGAAGGGTGAGGAAGCAGTAGGGAAGGGGTACTAATATTGCTCTCTTTTATGCACAAGGTGAGGATAGTTTTGGTAGAGAAATTTTACAAGCACATATAGTTTTTTAATTTACAGTGTTGGAGATCTACTTATCTAGATTAGTGAATTGTAGATTAAGGGGCAACTAGGCACATGGTGAAGCACAAATATCTCCTACAGGGTTACAATGAATTATATTCAAGGTAGTGTGTTTTTATGAGATATGACTTTGTTTTAGGCTGTAGGATATTGAAAAATCAACATTGGAATTTTTTTTTGATGAGGTACTTCATGTTCCTAATGTTGGCCCCAACCTCTTATCTATTTATCATATTACTAATATAAATAAAAAGGTAGAATATTATGCCGATTAATGGGTAATTACGGATACATACAATGGGTTTGACACTATTGATTTTGGCTATTGTGATGAGTCTGACCAAATGTATAAGTTGGGAGAAAGGCCAGACTCCTATGTTTCTTCTTCTAGGAAGAGAAATTTTGTTGTGATGGTTGCACATTCAGATAATAAAATTTAAAAGTGGAATCATAGGCTTGGGTATCTCAATTATGGATCATTGACATACATGAGTCAAAATTAGATGTCCATTGTACTTTTGCGCATACCCCATCAAGTGATGCATGTGAGGAATGTATTCTAGGGAAGCACGATAGAGAGACATTTCCAAAAGGGAATCTAAGATAGGTTTATCACTCCTTAGAGACAATATACAATAATATTTGTGGACTGATGGGTACACCATATCTTTTAAGAAATAGGTACTTTCTCATTTTCATTTATGATTGTTCTAGATATGTGTAGTTGTATACTATTCACACGAATAAATTGGATAGAAAATCAATTCTCTTAGGATAGATGGAGGAGGTAAGTACACCAGTCATGTCATTAATGATTTTATAGCTTCTCATGGGATTGCATATCAGGGGACTATTCACTGTACTCTTAAGCAAAATGATGAGGATGAAAGTAATAATAAGGTTATTATGGAGATGGCATAATATATGATTCATTCCAAGGAGATGAAGCATAAATTTTAGGGTGAGGTTATCACTTACACAACATCCATCATTAAAAGGGTTCTCCCTAGGGTTATTTAGGGTATGGCACCTCTTGAGAGATTTACAATGGATAAGCCTAATGTGTCTCAATTCCATATCTTTGGGTCTTTAGCATGGACTCACATACCCAAGGCTCTTTAGAAGGAAAAGGCATAGAAGATTCATAGGTGTATCTTTGTGTGGTATTTAGATACCTCAAAGGCATATCACCTTTATGACCCTCAAACATATGAGGTTTTGATAAAAAAGAGATGTCACTTTTGATGTGGTCCTTCTATGTGCTCCTAATCCACCACCTAAGATTTTTTAAGATGACTCTTTTGATCCTTTGACTATTTTATATTCAATTAATTCTTTAGATATTCTGATTAGGTCTATTCCCATTAGAGCATCTTATCAATCTTCATCTTTGAGTGGAAGTCCATTGCCTATTGATTTGACTCCATCAAACATAGCACCATTGGTAGCACCTTTTTTTATAAATTTAGGGTATGTTGAGCATAACACATTAGATCAGAGTGCTTCAAATTTGCATGATGAGGTGAGTGATGTTTTTAATTTGGATTCTTCCTTTTTTCATAGAGTGCATATGACTCTTCAGTTCATCCAACACCTAAATGGGTTAAGACACTTCTGAAATATGATCAATCAATTATATCTTAAGAGTGACATAAAAAAGCTTCTTAAGCTTTGCTCTCGAAGGTTGATTATTATCAAGATTCTCTTACATATTCTCAAGCTAAGGGCCAATTAGAATGGTAAGATACTATGTTGGTAAAATATAAGGCTTTGATGAAGAACATGACTTAGGAGTTGGTTCCTCTTCTAGAAGGGAAGAATGTAGTTGGTTGCAAATGGGTCTATAGGACTAAGTATACTTTGGATGGTCAAGTGGAGAAGCACAAGGTACTCTTTGTTGCTAGAGGATTATTTCAATAGGAGGGAGTGGACTATTCAGATACATTTGCACCTATGGCTAGGATAGACTCTATTAGGATGATCCTCTCTATTGTTGCATCATATGTATGGAAGGTTCACTATATGGGTGTGAAGAGTACCTTCTCACATGAATATTTTTAGGAGAAGATCTACTTGCAGCAACCTCCAACTTTGAGATGAGTGCCCTACTTCATTAGTTTATCATCTAAGTACTTGTATGAACTAAAATAGGCCTATCATGCATGATATGAGAAGATTCACTCATTTTTTCTTAGTTGTGGATTTTGGCTATGAGAGGTTGAGCAAGATGTTTACATAAAATATTAGGATGAGGAAACATTGGTGATTTTTTAGTTTGTTGAAGATCTTCTCATCTTTGGAAACTCTTCTAATTTGATCCAAGATATGAAGTCATGACTTTGTTCCATTTGAGATAGAATATTTGAGACTTCTACATTATTTTTTAAGGATTCAAATTCATTAGATAAATTTTGGCATCACCATTTCACAACCCAAGTATACTTTGGATCTTCTTTAGCAAATGAGGATGCAGGATTACAAGCCTACTTGGACTCCTTCATTTTAGGCCTAAAGCTTAGGGTTAATTGTGTCACTCCTTTGGTGCATGCTATGTTGTATCAATCATTTAAGGGAGGTCTTATATATCTTACTCACACTAGATCCAATATAGCTTTTGTTGTCAATTCTTGTTCTAAGTACATGTAGGCACCCCGATATAGTCATTGGATAACTAATAGGATTCCTTAATACATTCGAAGGACTTATAAAATTAGTATCACTACTCTATTAGATGTCCTTCAATTTTAATAGGATATTTAGATGTTGATTAGGTTGGTGATTTGGATGATTGGTAGACCATCATAGGCTTGGTGTTCTATTTTAGATTTGGTCTTGCTTTCTAGTTTTCTCGATGCCAATCCACTATCTCTTAATCTTCTATAAAAGATAAATATTATTTTTCCAATTAGGTGGCTACTCATGATTTTGGAGGAGATTAACATTCCTTAGATTTTTCCAATCACTCTTTAGTGTGATAATTAGAGAACCATCCAAATTGTCTATAATCCAATATTTCATCAGTGAATGAAGCATAGATATTTGGATGCACTTTGTGAGACAACTTCATGAATGTGGGATGTTTGATTCAATTTTTATATTTTCATCAGATAAGGCAGTAAACATCTTGATCAAGATCATGTTCAAGGTGATTTTTGTGCATATACGAGAGCTACTTGGGGTAGGAGAGTGTCCCTTAAGGGTGATAAGTAAGGGTCTTTTTTTGTGTCCTTCATTTAGCTTGAGGTATAATATTAGAATATGTGGTGGTTAAGCTTCTCTTAAGGCCACAGTTGACTCATGCATTGTATTGTTCATATTAGCCCTTTGGGCCCTTGTAAACCCTAAAAAAGGTATTTTGTAATATTTTATTATTTTAGAGGTCTAAGGTGTAGACCAATTGGTTCGACCAAACCATGTAAGGGGGACGGAGGTCCAAGGTTTAAATCTCGAGCCTCATAAGACTGAACGCTTATCCCTTTCCTGTTACTTTCAGTGGCATAAACGGTTTAAAATAATTGTGACATGGTGGTTATAGGGATGGACTGCATGAAGAACTATGTGGTGGCTTCCATGGCGGACAACGCAAAATACTGTGGTGGTCATAAAATCCGAAAATCCTACCTAGATTCCACCATATATATATATATATATATATATAATTTTATTCCTTAAGGTCAATCCCATAATCTTAACCTAACTTGTATTTGGGTATAAATTCCCCATCATATCAATCATTTTGTTATCAGTTAGAGGATAATTATATTAATTGATAGTGAGATTATTTTGCATCCATGGAATTTTCTATATATTATGTGTTTTTTGCCTTGCATGTATTTCTTTTTCAACAATATCGAGCAATGTGTAGATTCCATTTGTTTCTAGAAATTGCTATAAAATCTAACAAGAAGGGTAGTAGCACTACATCAAATTTGGCATATCATTCACAAACATGTTTGTATACAAATACAATGGTGATTTTCATGCATTGCTTACAATATTGTTTGTGAATTTCCACTAGAGCTCATATTAATTAGGCAAGGTAGACTATCTCTTGGATTCATAGTTCCACTATGATAAAATTATATAGGGTATAATATTTTAGAGCTTATATATTGATCCTCAATTATTATTTCCAAGGGATGGGACATTAGTAGTTTCCAGTGGAAGAGAAATATTCCAGACACTATGACTCTTATATCTTGAAGCTTAAAACTGATATTCCTAAAATCACAAGGTTGTTCTTCCACTTGATTGAATTTATGGCCAATATACTGTCAAATATTTAGTTATAGATTCATGAAAAGTGAGGTGTACATACATAGATGCTCAATTACTACTGATGAATTTAAAATCTTTGGGAAGGGGTGGAGCAAGGTAAAACCCTACATTTTAGGTTTTTGTTCCACATTAGAAGTAGAGCTATTGTAAGAAGAAATGATCAAGATCTCATATGACATTTTGTTAAATTAGATCAAACTTGCATAAGCAGCTACTATATAGACTTTGGATAGAGCTAAGTGGCATTGGAATGAATATTTAGAGTATGCCTTAAGTTGACAAATTTAGCGGTAAACCTATATTTAAATTGTTGGTAATAAGTTCCTATGTAATCACACATTTGTAATATGGATCAAAGTCCAAGGATGAGGCATCAATGTGTATGTAAGGATGAGGTGTCACCTTGCATGCACACATAAGTTGGAAACATAGATGCTAGGGTTTACCTTATAAAATATGCGATGTAGTATTTATTTGAGATTGCTAATGAAAAAAAAAGTGGAATGTATGGACATCCCCCAAGGGGGGGTTCCCTTGTTATTATCTTGTTTTGTGTTTGCATATTTATTTTTCACTCCTTATTATATTTAGCTCTCTTCATTTCATATCAATGTTATGTTCAATTTTAACATTTGGTATCATAGCCTATGGTTTTGATCCTGGGCAATTTATGGCATTGTATGTAGAGATGCAAGGGTTGATGGCTTGCGATAGATCTGGTGAGCTTAGACAGTGACGGATCAAGTGAGCTTCAACAACAATAGATCTATATTAAGGACTATTCATGCTAGGGTTTGATATTTATATATTGTTGAGCTTTGACAACAACAAATTTGGTGAGCTTTGACAATGATAGATCTGGTGAACTTTGACAATAATATATTTGGTCAGCTTCGATAGTTGCAGATCTGATGAGCTTAAACAACGATAAATCTGGTGAACTCCTATAGTGGTAGACCTGGTGAGCTTTAAACAACGATAAATCTAGTGAACTCCTATAGTGGTAGACCTGGTGAGCTTTAATAGTGACACTATGTTTTATATGTATTCAAATGTTTATTTTTTGAATATATGTTGGAATTTAAGGCTGAAAATACCTATTCTAATGGTAGCTTCAGCAGTGGGACTATGTTTTATTTGTATTTAGATAATTATTTTATGAATAGGTATTATAGTTTAAGGATGGAAATGCCTATTCTAATGGTTTTATTTTGCAAGTTACATAGGTGTCCATGCATGAAGTCTGATTTTGTAGTTGGTATTCTTCATGTTTTAGTGTGTTATGTAGATCTGAAACCTCATATTTGTGTTTTGAAAAGTTGTGAAAGAGTGCCTAAGATAATTTATTGGTTGTACCAAAAGTTTTGGGTAAGTATTAACTATTGTAATAGGTGTAGCTTATACCTAAATAAGATATTATAACTGGTGTATCTTATAGGGTTGTTAATTCTACTGGTGTTGTTGTGCTCAAAAGAGACTGGTGTCGATGCTAGTGGTGGTTGCCTAGTGTAAAGATCTTAGAGTTAGCTCCAATAATATTTATAATGTTTTAAAAGTGGTGTTTTGGACTTTTTTGTTAACTTATCGATATATGAGGGTAATAGGTAAAGTTGATGTGTTTAGAAGACTGGAGGTAGCTTGTAGGGTGGCTAGGTCTTGGAACCACTAGATATAGTTGGTGGAAGTTATAGGCCTAGAGGCTGGTAGTAACCAAGTTAAGGCTACTTGTCTTTAGAAGGATTGGTTTTAGCTTATGCCCATGAAGGGTTGTGTCAAAAATAATTTTTTGTACTACAAAATTACAAATATGTCATTAAGGGGGGAATGTTGGCATTAAATACCTATGTAATCACACATTTATAATATGGGTCAAATTCCAAGGATGAGGTGTCAATGTGTATGTAAGGATGAGGTGTCACCTTGCATGCACATGTGAGTTGGCAGTGGAAGATGCTAGGGTTTGCCTTGTAGAAGATGTAATGTAGTATTTATTTGAGATTGCTAATGGAAAGAAGTAGAATGTATGGAAATCCCTAAGGGTTTTTTCCCTTGGTATTTTCTTATTTGTGTTTGCATATTTATTTTCTCTCTCTTTGTTATGTTTAGCTCTCTTCATTTCATATTAATATCATGTTCAATTTTAACATAAACAACCCTAACTCACTCAAATTAAAGTTAATATAGAAAACTAAAAAGATAAAAAAAGTTAATGATATTGATCCTTATAGCTCATAACAAAAGATAATTGGCTAGTGTATGGAATTAAATTCTTGATGCAACACAACGAATAAAATATAAAATAAAAATCTACTTTAATCTCAAATTTCATAAAGTAATTAAGAAAATATGAATGACTAGAGTATTAAGTTATAGATGTGGCTTCATGAAATTTGGTTGTGATCATAAATTATAGGTCTAGTAAATGGCATAGATGAGGTACTCAAAATATAGTGATAGATGCCAATATTAGCTAATATCTCACTTGCCTTGGTGTCAAGTGTGATTATAGATTACCTTTAAATGTGATATTTTATTTATTTCCTCGAGCATTTGCATACACTTTAGAATGGATTACATGGATTTTCTGATAGGCTACATGTAGTCAATAATTAATTGAGATCACTCTCTATAATAATAGCAAATGTATTAAAATATTGTATAACATCCATAACATTATAATATTTAGAGGTGCAACCCAAATTAAATGTATACTTAAGAACCACATTTCCTTTATGGTCATGAGTGAATCCATCGTACTTGTTGTCACAGGCTTGGACTTGGATGCATCATTAAAAATTAATTTTAAATGATGTTATAGTGCTAGTTGTTATTAGTGATATTGTGATCCAAGTTAATTACTTGTTTTTGATTGATAGACTATGGATTTTGATAAACGAACTATGGGTCTCCAACAGATGGACTCAAACTATAATAGACAAGCTTGGACTTGGACTTGGACCGTGTATAGACCACAAAGTGTTGATTACAAAATGGATGTAGACCATGGATTACAAAATAGGTACAGACCATAAAGTGTGGATTTTAGAACGGGTGCTAACCATGGAGAATCATCATAACTGCCATCTCAAAATTCAACCCATCATAATCATTATCTTGAAAGTCAAACTGTCATAACTACCCTATAATTCACTTAAAAAGGTAGTGTTATTGAGGTTTAGGTTATGATATGGTCGCATGGTGGTATTGCATCGTTGCAATTAGGTTTTAGTAGACATCTATTCTTTGAGACTATCAAATCTAGAAAACATATCTTCTTAGAGATTGTCTCCTTTGTAATCCCATTTTTAGATTAATAAAATATTGCTTCTTATTTTACAATATTTTATCTTTTCTACTTTTATTTTTACATAACAAAGAATCCATTGTCCCTAGACATTTTGGATCAATGGTATCACAACAGTCTTGTTGGCATTTTGCAACGTGCCATATTTTTTTATTGTAATCCAAAGACATTTATGATTGAGTTTTTTAAACTCAGTTATTTTGTTTATATAGTTTTTTCAATTCTCTGTAAACTTTCATTTTGCAAAATAAATTAACCCCAAATTGTGACTTGGAAATCCGCTTTGGATTCATTTCATCAAATTATCCATGATAGTAATTGAAAAATTAAAAATGATTTTGCTAAGTGGAGAATGCAAACTCGTCCGTCTCATTGGAGGAGCGAACGTCACGTTCGCCCATTCGAAAGGCGAGCGTGCCCCAAAAAAAGGAATGCGCCAAAAAAAAGGGAGAACTAGAAGAACACATCGCGTTCGCCCCTTAAGTGGGGCGAATGTAGTGTTCACCTCTCATGTGGGCGAACACGGTTTCAATATATGTTATGGTCGCTTTAAAGTATTCATGATGGATCCGTTCAATATTTTCAAAGGCAAATGGCATGGAGAGATAGAGTTTAAGCGATGATAATTTTTTAAATGGTTTTCGCCCTTACACTTAAGTAAAAGGGACAAACGTCATGATAGATGCGACGAAGATATTTTGAAGGTAAATATTGTTTGTTTTTTAGCACATGTGATTAAATTTCTCTAGAAGCATGGGTAGAATTAAATGAGGGAAATTTTAATTATTAATTGCCATCATCTTCGGCAATTTTAAAGCTTGATTTTTCCAATTGAAGATTTACTTCGGGTAACTGCTGCAATTTAATGTTGGTGATGAAGTGGAAGCATTTTTGTCATTTTCAAGAACATCTTCTCGAAGGTTTTACTCCCTCTCCAAAGCAATCTGAATATGGAGTAAATTTTTGAATCTCGTGTTTGATTTCCAAGAATATGGAGGTGATTCAAATTTAATGCTACGATGCCTGAATGCTATCATCTCAAATCATTTTTAGGATCGTGTCTACCAAAATAAGATTTCCAAGAAATGATGACTCATTTGATGTATTCAATAAAAGAGGTGCAAACCTCTATAAATACTAAGAAAAATTTCATTGTAAGGGGTTGGAAAAAATAGATATTTCTGTGAGCAAACACTTCAAGTTATCTGTAGTAAGAGTGAATTCAGAATGTTTGGATTTGCAATGACTTGATGTGTTGTGGTCTTCTACATTACACATTTCTTCTACATAGTTAGCTTTATTATCTTTTGTTAGATTTAAATTCTGCAAGTTGGATTTAAATATTGCAAGTGAGAGAGTGAGTGTTGGAGCGTTGATTTGAAGATTACATGTGCGAAGTTGTACGAAAATTATGTTGTTTGATCATCTATTTGCATGCTATTTTTAGCTTGGTGTGTATTCTTGCTATCAATCTATTCCCATACTACATAGTCGGTCTATGGCCATATTTCTCATTTATTTGCTGCATCCTTAGTCTTCAACCATTTTGGAATTAGTAAGGGAACCAACCCTCTCTGGATATTGACATGGGGGACATCTCTTTATGATGGGGGGACAAAATTTGCAGTCTAAAATTCAAAATTTCATTCAACAATTTTTTATTACAATTACAATTACAACACTAGCCCGCAGGCGTAGTGTTCTATATTTTCATTTGCAGTCCTCTGGCTCTATTTCGTTCAACACTGCAACTCCTCTGCACTCTGCCGAATACCACCGCTCTGAACAATCATCATAGCCATACTATTTAGAGTTCTATTCTGTCTAGATCGTGCTTCCATCTTCATGGATCCGTGTAAACTGCCTCACGTTCGACGCTCTGTCTACACCTTCTGGTATCCAAAGTTCTTCTTGGAAGACACGCACAGCCAAGCAGGATCAGAATGGACCTCGGCCCTCGAATCTGATCTACCCTACCTGGGGCCAGACTTCGACTGTTGTGCATGACTCTGCCTTCCATTTTTATAATTTTTTGGCACGACGATCTACTTTCCATCTGGTGGCCCTTCGATCCCTTTCTACAATCTGTCGTTTCGTTTTCTTGTGCCTCTTCATTGCTCTGGCTTTCAAAACGTCTTCCCGCATGACTCTTGATCTTCACCTACTTTCACTGCTCCTGGATGCCACGTGTCGCTCAATGACCTCATTCTGTAATAGTCCCTAAAAATGTAGCCTATCGTGATTTCGCGACATCTCCTTCCTCTTCCTTTTCCTCTTCTCTTTCGGTCGTGATATCATGACATGTCGTGATATCATGACATTTTGGCTTCCCTGCGCTCCTTCTCCATTTTGGTCACGATATCATGACATGTCATGATATCGCGATGTTTCCCTTCATCACTGCCTAACTCGCCTTTGGGTTGCGATATCATGACATGTCGCGATATCGCGACATGTCACAATATCGTGACATCTTCCCTTTCTACCACCTTCCTCGCCTTCGGGTCGCGATATCGTGACATGATATCATGACATCTTCCTTCGGACACCTCCGCTTTTCTGCTCCGATCATGATTTCACGACACATCACGAAATCATGACAATATCCTCGACACCTTCTTCCTCCTGTTGCTGGTCATGATTTCGCAACATTCTCATCGACATCACCTTTTGGCTATTTCTGGTCATGATTTCATGACGGTCGTGATTTCGCAACCCTCCGTCCGCCGTAGCCTCCGCTCTTTGCTTTGGTCGCGATTTTGTGACATGTCACGAAATCGCGACATGTGATTTCGTGACCCTCCGTCCGTCGTAGCCACTGCTCTTTGCCTTGGTCACGATTTTGTGACATGTCACGAAATCATGACATGTCATGATTTTGTGACCCTCCGTCCATCATAGGAGGGTCATGAAATCATGACCCTTCGTCCGTCGTAGCTTCGCTCTTTGCTTTGGTCATGATTTCATGACCCTCCATTCTTCGCACCTTCTGCTGTCGCGATTTTGCAATGTTTCGTCCTCCGCACCTTCTGTTGTCTTGGCGACGTCACGATTTCACGATGTCGCGATTTCGTGATGTTCCATCCTTCGTGCCTTCTATTGTCTTGGTCACAATTTCGTGACATGTCATGAAATCGTGACCTTATACCTGTCGCATCTTCTTTCCCTATTTTGGTTGTGATATCGCAACACTTTTTCTATCGCGATATCACGACACCAAGGCAAACACTTAGAAAAAAAAATTTGTTGATGCAAGATTGCTCTGCTGCCATCGGATGCTCCTGCATCACTTTACTTCGGTCTTTCAATGTTGGCCATGTCTAGGGCACACAAATACAGTTTTGTATGATTAGGCAAATATTTGACCAATAATTTTTGGCATATCAGGTAGGATAGACAGTTTCTATCCCAGTAAGATCCATAGTTGGTGGAACAAGTATTATCTCAAGTTGACAAACCCACTGGTGCCAATAGTTTTTTGGGACCTTCAAAAGTTCCACTTTCAATGGTATTAAGGTTTGATGTTTACCTTTGTGATGTAGAATTATAACATCTAGCGACTCGATTATACATAGAAATCTCCAAACGTGAGTACAACGAAAGTTGTGTCTCATGAATACAAGATCGAAGGCCAAAAATCCATATCACCAAATTGAGTTCTATGAACATGATACACAAAGGCTAGGGGAACATCCTCAATTAGCCACTTTTTGTCATACATATTCATTACCTCATATATCCCATATACCGTCTGTCACATCATCACAACTAGCTGGTGTATTTTTTGCTCTCGCAAGCCCAGGTAGTACTGCCACTAGCCTTCCTCAACCTCTGCCTCACACGACCACTGGTATTCCTCGAGATCCACCTCATATACCAGTCCACATGGATTAGAATCCACCACCTAGGCAGTTCCCAGCATGGAATAGCTCAAGGGATTTGAACTTGCAAGCACAAAATCCAGTGTCCCAAGCTACTTTGAAGGCTTTGTTGACCTATAATGGTACTGGAAAAATTGCGTATGAGCATATCTAAGATCTAGCTTCTTTGGCGACCATCCATGACATAATAGATGAATACGTGATGATAAAACTACTGGTATTGTCTTTGAGAGGGAAATTGCTATATTGGTACTGATCACTGCAACTAGGTACTATTACATCATGAGATCAGTTAGCGGAGTTGCTGATTAAAAATGTTCATGAACAAGATGATCCATACTCCTTGCTGCACTAGTTCAAAATGATTCGAAGACACCCACAAGAGGAAATAGTCAATTTTGATGTCAGATTCACCCGAAGCTGGCAAATAGTTCCCGATGGTCGGTGGTCCACACATGAGCAAGTTGCTTTCTACTATCTAAAGGTATTTAACACTAAAATTGGTATGGTCGTGCGTCAAGCTAATGTGACTACATTCCCAGACCTGTATATGCAAGCATAAAAGGCTGAATCTGATCTGATTGTTGTAGGTAGACTTCCCTCAAAGATGACTATGCCCATTGTTCCTGATCTTCTATAGTATTTATATTCTAGTTCATTTTTGTAGCCTATGCCTTCCATGTACCCATTTCCCTCATGAAGCTCAGGCTCGCCTCAGATTGCACCTATTCCTACTTCATGACATATGACTCCAAGCTTCCCACAGTTACATAATCAGTCACTTCCACAATTTCCCACTTTTATTCCCGCTCCTACGTTGCCAGCACCACCAGTTCCATTACCATTGCCCGCACCTCTAGTGCCTTTGCCTCTACCTGCACCCCCGCATCTTCTAATACTAATACTTTCACGATGTTGTTGCAAGAGTTGAAATCTAATAATATAGCCTTAAGGACAATATCAAATGAAATTACAACAGTAAGAAAGAAGCAAGCAGAGGCTAAATTTCGATCATGAAGATTCCAAACTCCATCAATAAATCGAGAGCAAGCATCTACTAGTAGAGTCCCTGAAAAGAGCACAACGGTGCAAGCAAATGAAGAAACTAGCACAACAGAAAAGGTATACTGGTGTTCAACATGCAATGATCCTCATGGAAAAGAAACGTGCATGGTGCATATGAATTATGTCCAAACACTAGCAGAGAGTTTGACTGGTGGATAAGTCAATATGATCATGGAAGCCAATCACAATTTCATGATGTCGTTTGTAGAGCAAGTTTCAGTTCTCACTCGATCTGGAAAGAAATCAGTAACAGTAGATCCTACTAAGCTTGAACCCTTAAAGGTGCTGACGGAACCAAAGGTGTAGGATGAAAAATAACAACCTCCAGTGAAAGTGCCTGATGTAATGGCTAAGCAGCAAGATTCTATCAAGTTGAAAGATTTGATGCCTAAGAAAACTTGGGGAAGGGCACAAATGAGAGCATCTTCCCCACAACCTGTGACAACTACTCAAACACAATATGAAATGAGAGAACAAGCCAAATATCGACTCAAGTACCTATCTTTTACCAAGCGACAAAGGGTGGAAGCTACCCAACAGTACCAAGACAAGTATAAGCGGGTTGCAGAGGAGAAAACTTTGACTATTTCAAATTATAATATTATGGAAGAGATGAAGAAGATACCAGCAAAATTAAGTTTTTATGATGCACTTCAATTGCCAAGACATGTTGACCTGTTGCAAGAATCTTTGAAGACTTCTAAAGATCAAAAGAAAAATCCTTCTCAAACAGTCTTGGTGCAAATGCTTCCAACTTCAGCTACGAGAAAAAATAGACCTTCCCCATTTTATTTATCACTCAGAATGGAAGGGTGGATTGTACACAACTGTATGATTGACTCTAGAGCTGCAACTACTGTCATGCCAAAGGTAGTATGCGAAGTTATGGGGATGGAATATACAAGGAGTAGCCCAGGAGTGTTGCAGCTAGATGGAACTCCGATCAATATGGTGGGAGTAATCAAGGATATTCCCATTGTCCTCCATAGTATGTCGTAAATTATAGTCATCCAAGAAGTGGTAGTGGTTGACCTGGAATCATACTTTAGCATGTGCCTCTCAAGAGAGTTCACATATAAGTTGGGAGGATATATTTCGTTAGACTACTCGTATTTGGAGATACCATTCAAGGGAAAGAGGATTTGTATTCATAATGAAAAACCCTCACCTTTTCACATTGAGAAGTTGAAATAAGAAGAATCTCCAAGAGCAGTTAACATGTTGACTGAGGAGATAGAAGAGGTTGATTTAATGGAAGAAGCATTGGGTGAGATTCACCTCGAGGATGAGTTTTCACTCATGGACTTCAATGCAACGATTGAAACAGACATTGGTTGCCATACAATTACTAAGCCAGAGCAAATTAAAGATAAGATTCTTGATTATCTTGATCATGTTGCCAACCAGTTATGGAGAATGTATTTTGATGGCACCAGATACAAGAATGGTGTAGGAGTTGGCATTGTGTTGATCTCTCTTGAAGGATTGCAAAAGACCTATTCTTATAGGCTAACTTGGGGTTGCATAAATAATGCAGCTGAATATGAGGCACTATGGCTTGGATTGAAGAAGGCTAAAAAATTGGGTATTAAGAAGTTGTAGATTTTTGGCGACTTTGAACTCATAATTAATCAGATCACTAACAAGTGTGTGTTAAAGCAACATTACTTGAAATCTTATCGCAATAGAGTGTGGGACTTGTTTGAATATTTCACTACTTTAAATGTTCGGGCAATTTCGAGAGAGCTAAACAAACATGTAGATATTCTAGACTCTCTTGGTGCTAACTACTCTCCTGTGGAGCAAGTAGTTAGAAAGCCTAAGATAGTTAGGGTAATTTACAGACCCTCAGTTCCTAACAAAATATCTGTTGGCAAGTGTTTGACAATGATGAGCATATAGTCAACTTCCTACTTAAAGAAACTGCAAGAGCTGATGATAGAGTTCTTTATGAAGAAGAGAGAGAAGGGATGATTCAACTAAAAAATAATCACATCCCTAGGGGACTGATTACACTTGAAAGCCTATTCGACCAGAGTGATCGGGTTGAGAAGCACAGGATCAAAGTAGATACAAAGGAGTATAAAGAATTGTATTTGGAGCCTGATAAAATCATCAAGGTTGGAATAGATGGCACTCCAAAAGAACTGGAAGATATTAAGAAATTGTGTTACGAGTATCCAGATATTGTTTCCTAGAGCTACCATGATTTGAGGGGTTACAATAAGAATGTGATCCAGCATACTATAGAACTGCAGGAAGGGGTAAAACCTTTTTTTTAGAAACAACAGCTTGTCAATCCCAAGATTGAATTCCTCATGAAAGTAGAGTTTTTGAAGATGTTGGAGGCCAAGATAATCTATCCAATCAAGCACTCAATATGGATGGTGAATCCGGTCCTAGTACAAAAGAAGAACAAAGACATTAGGTTGTGTGTGGATTTTCACAACCTGAACTAGGCATCGCTTAAGGACCATTACCCTCTATCGCAAATCGATCAAATCCTTCATGTAGTAGCTGGAACCCATATATTCTCATTGCTTGATGGTTTCTCTGGGTATAATCAAATCTAGGTGAAATATGAGGATCAATATAAAATAGCATTCACCACCAAGTGGGGTACTTTCACCTACTAGCAGATGCCATTTGGACTTTCAAATTTTGATGCCACTTTTCATAGGGCCATGGACATCACTTTTGGTGAGTTATTAAATAAATTTATTGTGATATATCTTGATGATATGACAGTATTTTCACATCACAAAGAAGACCACATTGCTCGTTTGAGGGAGGTGTTTGAGAAGTTTCGTGAGTTCGAGATTTCTATTAACCCAAAGAAGTCGATCTTTGCTTTCAAATAAGGAAAGTTTCTAGGTCATGTGATTTCACAAGAAGGATTGTCAATCGATCCTTCAAGAGCGAAAGCTCTAATGAAGTTACCATTGCCTACTAATAAAAAAGATTTGCAATATTTCTTTGACCAAATTAATTTCATTCATAAGTTTATTTCTGATTTCGCTCAAGTGGTGAAACCCATGACTGAGCTTTTGAAGAAAAATGTTGAGTTTAAATGGACTGAGACAAGAAGACATGCTTTTAAAGAAATCAAGGAGAGGATTACTCAAGCTCCGATATTGATTAATCGTGATTATTATAAATATTTCATTCTATATGTCGTAGGCGAACAAGAGGATGGAGATGAGAAGCCAATTACTTTCTTGAGTCAGCTTATTGCTCCTCATCAAGAGAAATATAATTTTATTGAGAAACAAGTATATGCAGTAATGAAAACATTGAATAAATTTTGACACTTTGTTTCTCAGAGCAAAACGATTTTGTATGTCATACACCTTGATATATGAAATTTTATTCTCAAAGCAGGTTGGGTCACAAAAATTCAAGAATATGATGTGGAGATCCGACCAACGAAGCTGGTTCATGGGAGAGCTCTATGCCAGGAGCTAGCCAAAAGTGCGGCCTCCAAATAATTTGATGTGGTGCATGAGGACAGCCTAGGCGAAAGCATTTGCACAAACCATACCACCAGCGATCTTGATTGGACTGAAGAGCTAATTGATTATTTTATCTCAAGCAAATATCCATCTCAACTTGATGCTTCGCAATGTCGGAGATTCAAGTTGCAAGCTCTCAGATATACTCTGTTGCCCGAGGGGTTATTTCACAAGAACATTGATGGAGTTCTTCTCAGGTGTGTGAGGGACTCCGAAAAAGAAATTTTTTTAGAGGAATTTCATTCTGGACTATCGGGAGGTCATTACGTAGGAAGGCCTATGGCCTTAAAAATCATTCGAGTAGGCTACTT
Organism: Wollemia nobilis; assembly: GCA_028583015.1. Classification (NCBI taxonomy): domain Eukaryota; kingdom Viridiplantae; phylum Streptophyta; class Pinopsida; order Araucariales; family Araucariaceae; genus Wollemia; species Wollemia nobilis. Next base: position 14,969,447 of record JAQPPZ010002969.1, on the reverse strand, counting down.
TTGGCCTACTCTGTTTGTCGATGCACATAAGATAAGTACACACTGCAATAGTTGTCAATGATATGTTGGAAAAATAAAAAAAGGGGTATTGCCTCTTCACACGATTCAAGTAGAAGCTCATTTTCAGCAATGGGGTCTTGATTTTGTGGGAGTTATTGACCTGGATTCTTCTGCAGAACATAAGTACATTTTGACGGCAACTGATTACTTTAGCCGATGGGCGGAGGCCATTCCTACTAAGAAAGTAGATCAAGCAACTATAATCTCTTTCCTGGAGGGAATCATCACTCACTTCGGTGTCCTAGACTCAATTGTAACAGATAATGGAACTCCATTTATTGGGTTCAAGATTATTGAATTCGCTAGCAAATACGAGATTTATCTCAAGACTTCGTCCAATTACTACCCGCAAGGGATTGGATTGGCCGAATCTACTAATAAGAATTTGCTGAGAATTTTGAAAAGAACATTGGGAAACAACAAACGAAAATGACATTTGCTGTTGAACCAAGCACTTTGGGCAGATTGCATTTCAGTTAAAAAGTTCATTAAAACTTTGTCGTATGCTTTGGTGTATGGGAAAGAAGCATTTCTGCCTGCTCATATTGAGTTTCCTGTCCTTCATACATTGCATCAGTTTCAAGAGAAAGATGAAGAGTTTGACCCCTTGAGTGCATGATTGGCACATTTGATTCAGTTGGAAGAGGATAGAGAAAGGTCCTACCAGGAGTTTACTGAACATAACAAGGAGATGCAAAAATGGTTCGGCAAGAAGTCGACCAAACGTAGTTTTCAAGTTGGAGATTTGGTCCTCAAGTGGAATGCAAAGAAGGCCACGACCGGAGAGCATCACAAGTTTGACGCCATCTAGGAGGGCCCTTTCCGAATCTCTGTGGTGAAATCGTCCAACGTTTACCATCTGCAAGATATAGAGGGCTAGGAGCTTCCAATTCTGGTGAACGACCTTCATTTAAAGACTTATATCCAATGACGAAATCGTAATGAGGTACCTTTGTAAATATGTACATATTCGTTGTTAAGTTTATTCATTTCAAAAAAAAAAATTGCTTAGTAAACTTTAGAAAAGAAAAAAATTTGTTCACCCATTTCCTTGGGCAAATTTACAAAAAAAAAAACAGGGATGACATCGCATCCGCCTCCCCCTTAGAAAAAAGTTCGCCCCAAAGGAGGGACGAACGTCACGAGGACGAACGTTTTAAAAGTTTAATATAAAAAAAAAAAAACGAAAAAAAATATAAAAATATATATAATAATTGCGTTCGCCCCTACAAAAGAGCAGTCATGTTTGCCCCTCATGAGGGCGAACGTTTTAAAAGTTTAATATATAAAAAAAAAAAACGAAGAAAAAAAATACAAAAAAAAAAATAATAATTGCATTCGCCCCTACAAAGGAGCGAATGTCACGTTCACCCCAAAGGAGGGACGAATCTAATATTAAAAACAAAAAAACATATTTTGGTTCGCCGGGGCAAACATTATGTTTGCTCCAATGTTGGGGCGATTCCCCAATAAAGGGGAGCGCCCAAGCTTGGGCGCTCCTCCCACCCTTCCCATTAATGGGAAGGGTTTGACATATTAAAAAAAAACAATTTAATTAAAACTAATTAAAAAATTTAACTTAAAAAAAACATGGAGCATTCGCCCCAATGGAGGGGTGAATGTCACGAACGTTCCCATGCAATAATAAAAAAAAAAAAAACAAAACTTTAAAAACAAAAACAAACATAATAAAAAAAAAAAAAATCTTAATGGAGCGCTCGCGAACGTCACATTTGCCACCAACGTGGGGCGAACGTAACGTTGAGGCGATCCCCATAAAATGGAGCTTCCCCCTCCATTGAACGTTCGCCCCACGTTGGTGGCAAATAAATCTTTCAAGAATACTTCACTTTTGGTATGGTTTTTCTTCTTCCAACTGCAGCATTGTTTTCCTTTTATTGTTGTTTCGACTACAAATGAAAAGGATGAGCCTTTACCGGTTTACCAGTGGACTTCTGTTTTATTGAAAAAATAATCCTGTTATAGCTTTAATAGTTTGTTTCTAGGACCGAAAATTGAGTTGCTTTGCGGTACTTGTGAAAGAGTGCCATGAGAATTGAAAGATATAGTGGTTACTCAAGAAAAGGGTGACATTTTTTTTCTTACCCAAAGCATGGTCATGAGAATTTTTGGTTTCACGGGTAAGTCGTTCCTACTGCCATATTTTGCTATAGAGCATGTTTTTGCTATGGAATTAGTGTGCCAGTCAGATTACGTGAATGACATATATGGAGCTGGGCACGAAAGCAAGACTACATGCAATATGCCATTTCAGTTTGGTGGCATAACAGTAATTCAAGTTGAACATAATCGTCTTCTTACCATTGCATTGCAGGATCTGGGGTTGATTGAGTTACCACAGTGGTGGAGGTATGATCCTTTAGATAACTTTAAAGACTTTGTCAAAATGAAATCATTTCGTTGTTGTCCTCGACCGAACATTGAGCATAATTGAAACAATTTTAATGGGCCGAACATGAACTAGCATATTGAGAAAATGGTTACACTTCCCCCTTGGCATGACTGCTATGAGCAGGAAGTAGAGTACAAGTCTCAAACTCCTTCGTCGGGTTTGTGACCAAGTAAAATCCAGTAAGCCCGAATGGTCTAAAGAGAAGATAATGAATTGGTGGATAATGAGAGTTCACCATGGAAAACCTACAACTACTTACGGACTCAAACTTGATGCTACCTTTTCAGTGGTTTATGATAAATATATGGATTCCTACCATCCAGTTGGTTTCGCCAATATTTTGCCATACAGTTTTCAACAGTCAAAAAGTGATGAAATCGAGATAGAAGAACACCATCCGTTGATCATAGAATAAAATCCTAAGGAAGAGGAACCACAATATGTGTTTCAACGAAGATCTCAATGGGAAAAGCAAAAGATAGAGGAAGTACCAAAGCCAAAAAAGCATGATGTACAACAGGTGCCACTATTTTCTAATGTGGCTAAGAAACCAAGGACTAGTACCATCGCTATTTCTTTAGGTGATGTTGCATTTAATATGACTGATGTAACTTCTGCCATTTTGGTGATAGTTGTTAGTGCTCCCATTGTGACTAAGATTCCAACAGAGGTAGCACAAATACTTTCAATGATCCAAGGACAAAAGGAAGATCAACTGTTGGAACCACTCTAAGAGACGTTCATGGAGACCCAAACAAATATTGGGGAGGTAGCACTGAAGCAACAATAGGAGGATTTTGCATAGCCCCTTCTATCACCACATCATACGGTGCTTGCGCCCGAAGGTGCATCTTCTCTCCCTTCTTCTCTTTTGGAGCAAGTAGTGACTATGTCAGTTTCACTTCCATTAGTTTCTCTGTCCATTTCTCCACCCTTCATTATGCCCTCCATATACCTTCCACTTTCTTCATCCATCATTCTCGAATTCACTACAACTCCTTTTGTTCCCTTTTCTTCGTCCTCCCTTTCTTTTAGTTCATATGCATCAGGACTGAATCCATTTTCACGTTCATCCCCATCTATCACTTCTACCATTTCTATCGAAGTTTTAAGTACGCAAGCTCCTTCTTGGGTGAGCGTAATTGTAGTTAAAACCAGTTTACCCATCCATTCCACCATTTTTATTCCACCACTTCTAACCACTACATCAGTTTCATAGCCTAACCACTCTGAAACCCTCATTCCCTTCACCCCATTTTTGGAATTACAATATTTTCCTGACATTCAGGTGGCATCCAAACAGTCATATGTGAAGAAAAAAAATCGAGCACATTTGATTTCATCCCAATGGTTGAAAAGCAGACGACGAAAGGAAGCTCTCGAATCGACATGTCCTTTAAAGAGGGTCACTCTTGATCTTGTTGCCATGGAGGCTCATATCACCAAGATTACTCCATTGGTTTAGAAACCACAAGGAGAATTGTTGCCAAGCGACCTTATTTCTGAAACCATCACAGAAGACCTCACGAAGATTGATCCTGTGGAAAATATGGGTAACATTCAAGTGGACATGAGTTTAGTTTACCTTCATGGTGAGCACTATAAACAAAAATATTTTGATCAAGCCGATAGGATCATTGAACTCGAGAATTCCTTGGCTAAAAGTAGAGCATAGGAGGAAAAAATTGCTATAGAAATTGAGCATTTGAAGCGACAGGTTGGAGTGCACCTAAAAGAGAGAGATGCAACATGCATTGAGATGCACAATCTTTGCCAGAAGCTTGAAGTTGTCCAAAGTCAGTTGGCAGAGAAAGTTGCGCAGACTGCAGGATTTTCTCATGATAACATCAAGGAAATGCGTCTTCGCTCCACATAAATTTGTGAGAAATTAGCTCTAGATGCAGTTCGAGTTTTGATTTACTTATGGGTGGCTCGTATGCATATACAAATGGGACAACAAATAATTGACAACACAGAGGAGTTATTATCACCCCATATGGAGATGACAGTTAAAATATAGGCCTTGGCAAATTCTACCATGTATGTGAAACCCCTAAGCGAGATGGATCATTCTTGGTCAGCTGCAAAAGTTACATTGCACAGTTATTTTTAGCATATGGATCTCGTGTGAGAAGGTTGAAAAATTCTAAATGCCATAGAGCGGGAACACATTGTTTCAATGAATCATCTTGATGCTCTACGTGACCTGGGTTTTCTAGAATTTGTTGATGAGTGCGGTGAACCTTTTCCACAAGCACAATTGGAGGCAGCATGGAAGTAGTTTTTTGAAGATACTTATGAGATTGATGCTTGGGAGGAGCCTCTCACGGATGTTTAGGTGTTGCCATTCATGCAAAAGCACACTTGTATAGAGCTTTCATTGTCTGAGTTAGCCCAACGAGCGAGGCGCCTGAGTTTGGAAGATATTCATAATTTACGCTTTATATATGAGTCCCTGAGCACTCCTTTGTTTACTACACAGGCATGGGATGTCACAATTGCAGTTTATGAGGTTACTTCTGGGGCCCTCAAAGAACAAGTAGAGACAAGAAAAGAAGTAGAATCCACTGAGAAAGCATATGAAGAGGAGGAGCATCATCAGGCATCTACATAAGAAACATCAGCCAAGGAGGTTGTAAAGAAGACTCAAGATTGCCCAATAGATTAAGGCCTGGGATAGCTTGCATCCATGCGAGCTGGATACCCAAGAGCCACCAGAAATGTTGGCATTTTGCAATGTGCCATATTTTTTTATTGTAATCCAAAGACATTTATGATTGAGTTTTTTTAACTTAGTTATTTTGTTTATATAGTTTTTTCAGTTCTCTGTAAACTTTCATTTTGCAAAATAAATTAACCCCAAATTGTGACTTAGAAATCTGCTTCGGATTCACTTCGTCAAATTATCCATAGTAGTAATTGAAAAATTAAAAATGATTTCGCTAAGTGGAGAATGCAAATGTGTTCGCCTCATTGGAGGGTCGAACGTCACATTTGCCCATTGGAAAGGCAAACGTGCCCCCCCAAAAAAAATGTGCCAAACAAAAAGGAGAATTAGAATAACGCATCGCGTTCACCCCTTAAGTGGTGCGAACATAGTGTTCACCTCTCACGTGGGTGAACAAGGTTTCAATATACGTTATTGTCACTTTAAAGTATTCATGATGGATTCGTTTGTTATTTTCAAATGCGAATGGCATGGAGAGATAAATTTCGAGCGACGACAGTTTTTTAAATGGTTTTCACCCTTACACTTAAGTAAAAGGGACAAACATCATGATAGATGCGACGAAGATATTTTGAAGATAAATATTGTTTGTTTTTGAGCACATGTGATTAAATTTCTCTAGAAGCATGGATAGAATTAAATGAGGGAAATTTTAATTATTAATTGCCATCATCTTCGATAATTTTAAAGCTTGATTTTTCCAGTTGAAGATTTGCTTCGGGTAACTACTGCAATTTAATGTTGGTGACGAAGTGGAAGCATTTTTTTCATTTTCAAGAACATCTTCTCGAAGGTTTTACTCCCTCTCCAAAGCAAACTAAATATGGAGTAAATTGTTGAAGCTCATGTTTGATTTCCAAGAATATGGAGGTGATTCAAATTTAATGCTATGGTGCCTGAATGCTATCATCTCAAATCATTTTTAGGATCGTGTCTACCAAATGAAGATTTCCAAGAAATGATGACTCATTTGATGTATTCAATGAAATAGGTGAAACCTCTATAAATACTAAGAAAAATTTCATTGTAAGGGGTTGGAGAAAATAGATATTCTTGAAATAATACACTTCAAGTCATCTGCAGTAATAGTGAATTCAAAACGTTTGGATTTGCAAATGACTTGGTGCATTGTGGTCTTCTACATTACGCATTTATTTTACATAGTTAGCTTTATTATTTTCTGTTAGATTTAAATTCTGCAAGTTGGATTTAAATATTGCAAGTGAGAGAGTGAATGCTGGAGTTTTGATCTAAAGATTACATGTGCAAAGTTGTACGAAAATTTTGTTGTTTGATAATCTATTTGCATGCTATTTTCAGCTTGGTGTGTATTCCTGCTATCAATCTATTCCCATCCTACACAGTCGGTCTATGGCCATATTTCTCATTTCTTTTCGCATTTTTTAATTTCTTTCTTGCATCCTTAGTCTTCAACCATTTTAGAATTAGTAAGGGAACTAGCTCTCTCTGGATATTGACACGGGGGACATCTCTTTACTTCGATCTTTCAATTTTGGCCGTGTCTAGGGCACACAAACGTAGTTTTGTATGATTAGGCATATATTTGACCAACAAGTCCATTTGTAGGTGTATGATCCCAAAGATGAGATTAGGCTATCAAAATCTTGGGTTCCAAGCCCACAACCCATTTGATTACCTACCCAACCATTTCAAACAATATCAAATGGTGGACAACATCGAGAGAGCAAATCCTTTTAAACAGATGGTGTATGAAGCCCTTAAAAGACAAAATAATTAGGTGTTAGATCAATTTGCCTAGATTCTTCAGTAGTTACCATTTGTGAGCATTGTGGCACAATAATTCAGTGTCCCAACACCATTCAAAGTTTAGGTGAACTTTGACATTCCTATCTTTGAAGGAATATTCAATGCAAAAGTAGTGGAGAAGTGGATGAATTAGCTATCCACATATATTTCTATTAATCGCTTATCATTTTTACCCTACTAAAAGTTTCAATATCAGTCTAGAATTGGTGGGAAACATACAAGCATAACCAAGAAGATGCATAATACCTTACATGAGATGATTTTGTGAAATAAATCAAGAATAAATACTACCCAATAGGCACCTATGAAGATCTATACATGCAATGGCAACAACTACACCAAGGTAAAGAATAGTATGTTCAAGAATATATCAATGCTTTTCATTTTCTATCTATAAAACTTAGCATCCAAGACACTGAGATGCATCAATTTATCAAGTACCATAGTGGAATACATTGGTAAAGAAGGGAGGACATGGACTTCTTTGAGTTCAAGACCTTGGGTGAAGCATACAAATTTGCCATCGATATTAAGCAAAATTATAAACACAAAAATAAGAAAGGCGATAGTTCAAATGATAAGAACCAAAACACCAAGGGTGAACCCAAGAAAGGAAAAGGTAATTTCCAAAAGCAACAAGACAAATGAGGTCAAAAGCAAAATTTAAAACTAGAAGCATAAGAAATATTCACCAAACAAGCCCCAGAAGAACAAGACTAGGAAATGGTGTGACTACCATAAGAGCAATTGACATTCCAGAGAAGTGTTGAGCAATTCAGTATCTATTTGCTAAGACACAATCCTCTACATCCACAACACCAACATGTCCCCTAGCCAATAATAAAGATAAGCAAATCATGGAGGTTGAACCACATGTGACTATTGCTACTGCTACCACACAAATTAAATAAGAGGATCCGCCCAAGAAGGAGCAATTATTCCACTCATAATTTTGGGTAAATGGTAAGATTTTACATTTCATTATTGACAATGGAAGTCAAAATAATTTGATATCTATTGATATTATGAAGGTTCTAAATTTACTTATGAAGTCTCATCCACATCCATATAACATTGTATGGTTGAATCAAGGGAGAGATATCCATATCACTTAACAGTGTCTTCTATCTTATGTCATATAACCATTCAAAGATGAAGTTTTATGTGATGTGGTTCCATTATATGCTTATGATGTGCTCCTTGGTTATCCATATATGTGGCAGAGACATGGTGTGTATGAGTCAAGATCTTGTAAAGTCATCATTACCCTCAGGGACCAGCAATATAGGATACCAGAGGTAACTCCTTCCACCTTTGTGTCCCTCATTAGTGCTAAGCAATGCAAAAGGATGATTGAAAAAATAAAGTAGTTTTCTCTCTTGATGATCAAACCTCAATCTACCAAGAATATGGTTGCTACTATCATGACTACACAATCATCACAACAATAGCAACAAATGGACCAAATCATAATATAATATGTTGATATTTTCAAATAACCTATTGGAGTGCCACTCCATTGTGAGGTAAAATATTTTATCAATATTATTCCTAGTTCTCCTTTACCTAACATACTTCTTTACCATAGATCGGTTCTTCATTTTGGTTAGCCAAAATCCATTATCTTAGATAGGGATAGCATATTTTTAAAATTATCTAGAACACTCTATTGGAGATGATGGATACAAAGTTCACCCAATTCAGAGCATTCCATCCTTAGACTGATGGACAAGCTGAAGTTTTCAATAGGTTGATTGTGCATATGTTGTGTATGTTCAATTAAAATCATCCTAAAACATGGGATGAGAGCCTATTATACATCAAGCATGGGTATAACAAGACTTTGCATAACTCTACCAAACACAGTCCCTTTTATGTGTGTTTTGGCTCTTCCAATCTCACCCACGAACTTCACATCACACAGGAAAAAAGAAATAAAAAAGGCAATGAAGTTTTTTGAGCATATTCAACATACAATAGTAATTCCATGATATATTGAACCAAATGAATACAAAATACACGCAACATCATGACCAACATTGCACCCTACACTCTTTCAAAGTGGGAGATAAGGTTTGGTTGTGATTATAAAAGGAGTGTCTTATAGGTCCACGTAGGGATATCAAACCCATGCACTACAGACCTTGTACCATCATCAAGCAAGTGGAAGAGAATACCTTTGAGCTATATCTACCTCCTTACCTTGGTTTACATCTTATTTTCAATGTTGAGCTTCTAAAACCATATTACCCACTTTAGCTAGACACTTCCATAATAGCAGAGGAGTTGGTGATTGAGGAGCTCAAACCTGAAGGTCTTACATCAATATAAGATGATAAAAAAATTGATACATTGACTAAAACCACCAAGAAACTATCCACATAACTCTTTAAAGTAGTTTGTCAACTCAGTCACCAAGCCATGTGGTTCACAAAAACCTAGATAAAAAAGGATCTTCTACACTTGATATCAAAACTTGACACATGGGGATTATTGCTTCTCAAGGGAGGTTGATTGATCCAGGTATATTACCCGATTTTGATAGATGGGTTGTGGATTCCAACATATAAACTATGGATATTTGATAGATAGACTTAGACTCAGACTCCAATAGATAATCTTGGATCGGTAAGGACCATGGAGTGTGGATGGTGGAATGGATGTAGATTATGGAATGAGTACAGACCATGGAATGCAAATTGTGGAATAGATGTAGACCATGGAAAATGATGTCATATTAGAATTTGAATAGTCATAATCATTATCTCAAAATTCAAACCGTCATAAGTACCCTGTAATTCATTTAAGAAGGCAATGGCATTGAGATTCGGGATATGACATGGTTGCATATTGGTATTGTACAATTGCATTTGGGATTTTAGTAGACATCTCTTCTTAGAGACTGTGGGAGCTGGCAAACATCTCTCCTTAGAAATTGCCTCCTTTGTAATCTCAATTTTAGGTTAATAAAATATTGCTTCTTATTTTACAATATTTTTTTCCTACTTTTGTTTTCACATAGCAAAGAATCCATTATCCTCAGACATTTTGGGGCATATTGCATGATGAGTATGGCATGTGAAGACTAACATGTTGATTTAATAATTAGAACTTCACTAGAGTAGGATTATAAGAAATTATTGTGACTTCTATTTCCACATAATCATGATTAGAATCTATCCTTCAAAAATTAGACAATGAGAAATAACAAGAGGGTTTCTCTATAATTTAAAACAACTAGAATATCTTCATACTGCTAGATAAAGGAATCCTTTGGCCTTCAACCAATGTTTAGAGACTCCAAAATTTATCACTATATACTTCTTCAGAGCTTTTCTCAGTCTCTTTTAAGAGCTTACATCAATGATTAGCATACATACTTAGACTTTATCCTAGACTCTTCATTGAAGGATATTAACTCATGGAATAAAGCATGCTTAGTATGGTTGTAAAAAATAATTCATAATTCCAATATCTTTAGTTCTTTGATACCTAACTTAAACTATTATGAATTGGTTTCTAGTTGAGTACTAAAGGCTATTAATTGATGAAATTTTGAAAATACTAGTTTGAGGGATATCTTTGAGAGAAAAAAATAATAAGTATCCTCACAAAACAATGTTGTACCATTGAAAGTATTCTAAAATTTCTTGTTTGGGGGTGCTGGGGAAAGAATTGATATGGTTTAAGATAGTTATAAATGAATGATTAATTGAATGGTTTAAGAATTACTATGGTTTAACAATTGTAGGAATTCACAATATTTTCCATAAACAAACATAAGAAATCTGTCCACTTAAATCTTATACAGGAAGGCATGAAAGGACAAAAGAAAAGAAAAGAGACAAAGATTCGGTGGAACCCTTAGGCACCATAAATAATCATTGTATTATACATAGATAGAATTCACAACATTTTGATGATAAAATGAGGAGTGATGGGGGGTATTCATACCAATAACAAAATCCCAGTTACATGAGTTTAACCTAAGCCAATATAACAAGAGGACTTAAGGTTGATTACAAGTTAAATTTTAACCCATAACAAGGTTAACCATGGCCCATAGGGATTACATAATAAAATATTATAGTAAATTCAATACATTGTACAATGAATGTCTTTAGGCCTATCCAATATTATATCATACAATGTGAGCGTTGGCCTTGAATCAAATTAAACTTTCAACACCCCCCTATAATCTAAATTGAGGGGCCAATGAGAGAATACATTAGTAACAATAATATCTCCCCCCACAATGGATCTTTTAGTAGGCCTTCGCATTTTGAGATAGACTCATTTGGATTCCTCCATAATTTGAAATATGTTGTTGCATAATATTTCCTACACAAGAGTCTCTTTAGGTTGGATTGTAGTCATCACTACCACTATTAGACACTCCCACACACACCCAAAAACTCTTCCACTAGGATTTCAAATGAATAAGAGAATTCAATATTACCACCTCCTTTAAAGATAAGCTCCTTCAATCTTCCATAGCCACATAAGGTATGACATGAAGGCATAAATTTTTCTCTTAGAGAATATATCACCTTGTTTGAAGAATTCCAGTTGCCCTTGGACCACCTAATTTTCATCACCAAAAAATACTTTGCATGAACTTGCTTGAAAGACAAAATATTATAAACTTTCAAGAATACTTGGATAAGATATGGAAGAAGGAAGAGATCATGAATGATAGGATATTCATGAATAAGTCTAATGAATCACCAAAGGAAGAAGAGGTCTTGACTAAAGTATATCTTAAATCCTTTTCTTAGAAGCCCCAAAAGCCTCAAAATCTATTGCACATGTCAGAAATCCAACTATATCTCTCAATAATTAGGTCAAATATTTTGATTGCATAACATATTATAAATTTACCCTTTTGAAATAGGGTAGTAGGCTTTGAAGGTAATCACACAATGAGACATCCCTCCACTAGTAGTATATCCTTGAACAAATACTACCAATGCAAAGAGCTCAAAAAATCATGTAATTTGAAAAAATGGGCTCAAAATGCTTTTTTATGCAAAAGTTATGGCGTTTGGAAAATTTCCCTCAAAAATAGCCTTAGAGTGGATGATTTTGCAAAATATCATTTTTTTAATTCTTTCTAGTTTTTCTGCAAGGAAAACATAAGAGTAGGCATAAATTCTCCAAACAAAAACTAGATAGTTTGAGGAAGAAAAATTTGAATCTTCCCTTTGCCTCTTTTGTTGAAGGTGCTTATAAAGCTGTAAGAAGTCATTTATCTTAGAAGTCGAAAGAAATATCAAAGGCTCTAAATAAAAATTTTGCATGAGCAAATGATGAAGCTCCATACCCACTCTAATACCATGTCAAAATTCACAATATCTTCAAAAAATGAACAAAATCAATCCATCCACTCAAATTTTATACAAAAAGAATAAAGGAACAAAATAAAGGAAACAAAAAAATATTTGGGAGCACCCATATGCACCATAAATAATCATTGCATTATCCATAGATAAAATTCACAACATTCCAATGATAAAATGAGGAGTGATGAGAGATACTTATACCAATACCAAATCCAAATTACATAAATGATTTTAACCTAATCCGATAAAATAAGAGGGCTTAAGGTTAATTAAAATTTATAAAGTAGGTTTAACCATAACAAGGTTAACCATGACCCATAGGGCTTACATAATAAAATATTATAATAAATTCAATACATTGTATAATGAATGCCCTTAGGCCTATCCAATATTACATCATACAATGTCAACCTTGGCCATGAATCAAATTACACTTTCAACAAAAAAATAGTGGTAGAGATCTTCACAAAACAATGTTGCACCATTTGAAGTATTTAAGAAGGCCTTGTTTAGGAGGTGCCAGCAAAAGAATTGCTATGGTTTAAGATAGTTATAAATGAATAGTTATTTAAGAATTCAGTTCATAAGGTATTAGATGGTTTTATAAATATCCATAACTTTTTCACAATAAGTGTGGTTTGGAAGAAAATCTGAATTTCCTTCTATGATTCAGATATTGTGTTACATGTAAGCATAAGTATCTTATATTGTTTAGTGGTTCCATTCAAAAGAGGATTTTTTTATATTTTCTAGAAAGTATCTTATACAACACACTCATGCATATAGGCACAAAATCCAAGGTTGACTCAATAGCCTCTAGTTGTATATTTTTTTGATATGGAAGCATGGGCATCTCATGTTAAATGAATCCATAAAAAAACTTTTTAAAATTATTGAATCATGTGACATAAATAAACCTATGGGTATTTTTTATCGTATAATAGTAACAGTATATATATAGGTAAGAATGATTAATAAGTTGTCTTTCCATCTGGTATTAACCATTGTCTGGTTTAGGGTCATGATTTAGGTTGCATTTTGTATTTCAAAGCATTCTATCATTCGATAAAGTGGTTTTTAGTGAACAAGAAGCAATTTTAGATGCTTTTCAACTTTGTATTTTTAATTTTTTGGGTAAGTAATGCATTGTGTATTACATTTGAAAAGATATAATGTTATAATAATTGAGCACCAATATTACAAATAATTTTTTTTTGATAAGTTGGTGGTTTGTTCCTATACTAGCATGTAATCTACTATAAAAAATATTAGTTACTAGTGTCTCTTATATCAATGCAAACTCTTTATTGCGCCTTCATTATCAATGATCATCAAATCTAAGATCTTTGTTTTTGCAAAATTGCCATCAATTTTCAAAAATTAAAATTAATCAAGGACCACATTTATTAGTGTCTAGTTTATGTTTTTTAGGGGGCGCAACACACCTTGGAATAATACATATTATAAGTGTATGATTTGTTTAGTTTCTTTTGTTGCTTCTTGTATTGCATTCACCAATGAAATGCTTGGCTCACATCAATCAAAGTAGATATTGACTTCATATTTTTTCATATTTTCATTTATCTACTTAATTGTAATGTTGCTTATGGCTATTGATATTGGTTGTCCCTCTTCGTTGATTGTCAAACCATCTAATTTGTTTACTTATATGATTCCTAGTTTGGCTTCTCTTCTTTGTATATCCTTGACATCGATTACATTGGTCAACACAACATTGTTGCTTGTGTTGGTTGGTGCACCCTTCCTATTCTTCATTTTATTCATGAATGATTCTCTTAACTTTAGTGTGACCATGTTTTTTTATTATGGATTAAAACTTAAATCATGACATTAACCATTACTTTGATCTACACCATAATTTGATATTTTGGAAATCAATCTTACAAATTTTGCAAGATGTCTCATGAATGGTTGGATAAAGTTTTGACCTTATTGTTCAACATATAATTTTAACATATGGTCGTTTAAAATCCATTGTTGGGTTGACTTGCTTATACCTTATAAATTCAGTTATTATGAATGTCATGCTTTAGTAATGAATAGTCATCGTGTTTATTTGAGTAGTGGTAATTATAGTGACATCCACAATTAAACTCAAGACTAGAAGGATATAGTAACAAAAAGTTATTAATTCTTCACAAAGTTATTATTAATTCTTCTGCATAGCACCAACCCCTCCCAAAAAAAAAAAAAATATTATTATTATACGTGCATAAGATGCCTTTCATGCATTTTATTGTCTATTCCTTTTTGTGATAATATTTAGCTTAATTGATTTAAATAAATAAATATATTAAAAAAAACTTAATTGCTTGTTGCAATAATATAAACTTTTTTTTATCAAATGGCTAAGATCAATTGGTTAAATGCATTGGCTTTAAATTAGAGACCAAGGTTTATATCGTATCAAGCAATATACGTACAATTTCTAAATTGTTGTAATATTGTAGTACCAAATTCAATATATAATATGGGTGGGAGTCATTTTCAATCCAATATTATCCATAATCAATTATATATGTGTATCACCGTATATATAGTATGGATGGGAGTCATTTTCAATCCAATATAGCCATAACCAATTATATGTGTATCACCATACTATCAAATGGCATGTCATGTGCTCAAGGAGTTAAATATAGCTGGGATTTTTTTCAATCCAATATAGCCATAACCAACTATATGTGTATGTATATTATCAAATAGCTTCGAATGGAATTAACGGTTAAATATTTTGAATTTTAAAGTAAAAACCCAAATCTTGTAATGTAATTTAATATAATTTTTAAAATTATTGTTATAATACTACTATGTGGTTTATTACAAGTAATGTGTTACACATTCTAATATAATATGCCCAGAGTTCATGTTTATCTTATCTAATAAATTTAAAAGGTTTAATTGCATTCCTTAATTTGAGATTGTGAATATCATCTTCTATATTCACAATCTCTTGTTGATATTGTTGCTATTTTATCTGTTCTTGGGATTCTTTTTGTCCAGTGGAGCCCGCATGTTTCTCTTAAGTCACTTACTCTTCTTCCTAATTATGCTATGTCTCCATCGCTATGAATTTTTCAACAATAGGTTCTTTTTCTTGTGATGCTTTTGTCTCTTCTCGTGCATCACTCAGATTATTTTGTTTTGAACTTCTCCCCATCATGAATTTGAAATGGGGCTTCTTATTTTTCTAGACTCTTCCTTTGAGGCTTCCATTCTCACTTTGATTTCCTCCTTTTCCTCTTGAGTGGTAGCTACCACTTCCTGTGCTATCTGCCCCACATTTGTGTCCTTCCATAAATTTGAGGAGTCTAAAATTTCAAATTCAGTATTCTAGAATATTTGTGGGGATTCCAGTATCTTCTATGCTTCTACCCAATTCCACTCATGCAAATCCAGCTTCTCCGAGTCTGATTGTTACTTTTTCTCTTACTGATCCTTCAGTACAATTTTGGTTTGTTTTTCTAGAGCATGATTCTTCGCCATTATTACCCGTTGTCTCCTTGTCCTTATTTGTATTGGGTTGGATTGCCTCCCCATAATTTCCTCCATTTCCTAAACTACTGGAAGTTCCTGCTGCCTTTGATGCATTGCTTGTTGCTCTAGTTCAGGTTCCAACTTCCTAGGACTTTTTATTCGAGGGTGTACATCCTCATCAAATGAAGAAGTATCCTCCTGTACCTCAATGGCCTGCTATTATTTCTTTGTCTAAGACTTTTTTAGAGTCTCCTTCTGAATAGGTACTAACTTTGCCCACCTCAAAATGGTAGGTTGTCTTGCCTTAACATTCCTAAACGCTGTCAAACTTGAAAAGTGAATTCCTATTTTTGTAATATCATTTAATAACAATCCAATGGCATGGAAAGTCATTCTAAAATTATTCGGTCTTTTCATCAATACTTCATGCATATTTCTATCTAAATAGGTATCCCAATCATACTGGATCCCTTGGGTAATACCTTCTACATACTAAGCCATCCATATTGGCATATTTGTAGCCCATGTCTCTCTTGATAGTCGAGCCATCACAGTGTTTATAGCACATGGCGAATCGTTCCCCTTCATCTAGCTTTATTTAATTCCTCGAGTCCCCGCACCCAAGATATTTGCCTCAATTGGTGACTTCACATTGGTTAACAAAGTGATGATATGATGTGTCTCAATCGGATCAACCAACTTCTTAACTATCTTTGTGCCATATGCTGGCAGTCTGAATGTCTTCCTAAATGCATCTGCCATAACTTCTATTCTCACCGACCTCTTGCTCACATTAACAAAGGTAATTTTGGTTATAGGATTATACGCCTAAATCATATGCAACAGATAGTTGTAGAAGAATATCTTCTAGTGTGGTGGTGCTTACGCTATTATAGCTACACCAACCTCCTCAAACTATTTTCTCTAGAGATGGTTCTTGTTATGTTAATTATTCCACCAGGTCCTACATGTTTCTCCTCCATGTTGTACAAATAAAATATTTGTTATCTCCACCTAACCTTCCTTAGGTCCACTACTCAGATCCTCATCCAGATCTAGAACATGTACCTCACTCCTCAATTCCCTCCTTGAGATCCTCTCTTGTGCCATCCTCTCCTCTTAGTATATTGTTGGTGTTCTCCTTCTGTTAGCCCTCCAGTACCTCTGACATCTCCATGGCTTGTATCCTCCTCTTCTTCAAGGATGAGTATCAAACCAATCATGAGACTAAAATTGTTGCCCTTGGTTCGACTGTGGCCGTGACTCTCTCTTGTATAGAGGTCCTGGTGACCGTTCCACCCTATTGGCTGTAATTCTTCTTAACCGATATCCAAACTCCTAGGCCAAAATCATTTTCTCACCATACCTTCGGTTATCTTGCTACTCAAACATCATAAATTCTACAATTAAAAGTGTGTTGGAAATTGTACAATCTACTGCAAGTCATACAATATGCTTTCTCACTTGCTCATGTACGGTTTCCTTATGAGCAACCACCTTGAGATCGTACACTATTCAACTATCGTTGTTCGGTCTTCAAACTATTTGATCTTTGGAAAACCCTATAATTGTAGCCTAAAATCATGCAGATACATACTACTCCATGCAGTATCTCTCTCTAGCTACTCCCCTCATTGATTTTGTATGATTCCATATAATTTGCTCCAATTGGCTAAAAACTGCCCAAAAACTACCCGAAATTGCACAAAAATTTTCTTGAGATCGTACACTCCACCACAAAATCATACAGTACATCTTTTCAAACCCTTATCCACCTAAAAATTGTATTTTACACTTTTATTTCATGGTTTCTTTCTGACCCAATTGTCAAAATACCCTGATCTATCCTTTCAATGATTTCTGGGAGCACTTTCTCAATTCTTACACACTTGGCACAATTTATCCTCAAAAAAAAAAAAAATTGGATGTCAAATATGGTTGTATGGTTTGCTCCTTCCTTTCCTCCATCTTCTCCCTTTTGTTTTTTGTCGATTTTATCCGATTTAGGGTTTGTAACTTCCTTTTCCCTATAATTTCTTCGCTTCGGCTCCAATATACCACTTCTTTGAACTCTAAGTACATTTTTCCAATAACCTGGTTTGTGTCTAAATTCCTTTTGTTGCAAACCCTTCTTTATTTCTAGCTAAACTCAAATTTCTCCTTTGATGGAGTCAAACCCTTGCTTTTTCTCCTTTTTCCTTCTCCAATTCGATTTCTCTGAATGCAAAAAATATCCCTGGTACGAATTTGAAAATGGATCACAAATTATTTCAGGTTACTGGTATATTTTAATGCCCATGTAGTTGCCTCTATTCATTTGCACCCTTGTCGCCTTCGTTATCCTAAAAAAATTTGAACTCTTCTTTGTATGGTTTAAAAATTGCTAGGGTGAGCCTTATATTTAAACTATCTCCAAACCCTAACCGCTTCAAATTTGAAATTGTGCCATTTTGCATGTCTTTTCATCTTCCTTGCTTGGATTATTAACAACTCATCACTTTTCATGCGATTTTTAACTTTTTTTTTCTCTTTTTCAACAACTCATCGATCCACACATGAACATTTAATGCAATAGTTGAAAATCAAACACTGGACTTGGAATCATACATTGTACGACCTAAATCATACAACATACCTTCTTGTATGATTTCCAATGTACTTTTTCCAATTTCACTTGTACGATCTCTCATTTATGCTTTTTGACTTCAAAAATTGGCTTGTACGATCTATCACTTGTGCTTTTTCATCTTAAAATTTGATTTGTACAATCTATCACTTAGAGAATTTTTTGTCTATTTTCTCTCTTGAAGAGGTCATCATTTCCGGTTTTCAATCCACTTCCTTCCTAATTGTGTCTTGAGGGATTTTCATAATTAAGGCATTTTATTTTATTTTATTTTATTTTTTCATTTCCTAATATATACACAATTATCATTGTGGAAATTGTACAATGACATTCACTTGTACGATCCCAGCGGATTCCTCTCTTGGAGGTTCGACTATGACATTCTGAGTGGTTGTGTCACCTGGTGCCACTTTCTCTCTAGGTCGATTCATCTCCACTTGTGATGTTACTGAATTCCTTGGCCTTCCCATACCATGTGTACAATTTGAAATTGTACAATTACAAGTTGGAGTATCTTCACCTAGTGTCCTTTCCTCTTGTCATACAGGTGATCCCTTGGTAGCGGTGTCCTTAATAGTCTACTATCATTCGAGTGACTCCTTCGTCTATCCCCTCAGATCAATTTAGGTTCCAGACTTGGTGATATGATCCTTAGTTGTCCTTGGTTTCTTTCATTTGTAAAATGCACTCTTCCTCTACCAGCAAGGCCTCTCCCGTGCGCGTGTCTTCCCCATCCTATTCCTCCTGACATTGGGTATCTCTACACCAATGGTGATTCCTCCCTTTCTTAGAGTAATCCTCTACCACCTAACACTCTTTATGGTCCTTTTCTTATTAGTTGTGGTCATCCCAATGTAAAATGCCTTATGGGGTTTGGTAAGATCCCTCTTGCACATGGTAAACCTTGTATATTTCTTTTCTAGTTCATACATGCTAAAGGTGCATCTCTCAGCCATCTAGGAGTAGGGGGTTGAAACCTTCCTCATCCTCTTCCTCCTCCAATTTTAACATCACCTTGTCCTTGCTCACTTTGTAGTTGAATACCTCCTCCCCTTCCTGGCTGAAGCCTTAGGGATCCTTTGTTCCTTCCTCCCATTGCTCGATTATCAAAAGTTATTTCTACTAACTCAATGTTGGCTAGTGTACTTCTACTTCTTCTTGTACTTGGTGATAATTGTCATAATGCTTTGATTCTATGATCTGCACATGCTAAGTTACATCTCCATATTCTTTCCTCGAAGCTTCTTTGTGGGGATGAAGTTGCCAAGACCTCTCTATATGCGTCAAAAAATTATGTCTTAGAACTTGAGTTATTCTGACTCTCTTCTCTCTATTTTGCCCAATCTATTGGTAAATTCATCAGTCTCTGCAATCTTCGTAATTCTCTCCTTTGTCTCTCAGTTTTCAATGGGCTATTATATATGCTTGTAGATCAAGGTAGGTTTAACACTCTTATGATATCCCTAGTTGTCGTTGTATTGTTGTATGTGCTAGGGGATCATAATTATTTTGAGAATTCTGGGGATTCCCTGGGCAATAATCCTCATCACTACTTTTTGTGCTAGGTTTCCTTACTATCCAAGGCATTCCTTCATTATTGGAGTCACTCAAATCCAGTCGTGCATGGCCCTATGATTCAGGTGATGTGGTTGCTTCCTCATTATCTCGCCACAATATTTTTGCATCTTCATTCGTCATTGGTGTTTCACTTGGTGGTACTTGAAAATTTGTGCTCGCTCCATAATTTCTTACACTACTTCTTGGAGTTATCCCCTCATCATCCTTAGGTTCTCCTTCTAGATCTTGTAGCCTAGTTGTTCTTTGCTCATCCAGTCTTCGTATCGTACAATCCAATTCTTGGATGGTTTGTTCTCTCAACCTTGAATTATGATCTCACAACGTTTGATATTCTTCATGCAATTTCTAAGTTTGCAGTCGTATTCTCCACTATAATAGCCCTATCTAAGCCAATGGAGTAAGTCCAACCAATTCTTCATCAATGATATCATTCTTGTCTTCTTCTAGAACTTCCATTTCAAAGGTGTCCACTCTATCCTCGTATCATATTGTTAACCGTATCCTTCTTCATCCTTCCACTTGTTGGGGTAGTTCTCTACGTTCTACCTGAGGATACATCTTATTTATATTTACTTGGGGTGATTCTTCTTACCTTCCCCTATTTTTGGGTAACAGTACTATCTCCTGATGTCCTCTTTCATTTGGAGGAATCCATTCTTCATCTTCCTCTTCTACTCATTCGATCCCATCCGCAAATCTGACATGCACTCACAATATTCTTCTTTCTTCGGGTCGCGATGCCAACTCTTGCTATTCTATGGTTGGTCATGTCTCCTCCCCTTCTGCAAATAAGTGTGCAAGTCTCATGTCAGGCTCTTCCTATGGTGGACCTTACTCACTTTGAGTCCTTTCTTGAGATTCTGCTCATCTTCTTCATTCAATCTTTTCTTAAGAAATGAATAAGAATTGTACCTTGTAGAGCTTCAACTTTAATCCATTTACAGTGTCAGGTACCTCCATTCCATTCAAGCTTCGTAACTTGACCGCTCCATTATTTATTACTTCAATTACTTTATAGGGACCAATCCATAACATTTTCAAATTATCAAGCTGTATTTCCCTCTTCCCATTAAACTTTAGAACCAAGTCACCCGGACTAAGTTCTAACTTCCACAAATGTTTATCATGCCATGCCTTCCTTATTTTTTGAGTTACCTCAATTGCCCATTGTGCCATGACTTGTATTTTATCTAATTTGATTAGTGATGTCAGTTGCTCTTCCAAACTCTTTTGATCACCCAAGCGATGCTCTATCACAACTCTCAAACTTGGTATCAAGAATTCAAATGGTACCAATACCTCATGTCCATACATTAATTGGAAAGGTGTTTGCTCTGTTGTTGGTTTAAAGGTTGTTCTATATATCCACAAAACATATGGTAGCTTTTCCTCCTAATATGCTCCCTCTATTCCATAGGTTTTATACAAACTAGATACTAGGACTTTGTTTCTTGCTTTCACCTACCCATTTGCTTTGGGATAGTACGGGATAGATAATGAGTGTAAAATCCTTAACTCTATCGTTAGTATTTTGATGATTATATTTAAAAAGTGTTCTCCTTGATCACTTGTTATCTATAGAAAAATACCAAATCTTGTGATCACCTATTCGTACAAGAATCTCGTTGTACTTTTAGTTGAGTTATCAGGTAATGCTCTTACTTCAACCCATTTTGTCAGGTATTCCGTTGCTACTATAATGTATCTACACTTTCTTATCCAATATGTCTTCAATGGTTCAACAAAGTCTAATCCCTACCTTTAAAATATTTCTTAGGGTTGTGATGGATGCAATGGCATAAAGTCCCTCTTTATTGGCTTTTTTACCCTTTGACAAGCATCGCGCTTTCACATACTCTTTCGCATCATTATACAGTGTGGGCCACCATAGTCCAACTAGTAATATTTTCCTAGCTATCGTATCTGGTCCTATGTGCCCTCTTGCTAATCCTTCATTAGCTTCTTTCAATATTTTTTAACCTCTTCCATCACACATCTTCTTAGGATACCATCGCTTCCCATATTATACAGCAATCTTGCTATCAACTGGAAGGGTGCTGACTTCATGATCACCTTATTTTTCTCGTTTGTCATCATTTCCTATGGCAACTCTCATGTGGAAATATATTGGTGAATCAAATTGTACCATTATGGAACAAAATTGATGGCAAATAATTATGCATCTGATAATTCATCCAAAACTCCTGTTCATGCAGGCTCTCCTGATCATATTCGAGACAATTGGTCTGCAATGACATGCTTCTTACCAGGTCTCACTACTACTTGGAATACGAACTCCTGTAGGGTGATGAGCCATACTAACTCATCCTTGTATCATTGGTTTATTTATCAAGTACAATAGAGCTTGGTGATCAATGTATGAAGAAAATGGATTCACCAATAGGTAATGCCTAAACTTTTGAATTGCATATACCATTCCCAAAGCTCCTCTTTCTATTGTACTGTAATTTCTCTCTGGTATTGACAATAAACGACTAGCAAAGAAAATAGGTTGAGCTAGCCTAAATTGTCCTTCTTGTACCAAAACACATCCAATTGCAAAATTTGAAGTATCAATATGGACATGGAATTCCTTATCCCAGTTTGGTAACACCAAAATTGGACTACTCACAAGTTTAGCCTTCATCTCCTCAAACCCTCCTTGGTGCTCCTGTGTCCATATGAAAGGAACATTCTTCTTCATCAATGAATCCAATGGGTAGGATACATGTGCATAATTCTTGATAAACCTTTGATAATATCCCATCGATCCCAAGAAGGTTTTAAGTGAACTCACATCGTATGGTTCTTCCAATTAGTAATACAGGAGCACCCAAAAATACTTTGAAGTTCCCTATTGCCAACTGATCAAAGATATATAGTATGATGCACTGAAATGTAACTGGGGAATTGCAGAGCCCGAATAGCATTTAATTGTACATGTAGATACCATTCTCCATAACAAATGTGGTCTTCAACGTATCCTCATCGGCTATACTGATCTGATTGTAATCTGAAAACCCATCCAAAAATGAATAGATCTCATGTCCTGCGACTTCTTCTAGAATAGAATCTTTGAAGGGAATAGGGAAGGGATCCTTAATAGTTACTACGTTTAGACTCCTAAAGTATACATATATTTTTGATCTTGTCAACTTCCTTCTTCAAGGTGATCACTATAGGTGATACCCATTCACTGTTTGTCACCCTGAAGATCATTCCTACCTCCAACATCTTTTCTATTTTTGCATTCACTAATGTAGCATACTTTGAGTTCATTCTATATGGTCTCCTCCTTACGGTTTGTGCTCTAGGCACTAGTGTAATCTGGTGGACACATAACACCGGTGGTACTCCCTTTAGGTCCTTATATTTCCATGCAAAGACATCCTTATATTCCAAGAATATCTTAAAAGTCATCGCTTCCAGTACAATATTCCAATCATCACCATAGTGAATCATCCTAGGTTCCTCCTCCATTCCTAGATTGATGTCCATTATACGAGGTCCTTGATATTTGATATTTTTTGGATCACTCATTGCTTTCTCTACATTCTTTGGGTGTGTCGGTCTTGTATCAATTTCTGCATCTCCTACTATATACTCTGCAAAACTTTTTGAGAATGTTCATTTCTCTTTCACCTCCTTATTGGGTTCCTAGATGATTTTTGGTTTGTCTTGTTTTTCCTTGATCTCCTCTTAATCAATACAAAGGTAGTTGGACTGAAAATTTTTGTACTCCTCCATTTTCCAATGAATAATTCCGCTATCATATATGGATTTGTCTTCACTACATTCATCCAGGTACAACACTCCTTCTCCATCAGGTTCATACCCTTCATCTCCTGAGAAATTTTTTGATTCATCCATCGTAGCTACATCCTCACTAACTTTTTGATTAGCTATATTAATCATATATTTATGTTTTCCCTTCTTGAAAGTAATTTGATTCTTTCTCTAGTTGTGATTAACTTTGGCTACTTGTAGCGACCATATTCCCAATAGAGCATCGTATGCAGGCTTCTGCATTGTAATCACAACAAAATCCATTGCAAACTCTTGGTCAACTATCACCACTTATTGTGTTGTCAAGACTCCCTTCGTCTCAATACCATACTGGTCAGCACCATATAATTGAAATCTCAGAGTCCATAGTGATGGAGCACCCAATTCTAGCCAGGTTCATTCAGGTAGCACATTGACGTTGGATCCTCCATCCATAATGACTGGTGTTAATTTATGCCCTAGGATCTCCATATGAACTAATGCAATTTTATTTCCCATATCAATAATCAATATAGTCAGATCCATAAATTTATCTTTTCTTTCCTTCTCCTGAATTGGTTGGATCTGCACTTCCATCATCTTATGTGGTTGTATTTATTCCACCATCACTTTTTGTAATGATGGAATAACTTCCAATAGGTTTGTCACTTTGATCTCTATTGTGGTGTCCAAAACCTGTGCTGCCAAACTTTGCACAATAGCCTTCTCTTTTGATGGTTTTTTCGGTTCCTTCTCTTCAACTAACTTTACTTGTTTAGCTTTTTGTGCTTCATCCTATATTATTTTCATTGCCACTTACCAGTGTTGCTTTTCCTTTGCTGGATCTGGTTACTTATCCTTTTTAGCCCGATTCCTTGTCATGACTAAAATTTCTTAGATTTCATCCTTAACTTGAGGAACCTCAATGTCTAAATAATTGACATTCTGTGGGTTACTTGAACTCGCCTGCTTGGGGTAATTTTCTTCTTTATGGTTCCCCGGACCACACCACCTATACATATGTTTAGTGCTTGATTGTAATGTTTCCTGGCTCTGAGGTGAAGGATAATTGTTTGCAAAATGCCCTCATTCTTGGCAATTGCAACACTATATGATCAGTCTCCCTTCTGAGTCATACTACAAATGGTTTTGTCCTCCTTTTTTATTGCCCTAGTTCGGCCTTCTACCTCACCTACTATTTCTATAACGACCACTTGTTGCCTATTGCCTACCTCCTAGGGTATTCTATTTCTCTTCCTGCTCCTAGATTTTTAGGACCTATGGATGTACTCTTGCATTATACAAACATAGCATTACCTCGTGTCCCATCACATTATATATGTGACAATAGTCATTTCATGGATACTTTACATTTGTATACCCTTTATTTTTGTATTATGTGAACCAAATTTCATTCCTATCATATTTGCTCTTTTATTCTTTTATGATCTTATCAAACTCCTAACAAAATGATGCTATTGTCCTCTATATAGTGTCATCTTCTCCACTATCTGAATCATTAGACTTGGGGTGAGACAAAATTCATGTATATGTCTTTTTTTATTAACTTTTAAAATTCTTTGCATGCTTCACAACTTCTTCATACGTTTATGATGGTACTACCTTCATATTTTTCATATATTTCTGTAGTAATCCATCTATAAACCATCGCTTTACCAATACATATGTCAGAGGCATTCACATCTTATCTACTAACTGCTTTAGTCTGTGGTTGTATGATTTTATATCTTCCTCCTACTTTTGCTTTGTCATGCAAAGTTCAATAAAAATATCTCCATCATCCTTCAAAGGGTGAAATTCCTCAATGAATTTTTCCTTTACTTGAGTCTGAGTCTGAAAATCTAAAGTATTTTCTCTTTTTAGATACCAATCAATCACCAATCCTCTCAAGGTAGCAGGAAATAAGGGTACCCAGTCGTTTGGTCGATCTACACCATTTTCCCTCCAAATGGTTATACAAGTTCCAATATGTATTGTGGGATCTTCCTTACCCTCACCTGTAAAAGGTGGACATCTCTGCTTGGCTACCTTATTAGCCATCTTTGGAGAATCATCGCTATCACTTGAGGTCTCCCATGGAATATATATCTGATTTCTCCTTGGGGGTGTCTTACTATAGTCATCATAAAAAATTTCTATCCAAGGTATCTTTTTATGTCCCACCAATCGTTGACCAAACTCACGTGCATCTTCACTTCGTGACCTCCGTTGATATGAGGGAGATGGTCTTAGTCATTATTCTTGAGACCTCGAGCTCTGTTGCTCTGGTGCCTAACTCTCATCCTTTGCACTCCCTTACAACCCTTATGTTGCTTTCTTAGGTGTCACCATCCACTCTCCATCCTCTTACATTGCCTCTATTTCAACTTGTGCCTCTACGCTAGGTGGGTCTGGTACCTCCTCTTCTGTTTCTATCAACAACGCCTCAAAGTCTCCTTATTTAGATGTCCAAAATTGCTCTATTTTTGGTTCATGTGTACTATGGTCTGAGTTACTTGCATTATCTCTTTGAGAAATACTCGTGCTCCTTATTAATATAATGTTTTCTCATACCTCCCATCTCCTACGCCTTTGTACATTGGTGTCTGTCATTCACCTCCAATTTTATAGTATTTTTACTTTGTCAATTTGACTCGTTTTGACAAAAATGCTAGATTCAATAAGGCAACGATGCCAAATTTAGAATAGGGGTGTAGTATTCCCATTCTAGAGGTGATTTATAATTCTTAATATGGTCAATTTACTAACCCCAACTTGTTTTCCAAATCGTACGACCGTACAGTCTACCAAACTACTAGTTTGCACTTGATGAACAGCTTGTACGAAAGCCAAAGTGACACACTGTATGATCCAAAATCATACAGTGGTTGAGGTTGTATGATTAAACACTCAACCAATCCTTAATATTTGGTTTTTTAGGCTACCGTACACAATTTTGTAACCCAACAAGTCGAATCCCCAAAACTACCAAATCGGGTAAGTTCCTTCCAATCGCATAAACTGCCAAATCGGATAACTATCTTCTATACATTTTGTACAAAATCTGGTGTATGATATGTACAAAATAAAGGTACATCCAAGTGCCAATTTGGATACTCTACTGAACCAATATTTCTCAGATAGGTTTTGTAAGGTTTAAATATAGTAATTAATCCTTTTTCAATAACATATAAAACATATCAATGGGGCTTGAGAGAGATGCAAATCCAATGGTAACACCCAAAAATCATACAATAGGGTTCAATACATCTTATTTAGGATTACCATAATTCCAAATCATTCCACAAAGCTACACCAATGTCGGTTCCATCCATTATTCCACAACAATGCATAAATTAGCCAAAATAATCAAACAAAAGTACATGCAACAGAGCTAAACCATCAATTGCTATTCAACCATTCCAGAATCGTACAACACATGAAAGAAGCTATGAGTTTTAATTATTATTCATTCATTTTCAATAATGACATACAATAATTCTCTCAGATCATAGTCTAACCTCTAACACTTGCTAGATTAACTAGAAGAATCCAAATCTATCAGATTATAACCAGTATATGTCCAGACCATCAAAATTGAAATTGAGGCCTTAAATTAATATTTCCCAAGCTTTTCCAAAGTGGTTCCTAAGGCAATTAGTTATTTACAACTGCCCATGCATAACAGAATGTATTAATTAAGAGTTTTACTAAGTCTAACACCTTAATAATCAAATACATGCGCAATTACAACCTAAAATTACATTTCGTATGTATTTCACTTCATTTCATTGCATCTTGTATGATTTACCTTTGCCTTGTATGGTTTACCTTCCTGGTTGTATAGTTTACTCCTACTTGTACGATTTACAAAACTTGTCAAAACTGTCAAAATTGGGCAAATCCATTTATCACTTCTTCTTCTAGGAGGAGGATTTGTTGCCTACACTGTGGAGTTCTCATACCTTTTTTAAGTGGTTGATTTCTCATTTGATTGTAATAATTTTTCTTCTTCATATGCTATATGTGAGGCCTCTACTTTTTTAAGTAGATTTACCACATTTTCAAAGGTTGGTGTTTATTTAGTGATGTTTAAAGTTTTCATAAAAACATTGTGCTTTAATGGAAGATATCTCAAAATAATTAGAACTAAAGTTTCGTCATATACATTTTCTCTTAATGCTTGCAATGATGCTCGTAACTCAATTATTCTCCTCATGAAAGATTCCAATTTTTCTCCACTCTTCATCTTCAAACAATGGAGCTGGCTCTGAAGGAATAGAATTTGATTTTGATTCTTTGCTTCAAAGACTATTTTTAGCTTCTCCCATGCGTCCTTGGTCGTGGTTGAATCTTGGACCTTATCTGCTACTCCGAACATGATTAATCTTACCTTTCTATCTTCCTTGTCAAACTGTATTTGGTCTTCATTTTCTTCTTTACAATAGGCAGTGGTCTTGTCTACAACTTTTTATACTTCCTCAAACTCAAGCTATGTTTTGAGTTTGATTTTATAGGAAGCATAATTGTTCCCCCTTAACAGTTGGAAATTAGGCAACAAGAATGTCAACACTCCACTAGCCATAGTAAACTTTTACAAAATTTAGATATTCTTCTATCACTAAATCTACCTCAAAAAATATTTTTTGATGAGTATATATAAGCATGTATATCTTGTTGCAAATGAAATATTGCTTTCCGGGGAAAAAATTTAAGAGTTGTCCTTTTATTTGAGAATATTCTTTGGAATAAATCTTATTTAAAAACATATTCACCTTTCCTTTTCTCTTGCAAATATTCAAAAGAAAGAGGTGAAATTTATGCAAACCTTTTTCTAAACCTCTTATCAATGTGGGATTACCTTCTTTGGACTCTTGACCTTTGTAACAATTTTAATTTTTAATTGCTTGAATTTTTGTGCCCATACCTTTTTTATCCATGTGTTCCTGCTTTGGAGAAAATTTCAACTCCTTTGATTTCTTTCAAATAACACTGCATCCCAACAAGAAATTTGTCTTGCCTTTACGATTTATGATGACTATATTTGATTTCCTTTGTTTGATAATATTTTTTTCTAAACCTACATGCTTTCTTGTTGGGGTTCTCATTCATTGAACCAAACTAATATCTCAAATTTTGCTCTTTGTATTTGAGTGAATATTTCTAGGCATTAATAAACCAAAAGTCTATACTAGATGACTTCTATTACTCATCAAAGATTGAAAGATTACATCGTAACCTATCCTTTTATTTTTCTAATAAGCTTTGCTTGATCTTTGTTTCTTTCATCTATAATCACCTTTTACTCTGAGAATGCCATATTTTGTGACAGAGGTTGTTCTGCTATATGTTTCTTCTAGAAAGAGCTCGAGAAGGATCTTGCACTATGCAATTATCCTTGCATGTCCAATGTGCTTTGTGAAAAATCTCAAGCAGTATTTTATTGAATTTATTATGCTTGTTCCATGCTAGGCTTTCTTATGATGTATCTCTCTTTAGTATCCTTCATGTAGTGTAATGTCATAGGTGCTTCTATGAGGAGGGCGATCAATTTGTACTCTTCTTCTTTGGATGCTTTTTTTATATAGGATCGATTTCTTTGTTCCCACACAATTTTTTGCAAGCTTTGACATTTGTTAAACTCGTGCAAACCTTGCATTATTGTTCTATTTTTGGAACAATAGTTAAAATGCATTCTCCTTGCTCTGATTGAAGCACCTTTTGTCTTAACAAGCTTCTTGTCTTTTTTTTTCTTAGTATTCATTCCAATGAAACTGTTTGTTGGATGTTTGACGACTTATGTACCAATTATCTTCCAAAACTAGTGTGCTTGTAGTATCTTTTGGATTAGCTTTGTAAATGTACTTCTCTACAATAATGTTCTTCAATGATGTCTTCTTGAGAGATACCTGCAATTTTATTCTTAGAACAAAGATGATAACAATTGTGATCTTTTAATGATAGCTTCAATGGTGGATCTTTTTCTCTTGTTTTTTTAGTTGGTTATATGGGATTGAAACAAGCCCCACTTGTATTACATCATCACCACATAGTGGTATTACAACAAATCTTGGATATTATCCATGTATCGATTGACAAGATTTGAACCTTGATATCCTCCTTAAATGTTGAGGAATCTAACCAGTTGAGCTAATGCCACTTGATTAGACCTCTTTCTCTTATTGATAGTGTGTTTATTTGCAATTTCTAAGGAGATTTAATAGATTCCTTATTAATAGTTATCTTCTTGCAATATTCTAAAAAGATTCAATGGCTTCTTTATCTTCTTTTTAAGAAGCTTCTATGGCTTCCTTTCATGTAATTTTTAAGGAGATTTTGTGGCTTCCTTTCTCACCCTTTGAAATGACAATTCTTTAGGGGAAATTTATGACCCCTTTTCATTTTAGTTGAAGTTGGTCTAGTTGTTGCTTGTAGGATTATAATTGTATTGATCTTAAAAGAAAATTGAGATCCCTTTTACTTCTTGAAGAGTTTTTGTCACTCTGATTTTTGACATGAGTTTTTCACCCTAAAACTTTTGAATCTGTTGAGAATTCTCCCAAATTATCTCATAAGTAAATTTCCATAGGATCAAATGATAAAACTCACAACTATATTTCTATCTAGGAACCAAATGGTGCATTGCTTTCAGCTGCTTCATGATTGTCACGAATCACATGCATAGTATTTGGATGTTCAACCTCGAGGGCAAGCAAAAGAATAATTGTTTCTATAAAACCATGTTGTCCTCGGTCCACGTAATCCCCCAAGAAAAGATAATCAATGCTGGTTATATCTCCTGTCGTTGATGGAGAGCCATACTCATTGAACAAACACATCAGATCTCTAGATAGACCATGTAAATCCCCAAAGATCATAGGAACTTTAATTTGCAAAACACTTGGTTCTTGAACAAATATCCATTCTGCATTCTGACATAGCTCTACTATTTCCCCACAGTCTAAGATGAGTTGACGACGTACTGGAGGTTTCCAGCCATGAGGCTGTAATAAATCTGGCTAAGAACTTTTTGGAAATGCTACTAATGGACATTTACCTGTCCAATAACTTTCTTATAGCAACAGGAGTCTCATAGCTTATTCATCTGCCTTCATTGTCAAAATGTTTAATAGAAAGTTGTCACAACAAATCTTGGCAGTGAAACACATTCTGCAGCATCAAATTTGTTTGTTTGTAAAATATCAAAGTGATTTCAACAATCAACATTTCATGGAACTCCAGAGCACAACCATTCATGCTGATACGTACAATTTCTATTTCAATTTCTCCACCATTTACAAGGTTACGTTTTACAGCGACTGCATGGACCAAGACTGGCAAGTGTCTCATAT
This sequence comes from Wollemia nobilis, assembly GCA_028583015.1. Taxonomy (NCBI): domain Eukaryota; kingdom Viridiplantae; phylum Streptophyta; class Pinopsida; order Araucariales; family Araucariaceae; genus Wollemia; species Wollemia nobilis. The sequence continues at coordinate 14,938,297 of JAQPPZ010002969.1, read as the reverse complement.
TTTCACTGCAATATATTACAATTTCTCCTATATCTACAAAAATTTCAATACCTTCGATTGAGTTGCTTCATAATACTTTTAAATAAAACATCTTATATCTTCCATCCAAAAATTTCTTATCTAAAAACAACTATGAAAAAACTTCTTCCTTCTTCAAATCAACTCAACAAATCAATCATCAACTCAATTCCGTAACGCCTGTAATTTTTCTTATCTCTCCAAGAATTATTCTTCGACTTCAATCAAATAAATTTAATCCGTATTACCTGACACTTCTTTCTTCCTGCAACTTCTTCAAATTTCTTTCAATCTTCAATATGTTGTTTGTTCTTCTCCAAGTATCATGTTCAATCTTCTTCCTTCTACAATCTTGCAGCAATTCTTCCCCTATTTGGGCCACCAACCCTTCAACTCTGACCAGCAGTTTGTTCTTTCAAATACCTTCAAACTTCTTCTCACATTTACAGCAAATTTGGTGTTAGCTTTCTTCCTTCACAATATCTTTCACGAATATTCTCCAATCTCTTCCTCTCCACTATTATTCAAATTCACACTAAATTTTTGGTACTAGCTATGAACCAAGATGGCTTATGCAAAGAAGGCTTTGATACTACTATTAGGAATTCTCCCAAATTATCTCAAGATCAAATAATAAAACTCACAATTATATTGCACACAATAAACACAAAATATTATGAATCAAAGTCTACTATAGTATGCACTAAGCAATTTATTTCTATACTTTTGCAGTGCTTTGTCGCCAATATATAATTACATGTGACTTTCCACATGCATGTCTCTTGACCTTCTCTCTCCTACATAACTCTTCACTTGCCTATTTGACACTTTGCACTCTCACAACTCACACTTTCACAACTCACACTTGCACACCTCACACTTACACATCTTGCACGCTTAATTATATTGACACATACTATAAAATACACAAAAATATTACATGTGACTCTCCACATGCATGTCTCTACCATGGAATTTTTCTTCATTGAGATGATTACCTCTCTTTTGAGGTTTTCTTTAACCAATTTTCAATAGGCTTATTTTACTCTTGAGACTTTTTTTCTCAAATAGAGTGCTCTTTGAGGCTTATCTATGTCAAAGCTAGAGGAGGATCAAAATAAGAGTTTTCTTTCTTCTACATACTCTAATATCATATGTTATAACTCAATGCTTCAATGATTGTATTATGGAAGTGATACGTATTTAAATAAATAGGATGCCTATTTTAGGCATAACAAACCTTAAGTCAAACTTGCAACTATCTTTGTCTTATACAACATGCATATACCTTATGAGAAATGGTTATACCACTTGCCATTTTACATGGGCTATGATGTAATAAATCCTAACACTTTATGCATCAATAATCATAATTGTCTCCTTTAATTTTTTGGGTGGATAGTGAAGCATTACCATGATTCATGACAACTACAATAATAATGCATGAAGTTTTACTCCACACATTCAAATTTTGAATTATTTGATTAAAGAGAATCAAATCCTCAACCTCTTCACTTATCTAATATCCAAGATCCAATCTCCGATACCAGTATTTAGGGTGTGGTGGTACTCTTAAATAGAGATTGACACAACATAGAAAAAAGAAAATGAATTTACACAAAAAAATCTCCATAAAACACATCATCAATTTTTAAATCTATACATACTACTTCAATACAATGCATTATACTTATATATATAGAATCTCTTGGTTTCCTCAAGAGACACTTGGTACTTTACTTTCTCTCCAAATTTGGATGAGAATATTTTTTCCTTCCTTTTTTAATGTTAACTTGCAATTTCAATCTTGTAATATTTTTGTTCTATTTTGTTTTTTGTCTCATTTAGTATCATAATTTCCTAATTGATGACGACATCAAAACTTTAGTATATACTATAACTAAAATAGACCTAGGAGAATCTTTTCCTAGGCATATATTCATTTTGTGTGTGTAGATTAGCGTAGACTATCAAAGTTTAAGATAGAATATGCATATCACGTATACAAAAATCTAAATGCATTATAAGGGATATCTTAAATAATAAAAAGTGTTAGACCATGTGGTGGTTAAGCTTATGTAAGGCCATGATTGACTTTTACATTGTATTGTTCATAATAATCCTTTGATCCCTTATAAAACTTGAAAAGGTAGTCTTGTAAATTTTATTTATTTTATTCCTAAAGGTCGATCTCACAACCTTGACCTAAAGGTAACTTGTATTTGGGTATAAATACCCCATCATACCAACCATTTTATTATTGGTTGAAGTGTAATTCTATTCCTTGATAATGAGATTATTTGGTGTCCATAGACACCCCCATATAATAGGTGTTATGTGCTTTTTGTGTATTTTTTCAACAATATTAGATAATATTTTGATACTATTTGTTTTTAGAAACTATTTGAAAATCTAACATGGTATTTGAAAAGGATTGAAAATCCAACTAATGTTTCTATTATTTACAACTCAATTTATAGGCTCTAAAGGCCCAAAATACATAACCAAACCCACCAAATCATGGATTTGATCCAATATGCTTAACCATAAGCTATAATAGTGCAAGGGAGAATGCACGTAACTTCTAAGCTAAGAAAGAAAGGAAAGATGCTAACTAGAAGATCCTTTTAGCTATCTTGAAGTACACACTTCCTACTTTGAGTTCACACTTCCTAACTAACACTCCTAAGTGACAACTAGAAGACAACTAGTGCCCACAAGTGTATGTGAGAAAGAGACTCACTTACAATATTAATTTGCAAGAAATAAACTATGCAAACCTAGCTAGGAACTACTAGAGGGGTCATATGAGTGATCAAACATCAATCCTCATCATGCCTCCCCACAATAGAAGCATTGGCCTCCAATGCTTTCAGAAGAGTAGGAAAGTCACGGGACATCTGATGAAAAGAAATCCAACGAGCCTGATGCGGCAGCTGTCCTCGTCGAGCCACAAGATATGAGGTGGTAGACCCCTGGTGAGTCTGTCGAGTCTTCGTGTCATAGATCTGATCGAAATCCAATGGTAACTGAGAATCAGGAACCACGTCCACAGGATGACTGATAGCTGGTGCGGTCTCCAATGTAGAGTCAAAGTACAACTTCAAAAGATCTACATTGACGACGTCATGAATTCCCAAGTGTGTGGGAAGATCAAGGCGAAAAGCATTCTCGGACACCTATTGAAGAATAGTATAAGGCCCATAGCGAATCGGTTTGATTTTACTATGAGTCTTATCAGTAAAACGTCGCTTGTCAAGATGCAACCAAACTTTGTCACCAACCTAAAATGGATGAGGAATTCGATGTCGATCCATGGCCTGTTTCTATTGCTACTGTGTCTTTTGCAAAATCTCAATCACCTTTGATTGAAGATTGTGCAAGTTCTGAATGAATGAGTGTGCCTTGTCTTGCTCCTTCTGAAGATGTGAAGTGACAGGAGAAGGCAAAGACAAAGGTAACTCATAAGGTGCCAAGGGCTGAAATCCCATACAAACCTCAAAAGGTGAGTGACCTGTAGAAGAATGTAGGGCCCTATTGTAGGCATGTTCAATATGAGTGAGACTCAAGTCCCACTTTGTTGGTGAAGCATGATGATAGATTCGTAAACTTTGCACAAGTGTACGGTTTACCACTTCAGTCTGCCCATCGGACTACGGATGATAGGCGATGGAAAAGTTAAGGGAAACTCCCAAAATTTTCCACAAAGAATGCCAAAAGTGACCCACAAAGCATGAATCACGATCCGATATAATGCTGGTAGGTAGACCAAAGGAACGCCAAATGTTGTCAAAGAACAATTGGGCTAAGTCTGCTATAGAACTTGTCTTGCGACATGGAATAAACTTAGCCATCTTACTGAATCTGTCAACCACCACGAACACACAATCATGTTGTCGCACTGTCATGGGAAAACCACTAACCAAATCCATGGAAATGCTTTCCCAAGGATGGGAAGGAATGGGCAAAGGCATGCCTAAGCCAAACTTCCTGTTAGCTGGTTTTGAACGACAACAAACCGCACACTCGTTTGAGAAATCTCAACACATCCCTCTGCATTTTAGGCCAGTAAAAAAATCTTTGCAAGTGATGAAGTGTTTTGTGCTTCCCAAAGTGACCACCATAAAGTGTAGAATGAGCTTCCTTAAGAAGTGACACTCTAGGCTCACAAGGAACACAAACCTTGTCCAATTTGTAAAGAAGTCCTTCTTTGATGTAGAAATCTTGGAAAGGACGCAAATTGGAAGAAGAAGGCTTACTCACTTGCTCAAATATTTTCCCAAAATCAGGATCCTGTGAATACTGATTAGGCCAAGTCTTAAATCCCAAGTGTGAAGTGGACATAACTGTTAAGGCAAGAGCGGCAGGAGGCCTACTTAAACAATCAGCAACAGTATTACTCTTCCCCTTTTTGTACTTGATCACCAAGTGAAATTGTTGGAGGTAAGAGGCCCACTTCATATGTCGTGATTCTTCAATTTTACTTTGAGATTGTAAAAACTTGAGAGGCATATGATCAGTGTGTACTACTGTATCTTTTCCCAAAATATAATGTCTCCAGTACTTGATAGCTTGAACTAATGCATACAACTCTTTGTCATATGTAGAATAGTTCAATTTAGCAGCAGAAAAAGTTTTTGAATGATAAGCAACTGGATGACCATTCTGTTTGAGCACAGCTCCTAAGGCAACTTTAGAGGCATCCGTTTCAATCTCAAAAGGTTGAGAGAGGTCGGTAAAGTTAACACAGGTGTTGTACAAAGTTTCTTTTTGAGTTTCTCAAAGGCAATCTCTTGGCTTTTCTCCCAATGAAATGGAACTTTAGACTTAGTGAGATAATGCAATGGAGCTGCAAGAGTGGAATATTGAGGAATGAACTTGCGATAAAAATTCGCAAGTCCTAGGAAACTCCTTAACTCAGTGAGAGTTGAAGGAGGGGACCACTTAAGTAAAACATCAACTTTCGTGGGATCTACCTGAATTCCACTTTCACTAATCACATAACCAAGGTAAGAAACTGAAGTATTGCCAAAAGAACACTTGGAAGAATTGGCATATAATTGATTCTTCGCAAGAAGATCAAGTGTATGATGGATATGCCCAAGGTGTTCCTCCCAAGTTTTTGAGAATATCAATATATCATCAAGATATATTATTACAAATTTGTCAAGTACATCACGAAACACATCATTCATCAACCTCATGAAGGTTGCAGGAGCATTTGTAAGACCGAAAGGCATGACCAACCATTCAAAGAGGCCCATCTTCGTCTTAAAAGTTGTCTTCCATGTATCCTCAGCTTGGATACGCACTTGATGATATCCACTTTTGAGATCTATTTTTGAAAAGAACTTAGCTCCTTGGAGCTGATCTAATAAATCATCAATGCGTGGTAGTGGATATCTATTTTTTACAAAAATTATGTTCAAAGCACGAAAATCAATGCACAATCTCCAAGTGCCATATTTTTTAAGAACCAACAAAATAGGTGAGGCACAAGCAGAAGTACTTTCCTTAATGAAACCCTTAGACAACAAATCTTCTATTTGCCTTTTAATTTCTTCATTTTGCAAAATAGATTGTCTATACATGGGTGCATTAGGTAGTGAAGAACCAGGAATGATTTCAATACTGTGATTAATTGTGCGAATTGGAGGAAGAGACTTTGGCTCCTGAAATATGTGTGAGTAATTTTGCAATATTTTATCCATTGAAGAGTGTTGCTTTGGAATGGAAGTGGATGTAGGAGTGTTTTGAGAGCGAATGAAAATTAGAGCAACGTCACCACCTTTTTTAATTGCCCTTTTTGTTTGCTTGGAATTTAGAATGATGTTAGGAGTGTTGGTGCTTTTAATGAGAAAGACCTTACCATATTTTTGAAGTGTGTAGGTTCTTTTGAAAGCATCATAAACAGCTCTCCGATCATACTGAAAAGGTTGTCCAAGCAAAATCCCACAACAATCCATAGGAGTCACATCACAAGTGACTTGATCTATGAAATGTGGGCCAAGTGCAAATTTTAATGTGCAAGTGTGAGTGATTTCTGAGCCCCTTCCACTATCCTTCCAACCCAAAGAATAAGGTTGAGGATGAGGCTCCATAGGTAACTTCAATCGCTCGACAATGGACCTCGCAATTAGATTTTTCTACGAGCCATTATCCACTATACAATCTGTTGCAAAATTATGGAGCAAATGAGCTCGAGTGATGAACAAAGCATCACGAGTGCCCCCGATGAACTTACATTTACCAAGGTAACCTCATTGAGCTTACCTCGTAATTTCGTGTATACTCTACTTTCTCCTACTGACTCAAGGGGACCTTTGGAAGCATCCTGTTCTTGAGTAGTGATGACTAAACTTTTCTTCTTAAGCTTAAAACAATCTGCTTTTTCATGACCTTTTTTCTTACAATAGTTACAAAAATTTTTAGAAGAAGAAGGTTTGGAAGAAGAAGAAGAAGAAGGAGTAGAAGCGGAAGGAGAAGGAGAAGAAGGATATGGAGAAGAAACATTCTTCTTTTGAGCAAAATTCTTCTTTTGTGAGAAAGAACTATTCCCTTTTGATGAGTTTGCAACCACTTGAGTAGCAGGTGCACGGAATGCCTGCGAATGTGCCTTGAACTTGTCCTCCGCAAGTTGCGCCTGGTTGAAAATTGAATCCAATGTTTCGATAGAAACAAACATAATTTCCCTGTACAAATGCTCCAACAAGCCACTTTGAAATTTGAGAATTAAAGCTTTAATATCTTCCTCCACATTCAAAAGTATCCTGTACCTGTTGAATTGAAAGATATATTCCTGCACAGTCATATTAGGACCTTGTCGAAATCGAAACCACTTAATTACCAATTCCTTAGAATAATTGGAAGGATAAAAATTGGTCTTAAGACAGTCTACAAGCTCATCCCAAGAGATGAGTTCATCATGACCTTTTTTTCTTTCAACAAGTACTTTAGCTAAACCAAAAAGTTTTAGCTTAGCATATGGAACCATATCCTCATCTGAAAGTTGAGTGTAAGAAAACCAAGAACTCATGTCAAGAATCCAACTATTCAAGACTTCGGGGTTTCGGGATCCATCATAAAGTGGCACTTCACAACGAACTCTCAGGCGAGAATCATGAGCAGAAGTTGAAGCATTGTGGACAAAAATGTCATTTACCTTCATTGCAAGGTTACCGAGGACTTCTGCCATGGTAGTATCATTAGCTTTATCGGCTAAAGCATTCACAACATGTGCAAGTTCTGCCACTTGGGCAGCCAAGTCAGAAGCCATGTGAAACCGGGTATAAGCCAGAAGTAACAAGGACAAAAACACTTAAAAATCAGGGTAAAATCTGAAAATACCCTGTTACAATGCAGTGCCTTGAAAATTACCCCTAAGGCTAAATATTTTTTAAAAATTTAAACTAACCTAAGGTTATAAATTTCATAATTTATTAATTTAAAAATAACTTAATTAAAAATTAAATTTTAATTAATCAAAGATTAATTAATTTAATTAAGTTATTAAAAAAATTAAATTAATAAATTAAAAAAATTACATGCAAACCTTAAGAATAGTAAATTTAAAAAAATAAACAATTGTTACCCTTGGTTTTGTCGAAACTGCACTCCACCCTCTGTTGCATGAAAGTCTGAAACTGTTGTTTGCACATTTCTCAAGGCGGTGCGAGTTCAGTGTTAATAGCTAACAACATTTCGTGCCCAAAAAAAAAAATTACGTGCAATGTTTCTTGGAATTCACGTGCAATGTTGCTTGGAATTCACATGCAAAGTTTAATGTGTCTTGGTGCCTGGTGAGCGGCACCCAAACTCTGCCCGTAGGCCGGAGGGCTGACCTGACAGGTACCAAGACCTGTCAGCACCAGCACGGTGCGGACACGGGCTATGGCGCTGCCAGGGCTGCCCGAATGTGGACAGCCTATGGGCGGCACCAATAGCCACCCATCGGCCAAAGTCTGGCCTGACAGGACCAGGCTTGTCAGATCCAGCCAGGCTGTCGGCTGTGGATAGCCGCCAGCATAGGCCTGACGCAGGTTGTGCGGCTGTGGATAGCCGCCAGCACAGGCCTAACACGGGCGGCTCAGCTGGGACAGTCACGGCCATAGGCGCTGTCGCGCCTGACAATGTCTGTCATCGGCACTGTCAACTGATAGTGTTGACAGTGCGTTGTCGCTCGACAACGTCTATCGCCGACGTTGGCTATCAGGTCGCGCAGAGTGGGGCCATGTGCGTCAGCTTGACGTGCACGGAAAGCCCCTGCTTGCTGGCCGATTGTCGGATCTCAGCCGAAAAGGGCAAAACAGGCCCTTCGGCTAATTTTTTTTTTACAATAATATTTTAATTAATATATAAAGAAAAATAATATATTAATTAAAATTAAGTTTTCTAAATAAAAATGAAATTTTTAAATTAACTAGAAGGGTTAATTTAACAACATTGAAAACTTAAACTTTTACAAATATTAGCAATTTTTGAAGGTAAATTACCTTCAAATTTTCCTAACAAATTGCTAATTTTCTTTCATATCACCAAGACCCCTTCAGTAGCTCTCCTTTCAAGATCCAGTCGACACACGACCAGCGTTTGAAAGGCAACCAGACCCAAGTCGACACACGACCTGGTTTAGGTGATGCTTGATCTTCAAGACTCCAAAGTGGCAGGAACAAATGGCTCCCTAATGCGTATTTCACCGTAGGAGTAGTCCAAACCTGCCAAGGGATTTTTGTAAGACAGGAATCGGGGTAAAATTTTCCTATACCTTTTGAGCATAAGCAAAAAGTTGGAACGAGGAGTTTGACGCCTAAGGAACTTCCTTCTACGAATGGTTTTCAAGCTCCCCTTGAGCTTGAACCGAGTCCTCAATGAGAAAGAATTTCTCATGAAAAACAATCTATCTCCTTCCCTCTCACCTCACAAGCCCTAGTGCAAACATAAACTAGGCTCTGATACCAATGAAAAGGATTGAAAATCCAACTAATGTTTCTATTATTTACAACTCAATTTATAGGCTCTAAAGGCCCAAAATACATAACCAAACCCACCAAATCATGGATTTGATCCAATATGCTTAACCATAAGCTATAATAGTGCAAGGGAGAATGCACGTAACTTCTAAGCTAAGAAAGAAAGGAAAGATGCTAACTAGAAGATCCTTTTAGCTATCTTGAAGTACACACTTCCTACTTTGAGTTCACACTTCCTAACTAACACTCCTAAGTGACAACTAGAAGACAACTAGTGCCCACAAGTGTATGTGAGAAAGAGACTCACTTACAATATTAATTTGCAAGAAATAAACTATGCAAACCTAGCTAGGAACTACTAGAGGGGTCATATGAGTGATCAAACATCAATCCTCATCAGTATTAGAGTGGATGTAAATCATAATTACTTGATTATTAGTTGTTGATAGTTTTACTTCTGACTTTTCTCAAGGGCAACTATGTTTGATAGTCAAGATTTTTTTGTAAAGTTAATGACAAGATTAGAATAAAGGGTTCTCATTAAAGACCCTAGGTGTGCTTGGATCATGAGGATCTCAGTAATTTCAATAGATTTTCTATAGGAGAAGCATTCATTGACAAGTTCCTTTGTTCTTCTCATTGGCACTCAATCCTTTTATTTATTTTTGACTAGATGGACGCCCTAGTTTTAGGATTAAGTTTTTTGAGGTTTTTTTTTTTAATTTCATCTCCTTTTCTCTTTCAACTTCTTGTGTTCATTAGCAACACAGATGAGAGGAAATATTGATTCACCATCATGGAAGGATAAGATAAAAGTTTAGAGTTTTTTAGATGGACCCCTCATGCTAGAGAAACCATGGAAAGGCTTTTGTGCTTAAAAAAGACCTCTGATCCACTTGAAAAAGTTGTTAAAATGGTTTGACAACTTGTTTGTTGCATAGGCATGAGAGGGTGTCCTGATTAGTTGGGTTTAGTAAAAATGTTGTGTAAGAAAAAGCATATTAGATATGGAAGAACCATCAATATTTGTGGACTCTTAATGAAATTTTAGGGGGGTCCTAGTGCATCACTTTTGCTCATTTTATTTTTAGGTGCCTCTTTTTTGCATTTGAAAAATATTTATTTTCCCTCCAAAAAGGTAAATTTTAAAATTCAGAAAGGAATATGACAAGGAATATTCCCTAGCATGGCAAAGTTTCAAATGTGTATAGGCATGCACTCTGCTTCATGAAGATGTAGGCCTCCATCAAGAGAAGGCCTCCATCAAGAGATAAAAAAAGGGTATGCATTTTTTACAGTTTATTTAAATTTATGGCTAGTCCTATATCTTCCAAGGGAAGCCTTGGGGAAGATAGCTAGACAAGTTCGTTCCAAAACTTTGGATAGGGGAGATCCTTGGCTTGAACCCCCTTAGTGCCATTTATTTTTTAATATTAATGAGACAAGCATGAATTATGATACTGACATAAGCATGACATAATGTGATGATGTGGAAAAATATGATGATATGGCACCTGATGATGTCATCCATTTTCAAATTGCATATTCTAACATGGCATATGACATGGTGTTTTGTACAATCCATATGGTTGATATGGTACGACATGTGATGGCCCATACAACTGACATGGTACATCAGGCAGAGCAACATGGTGTATATGAGTGCTTGTTCATACAACTAATATGGATGTTTATACAATTGATATGGTGGTTAATATACTTGATATGGTAGGTGAGATAGTGCAACATATGGTAGGTGAGATGTTTATATAGCCAACATGGCAGTCTATACAACTGATGTGACAAATGAGATGGCGTAACACATGGTGGCTAATGCAGATGCTAAAATGGAATATGGGTAGAGGATCAATGTGATATATCCTATGATTGCCAACATGGTAGGCTATATTCCACTTGGCACATAAATACGATATCGACCAATCATATTCTACCAACTCATCAAACTTGACAAGTCATTTGCATAGTTAACAATAGATTTGGCACATGAATTTTGAAGTAAATTAGGATGCATCAAATGGCACAGTATGGTTTGTAGATCAAGCATCCAATCAAAGCTCTATAAGTAACACATTCTAGTTCACTTGAATCTCATCCAATACTATACATAATCAACGTACAAATTGCAGTCCCTTGGTCATAAAAAGTAGAGTTATGTGATTCACCAGTACGTTGTCTAGTTAGTGCATGCTTGGAACTCCCTCATCCACTCACATAGTGACACATGGTGGCCTTTCATTCACAATAGGTACTAATTTTTTTAAAGGTTTTGGAGGCATTTGTGTGATTTTAGGATCAAAATTTCAAGGGCCATAACTTTTATATATGGACGCATTTTAAGCCTTTTTTAAATTGCATAGGTTTTTAGATCTTTGTGTTGGTGGTGTTGTTTTTTTTCATAATTGCATGTAGGGTTTTGTATTTTTGTAGGATATTCATGGATCATCATGTGCCCTTGTGGAGTGGCCCAAACTATGCTACATGGAAAATCAAGATTAAATATTTTCTCTAAAGCAAGGGATTACTCAAGTATGTGTATAAGCATCCTTGTTGTACTAATATTAAAAAAGAAAAGTTGATCTATAAGTATAATAAGGATGACACTCATGGTGTTATAGCCCTTCATGTTAACGATATCTATGACACACATGTTAGAAACACCACAAACTCCAAAGTGTTGTTTGATAAATTTTAGGAATTGTGTGATCATATTACTTCTAAACAAATTAACAGGTTGAAGGATGAGTTTGTAACTTTGTCCATTAAATCATTTAACAATGTTGATGAGTACATTAGTCACTTCAAGAAACTACAAGAAGATATTTTAACTACAAGAGGACTACCTAAGGATAAAGGAGAAGAACAAGAAGGTTTGGAGAAGAAAAATAATATTGAATTGTTGAATATTGTTATCAACAATATGTTGGAGATACATGAGATAGTTATTTTTTTTTAGATGCTTCGTGTATACTTCCAAAATTCTTCTACACCACCAATTGATGAGGTATTTGATTTATTTGTACATCATCAGGCTAGAAGACAAAGTCGTAAGGAAAATTAAATTTTCAATTAAGCCCACCAAAGGAAGTTATTGTCAAATCATAAAATGACAAGAATCCAAAATAGAATGAGAAGCCCAAGAAGCCTTTTAAAAATCCTACATGTGATTTTTGTAAGAAGGAAGTCCAAAAAGCATAATTTTGTTAGATTTGCATCAAGAAGATTGAGGAAGCAGTAGGGAAGGGGTGCTAATTCTACTCTCTTTTATGCATAAGGTGAGGATAGTTTTGGTAGAGAAATTTTACAAGCACATATAGTTTTTAGTTCACAATGTCGGAGATCTACTTATTTGGATTAGTGGATTACAGATTAAGGGACAACTAGGCACATGGTAAAGCATAAATATCTCCTACAAGGTTACAACAAATTATATTCAAGGGAGTGTGTTGTTATTAGAGATGACTTTGTTGCAGGTTGTAGGATATGGAGAAATCAACATTGGATCTTATTTTTTGATGAGGTACTTTATATTCCTAATGTTGGCCCTAACCTCTTATCTATTTTTCATATTACTAATATAAATAAAAAGGTAGAATACTATACTGGTTAATGGGTAATTACGGATACATACAATGGGTTTGACACTATTGATTTTGGCTATTGTGATGAGTCTGACCAAATGTATAACATGGGAGAAATGCTAGCCTCTTATGTTTCTTCTTCTAGGAAGATAAATTTTATTGTTATGGTTGCACATTCAGATAATAAAAGTTAAAAGTGGAATCATAGGCTTGGGCATGTCATTTATGGATCATTGAAATACATGAGTCAACATCAGATGGCCATTGGACTTTTGCACATATCCCCATCAAGTGATGCATGTGAGGGATGTATTCTAGATAAGCACCATAGGGAGACATTTCCAAAATGGAATGGAAGATAGGTCTCTCACTCCTTGAAGATAATATACAATAATATTTGTGGACCGATGGGTACACCATATCTTTTAAGAAATAGGTATTTTCTCCTTTTCATTGATTATTGTTCTAGATATGTGTGGTTGTATACTATTCACATGAATCAATTGGATAGAAAAATCAATTCTCTTAGGATAGATGGAGGAGGTACATACACCAGTTATATCATTCATGATTTTATAGCTTCTCATGGGATTGCATATCAGACGACTATTCAATATACTCTTAAGAAAAATGGTGAGGATGAAAGGAAGAATAAATTGATTATGGAGATGGCACAATATATGATTCATTCTAAGGATATGGAGCATAAATTTTAGGGTGAGGTTATCACTTACACAACATGCATCATCAATAGGGTTCCCCCTAGGGTTATTTAGGGCATGGCACCTCTTGAGAGATTGATAATAGATAAGCCTGATGTGTCTCAATTCCATATATTTAGGTCTTTAGCATAGGCTCACATAACCCAGGGCTCTTTGGAAGGAGGTATAGAAGATTCATAGGTGTATCTTTGTGTGGTATTTAGATACCTCAAAGGCATATCACCTTTATGACCCTCAAACACATGAGGTTTTTATAAAAAAATATGTCACTTTTGATGAGGTCCTTCTATGTGCTCCTAATCTACCACCTAAGCTTTTGGAAGATGACTATTTTGATCCTTTGACTATTTTAGATTCAATTAATTCTTTAGATATTTTGGTTAGGTCTATTCCTATTAGAGCATCTTCTTTATCTTCATCTTTTAGTGGAAGTCCATTACCTATTGATTTAACTCCATCAAATGTAGCACCACTAGTAGAGCCTTTTTCTATATTCAATGTATGTTGAGCATAACACATCATATCAGAGTGCTTCAAATTTGCATGATGATGTGAGTGGTGGTTTTAAGTTGGATTCTTCATTTTCATATACTGCATATGAATCTTCAGTTCATCGAATACCTAAATGGGTTAAGACACTTCTTAAAGATGATCAACCAATTATATCTTAAGAGTGACATCAAAAAGCTTCTTAAGCTTTGCTCTTGAAGGTCGATTATTATAAAGATTCTCTTACATACTCTCAAGCTAAGGGTCAAACATAATGGTAATATGTGACGTTGGTAAAATATGAGGTACTAATGAATAACATGACTTGGGAGTTGTTTCCTCTTCTAGAAGGGAAGAATGTAGTTGGATGCAAATGGGTCCATAGGACCAAGTATACTTTGGATGTCAAGTGGAGAAGTACAAGACACTCTTTGTTGCTATAGGATTCTCTCAATAGGAGGGAGTGGACTATTCAGATACATTTGCACCTATGGCTAGGATGGACTCTATTAGGATGATCCTCTCTCTTGTTGCATCATATAGATGGAAGGTTCACTAGATGGGTGTGAAGAGTACCTTCTAACATGAAGAGTTTTAGGAGGAGATCTACTTGCAACAACCTCCAAATTTGAGATTGAGTACCCTACTTCATTATTTTATCATCTAACTAAGTCCTTGTATGAACTAAAATAGGCCTATCATGAATGATATGAGAAGATTCACTCATTTTTTCTTAGTTGTGGTTTTTGGCTATGAGAGGTTGAGCATGATGTTTACATCAAACATTAGGATGAGGAAACATTGGTGAACTTTTGTATGTTGAAGATCTTCTCATCTTTGGAATCTCCTAATTTGATCCAAGATATGAAGTCATGACTTTTTTCCACTTGAGATAACATATTTGGGACTTCTACATTATTTTTTGAGGATTCAAATTCATTAGATACATTTTGGCATCACCATTTCACACCCAAGTATGCTTTGGATCCTCTTTAGAAAAAGAGAATGCAGGATTGCAGCCTAATCGAACTCCTTTCATTTTAGACCTAAACGTTAGGTCTGATTGTGCCACTCCTTTGGTGCATCTATGTTGTATCAATCATTTATGGGATGTCTTATATATATATATTACTCACAATAGATCCAATATAACTTTTGTTGTCAATTCTTGTTCTAAGTATATGTAGGCACCCCGATATAGTCATTGGATAACTAATAGGATTCCCTAATACATTAGGACTTATCAAATTAGTATCACTACTCTAATAGATTTCTTTTAATTTTAATAAGATTTTTAGATGTTGATTAGGTTGGTGATTTGGATGATTGGTGGCCCACCATAGGCTTTGTGTTCTATTTTAGATTTGGTCTTGCTTCTTGCTTTTCCCGATGCCAATACACTATATCTCAATCTTATATAAAAGCTAAATATTATTTTTCCAATTAGGTGGCTACTCATGATTTTGGAAGAGATTGATATTCCTTAGATTTTTCCAGTCACTCTTTGGTGTGATAATTAGAGAATCATACAAATTATCTATAATCCAGTATTTTATCAGTGAATGAAGCACAAATATTTAGATGCACTTTGTGAGATGGCTTCATGCATGTGGGATGTTTGATTCAATTTTTATATTTTCATCAAATAAGGTAGTAGACATCCTGATCAAGATCATGCTCAAGGTGATGTTTGTGCATAGACGAGAGCTACTTGGGGTAGGAGAGTGTCCCTTAAAGGTGATAAGTAAGAGCCTTTGTTTGTGTCCCTCATTTAGCTTAAGGGGAAATATTAGAATATGTGGTGGTTAAGCTTCTCTTAAGGCCACGGTTGACTCATGCATTGTATTGTTCATATTAGCCCTTTGGGCCCTTGTAAACCTTGAAAATGTATTTTGTAATATTTTGTTATTTTATTCCTTAAGGTCAATCATATAATCTTAACCTAAAGGTAAATTGTATTTGGGTATAAATGCCCCATCATACCAACCATTTTGTTATCAGTTAGAGGATAATTATATTAATTTATAGTGAGATTATTTGGTGTCCATGGAATTTCCTATATATTATGTGTTCTTGGGCTTGCATGTATTTCTTTTTCAACAATATTGAGTAATGTGTAGATTCCATTTGTTTCTAGATATTGTTATAAAATCTAACAAGAAGGGCAGTAGCGCTACATCAAATTTGGCATATCATTCACAAACATATTTGTATACAAATGCAATGGTATTTTCATGCATTGCTTACAATATTGTTTGCAAATATCCACTAGAGCTCATATTAACTAGGCAAGGTAGACTATTTCTTGGCTTCATAGTTCCACTATGATAAAATTTATCTAGGGTATAATATTTTAGAGTTGATATGTTGATCCTCAATGATTATTTCCAAGGGATGGGCATCAATAATTTCCAGTGGAAGAGAAGTATTCCAACCACTGTGAATCTTATATATTGAAGCTTAAAATTGATATTCCTAAAATCACAAGGTTGTTCTTCCATCTAATTAAATTTATGGCCAATATACTATCAAATGTTTAGTTATAGCTTCATGAAAAGTGAGGTGTACATAATTAGATTCTCAATTACAATCGATGAATTTAAAATCTTTGGGAATGGGTGGGGCAAGGTAAAACCCTACATGTTAGGTTTTTTGTTCCACATTAGAAGTAGAGCTATTGTAAGAAAAAATTATCAAGATCTCATATGGCATATTTTGTTAAATTATATCAAACTTTCATAAGAAGTCACTATATAGACATTAGATAGAGCTAAGTGGTATTAGCATGAATATTTGGAGTATACCTTAAGTTGAAAAATTTAGAGGTAACCCTATATTTAAATTGTTGGCAATAAATGCCTATGTAATCACACATTTGTAATATGGGTCAAAGTCTAAGGATGAGGTGTCAATGTGTATGTAAGGATGAGGTGTCACCTTGCATGCACATGTGAGTTGGCAACATAGATGCTAGGGTTTGCCTTACAGAATATGCAATGTAGTATTTATTTGAGATTACTAATAAAAAAAAGTGGAGTATTTGAACATCCCCCAAGGGGGGTTTTTCCCTTGTTATTCTCTTGTTTTGTGTTTGCATCTTTATTTTTTCACTTCTTGTTATGTTTAGTTCTCTTCATTTCGTATCAATGTTATGTTCAATTTTAATATTTGGTATCATAGCCTATGGTTTTGATCCTGGGAAGTTTATGGCATCGTATGTAGAGATGCAAGGGTTTATGGCTTACGATAAATCTGGTGAACTTAGATAGTGATGGATCTAGTGAGCTTTAGTAGCAATAGATTTGGGTTAAGAACTACTCATGCTAGGGTTTGATGTTTATATATTATTGAGCTTTGGTAGCAGTAGCTCTAGTAAGCTTCAACAATGATAGATATGGTAAAATTCGATAGCAATATATTTGGTCAGCTTCGATAGTGGCAGATCTGATGAGCTTCAACAAAGATAGATCTGGTGAGCTTCGATAATGGTAGACTTGGTGAGCTTTGACAATAACACTATGTTTTATATATATTCAAATGTTTATTTTTTGAATAGGTGTTGGAGTTTAAGGCTGTAAATACCTATCTAATGGTAATTTCAGCAGCAATATTATGTTTTATTTGTATTTAGATGTTTATTTTCTTAATAGGTGTTGGAGTTTAAGGCTGGAAATACCTATTCTAATGGTTTTATTTTGCAAGTTACAAAGGTTTTCATGCATGAGGTTTGATTTTATAGTTGGTATTCAACCTGTTTTAGTGTGTTATATAGATCTGAAACTTCATATTTGTGTTTTGCAAAGTTGCTAAAGAATTCCTGAGATAGTGTATTGGTTGTACCACAAGATTTGGGTAAGTATTAACTATTGTAATAGGTGTAGCTTGTACATAAAGAAGCTATTGTAATTGGTGTAGATTATAGGGTTGTTAATTCTACTGGTGTAGTTGTACCCAAAAGAGAGTGGTGTCGATGCTAGTGGTGGTTGTGTAGTGTAAAGTTATCAAAGTTATCTCTAGTAAAATGTATAATATTTTAAAAGTGGTTTTTTGGACTTTTTTGTTATCTTGTCGTTATATAGTTGAGGGTATCAGGTAAAGTTGATGTGTTTAGAAGGTTGGAGGTATATTTTACGGTGGCTAGGTCTTGGAACCACTAGATATAGTTGGTGGAAGTTATAGGCCTAGAGACTGGTAGTAACCAGGTTAAGGCTATATATCTTCAGAAGGACTACTTTTAGGTTGTGCCCATGAAGGGTTGTGTCAAAAATAATTTCTTGTACTACAAAATTATAAATATGTCATTAAGAGGGGAATGTTGGCATTAAATACCTATGTAATAACACATTTGTAATATGGGTCAAAGTCCAAGGATGAGGTGTCACCTTGCATACACATGTGAGTTGGTAGTGGCAGATGCTAGGGTTTGCCTTGTAGAATATGTAATATAGTATTTATTTGAGATTGCTAATGGAAAAAAGTAAAATATTTGGACATCCCCAGGGGGATTTTTCCCTTGTTATTCTCTTGTTTTGTGTTTGCATATTTATTTTGTCGCTCCTTGTTATGTTTAGCTCTCTTCATTTCATATCACTGTCATGTATAGACCACAAAGTGTTGATTACAAAATGGGTGCAGACCATGGAGTGTGGATTACAAAATAGGTACAGACCACAAAGTGTGGATTGTGGAACGGGTGTTAACCATAGAAAATCATCATAACTACCATCTCAAAATTCAAACCATCATAATAATTATCTTGAAAGTTAAATTGTCATAACTACCCTATAATTCATTTAAAAAGGTAAGTGGCATTGAGGTTCAGGATATGACATGGTTGCATGGTGGTATTGCACCATTGCATTTAGGGTTTTAGTAGACATCTATTCTTTGAGACTGTCAAAGCTAGAAAACATCTCTCCTTAGATATTGCCTCCTTTGTAATCCCATTTTTAGATTAATAAAATATTGCTTCTTATTTTGCAATATTTTCTCTTTCCTACTTTTATTTTTATGTAACAACGAATCCATTGTCCCTCGACATTTTGGATCAATGGTATCACAACAGTCTATTTGTAGGTGTATGATCCCAAAGACAAGATCAGGCTATCAAAATCTTGGGTGTTAGACCCACAACCCCTTTGATTACCTACCCAACCACTTCAAACAATCTCAGATGGCAGAAAACATCGAGATAGCATATCCTTTCAAACAGATGGTGGATGAAGCCCTTAAAAGACAAGAATTAGATGTTGGATCAATTTGTCTAGATTCTTCAATAACTACCATTTGTGAGCATTGTGGTACAATCATTCAGTGACCCAAAACCATTCGAAGTTTAGGTGAACTTTGATATTACTATCTTTGAAGGAAGAATCAATGTAGAAGTAGTGGAGAATTGGATGGATTAGCTATCTGCATATATTTCTATCAATCACTTATCATTTTTGCCCTGTTAAAAGTTTCAATATCATTCTAGAATTGGTGGTAAACATATAAGCATAACCAAGAAGATGTAGAAAACCTTACATGGGATGCTTTTGTGGAAGCAATCAAGAATAAATACTACCCAGTAGGCACCTATGAAGATCTATACATGCAATGGTAACAACTGCACCAAGGTAAAGAATAGTATGTTCAAGAATATATCAATGTTTTTCATTCACTATCTACAAAACTTGGCATCCAAGACACCGAGATGCATCAAGTTCTCAAGTACCATAGTGGACTACATTAGTACATAAGGGAGGACATGGACTTCTTTGAGTTCAAGACCTTGGGTGAAGCATACAAATTTTCCATCAAGATTGAGCAAAAGTACAAACACAAAAACAAGAAAGGAGATGGTTCAAATGACAAGAACCAAATTACCAAGGGTTAACCTAAGAAAGGAAAAGGTGATTTCCAAAAGCAACAAGACAAAGGAGGTAAGTAGCAAAATTAAAACTAGAAGCATAAGAAAGAGTCACCAGACAACAAGCCCAAGAAGAACAAGACTAGGAAATGGTGTGACTATCATAAGAGCAAGTGATATTGTAGAGAAGTGTTGGGTAATTCAATCTCTATTTGCTAAGACACAAACCTCTACATCCACAACATCAACACGTCCCCCAGTCAAGGATAAAGGTAAGCAAATCATGGATATTTAACCACATGTGACTATTTCTATAGCTACCACACAAATTAAAGAAGAGAATCC
Organism: Wollemia nobilis; assembly: GCA_028583015.1. NCBI lineage: Eukaryota > Viridiplantae > Streptophyta > Pinopsida > Araucariales > Araucariaceae > Wollemia > Wollemia nobilis. The sequence goes on along the minus strand of JAQPPZ010002969.1, from coordinate 14,918,304 downwards.
GCCCAAGGAGGAGCAATTATTCCACTCATAATTTTGGGTAAATGGTAAGCCCTTACATTTTATTGTTGACAATGGAAGTCAAAATAATTTGATCTCTATTGATACTATGAAGGCTCTAAATTTACCTATGAAGCCTCATCCACATCCATATAACATTGGATGGTTGAATCAAGGGAGAGATATCCATATCACTCAATAGTGTCTTCTCTCTTATGTCATCAAACCATTCAAAGATGAATTTTTATGTGATGTGGTTCTATTAGATGTTTATGATGTGCTCCTTGGCCATCCATACATGTGGTAGAGACATGGCATGTATGAATCAAGACCTCGTAAAGTCATCATTATCCTTAGGGATCACCTTTTTTCCCTCATCAGTGTTAAGCAATTCAAAATGATGATTGAAAAAATATAGTTTGTTCTCTTGATGATCAAACCTCAATCTACCAAGAAGATGGTTGCTACTATCATGACTATACATTCATCACAACAATAACGACAAATGGTCCAAATCATATTATAATATGTTGATATTTGTAAATCACCTATCAGAGTGCCATACCATTGTGAGGTAAAATATTTTATCAATTTTATTCCTAGTTCTTCTTTACCTAACATACTTGATTACTGTAGATCAGTTCTTCATTTTGGTCAGCAAAAATCCATTATCTTAGATAGAGATAACATATTTTTAAAATTATCTAGAACACTTTATGGGAGATGATGGACACAAAGTTCACCTAATACAAAGCATTCCATCCTCAGACTAATGGACAAACTAAATTTTTCAATAGGGTGATTGTGCATATGTTGTATATGTACAATTAAAATAATCCTCGAACATGGGATGAGAGCCTATTATACATCAAGCATGGGTATAACAAGGATTTGCACAACTCTACCAAACACAGTCTCTTTTATGTGTGTTTTAGTTTCCAACCTTTGGAGCCTATGGATATGGCTCTTCCAATCTCACCCACAAAATTCACATCACACAGGGAAAAAGAAATAAAAAAGGCAGTGAAGTTTGTCGAGCATATTCAACATATACAATAGTAGGTTCATGATATTTTGAACCAAATGAATGCAAAATGCAAGCAACATCATGACCAACATTGCACCCTACACCCATTCAAAGTGGGAGATAAGGTTTGGTTGTTATTATAAAAGGAGTGTCTTATAGGTCCACATAGGGATATCAAACCCATACGCTATGGACCTTATACCATCATCAAGCAAGTGGTAGAGAATACCTTTGAGCTATATCTACCACCCTAACTTGGTTTTTATCTTATTTTCAATGTTGATAAAACCATATTACCCACCTTAGACACTTCCACAATAGCAGAGAAGTTGATGATTGAGGAGCTCAACCCTGGATGTCTTACATCAATAGAAGAGGATAAAATAGTCGAAACATTGACTAAAACCACCAAGAAACTATCCACACAACTCTTCAAAATAGTCTGAATAGGTCAACTCAATCACCAAGCCATGTGGTTCAAAAAACCTAGATAAAAAATGAGCTTCTACACTTGATGTCAAAACTTGACACAATTGGGATTATTGCTTCTCAAGGGAGGTTGATTGATCTAGACATATTACATAATTTTGATAGATGGATTGTTGATTCCAACATACAAACTATGGATCTTTGATAGATAAACTTAGACTCAGACTCCGACGGACAGACTCGGATCGTGTATGGACCATGGAGTGTGGATGGTGGAATAGGTGCAGATTATGGAACGAGTACATACCATAGAATGAAAATTATGGAATAGATGTAGACCATGGAGAATGATATCATCTTAGAAGTTGAATAGTCATAGTCGTTATCTCAAAAGTCAAACTGTCATAACTACCTTGTAATTCATTTAATAAGGAAATGACATTGAGGTTCGGGATATGACATGGTTGCTTATTGGTATTGCACAATTGCATTTAGGATTTTAGTAGACATCTCTTCTTAGAGAATGTGGGAGCTGGCAAACATCTCTCCTCAGATATTTCCTCCTTTGTAATCTCAATTTTAGGTTAATAAAATATTTCTTCTTATTTTGAAATTCTTTTTTTTTCCTACTTTTGGATTCACATAGCAAAGAATCCATTATCCTCGAAAATTTTGGATCATATTGCATGATGAGTATGGCATGTGAAGACTACAATGTCGAGTTAATAATTAGAATTGCACTAGAGTAGGATTATAAGGAATTACTGTGACCTCTATTTCCACATAATCATGATTAGAATCTATCCTTAAAAATTTGGATAATGAGAAATAACAAGAGGGTTTCTCTATCATATAAAGTAACTAGAATATCTTCTTACTGTTAGATAAAGGAATACTTTGGCCTTCAACCAATATTTAGAGACTCCAAATTTATCACTATCTACTTCTTCAGAGCTTTTATCAGTCTCTTTTAATAGCTTACATCAATGCTTAGCATATACATACTTAGACTTTACCCTAGGATCTTCATTGAATGATATTAACCCATGGAATAAAGCATGCTTAGTATGGTTATGAAAAATAATTCATAATTCCAATATCTGTAGGTCTTTGATACCTAACTTAAACTATTATGAATTGGTTTCTAGTTGAGTACTAAAGGTTATTAATTGATGAAATTTTTGAAAATACTAGTGTGAGGGATATCTTTGAGAGAAAAAAAATAGTAACATATCCTCACAAAACAATGTTGTACCATTGAAAATATTCTAAAAGGCCTTGTTTTGGGGTGCTAAAGAAATAATTACTATGGTTTAAGATAGTTATAAATGAATGGTTAATGTATTCAAGAGGGAAAAATTGTAGGAACTCACAATATTTTCCATAAACAAACATAAGCAATCCATCCACTTAAATCTTATACAAAAAACTTGAAAGGACAAAAAAAAGGAAAAGAGAAAAAGATTCGGTGGAACCCTTAGGCACCATGAATAATCATTGTATTATCCATAGATAGAATTCACAATATTTTGATGATAAATTGAGGAGTGGTGGGGGGTATTCATACCAATAACAAAATCCCAATTACATGAGTTTAACCTAAGCCAATATAACAAGAGGACTTAAGGTTAATTAAAATTTAAAGTTTAACCTATAACAAGGTTAACCATGGCCCATAGGGATTACATAATAAAATATTATAGTAAATTCAATACATTATACAATGAATGTCTTTAGGCCTATTTAATATTACATCATACAATGTCAGCCTTGGCCTTGAATCAGATTACACTTTTAACACCCCCTATAATCTGAATTGAGGAGCCAAGAAGAGAAGACATTAGTAACAATAATATCTCCCCCCACAATGGATCCTTTAGTAGGACTTCACATTTTGAGATAGACTCATTTGGATCCCCCCATCATTTTGTTAGGAAAAACTTCAGATTCCACACCTGCAAGAGGAAGCACAATAACAAAAATATAGAACACGAAAACAGTAACACAAGTGACACAAATATTTACGTGGAAACCTGCAATGTGCAGGAAAAACCATGAGGTAATGGCAACTTCTCTTTCTATTATTTTTAGAAAATATTACATTCATGTCCTTTGACGTTTTTCAACAAATTCACACACTAACATTATGCAAGGGATCACATCCCTTTTATAAAGCAGAGGAAGACTCCAAACTGTTCGTTTCATATTCCAACAGAAGCCTCTAAAACCTATTCATTTCAACTTCCAAATACTATTCGTCTTTCGCTCCCAAGACTGTTCGTATTTCGTGTTCTGACGTCTACCTAGACGTCCACTGCTTGACGTCTATTGGCATGATGTCTGGCCTATATGTCTGCCAACCCCTACCAGACCAGACATCTGGTAGCCTAGACATTTGGCCTAGACGTCTCCTAGCCCAAACGTTTGGCAACCCAGACGTTTGGCCTAGACGTCTATCAAGTCAGACGTTTAACTTGTTGTCTAAACGTCTGACTCAGACGTCTAGTAGATCAGACGTCTAGCTGACCTGCTTGTTGTATACTACCTTCATACCTAACATTCTTCCACTTGAAGTTAGTATTCAATGACTCTTCTACCAAATATTTTCATCTAGTGCCAATTTCCCAAGCTGCCCTTGTTATTTTTTTAGCAAGCCCAGAGAAGTTCTATACCATTCAAACTTCTCTACCTTGACCGGCTTTGTAAGCATATCTACATGATTCACTTCAGTGTCAATTTTTTGCAACAGGATCCTACCTTCTTCACCACATTTCTGATAAAGTGGTACTTGACATCAATGTGTTTCGTGCGATCATGGAATGTTGGATTCTTCACTAATTGAATAGCACTTTGGCTATCATAATGCAGCGTAATTTTCTCCTACATTACCTTGAAGTCACCCAACAATCACTCTATCAAAATTACCTCTTTTCTAGCATGAGTCACTGCAATATATTCTACTTTAGTGGTTGATAAATTCACAACAGACTGTAACTTAGAAGCCCAACTCACTGCTCCTCCTGCAAGAGTGAAGGTATATCCTGTAGTGGATTTTCTCCCATATCTATCTCCACCATAATCAGAATCCATAAAACCTGTAACTTGCAAATTTTTTGATCCAAAGTAAATGGCAACATCTGAAGTGGCTCTTAAATATCTGAATATCCACTTCATCGCATTCCAATGCTCCTTACTAGGATTTGCCATGTACTGGTTGACTACTCCCACTGCTTGGGAAATATCCGATCTAGTGCTCACCACGACATACATGAGGCTTCCTACTACTGATGAAAACGGTACACGAGACATGCTTGTCTTCTCTACTTCCGTTCTAGGAAACTGGTTGGAAGACAACTTTAAGTGTGGAAGAAGTGGGGTACTAACCGGTTTAGCATTCTGCATATTGAAGCGTTGCAGAATATTTTCCACATATGACTTTTGACTTAACCAAATCTTTCTTCCTTTTCTGTCCCTGTGTATATTCATCCCTAAAATTTACCTCTTTCTACATAGCCCTCAATTTGATCCATATATATCTCTTCCTCGAGATCACCATGCAAGAAAGCAATCTTTGCATCAAGCTGCTCCAGTTCCAAATCCTATGCAACTACAACTACAAGTAGAACTCTAATAGTAGTCATCTTCACAACTGGAGAGAAAATTTTATTGAAGTCAACACCTGACTTCTGCACATAGCCCTTTGCCACCAAGCGAGCCTTATAGTGATCTAATAGCCCATCGTTGTTCTTCTTCACTTTGTACACCCACTTTTTTCCAACAGTCTTTCTTCAAAGGTGGAAGATCCACAAGTTCCAAAATTTTATTCTTGTGATGTGCCTCGATTTCCTCCTCCATGGATTTCCTCCACTTTTTTGCATTTTTGGACTCTCTAGCTTCCTAAAATAAACTAGGTTCACCATCATCAATTAACAAAGCAAAAGAGGACTGATACACATGAGAATACCTTTTCAAACACTTTTGTGGACGTGTAGATCTTCTAACCCAGTGATCTGTCAATTCTGGCTCTTGGTATTGTGACCATTGTGGCTGCTCTACTTCTTGTTCTACTTGTTTTTCTGCATGCTGATCAAAAAATTTAGCATGTTCATCTTCATAGTCATCTTCACTCAATTCTACTTCAATCGGTACAACAATAGGATTTTGCTATAACTCCTTCCTTTGCATGGATTTTCATCAACAATTACATCTCGAATAATTATTACCTTGTGGGCAGTAGGATCCCACAATCTATACCCCTTCACTATATCTCCATATCCGAGAAAAACATATTTGCTTAACTTCGTGTCAATCTTGGACCTTTTTTCTTTGGGTACATGGGAAAACACATCACAGCCAAAGGTACACAAATGAGAGTAATCAATTGGCTTACAACACCAAACTTCCTTCGAAATCTGACCATCCAACGCAGTTGTAGATGACCTGTTAATAATAGAGATAGTTGTATAAACAACCTCCACCCATAACTTTTTCTCCAACATGGATGCGCTAAGCATGCTTCTTGCACATTCCATGATTGTGTGATTCATCCGCTTAGCCATACCATTTTTTTGTGAAGTGTATGGTACAGTCTTTTGGTGCTTAATTGTTGGAATATTACCATTAGTAAAAGGTTAAAAAAATTGTTTTTACCTTGGGTAAAGGTAACTTACCTTTTACCTTACCTGGACGGCAGTGGACGGCAGCATTTGGGCGGCAATAGAATTCTATTCATCTTTCCTTTCCCCCAATTTCTCCTTTCCCCCTTTCTTTCTCAAATAGGTTATTTATTGCCTATTTAATCTATGTAACCTAAGTTTTAATGTTAATGCAATTAATCCTTTTTCGTCCACACTCACCTTTCACATTTGGTATCAGAGTGGCATGATTCCCGAGGCGGTGGGGCCCGCAGTTCGAGGCGACGACACGGATCTCGAGGCAACTCGTAGGAGCCGAGGCGGCATGGATCTCGAGGTGGCCCGCAGGAGCAGTTCGGCACGTTTCTCGAGGCGCTAGAGGAGCATTCTGGCATGTTTCTCGAGGCGGGGATCCGCACGATTCCTGAGGCGCTGTTGACGTGGCGCATGATTCCTAAGGTGCGAGATTGACGTGGCATGACGCGTGGCGACGTGTGACTGGCACGCGGCCCGAGGTGTGGTGATGTGGCGCTGGCGCGTGGCCCGAGGAGTGGTGACATGGCGATCCACGAGGTGTGGTGACATGGTGCTGGCACGCGGCCCGAGGAGTGGTGACATGGCGATCCGCGCGTGCATCGGTGGCAAAAGGATCCTGCGGCGTTAGTGACTGCTCGCAGGCAGTCAAAGCACTTTATGTGCTTAGCTCTTTTTAAAGAGCTTTTACATCGCCCTACGGGCGATGTGGGACTAAAGTCCCAAGTAAAATCAAGCTTCGCGCCGAAGCGCGAAGCCAACATTAGCTTCGTGCTCGACGCGGAAGCTAAAGGGCAGGGAGCACACATTGCTCTCGGATCAGCCCGGTAGCGCAGTGGCTACCCTCAGCCCTGACACCCGCGAGGTCGCAGGATTGACTCTCGGCGGGGTCAATAGATAATTAAAAAAAAAAAACTAAGGAATAGTTTAAATTTAAAAAAAATAATAATTTTTTTTGTGTGTAATTTCCTAAGAGGAAATATCTGTTCATTAGTTTTTTATAAAAAAAAAAAAAATTTCAAAGTTGATAGAAATTTCCTGAGAGGAAATAATTGTAAAGTTTTTTTTTTTTTTTTTTTAAACTTTGAAAGTTAATTTTTTTTTATTATTTCCTAAGAGGAAATCTTTGTAAAAGAAAATTTCTGGGAAATTTTCTTAAATGATAAGATCGGATGGATGTTATCATGCCCTCTGCAAGTTGTTATTGAAAACAAACCCTGAAAACTTTGATAGGCACGTGAAAACACTAGGACTTAATACGGTTTTTCACAGGTTGCAAAACGCGGTTATTGCACACCAGAGAAATCCTGATCAAGGATACGAAGCAGATTCAGAAGATAACTCCTTTGGCAGCAGATTTGAACAATCCGACACAGTTGCAATTGCTTCACAAGGATCCGAATATACTCATTATAGTAATTCAGTTGAAATCCTTCAACCTCATTCTCCTGAAATAATATTGATCAGTGATGATGATGAACAAATCGCTGAAAATTTTGTAATTGCTGAACAACAAGTGTGAGTTGTTTATGATTGTAAATCAAGCAGGGCTTGATAGTTTGTAAAGTCTTTTTTGCAATAAGACTATAAAAGAGAGGTTTCTTGTTTTAGTAGATAATAATGGGATCACATAATAATCTACCAATTCCCGAATTCAGTGGGGATAATTATGAGTACTGGTCCATCAAGATGAGGACATTACTCATTGGAAAAAGACTATGGGATATTATTGAAGATGGATACATTGCTCCAACAGATTGGACTACTTTAAGTGCAAATGATAAGAAGATCTACAAAGATGCAAAGAAAAATAATTTTTTTGCCTTATACCATCTTCAATCACCATTAGATCCTAGTATCTTTCCTAGAATTGCATCTTACTTAACTGCTACAGATGCATGGAATGCCTTGAAAGAAGGATTCCAAGGAAGTGATAAAGTAAAGCAAGTCGAGGCTTAGGACTTTGAAAAGAGATTTTGAAAATCTCGGAATGAAGGAAAATGAAAGAGTCGGAGACTACGTGTACGAGTCAAAGCGATGAGTTGATATGATGCAAACTTTAGGTGAAGACACAAAAAATGAAACAATTGTGAAGTGTTGCGAACACTTCTTCCTAAGTGGAATCACATTGCTATCATAATTGAAGAATCCAAAGACCTTTCTACTCTTACATTTGATAGTTTGATTGGATCATTAACATCACATGAAGAGCGACTTCAAGGAGCCCCTTCAACAAGCTATGGAGGTGATGACAAAGCCTTCACTTCGAATGAAACTGCAAGACAAGAACAAGGAAGAGGCCGAGGCAGAGGACAACAACAAAGAGACAAGAGCCAAAGCAACTCCTACATAGGAGGTAATCAAAACAGAGGAGCCAATCAGAACCAAAGAGGCAATGCAGCCTGTGGAAATCAAGGACGAGGAAGTAACAAGACTAAAACAACTTGTTTCAATTGTGGGAAACAAGGTCACTTCGCTCATGACTGCTGGTCAAAGTCTTCAAAAGATCAAAGCAGTCAATATGGCTCATTCTACGGAGAAGAAGAAGGTCCATCAAACCTTTTTCTCTCTTATGGATAGCCAGATCAAAATCTAAATGATACATGGATTTTGGATACTGGTTGCTCCAACCACATGAGTGGCAAAGAAAATCTCTTTGCTACATTAGATTCAAATTACAAATCTCATGTTAAGTTAGGGGATAATAAATCTTTGCAAGTTGAAGGCATTGGAGCTATGGCAGTTCCAACAAAAGAAGGCCTTAAAAATGTGAATGACATATACTATACTCCACAACTACAACACAATTTGTTAAGTGTTGGCCAAATGATGGAGAAGCATTACAAATTAGTTTTTGATGAAAGCAAATGTACAATATTTGATAAAAAAAATTGTAACCGGGTCATCACAGAAGTACCTATGACAAAGAATAGGTTGTTCCCTCTAAAATTTGGTGAGCCAGGGGAGCTCAACTTGCAAACATTGCTATTACAAATCCAAGTGAATTGTGGCACTTGAGATATGGTCACCTCAATTCCGCTAGCTTGAAAATGTTAATATCACAAGCTATGGTGACAGGACTACCAAAAATTCCAAAACATAAAAAGGTATGCGAAGCATGTGCTTTGGGAAAGAACTCCAGAACGAAGTTTCCAAAAGGCTGAGCGTGGAGAGCAAGCTATCCTCTTCAGATAGTACATTCGGACATCTGTGGTCCAATGCAAACAAAAAGTCTTGGAAACAATTCTTATTTTCTAACATTCATAGATGATTATTCTAGAATGTGTTGGCTCTATTTTCTCGAAACACAAAGATGAAGCATTTGATTGCTTCATAGACTTCGGAAATAATGTAGAAAAGCAAAGTGACTACTATGTCAAATGTCTTCGACTGATAAAGGAGGAGAGTACTCCTCAAATGAATTTCTTCATTATTGTAAGCAAAATGGGATAAAAAGGCGGTTCACCATCGCCTATACCCCACAGCATAACGGTGTGGCTGAGAGAAAGAACCGCACCCTTGTTGAAATGGCAACAACAATGCTTCAGGCAAAACATCTCACAAATAGCTATTGGGCAGATGCAGTGAGAACAATTGCATATATTCTAAATAGAAGTCCAACTTCTAGTTTAGATGGTATCACTCCTTATGAAGGATGGTACGGTAAGAAACCAAATGTCAAACATTTCAGAGTATTTGGTTCTTTATCTTATGCACACATTCCTGAGGAGAAGAGAAAGAAGCTTGATCCAAAGAGTCAAGCATGTGTTTTTGTAGGGTATTGTGATTCAACCAAAGGGTATAGATTGTACAATCCCACGACACATAAAATCATTATCTCCAGGGATGTAATTTTTTATGAAGGGGGAGAATGGGGTCATAAAAAATTTGTTGATTTTGACTCTAATTCGGACAGTTCTACATTAGTACCTCCCACATTGGTACAACCCAAGAAAAGCAGTGGAAAAAGTCCTCCACAAATTCCACATCAGAAACTTCATCAAGTACATCAAGTGGTACACCAAGTCCAAGAGGGACTTCTTTGTTGGCACCACCAAATTACGCAAAACGATTTCAAAGATCGATAAGCGCTCCAAGCCCGATGGATATTGATTCAGTTTCTCAAAGGAAAGAGACAAATAGAGGAAAGCGCATACTATAGAGTCATCCATCTACTCAAATGTTGGATAGGAATTTCCAACAAAGATACACTAGGAGTCAAGCTAGTGAGATGGATGACATTTTGTCAAGACTTGAAAATCTTCAAATGTCAGGGGATGATGAGTCTCATGAACCAAGGGGTGAAGTAGTCAATTATGCTTTGTTGGGCTGCTGCACGCACTAGAACCTTCTAGCTATGAAAAAGCATGCATCGAAAATATATGGCAAGATGCCATGGAAGAGGAAATATCCTCAATTAAAAAATGATACTTGGGAGCTTGTGAAGCTTCCCAAGGGAAAAAAATGTGTTGGATGTAAATGGGTCTATAAGACCAAATTCAATGCTGATGGAAGCATTGAAAGGCACAAGGCAAGATTAGTAGCTAAAGGTTTTACTCATAAATATGGAATAGATTATGAGGAAACCTTTGCTCAGATTGCTCGACAAGAAACAATTAGAACTATTCTTTCCTTGGCAGCCCATAAAGGATGGAAAATTCAACACATGGATGTGAAAAGTGCATTTTTAAATGGATACCTGACAGAAGAAGTGTATGTTCAACAACCTCAAGGTTTCCAAGAACCAGGAAAAGAGAACCTTGTTTATAAATTAAAAAAAGCACTTTATGGCCTCAAGCAAGCACCAAGAGCATGGTACTCATGAATTGACGGCTATTTCAGCAAATATGGTTTCACAAAAAGCAAGAGTGAACCAACACTATACTACCTAAAAAATGGAGTAGATATCCTCATAGTTTGTTTATATGTGGATGATCTAATATTCATGGGTAGTAATAATAAAATGAATATGGATTTCAAAAACTCCATGATGAATCAGTTTGAGATGAAGGATCTCGGATTAATGAGATACTTCCTAGGAATGGAAGTACATCAATAAAAGAATGGGATCTTCATATGTCAACAGAAATATGCTCATGACATGATCAATAAATTTGCTATGCAGCAGTGCAAATCAGCTGCAACACCAACTGGACATGGAATCCAGCTAAGCAAAGAATATGGAGCACCAAAAGTTGACTTGACCAATTTCAAAAGCATGGTTGGGAGTTTAATGTTTCTCACCAACACTAGGCCAGATATACAGTATGTTGTTTCTCTTGTATCACGGTTTATGGCATGCCCATCCGAGCTGCATCTACAAGCAACCAAACGAATTTTACGATATGTAAAAGGTACATTGGATTTTGGAATCCATTACCACAAGTCTAACTCTGTGAAGTTATTTGGTTATAGTGACGACGATTGGGGCGATAATATAGATGATAGAAAATCTACATCGAGGAACCTGTTTTAGTCTAGGTTCGGGACTAATAACTTGGAGTTCCAAGAAGCAATCTGTTGTAGCATTATCATCTACTGAAGTCGAGTACATAGCCATTACTCATGCCGGTACTCGAGATCCTCCGGTTGAGGAAAATCCTTGAAGAGATTGGCGAAAAACAAATTGGTCCAACCAAACCGAATTGTGATAATATTAGTGCCATACGGTTGGCATATAATCCGATCCACCACAAAAGGTCAAAACATTTTGATATGAAGTATCACTTCATAAGAGATATGGTGGAACAACAGACAGTTGAGCTTCAATATTGTAGCACTTTGGATAATCTAGCAGACATCTTTACCAAAGGCATGGCTAAAGCTCAATTTATAAAGCTGAGAGACTATATAGTTAGTCCTCTCAACTTTAAGGGGGAGAATGTTGGAATATTACCATTAGTAAAAGGTTAAAAAAATTGTTTTTACCTTGGGTAAAGGTAACTTACCTTTTACCTTACCTGGACGGCAGTGGACGGCAGCATTTGGGCGACAAGAGAATTCTATTCATCTTTCCTTTCCCCCAATTTCTCCTTTCCCCCTTTCTTTCTCAAATAGGTTATTTACTGCCTATTTAATCTCTGTAACCTAAGTTTTAATGTTAATGCAATTAATCTTTTTTCGTCCACACTCACCTTTCACATTAATACCTTCTTGCATACAAAATTTATCAAATTCCTTGAAGCAATATTCACCCCCATTATCTAACCTGAGACACAAAATTGACTTGCCCGAACTCTTCTCTACCCGTGCTTTGAACTCTTTAAATTTTTACAAAGCTTCCGACTTCTTCTTCAAAAAATACACCCACACTCTCCTAGAATAATCATCTATAAAAGTCAAAAATAGATGGCATCATTCAAGGACTGAGTGGGGACTGGTCCAAATATATCTGAATGTATAAGTTGCAAAAAATTAGAACTCTTACTAGGACTTGCAGTAAACCGAACCCTCTTCTGTTTACCAAATATACAGTGCTCACATAAGTCTAAATTGAAAGACTTAATCCCAGAAAGCATACCTCTGTCATGCAAAAATTTTAGGTCTTTTTCACTCATATGGCCTAGGCGTTGATGCCATAGCATTACTGCATTCTGAATAGAAGTTGTTGCTGTTGCATGGTTTGTCACCGTATCACCACATAAACGATATAAGGTCCCGTAAGATTCTCCCTTTGCTACCACAAGAGCTTCTCTGGTAATATTGCAGTAGTTGTTACTGAAGGTGACATAATACCCTAGCTTATCCATCATTTTGATTGATAACAAATTCTTCCTCAAATCGGGCACATGTCGCACATCACATAACATCCTTTCTCTACCATCGTCTAGCCTGATTCTTATATCCCCTCTTCCCATAATTTATAAACGGTGATCATCACCCAAATGGACCTTTCCACCATAGTATGGCTGATATTTGTCAAACTAGTCTCTGTGGGGAGACATGTGGAAAGATGCACTTGAGTCCAAAAACCAGGTATATAAAATTGATCTATTGTTACTGATACAGAAGGCTTTACATGTTGTCATCTCTCCTGAATCTTTTGCACTAGCTTCAGTTGATGGCTGATTTTTCTTTTCACCAATCTTCAATTACCAACAGTCCTTTTTGGAGTGTCTTGACTTCCCACAATGCCAGCACTTCCATTTTTGCTTGTCCTTTAGACTTAGATCTGGACTGTTTTCTACCTTGTTTACTCCCCTCGAATGATCGACCTCTCACAGATAGGGCTTCATTAGTTGAGGGTTCCAGAGATGTTTTTCACCTTAACTCTTTTGCCAAAAATGCGGCTACCACATCATCAAAATTGAGAGTTCTTGATGATGAATTACTGATGGTCATCACCATATGATCCCAAGTGTCCGGGAGGGAACAAAGTAGGGTGATAGCTCTATCTTCATCCTCCATATTCACATTTATTGAAACTAGTTTACTAATTAGAGTATTAAACTCATTCAAATGATCTACCACAAATGAACTTTCCTTCATCTTCATGCTATAAAGCTGCTTTTTTAGAAAATTCTTATTTTTTGTTGATTTTGTTTCATACAACTTTTTAAGCTTTTGCCAAAGGGCTTTCGTGGTCTTCTCTTCAGCTACATTGAACAAGACAGAGTCTGCTAGGCAAAGACGGATTGTAGAAACCGTCTTCCTATCAAGCGTTGTCCACTCCTCATCTTTCATGTTGCTCAGTTTTTTTGTGACCCCTTCCAAGGCTTGAGCTTGGTCATTCTGAACCAGCAAATCCTCCACCTTCATCTTCCACAGAGTGAAGTTCCTGCCATCAAATTTCTCAATCTTGAACTTGGTTACACCTTTTGTCATTGTTGCATCTCCCACTTGCACAAAACCTTATCTCTGATACCAGATGTTAGGAAAAACTTTAGATTCCACACCTGCAAGAGGAAGCACAATAACAAAAAAACACGAAAATAGTAACACAAGTGACAGATATTTACATGGATATCTGTAATGTATAGGAAAAACCATGGGGTAATGGCAACTCTTTTTATTATTTTTAGAAAATATTACATTCACGTCCTTTGACATTTTTCAACAACTTCATGCACTAACATTATGCAAGGGATCAAATCCCTTTTATAGAGCAGAGGAAGACTCCAAACTGTTTGTTTCATCTTCCAACGGAAGCCTCCAAAACATGTTCGTTTCAGCTTCCAAAGACTATTTGTCTTTCGCTCCCAAGATTGTTCGTCTTCCGCATTCTGACGTCTACCTAGACGTCCACTGCTTGACGTCTACTGGGCATGATGTCTGGCCTAGACGTCTGGCAGCCCAAACGTCTGGCCTAGACATTTGCCAGACCAGATGTCTGCCAGCCTAGACGTCTGCCAACCCAGACGTCTGGCCTAGACGTCTGCCAGCCTAGACGTTTGGCAACCCAGACGTCTGGCCTAGACTTCTAGCAGGTTAGACGTCTGGCTTGTTGCCTAGATGTCTGACTCATATGTCTAGCAGGTCAGACGTCTAGCTGACCTGCTTGTTGTATACTACCTTCATACCTAACACATTTGAAATGTGTTGTTGCATAATATTTTCTACACAAGAGTCTCTTTAGGTTGGATTGTAGTCATCATTACCACTATTAGACACTCCCACACATGTCCAAAAAACACTTCCACTAGGACTTCAAATGAAGAAGAGAATTCAAGATCACCACCTCCTTTAAAGATAAGCTCCTTCAATCTTGCATAACCGCATAAGATATGACTTGAAGGCATAAATGTTTCTCTTAGAGCATACATCACCTTAAATTTAAGAGGCATAAATGTTTCTCTTAGAGCATACATAATAAGAGGTCTTAAGGTTAATTAAAATTTATAAAGTAGGTTTAACCATAACAAGGTTAACCATGATCCATAGGGCTTACATAATAAAATATTACAATAAATTCAATACATTGTATAATGAATGCCCTTAGGCCTATCCAATATTACATCATACAATATCAACCTTGGTCATGAATCAAATTACATTTTCAACAAAAAAATAGTGGTAGGGATCTTCACAAAACAATGTTGCACCATTTGAAGTATTTAAGAAGGCCTTGTTTAGGAGGTGCCAGCAAAAGAATTGATATGGTTTAAGATAGTTATAAATGAATAGTTATTTAAAAATTTAGTTCATAAGGTATTAGATGGTTTTATAAATCTCCATAACATTTTCACAATAAGTGTGGTTTGGAAGAAAATATGCATTTCATAGATATTGTGTTACATGTAAGCACAAGTATCTTGTATTGTTTAGTGGCTCCATTCAAAAGAGGATTTTTTTTAATATTTTCTAGAAAGTAACTTTTACAACACACTCATGCATATAGGCACAAAATCCAAGGTTGACTCAATAGTCTCTATTTGTATATGTTTTGCTATGGAAGCATGGGCATCTCATGTTAAATGAATCCATTAAAAAAAAAAAAATCATTGAATCATGTGATAACTAAACCTATGGTATTTTTTATCGTATAATAGTAGTAGTATATATGTAGGTAAGAATGAAATAAGTTATCTTTCCATCTGGTATTAACCATTACTTGCTTGAGGATCATGATTTAGGTTGCATTTTTTAAAATGTTGGTTGATCTTTCATTAAGCTCATTATTACATCAAGCGGGTGGATAAACACACCACCAGTAGGGTCCCTAGTAAACTATTACATAGCATATCCGCAAACATGTGAGATGGAGAGATTTGAACCTGGGGCCTCTCCAACACGAGAGTTTCAACTACCCACTCCTCTTCAACTCCCCCACATGGGCGGATTTTACATTTCAAAGCATTCTATCATTTGATGAAGTGGTTTCTAGTGAACAAGAAGCAATTTTAGATGCTTTTCAAGTTTGTATTTTTAATTTTTTTGGGAGGTAATGCATTGTCTATTACATTTGAAAAGAAAGAACGTTATAATAACTGAGCACCAATATTACAAACAAAACTTTTTTTGATAAGTTGGTGGTTTGTTCCTATACTAGCATGTATAAAAAATATTAGTTACTAGCGTCTCTTATATCAATGCAAACTCTTTATTGCGCCTTCATTATCAATGATCATCAAATCTAAGATCTTTGCTTTTGCAAAATTACCATCAATTTTCAAAAATTAAAATTAATCAAGGACCACATTTATTAGTGTATGGTTTATCTTTTTCAGGGGGCACACCCCACCTTGGAATAATACAGATTATGTGTCTGATTTGTTTTTTCTTTTGGTGTTCCTTCTCTTGCATTGACTAATGAAATGCTTGGCTTGCATCAATCAAAGTAGATATCGACTTCGTATTTTTTCATAGTTTCATTTATTTACTTAATTGTAATGTTGCATATGGCTATTGATATTGATTGTCCCTCTTCATTGATTGTCAAACCATATAATTTGTTTACTTTAATGATTCCTAGTTTGCCTTCTCTTCTTTTTATATCCATGACATCGATTACATTGTCAACACAACATTGTTGCTTGTATTGGTTGGTGCACCCTTCCTATTCTTTATTTTATTCATGAATGATTCTCTTAACTTTAGTGTGACCAAGTTTTTTTTATTATGGATTAAAACTAAAATCATGACATTAACCATTACTTTGATCTACACCATAAGTTGATACTTTGGAAATCAATCTTACACATTTTGCAAGATGTCTCATGTACTTCAATGGTTGGATAAAGTTTTGACTTGATTGTTCAACATATTATTTTAACATTTAATCATTTAAAATCCATTGTTGGATTGACTTGCTTATACCTTATAAATTCAATTACTATGAATAGCCATGCTTTAGTAATGAATAGTCATCGTGGTTATCTGAGTGATGGAAACTATAGTGACATCCACAATTAAACTCAAGACTAGAAGAATATAGTGATCCCCCAAACAAACAAAAATAAATAAATAAAATAATATTATACGTGCACAAGATACTTTTCATGCATTTTCTTGTCAATTCCTTTTTGTAATAATGTTTAGCTTAATTGATTTAAATAAATAAATATATTAAAAAAAAACTTAATTACTTGTTATAATAATATAAACTTCTTTTTTATCAAATGGCAATAATATAAACTTCTTTTTTATCAAATAGCTAAGATCAATTGGTTAAATGCATTCGCTTTAAAGTATAAACTAAGGTTTATATCATATCAAACAATATATGTACAATTGCTAAGATGTTGTAATATTGTAGTACCAAAGTCAATATATAATATGGGTAGGAGTCATTTTCAATCCAATATAAACCATAACCAATTATATATATATATATATATATATATATATATATATATATATATATATATATATATATTATTGTAATATTGTAGTACCAAAATCAATACATAGTATGGGTAGAGTCATTTTCAATCCAATATAACCATAACCAATGATATATGTACCATTGTATTATCAAATAGCATGTCATGTGCTCAAGGAGTTAAATATGGGTGGAATTTGTTTTCAATTCAATCTAACCATAACCTATGTATGCATATTATCAAATAGCTATTGGAAGTATGTATGCATATTATCAAATAGCTTGGAATGGGATTAACGGTTAAATATTTTGAATTTCAAAGTGGAAACCCAAATCTTGAAGGTAATTGTTAAAATTGTCGTTATAATACTACTATGTGATTTATTACAAATATTGTGTTCCACGTTCTGATATAATATATCCCAAGTTCATGTTTATCTTATATAATAAATTTAAAATATTTAATTGCATTACTTAATTTACATTTTAGAAAAAACATGCAAAATTCAATATCATATAAATTTAAAATAAATTATCAAATAACATCAACTCAACAAATTATAAAAAATTATATACTCAAACCATAGTCAACCCCCGTGCCCTTGTACCGATAGTCAACTCCTCCTTCACCTGAACCTCACCATCCACCATCGAGTTCCCACATATGCCCAAAGTGGTCTAATCTAATCATTGCATTTACAAATAATGCATTCTATATTTATTTATTTTTCCTAGTGCATTGAGTATCATTACTCCCATGGCCGCTTCCACAAGTTCGGGACTGAAGGCCGAGAAACAGACGGTGGCATTCGACCTCCCACGACGTAAAAAGGCGGCACTGCATCACATTGTTGTCAAGAAGAAGGTTGATAGAAAGATGTACGTCAGAATTAAATGCATCTAAAAAGGTAAATAGCTTCACAACCAAAAGTTGAAAACAATAACTAAACTCTCTCATAGACCGACGTAATTAAAATCTTTCATTCATTCAATTTTGTTTAATAAACACATTTATGTAAGCGCGGAATATGCGCATTACCCAACCATCAGACAACGTGTCCTCTTCCTCAGTGCAGCTAATACGCCGTTGATCAGATAAAGTTTACCACAAGGAACCACAAACACGTCCCCTTTAACTCGCTCACCATCAAATTATTGTCTCTAAAGCAATAGTCTATAGTAAATAAGGTTCAAATATTTGGACTGAGTTCTAGGGGACAAAGCAACAATTCTAAATTGAAACCTTATAGTTTTTTTTCGCAAGCTTTTGCAGAGTGAAAGCTTGCAGTTTTTTTTGTAGAATGAAACCTTAATCCGTCAAGGCAAAGTCAACCGGACCGACTGTCCAAGAAATATAGCCAAAGGCAAGGCAAAGTCAACCGGACCGACTGTCCAAGAAACATAGCCAGAACGGGACACATAAAAACGTTGCCCGCTACCAAGACCTATCACATGCGAAAGGATTAGGATTAGAAGGATGCATTTTAAAGGCTGGACATCGTATCTCAATATTGCTCCACCTTATCCAAAAGGTGGACTAAAATAATTCCCAACGGCCACGACGACGGCCCATTACGAGAAAAAAAGAAGAAGAAAAGGAGGTGCCCCAGTCATGATAACCAAGAGTGCTTCAACCCCTTTCACGGTCATTACACCGCGGCGACGGCAGCACGACAACGCTTTACGCAGCTGCCTGTGCAGAGCTCTAATCCGGCCACAACATCGCAAAAATGCGGGCGCTCCACTCAAAACCCCGCACCCCTGCGCCAAAACCAGGCGATCACTGGTCCTCCAAGCCTCCGGCGCTCTCTTATCAACACTTCTACTTTGGCCTCCCCACGCCGTCGTTCTCGCAGAGGAAGGAGGCGAAGAAACCCTCGCGGTTGCGGGAGGGGGACTTGAACCCCAGACCTGCGATGTCCTGGCGGTGACGAAGTCCGTGTTCTTTGATGTCTCCATCGACGGCTCACCCGCCGGCCGGATCGTCGTCGGGCTCTACGGCCGCGACGCCCCCGCGGGCGCCGCACGCTTCGCGGATCTCGCAGCGGGGCGCCGCGGTGTCGGGTACCGCAAAAAGGAGTTCGTCAAAGTGACCCCTTCCTATGTCCAGAACGCCGGCATCCGGTCCTTCGGCGTGGACGCCGAGATCGCCCGCGGGAGGGCGCTCCGGGCGGACGAGCTCATAGAGGAGGCCCTCGGACTCGGGAAGCGGTGCCAGGGGTCCAGGACCTTCAGGGGCGCCGTGGGGCTCATCGTCAGAGACCCTACGAAACCGCCGTCGCAGATAAAGCTGGTGGCCAAGGAGGGCAAGATTGAGGTTCGGGAGGAGGAGGTGAGGCCTGATCCTAATGGAACTGAGTTTGTCATTGCCACGAAGGATGCCCCCGAATTGGAGTCCAGCACTCTGCTTATTGGTAGGGTCGTGGAGGGCATGGATGTTGTGGACAGGATTGGGAATGTTAAGGCCGTGCAAGAGAACACCAAGTCGCCATATTTTCAGTAAGAGTGGTATTCTCAATTTATTTACTTAAAGTTGTATTAAAGATTTTGCTTTCAATTTTGTTGTTGGATAAATTGTAGGGTGGCAAAGTTGATTGGAGATAAGCGGGCTGTTGTGGCGGAGAGGGGATTCAACAGGCCTTACGCCAAAATTGTTATCACCAAATGTGGAGAGCTACCTTGAGGATTTTAAAAGAGATTGCAGATTGATTGATTGATTATTTTGCTCCTTTTCGGGAGCAAACAATTTTATTTGTGCGATGTTTATGATGCCGAAGAAACCTTTTAAGAGACCTGCTCAAGTTGTTCATGCTAAGCTCATCCGTAAGAGTTGTATAAATATTGTCCGTTACTCTGTATCATGTTTTCAGTGAGTTTTAACTATTTTTCACGTTCAGCATTTTGCACAGAAAGACTAAAACGTTCGACCCCTTCAATAGCGAGTTCAACTTGGTGAAAGCAATTACTAAGAATAGTCGATATTTGCTCACATGCAGATTTTGACTCAATAACGCTCGAATACTATGATGGCTATACATAGCGTCAAGACTAGAACTCGTCTTGCACTTTGCAAGCTTTTCTTTTTTAATCTATTCTGCAGCTCAGGTCAAAACTCAAAAAGAACAAAATCAAATGGATTTTATAGATGCTCAATTAATGGTCAAAATGAATAAAGACAACCAAGACATTTATAATTTTGTTGAACAATATAAAAGATACTCCATTGCCAATGTCATAGAGCAATTACAAGTAAATAAAAGCACACAATTCAGCCGATGTTCAACTCTGCAAATGCAAATGGCTGAATAAAGACAGCCAACTCGAAGACATCCATAATTTTGCTAAACCATAAAAAAAAGATACTCCATTGCCAATCTCATAGAACAATTACAAAAATCAATTACACACACAATATTCAGCCGATTTTCAACTGCGCACATGCAGATGGCTGACATTCCTTCGGTCATACAATAACAGATGATAATACAAGAAACAGAAATAGAATCCTCGATCATATGTCAGTGTAGAATACTCGATGAACGGATAAAAAGGCTTTTGTTGTTTATTGAAACAATACTATATTTGCCACTTAAAGACATCATTTACATGCTAAAATACTGTTGCTCCAAAAACGAAGTACCAAATTCTTCCAACATTAACATGATAAATAATAGACATAGCCCGCTTACAACTTGATAGCACACACTCCTGACTTTTTTTATAGTTCCATTACACAGCCAATGCTATTGGCTGGAATGCATCCATGGATTTTTATTATGATATAGCCTTCTTCATAGATAGCATAATCCATGGAATGGACAGAGTAGTACTTGAGATTAATAGCTAGCAAGCAAAACATGTTTTGTTATTAAAAACACAATCTATGCAATGCAAAACAGTTCTTAACACAGCCGTACAATTTAGAAACATAAAATTAATGGTGTGGCTTTGGATAACCTGCAGAGGGCCCAAATACAATGACTAGATGGAATGTACACGGGATATACAAGTCTTAAAGAAGACCCCAGATACTGAAAAGTCAATTGAATATCTTCTCCTATGATAAATGTAATAACATATGACAAGTTCTTGCCATCACCCATAAGCTATACATTAGAAACTAAAAATAAACATGGAATGTACACGGGATATACAAGTCTTAGAAAAGACCTCAGATATTGAAAAGTTAATGGAATATCTTCTCCTATGATAAATATAATAACATAAGACAAGTTCTTGCCATCACCCATAAAATATACGTTAGAAACAAAAAAATATAAATGGAATGTACACTGGATATACAAGTCTTAGAAAAGACCCCATATATTGAAAAGTTAATGGAACATCTTCTCCTATGGTAAATGTAATAACATATGACAAGTTCTTGCCATCACCATAAGCTATACCTTCGAAAAAAAAAAATAAGCGTGAAGACCACACCAAAGAAATATAACCCAGTGCACTTGTAGCATTCAGCTAGGTTTAATCACCAGTGCACATACAACTCATTTCATAGTTATTTAGATCTGTCTTTTGTTGTGCAGCTCCGTATAAGCCTATCCCCCAATCAACTTGTTTATCCATTCCAACCAAACGCAGAATTAAGACCACACAAAGATTCAATTAACAAATGGCCAATGCTGCTTCAAGTTCCTTTTCGTCATCACAGTTATACCCCAGTAAATATGCCCGAGCTGCAAAAAACATAAACAACACAAATTAAATTATGTGCCAGTATGATAAAAACAATAGCATCCAACATTAAATAGATGTTAAGAAGGCTTTTGCCAGTTTTACTGCATGATAATACAACATGACCCCATAAGAAGCCTGCATTTAGAATGTGGTATGCTGAAATGGATACTTCATCTTGACTTTATTATAAAGCCCAGCAGGAAATCTGACCATAATTTCCTAGGCGTTCCCTAAATGCGATATTTCTCATTAGCTGTGAACTGTTATTGCTCTAATTTGGCATTAAGGTCTTAGTGAACCCACATATAGGACATTTAGTCTTTGGTGTAATGCATTGTAACATTAACATGGATTCAATTAAAAGAAATCACATTTTTGGCCACACTCTGGAAAGGAAACCCCTCAACAAGGTAGACACCCAGAAAACACTGCAAAGACGAGCCATCATCAATTACATTAAAAGACACCTTGTTTAACAAGTCACCAGCAAAAGAAATGGAAGATTATTGCTTGTGCAGGGTACAATTCCACCTCATCCATCATTGTTTTTCACTGATAGTTTATTGATAGAAGACCAACATGCATTGAAATGTGATACAAGAGAAATTGAGCTAAATTTATATGATAATATTTGGCTGATCACACTCGTTCAACATGGGTCAATGGTATGGGCCTAAATTCTGTGCAAGAGGCATGAACTGTAACCACTCAGATGCAACACTTGATCTGTAATTTCCAATCAAACAGACAGCACTCTCTTCTGAGTGAAAGATGAAGTAGCTAAATCCGAATGAATCAATCTCCTGAATGAGTAAATAGTGTTTTAGGCCCTCAACATAGTCGTCTACCCTCCAAAAAGTTATGTTTAGGCTTACATTCAGAAACATGTATCATATTGATATTTGTTCTGTGCATTTCAGTATCATATTGAGTTAAAGCTGATACAAAAATTACACCAGTATCTACACCTTTCCATAGGATTATGGATCACCATTCACAGATACATTATTAGCATGACACATTACTAAAATAAGATCATGGTGGCTTAGGTATTGGGAAATTTGAATTAACGATGGGGGATGTTAGGTACCCAAGATAGGTACTTAATAAATTAATATTGAGCCATAAATGAATTATTGGCTAATGTGGACCATTATGATATAAATGTTACTTATGTAACCATTACTCATTAGTAAGGAAGGCCACATGTCAAATTAGAAATAGGTAGGAGAATAATATCATAGAATCATATTTGTAACCGTTAAAGAATATTGTCATGCACTTTGTAACTAATGGAATATGAACCACCAAATGGGTGATCTTGTAACTCATGGAAGGTGAACCATCACACTCTTGTATGAAGAGTGAGGTACCCCCATTGTAAAAGGATCATATATGAAGTATTCTTGTAGAAGAGTCTTGGCTCGTGGAGCTCGAGATCTTGTGGAGTGGTTTCCTTCTATTAAGGAGCATTGTACGGTGTTGCCCTACCTCAAGGGTATTATCAATCTCTATTTTGTTGTGTGGATTTATATTATGCAATTTATTTGTAAATGCATGTTTAATATTTCTACATATTGGTGAATGATTTATTGTATTGAGGAGAGGTTCATAATTGGGGATGAGCTTTATGCTCTAGTGCATAGTTACCATGTTCAATAAGTTAGGTCGACCAGTGAAAAAAGTTCACAAGCTGGGGATTTTGGAAAGGCTTGGTTCATACAAATAATAATAAAGTATGTGTATATATATATATATATAGATAAGAAATAATAAAATATGTGCTACATAAATCCAATAATATCAAAAGTCATGTGTTGGCGCTTCTCTCCTTTCACTGTTGAAGCCCACTTCCCAAAACTTATTCTGATGCTGTAAAATGGTGGCATAGGATGCATGGTGGTTCAAAGTGGAGAATCAAAATAAGGTAAGCCATGCATTAGGGTTTTGGCCTATATGTTTCTGCTGTACGTGTTTGTTTGTTTCAATAAGATATATATATATATAATATGCCCAACTGAGCTGGACAAAACCTGGTAGCTATAGTCTAGAGGAATAAGACAAATTCATGCTTCAAAGACAGTTTCAAAGTTAAAATGTAGTTTGTGCTTGTGGTGTTATTAAGGCATCGCATCCCAAAATGAACAACTTCCTCGAGTATGATGATGATGAACTAGTCTGGACAATGGTGGTTTTGCTCCCATCGAAAATTTAACAGAGTTATGAATGAGCAGGTATAAAGAACCATTTCACAATGTCTCTTGATCATAGCATAATCAAGATTAGCAAGTACGATTCTAGTCAAATATATATCTTTAATAATTTACGTTAAACCTTGTACTCATGATTTTGACTTTCAGCTTACAAGAAGGAAGCATTAACAAGATCCACCTTTGGTAGGCCTTTTCCACAATTTATGGTCTGCTAAGATTCATAACAAACCAAAGCAAGGTAGAACAAAATCTCCCACTATTCATTACCCCACCAAATGTATAACAAAATCTCCCCACCTTGAATACATTGAAAACAAAGAGCACAAACAACATAGATAAAATTCCAAGGACTTAAGTCAACTAGCATTGGGCACTTAACACAACAGAGGTACCTCAACATGAGAATAAGCAATTGAAAGTTATTTAATAATCAACCATTACCAATATGTTCATTGTGTTAATGTAGTTTCTAATCTATTCTATTGATGTACTCTTCTATTATATATTTATGCATTCTATCATGCACACAAACTATCAACCCACCGTCTCAAAGTGCTGCACTTGAACCTCCATCTATACCTTCCAATTTCCACAAATAAGTGTAGAGAACAGCAATAATAATAAACCAAGCATATCAAAATCAAGTGTCACCTCAAATTCTGTAAGTTCTTACACCACACACACCTCATTTTCTACATCTGTTATAAACACATGAAGACCATTCAACTCCTAGGAAAACTCCAAATTTCAAAATTCAATTTCTACATCTCTTATAAACAGGTCAGTTACATCTCTGAATTTTAAAGGTCAACCAACAAGCCATTCAAAGCCAAAACACAGTCCAATTTGCCCCTACATAAGACCAAGATGGTCGTAGATGTTAGAAATGTTCTTCCAATAACTACATCCCAAAATGTTACTGCAATAACAGAAATATTTCTTTTGTTTGTGGGGTAGATGTAAGGATATTGTGGTATTAATAATTCGTCTTCCTGATGTGTTCTTTGGGTGCTTGGATTATTACAGTTTCCTCAACTTACTTGCATTTAATAATGGGTATTGTTTTTGGAGGCAAGTCTTCTTATAAGATTTCTTGTCTCCAGTTGGTTATATTTAATGGTTCCAAATTGTGAGTTTTGTTTTGTTGAGCTGGATAGTTTCAATTCTAGTTTCTTCCCTTTAAGAGAGTTCTGAGTTCTTTCCTGATTTATCACAGGTGATAGTCTCTTGATTTAGAGATTAATTTGAGCAAAATTCCTTTTTCAATGTCTAGTGTGAAGCTGAACCTTTTTTTGACTTGGAATGTTGTGTTTAACCAAGGTTACCAGGGGTGTGGGTGTGGCGGGAATCGTGGGTGCGGGTGCAGCCCCTGCCGAAAATAGGGTTTGCTAGGTGCGGGTGCAGGTAGTTTTTAATATATATATATATATATATATATATATATCAAAAAAATTTAAAAATAAAATAAATTATGCACATTGTGAAATAATTAAATAAATCATTCATACACATTGCAAAATATTTAAATATGGCATCATAAAAGCATATTGATATATGATATTCATGTAAAAAATGACAGGATGTCAAAGTCATAAAGACTCAAGAGATAACAATATACTTTAAGTATATACTATAGTATTTAGTAGTGGACATGTACAAAGATAACATCAAATATCTGATATTTGACTCTCATTCATCATATTCCTCATCATCATCTTCTAGGCCCTCTTCCTGTGGATCTGGTGGTGGTAGATCTGAAAAGCCATCACACCTATTGTCATCTCTCCTGTCATCAGGAACTGCATCCCAACGTGCAAAAGGCCCCTCTATATAACCCTTGTCCCTACGAGACATGAGTCGAAGAGTACTATGGACATACACGAGGTTCTCTGCCCTACTCGCCTCTAATTGACCTCTAATCGCTGAATGGATAAATCCATAAGTACTCCAATTTCTCTCACAAGCTGAGGAACTGGCCACCTGAGACAA
The DNA here is from genome assembly GCA_028583015.1 of Wollemia nobilis. Lineage (NCBI taxonomy): Eukaryota > Viridiplantae > Streptophyta > Pinopsida > Araucariales > Araucariaceae > Wollemia > Wollemia nobilis. The sequence continues at coordinate 14,892,027 of JAQPPZ010002969.1, read as the reverse complement.
TAAACGACATGCTAGTCGCTGCAACTGTGGCGTCCCTATAAACGACAATGTTTTTTTTTAATACTATGCCCCTTTATTATCCTATTATAAAGTTTAAAGTTTAAATTTATAAAAACTTTATAATAAATTATAATTTATAAAATCTTTATAATAAATTATAATTTATAAAAACTTAGTTTAAACTTTGAAAAAAAAAAAAAAAATTTCACTTTTTCTATTCAATAATTTTTTTTAGCCTGCATAGGCTGGGTGTGGCTGGGCCCACCTAAAAAATATTAAAAATATAATAAAAAATACTCTCTTTTTTCTATGTTAATGCCCAAACTGGGCTGGGTTCGGCCGGCTGAACCCTGACTGGCCACAGGGTTCAGCTTGGCTGAACCCTGACTGACAGGGTTCGATCCAAGGCGAACCCTGTCAGACAGGGTTCGGATGGGGTTCGGCCCAGCCGTACCCATTCGTGAACCCGTGCACCCGGTGCGGGTGCGGGTGCGGGTGCGGGTGCGGGTGCACGAACCCGGTTACACTGTGTTTAACTTATTTAAATAACTTATTTAAAGCGATGGATTGCAGGGAAAGTTGTGTCATGGATATATCTTCTCCCTTAAAGGAATATATCATCTACATAGGGAGGCTTGGCAAGGAGGTGGAACCTCAAGTGCCATGCAGCAGTGAGTCAGTTCAAATTAGTGTCATGTACATAGAGTTATCATATGTGTTATCACATAGTGTTTGTTGCATGTGTACTTGTGATGACCTGTTTGTAATGAATAAGCATGTTGAATATAATGGGCACATTTATTAATTTTTCATGTAGAAGAGTATTGGGTAGTTAATTAATTGGGTGGTTGCCTAAGAATAACCCATTGTCCTGATATTTGCTTTGTTCCAGTCTATTTGGGAGATATCATATTATAATCATGTGTCAAATATCATCTTCATGGTGGGGGTGTCCTGTCATATTGACTTGGTGTAAAAGAGACTAGATCAATCATGGACGTAACTTTCAGAGATAATGATACTAGTATATTGGGTTATAGTTTGTGTATATATTTATGTTATATTGTATGTTTTGCTCTATTACATAATTCTTTAAATTGCATGATTCAAACAATCCAAAAAACTATACTACATTTTGGCATCGTTGTCGATATAGAATTGGTTCGATGACATGGGTAAGTAAAGTAAGCAATAATACATAGAGTCTTCGTGAACAAAGACGACAAGAGTGGGGCAAACCCACTTGCAAGTCCAAGAATATTGTGTGACAAGAACTTGGATTGGTGCAAGCTTGGACAGGAACTTCTTGCACAGACTTCAATATGAACGTGCTAGAAGTGGTTCGAGACATTTCGAATTCTATTTTGAAATTCACGTAAGTGATTTTCTATTTTTAAGTTCACTTAAGTGATTGTATTTTGTAATTCACTTAAAGTGATTCTATTTTGAAATTCACTTAAGTGATTTTCCATTTTTAAGTTCACTTAAGTGATTCTATTTTGTAATTCACTTAAGTGATTCTATTTTAAAATTCACTTAAGTGATTTTCTATTTTTAACCATACATCTCAAGATGATATGAGATCTAATCTTAGGGTTAGAGAGATTACTGTTACCTTTTTCAAGGATAAAAGGAGAAGGTCAAAGAGTGTTTTACACACAAAAAGAAGAGAAGGAGAACAGATTGCAGAAGGAAAAACTGCAAGCTTAGGAGGAGAAGAACAGTGAAATTGCTAGCCAAAAAGGCAGCAAGAGAGCAGGGTTTCCTACTGTAGCTGTAGCCTCCTTTATTTTGTAATATTTCAGGTTTAGAAATATATTTAACTTCCGCTGTTCACGCTGTTTATTTTTTCAGCCATCTGTGTGACTGTTGCATGTTTAAATAAATTAATTTCAGATCTGATTTATTTTAAAATAACATAGCACAGCAGTTATCTAAGGTTAGAAAAATTTACAGTGATTACAAGGCATTGTTATTACAAGGCATTGTTGTCCAACGAGCAAACTGCAACAAAAAGTAAGCAGCATAGTAGAGAAACTCAGACTTTGCAAAAAAATTCGGAAAAACTCTACCAAGAAAAGGGAAAAAATGCAAAAAAAAAAAATCACCAAGTCGAACCCAAGTGATTTGACGAGGCCAACTCAAAACAAGACTTGCATGTTTTTTAAAAACTTGTCGGGTTGCGTAACTACGGTAAGTAGAGGTTGGCTGATCAATACATTAACCTAGTTGTATTGATGATTGATGCTAGGAAGTTGCTCTAAATATTGCAGGAGTTGAAGGGGCACAAAGTCAATGCATGTCATTATCGTGAAAGGGTCTAGTGCAAATGCGATTCCCAAAGAGGACTTGAAAAAGTTGGGTTCACCAACATTATGGCCACCCAACTTCAAACTCCTAGCAGCCGACCACTTTTAAGATGAAAGCGAAGGGAGTATTGTCAAGGAAGCAACATAGTAGAGAAACTCAGACTTTGAAAAAAAAATCGGAAAAACTCTACCAAGAAAAGGGAAAAAATGCAAAAAAGAAGCAAAAAAAAATCACCAAGTTGAACCCGAGTGATTTGACGAGGCCAACTCAGAACCAGACTTGGCATATTTTTTAAAAACTCGTCGAGTTGCGTAACTACGGTAAGTAGAGGTTGGCTGATCAATACATTAACCTAGTTGTATTGATGATTGATGCTAGGAAGTTGCTCTAGCTATTGCAGGAGTTGAAGGGGCACAAAGTCAATGCATGCCATTATCATGAAAGGGTCTAGTGCAAATGTGGTTCCCAAAGAGGACTTGAAGGAGTTGGGTTCACCAACATTATGGCCACCCAACTTCAAACTCCTAGCAGCCGACCACTTTAAGATGAAAGCGAAGGGAGTATTGTCAAGGAAGAAGACTGATTGTAGAACAAAACCTTTATCGTGGACTTTGTCAAGATTACCTTCTATAAGGCAACATATGATGCCTTGTTTACTCATGGCTAACTCAAGATGACAAAACTAGAACACAATTGGCGAAAGGACCGCTTGACATGTAAAGAGGGACACCATAAAGATATTATAATTCTAAAAACATGGTCAGTTATGCAAAACATTGGATTTTTAGGCTACTCGGACTTTTTTGAGACTGACAACAAAGAACATGCAAGAACTAGTATGGACCCAAGCAACAAATAGGTATACATCATTCCAATTAATGTACTAAAAGCATTGCCATACCAATGGACTTTCGAATTTCAAAGTTGAGAGTAGCGGTGCAAAAACCAATTGAAGGATCATGAGAGTCTAGAGGAGAAACTCTTTGCGCTCAATCAATTGGACAAGTGAAGTAGAAGTAAAGTAGATGGCCCAACGGGCAATTGAGGTAGCTCAACGACGACGAACGCATTGGCATGAAAAGCATATAGGACGCATGTCAAATTACAAAAGGGTACTTGGCCCTCCTATTCAACAAGAAACAAGAAATCAAGTTGAGCATCTTACGACCCGATGGTTTGGACCCTTCTAGGTGGACAAGGTAATGCATAATTGGTTTCTCCAACTATAGCATCTAGATGGATCGCAATGCATGAAACTTGCCAATAATTTGAAGTTGATGCAATATAGGGTTTGTGCATAGGTCAACTCAATTGATCTAGAAGAGGATCTACTTGACACTTCCAATCAATACACAGAGGACTCCTTTGCAAGGGGTTACTATTAACAAAATCAATAAAAGCAATAATTCGAAGGACATTGAGCTGACAACAAATGAGGGAAAAGGGTTACTATTAACAAAGTCAATAAAAGCTAATTGGAAGGACATTGAGCTGACAACAAGTGAGGCCACCGACAACAAGGCCAAGTTGGAGAACAAAAAGGTCAACTACCATTAGATCGCAACGTGTTAGTTGAATGAGCGATTAGTTTGAAGCACTTGTCTATGATCAAGCAAATGGAATTGGAGAACAATTATCTAAGCCAAAGGAAACTATGAGTGCGCATGTAGCTTCAAGGAGGAGAGTTTTTGTGTGCATGCAACAATGCATGTGTTGTGAGGAAGCAAAACACACCATGATGCTTGTTTGCATGAAGATAGGAAGAATGATGAAGTCAATGGACCCATAATGCTCAAAAAAAATGAACACCAATGATATAGAATGGAAGATATAAAAAATCAATAACAACATGGAATTGATGAGTTAATACGACGGCGTCTAGAGTAGTTGTAAAGAGGAAAGTAATGACACTAATGCCTATGGGCCCTACATGAGTTTTAGGGATTCCACAAGTGATAAGGAGCTAGAACATCATCCTAAAACACATCTATGCAAATTGGAGCCTAGGTAGAGACTTCCTATGACACATGCCCAACTAAACTTAGGTGGTGAAGGGACGTGTGACATTGGTTATAACTAATTTAAAAATAAAAAATAGCAAATTGTCAAAATCATGGTATAAATAGTTTAAATTTGATTCGCCATAATTATTATCGATGGAGAAAAGAAAAAAGAGCACCCAAAAGGATAGACAAAGTACCCATCACAACTTGCAAGGACACCACAAAATAATATAGTGTCATATGCCATGAGAAGGAACTAGAAACAAAAATTAGCTATAAAAATGGCCTAGTGAGCAAAAAACTTTAAGGAATCAATTCAAAGTGGATTTTCTAGCAAAATAGTTGTCCCTTTTTGCATATCTAATAGGTTAAGTACCATCAAGCAATGCCTAAAGAATTTGTGGAAGCTGAAAGGAATACTTCCAAGGTAGAAGAGGTCATTGACCATTTGCGTATGCAAAGACACAATGCTAGCAACAATGCCAAAGGAAAGAAGCTAATATGCAGATAAAAGTCATTAGAAATTCTGCTGATTTCAGAAATACCATAAAATTCAACTTCAACAATTTTCCATCATAAAATGTCTTTAGATAAAAAAGCACTCATCAATTCCCCTCAATTTTAGAAATGGACAATATGTTACATAAAACCAGAGCTACCATCTTAAACACAGAGCTACAAAGAAATCGAATTGAAGTTACTTAAACAGGTCAGAGCTTATTGATCCTTGATTATTGTTAAGCTGCAACGTTACTAATATTCATCTATAGGTTATTGATTATATTATCAGCGTGATATCTTTTTATGGGCAGCATTTTACTCTATTACAAAGAGTTGCACATATAAGGTGGAATGGAAATTTTAGATGTATGTTCTGTGTAATAGATTTTACAAAAAAGCCCATGATGTTTAAGTCCAACTGGTAAAAATGTTGGGCTTACAACAAGCCCACAAGGGTTCAATTCCTATGGGTAACACGATAATACAGTTTGTTGTAACACCACGATAATGTGGTGCATTGAAATACCGCGATAACATGGTTACGATGCAAAATATGGGTGGGGCCCATTTCAATCCCATATAACCATTAAAACTAGATTTTTTCAAAAGAAGGCACGCATTCAGGAAAACACAGTCAAAACTAAAAAGATAAAAATGAATAACAGTGCAATTATGGAGTATATTAGGTTTGGGACAAGCAGTAAGAAGCAAAGAGCTTGACACGACAAACCAAGGTTCTAATCCCATGGGTCAACCTTAACACATATCCAATGGCATGAGCTCAAGTGATTAAAAATCTCAAGTGAGGCAAGAGACTCAGGTTCAAAATCTTGTCACTCAATATATACATAACTGCCAAAATGTTGTTGTAATACCACTATGTGGTTTGTTGAAATATGGGTGGGGTTTGTTTCAATCCCCTATAACCAATTTAATTTTAAAAAGGAAAAAAAAAAGAACAGTGCAATTGTGAAATACATAAAATATGTTGGCAGATATTCACTCAATAAACAATAATTGCAAACTATATCAAATGATCATGAACAATGCAAACTGAAGTGAAACTATAAATGGCAACCCACCTGCAATTACTCTTAACCTAGCAGTCACTTCAATTGCATTATTAGCTCAACATCACATTAGATGGTATTAAGACATCACATTGAATGGTATGAAAAAAAAATTGCAAAAAAAAATGTGTATCCATCACACAGTCTAAACCAAAAAATCAAAAGAACCCTTACCAAAGCGACCAGACCCCATAAAGGGCTCTGCTTCATCAGCTGCTACATTAGCATCACCTTGTTGCTCTCCCTACAATAACAAGGAGGGCCTATTTTAATTAAAACAACAAAAAGGGAATTCTTTTAGCTTGCACCAACATGCTCAAAATAAGCATTAAGCTGCACAATTGGTCAGACAAAAGCTTATCTTTGAAGTGAAGTCATGACTAATATTACTGTGTACTAACACAAGAACATAGAAGGAAGACAGATTATGCCCGCAATCTGAATACACACTATGATTAAAATACAATATTAATGTCCCACACAGAAACAGAAAGGTAAAAAATCCCTCTCGTAACCAATTTAGACATGAAAAATCCATTCCAGGTTACATTCAACTTGCTGCAGAGTAATATTACTGCAATGGTAAGGGCTTTGGCCTCTCTTTGAGAGGTCCAAGGTTCAAACCCCACTCAGTATGAGGGGACCGAGACCCCTCATAAAAAACCTGTGTAAACTCATTGAAAAAACTTGCTGCAAAGTACAAAACTAAATTATAAGTTACATACCGGATCTTGTTCCTCTTCTGAGGGTGAAAGCCATCTATCAAAACAACGCCCAGAGATTGTGCACACTAGAAGTTGACTTGATGGATCTAAAATAATTTCTCGACATGCATCATCACATACTGCAACCATAGAAATGTCCTAATTTCAAACAACAAAAAAATGCTGGCCTCCTCATAAACAGCAGTGCCTTATTAAATGCATTCACTACAGTCCAACATAAATCGAATAATTGAAACAGTCAAAGACAACTGCATAATAACCTGTACACTCTATCCATTAAAATTATGAAAAGTGTGAAAGCATGTTTGAATAAACAAAAACATTAGCCAGACCCCTATGGAGACACATAGCAAGCGTCTTGACATATAAGCAATTCAGATATTGTCATACCATGTACTCGTCCAGTTTTATCACAGAGAAACGAATCCCCAATTTGAGAGTAGGTACATGTTCTTCCCGTGCATACATGCTCTGCTGTAAACTCATCAGGCAAACCTCGACTATGCTTCAAATGAGATATTTGTTCAGCAACTGTTTTATCAAGAATAAGCATATCATCATTCACCTACCACACCACAAAGGAATAACAGAATAAATAAAAATCTTAGTTTCAAAATCTATTTAATCAAGTGAAATAAACCTTCCAGCAATTTTGGTCACCTGTGAAGGAAGAGGAGCTTGACTTCGCTTGGCAGCTTGCATTTGAATGTAATACTCCCGAAACTCTGGAGGTGTGTTTCGAACAAATTCAATCATATCTTCTTTATCACGCTGTTCAAATAATTTAATTAGATGTTTGTTGCTCACATTTTAGTTGTCTTGCTAAAGCATGTGTAATAATAGAGGCTAAAAAGAATCTGCACCAGGAGATTTCAACTAGTACTAAAAATTCAAACTAACATGACTGGTCTAAGGGGTCAAAATTAAAACGTACGGTCAAACAATAAAGTGCTGACAGTTGTGACATGAAAAGAATACAGCGCATTTAAGTCTATGAAAAATCAAACTTAGTGCTCTCTTCCATTTCAATACAAAACAAATTTTGCAGTTCACTGGCAAATTCCATACGAAAAAGTGACTGAATCATTCCAGGTGCCCTTCTAAGAACAGTTTATTAAAAGAGGCTGTGTATGGCTCAAATTAACAATGCACAAAAAGTCACAAATAAAAAGCCAACCACTGCTATCAGAGAGAAATGGTAATCTGAATGCAATGCAAAACTATAACTCTGCCACACATGTTTTCTGAATGAGGCGCCTGACGTCTAAGCTAAATACTAGGCTGACTCTGAGAATGACAACAAAGTTATAAGGAGATGAGCTGACAAGGAAATCAGAAACCTTTTGTTTATACAACCACTCTTTGAATAGACATGAAAAGGGCCTTTATCTCACCAAGCAGGCTCTAAAGGAATGTTCTGTGCTGTGTCATGTTAAAATTGAAACATAGCTATAATATCCTTGCCTTTAAAGTAGCGGAAAAACATATCACATACCTCAATATATAACTGTTTCCATGCACACGCACGTGGCTTTCCTTTCAATTTTTCTGGTGAAGGCAAACCCCAACGCATACAATAACTGGAAAATGTGAAACTCTTTTATAAGTAGTGATGTTGGACTGACTTGCCAATAAATATTTGGCAACCCCATTGAAAGCAATCTTTGACAATAAATCAACTTAAACCAATGTAGACAATCAGTGTGGAATGCATGATAACAAAAATTGCTAAAAACTCCAAATTCAAGTTTTCACAACCATACTTAGATGATTGTTCTTTCACCTTTTCAGAAACTTTACTAGGCCACTATGGATTTTGGCCTCAGACCACAATATTGAGTAAACTAAGAATAAAGCTAAAATATTAACCTACTTTAATGATATAGAGCCAAACGGAACAAGTTTTTTTTCCATTGGAAAAAAAACTTGTTACTCAACTTTGTAGAATATTGCTGCTACAGAAGAAATTCACAAGCCTGTTTTAGATATTACAACAGACTTTAAGATGGCATTTTGCATTCCTTCACCACCCATTACAGTAAATCCTAGTTCTTTGAACAAGTTAAATGTTCTTGTGAGACGTGGCTTTACTCTCAAAAGCCACAGTTTTCTTGTCCAACATGCAAATGACCTTGATCTGTAACTATCCCTCTATTTCTACTCGTATCAAGGCCAAGTAATGTATGTGGTTATGCAATTATACACTTTTCTTTTTGATGAAGAAAAGAGAGAGATATGTACCTTGAATGTTAGGTGGCAACATAAGCCTTCTGTGCAACTGGGTTTAGTCTATCCAACATCTCAAACTTTGGTCTACTATCTTAGAGTAATCTCTTCAAATTGACCCTCAGAAATACACAATGTTCTATATCCAAATATTATTTTCCTCATCAAATTAGGTGCAAACCATTTTTGGCTGGTTTGGGCCACTAGCAATTCTGCTTGATTCTGTTATCCTGTTCCTCCTGCTCCTAATTTTGGGCCCAAATGTAACTTCATCATCTACATTGTGTAACTGAATGATATGTTCATCTTCTGCCCCAAAAACCTCCAAATGGGTTTACACCAAATGTTATGTGGAAGATGTCATTATAAGCAGATTCTCCCAAGTGAAGGGCGTTCTATTCCAACTTGAATGGTTTCTTCATGTCATACAAATTTAATATCTTCCAGCACTTAAATGATTCTCTTTGTTCGCCCATAAAAATGCTAACAGTGCAAGGCTAAAAGTCGGTTTGGTACCCATGATTTGCAATAAACTGTTGAAGAGAATTTAGTGTCTTTTTCTTTAAAACAATGCCACTGGGAAATCTATATCTTGATTTCCTTGGACACAGCAGCAACGTCATAAATGCTCCATCTGTAGTACACACTAGCATGAAGTTCAGTTAGTTGCTCAATTTGTTTGCATCACCATGATGGTATCAAGCTTCCACGCTGTTTTAGGAAAGAAAATGATTAAATTGTCATATCCCATCAAACTCAATAACATTATATAACTGTATACTATTGCAAAGCATATCACATAAACTTCCCAATCATATATGTTAAGGTTATACTTAGTGCAAAAAACCTCGTGGTACCAAGATCCAGATGCGAAACTCAATGACATATATCTATATACCATTGCAGAGCATATCACATAAACTACCCAATAATATATGTTTGATTTAATACTTGATAAGAAATCCTTGTGGTACCAAGAACCAGGCTGTAGGTCCGCATAGAGGAAATCTAGACTAACCCCAGCGCTTGAGATAAAAATGGGAATTGAGAATTACAGAACAAAAGCTGCTCTGCTGAATAAACCTTTTTTGCAATAGATGTTTTTTTCTAATGAATCTAATTTTCCAAAACATAATATATTTTTAACTTAAACTAAAACCTAAACAGCATATCTTGGAACCAAATGCTTAGCTATTCCTCGAGGGAAAAAGCCTCCATACACAAAGACCAATGACAAAACTCAGAACTAATTGTTTTACAGCAAGAGGAAAAGCCTTTTCTCCTACAAATACCGAGGGCATAGTCAAAGGAACCTTTGCAGGCACTATCCATTCAAAAGCATTCTAAAAACGAGTGGATTTCATGCAGACGTATGAGAGCTTCAAAGCAACCATGAATCCATGGAGGTGGAGGTCGGGATTTTTTTAATGCCTTCTTTTCTTTTTTCAGCTTTTGTAAATATTTTTACCCCATGAGAGTTCGACAGATGTCCAAGATGCTCCTAGGATGTCATAGGAGTATTAGTGTCCTCATATTTCATGCTGCTAGGTTTATTCGCAACCCCTTTCAAGGCTAGGGTTTGGTCATTTTGAACCAGCAAATCCTCCACCTTCATCTTCCATAGGGCAAAGTTCCTGCCATCAAATTTTTCAATCTTGAATTTGGTTACACCTCCAGTCATTGTTGCAGCTCCCACTCGCACAAAACCCTAGGCTCTGATACCAGATGTTAGAAAACAAATATTACGAGCAAGCAAAACAATAACGCAGAAAAACAGTAACACAGATTTTTACGTGGAAAACCTGCAGTGTGCAGGAAAAACCACGGGGCAATGGCAGCTTCGATCTTTTATTGATTTTGGCAAACTTTTTACATTCACTAAAAACTGTTCGTTTCCTTTCCGAAAGGAAGACTCCAAAAAACTGTTCGCTTCCTCTTCCAAAAAACTGTTTGCTTCCTCTCCCAAAAGAAGACTCCAAAAAACTGTTCACTTCCTCTCACAACGTACAGTTGTACAGACGGCGAACGTTCTAGGGATGGCCTTCAACAAGCCCTCGAAAAGTAAGATGTTTGGGGGATGACTTGTCCTCGTTCCCCCATTCCCAAAACATTGGGAACGGCAAAACGAGGGGCCAAGCCGAGGGGTGGGGGGGCATTCCTGTGTACCATTGGAGTTAATACTAAAATTCAAATTTCACCCATAGTCCATATGTTCAATACATAGTCAATGACTTAGCAAACCAAAATGAAATATGGAAGTTGACAAGAACCAGATAACATAGCTCCAACTTATACTAGGCTACATAGTTGCTTGGTTCACTGAAGAGAAGTCTTTTAACTTACATGAATTTCAATGATTCTTGAACTTATATGAATAATTTGGGTAGATTAACTCGACAAAGAAAATCAAACCATATGAGATATTTTTCTTTGTTAAGGGTAGCGGGGGTGGAAAAGCTAAAGTTTCCTATCCCTCTATTCATGAAATTCATTCTCATGCCCCCTTAACATCCTTTTGGGATGAAGTTCTTTAAAATATTTATATTGTTTTTTGTATTTTAACATTTAAACAATAGAACTTAATGGCAAAATTTATAACCAAGTTCTCAATGGAGATCTGCAAAACTTGAACACAAATTTAAACTTGGGTGGGTTATTGCTCTTCCATGTTCCTGTCGAACACAGGGGATCAGAGAAGATCTCAAGCAATATGGATAGCAATTGGACTCACTCAAAAGATTATACTTGATCTTGATTATTGATGGAACCTGGTTAGTGACACATTAATTTGCAGAAAGTAATATGTCGTGGGGAATAGAAGAAAAGAAACCACTCATATGTGAAGAGGAACAAATTGATTAGTAGCTAAGACAAAAATCCTATTCATATGAAGACTTTGTACAATGTATGTCTAAGACAAGATGTAAAACAATGCAAACTAGTTGTTTACCTTCAAATAATATGATTTTAAGCAAGCATGCACAATGAAATAGAAAGATGTCAATGGGAGAAGTTCATCTTCCACTAATTACTAAGAGGTTTGATGCCATCCCCCAACCACTTGTGTTAAGTTGGCACTAATATGCAAATATTGATAGTTGACAATTTTGGACCCAAAATCTGGTCACAATTTTATGACTCTTCAACGAGTTTTCTAGGACTCAAAATTATGGGACTACTTTACAACTTATAGCCTCTGAAAGTAGTTTATAATGTACAACTCAGGCTGTGATTATTCAAAAGTTATTATAATAGTAAAAACGAATCATCATTCAAAACGTTATGCCCTTTGAAAATTGACCTACCCACAATTGCCAAACTTCTCAAATTGCCACTTGCATCAATCACACCTCCTTGAGAAGCAATGGACTCCATTGCTTCTAACTCTTGAACCAAACAAACAAACTTCTTCTATATTTTATTACAAATGTATCACTTCACTTGGTGGATGAATTGATGGCTTTAACTACTCAAAAAAACGGTATTAGACGATTTCAAGTAATTTTGGACTGAATAAAACAAAAGGTTGTCAAATGCCCATGGGGTTGAAGTCAAACTCGTGAGAATGTTTGGCTCACAAAGAGCCCCCTAGAGTTCAATTCCCATGGGTGTCATTATAGTCATGACATAATATAGATAGGGCCCATTCTAATTGCATATGACCAACTTAAAAAACTACTTGTGGTCTTAAGTATCTATTATCTAATCTATTGTCGCTAAATTGATGCAATTAGAGTTCAGTTGAGACTTGAAATTGCTCTACCACATCTTATGTGTCTCGCAAAAGGTGTAAAGTATGGTTGAAGAAGCTCCACAATAGAGACGAAGGCATTCTCTCCCACCTTTTTGGTGATGGTGCACGATTTCTATTGTATGGGTCTAATATTTTGTCAAAACCCTTCAATCCCTCCTCCTCCGTCATGTCTTAGTTTGTACCTGGAATTAGTCCACCCACTATAGTATCATGAACTTAATGTTGAGTGTGTTGAACTTGCTCGATGAACCTACTTGCTTTATCAACTTTCTTTTGGGAGTAGGTGGAATTTGTTTTAAATGCCATAGAAAGAGCTACACCAATTGGATCAAATACTGGAATCCAAGGCATAACTGGAATGGGTTGTGGCCAATGCAACTATGAGAAACTTTGTTGTACTTGTGTTGTACATATGGAAGGTTTGCATCCCATGTGCATGGATGCTTCGAGTGATACATTCTAAGAAAGGTGCAATATCACCTAATTCACTAACTTAGTTTGTATGTTTGCCATTGGATAGAAGGAAGTTGACCAAGCCAATTTAATTTTCTTCATAGACTAAAGCTTGGACCACTACTCAAAAATTTGGTGTCTTTGTCTAAAACAATTGTCATGGCATCCCAAAATGTACTAACACACATTCAAAAAAAATATTTTCAGTATCATTTGCTAAGATATTCTTTTTGCAAGGTGTTAAAATAGCCATCTTTGAGAACCAATCACCGAGTACATAAACACAACCATTCTCATGTTCATTGGTGAGAAGCCCTTACATGAAGTCCAGTGAAACACATCCCATGGAAAGTTGGTTCTAGGCAAAGGTGTGTACACTCCTTTCATCGTAATGGAGGGCTTGGCAATTGCACATGTGGTGTATGACTTGATGCTTGATGATGTCACTATTAATCTTTGGCCAATAAAAATATTATGGACTACTAAAGCCTCCTCTATACCAAAGTGCCCTATCTAAATACTCGCAACAATATGAGTAGTCGTAGCAACTTTTTTAGCTTGATGAGGCTTTATCATTAGGAAAACAAACTTGCCACTTTCGTTGTTCACCTTTTGACGTTGCTTGGCACTAATCGAGGAAACTTTGGTAGTAGGAGATACCTCTAGTATCCTACAACATTTTCAGAGTGACGACACTTCAAGAACTTGACTCATTTGACCTAATGGCCCTCCCTCATGTATAGTTGTCTGATAAGAACATCACACACATTCAATGGGACAACATCAAAGAGTAATTCCTCATAAAAAGGCTTGATGGTAAAGGAGGCACAATACTATTATGTGACACTTATGGCTTTGCCTTGATGAAACCAAAAAATATTATAGAGCTACAAGTGAGATGTCATTATCAACTTCATTCTTTTAACATTGTTTATACAAATCAAGTTCTTTTGGCTGCCACTCTCTACAATAAAATGTAATCTTCCCTTGCACCCATATTTGTGAGTGAGATGCTCCATTTCTTGGAGGTCTGTTGGTGATGCTTGTGTTGTGGCAATCATGGATTTTCAATTTATTTTCACAAATTGGTTTTTCTTGTCTAATGTCAGCATGGTAGTTCCTTTCAACTCTATTATTGATGTAGATGCATGCATATCAACCAATAATGATTGAAGGACAAGAGACTGTCTTAATTATGAAATCAACTCTTACAATATGGAAACCATTTGCTTGCTTGCTTCTTTTGTGGCTCATTGCCTCTAGGGAGTTTCTTTTGCACTAGCTTAAACATTTGGTTTTGTTGTTGTTGTTGTCCTTTGTTCAACAACTTGCATTCACCACTAGGTTGTGACTTTTTGGTTGTTGGAGCTATTTTTTCTTCCAAACTCCTTAATTCATGAACTTTTCTTCAATTGATCGTAAACCAAAATATTCAAAAAATTCCATTTTGTTCTAAATGTACCGATGCAAACCACTATGGTGCATGAGAATTTTGTGCCTCTATGTATTGTATACTAAGCTTTGCCGACAGCATATTAAATACATTTGTGTAATCCTTCACTAACCAGTCCCATCACAGGCCAAGTTGTTTCCACTTGACATATTGTTAATCACAGTTCCCCACAAGATGGCACTCATCCTTGATGGCATACACAAAAACTGCACAAATGCATTGCGAATTGACTATGCCTGCTTTTGCATTCTTCTCCTTGGCTTGAGCAATATATGCTTCCTACCAATTTCTAACAGCCACAGGGATTCTCAATAGTGCAAATGTAGTTATCCATATTCAAAGAGATTATGCACAACAAAATATTGTCGCAATTGATCTATCCAACTTTTTAGCACCTCGACATCAATTTTTACTTCAAAAATGGCAATGTCAAACCTTACCTGTACCTTGAATGCTGTTGAATCTCCAAGGACTTTGCTGTTGGCGGAGGATAAGTTGCAGAAAGGACTCTTTGGAGAATTTGCACAAACTAGTTGAGCATCTCATTCCCCTCTTTCTCTAATGCTTCATTCAGCATCAACTTAAAAAGATCTGACATTCTGATGTCACTTGCCATCATTTGAGATAGCAAGATAGGTAA
Organism: Wollemia nobilis; assembly: GCA_028583015.1. NCBI lineage: Eukaryota > Viridiplantae > Streptophyta > Pinopsida > Araucariales > Araucariaceae > Wollemia > Wollemia nobilis. The sequence continues at coordinate 14,876,892 of JAQPPZ010002969.1, read as the reverse complement.
TTTGACAGGTCACATGTATTAAGACCATGCTTCTTGTAGTCAAGCCTAGTTCAGGCAACCATACATCACAAACAATCGCTTTAATATCATGGAAACCAATCAACAACATATTACTTTGTGAAAAGTAACATGTTATGGGGAATACAAGAAATCATTCAAATGCAAAAATAAATAAAATACTATGAAAACAAATATCTTACTTATATGAATATTTGGAACAATGAATCTCTTAGAAGAGATGTAGAACAATGCAAACTAGCTTCTCACCTCTATGTTCTTATGCAAGTATGTACAGCAAAATATGAAAAGAGTCAAAGACATTGTTGGGACATTAAAGTGATTTATCTTCCAACAATTATGAAGTGGTATGCTGCCATCTCCCAACCACTTGTGTTGAGTTGGGGCTAATAAGCAAAAATTGACAGCTGATAAAGTGAAGGCGGCTTAGAGAAGGCCCTAAACATACAGACCACTCTGCTGTTTTCAAAAAGATATTACAGTAGCAAATCAAGTCACCGATTTAAAAAATATAATCTTTTCGAAGTGGACCTAGAAAACTTATCAAATTGCTAGTTGGATTGGTACTTCATGAACATCACATTTAGAAGAACAAATGGATCATTATTCCATGAGATGTCTTCAGACCTAGGAATGGCAATTGCTTTAATTTAAAAATTCTATCACCTATAGAATCCAAGAATCCTATTTCTCGGTGCTGAGAAATTTAAAAAAAAAATGCGGGGCATAATTTCACTCGAGTTTTGCGAGAAATCATGGGTTCCCGACAATTTTTCTATGGTTCAAATTATTGTTTCCATATTAAATGGCATTAGCTCTACCGGTTAGATTCCTCAACTTTCAAGGAGAAGACCAAGGTTTGAATCTTGCCAGGCAATACAAGCATAATTGCGAAGCTTGTTGTAATACCAACATGTGCTCATGATTTAATAGGGGTGGGGCCCATTTCAGTGCCATATAACCGATTCAAAAAGAATATATATTGTTTCCATCTTAGTTGCATGGATTAATGCTAATAGCTCTTGATAAAAAGAAGGATACTTCTGCTTGATTCTTTTTTTCACTTTTCTTTTCATAGGTAAACACCTTCCCATTCTATGTTAGCAATTTGATATTCATAACCTAACTGGCACCAACATGTATACTGAAAACTTTAAAAGGATTATTATGGCCTTAATAAGGAGGGATGTGTAAATACTAAATTATCTTCATCTCCAAATAATGTGATTCTTTCTTGTCCCCAAGAGGTATGGAAAATGAAAATTTTCAATCTCAAGAAAGCCATTACAAAATACGTCAAGCATATTGCTACAACAGATGGACGAAGCACAGCAAGAGATAGGTGATCAGCCTCCAACCCCTCAACAGGAAAAGAGAAGACTCTGGTTGAACCAAGAAATGGATCGACCTTTCAGAGAAGAAGAGGCACATTGGAGACTTCGATCAAGAATGATCTGGCCCAGGAACTAGACAGAAACACAAATTACTTTCATCTAAAAACAATGCAGCACTACCAATAAAATACAATAAAAAAAACACAAAACTGAAGATAATTATTCTGATCATGCAGTCATAAAGGAACTAGCAAGAGATCATTACTCAGCCCTTCTCACAAAGACAACAGTAAATCAGCAGGCTCAGGCCACTCTCCTGAACAACATTCCTCCTTTGTTAAAAAATAGAGACGGAGAAGATCTCTCTTCAGCAGTAACCAAAGAAGAGTTGGAAGAAGTTATACTTTCACTACCCAAGGACAAAGCTCCAAGACCAAATGGCTTCACCAACAATTTTTATCAGCAGTTTTATGAAATTATAGGAGATGACCTATTGGCAATGATAGAAGAGACAAGGATAAGAGGTAAGCTATCTGGGGCAATCAACTCCACTTTCTTAGCTTTAATTCCAAAACTAAAAAAATGCAGTTACTTTTGACAGATTCAGACAAGCCTTACACTCAAGTGCCAAGTCCAAAAAGAAAAGAATAGCCCATTAAACTTGATATGGCTAATGCCTTTGACAGAGTAGACATTGACTTTTTAACACAGGTGTTAGCCAAATTTGGATTTCCATCTCAGATGATAGACTGGATAATAATTTGCATAGAGGGACCTTGGATAGCCCCTCTAATCAATGGGGAACCTGCTAACTTGTTTAAAGCTACTAGAGGATTAAGGCAAGGATGTCCTCTCTCCCCTTACCTTTATATCCTTCTAGCTAAAACTTTAGGGAGGACCCTGACCAAATCGATAAGTAAAGATATCTTGCGAATTAGAGCAGCTACAGGATATAAAACAATCACTCATGCTCAATTTGCAAATGACATTATTTTACTTGGGGAAGCCACAAAACAGAATGCCAGGTTGATCAAAGAAGTTTTAGATTGCTTCTCTTCAGCCACAGGGGCAGAGATAAACACCCAAAAGAGCGGATTTTACACTATAAATACCTCAACAGCAGAAGATAGAGGTTTCTCTCAGATTTTGGGATTTCACAAAGGTAGTGATACCTTTAACTACCTACTACCTAGGTGTTCCTATGGGCTTCAATTAAAAAAAAAGGAAACTTCGAATGTAATTCTAGAAAAGATGTCAACAAGAATACAACAGTATAGCAATGGTTGGTTGAGTTTGGCTAGAAGAATTATTTTAATCAAATCAGTATTAGCAAGTCTTCCCATATATCAATTGTTGGTGTATCATGCACCCTTATATATCTTGCAAAAGTTAGATGCAATGTTAAGAACTTTCCTATGGCAAGGGGAAAGGCAATCAGATAGGAAAAAGTTCCATTTGGTCAATTGGGAGACTGTTACCAAGCCAAAGGAGTAGGGAGGCCTAGGAATCTTAAAAACAGCAATTGTTAGAAAGGCACTAAGTGCTAAGCTGCTTTGGAATCTGCTCACTCCACCAGACTCTCCATAGAAGCAAATCTTAAAATGCAAATATCTGAACAACTTTAATGGGATCCAGCTCATAAAAAATGTGAAAATCATAGCAGGCTCCTCCTCAATTTGGAAACATATTGTGGAAGCTAAATATTAAATCATTCCTCTTGACTTCCAGGGGATGGTAAACAAATTAATATATGGGATAATCCAATCTTGGGAGGACCTCCAATCATTAAAAATTGTTTCCAAAAAAAAAAAAAGCACACCTGCAACAGTTGGGTGTTAAACTCTCTTGGAAGCTTAATTGAATGGATGAGAGATCCGCCCCTGCCACATCTTGACCAAGACTCATGGAGACAGCTGCACATCCAAACTGAAGGGATTAAACTTTCTCCCCAAATTCTAGATCAGCTTATATGGGGCTCTATTAGTGGATCAGGTGTTTACACAGTCAGCCAAGGGGTGTTATTATAGCAACAGGGTTAGAAGAACTCAACCATAGCTAAGGTATGGAATTACAAGGTTCCCCCCAAACTTCAAGCCTTTCTTTGGTTGGTGATCAAAAACAAGATTCTTATTGGAGACAACCTCATTAAGAGGAATATCATGGGGCTTCATATTTGCCATAGGTGTCTTAAGAACAATGAACAATATCACATTTATTCTTTCAATGTATAGAAGCAGTTAAAATCTGGATTGAAATAACCCAACAGCTAGGATCAGCACTATCAAGAACCTTCAACTCAGAAAATTGCCTAACCAATTGGGGCCAAATGTACAAATGGGGACTGAAGGACAAGCACCTTATCAGGCAGATATGGTATTCAGTGCCAATATTCATCATTTGGCACATATGGAAGGACAAAAACAGGATATTTTTTTATGACAAAAGAACCAATTTTCAAGTGTTAACCAATAGAGTGTTAAGGGAGATAGTCTTGAACACAAAAGTTATATATCATAAACAACAAGACATTAGGAGATTAAAAAAAAGGAGATACAATTGTTACACCAAATGGATCTCCAAAATCTCCTGAATTCTGGGCCACAGGTTAGAACAATCAAACCTCCAAAGATAAAGTTCCCTGCACTTTTCTTTGATGAAGCCTCTAAATCAAACCCAAGTCGTGCAACGGCTGGTGGTGTGATACTAGTGGCACCACACTATGAAATGCTTCAGTTCAAAATCAATTTAGGGAAAACAACCAATAATGTTGCAGAATTGATAGGCTGTGGGACAAAAATTGGCTCAGGAACAAGGCATTAAACAACTCCATGTGTATGGTGATTTGAGACTTGTGATCTCTGCCCTATCTAAGGGGAAGGATTTCTCATCAGTCCAACTACAAATAGTTCAGAGAAGACTAAGAGAATTGGACCAGAAGTTTGAATATACACAATACTCCCACATTGGAAGGATGCATAATATGGTGGTTGATTACCTTGCAAATGAGGCCATAAACATAGCCTATTTGCATCTCAGAGTAATAAGAAAAAAGAAAAGCAAACATGAGTGGGCACGGATGATAGGAAGCATATGGCAATTTTGGAGCCTTTAAAGATTTTGGCGCCCCTAGAGATTTTGATGTCTCTGGCACCTTTGGTATACCATTGCACTTTTTGGAGTTTTTGAATTTGTTTTGTTGCCTGTTCCTCCTTTTGGACAGCAATCTTGTGACCTCCAAGTTGCTTGTTGGATAATTGTTCTTTGCAAATTTGAATATCAATATATAACTCCTTTTCTTTTAAAAAAAGGAATGTGATTCTTTTTTGTTGAAATAAAAAAACTAATCTTTGGGGTATAGCAAAATATTACACTACTATCCAATTTATCCTATGTTCCATAGTGACTTGTCCCCTACATTTGACAGCCAAAGGTACTCATCCTCGTGTCTCCTGCCATGAGGAACGCATCTCCTTTGTTTGCCATTCAATCAACATGCACTTAAAAGTGTAGTTCTTGGTGTTCACGTAATAACCACAAACGGGTGTAAACATCATTGTTTTTGCTGAAATTTCTCAACCATGCATAATTTTATGTTAGAAATGAACAATATGGTTATAAAATTTATATTACATATATATATGGTTGTCCCCTTTGTCGTCCCTTGTTTTCTAGGATTTGAGGAGTAACTTCTAGACATTCTCTTTTTGCATCCCCACATTTTCTGGTCCCTTAAAAAGGGACTTGGTGGGAAACAGCTTTTAATCCCAAGATGACCTCATATAAGCCCATCTCCATAACATCAAAATCAAATCATCATTGCATATCATTGCTATGTGTTTAGGTACTCCATTGCTAAGTGTTCTGGCCATCTACCTCTTGATTTATGTTGCAGGAAATTCCTAGGGTGCCTCTCTTTCTCATTTCAAAAACTTTTCCAAAACAGAAACTCCTGGAAATTTGTCATCTGGACTTTCCACGTTTCCTTGCATTTCTTGGTGTTTTCATCAAATGTAAGTCTTAACTTTGGAGGTTTTAGAGGGGTTGTTTAGGCTTGCACAATACCTACATTCAACACACACATTCCCCTTTAATTTTTATTTAAACAAAAAGAACAAGAAAAAAAATATCTGTGCTTGGAAGAAAAAAAATAGAACAGGTTGAAATCAAAGAAGCAAGACTCTAGCTTTTACATTCTAAATTTGGTTTGTATCTCATATGAACTAAAAGGCTACATAATAGGGTAAACAAAAAGCTGTTGTGTGGATTTCAAAATTCTCAACATGAACATTTTCTTGGCTGCTTTTAATCTCGAGGAATGGGAACATCCTCTTCATACACATTTTTCTGAAGCCATTGTGGTTGGTTCTTTTGGTGGTGTTGCTGATTTTGATGATTTTAAATATTGAGAGAAAAGTTTATGACATATACTTTTTCAACTAGTCAACTCTTCCGAAGATCTTTCGTTTCAGAAACTATATCCAATTCCAAGTTTTAACTTAGCCTTGATGTAAACTACTATTTAAGGCATTTACCCAAACATTGCTTCACACATAATCATATGAATTGAAAGCTCTGCTAAACAGGTTGTTTTACTTCTATAAATTGAAGCCTTCTTTTGTAGACCAGTAAACATCATCTTCAATCCCAATGATAGCCTTGCTTTATTTTATACCCAGAGTTAAATATTCATATGACAAAATAAACCAGATCTGTATATTACTCCGCATGGAATTTTCATAGGATTGAGATACTTATATTGCCATTATAAAATTGACATAGCAAGCAATTAGCCTGCTACCATTGTTTTTATGGATGCAGCCATATGGTGCAAGTCAGAAATGGGATCATAAGATTATAAGCATCAACTGCATTTTGAAGGAGAGGAAACCAGAACTTGACAATTATAAAAGATTAAAGGCAGTGCAATCCAGGCAAAGCACATTGATATTAAGAAAATAAGCATTTTTCACCAGAAAAGAAGAAGACAAAAACTTACAGACGACGCCATAAAGCTTCATCTGATGCTGCATGGTTCAGAAAACTACAAACTAATGCACAAGTAACGAGGTCCTGCAACCAATTTTGAAAGTCAATTCATTGTAAAAGCATTTCAGACTCTAGTCATGCATCACTTCCAGCTTTATTTTATGTCAAGCATGTTAGTTGTTTCAATGAATTATTCATTACCCCAGCAGCACTGTGCTTACCTCTGAAGATAAAAATTTAAGGATCTTTTGAAATAGCTCTATCGGTATCTTGCTGAAATTTCCATTTTCTATGGTAGGTTGAGTTTTGGGGGTCTGATTATTTCCACAAGCTTCTATTTGGCTTTGCAAATCTGGTCTTAATTTTGTGACGAATCCACCTTCAATGGGCACCTGCTTCCCCTCACAAGCAGAATCAAAACATTTCTCCCCATATGCTATTTCTGAACTATTTTTCATATCTTCCTCCAAACAAAGTCTTTTAGATGGCCTTGAAATCATATCTTCCTAGATCAACATACAGTGACAAATCAAGTCAAAATAATATAACAAGAAAATACCAATTTACTAACAATAAGAAAGAACATATTACCAAATTGAAGAGTAATACCAATTCCCTCAAAGGACATATATATATATATATATAGATATATATATATATATAACCAAATTGAAAACTTAATACCAATTCCTTGAAAGGATACATATATATAACCAAATTGAAAAGTAATATCGATTCCCTTGAAGGATATATATATGTATATATATTGTAAGTAATAAAACTGTAGGCGAGAGATTTATTGTAATTAAAAATTGTTACCTGAGTCATGATCAGCAAAAAGAGAATACCAATTGACTCTTAGGGTCCTACCAATTTTTAATTACTGTAAAGCTCTCGCCCACAGTTTTACTACTTACAATCAATCTTGTGCCATACAATCTCCATACCATGCTTTTGTCTACCTCTCACTGGGTGAAAACCTAGCACTCTGAGCAAAGATTTAATTTGAAAGAGGGTAGCATACACCACAAGTGCAACTTCCAGATCTTGTAACAGAATAATACTATACCCATCGAGGACACAAAAACTACCTTCCTTAGTGTCAAAATTGGATCTACTTTTACTAGATACCACTCATAATTCAATAGAGCTCCAGTAAAGATACAATTCCAGCATGCATTTCAGTACTTACTTTATATAATACCTGAATTAAACCCAACCCATATAGCTAGGTTCTAGATTAGTGAGCGCATCTTTGGCCTATAATGACCTATATGTCCTGTAAAAGTAGGAAAAATCAGGCTACGCAAGATACTATTCAATCAGGCTCCAATACTTTGGCAATATTTTATAGGAGACATTCATAAGGCGAAGAGATTTTAACATTTGTGCCCATCACATAACTTCTTATAGGAGACATTCAGAAGGGTGAAAGGTTTTTACATTTGTGTCCATCACATAACTTCAAGGTTAATCTAATAACCCCCTATTCAGCGCTTGATCCTACCAGTCATTGTAGCAGGCCTTATAAAAATTAAATAAGCCATTGAATATTAAGCTTATGAAATTTTGATGGATCCACCTTCCGTCCTATCTAGACCAATTAACTTACATTTGTTAGATGAAAGAGAGCATATTTGATATCATCCTTTGCAATATATTGCCCTGGCTAGAGTATCAACTCTATACGAAGCTTTTTAGGAATTACTTGTGTGCAAATTTATCTAGCCTGGTCAACAACCAGGTTTTCTCATTCTAAAGTAAGAAGACATTTTTAAAGGAGGGAAAATGCTTCTTTTAAATCTAAGATGGCCTGCAATCCTTGTATCCTCAAATTTGATAGCTTCTTTGCTTTGCTTCCATTTAAGCATATGATATAGATATAGATATATAGATTTCTAACCCCCATCAGCCCTTTTAACCCAGGTTCAATTTAAACCTAATCTTAAAATATTTTTAAAATATAAAGTCGATGCTCGAGTCATTTAAATGATGAACCCTTGAACAACATATCTTGTTGAAAATTCAATTAGCCCCTTTCAGTCCATACAATCCTTTCAGTTGAATTAATCTTTTCCTTTATTAAAAAGGCTTTCATTACTCTAAATTCTCCAAGGATCTACCTGAACTAAAAGAAACTTGCCATAACACAAAACTGGATCCATTCTGACAAGATAACTTGCCTACCTTCCAAGCAGTTTTAATCCCTTTGAGACAAGTATCCTCCTCTAGATGACACGGCGTTTATTTGAAAACAATTACATTGTCTAAAAATAAATCCTGATTTCAAAATAAAGTCTGTAAATATAGGATCTACTAGAGCCCTGAGCTCTAATTCTGCAATTATTTATCAACAATTTGTAGCTTTAATGCATCCCATGTAGTCTTAAAATGGGTGAGGGCTATTCAGTAACAGATAACATGACAAATATCAATTGGCATAGACACTGGTTAAATTCCTCAACTTTCAAGGAAGGGACCCAGGTTTGAATCTTTCCAAGCAATACGTGTATAATTGCCAAGCTGTTAGAAAACCACTATGTGGTCATGATGTAATACAGGTGGGACCCATTCCAATCCCATATAACCCGTTTAAAAAAGATAACCTGACAAATTGCAAGAGATCATGGACCAGCTCATCATAAAGAATTGATGTTAATCACACTAAGCAATTCACGATTGTCTTTGAAGAGTTTACTTCTTTTTCTTAAATATAGTGAATATTACAGTCATTTTAACTACCATTTTTGTTGAAGTTGACCTACCATTACCAGTGGAGCAGATGATCGAAAAAGACAAGGATGAAGAAGGCTTGAGTTATGCATTCATGTCAAAGTCCAAAAAAGTGGAAAATGGTATTATTATTATGAAAGATGCACATAGAAACAAACATAAAGGCTAAGTCTTTGTTGTTGCTTTACTCGCAAGCCCGGTTATGTTAAGTAGGACTGCCAAGAAAAATATTGGGATTTATCCATAAAAGGCACAAAGGCCATCTCATGGAAAATCAAGATGATGATCGTAGAGATGAGAGGTTCACATAAGACAAGGAAATCTTCCAATGGCACTACCATATTATAAAGATATGTAGAATTTCATTTATCTTGTATTCTCCAGATTTAAATCAAAATTTACTTTTAGTCAATCAAGGTGCCAAGAAGCTTTAGCTTAAATTTTAACAATAAAATCTCTCCCATGACATACAAGGAAATACAAATAGAACCATCAGAGTTGAGAAAAATTATCTGTGTGAATTTAATACATTTGCAGCAGATCAGGAGGAAGTAATGGTACATATTAACCACCAAAGCTGTTATTTGGCAACATAGGTCTGTCCATCTAAATTGTTTCTATCTTCTTCTTTAGATTATCTTAAAAATGTTGCATGTTTTACCCTTTGTTCATGAAGAACAAAAGTGACTCAATGATGCATACAATACAAGGAAAAGCAATTAGAAGGTGATTGCCATTGAAGTTGAGGAATATGGTCCATACAAAATTAACGCATTTGCAGCAAATCAGAAGGCAGTTATAGATGCTTGTGACATCAAAATATATGACCATCTAAATTATTTTTATCTTCATCTTTTGATTACTTAAAGATGCTGCATGTTATAACCTTAGTTCTTACAAGAAAAAAGTGACTCAATGACATATATCACAAAGAAAGAGAATAATGAAAGCTTTGAGAAATTTAGTTTTCGAACAAACCAGGTAATAGAATCAGTACAACCACTTTTGTGGTTCTATGAAAACAGAGTTAGATGTAGGTTAGCTGTACTTCTTATCTTTATCAGTAGGCTTTTCAAGAAAAAGTATGGGTTATTTTTTTGAAGGCAAAAACAGAAGCTCATGACATGTCTATATCTATAAAGGACAAAGTTAGAAGGTACAAGCAAAAATGCTTAACATCCTCCAGACAGTAATTGTAAGGACATATGCATCAAAGGATTTATTTTCCTTTCAAAATTTTCAAATTGCATGGCATTAAGAGAATTTCCTATTTCAAATTCACGGCAGCAGAATGGTATATTAAAGATCAAGAAAAAAAACAATCACAGGGATGACTACACACGTACAAAAAGATAGGGGTCTTCCAGACAAACATTGGAAAAAAAGAATGTGCACAATAGCCTACTCGCTCAATCGGTTGTATGACATAGGCTGTTCAGAATATCACAATAAGAGAATCATGGACTGGACAAAAACCTCAAGTAAAACGGCTGAAAATCCTTCTTTTATCAGTCAGTGACAATTCAGAGGGATGACTAAACACGTACAAAAAGATAGGGATCTTCCAGACAAACATTGGACAAAAAGAATGTGCACAATAGCCTACTCGCTCAATCGGTTGTATGACATAGGCTGTTCAGAATATCACAATAAGAGAATCATGGACTGGACAAAAACCTCAAGTAAAACAGCTGAAAATCCTTCTTTTATCAGTCAGTGACAATTCAGAGGTCCATATGTTAATGGATGTTAATACTAATCAATTCATTGCTATTCAAGATGCTCCCACTAACAAAGGTATGTTTTAGAACAGACTAATCAATGTTTAGTCCAGATTGAACATTACGAAGAAAGGAAATTTGAAAAACACAAAGCAGTTAATAAAAGTATTGAAGGTGAATTTGCTGAACCTAAACATATAACAGATATTGAAATTGTATTACAGCACAATAAAAAGAACACAAGAACGGGCCCAACCCAGAAGAGATGACAAAGAATCCGCATGGACCAAATTCATTGGATAAGGCACATGGGCAAAACATTTGGGATATTTCTATAGAAGTTGAAAACAGTTCACTCAAGAAAAATGACATTTGGAGACTGACTGAATTGTCCAAAGGTAAGTAACCTATAGGTTGTTAGTGGGTGTACGTGACAAAATATAAAGCAGATGCCATTGTCAGTAAACACTAGGCAAGGTTAGTTATAAAAAAAATTCTCAAATTATTTGTGAGAGAGAAAGAGATTGCCGCAGCTAGAATGGTGATCACTGATAGCACTAGTAGCATAGCAGCCACAGAGTTTTGTTTGTCAAAAGTTGCTCTTTAATCAAGGTTTTATGGTTTCATACAAGCCACAGCAACAGTTAGTGCAAATTGTGAAATACACAACCATCATTAGTCACACTTATCAATAAGATCATTAACCATTTCGATTTCAGTCTATGTAGCTCCAAGACCATAATTTCTTCCAGATGGTTATGTTATGATGGGATGAAGCAAGGTTTGACGGATCGTCTACAGGTTTGTTCATCTATCTAAAGGGGCAAATGAAAATTTAGAATGCCAAATCTTTTAGTAACTATTTAAAACAAAAGAGGAAATTAAATTTAAGCTCAACCATTTACAAGAGATAGTAGAAATCATTGGAATGGAACAAGAGACTCATGTTCAAGAAAATCAATTACTTTCTGCTCATCATAATGTATTGGAAAAGGAAGAGTCATATTGGTCCTAAAACTCTAGGGAGAGACTGCTAGAGGAAGCGGACAGAAATACCAAATATTTCATGCTACAGCCAAAACAGATTTGTCTTTTCGTCAAAACAAAAATATTTCAACTCCAGGTGGAAGAAATATTGAGGAAGAAGAAGATATAAGAAAGGAAGCACTTAATTATTCCAAAGATATTTTGTCACAAGTTGGACAAGATAAGGAGGCTCAAGGTAGACTTTTGCAAAATATTCTGTCAATTATTGCACAAGAACAGATTGAAAGCTTGATGAGGAAGATGAAGCTACAGGAGACAGTTTTCTTATTTCCACCCTAACAAGGCACCCTGCCCCCATGGATTTCCTGCAATTTTCTTTCAAAACTTTTGGGATATGTTTAATAGGTACATGTTGGCTGCAATTTAAGAGGCCAGGAAAAAGAAAGTTACAGTAACTGATATCAGTGCAACCTTTATAGCATTGGTTCCCAAGAAAAGCAAGACATAATATTTTGATTATTTTCGTCCAAACCTTTGTAATATGAGTTATAAGATAATTTCAAAAATTATGGCAATAGATTGATAAGCATTCTAGATAGTGTTATCTAAGAGGAACATGGTGGTTTTGCTCGTGGTAAACAAATTCTTGATTGTGTAACCATCACACAACATACATTCTCTAAAACCATATATACTTGTAAATTAGATATGAATAAATTATATGATAGGGTTTCCTGGAGTTTTATACATGATATTCTCAAATTTCTTGGTTTTGAACAAGGTTGGTGTAAATGGATTAGATGTTGTAATAGCACTTCAATATATTTTATTCTGATAAATGGTTCCCCCACTAGACACTTTGAATCATCTCGCGGACTCCACTAAGATGACCCACTATCTCCTTTATCTATTTATTATTCTCGCTGAGGCACTGGGGAGACCTTTCTCAAAGGCAAAAAGAAGGAAAAATCAAAGGTTGCAACAAATGATTCACTCGAACCTCACTGCCAATTTGTTAATGATACTTTTCTTTCAGGTCATCCCTCAGCCAACAAGGCCATGGAGTTCAAATCAATATTATCATGCTATGAGAAGACTTTTGGACAGTTGGTTAATACCACAAAATCCAAGATCTTTTTCATTAACACTGCCCTATATTTACATTGGACTATTGTGGAGACTTTAGGGTTTAAAGATAAAAATTTGCCAGCTCTAGGACTCAATTTTGGTTAGAAAGAAATCTTGTTTCACAGGTTGGAAAGGTAAGTTCTTAATAATGGCTAGAAGGCTACAACTCAAAAAGATTACATTGCAATCTATCCCCATACATGATGTCACTTCAAGATTGCCAGAAGGTATAGCATCTAAATTTAACAAAATTCAAAGAATTTTCTTTGCAAAGGATGTGCGGAAACATTTAGGTTCCCTTTTTGTAACTGGGATAGGATTTGCAAAGGTACGAATATAGGAGGGGCAAACTTGCAAAATTGCAAACTTACGAGTTTAGCATTCAAGGCAAAACCTGGCTGGAGATTATTCAATGATCAAGGAAAGAGTTGGACAAAAATGTTACTTCAAAAATATATAAGTTTTCTTGATGCAATAAAATAGTACAAGAAACAAACCCTCCCTAGAGGCACCTGATAGGTAGGGTAGACCAATTGGAAGCAACCTGAATGTTAGCCTGCATGCAACCACGGTTTGAGTCCTTAGGAGGACAATGGTCCACCTCACACCTGTGTGGCGGCTACTCACTGTGTTTATCCGAGAGTGATTGGGGCTATAGTGGAGGCAGTCAGAGTAGAGGCAGCCAGAATTGAACAAGAGACTAGAGAGATATAATGACAAGAAGCTACCGGTTCCCCTATATAACCCAAAAAAACACTAACTACAGGCTCAACAACATGGAACTTCATATCAGATAGTTTGTAATTTATCAAGAAACATATTAGATGGTCGGTCAATGAGAAGGATTCTGCAAATTTTTGGTCTGATGCTTGGCTAAAGCCTTATCCTCTTATTTCTGATCCAAAATGCAACCGCTAGCTTGGGCATATTCAGCTTGTAAGGGTTCAAAAGTCAAAAATTATATTGATATCAGCAACAACTCTACATCATGGATTTCTATTAACAACCTAACTGAAGGAGAGGACCTCAAACAAATAGCAGATTAGATTCAAAAGATGCTTCAAGAGTTCTATTTGCATGTTTTTACATGGAAGGAGTAGGTGGTTTGGAATCTATCAAAAGATGACGGATACTCGGTCAGGTTGGGATTTAAGGTTTTAGAGCAATCAAAATTCCTACTCCCAAAGATTTCCCCTGGAAGAATATTTGGTCACTCGAAGCCCTCCCTAAGGCCTCAACATTCCTTTGGTTAGCAGTCCAAAGAAAGATTCTTACAGGTGAGAATTTGCAAAGAGGATATCATGGACCATTCAGGTGTGCCTTGTGTAAGAAGGATCTAGAAACATCATACCATTTACTTGTTCATTGTCCCTTTGCTTACACCATTTGAAGCTACCTTTTTCAAAAAATATGAGAATGTATCGGGTACCTCCATCAACATTGAAAGAGTTGATAATATGTTGGATTAATGATTTCATAGCTACAGCACTATGCATTCTATGGAAGATTAGTCCTCCCATTATTTGTTGGAACTTATGGCTTGAAAAGAATAATAGAACATTCAAAAAAAAAATCTCCAATTATGCTCAAGTTTGGAATTGTATAATTATCTTTCTTGCATAATATTTATAGATATGGTGCTCATCATTGGAAGTCTCTAGTGTTGGAAAAGAGTTGGAAAAGAGATGCTAGCCTCTTGGTTACATGATTTGAATATACATGGAAGGCTCATCTGTGACAATGGAATTAACCATAGTTACTAGGTTCATATGAACTACAAGAACATTCGGTCTAGTTTCGACTTTTTGTGACAACTAGACGGGTTCAGTTCAATTCAATCATTTTATTTTTTGAATTTCTTTTTTAAAAGTTGCAAAAAAAATTAATTTTATGTAAAAATTTGAAAATTTATGATCTTAGATTTTTTTGTGTGTGGAAGTAATGTGAAGTACAACAGGTGGCACAACTGGGGGCCACACTCCCCAAGGGCATAGCAACAAGGGGCCTCCCTCCCCATGATTCAAATAGAGGTCACCGAGATGAAACGCCAACGACATATTGTTGCGGTGTCCCAACAAGGACGATTTTGGATATTTATATTTGTGATGGTAAACGTAATGATGTTGAATATTTATGTCCCATTTATATATTTTAATTCTATATATATATGTCATCTATCATATGTCATTTATATATATAGAATTAAAATATATAAATGGGACATAAATATTCAACATCATTACGTTTAATATATATATGTCTGACATCTGACATATATATACATATGACATATGATAGATGACATATATATATAGAATTAAAATATATAAATGGGACATAAATATTCAGACATATATATATTAAAATGACATATGATAGATGACATATATATATAGAATTAAAATATATAAATGGGACATAAATATTCAACATCATTACGTTTAATATATATATGTCTGACATCTGACATATATATACATATGACATATGATAGATGACATATATATATAGAATTAAAATATATAAATGGGACATAAATATTCAACATCATTACGTTTACCCTCACAAATATAAATATCCAACATCGTCCTTGTTGGGACACCGCAACAATATGACAATGTCTGACATATGACAATGTCGGCCTTGGTCATAAGTTGGATGACATTTTTGACAAAAACAAGTTTTGTTCAGTTAAGTTCAAGTAATTATAAATTTGTTTTTGTTGAAAATGTTATCTGACTTATGACCAAGGCCGAAATTGTATGATGGAATCTTGTATAAGCCTATGGGCAAGCATTGTACAATTGTATTTAAATGGTTAAACCCACCATATAACCTATAATTAATCTTAAGCCCTCTTATTATGTCGGCTCAACTTAAACTCATTAATGTAATTGGGGTTTTGGTATTGGTATAAGTACCCCCCACCACTCCATCCATTGAATCGAAGTGTTGTGATTCTTATCCACGAATAATATAGTATGGTACCTAAGGGTGTCCACTATATATGCGTTTTGTATAAGATGTGATTAGATGGATTGCTTCTGTTCGTTTTTGGAAATAGGTGTAAATTCCGACATTGTATCAAAGCGCATATGGAGCGGCATCACATGGTCACGCAGAAAGGTAGTCTGGGGCCTTGACCCTTCTTCTGGTCTTTAGGGCGAATTGCTCTTCAAAACCTCATAAGCATTTTCAACCTAAGAGGCAAAGAGGAGATCTTCTTCCATGGTTTTTTCTCCACTCTTCCATTCGTTCCAAATAATAAATGCCTTCTCCATTACCACCTTCATTATTATCGAAGAGGAATTTACTTCAAACCGTAGAGTTTGATCTACTTTATTATTATCGGCGAAGATGATGTTTTGAAACTAGAGAAGCTAAATTGTTTGTGCATATCAACCCTAGTTTAAAATTCGTGCACTCAAGTTTAAATTTAAATTCACGTGAATTGAATTTGCATGTCGTCTTTTTGGTGCCCTCCCACAATGGCCAGCATGATACCCTTTCTTCACAGGGAAGGTGTGCACGCCATCTGAGAAGCGCAATCGAGTTGGCTATATGGTTGCGTGTAAGTTGCTTGGCGAATCGCAGTCTCATGTTCAAACCACAATTGGTTCCTTTTGTCTTCCGGCTTCAAAAACGACTCAAATCCTATTGTTTCACAACTCCCAACCACTTTCATGCTGTGGCGATTTGGTGAATAGAACCTCGTTAAGACGTTAAGCAAGGAGAACACGGTATCAAATCCTGCATCCTTCCTTTTTTGAAGATGGATCCTTCATTGGTTGGGGTCAATGGGGTCATCCTCAAGGAGGTGGCCGCATTTTCAATCAGCTGGCAATTGATGCATGGTGGAAAAATGAAGCACATTGGGAGCATGAGATCAAGTGTTTGAATCTTTGTTTGTTTTTCCTCATAGGCAGAGGGTTTTTTTTATCCCTTTATAGAGATGTGCGCCTTTGGCCTTAACACAAGAGTTGGGCATTAGGTTAGCAAAAGTGTTTTGGGATCCAACAAACCCAAGATCTATTCCCTCCAAGCGTTTGTTACATTACTTGTTGGATGACGTTGACCTTTTTGCTGACATGACGACAATTTAGCACTTTCCTATTCCAACGAGCTACCTCTTTATCTATTAATACCCCTCCAGCAAATCAAAACACAACACCTATCAACTCAGTTGCACGTTAGCATCTAGGTGGCACAGATTGTGTGGCAAAAACCAACAAATGAGCAGACGACACATGTCAGCTTATGATTGGATGTTTTTTTTCCTAAGGTTTCAGGCTTCAACTTTTTCATTTTTGAGGACTATTTAAGCAAATCTTTTGGAGGCCATAACTTTTGCATATGAAAGCGTTTTGAGCCCTATTTTTCAATTAGCATAATTTTTCAAGCTCTACGCATTAGTAACATTAGTTTACAAACCTATTCCATGATTAAGGGCCAAATTGTGTAGAATAGTCCTCAAGCTCTATTGTCCTATTTTGAAATGGCAAATTTATTATATTTTATACAATCAAAACCTTTGGTCTGTCTTTTTGGAAGATGCAATTGGACTTGTGACAGTTGTAGCAAGTTATGAGTCTTTTGGAGACGTACAGGAAAAGGATTTAAAATGTGCTTCAATCAATCCTTCTTCCTCCTTTGTGCTATTGATTCAACTTATTCATCAAGATCTAATGTTTCAGAATCTCTTCCTTCTATTCTTCATCCAAGTACTCTTGAAAGTTTGTATTGGCTCTTTTCTTAAGCAGGTCCATACAAGGATTATTTTGATAACTGAAATCAGGTGGCCTAGGGGCAAGATGAAGTTTACAAATAAGGTGATGTATGTTGTAAAAGGAAAATCTATGCCTTCAAGTCCTAACTTATGCAGCTATAGAAGATTGAAGCAGCTTTTCTTTAAAGGTGGTAAACTTGACTTCTCTTCCTCCTTTGGAGTCCTAACGAAATTGTTCTTTGGATATGTGCAAGAATATTTGATAGTGGTAGTGATGACTACGATCCAACCTAAGGAGATTCTTGTGCAAAGACATTTTTGCAACAGCTGATTTCAAATGATGAGGGGGATCTAGACGAGTCTTCCTCAAGTGTGGAGGTCCACTAAAGCATCCATTATGGGGGGAAGATATTATTGTTATTAATGTCTTTTCTCCTTGGCCCCTTAGTTCAGATTATGAGGAGGTGTTAAAAGTGTAATCTGACTTATGATCAAGGCCAACATTGTACAATGGAATCTTATATAGGCCTATGGGTAAGCATTACTTGTATTATTTTATTGTAGTATTTTATTATGGAAGCCCTATGGGTCGTGCTTAACCTTGTTATGATTAAACCCACCTTATAACTTGTAATTAACCATTAGCCCTCTTGTTTTGTCAACTGATGTTAAACTCGTCAATGTAATTGGGGTTTTAGTATTGGTATAAATACTCCTCACCACTCCATCCATTGAATCAAAGTGTTAAGATTCTTATGTACAGATAATATAGTGACTATTTGTGGTGCCTACGGGTGCCCACTATATATTTCTCTCTTTCATCCTTTTTACACTTTCTGTATAAGATTTGAGTGGATGGAATGCTTTCGTTCATTTCTGGAAATAGGTGTAAATTCCAACATTTTCAAATTCCCGAACTTCCGAACATTTTTGGCCTTTTTTTCAGTCCAAATTTTCCAAACATTGTAACTATGGACTTAACACAAAGGATCTACTTCAATCTATCGTAACTTGGAAATGTTGAGAAGTAGGGTTTAACAAAATTAATTTTGTTGGAGCTTCCAAAGGAAATCCAAGAAAAGTTAGTGGACGTGATGTTTTTGAAATAATGAAAGCAAAATTCTCACCACTCACTCAGAATCATATGGAACTAACAACTATGCAAAGGCTAGGGTACCTCTTACAAGGATCAAAATTGCCATTTAAAAAGGATGGAAGTATATTTCAATTGAGGGGGATTGACAAATTATTATTAATGTTATTAAAAAAATTAGATGTGAGGATTGGATTAAAAATTACATTATTTCCTATGTCCATCAACTATTGTCAAAGGCACTATCTTGGAAATGTCAGCATATCTATAAAGAAGGGCACCAGGTCGAAACTAATTTAGACAATCGTGGTGTTGATCTTCATCTTGCAAAGTTCAAATTGTATAACAATTGGTTGAGTGAGATTTTATTTGTTAATGGAAATGATGTCAAGGAGCTGATTGCAGAAATATTACAATTTGAGGAACATAAAGAATATCTTTAATAGAAAGGCAAATGAAGAATATCTTTGATAAAAAGGCAAGTTGGACATGGTTTAATTGACCTAACAACAATGTAATGTTTTGTTATTTTGATGGAAGCAGCCCCCAATAGAAGCCACATGCAGCTTATTAAATAAAAAAAATAAGATCATTAAGGATTGGAGCTAGAATACTTAATGTTTGATTTTGTGTATATCTACATAGTATACAGTATTAGGGGTTGGACCACAATTATTGTCCATGGATCATTTGTGTAAGTAACATTTTTATGCACTTTCATCCATAGGACCTAATTGTAAGTCTGATATTTAATGTCCTATATAGTCTTTTTCTTTTTTTAATAAGTAATGTCCTATGTAGTTGATCTAGGAATTTGTGAAGGGTAGGTAATAAAGGCCTCCAACAAATTCCGATATAGGTATGAAAAATGTTCTTAAACAACGATAAACACTTCACATATGGCATGTCCTATCTGTGTATTTTATGCTCTCCCTACAATCCTCTTTGGTCCAAGCAGCTTCCATGGTTACTGTTACGAAGTCATTTACATTTCACGTTATAGGTACAAGCACTTTATCACCATTGCCAAATAGATTAAGGCATAATGGCAGGAATCTCCAAGCCTCTAAAAAACATACAAGCCTCAAGTGACTCCATGTGCATTATGTCAAGGGTCAACCGTGGTGATTTGAATTTAGCCAATTTTTCTTAGATTCCACCAATAGTCAGAGCCACATGCAGAGAGAATCTCATCCACCTTGAGCTAAACTCAGGATGTATTTCAGGCCAAAGAGAGGTAAGCCAGGTAGAGCATTAGGCACGTGGGACTCCTCTCCTACAAGTCAATTTCATGACCTTGTTTTTCGTGGATTTTGGACTATATACTCGGTAATTGGAACTTTAAATACAAATGTATTGTTTTCTTCTTCACATGAAATTATGAAACTGAATTGAAGTTTGATATCTTGTACATATGTAAAGAGAGAATGGCCTATGTTTAGACCTTTCTGAAGTAAAATTCTTGTGAAATTAGGGTAAGCAAAAAGAGCTATTCTCTAATGTTTTCTGTATTCAATGTTTTTCAATATCTTTGCTCAGGTTTCCTAGTCTTTATACCTAGTTTAAATCCATTTCACAGAATAAACTTGCCAAATTGGAGTCCGGTTACTGTGGTCTGAGATGTTTTTCGTCTCCTACATCTTTCACTGAATGCATAAGCCCAAGCAACCTGTTACAAATTTATTTTATCTGAAAGGGAATATGCAGACGGCATGTTCGCCGTGACAAACCACCTAGACCTAAAGCCCTCATGATGACCATTTCAAATTGCTGCATAATTCCTCAATAAGGTTCCCCCAATACACCGGAAAATTTGTCATTGTTTCTGCGGTTCAACAGACTTCCATGCTGCTAGCCTTAAAACTATTATCCTATCAGGATTCAATGGCCACTCTTGTAAAGTAGAATATATAAGTCGGCACTTGAAATTATTCAGTACAACTACAAAAACAGCTCCACAAACGAGGGAAAAATTTACCCTCCATCAAGAGAAAGCATTAAAAATAGTCTCATTTACATATACAGACACGTCAGATATTCAGATTGCAGCTTCTGTCCTAAATTAGGGTCCAAGCATCCATCGAAGACAAAATACTAAAATGAGGAAAATAAAGAAAAAGACCTGCATTTTATCCACAGCAGAAACAGTAACCTACGGTTCCTTTAAACCAGTTCTTTTAGCGTAGGGTTTGGCGTACCACTCAGAAGACAAGTCCCGAAAAAAAGTCTCCCGAGACCCTCACCCCATCATAACAAGCAATATCAAAAAGGAACCAAAATCAGACTATTTTAACAATATTTCTTCTCTTCCAAATAAATAGCAAACTCCAGCGATAATTGAACCCAAAAGACCAAAAAAAAAAATCAGCAAAAATTCCAAACAAACCCTAAGAAGAAAGGAACCTTAACATATGATTCAAAAAATTGCAGTACAGAGTAGAGTGTCGAACCCTTACCTCGTCCGATTCTTCAGCGAGAACCTCGGATTCAAGAAACTGCGCAAGCAGGTCATCTTCATTTTCGGCGACATTTCCGCAGCTCGAGAGTTCAGATTCTTCTTCCCCCTCCGAGCTCAAGATATCGTCAAGCTCCGCCATAATGTAAACCCTAATATATCCTACCCTAAACCAGACCTACTTTACTCAAGCCCTGGAAATAATGCCTCCATCATTACAGATATAATAAGCCACGACGAGCTTGGAGACTTGAGCGACCAGATCGTGTATTTATGCCTCTGAGCAGCTATTGCAGTGGCGCCTGCGGGATTCGAACCGAGAACCTATCTGTAGCGGGTGGTGCTGCCGTCAGGCTGACGGTCACCTGTAGGTCATATCGTCTTGGTCACATGGAAAAAAGGTAAAGTAATTTTTAACATTAACGAAGTCATAGGCACAAGGTTAGCTTTAAGTCAAACCCGGTCACATGAGAGAAAAGGTAAAAAGGTAAGTAATTTGAAATGAAATGAAAGATTTTAATTACGTTCGCAAGACCCAAATATGGTCTATGGGACCTTAAATATGGAAGTACAATTACTCAAATCATATCATATGATCTTTAATATCTTTGAGAAGGTTGTTTCTTCTTCTGCTGATTTGTGTTAGCAATTTTTCAACTTTTTTTATTTTACTGTCTTCAAATAAATCTGCGATAAACTCGTTCCCAAGTGTTTCTTTGTATTTGTCATGGATATCTGAAAAACTCGGGCATTTATAGATGAAGTGTTCCTCTGTCTCTACTGCCTCTGTGTTGCATAGAGTACATATCCTTTCTTCCCATTGTTCTTTGGGCGTTGTCCGTCTCCCTGTTTCACATCTAAGCCTATGAGAGCTAGTCCTTATCTGAGCAATGAGTATTTTTTCCTTCCACTTAATTTCAGCGCCTATATACGCTTTTCTTTGTGGTCATACGTTGGGTTAAAATTTGCAATATAATATTGTCTTTTCCTGCTTGCATTTTTCCACATTCCACTTCTGAACTTTTCATTCACATAATTTTCGATGTCTTTGTTGACATTTGGGCATTCATTTATGTTGATTTCCCAACGTTTCATCCATTTCTGATTTTGTTTTGTCAATGCATTCTTTCGCCTATGCAACTTTTCGTCCCTAGCTGCCCTAGGCCATCTATCATTTGTCATGTTTTATGTTTTTTTCAAGTAACATAACAGCTTGGTCATAGCAATTGCTTCTAAAGGGAACATTCTAGTTTCAACTAGAATAATTTCATAGGGGGTTGTGGCCTTAATTTTGAGAAAGTTTGTGATTAGATATTTTTGAATCCTTGTAACATAACAGCTTGGTCATAGCAATTGCTTCTAAAGGGAACATTCTAGTTTCAGCTAGAATAATTTCATAGGGGGTTGTGGCCTTAATTTTGAGAAAGTTTGTGATTAGATATTTTTGAATCCTTTCTATTTGCCTTCATTTTGCATTTGTTGTGTCACTAGCCCACACCTCGCAACCATACAACAGAAACGGTGTAACAAGTAGGCCAAATAAGACCTTGGTGGTCTTCCAGTTCCACAACTCGGCATTCCTACACCTGTTTTGAAGTGCATATAGTGCTCTCCAACCACTTTGAGTTCTTTTCATCCTACATGTATTCCAATTAAGTTTGTCATGAAAGTCTATGTCCAGGTATTTGTATTCTACTACTACATCAAACGGTTCTCCTGCAAACTGAAATTTGAGTTGTTGCTTCTTCTTTTTTGCTAAAAAATCATAATTTTTGTTTTGCTCGTGTTCACTTGCATCCCAACTTCTTTACAAAAGAGTTATAGAGCTTAAAGGTGATCTTCTAGATCTTTGGCTGTTTTGGCCACAAGAATTACATCATTTGCATACATGAGGAGTTTTACCACATATTTGGCTAAATGCACACGCTCTCCCCCAAATTTGTTTATCCATTCTTCTAACTTGTCAATGTATAGCCCAAATAAGGTCGGAGATAGAGGACAACCTTGTTTGACACCTATGTCACTACCAAAACATTCAGATAACCCTTCCTATGTTCTGATTCTAGCCTTTACATGCTCATATAGTCTGTGAATTGTTGCCCTGTAGTGAATTGGAACCTCTAGCTCTTCCATTTTGCTCCATAATTTTTTCCTTGCCACTATGTCAAATCCCTTTTTGAAGTCTACAAAACAACAAAAAGCCTCCTCTTTTTTGTCCCATATTTTTTCCACTATGTGTCCGAGCATGATACAGTGATCAATAGTTGAGTGCTTGGGCCTAAAACCTACTTGCCCCTTTGCTCTCTTTCCATTTTATTATGCCCATATGTTGATCCTACGCTCTATCATACTCCCAAACAACTTTGCAAAGAGAGGGTTGATCATGATAGTTCGATAGTTTGAGGGATTATTTACATCTCCACTTTTAAACAAAGGAATGGTCAAGTTAGTTGTCCACTCGGTAAGGAAGCCATTTTGTATGACCTCATTGAAAATTTATTTGATTTGCGGTGCCAAGATATCTACCCCCATTTTATATGCTCTACTTGAAGATTGTCTATGTCACGGGCTTTACCAGTTGCTAACTTTTTTATCCCTTGAATAATGTCTTCAATTGTGAAAAGTTCTTTCTTGATAATGATAGTAGGGGGTGTCTCCTGTTGGTTACTATGCTGATACAATTGTTTTGAAGACTCCAACCACTAATTAACTATTATGTTATTTTCAGTTTGCATCCTTTTCACGCTTAGTTCCTTCCAAAATTTATTTGGTTCATGTTTCCCTAAGTAAATCAGTTCTTTCCTCCTTGTTCTAGTGTATTCTTTTTTTTTGCCCTTACCAATTTCTCATATGCTTTTTTGTTTTCTTTTGTTTTACGTGTTGGTTCCTTTAGTAATCTTCGCATTTTTTTGCAATCTTCATCGAACCATGGGTTGGTTGGGAAGCTATTATTTTCTTTCTTTTTAGGTTTAGCTCTCTTGCATTTGTTTAGAGCTTCTTGAATAACGTGCATTAACCCTTAACATTAGCGAAGTCATAGGCAAAAGGTTAACTTTAAGTCAATCCCAAGGCAGTTTTTAAGGTCCAAAAAAATCATAGGTGATTTTAATTCAAGGGTTAGTGGATTGGTAAAGGTTCAAATTTTAGGGGTACGCTACGAAAGGTAGTTGTTCGTGTTGAATCTTCTAAGTGTACGACCAATAATGATGGTATAATTCCTGAGTGACGATGGTCTCCATCTCACGCCGGATCAACAACAACGAGATGAATAGGTTGTTGAAAGCAATCCCTGTGGTTTGAACCCTGCTCTTGTCTGTTACTAAAAAATAGTGGATGTAACCAACTCCCTATGTAGAAAAAAATCATTTTTTTTAATTTATTTTAATTTAGTAAATATTGGGAGTGGGGTTATATGATAAGTTTTTGTTTTTTATTAAAAAAATAATAATACTTTTAAACAAAATATAAATTATTGAAAAGAAGAAAATAAACGATAAATTAGAGAAGAAAAACATTATATTATTAATATATTATTTTAGAGATTGAAAGAAATTAATTAAAGGGAGGGGGCATCGGGTGAGGTTGTTCCTTTAAGGGTCTGGTAAATGGTTTGATGTTTTAACAATCAACAAATTTGAAAGTTGAAGGAGAGTGAAATGTTGGAGGCTGAAGGAGCGTAGAAGGTTGAATAATGAGTTGATCTTTGGAGTGTCAAGGCTGAAGGAGTGTGGAAGGTTCGGTTAGCATCAGCAAATCTAAAGGTTGAAGGAGAGTGAAAGGTTGGAGGTTGAAGGAGCGTAGAAGGTTGAATGATGAGTTGATCTTTGGAGTGTCAAGGCTGAAGGAGTGTGGAAGGTTGGTCTAGCTGAAGGAACTACAACGCAAGGTTGGGATGTTAGGTGGAAATTTGGGATGGTTGAAGGAATGTGGAAGGTTGATAAGGTTGAAGGAGCATGGAAGGTTGGGTTGATTAAAGGAGCTACAACGGAAGGTCGGGATGCTGAGTGGAAGGCTAAGAAGGCTGAAGGAGTGTGAAATGTTGCTCAGGCTGAAGGAGCGTGGAAGGCTAGCCTTAATGTTAGGGGTTACAAGACTAAATACAAAAATGGGGGTTGGACATTCACAACATTCCCCCCTAAATATCAACATCAAAAACTTATCTAACCTTGCTCAACCCTAAGAGACCTCTAAGATATAAAAATTTGGCCGCACATAAGGCCTTGGTGGAAATATCATCTATTTGGTCCTTTGTCTTGCAATACTGGAGATGGATCACCTGTTGCTAGATGAGTTGTATGATGTAATGGTGGTATATCTCAATATGCTTCATACAAACATGGAACACTGGATTTTTGGAAAGCTTAATGGTACTCTAATTGTTACAATAGAGTAAAGAAGGTCTTGCTAGATGTTGTTGGAGTATTGAAAGAATAAACTGTAACCAAGTGACTTCTTTAGCTACCTCATTTGTTGATATATATTTAGCCTTTGTAGTTGATAAGGCAATAGTAGTCTGCTTCTTACTACGTCATGAAATTCATTTAGAACTAATGAAGGAAATATATCCTGTGGTAGAATTTTTGTCATTTGCACAACCTACCTAATTTGAATCAGAATACCCTACAAGTGCCAAGTTTCTAAATGAGGAATAGTAAATACTGATAGTCAAAGTCCCCTACATATATCTCAATATTATTTTTCCTACCATCCAACATGGAACCTTAGGAGAACTCAAAAACCTAGAAACCACGCCTACTACAAAAGAGATATATGGTTAAGTGTGAGTCAAGTACACAAGGCTTCCAACAAGTTGCTTGCACAAGGTAGGATCAACATAATCACCTTCCAGATCCCTTGGTTAACTTCAATCAAAGAGAAAGTGGAGTAAAAACACTTACAATTTTCTATCTTAAACTTGCTCAACAAGATCGTAGCATACCTGGTTTTAGAGAGATAGATTCCATCATCTTTTGTCACACTTGAATTCCAAAAAAATAATGTGGAAAACCAAGGTCTATCATCTCAAATCTATCTTTCAAATTAATCTTTGTTTCATTGATTTTGTCAAATCTACCACCCGTGATGATTAGATTGTCAACATAGATCACAATAATAAGTATACCATCTCCATCAATATTTGTCACATACAAGTTGGGATCATGGGGGTTGTTATGAAATCCTTATCCCTTAAACTACTCATCAATATGAGTATGCCAAGACCTTAGAGCTTGCTTCAAGCCATAGAGAGATTCTCTCAACTTACAAACTAAGTGTTTCTATCCTAAATGCTCAAATCCCTGAGGTTGAGTCATGCACATTTCTTCAGCAATATCTCCATTCAAAAAGGTATTTTTTACATGCATTTGATGAAGAGACTATTTGAAATGAGTTGCTAGAGGTTTAATAGTCCCGATAGTATTGACCTTGGCCATTGGAGCAAATATTTCTATGTAATCAATCTGTTCCTTTTGTGAATACCCTCACTAGTCTTGCCTTATAGTTTTCAATGTTTCCATTACACTTGAACTTAGTCTTATACACCCACTTGTTTTTTACCATATTCTGCCCTTTAGGTAACTCTACCAATTCTCAAGTTCTATTTTTATTAAAGAGTCATATTCACTTTGCATAGCTTGTTCCAACTCAAGTTTCCTTAGACTCCTTATAAGTTTAAGGATCATTAGTCTTCATAATTGTGGTCATTAGGGAATAATTAACTTGTTGAGTCCTTTGATATATTTCTTGAAGACTCTTGGTCTTCCTAGGACTTGATTCCTCATCTTCATCATAATTTATTTTTTAACTTTCACTAGTTTCAAAGGTACTATGTGGTACATCATCGTTTATGTCCACCTATGGGATAGGAGTAGGAAAGTATTGCATCCCATCCTCAAACTCTTTATTGAACTTGACATTCCTAATTATGAACACATCCTCCACACTAGGATCATACAACCTGTATCCTTTCTTTTGATCATCGTAACCAACAAAGATGCACTTAATAAAATTTGTTCTCTAATCTCATAAAGTATGTGAGCTAATGCTTTACATTTAAAGATTCTAAAATACTTAACATTGGGCTTCTTGTCACTCCATGATTTCTCTTAAGTGATGTTCTTCAAACAAGTTGTAGGTTATCTATTCAAAACATGAATTGTTGTATTGATCGCTTTACCACAAAGAAACAAAGGAAGATCCTTGCATTGTAGCATGTATAGACCCATATTTGCCAAGGTCCTATTCTTCCTTTCAGCAACACCATTTTGTTGGGGAGTATACCTATTGGTCATTTCTCTCTTAATCCCATGATGCTCACAAAATTCCTTGAATTTTTTATTGACATATTCTCTACCATTATTTGTTCTTATCTCTTTATCCTTTTCTCATTTGGATTTTCTACAAATACCTTAAGCATTTCAATTTTGCAAAACACTTCATCCTTTTGCTTAAGAAAGTATAACCAAACCTTTCTTGAAAAAACATCAATGAATGGTAAGATGTACTTAGACCCTCAATTTAATGGAGGAGTCATAGACCCACATAAATCACTATGGATAAATTCAAGAGGTTCACTTGCCCTCCAATTTGATTTTTCAAAATTTTCTCTATGTTGTTTGCCAACCATACATCTTGTACACACACTTGTGTTTACCCTAATCCAAGGAAGTCCTTCAACTATGTTCATCTTTGAAAGCATAGCCAAACTTTGATAATTCAAATGACCAAACCTTTGATAACACAATTCACTTGTAGAGTCACCTGTAGTGAGGTAAGTCATCTTGTCTACAAATGCTAAAAATTTATAGATGCCATCACTTTCAACTTCTATAGCTACAACCTTGAATACATCACTAATGTTATTTGTCAAACATCTATTTGAATAGAACTCAACCTTACATCCATGTTAAGTTTTTTTTTCAATTGGTTATATGGGATTGAAATGGGCCCACTCCTATTACATCATCACCACATAGTGGTATTACACCAAAGCTTGGATATTATCCATATATCGCTTGACAAGATTTGAACATTGGTCTCCTCTTTAAATGTTGAGGAATCTAACTGGTTGAGCTAATGCCACTTGATTACAACCATGTTGAGTTATTTGGCTTACTAAGAGAAGATTTTTCCTTAACTTGTTTTCAATTATTATTTTTTTCAATGAGTTTACACATGTTTTTATGAACTCGATCCCCTCATACTAAGTGGGGTTTGAACCTTGGACCTCTCAAAGAGAGGCCAAAGCCCTTACCATTGTAGTAAGCTTACAACTTAATATTTTTTCTTAACTTAGGTACAATATTCACATTTTTTTTTTATTAGTAGGAAGGGATTTTTAAAGGATCCTCGAACCTTTTACAAGAGATTACAATAAAAGAGACAATCTTTAGAAAAAAATATTCTAAAGAAAAAAAAAGATCATCAAAACTAGTGAAGACAAACAAGATGTCCTCCACAAGACCATCTATAAATAGTTGAAAATTTTGAAAAATGTTTTCCTTCCAGATTCAAAGAAAACCAGCACATAAAAAATGGAGCTTGCACCTTGGAGCGAGAATAGGGGAACACCAGGTCCCATCAAAACTAGAATAGAAAGATCAAATTTAAAACTCAAATCTTGCTCATAAGAGAAACAAAATTCCCCCAAAGGAGAATCAACACCAACAAGAAAATCTCGCAAAGAGGAGCCTTACAAAGACTTGGAATATAGTTCAACAACACAAGGAGATCTTTGTAGGCCACAACATATCACTACAATGGAGACGAATATCACAATCGAAAGGTAGGAAAACCTATAGAAGAATCAATCCGCCATGATGCCTCATGGTTGAAAGGGAACATCTCACACAAGGACTATCATCAGGAAACCGTCTTCAGTAATAGGCATGCACGCACAGGGTCCCCCATCCTAGGACCAAAAAAATTGTAGAAGAAGAAAATTTTCAGAGAGTCATCCATTTTAGATCACCATACAACCCTACCATTTGTCCATCTAAGAAGAGATCCATACACACATTCACCCATAGCTATGCGAGAATCACAAGGCCCATATTAAAGACCAAAAAAAATTAGTAGAGAAAGGTACCACATAAAATCTTGGACAAACAAAAAATGGATCTTCTAAAAACCCATACCATAAATAGTCATAAGAGACACTCAACTACGGACAATAAAAATGTGTCCACCCCAAAGACCAAGAAAAATGTAGTGAGAAAACCTTGAACCCACTTATGAAGATCAAAATATCTTAAACCTACTTCTAAAGGCCCATCCTAGCAACAACCACAAGAGTCACTCAACTACAGATGATAAAAATGTGGCCACCCTAGAGACCAAGAAAAACATAGAGAGAAAATCCTAGGTTGCAACATCAAGGGCAAATACGAAAGCGGGAGTCCTCTTCCGAAAGCAAAGCTCCAAAGAGGAACAAAGGAAATCCTTCCAACGGACAACTATAACGCATGGGATCCTCTCGAAGACCAAAAATTTTGTTAGGATAGTCTTCGCATCTTCAACTCCCAAGCCTAGGCGACCACAATCTAGCCACCAATGAAGGCCACCAAGAAAAGAAACTTTGGGTCGATCCAACCAAGCAATTGTGATCACATAAAAAATAGGAAGGCACATCCTAGAAAGCCCTAAGATGATCCCATAGAGGTCTTGGAAATGCAACAGGGAGATCCCAGGAAGATCTACCAAGCTGGGAATTTGCAGGATAGGAGGGTAAAGTAGGGAATTCAAAATGGGATCCTCCTACCCAAATAAGGAAGCCTCCTGTTTCTCCCTCCTTCACATATTTTATTTCCAATTCCTTGCCATGTTTTATTTTTAGCTATTGGAATTGAACCTATTCCTTCAATTTGATGTGATGTATCATCACTAAGAAATATCCTTGCACCTTTCATTTCTTCTAAATAATCATAGAAGTTATTATTGTAAGTCATGTTTGATAACCCATGAATCCATATACCATGTATCATTTGAACTTCCTTGAGAAAAAAACGAGGCTATCATAATATTTTTACTATGTTATTCCTCTCCTTGAACAAAATTTGACTATCTTCTTTGATAAAATTTTCTTTGTCCTCCTCCATATGATTTCTTAGGGCATTGATCACTCTTATGTCCTTCCTCTCCATAATTGTAACATGTGATGTATTTTTGCCTTCTAGTATTATCCCTTTGATTTCTTCATTTTTGTTTTCTTTCTTGAAAATTGTTCCTTTGTTGATTATAATGCTTTTGTTGATTCCACTATCTTTGATTATTGCTTTGTTGATTTCCTTGATCTTGAAATGACTTTCCTTGATTGAAATTCTTATTTTTTCCTCTAGCCATAAATGCTTATGAACTCTTGTCAGACTCACTTGTAGACTTTTTAAGTCTATCCTCTTCATTCAACAAAGCCTCATACAAATATTTTAAGTTTATATTATCAAATTACCCTATTATATCTAATGTGCATATGAAATTATGATATGCATTTGGAAGACTTTTAATAAAAATCGAATCTTCATATTTCACCTTCATAGTTACAAGTTAATTTCTTAAATTATTCAATTGTGCACTTTGATCATTCATAATATTGACAAAGTCTGACTATTTTAGAGGTAGTCATACTAGTAGATTGTCCAATTAGAACCCTAGATTGGCTAGTAGATTGTGATGCAAGAAGTAATGCTTATTATATTGAGACATATAATATATAAGGTTTGTAATTATGATCTAGACGGTAAGGTTGGATAAATCCCAAATCTAGATAGGGCTAGGTAGGGTTAGATCATGTACAATGAGGTCACTAACTTAACCTACATTAGTTGACTAGAAACATGGCAAAGATATAGAGGAAATATTTTGACCTTGATTTGTTGCAGTCACCATTGGTCATTTTCCTTTTGTTAGAGTTAAATTTAGTTTACTAAATTCCTATATCCACGTGATAATAGTTGGTTTTTTCTCTTTTGTACGTTCCTTTTATGAGGAATACTAGATAGAATTCTTTGTTAGCATGTTGATCCTTTGACCTTGTATTCATAAACCTAGATCAAGTTTTGTTTGTTCTTATATCCACAAAATTTCTAGTTTAGGATTTTTTTTCTAAAAATCTCGCAAATTGCTAATTTTGAAAATGATGATTCAATTGAAATTAACTAAAAAATTTAGGTGATCCTTGTCTAGGGAAGGTCTTATTTTCAAGGGTAAAAAAATAATCTCAACATCTACAAATTAGGTGATCTATAATGACATTATGGTTTGAAGGTCTCTTTGGATAGGACTAGGCATGGGTTCAAACCCTGCTCATCCTTTCCTTTGCTAATGGCTGCCAAGCATGCCCACTTTATGAAAGAATTGGCCCTTCCATTCCCATGGTGTGTATTGCCTAGATGGATAGTAGGGGTATTTTGGGAAGCAGAGGTCATATGATTGAGTCATATGATAGTCATTTTTGCCAAAGGTCATGCTACGGGTGGTAGTTAAGATTCATTTGCATGTCCTTCCATCTCATATATGGGTTGGCTAGGATAGTTAGCTCATGGTGCTTTGTTAGGGGAGACTCAAGTTTAATCCCCTCCAAGTATCTTTGGATGCTTTAAGCTTGCTCAACAGATGCTTGGTCAACATGACCCCCTATTACATTGTATCACCCTTTCTTAACCTATCTATATCAGTGCAACCAATGAAGTGGAGACAAGTGGTAGTGATTAGGTAGAAAAATGGAGATAAAGTGGAAAATTTTGATTGGAGTACAATAGTGAATCAAATTTTGGTAAGTGGAAAGTAAAAATTGACACTTGAAACCCTAAGGTTTGAGCACTTAATTTTTTGGGGTCTATTAGGAAAAATATTCTAAAGGCCATAACTTTTGCATACATAAGCATTTTGAGCCATTTTTTTCAAATTGAATAATTTTATGAACTATATGCACTGGTGTCATTAGTTCATAGACTTTCTATATTGTTAGGGATTGGATTGTGTAATATGGACAACAAATATCTAGTTAATTATCTCAATTGGTGAAATTATAGTATTTGGTCAACTCAAATGATTGGCTTGCTATGAAGTAAGAACCTATGGTGTATCTTTTAGGAGGATAAAGCAACAATTCTTGATGATGAAGCTCGACACCAAAAGGTAAAAGAGGCTCTAGGTTTGTTTTCCTTGCTAATTAAATTAAAGTTGCTTTTTCATATCAAAGAGGAGAGTGACCCTATCAAAGTATGGTCATGACTACATGAAATTTTTGGAAAGGTTAATATTATTGAAGTGAGTCACTTAAAATTGGAGTTTTCTTCTCTTAAATTAGCTAAGTTTGATAACGTTGAGGACTATATTATGGGATTCAAGGCTTTGAGGGTAGATGTTGCATCTTATTGAGGCAAAAAGAAAGATGATCATAATGTGTTAATATTGTCCTTTTTAATATCTCATACTCCTTTTAGATGTTAAACCTAATGGTTCATATGATTCTAATATTTCTAGAACCTCAAAAGACTCTTACTCTTGATAAATTATTTTATCTCTTAGTTCACTTTCAAGTAGTAATGTAGAATTGTGGTAGAACCCCACAAGTATAGACTGATCATGCAAATGAATTAAAGTCTAAAGAGACTAAAACCTAGGGGTCTAAGAGCCAGCCTAAGTCTTCAAATAAAACTAAAGACCACTTGTAGATATTATAAAAGGGATGGTCATATAATGAAGAATTGCTTACTAAATCTACAAAGAATTGAAGCCAAATTCTTGAAGTTACATGGACATATTCCAAATGATGAGGGAGATTTAGATGGATTTGCCTTAATTATAGAGGTCCACTAGAGAATCCATTATGGAGGGAAGACGTTATTATCACAAATGTCTTCTCTCCTTGGCTCCTTAATTAAAATCATGAGAGGTGTTGAAATAATAATGTACTTCATGGTTGAGTTGCAAGCTTACTATAGTGGTAAGGGCTTTGGCCTCTCTTTGAGAGGTCCAAGGTTCAAACCCCACTTAGTATGAGGGTATCATGACCCCTCATAAAATCTTGTGTAAACTCATTGAAATTTTATAGTTGCATACTTACTGTAGTGATAAGGGCTTTGGCCTCTCTTTGAGAGGTCCAAGGTTCAAACCCCACTTAGTATGAAGGGACCATGATCCCTCATAAAAACATGTGTAAACTCATTGAAAAATAATGTACTTAATGGCTAAGAGTCGACATTGTGCATTGTATTGGATAGGCCTAAGGGCATTTCATTGTACAATGTATTTATTATTTTGTAATATTTTATTATGTAAGCCCAATATGCCATGATTAACCTTGTTATGGTTAAAACCCTATTTATTGTTTATTGTTAACCTAAATCCCACTTGTTATATCAACTTAGGTTAAAATTTATGATGTTATTGGTTTTTTTGGTATTGCTATAAATGCACCCCCTACACTCCTTATTTCTCATCTAAGTGTTGTGTAATATAATCTATAGATAGTGATTATTTATGGTGCTTGTGGATTCCCATCAAATTCTTCTTTTGTCCATTTTTATTCTATGAATAAGATTTGAGCGCATGTTTTGCTTCAATTTGTTTCTCAATGATATTATGAATTCCAATAGTTTTCCCATGTCAATATCTTTGATTTTTCTTTTCTTTTTGTTTTTGGTTCTTGGGTCTTCCTTTCTTTTTTCATTCCCATGAACATTTTCATCTTCAATAATCTTTTGATTTTTTCACACTATTCATAGTGAGATTTATCATCTATATGTTTGTCTTGCTCTGAAGTATCTAAAGTGCAAGGAATAACCTAAAGCATTTTATTCTTTGTTTTTCATAAAAACCCTAAAGTGCAAGGACACTGCATTTCAATTATGTTACCCTAAAAACACTAAATTGTTATGGATATCCTCCACCATTATTTGTTTATCATGTTGCTCTTGAAACCTTAAGGTGCAAGGGATAACCTTAAGGAAAATTACTTACTTGAAATAAACTTAACATAATTTGCCTTCTTTGTTTTAAAATTTTCATCTACATATTCCTTTGCACACTTAACTCCTAAATTTGAACTTACACAAGGTGCTTTCTCCTCCCTTTTATCGTCCTTTGTTTCTTCTAATGGTTGATCCAAGTGAAATATGTTGGTCTTTACCATCTAATGTTATAAATGTTGACACCTAATTTTGAATGCTAATTATTCATTAAAAGGGTCATTTCACTCACCAAACAATTTTGTAAGCAAATAAACTTAGTTTGATTATGGCAATGCCCAAATTTAGGGTAAAAAGTGACACCATCTTTGGAGCTTACAATTTTTTTAAACCTTCACAAGTTTTGACAAAATCATTGTCATTAGGGTAGGCTTAGAAAGATATTTCCAATGAGCATAATTATACATATTCTTGGATAAGAATTGATACCTCAAAATGACCTAAAAGCAAAAGCACTATAGCATTATGGAAATGCTATAACCCTATGGAAGCACCATGGTGCTTCTACTTCCTTGTGGCACTTTTCCCAGTAATTTTTTTTTACTTTCTACGTACCTTCCAATTCTCAAGGGATAGTAGCACCATGAGCAAAAACATCATGATGCTTTTGTGTCACCATGATGCGTTTGGTTTTCCACTATCAAAGTTGAGATCTTGATAGTCTGACTGCTTGTCACCACACGTTCCATCCTAAATTTTATATTATTGATCGAATTTACAATTATCAAGGTAGTAAACTACCAATAAAATCTCCTTTATCAGAAGTTGCATGATACTTCACTCCAAGCAACTCCTAATCAAGCCTTATAAACTCCATGCAATTACATTCTACCTTCCTTGCTCTCTCCGCTAAGAAATCCTCTATGTATTCCCCAAGGAGGCCTAAGTTTTTTATAAAACCACCTCTTAGGGAGGATTTTAGGGGAGCTTATTTGTCATATTTTTATTCTAATGGAGTCACTTTTGAGCAATATTCAAAGCATAATCATGCTATTATAATCACTCCAAGATCTTCTTTATGACATCAACCTTCTACTACAAATCCTACCAAGACTTGGATCTATCAAATGCTCCCTTCATCATGCATCCAATCATAATTTAAGCAAGTTATAAATCCTTTAATCATCATCCAAGCAAGTCAACAAGCATACCTCATTCATATTCATTGATAAAAAGGGCAACTTATGATTTCAAGTTGTATCTACTTCCCTTTTTGAAATTGTTTAGTGTATTGTCTTTTAATCTATCTCACTAGCATTTTAATCTTCTGCATGTTTATATGTTTTCGTAAAAATTATTCCCTTTTAATTTGTAATATTTTCAAAATTTCATATTGGAAATAGGGGTTTGATCATTTCAAACAAGGAAGCTTACTAATCCTTCCCAAAATCAGACAAACCCCCTTACACTAATCGATTATTTTCTCAATATTTGTTTGCAGCTTTTTGTTTCTACAGGTATAATCAAAATTACCATAAGGATTTAGAAGGGCTATATATTTTACCTATTTTTCTTCTACATGGAACTTCTATGTGGAACTTTTGCCTTGCACTTCTACATGGGACTTCTACTTGGTGCTTCTATGTGGCGCTTCTACCTTGGCCTAAAAACTAGGTTTTGTCTTTTCTAAAAAAAATTTAAAGGTGAAAATATTATTTGAGAAGACAGGTCTAGAGTTACAAAATTTGGCTTGCCACTTGGCTAGCCCTAATATCCTAATAAAATTAACTCTAACATCTTTTTGGACCACAAATTTCTTAGTGCGATCCAAAAAGAAAAAATGCCTATCCAAATTACAATTTTGGTTAAAACTATTCTAGAGAGCCCAGATTAGCTTATGACTCTTTCCATGACTTTAGGGTCTACCCCAAATTGGGATTAAGAGTGCTACAAGCATTAGTATGATGTCAAACTAGAGGCTAATTATCATAATAATCTACCCTATCCCAATATACTTTATTTCCTAGGTCCCTGTTGGATAGTAATAAAACTTGTTGGTTCATCTCCATCCAATATACAATATCCCTATTATGATCAGATTTCAACAAGTAACTAGTAAGATGCTCGTTTCCCTTTTTAGCCAAAAAGTTAGCCACAACATTCTTCCCTTTACCTATTGTTAGAGTTAGAGTATATTACATCATTTGGGTCATGTAAATGTACCACCTTTGGTACATAGAGTAGAGATTACTTTAGGGGGAAGTTAGCTACTTACTTCAAGCAATGTAATAAATGCACAAGTGTCAATGTGCAAGGTGTCCACTTGTATAGCTAGGTAGAGTGTTGGCCAAGGAATCTATTTTTCTATATAAAGGGCCTCATAGTGATAGATCATAAGATGCAACATATAGATATCAAGAGCATTGTAGTAGAGAGTAGTAGATAGTGGTAGAGATCCTGTATGGAGCACAATGTAGTTCTTTAAATTATATTAAAGGAGTGACTATATCCTCCATACTACATTGTATTTTTGCTACTTTTTATTTATAGTATATTTTAGTCATATTCAGACTCATTTTCTTTCATCTTATTAGGACCTGTGTTAGATCTCTCCCATTGCATATATTCTCAAAAGCTAACAATGGTATCAAAGCCACGATGAATTAAGATAGGAATAGGAGGTCCTACATCCATCATAGTTCCTTTTTGGACTTTTGGAAACTGGAGGTCCTACCACCACTTGCAAAAGTCGTCATAAGAGAAGTCCAGTAGGTCAATAGGAATAGGGAGAGAATCATAAGTGATGACTAAAATAAAATCTCAGTTGCAAAAATTTTGAGATTACATCTGGCTAGAGTCTTTCCATAGAGTTGCAAAAAAACTCATGAAGACTAAGACTCAACATTCATACCACTAGATTGACAAATAAACTAGTGAAGATTATTATCTCCAGATTTATAAGTTCTTCCGTTATAGTTTCTAACAACTTGTTGCAGGAAAAGAATATTCAAGAAAAAGGTTGGGAAGCTTCCTACAAGAGAGTTAGGAAGAATATATTCTTAGAATCATTTAGACACTTGCAATAACAAGGAAGAAGACTGAATATTTCAAAGACCTCAAGAAAGGTCCCATGACAAGAGCTGCAATCCTACAAAGTGTGAAAGTGAAGAAAAATATCACAATAGCCTTATAGCAAAATAAAGGAAGAAGAGACTCTAGAAGATGAGTCGAGGAGGAGATACGATATTGGTGATCTCCGTTCAAGATCAATACCTGTAGAGTGTAGAAGAAGAATAAGCTAGAGAAACCTAGAAGAAGAATAGGCTAAAGAAGCCTTGAAGAAGAAAATACCATAGAATCCTTGAAGAAGAAAAGGCCATAAAAGCCTTAATTCTGAAGAAAAATTTAGAAAATAATTCCTGATTCGGAAGACAAATTTCTTGATTCAGAAGAAGACTCTAGAGAAGATTTCCTGAAGAAGACTCTAGAGAAGTGTCCAAGAAATCATTGATTGGTGATCACCATCAAAGCCTGCAAATTGTAGAAGAAAGAGAAAGGACCAATGAAGTCCCATTCCAAAATCCAAAAGCAGCAGAATCAAAGATCCAAGAAGAATATCTCATCACCAACACTTCCAAAAACAAAATATTGAAGAAAAGGTCTCAGTTGGAAGACCAAAGAAGCTGTAAGATAGAAGACCTAGGAGAGGTCTCAAGCAACAAAAATAAGAAGGCTTGGAGAGCCTTATTACAATCTCATAGAAGCATCATTAAAAGAGTTATAGGAGAACTCATTGAATAAATCCACTACCAAGGAGAAAGCTCTTGATAGTGAAGGACTTGGGAGAATTTTCACCATTCGACAACAAGCCCAATAGAAGAAAAATTTGGCAAGGAGTGCCAAATCCAGAAGAAGAATTCAGTGAAGACCTCAAGATATTCATAATCTTGAGAAGAAGAAGATCCTATTTGAAGTCAAAATTCGACAAGAATATTGAAGTAATATTCAAACAAAAGAAGCCTACAAGATATAGAATATTTGGAGATTGTCTCTCATAGCAAGAAGACACAAGTTCAGAGAAAGGAGTTCCCTAAATCTACAACAGAAGGTAGAAGATCACTGGAAGGATCAAGCCACCAAACCTAAGGCTCAAGACAAAAAGTTCAAGACGACAATTTGGTGAAGCAAGAAGCTGTTCTAGATAGCCAACAAGAAGCTACGAATTCATCCACTACAAGGTAGCAACTTGGTGAAACAAAACACCAAGATCTACATCTACTACAAAAGCCATTAAAGGTAAGCAACTAGGGTGCAATTAGTTGAACTTAAATTAAGGTTCATTATCAAATTATATTAAGCACCATATTTGGATTAAAGTTGCAAGAAGAATGGCTCATATTATAGTCTTCCATAAAGTGCAAAAAGGAGAATTTGTTTTAAGATATATTTACACATTAATAGGAGTTGAATATTTTTGAAAGAAATAAAATTAGCATCTACCTATTATCTATCTAGAAAGCAAGAAGACTAGATCCTACAATATTTATTGTAGTGAAAATTACAAAATATTCATTAAGGGTTCTTTACAGATTACTCTTAAGAATTACGGAAGATTATTGAGTGCATTAGAATTCATTCTAAGAGTTTATTATCATTAAAAGTGCATTATTAATCCATTAAGCACTATACTAGTTGATCTTTAACTAGTTACTCTTAAGAAATTAGTTTGTGTTGTTAAAGGCATAAAACTAGCACAAAAATATGCAACATTGTGTGGCCAAAGGAAGCCACCAATACAAGCAAAAAGGTGGAGAAGGAATCCACCATTAATATCCTTGAAGGAAGCCTCAAATCAAGACTTGGTGAGTCTCAAGATTCAAGGAGAATATAAGGATTTCATTTAAGTGCAGAGTGTAGAAATCCTTACTTCAAAAATAACATCTCATTAGCTTGGATTAAGTATCATTAAAAATTCCAAGAAAGTAGATTAAAAGAGGAAAAAAGGATTTCATAACTGTAGACACCAAAATCTGGCACCCTCTAGTTCACATTCACCACCTCACCATCAAATCATGCATAATAAAGATATATGCCTAAGTTCTAACTTAGGGATATAAAATCCTGCACATCATTACATTTTCCTAATTTATTTAATTAGGAAAATCACCCTAGGATACCTTGTCCACACATTGAACATGTGTCCTAGACACCTCACCCAACATCTCTGCCACATCTCACCTACTCTTGTCCCCCTGTTTTTGTACACAGGACAAATTCCCAACACCCATGCCACGTTTAATCCACCTTGTCTCCTTTGTCCCTTCACATAGGATAGGATCCCATGTTTCACTCCACTTGCAGCCACATCACCCTAGTTAACTGAGCCACACTGGATGACTCACTCTAACTGCCCCTTCCACTTAACAACCTAGATTTACCACTTGGTAAACCAGGATTGCCACCTCTCACTTCCCTCCAAAACCCTAGGGAGCCTATAAAAGCACCATTAGTTCACCAAGAAAAGGGAGTTGAATTTGCATACCGACAGGCTGCCAAAATACGCCTAGACCCAATGAGAAACTGAGAGTGCAAGTTCAAATATGATCATCGGCACACATCTCAAGGCAACCTATCATCTCAACTGAAATCGCCCACTCGCGGTTCTACAGTCAAAAATGTGCATTCACGGTTTCACAACCATAGGTCCATGGTTTATAGACCGTAAACACGTTTCCACGGTTCCACAGTCCCGAACAAATTTTATCAACAGAGATTAAGTATTCTAATGTTAGCAAGGTTTTATTTGTTAATTGTTATGCTATCTACTTTTCATACATACATCAGTGATAGGTTCATTTGTAGCATTGGGTTTACCGCTTGACTATACAGGTGCTATTGATCCTCCTTGCTGGTTTTGTGTGTGTGCAGGTAACAAATATCTTGAGCAAGTTGCTGAAGCTAGAGTGGCTCCTTGTTGGATACCAAAGCCCACTCACCCCTTGAAGCTGTGACGAAGGAACAAAGAACACCACACCCTACGAAAGAGCAGGAATATCTCCCCTCCTCTATGAAAGCATTAGATATCAGATAGACAAGAAGAAGCATTGTAACATTGCTCCCAACGTGCTTGGGGCAATTCAAAATTCCTTTTTGTAACACACTGTATCACCATTAATACAAAAAGGGTATTTTAGCAAAATTACTTCTCTCTCTCTCTGTTTTTATTTAAATAAATTGTGTTCAGTTATTTGGTTATAGAATTGGCGATCACGGTGGGACCCCCTATGGGTTCAATTTTGTTTTACCTTGCTTTTTAATCTATTTTACTAATCTCTATCTGTACCTACAGGTTTTGAGAATTCGAAGCATGCACAGACTCAACCTTGAATTGACATAGTCAGAAAACCTTACAGTTGAACTATTTACTGTGGAAATACATACCTGCAGTTTCTGTCTAAGAAAACACAGATGCACGGTTCCTAGTAGGCGAAAATGCAGATGCATGATTTTTGGTAGGCAAAAATGCAGATACGCGATTCTAAAACACAAAAGCGCGGTTGCTGCATGAGAAACGTGAGCCGACGGTTTATAACAGGAAGGAACCCATGTATGTACTTCATGCTTCCTGTCTAATTTTTGTCTTAGTTTCAGGTAGCAGTCCCTACGTCAAATGCAATTGCTATGCAACAGGCTTTCTTACAGTTGCAACAAATAATTTTAGATAATGCTAACCGTAGCATGAACCCTGAACCTAACCAGCATTTGCAAGGGATTGAGCAAAATCTTCCACCTACATCTCATCAATCTAATACCTTTATCCAAGATCCGTCTTGGGTAATGCATCCTCCCTCTACCACTGTGGTTCATAATCAACCACCACACCCATATGCTAATGCAGAAGGTCAGCATAATATCATTACTCCATCATCCCATCCATATCATAACATCCCTCAACATCCATACCATAACATATTTCAGCCACCCATGTCTTATCACCCACAACCTACATACAATCCACCTCATTACCAGCAACATCAAGTACATTCGAGTGTCAGTCCTGTAGATGATCCTAGATACCAGTTTCTACAGAGTCAGATTGATAGTCTTGCCATGCAAACTCTAGGTTTGCAATACCAAAATCCAACTTTGAGGTAACTACTCAATCACCCTATTCATGCTTTGGTACCAGAGCCGCCATATCCACATGATTTTCAAATACCAAAGCTTGAATTTAAAGGGGAAGAGGATCCTCGTGAACACATAACAAGATTTGTGAATGAATGCTTTATAATAAAAAGCAATGATGCATTACTATTACATACATTTCCTTAAACATTAGGGGGACAAGCCCAAGACTGGTACAACCACCTACCACATCAAAGTATTTTTACCTTTGAACAACTAGCAGACCAATTCCTGGAAATATTCACCCTAAATGTTAGAAAACAAATAACATTGACTGATTTGATTTATCTAAAACAATATGATGATGAATCAGTCTATGACTTTGGCAATAGATGGATATCAATCATGATCAAGTTACCATTTTCACTCCCTATGCCAGAGATAATACGAATGTTCACGAAGAGTTTTGGTAGACCCATCTATTCATTGCTACAACTACAACAATATAGAACATTCGATGAGGCACTCGCCCAAGCAAAACTGATTGAAGAAATAAAAATTCAAGAAGGCGAGATTAAGCCTAAGAAGAAAGAGTGGCACAATAAGAATCAAAAGGGGAATAACCTTGGCCAGTCCAAGACTGCACAGGTTAATCAGATAGTTTTGAGTCAACCATAGTCAAATCAACCGGATCAAACACAAATCCAAAAACCCCAATAATAACAACAACCGTAAAAATCAAATTATCAAGCGATTCCACCCCCATAACAGGTATAAAATCAAACACAACCTGCGAAAAGGCAACAACGTCATTTTAAGCCAAAAATAAATTACACACCAGTACAAGAGCCATATTCATTAGTATTTTAGAAGTTGTATGCAGTAAAACTTTTTAGTTTGTCGAAAATGAAACTCGATGATTCTAACAAACCAAAGACAAAAGGTTACAAAGGATACCTCTTTTACATCTATCATAGACAAAGAGGACATGATATTGAAGGTTGTCATGGATTTAAAGGAAATGTGCAAGATTTATTGAAAGCAGGTACAATCAAAGTTGACAACCCACTAGCCCAAAATAACCAAAACCTAGGCATATATCAGACACCTTTGCCACATCAAGAGGTAAATCAACAATCGAAAGGAGCATCAAATCCTACAGTTCCTCCCAATCAGGTTAATTATGTGTCTCAACTACCACAAGGTTTTGTAGGGGCTATCAGTATAGTTACCCGTGGACAAAGCTAAGCTAATCGCACAACTCAGGCTCCGAAAACATCACCAACCAATGTGCCCATACAACTTGGATCGAGTGGGCCACCATCGCCTTTCCACAATCATCCTATTGTTACACTGAACAACATGTTAACACAACATTTGAAAATGGCTTCAAAAAAATTGTTAATTTATGAGCTAATACAACAATCAACACCTCATAGGGAAGCATTGATAGAAATTTTAAAGTCCATTCAAGTACAATCAGAAGACCCCAATGCATTCAATTCCTTTGTGGGTAGTGTGCAAAAGTGCATGGAACCCTCGATAGTATTCTATGACTTCAAGGAAAAACAAATATCAGCAGATTCACCTGATCCACCACTACACATAGTAGCTCACATTGACAGGAAACCCTTCAAGAGAGTGCTTATTGATATTGGTTCTTCAATCAACCTCATTACCACACCTACCATGATGAAGCTCAACGTCCCATCATCTCACATCACAACATCCACATTCACTCTTAGGGCCTTTAATGATGCTTTATGCTCAACTGTAGGGAATGTTGTTCTCTCCGTCACCGTGGGGGTGAAAATAATACATGTTCTCTTTCACATATTGGAAGGGGAAATGCAATATAACATACTTCTTGGACACCCTTGGATTAGGGAAATGAAGTGTGTGCCTTCAACATTGCATCAATGCTTAAAATATGTGCATGAAGGCAAGGTACATTGCATACCAGCTAACACTGAACATTTCAAATACTACAACTTTATTTCAAACCCATATGAGCCATTGCTTCCATCAACACATCTAACCATCCAACCACTAGTCATTAGAACCATTCCATCCAGCACCACATCATCAAAAGCACCCATTCCATAAGAGTTACCTATAGTTGACCCAAATTTTGCATCCAAAAGCATTAGCTCAGTGCATCCTTCAAACATCACATTTCATTTTCAAATTACACCCACCCATCCTGCTAATCAATTGCCAACTCCATCTAGTACACTTCTAGATCCAAAGCAACCATTCACATTCAAAGCACAACCCACATCATCAACCACTACTTCACAGTCATTAGAACCCGTAGTCTCACAAATAGGACCACCTATTAGAGATAATCCACCATCGCTAGCAGAGCCAAGAGCTAATGCTCAAGAACCCTCTTCATCCGCTGAGCCATTAGCCACACAACCATCTAGAGTTGCAGTACATCTCGCCAATCCAAGTATTGGTGAGTACATTATTGAAAGTGTCACAGTTACACCACCTATTGAGTCAGTCAGGGATTATGGTCACCCTCGCGACCCAACATTAGCTATAGGTGATATGTATAGAATGGGTTCTCAAACAAATGCAATCAATTTCATATATGGAGGGGTAGATTCTTCATCTGACCCACCTCCCCAAGACGACAACTCTTTACAAGAGTTTAATGAAAACATTGATTATTTGTCTAACCCAAGTTTCCCAATGAGATATTTTCGAAGGGTTAATTGGTAAGGATATGGACTTGGAAGACATGAACAAGGTCCTCACCACATAATTGAACCAGAATATAGAGAGCCAAGTGACCGCTTCGATTTAGGCTACAAACCTTACATCACAAGTTCCTCTTTGAATCAAGCTTTCCAAGAACTTGACATAGAATGTGAAGAAGAAGAGGAAAAGAGTGATGAGGAGGATGAACCTAATGATGAGGATGAACAAATAGAAAGTAGATACCAAATATACA
Source organism: Wollemia nobilis (assembly GCA_028583015.1). Taxonomy (NCBI): domain Eukaryota; kingdom Viridiplantae; phylum Streptophyta; class Pinopsida; order Araucariales; family Araucariaceae; genus Wollemia; species Wollemia nobilis. Next base: position 14,832,716 of record JAQPPZ010002969.1, on the reverse strand, counting down.
ATTTTTACCCTCGAGAGCAAGCCTTACAATGAGAAGCAGATTATGAAGATCCTACTGAGTTGGCATACCTTAGGCAAGACCTTGAACCACTAATACTAGGACCTCATACAAACGCTAATGGATTTTGGATGAGTGATAGCGATGAACCCGATGAAACTAAAATTATTTTCATCAACCACGCTCTTGAGATACAAGCCAGGAGAATGCTCCAAGCTGAAGCACGTCCTGAATGGCTTAATCAAGAAGAAGAAGAGCCTCAAGAAGAGATAATATATGGAGAAACCATGAAAAGAGATAACTAGTATCAAAAGAAGTTTCCAATAGACCGCACACTTTTTTGGCTAAACAAAGAGCGTGATGGTCTTGACATTGGAAAAGCATGCAACACAACCAATCACACACATTAGGTTAGTTGCAACCTAGAGAATATGAGTCATCAATTCTTGAATCGCAGCCACCTCATTTCCATCAAGTCAACATGATTTCTGTTGATTTGCTCACCCCACTCCGTAATCCATATGATGAGACAAAACCGATCCATATCGAAACCAGCCTCATAGCCATGGATAGGATTTCATCCCCGTCATCCACTACTGAATTCATCCTATTCGAAGAGTTGTTGCATGCTTCAAACGCTTATATTCCACAACAACCTTCATCATCAAACAATTCAGTTTTTCAAATTGAGATAGAGGGGGAAACCCCAAACACATTTGAAAATGTGGCAGATGATATCCACCTCATCCCAAATCCACATCAGCTAGAGGAAGGTTCTCACATGCTAATAGAAGAGTCTATAGACGTGAACCTTAGTGAAGACGTGGATAATCCCCAGATTATCAAAATAGCAAAATAATTATCCACAAAAGAAAAAGAGTGCATCATAAACATGCTTATCAAAAATAAGGAAGTGTTCGCATGGTCCTACAAAGACATGCCTGGCTTAGATCCGGACTTGGTAGTCCACAACCTTACTCTAGCACATGATGTTAAGTCGTTCAAGTAGAAGCTTAGGAAAGTCCATCCAACAGTCACATTAATCGTGAAAGAAGAGCTACAAAAGTTATTGGATGTACATTTCATAGTACCAATCGATTATCTTGAATGGCTTTCAAACATGGTACCCGTTCGCAAACCGAATGGGGAGATACGCGTATGCACTGATTTTTGAGACTTAAACAAAGTGTGTACCAAGGATGATTTTCGTTTGCCAAATACTGATCAATTAGTAGACTCTTGCGCTGGTCATGAGATGCTTTCCTTAATGGATGGTTTCTCGGGATACAACCAAATTTGGATTAATCTCGAAGATCAACATAAAACAACATTTACGCCTTGGGGGACATTCTGCTACAGAGTGATGCCTTTTGGGTTAAAGAATGCAGGAGCTACATATCAGCACACCATGACATACATATTTCATGATTATATGCATAAGATAATCGAGGATTATGTAGATGATCTTATTGCTAAATCAAAAATACGTCTTGAACACATAGATGTGCTAGAAAAGGCATTTGATCGATTGATAGAACACAAGGTAAGGTTAAATCCTAAGAAGCGTGTATTTGGTGTCACATCAGGAAAACTTCTAGGATTCATTGTTTCCAAGTGAGGCATTGAAGTAGACCCAGGCAAGGTAAAAGCAATATTAGAAATGTCACCTCCCAAAAACTTGAAAGAGTTGCAAAGTTTGCATGAAAAAGTCCAATATATTCGACGATTCATTGCGCAACTCTCAGATAAATGTAGGTCTTTTAACCGCTTGTTACAAAAAGGAGTGATATTTTCTTGGACAATTGAATGTCAGGAGGTATTTGATGATATAAAGAAATATATGGCCTCATCACCAGTTCTTACGCCACCTAGAACATGAGTCCCATTTCACCTATACATTTTTGCAACAGATTTTGCTTTAGGGACAATGCTTGCACAAAAGAATGAGAAAAATAAAGAACAAGCAATTTACTACATCAGTCGAACATTGGTAAGTTATGAAACAAGATATTCTTATGTTGAAAAGTTATATTTAGTAGTGGTTTTTGCCACTTAAGCAATACCACCTATGTTATAGCTAGAGAAAACCCTCTATGATACATGATGACTCGCACTTACAACAACACCCACACTGCTAAATGGATAATGCTTTTAACAGAATTTGACCTCAAATTCACAAGTTAAAAATCCATAAAAGGGCAAGTGATAGCTGATCAATTAGTGAAAGCTCCACTAAACAATGATAGACCATTAATAATTGAGCTTCCCGATGATTCAATATTTTTTGTCACAGAACAAGAAGAAGTAGTTTCACCTGAGGATGAAGCAGATATGACAATGTTCTTTGATGGATCCAAGTATGAAAAAGGGCAAGGTGCAAGAGTTGTGTTTTACACACCTAAGGGAATACCCATTCCCTTATCATTCAAACTCGACTTCACATGCACTAATAATAATGCAGAGTATGAAGCCTTAATACTAGGTCTTCATTCAACTATAGCAATGGGAATAAAAAGATTAAGCATTTTTGGTGATTCTCAATTGGTTTTCTACCAAATAAAAGGAGAATACCAATGTAAAGAACCAGTCTTAAAGAAATACCATGAAGTAGCAATAAGGTTGCTAGAAAAATTTGACTGGTATGAAATTAGTAACTTGCCATGATCGACAAATAGATTTATGGATGCAATGGCTTCCTTGGGATCTCTCATCCCTAAAAATTAACATGGAGAAGTGCAACCGCTAATCATAACAACAATGTCTAAACCATCAATTAAAAGAGCATAATCTATAGGTGAGAAGAATGTTTTTTGATACATGTCGAACCTTACAATTCTTACCTTGATGAGATAAAAGACTTTCTCAAGTCAGGCACACTACCAATAGAAATGACACGAACTACAAAAAGAACATTCAAACAAAGAGCTATTCGGTTCACTTTACTTGGAGATGTGTTATATAAACATAGTTATGATGGAATATTACTACGATGTTTAAATCCAATTGAAGCAGAAAGAGCAATATCAAAACCCCACAATGGTACTTGCGGTGGTCACTTCAAAAAAATGGTAATTGCAAAAAGAATATTGCACATGGGATACTATTGGCCGACAATGGAGAATGACTATTGCAAATACATCAAAAGATGTCAAAAGTGCCAACATCATGCAAACTTGACTCATGAGCCATCATAAAATTTGCAACCCATTCAAATTTTGTGGCCCTTTTCACAATGGGGCCTAGACTTGATTGGTAAAATAACACCTGCTTCATCAGGACATCATAAATTCATCATAACCACTACATAATACTTCACAAATAGGGTGGAAGCAATTCCAATGACCACTACGACTGGACCTCGAATAGCGGAGTTTATACTTCAGCATATTATCTATTGTTTTGGAATACCCTCAAAAATAATTTTTGATAATGGAAAGTCATTTAAGAATAAGGATGTTAAAGCATTGTGCAACAAATTCAAAATTCTACACAGTTTCTCAACACCTTATTACCCACAAGCAAACGAGCAAGCTAAAGCAACCAACAAGACAATAATATCTATTCTCAAGAAATTGGTAAAAGATAATCATCGAGATTGGCATACTCACCTCCCTTTAGCACTATGGGCTTATAGAACAAGCATAAGAACGCCAACGGGAGCAACACCATTTTCACTAGTTTACGATGCAGAAGTTGTATTACCATTAGAGCTCGAGATACCATCCTTGCGAATCGAAATACAAGAATTCATGGATGATGATACAACTAGACAGGCGCGTCTTGACCAATTGACAATTATTGATGAGAAATGTATCAATGCTCTAGAGCATTTACGAGTATATCAAGATAGATTCAAGCGCGCTTACAATGCAAAAGTCCATCCTCGTGAATTTCAAGTGGGGGACCTAGTGCTCAAAGAAAATCAACAAAATACCAATGCTTTACCACACTTAAGGGATAAATTTGCAGAAAATTGGTTGGGCCCATATATTGTAAAGCAAAATTTGGGACAAGGAACGTACAAAATTTCCAATTTAGAAGGGAAATTGGAGCTAAAACCACTAAACATTATGCACCTAAAGGCATTTTATGCATAAAATGACTTGCAATATATGTAAATATATGTAATGGCTAAAAAAAAAAAAAAAAAAAGATTTCATTTTACAACATTGCATTCATTTCACATTGTAAATAGACATATTTTTAATTACATATTGCATATTGCATTTGCATTTCAATTAAATGTTCATACACAAAAAAAAAAACATATAGTTGCATCCATCCCATCCCTTGCTCAGTAATCTTTAATAGTGGTGATGATACGACCAAGAAAACAAGTTCCAAGAGTTGGGGGTATTCAACTAAGATTCTTTACTCGCCTCATTTTTTTTTTTTTTCTCAACTTTAGAAACCACTTCATGGTGTCCAATTTTCTTTAGGACCAAAGCACTTTCATCACATTAAGAAAATATTGAGTATGGTAGATTGACCCAAAAGCAATCTGGAACCAAATACACTTTTCCAAATCTTAAAACATCTTGAATGATAGAAAGATAATGCCAATTTGGGTAAACCTCGAAGCAAAAAAAGTAAAATTCTTCGCTTACCCTATCACGCAACATAGTCCAAAAAAATAGTGGTTATCACCACTACCACAATGAAACAACAAATATAAATAAATATAGAGTAGTAAGGATAGGGTCACATTCTCATCATACTTTGGTTGAGAATCCGATTCCCAAAAACTCTATACAAAAATAATTACAAACACACACCATAGATCTCTAAAGCTGAAAAGATTGTACTATGTTCCCCTTAGAAAGTTATGTAGTCATCCCAAAGGCTTAAAGATCATATCATTGGACTATGGGGTAAACCTCCACCGGGGCTATAGATGCTTGACTGGTAGTGGAGTAAACTCATGCAGGGCGACATGTCTCTCTCCAAAGAGGGAGACCTCTGACCGCACATACGGGTAAGCTAGCCAAAAAGGAAAACCCAAAAAGGTACCATCCAAAATTACTCAAGATGGGTCAATAAACCTCACAATCACATGCACTAGTTCTTGATTGCTTAGGGTCATTGACACGCAAGATTTAGTAAATGAACTTCACTTGCACACAATATGGTCCTAAAGAAAGTAAGATAACGTCAAGAAAAAATGGTTGACATTACTAGGTTCTTTGAGTCTCTGAAAATCTATTGCAGTTACATATCAAAAATCAAACCAATCCATATCAGCATTCACATTTCCTTCATACATACCACATACCTCAAAAACAAAGAATCATCAAGTGGGATACCCCGAATTGCAAAAATGAACAAGTAAAGGTCAAATACTCTGAGCTAAAAAATATTACATGAGCACCATGCATACCGTCATTCAGTTACATGAATATAAATCAAAATGCATTTTAAATATTCATTTGCATTCATTATCATAGCAATAACATAGAAATATTAGATTGCATAATATAAACATTGCAAAGCATAAACAAGAATAATGCATATACAAATAACACATGTGAATACCAAAATAAAATGCCATGTATATATATATATATATATAAATACGAAAGTCTACAAAGTACAAAATGCCCGAAGGTAGTATACATTGGAGCACTAAGGCTCATACTAAGATAAAATATACAAAAAACAAAAATAATGTAATAAAACAACTAGCTAGTGCTAACAGGATCCCTCCGTGGACCCTACACTGTAGAAGCCCTGTGAGAGCTCGAAGTACCAAGAGTCTTATGACTCATCTCGGTCCCTCAGGTAGAAGTGGCAATAAATGATGAATGAGGAAAAGGTAAAGGAATTTCACACTCATGAAGAATATTCTCCAACATCTCGATGTAGACAACCTGCTTACATAGGCTCCTCAAATAAGCACCCTAACGAGCGACCCTCTAAGAAATCTTAGCCCATAAAGACGTAATAGTTGAAGCAGAATCATCCCCTCCAGAACTTGACTGCAATCGAGAAAGCTCACCCTATAAATGGGTAATCTCACTACCAAGTCTAGTGATCTCTACATCCTTAGCAACAAGAGCATCACTTCTAGGTCCAACCCGTAACCCATCCACCTCAACCTGAAGACGAGTCACCTCACCTTGATACCATGCTAACTCGACCTTCACTCGACCCAGCTCCAAATCCAAGCTATCTCACTCAACCTGGAGAATCCCCCACTCCTCCTCTGACCTTCGAGGAGGTACACCCTCATCATCATCACCACCACTCTCCTCAGGCTGCTAAACATCCATACCCATGTCAACTCTTGAAGAGCTACCCCGTCGGTGCTTCATCGACCAAGGAACCCATCCGCCCACATCTACATCATCACCACTCCCATCGTCTTCTATGACGACACTAGGAGTCCATAGAGGCTAACTCATAAACCATGCATCATACTCAGTAATCGTGCCCACATCATCCAAGTCAAGCACCTCCAAGTCTGAGTCGTCAACAAGATTATCGACTCGCCAGAATTCAGGAGCAACAGGCAACCCCAACTCATCACCCTATTGCCTATACATAACAAGCACATCAAGAACATCTTGAACGAGCCCAAACTGACGTAGTACACGAGAGAACTGGATAAACTCCATATCCCTCAGATGGGTGCCAACAACCCATCATCCTCGCCTAACGTGACGAAGCTCTGTTGCATCTATCACCCAATCCAAACCCCTCCAAGGTCACCAGCACATCAAGTCCCTAGTTAGAGAACTCAAGATATCTTTGAACTCCAAAGCACTCACAACAGATCGACTAACCTCCTCACTAAGTAACCATATGTATGCATGGGGAGAAGTGGCATCCATGCCACAAGGTAAACCAATAGGGCGACCAATGATAATATGCTCCCAACACCAAATATGGAGCAACAAACTGCAACCCAGGCCCTTACGCCCCCGCATCTTCACCTCATAAAGCTCATTGTAAACCTCGTAGAGAAGAGCGAGAGCCCAGACCAACCGATGAGGATCAACTATCAAATCCAAAACAATAGGCAGCTAGTTCCATGGGATCCTCGATCCCATGGAATTGGGCAACAACATGTTTCTCAATATGTACATCATAAAAATAGGTAATGCACCCAAGCTACTAGCTGTAAAAAGATCCAAATAGGCAATGCCACCCCTGTTGCAATCAACGTCCCACATCTCACCAAATAGAGGGAATAGAGCCTCCTTCTTGTCGAGGCCAACTCGAACAGTAGGACCCTCAACAGGAACATGGAAGATACGGTAGATATCCTCGAGAGTGATAGTCAACTCCCCTATTGGGAGCTAAAATGAGCCCCTATATGGATCTCAACGCTCAACAAGTGCTGAAAGGAGATCCTCATCAACTCGGACGATGCCTAACCACCCACAACCGTCTAAACCAATGGTCTATAGCAGAGTCCAATCGTCATCAGAAAGCGCTTTTCACACTTTTTGAATGGTCCTCAACCACCTATGCCGAGCATCAAGAAGCTTAACCTGAAAAGAAAACATATAAAAAAAAAAAAATTAGCACAACATGCTAGAAATAAAAACACAAACAAAAATTTTACCTACCCAAGGTAATAAAAAAAAAAAAAAAAATTTTTACCTACCCTAGGTAATAAAAACAAAAAAATGAATTTTTTTTACCTACCCTAGGTAATAAAAAGCAAAAAATGAATTTTTTTTACCTACCCTAGGTAATAAAAAGCAAAAACGAAATTTTTTTACCTACCCTAGGTAATAAAAAGCAAAATAAATTTTTTACCTACCCTAGGTAATAAAAAAAAAAAAAATGAAAAATTTCTACCTACCCTAGGTAATAAAAAAAAAATGAATTTTTTTTACCTACCCTAGGTAATAAAAAGCAAAAAACGAATTTTGTTTTACCTACTCTAGGTAATAAAAAACAAAAATGAAATTTTTTTACCTACCCTAGGTAATAAAAAGAAAAAACGAAAATTTTTACCTACCCTAGGTAATAAAAAGCAAAAACGAAAATTTTTTACCTACCCTAAGTAATAAAAAGCCAAAAAAAAAAAAAATACCAATCAAAACATCACCAAATCTCCAAATAATCATCAACACTCATAATCATCTGGAGTGAAACTCGTATCTAGTGGATTATCCTATACACCTAGCGGTTGCAGCGACTAGCAATCCATGCAATCCGGTTGGATGGGTAAATCACCATAAGGAAACTCATTCAAAAATCACAACAAACAACAATGAATCAAGTCGGGTAGGTCCCTAAATCTATGAGCTTAAATGTGTTCAAAAATAGATTTGCCAAGGTAATCCTACAACACCTTTCGTTGGGTCAAAAGCGGAACAACAAACAACAATTTGGTAATAATCAAAAACCGCTTGAGCATCAAATCCTCGACCGATTGGTTCCTTAAACCCATAATTTGGAAGGAATTTCTAAAGTCATAGTGGACGAAAACTCAAAAGAGTGGTCAAAAATTTTACCATGTATTCTACACATTAATGAAACCAAAAGCAAAATTGCAAGAACACAAATAATCCCAAGCTTGGGGCACAAAGAAAATCAAGACAAAATTCATTAACATCACATCAACATCATTCAATAAACAACCCACTTTCAACATCCATATTTCGTCAATTGGCTTATGGGTGTCAACCTTTACCCAATCGTCAATTGAGGGGGTAAGCAAACAAATCAAAAAATTTAAATTCACTCACTCTGTGTGTCAAGGAGAAATGAATCCATTCGTCCAATAAAGTTAGATGTCATTAGTTTTTGCACCGCATTGTGTTGTACACAACGCAGTACAAAAAGGGGTAACTGTAGACACCAAAATATGGCACCCTCTAGTTCACATTCACCACCTCACCATCAAATATTGCATAATAAAGATATATGCCTAAGTTCTAACTTAGGGATATAAAATCCTACACATCATTACATTTTCCTAATTTATTTAATTAGGAAAATCACCCTAGGATACCTTGTCCACACATTGGACATGTGTCCTGGACACCTCACCCAACATCTCTGCCACATCTCACCCACTCTTGTCCCCCTATTTTTGCACATAGGACAGATTCCCAACACCCATGCCACATTTAATCCACCTTGTCTCCTTTGTCCCTTCACATAGGACAGGATCCCATGTTTCACTCCACTTGCAGCCACATCACCCCAGTTAACTCAGCCACATTGGATGACTCACTCTAACTGCCCCTTCCACTTAACAACCCAGATTTACCACTTGGCAAACCAGGCTTGCCACCTCTCACTTCCCTCCAAAACCCTAGGGAGCCTATAAAAGCACCATTAGTTCACCAAGAAAAGGGAGCTAAATTTGCATACCGACAGGCTGCCAAAATACGCCTAGACCCGATGAGAAACTGAGAGCGCGAGTTCGAATCTGATCATTGGCACGCATCTCGAGGCAACCTATCATCTCAACCAAAATCGCTCGCCCATGGTTCTACAATCAAAAACATGCATCCATGGTTTCACAACCGCAGGTCCACGATTTCCAGACCGCAAACGCGTTTCCGCAGTTCCACAGTCCCAAAAATTTTTATCAACAGAGATTAAGTATTCTAATGTTAGCAAGGTTTTATTTGTTAATTGTTATGCTATCTGCTTTTCATACATACATCAGTGATAGGTTCATTTGTAGCATTGGGTTTACCGCTTGACTATACAGGTGCTATTGATCCTCCTTGCTGGTTTTGTGTGTGTGTAGGTAACAGATATCTTGAGCGAGCTGCTGAAGCTGGAGTGGCCCCTTGTTGGATACCAAAGCCCACTCACCCCTTGAAGCTATGACGAAGGAACGAAGAACACCACACCCTGCGGAAGAGCCGAAAGATCTCCCCTCCTCCATGAAAGCATTGGATATCAGATAGACAAGAAGAAGCATTGTAACATTGCTCCCAACATGCTTGGGGCAATTCAAAATTCCTTTTTGTAACACACTGTATCACCATTAATACAAAAAGGGGCATTTTGGCAAAATTACTTCTCTCTCTCTCTCTATTTTTATTTAAATAAATTGTGTTTAGTTCTTTGGTTATAATAACATTATCCTTCGTATTGGTGCAAATATAACTATTACAAAGCACCTCTTTTGTTTCTTTGAAAGGACAAAAGTAATCCTATTTACAGGAAGCAACACAGACATCATATTTTGTAGGTTGAAGGGTAGAGTTCAAGCAATATGAAGGAGCCATCGAAGAGCTCGCACATCTAGGAATCAAGGTATTTAAAACACTGTTTCTCCACATCCAATCCAATTTTAGAAGCAAGTGTGTCACCTGCAATATTGGATATATTATAAGAAGCCATTACCATCTGAGTCTATGTAGAGAAAAGGGTAGCATACAAAGGGAGATCATCTACATATAAGAAGCGCTATTAAAGCTAAGAAAAAATGCTAGCAATTGATTGTTATAAAAGACATACAAATAGCATATTACAGGCGTAAAGATACAAAGGAAGAAGTGCTATACCCAAGGTTTCTACTTGGAAAGAAAAACCACCATTGAAGAGCACAAGAAGCTACCATAAGACTACCATTGAAGAGCACCATAGAACCAAGAAGCAATACAACTAGTGCCATCCATTATCCTCATCAAGATAGTGTGTGAACAGAGAAGAGGGAATGCTTGTATTTCAAGAAACACAACAAGCCAATGCATATTTCAAAGATATAGGGAAAGATAGGGCTTCAATGCCCATCATTGGAGCGTTAGAAGAAAGGTTTACATGCACAAGCCATGAGTGCCACTTGGAAAAAGAGCTCTAAGCATCCAATGTTTGTAAATAATCCAATGCTCACCTAGGAGGAGTTACAAGTCTTTGGGAGGTTACCACCTAACTCATCATTGCATACGTTGGAATATCAATGCCTAATAAGTAATGCTCAAGTGGCACTTATCCAAAAGTCACAAGGAAGCAATCCTATTTAAGGTGTCTATATTGAAGAAGGAAAAGCGCTAGAGGTCAAAGAGAAGACTAGCATTGAATTGTGTGAAGCATATTCAGAGGAAGAAGGATAATTCAAGCCTGTGTGCCATTCGAAGGAGAAAGCCAACATTTAAGAAGTTGTCATAATATCAGCAAATACAACACCTCATTCAATCAGCAATATAGCATCATTCATGGAAGAAATACGTCATAAAACCAACCATACCAATGTTCAGTTTGTAGAAGATAAGAATGAGCATTTTGTAAAGGAATACCAACGACGATTACAAAGAAAAGAAGTGCTACATAAGGGAGAATTCAATCCTAGTCAAAGAAGGTATTGATTGCCATTTCAAAGGATTCAAATCTGCCACCTCACAACATCAAGGTAAAGGAATACAAAGGTAAATCATATACTATTTATTGCTTGCTATAGACTAAGGATATATTGGAGTTATAAAGGCACATTATATTTACTATTGCAATCCATTCTCTTAGCATTAGTAATATATTAAGCAAGCATATTCTAAAATATTTAAATTTGCAAATAATAAAGTACGAGGAACAAGGATTTCAACTTGAAAATGAAAAACCCTATTATTGCAAATATAATATTGTTTTATAATATTCCAAATTAGGGAGTCCTAAGGAATACTACACCAAATAAATTATTGGAAAGTAGAAACATTAAATTTAAAGGCTATAAAAAAGGTCTATTAAGAAAAATCAAGAGTTGGAAATAAATTGGCATACTTATTTCAAACCATATCAAAGGGATAAAATAAATCCAACCAATAGAACCTCATCAAATTAGAAAGTGCTTAAGTTCAATAGGAGTAATAAGGTGTAATAGAAGTTGATTTTTACTACTCACAAAACATTACCAAATCAACTCAAAATTGAACTACTATTCTCAAAAAGCACTTTATTAATCATAAAGCATATCCAAAATCACTAGGGACTTAGAAGGTATTCTACAATACTTGATAATAATAACATTCATCAAATATTATCAAGTACTTAATACATTTGGGAGTCATAAGGTGTCTACAAAACCTAAGCTCTAAAAATGTTCTATCAAATCCATTCCTACGATCCTTAGGAATAACAAGAAACACTATCTTAAATCTATCAAGAAGGAATATGGAAGAAATAATAAGAAATACCTTTATTTACAAAGAATTATTTAATGAAATAGAATTGTATTCTCAAAACTTGACCTCGAATTCCAATGACCACTACGACTGGACCTCGAATAACGGAGTTTATACTTCAACATATTATCTGTCATTTTGGAATACCCTTAAAAATAATTTTTGATAATGGAAAGTCATTTAAGAATAAGGATGTTAGAGCATTGTGCAACAAACTCAAAATTCTACACAGTTTCTCAACACATTATTACCCACAAGCAAATGGGCAAGTTGAAGCAACCAACAAGACAATAATATCTATTCTCAAGAAATTGGTAAAATATAATCATCGAGATTGGCATACTCACCTCCCTTTAGCACTATGGGCTTACAGAACAAGCATAAGAATGCCAACGGGAGAAACACCATTTTCAATAGTTTATGGTGCAGAAGCTGTATTACCATTAGAGCTCGAGATACCATCCTTGCGAATCGAAATACAAGAATTCATGGACGATGATACAACTAGACAAGCGTGTCTTGACCAATTGACAATTATTGATGAGAAACGTATCAATGCTCTAGAGAATTTATGAGTATATCAAGATAGATTCAAGCGCACTTACAACACAAAAGTCCATCATCACGAATTTCAAGTGGGAGACCTAGTGCTCAAAGAAAATCAATAAAATACCAATGCTTTACCGCACTTAAGGGATAAATTTGCAGCAAATTGTTTGGGCCCATATATTGTAAAGCAAAAGTTGGGACAATGAACGTACAAAATTTCTAATTTAGAAGGAAAATTGGAGCCAGAACCACTAAACATTATGCACCTAAAGGCATTTGATGCATAAAACAACTTGCAATATATGTATATATATGTAATGGTTAAAAAAAAAAAAAAGATTTCATTTTACAACATTGCATTCATTTTACATTGTAAATAGACATATATTTTATTACATTTTGCATATTGCATTTGCATTTTAATTATATGTTCATACCAAAAAAAAAAAAACATATAGTTGCATCCATCCCATTCCTTTCTCAGTAATATTTAATCATGGTGTTGATACGACCAAGAAACAAGTTCCAAGAGTTGGGGGTATTCAACTAAGATTCTTTGCAACTCACAAAAATCAAACACATCATATCCTCAAATTTTCAGTCACTCAAACATGTCTAGTGAAAAACCAAACTTCATGAAGTGTCCAATTTTCTTTAAGACCAAAGCACTTTAATCACATTAAGAAAATCTTGAGTATGGTAGATTGACCCAAAAACAATTTGGAACCAAATACACTTTTACGAATTTTAAAACATCTTGAATTATAGAAAGATAACGCCAATTTGGGTAAACCTCGAAGCAAAAAAAGTAAAATTTTTCGCTTACCCTATCACGCAACATAGTAAAAAAAAACAGTGGTTATCACCACTACCACAGTGAAACAAAAAATATAAATAAATGTAAAGTAGTAAGGATAGGGTCACACTCTAATCATACTTCGATTGAGAATCCGATTCCCCAAAACTCTATACAAAAATAATTACAAACACACACCACAAATCTCTAAAGCTGAAAAGATTGTATTATGTTCCCCTCAAAAAGTTATGTAGTCATCAAAAAGGCTTAAAGATCAAATCATTGGACTATAGAGTGAGCCTCCACCGGGGCTATAGACGCTCGACTAGCAGTGGAGTAAACTCATGCAGGGCGACATGTCTCTCTCTCAATAGGGATACCTCTGAACGCACATACGAGTAAGCTAGCTAAAAGGAGAACCAATAAAAGGTACCATCCAAATCACTCAAGATGGGGCAATAAACATCACAATCACATGCACTGGTTCTGGATTGCTTAAGGTCATCGATGCGCAATATTTAGTAAATAAACTTCACTTACACATAATATGGTCCTAAAGAAAGTAAGATAACGTCAAGAAAAAATGGTTAACATTACTAGGTTCTTTGAGTCTCTGAAAATATATTGCAGTTACATATCAAAAATCAAACCAAATCCATATCAACATTCACATTTCCAGCATACATACCACATACCTAAAAAAAACAAAGAATCATCAAGTGGGATACCCCGAATTGCAAAAACGAACAAGTAAAGGTCAAATACTTTGAGCTAAAAAAAAATATATTACATGAGCACCATGCATACCGTCATTTAGTTATATGAATATAAATCAAAATGCATTTTACATGTTCATTTGCATTCATTATCATAGCAATAACATAGAAATATTAAATTGCGTAATATAAACATTGCAAAGCATAAACAAGAAGAATGAATATACAAATAACATATGTGAATACCAAAATAATATGCCATGTATATATATATATATATATATATATATATATATATATATAAATACGAGAGTCTACATAGTATAAAATGCCCAAAGGCAGTATACATCGGAGCACCAAGGCTCATACTAAGATAAAATATACAAAAAACAAAAATAATGCAATAAAACAACTAGCTAGTTCTAGTAGGATCCCTCCATGGACCCTGCGCTGTAGAATCCCCATGAGAGCTCGAAGTACGATGAGTCCTACGACTCGTCTCGGTATCTCAAGTAGCAGTGGCAACAGATGATGAAAGAGGAACAGGTAAAGGAATCTAACGCTCATGAAGAATACTCTCTAACATCTCGATGTAGACAATCTGCTTAAGTAGAATCCTCAAATCAGCACCCTAACGAGCGACCCTCTGAGAAATCTTAGTCCGTAAAGACATAATAGTCAAAGCATAATCATCCCTTCTAGAACCTGACTACAATCGAGAAAGCTCGCCCTATAAACGAGTAATATCGCTGCCAAGTTTGGTGATCTCTGCATCCTTAGCAGCAAGAGCATCACTGCTAGGTCCAACCCGTAACCCATCCAACTTAGCCTGAAGATGAGTCACCTCACCCTGATACCATGCTAACTCGACCTTCACTCGACCTAGCTCCAAATCTAGGCTATCTCACTCAACCTAGAGAATCCCCCACTCCTCCTCTGACCGTCTCATCATCATCACCACCACCCTCCTTAAGCTGTTGAACATCCATACCCATGTTAGCTCTCGAAGAGCTACCCTACTGGTGCTTCATCGACCAAGGAACCCATCCACCCACATCTACATCGTCACCACTCCCATCATTATCTACGATGACAATAGTCATGCCCAACATCATCCAAGTCAAGCACCTCCAAATCTGAGTCGTCAGCAAGATTATCGACTTGCCAAAAGTCAGGAGCAACAGACAACCCCAACTCATCACCTTGTCGCCTGTACATAACAGGCACATCAGGAACATCTTGAACGATCCCAAACTGATGCAGTACATGAGAGATCTAAATAATCTCCATATCCCTCATATGGGTGCCAACAACCCATCGTCCCTGCCTAACGTGATGAAGCTTTGCTGCATCTATCACCCAATCCAAACCCCTCCAAGGTCGCAAGCACATCAAGTACCTAGTTAGAGAACTCAAGATATCTCTGAACTCCGAAGCGCTCACAACAGATCGACTAAACTACTCACTGAGTAACCATCTGTATGCACAGGGAGAAGTGGCATCCACGCCACAAGGTAAACCAACAGGGCGACCAATGATAATATGCTCCCAACACCAAATCTGGAGCAACAAACTGCAACCCAGGCCCTTACACCCCCACCTCTTCACCTCATATAGCTCATTGTAAACCTCGCAGAGAAGAGCGAAAGCCCAGGCCAACCAACGAGGATCAGCTATCAAATCCAAAATAATAGGCAACTGGTTCCATAGGATCCTCGATCTCATGGAATTGGGCAACAACATGTTGCTCAATATGTACATCATGAAAAAAGGTAATGCACCCAAGCTACCAGTTGTAAAAAGATCCAAATACACAATGCTGACCCTACTGCAATAAACATCCCACATCTCACCAAACAAAGGTAATAGAGCCTCCTTCTTGTCAAGGCCAACCCGAACAATAGGACCCTTGACAGGAACACAAAATATACGATAGATATCCTTGAGAGTGATAGTTAGATCCCCTATTGGGAGCTGAAATGTGCGCCTATCTAGATCCCAAAGCTCAACAAGTGTTGAAAGGAGATCCTCATCAACTCGGATGGTGCCTAACCACTCGCAACCGTCTAAACCAATGGTCTGTAACAAAGTCCAATCGTCATCAGAAAGCGCTTTCTACACTTTTCGAATGGTCCTCGGCCATCTATGCCGAGCATCAAGAAGCTTAACCTAAAAAGAAAAAAAGAAAAAAAACAAAAATTAGCACAACATGCTAGAAATAAAAAACAAAAAAAAAAAACGAAAAATTTCTACCTACCCTAGGTAATAAAAACAAAAAACGATTTTTTTTACCTACCCTAGGTAATAAAAAGCAAAAAACAATTTTTTTTTACCTACCCTAGGTAATAAAAAGCAAAAATATATTTTTTTTACCTACCCTAGGTAATTAAAAGCAAAAGAAAATTTGTACCTACCCTAGGTAATAAAAAAAAAACAAAAAATTTCTACCTACTCTAGTAATAAAAAAAAAAACGAAATTGTTTTACCTACCCTAGGTAATAAAAAGCAAAAAACAATTTTTTTTTACCTACCCTAGGTAATAAAAAACAAAAACGATTTTTTTTTACCTACCCTAGGTAATAAAAAGCAAAAACAAATTTTTTTACCTACCCTAGGTAATAAAAAGCAAAAACAAATTTTTTTACCTACCCTAGGTAATAAAAAGCAAAAAAGAAAATTTTTACCTACCCTAGGTAAAAAAAAAAATACCAATCAAAACATCACCAAATCTCCAAATAATCATCAACACTCATAATCATCTAGAGTGAAACTCGTATCTAGTGGATTATCCTATACACCTAGTGGTCACAACAACTAGTAATCGATGCAATCCGGTTGGATGGGTAAATCACCATAAGGAAACTCATTCATAAATCATAACAAAAAACAATGAATCAAGTCGGGTAGGTCCCTAAATCTATGAGCTTAAATGTGTTCAAAAACAAATTTGCCAAGGTAATCCTACAACACCTTTCGTTGGGTCAAAAGCGGAACAACAAACAACAATTTGGTAACTATCAAAAACCGCTTGAGCATCGAATCCTCGACTGATTGGTTCCTTAAATCCATTATTTGAAAGGAATTGCTAAAGTCATAGTGGATGAAAACTCAAAAGAGTGGTAAATTTTTTTACCATGTATTCTACACATTAATGAAACCAAAAGCAAAATTGCAAGAACACAAATAATCCCAAGCTTGGGGCACAAAGAAAATCAAGACAAAATTCATTAACATCACATCAAAATCATTCAATAAACAACCCACTTTCAACATTAATATTTCGTCAATTGGCTTATGGGTGTCAACCTTTACCCAAAAATCAATTGAGGGGGTAAGCAAACAAATCAAAAATTTTAAATTCACTCACTCTGTGTGTCAAGAAGAAATGAATCCATTCGTACAATAAAGTTAGATGTCATTAGTTTTTGCATCGTATTGTGTTGTACATAACATAGTACAAAAAGGGACAACTGTAGACACCAAAATATGGCACCCTCTAGTTCACATTCACCACCTCACCATAAAATCTTGCATAATAAAGATATATGCCTAAGTTCTAACTTAGGGATATAAAATCCTGCACATCATTACATTTTTCTAATTTATTTAATTAGGAAAATCAACCTAGGATACCTTGTCAACACATTGGACATGTGTCCTGGACACCTCACCCAACATATCTGCCACATCTCATCCAATCTTGTCCCCCTATTTTTGCACATAGGATAGATTCCCAACACCCATGCCATGTTTAATCCACCTTGTCTCCTTTGTCCCTTCACATAGGACAAGATCCCATGTTTCACTCCACTTGCAGCCACATCACCCTAGTTAACTGAGCCACACTGGATGACTGACTTTAATGCGCCCCTTCCACTTAACAACCCAAATTTACCACTTGGCAAACCAAGCTTGCCACCTCTCACTTCCCTCCAAAACCCCAAGGAGCCTATAAAAGCACCATTAGTTCACCAAGAAAAGGGAGCTGAATTTACATATCGAAAGACTGCCAAGATACACCTAGACCCAATGAGAAATTGAGAGCGCAAGTTCCAATCTGATCATTGGCACACATCCCAAGGCAACCTGTCATCTCAGTAGAAATCTCTCGCCCATGGTTCTACAGTCGAAAATGCGCATCCGCGGTTTCACAACCGTAGGTCCATGATTTCTAGACCGCAAACGCGTTTCCACGGTTCCACAGTCTCGAACAGATTTTATCAACAGAGATTAAGTATTCTAATGCTAGCAAGGTTTTATTTGTTAATTGTTATGCTATCTGCTTTTCATATGTACATCAGTGATAGGTTCATTTGTAGCAATGGGTTTACCGCTTGACTATATAGGTGCTATTGATCCTCCTTGCTAGTTTTGTGTGTGTGCAGGTAATAGATATCTTGAGCGAGCTGCTGAAGCTGGAGTGGCCCCTTGTTGGATACCAAATCCCGCTCACTCCTTGAAGCTGTGACGAAGGAACGAAGAACACTACACCCTGCGAAAGAGCCGTAAGATCTCCCCTCTTCCATGAAAGCATTGGATATCAGATAGACAAGAAGAAGCATTGTAACATTGCTCCCAACGCGCTTGGGGCAATTCAAAATTTCTTTTTGTAACACACTGTATCACCGTTAATACAAAAAGGGGCATTTTAGCAAAATTACTCCTCTCTCTCTCTCTGTTTTTATTTAAATAAATTGTGTTCAGTTCTTTGGTTACAATAACATTATCCTTCGTATTGGTGCAAATATAACTATTACAAAGCACCTCTTTTGTTTCTTTGAAAGGACAAAAGTAATCTTATTTACAGGAAGCAACACAAACATCATATTTTGCAGGTTGAAGGGTAGAGTTCAAGCAAGAGGAAAGAGCCATCGAAAAGCTCACACGTCTAAGAATCAAGGTATTTAAAAACACCGTTTCTGCACATCCAATCCAACACTAGAAGCAAGTGTGTCACCTACAATATTGGAGCTATTATAAGAAGCCATCACCATCAAATTCTATGTAGAGAAAAGGGTAGCATACAAAGGGAGATCATATACATAGAATAAGCGCTATTAAAGCTAAGCAAAAAGGCTAGCAATTGATTATTATAAAAGACATACAAATAGCATATTACAGACGTAAAGATACAAAGGAAGAAGTGCTATACCCAAGGTTTCTACTTGGAGAGAAAAACCACCATTGAAGAGCTTAAGAAGCTGCCATAAGACTACCATTGAGAGCGCCATAGAACCAAGAAGCAATACAACTGGTGCCATCCATTATCCTCATCAAGACAGTATGTGAACAGAGAAGAGGGAATGCTTATATTTCAAGAAACACAACAAGCCAATGCACATTTCAAAGATATAGGGAAAGATAGGGCTTCAATGCCCATTGTTGGAGTGTTAGAAGAAAGGTGTACATGCACAAACCATGAGTGCCACTTGGCAAATGATCTCTAAGCATCCAATGTTCGTAAATAATCCAATGCTCACCTAGGAGGAGTTACAAGTCTTTGGGAGGTTACCACCTAACTCATCATTGCATACGTTGGAATATCAATGCCTACTAAGTAACGCTCAAGTGACACTTATTCGAAAGTCGCAAGTAAGCAATCCTATTTAAGGTGTCTATATTGAAGAAGGAAAAGCAGTAGAGGTCAAAGAGAAGACTAGCATTGAATAGTGTGAAGCATATTCAGAGGAAGAAGGCTAATTCAAGCTTTTGTGCCATTCGAAGGAGAAAGCCAACATTTAAGAAGTCATAATATCAGCAAATACAACACCTCATTCAATCAGCAATCTAGCATCTCATTCATGGAAGAAATACGTCATAAAACCAGACATACCAATGTTCAATTCATAGAAGATAAGAATGCGCATTTTGTAAAGGAATACCAACAACGATTACAAGGAAAAGAAGCGCTACATAAGGGAGAATTCAACCCTAGTCAAAGAAGGTATTGATTACCATTTCAAAGGATTCAAATCTGCCACCTCACAACATCAAGGTAAAGGAATACGAAGGTAAATCATATACTATTTATTGCTTGCTATAGACTAAGGATATATTGGAGTTAAATAGGCACATTATATTTACTATTGCAATCCATTCTCTTAGCATTAGTAATATATTAAGCAAGCATATTCTAAAATATTTATATTTGCAAATAATAAAGTAGGAGGAATAAGGATTTCAACTTGAAAATTAAAAACCCTATTATTGCAAATATTATATTGTTTTCTAATATTCCAAATTAGGGAGTCATAAGGAATACTACACCAAATAAATTATTGGAAATTAGAAACATTAAATATCAAAGGCTATAAAGGAGGTCTATTAAGGAAAATCAAGAGTTGGAAATAAATTGGCATACTTGTCTCAAACCATATTAAAGGGATAAAAGAAATCCAACCAATAGAACCTCATCAAATTATAAAGTGCTTAAGTTCAGTAGGAGTAATATGGTGTAATAGAAGTTGATTTTTACTACTCACAAAACATTACCAAATCAACTCAAAATTGAACTACTATTCTCAAAAAGCACTTTATTAATCATAAAGCATATCCAAAATCACTAGGGACTTAGAAGGTATTCTACAATACTTGATAATAATAACATTCATCAAATATTATCAATTACTTAATACATTTGGGAGTCATAAGGTGTCTACAAAACCTAAGCTCTAAAAATGTTCTATCAAATCCATTCCTACTATCCTAAGGAATAACAAGAAACACTATCTTAAATCTATCAAGAAGGAATATGGAAGAAATAATAAGAAATACCTTTATTTACAAAGAATTATTTCATGAAATAGAATTGTATTCTCAAAACTTGACCTCGAATTCCAATGACCACTATGACTGGACCTCGAATAACGGAGTTTATACTTCAGCATATTATCTGTCATTTTGGAATACCCTCAAAAATAATTTTTGATAATGGAAAGTCATTTAAGAATAAGGATGTTAGAGCATTGTGCAACAAATTCAAAATTCTACACAATTTCTCAACACCTTATTACCCACAAGCAAACGGGCAAGCTGAAGCAACCAACAAGACAATAATATCTATTCTCAAGAAATTGGTAAAATATAATCATCGAGATTGGCATACTCACCTCCCTTTAGCACTATGGGCTTATAGAACAAGCATAAGAACGCCAACGGGAGCAACACCATTTTCACGAGTTTACGGTGCAAAAGCTATATTACCATTAGAGCTCGAGATACCATCCTTGCGAATCGAAATACAAGAATTCATGGACGATGATACAATTACACATGCACGTCTTGACCAATTGAAAATTATTGATGAGAAATGTATCAATGCTCTAGAGCATTTACGAGTATATCAAGATAGATTCAAGTGCACTTACAACGCAAAAGTCCATCCTCACGAATTTCAAGTGGGGGACCTAGTGCTCAAAGAAAATTATCAAAATACCAATGCTTTACTACACTTAAGGGATAAATTTGTAGCAAATTGGTTGGGCCCATATATTGTAGAGCAAAAGTTGGGACAAGGAACATACATAATTTTCAATTTAGAAGAGAAATTGGAGCCAGAACAACTAAACATTATGCACCTAAAGGCATTTTATGCATAAAACGACTTGCAATATATGTATATATATGTAATGGCTAAAAGAAAAAAAAAAGATTTCATTTTACAACATTGCATTCATTTCACATTGTAAATAGACATATTTTTATTACATTTTGCATATTGCATTTGCATTTCAATTATATGTTCATACACACAAAAAAAAAACATATAGTTGCATCCATCCCATTCCTTGCTCAGTAATATTTAATAGTGGTGATGATACGACCAAGAAACAAGTTCCAAGAGTTGGGGGTATTCAACTAAGATTCTTTGCAACTCACAAAAATCAAACACATCATATCCTCATATATCATAAAATTTTCAGTCACTCAAACATGTCTAGTGAAAAACCAAACTTCATGAAGTGTCCAATTTTCTTTAGGACCAAAGCACTTTCATCACATTAAGAAAATATTGAGTATGGTATATTGACCCAAAAACAATTTGGAACCAAATACACTTTTATAAATTTTAAAACATCTTGAATGATAGAAAGATAACGTCAATTTGGGTAAACCTCAAAGCGAAAAAAGTAAAATTCTTCGCTTACCCTATCACGCAACATAGTCCAAAACATAATAGTGGTTATCACCACTACCACAGTGAAACAACAAATATAAATAAATATAAAGTAGTAAGGATAGGGTCACATTCTCATCATACTTCGATTGAGAATCCGATTCTCCAAAACTCTATACAAAAATAATTACACACACACACCACAAATCTCTAAAGCTGAAAAGATTGTACTATGTTCCCCTCAAAAAGTTATGTAGTCATCACAAAGGCTTAAAGATCAAATCATTGGACTATAGAGTGAGCCTCCATCGGGGCTATAGATGCTCGACTGGCAGTGGAGTAAACTCATGCAGGGTGACATATCTCTCTCTCAAGAGGGAGACCTCTGAATGCACATACGGATAAGCTAGCTAAAAGGAGAACCAATAAAAGGTACAATCCAAATCACTCAAGATGGGGCAATAAGAATCGCAATCACATGCACTAGTTTTGGATGCTTAGGGTCATCGACACGCAAGATTTAGTAAATGAACTTCACTTGCACACAATATGGTCCTAAAGAAAGTAAGATAACGTCAAGAAAAAATGGTTGACATTACTAGGTTCTTTGAGTCTTTGAAAATATATTGCAGTTACATATCAAAAATCAAATCAAATCCATATCAACATTCACATTTCCTTCATACATACCACATACCTAAAAAAACAAAGAATCATCAAGTGGGATACCCCGAATTGCAAAAATGAACAAGTAAAGGTCAAATACTTTGAGCTATAAAAAAAAAGATTACATGAGCACCATGCATACCGTCATTCAGTTACATGAATATAAATCAAAATGCATTTTACATGTTCATTTGCATTCATTATAATAGCAATAACATAGAAATATTAAATTGCATAATATAAATATTGCAATGCATAAACAAGAAGAATGCATATACATGTGAATACCGAAATAATATGCCATGTATATATATATATATATATATATATATATAAAGTATAAAATGCCCGAAGGCAGTATACATCGGAGCACTAAGGCTCATACTAAGATAAAATATACAAAAAACAAAAATAATGCAATAAAACAACTAGCTAGTGCTAGCAGGATCCCTCCGTGGACCCTGCACTGTAGAAGCCCCATGAGAGCTCGAAGTACAATGAGTCCTGCGACTCGTATCGTTCCCTCGGGTAGCAGTGGCAACAAATGATGAAGGAGGAACAGGTAAAGGAATCTGACGCTCATGAAGAATATTCTCCAACATATTGATGTAGATAGCCTTCTTATGCAGACTCCTCAAATCAGCACCCTAATGAGCGACCCTTTGAAAAATCTTAGTCCATAAAGACAGAATAGTCAAAGCAATATCATCCCCTCTAGAACCTGACTGTAATAGAGATAGCTCACCCTATAAATGGGTAATATCATCACCAAGCTTGGTGATCTCTACATCCTTAGCAGCAAGAGCATCATTGCTAGGTACAACTCGTAACCCGTCCACCTCAGCCTGAAGATGAGTCACCTCACCCTGATACCATGCTAACTCGGCCTTCACTCGACCCAGCTCCAAATCCAGGCTATCTCGCTCAGCCTGGAGAATCCCCCACTCCTCCTTTGACTATCGAGGAGGTACACCGTCATCATCATCACCACCACCCTCCTCAGGCTACTAAACACCCGTACCCATGTCAGCTCTTGAAGAGCTACCCTGCCGGTGCTTCGCTGACCAAGGAACCCATCCGCCCACATCTACATCATCACCACTCCCATAATTTTTTACGATGACATTAGGAGTCTACAGAGGCTGACTCGTGCTGCCCCTTGGAACCCTGTTCAATGCTAAAAATTTTGTGTAATAGCCTTAGTGGCTATAAAAGAGCAAAAATTGTAATCTTAGAAGCCCTAACAAAGTTTTATTTTTACCTTGATGAGTAGATGATCAGATCTACCAGATGTTACCATGCTTTGTGCTCTCTACTATGAAGAGAATCTGCTAAAGCTTTTGATGAACGAGTTCGATGAGGTGGACTGCATGTTGTATTCAATCAACTATAGAATTTTGTTATAGCCCACCAAAGAAATACAGATTCTGGTTACGAGGCTGACTCAAAAGACAATATATTCAAATAATGAGTGGAGGAGTCCGATTCAGTTGCATTTGAGCCTGAGGAACAATCCAATGAGAGCTATACCCATCGCTCACCAGAGCAAGAGCCAAAGCCTGATTCAGTAGAATCTGAGCTAGCACAGGCCAATCCAGTAGCAGCTCCTGAAATTGTTGTCATCAGTGACGACGAGGATTCCATTGTAGACAATTTTTGGCCTCCAGTACTAGGCAATACTCAAGAAGAAGAACAAGAAATCGATGAGAGAGTTAAGAAATTTATATTTGATTGGAACTTGTAATTACTTTGCTTTGTATTTACTATTTTTTAGTCAAATCAAAGTTTGCTTTCAAGTAGTAGAAATGGCTTCAAATTTGAATCTCCCAATTCTTGAATTTAATGGTAATTATTATGAATACTGGACAATAAAGATGAAAACTATGTTGATTGGTAAAGGTTTATGAGAAATAGTTGAAGAGGGTTACACAAAACCTTCTCATACTGACTGGTCTACCTTAAGTTCTACCGATAGAAAAGCCAAGAAAGAAGCCCAAAAAAATAATTCCTTTGCCCTATATCATTTACAAGTAGCCCTAGATAAAAGCATATTTCCTAGAATAGCATCCTATATAACAGCTCAAGATGCTTGGAAGGATTTAAAGGAAAGTTTTCAAGGGAGTGATCAAGTGAAGCAAGTCAGGCTTCAAACTCTAAAAAAATATTTTGAAAATCTCAGAATGCAAGAGAATGAGAAAGTAGAAGACTACTGCATGCGAGTCAAAGCCGTAGTAGATAAAATGGTCACTATAGGTGAAGATATTAAACCAGAAGTTGTAGTGAAGAAAGTGTTGCGACCACTAATTTCTAAATGGAATCACGTAGCAATCATTATTGAAGAGTCAAAATATTTGACTGCACTAATTGGTTCTCTTCTTTCACATGAAGAGAGATTACAGGAATCTTCTTCCACTAGCCACAGAGGCGATGACAAAGCCTTCGCTTCACAAGAAGGAAAAGGACAAGGCGAGAGGTCATGGCGAGAGGTCAACACGAGAGGTAGAGGTAGGAATAGTCCATGAGGTGGAACTTCTAACGAGAGGAGGATATTCAAACAGAGGTGAAGGTCAGAATAGAGGTGGACAACAGAACAGAGGAAGCATCCAGGATGAGGAAAAGGAAGTGACAAGTCAAAACAAGCTTGCTACAATTGTGGCAAAATTGGCCACTTCGCTCGTGACTACTGGTCAAAATATTCACAAGGGAGCAACAACCAGAGCAGTCAGTATGTCAATTTTAGAGAAGAGGGAGGAAGGGACCTCAAATCTCTTTCTCTCATATGGCAAGTCGAGATCGAGAACTTGAATGACACCGGATCTTGGACACTGGGTGTTCAAATCATATGAGTGACAAAGAAGAACTCTTTGCTACTCTGGATTCTTCCTACAAATCTAGCATCAAATTGGGAGATGACAAGTCATTGGCGGTTGAAGGCATTGGAGCCATGGAGGTTCCAACAAAATAAGGCATGAAACAAGTAAGTGATATCTATTACACACCTCATCTCCAACATAATATTTTAAGTGTTGGTCAAATGTTAGGGAAAAACTATAAGTTGCTATTTGATGAGGGTAAATGTACCATTTTTAAAAAGAGTAATAGTGATAGAATCATTACTCAAGTGCCAATGACAAGGAACAGGTTATTTCCTTTAAATTTTGGCCAACCAGGAGGAGATCAGTTAGTAAATGTTGCTATTGCAAATACAAGTGCACTGTGGCACTTGAGATACGGTCATTTGAATTCAACCAGTTTGAAGATGTTAACTTCTCAAGCAATGGTGACCGGACTTCCTAAAGTTCAGGATAATAAGGAAGTCCGTGAAGGTTGTGCCTTGGGAAAGCACGCTAGAACCAAATTTCTTCATGGACAAGCATGGCAGGCCAGTTATCCACTCCAGCTAGTGCACTCAGACATCTGTGGTCCGATGCAAACCAAGAGCATTGGTAACAACTCTTAATTTCTTCTTTTCATTGATGATTTTTTAGGAATGTGTTGGATATATTTTTTGAAGCATAAATATGAGGCATTTGATTGCTTCATATATTTTAAAGCAAGAGTTGAAAATGAGAGTGGATATTTTGTTAAGTGTCTTAGATCATATAAAGGAGGAGAATACTCCTCTAATGAATTTTTGAATTTTTGTAAAGAACATGGCATAAAGAGGTAGTTCACTGCTGCCTATACTCCACAACAGATTGGTGTGGCTGAAAGGAAAACCGCACCATTGTAGAGATGGCAAGATCTATGCTTCGAGACGAAGCATTTGAGCAATATGTATTGGGTAGATGCGACCGAGGACCAGTGTGTATATTTTGAATAGGAGTCCTACTTCAAGTTTGAAAGGGAAAAATCCTTACCAAACATGGTATGGTAAGAAACCAAATGTCAAGCATTTTAGAGTGTTTGGTTCACTGCCTTACTCACATATTCCTGATGAACAGAGGAAGAATCTCGATCCTAAGAGTCAAGCATGCATTTTTGTAGGGTAATATGAGAACACAAAAGCTTACAGACTCTACAATACTAGGACTTGAAAGATAATACTTTCTAGGGATGTGATTTTTGATGAAGGGGGAGAATGGGGAAATCTCTAAATTTATAGTGATGTTGAATTTCATGATGCAAGTTCTTCACAAATTCAACAGGCACCACAGAAAGGTAAGAAGTCTCCTCCTCCAAGCCCAAGCAGACATTCTACATCTAGTTCATCATATTCTTCACCAAGTCCTTCTCCACAAAGGTCAGTTAGTTCCTCACTAATGGATATTGATTCTCCATCCAGAGGTAAGAGAACTCTTCAACATCATCCATCTTATCAAATGTTGGATAAATTTTTTCAAAGAATGTATACTAGAAGTCAAGCTAGTGAGATGAGTTTTGCTTTACAAAGACTTGAAAATATGCATTTGTATGGTGATGATGACTCCTAGCTTGAACCTCGGGGAGATGTAGTTAACTATGCCTTGTTAACTAGTGCACAACTTGAAACTTCTAGTTATGAGAAAGCATGTACTTAGAAAATTTGGCAATATGCCATGAAAGAGGAGATAACCTCTATAAAAAACAATGACACTTGGGAGCTGGTAAAGCTTCCTAAAGGAAAGAAATGTGTTGGATGTAAATGGGTCTTCAAGACCAAATTCAATGTTGATGGAAGCATTGAAATACACAAAGTAAGGTTGGTTTCAAAAGGATTTACATAGAAGTATGGTATTGATTATGAGGAGACATTTTCTCCTATAGCCAGACAGGAGACCATCAGAATAGTTCTTGCTTTAGCTGCTCGCAAAGGTTGGAAAATCCAACACATGGATATGAAGAGTGCCTTTCTAAATGGGTACTTGACAGAGGAAGTGTATGTTGAG
This sequence comes from Wollemia nobilis, assembly GCA_028583015.1. NCBI lineage: Eukaryota > Viridiplantae > Streptophyta > Pinopsida > Araucariales > Araucariaceae > Wollemia > Wollemia nobilis. Next base: position 14,804,913 of record JAQPPZ010002969.1, on the reverse strand, counting down.
CAACCTCAAGGATTTCAAGAGCAAGGTAAAGAGCACCTTGTTTACAGACTGAAAAAGGTACTCTATGGCCTCACGCAGGCATCATGAGCTTGGTACTCACGCATTGATGGGTATTTTAAAGATTTTGGGTTCACCAAAAGCAGAAATGAACCCACCCTTTACTACCTAAAGCAAGGTAATGACATTCTCATAGTTTGCTTGTATGTGGATGATTTCATATTCATGGGTAGTAATAAAAAATGAATATGGAGTTCAAGCGCTTCATGATGAAACAGTTTGAGATGAAGGATCTCGTATTAATGCACTACTTCCTTGGATTGGAAGTTCATCAGTAAGATACATGGATCTTCATATATCAACATAAGTATGCTCGGGACATGATTAAGAAGTTTGCTATGAAACATTGTAAACCAGTTATAACTCCAGTTGGACATGGGATCCAATTGAGCAAAGATGATGGAACATCGAAAGTTGACGTGACCACTTTCAGGAGTATGGTTGGGAGCTTGATGTTTCTCACCAACACCATACCCGATATTCAGTATGTTGTTTCTCTTGTATTTTGATTTATGGCTAGCCCATCTGAATTGCATTTGCAGACAGCTAAAATAATTCTCAGATATGTGAAGGGTACATTGGATTTTGGAATCCAGTACCATAAATGTAACACTACCAAGCTTGTAGGATTCAATGATAGTGATTGGGGCAACAATATTGATGACAGAAAATCAGCTTCAGGGAACTGTTTTAGTCTGGGATCAGGACTAATAACATGGAACTCCAAAAAGCAACCTGTGGTAGATTTGTCTTCTATAGAAGCTGAGTATATAGTAGTCAGTCACCTATGCTAGTACTCAAGCCCTATGGCTAAGAAAAGTGTTGGAAGAGATTGGAGAGCAGCAAAGTGGTCCAACCAAAATATACTACGACAACATCAGTGCCATTCAGTTGGTATACAATCCGATCCACCATAGTAGAACAAAACATTTTGATATGAAGTACCACTTCATCCGAGACATGGTGGAGCATGAAATTGTTGAGCTAAAATTTTGCCGCACTTTGGAGAACGTCGCAAATATCTTCACCAAAGCGATGGCTAAAGCTCAATTTATAAGTCTGAGAGACTGTGTAGTCAGTCCTCTCAAATTTAAGGGGGAGAATGTTGCAAGTGTGAAGAGGGTTACAGTCTAAGTGGCCCAAAAATATACAAATTTATGGCCTTAGTGTGAAAGCAATTGAAAATTATCGACAACATTGTATGTCGGCAAGATTTTTGTTTTTAACTCCCCTGTCCTATATTCTCTCCTTCTCATTCATTCCCCTTATTCCTCCTTTCCTCCCTATTTTATCGCCACTTATCCATCCTCCCTAACTCCCTTATCCCTCCACTTACCCTTTTTTATTCCCTATAAATACATGTATGTATTTCATGTTCAAATAATTGATGGGAGTGAAATTTTATTAAAGTTTTTTATTTAAAGCCCTGCAAGTCATTTTGTTTAAGGTGTGCAAAGTGTAATTTTTATTTTTATTAAATTTTGAGCCCACCACATTTGACTCTATTAGTCAGTAATAACTCCTAACATTCCTCCCTTATTTTTATTTTTTTGAAAAAGGTGAAAATTATATTAAGAAGATAGATTCAAAGTTACAATAATTGGCCTACCACTTTTGGTCAATCCCAAGATCCTAATAAAACTAACTCTAACACCTCCTTAGACCACAAATTTCTTAGTGCGATCCAAAGAGCATAAAATCCTATCATGATTAATTTTTTTATTAATACTATTCCAGAGAACCCAAATTTGCTTCTCTCTCTAGGCATAACTTTGGGGGCTATCCAAAATTAGAACTAAGAATACTACAAGAAACAATGTGATGCCAAATCAAAGGCTAATCATCATAAACATCTAACTTGGTCCCACACAGTTCATTGTCTAAATCATTATTGGCTAGTAATAAAACTTGTTTGTTCACCTCCAACCAATCTATAGTATCCCAATTCTAATCAAATTTCAACTTGTATCCAACAAGATGCTCACTTCTCTTTTTAGCCAAAATTTAGCCATTGCATTCTTCCCTCTACCTACATAAACTGAAATGGCATCCTCAAACTACTACCATATGGCTTTAATCTGACTCACTATATTCTTGATCCACCATGCACTTGGTCTAAAATTCCTAATCTCATATAGCAACCCCACCAAAATTTGAGAGTTAGACTCCACTATGATATTTTGAACTTCATTCTCCTAAGTATTGATAGAGCCTTGTATGATTACCAAATACTCTACTTCATTATTTGTTGCTACTCCTAGGCCTTCCAATTCCAAATGAAGAACCTTCCCCTTGTCGTCTCTTATGCGGAAACCAATGCATACTACCCTTGGGTTATTCTTGGCTACTTCATCCATGTTGATTTTTTCCCAACCTAGGGAGGGGGGTTGCCAAGCCTCATAAGTCTTCCTCATGGAAGAATTCTCTCCCTACTAGTTTTTTTAATCTCTCACATGAGCTTTTACTATTTCTATAACCTTATTTAATATTTTTTGCCAAACTAGCTCTATCGAAGTGTATTCCTCTCTAAACATTCTGGCATTTCTTTCCAACCATATGTGTCACTAGATAAAGCTTAGATTTAGAGACCAAACCAACTTAGATGATTTATTTTTTAACCTTCTTTGCTTTCAAACCTCCCATATATTAGTATGTGTTAACTGCTGGTTGAGACGGGCCTTGAAGAGATCAACCATAGACTCCACAACTTCAGGGTAAATTTATAGTAGAAGAGCAAATGATCTATTTTATCCTCTTTGATATTGTAGATGATACACTTAGAGGGGCCATGAAAGCCCCTCTTTTGTAAGTTATCATAGGTGAGGAAGCTCTGATGCATAACTTGTTAGGAAAAAAATTTGATTTTTGGCCAGCCCTTTGCCAACCATACTCTATCCCATGGAATATCCAACCACACCAAAGTGGGAGGGAGCAATTAATTATAACCATCCTAGACTATAAATATGCTTAAATTCCCATAACCCCAAGCTATCTTATCCTCTTCTTCATATCCTATAAGGTAGCATTGCTTTAGTATCCTATCTAAAAGCGACAACACATTATGAGAGATCGAGATTGACCACTCTTCACACTATTTTAGTTTTATAAAAGAGATCCCAATCTACCTTGTATATAGATAGCATGTTGTATTTATCTGACCTCTAGACCCCAGATTCTATTGAAGGGGATGCAGCTCTGGAAATTATGAAATTAAAGAGGGTATTGGTCCCAAAAATTGATCTAAAATTTTGCTTTATCCTCTTTACCTACTTTCCAAAATAGTCTTGGTTTTACCACTTTCTCTCTTAATTTCAACACTTTCCAAACAATAGAACCTTGGCCACTCATAAGGATGCAACCTTCTTCCTCATGGGGAATGTTACCCAAATACTTACTAGTAGTAACTTTGCTAAACAATGCTTCCTAATTAGAGATACATCTCCAATAAAGCTTGCTTTCCAGATCTTGGTTATTAAATGTTGCCTTTTGAATTCCTAATTCTCCACTTGCTTTAGGTTGGTAGATTTTGTTCCAACTTACTAAAGCCCATCGCTTACCCATCCTTGTGCCATCCAAAAGTAATTTTTGTATCAACAAGTCCAACTCCCTTGAGACTCCAATTGGAACCGTATGGATAGAGAATTTTAGTCTCACTATGACACTGAGAGGGGGGGGTGAATCAGTGTAGCTCTTAAAAACTTAAATCTTCAATTCTTAATGCTAAAACAATGAAAGCTTAAAACTCAATAAAGCAAATATACCAAAAGAGCATCACACAACACAAGATGTACCGAGGTTCACCAGTTTTGGCTACTCCTCAAAATTGACTATTTGGACTCCCATCCAAATCCGAGCCTTTGCAAAATACCAATTTTACAATCAGTTTACCAGCACCTACTGGAAGGAGCACCAACCCCTGATTTATTTGTACAAACAGAAAGGAGTACCAACCCCCGATTTATCTGCACCAACAGAAGGAGCACCAACCCCTGATTTATCTGCACCAACGGAAAGGAGCACCAACCCCTGATTTACCAGCACCAACTGGAAGGAGCACCAACCCCTGATGCCAAGCACCAACTTGGACTTCTGTTCTGAAACTAGAAGATTGACATAAAGATGCCTTCACTTTTACAAGACCCTGACTGGTCTATTGCTTTCTCAACATTGCCCACTCTTCACACAACACACACCCTGCTCGCTCTCCTCTTGCTCTCTTCGCAAGATTAAATCCGCCTCGCTTTAATCCCGAGCGCTTTCACTCTTTTTAAGCACTTTAATTCTCCATGCAGACCTCCTTTTATAACAAAGTTTTGACTCTATTTTTAACTTCCATATTTCGCATGCAACCTGTAACTATTCCTGTAATTGTCATTGACTTTGTTCATTGTTCTTATTTTGCATGCATGATTTTTCTTTGTACTACACATGTAACTAGTCGTATAACTTCGTTAACTATTCTTATTTTAGCTGCATGATTTTTCTTTGTAATAGCACCTGTAACTGTCGTATAATTTAGTTAATGGTCACATATCTTATTTTGGTTGGGTTCTCTTCTTAGCTCGTGAAAACACATGTCGCGATATCGTGACACTTTTGCCTCCTTGCTTCTTTTGTTTGCTTGTACCCGAAAACACAACATGTCACGATATCGTGACACTTTCGCCTCCTTGCTTCTTTTGTTTGCTTGTACCCATGAAAACACATGTCATGATATCATGACACTTTCACCTTCGTACTCTTCCTTTTTACTTTTGTCGTGATATCGCGACACTTCTGCCTTCTTACTTTCTCTCTCCTCCTTGAGTCACGAAAATGCGACATGTCGCGATATCACGACACTTTTTCTCCTTTGCTCTTTCTCTTGCCTTCGGGTCGCGAAAACGTGACATGTCGCGATATCGTGACACTTTTTCTCCTTGCACTTTCTCTTACCTTCGAGTCACGAAAAGTGACATGTCGCGATATCGCGACACTTTTTCATTCTCTTCCTTCCTCTCTTTTCAAGTCAGGAAAATGCGACATGTCGCGATATCGTGACACTTTTCCTTCTCGCCTTCCTCTCTTTTCAAGTCGCAAAAATGTGACATGTCACGATATCGTGACACTTTTCCTTCTCTGCCTTCCTGCTCTTTTCAAGTCGCGAAAATGCGACATGTCGCGATATCGCGACACTTTTCCTTCTCGGCCTTCCTACTCTTTTCAAGTCGCGAAAATGTGACATGTCGCGAAATCGCGACACTTTTTCCTCCTTGCATTTTCTCTTCGCTTGGACCGCGAAAATGCAACATGTCACGAAATCACGACACCTTTTTCTCTCCTCATTTTCTCTTCGCTTGGACCAGAAAATGAAACATGTCATGAAATCGTGACACCTTTTTCTTTCTCTATCATCTCTTGCAATATGTCACGAAATCATGACACTTTTTCTACTTGCCTTTTTCTCTTCCAACATGTCATGAAATCGTGACACTTTTTCTTCCGTACTATCTCTCTTGCAATATGTCATGAAATCGTGACACTTTTTCTACTTGCCTTTTCTCTTCCAACATGTCATGAAATCGTGACACTTTTTCTTCCGTACTATCTCTCTTGCAATATGTCATGAAATCATGACACTTTCTTCTTGCTTGTGCTTTCTCTTCGAACATGTCATGAAATCATGATAGTTTTTCTTGCTTGCGCTTTCTCTCGAACATGTCATGAAATCATGACAGTTTTGCTTGCTTGCTCTTTCTCTCCGAACATGTCATGAAATCATGATAGTTTTGCTTTCTTGCGCTCTCTCTGAACATGTCATGAAATCGTGACAGTTTTCTTTCTTCTCAACATGTCCGGATATCAATTTTCTTTCTTCTCAACATGTCGCGATATCATGACAGTTTTCTTCCTTGCTCAACATGTCGCGATATCGCGACAGTTTTCTTCCTTGCTCAACATGTCGCGATATCGTGACAGTTTTCTTCCTTGTGATTTTCTTTTGATTTTTAGCATATGGGCCACTTCGATCTTTTGGATAATCATTGTACATACTCTGAAGAACCTCTTAACTCCTGTCACTTGCATCAACCGATCTGTCTGACTGTGTTGACAACAATGACAATATTGTTGCTGCACCTTGCTCATCAATCTCCCCCTTTGGAATTGTTGGCAACACACGTGCAATTTCTTGTAATTCTTCTCCCCCTTTGACAATAATACCAAAGGGCTACTGCAGACTCCCCCTGAGTCCATGCACAACATTCTCAGGCACACGTTATGACAGTTAGCAAAAATTACAAACATGAGCAAAAATATAATCAAATATATAAATGCTCCCTCTGCGTACAACACGTTGTCGCTGCAATATATTCTGCCTCTACTGTGGATAAGAAAACTGACTCTTGTTTCTTACTGTTCCACATGACCAACCTGTCTCCAAGATAGAATGCACCTCCACTGGTACTCTTTCTGTCATCTACACATCCTACCCAAATCTGCATCTGGAAATCTGTCCCAACACTGTCCTCAAATCTGTCCCAACATTGTCCTCAAATATTTCCCAAAGGCCTTCTTCAAAGGCTCAATCAATCATGCTCAAGTAGTACTCAAAATGAACTCAACAATGAATGACAATCTCAAATCAAATCCACTTCAAAGAAGCATAAAGAGAATTGTTAGAGACTTAATATCTTCTAACCTCAATCTCAACTCAACATAGAATGATGGAATAATTTATTTCATAGAACTTTAAAAATCACTTCACACATAACTTGACTAGGCTCAATCAAATCAACTCAACCAATCATCACCAAGCTGGAAACCATCTGGTTGCTCAATATAAACCTCTTCTTCAAGCTTCCCATTCAAAAATGCTGATTTCACATCTGTCAACAAAATTGACAAGTGACTCACACTTGTACCAACTTTTGTCCAACACTGTACCAACACTGCAATTTTATCGAAACACATATATGCGGCTAGGGCAACATTCTTTCACTAACCAAATTATCTGAACTGTTATAATCCTTAACTTTGGACAGTGGCAGTAAGAACCATCACCAGTACAACAATGACATATAGCAATACTACCAATAATGACAACTCTCAATTTAATCACCACCCTTCATGGCACTTCCACAAACTACATGAACTGAAAACATACTTCGACAACTATACGACAACTTCCCTGACTACTTGCCTTTCATCCTCAGGTAATCAAACAAATACATAGGAGCATTAAAATGAAACTTCAAGATTGCTCCCCCTGAGGATGTGCTACCCGGAGTTGCTTAGTGCAATAGCGGAGTAATCTCCTTCAGTCCAAGGAGACACGATTTCCTCTCTTCTTTCTTTCTCCAATATTTCTTGAACTTAGGCTGAAGGTTTTCAACCGCATCCCTATTTTGAACCTTTTCGTGAACTTGAACATTTCTCTTGGGTGGTTGTCTCTTGTACATCCTTGATGGATGATTATTTTCCTTTCTTTGATGCACATGATTTCTTCCCTGTCTGTGTTGCATTCTTTGCGTCTGATGAAATCTACTGTCTTGCCTTAGATTAGATACAAAAGTTCTTGGACAAGACCTTGCTATGTGCCCATGACCATTACATTTAAAACATTGCACATGGTGTTCAACAGATGTATTTCTACAAGCATAACTCTTTGATCTATTATTCAATCCACAATACATTGCCTTGTGACCATAAAGGTTGCATCTAAAACAATAGCCATTACAAGCATTATTATGAATAAAGTGAGAGTGATAGAACCTCTTTTGTTGTGGTTGCTTTGTTGTAGATCTCCTTTGAGATTTTCTTCCTTTTGAAGTTTCAGCTTCAAACTTTTCTTGCTTTGATCCTTCAGCAGTGGACTTCTTCTTCTCTGTAGATTTAGAAGATGAAGGTTGTTCAGCTTCATATCCAAGACCAAGCTTAGACATGGGGCTTCTTTGTTGCCTTATCATTTTATCTAGCAACTCTGTGCTCTTCTCAAATTTGAGATTTGTATTGGCCTCTTCTAGTTGTTTCCTCAATAAAACAATCTCCTCTTCTTGTTTGCCGCAAACATCGCTTTTATCATCCAGGTGTGACTTCAAAGCTTCTTCTATTTTCTTGGCTTTATGAATTTGCAAGAAGAGATCTTCAATATTATCCCCATATTCTTCCAACTTCTTGGACAGTCTTTTGTTCTTTTTCCTTTCTATACCCAACTCTTCAAGTGCAGCGATCAACTCACCTTCTAGATATACTTCAGCCTCAGCCTCAAGTTTTTTATTACATTCCTATTTTTCCTCTGTTTTTTCTTCTTCGAATGCCATGAAAAGAGCTTCATCTGTTTCTTCTTCAGAATCCTCACCGGAGCTGTCTTCTGATGAACTGACATTCTTGGAGATGAAACTTTTCTTCCTGAAGTTGTTGTTTCTAAAATTTGGTTTTTTCTTCCAGTCACTTCTTTCTTGGTGCGATCCTTCATCACTTTCGTCCTTCTCATTAAGTGGACATTTAGCTGCAACATGCCCAACGCCTCCACAGTTGAAACACTTAAATGGTAGCTTTCCTCTGTATTTTCCTTTTCCCCTTATTAGTTTTCGAACAAAGTTTGCTTCCGTTTCATCTGATGTCTCTTCTTCCTCAGATTCTTGTTTTGCTTTTATATTTTTATGTGCTTTAAAAGCAGCTTCTCTTTCTGTGGGTTTGGTTTTTCCTATTCTCATCTCATATGCAGTCAAAGAACCATGCATCTCATCCATACTAAAAATATTTAGATCTTTAGCTTCTTCTATTGCTGAAACTTTAGAATCAAATCTTTTGGGAAGAGATCTTAGTACCTTTTTCACGATGACAGCATCTTCCATTTTCTCGTCGAGTCCTCTAATCGCATTAATGATTCCATTAACTCTCAGCATGTATGCCTCTATGTTCTCATCGTCATTCATCTTTAATGCTTCGAACTGAGCTCGATGCGTTTGTAACTTGGCCTCCTTGATCTTATCATCTCCTTCATGAATGCTCCTCAGTTTGTCCCATATTTCTTTTGCCGTTTTACAACCCATAATTTTTACTAGTTCACTGTCCATTAATCCGCACATGATAGCATTCTTTGCTTTTGAGTTATTCTCAAACAATTTCTTATCGACAGCATCGGTTGGAGAAGTGGTGGGTATTGTGTATCCACTATCTACCGAATCCCAAATGTCGTATCCCAAAGCACAAAGATATGTCTGCATCCCGAGTCTCCAAAATGTGTAATTAGTTCCATCCAACAATGGTGCTTTGTTTGATGAGAAACCTTCACCACCTGCCATTGTCTCACTTCCAAGATCAACCCTAGCTGATTTAGCCTGACAAGGGAAACTGGCTCTGATACCAATTGTTAGTCTCACTATGACACTGAGAGGGGGGGTGAATCAGTGTAGCTCTTAAAAACTTAAATCTTCAATTCTTAATGCCTAAAACAATGAAAGCTTAAAACTCAATAAAGCAAATATACCAAAAGAGCATCACACAACACAAGATGTACCGAGGTTCACCAGTTTTGGCTACTCCTCAAAATTGACTATTTGGACTCCCATCCAAATCCAGCCTTTGCAAAATATCAATTTTATAATCAATTTACCAGCACCCACTGGAAGGAGCACCAACCCCTGATTTATCTGCACCAATAGAAAGGAGCACCAACCCCTGATTTATCTACACCAATAGAAAGGAGCACCAACCCCGATTTATCTGCACCAACAGAAAGGAGCACCAACCCCTGATTTACCAGCACCAACTGGAAGGAGCACCAACCCCTGATGCCAAGCACCAACTTGGACTTCTGTTCTAAATCTAGATGATTGACATAAAGATGCCTTCACTTTTACAAGACCCTGACTGGTCTATTACTTTCTCAACATTGCCCACTCTTCACACAACACACACCCTGCTCGCTCTCCTCTTGCTCTCTCTGTAAGATTAAATCTGCCTCGCTTTAATCCCAAGTGCTTTCACTCTTTTTAGCACATTTAATTCTCCATGAGACCTCCTTTTATAACAAAGTTTTCTCTCTATTTTTAACTTCCATATTCTCATGCAACCCTAACCCTATAATCGTCATTCGACTTCTGTTCACTATTCTTATTTTAGATGCATGATTTTTCTTTAATTACACTTGTAACTATCGTATAACTTTAGTTAACTCTTCTTATTTTAGTTGCATGATTTTCTTCTGCAACCGCCCTGTAATCGTCGTATAACTTCAGTTAACTATCACATATCTTATTTCGGCTGGGTTCTCTTCTTAGCTTGTGAAAAGGACAATGTCAGAGATATCGTGACACTTCTACCTCTTTGTCCTCTTCTTAGCTTGTACCCATGAAAACAACACATGTCACGATATCGTGACACTTTTGCCTCCTTGCTTCTTTTGTTTGCTTGTACCCACGAAAACACATGTCACGATATCGTGACACTTTCGCCTCCGTACTCTTCCTTTTTACTTTTGTCGTGATATCGCGACACTTTCCTTCTTACTTTCTCTCTCCTCCTAGAGTCGCGAAAATGTGACATGTCACGATATCACGACACTTTTTCTCCTTTGCTCTTTCTCTTGCCTTCGGGTCATGAAAACGCGACATGTCGCGATATCGTGACACTTTTTCTCCTTTGCACTTTCTCTTACCTTCGGGTCGTGAAAATGCGACATGTCGCGATATCGTGACACTTTTTCTTCTCTGCCTTCCAGCTCTTTTGAGTCGCGAAAAATGCGACATGTCACGAATCGTGACACTTTTCCTTCTCTGCCTTCCAGCTCTCTTCAAGTCATAAAATGCGACATGTCATGATATCGTGACACTTTTCCTTCTCGACCTTCTTGCTCTTTTCAAGTCGTGAAAATGCGACATGTCACGAAATCGTGACACTTTTCCTTCTCCCTTCTTTCTTTTCAAGTCGTGAAAATGCGACATGTCATGATAATCATGACACTTTTCCTTCTCTGCATTTTCTCTTCGCTTGACGAAAATGCAACATGTCACGATATCGTGACACTTTTCCTCCTCATTTTCTCTTCGCTTGGACCGCGAAAATGCAAACATGTCATGATATCGTGACACTTTTTCTTCCTCTCTCTCTTGCAATATGTCATGAAATCGTGACACTTTTCTACTTCGTTTTCTCTTCCAACATGTCATGAAATCGTGACACTTTTTCTCTCCGTACTATCTCTCTTGTAATATGTCATGAAATCATGACACTTTTCTACTTGCCTTTTTCTCTTCCAACATGTCACGAAATCGTGACACTTTTTCTTTCGTACTATCTCTCTTGCAATATGTCATGAAATCATGACACTTTTCTTGCTTGCGCTTTCTCTCGAACATGTCATGAAATCGTGATAGTTTTCTTGCTTGCGCTTTCTCTCCGAACATGTCACGAAATCGTGATAGTTTTGTTCTTGCTTGCGCTTTCTCTCCGAACATGTCACGAAATCGTGACAGTTTTGCTTGCTTGCGCTTTCTCTCCGAACATGTCATGAAATCGTGACAGTTTTCTTTCTTCTCAACATGTCGCGATATCATGATAGTTTTTCTTTCTTCTCAACATGTCGTGATATCGCGATAGTTTTCTTCCTTGCTCAACATGTCGCGATATCGCGACAGTTTTCTTCCTTGCTCAACATGTCGCGATATCGCGACAGTTTTCTTCCTTGTGATTTTCTTTTGATTTTTAGCATATGGGCCACTTCGATCTTTTGGATAATCACTGTACATACTCTGAAGAACCTCTTAACTCCTGTCCACTTGCATCAACCAATCTGTCTAACTGTGTTGACAACAATGACAATACTGTTGCCGCACCTTGCTCATCAGAGAACTTGTAAACTATCATTGCTTGAATCACTAATTGAAGAAGAGTCACTCTCCCTCAAAAAGAAAACCAACGATGCATCTAATGCTTTACCTTCCCACTAATTTTATCCACCAACGTTTTCCATTCCACCACCTTTAGCTTCTTATAATTGAGTGGAATCTCGAGGTAGTCCATCAAGATGGAGCCTTGAGAGAATGTAATATGTTTAGAATCTGATCTTGTATCCCGCTTTCGATATTAAAGAACACTACCTTAGAATTTATTATATTCAATTCCTAGCCTATGATTTCTAGAAAGGTATTTAAGGCAACTTTGAGCGCTCTTGCCTCTCTGACATTGGCGACCCCAAACAACCCTATGTCATCCAAAATTTGTAAATGGGTTAGATTCATCACTCCTACTTACACTCTTGAGATAACTCCTTTTTTCCTATTCCTTCAACGAAATATGCCCATACTTTCAATATGAATAATAAATGGATATGTGGATATAAGATCTCCTTGCTCAATTATCCTAGAGGTCTAAAATGAAACTGAGGGAATACCATTGATGAGGACTGAGGATGAGGCTAAAGAGACACAACTCATGGTACACTCTCTCTAGCCCTAAGAGAAACTAAAGTTCTCTAGCATTCAATCCATATTCTACCAAGGGACTCTATCATAAGCCTTAGATATGTCTAATTTGATAAACATGCCTCTTTGACCTTTTTTGATGCAAGTGTAAACTGTTTCTTCTGCCAAGATTACTCCATATAGAATTTTTTGACCCTCCACAAATCCTCCATGCTTCGAAGAGATAATACTATCTAGTACCTTCCTGAGCCTTTCAACTACCAGTTTGGTAATGATCTTGTAGACTACATTACAAAGTGAGATCGGTCGAAAGTCTTCAAGCTTGGAAGCCTCTTCCACTTTAGGAATTAAAGTATGGAAGTGTGGTTCATAGCCCATAATATAATTTTATTTGCACGAGATTCTTCCACTAACCTAGTTACATCCTCCCATGTGTCGTCCCAAAAAGCTTAGAAAAATTCAATTAGGAACCCATCAGGGTTTGGGAACTTTTTGGTTCTCTTGTTAAGAAATTGTGTCTCACCTCATCTAGATCCACAATTTTAAAGAGGGTCTAGTTTTGTTTAGCTATTATAATCTAAGGGATACAATTAAGTATCTCTTGTTGCGCTGCAAGATTAGGATGGGTATAAGCAAAGAAAATATTTAAAAGTAAAAATTTATAGCTTAATGCACGCTTGGGATAGTGTCCATCACATTACCATGAAGGTCTTTTAAGTTGGGCAATATGTTGGAGTGTCTTCTTGTTGAGACCGAGTGGTGGAAGAACTTAGTATTTTGATACCCCTCCAACAACCAAAAAGTTTTAGTTCTTTGTAACATTCCCCCCTTATTACATCAAAGTATTAGAGATAAAACTTCTAAAATCTTCAAATTTAACACATCTTAATGGTTTGGTGAAGATGTTCACACATTGCTCTTGAGTAGGATGTTTTGTTGCTAAACTTGTTCATGGATGAAGTGGAATTCCATGCCGATGTGTTTATGCTAGGAGTTATTATATCATAGACCATGTGAATAGTCAAGTGGTATAACCATTCTTCACAAGGTAGATACAAGTAATATAGGACAAGGTAGTTGCAAATTTATTTTGGTTTTGTTTGGGGGTTTACTATGCCTAAATTAGGCATCCTATTTACTTAAATACCCTTCATTACCATAATGAAATTTATTCAAATCTTAAGTTCTAACATATGGTATCAAAGCAGGTAGAAGGAAGAAAGAATTCTCCTTCTGATCCTCCTCTAGCTTTGATATAGAGAAAGCCAAGGTGCACTCTATTTGAGAAAAAAATCAAGATTGAGAAGAGAAATTACCCTATTTTAAATCATCATCATGAAGAGAAATTTCACAATTGAATTTAAAATATTCTAGGGTGAAAAACACTTTTCAAAAGAATATTTAAGTAAGAAAAGGAAGTTATTGCAAGTTCCATAAAATATTGAAAGGAACCCATTTGAAGCGCCTTTTGAAAATTACAAAGCAATTTTGAAAGAAAATAGAAATAGCCTATTGAAAAGAAGTTTGAAGAAATTTATAATTAAAACAAAAAGCTCATATATCCAATTTATATTTTTGGAAAAGAAGGTTGAAAATACAACCCAATTAAGAAAATTGAAAGGCATTCAAAAAAATATTGAAGAAGTTTTAAAAAGGCTAAAATTTAGCCCATTGAAGCCAGTTAAAAGAATTTGAAAAGAAGTTGGAGAAAAGGCTTATAAAATTAAAGCCATTTGCAAGAAGAAAGTATTAAAGTACAAAGGCTCCATAAAATTTTTATAAGGAAGTTATAGGAAGTTCTCAAGATTTGAAAAGCTCAAAAGAGCTCACAAAAATTATAGTCAAGAAGAGCAAAGAAGAAATGCAACAAGTTTTCAAAGCAATAGCTCGGTTCAAGGTGTTCAAAATATCATTTGGAATAGTTAGAAGTGACGTCCAGAATAGCTCTTGCAAGTAAGAGTAAGAAAAAATATTGAAGCTTTGTAATAATAGTAAACCAAAAAAAGATTTTGTCCTTGCCTAAGAAAAAAATGAACTTTCTAAAAGTAGATGAAATAAGACAATAATTTAGCTAGTTCTCAAGATCCTTCCACTCAAATGTTATAATATTTGAACATGAGTAGAGCAAGGAAATTCAAGGGAAATTTATTTACTCAAGGATCTAATATTTTTATACATTAAAGGAGGTGCCACAACTCAAGGCCCACACGAACATAGGAGAAGTTGCATGAAGAACAAGGAAGAAAGAGCATTGCCAAATTATAGAATGCAAAAGAAAATTACATTATGAACATAGATTGAACGTCAACCCAAACATTTACCTAGACATAAACCTAAATGTGATGGTTGAAGCAGTGTGAGCACACTGAACTAGAGAAAAATGTAGGAGAAAATACACTATGAATGTAGACCCAACGATGAACCAAACATTTATCTAGATATCAACTCAAACATAGTAGTGTGAAGATAATTGCATCAAAGAAGTATAAACCCAAACATCACTATAAGGGTCTAGAAGGAGAAGCAACATCACACTAAGGCTGAAAAGCATTAAAGAAAATAGAAGCAAAGCATTGGAATATCAATGCTCACTATGGGAGCCCTTTTAATTCAAAAGACTTCCAAGGGAGAGGTGCTTTTTAGTAAGATTCAGTCCCAAATTGGGAGCTTCATTGTAGGAATTTATATCATAACACAACGTGTAGTCAAAGGTGCACCAACAAAAAAAAATAGAAAGTATTCTAATATCAAAGATTAAACACACAAGGGAGGGCTCTTTTCAAGAATTAATTTAGCATATCACACTTTAAAGAAAAAAAGTATAAATAAGGCAACACTCACAAAAGAGAATCTTTAATATTTAAAAAATAATTATCAAAAGAAAAGACAAGGAATTTTAAAAAAGAAATGAATAAGTAAGCATTGAACTTGTTTGAAAGAAATCTCACATTGAAGAGTGAGAGACTCAGTGAAGAAAATATATTATTTGCTACATTCATTTGAAAGTCAAAAGAAAAGAAAATATAACATTTTAAGAAAAATAAATATTCCAAAGAATATTTTGTAGAGGAAGAAGTATTCCCTCTACCTTCAATTTTTGCATGACAAGACAATTATTTCTCATGGTATTTTGAAGCCTCAATTAAAATTAAAGTATAAGCATATTATACTCATTTGAAAGGCTTTTTGAGGTAGACTTTGTAAAAGAAGAAAAATAGATTTTGTGAAGGTTTACTATGACTAGAAAGTGGAGCACTAAAGTTTTTATTGCTAGATTTCCAATTGTTGAGGGGAAATAACTATGTTGACTGAAAAACCAAACTCGTGACATAGCTTGAGTTTGAGAAATATTGGCATATTCCATTCAAAATTGGATTCCCTTCATAAGAGATGAACTAGCAAAAAAATAGGTCATCTTTAGAACAACAAAAATAAAATTCAAGAAAGGTAGATCACAAAAATATAACCAAAGAGAATCAAGTCAAAGAAGGAAAATAAAAAGTTCAAGAAGAAGAAGAAGATGTGTTTGTTGCACAAGTAGAGAAATATACCACAACAATGTTTGGTATGATTTCAAATAGATGATAGGTCAATAAATTTAGATGCATTTAAATCATACAAATTTCTATTGGTATAATGGAACATAAAAAAACAAGGATATAAGAGTGAAGATGTACATTTAGAATGTGATTCTTCACCATCAATAGAAGTTTTTGAAGATAGCAAAGAGAATGAAGAATCAATGCAATAGGTATTGAAGATTCAACCATCAATAACACACCAAAGAAAGTATGAATGCATTGCATATGATAAATAATTTCTTCTACTGATGAACAATGTAAAGAAGAAGCAAAATAATATTGATCTCAATCCATTAGGAGATAATTAAAGCTTGAAATTGAAACTAGTTTGAACATAAGATATGACAACACACAAGAGATATTAAAAACCAATCAATTCAAAGATTGATACAGGTTGCATGTTAACACATCACATTAAAGATTAAAGAAAATAGGAATACATCATACACAAATTTAATCAAATAAGTGAAGCCATGGAAAAAATAAATAAGTGATTGACCTTACCTCAATAAAAGACATTTATCAAGACAAGATTTGGAACAAGCCTACGTGATAGGAGAACACTTGATCTCATCAACACCTAAAATATTTAATGAAGATCCTCCACATTGAGGCAACACATGCTTCACTTGAAGACATTGAAGAAACACACTTCAAGCATTATATATTGAATAATTATTTTATATTTTTAAGTGCATTATTATTAGAATTTGATACTCCTAAGTATTGGAAGTAGTAAGTCTATATTAAGGTGGGGAATTTATATCAAATTCCTACATTAACCTAGAAATTGTTCTTTAGTCATAAGCAACATAGAGCTTTTGACTATGATGTAATAGGGGAGGTATGTTAGGTTACATCATAGGCCATGTGAGTAGTCAAGTGGCACAACTACCCCTCATAAGGTACATGTATATGATATAGGACTACGTAGTTGTAAATTTATTTTGGTTTTGTTTGGAGGTTTTCTATGCCTAAATTAGGCATCCTATATACTTTAACAACCTTCACTACCATAATTCAATTTATTCAAATCTTAAGTTCTAACAATTTAGTCCTTTAATGGAATATTGGACTACAAACAAATTTTAGTACTTCTTGGTTGTTGGAACGCATGATTGTTGGTTTATCTTGAGGTACTTCCATATTTGTTAACATATGTTTTAACCATATTGCTTTATAGATAGCTCCTCTTGATGCACGATATTTTTTTTTGGTGGAATATCAAGCAACTATTTTTTGTTTCTTGTTTCCCCATGATATAGGTGTAGACCCCAGAAAGAGTACATAGCCAAAGGTGGATTTTCGGTCATCAATGTAACCTGCATAATATGTGTTTGTATAACTTGTTAAGAGGAACTGATCACTCCTATTGAATTTCATATCATACTTAAAAGTACCTTGTATTTATCTTAGAGTTATCTTTAATATATAGAGCTTTATAATCAATATATACCTTACATGGGACTCTTCAATATATGTGACTTTTCTCTCCTCAAACATACGGGAGATGCAACCTTTCATATGCCTTTCTTACATAATGATAAAGTCTCTCATGATTACATAACTCCCTACTTCTAGACTTGACATATCACACTCATAACTCTCACTTACATATATGACACCTTTCACTCATGACTCTTCACTTACACACATGACACATTTCATAAATCTTTACTTACTCTTTACTTATACACATGACACCTTTCACTCACAGTTCACTTGATTACATGACACATAAACACTCTTCACAACTTGACACATACTAAATAATAAACACACTCCCTAATCTAAATATTTACAATGGTACTCAAGGTACCAAATAATGTAATATCACCAACATGCCATGTTCCTTTAGAAATGCAAAAAATTATTTGTTGGTAAATTCTCACTTCGATCTAAGTGGAGGACATGGAACCTTCTTCCTGTGGAAGTCTCTACCTGGGACTTAAATTGCTAAAAGTAAAAGAAAGCTGCATATTTGATATTTAATAAATATAACCACATTTTATAGGTATGATCATCAACAAAGAGTTGAAAATACTTGGATCCATGGGCCCATACAAATTTGTATGGATTAAATCAAGAGATGCATTGGCATTATATTCTATAGTCTTGAAAGGAGCTTGATGTTGCTTCCCAACTAAGCAACAACAGTAAATTTGTGTGGAATTTTATAAAGAAGGTAAACCTTCAACCATATTTTTGTTTTATAATGGAATAAGGTAGCCATAACTTAGATGACTATAGCATCAATGCCAAAGTTGTTGGCAATTTTGGGTATGTTGCCTAGCTTCATGTTTATGAGTTGTCATTGATGTCAAAAGGAGTTTGTGTTGATGTCAAAAGGAATTTGTGCTAATGTCAAAAAGAGTTTGGTGCCAAAAAGATCTTGAAAGTTCCATGATGTTTGTTTAAGGGTTTTTATTAAAACCATGGTGACAAGGTTAAAGTTTTTTCTTAAAACCATCTGGACTCATTAAGGGTTTTTATTAAAACCATCTTGGCTTAATGAAAAGGTTTTTCTCCTTGAAAAACCTTAAAAGTCCATTTTGATTATTAATAAATAAATTAACTCAAACCTTTGAAAATGTTTTAAGTTAAGTTTATTATTAATAAAATAATAATAATAAATTTAATAATTAAATATTGAAAAGGTTTCTAAACCCTTAGCGACGCTCATGTAAAAGACTTACCTCACCGACGTCAACTTGCATGGGATGAAAAACGCAATGTTTGAAAGGAGCGTCGACGTCAATTTGCATGGGATGAAAGACTATTAAAGGGCATTATTTCCTAAGGTTTTAAGCACCTCCGATTTGTGTGATTACCTTTGAATTCGTATTGCTCTGTGACCTATTTCGGATTGCTCTGTGATTTTCGAGTTTCGTATTGCTCCATGTTTAAGTTTCGATTTCATACACCTGTGAGGAAGACAAATCTATTTGTCTTTAATTTTTGCAAGCAAAGGGAAGGTAAAAATGAGTGGCACTTGAGAGTTATCGCTAGGGAGAGGTGTCGAGATCGATTTGCGTCGAGCGTGTTTCATTTTTGGTCATGGATTATTGTGCACGTGGTACAACAGTTGCCTTGGGCCATGAATTTGGAGGAGGAAGCACTTTGGCGCTTATGTTGGTGTCTCCACACTTCTCCTAAGGTTGGAGAATTTATTTTTGGCCAAGGTAGATCTTTTTTTGATAATGTGAAATATTTGATTTGACTTGGCAAATTATTGTTGGTAATTGGATGGAGGTATAAGGTTAAATAGAAATATTGCTTTGACATTGTTATTATTTATGCTTAATGTTTATGTGGTAAATGCATTTAGAAGTAAATGTATTTTAGGAGTTATAAGGGTTTAAGGAATAATTGTGCTTAATTTCATATTGGGGTTAGAAAGCCTTTGGAGTTATTGAGTGTATATTCTCTTGTAATTATTTTTGAGGTTGAAGTTATTGAGTGTATATTCTCTTGTAATTATTTTTGAGGTTGAAGTTATTTTGTGATATATTAAGTAGGAGTTATAAGGTGTAAAATAATATTGTTGATATGTATATTTGTGAGTTTTGATTATTGATGAGTTGGAGTGATAAGGTGTTATTAGGACTTTTATCATTGTGCATTATTCCATTGTTGCTAACTCTAATTTGTGGTAAATTGAGAGTTAGTGTTGTGACAGATTTTGAGTTCTCCTTCTTCATCAAAGTAAAGGTATGGGCACATTCTTCCATGGTTATTATTGATTGATGGTTTTCTAAAAATAAGTTTGGAGTGAAAAGGATTAAATTAAGTTTCCTTATTTGGAATGGATCTTATTTTCTGAAAGTGGAAGTATTGATTATGCATTATGAGATCATGATGAGTTTATGAGTTATTGCATAATTCTGGTTTATGAGAGTGAAAGCATTTGAAGTTTGCTCTAGGATTTTTGAGTGAGAAGCTTATGCCATTGCTATAAGTTGTTGAAACCCTAATTAAGTTGTTTGGTTGTTGAGAGTTTGGTTTTGAGATTGCTTCCATTGAGATTGAGTTGATCAAGTTATGCTTTACTTGATACATGAGTTGGGATTGCTCCTTTGATATTTAATTTTATCAAGTTGTACTTTGCTTGATAAACTTGGTTGTGTGGTTAAGTTGAGCATTCCCATTTGAGAGAAGTTGGAAATATCTTGAACCCCTTTTTGATGCTTAGAGAGAGATTGCTTTGAGTTCTTAAAAACTAACTTGGCTAGGGTTTGATAGCAAGTTATGGTTCTATGTTGGAGGAGTTGATTCCTTGATATTGCATTATTGATAATTATTGGGTCGTGGTTCAAGATATTGTGAAAGTATACTACTTCTATTTTTATTCTAATTTGAGAAAGAGTTTGTTTTTGAGTTGAAGGATAGAACATATTGAGTCTCTAAAAATTCTCTTTATGCTCCTATGAAATTGATTTGAGTTGAGATTTAAAGTTGAAGGATAGAACATATTGAGTCTCTAACAATTCTCTTTATGTTCTATGAGATTGATTTGAGTTGATATTGAGAGTTGAAGGATAAAACATATTGAGTCTCTAACAATTCTCTTTATGCTTCTATGAGATTGATTTGAGTTGAGATTGAAAGTTGAAGGATAGAACATATTGAGTCTCTAACAATTCTCTTTATGCTTCTATGAGATTGATTTGATATGATTGGATGAAACACATTGGGTCTCTAAAAATTCTCTTTGTGTGTTCACATTGGGCAAGTTTCTTGGTAAACTTGCTTGAGCTGATTTGGGTAAGTTCTTGGTGAGCTTGCTAGGACAGATTTGGACAGGTTCTTGTGGAGAACTTGTGGACTGATTTGGATAGGTTCTTGTGGAGAACTTGTGGACTTATTTGGACAAGTTCTTATGGAGAACTTGTGGACTGATTTGGATAGGTTCTTGTTGAAAGACTTGTGGAAATATTTTATGAAGCCTTGGTGAAGACTTGTGAGCAGTTGTGATTGATTTTTTCAAGATTTTGGCTTAATATTGGGAAAGATCTGATAGAGATTTGAGAGCATATTTGTCATGGACCAGAGGACCGAGTTTGGTGCAGATTTGTGATAGAGTTTGAGAGGACTTGTGCTGGACCGATTGACTGTGTTTATTATAGGTTTTGATGAGCAGCTGTGGAGGTGATCAGGGAGGACAAAAGTCTCTATGGCCAGAGCAAGGAGGATAGGATGTCTTCTGTGGAAAGGAGTTCCGTCTGCTAGCGGCATAAGAAGCAGTGATCTTCTAAAGTATCATTTCTAGAGCTTTGGGGGATATGACATCTCATTTGGGCAGGAGGCTCATAAATACTTCTTTGGGGGATAGGACATCTCCTTTGGGCAGAAGGCTCATAAATATTTGATTAGGGGAAGAATTATCCTTTGGATAGGAAGTCCATAAACATTGTAATTGGGAAGGATTCCCAAAGGATTTGATTGAGAAAATTTAGTGAAATATTTTCTCTGTGGAGTAGCCCACATTGGGTGAACCATGTTATATTGGTGTCTCAATTGTGTGATGACTTGTACACTGGTTTGATTACTGCTTTGATTTTTCTATTGGTTCATTGCATTGCTTTTTGAAGTAAAAGGAAAAATTTAAAAAGTGATCTTATACTATTCACCCCCCTCTCAGTATAAGCTTGTGTTCATCAAAAGTGATGTAGATATATCAGAATTGATGACTAATGCTAAGTTTACATGATGAATTATGTAAAGTTCAAACATCTTTCCTTTTCCTTTTCCACAATAATATTAGAATTCTTAGTTTTATCACAAATGATGTATACTTTAGATTCTTGTTGCTTATCAAACACAACCATAACATTGTGATCAAGTAGTTGATTGATAGAGAGTAGATTTTTGATGAGAATTAGAACATATATGACTTCTGTGATTCTGAATTTTTGCGATCCAAGTCATAAATTTATATAACTTTTACTTGTTATTTCATAGGGTATATCATCCCCAAGAGTTACTTTTCTTGCATGTCTGGAACACCTTGATTTTAAAACCAATATTTTTGTCCTATCATATTTGGTATGTTCCAAAATCACTGTACCAAATATTATTGAGCTGAGCATGTGCAACTAATGCATGTTATTTTTTGTTATTTTGTTGATCCCCTAAATTCATCAATGATATTTTTTTCTAAATATGAGAATTGTCTTCCTAAATGCTTTTTATGAATGACTGCTTCCTTTTAAAAAATACTTGCTCTTCATTCATCTTGAATGTGATACCTCTTCCTTTTGAAGTAGGTTTACTAGCTTCTCAAAGCTTGGTGTTTGCTCAGTAGTATTCAATATAGTCATAAAACATTTTATTTTTATGGGAGAGATCTCAATATAATTGAAACTAATGTTTCACCATATACATGAGTTCTCAATGCTTGCAATGATGCTCACAACTCTATAATTCTCTCATGGATGATTCTATCTTTTATCCACTCTTCATATTTAGACAATGGAGTTGGATTTGGAGGAATATAATTTGATTTTGATTATTTGCTTCAAATACTATATTTAGTTTCTCATATGCATCTTTGGATATGGTTGAATCCCTAATGTATTCTTGGACCTCATTTGCTACTCCAAACATGATGATTAGTCTTGCCTTTCTATCTGTCTTGTTAAAATTTATTTGATCTTCTCCTTCCATAGTAGGATAGGTCATGGTCCCATATTCTACTTTTCATACTTTCTTAAACTAAAATTGTGTCCTAAGTTTGATTTTCCAGGCAACATAATTATTTGTCCTCAATAATTAGGAATTTGGCAACAAAAACTTCAATGCTCCACTAGCCATAGTAAACTTTTACAAAATTTGAATACTCAAAAAGTACTTTTTTATGATATATGCCTATACTCATTATGGGACACCAAAAGGTGTATGGGGGTGTTGGCCCTGGGTGCCTTCCATCGAGGGTTGTCCACACTCGAAAATGAGAGCGTTGTTGCTAACATGTCGTTATGGACTATACTTTTGCATGTAGTGTTTATCTTTGGTGGAAAATATCTAGGTTCACAAGGGCTTATAGATTTTCCTACTCTAGTTTGTTATTTTCAATTTAGTAGGACGCCTAGGTTTTATAGTCTATCTTAGGAACTAATGCAAGATATGATAATGCAATGCAATATGAAGATAATACAAAATATAATGGTTTTCTTGTATGCGATTTAGCTTTCAATGAGTGCTATCTATGCTATATATAGAAATAATTTTTTTATTTTTCTCTTTTTTGAAGGCAAGAAGGATGCAAAATATAATTTATCCTAGATGCAATTCCTACATGCAATTATGGTTAAATGCCTAATAAAATGAAGTGAACAATTATGCTAAAGTTCTTTTAATTTTTCCTTTTTATAAGTGTTTTGCAAAACAAAGTAAAGAGATAAACAAATGATCAACCTACAATGAACCTAAGCTAAGGATTTGAAACTGAAGGATTTAAGATACCTACCTATTCTAGTGTCTGATGTGAATACTCTGTCTGAATGAGAATCTATTTCCTGCACAAATATGTTGCTTGGAAATCCTGCAGCTAGAAAATTCACTAAACTCTATAAAACTGATAAAAAAAGAAGGATTATAATGTGGGACCCTACCAACCAACAAGAAGGTTACCACTTTCTGATTGGCACAATTAGCCCCCCTGTTTATAAATAAAATCAAAATGATTTGCCTTAGGTATGGATGATAGGAAATTTGTAATAAATACACCCCATGTTTATAAACAAAATAAAAATGATTTACCTTGGGTATGGATGATAGGAAATTTGTAATGAATACACCACCTAGAATACTTGTAGCTAGAAGATTCATTAATATAACAAAATTAGGTTGACATGTAGACATAGTAGATGATGAGGGTTAGATATACTATTGAAATGATGCACAAGAGTGGGGTTAGATAGAATGGATATAAAGGTGAATGGGGAATCTAAGATTTCTTAGATGTATCGTAAATACATCGCTTGTAACAGTCATAGGGGTATATTCGTTATTGAAGCTAGAAAAAGCAAGATAATGTTTAGTCTATGAAAATAAGAATTCAACTATCCGTAGTGAATACACTGTCTAAACTAGGTATGGGTGATGGATTCGTTTGAACTGATAGAAAAACAAAAATTTAGGCCATGGGGGATTATGAATATCTTCTGCTGATGCTATAGGGATAATGATAGCAATTCTCTATTATATAGACTTCTTGAGATACCTATCAAACTGAAAGGAAGAGCTTTTAACAATATAATGGTAGTTATATCTAGATTAAAAATATTAAGAAAAGTTAAACAATACAACAATACTGTTTAAAGAAAAATATCATTAGATTTTGAATATGAGATGCCCCATTTCCTTCCTTTGAAGCCTAATTCATTTGATGACTCTACAAGAGAATTTTGGTAGCACTTCATTACGTTAAATTGGTTTTGATTTCGACAAGTTCCAATTTGAACGTCCGTTGTTGAATTTATAGAAATTGGTCCTCCTAGGGGTTTTTAAAATGGGAGGGGCAAGGTGACTAGCATGTAGGATGGGTTGACTACTGATGGAGTTGATTAGCTATTGATTGTAGCTTGTAATCAATGATCCCCTTGATTGGGGCCATTTTGGGTAGGTGGAGGGTGGAGAGAAATCAACCACCTTCCCCTCCACTTGCTGATTGTTTGTAGTGACAGAAGGCTAGGCAGGATAGAATTGCATCCTGACTTGTTGTTACATGCATAATTTAAGTCTTCTCATGTCAGACGTGAATACATTTCCTATACAAATACATCAGCAATGTATTCGATAGATTGATGATTTTGTAAAATCTAACCATTAGTAGTCAAATTGGGTAGGGGACTGGAAAATTTGAACTTTTCATGAATATGCCATTTGAAAAGTGTATTTTCTCTCTGACAGATTTTATTTGAAACAATGAATTTGCTTCTACTGGGCTTTGACCATAAATTCTAAAATTGAGTCAAATGCTATGGTTAAATTGATATTCTTATGGATTTGTATCGAAGATCAATGTAGAATAGGTGATCTGATTTTAGGTATCTACACTCATATATTTTATAGTTGCTTCTAATTGCTAAAAATATTTGTTTGTCGGGCAAAAATATTAAATAGAGGGAATTTTCTTCCTCTCTTGAATATTCTTTAGAATATTGCAGTAATTTTATTTTCTGTAAAAAATATAAAAATTTCCTTTTATTCTATAATTTCAATAAAGGAAAGGACACATTTGCTTTAATCACCACCAATATGGGACATCTCTGTGTACCTTTTGGACTGCTTACGTCCATGTTTGTATGCAAATTACACTATTTGCTCGAGTAAATATTTTTGAGTGTCCAATCTTAAATCTGATGAGTAGGCACTTTTTGTTGAGCATTGATTTTGTATTTCTTGTTCACTTACTATAAATTATCATTTCTTTTGTTGACTACTTCGTATGCCACAAAGATAGTTGCATCTTCAATTGATTTGCTTTTATTGACTATTCCTAGGAACATGGTCTTTAATGTTCATATGAGCATTCTGAATATTTCATTGTTGTGAGAAGGGATGCCCTATTTTTGGTCATTTTGAATTGACCACTCAAGGATGCATTCAAAAATATTTATCTATGAAGTATCTCTAGATACGTTTTACACCTTCGTAGATCTTCTCTTTACTTTCTATTTCTTTTGTGAGCACTTCTTTTCTGGTTATAGGTCTTTGGTTATTGACATGGTTTCTTAATGGTTGAATGCTAGAAGATGTTGCATTAGATTGCAAACACAATTTCTTTTTGTTGCTTGTTCAAAGGCCGAGGCTTCTATTTGTTTAACTTTTTTTTATGCAACTAGTTTGTGCTTTCTCTAATTTGCCTAACTATTTGGTTAGTTCCTTTGATTGTTGTTCTTCTTCGTAATCCATACTTTCTTTTTTCTTTAGCTGCACATTCCTCCACTGTTTCTCTTATATATATTTTTCTTGGCTTTTGTAGATGGTTTGATTCGTTGAAACATGAAACCTTTGCTCTTTTATAATTTACCTTTTCACAAGGTTCTTGCACTTTTTTGTTCGAGTGTGAATGTCAAAAATAGCTTGGATTTTGTTTCTTATGCATCTCTTCCATTTTCTAATTCTAGTTACTTATTTTGGACGTATCTTATGCAATGTCCAATTTCCTTTTATAAATCCAATTTGGAACACTCACTTCAATTTTTGTAAATGAACTCCTTTGTAATTATATTGTTCTAGGCTTTGGTCTTTACCTTTTACTGAAGCGCCTTCTTTAGAATGGATTCCTATGATTTTTTTTTAACTAAAATATCTCCTTTTAAGAATTGCCTTATGTTTGCAATTTTTTATTTTCAATATTTTTCCTAAATTGCACTTTTATCATATTCTCTTGGAACATTTTATCGCTTTGTGAGATGATTATTTTTCTATAATGCTATAACTTGTATAATTCTACTTGTAGTTTTGAGAGTCTTTAATTCTCCCTTTTTATGAGCCCCTATGGGCTTATGATTTTAATCTTCTACAATCTTCTTTGTAATACCTTTTAAATAGATTCAATGGCTTATTTCTTTGTGATTTTTAAAGGGGCTTCTATGGATTTTATTTCTTACAATTTTAAGGATCTTCTATGGATTCCTTTTCTTGTGATCTTTAAGGAGTTTTAATGGATTCATTTTCTTGCCTTTTGAAATGAAAATTCTTTTTTTTTTGCTAAGCTAGGCTTGATTGTTTCTTTATGACCTTATTGGTCTTAAGGAGGGATTGAAACCCTTTTTTATGCTTAAAGGCTTTTTGCCTTTGGTAGGGGTTTTCACCCTAAAACCTTTCAATATTTTTTTAAAGAACTCTCTCATGGAAGTTTGCTTCATAGTCACAATCTTATACAGGGTAAAATTTCCCTTGAAAATTTTCTCAATTAGAGTGCTTTTATTTGTGTCAAATTCATAGGAGGATTACCCGGGTGTTGTAGGTGAGTTGGAAAGGAGAGGGAAATCCTCCAAGGGAGGTCCCAGGTTCAAATATCCACCCTACCAAAAAGCTGAATTGGGTATCCAAAATCCAATTGATAATGTTGGTGCGGGCAGGGTCGGGTGCGACCCTCGAGTGACTTTGACGGTGTAGAACCCCTTGTTCATGGTATCTCAGACCAAGGAGGCTTTGCAAGGGGTTTTTTGCTTAAAAAAAAAAAATTCATAGGAGGATCGAAAGGAGAATTCTTTCTTCCTTCTACCTACTCTAATATCACATTTTAGAAATCAATGCTTTGATGATTGTATTATGAAAGTGAAAGGGTATTTAAATGCAATGGGTTCTCAAATATGATATAACAAACTACACCCTTGTCCCTTAGTGAACCTCACAAACCATGTGTTTAGTAGTTACTCAACTTACATTAACATTATACATGATGTAATAACTCCTCACAAAAGTACCCCTACCAAAATCTCACTTCTTGAGCTTATTGAAACATCTACAATGCATAAAGAGACGTTTTTCAAAATCTTGAGCAAATAAGGGGTACCTCAAAATTTAAATCTTGATGACCTCACTAATGTGGTAGAGTCCCTTGGGGTTAATCATGCAACAATATCACTATATGAGGATGATATTACACCTATGTCTATGGTTGGAGAACTCCCTCTTTACATAATAGGCTATATGAGTGACATACTTATCAAATAAATTCTCATTAATAATGACTCAACCCTAAATGTCTGTAGTCTAACACTTTAGGGCTATTTTTTTATGAGGGCCCCTAAGCCCTATGAAATTTAAAGAGAGGATGATCATTGATACCCTTTCCCTTGGGGCTGTCCTACTCTAATAACGCCAACTATAGATTTTTGTTTACTAGATAAAATTTCCTTAGTTTTTTCTTATGCAATTTTTAAGTAGGATTTCCTTCCTACTGTAAAATCTTGAGCTTGACTTGTCTCAAGACCCAAGTCCCCTAATATATAACCATACCTAGTATCTTCTTTACCTTTTTCTAGGGCTCTTAGAGAATATATTCCAAAATATGTGTTTATATTATGGTTATTTTGAGGACTTGGTGAGGAAGATATCCTACTAGGGTTATTTAAGCTCTGCTTGCTTCCTTGGCCTGAAACATCTCTAACTAAAGAGGGTAAGAGATTAGAAAATTTTATGCCTTTTTCCTCTACTTGTTCTAAGCCCTTGATAGCACCACCCTCTTGAAATGTCCTATCTAAATTATGGCCTATCAAAACCTCCATATAGGAGCTCGACCCAAGAAAAGATGATATATCAAGTTTATCATTATTAGAATTCAATCTCCCATCCCATAAAAGGAAAATATTAGGTTAAGAATTTGATGGTTACTTGATAAAATGCCTTTGTATGCTTTGTCAGTTGTAGGTGTGGTCTCCCTTCCCTCATAAAAATCTTCTCTATTATAGTTGTTGGAAACCAACTTTTTCTTCTTTGATTAGACATTAATGATAGTAACCTTTCTTTAAGTGATAAAGGAGTCTTGATTGGATCCTCCTCTATTTGAGCTTCGACCATCGCTACCTCCTTTGAAATTTTTAGACCAGAAGAACCTTCAACTTCTTTTTGTAGTCTCATGCCCTCTTATCTCTCCCATTTCAGAATATACTTTAAGATGATCATAATGATGATAATTACTACATTGAAAAAACACCTCAATATAGTCAAGCTTCTATAAGAATGCCTGATTTATTAATAAGAACTCCATGGTCTTAGCAACCCTAAACTGAGATCAAGCTCCACTATGATACGAGCTACCATTTAAGTTTTCCATGTCTACTCCAAGGAAAACTCCTAGGGAGTTCCCAATATCACATAGCATTCTTTCATTCAAAAATTCAAGGGGTAAAGAGGGTAGCTTGACCTAGATAGGTTGGGTATTAGTTTTATCAAAGCATGGATCAAACCCAAGAGTCCATAGTTTTAGATTTAAAATATTGAGCTCCCGATTCCATCTTCCATTTTTTATGATTCTAGTATCTTCTACCTTTTGGAAGATAAAAATAATCCAATCCTTCATCAACACATGAAATGTAGGAGTATAGCCCAAAACCTCTAACCATGTAACCTTGATCCATTCTTGTAGAGTTTTTGGTTTCATGGAGCAAACCATAAATATTCCTATCAAAGACTTGATATTTAGTGACAAAAATTGCTCTAGCTTTATATCTCACCTGCAACCATTCAGACTAACTCCTTTCACAAATTTATACAATATTTTTTCTTTATTTTCCTCTTTTTCTATTTAGTTTGTTTATCTCTCAATTTGGCTGGACTATCCTTCAATGTTTTCTCTGGTTTATTTGACAACACTCCCCCTTATTTATTGCCCATTATATGTCCTAGGTTTAGGTTTTGAATCTTAATAGACCTTCAAGCATGGGTCTGAGTTGAGTCCTCTATGTTCCTTGTCCCCCCTTATTCCAGAAGTCAAAAATTTATTCCTTAGTGAAAAAAATTGAGGTCTTCATATAGTTCTTAGGATCTTCACTGTAGTCCACCATATCTTCTTCATTTATCATAAACTTAGCTATATTACCATTGTCAATGATCAACAGACCAAGTATGCATTGGTTGAGAATTCCTACCAAATTATTTTTTAAAATTTCCATCCTCCCCTCCTTGACCCTATTGACCAAATCCTAATGATGAAAGCCTCATTTGCTCGAGTGCAAGTAATTGCTATTTTTTGCTAGATCTTGATGTTCTCCCTCTACCCCACTTTTGTGATGATGACAACCCCATATCCGAAATTGTCAATGGCCTTTCCAATACCATGCCATCATTTGGAACTTCCTTCCTTAGCCTCCTCACTTCCTCTTCATCATCAAAAACTCCATTTCAATCTATAATCACACTGTATTTTTGTAGCTTCTATTCTCCACTACAACTCAAATAATCCAATATATTCATTTCAAATAACATATCTCTCATAAAAGAAATTAAAGTGCTATAATAACATGCTAAATTATAACACAATATTAAATTTAGAATATAAATAGAACTTTGCATCTCAAATAAACATAAGTTCCAATCATCATGCTATCACCAAGAAGCATCACTCTAAATTTAATACCATAATTAAATTGATCATATTGCTTACATATAACATAAGGCTAATATGAAAGAATGATCAAAAGTTATAATGCTAACATCTCTACTTAATGATAGCATAAACATCTCATCCTAAAATAGATCATAGAGATAGCTTTTAAATTCCTCTTCTCTTTATATAAAAAATAACACTTTACAAATAAAGATCATAACCAAATTGTTTTTGCTCATCATCCAAGAATTCACTATTTTACAAAAACTTCCAAGACTGTAATAATTTGGAAGTATCATCTACATATTACAAAGCAACCATTTGCATAACAAATTTTCATTTCAAGATACATTAGAGCCAATCCACCTAAGTGGCCTCTGAACCACCTTCTTTTCATGATCTTCTTCGTGAAAGGAATTCTAGAAAACTTGAGGAACACTTAGGGATTAGGACAACTCTTTATATGCTACAACTTAACATACTCTATGTATATATGCAAGCAACCATGCATAATACATTTTAAAAATAAACAAGGATAGAATCCCATACTTATCTCTATAATAGTTCTCTTACCTACTTAAATCTCAAGAAACCATTATAATTATTTTCCTCTCTTCTTTTCTATTATTATTTTTGTAAGAATAAGATAAAATGAAAAAAACACTTTTTCTTTCTTACATAATGACCTTATCCCAAATTTCCTAAACATACAAATTAAAATATTGCTATCTTAACACAATAAATGCTATTAGACAATCATCAACATATAAAGCAACATAAAATAACTTTACCCCCTTAATTATCCATAATACCCTTTTTCTGTTTTTCTCCTTACACGATTAAGGCTACTCAAAAAAAGAAAACCTAATTAAAGATCATCTTCATTAAGCATTGATTCCTCATCTTGAGAACATATAACCTCTACCTTTAACATTGATTAATCCATTTCAGTATCAATGATGGTACAAAGGAATCACATGCATATAGAAGTAATCTAAATTTAAACCTTGTTCTAACACTACCAAGCACAAGATAGGTTTAATAATCATCAACCCAAGCTATGAAACATAAGCAAGGCGATTAAAAAATCACCACACAATAGATAGGCATACTACATTGCAACACCTACACTACACTGCGATGCCTATACTGCCCTACAAACCTCTAATATAGCATAGTCCACCAACTATAGTAGGTTTGGTCTTTGAAGAACAAGGCTCTAAACAATATTGGACCACATTTGACATACTAATCTAGCAAGGGAATATTTTTCCTCTAGGGTGCAAGCAACAACAAAGAGCACACACACCAAGACGACATAATAGGCACTCTCTGAACTCAAGCATTGCCACACAATAACTAGAAAAAAAGAACGATGACCCGACAAGGAACAACAACAGCTACAAAAGGCTCTAAAAAATAGAAAAATCTTAACCAAATCACTCCATAACTAATAACCGAAGCTAGAAATTCTAACAACAAAGGATGAGGAACAACCAAAACATTTCTATTCATAAAAAGGGAAGCCAATCAAACGAAAAACAAAACAAAACTTAAACAAAGGCTTTCAAAAATAAACATATGCAACACCAACATAATAGAGGAATAATAGAAGCAATCAACTAGAAACAAACAAAAGGGAGCTACCTTGAAGCAACTATCCACCCTTCTTCCTTTTGGTCTGATGGGTGACGCTCGTTCCACCCGATATCATCCTTCATTTCCTCCAATTCTTTCATTAAACTGGTAGGAACCTAGGGTTCCTAGCACATAAAATGATAAATAAATAATAAATAACCTAAATCTAAAAGAATCACCTTTTGATATTGTCGAGAAGTCCCTTCAATAAATTATATTATATTTTATATTCATGGATATATTAAATGATAGAATCACATAGTGTCTTATACCCCTTTAGGGTTATGAGTGAAGAGTCACCATGCTTCCTAACCCTAACCCTAATATTATAATAATATAATAATTAATATAATTAATTATTATATTATTTATTAATATAACCATAGGATAACATGTATTATTATTATTAATTAATGTTAGGATAGTATCCTAACATGCCATCCCTCTTTGAAGATCTTTGTCCTCAAAGCTAGAAAAGTTTGGAAATATGCTTCTACAAAGTTCGCCAATCTCAACATCATAGGCTTCTTGTAGTTAAGTTTGTCTTTAAAAAAAAAAAAACTCAATTGTCACCTATAATGCACATTAACATCGACCACTTCTCATCTATTCACAACTTTGTGTATAACTATTCATAATATTTGAAATTTTTTTAGCTAACTTTTGTAATGTCTATTCAAGATGGGTCTTGACAACAAATCCCTCGTTCGTTCTCCATGTATGGCAGAGTATGAGCACAATAGATATTATCACCCATAACTTAATCGATGTGTTTTAGAACCGACTACTGTGTTTGACATTCGTTCGCAACACAGGAGTGTGAGAGCTTGTAAGGAAGAACTTTTTCATGGCACTTAGAATTTAAGGGAAGCCAAATGTATTTTTGTTTTTAATTTCTTATTTTACGTTTGAGCAGTCATCTAGCTTAGCAGTGTGGTTGGTGTGGTATGCAGTTGGCCTGCAATCTCTGGACCAAGTTGCTTCTAGATTTCATCTTTAAAGTGGAGATATCATTCATCAGCACTGGTCTCCTGGTTGGGATGGTCACGGTGGGCTTAGGCTTTGAACATGGCTTCGAAGATGTGATTCCCATAAATCCTGTGGTTCCTCACATTTTTAAACACATATGTTTTGTTATATCTCAGGATCGATTTCCCTTTCAAAGAAGAGTAAGCTTGAATTACTGACGAAAATCTACCCAAAAAAACTCTAAAAGATGGCATTGAATTTGAGATGGACGCTCACAAAGATTTATATTCTGTCCATTATCTGTGATTTGTTCTAGGTTTTTGTGAACGGAATTAAATACGTGAACCACAGTTTTATACTGTCCACATTTTTCAAAACCAAAAATTAATGATGAAAGGATTCATACTGAATGTCACTAAGAATGAATGACAGTGCATGGCGTTGGTCCTCACATGTAGATTCATAAAATTTTGACAAGTCCTTCACTTTATGTGCCCAATTGTTTGAATTACCACCAAGCCAAGCGACCATTTCAATCAAATAGAAAGGATGGTAATGGTAATTTATAATTTTTAAATACAAATTCAACTGCAGCTAGAAAATTCCATAAATAAGGATCATTGACATTGCATAGGAAGTGGGAAATGGCAGAGGTGGCCATGGAGGCGGACGAGCAGGGTTGCATTCCTTAGATTTTTTTTCTTTTGCTTTTGTAATCTTAAATTCACCTACAACTAATTTGGAGCTATGAGAATACTCAAATGTAACTTCGTTGGGAATGATGTCCTTCACGAGGATTGGACCTCCTAAATTTTGAGAAACAGTTTTAGTAGCACCAGGTGAAGGAGAGAAATAAGGAGCTTTAGTGGATGTTAGTGCAATGGAAATAACTTTATGATACTCGAGCACCTTGAGCCTCTATTTTGTTTGCATAGGTGATACTAGGTTGGCTTCCACTTTGATATGCATTGTAATTTTTAGAAACCTTTGTTTCTTCCTCTGCATTAAAAAGAACATTGCAAACAACATTGGAGATATTGCAAACAATATTGGAGATATTTTTAGGGTTTGGATTTTTTTCATTCTTGGGGAGTGCAATGGGTTTTTCTAGAAGTTCTCTGGTTATGGGCTCTTCCTCCTCCTCATATTCCATGGCTATGGGATCCTCTTCTTCCTGGGATTCCATGGCTAGGGTATCCTCTTGCATTTCCATTAAATATTGTATAATACGATCAGAACGTTCCATTTGTTTTTTTGTTTTTGTTCAATCATTCTTCTAATTTTTGCAATGCCATTTTTCATTTCCTTGATCAATGTGGTTGGATCCATAAGGCTCTGATACCAGATGGTAGGAACCTAGGGTTCCTAGCACATAAAATGATAAATAAATAATAAATAACCTAAATCTTAAAGAATTGCCTTTTGATATTGTCAGGAAGTCCCTTCAATAAATTATATTATATTTTATATTCATGGATATATTAAATGATAGAATCACATAGTGTCTTATACCCCTTTAGGGTTATGAGTGAAGAGTCACCATGCTTCCTAACCCTAACCCTAATATTATAATAATATAATAATTAATATAATTAATTATTATGTTATTTATTAATATAATCATAGGATAACATGTATTATTATTATTATTATTATTATTATTAATTAATGTTAGGATAGTATCCTAACATAAAACCCTAAACTAACCAACAATCCCCATAAAAGCAATTCTAGAGGGACCCCAAAGGACTCATGTAAGACAATATTCCTCAATGCCACATCGTTATGATCGATAGTAACGTTCAAAAAAACGTTGCATAAATATCAACTTAAATATTTACCTATACATATATCTAATTAGATGAGATTCCAAATCAAGTCACATGACACTATTTGATTTTTGTTCATTTTTTTATTATTTTTTTGGTACATAGCGAAATTGGTAATGTCCCTTCATTTTTTACTACCGGTCATGGGTTCGAATCTTTGGAGTTACCACTATAACCCCTACCTTGCCTCAGTAAATGTGACCCAAAGTGAGGAAGACCCTTGTTGCCTCGGGGTTGGAACTACCATCGTCAGGTTAGCAAGCACTCATAGGAGTCAGGATAATCTACTACCTATACTCCAAACACGACTAGCCTCCAAAGTGTGAACCTGGATCTCCTCTTGGTAAGCACCTATAACTTACCAATCCACACAACCCTTGGGATTTACTTTTTTAGATGAGATTTTAAATCAAGTCATTTCACACCATTTGACTTTTGTTCCAATTTTTATTATTATACCTTTATTTTATTCAATTTGGTTAATGGCTCAAGATTGGAACCATCGGCCAGAAGCTGGCAAACACTTAGGAAAACTAGTTGATCTACTACCTCCACCCCATAATTATACCTTTTTAACATAAAAATGCATAAGAGTTCTATTTTCTAGAGATCTATGGACTTGTCTAATGAGGGTCTGATTTTTTGGAGATATGTAGATCTGTGACTTTTTGGAAGCATTGTGAGGTTTGAGTGAGAAATCTATCAGTTTGGATTTTTGTAGAATTTGTGTACTAAGTATTTCATTTTTTGGATAATTATGGATTTGTTTGGTGAGGGTTTCATTTTTTGAATATCTATGGATTTGTATGCCGATTTTTGGAGATATGTAAACCTGTTTGATGAGGGTTCAATTTTTTAAGGATTATTTAAAGATATAAATGTAAAGAGACTGATAATGAATTTAAATTTATAGAGTTTTATAATAAGGTAGTTCAATGTTTTAAATATTTTGTAGACGAGGTTTTTTGGTTGGTAACTTTAAAGACGAGACTTTTTGGTTGGTAAGACTAAACGAACCAGTCTAAGATTGTAAAATGGTTTGAACCCTTTTAAAATTCAATATTTTACCCTAATAAAAAAATCTATTTAATTAAATTATTTAAAATTTTTTGACTTATGTAAGTGGTATATTAAATTTGCTACCAAATTTAACTCAAATTCAAAAGATTATCTAAATATTAAACAATATATTTTTATTTGATAGTAATAGAATCAGCTATGGGAATTGTAGGTGACGGTCAAGCAGAGAAGATAAAGCAAAACTATATTAAATGGAAGAGCAAAAAAAGGAAGTAGAATGTTGAGCATTATAGGTGTACTTAAAAAAGGAAAGGAAATTTTTTTGTAATGTTTATTGAGTTAAAAATAATTTCTTCTAAGATATTTTATTTTTAGAATCAATTACAATATTTGATTCTATATATATTTTTAAAAGGTTAATTTATTACTCTGACCTTTTATTTTTAAGGCTAATTCTTTAAGTTTTATTCATGTATTTTAAATATAAGGTTTTCAATTTCAATTAAAAAAGAAGGAAGGCCTTTAATTTAAAATTCATATAATGATTCGATAGTTATGATAGTGTGAATTACTATTAATAATGTAGTATCGTGATACATCATTTTCTCTGATTTAAGGCCTTTTATTTGGAAGGATAATTCTTTATTTTCTATTTATTTATTTTAAATGTAAGGTTTTCAATTTCAATTAAAAGAAAAGAAAGGTTTTTAATTTAAAATTTATATAAATATTTGACAGTTATGATAGTGAAATGAAATGAAAGATTTTAATTACGTCCTCGAGACCCAAATATGGTCTATGGGACCTCAAATAGAAGTACAATTACTCAAATGATATCATATGATCTTTAATATCTTTGATAAGGTTGTTCATTCTCCTCCTGAGGGTTAGCAATTCTCCAACTTTTTTTATTTTATTGTCTTTAAATAAATCTGCCATAAACCCGTTCCCAAGTGTTTCTTTGTATTTGTCACAAATATATGAAAAACTTAGGCATTTATAGATGAAGTGTTCCTCTGTCTCTACTGGCGTGTGATTTACTTTTAATAATGTTAGTATCATGATACATTTTTTTGTGATGTTTTTAAAATAATAGTAAAAAATATTTATGTTTTTTGAATGAGTTTATATATGTTTTTATGAGGGGTCTTGGTCCCGTCATACCGAGTGAGGTTTGAACCTTAAAACTTTTAAAGAGAGACCAAAACCCTTACCATTGTAGTAAGCTTGCAGTTGTATAATAAAAAATATTTATATATTATTTTTGAATAGGTTGAAAAATTGGGGGCACATCAGGGGCTACCCTCTTTATAAATTGAACTTTGGTCTCTACTAGGAGAGCTAAATGCTTTTTGCCATTGCAGTGTCCCTGTACAAACTATAAAAAACATTATTTTTTTTTATTAAAGTAAAAAGGGGTTTTAGGATCCCCAAACCTATACATCAAGTTATGTAAGATAGTACAATATGCTGCAACAGCCTTATAAAATACTATCATCTACTTACTACTACAATTGAACCTTAGAATATCATAAAATAACTTCAAAAACATGACATATTAGTAGACCACTTACAAAATAAAAACTTAAAAAAAACTATAGCTACATGGATTTTTTGAATGTTTTTCTTCTATAGCATAGGTGTTTCCTCCTTCAATATGGTAAGATATGAGAATGTATTTTTGCACTTCAAGTTCCTAAGATAATATCTAGTTGTAACACATTCTATATGATCTTCATTTTTAGAAAACTGATCATTGATTGTTTCATAATTAGCTTCAAGAATACTATCTATGGTGCTAATATTTTCTACCGGATAGTCTTTAGTAACCATTTGTATTTTATCAATGATCTGATTGAAATTCTTCTTTTGAGGTTGAGTCTTCTGTTGCTTGTTGATTGCTATTGGATAATTGACATAGTTGGAGAATGAGCTTCTTCCTTGTGATCTGAAATATTTGAAGGTTTAGGATTATTCGTGTGTAGGGTCTTCTCCTCCATCAAGGAGGAATTAGAGTATGATTAGATGATAGAGCATCTCTTATTTAGGTGACTATATTGCTAACAACCATAACATATCAAGAAGAAGTTTTCATATTCAATATTTTGGATTCATTCCCCTTTACTTGAGGAGATAGTAATGTATTGAGGCAAAGAATCTAAAACATTCATCCAAACAACCAATCTTACTTTAATCATATTAATTTTACTAGGCAAATTTTTCTCTGCTTGGGCTTCGCTTGGGAATCCATATACTGGAATGCACTAATGACATTACCAATTTTGACAAATATCTTCTCTCCCCAAAACTCCATAGGGAGAGCATATAGATTCACTTAGACTAGGAAACCATCAACTTCTTCTATAAGAGGGTTGAAATCAGGAGTCTAAGATCATATATAGACACCCCTTTGTCCAAATAAATCAATTGTATCTATAATAGTTTACCCTATCTCTATACGCTAAATCGAAAAAGGAAACATAAAAGAAATTTTTGGGTAGGAGAGTTACTTGGAATTTACTGGACCATTAAAGTTTGCAGATAATTGTTCAGACTTCATGATCAATTAAATCCAACCTAAGTTCATCCTACAAAATCTCTATAAAGGGCAGAGGTTCATCAGAAAGCTCCACTCACGAACCCAAAGATTATTGAGAAATATTTCTTCTCACTAAAGAGGCTTTCTCATAGACTGAAGAGTGACTAATATTCTCTTGAGTACAACAAGCAAGCTGTAAACAATGCTCTTTTTACAATTCTTGACTGCACCTAGGGTTTGCACCCCTTTCGCTCTGTTCAATCCTCATGTCCTCGTGAGTACAATGAGTGGGTTGAAAAAAACCTCTTCTTGCAATGCTTGAGTGCACCTAGAATTTGCACCCCTTTCGCTCTATTCCATCCTCATAATATAAAATATTTATGCTGTACGTTTATTTTTTAAATAAATTTAATAATTATAATATATAGATATAATAGTTTTAAGCAATTCTCTTGGCAATAATTTGTAACCAAGTTTTAAGCACTATATATTCATCATCTTCTTATGTATCAAGCATTAAATTTTCATTTTGTTTTTTGTTGCTACTTTGAATTGTTTTGATTCATTAGTTTCTTTCTTGCATTTTTGCCGATTAGAGCTCTA
Source organism: Wollemia nobilis (assembly GCA_028583015.1). Taxonomy (NCBI): domain Eukaryota; kingdom Viridiplantae; phylum Streptophyta; class Pinopsida; order Araucariales; family Araucariaceae; genus Wollemia; species Wollemia nobilis. The sequence continues at coordinate 14,766,205 of JAQPPZ010002969.1, read as the reverse complement.
TCCTGTTTTCTTAGATTTTATACTTCTTGAAGTAAGGGTGGATATGTAACAGCGTCTAAGGCAAATAATCTATTTTTATATGATGCAATACTTTATAATTTTTATTTTCTTTAAATAAAGCATTATTTATATCCATTAACTATTTGAAAATCAATAGAAAGTCCTCTATCCATCATTTTAGCAACAAAAAGTAAGTTGTTAGTCAATATATGAACACATAACACATTGACAATAGTACATTATGTTAAAGGTAACTTGAGAGAAACAATTCCTATTCCTTTTATGTGATAACTTGTGTTATCTACCATTTTTTGATCGAGCAAATGACATAGTTGTCAAAGGCTACTCAACATGTGGAATATAATAGTTTTGTTCCCTATTGAAAAGGAAGTTTGATTCCCCCAAGGTTTGGGTAAGCCAGGTCTTGGCTGATTGGGATGAACTCAGAGGTTGTTGTATGCTATTCCACCACGGGATCAATGTTTTTGATTCTCTAGTTAATTCTCTAGCTTTCCTATCAATAACTACAACTCAAAATTGATTGCCTAGGGGATTACTTTATTATAAAGTGATAACTATAATTAAATCTAAACAAAGTTGGATCAAAATTGATTTTAAAAATGAAAGCTTTTTAGATTCATTCCAACCATAGCAATCAACATTGAAGTGACATGGAAGTAAGCATAGAAAATTGCAGTTTAAACTCCAATGCTTGGAAAATAAAATAAACTGCAATTAAATCTAAACAAATTTGGATCAAAATTGATTTTCAAAATGAAAGCTTTTTAGATTCATTCCAACCATAGCAACCAACATTGAAGTGACATGGAAGTAAGCATAGAAAACTATAGTTTAAACTCCAATGCTTGGAAAATAAAATAAACTATAATTAAATCTAAACAAAGTTGGATTTGGCAATACAAAATTGATTTTTCAAAATTGAAAGCTATCTAGATCCATTCCAATCATAGCAATAAACATAGAAAAAGTGCAGTTTAAACTGCAATGCCTAGAAAATAAAATAAACTATTCCTAATCTACTCAATGTTCCAAAAAAAGAGTAAAAGTTTAGGGTTAGAAAAATAAAATAAAAATCAAATAAAGCATGTACTACCCTGAAATTATGTTCTTGATCCTTTAGAGTAGAAAATTTGTGTAAAAAGAACCAATCTATATTCGACCAACATTCACACAACTTGAGATATAGACGGTGCAATCTTCTAGGGAGCTAAGACTATGAAGCAACTGAATACAACCACCATCAACATGTGCAAATTGGACACAAAAAACTCCAAAGCCTTGAATTACATAAGATAATATTAAAGCACTTTTACAAATTCACCATTAAGGTGGATTACAGACAATAGAAATCAACTCAGTACAATGCTTGGTTCAAAAACCAACGAACTGTAAAGAGCCTAGAAAAAATCCTAAAACATGCTAAGTGCTGGATTTATAACCCCCTAGAGCAATTCTAAGAGCTCTTATTTATACAACTATGGCCATGTATTACCGTTACATTTGTATTTACAATCAATTACTCTCACATTACGCTTCACAACAAAACTATTTAAATCAGGTATGATGAAGTAATTTTTGTAGTTATAAAGCATTAAATTACCTCCACCAAGTTCCTCTTTTAATGCATATAATTCTTCATAAATATACTTTTGCAATTATGGTAGCATATTTAGGATCATGCTCTCATAAATATCTTCTTTATAACATGCAAGATTAATTTTATGGCAATGTGTGACAAAACCCAACACACCTAGACAAAGTAGAAACGGGTAGAAATCGACACTTGATATATTAACACAAAATAATAATGCATTAAATGAAGAAACTGTATTCCATTGATATTAAAAGAAGATATAGGTTATAATAGGGACATGATGCCCTTTTTATGTTTCTTTTCCTAACAATGTTACAATCAATCTGATGCCATCTTCAATCGTCCCTCAATGAAGGTGGGCTTCTTTGTATGTGGGCCACTGTCGGGTTATTTGTTTGATTATTTTCTTCCTCCTCAGATATTCTAAATAACCTATAAAAGAGTGTTAGTGCATAAAGGGCTTTTCCTTAGTCAGGCCCCATATTTATGAAGACAAAACGACCGATAATATGTATGGAAAATTGAAACAAACTACAAGAATGGACATAAAATAGGAAAATGAGCCTTACCTACCATATTTGGGTTGATGTGGACACTGTAGACCCAATTCACCACCTGGGGGGGAAAATTAGGACCAGATTCGTGGGGAAAAGGGTGATATAAGATGTGAGGTTTCTTTTGTAAAATCCCTTTGGTGGATTGATCCTTAAGCAGCTGGTGTGCTTCTGTATGCTGTTGAATTCTGACTGTCTGGTCTGAGAACTGACTGTTGAATGATTGGTATCAATTTCTGTAGAGTTTCTATGCTTTGTTGAACTTGGAAGAGAGAGGTAATTAGAGGTTTAGGACCCACTATTTATAGGAAATTGCAAGGTACAGGGGGAGTTAGATAGACTAAACCTAGGTTGAATTATGACTAGGGTTAGGTTAGAAAATGCAAAGTGGCAATATCACATTCCTTATGAGAATTATCTCATCCTCACACATGTGTGAGGATGGATTAGATTTAATCCTGATTAGGAGGTCTTATGTCAATTTAGGACATGATTAAAAGAAACATCCTAAAAAACCCTAATTTCACACATGTGGGAGGGTGCAATTAGCATTAATTAAGGATTAGAGGTTAATTAATCAAATTTGCCCTAAAAAGGTGACTTAAGTGAAGTCAACATTAAATTAGATTTTTGGAATTGACTTGTTAATTTTTTTTGCCAATTAATAGCCCGTGGGGACCTCAATTGAGTGTAAAGAGGCTACTGAAGGATATCCCAATGCAAGGGATGTGGTTTTAAAGGCTTATTAGGGTTTTGGACCTAAAATATATATATGGGAGTCTACACACTGCTATGACGAACTATGGAAATCTACGTATGACTACACATAACTACGCATGACTATGCATAACTACGTATATATATGCATGACTACACATGAATACGATAACCTACAATAGCCTACAATAGCCAAGGAATGTCTGGAATCACCTATGGATATGTAGAAACAACAATGTGTGACTTTTGGGTGTCTACATTTTGCCCCTTTTTGTACTATACTATGTGGAACACAGTTTAATACAAAGATGTGAAGGGTTTGTGCAGAAGGAAAAGGGATAGAAGGGGAATGAAATCTAATAAAAGGTATGTAGCCGCTAAAAGCGTGACCATACAAATTAATCAGATGTCCAGGGGAAAGAAGAAAAGAAGGCAAGAAGGAGAAGAGGAAAGAAATAAAAAAAATGCTGGTAAATGAAAATGAATGATTGTGAATGCAATGATGTAATTTTGCTGAGTCCGTATGACATTTATGATCCCATACTAGTTTCTTGAGAACGAAAAATTTTTACTGCTTTGCTTTTGCGACCAAACCAACATGGTCCAAAAGTATGAATAGGATAATATCCTATTTAAATTTTTGCTGTTGATTGATTGATAAGAACATGGCGACAAGTGTTAAATTGTTTGAGTTAGTTAAAATTTGAATTATTCAAACGTGTCATTCATTGTGCTCCATGAATGCCAGAGTGAAGTCCTTCAAATGTTGTGCTGAATTAGTCACCCGTGTCATTCATTGTGCTCCATGAATTCCAAGGTGACCTTTCCATTATTACGCATAACTCTCATGATATAACCCATGTCTGGTTGTGATTGAGATTATTTCGTATGATAATATTTAGCAAAAATTTTCTTAGACAAATGTGCTAATCGCACTTTTTGATTTTTGATTTTGTGGTTGCATGCAAAGATGACATTGGATATGAATACCCCCTAAAATGGGGAATCAACAATGAGGTGAGTGAAATGTGGTGAGTTGATGATGCATCGATTGATAAGATACCAATGCATGATGAATATGATTAAAAAAAATAAATTAGAGGAAAGTTTTGTGAAGTTCCTAGGGTTTTGGAAGAAATATGCCTACGGGTATTTTAGATGCTAGATGATGATGGGCATGGTCCCAGTTTGTATCCTTTGGGTATTTTGTATGGACAATATATATAAATATACATTTTGATTTTGGCTGTGATATATACATGTGTCATTGTTATGATTTGAAATGTGTTTTCTTTATGTTTGCATAGATAGCATAACATAATTTGTAGGTATGTATGATAAACAGATATACATGTGTGCATGGTTTAGATCTATTATCGTTCTATGGTATGAATGAACTATAGAGTAGTATGCATGATTGTATTTTGAATGCGATATGAATTAATATCCAATGTGATTTTGTGGTGAATGCATGTGGGGTGAATGTGATGATGATATTTGATATTGAAATGTGTGTAAGATGGATGCAATAATGTGATTTGATGTTGAAATGCATGTAAGGTGAATGCAATGATGTTATTTGATATTGAAATGCATGTAAGGTGAATGCAATGATGTTATTTGATATTGAAATGCATGTAAGGTGGATGCAATAATGTGATTTGATGTTGAAATACATGTAAGGTGAATGCAATAATATGATTTGATGTTGAAATGCATGTAGGATGAATGCATAGCTATAATGTGTAATAAATGTATAGGACATAGATGCATGTATGCATTATAGACGTACTGAAATGTGCCAAAGCAAGCAATTGTATCATAGCATTTACCTGTATGGATGCGATCCATCCCATGATTTCAAGAAAGTTGGATAATGTAAGGCATGTGTAATGGATTTGACCAATATAGTTGTGAAAATCAAATCTCAGACCCTTAGCTATACATGTATTGTGGCAACTTATAATTAATTGGGCTAGTTCAAAATCTATCATGGAACTATGTGTGTGCATGTGTAAGGTTCATTTGTCCATTTTGAGGGAGGTAGGATTAACCTATTGTAGATGCTACCGGACTAGCTAGCTCATCTGTCTGCAACAATGATCTATACAAAAGCAGGATGCTAATGTTACAGATATGTTGCCACTTGTAAGACTATTCCACTGGTAGGCAAACTCTTGGAGCCTATTTCTAGCGATGGAAATCATCCCATGGTGTTATGTTGAATCTAAGGACCAAAGGCGATAAGCATAACATGGGTGATATCAAGAGGTATTTTCTTTTGTTTTTTGACCCTCTTCTAGTGTTAACCTATTGATTGTGGTGCTCTTTTTTTATGTTTTTTTTTGGTGGTGCTCTTTTTGTATGGGTGATGATGTTTGCTTTCTACCCAATCATTTTATTTTTGCTTATGTTTGATCCCTTTGTTTATCCCCAGGTTGTATGTTGACCATGCAAGCGATAGGGTGAGTAGGGGATACTGTTCGCTAGATGGCGATATCTACTCAAGATGTCCTCTTTCCTAGACTCAATTTTTTTAATGTATGACCTATTGTGTATGGTCTATGAGAGAAGTTGAACCAAACTAAAGATCCATAAGAAGAATGTACAAGCCTCGGTAGCTATGGCTGACACTAGATTGACTGAACTAGAGTAGTCAAAGTCGAACACGACACCTATGTATACCCTAATCCTAAAAAGGGATAATGGACATCCAGGTGGGGATGCTAACAAGTGCATTTGTTACTCCTAATGAAGGCACATTTTGGGGGAGAATGTACAAACTTGAACTAAAAGTTTAAATGAAGAACATGTGGACATGTGCAAATGGATGTAAACGTAAATTATGCAAGTGGGGGAATGCAATATCTACAAGAGGAAATGCGTGACATATAGATGGAGTTTGGAAAACTTATCTACAAATGAGTGTAATGTGTTGTGATGACAAAAAGTGTGATGTTGTGATCATGGTTGCCCCAACGTGTGGGGTGTGTGTGGTAGGTGCATAAGTTGTGAGCTACAAAAGCGTATGTAATAATCATCAAAAGAAAGAATATGTAAGAGTAGGATGTACAAATGGAAGAAGTGAGAAGAAATAGACTTTGGTAACCAACAATATAAGGGGATTACCAAAATCCAAGGGAAAGAGGAGAGAAGAAGTGAATCCACATGAGTAAGAAGTAGAAGAAGCAGGACAAAATAAGGACAATACTACTAGAACTACTATCGAGAAAAATGGCGTGGTTTCGGTTGGGAGTGGGATGGTGAAGTGATAATGTGACCAGGATTGTGGTTGCTGCTATAGTTAGATATGTTATGAATATATCAGGTTGGTGCTATCAGGGTGCTGCGTAAGGACAAGGTTGTGGGTGTAATGCAATGTAGAGGACTGAGAAGTCAGCTAAATGGGATAGAACACTCTAGTGATGGGGTTTGGTCACCATGCAACATGTGTACCAGGGTTTTGAATGATCTACAGTATTCAATGTCATGACCTGGTTGGCAATGGTAGATGCAATATTGATTCTCATGATAGTTAAGTGGTTTAGGATTCAAGGGATATATAGGTCAAATATCGAGTAAGTCAATGAGGCCCTGATGCATGAGATGGTAAAACATTTCTAAAAATGACGTGTATGGAACTGACATGAGGTAAATGTAGGGCTCCGCTGGAGGTGATGAAGGTCGGTCTACCTACGGGCGTGTGGGTCAAGGGTACAATGTAGGTTGGGTACAATATTGAAGGGTGGATCTACGTGTAGGAGAAGGTGTATGGGTCATGGGAGACTGGCACGGGTGTACATGCCAATGGTAGTGGTTCATCTGTAGCTCTAGAGCCTCGACACAGGAGAAAAGATGTATCTCATGATGTTGTGGTGATAGTGTTGGTGAAGGTGGGGATCGAGGCCTCGATGTGTGTGGCATGGCTTGAAATGCATGAGAAGCTAGATGAGATCTCGATGATGTAGGGGAGGAATGAAAAGGCCTAGGCGATTGGAGAGATTTTTGGGAAGGTAAGCCTCATAGGAGAATATGGTGTCTAGAGTATGGGCAGCATGGGGGATGGTCCTAAATGATGGCACACATGGGATGGAGGTATGCCTGTGGAGGTGGATTGGGCAGCTTGTGCAGTGCAAGCTTGCAAAGCCTAGGAGTAGGTGGACTCACCATTGGGAAGCAGGGTAGGTAGGCATGATGGACGAGTTGGATGATGGGTGTACCCTCTATTAGGAGGGTGATAGGCTCCTAAGGGATGATGGGGTGATCTATCAATGAGTAGGGGTTTCTAATATCATTGGGTGAATGAGGGTGACCCCTGTTCTTGGGGATGAGATGATTCCTCATTTTCATCAAAATAGGATAGGGTGACCTGACTGTCTCCAGAGTGGGGAGAGTAGGAAGAGCCTTGATGGTGAGCTTCCATGTGGTGGGGTGATGTGTGATGATTGGAATGCAGGGATTGTGACATCTACCTAGGATGGATGACAAGTACTGGTTGGGCTAGGTCAACCGGTGTAATAGGTGTGGACTGTGGCTGCAATGTATCCTACATGGTGCTGTTGTGTATTGCTGCTGCTAGTGTAAGTGTGGATATGGTAAATCATACAAAAAGAAAAACAAATACCAATAGTATATAAATTCCAATCAAAGAGTAAATAAACATGTATGTGTAATGTAATTATAAAACAACATAAGTGCATGTTTAGTGATGTGCATAGTAGCTAGTGTGCTTGTGCCTAGCAGTGTATACTACTTGTGATGGTGAATGCCTATGTGTATTAGGCATTGAATGCACATAGATGTAATATGTTGATGGGTTCAAGTTTGTTAATGCCTTCAAGATTGGCTAGATGATATGCTCATGAACCATATTTGTGTGTAACCATGAATGGGCCCAACAATTTTGGTGCAAATTTATCGCATTGTTGGCGAGGCTGACTTGTGATTTGCTGGTTTTCCTGAGAGTCAGGTCACTAATTTTAAACTCGTACTGATGTACATTACTATTGTAGGCATGATGAAGGCAATCTTGATAAACTCATGTGTGCTCAATTGCATGAATGCAATGCTAATCGAGAAGTGTTCGCTGATCTAGATGAGCTTGACGAGCAATGTTGTCATTAATGAAATCCTTCATATATATCCTTAAGGAAGGTATCTCAAGCTCAAGGGGCATGATAGCTTCTACCCCGTATACAAGTGAAAAAGGTGTTGCCCTAGTAGGAGTACGGATGCTCGTATGATATGCCCATAAGGCTAGGGATATTTGATTATGCCAGTCACGATGAGATTATTCTACGATTTTATGGAGGATGGAATAGATGGTTTTGTTCATGGCTTCTGCATGGCCATTACCCTGAGGATAGTATGGGGTAGAAAAGCTATGGTGTATGTGAAAACTATCACATAGGGCTCAAATATTTTTGTTTTTAAACGATTTTTCATTATCAAAAATGATTTGGGAGGGAATTCCAAAACAACATATGATATGATGAATGCTACAATTTTGGCTCCTGTGGTTTGGACCAGTGGGATGGCTTCGACCCACTTGGTAAAATACTCTGTGGTAGTGATGATAAACTTGTGATTGCTTGAGGAAGCTGGTGTAATATATCCAATTAGATCCAAGTCCCATTGGAAGAAAGGCCACATGGAATTGTTAAGATCCTGCTATAAAATAAACTCAAATAACACACTCTCACACAATTGCTTGGAAATAACTCACATAAACATCACATTAATTATAACAAAAATTTGCATAAAGAACAATCTCACAATAGAACAGAATCGCAGGCCTCTTCGAGGGGGCAACCTCCTTCAATACTTCATTAATTTTGCAAAAGATGGTTACATTGGTGCCCTTTCGGGTATTTAAGGAGTTTCCTTCCAAGGTTGGCTTACATGCAAAATGCCACCTGGATTACATGCATAATGCCACCCGAATTACATGCATAGTGCCACTTTGAATTACATGCACAATGCCACCCGAATTACATGCACAATGCCACTCGAATTACATGCACAATGCCACACGAATTACATGCACAATGCCACCTATCTACCATGTGTTACATAAAAAAGGGTGCCATTTGTCATAGGCACTACCTAAGCTAAAACTTAGAACATTACAAAATATTAATCATGGGTACTACCCACGTTCACTAGGAATTATTACATCAAGGAAGTTATTACATTAAGGGTTAGGATGAGATCCTAACATGCCCTTCTCCTTGAAGAAGCTTTGTCCTCAAAGCTAAAAATGAGGAAACTATTGTTGGAGTTGATGGAGGGACTCCCATGTAGCATCCTCAGGTTGAAGTCCACGCCACTGAACCAGGACCTCTGTGATGGTACGGTTGCGAGTTCGACGATACAAGCAACCGCTTTGGTGCAAGTAAGATGGAGCCTTCTTCATCCAATTCGGGGAGTGTTGATGGAACCCGTACCTTGGAGCTGCCCGAAATGTAGGAGGGAGGCGTGAGTGGAGGGTGCCCGTACTCTGCCTCTGGTGGCGGTATGATAGGAAGTGTTGTACCACCATTCGGCCAAAGAAAGCCATTTTGCCCAATGAGTAGGATGATCGGAGGCAAGCAGCGAAGGTAGGTTTCCAAGCAGTTATTAACAACCTCTGTTTGACCATCCGTTTGCGGATGGTAGGCTAAACTCATTGTGAGCCGAGTCCCCCGCAACTTAAACAACTCTTGCCAAAAATTGCTAGTAAGGTCGGGATCACGATCAGATACAATGGAGGTTGGCATGCCATGAAGGCTAAATATGGAGTCAAGGAAAATTTGGGCAATAGTGAATGTTGTGTAAGGATGGGTTAGGGCACAAAAGTGAGCATACTTTGAAAGGCGGTCCACTACCACAAAAATAACAGACTTGTCTCCATATTTAGGTAGCCCTTCTATGAAATCCATAGAGATGTCAGTCCACACCTGATCCGGTATCGGCAAGGGTGGAAGAGTGCCCGAAGAGTGCACCGTTTCTCTTTTCATCCTTTGACCTCGTGTCGCACTCGCCACAAAAGAGCGAATGTCCCGTTTCCTACCTTTCCAAAATAAGGTGCGCTTGAGTCGCTCATAAGGTGGTCTCGATATTGGGAGGTGTACTATCCGGCAATAATGGAATGGCATGGTCGTGAGAGCGATGCGAGTGGTCGTGTGATGGGTTCCGAAAAGATGGCCTCATGTTTGTGGAGAATCTGTTGCATGTCTTGTGGGATTTCACCCATTGGAGATGTGGATGGTCGGATGGAGAATAGTTGTGCAATGACCCCACGTGATGATTTCTTTAGCAATTTCTCCATGCCGTTTGAACCGATAATTTGAGGTGTTCCTGTCTGGGAGCCCTTGATGATGTGTGTTTGTCCGTTCTGGAAGAACTGCATCCAAAGTTTAGCAAAGTTCCAACTGATAGTGCCCAACGTACTCAACCATTGGCATCCCAAAACAATATCACATCCACCCAAATGGAGGGCAAACATGTCCAGCTTGAGTTCATAGTCCCCTATCTTTATTTTAACATTGTGACACTTTCCTTTACAAGATAAGGTTCCCCCATTGGCTACCATGACCTCAAAGGAATTACAATTGTGGATATAGCAATTTGTCCCGTTGAGCAACTCTAGGGTCAATGAAGTTGTGCGTGCTTCCCGAATCCAAAAGGATGGAAAGACGTTGGCCCTTGAAACATCCCGTAACCTTCATGGTTTGAGGAGTAGTAATGCCCGCAAGGGCATGGATTGTAATTGATGTCTCAGTGTTCCTCGTTTCCCTTCTTCTTGTGGAGGAGGTGTTTCTCGGAGGGTCCTCATCCTCATCACTCTCATCAACGGTATCAGGTTCTCCAACATCTATCAAGAACAATTTTTTGTGTGCACACTTATGCCCCTTGAAAAACTTTTCATCACAATTGTAGCATAATCCTTTGGCACGACGTGCATCCATCTCTTCGGTGGTGAGGCGCTTGGGTGCAGCAGGTTTATTATCATCTGGGTGTTGGGCTCTCGGTGGAAATGAAGGTCTATCTTGAGAAAACTTTGATGGGCGTCTTTGGGCAGAGAGTTTAGATTCGGCCAGACGGGCCAAACTGATAGCTTCCATCATAGTTCGTGGTTTCAACATTTTGACTTCTCGCTTGGAGTTCCATCTTCAACCCACCGATATAACAACTCGGAAGAACCCTTCACTCAATCCTCTTGTTCGATTGGCCAATTTTTCAAATTGAGCTTGGTACTCTCGAACCGACCCTCGTTTGTTGTAGTTTGGATAAGGCTCCCGTGAAGTCCTCAAACTCACTAGGACCAAATCGAGTGAGTATTTGGGATTCAAAATCCTCCCAAGAGAGATTTGGGTAGGTAAGACGCAACCATTGAAACCAGTGTAGAGCCTCAGATTCCAAGTTAAAGGAAGCCATCTGGACTCGATGAAATACTGGTACATTATGAAGTCGAAAGAATTGGTCAACCCGACATAGCCACCCATCAACATCCTTCCCACTGAATTTGGGAAAGTCCAACTTGGGCATTCTAAAGGGTGTATCATGGTCACGATTCCTTGTAGAACTCTCAGCTTGGTATTCTGATTTGGGTGGTTCTCTTCTCAGTTTGTTGTCCACTTCAGTCAATGCTTCTTCTAAGCGATTGCTAGTGGCCTCATGCTCTAGGCGAAGACCTTGGACTTCTTCCCTTATGGAGTGAAAAGCCGAGTTCAAGTTCTCAATGGCTTTTGTTAGGGAATCCAAGTGTTCTAGTTCTTTCTGGGTGTCCACGAGTACCCTGGGCCATTTTTTGACCTTTTGTGACCAGTTACTAAAAATAGAATTGAATTTTTTTGACTTACTATTTTTAGTAAGTGCCCAAAAAAGTGCTTGGGTGCTATATATCAAAATGATCAGCAGGAGGAGGTGGTCACAATGAGCTATATCTCTTAACACTACTTTTTGGCACCCCAGACTTTTTTTTTTTTTTTATCTCCTGTTTTGCTGAGTCTAACGGTGTTTACAGATTCTGATTCTGAGCTACTGAGCAAAAGTTGGGTACTGGAGCACTATCTAAAATTGGCCGTGTTTCACACTCAAGATTCTCTGTATTTTGCAGGTGACTGATATGACAGTTCTGTTTTGACTCTAAAGACTGTGAATTCTCGCCCCGACCGTGCCGACCTCTCCGACTCGATCGACTCCGATCGTGGATCGCCATCGTGAATTTGATCATTACTCTCCAGACTTTCAACTTAAGTGTCACCCTCATGGCTTATCCCGAATGCATGTCCCTTCTGTTATTTTTTTGGTAGAGGACTCCTTTCTCATATGCTCACTTTTGAAATGCAAGTTTACGAATGGGGGTGTTTGGATTCTTATTTTGATTTTTATTTTTGCATTTTTTACAGGTTGCAGTTTTAACAGAACCAGGGAATGCTAAGTATAGGAGTATGTACCACCCATAGGCCCTCTAATATACCGAAAGTGACGAACAATAGTGCTCGGACCAATATTTCAGGCCACTACTCAAGGAGGATTCCACACATACCCTTGAGCACACTACCCGCCTCTCCGACAATACGGGAGGGTAATCGTCCGTGATGTCGTGTCCCGTAGACTATGAGTAATACAAGGCCGAAGAGCTTCCTAATGGCTAAAAGTTTGTTTAATCCTAGATGGTCTCCCGATATACCCGAAGATACGTGGGAGCTCAAGTCCGTGCGCGAGTTCTCGTCTCGAGGCCTGGGTATTGGAGCCTGATCGCCCCTCACTTCACTAGACGCTTTATGGGCTATCTAGCTTAGCCAATAACGACAGATCCTTCGCGATATTTTAAAACCCCTGACAGGGTTTCTACCTACTCAACTAATAATATATTTTTTTGTTTTTGGTCTGGAAAAAAAAAACACTGTATTTTTTTTTGGATTTTTTTTTTTAATAAGGAAAAACAGAATGGAAAAAACACACGGAATTTATACCTAACAAAGCGGATTGGATGGCAAGAATCGTTGCAGTTGCAGCAGAACTTGGCCCCGGAAAGCGCTCCGATACCACTTGTTAAGATCCTCGCTATAAAATAAACTCAAATAACACACTCTCACACAATTGCTTGGAAATAACTCACATAAACATCACATTAATATAACAGAAATTTGCATAAAGAACAATCTCACAATAGAACTGAATCGCATGCCTCTTCGAGGGGGCAACCTCCTTCAATACTTCATTAATTTTGCAAAAGATGGTTACATTGGTGCCCTTTCGGGTATTTAAGGAGTTTCCTTCCAAGGTTGGCTTACATGCAAAATGCCACCTGGATTACATGCATAATGCCACCCGAATTACATGCATAGTGCCACTTTGAATTACATGCACAATGCCACCCGAATTACATGCACAATGCCACTCGAATTACATGCACAATGCCACACGAATTACATGCACAATGCCACCTATCTACCATGTGTTACATAAAAAAGGGTGCCATTTGTCATAGGCACTACCTAAGCTAAAACTTAGAACATTACAAAATATTAATCATGGGTACTACCCACGTTCACTAGGAATTATTACATCAAGGAAGTTATTACATTAAGGGTTAGGATGAGATCCTAACAGGAATGGATAGGTTGAAGTTCTTGAGATGGGAGATGTGTTAGGTTGGCATGTTGTTGACATTTGATGCAACGCTTCACATATTTGCAATAATCATGCTCCATTTTGGGCCAGTAATAGCCCATGTGGAGAATGCATTTGGTGATTGCCATGCCACTAAAATGGCCACCACAAGTACCATAATGGGTTTCTTTTACAACTTGTTGTGGTTCTAGGAAACACAGGAGCATGCTATCATAGCTACGGTGATAGAGGATGTCCCCCAACAAGGTGTAGTAGATCACTCTTTGTTTAAATGTTTGGCGTTGAGCATGGGGTAAATCACATGGTAGGAAACCCAATTTGATATAATATTTAATTTGTGAGAACCATGGGTCATGGGGTTCGATGTTTACCACATACACACCACCATCATCTGTAGGAGGTGTGGGTGATATGGCAGATCTAGTGAGTGTATGAATGGACATGGATGTTGTGTCAGATGTTGGGTTTTATGGGATGAGGGATACTAAGGAGGCCATAGTGTCTACAAAATGGTTTGATGATCATAGAGCTGCTTCGAGGTCATACCACTCAAACTAGGATAAGAGTTGTGCAATTTTCTTATACTACTGGAGGACTGGACAATTGCATAGCCAAAGTTCCTACACTTGATTGACTATTAGGAGTGAGTCACCTATGATGTGGAGGCATTTGATGTGCATGGAGTGTGCTTGTTTTAGTCCTAGGATTAGGGCTTCATATTATGCATTGTTATTGGTACAGGGGAAGTCAAGTTTAAATGAAAATGGGAGTGGTTCTCCTTCAGATGTGAAGAAGACAATACCTGCACCACCAGCATGGAGACATATGGAACCGTCGAAGAATAGGGTGAGGTTGGCTACAAATTCAGGTTCTACATATTATTTAGCTTAGATTATGTGGAAGATGGAATCATCTGGAAGTTGGATGAGGAGGGGTTGATTGTCAGTCAAAGGGGCTTCGACCAGTTGGTCTGCGATGACCTGCCCTTTGATGGATTTTTGGGATATGAATTCTAGGTCAAATTTAGTTAAGAGCATGATCCACTTAGATGTGCACGAGTTGTGGTAGCTCTTGTTCATCATGTACCGAAGGGGGTTATCTCAGGTGATGACAAATATTTTGTGGTTTAACATGTAGTGTCTTAACTTTTGAGTAGCGAATACTACTGCTAAGCATAGTTTTTCCATGTATCCATATCTCGTTTCATAACTAACTAGTGTGTGACTGATGTAATAGATAGCCTGCTCTTTGTCGAGCATATTATTTTGAGCTAGGAGTGTACCTAGTGCAAGTTCTATGGCTGAAATGTATAGAGTCAGTGGTAATTGTGGATGCGATGGTGACATAACCGATGGTGATGTAAGGTAGGTTTTGATGGTGTTAAATGCTTCTTGATAGTTATCATCCCATTTGAAGTGTACTCCTTTTTGGAGGAGATGGTTGAATGGTTGGCATTTATCTAATAATTGCGCTATGAATCTACGGATAGAAGTGATCTTGCCATGGAGGCTACGCAATTGCTTTAATGTGGAAGGAGTAGATATCTCGATGATGGATTTCACCTTACTAGGATCAACCTCAATGCCTCATTGGGAGATAATGAATCCTAATATTTTGCCTGAGGTAACACCAAACACACACTTCTTTGGGTTCAATGGGTTCAAGCACACATTGTGTTCTAATAATTGATCAAAAATCTGACGGAGATCTTCAAGATGGTCTGCGCGTTTCTTGGACTTAGCGATAAGATCGTCTACATAATCCTCAATATTTTTGTGCATTAAATCATGAAATATGTAGGTCATGGCTCGTTGATAGGTTGCCCCAATGTTTTTGAGGCCAAAGGGCATGACCTTATAGAAAAAGGTCCCCCAGGGTGTTGTGAAGGAGGTTTTGTGTTGATCAGCTGGGTTGATCCTGATTTGATTGTATCCTAAGAATCCATCCATGAGGGAGATCATCTCATGGCCTACGATGGAATCGACAAGGGAGTCAATGTTGGGTAGAGGGAAGTTGTATTTGGGATAAGCTTTGTTTAGGTCACGAAAATCTATGCAGACATGAACCTTGCCGGATGGCTTAGGTACAGGGACCATGCTGGATACCCACTCGGGATAGTCAATGGGTACAATGAAATCGATGTCTAGGAGCTTTTGGAGCTCGGACTTCACTATTAATGTGATAGTTGGATGCATGCATCATAGCTTTTGTCTCACTGGTTTGGCATTGGGATCGAGTATAATATTATGAACCACTACGGTAGGGTCAAGTCCCAGCATGTCTTTGTAAGACCATGCAAAAACTTTTATGTACTTGCATAGGAAGTTTGTGAAGGTGATGCGCTCCTCGGGTGAGAGGCTAGCGACTAGTTTGAGGATGTGGGGGTTTTCAAGATCATCTCCAATGTCGACATTGATAGTGTCTTCAATGAGCATGCGAGATCCATCACGTAACTATTCGGGGATAGGAATGAGGTTGAAGTCATCGATGGCTTCGCTGAACTCATATTCATCATCTATGTAAATGCCCATGTGATGGACCTGAGGGATTTGGGATGATGTGGATGAGGAAGGGGCATTTGTAGCTCGTAGGACATGAGGTGAGAGAAGGAAATCTTGAGGTACTGGTATGGGTGAGATATGTGTGAGATCTATAAAGTTTGGGTTTGGGGTATCATCCCAAATTCGTTGGTGGCTGTAACGGAGGGGAGAATGCAAGTCTACCTCAACCATGTTGACCGATGTTGTAGGTGAAGTAGGTGGGGAGGACTCTGGTGAGTGGGGCTCCATGGTTTGCGTGCACCCTAAGAGACTCAAGGGAGGTCACAAAATAACTAGAGGTGAATGCATATGAGTAGCCACTCTTTGTAGTTGCCTATGTATAGGCGGGAACGTGGCTAAGCGTATCGGTGATGACTCAAGAGGGGTTGGATCAAGCTCTATTGGTACTGCATTTAAGGATAAGGTAGCAAAATGGTCTGCCAATCTACCAACATCATAGAATGAGGAGGTATCTGACGTGGGAGATTCTTGGAAGAAGTCATAGGGGACTACAATGGTAGAACTAGGTGAGGGAGTGTCTTCTAGTATATCCATATCGATATACTCCTCCAAGGTGTGTGTTGGACATGGAGGAGGATGCAAGGATAAATATTAGATCTCATATTCTAGCATATAAATGGTGGTTGGGTGATAACCTAGGCCATATTTGTCGATGGGTGATCGAACACGAGGGTTAATGGGTGTACGTAACCCTTGTTCATAGTGGCCAAGCTCAAATCCATGCCAATGGAAATGCTTGAGGTAGCACAAGGAAAAATGAGGGTTGGCTAGGTGCATAAGTGCATCACACGAGCTAGCTTGTGGTGGTGGAGAAGCTGGTGGGGGGATCGAAGAGTTGACTCTTGCATACACAAAGTTGGTATGGTTTTTGGGAGATCCTAGTTGAACAATGGTTCCAATAGTCAACACCGAGGCTGAGGGATGGCCAAAATATTGGGTAGATTGGATAGGGGGGTCACATACATGGGCATCACATATATTATAGTCTCCTGGGCCACTATTTGTCATGAAGATGGATATGCATGGTGTGGCACGATCTGGTGACTAGGGTGGCGTATCAGAATTAGATGAGGAAGGTGAAAACTAGGATTCCCTAATGGTAGTGATCAAAGGGTGTGGAATTTGTTCATCTGAATTGGGTGTCGGTTGTTCTTGTTCATGGCATTTGGTTGTTGTAGCTTGAATAGGATGTTTGGTTGATGTGGGGGAAGGTATCAGTGCAAGCATTGGGCTATGTGGGGATGAGAATGTCCTAGGCCATGGTCAAAAGGGAAGAGGAGGTGTTTGTGGCGTAGGAAGGATAGGGGCTTCCGTAGGCAAGGATGAAGGAGGTAATGTAATAGGTTGTGTAATGGGTGGCAATGGTGGTTGCGACACCATGGGTGGAAATTGGAATGGTATCAACTAGGATGGTTGTGAAGGCCATAAGGATGGTGGTGAGAAAGGCATGGTAGAGGTTTTGGGTCCCATGGAATATGGTGCTAATGGTGCAGACATCGAGGCTTGTGCTCTTGATGAACACTAGGATATTAAGGTGGAATTTGGGGAGGATATCGATGCTCCTATCGACTAATGAGAGGACATGGGAAATAGTTGGGAGGATGAAAATGAAGGTGTAGGGGGAAGGTCTACAATGTTGCAAAACTTAAATGGGTCTCCATCGATTGGGACATAGTGAACTAGTTCATTGTGGATGTACTTGAGGCAATGGTGTAATGTGGAAGGGACACACTGCATGTCTCTAATCCATGGGTGATCGAGGAGAATATTGTATTGCATTTCTCCTTGGATGATGTGAAAGAGGATAGAGATGGTATGGATGCCTACACGGATGGGTAAGACTATGGATCCTACGGTAGGTCTCATGGAGCCATCGAATGCACGCAGGTCAAGGGATGGTATGGCAAAATGGGCTGGTGAGATATGCAGGTGATGTAGAGCTGCTATGGATATAATGCTAATGGATGAGCCCGTGTCAATGAGTACCCACTTGTAGGTGATATCATTGATCATGGCTTGTATGTGGAGAGGGGGATCTGCTCCTTCTCCCATGAGTTTCGTTATCTCATGGTCATGGAAGCTAATTGAGGGTTGGAGGTAGCATAGGATATTTCTAACAAAATTGACAAAGGCATTTGTGTCATGTGTCTCTAGGTCAATGGAACGTAGGATGTCATTCAACACCTCATGATGGGGTTGAGACTACTGTAGGAGATCAAATATGGATAGCCATGTGGGGGCATTACGTAACTGATGGGTTAGGCTACCATGGATGGTAATCACATTTTGAGGTGGTGGTGGTATGATAGTAGGAATTTGAGTTACTTGTGGTGATGTGAACTAAGTTGGCAAGAAAATGATAGGTGTCATCTGGCATGATGGGTACCATTGGTTCCTAGTAGTAAGGTTGATCATACCTACTACACCACGTGATGGTGGATCATGTTGGATACTATTCACTTGGTGAGGTGGCACTGGGGGATTTTTTAGAGGTCTAGGAGGGTTGGGTCCTCTGTGATCCGGTAGAGGGTTTTGAAAAATCCCTAAATTTTGATTCTGCAGGGCTAGAGGGTTTGCTACCTGGATGGTGCCCCTATCGATTAGGTCTTGAACTTGCCCATGGAAGGAGCGACATGAATCAATATTATGGCCACGTTGTCTATGGAAAGGAAAAAAGAGCTGCTCATTGTATTCATGAGGCTTGGGTGCATTTGGATCCAGTGGGTGAATCTCAGGTAGGATGAGATGGTTGCCCTCATACAATATATGAAACAAATCTGGCAATGGTTCAGATAAGGGTGTGAAGTTACACGGTGGAACCTATGGGTGCATGCCTCAGTATTGTTGTGGTTGAGGTGGGGCAGGAGCATTAGCTTGGAATGCTTGTGGTTGTGGTGTATAGGGTGGAGGAGTCGGTGCTAGTGCTAGGGTAGTGGTTGCGACTTGGTTGGCTTGAGGTGGCCAAGGGTAAGGTTGATTTGGTGTTGTCCTATTGAAGCAGAAATTAGGGTTATAGTTGGATTTGGCTCTCAACTTAATCTTCCCAGATTGAACCTTAATATCTTCAATGACTTTTGCTTGTGAAATATCATCTTCAAAGGTGCGACTTTGGTGAAGCTGGAGGGATGTGGAGATGTGTTTGTGGCAACTCTTGGAAAAGAGTGTCACGAGCTCGGTAGTGGGGAGGCTATGGGAGAGGTCATGGATAATCGCTCTCCATATGGCAATGAACTCAGTAATGGGTTTTTCATTCACCTATCGTAAAGCATAAACATCTAAAAATATGGTCTTTTTCTTGATGTTGATGGAAAAGTGCTCTAGGAAGGAGTTGGCCAGCTGCTCAAAGGTATACAGGCTATGGTATGGGAGCATGTTGTACCAATCCAATGCTAGCCCGATGAGGGATAGGGAGAAGGTATGCAACATGAGGGGGTTACTACTATGAAGCTGGTAGCAGGACGAGCAATAATTGCTCACATGCTCTCTAGGGTCTTCCTTACCTCTATACTTGTCAAATTTTGGTATTTTAAAGCGATAGGGGTAGGGAGGAATGGGAACTAATGGGTGAACTAGCTTGTTGCATAGCTCATCATAACAGGGATTTTGTGGCCCATAACTAGAGGTGCACAGGTTCAACATTTTGACTTCATCTCATAGGAGTTGAAGTTCAGGTGTCATAGGAGTAGGGGACTAGGCTATGGTAGGCTGAACCCTGTGGATGTGGTGGATACTGGTATTGTTGCTCTTCCCAGTATTGTGAAGAGTATGGTTGCACCTGATCTTGATAAGGTAGGTATTGGGCGACATGTGCTATCGTATCTATGGGCACACTAGGTTGTGGGGTAGGTGTTTGTTATGGGTAATAGTATTGTGACTGGGAAACGTGTGATTGTGGCATAGGTACTTGTTGGGTTGGATCTTGTTGTAATGGTTGGGACATAGGTGGTGATGACCAATATGGGGGAGGCATAAAGAAACTAGGTGGAGCTAGTAATGGTGTAGGTGTTGGAGCTACCGGTACTAGGGGTGGTCGAGATGAGGTATCAAAGGATGGGATCTGTCTCTATCCTAGAGGGTAGGCAGTAGGGAAGCTAAACTACATAGAATAGCTTGGTTGAGTGGGTGGGTAAGCTGTTGGTCTCGATCCATAGGTAGGATGGATATTGGTAGTGGGAGCCTAAAAAGGAGGAGGTGGCGGTATCCTAAAGGTCATCGTAGACAAAGGTGGCTCTGAAGGTTGGGTATCATACAATATGGATACCTAGGAGATTGGTGGAAAAGCTACCAAAAAGGTGGGATAAGTTGTCAAGGTAGGAGCTTGGGTTGAGGGGAAAGTGTATGTGTACACTCCCTCTTGGGTTTGTGCATCTTGCTCTTGAAGGGGTGGTTGGTAGATGCCTTCAGATATGGTGAAAAATAGCTCTTGGGAAGGTGATGGCTGAGACTCCTATGAGGAGTATGGGTGTGAGGTTTGAGGAAATGCTTGTGGTTCCTATTGGGGAGGAAGTTGTTATGCAGTTTGGAAGGATGGATTCTAGTTTCCTATAGTAGAGGAGGATGGGTCAGACACCATTCCTACGGTAGGGGTGAATGATGTGACCTCTAGATGGGTACGATTTAGGAGGGATGAGTCACTCTCAAAAAGGGATTGAGATAGGTTTTGGAAGAAGGGATGTGCAAAGGTGGGAGAAGTAGGTATGACCTCCTCATATATGGTAAATAATGGATGAGGTTGTCCTGGCACTATGTAGATCACATGGTCACAGAACGTGGTCGATGGATTAGGTGAGGATGGGGATGAAAGGAGTGGGTAATCCTCTATGAGTGAAGTAGCAAGGACTTCACTCAAGGTTGATGTCTCATCTCGAGGCATCATGTGTGTGAAATATACATCAGATTCCATGCGTGAATCAGATGTGTCTATAGTCTTCCCCTTCATGATCGAAGGAGTAAGAGTGGACTGACTAGAGGAAGTGATAGGCATCTCCTCTATGAAGCACGCTTGCTCGTGTGCTCTACTACGAGTGACCACAGGCATTGCGACATGTGTACAAGGGTTTTAGAAATAAACCCTATGTGATACAGACTTGACTGTGTCTAATGTAAATGTGAAGCAAGTGACATGTTGTATGTGACAAAGCAATATATAGTGTAATGTGATGAGACCGATCCGTGATCATGCAAACAATGGTAGACCGGAATCAATTCTAAATGCTGAAAAAGTAAAAGTGTTTTGTTCATTTTGTGTGTTGTAATGTTGATACTCCCTATGTAGAATCATGGGTAATGGAGTGAATACTCTAGAAAATTAAGAATGTCATTGATATCAAACCTCCTGCAACACCCAAAGATGCACAGAATAGAATGGTATCACAATGTGCGAATGGTGACCTGTATGGAAGGTGCAGTAAAATGATATCCTAAAGGGGGAGAACCCACTATGCTGAAGTGAGTTCACAATATCCTCTCACAAGAAGAGGTGGCACTATCTATGATGTGCTAGGCATGGTCAACAACCCCATGCTTTCACTTCACCCTCGGGTAGGCTTAGTCAAGAATGACAGTTACCAATTCCACTAATTATACTAGCCTTATGGATGAAGGCACTAAATCCTGTCCCACTCCATAGGTAACCATTGGTGATGAAATCCAGGGCCTAGTCACAAAAGTGGAGGATTTTTAAGTGATGAAATCTAGAAAACCACTCCTATGGGGCTGCTAGGTGTCTAGGGGGTGAGAGCTGGTGGAGGGTAAAACTCCACCGACACCAGTCTCGAGTGATGGATTGGGGATGAAGTCCAATATCACCACTTGTTTAAATACCACGTGAGTGTGTGTGGGTTTGTGTTTTGCTAATGGTGTATGCAATGTAAGAAACTAACTAGTTGCCTTTTCAAAAGAAAAACTAACCCTAATGCCTTTTCGAAAGCAAATGATTAGATAAATGTATTCTTTGCAAAGAAATAATCTAGCCCTAAATGCCTTTGTGAAGCAAATTAATCTATCTTTGTAAAGCGTGGAAACATGCAATCCAAGTGTGTGGAATAAAGGGGATTAGGAAACCCTAGTTTTCAATCTTAGAATGCAAAATTTTTCAAGAATAAAATAACATGGAAGAGGGGATTAGGAAACCCTAATTTAAACTTTAGCATGTGCACTTATTTTAGCAATAGATGCTATGAACAAAGGGGGAAACAATGTAGGCTTATACTACATACAAAACAAGAAAGAAAATGTAAATTTATTTGAAAAATAAATTTGAGAAAGTTGCAGGTTCTGAAAATTTTAGAAAAATATAATGTTCCTACAAGCTTGACATGAAAGCAAATTTACACCTAGCAGTTTCCATTTAACTAGTAAACATTTTATGTTTTCAAAATTTAAACAATAGAGGGATAAAATGGAAAATACCTACACTATGATGCTGTGGATAGTATGATTAGGTCTTATACTACTCACCCCTACAATTTTGGGGGTTTTTGAGGCTATCTGGTTAACTTTACCACTCAGGGGGAAAATTGAGATCTGATTTGTGGGGCAAGGGGCGAATTGGGTCTAGAGACCCTAAATATCTGTTCTAAGGACTTGAGAAGGTTCTCAGGGATTTGAAACTCTCTATGAAAGTTAGATTTAGTACCTACAAACATAGAAATATAGGATAATATCAGATTTATCAAAAAGAAGTTAGCCTGACACTATCCGTTGTGGGGGTCCCACCGGGCGTGCCAGAATGAAACGGGTAGAAATCGACACTTGATATATTAACACAAAATAATAATGCATTAAATGGAGAAACTGTATTCCATTGATATTAAAGAAGATATAGGTTACAATAGGGACATGATGCCCTTTTTCTGTTTCTTTTCCTAACAATGTTACAATCAATCTGATGTCGTCTTCAATCATCCCTCAATGAAGGTGGGCTTCTTTGTATGTGGGCCACCATCGGGTTGTTTGTTTGATGATGTTCTTCCTCTTCAGATCTTCTAAATAACCTGCAAAAGGGTGTTAGTGCATAGAGGGGCTTGCCTTAGTCAGGCCCCGTATTTATGAAGACAAAATGATTGATAATATGTATGGAAAACTGAAATAAACTACAAGAATGGACATAAAATAGGAAAATGGACCTTACCTACCAGATCTGGGCTGATCTGGACACTGTAGACCCAATTCACCACCCGAGGGGTGAACTAGGACCAGATTCATGGGGCAAGGGGCGATTTGAGTTGTGAGGTCCCTTTTGTAAAATCCCTTCGATGGATCGATCCTTAGGCAGCTGGTGTGCCTCTGTATGCTGTTGAAATCTGACTGTCTACTCCGAGAACTGACTATTGAATACTTGGTATCAATTTCTGCAGAGTTTCTGTGCTTTGTTGAACTTAGGAGAGAGAGGTAATTAGAGGTTTAGGATCCACTATTTATAGGAAATGGCAAGGTGCAGTAGGGAAGTTAGATAGACTAAACCTAGGTTGAATTCTGACTAGGGTTAGGTTAGAAAATGCAATGTGGCAACATCACATTCCTTATGAGAAATATCTCATCCTCACACATGTGTGAGGATGGATTAGAGTTAATCCTGATTAGGAGGTCTTAAGTCAATTTAGGACATGATTAAAAGAAACATCCTAACAAACCCTAATTTCACACATGTGGGAGGGTGCAATTAGCATTAATTAAGGATTAGAGGTTAATTAATCAAATTTACCCTAAAAAGGTGACTTAAGTGAAGTCAACATTAAATTAGATTTTTGGAATTGACTTGTTAATTGTTTTTGCCAATTAATAGCCCGTGGGGGCCTCAATTGAGTGCAAATAGGTTGTTGAAGGATATCCCAATGCAAGGGATGTGGTTTTGAAGGCTTATTAGGGTTTTGGACCTAAAAGCTATATATGGGAGTCTACACATTGCTATGGCGAACTATGGAAATCTACGTATGACTACGCATAACTACGCATGACTACGCATAACTACGCATGACTACGATAGCCTACAATAGCCTAGGGATGTCTAGAATCACCTATGGATGCATAGAAACAGCAATGTGTGACTTTTGGGTGTCTACAATTCTCCATAAATTTACTTTGTCAATTATGGTAACACATTTAGGATCATGCTCCTATAATATCTTCTTTATAACATGCAAGATAATCATATGGCAATGTGTGACAATTAATTCCATTAGAACTCCACTATCCTACAAAATAACTTATTAGAGCAATAAATAATTCATTCATTAGCCTTAGTCATGGTTGTTGGCATAAAATAATTTATTAAATCATTTAAAAAATCACACATGGTATCTAAAATGAAACATTGCAACTCGTCAAATTAATATGCCCAGAAAAACTAAGCTCTCATTTGTCAATAAACTATAAAATATTTTACTCATTCCTAAGGTTTTATGTTCAAAAGAAAAAAAGAAATACTATCACCATTGATTCATTGTTAGAAAACTCATTTTCAAATGCAATTCAATCAACCATGTAGTTTTGCAAGTTGAATCCACCAAAGAAATTATTGTAATAAATAATAAAAGCATCAAGGCAAACAAAATTTATACCAAAAATCTAAAATTTTCAAGTGGGGTTCCCAATTGGGATGAGTTGTGCTATGCAACAACACCATTGCCACTGGCCAACCCCTTATTTTTTTAAAAGTATCACACTAGTTGTTGGAGATATTACATATTTGGTAATATTAAAGTACCTTGGAGTACTATTGTAAATATTAGATTAGGGACTATGTTAAATATTTGTCTAATATATGTGTCAAATTATGAGGAGTGTTCATGTGTTATGTAATAAAGTGTGCAAGGTGTCAAGTGAGCAAGTGAAGAGTCATAGGTGATGTGTCAAGAGTGCAAGAAAAGAGTCATAGATATGTGTCAAGTGTGGAAGTAAAGAGTCATGAGGAATTTTTACCATAATGAGAGGAATGTGAAAGGATGCATCTCCCAAGAGTTTGAGGAGAGCAATAGTCAAGAATATTGAAGAGTCATTTGTAAAATTATATATTGGAGACAAATCTCCATGCAATGTAATTTATTTGAATTCTTGATGATTTATGAATATAATAATGAAATTTTCTATTATGAAATACTTGTGTTATTTATGAATGTGATTTATGTGATTGATATTTAATCCTGGTGATATTAACCAATAAGATAATCTAGCAGAATTACCATAAATGGTATTAGATCCTCATTGAGTGGAATCTATGAGAGAGAAGTTATTGGAGATTGAAGAATTACAAATTGAAGATGAGGAAAGGGAGAATATTACTATGTTGGAGAGATTATTGAGTTTATTATGTTGAAGAATGTGAAAATATTATTGCAATAATAATATGATTACTATGTTGAGAGATATTATTGTTGTGTTGAAGACGTGAGGAGCATATTTGCTTCGTTGAAGAACATGAATAGAAGAATTGGAGCAATAAGACGAATATGAGGAGCAAAATTGTTTTTGGAGGAATTTGAATGAGAATTTCATGAAGAAAAAGTCTATAGGATAACGCGAGGAGAAAAATGATATTCGTTGATTGAAGAGAAAGCTAGAGAATTTAAAGACCACTAAAGTGTTGAAAGTTGTGGTTGAAGGTTAAGTGAAAGAGAAAATCGAAGTCTTGAATTTTGAAAATAGAATTTATGTTGTGAACGAGACATGAGAATGTTTCTGAAGATTGGAGGTGAAACTTGAAATAGAGAGAATATATGAATCAAAGTAGAGAAGAGCCATGACCTAGAGTAAAGAGAAGTCGTAAGTCAAAGCAGATAAGAGCTATAACTTGGAGTAGAGCTATGAGTGCAATTTGGAGTGGAGAAGCTTGTTAACATAATCTAGAGTGAATAAGCTATTCATAGAAGCTGAGCCATGAGAAGTCATAAGGAAGAAGAATCAAATGCAAAGGTGAATGTTGGTAATGGATTTTAAAAGGATGTTACTTGAGAACCCTAATTGAGCACCTTGGCATTTTTTGCCTTGATAAGACGTTTGACCAAGCTGTATTAAAGGTAAAAACATTTTTTAGACATTTGATACACATTTATATATTTTCAAATTGATTATTGGAGTTATAAGGTGAGAATTGTAAAGTGTTATTGTTGTGAATTATTTTGGAGATATAAGGTGAAAATTAATGAAAGGATAAAATGAATGGAGGGATAAGTAGTTAATTAATTAAATACATTAATTAATCTTTTTGGAGTTAAAAGGAATTAATTGGAAGGAATAAATTAATGATTGGGAGACATAAGGAAACAAAACATTTGAAATTTAAATTGAAGATTGAATTAAGTGGAGTGTTGATTAAATTGAAATTTGAGAGTGAATTTGTGAAATTATGAATTGAATTAGGAGATATAAGAATTGAATTTGATTAATGAATGAATATGGAATGTTAAAATGAATTGAATTTTAAGAATATTGAATGAGTTATATTATGGTAGATAGTATAATATTTCTTTTTGAATCACAAATCCTGAAAGGACCAAAATTTGCATCATGGAAAAATAATATGAAATCAATTCTCATTATTGAAAAACTTTGAGATATAGTGAATGGAACAAAGAACAAGTTAGAAGATGAAAGGAGAAAAAATTGAGGAAGATGATGCAAAAGCCCTTATGCTAATCACATTTGGTATAACAAATAGAATTCAACCATATATAGTGAAGTAGAGATTTCAAACCTTGATTGGAAATAATTATGCAAAATATTCGAAGGAAAGAATGAGGTAACCATCTTGTATTTCCAGTCACAATTATATTCATTAAAGGTTAATAGTGGAGAAAGTATAGAACTCTTTCTTTGAAGGATTATAGAATTAAAAGCTAAGTTACTAAATTTGGGAGAAAATATGGAAGATAAATTTCTTATCCAAGTTACATTAAGAGCACTCCTAGAGACATTCAAAAATTTAATCACTTCTCTTCAAGTGCTAAATAAAACCATAACCTTTGATGAGTTAGTCAACATTCTTCAAGAATATAAAGTGGAAAATCTAGTCAGAGATGAAATGACTAACAATGCTTTGATAAGAAAGAAAAATGTATCAAATAACATTGCAACATCATCACAATCTCAACTTGAATGATGATAAAGATATTGTCACATATGTAGTATAGAAGGTCATACTATAAGCTATTGCATATATAATTCTTTAAATCAAATAAACATTTTTAAAGGTTTTAGCCAAAGATAATATCAACTTCGATATCAATATGTGCAATAACAATGATCAAAATAAGAAAATAAGAAAAAAAAAATTAGTTCAAGAAGTTCAAGAAATAGAACAGAAGGATGGAAATAAAATAAGATCTCTTATAGTAAGGATTATACATACTAAATATGAAGACCAAATTGAGGATGAGTGTAATAAAAATGATAATGCAAATTATTCAAAAATTCCTAAATGCACCAATATTTCAAAATATGAAATAAAAGTAGTTGAAAATAAGACAACAAAAATAGATGGAAGGTATGGATTAAAATCAAGATCATTTCAAAATTGTAAAATTTGTGAGAAGACCAAACCAAAAACAGATCACAAAAATAAAATTGGAGTAGATTATGGATGGACTAATAAATTAGATTGTAACAAAATCATGGATATGTTATAATATTTTTATGGGTACAAAGAAAGTCTGATAAATATTGCAAGAAACATATTAAATAATCAATGCCAAAAATTCAAGCAGTGTGAGAGCCAAAGCCAAAGTATAAATACCATAATCAGAGATTGAAGACCAAAAGTCTTCACTCCAAATAATGTAACACTAGGGGTTTTGGAGATATTACATTATTTGGTTATATTAAAGTACCTTGAAGTACTATTGTAAACATTAGAGGGAGTGTTAAATATTTGTCTAATATATGTGTCAAAGTGTGAGGAGTGTTAATGTTTTATATAATAAAGTGTGCAAGGTATGCTAGTGCGAGTTTGTAAGGTGTCAAGTGAGCAAGTGAAGAGTCATAGGTGATAGGTGTCAAGAGTGAAAGTAAAGAGTCATATATAGGTGCCAAGTATGGAAGTAAATTTTAGCGTATACGTTACTATTCCATTATTTTGGTTAGTAGTTAGGCTTAGATTAGCATGAGTATATTTTAGGTTTCATTTGGTTTTCCAGATCCTAAATTC
This sequence comes from Wollemia nobilis, assembly GCA_028583015.1. Lineage (NCBI taxonomy): Eukaryota > Viridiplantae > Streptophyta > Pinopsida > Araucariales > Araucariaceae > Wollemia > Wollemia nobilis. The sequence continues at coordinate 14,737,993 of JAQPPZ010002969.1, read as the reverse complement.
ATGGGCTATTCCTAGCCTAATGTATTCTATTTATTTGTTTTTATATTAATAGAATCAACCACTTTGCATGTCATGGTATCAGAGCCATAGAGCTCCAGACTCATTTGTAGCTTGAGGACAAATTTTTGAGCCGTGCGATTGCTGACATCTCAACCAACGAGTACGTGAATCGAGAAACCCTTAGCAAAAGTGATTGGAGCCAAGCCGTTGACATCTTAGCCAGTGAGTATGTGAATCAGGTGATCCTTGATAGACATGATCAGATCTAAGCAAGTGGACTGGCATGGATATAGCAGATCACTGGACCTGAGTGGATCCTAGCAAAATAGGCAATCTAAGTACTGGTTTGTTGTTTTGTTTGGATCTAGATGGACTGCGTACGAGTACGTGGTGGGGACTGGCAACAAAACCCTACATGGATTGCATACGACTATGTTGTGGGGACTAGAAACCAAACCCTACATGCTGACTCTTGAAGGATAGTGTAACAAAATTTTGCTGGTACTACGAGGAGATAAGATAGAAGAGGACTGATTGCCTAAAGGTAATCGAAATGTATTGTATGTGATGTACTTTTTAAACCACACATTTATCAATACCTCTTGTATGTGGGACAATTCATCCCAGATATATATTCGTCCCTCCTTCCAATTATGTAGATGAATTCTCGCAGACATCTAGTCCTATTGACACCTTGTGACGATATCTGCCACAAAAATTCATCGAGAAGCATTGTTGCAAACTCTGCCATCTTGATCTGATTGGGGTGCAACTTGAGTTTCTGTGACATCAGTGGTTTTATGTGAAACCACAGGCCATGCATAGAAAAAAAGATCAATTTGATCTTCGCATAAAAAAAAACAAACTTGATGATGTTTTGATGACATCTGATTTCGTAGGTAAATTTTTCGATGCAGTGCAAGGATAATATGTCAATCATAACTATTTTTCAGCATGGTGATCTGGTGAAGCCATTTGCACTGCTTGGTATATCAGAGACTGTCGATGGGGGATCTACCTATTTGAGTCGATTCTAGATGATATTTAAAAAAAAAAAAAAAAATTTCATCGATGATCTACTATAGCTGCTACATGGTGGATTGCCCTGGTGCGATGAGCGTGGAGGCATTTTGCAGTCGATAGTCGATTCCAATCGCAGACATGCTAATTGTTACCATCGTAGAAGCATATCGTAGCGAGTTGTAGCTACCCTCAAAGGCAAAATTTATCCATAGCAGATCATTTGCTAGCATAGTACAACCGCACCCAATTGCATTCTCTGAGGTGGATCGTGCCGAAGCCATGCTTGGCATGTTTGAAACCACCGGAGGTGAATCGTGCTGAAGCTAAATTTTGGTTGCTCATCGTTGAAAGGTAGTCAAAGGAGATTGCAACCTTGATATGGCACAATACATTAGCAGAAGTTTCATTCTTTGATAGCGGACAAAGGAAGAGGATCTACCCCCGAGCAACGATGACATAACCTCCCTTATTGATGCTACCCAAAAGCAGTTGAAGTAAGGGGTGCCTCCCCATTACTAACACCGAGCAGCCTACCTTAGTTGGCTGGCGACCCGAGCGTAAGGCTATCAGGCATGAGGTCGAGGGATCGAATCCCTCTGACCCCCTCGTGCCTTGCATAAGGTAATTTTTTATTTGTTAAAGTTTTTAATTTTTTTTTCTTTAATATTTTTTAATTTTTCTAGGTTTAATTAATTTTTTTTATTTTCTTTGAAAAAAATTATTTTAAATAAAAATAACTATTTGAAATATTTTTTTTGAAAAGAAATTATTTAATTAAACTTTTGAAAAAGTTTTAAAAACATTTAGGAAGAAATTTTTCAAACTTAACAAGGGGATCAACATTTTTTTTTTTCCTGCAAAAGTGAGGGGGGAACCATGAATTAAAGTTTTGCACAAATTGTAACAAGGACAACCATGACACCAAACGGTGATAGTTTCCAAACCAGAAAAACTAAAATGGCAAAGGCACATCACAAAGGCCATGTTTCTAGTGAAGTATCTCATTCCGCTTCTGATTCTGGTTTAGAAAGAGCACACAGAGTGCTCATGGCTAAAACAATATTGTAAAGGGGATACAAATTTGTCATCCTAGGAAAGCACCATTCCACAACTTCTTTTTAAGGCTTCATAAATAGCATAAGTTTTTGTTTGAAGTAAAGGGGTGATTGTATCTCTTTTTTAGGCTTCCTAAATAACAAAATCTTTGTTTGAAGTACTTGTAACAGAAGGGATTTTTTTGGTGTAGATTTGCCTAAGAGGCAATATTTGTAACAAAGCTTCTTAAATTGCACATATTTTGCAATTAAGGGGGGTACACATTTCTTACTTCACACTATTTTTTCTAAAAAGGAAGGACGAATTATAAGGGTGCATTTTCGGCAAGACCGACACCTTAATCACACTTCTTGCAGATATAACATGTTTTTGTAGCAAAGGGAGGGAACTTATAAGGGTGTATTTTTAGTAGCGATCGACACCTTAGCTACCTTATCAACACTTGTTGCAAAATCATATTGTAACTGAATGAACCTCGTATGAAGTGATCTACTCTACTACACCTAGCGGTTGTGGCTGGTTACCCATGCAATCTGGTTGGATGATAAGATTGCAATAAGGATATTCGTTGATGTGAAGACAAAGTGAGGAATGATTCACTTTTTGCTTAGGAGCAACCAGAGCACTGTGATAGAGCCCGAGCAAGAGCAAGAGCCAACATATCGACATCTTCTTCACTGTATTGGGGCAATTATATTATTACCCAAATATTGTTGTATGGGGGGATGATAGTGTAGCTAGTAGTTATATTATTACCCAAATAACGTAATAAGGGGGGATATTAGTATATATGTTACTATTCCATTATTTTGGTTAGTGGTTAGGCTTAGATTAGCGTGAATATATTTTAAGTTTCATTTGGTTTTCAAGATCCTAAATTCATGGGCTATTCCTAGCCTAATGTATTCTATTTATTTGTTGTCAGATTAATAGAATCAACCGCTTTCTTTGATAGTAAAGAGTCATGAGAAGTTTTATCATAATGAGATGAATATGAAAGATTGCATCTCTTAAGAGTTTAAGGAGAAATAATTAGGAATATTGAAGATTCATTTGTAAAATTATATATTAGAGATAAAGCTCCATGCAATTTAATTGATTTAAATTCTTGATGATTTATGAATATAATAGTGAAATTTTATCTTGTGAAATTGCTACAATCCAAACATAGCCATCGACTATGCCAGGGAAAATGTTTTTTAAATATTATTTTTATGGCAGAATGCAATTAGTTTTATTTTTTTTATTATCAAATCAATTATTTGCAAGTTGTAGAGGATTGTGCCCTCCTAGCGTTGAGGACCAGTCCTCCTTGAGTGGTGAAACACTTTAATATGATTTATTCGATTTTTGATTGAATTAATTTGATTTATACTTTTAGATTTATGTTTTATGGTTGATATATTGTGTTGAAGTATTGAATATATATTATTGAGTAATTTATATTTGGGAGTCGATAGTTATACCACTCCAAGTGGTATCAGGATCTAGCATCCTGACACAACTTATCTGAGAACTCCTCCACAGTAGATTACAGCCTCTGATCTCATTGGGTAATACGACGATAGAAGTTACTGTCCAGGTCATAGTGTAACGAAGATCACAGGTGCGACATCAAAAGGTTAGTCCAACATTTGGAAAATTATAAGGTGCTTAAATTTCTTGCATAATGCATGATCGTATTTCGATACCCACACAAGGAAGTTTCACGATAGAAGCATACTTAATACATAATCGTCAACTGACGTTAGTCCTTCCAACATAGCAGGGTAGATGAAGTTGTACAACATCATGTGTTGCAACATATCCAAATGAATTAGGATCTAGGTCAAGGAATTTGCTGTTCCATCCATTCAATATTAACTGGCCAAGAAATCTGCTGAAACACCATGCTAAACACATTAATATGATTCACATCCGCCATCCCGGAACAACCAATCAAAACACAATATTTTTATGCCAAGGCTAAGGTACCTTATAACTTATTATTATATTAAATATTTTTTTCCTGTCGTGGGGATATTTATCCCACACGCGGTGTGTGTTGGGCATTAAAGTGTTTATAACCAAATAGTCTCTACTATTTAAATGTGACTACGGTCATATAACCTTTCCTCCTCGCACGATTATTCTTCTAGTGGTTTCATGTCCTTTCGGGTCCCTTCTATATCGATCTTCGGTCTTGAAATCCGCTACCATCCTAGTGTGCTTCCCTCATGTCACCTTGTGTTTTCCTCACATCACATGTCCACTGTGTGTTTTATGCTCATTTCACCATGCATTCTATGCTCGTATCGTCTTGTCACTAGGTGTTCAGAGTTCGTATCACCTTGTGTTCTACAGGTATTGTTCGATCTCTAACTTACCCTGTGTACTCATGTCACCTTGTGTGTTGTGCATGTCATATTGTTGCCTTGTGTTTAGTGCTCGTATCGCCTTGTGCTAGCCATTGGAACTCATTGTTGAATCCTACCCATTGTAGTGTGTTCGTACCGCATTATGTTAACCATTGGAACTCACTGTTGAATCCTACCCATTGTAGTGTGCCATGTTCCCCGCCACTCCCGCCTAGACGTTGGAATTAATGGTTGAAAACTAGCCATTGGAAATTGAATTCAAGGTAGCAGGTAGCAGTTGGTGCTACTGGTAGTTGACAATACAATTTGAAACCCGCATCACATTTGGAGTGATAACTAAAGTGGAAAAACACCAAAAAATTACCAAAATTAACCAATTTTTTGTAGAAATTAGGGATTTTTTTTTTTTTAAATAGGATTTATTGACAAGTGCATGAGTGGAAGGTGGACCAAAGGACCAAGCGATTGATTAACCAACTCAGATAATTAAAATGAAGGGATCTTAAAATCACAAAGAAGACCTCCAAGAAACAAACGTACACATTATTCTTCTCTTTTACGCATTAATAGTTTTGATACTGATCATCCACTGCTTAACCCCATGACATCCAATCCTTCTACTTCTTCACAAGAGAACCTCATACATGAGGAAACGAGAAACCCCAATACCAACACCTCGACTATGCAATCATTAGTTGATAGCATGAACATATTGACTACAATAGTGAACCAACTAGTGGAAAAACAAAGCCAACCAACCCCTCCTATCCCAAATCGCTTTCATGGACACTGGAACAATGAGGATAAGGATGGAGAGGAAGTTTATGAACAACAAAGAGGTCATACTAGTAGTCCCAAAAATCACTTCCATAGATATAGTAATAACGAGGACCAAGACATAGATGAAGCTTACCAACAACAAAGAGGTCCTAATGTTGTCAATTTTCCACACATTAATATACCCACATTTGAGGGTCATGATCTACATGGTTGGATAGCTAAAATGGAAGGCATTTTAGACTTATACCAAATTTGAGATTTAGTAAAAGTTCCTTTTATTGCCTCCAAACTCGGTACTAAAGCTTATCAATGGTTTGTATGGCTCAAACGTGAGAAGGGAAATACCATCTACTGGGATGATTTCATAGAATATTTTCTTAAAATATTTGATGAAGGTTCCTCATCTTCATACATGGTGCAGTTGTGATCACTTAAGCAAACATGATTGGTAATGGAATATATCTCGAAATTCACTAGCCTGTTGTCCTATGCAAGAAAATTACAATCCGATGTGGTGGTATCTACTTTTAGAAATGGGTTGAAAGAGAATATTCAAGTCGAAGTTGACTTACAAGATCCATCATCTTTAGATGCTTGTATAACTATTGCCAAGTTGGTTGAGAAGAAAGTGCAAATGCGAACATCTATACGCCATGATTCTTATAGTCGACCTCAATACCACAACAACTCTTTTTGTAGAAATGATCAACCCTCAAAATATTTTTGCTATAAATGTCACAATCACCATTCAAAATATCAGGCATGTGTACCACGATAGAACTTTCAAATTGAATATGCTAACAAGGAAGATGAAGAAATAGAGGATACCAGCTCACCTGATTGTCCCATAAACGAAGACCAAATTGAACACGAGGAGGACATAGTTGAGGAAGATACTATGGTAATTTTAGTACATGCTCTTATGGATTTATCAGCTCACCATACAATCAAGGTATCATGATTCATTCGATAAAGGAAGGTAATTGTATTAATTGATTTAGGAAGCACTCATAACTTTATTGACACAAAGATTGCTAGGGTATATAGGTGCCAAGTATGGAAGTAAATTTTAGCGTATACGTTACTATTCCATTATTTTGGTTAGTGGTTAGGCTTAGATTAGCATGAGTATATTTTAGGTTTCATTTGATTTTCCAGATCCTAAATTCATGGGCTTTTCCTAGCCTAATGTATTCTATTTATTTGTTTTTAGATTAATAGAATCAACCACTTTGTATGTCATGGTATCAGAGCCATAGAGCTCCAGGCTCATTTGTAGCTTGAGGACAAATTTTTGAGCCATGCGATTGCTGACATCTCAACCAACGAGTACGTGAATCGAGAAACCCTTAGCGAAAGTGATTGGAGCCAAGCCGTTGAAATCTTAGCCAGTGAGTATGTGAATTAGGTGATCCTTGATAGACATGATCAGATCCAAGCAAGTGGACTGGCATGGATATAGTAGATCATTGGACCTGAGTGGATCCTAGCAAAATAGGCAATCTAAGCACTGGTTTGTTGTTTTGTTTGGATCTAGATGGACTGCATATGACTACGTGGTGGGGACTGGCAACAAAACCCTACATGGATTGCATATGACTACGTTGTGGGGACTGGAAACCAAACCCTACATGCTGACTCTTAAAGGATAGTGTAACAAAATTTTGCTGGTACTACGAGGAGATAAGATAGAAGAGGACTGATTGCCTAAAGGTAATCAAAATGTATTGTATGTGATGTACTTTTTAAACCACACATTTATCAATACCTCTTGTATGTGGGACAAGTCATCCCAGATATATATTCATCCCTCCTTCCAATTCTGTAGATGAATTCTCGCAGACATCTAGTCCTATTGACACCTTGTGACGATATCTGCCACAAAAAGTCATCGAGAAGCATTGTTGCAAACTCTACCATCTTGATCTGATTGGGGTGCAACTTGAGTTTCTGTGACATCAGTGATTTTATGTGAAACCACAGGCCATGCATAGAAAAAAGGATCAATTTGCTCTCCGCATAAAAAAAAAACAAACTTGATGATGTTTTGATGACATCTTATTTCGTAGGTAAATTTTTCGATGCAGTTCAAGGATAATATGTCAATCGTAACTATTTTTCAGCATGGCGATCTGGTGAAGCCATTTGCACTGCTTGGTATATCAGAGACTATCGATGGGGGATCTACCTATTTGAGTCAATTCTAGATGATATTTAAAAAAAAATAAATAAAATTTCATCGACGATCTACTATAGCTGCTACATGGTGGACTGCCCTGGTGCGGTGAGCGTGGAGGCATTTTGCAGTCGATAGTCGATTCCAATCGCAGACATGCTAATTGTTACCACCGTAGAAGCATATCGTAGCAAGTTGTAGCTACCCTCAAAGGCCAAATTTATCCATAGCAGATCATTTGCTAGCATAGTACAACCGCACCCAATTGCATTCTTTGAGGTGGATCGTGCCGAAGCCATGCTTGGCATGTTTGAAACCACCGGAGGTGAATCGTGCTGAAGCTAAATTTTGGTTGCTCATCGTTGAAAGGTAGTCAAAGGAGATTGCAACCTTGATTTGGCACAATACATTAGCAGAAGTTTCATTCTCTGACAACGGACAAAGGAAGAGGATCTACCCCCGAGCAACGATGACATAACCTCCCTTATTGATGCTGCCCAAAAGCAGTTAAAGTAAGGGGTGCCTCCCCATTACTAACATCGAGAAGCCTACCTTGGTTGGCTGGCGACCCGAGCGTAAGGCTATCAGGCATGAGGTCGAGGGATCGAATCCCTCCGACCCCCCCGTGCCTTGCACAAGGTATTTTTTTATTTGTTAAAGTTTTTAATTTTTTTTTCTTTAATATTTTTTTATTTTTTTAGGTCTAATTAATTTTTTTTATTTTATTTGAAAAAAATTATTTTAAATAAAAATAACTATTTGAAATATTTTTTTTGAAAAGAAATTATTTAATTAAACTTTTGAAAAAGTTTTAAAAACATTTAGGAAGAAATTTTTCAAACTTAACAAGGGGATCAACATTTTTTTTTTTCCTGCAAAAGTGAGGGGGGAACCATGAATTAAAGTTTTGCACAAATTGTAACAAGGACAACCATGACACCAAACGGTGTTAGTTTCCAAACAAGAAAAACTAAAATGGCAAAGGCACATCACAAAGGCCATGTTTCTAGTGAAGTATCTCATTTCGCTTCTGATTCTGGTTTAGAAAGAGCACACAGAGTGCTCATGGCTAAAACAATATTGTAAAGGGGATACAAATTTGTCATCCTAGGAAAGCACCATTCCACAACTTCTTTTTAAGGCTTCATAAATAGCATAAGTTTTTGTTTGAAGTAAAGGGGTGATTGTATCTCTTTTTTAGGCTTCCTAAATAACAAAATCTTTGTTTGAAGTACTTGTAACAGAAGGGATTTTTTTGGTGTAGATTTGCCTAAGAGGCAATATTTGTAACAAAGCTTCTTAAATTGCACATATTTTGCAATTAAGGGGGTACACATTTCTTACTTCACACTATTTTTTCTAAAAAGGAAGGACGAATTATAAGGGTGCATTTTCGGCAAGACCGACACCTTAATCACACTTCTTGCAGATATAACAACATGTTTTTGTAGCAAAGGGAGGGAACTTATAAGGGTGCATTTTCAGTAGTGATCGACACCTTAGCTACCTTATCAACACTTGTTGCAAAATCATATTGTAACTGAATGAACCTCATATGAAGTGATCTACTCTACTACACCTAGCGGTTGTGGCTGGTTACCCATGCAACCTGGTTGGATGATAAGATTACAATAAGGACATTCGTTGATGTGAAGACAAAGTGAGGAATGATCCACTTTTTGCTTAGGAGCAACCAGAGCACTATGACAGAGCCCGAGCAAGAGCAAGAGCCAACATATCGACATCTTCTTCACTGTATTGGGGCAATTATATTATTACCCAAATATTGTTGTATGGGGGGATGATAGTGTAGCTAGTAGTTATATTATTACCCAAATAATGTAATAAGGGGGGATGTTAGCGTATACGTTACTATTCCATTATTTTGGTTAGTGGTTAGGCTTAGATTAGCGTGAGTATATTTTAAGTTTCATTTGGTTTTCCAGATCCTAAATTCATGGGCTATTCCTAGCCTAATGTATTCTATTTATTTGTTGTCAGATTAATAGAATCCACCGCTTTCTTTGATAGTAAAGAGTCATGAGAAGTTTTATCATAATGAGATGAATATGAAAGATTGCATCTCTTAAGAGTTTAAGGAGAAATAATTAGGAATATTGAAGATTCATTTGTAAAATTATATATTAGAGATAAAGCTCCATGCAATTTAATTGATTTAAATTCTTGATGATTTATGAATATAATAGTGAGATTTTATCTTGTGAAATTGCTACAATCCAAACATAGCCGTCGACTATGCCAGGGAAAATGTTTTTTAAATATTATTTTATGGCAGAATGCAATTAGTTTTATTTTTTTTATTATCAAATCAATTATTTGCAAGTTGTAGAGGATTGTGCCCTCCTAGCGTTGAGGACCAGTCCTCCTTGAGTGGTGAAACACTTTAATATGATTTATTCGATTTTTGATTGAATTACTTTGATTTATACTTTTAGATTTATGTTTTATGGTTGATATATTGTGTTGAATGATTGAATATATATTATTGAGTAATTTACATTTGGGAGTCGATAGTTATACCACTCCAAGTGGTATCTGGATCTAGCATCCTGACACAACTTATCTGAGAACTCCTCCACAGTAGATTACAGCCTCTGATCTCATTGGGTAATACGATGATAGAAGTTACTGTCCAGGTCATAGTGTAACGAAGATCACAGGTGCGACATCAAAACGTTAGTCCAACATTTGGAAAATTATAAGGTGCTTAAATTTATTGCATAATGCATGATTGTATTTCGGTACCCACACAAGGAAGTTTCACGATAGAAGCATACTTAGTACATAATCGTCAACTGACATTAGTCCTTCCAACATAGCAGGGTAGATGAAGTTGTACAACATCACGTGTTGCAACATATCCAAATGAATTAGGATCTAGGTCAAGGAATTTGCTGTTCCATCCATTCAATATTAACTGGCCAAGAAATCTGTTGAAACACCATGCTAAACACATTAATATGATTCACATCCGCCATCCCGGAACAACCAATCAAAACACAGTATTTTTATGCCAAGGCTAAGGTACCTTATAACTTATTATTATATTAAATATTTTTTTCCTGTCGTGGGGATATTTATCCCACACGCGGTGTGTGTTGGGAATTAAAGTGTTTATAACCAAATAGTCTCTACTATTTAAATGTGACTACGGTCATATAACCTTTCCTCCTCGCACGATTATTCTTCTAGTGGTTTCATGTCCTTTCGGGTCCCTTCTATATCGATCTTCGATCTTGAAAACCGCTACCATCCTAGTGTGCTTCCCTCATGTCACCTTGTGTTTTCCTCACATCACATGTCCACTGTGTGTTTTATGCTCATTTCACCATGCATTCTATGCTCGTATCGTCTTGTCACTAGGTGTTCAGAGTTCGTATCACCTTGTGTTCTACAGGTATTGTCCGATCTCTAACTTACCCTGTGTACTCATGTCACCTTGTGTGTTGTGCGTGTCATCTTGTTGCCTTGTGTTTAGTGCTCGTATCGCCTTGTGCTAGCCATTGGAACTCATTATTGAATCCTACCCATTGTAGTGTGTTCGTACCGCATTATGTTAACCATTGGAACTCACTGTTGAATCCTACCCATTGTAGTGTGCCATGTTCCCCGCCACTCCCGCCTAGACGTTGGAATTAATGGTTGAAAACTAGCCATTGGAAATTGAATTCAAGGTAGTAGGTAGCAGTTGGTGCTACTGGTAGTTGACAATACAATTTGAAACCCGCATCACATTTGGAGTGATAACTAAAGCGGAAAAACACCAAAAATTTACCAAAATTCACCAATTTTTTGTAGAAATTAGGGATTTTTTTTTTTTAAATAGGATTTATTGACAAGTGCATGAGTGGAAGGTGGACCAAAGGACCAAACGGTTGATTAACCAACTTAGATAATTCAAATGAAGGGATCTTAAAATCACAAAGAAGACCTCCAAGAAACAAAGGTACACATTATTCTTCTCTTTTACGCATTAATAGTTTTGATACTGATCATCCACTGCTTAACCCCATGACATCCAATCCTTCTACTTCTTCCCAAGAGAACCTCATACATGAGGAAACGAGAAACCCCAATACCAACACCTCGACTATGCAATCATTAGTTGATAGCATGAACATATTGACTACAATAGTGAACCAACTAGTGGAAAAACAAAGCCAACCAACCCCTCCTATCCCAAATCGCTTTCATGGACATTGGAACAATGAGGATAAGGATGGAGAGGAAGTTTATGAACAACAAAGAGGTCATACTAGTAGTCCCAAAAATCACTTCCATAGATATAGCAATAACGAGGACCAAGACATAGATGAAGCTTACCAACAACAAAGAGGTCCTAATGTTGTCAATTTTCCACACATTGATATACCCACATTTGAGGGTCATGATCTACGTGGTTGGATAGCTAAAATGGAAGGCATTTTAGACTTATACCAAATTCGAGATTTAGTAAAAGTTCCTTTTATTGCCTCCAAACTCGGTATCGAAGCTTATCAATGGTTTGTATGGCTCAAACGTGAGAAGGGAAATACCATCTACTGGGATGATTTCATAGAATATTTTCTTAAAATATTTGATGAAGGTTCCTCATCTTCATACATGGTGCAGTTGTTATCACTTAAGCAAACATGATTGGTAATGGAATATATCTCGAAATTCACTAGCCTGTTGTCCTATGCAAGAAACTTACAATCTGATGTGGTGGTATCTACTTTTAGAAATGGGTTGAAAGAGAATATTCAAGTCGAAGTTGACTTACAAGATCCATCATCTTTAGATGCTTGTATAACTATTGCCAAGTTGGTTGAGAAGAAAGTGCAAATGCGAACATCTATACGCCATGATTCTTATAGTCGACCTCAATACCACAACAACTCTTTTTGTAGAAATGATCAATCCTCAAAATATTTTTGCTATAAATGTCACAATCACCATTAAAAATATCAGGCATGTGTACCACGATAGAACTTTCAAATTGAATATGCTAAAAAGAAAGATGAAGAAATAGAGGATACCAACTCACCTAATTGTCCCATAGACAAATACCAAATTGAACACGAGGAGGACGTAGTTGAGGAAGATACTATGGTAATTTTAGTACATGCTCTTATGGGTTTATCGACTCACCATACAATCAAGGTATCATGATTCATTCGATAAAGGAAGGTAATTGTATTAATTGATTTAGGAAGCACTCATAACTTTATTGACACAAAGATTGCTAGGGTATATAGGTGCCAAGTATGGAAGTAAATTTTAGCGTATACGTTACTATTCCATTATTTTGGTTAGTAGTTAGGCTTAGATTAGCATGAGTATATTTTAGGTTTCATTTGGTTTTCCAGATCCTAAATTCATGGGCTATTCCTAGCCTAATGTATTCTATTTATTTGTTGTCAGATTAATAGAATCAACCACTTTGTATGTCATGGTATCGAGCCATAGAGCTCCAGGCTCATTTGTAGCTTGAGGACAAATTTTTGAGCCATGCGATTGCTGACATCTCAACCAACGAGTACGTGAATCGAGAAACCCTTAGCGAAAGTGATTGGAGCCAAGCCGTTGAAATCTTAGCCAGTGAGTATGTGAATTAGGTGATCCTTGATAGACATGATCAGATCCAAGCAAGTGGACTGGCATGGATATAGCAGATCACTGGACCTGAGTGGATCCTAGCAAAATAGGCAATCTAAGCACTGGTTTGTTGTTTTGTTTGGATCTAGATGGACTGCGTACGACTACGTGGTGGGGACTAGCAACAAAACCCTACATGGATTGCATACGACTACGTTGTGGGGACTGGAAACCAAACCCTATATGCTGACTCTTGAAGGATAGTGTAACAAAATTTTGCTGGTACTACGAGGAGATAAGATAGAAGAGGACTGATTGCCTAAAGGTAATCGAAATGTATTGTATGTGATGTACTTTTTAAACCACACATTTATCAATACCTCTTGTATGTGGGACAATTCATCCCAGATATATATTCGTCCCTCCTTCCAATTCTGTAGATGAATTCTCGCAGACATCTAGTCCTATTGACACCTTGTGACGATATCTGCCACAAAAAGTCATCGAGAAGCATTGTTGCAAACTCTGCCATCTTGATCTGATTGGGGTGCAACTTGAGTTTCTGTGACATCAGTGGTTTTATGTGAAACCACAGGCCATGCATAGAAAAAAGGATCAATTTGCTCTCCGCATAAAAAAAAAACAAACTTGATGATGTTTTGATGACATCTAATGTCGTAGGTAAATTTTTTGATGCAGTTCAAGGATAATATGTCAATCGTAACTATTTTTCAGCATGGCGATCTGGTGAAGCCATTTGCACTGCTTGGTATATCAGAGACTGTCGATGGGGGATCTACCTATTTGAGTCGATTCTAGATGATATTTAAAAAAAAATAAATAAAATTTCATCGACGATCTACTATAGCTGCTACATGGTGGACTGCCCTGGTGCGGTGAGCGTGGAGGCATTTTGCAGTTGATAGTCGATTCCAATCGTAGAAATGCTAATTGTTACCACCGTAGAAGCATATCGTAGCAAGTTGTAGCTACCCTCAAAGGCCAAATTTATCCATAGCAGATCATTTGCTAGCATAGTACAACCGCACCCAATTGCATTCTCTGAGGTGGATCGTGCCGAAGCCATGCTTGGCATGTTTGAAACCACCGGAGGTGAATCGTGCTGAAGCTAAATTCTGGTTGCTCATCGTTGAAAGGTAGTCAAAGGAGATTGCAACCTTGATTTGGCACAATACATTAGCAGAAGTTTCATTCTCTGATAGCGGACAAAGGAAGAGGATCTACCCCCGAGCAACGATGACATAACCTCCCTTATTGATGCTGCCCAAAAGCAGTTGAAGTAAGGGGTGCCTCCCCATTACTAACACCGAGCAGCCTACCTTGGTTGGCTGGCGACCCGAGCGTAAGGCTATCAGGCATGAGGTTGAGGGATCGAATCCCTCCGACCCCCCCGTGCCTTGCACAAGGTAATTTTTTATTTGTTAAAGTTTTTAATTTTTTTTTCTTTAATATTTTTTAATTTTTCTAGGTTTAATTAATTTTTTTTATTTTCTTTGAAAAAAATTATTTTAAATAAAAATAACTATTTGAAATATTTTTTTTGAAAAGAAATTATTTAATTAAACTTTTGAAAAAGTTTTAAAAACATTTAGGAAGAAATTTTTCAAACTTCACAAGGGATCAACATTTTTTTTTTTCCTGCAAAAGTGAGGGGGGAACCATGAATTAAAGTTTTGCACAAATTGTAACAAGGACAACCATGACACCAAACGGTGTTAGTTTCCAAACAAGAAAAACTAAAATGGCAAAGGCACATCACAGAGGCCATGTTGCTAGTGAAGTGTCTCATTCCGCTTCTGATTCTGGTTTAGAAAGAGCACACAGAGTGCTCATGGCTAAAACAATATTGTAAAGGGGATACAAATTTGTCATCCTAGGAAAGCACCATTCCACAACTTCTTTTTAAGGCTTCATAAATAGCATAAGTTTTTGTTTGAAGTAAAGGGGTGATTGTATCTATTTTTTAGGCTTCCTAAATAACAAAATCTTTGTTTGAAGTACTTGTAACAGAAGGGATTTTTTTGGTGTAGATTTGCCTAAGAGGCAATATTTGTAACAAAGCTTCTTAAATTGCACATATTTTGCAATTAAGGGGGGTACACATTTCTTACTTCACACTATTTTTTCTAAAAAGGAAGGACGAATTATAAGGGTGCATTTTCGGCAAGACCGACACCTTAATCACACTTCTTGCAGATATAACAACATGTTTTTGTAGCAAAGGGAGGGAACTTATAAGGGTGCATTTTCGGTAGTGATCGACACCTTAGCTACCTTATCAACACTTGTTGCAAAATCATATTGTAACTGAATGAACCTCGTATGAAGTGATCTACTCTACTACACCTAGCGATTGTGGCTGGTTACCCATGCAATCTGGTTGGATGATAAGATTGCAATAAGGACATTCGTTGATGTGAAGACAAAGTGAGGAATGATTCACTTTTTGCTTAGGAGCAACCAGAGCACTGTGACAGAGCCCGAGCAAGAGCAAGAGCCAACATATCAACATCTTCTTCACTGTATTGGGGCAATTATATTATTACCCAAATATTGTTGTATGGGGGGATGATAGTGTAGCTAGTAGTTATATTATTACCCAAATAACGTAATAAGGGGGGATATTAGTATATACGTTACTACTCCATTATTTTGGTTAGTGGTTAGGCTTAGATTAGCATGAATATATTTTAAGTTTCATTTGGTTTTCAAGATCCTAAATTCATGGGCTATTCCTAGCATAATGTATTCTATTTATTTGTTGTCAGATTAATAGAATCAACCGCTTTCTTTGATAGTAAAGAGTCATGAGAAGTTTTATCATAATGAGATGAATATGAAAGATTGCATCTCTTAAGAGTTTAAGGAGAAATAATTAGGAATATTGAAGATTCATTTGTAAAATTATATATTAGAGATAAAGCTCCATGCAATTTAATTGATTTAAATTCTTGATGATTTATGAATATAATAGTGAGATTTTATCTTGTGAAATTGCTACAATCCAAACATAGCCATCGACTATGCCAAGGAAAATGTTTTTTAAATATTATTTTTATGGCAGAATGCAATTAGTTTTATTTTTTTTATTATCAAATCAATTATTTGCAAGTTGTAGAGGATTGTGCCCTCCTAGCGTTGAGGACCAGTCCTACTTGAGTGGTGAAACACTTTAATATGATTTATTCGATTTTTGATTGAATTACTTTGATTTATACTTTTAGATTTATGTTTTATGGTTGATATATTGTGTTGAATGATTGAATATATATTATTGAGTAATTTATATTTGGGAGTCGATAGTTATACCACTCCAAGTGGTATCAGGATCTAGCATCCTGACACAACTTATCTGAGAACTCCATAGTAGATTACAGCCTCTGATCTCATTGGGTAATACGACGATAGAAGTTACTGTCCAGGTCATAGTGTAACGAAGATCACAGGTGCGACATCAAAACGTTAGTCCAACATTTGGAAAATTATAAGGTGCTTAAATTTCTTGCATAATGCATGATCGTATTTCGGTACCCACACAAGGAAGTTTCACGATAGAAGCATACTTAGTACATAATCGTCAATTGACGTTAGTCCTTCCAACATAGCAGGGTAGATGAAGTTGTACAACATCACGTGTTGCAACATATCCAAATGAATTAGGATATAGGTCAAGGAATTTGCTGTTCCATCCATTCAATATTAACTGGCCAAGAAATCTGTTGAAACACCATGCTAAACACATTAATATGATTCACATCCGCCATCCCGGAACAACCAATCAAAACATAGTATTTTTATGCCAAGGCTAAGGTACCTTATAACTTATTATTATATTAAATATTTTTTTCCTGTCATGGGGATATTTATCCCACACGCAGTGTGTGTTGGGCATTAAAGTGTTTATAACCAAATAGTCTCTACTATTTAAATGTGACTACGGTCATATAACCTTTCCTCCTCGCACGATTATTCTTCAAGTGGTTTCATGTCCTTTCGGGTCCCTTCTATATCGATCTTCGGTCTTGAAATCCGCTACCATCCTAGCGTGCTTCCCTCATGTCACCTTGTGTTTTCCTCACATCACATGTCCACTGTGTGTTTTATGCTCATTTCACCATGCATTCTATGCTCGTATCGTCTTGTCACTAGGTGTTCAGAGTTCGTATCACCTTGTGTTCTACAGGTATTGTCCGATCTCTAACTTACCCTGTGTACTCATGTCACCTTGTGTGTTGTGCGTGTCATCTTGTTGCCTTGTGTTTAGTGCTCGTATCGCCTTGTGCTAGCCATTGGAACTCATTGTTGAATCCTACCCATTGTAGTGTGTTCGTACCGCATTATGTTAACCATTGGAACTCACTGTTGAATCCTACCCATTGTAGTGTGCCATGTTCCACACCACTCCTGCTTAGACGTTGGAATTAATGGTTGAAAACTAGCCATTGGAAATTGAATTCAAGGTAGCAGGTAGCAGTTGGTGCTACTGGTAGTTGAAAATACAATTTAAAACCCGCATCACATTTGGAGTGATAACTAAAGCGGAAAAACACCAAAAATTTACCAAAATTAACCAATTTTTTGTAGAAATTAGGGATTTTTTTTTTTTAAATAGGATTTATTGACAAGTGCATGAGTGGAAGGTGGACCAAAGGACCAAATGGTTTATTAACCAACTCAGATAATTCAAATGAAGGGATCTTAAAATCACAAAGAAGACCTCCAAGAAATAAAGGTACACATTATTCTTCTCTTTTATGCATTAATAGTTTTGATACTGATCATCCACTGCTTAACCCCATGACATCCAATCCTTCTACTTCTTCACAAGAGAACCTCATACATGAGGAAACGAGAAACCCCAATACCAACACCTCGACTATGCAATCATTAGTTGATAGCATGAACATATTGACTACAATAGTGAACCAACTAGTGGAAAAACAAAGCCAACCAACCCCTCCTATCCCAAATCGCTTTCATGGACACTGGAACAATGAGGATAAGGATGGAGAGGAAGTTTATGAACAAAAAAGAGGTCATACTAGTAGTCCCAAAAATCACTTCCATAGATATAGTAATAACGAGGACCAAGACATAGATGAAGCTTACCAACAACAAAGAGGTCCTAATGTTGTCAATTTTCCACACATTGATATACCCACATTTGAGGGTCATGATCTACGTGGTTGGATAGCTAAAATGGAAGGCATTTTAGACTTATACCAAATTCGAGATTTAGTTAAAGTTCCTTTTATTGCCTCCAAACTCGGTACTGAAGCTTATCAATGGTTTGTATGGCTCAAACGTGAGAAGGGAAATACCATCTACTGGGATGATTTCATAGAATATTTTCTTAAAATATTTGATGAAGGTTCCTCATCTTCATACATGGTGCAATTGTTATCACTTAAGCAAACATGATTGGTAATGGAATATATCTCGAAATTCACTAGCCTGTTGTCCTATGCAAGAAACTTACAATCCAATGTGGTGGTATCTACTTTTAGAAATGGGTTGAAAGAGAATATTCAAGTCGAAGTTGACTTACAAGATCCATCCTATTTAGATGCTTGTATAACTATTTCCAAGTTGGTTGAGAAGAAAGTGCAAATGCGAACATCTATATGCCATGATTCTTATAGTCGACCTCAATACCACAACAACTCTTTTTGTAGAAATGATCAACCCTCAAAATATTTTTGCTATAAATGTCACAATCACCATTCAAAATATCAGGCATGTGTACCACGATAGAACTTTCAAATTGAATATGCTAACAAGGAAGATGAAGAAATAGAGGATACCAACTCACTTGATTGTCCCATAAACGAAGACCAAATTGAACACGAGGAGGCCATAGTTGAGGAAGATACTATGGTAATTTTAGTACATGCTCTTATGGATTTATCAGCTCACCATACAATCAAGGTATCATGATTCATTCGATAAAGGAAGGTAATTGTATTAATTGATTTAGGAAGCACTCATAACTTTATTGACACAAAGATTGCTAGGGCATTAAACTTGCACATCAACTCCCCCAATCAAGATAAATTTCAAGTTATAACTACAAACGGAGGAAGCGCTCAATGTATAGGTAGAACATCCTCAATTTCATTGCAAATGGGAAGTTATACTTGGTATGGTCTTATTTTTGTTTTGAATTTAGGGAATTCAAAAATTATCTTGGGAGTCGCATGGTTAGAACAAATGGAAATCACGGTCGGTTTTAACTACAAGTAGCGCTTTGTTGAATGGAAAGAAAATGGGAATACCATTCACCTCTAAGGAATTCCAAAACCTACATCAAAGATAGTAAGTTCACACAACATGGAAAAAATATTAAGAAAAGGTAGTTATGGATTCATTTCTCAAATTAATTGTATGGAAATGCAAACACAAGATACTCTAGAAATCCAATCAGAATATCTACAAAACATTGTGGCCAACTATGATGAGGTATTCCAAGAACCAAAGGGACTACCTCCAAAAATATCCCATGACCATGCCATACACCTTGTTCCAAGAAGTCTTCCACCTAATAGCCGTTCTTATTGATATCGCCAACCTCAAAAATAGAAATTGAGCAAGTTTTCCAAGAACTATTAGAACATGGAGTCATCCATCACAACACTAGTACCTATTCTTCACCATTAGTTTTGGCCCGTTGCAAAGACAATTGTTGGCATATGTGTCCGAATTTTTGTCCCCTTAAAAAAATTACCATCAAGGATAAATTCCTTGTACCTGTCATTTATGATCTACTAGACGAACTACATGGTGCACAATTTTTTACAACATTGGATTTACGTTTTAGGTTTCACCAAATTAGAGTTAGGGAAGAGGATATTCCCAAAACAACTTTTCACACTCATGAAGGTCACTATGAATTCTTGTTCATGCCCTTTGGTCTCACTAATACCCCATATACATTTCAAAGTCTCATGAACCATGTGTTTCATCCATTCCTTCACAAATTTGTCCTAGTCTTCTTCGATGACATACTCATAGTAAATCATGGAATGATCATTTGTTGCATGTGGGAAGGGTTCTTCATATACTATACAAGGAAAAATTGTTTGTCAAATGCTCTAAATGCTCTTTTGGTGTTCAAGAAGTTGAGTACCTAGGTCATATAGTTTCTTAGGAAGGTGTTAAAGTGGATTATAATAAGATAAAGACAATTCAAGATTGGTCCTTACCTAAAACTATCAAGAAACTTCATGGTTTTTTGGGTCTCACAAGCTATTATCGCAAGTTTATGCGTAACTATGGAAAAATTGCAGCTCCTATCACAATACTTAAAAAAAAGGATGCTTTTCATTGGTCGGAAGCAGCCACTCAAGCCTTTGAGGCTCTCAAAGAAGCAATGTGTACTACTCCAATTTTGGTGACTCCAAATTTTCACAAACCATTTGTAATTGAATGTGATGCTTCAGGAACAGGTATTGGGGCAGTATTAATGCAGGAAGGTCATCCCTTGGCATTCAAAAGTAAACAACTTTTAGGAATTTTTTGGGAAGATCCACATATGAGAAAGAAATGTTGGCTATTCTACATGCAGTGGAGAAATGGAGACACTACTCAGTAGTCGCTTCATTATTAAAACTGATCATAGTAGTCTCAAGAACTTTCTAGAAAAATGATTTTATTATCCAAAAAATAAAAATAAATGGTTAACAAAATTGTTGGGATATGATTTTGTTATCGAGTACAAGAAAGAGAAAGAAAACATGGCAACAAATGCATTATCATGAAAATATGAATATGAAATTGTTATTAATGCTATTTTAGGTCCTTGTTCTCAATGGGTATCTCAGCTACAAGAAGAATGGTTGTCCAATATAGAAACTACTCAAATAATTCAAGATTTGTTGCTGGGTTCATCCAAGCATCCTATTTTTTCCTATGAAGACAAGGTGTTAATAAGGAAGAATCACATTTACATTCCACACACTTCTACAATCAAGTCAAGAATTCTAGATGAATCGCATGCTTCTCCATCAACAGGACATTTAGGTTTTTTGAAAACCTATATGCGGATAAAATAATCCTTTTTTGGAAAGGATTAAAAGCAGAAGTCAAACAATGGGTGGCTGAATGTGAAGTATGCCAATGCAATAAGGGCAAAATAGTCAAATCACTAGGGTTGCTTCAACCATTACCTATTCCAGATCGTTAATGAGAACATATTTCAATGGATTTTATTGAAGGTATTCCTAAGTCAAAAGGAAAAAATAGTAATTTTTGGGGTAGTAGATCACCTCTCCAAATATGCTCATTTTCAGGCTCTACAACATCCATTTTCAGCAAGCAAGGTGGCTTAGGTATTTATGGACTCAATTTTCAAATTGCATGGAATGCCAAAAAATATTGTAAGTGATCGTGATACCATATTTACTAGAAATTTTTTAAAAGAATTATTTTGTCTTAGCGGTACCAAATTGAATATTTTCTCTGCATACTATCTACAAATAGATGGCCAAACTGAGGTAGTTAACAAATATTTGGGTACCTATCTAAGATGTTTTGTTTAGGATAAACAATATCAATGGAGTCATTGGCTTTCCTTGGTAGAATGGTGGTACAACACTTCATACCACTATTCCACTAAGATGTCTCCATTTGAAGCATTGTATGGAATTAAACCATCAATAATAGCGGATTATGTACCAGGTTCTTCCAAAGTGGCTCAAGTCAATGATTGGTTCCAACACAGACAGTCAATGCTAAACATTCTCAAAGATAACTTGGTACAAGCACAAAATTGTATGAAGCAGCAACAAGACTCACATCGTTCGAAAAGATAATTTAACGTAGGTGACATGGTGTTCCTAGGTTTAGATCCCTACAAAAAATTATCATTAAAGATCAAGATAAGTCAAAAGTTGACTCCACAATTTTATGACCCTTACAAAATTGTGCATCACATTGGTGAAGTGGCATATCAGCTAGAGCTTCCTCCCTCATCCCGTATACATCCAGTATTCCATGTTTCCTGTCTGAATAAGGTGATCAGCTAGAAAGTACAATCTCAATCATAATTACCAGTACTCGATGAAGAAGGGTGTATATCCCTTTAGCCTGAAGCAATTTTACAAAGCAAAACACGTATGCTGAGATCTCGTCACATCCATGAATTCCTCATAAAATGGTAGGATCTACCTGAAGAAGATGCTACTTGGGAACATGAAAGTATTTTACAGACATTTCTAGCTTTGAGGACAAAGCTTTTCGAGGAGGGGAGCCATGATACAATCCAAACATAGTTGTCGTCTATGTTAGGGAAAATGTTTTTTAAATATTATTTATATGGCAGAATGCAATTAGTTTTATTTTTTATCATCAAATAAATTATTTGTAAGTTTCAGAGGATTGTGCACTCCTAGCGGTGAGGACCAACCCTCCTTGAGTGGTGAAACACTTTAATTTGATTTATTCAATTTTGATTGAATTTCTTCAATTTATACATTTATATTTATGTTCGCTGGTTGCTATATTGTGTTGAATGATTGAATATATATTTTTGAGTAATTCATATTTGGGAGCTAGTAGTTATAATTCTCCAAAAATACTTATGATATGAATGTGATTTAAGTGATTGATATTTGATCTTGGTGGTATTTATTAGGAACCTTCTCATTAAAATCAACACATTCAAAAATATTTTGCAATAAACAAAAATTCATGAAATATAAGATATTGCAATACGAAATACAAGTTTAGAAATGAAACAATCTCACAAAATAACTTAGAAATGTAGGCCACTTTGAGGGGGCAACCTCCTTCAATAATTTCATTCAATTGTGCAAAAAGATACATTTGTTCCTGCCCATCGTAGTTTTAAAGACTTTGATGAGCATCATATATGCTCATATTTTTGTATGAGTTCCAATGGTTTTTGCATGGCAATATAATACGAGTTGTATATTTTTATGAATCATTATGTATCTATTTAATGAAATTATGTGTATTATCTAATTTGTGTGTGAAGTGTGTTTTGTGTAGATATTTGCTGATTTTGTCATCTTTTGCTTAGTCGAGGTTTTGCGTGGACCTAATATGCTTCTTCTTCATGAATGTAAGGTATATTGAGTAGGTGCCTTACTCAAGTAGGCACCTTACTTTGGTACCTTACTTTGGTGCCTTACTTCGGTGCTTTACTCTGGCACCTTACTCAAGCAGGCGCCTTACTCAAGTAGGAACCTTACTCAAGTAGGTGTCAAGAAGATGCTTTACTCAAGAAGGTGCCTTACTCAAGTAGGCACCAAGAAGGTGCATTGCTCAATGTTAAGCACTTTGATCAGATGGCTGTAGAGGACCCCGTTGATCACAACAAACATTTAGTTTCATGTCATGCAGGTTATCCTGAGGAGACTGCCAAACGAATAAGCTATTCCAGACAGAGTGGAAAAACACGTAACCACTTAATGAAGCAAAACATAAACAATGCAGAGATCATTCTATCACTAGGAAAATATAAAAAACTGTTTATCATGCACCTGTTACAACAACTAAACTGTCTTAGTTTAGACTGTAACCAGAACTTCTATTGTAACATCTATAACAGAAAGTCTTATGTGTGCTATATAAACATACGAACTTCTCTGAAATAGGGAGGCAATATTTTTGAGAACATTATCATATGTAACATTGCATTGCACTATTAATAAAAGCTTGAGAGTTCCTTCATTAGCGTATTGTCTTTGTGATCTGCCGTGCGGGTTCTACTAGAGCTTGGGCCCACTCCAAGCTAGTATTCCTACCCTACTTTCTAGTTATTTTCTTATATTTAATTATGCAATATAGTGTGTTTATTTCATAGACTAAATTAATTACTTTAGTGTGGTGTGTCTTTTAATTACGTAAAGTGTGTTTACTGCTTTCAATTAATTTCTTCTATAGTGTTGTGTGTTTTACTTTCCCATATTTTATTTATGCATAGTTTTTTGGTGCGGATGAATCAATCGTTATCTTATAAACATCCCCCAATGATAGTTTTGCAGACTCATCTTGGAAATGGTAGTGTGAGCAGTCTTAACCGTGGCACTTCAAAAGTCTACGAGCTCCTTGGTATGACAATTTAAATGCGAGGGTTGTGACATAAATAGGATAAAAATTAACCAGTGTTTTACCCCCAATATTTTGGCACTATTTCTAGGGAAGTGCCACTATTAGATTGATTACAGTACCCTTTAAATCTTCTATCTGACTTATGAGTCCATTGAGAAAAAGAGGACTTGACGATCGTTTCATAAAATAGAGCCCGTCAGAGTAATTTGAGTCAGTCGAAAAATTTGAATTTGAATTAGATTCTCTTGAACCACCACCAATAGTGCATTGGAGTGAACATCCTCTCTTTGTGCAAAGCTCTTCCTCATCCCATCGACTATGAAAGGAGCGGATCATTCAAAATCCTTTGTTTAAGAGAACACCCTTATAAGAAGAACTACTGTGGAAAGCTATAGAGGATCAGACCATAACACCAGCTAACCTAGAGGCTCTAGTACAAAAATTTTAGAATGACCGAAATGCCATATAATCTGCATTAGAGACCACATTTCCTAAAAAAATAGCCGAAGAGACTTCATCTAGTTTCAGCTTCCCAATAGAGGAAGGTGCAGGGGAAACCAATATGAAGAACATATCCCTTGCCCATCTTCCTACCTTTAGAGGATACCCAATTGAAGACCCTGACCTGTTTTTATTTAAATTTGATGTCTTGTGTAGGTTTATAGACTATAAATTAGATTCTTAAAAGCGAAAACTCTTTTCATCGACATTGGATGACTCAGCTCTGTGCTGGTTTATCGGGTTGGGGAACAAGTAGATCACCACATGGGAAGAAATGAGGAAACTCTTCCTAGAATAGTATCAAGACTTAAAAAGAGAATGATAATCTAGAGAAGAGGTCCTAAGTATGACATAGAAGGAGGACAAATATATGGAGGAGTACTAGGAGAGGTTCAATTTTAATCTACAATGATCCCCTCATGCGAAATTGGGTGATAAATCCCTTAGGAGCATTTTTCTAAGGGGACTCAACAACGAGTCGCTCGAGGTGCTCAACATGATCTCTAGAGGAGACGTTTACCAACACCCGATGGAAGACATCCGAAAACTGTGTTGAAACTACTCATGAAGGAGGGGCAAGCCCACTTCTAGGATCATGAAGGCGACCGTATCGGTCACAAAAATGGATATAGGCAATATGCTGGAGGATATAAAAAGAAAAACACTCTCCTCTCTAGCATTGCATTTGGATACGCTCTTGCTAGAGAAGAAGAAGTAGGATAACAAAGCTACATTAGCTTGTTTTTACCTAAAATACCGAGGGAATCATGCGAAGAATGTATACCTCGAGAACAAAGTTAGAGTATGCGCGGTTTACCAGCAGAACCACAAAACTCGACTGTGCCTAAAGTTGCCCAATATCAAGGAGGATGTTGAAGTTAGTGAAGCTTATTTCATGGGCAATCAAAGAAATTGGCAACAACCCCCTATGGGGAATATGCCAACAGGTATGCCGCCCTATGGAGGAGGACCTTATATGCCACAAGTGCAACCTCAACCATCCAATATGAGGTGGCGGGGACTGCCATCATGGATGAATGTACCTCTAGGGGCCGTGTTTCCTAACCAACAACCATGGATGTCGTACCAACATGTTAGGATCCTATCCTAACATTAATTAATAATACTAATAATATATTTTATCCTAATTTTATAATAATAAAATAAAATAATAATAAATAATATAATAATTAATTATATTAATTATTATATTATTATAAAATTAGGTTTAGGAAGCATTGCAACCTTTCACCTATAACCCTAAAGTGGGTATAAAACATTGTAAGAACTTATCATTCAAATTATCAATGAAATATGTAATATATGATTTATCAAATCATTGAAGGGACTTACCGACAATTCAAAAGTGATTCTTTTAGATTTATGTTATTTATCATTTTATATGGTAGGAACCCTAGGTTCCTACCATCTGGTATCAGAGCTTATGGATCCAACCATATGGGACATAAATATCAAAGGAATGAAAAATGACATCGCAAAAATTATAAGAATAAATGAACAATACCATAATAAACAAATGGAACGTTTTGATCGTATAGAGTATTTAATAAAAATGAAAATGCAAGAGGAGGAGACCCTAGCCAAGGAATCCCAATGGAATCCTGGGTGGTACTCATTGCACTCCCCAAGAAAAAAAAAATGATTCACACCTTAATTTTTTTCAAAAGAGCTTGAAGCCATAAATTTTCAAACGGTACATGATGTACTTCCGAAAGAAAATTATGCAAACCCAATTTTTTTTTTTTTTTTTAAAGAAATAAATGAAAAAGGGGTCTTTTCCAGCAACAGTGCAAATTTTTCCATAGAAAAAAGCCTATTGGAAATGCCATAGAAAACATTCCATGGTTTACTGCTTTATTCCCTTGCATTTTACCAGTTGATTTATAAAAATTTCTACGATAACTTTAACATCAATTGGGAAATTGAAAAATCCACCACCTACACACAACTCTCATCCGTATGACCACCTCCTTCTTCGCTCACTCGCGTGACCTGTGCATCATCTAAATAGATCCAGCAAGGTGTGAGTGTAAACCAACATATGCATTAAAGAATATGAACACATCTGTGAATAGTGCATTGCTATCATACTTATTATTACTCAAATTATCTGAAAAACTACTGAGATAGAAAGTGATTTCAATGACCTTATAATATTAGACAGATGTAATCCGGATATAATCCTTGATAGACGAAAATAACTACCACTTCATGAGAAATTGTGGTTTACATCCAAATGTCATGGTCAAGCTTCTGCCTTTTGAGTTACCTAATGCAGGCACCAGTTATAATACTATTATGTTCTTCCACCATTTCAATTAGTTTCTAACACTGTAGCTCGAAAATAACTGTATTTTAATGAATATTCTGGGCTATCCAATGCTATTCCAAAGTGGAACAGGCCACTTTGCAAATGCCTGGGATCTTAGATCATGCCGAGACTTCCTTCCACTCAGAGCATAATTGTGACTATGATCACTTACAACAACTAATATCACCACTGGATGATTCAATTTACGATTATGAGGAGAACAAAATATAATATTGACAAAAATGGAGACCCTATCTTGTTCTTCCACCAAATGATGTGGTATTATAAAATACTCAAAAATTTAGAAGTTATACCACTAATAACAGTGTTTTTGCAATCTCAATATGGACATCACCATGGAAAACGACGATAATGAAATGGCTTCATGCACAGTACCGCTGTTCCCATCCCAGCTGGAGAGAGACGTCGATAAATCAACGCTTGTCGAAAACATAGATGACATTCTATTGCAAGAAGCCATTCTTATTGGTTATTTAAATCCATCATGGTAACTTTCACAACACCTTCACCATCGATAAATAGCCAAGCGAAAAGCCTAGAAATGTGGACTAAGTAAAAGATGTTGTAAACAGTGTGCTCCTGAAAAAAATCATATCATATTTTCTACACAATAAGTACAGAGGAAATCCAGTGTTTTATATGCAAAGTGTATTTAAGAAAAATAATTGAGATATGTTTGATCTGCATCAACCATAAATCACACAAAAAATTATTTTTTCCCATAAATAAATGGATATTAGCATACCTGCTGATGTTGAAACTTTCTTTTAAGACAATAATTGTGAATCCGAACTGAGCATTCTTCATTCTGGTAAATTTTGGCCTGTTTAAAATTCCACATGAATCCAATTTACAATGTACAAAGAAAGACTAACATTAAAATAGAAAAACAAAATCACATTTATGACATCAAAAATAGCAATTCTTAGACATCCTTCCAGGAGCTAGTTGAGATATACTTAGTGCAAAACATAAATAAGTAATCACTGTCGTGAGAGCTACACCATCATAGAGGCTTTTAGAATTTTATTCAATGTCTCAGCAAGTAGCAAAGAAACATCATACTAAAATTTCATAACAAGATTTTAGTCAATATGATTCATATTGTATAGGCAGACAAAGGGACAAGAAGCCACCTCAGACAACATCGTAGCATTAAGTGATCACTGAGTCATTATACATAGAGGTTTGTTACATATGTTTTGTCACATGTATATATGTGATGATGTGTGATATTATACATTCTGATTCTGAACGAGATTGATATGAGCCATAACATTTCTCATCACCCCTATCGACACCACTATATTCAGGTGAGAGAAGATGCATTTGTGAAGGATCTCTCGATGCTTGGGCGTGATCTCAGAAGAGTGATCATAGTGGATTGGGCGTGATCTCAGAAGAGTGATCATAGTGGATGATAATCCCCAATCTTATGAATGCCAGCAGTCCAATGCGATTCCTATCCCATACTTTGCCTTTGATAAGAGGGACCGCATGCTTGAATACTTGACTCTACTGTTGAGGGATCTTGCTACTTAGAAATACATTAGGCTGATTTTGCAGGGGCTGCAATCGTTCTTGCAAGGGGAAGATGTAATTGAGGTGAAGGCTCAGCTTCAGAGAAAACTTGCGGCCTCCTGATCTTTCCATATTCAGGGACATGATATTATCAGGGGCATTCACGTTATCTTGCAACCTAATCCACCGAAGTCTCGTTATATTTAAAAATGTATACCTAATGATTCCTATATATATATATTTAAAGGTATATTACTTGATAAGTTGTTTGGAATATAAGTGATGATAAAAATCAATATAACAAAACTACTCGCTTACATCCTAAAGCAATTGGGCAAACACAATACACCAATATCTCAAGACTACTCCAATGTTAAAAAGCACATCTATTTCAGCATTATCCAATTAAACGAAGAGGATAGAAGTGATATTCTTCTACTTATACAAGATGGTCAACTTCAAGTAAATATCATAAATCCTTTAGAAGAATTTTTGAGGACTATTTTTTCAGTTCTTCTGACAAAGTTTTTCGGGAGGGATGGCATGTTAGGATCCTATCTTAACATTAATTAATAATAATAATAATAATAATATATTTTATCTTAAGTTTATAATAATAAAATAATATAATAATAAATAATATAATAATTAATTATATTAATTAATATATTATTATAAGATTAGGGTTAGGAAGCATTGTAACCTTTCACCTATAACCCTAGAGTGGGTATAAAACATTGTAAGAACTTATCATTCAAATCATCCATGAAATATATAATATATGATTTATTAAATCATTGAAGGTACTTCCCGATAATTCAAAAGCGATTCTTTTAGATTTAGGTTATTTATTATTTATTTATTTATCATTTTTATGTGGTACCAATCTAGGTAGCAGTGAAGAAACCACAGTTCATGAAACTCAACTCCACAGAATATGGCGTAGGCTCCACCGCAAAAAAGCCTATCGAATCTCCTTGCAGTGAGATCAACACAAATACTAGCACAATCGACGGTCAATCCAAATATCAAGGTGAACTAGCCTGCATACCAACTAGGAGAGATGTATCCAATGTATAATATTAATTGTAATCCAATTCAACTTAGATCAGGTAGACAATTAGCAGTAGAAGCAGCTTCCCTGGTAGAAGAGGAGGAAAATATAGGGGAATCCCCTCTTGTAGAAAAGGTGGAACAAGAAAATATTGTTGAGAAGACAAAAGCTCCATTTCCTAGACGGTTGCAGGAGTAGAGGAAGCCAACACAATCGGAGTTCGATATCCTTTCTAGCTTGAAGAACTTGATAGTTACTATTCCACTCTTCCAAGCTATCCGTGACGTTCCTATATACACCAAGGTGATAAAGGAACTTTATCTGAGGAAACTAGGATGGAAAGCAACCCAGACCATCAATGTCGTAGGGGAGTTGGCCGACTTGATGATGGAGAATGCGTGCCATCCCAATTACGTAGACCCAGATAATCTGGTTTTGACTATAAAGATAGTAGGGCATTTATTGACTAACACATTAGTTGATCTTAGTACAACCATCAATGTGATGCCATAGAAGAGTATGCAAAAACTAAAAATCTCCAATCTGAAGCCCACCAAGATAGTGTTGCAATTGGTCGATAGGTCAACAGTAGCACCAAAGGAATGCTCGAGGACATCATTGTAATATTCGATGTGTGGGAATACTCGATGGACTTCCTAGTTCTACAATAAAAATCAGGATTGGGTGGTTACCCACTCATCTTGGGGAGATCATGGCTAGCAACAACCAATGCATACATTAGCTACCATGATGGACAGATAACCATATCAAATGGACAAAACATCAAAAGGTTGATAATCTCTCCCCCTGCGCAATTCATGGATACATTGGGAGAGTCCACATGGGACAATCAAGAGGATGTGTCATTGTCCATGCTCCAGCTGATGATGGCGTTGAAGGAGTTGGAGGAGGAAACCAATGAAGATGATGTTATTATGATATTTCTCCAAGGAGATTCCTCCCCCATAATTATTGAATCACCTTTGGTTGGTTCTTAGGATCACCACACCAGGAAATTTGAAATCGGGCTTGATAGAAAATTGAACGTCAGTAATGGGGTAACACCCACACAACTAACAGAGTTAAAAGAAATATTGACCAAGAATCAATGAGCATTCACTTGGGATTACTCGAACATGAAAGGAATCAAACCAAAAATTTGCACCCATTGAATTTACCTCAAATAGAAGACGACTCTAATCAGACAGTCATAGAATAGGATGAACCCTACCATAAAATAAATTGTCAAAGCCGAGTTGCAAAATATTTTGACTGTAGGGTTCATTTATCCCATATTTGACAATTAATGGGTATCACCACTTGTGGTGGTCCCCAAGAAAAATGAGAAATGGTGAATCTGTGTTGACTACATATCATTGTATAAAGTGACCAAGAAGAATCATTTCCTGCTTCCATTCGTTGATCAAGTATTGAATATGCTGTTTGAAAGGAAATACTTCTCCTTTCTGGATGGGTTAAATGAATACAACCAAATCCAAATTGGAGAGGAGGACCAGGACAAGACAACTTTTACCTGCCCATGGGTAACGTTTACCTACAATGCACCAACCATCTTTCAAAGGGTGGTGCTAAGAATATTATCAGACATGATGGGGGAAGCAGTCAAAGTGTACATGGATGAATTCACCATTTACAGTGAAAATTTTGGAGAGGCAATGACTAACTTGGAATGAGTACTCCAAATATGAGAAGAGAACAACTTATCCCTCATCAAGGAAAAATATTTTATGATGATGCATGAAGGCATAGTGACTAGGATATCACCTCTCAAAAAAGGGGATTAAAGTTGATAAGAAGAAAATTGAGGTCATCAAGGACCTACCCAACCCTAATATGCAGAGGGAAGTGAGAAGTTTTCTCAGCTCTACCAGGCACTACAGGCGATTTATCATCAATTTCATCAAAATTGCCAAACCACTACACACCTTGCTCTCAAAGGATGTAGAATTTATTTGAACAGAAGACTGTGAACGAGCCTTACAAACACTAAAGGAAAAACTAATTATTGCCCCAGTCCTACGATGCTCAAATTGGGATGTACCTTTTCATATTTATTATGATGCATCTAATAACGCAATTGAAGCGATCCCCAGGCAGAAGGATGATGAGGAATTCTATGCCATCTATTATGTCAACAAAAACTTAGCAGGGGCCAAGCTCAACTACACAATGATAGAAGAGGAGTTCCTCATAGTCATGCATGCCATCAATAAATTTTACCACTATATCACTGGATATAAGGTGTTCATCCACATAGACCATGTAGCCATTCGGTACTTAATGAGTAAGCCAACGATCAGTGGTAGGAAGCCATCAAATGGCTCTTGCTACTACAGTATTTTGACATCACAATCATAGAAAATCCCAAGAAGGATAACACAGTCGTATAATTTCTATCCAGACTCATACCATCGGATCACACAGTGGTGGAAGACCAGTTTCTGAATGAACACTTGTTTGTCATCAATGAATAGATGTCATGGTATGTAGACATCACCAACTATCTGGCCACCAGTAGAACATCCCCTACTCTTTCATCATGAGAGAAGCATGTGGTAATCAAAATAGTGTCTCTTTTCTATGGATTGATGACCTTCTATTTAAAACAGAGCCTGATCAAATCGTAAGGAGGTGCATAGCAGAGCATGAGTTTGTAGAAATACTCAAAGCCTATCATGGCAAGCCATACAGAGGACACTTTGCAGGGAGAAGGACTACGTATGAAGTCCTACAAACTAGGTATTTTTTGCCCACTTTGTTCATAGATGCAGCCACATACACCAACAAGTGTGATGAGTGCCAGAGAATGGGCAGGCCGACCCATAGGGATGAAATACCCCTTAAACCTCACATACACATAGAGCCCTTCAAAAAATGGGGTATGGATTTCATGGGACAAATCAACCCACCTTCGGTTAAGAAGAGATACATTTTAGTCTATACAGACTACGTCACTAAATGGGTCAAAGTCTAGGCACTGAGGGACTCCAAGGAGGGAACAATGGTAGAATTCTTGTTTGTCCATATTTTCATGAGGTTCGGGGTGCCCAGGGAGATTACAACGGACCAAGGACCCCAGTTTACCTCCAAATTAATTGAGGAATTAATGAAGCAATATAGAAATTTAGCATAACAAGACCACCACCTACCATTCATAGTAAAATGGATAGGTGGAAGTAACCAATAGGGAGATAGAGAATATCCTGATGAAAACTGTGCAACAACACATGAAAGATTAGGCTGCAAGGTTATCAAAGATAGTGTGGGCATACAATACAACATGGAAATCAACCACCAACTTTACACCATTTTGACTGGTATATAGGAAGGATGTAATGATGCCCATCGAATTTGAGATTAAAATACTTAGAACAATGGTGGAAATGGATCCAAGCCTAGATGAAGCATAGAAGGAATAGATTCGGTATCTAAATCAACTGGATGAA
Organism: Wollemia nobilis; assembly: GCA_028583015.1. NCBI lineage: Eukaryota > Viridiplantae > Streptophyta > Pinopsida > Araucariales > Araucariaceae > Wollemia > Wollemia nobilis. Next base: position 14,705,013 of record JAQPPZ010002969.1, on the reverse strand, counting down.
TACCGAATGGATGCCATGTAGAGAATAGAAATCGTACAAAGACAAAGGAAACAGTGGCATGATCGCCACATTAATACAAAATAGTTCAAGGAAGGATACTGGGTATTACTATATGATTCCAAGTTCCAGGAATGGAAAGGAAAGCTAATGTAGATGTGGATGGCACCATATGAGGTGGTAGAGCTAATAAAAATGGTACTGTTTGCATTAAGACAATTTACGACAATAACACCATACTAAAAATTAATGGCCACCGATTACGCCCATACCACACGTCTAAGAATTTACTAGTGGAGTCCAGAATAGGTATGGGGGAAATCCCATCCAATTAAAATTACCAACTTCTCAGCAACACGGTGGAAACAAAGGCATTCGTCAAAAACTTAGTTTTAGTTTCTTGTTTCTATGTGTTGCAGGTATGGTACCCGCATGCAAGCTACAAGTATCCTGAGATCCAGGGCCTAACAGGAACATATTGCACTAGACCTGCATCTTTTCCTACTTTCAAGATTATGGTGTGTTTTACAGGGACAACGCCCACATGCAAGCTACAAGTATCCTGAGAGCCAGGGCCTAACAAGCACATATTGCGTTTAATTGCATTTTTTGTTTCCATTTTCTTTTTGCAAGGGAATGAACTGATTGTATGAACAATAGGTGTCTTGAGTAACAAGGCCTAGACCGGATCATCATCCATGAACCTACACATTTTTGAGAATATAGTTCTGATCCAAGCATGGACGTGGGCACCAATTCCATATAAAGGAAAAATTACACACGCCCGTGCTTGGGTGAAGCAGACATCGACATAGCATGAGAAGAATTTTAGAAGGCCTGATCAACATCACATCAACAAACACGTTAGCTGCTACTGTCTTTTCAACGGTGGGAGAATGATTTACTACATAAGAGAGGTGCCTTACTTCGAAAGAGAGGCACCTTACTCCAAAATAGAGATGATTTAAGTATGTGCCTTACTCCAGAAGAGGTGCACCTTACTCCAAAAGGGAGGTGCCTTACTCTAGAAGTAGATGCCTTACTCTATAAGAGAGGTGCCTTAATCCGAAGGGAGGTGCCTTACTCTCGAAGGAAGGCACCTTAATTTGAAGGGAGGCACCTTACTCCCAAAGGAAGGTACCTTACTCCGAAGGTAGGTGCATTACTCTTAAGGGCACCTTACTCCGAAGCAGGCATGTCAATGTCCATTAGCGAAGGCATTTGACTACAGTTGAAAAGTCTAAAAAAAATGAGGCACCTTGATGTTATGCATCAAGGGCAAAAAAAAAAAATATTCAAGTAGGTGCCTTACTTTGGCACCTTACTCTGGCATCTTACTTCGATGCCTTACTCTGGTGCCTTACTCTAGTGCCTTACTCTTTAAGGAGGCACATCGATTTAATCAAAAACACATGCGCAACTTGGCGGTACATGGAGTAGCCGAAGCCAACATCATCACCTCATGTGATGGAAATCCGAAGGCACCCAAAAATATTTAAAAATTATTGGATAGTATTTTTGCACATCCGAAGGCCAACCGTCGAAGGAAATATGTGTCCTAATCTGAACCAATAGGATCCACCGTATTTTTAACATGGGATATCGAGAGAACCAGAATTGCAGTAACCAAGGTGATGTAATCAGCACATGGGAAATACACTATCACCATTACCATGGATTACCAAATTGGCATGCTCCACAAAGCATGAAATGACCAATCAGGTATGCGCATGATTTTTTTAAAATATATACGTATTTTTCATAAGATATGCTTCTCTAAAAATAATGTTGGTGCAAGAATTGAATTGACCCCTCATGCCTAATACGTCATGCCAAAAATTAATTCGGGTGGCGTACCCTATCAAAACCAATGTAGAAGCAATTCATCGGGGTTAGACGCCTTAATATTTAAGAAGGTGCCTTACTGTGAATAAGGCATCAAACTAGTTAGAAAAAGCCGAGAATTCACCATGGGAGGTTGATCAAAGAACCATACGGTTAAGAAGCATGAGCCCAACAACATTGAGGGAATTAAAGGAGAAGTCTGTAATTGGTTTGAGGTGGCTAGGTGGATGGATTACTATCACATGGTCAGCCAAAACCAGAACATGGAGGCAATACAAGAGTTTGCTACCACTATGAGAGGAGAGGTCGCTCGATTGCGTGGACTAGAAATTTTAGTCACTCCAGTGCACATCGCTCATGTTATCGGCCTCCCATTCACTAGTAAATGTACATACAAGGATGATATAGCAGTCAAATGCATAGAATTACTGCTCAGTAAAGCAAATTATTTGGTGCCAAACACTGGTTAATTTTGTCCTAAATTTGTCACAACACTCGCATTTAAATTGTCAACCCGGGAGCTCGTAGACTTTCAAAGTGCCATGATTGAAATTACTCATATTACAACTTCTGAGATAAATCCAGTTACCTATCATTGGGGGTGTTTATGAAACAACGGTTTATTTGTCCACACCAACAAAAATCAAATACACATAAAATACGTAAAAGTAAACACACCACACTGAAAGCAATAATACACCTATCATAAAAAGAACACAACTTCTATAATGATTAAATTTAATCTAGGAAAAAAATATACTACTATGCATAATTAAATCTATGAAAAATAACTAAGAAACAAGGGATGAATACTAGCTTGGAGTGGGCCTGAGCTCCAGCAGATTCTGCACAACAAATCATGAAAATAATACATCGATGTGAGAACATTCAAGCTTTATTAACAGTGCAAAAAATGTTACATGCGATAATGTTATAAAAGAATGCTTCCCCTGCTACAGAGAAGTCCATTTGTTTATATACCACACACAAGACTTCCTTTTATGTTTATGTTACAACAGGCATCCTGGTTATAGTCTAAACTAGGATAGTTCAGTTACTATAGTCGACACACAATGATCAACTTCTTCGTCATTTCCCTATAATCAGGTGATTTATGTTTCTGTTGGTCCAAAATCTGCCACAGGAAAGGATTTTACAAGTGCGCCCTAGACCCGGCCAACATTGAAAGGCTGGAAGCAAGAAATGGCTCCCAGACCAATCTCCAGAGTGGGCTGGTTCCCTCTACTATTCTAAAATTGGTTTAAGATAAGGGTTGCTAGAAAGAAATTGAAAAATTGCAGAAAGAAATGGGAAATATGGCCACAGGCCGAAGTGATGGGATCAGAAAATAGCAGCAGGAAACTACAAGTGCAGCAACAGCAAGCAATAAAAGTTACTAAAATTTCGCACGATGCATACAAAAAAAAACCCTCCAAAATCATATTCCAGGAATTTATACTCTTACGGCAATATTCAAATCTAGTATGCAGAATTTAAATGTAATAGCCATGAAGACATATAAATGCTATTAGAAATGCAACATCAACAGAAAGGAAATCACCAATGCAAATGCTTTGAAAAGTTAGAAGCCAATCCTTTATTCCTGCAGTGAACTTCCAGTCTCTAGCAGAGAATTTTCCAACCTCTGTAAATGAAAATTACATTGGTTTTTATAGAGGTCCGTCCTCTCTACAGCATTAAAAATGCGCCACCACCCCTCTCGTGATCTACAATTGTGCATTGGAAATTACATACACGATCCCCTTAGTTGCGGCAAAAATTAAATACAATTAGACGCTAGCGGTCTTCTTCATTAAATTCGTTTTTGAAAATATGCATGAAACCGTTACAACAATCCACGAACAGCAGCCTCGAATGCATTAAATCTTCAATCTTGGTGGCCTGGGCGCGTCTTTGACCTTGACTGCATTGGAAAGCTGCATTACATTGAATTTGGGCCAGCATTTAATCATCGGAAATTAAAAAAAATCTCCTCGACCGTTCACACTGTGCTTTGGCGGAAAACAGTTGGAGGTCACGAAAATGCGACGGGTCATGAAATCGTGACATGTTTTAACTCCGTACACTTTGACCACCTTTGACCCGCGAAAATGGCACATGTAGCGATATCGCTACGTCTTCGGCTTCCTTTTCTCCATCGCTAGCTTATCCACGCGAAAACGGCACATGTAGCGATTTCGCTACGTCTTTTGGTCGTTGGCTCCTTTCTTCGCTTTGCTCCATGAAAATGGAACATGTAGCGATATCGCTACATGTTTTGGGCACTTTGTACGGCTTCATGGACGGGTCGCGAAAATGGAACACTTCTTGCCCTTTGCATGTTTTCTATTCTTTCCTTATCAAGAATTTGCTATGCACTTGAGTCATTCAAGCATTTCAATCAACGAGTCATGAAATCGCTGTCATCTCCTTGTCTTTTGTTTGATTATCTTCGCACTCCGCCTTGTCGCCCAGAACTTGCAGCGAATCGCTACATTTTCTATGCCTTTTGCGAAAATGTGCAGCGCATCGCTACCATTCTTGCATCTTGGACTCTTTGTAAATAAACACCCCGAGCTTTAGAATATGCAACCTTAGAAATAAAATAGCTTACAACTTGGAATATGCGGCCTTAGACACCTCCCTTAACAATGCTCGATGAAAATGTGCAGCGCATCGCTGCACTTTTGAACACTTAGACCCTTGAAGCCAAACGCCACGAAAACGGAACATGTAGCGATATCGCTACATGTTTTGGGCACCTTGTACGGCCTTGCTGACGGTCCATGAAAACATGACACCTTTTGCCCTTGAATGCCTTCAATTCTTCCTTGTCTCCATTTCGCTACCAATTTGAGCACTTAATAATTTTTTAACGAGGCATCATGGAATTGCTACCATTTCCATGCTTTTTGATCAATTTTCATCCCTTGCATGATTTCGTTGCATATTCATGTCAGTTGGCCTTATTGTTGATATTGCAGCGAATCGCTACAACTTACTGCTCTTTTGCTTCTTGGACCAAAATGGTCACGATTTTGAAGCATGTAGCGATATCGCTACATTTTGCTCCTTCCGTACCAATTGCCACTTTGCCATCGGGAAAATGGTACATCCGCTTTGCAAGACCTTTTCAAAAATGCAGTGCAGCGCTGCCATTTTACTCCTTAGACTTTCTCTGCACCTATCATGCAGTGCATCGCTGCAATATTTGTACTTAGTCTTTTTGCAACCCACTTGCAGCGCATCGCTGTCACTTTTGTTTAGACTCCCTTTGTGACCGACGATCCGCGACTTTGCAACATTGCAACGCATCGCTGCAACCTTTTAGCCCTCAAGCCTTTGAACTGCCCTTGTCGCAAAAATGCTATGGGTAGCGCGTCGCTGCAACTTTCCCATGGCTTCCTCTTCTTAACAAACATGCAGTGAATCGTTGTAGCTTTTAACCTTGAGTCTTCGAAGCCAAACACCGCGTGAAAATGAGACGTCGACGCATCGCTGCAATGTTAACTTTGTGTCTTCGACATAAATTTTTGTCGTGATTTCGCGACATTTTATCGCTCTCACTCCTTTGCTTTTTTAACCGTGGACTGTCGTATGCGTCCTTTGCCAGCGTGAGTTGCGCATTCCGACAGGGACTTTCTTTGTGCTTCGCGATTTTTGTCGCGATTTCGCGACATTTTGTCTTTGCTCCTCCTTTGCTTTCCAAAAGTCACGAAAATGAAACACGTCGCGATATCGCGACGGTTCCGCCCAACCTGCCTACGTTGACCGCGTTGACCGCGATTTCGCGACATGTCAGCGAATCGCTGCAGTTTTTGAACTTAGTCAATTTCTACTCATTTTTTCTCCTTTTCCATAAAAGCTGCATCAAAGCCCGTGTTAGTATAAAAGGTCAGATTTTCAACAATACACTAATGCATTAATCAATGAGAATCAATGTGGCAAAAATGCCAACATTCTTGGCGGCTCGCGGGGTATACGACTCGCTATATGCAAGAATCCGGGCCTTAGTCCATTGGGCACGAGTCATATCGGAATAGGAAGGTTGGCGGCAAAACATGTCGAGGCTGCTGCAATATTTTCTTCGCTGCTGAAAACTAGAACCGGAAGAACTCGCATAGAATTGGTTATAAAATAAAGAAATGGAATGTGAGGGTGGAGTGAGCTCTTGCGATTGCGTAGGCGGTGACCGCAATGGAGTGGTGGAATAATGAAATTGGAGCAAAAGTGATGTAGTAGACATAACAACAGAATGCGGCTATACTACCATCTGCAATAGATGGAATGAATGAATGGATGGAACAGAAATGGAAGTTTTGAAGCATGAAATGAAAATGAACTAAGCTATGAAATAAATGCGTAAAAAGACAAAACGTAGAGGAAAGGGAGAAGAAGGGATGGGGAAAAACAGAAAAAGGGAAAAGAAACAACAGCCGTGGCTTACTTTTTTTTGAATGCAGAAAAAAAAAAAAAAAAGAAGGAAGAAGATGAAGAAAGGAAAGAGAGGAAAAGGGAAAGGGAAAAGAAGAATTTTTTGAAAGCCATCAACTGCTGGGAAAGGAGGAGACAAAAGGAAAAACAAGCACCTACAGCTCGCAGACAACAAAAGAGCTGAGATGAACAGTAATAACAAAAACTATTTTTTTTTTTTTGTTTTTTTTTTCCCTCTTCTCTTTTCTATTTTTTTTTTTGTTTTTTCAAAATACTATATACAATAGTTCACGACATGATTGGCATGTCACCACCAAAAACCAGTCTCAGGGGGTTATTCGGTAAATCGCAATGTCCCGACCGGATCCAATCATACTTGAGTCGGTTCTTGAAATTGGGTTGGCTCCTTCCCGAAGTTCTCCATGGTGCGAATAGGATGCAATGCGGCAGATTATCCTTCTTACTAGTACCCACATGGAGGACTTCTTTGGTACTCGGATGTAGTGGTAGGAACCAACACCACCACTTTGCGGACTTTACTTGGTCGTGGGCTGAGTACGAGCTCCTCTAACTCCTTGATGTGATCACGGGGCTCTTCAAGTGAGAAATCTGATTCTAGGATCTCCTCGGGTTCGGAATTTGAACTTGTTCTTCTACTTGGCCCATCTCTTGATGAAAACCGCAAGAAACCATATTGTTCATTCGTTGGAAAAGTTCTTGCATGTTCCAATCCTTGACTTTGGACGAGATCCGTCCCTTGAACTCCACATGATCGCATCTCGGGTTTCGCTCGGTATAAGGGATCCGGCATGAAAAGTACGTGCGGGGTAGACAGGAGCGAGCAACCACCGGAGAAGGTAATGGAGTTTCTCCCCACGATAACTTTCTCGATAAGAGCAAAAGCTGTTCCGCTCGCACTGCTTCTTCAAAGATTTGTGGGAACCGTTGTTCACACGACTACAGCAAAAAGAGACCTATGTCAGAATTAAAAGCTCGAACATAAAAGAGGTGGGCTTGGGTGGGTGATGGACGGATCTTCTCTGGAATTCTCTTCCAACTTATCAAGAATCGGACATTGAAGTCCGTGATGCTTTCTTGAGGTGCTCTCTTGATGTACATGAAAAATTGGTAGAGATCAAAAGAACTGTAGAAAGGATCTTCGTCAAATCTTTTGATCAGTGCCCCCGCTAGATCGTCCCATGAGTCGATGCTTTGACGTTTGAGCAATCTGCACCACTCGCAATGCTCTTCCTTCCAAAGACTGAACCGAAGTCGGATCATGACATCTTCATGTTCTATGACATGGATCATGGATAGAGTAGCAATGTCTTCAACATGTGCTAGAGCCATGCCTTCGGTACCATCATATTTTGCCAGGTTCTTCAGGGCACCTTCGGGAATTTCATGTCGAACTTGGAGATTCAGAGGGCCAGGATCATCCCATCTAGGAAAAACCCTCACCTTTGTGGCAGTGGTCTACGGAATCATGGCCATCGCCATTAAGTCAGAGTCGCCAGATGAACATTCTTTGAATTTAAAAAAAAAAAAAAAATAGGCGTCCACGAACAGATCTTCAACTCAGCAAAGTCGCCAGATGAACTTACAAATCTCCGCTGTGAGGCCAAGACAGCTCATCAAATCTTGAGACCTCCGGGTGTTAAAACAAATGTGGATTTTTGTGAGATAGAAGAAGTCTGTCCCACCGGGCGTGCCAAAAACTGTTGGCACCGGTGGGTTTATCACTTTGGAAAATTATGCTTATCCCACCGATTATGAATTCTTGGAGACAAAACTTGTCTGTCCCACCGGGCGTGCCAAAAACTGTTGGTCCAAAATCTGCCACAGGAAAGGATTTTACAAGTGCGCCCTAGACCCAGCCAACATTGAAAGGCTGGAAGCAAGAAATGGCTCCCAGACCAATCTCCAGAGTGGGCTGGTTCCCTCTACTATTCTAAAATTGGTTTAAGATAAGGGTTGCTGGAAAGAGATTGAAAAATTGCAGAAAGAAATGGGAAATATGGCCACAGGCCGAAGTGATGGGATCAAAAAATAACAGCAGGAAACTTCAAGTGCAGCAACAGCAAGCAATAAAAGTTACTAACTTAACTTCCACACGATGCATACAGAAAAAAACCCTCCAAAATCACATTCCAGAAATTTATACTCTTACGGCAATATTCAAATCTAGTATGCAGAATTTAAATGTAACAGCCATGAAGACATACAAATGCTATTAGAAATGCAACATCAACAGAAAGGAAATCACCAATGCAAATGCTTTGAAAAGTTAGAAGCCAATCCTTTATTCCTGCAAGTGAACTTCCAGTCTCTAGCAGAGAATTTTCCAACCTCTGTAAATGAAAATTACATTGGTTTTTATAGAGGTCCGTCCTCTCTACAACATTAAAAATGTGCCACCACCCCTCTCGTGATCTACAATTGTGCATTGGAAATTACATACACGATCCCCTTAGTTGCAGCAAAAATTAAATACAATTAGACGCTAGCGGTCTTCTTCATTAAATTCGTTTTTGAAAATATGCATGAAAAACCGTTACGATAATCCACGAACAGCAGCCTCGAATGCATTAAATCTTCAATCTTGGTGGCCTGGGCGCGTCTTTGACCTTGACTGCATTGGAAAGCTGCATTACATTGAATTTGGGCCAGAATTTAATCATCGAAAATAAAAAAAAATCTCCTCGGCCGTTCACACTGTGCTTTGGCGGAAAACAGTTGGAGGTCGCGAAAATGCGACGGGTCACGAAATCATGACATGTTTTAACTCCGTACACTTTGACCACCTTTGACCCGCGAAAATGGCACATGTAGCGATATCGCTACGTCTTCGGCTTCCTTTTCTCCATCGCTAGCTTATCCACACGAAAATGGCACATGTAGCGATTTCGCTACGTCTTTTGGTCGTTGGCTCCTTTCTTCGCTTTGCTCCATGAAAATGGAACATGTAGCGATATCGCTACATGTTTTGGGCACTTTGTACGGCTTCATGGACGGGTCACGAAAATGGAACACTTCTTGCCCTTTGCATGTTTTCTATTCTTTCCTTATCAAGAATTTGCTATGCACTTGAGTCATTCAAGCATTTCAATCAACGCGTCATGAAATCACTGTCATCTCCTTGTCTTTTGTTTGATTCTCTTCGCACTCCGCCTTGTCGCCCAGAACTTGCAGGCGAATCGCTACATTTTCTATGCCTTTTGCGAAAATAGTCAGCGCATCGCTACCATTCTTGCATCTTGGACTCTTTGTAAATAAACACCCCGAGCTTTAGAATATGCAACCTTAGAAATAAAATAGCTTACAACTTGGAATATGCGGCCTTAGACACCTCCCTTAACAATGCTCGACGAAAATGTGCAGCGCATCGCTGCACTTTTGAACACTTAGACCCTTCGCTACATGTTTCGGGCACCTTGTACGGCCTTGCTGACGGTCCGTGAAAACATGACACCTTTTGCCCTTGAATGCCTTCAATTCTTCCTTGTCTCCATTTCGCTACCAATTTGAGCACTTAATCATTTTTTAACGAGGCATCATGGAATTGCTACCATTTCCATGCTTTTTGATCAATTTTCATCCCTTGCATGATTTCGCTGCATATTCATGTCAGTTGGCCTTATTGTTGATATTACAGCGAATTGCTACAACTTACTGATCTTTTGCTTCTTGGACCAAAATGGCCGCGATTTTGAAGCATGTAGCGATATCGCTACGTTTTGCTCCTTTCGTACCAATTGCCACTTTGCCATCGGGAAAATGGTACATCCGCTTTGCAAGACCTTTTCAAAAATGCAGTGCAGCGCTGCCATTTTACTCCTTAGACTTTCTCTCGCATCTATCATGCGACGCATCGTTGCAATATTTGTACTTAGTCTTTTTGCAACCCACTTGCAGCGCGTCACTTGTCACTTTTGTTTAGACTCCCTTTGTGACCGACGATCTGCGACTTTGCAACATTGCAGCGCATCGCTGCAACCTTTTAGCCCTCAAGCCTTTGAACCGCCCTTGTCACAAAAATGCTATGGGTAGCGCATCGCTGCAACTTTCCCATGGCTTCCTCTTCTTAACAAACATGCAGCGAATCGCTGCAGCTTTTAACCTTGAGTCTTCGAAGCCAAACACCGCGCGAAAATGAGACGTCGACGCATCGCTGCAATGTTAACTTTGTGTCTTCGACAGAAATTTTTGTCACGATTTCATGACATTTTATCGCTCTCACTCCTTTGCTTTTTTCAAACCGCAAAAACAGAACATGTCGCGATATCGCGACAGTTCTCTTTGGCTACATGCGTTGACCGCGTTGACCGCGATTTCGTGACATGTCAGCGATGCGCTGCAACTTTTGCTTTGTGTCTTCGGCTGGACTTTTTGTCATGATTTCGCGACATTTTGTCGCTACTCCTCATTTGCTTTCCAAAAGTCACGAAAATGAAACACGTCGCGATATCACGACGGTTTCGCCCAACCTGCCTACATTGACTGCATTGACCGCGATTTCGCGACATGTCAGCGAATCGCTGCAGTTTTTGAACTTAGTCAATTTCTACTCATTTTTTCTCCTTTTCCATAAAAGCTGCATCAAAGCTGATATCAAAGGTCAGATTTTCAACAATACACTAATGCATTAATCAATGAGAATCAATGTGGCAAAAATGCCAACAGTTTCATATGGTTCTGCTTTGTGAATGGTTGTGCATTCATCCACCCTAGCTGGGATAGCTCATTCATTAGCAGTTTCCCACATATGATGTGGAACGATGGTCAACTGGATCCTTCTCTAACCGTTTGGTCAATGCACATAATCTGGGCATCCGCTCGAGTAAGGTGCCTACCTTAGTAAGGTGCCTTCCTCAGTAAGGCACCTACTTCAGTAAGGCACCTTCTTCAGTAAGGCACCAACTTCAGTAAGGCACCTACTTTAGTGAGGTGCCTACCTCAATAATTTGCCTACTTTAGTAAAGTGCCTACCTCTGTATGTCTTCATCCGATTGAGAGGAACCATGCCAGGTCCATGTAGGACCTTGACTGAGAAAAAGACGATAAAACTTGGGAAATAACTATGCAAAACACACCATGCATGGATTAGATAATACACATGATTTCATTAAATAAATACATAATGTTTCATAAAAATATACAACTCATGATATATTACCGCACAAAAACTGTTAGTACATATACAAAAATATGAGCATATATGATGCTCATCATCCCCCATGCAATGTGCCACACCCTTGTGGCACCTGAAATTGGTAATCACCTCCTCTGCATAGGCCACTATTCCATATTTCCTTTTCTTGCTGGTGGTCTTGGCTTTCTCTCCATCTTGAGGCTTATATTTTTTTTGAGGGGCCCTATATTGTTTCGAGGCATCCCTAGGCTATGCTATCCTTCAGCTACGTTGGCTTCTAGATACACTGGGTTGGCCTTCGTTCTGTGTTGGCTTCTTGTTATTCTAACTCTGCCTCCCTATCATGCTTGTCCCAAAACCTATGCTGGGTGCTGCTACCATAGTCATTGCTCCCTTATGGAAGGCTGCCTCTACTTCCTACCTAGCACTTTGGAGAATCCTTCTTGGCCTCAGGTTCAGGGTTTTGTCCTTGGCTCTACCATGAAGGCTCCTCATCATCATAAATATTGATAACAGGGGTTTCTATTTGAAAAATACAATTTCCCTATTCCTCTGTAATTCCTCTATTAGAGGCGCATGAACCTTCTCTTGCCTTTAATTCCTCATTTTGAGCATTTGACCTGATTAACCTAGATGATACTATTATCTTTGGCAATGTTGGAGAGTTTGTGGGTACCTCAATTGCCCAATAAATTTGGGTAGAGGCATCCTGCATTTCGATCACCTTGGCCTCCAATTGCTGGTTCTCTACCCTGAGCTACTGGATCAGTTGCTAAAATTAGGCGATGGTGGCCTCCTACCTATGGATTTTTCTTGTAGACATCTCCTTATATTATTTGAATAGTGCCTGCATCATAGATTTCTCACCCTTATTAGCGTGGTCCTCTTCCATTGATACCTCGAATTACTATGGTAGACTTGCTAAGGACTGCGGGTCTTACAGACTGTGAGTGGCCAAATTCCTTAGGGTTTGGACCATGAAGTCAAGCTCTACATCGTACTACTATTCCTCGCTCGATAGAATCAGGTGTCACAGTCATCTCTGGCTGTGTATACACTCTGTTCGTTGTACCCTGGGTTTAGGGCTGGAGGATTTTGACCTTTCCTTCGTATAATTGAGTAGAGAACTCTGCCATTATCCCATAGCATCTAGTAAGAATTGAGGGTGTTCTTCTTTAGACATTCCCCTCAATTTGATATTGTCCTCTACCTATGTTGCCACTGTTCCATTGCATCAGAAGGTTCAACCCTAACTTTTTTTGTTGTTCCTCGTATTTTGTCCTCTTGCTCTAGTTTGGCTGCCACCTTCTCTCGTGCATCAGAGTGTTCGGCCCTAGCTATCGATGAGCTTCCCTTGTGCTCCTCTACATGGTGTACCAAGGTTGTAATTAGCTTGTGGTGGGCTAAGGCAGAGACCACCCCTCTCTGATATCATGATGCCTCATCTTGCAAGGCATTTCCCAGGTGGAACAGGACGTCAATTTCTTGCCCATGCACCATATTGTTCAAGAACTATATATGGTTTGCATTAAGGTGTAAATACTTCCCAGTGCATGTTAAGTATCTCACAACCTGCTCAAAGAGCTTCCTAAGGTGCATCGGGAGTATTTGGTTTGGGATCCCATGTTGGTCACATGGGATATTTCCTTGTCCGTGCAACACTTCTACGCACTTCTTTACCACACCATCTTTATACGTGCATTTCCCAGTAAGGGGGAGGTTTGTGACCTGAGTAATGTACTCTGGGGTGACTGGAATTTCTAGTCCATGCATTCGAGAAACTCCTCTATTCACAGCAACAAAAAACTCCTTTGCTACCTCTATGTCCTAGTCCTAGCTGACCAGACGATAGTAATTCATCCACCCGACTGCTTCAAAATGGTGCATGACTTCTCCTCTAATCCTCTCAGTGCCACTGGGCTCATGCTTTTTGAGCTCATGCTTTTTGAGTGCATGATTCTTCGATCGACCACCCATGGCGAATTCCCTACTGGTTTCTACTGGTTTGATGCCCTACCCTCAGTAAGGTGCCTTTTTATAATTTTAGGCACTTAACTCTGGAAATTGTTTCTGCATTGGGGTTGGCAGGGTACGCCACCTGAATTAACTTTTGGAACGACATATTAGGTATGAGAGATGAATTCAATTCTTGCACTGGTATTATTTTTAGAGAAGCATATCATATGAAAAATTACATATATATCTAAAGAAAATCATGTGCATACATGATTGGTTATTTCATGTTGCCTGGAGTATGCCAATTTGGTACTCGATAATATTTTTTCCATGTGTTGATTACGTCACCTTGGGTACTGCATTCCTAGTTCACTCGAGGTCCTATGCTAAAAATGTGATGGATCCTATTGGTTCAGGTTGGGATGAATATCTCTTTGATGGTTGGCCTTGGGATGTGCAAAAATCCTGCCCAATGATTTTGAAATATTTTTAGGTGCTTTCAGATTTCCATAACATGAGATGATGGCTTCGACTGCTCCACGTACTACCAAATTGCACATGTGTTTTTGAGTCACTTAAGGCACTTGCTTGAGTAAGGCTCTAGAGTAAGGCGCCTACCTCAGTAAGGCGCCTACTTGAGTAAGGCGCCTACTTGAATAAGGTGCCTACTTGAGTAAGGTGCCTACCTCAGTAAGGCACCACTTGACTATGAAAAATGCTCTAGGGTGGCGCCTCCTTAGCGGAGTAAGGCATCGCTCCTCCAGAATAAGGTGCCAAAGTAAGGTTCCTCCCTTGGAAAGATACATATATATATATATATATATATATTAATATGAAGATGCTTCGATGGTGGTGCCTCCTTGGTGAAGTAAGGCGTCGCTCCTCCAGAGTAAGGCGCCTCCCTTAGTAAGGCACCTACTTCAGTAAGGGGTCTACTTGAGTAAGGCACATACCTTAGTAGGGTGCCTCCTTGACCATGAAGAACGCTTCGAGGTGGTGCCTCCTTGGTGGAGTAAAGCGTCACTCCTCTGGAGTAAGGCACCAGAGAAAGGCACTTCCCTTTCAGAGTAAGGTTCCAGAGTAAGGCGCTTCCCTCTTGGAGTAAGGCACCATAGTAAGGCACTTCCCTCATGGAGTAAGGCACGAGAGTAAGGCACTACTCCTCCAGATTAAGGTGCTAGGGTAAGGCACCTCTCCTCATATTGCTCAATGAAATAATATTTTGGGGTGGTGCTTCATTGGCAGAGCAAGGCACCACTCCTCTAAAGTAAGGCACCAGAGTAAGGCACTTCCATTTTAGAGTAAGGTGCTTCCATCCCAGAGTAAGGCACTAGAGTAAGGCATCACTCCTCCAGAGTAAGGCACTAGGGTAAGGCTCCAGGGTAAGGTTCCTCTCCTCGTACTGCTCAATGAAAGAACGTTCTGAGGTGGTGCTTACTTGGCATAACAAGGCATCGCTCCTTCGGAGTAAGGTGCCAGAGTAAGGCACTTCTCTTTCAGAGTAAGGCACCAAAGTAAGGTAACTCTGTCCGTTCCTTCATTGTTGAAAAGGCAACAACGTTTGATGTGCCTGTTGATGTGAGGTTGATTAAGCCTCCTAATTTTTTTCTTGTGATACGTCAGTGTTCGCTTTATCCAAGAACAGGGGTGCATTATTTTTTATTTTGCGAGGAATTGGTGCCAACTCCATGCCTGGATCAACACTATCCTCCTATTGTATAGCTTTTTGGATGTTGAGCCGATCTAGGCCTTGTTTCCCAAGATGCCTATTATTCGAGAAATCAGGACATGTCCCTGCAAAATAAAAAAAGAAAGAAAGAAAAATATAGTTAAACGCAATCCGTACCTATTAGGCCCTAGCTCTTAGGATACCTGCAGCTTGCATGTGGGCGTTGTCCCTATAAAACACACCGTAAGCTAAAAAAAATAGGAAACTAATCTAACTTATTTTTGGTGGACACCTCTGCATCCACCATGTTGTTGAGAATTCTGGATAATTTTACTCAGATGGGGTCTCCCCCATGCCTATTATGGACTCCTCCAACAAGTTATCATATGTGTGGTATGGATGCAACTGGTGGCCATTGACTGTTAGAATGGTGTTTCTACCATCATTTGTCTTGAATCACACAACACTATTTTTGATTATTTCCACCACCTCGTGCAACCCCATCCATATTTATGTCAGTTTTCCATTCTATTCCTAGAATATGGAATCATACAATAATACCCAATCTCTCTCTTTGAACTATTTTGTTTTAATGTGGTAGTCATGCCATTGCTTCCTTTGCCTCTGCACGATTTCTATTCTCTATAGGGCATCCATTCAAAATTTGTCCAACTGGTTTAGCTACCAAATTTGTTCCTTCTGTGCTTTGTCCAGGCTCAGGTCTAGTTCTACCACTGTTCTGAGAGTCTTAACTTCAAATTCGATGGATATCATTGCATCCTTCCCATATACTAGTTGGAAGGGTGTGAAGCTGGTGGTTGATTTCCATGTTGTATTATACGCCCATACTGCCTTTGATAATATTGTGGCCCAATCCTTCTTGTGCTATTGCATGATTTTAATTAGGATATTTTCTATCTCCCTGTTGGTTACCTCCACCTGCCCATTCACCTACAAATGGTAGGGGGTAGTTCTGTTGTGCCATACCCTATAATATTCCATCAGCTCCTCGATTAACGTGGAGGTAAATTGGGGTCCTTGGTCTATTGTAATTTCCCTAGGCACTTCAAACCTTGTGAAAATATGGGCGAACAGGAATTTGACCCGTTTGGTAACGTAGTATGTGCAGACTAGAATATACCTCCTCCTAGTTTAAGGTGGGTTGATGGGTCCCATGAAATCCATGCCCCATTTATCGACGGGCTCAATGTGTATGTGAGGTTATAGGGGAATTTCATCCCTGTGGGTTAGCCTACCCATTATTTGGTATTCATCACACTTGTTGGCACATGTGACTACATATTTAAATAGAGTGGACCAAAGATATCCAGTTTGTAATACCTTATACATAGTCCTCCCTAAGAAGTGTCCTCCACATGGCTTGTTGTGACAGGATTTGAGTATCTCTAGGAAATCATGCTATGCTATGCACCTCCTCATGATTTTTTTGAGCTCTGTTTTAAATAGGAGACCGTCAATCCATTGAAAGGAAGCACTCTTTTCAATAACCCCTTGTTTCTCTTTGTATAAAAGAGCAAGGGATGTTCTATTGATGGCCAGATAATTGATAATGTCTGCATACCATGACGTCTAGTCGCTGATGATGAACAAATGTTCATTAAGGAACTGGTCCTCTACCGCTGCATGATATGCTGGGATTACTCTGGATAGGAAGTCCGTGACTATGTTGTCCTTCTTGGGCTTGTCAACTATGGTGATGCCAAATTCCTACAATAGCAAAAGCCACCTGATTATCCTACCACTGATTGTTGGTTTACTCATTATGTACCTTATGGGTGCATGGTCCATGTGAATGAACACCTTGTACCCAATGATGGAGTGGTAAAATTTTTTGATGGCATGTAGCACCACGAGAAATTATTTCTCTATTATCGTATAGTTGAGCTCAACCCCTGCTAAATTTTTTTTGACATAATAAATGATGTAGAACTCTTCACCATCCTTCTACCCGAGGACTGCTCCAATTACATTATTGAATGCATCACAATAGATATCGAACGAGATAATCCAATCTGGGCCCCAAAAAACTGGGGTAGAAATCAACTTCTCTTTTAGCATCTAAAACACCTGCTCGTAGTCTTCTGTCCAGATGAATTATACGTCCTTCACCAACAAATTGTGCAGTGGTTTGGCGATCTTTCTAAAATCGGTGACGAACTGCCTGTAGTACCCAGTAGAGCTGAGAAAAATCCTTACTTCCCTCTACTTTTTTAGGATGGGTAGATCTTTAATCACTTCTATTTTATTTTGATCTACTTTAATCCCTTCTGCCGAGAGATGATGCCCCAACACTATGACCTCACGCATCATCATAAAATACTTCTCATTGCTGAGGGATAATTTGTTCTCTTCGCATCTCTAAAGGACACATTTCAGTTTCATTATCGCTTCTTTGAATGTTTCTTCGTAAACAATGAAGTCATCCATATATACTTCTATTGCCTCCCCCATTATATCTAAAAATATGCTCAACATCACCCTTTGGAAGGTGGCTGCTGTGTTGTACAACCTGAAGGAAAACACCTTTTAGGTGAACGTTCCCCATGGGCAGGTAAACATTGTCTTGTCCTAGTCCTCCTCGATATGGATTTGGTTGTACCCACTAAATCCATCCAGGAAGGAGAAGTATTTTCTCCTGGATAGTGTGTCCAACACCTGATCAACAAAGGGAAGCGAGAAGTGATATTTTTTAATCACTTTATTCAGTGATCTATAGTCAACACAGATCCATCATTTCCCATTTTTCTTGGGGACCAGCACAAGTGGTGACACCCATTCACTGTTGGAGATCGGGTAGATGAACCCTGCAGACAAGAGCTTCTGTAGCTTAACTTGAATAATTTATTTCATGGTCGGGTTCATCCTTCTCTATAACTGTCTAACTGGGGTCACCTACTCTTCGAGGTAAATTCGATGAGTGCAAATCTTTGAGCTGATTCCTTTCATATCCGAATAATCCTAGACAAATGCTCATTGGTGTCAGGCTAGGAGCTCCTTCAACTCTGTCAATTGTGTGGGCGTCAACCCACTACTGACATTCAATGTCTTTCTAGGCTCAATGTCAATTTACTTGGTGTGGTGTTCTTGAGCATTGACCAATGGTGACTCAGGGACTAAGAGGAAAGATTCCCCTTGAAGGAATCTCATGATAACACTGTCTTCATTGACTCATCCTTCCAATTCTATCAATGCCATCATAGGTTGGAGCATGGACAATGAATTATCATTTTTATTGTCCTATGTGGGTTCCCACAACATGTCCATAAACTACGTAGGATGAGAGATTGTTAATCTCTTGATGTTATGCCCATTTGAAATAGTCATTAATCCATCATGATAGCTGATTTAGGCGTCAACTGTAGCTAACCATGGTATCCCCAAGATGAGTGGGTAACCACCTAGTCCTATTTTTGATTGCAGTACCAGGAAATCCGTTGGGTATTCCCATGCATCAACTGTTATGATGATATCCTCGAGCATCCCTTTTGGCACTACGGTTGACCAATCGGCCAGTTGTAGCACCGTCTTGGTGGGCTTCAGGTTCGTAAGCTTCAAATTTTGCATGGTCTCTTACAACATCACGTTGATGGATGCACCCAAGTCAACTAAGGTGTTTGCCACTGAGTATCCTCCTATTTTTACCATCAACACCATGCTACCTGGGTCTACATATTTGGGATGATATGCATTCCCCATCATAAAATCAACCAATTTTTCTACAACATTGATGGTTTGTGCCCTCTTATGTCTTGGTTTCCTCATACATAACTCTTTTATTTTATTGGTGTATATGGGCACATCTCGGATAGCTTGAAAAAGTGGGATAGTGACCATGAGATTCCTCAAGCTAGAGAGGATATCAAATTATGGCAGTGTCATCTTCCTCTACTCCTATAACCATTTAGGGAATGAAGCCTCCATTTTCTCAACAACTTTCTCTATCTCTACCTCTTCTATCAGAGGGGAATCTCTTAACTCTTCCTCCTCTTCCACCAGGGGAGGTGCTTCTACTCCTAACTGCTTTCCTGATCTAAGTTGAATAGGATTATAAATAATATTATACATCGGATACATCTCTCCCTCTACTTGGTATGCTGATTGGTTTACCTTATTATTCGGGTTCATCATCATTTGTGCTGGTAATTATGTAGCTCTCATCGTAGGTAGGGTTGGTAAGCTTTGCTGAGGTGGAACCTGTGCCATGTTTTATGGGGCAGAGTCCCATGGAACATGGTTCCTCCATTGCTTCCTAAGATGCTGATATGGCATCCATGGTTGTTGATTGGGGAATGCAGCTCCTGGAGGTACGTTCATCCAAGGTGGTGGTCCCTACCATCCCATATTGGGTGGTTTCGGCTGCCCTTGTGGCATATATGATCCTCCTCTATAGGGCAGCATCCCCGTGGGCACATTTCCCATAGGGGATTGCTACCAATTTATTCAATTACCCACGAAATGGGCTTTAGTTATGTCGACCTCCTCCTTGGTATTGGGAAGCTGCGGGTACAGTCAGGTCTTGTGGTTCTATTGGCAAACCGTGCATACTCTAACCTTGTTCTTTGGGCACACATTCCTAGCATGCTTCCCTATACATTTTGGATAAAAATAGGTCAATGTTGTGTCATTTTCCTATTTCTTCTTCCCCAGCAAGAGCCTATCCAACTACAGTGCTAGAAAGGATAGCATTTCACTTTTTAAATCTTCTAACATGTTGCCTATCTCTGTCTTTGTGACTGATGTAGTCACCTTCATGGCTCTGGAAGCCGGTTTACCTCTCCTTCATGAGTAATTCTGACATAGTTGTCAAATATATTCCATGACATGTTGGTAAACGTCTCCTCTCGAAATCATGTTTAACGCTTCCAGTGACTTGTTGTTGAGTCCCCTCAAAAAATGCTCTTGAGAGACTTCTCTCCTAGATTTGCATGAGGATATCATTGCAGGTTAAAATTGAACCTCTCCTAGTATTCTTCCAGAGACTCGTCCTCCTTATGTGTCATGTTGAGGACTTCCTCCCTAGAATCCCATTCTCTACCGAAGTCTTGGTACTGATCCAGAAAGAGCTTCCTCATCTCTTACCACATAGTGATTTGCTTGCTCCCCAACCCGACAAACCATCGTAGAGCTGAGTCATCTAATGTTGACGAAAAGAGCTTCAATTTCTAAGCATTTGATTTATAGTCGATAGACCTGCATAGAACATCAAATTTAAATAAAAACAGGCCAGGGTCTTCAGTTGGGTATCTGCTGAAGGTAGGAATATGGATTGGGGATATGTTATTCATATTGGTTTCCCTGCTCCTTCCTCTATTGGGAATCTGAATCTAAATGAGACTTCTTGAGCCATTTTTTTAGGAAATGTGGTCTCTAATGCAACTTCTATGGCCTTTCGGTCATTCAAAGTTTTTTGAATTAGAACTTCTAAGTCAGGTGGTGTTATGGTCTGATCCTCTATGGCTTTCCACAACAAGGCTTTCTCGGAGGGTGTTCTTTTAAACAACTAGTTTAGAATGATTTGTTCTTTCCTAGGTCGATGAGACAAGGAGGCGCTTTGTACGAAGTGAGGATGCTCACTCTAGTGGACTGCTGGTGATGAGTCGGGAGAATATAATTCAAACTCTAGGTCATTGGTTGACTCAAATTTTTTTGATGGGATCTATCTTATAAAACGACCGTTGGGTCCTCTTTTTCTTGGCAAACTCATACAAGGTCAACCAAAATATTTTAAGGGGTAATGTAATTAGCCTACTAGTTACATTTCCATGACAATGGTGCCAAACACTGGTTAATTTTATCCTAAAATTGTCACAACACTCGCATTTAAATTGCCAACTTGAGAGCTCATAGACTTTCAAAGTGCCATGATTGAAACTACTCACATTACCACTTCGAATATGAATCCAATTACCTATCATTGGGGGTGTTCATGAAATAATGGTTGATTCATCCACACAGAAAACTCAAACACAAATAAAATATGTAAAATTAAACACACCACACTGAAAGCAATAATACACCTACTATAAAAAGAACACAACTTCTAAAATGATTAACTTTAATATAGGAAATAAATATACGACTATGCATAATTAAATATATGAAAAATAACTAAGAAATAGGGGAGGAATACTGGCTTGGAGTGGGCTCAAGCTCCAGTAGATCCTACCTAGTAAACCATGAAAACAATATGCTAATGTGAGAATGTTCAAGCTTTATTAACGGTGCAAAAAATATTACATGCGATAATGTTCTAAAAGAATGCTTCTCCTACTACAGAGAAGTCCATGTATTTATATACCACACATAGGACTTCCTATTATAGTTCTGTTATAACAGGCATCCTAGTTATAGTCTAAATTGGGATAGTTCAGTTACTGTAGCCGGTGTGTGATGATCAGCTTCTTTGTCGTTTCCTTGCAATCAGGTGATTTCCATTTCGTATGGTTCTTCTTCATGAATGGTTATGCGTTCATCCACCCTGGTTGGGATAGCTCATTCATCAGCAGTTTCCCATAGATGATGTGGAATGATGGTTAAATAGGTCCTTCTCCAACCATTTGGTCAATGCGCTTAATCTAGGCATTCGCTCGAGTAAGGCACCTACCTTAGTAAGGTGCCTTCCTCAGTAAGGCACCTACTTTAGTAAGGCACCTTCTTTAGTAATGTACCTAATTTAGTAACGTGCCTACTTCAGTAAGGTACCTACCTCAGTAAGGAACCTACTTTAGTAAGGTGCCTATTTTAGTAAGATAACTACCTCCGTATGCCTTCATTCGATTGAGTGGAACCATGCCAGGTCCATGTAGGACCTCGACTGAGCAAAAGACGACAAAAATGGAAATAACTACGCAAAACACACTTCACACATGGATTAGATAATACACATGATTTCATTAAATAAATACATAATGTTTCATAAAAATATACAACTCATGATATATTGCCGTGCAAAAATCATTAGTAGATATACAAAAATATGAGCATATCTGGTGCTCATCACGAATGTCCGACTCCAACACGAAGGGATCCCAAAGCAAGGACTACCAATGCACCTATGAAAGCTCTTTGAATATGTGGTGAGATACTTCACATGCATAGGGAAGTACTTACACTTGAACATGAACCACATAAAGTTCCTGAATCACTTGGTGCATGGGAAAAATATTAACAAGCTATTCTATCTAACAAGCACCCTAAAGGATGAGGCATGACGATACCAGAGAGGAGCAGTCTTTACCCTAGCCCATCATGGGCTAATTATAGCCCTAATACGACATGCTAAGGAACATAGGGGGGTTTGTCGATAGTAGAGGCTGAACATTATGGTGCATAGGAGCAGACGACAACCAAAGCAGAGTAGGAGGCCAAATTACGAGAAATGACCGAAGAAGCAAGGGCTGAAAATTTTGGTGTACAGACACAAGAAACGATCAAAATAGGGTAGGAGGCTGAATTACGAGGAATGGTTGAAGAAGAAGGGGAATGACCCCAAACCTCACTAGATGTTGTGAAAGAAGGGCATATTCCTTTGCCCGATTATACAGAGGATAGGCTGGAGTCCTCCAGCCCTAAATCGATAGCTCATCGGATAGAGTGCATACACAACCAAAGATGCCTATGATGACTAATTTTGTCGAGTGAGGAAGCAGAAGAAGACACAGAGGTCAAGTTCATAGCCTAAACTTTACAGGATTTGGCCGCAGTCCACATGACCTGTAGTCTTCTATAAACCTGCAATAGTAGCCCGAGGTGTCAATGAAAGAGGACCTCCTTGGGTAGAGTGAGAACTTCATGATGTAGGCACTGTTTGAAGAATTCAAGGAGATAACTTTAAGGAAATTTCAAAGGTAGGAGGCCATCGTAGCCCAACTATAGCAACTGATTCAACGACTTAGGGTAGAAAATCAATAGTTGTAGGTCAAGGCAGTCGACAAACAAGATGCCTCCACCCAAACAGATTGGGCAATTGAAGTGCCCATGAATTATTCAACCTCGCATAAGAGGGTAGTCTCATCTAGGGTAGTTAGGTCAAATTCCCAAAATGGATAAGTGGAGGCGAGGGAGAATTAGTTCACCTCTGACAAAGTAACAACAGAGGAACAGGGGCATTCTATTTTTCAAATAGAACCCCTGTAATCGATATTATTGACAATGAGGAGCACTTGGGTCAGAGCCAGAGGCAAGGCACTAAACTCGATGCCAAGGAGGACTCTCAGGAGCATCGAGTATCCAAAATTGAGGGACCCATACTTAAAGGACCTGTAGAGCAGTTGCTGGATGACCAAGAAATAGGAGAGACAATTGTAGGGGATTTAAGACTAGAGGGACAAATCCTCAGACCATCTAACGATAACAGGGAGGCATATCCTATAGGGAAGGATGATATCCCCATGCATACTACCATAGTACCAAAAAATCCTAGGCACCTCAGAAATCGTAGAAGAGGGCCAAGAAAAAACCAAAGTTACGTTTGTCGAACTTAATCCCCAGTTAGACGAAGAATGGGCAGAAGGCATGCAGGATTTCACTAAGCAAAAATAAAAATTTAAAAACTCCGTGAAGATTTTGAGGTGGAAAAGGTAGCTAAAAAATCTACCAAGAAGGCCAAAAGAGGGCCTAGCATGTATGTGGACCCTGCTACAGATAACTAGTTCTGGGAGATATATGGTTCGTCATAGGGTCAATCCTAAAAAATAAGGAAATGGTTAGAAATATGGGGGGTATTCAGACCAGAGGTAGAGGAGGTAGTGATCATAGAAGAAAATGTTGGTCTCACTCCCGAAGAGATTTGACTATACAAGACCAATGTGGTCGTGTTATAGAGGGACGACTCCGATATTCCCTTCAGAGAATTACGCCCTCAACATGCTGATCTATGGTAGGAAGCAGAGGCTGCATTCCAAAGAGGAGAAACAATTATGGCCACGGTACCAAGCACAAGTGTTGGACTGAGGAGGACAGAGAGGCATAGCTAGAATAATAGGTAGCCAACGTAACTGAAGAATGAGGGCTAACCTAGCAGAGCCAAAAGCCATCGTAGACAGAGGTCAGTGCAACCCAAAAATACCCCACAAAAAACTAGTGCCCCTCAATAGAAATGGAAGCCTGAAAGTGAAGAGAAAGCCAAGGCCACCAGATAAAATTAAAATAGGAAGATGTAGCCTATGGGAAGGAGGCGACTACTAGTTTCAGGTGCCACAAGGGCATGACACATATTAGGCATGGGGGATGATGAGCATCAGATATGCTTATATTTTTGTATGAGTTCCAATGGTTTTTGCACAACGATATAATATAAGTTGTATATTTTTGTGAATCATTTGTATCTATTTAATGAAATTATGTGTATTATCTAATTTGTGTGGGAAGTGTGTTTTGTGTAGATATTTTTTGATTTTGTCATATTTTTCTCAGTTGAGGTCATATGTGGACCTGACATTCTTCTAATTCATGAATGTAAGGTATATTGAGTAGGCACCTTACTCAAGTAGGCGCGTTACTCAAGCATGTGCCTTAATCAAGTAGGCGCCTTACTCTGGTGCCTTACTTTGGCACCTTACTTTGATGCCTTACTCTGGTGCCTTACTCAAGTAGACACATTACTCAAGTAGGCACATTACTCAAGTAGGAACCTTACTAAAGTAGGCGCCTTACTCAAGTAGGCACTAAGAAGGCACCTTACTCAAGTAGGTGCCAAGCAAGCGCATTGCTCAAAATTAAGCACTTTGACTGTATGACTATAGAGGATCTCGTTGACCATAATAAACCTTTAGTTCCACGTCACACAAAATATCTTGGGGAGACCGCCAAATGAATGGGCTATCCCAGCCAGAGTGGACAAACGCGTAACCACTCAACAAAGCAGAACACGAACAACGTAGAGATCATTCTCTTACCAGGAAAAGATGAAAAATTGTTTATCGTGCGCTTGTTATAGTAACTAAACTATCTCAGTTTAGACTGTAACCAGACCTTCTGTTGTAACAATACTATAACATAAAGTCCTGTGTGTGCTATATAAACACATGGACTTATCTAAAATATGGAGGTAGTATTTCTAAGAACATTATCATATGTAATATTGCATTACACTATTAATAAAAGCTTGCGAGTTCCTTCATTAGCGTATTGTCTTCATGATATGTTGGGCGAGATCTCCTAGAGCTTGGGCCCACTCCAAGCCAATATTCCTCCCCTGATTTCTAGTTATTTTCTTAGATTTAATTATGTAGTATAGTGTGTTTATTTCCTAGACTAAATTAATTGCTTTAGTGTGGTGTGTCTTTTAATTACGCAAAGTGTGTTAATTGCTTTCAGTTAATTTCTTCTATAGTGTGGTGTGTTTTACTTTCCCATATTTTATTCATGCATAGTTTGTTGGTGTGGAAAAATCAATCGCTATTTTATAAACACCCCCAAATGATAGTTTAATGGAATCATCTCAGAAATGGTAGTGTGAGTAGTCTTAACCGTGACACTTCAAAAGTCTACGAGCTCCCTGGTATGACAATTTAAATGCGAGGGCTGTGACATAAACAAGATAAAAATTAACCAATATTTTACCCCCAACAGACTTCATATCTCTACCTAATGCTAAAGGTTGGATCACATGCAAAATACAATCCAAGCTAGAATATTCTACCAACAAAACAATTACATTCTTGATAATAGTTACATAAAATGGTGCCACTTGTCTAGGTACTTCTAGTGCCACAAACTATTACATAATATCATTATAAAACATTATCATGGGTGTCCTCCATGTTAAGCAAGGGTTATTACATCATAGTGTTATGATGGGGTTCTAACATGCCTTTCTCCTTTGAAATAAATTATCCTCAAATCTAAATATGAGAAAACTACTATTGAAGCTATTGAAGAGGCTCCCATGTGGCATATCCAAGTTGTAAGATGCTTCATTGGACAAGAAAATTGGTGATGGCACGATGGCAAAGGGTGCATGATCTTCAATTGAGAATACATTCAGGTTTAAGAAGGATGAAACCTTCATCATAAAACTATGGTAGTGTGGATTACCCCTAGACCTTGTTGCTTATAACCTTCTTGAGAGAGGAAATATGGAAGATTGGATGAAAAATAGTAGTTGAATGGGTTAGATTGTATGCTATTGAATTGATCCTTTATAATACCTGATAAAGACCATAGTATTTTATGAACAATTTTTAACATCCATGAAATTGAAGAGAGGATTGTTTGTATGAATGTAAGCAAAGTAAAACCATGTCCTTGATATCAAAGATAAATTCAAAGAGGTGTTAATCAAATTGTTTTATTATATTTTGAGCCAATTCAAGATTGACTTTAAGTTGTCGAAGAAGGAAATCATGCTGGTAGAGTGTGGAATCCATAACTTGAACCTTGGAACTTATTGGAATGTAAGAAGATGGTGCTAGTAGAGGATGACTATAGATTGATTCAAATAGGATCATCTTAGTAGCAATATGATATGTTGTGTTATACCACCATTCGACCAAAGAAAACCACTTGGCCTAGTGTGTAGGATATTCAGACGTGAAGCAACAAAGATATGTTTCTAAGCATTTATTTATAATTTTAGTTTGGCCATTAGTTTTAGGGTGATGAGCCAAACTCATATTGAATTGGGTTCCCTACAACTTAAACAATTCTTGCCAAAAATTACTGGTGAAAGTAGGATCCCCAGTAGAGACAATGGATGTAGGTATTCCATGGAGATGAAAATGGAGTCTAGAAAGACATAGACAACAATGAAGGTTGTGTAGGGGTGGGATAGGGAGTATAAATGAGCATACTTCATGAGACCATCCACCACCACCATAATAACCTATTTTCTGCTAGATTTGGGTAACCCTTCAATGAAATCCATAAAGATATCTATCTAGGCTTGTTTAGAAATTGGAAATGATTGAAGGGTGCTAGAGGAACACACATTTTCACCTTTCATACGCTAGCATAAATCACATTTAGCTACAAAAGTATGAATATCCCTTTTCATTCCCTTCCAAAAAAAGTATACTTGGTCCTTGCATAGGTTTTGAGAAACCTTGAATGACCAACTGTTGGGGATGCATGCATCTCTTATAGGATGAGATCCCTTATTTGTGAAAATTAGGAAATGATAAGACAATTGTAGTATCATAAATATTGACCATACCAAGTATAGCCAAGGCATGAATTAGGATCTGCTTGGATTTTGTGGACTAAAGTTTAGAAAGAGGAGTCCTTTATCAACTCTTCTTAGAGATGATGAATCCATTGAGAAAAAGGTGTGGATATATCATGTAGCATTTCCTATTCTTCATGTAGTCGGGATAAGCATCCACCACCATTTATTTCTTACCCTTACTATAGGTGATGTCATAGTCATAACCCAATAATTTTGAAACCCACCTTTGTTGTTATGGAGTGGCCACCCTTTGTTCTAAGAAATAATTGAGACTTTGATGATAAGTCTTGATGGAAAAATATCTCCTTATGAGATATGGTTACCAATGACTTACAACATGTAAAATGGAAATCATAAGTAGACTTGCACAAATTCCTGCCTAAGAGTGCTCTACTAGTGAAGGCCAAAGGTCTACCTTCTTGCATTAAAAGCACCTCAATGCCATTGACAAACACATCACTATAAATGATAAAATATTTAGAGAAACCAAGCATTTCTAACATGGAGGTAGTGATCATGGTGTGCTTCAAATCTACAAAATCCTTCTCTACATGTTCTGACCACATAAAAGAATTCTTTCTCAACATGGCTATCAAGGGAGCTACTATCTTTCCATAATTCTTCACAAATTTTTGGTAATATCTAGTGAGTCCCCAATATCCATGAAGTGCCTTTATGGTACGAGGTTTAGGCTAGTCTTGAACAACTTGAATATTTTTGGGATCAACGTGAAATCCATCCTTAGTGATGATGTGACCCAAGTATTCAACCTCCTATTGTCGAAAATAACATTTGGACCTCTTTGCATAGAGATAATTTTTATATAAAAGTTTTACTTTATCCAGGTGTTGGATATGCTCTTCCCATGAATGATTGTAAATCTATATATCATCAAAGAAGACTAAAATGAATTTATGAAGGAAAGGTCAAAAAATGGAGTTCATCAAACTCTAGAAGGTGGAAGGTGCATTGGTTAATCCAAATGTCATAACCAAGAATTCATAATGCCCTTCATGAGTTCTAAAAGCCATTTTTAGAATGTCCACAAATTCAACTTGGAAAAATATTGAGCCCCATGCAACTCATCTAACAATTCATCAATCATCGAAATGGAAAATGTATCTTAATAGTGATTTTATTGAAGTACCGATAATCCACACACAAAAGTCAAAATCCATCCTTTTTCGTACCAACAACACTAGGAAAGAATAGGGGCTAACACTGGGATGAATAACCCCTACAACATGAAGTTATTGAACCATTTTCTCAATTTTTTATTTTTAAGCAAAGGGATACTAGTAGGGATGAACATTTGGGGGAAGACTATAAGAAAAAATCTGAATTGCATGGTTGTGAGAATGACGAGGTAGTCCTTTGGGTTCCTCAAAAAGTTGAGCATGTTTATTTAATAAACCTTGCAATGAATCTGGATGGTCTGTTTCCCCTTCCTTAGAAGCATCTATAGCAAAACTTTGTGGAACCACTCCATGAGAGGACTTTTTAATTTTTTTTTCCATATTATGAGTGGAAATAAACTAAGCAACATAAAATTTCATGCCATGTAAAGTGTATGTGGTCCTCTCTTGGCTAAATTTCATCAACAACTTAAAAAACTCCCATAAAACTAGACTTAACATTTGCAGCCATTGTGCTCCCAAAACAATATCACACCCACCTAATGATAAGGTAAGCACATCTATCTTGAGATTATATTCCCCAATTTGAAGTTTGACATTATGACACTTTCCTTTGCATGGTAGGGTGCCTCCATTAGCAATCATGACTTCAAAGGAATTACACATAGTAATGTAACAATTTCTTTTTTTGGCCACACATAGATCAATAAATTTATGTGTACTTCCCGAGTCAATAAGAATAATGATCCTTTGTCCCTTAAAGTATCCAATAACTTTCATCATTTAGGGAGTTGATATTCCTGCTAAAGCATGCACTAAGATTTTTGGTTGGGTTTCCTCTAGAACATATGTTTGTTCTATGGTTTCTACCTCCTAATGATCCTCTTCTTCCTCTAAAGATTCTTCTAGTGGTAGCTCATCCATATAAAGCAGATATAATTTTTGGTGCACACACTTATGCTTTGGGGAATACTTCTAGCATAGCCCTTGGGCCCTTCTATTCTCCATCTCTTCTCAAGTCAGTTTTTTTATGGTTAAATATTTATTGGCAGGATTTGACATGGGCTTCGACAGAAAAGATGGTCGAGATTAAGGAAATTTGGGGGTGCATCCTTGAGCCTTAAATTTTTATTTTACCAATCTAACTAAAGCTATTTATTATTGTAATGTTTGCGGTCTCAACATTTTAACCTCAACCTTAATTTCATCCTTCAAACCACTCATAAAATAACTCTGAAAGAAGTTGATACTCAAACCAGTGGTATGATTAACCAGTTTTTCAAATTGAGTTTGATATTCTCTAATGGTTGAAGATTGTATGAGTTTAGAAAGGGCTCCAATAAAATATTCAAACTCACTAGGACCAAAGCAAGTGAGAAGGTTTTGCTCAAATTTAATCCAAGTAAGATCAGGATGGGGCTTCTTGAGCCATTGAAACCAATGTAGTGCATCTAATTCAAAATTAAAAGAGGCAAATGTCAAGTGCATGTACTGTGGGACATTATCAAGACCGAAACATTGTTTTGGCCTACAAATCCACCCCTCGAGATCCTTTTCATAAAATTTTGAAAAGTCTAATTTGGGTAACTTAAATCCATTGTTATTAGGAATGTCCCACTGATGATGACTAGTTCCTTCATCCTTTTGATTACGATAACCAGTTCTTTCATGTGGGAGGAGATCAGTAGATAAACGACTGTCTAATTCTTCAAAATTTTCTTTTAATTTTGCTATAATTTCCCTTTGTGTCCTAACAATAAAATTCATGAACTCCTAGAAATATTTGAGTTTTGACCTTAACTAGTTTAACTTATCACCTAATTGGTCCTCTAATTTTTTTCTCAACATTTCACTTGTGCAACAATTTGTGCTTCTATTTCTTATTGCTTTTGTTGTTCCCTAGTACCTCAAGCCATGTTCTAGGACTTGTGACTTGTTGATGATACTTACTAAAAATAGAAGTTTGATTTCAGGGGTTACTATTTTTAGTAAGGATTCCAAAAAAGGATTTAGGTGCTATTTATCAAAATGACCAAATCGAAAAAGTGATCAAAATGGACTAGGTCTCACGATGATATTTTTTGAAACCCCTAAAATAGTACATGGAGGCTATATATCAAACTGATCATCTTGACGAGACAGTTGCAATAAGCTATAGACTACAACACTAGTTTTGGGCACCCCAAGATTTTTTTTTAATAGGGGGTGTTGTCTTCAAGTGTTGTCAGTTTTCCTCCTAAAGACTTGGTTTTCTCAAAAAAATGATTTCTTGTTGGCCAACCTCTTATGAGATTCAAGACTATCTGTTTTAACTATTGGCATTTTATATCAATCCTAACATTGTTCTATCAACTATATGGTCTAACTCTATCATAAACTAGTCCTTGTCTACTATGAATTTTAACTATCATAGACAACTATTATTGATGTCAACAATTGACAACTTTGTCTTGACTGTTATCGACTATGACTGAATATACTCAACTGTTACTAACATTGACAACTTTGTTCTCACTATTTCTAACTCAGAATATTTTTGTCTTGATTGTTATGTTCCTCTGCAACTACTTTCATCTATTTTATGCAATAATTATAGGATAAAAAATTCTCCTCTGTATGCTCAGTTTTTGTGGTAGGATTTTGGTTATAGGTTTAATATTCAATAAAATAAGTTTTTATTGTAGGATTAATATTCAACACAAGAGGGTACTCTAAGCCAGGGTGTATGTACTATCCATAGACCCTTTGTTATACTGCAGTGACGAACGATAGTGCTTGGACCAATATTTCAGGCCACTACTCAAAGAGGATTTCATGCATACCCTTGAGCATACTACCTATATCTTTGATAGTACCAAAGGGTGATCTTTTCAGATGTTGTGTTCAATGTACTATGGATAATACAAGGCCAAAACTTTTCCTAGGGCTAAAGGTTTATTCTAGTCCTAGGGGGTCTCTTGATATACCTGAAGATACATGGGAGTTTAGTTCCATAGATAGGTGTTGTCTAAGGCCTGGGTATTGAAGCCTGATTGCCTCTTACTGAACTAGATTCTTTATGAACAATCTATATTAGCCGATAGCTCCTTTGTGATATTTTAAAATCCTCGACACAAGGTTTCTAACCTAATAAACTAATGCAAGAAACAAAGGCTAGATTTTTTTTAATAAGAAAATCGACAAAAAACAAAAACACAAAATTTTATACCTAACAATAAAAAATGCAAAAACTATCATAGTCATAGTAGAACACGACCCTTGAAAGAACTATAATACCACTTTCTAGGAGCCTTATCATTAAAATTAGCACATTCATAAAGATATTACACTAAACAAAAAATCATGAAATATAAGATATTGCAATATGAAATACAAGTGCAAAATGAAACAATATCATAAAATAACTTAGAATCGTAGGCCACTTCGAGGGGACAACCTCCTTCAATATTTTTATTCAATTATATAAAAATATAAATTCATTCATGCCCCTCACAATTTTAAAGACTTCATCTCTCTATCTAATGCTTAAGGTTGACTTACATGCAAAATACCACTCGAGCTAGAATCTTCTACAACAATTACATAAAATGATACCACTAGTCTAGGTGCTTCTAGTACCACAAACTATTACAAAATATTATATAATATCATTAAAAAACATTATCATGGGTGTCCCCCATGTCAAGAAAGGGTTATTACATCATAGTGTTAGGATGGGATCCGAACAAAATTTACCTATGAGATAATCTGGTAGAATTGCCATCACTAGTGTATATTTTTTGTTATATGATTGCTAGCTCTAAAGTCTATGTACCATTTATTATCCATGATTTTGTCCCTTTTGTGTGTCAATAATTTATAAGATATTTATGGCTCATCATCATGTTCTGACTAAGACTCTTCTTATGCTACTTCATGTACCACATGCCCTTTTTGTGAATATGAATTTGCTCAGTATCCTAATTTTTTTTGGATAGATTATCTAGATTTAAAGATTGATATTGTTCATGTGGTCTTGAAGAATTTCATGGTTGATTCCATCTGTTTAAAGCATTATATATACAAAATCTAGTGTCATAATATTCTTACTTTTCACATATGTGACAATATCTTGTTTTCCATTGATTTTGTAAAAGAAATGAGGATGAATTAGTTGATAATCTAGTATTTATTTGATGTCTTCTTCTAGAGATTAAAGCATTGTTTGAAAAATTATCTTTTATTTGTATTTCCAGTTCATGTTGTTGTAGAATATATTGTTTAGATCCTCAAAAGATATTATATGATTTAAGACTTGTAAAGAAGTTAACAAAACACTATAAGATTCTGGTAGTGCACACAGTATAATTGAAACTAACAAAATATCATCAATTCTCTCACCCAAAGTGTTTATTTTTCCTTTTAGTTCTGCTATATTTATAAGAAAATGTTCGATACTTTTATTTTTTAGAATTTTAAATGTTTATAGTTGATACTGTAAGTAATGAATAGTCTCTTGATTTCTACTTTTAAAAATTATGTATAAAATATCTTATGCCTCTTTTGTTTTACTAACTTCATTAACATGAAATTGAATTTCATCTATTATGCCTAATATAATTACTAATTTTTTGGCAAGGAATAATAACTCATATTTTGGAATGTTCCATATCCCACCTTCCCTCTACATACCTTGGCATGTCCCTGTTCATTGGTCAACCTCACAAAAGTATGTGGAACAATGTCATTGAACGTATTCAAAAGAAACTTTTGGGATGGAGAGGGGTACTCTTGTCCCAGGTGGAAAAAGCTACTCATTATGGATAGTATTCAAAGTATACCTGCTTACTTTCTTTCTATTTTCAAAGTCCCTACTTATGTCTGCAGCAAAATAGAGCAAATCCAGAAAAGGTTTCTTTGGTCAGGGTCAGAGGAGAAGAGACATTTTCCTTTGGTTTCTTGGGACAAAGTTTGCACCCCAAAAATTCATGGTGGAATTGGGTTAAGGAAACCATGGAGAATGAACATTGCCCTACTTGCTAAGCAGGCCTGGAGAATCCTCACAAATGCAAACGTTGAATGGGTATTTATAGTAAAAAGGAAATACTTACAACACACTCATTTTTTAAGGGAGAACATCCCCTTGAATGGCTCAACCTTCTGGAAAGCAATCATACAAACCAGGGATCTACTTCAAAAAGGTTTAAGATGGCAGGTTGGAAATGGTAATGACCATAGTTGAGAAAATCTGTAAAAAATCCTGATTTTTTCCCGATTCACAGGCTAGCTGATTTTTGGCCGATTTTTTCTCGAAAAGTTTTGATATGCATGAGAAAATATTTTTTCAATGAAAAATTGCATTTTCTTCAATTTTTTCAAAAAAAAATGCTGACTTTTTACTGATTTTTTCCTTGATGTTTTGTCGATTCTGATTCTTTGTCGATTTTTAAACCAACCGATTTACTACCCAATTTTGATTTTCTCAACTATGGTAATGACATCGATTTCTGGTAGGAAAAGTGGATTAAAAATATTCCCCTCATTGAAGATAATCAAATATCAATCCTCAAGCAGTTTACTGATGTTTCAATAGGCAGTAAGGTTCATGATTTCATTGACTATTCTAATGGCCATCCTTCTTGGAAACTTATTATTGTTCCCAATTTTCCTACCCAATACCATGCCCTCTATCTTCTATTAAAATTCAATTATTCTCCCCACAACTGAGGCTAAAGACTCTCGAATTTGGGTCTACACTGATAGTGGTCAATTCTTAGTCAGAACTGCATACCACCTCCTTTTGCTAGATCAAACCTATCAACTTCCCATAAAGAATATCTGGCTCAAGCATTTGATACCCAAGATTTCCTTCTTCTCTTGGGTTGCAGCCCAAAATAAGATTCTAACCATAGAGAATCTACAAAAAAAAGGCTTTCCTTTGGTTAATAGGTGCTATCTGTGAAGATATGGTTGGGAATCCACACAACAACTTTTTATTGAATGTGACTTCTCCAACCTTGTGCTAAATAATGTGGTTAGCCTCTTCAACTTCCAGTGGGCCAAGCCCCCCACTCTATCTGAACTCTTTGACCAGTGGTCTTCTCCTTTTTATAATCCCAAACTTGCCTTTCTTTGGAAGTCTTGCCTTCATCATTTTTTTGTAGCAGATCTGGTTGGAAAGAAATAGTAGAGCCTTTATAGATATTTCAAGGGATACCTTCTCGATATCTAATAGAATCTTAAGCTATGCCATTGAAAATGCCTCCCTAATCCCTTGCCCTCCTATTCCTACCAAAATCCCCTGAACTCCCTTTGTTTTTATCTTTGCCTATTCCTATGGATGATATTTGTCTACACTCAAAATCCAATGCCAGGAACACTTTCCATTGGAAGCCACCACCTCAAGGTTGGCTGAAATTCAACTTTGATGGTGCTTCCAAAAGGAGCCCAGGAAAAGCAGGTGCAGGGGGAGTTCCCATAGACTGCAGAGGACATATCATCTTGGTTTTTGCAAAGTTCTTAGGGATTCAAACAAATCATTTTGCAAAAACTCGTGCCCTGTGGAGAGGTGTTTCTCTTATTCAAGGCTGTGACAATAAAATTATCATTGAAGAGGATGCCTTAAATATAATAAACTACATTAAAAATGGTAAAGAACCATCATGGCAAACTAGAGTTATGATCAAGGAAATATGCAAAATTATTTCACAATGGCAAGAGTTTCTGGTACAACACACTTACAGAGAGTCCAATAAAGTAGTTGATTATCTTGCCAACATGGGAACCACCATTGAAGACCTCTCCATTTGGTATGATGACTTTCCTCCCAACATTGCTGACTTGGCCAGAAGTGATAAAGCTCATGGGTGCTAAATTTGTTTTAAAATTTGTTATACATTTTGTTTGTACTTTTATGTGGGCCCTCCTTAGAATCACAATAAAGGTCCCCACAATATTTCTCATATTTACTTATGTCAAACAAGTGGACCTTTCGAATTTTGTTTGCTATAGAATTTTCTTGTTGCAATTTCTTAGTTTTGCTATCTACTCCCTGCCTTTATAGGAGGGCTTGGGACCTCCTTTGTCTTTGGTTCAGTGTTCTAGTAGTTGTGGTATCTTTTGACCCTTGTTCTGCTTCTTAGGGACTTGCCCCCTGGTCATGAGCTTTATTTTTGGTTTTACTGTATTACTGCAACACTGTTGCTTATGTACCATGGTTTTGAGGTCTCGTTTTAAAACCCTGTTCTAATTTAATTCTTTCAACTTACAAAAAAAAAAAATTAATTTGTACAATTGGTTCTTCAAGATGTGGTTTATTCCCTAACACTATAGCCCAAAGCTTTTCTACTACAAAAACAATCCTCAGTTTATTCTTTTAAGGGATAAAATTTAGACCTTTTAATTGTTGATATTTAAAAAAAAATAGTTTAAAAGTAATTAATTTTAAAATTTATCTCTTCAACTATCTTTTAATATTTTTTAAAATCAACTCTATAAAAATATTTCAACTTATATGTCCTTATAACTTTAAATAAGGAAATATGAATTCCATTTTAAAACTTTAAATATTGGTAATATTGTTTTTAAAGAAGAAACATGCAATTGTAACCAATATTGTCTAACTTAACCATACTTTCTTCTAAGTCCCAATTTACTTTAAAAGGTAGTATGATCTTTTACTTTAAAAGGTAGTATGATCTATCAACTTTACAAAGAACTTTTAACTTTAAAGAATAATATTTTCCTTTTAAACATATTTTGTATAGTTTAAATATTTTAACTATAAAAAATTAATTTGAAATATTTTTCTATAATTTAAATATTATACTAATAT
This sequence comes from Wollemia nobilis, assembly GCA_028583015.1. NCBI lineage: Eukaryota > Viridiplantae > Streptophyta > Pinopsida > Araucariales > Araucariaceae > Wollemia > Wollemia nobilis. Next base: position 14,668,824 of record JAQPPZ010002969.1, on the reverse strand, counting down.
TCTTTTAAAATCATAAAAACTTGAACCTGAATTAAACGTTGATAATTTGACTGTACTTTTGAATCCCTCTCGATTTCGTACTCCATCTACACACTTCCACACACGTCTGCACAGATGAGCGTCTTTGACTTTGTATCAGGCATAGACACTAGCAAATGCACATATTGGTTTCGGGCATCTCCATTTTAGCAAATGGAGTTTTTGTTCTTTGGTGCTTCTAAACAATATTCTTGAACGTTCTCAAAGATATAAATTATCCACTCTCAAATATTTCAAATGTAGCGCTTTAAAAGAATAACTCAAAAGCTTTCTCAGGTGCTTTTAACACGCGTAAAATTTCAATTAAATATGAATCTTGAACCTTTGGATGCTTGCTGAAAAATATGAATTTCAAGCGTATTTCAAACTATAATATTTGCACCTTTGTAAAATTTAAAAGTGGTGTTCTCTCGAGCACATATCGAAAAAACACATTGATCTTGAGCACATTGTTATTGTTATTTTTGGGCACTCTTTTGCCCATACAAGATGCTTAAATTTATGCTTTTACTCAGATAGTCTTGTGCCTTCGATGCAGCCTTGATTACACAAACTCTCTGGTTTCCATTAAGAAACAAATTGGACCTTTGGATTTCTATGAGAGCCTACAATACTTGTATCTAGTCCTCCGGATTGCTGTGACGAAACTAAACTTTCAGGTTTTCATGACATCCCATAGCACTTTTATTTGGTCCTCCGGATTGGATTGCCGTGAGGACTTCTTGAGAAATATTAAACAAATTTGGTTTTGCAAAAAAACTTTACAATCTACTTTGATGGCATACACTCAAGTATCTCTATATCCTCTTGGCTTAGGCATAACTCTGCTCTAATATGGTAAAAGAGGATATTTTATTAAACTTTGATACCATTATTCAATACATTTTAAAGTATATATTACTTTTATAAGAGATTCCTATAGAAAATCCTGTAAAAACTATACAATTAATGGGAAAACTAATTAGTAACTAGAAATAGTTTGACATAGAGATTCTTGACATATAATATAATAAGAGTATATAATATGAATGAACTATAATATTAATATTAAAAGTATAGCTTCGAGAGGATGTGTTCCAATGACACTATGTAAAAAGCATGTTGAGGACATTATAAGAAAGTTATTCCATATAAAGGAAAATTTAAAATTGATGCAATAAAGTATTAGTGGAGTTGAAGTATTCCATTGTCCTTCACAAAGGACCTTAGTTGCTTCATTACTCATAACTCGCAATCTAGTCCATAATGTTTTCATCAACCATGATGTGCCTCAATAATGTAAAAAGGTGTATTCTATTCCTAAATTGGTAGATAATTAGGACAAGCTATCACGTCTTACATTAGTGAGTCTATTTTTGGTATTTGTGCCTAGCTCTACCTAAAATAAACATTAAGGGAAGGATGAAATATTCTTAGCTCTACCTAAAATAAACATTAAGGGAAGGATGAAATATTCTAATATTTATTTTGTGAAAATTTTAGAAAAATAAGTCTAAAAATTAAAAGAAAAAACAAGTGAAAAAAATAAAACAACACAAATAGAACAGGTATAAAAAAAAGAGAAATGAAAAAGGAAAAAAATACTAGCAATTGTATTTTTAGAAAGGAGTGACTTGTAGGACAAATAATCTATGATTAGCATTCTTAGAGTATTATAAATAAATTTTATATTCATCAATTAGAGTATCTCCATGTAGTGTGTATATTGCCACTTAGTGTAAGTAATCTCCTTTTAGTGCATCTCATTTAGTGAGTGTATAGGGACATCAAGTGTATTGAATCTATTTAGTGTAATTAATCTATAATTTATAGTGAGTGCAAATGATATATTCTAGTGGTGTTACTACTTCGAGTTTCATATTTTGCATCTAAATTGTTTATTGGTTTATATTTATCTTTTTAGAATGTTTTATCATAGCATTGAATTTCTTAAGATTTTATTAGGTGGTTCATATTTTCAACAAAGCAGCAAGGGAGTTTAGACATGTTGTATTTTTAATTTAAAATAAGGTTATAGTGATTAATAAACAAAAAGCTAATAAATTAAGCCAAGAAATATAACACAAACCATGGAAATTAACAAGGGAGTTTAGAAATGTTGTATTTTTAATTTAAAATAAGGTTATAGCAATTAATAAACAAAAAGCTAATAAATTAAGCCAAGAAATATAACACAAAGCATGAAAATTGAGAATGCAAGGATCTATTCAATGAACATACATGGTTTATTTTAAAATAAGGTGGTTCAATATTTATCTAATTTTTTAGATGATTATGAATTTTTACTTTGTAGACACCTAAAAATGTCACAATATCCCCTATGCAGTGTTAATGTTTAAATATTTTGCAAAAGGCTCCAAAAATACAATTATTTTGTATTATTATCTTAATTTACCCATCTTAGCCCCTTTTCCCCACTAAGCCCCATCCTACACCTAGCCCATGGTCACCATGTGACCATCTCACTAACCTAGCCTAGGTCCACCTCAACCCAGTCCAGGGTTATGCATAAGGGGCTAGACCCAAAACGTACTTGTAAAAAAATGGTGAACCTGTTGCGAAACCCTGGTGAATCCTGGCCAACTTCGTGTAGGAGGACATGGCGAATTACCTTAATTTTAAAAAAAAATTGAAAAAAATGGTGAATTTCAAAGTTTTGATCGGACCAGGTGGAAAATGAGTTTCGATGACGATGAACAGGTTACAAATCATGATCCGATATTGGACCGGATGCAGAACATGATCTGATCTCGGTCCGAATGCAGAATATGATCCGATCATGGATCGGATGCAGAATATGATCCGATCGTGGATCGGATGTAGAATGTGATCCGATCTCGGTTCGAATGCAAAATATGATTCCATATCGAACCAGATGTAGAATATGATCTGATCTCAAACCAGATGTAGAATATGATTCGATCGTGGATCGGATGCAAAATATGATCCGATCATGGATCGGATGCAGAATGTGATCCGGTATTGGTCCGGATGCAAAATGTGATTTGGTATGGGCTCGGATGCAGAAAGTGGTCCGATATGGGCTCGGATGCAAAATATGGTTCGACTAGATGTAGTGTGTGGTCCGATATCATATCGGATGCAGAATACGATCTGATATCGAGCTCGATGCAAAATTTGGTCCGACATCGGATCGGGTGCAAAAAATGGTCCGGTATGGGACCGGATGTAGATTGTGGAACGATATTGGATCGGATGCAGAATATGGTCTGGTATTGGGTCTCATGCAAAATCAGGTTCGGTATCTTGCTTGATGCATAATGTGGTTCGATATCGGGCCTGATGCAGAATTTGGATCGATCTCAGGCCTGATGCAGAATAAGGTCCGGTGCTAGGGCCTCATGTAGAATATGGTTCGGATGCAGATAAAGGTCCGGCTTTGAAAATATTCCCCCTTTGATCGACTACCATGTGTCACACGTTCGGCCAGCCACACTACATGTCCAATACAATGCTGCCACGTGTCAACCCCATCTCTTCTGTCTATAAAAGGGCATCAACAATCATTTTTCTATTTCATTTTTACGACTACACCCAACCAGAGCTAACCGTTGCAAGCAACCTTCTGGTTCCCAATCCAATTTCTTCTACTTCCAACTTCTTGCAATGGCCACCTCTTCCACCCCTGCACCAAAGTTCAAGAACCTTTCTTGTAGTTTAATTTTAGATTTACTAACAACCCCAGGTACAAAATTTTCATGGCTAGATGATGCAGGGTTGACAACCTTGGTTTCAATGCCACAATTCAAAACTGATAAAGTCCTCCTCCAACACATCATAGCCGATTATGACCATGACAAGGCTACAATCAGAATGAAAGTACAAAATAGAAATCTTGTTTTCACCATCACACCTACAGATATTAACATATTGACAAATCTTCCTTTCAATGATTGTCCTCAAGTGTCAATGAGGTTGCAACTGACTCTAGATGACAAAGGATACCTCAAAACAACGTACGGTCTAGGATCAGAATATTTGGCAGGTATAATTCTTGTTATTTATATTCTATTAATGTTCAAAGTTTCAAATTTGTAAATTGTCATCTAATTTTGTTTTTGCAGCTTCCATCACCAAGTCAAAAAGAGGGTTAACAATCAATGATGTTAACCATGCAACTCTGAAGGCCATTATCGAGTTCTTCTAGGCAAGATTGATTCTGCTCGAAAGATCAAAAATTCTATTTTGGGCATTGGCCTATGTTGTTCACTGTGAGAAGCATCATAGGTTCGATTGGTGCACGTATATTTTGGATCGGATCAGGGGTGAGTTGCATTTCGTTCAAATGCAAACCAACAAGACACAACCCATTGTGGGTACCGTTAATTATATTTTAGCACTCTATTTTGAGTGTTTTCATAATTTACAAACTACTCATGTACCAACTGTAGTGCATGCAACACTACAAGCTATTGCAATGACAATAGAGGAATTGAAGGTGATAAGTCCATCTTTGACCATGAAATACTATTTTATATTTTATCACATTTTCTTTTTTTAATTTTTCTTTTCATCTAAATGTAGGGTAGGGCAGCCATTACAAGGAATAAATAGGATGCTGCCAATAGGGGTTACAAGCCAAAACAAACTGGTGATTCTGAAGACACTGGATTAGAAGCGACACCATTGTAGAGGCCGTATAAACGTTCCAGGAAAGCCACTCCTCTTGGGGGTTCTCGTACACCTAGGTATGCACAAAATGTGTAGGCTGAATCTAGTGCGGTCAACCCCTCACCCATTGGCACCCAAATTCAACAAATTTCATCGTCTTCAGGTAAATATGTGTATTTAATTTAAATTAAGATTTTTTTCTATTTTATTTTTTGAAAAATTGTAACAAAATATTTTTGACTATTTTTAGTCGATTCTCAAGTTCAACGACAAGTACAACCTACAAAAATGAGAGGCCATATGCCACCACCACCTCCATCACAACCACCGCTTGCACCACAACCACCGCTTCCACCACATCAATGATAGGCACAACCTATGCAAATGCGAGGCCATATGCACGTTGGAAAATAATTGTTTTCATAGAGATCATAGGGGCCAACACCAAGTTTTGGGTGTGGGTTCTCACATAGATCACAGGGGCCAACACCAAGTTCTGGGTATGGCTGGTCATCTTTTACATTTAACACAAATTCACAGGCACCAAAAGTTTCAACCATGGGATTGGATAATATCCAACTCGATGATGATTTTCTTTTGCAGGGCAACATTTTAGGCTTCAAGGCAACGGATGTGCTTCATGATCCACAGGGTGAAGTAGAACAAAGAGAAGCCCCTGCAGCTGACCAGACATCATTGCCATCAGCTCAAGGAAACAACCCTCCTCCTCAGGGTCCTCAAACTGAGGATGATATTGTAAATTTTGATGAAAATGTTTTAATGATTGAGAATACTGAAGCAACCATTAAACAGGTTGTGCTTAGAGATTTGCAAGAGATGAAGGACTGGGAATATCGGGCCAAAGTCCTTATAAGGGAAATTAATGCCCGATATAAGAATTATACAAAAAGAGATTCTATTTATTCTTTGGTTTAGTATGAACCAGAAAATCTTGGTGGCCTGCTACAACAGGCCACATCAGGATCAGTGAAGTCTGATTTTGTTTATGATGATGATGTTTTAAATGTTGCGATCGGTAGATTAGAGAACATTAATGTTGAAGCCCAAGCTTTTTATAACCATTGGACTTCTGATAAGGACAAAGTTGCAGTTGTTGAGGCTTCTAGGGACTTGGCTGAGGTAAGAAAAGTTTTTTATGTTTCAATTTTCTATTGTAGTTAAATTTTTATATTTCTTTAAAACATGTAATAATTTTCATATAACTCTTTTGAATTATGTTTTCAATTTCTTTTTGCAGTCAAATTTTGATAACTTAAAAAGACAAGTTAAGAGCATGGACGTCAATATTAATAGGGCGAAGACATTTTTGCATAATGCAATGGAAATGAAAAAGAAAATGCAATAAAAAATAGCGGAGAATAATCGTTTAAGAAAATATATCAGGGATAAGCTCAATGAATATCCGGACCACGTACTAGAGCAACAGAAAGCAAAAGAAACACTTCCAACAATACTCGAAGATCCAAACAAAGAGGAAGCAGCATTGGTGGGGAGTATTGTGAAAGTACGTGAAAACCTAGTCAGAGTTGGAGCACTGCTAGAAGAGGGTGTCATGAAAGCAGATAAAGGAAAAGAAAAGGCAACTCCAACCGATCTTGAAGCAGCAAACCCCCAATCAAATGTTTAACAATGTAAAATGCTTTCAAGTTGACTGTAGTCAACAATTTTGTACGATGTAATATATTTCTATTCGAATTAATGAAAAATATATTTTCTCATTTTGTGTCTTCCATCATTCAAAGGTTGTTTGCATTTATAAATTTGTGTTGCTATTTTAGTTTATTTCTGGCCAATATTGTTTACTATGTTCATCTCAAACAACAAAAGCATCATAGATAACATCATAGATCTTTATGCAAACCAAGCATCTTTAAGATCTCATGAACTATAATAGATCCTAAACTAAAATGAACTGTAATAGATCCTAAACTAAAATAAACCAAAACAATGATTTTAAGCATCATAGATAAGATCATAGATCTTCATGCAAACCAAGCATATTTTAATATCTCATGAACTGAAATAGATCCTAAACTTATTGTTGTTTAACATACATACATCAACAATAATATACAAATACTATGATTTAAAACATGAAACATAAATATTTATCAATGAAGGCAGTTGAGACACTATGACATAAAACATACAATTTTTAAAACCACAATGTGATATAAAACATGCAATTTATAAAACAACAATGTGATATAAAACATACAATTTATGAATAAACAATTTTTTTGAAATCTTATAAATCTGAAACAATATTGTGAAATCTGCTATCAAATGAATTCATGTTTATCAATGTCCATGAAATCATGGAATAATTAGAATTCAGGTAGCTAAAACATATCAGCTTGTCTAGAATCATTATTAAGCATAGCGGATATCTGTGTCTCCACCATCTGATCACTGAAAGCATCATCATCATCCTTATCGATCGTATTCGTGGTACCCCTTATGCCTGCAAGGGAACTCTAGTATGCCAATGCTCTATCATACGAAAATTTGTCCAACTGATATGATGACACATAAATTCTTAAACAATTTTCTAAATTTTTGTCGAGCCTATTGCGGAGCTTAGATTTAACAAAAGATAGTGCACTGAAAACTCTCTCATCTTCCACAGACCCCAAAATCATTGTTTCACATAATTCATATAAACAAAAGTATTCACTTATCGTATCTTGTAAGATAGTACTTGGATACAATTTTTGCCACAAACGTGCAGTGGAACCAATCTCATGGATGCTAGTCATAAGTGATGTTTGCCCAACCATTGTTCTTCCAAAATGTGATGATTGTTGTTTCAAAAGATCTTTGTTGAGTATACCTTTGATTTCAACACCATTGACTTCCACACTCTTACTGAAATGGTTAATGAGGATGCCCATATATTTAATAAACAACTCATTTGCAAAATTGTATTCAGTACAAGGACCCCAAAACATGGGGTTAACCACACCCATGGCCTCAAGCAACTCATCTCTCTGAAACCGTTCTCTTATCTCACTTGTCAAATATTTTGCTATTTTTGACAAATTTATCTTAATTTTGTGTAAAACAACATGAAATCTATTGTGTGTTACAGGAACTTCTTCAAAATCATCCACAACTATACTTGATTGCCTTTCATAACAATAAAGTGCTATCAACTTTCCATGAACATTAATACAAAGATGATCATTGATGTCAAACTTCAAAAAGCTTTTTGGATTGTTCACGTTTGTCAATGTATTCCAACTATCAAACAAGGGATCTGTAAAATCTGCATTAGACACATATAATGTATCAATAAGCACACATATTTGTTTTCTCATCCTCATGAAATCAATGATATAGATGGATCTCTCTTGTGCAAGTTTAATTAATCTGTTCATTTCTTGTAACATTGGAAGAATACCACATAAGGTCAAAAGGGTTTCCAAGTCAGTCAAATGAAACAACAAATATTTTGCCTTATCAACTATCCTACGATTTGCGTGCATAAACCCCGTTAATGATTGATATTCTATAAAAACTCTATGAGCAGGTTGATATAGTGAAATCCATCTTGTATCCACATATTTTAACAATTTTTTTCCTTCTGTAACTCCTAGTGCAAACTGTTGAAACTCTGCAAACCTTTTTGGGTTGCATGAGAAATAAGAATGTATTTCACGAATGAGGTCTTCCACTCTACCAACATTTGCAAAGGTACTCACGATTTTATATGCAAGATTCACTCTATGAGCCATACAATGAATGGGAATCATATATGGGGTAACTATGGTTTGGAGTCGAACACAAAGACCAGTCTTGTGCCCTTGCATAATAGCAGCACCATCAACTCCAATGCAAATTAACTTTGTTGCTATGTCTATATCATTCATTCCCGCAATATCCTTTAAACTAGTCACAACAACATTATAGATATTTTTTGCATTTGAACTTTCCACCATCTTATGTAATCCTAGCAAACTAGGCCTCCTTACATGATTTTGAAATGTGTACACATGCATGCAAATCCAGGATGTGTTGTCCACAACCATCACCTCATCAATAGAAAGTGAAATGAATCTGGAAAGTTTTACTTGCTCCCTCAGGTCTTCCATCTCAACTAATGATAGACATTTTACCATTTCCCAACCACTTCGATCTGACCAATGGGAATTAGGAAGGTTTTGCACATTAGCTAGTTGTAATAGGTGCTTATAATCAATAAAATCGGACATGGGTCTACCTTTCTTGAGAATACTATATACAATGACAAACTGCAAACTTTTTGAAGCTAAGGTGGTCTTGTGAATTTTATGAAATTGGGCTACAATCGTTCCACCTTTCTCAACAAGAGATTGTTGTTGCTTTAAGTGATTGTCATATTCTATTGTATATTTAACATGCATACATTCTAATGCATCCTTCCACCTAACTTCTTTACTAACTTCACCATTACTTCTTGTAACTTTTTTTTTGAAAAAATTGAAAAAACTTGTATTAAAACAAAGATCAGTTACAAATGGGAGTAAACACATCCCTACCAAGAACAAAGAAACAAGATTACAAGCGCAGAGCGCAAAAAGTCAACACTTTCCACCGCAGAGCGCAAAAAGTCAACAAGGCACGAAAACGCGACATGTCGCGATATCGCGACAATCAAACCAGCCTTGGCCGCGCCAGAGCAACAAGTCGCGAAATCGTGACATGTCGCGATATCGCGACAGCCAGACCCCGCGGCGCCTAATCACCAAAAGTGTCACGAAATCGCGACGGCTTTTCCCCTTGGCGCCCCATCACCAAAGGTGCCGCGATATCGCGACGAGTTTTCCCAATGGCGCTTGATCTCCAAAAGTGTCATGAAATCACGACGAGTTTTCTCCTCAGCGCCCATCCTTCAAAAGTGTCGCGATATCGCGACGAGTTTTCCACTTGGCGCCCAGTCTTCAAAAGTGTCGCGATATCGCGACGATTTTTCCCCATGACTCCTATTCGCCAAAAGTGTCGCGATATCGCGACGAGTTTTCCCCTCGGCGCCCAATCTTCAAAAGTGTCGCGATATCGCGACGAGTTTTCCACTTGGCGCCCAGTCTTCAAAAGTGTCGCGATATCGCGACGAGTTTTCCCCATGGCGCCTGTTCGCCAAAAGTGTCGCGATATCACGACGAGTTTTCTCCTTGGCGCCCAATCTTCAAAAGTGTCGCGATATCGCGACGAGTTATCCCCTTGGTGCCCATTCTTCAAAAGTGTCGCGATATCGCGACGATTTTTCCCCTTAGTGCCAATTCTCCAAAAATGTCACGAAATCGCGACAACTTTTCCCCTTGGCGCCCAGTCGCCAAAAGTGTCACGAAATCGCGACGACTTTTCCCCTTGGCGCTCATTCTCCAAAAGTGTCACGAAATCGCGACGTCTTTTCCCCAAGGCGCCAATTCTCCAAAAGTGTCGCGAAATCGCGACGATTTTTCCCTTTGGCTCCCATTCTTCAAAAATGTCATGAAATCACGACGGTTTTCCCCTTGGCTCCTATTCACCAAAAGTGTCGCGATATCGCGACGATTATCCTCCTTGGCGCCCCTGCTCCAAAAGTGTCACGAAATCACGACGGCTTCCAGCCAAAGGCCGCGACGGTGCAACAGGTCATGAAATCGTGACAGCTTCCCACCAAAGGCCGCGACGGTGCAACAGGTCATGAAATCATGACAACTTCTCTCCAAGGGCCGCGACGGCGTGACATGTCGCGATGTCGCGACAGGTTCCCTCCAAAGGCCGTGACGGTGCAACCTGTCGCGATATCGCGACAACTTCCCTCCAAAGGCCGCGACGGTGCAACAGGTCGCGATATCGTGACAAAAACCACCCTTAGCATAAACTTTGCTCATTGTCTCAAGGATCGTTCAAGACCCTGCCTAATCACTTCATCCTCCACAGGCATGTCACTGTGCAGCTGCACCCCTACCTCTTTCTCAGCACCCATCTTTGCAAGGAAATCGGCCGCTTTATTTAAATCTCTACTCACATAGACGGGGATCACATCATCTAATTCCCTCCATAGTTCCTTGATTTGAGAGACCAGAATCCGCAACCTCCATGCTTTCGAAGCAAAGTTCCTCATGCAGTCTAGAGTGCCAACCAGAATTTGAGAATCGGACTCGAGAATTATCCTCCTGTGTCCACGATTAACAGCCCAGATGGAAGCAGATTTGATAGCAATGGCTTATGCTTCATTGTTTGTGGCTCTTCCCAGACCTTGCATTTCCCAATAGAGCACTGACCCAGCATGATCCCGGCACACTACACCAATTCCGGCACTACCCGGATTGCCTTTTGCAGCTCCATCGGTATTGATTTTGATCCAACCTTACGGGGAGGTTTCCAGCTAGCTCTGTCCTGTCTCTCTTGCTCTTCAGCTCCCTCTTCCAGTGGCCCAGGACCAACCTGATTTTCCTCTTCAACATAGATGGCAACCGTTTTCGCGACTTTGCTCCAGATGACCTGCCAAATTCCATCTAGCGAGGAGAAGGTTTCTCTAAAAATACGAGCATTTCTCTCCAACCACACACTGCCACAGATGAAAAGTAAGCCAAGCTCCCAACCAATTCGAAGAGCTTTAGATTTAAATCTACCTCTCTTCCATCTTTCCCAAATATTGGTCCGAGTCAGATCACCATTAGCTTGGAGTTTATAGTGAGAGAACCAACGCTTCCAAATCTGACGCATGAAAGGGCACTCAAACATCAGATGATCAATTGTTTCCTCATTCTTGTGGCATAATACACATTGAGATGGACCGATGATTCCTCTATTTTTGAGATTGTCAAAGGTGAGAATTCCATTGTGCATAAACTGCCAGGCAAAGAAATTCACTTTCGGCCAGCCCTTGGAATGCCATATCTTCCTCCAATCTTGAACCGGAAATAAATGTGGGGGAGGCTCTGGGAGGATCTTATCGTATCCGTCCTTCATTGTATATACCCCAAGGTTCCCATAGCCCCAAGCTAGTTCATCCTCCTCGTCTCTCCCTGTGAGAAACCTTTCTGTCAAGATTTTGGTCAAGATGGGTGCCAGCTCCGGAGGGATTGTAATTGGCCACTCCTCCAACCGCTTAAACTTCTTGAACTTATACTCCCCCAATTGGCTAGTGTTGAAATAACTCTCAATATGGACCCAGCCCCTTGGCTTCTATGGCGGATTTAATTGGTTGCAATTCGGGAAACTCAGCAATGATGGGTGGAGTCCTGGTCCCATGAATCGGTCCAGAAACGTGCCTTCTCCCCTCTCCCCACTTTCCAAAACAATTGGTCTTTAATAACCTAAGATCAAAGCTTGAGAGCCTGCCACACTAAGGATCCATTACCATCTAGAATGAAACGGCCCACTTCATTGGGATGAACAAGACCCAAGTATTTATTGGTTAGGATTCTATTGAATAAGGATGTTGGCTGGGAAATCCACCTCCAATACTGGTTTTCCGGCCAAAGCTTTGTTATTAAGCTTGGAGCTTCTCGGTCCCAGCCCTCCTTTTTCCTTGGGGTGGGTAACTTTATCCCAACCAACCAAGGCCCATTTCTTCTCCCCTTTTGCTCCTTCCCATAAAAATCTTCTAGCCATTTTGTCCAGCTCTTTCCAAATAGAATGTGGGGCAGCCGGGATAGAGAATTTATAGATTGGCATGGCCTGAATAATTGACTGTAAGAAAGTTAATCGGCCCCCATAGCTTAACCATTTATGAGACCAATGGTTCATTCTATCTTTGATGCCATCCAAAAGATCCTTCCAGATATCTATTTTTAATTTTTTGAAATGCAAAGGAACCCCCAAGTAAACTATTGGAAGAGAGGTCCTAGTGAATCCCAAGATCTCTATAACTCTGTCCTGTAGCCTTTGGTCAAGATTGAAGAAGACCACTTTGGATTTTTTATCATTGATGACTTGGTTTGAGGCCCTAAGGTAGACATTAAGAGTATCTCTGATTCCTCTAGCTTCCCTGAAGCTGGCCACTCCAACCAGGCCTGTATCATCCACAAACTGTAAGTGAGTCAAAATTTCCTCACCCACCTTGATACCTGTTATCAGGCCTTGATGTCTTCTCCTCAAGAAGAGTCTACCTAATCCTTCAGCCAAAATGAGGAAGAGATAGGGAGAGCAAGGGTCCCCTTGACGAAGACCACGTGTGGCTCCAAAAGGTTGCGAGGGAAGCCCCTTGATTAGAACGAGAATAAGAAGGCGTAGAAACACAACTCATGACCCAATCTATCCAGTCCTGAGAGAAACCAAAGGCTGCCAACATCTTTGACAGGAAGCCCCACTCCACCCTATCATAAGCCTTGGACATATCCAGTTTAATGAACATTCCTTTATTACCAGATTTTTGCATTGTATGGATTGCCTCCTGGGCGAGGACCACCCCATCCAAGATCTGTCTACCCTCTACAAAACCCCCTTGCTCTGAGGAAATGATGTTATGAAGGAGAGGTTTTAGCCGTTCAGCCATTATCTTTGTGATTATTTTATAAATCACGTTGCATAAGGCAATAGGTCTGAAATGAGAGATATGAACCCCCTCCTCCCCTTTTGGAATTAAAGTGATGAAGGTATGATTTATTGCCTTAAGCATTCTTTTATTAGTTATGGACTCCTCTGTGATGACCAAAACATCCTCCTCCAAGGTATCCCAAAAGGCCTGAAAAAACTCAATAGGAAAACCATCTGGACCTGGAGATTTGCCGGTGCTCATTCCAAAGACCACATTCTTCAGTTCATCTCTATCAATGGGTCTAAGAAGGGCCTGATTTTCTTCTTGAGAGATAATAGAGGGTATGACATCAATAACTTCATTTTGAGCCTCCACATCTTGCTCCATACTTTCCTTAAAAAGTTTAGAAAAATAATCCATTGAATGGGAATGCATACCGGGAAGAGTATCAAAGGAGTGTCCATTCTCATCTTGAAGGACTTCCATGTTATTCATCTGTCTCCTAGCACAGGGTGATCGATGGAAAAATTTTGTATTTCTATCTCCTTCTAATAACCAAGTGTTTCTTGCTCTCTGTTTCCAGTAAGTCTCCTCTTGGTTATCAATGTCCTCAACCGCTTTGCGCAAGGCATCATCCTTGGTTTTAAGTTGCTCAGTAATTGTTCCTTCCCTGAAGTGTTTTTGAACCTCTTCCCATCTGGCCACCAAGGGAGCTCTTTGGAGCTGGAAATCTGACTTATTAGCTTGCCTCCACTGTTTCAGTTTAACTTTGACAAAATGAAGTTGTTTGTGGAATTTAAACATTGTTGTCCCAAAAGGTAGACGACCTTCTTCCCACCACTGCGGAATTTTCTTTCGAAGATCCTCCTTTTGTAACCAAAAATTCTCAAATTTAAACGGTTTGTGGTGCTGCCCTGTCATAGTCCCTCCCTCCAACAAAATGGGAAAGTGATCTAAAACTGGGCCCTCCAAAATCTGGAATTTAATATTCCACTTAACAAATGCCTCCTCTGAGACCAAAAAATGGTCTAGCTTTACCTTCCTGCTGTGTGGCTCCCTCCTCTTGTTAGTCCAAGTAAAGTAGGTTCCAGGGCCTTTGATATCCACTAGGTGAAAGGCCTGGACTTGGGCAATCAAAAGCCGGTCCCCTGGATCCAAAACTGGGGTTCCACCTTCCTGATCTCGAGCAGATAATTTAGCATTAAAATCCCCAGCAATAATCCAGTCTAAATCTTCCCTTGAGGACCTCATGTTGTGTACAGACTTTCCATTGGAGCCTCTGGCCATCAATGCTTTGAGCCCCATAAAAATTTGTAATTAAAACATGTTCAGTTGTGACATTATTCCTAAAATGAGATGTGAGAACACCCCTCCAAGCTATATGTTCTATTGCAGTCCATTCCAGAGGGTTCCAAAGAGTAACAATCCCCCCTGAGGCACCTTGGGCAGCCACATCCATATGACCAGCGCCCCTCCATATTCTACTAACTGTTTTACACATAAGATCTAAAGACATTTTTGTCTCCTGGATGAGCAAAAAGTCTGTTTTGCATTTTCCTAAGAGTCTTTGAACAACAGATTGATGGGTTCTATTGTTTAAACCCCTAACATTCCAAGATTGAATAATCATTGAAAACCTTGAGAGCAGTAAGAATCAATTGTCCTCACCGATCCTCCAGTGATCAGCTTGTCTCCTTGCACTGCTAGCAGATCCTTATTAGACTTTCTGCCCGCTCCTTGAGAGTTACTATTTTTGGATCTCTTTTCCACCTGAGTTATCCCTAGGGCTGGCCTTTCTCTGTTCTTTTTTGCACTTCCCATGCTGACATCCTTAATTACTGGTTGTGCTTGGGAGTGTACTATCAATGCCCCTGGATTCTCTGGCTGCAATAACTCAGTGGACTCAATCACCTGTTCTAAGACAGGGGGAGATGAAGGAGAAGCATGAGTGTGGATGTTATTATCCTCAGTATTCCCATCCACTCCTTCCATGACTTGATCCTCTTGATCCACTAGTGACTTAAAAATTTCATACCTATTGGTTGGCTTGAGTTGTGCTTGCTCCTTACCATTTTTCTTTTGCTTTCTCCTTCTTTTGGGCTGTTCAAAGCCATCTTTCTGAACATCATTACCCTGAGGAGTATTGGATGGTTCTTTGACAAGAGTAGACTTACCCTCTCTGGGGCGATTTGGCATTCCAAGCGGAGCCTCCGCTTTTGTGTTCAAAATATTTGGACAAAACCGTGCCAAATGGCCATGCTTATGGCAAACTCTGCATCTGAAGGGCAGAGCCTCATAATCTAACTGTTGGATCCAAGATAGTCCTGCCAGTTCAAGTTCCACCTCTGTCGGTAGAGGCTGGCTAATATCCATTTCCATGCAAATTCTTGCAAAGACAGTTGTGTTACCTTCTATGGTGTCCTTGGAGACGCCCAGATGTCTACCGAGGGAATTACCAATCATTTCCAGAACCTGCTCACCCCAAAACTCCATCGGGAGAGCGTACAACCGGATCCAAATCGGGACAGCCGTGGGTTCAATACGAGGATCGAAACCCACTCTCCGAGGTTGAACAAATAACCCTGCCGGACCGTGGTTCCTCTTTTCTGATTCAAATGCTCTGTTTCTATCGGCTAAAGAAGAAAAACTAACAATGAAATACCCATTGCTTATAAACCATAAGGAGTACTCACCGTGAGGCTCCCAGTTCTGTCTGACCCAGGTATGCAAAAAATTTAGGGTAGGTCGGATACCCATGAATTTACAAATCAGATCATGGTTAGCTCTGTAGATGATTGTGTCTTCGACCATCTTTGGTTCGATGACAATCTTGGGTCTGGAGGCGGATTGTGGGAGGCATCCATTAACTCGATGTGCTTGTTGAGCTCTTGCCGGCATTCTTGAAGAGCGTTTGAAAAGCATTCCTCTGAGCTTCGTCATTGGAAGACGAAGCATTTTCTTTTAGCAGCTCAGCATATGAGCTCTTTCTCCCAGAGAGAGGATCTGGAGGAGACCCCATTGGGCCCTCCTGGGGCAGCAGACGATCCTTCAGAGTAACACTACGTCAACCCACCAAATGCCCTGGATTTTCCTTCACTCCACAAACCCTAGAACATCGCCTATCGCCTACTCAAAAATTTTCCCGCCAAATCGCCAGAGCTCCATTTCGAAAGTTTCCCAATCCAGCACTCCCTTCCTTGTAACTTTTACATAAGCTTTGCCAACATGTTTTTCTATTGTATCCTTCTTATTTTGTAGTCTATGATCCTTACCAAGTATCCAACTGCAAATTTTGCATCCACATTATTTTTGATCGATTTGGTTGTCCTCAATTAGGATAGGCTCAATCCAGGGAAAATGTTTTACCCATTTTTTCTTAAATCCCCTTCCAATAATCTAGTTAGATGCTTTTCTTTTTTTAGAATTTTTTCTTGAAGATTCAAAAGAAGTTTGTAATGTATTTGATTTATCACTTTTGTTTTCAATTGATATGTCATTTTGAGGGTTTTCTTCAAGTGTTTGTTGGATGTCATTGTCAAGAGGATTTTCATTAGAAGGCATCTCTTGCTAGATAATATCTTCAAGTTGAGGTATATCAGGGTCGACAGGGTATTCTGCACAGCAACAAACCATAATATTTTTTTTTATCATTTTTGGATTAAATAAAGTTACAAAAGCAACTTAAAAGCAGAAAAAAAAATATTCATATCGTCAAGAACATACTAAGAAGTAACTGTTTGAGGAAGAAAGTAGTATTTAAATTAATTACTGAATATACAACTAACTGTTCAGAAGTATAAAATTATTTGTACCTTGAATTTACATGGATGTCATTGGATCCTTGCATTTCAACATTTGGCTAAAATATTTGAGGGTACATTTTTCAGTAGAAGATTTGGTCCCCTTATTTCAATCGCTAGTAGGTGATATTTTACTTGTAAAGAAAATGTTTTTCAATTTAGAAAATTAATAAAATGTTGAAGAGGTCATACTTTTGTTAGGCCTCAAGATAATATTGTAAATAGAATAAATAGATGTAGAAAATACATACTTGTTTCCTTCCATGCTTTATTGTGATTTTATTAGTTTATGTCACTAATCCATTATATGCTGGTAGCACTTGTAACTAATAAGAGCACAAAAGTAATTAACATACAAATTGAAATCAATTTAAGAAAAAATCTTGTTTATGCAAAAAATAATTAGAAATACGTATGTCAAAAAATATCATATTATAGTACAAAATGGACTAGAAATAGATAATCACTATGTATTTGGAGAAATAGAGCATCTCTATGTCTTTAGAGAACCAAAGCATTTACCTATGCATAATATTATAACAAAAAAATAGACCTGAATAGAAACAGAGAATAAAAGAGTTTTAACAGAAAGAGAGAAAATAGGGAAAAACATGTAGAACAAGGCAAAATAGAGAAAAACATGGGAACAAAGCAATGACCCTTTGGATGCAAAACAGAGCTTGAATATTGGTCTAGTGTAGAACAAGATTGAAAAATAATTAAAGATACATATAAAAAATATCAGATTATAGTACAAAATGGACTAGAATTAGAGATTCACAATGTCTTAGGAGAAACAAAGCATCACAATGTCTTTAAAGAACCAAAACGTTCACTTATTCATAATGTTAAAATAGAAAAGCAGATATGAATAGAAATAGAGAATCAAAGAGTTTTAACAAAAATAGAGAAAATAGGGTACAATATGCAGAACATGGCAAAATAGAGAAAAACATGGCAAACAAAGCAGTGATAAAGAACCTAATGTAGAACATGATCTGGCAATCTATTCTGGTAAAAAATCAATTTTGATAGTTAGTTCAAAAGTAAAAAAAGGTCAAAAAATTAGCCTAGTGCACAACAGGGTCTGATCCTATGTAGAACATGTTTCAGAATAGGGTTAGGTCTAGTGCAGAACAAGGTATGACCTAGTGCAGAAAAAGGTTTGATCTTGTGTAGAAATGGGTTCGATATTATCTAGTGCATAACAGGATCCCACTTGGTGCAAAATAGGGCTTGACCTGGTGGAGAACAAGGTCCATCCTGATGTAGAACAAGGTTCGATCTAGTGTAGAAATAGGTTTGATCCTATGCAAAAATGAGTCTAATCTTATCTTGTGTGGAATAGGGTCTAGCTTGGTGCAGAACACAGTCCAACCTGGTGCAAAATAGGGTTTGATCCAGTGAAGAAATGGGTTTGATATTGTATGGTGCTGAAATTGGTTTGGTCTATTGCATAATAGGGTCCAGTCCTATCTTGCACTGTAAAGGGTCCGATTTGGTGCAAAAATGGGTCTGATCTTGTTTGGTACTAAAATGAGTTCGATATTTTGCACAATTGGGTCTGTATATCCATCAAGTGTAGAATAAGGTCCAAATATAAAAAATTATTCTTGGGATGTTAATTATATATAGTGGTATACTTGGCGAGTTGGGCGGGATAATTTAGAAATTTTAAAATTTTATGTCGAAAAGGGACCTTTATTTAGGTGGGATTGCTGGCAAATTTTTAAAAATATCCATGATACTATTATCAACACACGGTGAACCAACACCTAAAATTTTTTTATCCCAAATTTTTTTGGCTAAATGGCCGACGTGCGAGTCCCCCAAATTCACAAATTTGAATTTTCAAAAATGCTAATATTCACCTAAATGGAAAATATTCACCGCTATGCATAACCCTGCCCTAGTTTGCCCTATCACGCTAGTCTACCATATGACCCTAGTCTACCTTACCCCCTACTCTCCACATACCCATGCACCCAAACCCTCTCCCATGCTCATTTAATGTACATGGGTGGGGTTAAGACTTTCTCCACCCATTTATGTTAATGAGGTGAAGTCCTCACCCCACCCCTATGCATTAATGGGGCATGGTGAACCCATGCTCATTTAATGCATATGGGTGGGGTGAGGACTTCCTCCACCTAAAAATATTAATGAGGTATGGTTCACCCATGCCACCTCACCTCCACCTCACCACCCCCTAACCCTTAGCAAAAATCTATAAATATACCCCTTTTTCCTTTTATTTGCATGAATGAGATAGATGCTTAGAGAAAATCTACCAAAATCACTCCAACCCCCACTTGTATGCATTGAGAGAAAGCCATATTTTCTTGTGTTAGCACCATGGATAGCTTGTTGTGCCTCTTGTTGCATGCCCTTATTTTATGAACAAGTTGTAGATCTAGATTCTAGAAGCCATTACACTCAAAGAATAGCTACACACCCTTCTAAAGGTCTCCCCTAAAAGAATTTTCACCAGGGTCAACACAGTAGAAACTGTCTAGATAGGGATAATTTACAATCATAATCATCTCGACAAGGATGGTTCTTGTCAAAGCCTAGTTATAGTCATCCACATCACAACAAATCAGTTACATAGGTGAGTAAGAAGGTTTTACTATGTTTTTAGCTTGTTTTGAGCTTTAATTAATGCATTAGTTTAATTTTTATTTGTTTAACCCTTTCATAAGTTTGGGTCTAACTTAGGTGGATCCAATAGGTGCTACTCACTAGTGTCTTGGTTGTGTAGGTTTGGTCAAAGAAAGCAAAAATGCCAAAAACTATATTATCAAGGGATTCCTCATTGGAAGACCATCATTGTAGCCTAGGGGAATTTGTAAAAATCTATGCTATAATATATTTTATTTTAATTAAACAACACATTTTATTGTCCACATTTTGGTGATCATGGTGAGACACTTAAACCCCACACCACACACAGGCAAACATAGTTTTTAGGTTGTAGAATTTTTATTCTCACCATCTATTTTTCTCACTTTTGCATTGTATGTTTTTATTAGCTTTTAATCCATTTTACTCAATTTCTATATATTTTGTCTATGTTTGCAAGTCCCAAATCCATAACAGTCCATCCAAACCAGGACCCATCAAGGCTGGTCCATAGCAAAGTCCGTTGATAGAAACTGTCAACACATAGATGATTCATAGTCAAAACCATCAAGACCTAGATGATTTTCATCTAAAACTGTCCAAACATGGATAGTTTTTGTTGAGCTCAAAATTGAAACCCATCTTGTTAGGTAATTGGTTTTACATAGCGACCATAATAGTTTCAAGTAGTTATAAGGTAAAATCCTTCACCTCCTTGTCATTTTTTAGCATCACAATAAAGTGCCTCCTTAGGCCAACACATCCTATTTGGAGGTGTTCAAAGGTGCTCTTTTCCACCTATCACTCCTCAAAAAATCACTCCATTTTATTGCAAGCTTTGTATTTTATTAGATTAGATTTTGTTTTCATTAGAATAGTTGTTTAAAATTACTCTTAGAGTTAAGCTAGTTAGGATTCTTTGTTGCCTGCATTTCTTTTAAGCTTAAAAATGAATTATAACACTTTAACTCTTTTGTTTTTTGTAGGGGAATCCAAAAAATTGGTCCTTTGTAGTAGAAAATAGACCTCGACAAAGAGAGATCAAAAGTCTCTCCCAGAAATCCAGTGTTGTAGGTGAGTTGGAGAGGAGAGGGCAATCCTCCAAGGGAGGTCCCAGGTTCAAATCTCCACCCTACCAAAAAGCTAAATTAGGTACCCAAAATCCAATTGATAATGTTGGTGCGGGCAGGGCTAGGTGCAACTCCCAGGTGACTTTGACGGTAGAGAACCCCCTGTTCGTGGTCTCTCAGACCAAGGCAGCCCCACATGGGGTTTTTTGCTAAAAAAAAAAAAAAGTCTCTCCCAGCATAAATTGTCCAGATAGGGATGGTTTATGTTGTAAATCATCTAGACCCAAACGGTTTTTGTTGTAAATTGTTAGGACCCAGATGGTTTCTATTACAGGTAAGATTTAGGAAAACCAAAACCTATGTAGTAACCCCATACAAATTCTAGAGATCACTAAATCATTGGTAGGTGCTTCTAACCTCATATTTAGGTCCATATCATGTAATCACACTTAATATAGGAATTCTATTTTTGTCTAAAAAAATTCTTTCATAGCCTATGGAAAGCCTTATTGCTTTAGGAAACATTACTTGTTTTCTAAAAAATTTCAAATGCTTTCTTAGATTAGATTTCATTTTTTGTATGTTACTTGCTTTCATAGGGTACATTAGCATAGATTTGCTTTAGTGTTTCACATGTTCCTTTCATTAAAATAGGTTTTGCTTACTTGTTTTACACTTTGCTTTCATTAAGGTAGATTTATTTTCTTGTATCACAATTTGCTTTAATTAAGGTAGATTTGTTTTCTTGTATCGCAAGAGTAGTTTTGCTTTCTTGAATCATAATTTTCTTTCACTAGTGTAGTTTTATTTCTTAAAATCATACTTTGCTTTCATTAGAGTAGCATTTTCTTATTGCACCTTAGAATAGAAATTTCCTTTCTTGTCCATTAACTTTGATTTGTCTGCTTGCTTGTTTGTTAGATTAGGGACTTGTCATTGCTTTCCTATTTTAGGTTTTATTTTCAAAATACATTTGATTGGTTAGTTTAGATCTCATTTTCTTGCATTCTTAGGTAAGTAAAATTTCACTTTAATTTCCTAGTATAGGTTTCAAATTCTTGTCCTTTACTTAAAGAAAATTTCATTTTCATTTCCTAGGATAGATTTGTTTCATTGCATTCTAGGTAGGAAATTAGCATTCCTAGTTTAGGATTTGATTTATCGTATTTAGTTTAGGAAAAAGAAAAAATTGCATTTTCTTTCATAGGCTATCTCTCTTGTTTGAACATCATGGATAAAATAAACCACATAGTTTAATCACACTTGTGCACATACTTTTGAAAAATATATCAACATTGGATTTCATCACTAATCATTGATTGAGATCAATGACATTGAATTTCATCACCAACCACCCCTCTAGACACCATAGTTTCTTAAAAATAGTTTCCAAGAGTTCATCACTGAGAAACTCACTACCCTTGGGATTATCTTGGGATAGTCTAGGTTAGAGCCCCTGCTCATAGGGTTATAGAAATAGTGAATGTACAACTATCATTTTTGACCAATCTTGCTCGAGAGTGAAGGGAAGGATGAATAGTCTCGAGTAGGTTTAGAAAATATCACCTGTTACATCCTCTAACAGGGATATTAGAGGTATTTTTACCTTTTAGATACCCTGAGCCATATTTACCTTAGGCAACCTTTGACTATTTATGCACATTGTCTTTGTCCACGTACTTTTGAGCATATCGAGGAGTATGCATAGACATACCCTTACATCTCATCCATCCACCTTTTAAATATTTTAGGGGTAGTTAACACAAAACACACAAAAACATTTAAAACAACAAAAAAATCTAATAAAAATCTAAAAAAAAACTCAAAAAAATCACCAAAATCAAAACACAAAAGCAACACAAAAAAAAACAACATAAAATCATGTCAAAACCCTGCGAATTAATTATTTGTTGTATTCTTGCTTTTTTGTTTTCTTAGTTAGGTACTTGTTAAAAAACAACAAAACAACAAAAAGAGAAAACACACAAAAAAGAAAAGAAACCACACTATTTTTTCCACCATCACTCACTCTATCTATACCCCCTTATAATCATAACTAGAGGACAAGCTCAAGAACAAGAGTGTCATCCCATGGATACCTTGGGGATGACCCCTCCTTCTTTGGCAAACCCACCCGGGCATCTAGAGGAAGCACACTCCACCCTCCCTCATAGTGTATCTGCTCTCTCATACCCCATATCCTAGTGACATGGTACATCATGCAACTTCACACTATGATCAAATACATAGTGCATTAGACCACCCACACTATTCTACCTAAGAGCCCTAGCGAGGGGATCCCTTTGTCCTCACACCCAACCACTCTATACTTTTAGCCTAACACTTTTTGACATTTCTCCTCCTATGCCACTCAACCTTCACCCACTGCTTCTCCTAATTATCATAAATCCCTCTTACCCTATCCTCCATAGGATGAATTACCTTGAGTCTCCTTGATCCCACTCCATGTTCCTGATCATCTCTTTTTTTATTTCACCTAAATTCAGACCAATCCTCCCACTATGAATTTCTCATCCATTTTTATCCTCCTCTTGTACCCTAAGCTATGGGCACTATGTCCATTGCACTTGTTACCTTTGACACTTATATTTTGTCTTGAACATGTCAAATATTTGAACACTCAATATTGGAATCACGTTTGTCCAACTTTACCTAAGACTATCGCTAACCTTCCTTTATTGGGACAAAGGCAAAATTTCTCTTCTTCTTTGATTAACTAAATTTCTAATCCAATATAAATTTAGTAGGCTCCATGCCAATGTTGTATGGTTACTCACACACTCACTTCATCAAGGTGGAAACTTAAGCCCACTTATCTAATCGATCAGAGCATCATGAGGATACATACCTATGGCTGGTCAACTTGCTCAATCAAGTGAGCTCAAAAATATATCAAAGGAAAAATTCAAGGATATTCATCCCTTTCATAATTGGGGCATCTTACATTGTTCATGATTCAAGACACCAACTTCATAAAATTGACCCTTATCACCCCCTTCATCAAATCCACTTCCTTTTTGATAAATTCAGTGCCTTGGATGTCTCTCTTTTTCCTTCCTCAATACTTCTCCATTTACTAATTTGTAAGTTAATGCTGCTTCCCATTCCACTTCTATTCCTCAAATCACCTTTCATCCTACCACTATGTATCAAGAGTCCACTTCTTCAAATCCTACCCCTTTTGCACATTTACCTACTTTCAACACTTCTATTGGTGCACATGTTGCTCCATCTTCCTCACCTCTTCAACCTTATTCTCATCCTCAAATTTCTCCCATTCCTCAATATTCTTCTCATTCCTCAACCTTCTTTTCTTCTTCATTCTTCTTCCCTTCCTCAACATTCTTTTCCTCTTTATTCTTCTTCCCTTCCTCAAACCTTCTTCTTTTCCTCATTATTATTCCCTTCGTCAACCTTATTTTCCTCTTCATCCTTATTCCATTCCTCAACCTTCTTATTTTTCTCATTCTTCTTCCTTCCCTCAACCTTCTTTTCCTCTTGAGTTATCTCCTTTTTAAACCAATTTTGTATCTAGGGGAGTTGACACTCCTTCAAACCAATTTTGTGTTTGGGGGAGTTGACACTCCTTTCAAATTATATTATGTCAATTCTAATCTATTCATGTTGATGCTACCAATCATTTGGACTCATCTTGTGCTATTTTTTACATTGACATCATCAAAATCTAGGCCCCTTTTGAAACTAACTTTTTGAATTTGTTCAATAAAGGGTATTTTTGATAATTTGACCCTCAAAATTTTTCAAATGGAATAAAATCTAGAAAAAATCACTGGAAAATGTCAATTTATCATTTTTCTAGAGATATTGGATATCCATGTAATCATGTGGACCCTTTTATTTAATCAGTTTTACCCATTTTGATGGTTAATTAAATTTCATTTGAAACCAAAAAATTTGGGCACCCCTTCAATGAATTTGCCCTTTTTGACTCATCAAATTCATACATAAATAAACCAAAACTCATAATGTGCTAATTTGATCACCTTTTGGATGCATACATATGCAATTTCCAATCATGATTGGCATAATTAATCAATGATATATACACATGGTGTATTTTTTTCCCATTTGCATTTGTTACGTTTTACTCGTTTTTTATATCTCAATATCATTTATATAAATGTAGTGTTTTATCATATGATATATTGTCTTGTCAACCATATTATACACAAATATTTTTTATCTTTCAAAAATTATCCATAAGCATGCACTATTTGTCCCAACTATTACGATGTCTTGTTCAATCATATTATTAGGTTGCTTGAAAATATAAGTTTTTCTATTATTCAACCATTCCTAGTTGATTCAATAAACATTTGTCACACGTCGTTGTGTTCTAAGGATATTTTAGGCTTCCAATGACTGACTTGAGTTCTTTCTTGGACCAATAACATATCACACTTTAATTAAATTTTGAATTTAGAAAAGACAACGCCATGAGTAGCCTTGCCATAAAGCAAACATTTTCTCGCTTATCCTATCATTTGCATAATATGAACCTAAGGATCCAATTACAAGTTTAAAAAAAATAGAAAAAAGAGATCCAAAGAATAAGGAAGGCATCCAAACACACTTCTCCTTGGTCCCCTTAGGTATTATAAATATCTCCATCGGGGCTATAGACTCCTGGCTAATAGTAGAGCTATGTTGAATGATTATGGGGCTAACCTCCATTGAGGCTATAGATGCTTGTTTGGCAATGGAGTATGTTTTTTGAGTGGCGACATGTCTATCACATTAGTGAATCTTATTTTGTACAAACCTTTGCACACTCATGAATGAGCTAGCTTATATTGGCTTGAGTTACAATTGGTTAGTCCAACCTTACTCAAGATGGAAAATGAACCTCATTGCACACACTTTGGTCCATGATAGACTTGATCTTATTTGGGATGGTCTAGATTTCTATGGGATATTGACTGACCATTAGATGAGTTTGATTGTTGAAACTAGGGTGTTTGACTTTCTTGAGATTCTTCTAGCATCCAAAAACCCTAGGATATATGGGCAAACCACATATTGGCTAGCCTCCATTCAATGTAAATATGTCCTAAGTATTAATCCATGTGATTAATCATTAGTCATTATCCATTGTTTATTCAATTAGGAAATGGTCCATTACATTTTATCTTATTGTCTATGTCCTCACAATATTCATTTATCTTATTCCTTATGTCCATTATTTATTGTTATTAGGTTCCTTGATGATCCATTGTCCATACTAGTCTACCCATGGTCATTATTAACATTGTATTCATTGCTTGTTATCTTGTCTTATGTTGTGTTAATGTGTCATTGTGATTGTTAACTTGTCATTGATTAATTAAACTATTTTTTATTGTGAAATTCATATACAAACATCCAAAAAGTGATTAAAATAACACATGTGAATCTAAACCATGTAAATAAATAGAGGAACCATTATCCATCACATAAGCATATCAAATCCATATCACCTAACATGTCATGTCTATCTAATCATCATACATCCATCTATAATAAAAATAAAAAAGCCTAAACATATGCATCCCATCATCCATACATAACATCATATCATGCCAACCATCAAATAAGCATCATGTGTATATCATGAAATAATAAAAGTCCATGAAATCCATCCAATATCCATATACATACATATCATCATCCATACATATCAATACAAAATCAATGATATATCATCATCAATGCCCATAGGGCTACATCAAAATTATCCCTTAGGCTACATCATACACCCATCTATATAGTCCATAATAAGTGCATCCTCATCATCTCATCAAAAATGCTCTACAAAAGTTGTGGCCAATCCGCCACACCCAAAAACAAAACTCACTATTGTTGATCCCCTAGAGTCTCTCCACCCTCTCAAATATTTGGAACTCTCCCTCTCTACCTATCATACTTGCTACTTTGATACCTATTGCTAACCTGAGAAGTGGTTGGTCATGCTACTTATGATTTTGTTGGGTCTATAAAATGGGGTACTGATGGTGTGCTCCTAAAACTCTACCAGGATCAAGTAATTGTGAGTGATGGAATAGGTACACACCCTCATCAACATCTCCTCATACAAATAAAATCTATCCTTCTTGCATGACCAACCAACCATAAAATCCTCCCTACTCTACCATAAATATGTGATCTTAGCTCACAAGACCACCACGTCTCCTTTGCTCATCGTCACTGGTGGTTGTATCCTCAACTACTCAACTTGTTGCAAGAGTCTATCTTGCTCCATATCCTCAACTACTCAACTTGTTGCAAGAGTCTATCTTGCTCCACTATCACCACATCCCAATATATCCTCAAACTGTCCTGCTCTATTATCATTGTATTGAGCATCCCATATAACCCTATCCTCTCTAGTTCCCATGTTGCCTCCTAATTTTCCAATTGGACCTCCAACCATCGTGCTCGCTCCATCAAAATATTTGCCTCCTTAGCTGCTATGGCAAACCCACTAAAATCCACTATAACATAAAACTCGGGTACCTCCCACTCCCAAAATTTGTTTTTGGCATCTCTAAACTTGCTACCCCTAACGGGCCCACTCTCTCATCTACTCGATGATGTACTTGTCACCTAAGTGGATCCTCCTCCTCTTCTCCTCCTCCATCAACCTCACCATCATCACCTGCCTACCCATATAATCCCTCCTCCTTCAAAA
Source organism: Wollemia nobilis (assembly GCA_028583015.1). NCBI lineage: Eukaryota > Viridiplantae > Streptophyta > Pinopsida > Araucariales > Araucariaceae > Wollemia > Wollemia nobilis. The sequence goes on along the minus strand of JAQPPZ010002969.1, from coordinate 14,641,479 downwards.
CCCTTCTTTGTGCTACTTTTGTATGGTCCACCACCTATCATACTCTGGCATAATATCAATATTATTTGTATCTAGCACTAGCACCACCTCATCTACATGCTCCTCCATAAATACTACCCAAGGTGTTGGCCTATCCTTATCCCTCATCCTTTGATATATCAAAAGTAGATCTAGTACCCCTTGTCTCAGCCCAAACTGCTACAACACTTAGGTGAACTAAAAGTACTCCACCTAAGTGACTTTTTGACCAATATACCATCTAGCCTACCATACCTAACATAAATGGTGAGCCTCCTCCTCCCAAACTAGGCCACCTCTCCATGGTTTCTAGATAATATTCTACCACCTTAAGCTCACCTACATATGGTGATAAAACTTAGGATGTTCATCATGGGCCCTCCTCTCGTGTACCTGCATGTGTATTTGCTATTTCAAAGCATATGGAAAATATTCCCCATCAATTTGTGTGCATCATACGATAAACCCTATGTTATCTCAATTGCCACATGCTCCCATACCCATAATTGCACCAAAAAACTATAACTCATCCCCCCATGATCATCCCTAGTCAATATATAGAAATTATTATATGTCTATGCTAGCAAGGTCGATTCCCATGTATACATCACTGATACCTCCAAAAAATCCCAAATGATCCCTAACAAGTTCCATGGAAACCATGGACCTAAGGAGTCAAGGAGCACAAAACTCGATATAAGCACCATCGCTAGTGTTTGCCTTCATGACAATAACCTATCCACACAAAAGGGATCATACAATATCCCACCACTCTTGTCTCAACCTATTCCTAATCTCCTCCAAAAAATTTCCCCATCACCATCGCCTACTATGTCATACTAGTTGCTATAACTATGTATCCCTCCATGGATAATCGATATATTCTATATATATCCTCATGTGTTAATGTCATTTCTTCTATGGGAAAATGGAAGGTACCTTTGTCTAAGTCCTAATGCTCAACCAAGATCAACATGTATGATCGGTTGATGTATATCATCTCCATATGAGCCACTCCCAAAAACCTAATCCTCATCAATCATCCCAAGTCATCCTTGATCAAATCCCTCTTCAACTTAAACAGGAGTGGCCTAAAACTATATCACAACTACATTACCTTCCTTTCCCATTATACCACCCATAAATTCCCTTTCCCTATTACCCCTCATCACCTCCAAAAAAGAAAAAAAATGTACAACTTTTGTACAGTTCCCATAATTGTACATTTCATATAGTGTACAAACACCAATACTATCCTGATAGGGATGATTTTTGTTTACGTGGTTTTACAAAAATCCATGGACTAGAAAAAACAAAAGCAAAAACAAAAATAGAATTCCTGTAAAACAATACTTATCCAAAAAAATAACAACAAACAAACACAAAACAAAACCAACAACCCAAAAAACAAAACATCACATTAAAATTTAGCATTCCTATGCTACCCTAAGCTTCTACACTTTCTTTTCATTAAAACTGGTCCCTAGGGTTTATTTTATTCCAAAAAAATACAAAGAAAAAAAATAAAGGATAAAAAAACTACTAACTTGCACTACACTCCCTCCACTACTAGGTCCCACACCTTGTTCCTTTGTATGTTTGTTTTGATAGTGCTCCATATCAAATTATTAACCTCACCCATCACTCTCACTCTCTATTCTCCCAAATCATAGCATGCAAATGAGTGTATATGCCTCGTGTGCACCATTTTTATTTCTATGTGGTCATTTACTGGCCATACTCGAACAATTTCTTGCCAACCATACGACCTTTGCTCGGCCATACAATTTTTATTCCTACCAATCAATTTTTGTTTCTTCGATCATTTAGCGTATTTTTCTAGTCCCTCCCATTATTAGTACTTTGTGGTTGCACAACAACCTTTCATCAAGCACTTCATTTTTGTGTTCTACTTATTCACCCCTCAATTCACTACTTGAGGAGGAAAATATTACCCATCAATACCATCATGAATATATACAATATTCAAACACTCAATCTTGGAATCATGTTTGTCCAAAAACTTTGCTTGAGACTATCACTAGCCCTCCTTTGTTGGGGTAAAATAATAACTTCTCTTCTTCTTCTCTCAACTAAAACTCTAATTCAATCTAAATTTAGTAGGCTTCATACTAATGTTGTATGGTTACTCACACTCACTTCATCGAGGTGGCAACCTAAGCCCACTTATCCATTCGATCAAAGAAACATGAGGTTACATACCTATGGCTAGTCAAATTTCTAAATTAAGTAAGCCCAAAACTCTATCAAAGGCAAATATTCAAGGATATTAATGTTAGTGTTAGAATATATTACATCATTTGGGTCATGTAATTGTACCACCTTTGGTACATAGTTGTAGTAGAGATTACTTTAGGGGGAAGTTAGCTACTTACTTCAAGCAATGTGATAAATGCACAAGTGTCAATGTGCATGTTGTAATGTGCAAGGTGTCCACTTGTACAACTAGGTAGAGTTTTGGCCAAGGAATATCTTTTCCTATATAAAGGGCCTCATAGTGATAGATAAGATAAGCAACATATAGATATCAATATCATTGTAGTAGAGAGTAGATTGTGGTAGAGCTCCTGTATGGAGCACAATGTAGTTATATAGCTTATATTAATAGAGTGATCATATCCTCCATACTGTATTGTATTTTTACCACTTTCTATTTATAATATATTTTAGTCATATTATAGACTCACTTGTTTTCATCTTATTAGGACTTGTGTTAGATCTCTCCCATTGCATATATCCTCAAAATCTAACAATTTATCCCTTTCATAATTGGGAGATCTCACATTGTTCATGATTAAAGATAACATTATGTATCGTCCCTCAACTATTGTTGCGGTACACCAAAAGCCGTAATCAACCATTATCATCCACTATTAAATCATTCTTGTTAAAGTCAACCACCCATTTGATGTCATATTTTTTTGCACTGCATTGTGTCTACACATCATTGTACAAAAAGGGCAAGTGTAGACACCTAAAAATATCACATTATCCCTTGTGTAGTGTTAATGTTTAATTGTTTTGCAAAATGCTCCAAAAATCTAATTATTTTGTATTATTACCTTAATTTACCCATCTTAGTCCCTTTACCCCACTAAGCACCATCCTAAACCTAGCCCATGGTCACCATGTGACCATCCCACTCTTCTAGCCTAGTTACACCTCACCTTAGTCTACCCTATCCCCTACTCTCTAGATCCCCATGCACCTATACCCCATCCCATGCTCATTTAAAGTACATGGGTAGGGTGAAGAATTTCTCCATCTAGTCCCCACTTGTATGCATTGAGAGAAAGTAATATTTGCTTGTGTTAGCACCATGGATAGCTTGTTGTGCCTCTTATTGCATGTCCTTATTTTATGAATAGATTGTAGATTTGGATTCTAGAAGACACTAGAATCAAATAACAATTACCTGACACCCAACTGAAGGTCTCCACTAAAGGATTTTTCACCAGGGTTAACATAGTAGAAATCATCTAGCCAGAAATTATTTATAGCTAAAATTTTCGTGACAAGGATGGTTCATTTTGGAGCCTAGTTACAATCATCCACATCAAAACATATCAGTTATAGAGGTGGGTAATAAGGTTTTACTATATTTTGAGCTTGTTTTGAGATCTATTTAATGCATTACTTTAAGTTTTATTTGTTTTCTCTTTCATAAGCTTGGGTCCAACTTAGAGGGATTCAACATGTGCTACTAACTAGTGTCTTGGTTATGTACATTTGGAGACTCTACTCAATCAATGGTGGTATGCAAGCCCACCCCTCTTGAGGTGGTCAAAGAATTTTTTTTTTTGGTAATTAAGGTACAAATTCATTACAACCGGGTTTTACAGGTTGACCCAAAACCTTTTACAAAATCAGCACAATGCTAAAATAGAACAAAACCTCAATAGGGACAGTATGTCCTTTGCAATTAGCCCCCTACTGATGCCACACTGCCAAAAAGGAGCATCGTCCCTTACACAAGATTACAAACACCTTAGAACATAGGAAGTGGCCCAACACATTGCTCTCTTGCTACCCCAGCCGTGAAAAAGTGACCTGTCACGGAATCGTGATGTCTTGAAGTCTTCTCCTTCACTTGCTCTGAAGAGTCGCAAAATGGTAACATGTCGCGAAAATGAGACATGTCACGGAATCATGACAGTCATCTCCCAATTTGCACTCTTTCAGCTTCCAGTCACAAAAATGTGACATGTTGCAAAATCACGACATCCTTAAGTTGTTTCCATATTTTACTTTGGAAATTTGTGAAAATGCGACCTGTCATGAAAAAGAGACATATCACAAAATCACGATATTCTGCCTTCATTCTACTCCTTTGCCGCTGTATGTCGCGAAAATGTGACATGTCGTGCCCATGAGACATGTCACGAAATTGCGACATTCATCTCCTATTCTGCACGCCTATCGCTTCCATCCGCAACCGTGAGACATGTCATGAAATCGTGATGCCCTTATGTCTTTTCCTTCATTTTTTCTAGAAAGTTGTGAGACCACGGTGTGTCGCGACCAAGAGACCTATCGCGAAATTGTGACAAACTATCTCCGGTCATCTCCTTTGCAACTACCTGTCGTGAAACTGAGACATGTCATGAAATCATGACATTCGTTGCCCGTTTTGTTCTCTTGCCACTTCCATCCATGAAGAATCGACATGTCACAAAATCGTGTCGCCCTTGAGTCTTTTTCTTCATTTGCTCTGGATCATCGCAAAACTGCGATGTGTCGATAAAATGACATGTCACAAAATCATGACGCTTCTGCCACTTTTACCTCTTTTGTTGCTTTTGGACTGGAAGGAACAACATGCCATGAAATTGCAACACTTTCGCCTCCACGCTCCTTTTCTTGGCTTTTGCCCGCAAAAAACCAACATGTCGCGATATCGTGACACTTTCGCCTCCTAACACTTTCTCTTCTCTTTTGGTCACGACAATGCGACATGTCGTGATATCATGACACTTTTTCCTTCCTCCTCTTTCTCTTCTCTTTTGGTCGTGAAAATGCGACATGTCACGAAATCGCAACACTTTTCCTTCCTGCTCTTTCTCTTCTCTTTTGGTCGTGAAAATATGACATGTCATGATATCACGACACTTTTTCCCTCTTGCTCATCCTCTTCACTTTTGGTCATGAAAATATGACATGTCATGAAATCGTGACCCTTCCTGCTTTTTATCTTCTCTTTTGGTCACAAAAATGCGACATGTCATGATATCGCGACACTTTTTCCCTCTTGCTCATCCTCTTCACTTTTGGTCTCAAAAAAGTGACATGTCGTGATATCGCTACACTCTTTCTTTCATTCTAAACATGTCACGATATCACAACAATTTTTCTTTCCTCCTCTTTCTCTTCTCTTTTGGTCATGAGAATGTGACATGTTGCGATATTGCGACACATTTCCTTCTTGCTCTTTCTCTTCTCTTTTGGTCACGAAAGGACGACATGTCGCGAAATCATGACACTTTTTCTTTCTTGCTCTTTCTCTTCTCTTTTGGTCGCAAAAAAATGACATGTCGCGATATCGTGACACTTTTTCCTTCTTGCTCTTTCTCTTCTCTTTTGGACGCAAAAATCTGACATGTCGTGAAATCGTGACACTTTTTCATTCATACTCAACATATCGCCAAAAAGCGACACTATTTACTTCTTGCTCAACATGTCGTGATATCACGACACTCTTTATTTCTTGCTTAACATGCCATAAATTATATTGTCAAGGGATTCCATAAACTATATTATCAGGGTATTCCTCATTGGAAGACCATCAATAAACTAGGATACTGCCTTGACATTGTCACCAAAAGTTACCTCTAAGGGATAAAATTAATTTTCTCATAGGAATCATTGATAGATTCACAACTGGAAATTTTAACTCAAGGAAATAGTGACAGTGAACACCCAAATCAAGACCATGATATCAAAAGAACTTAGATCATACTAAATCCAAAAGCTATAACATGTGGGGAGAATGTCCTTCATTTTTAGAAAGATGCAAACTATTAAATTTTAGTTCCAAATTTACATTAGCTTGCTTAAAAATCTTGTAGTCAAATATCCATTTGAAATGAAAATAAAATATCCTTATTATTAGCTAAAATATTTGTACTATCAACTAATTAATCCCACATAAATGGTGGGGAGTATCCTTAGAGCCTATAACTATTTTACTCTTTTCCTTTATTATTATAGGTAAAAAGGAGAAACATATATTTTTGAAAGAATGGGAATATTTCCTAGAGGAAGAAATATTCCATGTACTTAATATTTTTACCTAGTGAGACATTGCATTTCTCACAAATTCGAGGTATCAATTAAATCATGAATATAGGCATATATATATACTTGACAAAAAATAAAATTTGAGGCTGATTTAGTAGAATTTTTTTTTTCAAATTTTGTGAAAGTTTAATACAGCCAGTGGTGCACCAAAGTTTCTATTGTATGGTTCCAACTATTAAGGGGGATTAAGTATGTTGTTTGTAAGAATAAACTCAAAATATAACTTGATTTTAAATAATTATGGAAATTTGAAGATGAAACCATTATTTGTCCTACTATAGAAGGTAAATTTTAGATAAAGTTCAATAAGGCAAATAAAAAGGCATAATTGATCATTATGTTTGGAGTAACTGATGAAGTACAAGCATACATTTAATATTCAACTATGACCAAAGATGCATGGGAGAGGTTACATATAGTTTTTGAAGCAAAGAATCAAAATAAAATTCTATTTCTTTAGAGCTAGCTCCATTGCTTGAATATGAAGAGTGGATACAAACTCAAATATTTTATGAGAAGAATTGTTGAATTATGAGCATCACTACAAGCATTGGGAGAAAAAATATATGATGAGATACTAGTTCCAATTATTTTAAGACCTCTCTATTCAAAATATAATGTTTTTGAGATAACATTAAATATCATTGAACAAATTCCAAGCTTTGTGAAGTTGGTGAACCTACTTCAAAAAGTAGAGGCATCACATACATCATAAGAAGAATAAGTACTTATTACAAATGAAAATAGGAAAAAAAAATTCAAAAGAGGCATAAGACCTCAATGACACTTCCAATAGAGGAATAATTCTCAAGGATATTATATTTAGAGAAATAATTCTCAAAGAAATATTTTCACACACAAAATATGTGTGATGTTTATGGTAGAAGTGGCTATATAGTGAAGGTATTTTGGCATAATACATTAATAAATGGATCTCCTTCATGATATATGAACCAATATCAAGACAACTCATCATCAAAGAAGCAAAACTAAATTTGGAAAAAGGTATAGCAAAATAATATAGCTAAAAATAACCAAGTTAAAGAAGAAGAAAAATATCATGAAGAAGAAAAAGAACATGTGTTTGTTGCACAAGCAAAGCTAAGATAACACAATAATGTTTGGTATGAATTTGAAGCAACCAAACAAATGATAGGTCAAGAAAATTGGATCCATCCAAATTATTCCAATTATAAAGGAAATAATGCAACTAAGGACATCAAGAGCCTAGTTGATCATTCCAAGTCACTAGAGAACCAATAAGAGGGAAGACCGTCAATATATGAAGGTAGACATGACAATCCCAAGCCATGGGATGCATCTAACATTGGTCACTTGGAAGATAAGAACTAAAATACTTCTTGGAAAAAAGGCAAGTTACTTACAATTAACTTTTTTACTACTCTCTTTCCCAAGCATAGAGCAACATATTTGAAGAATGCATGACCTATCGTGATGTGAGTTCTAAAGAAGCAAAGCATAACTAGTGAACTCAATATTGTTGAGAGAATAATATATATTTATAAAACTTGTAAAACTAAATATCCTTAAATCATTATCAAAGCATAGAATCCTACAAATATTTTGTCAAGAAGCATACCGACATCACAAGCAATCAAGATTCTAGATGTCGAGTTGCAGTGTGGTACAATCAAAATTGACTATATAATTAGAAAGTAAAAGAAGATTTGTTAGACAATGTCAATAGCTATTGGGACTTAATGGTTCAATGATAAAGGCCATCAAAAACTTGACATGATTCTACATTCATGTTTAAGAAAAATGGTAGAAACTATTGGATCCTTTAAGGAACTGACACAAGTATACAAAATTGCTAAATCCTGTATTAAAAATATGCATCTTATTTACCATATCAAAGAACTTATGATAAAAGGAAAACTTGCAAAGAACCCAAAACTTGATCACAATAGAAGAAATGAAAAGCAAAAGGTGATTAAGCAAAAAAATCCATACACATTTTTCTTCCCATCACATGCAAAACAAATATTGGTAATTAGTCAATTCAATAGTTTACATAGGATGCATGGTAGCACATGATAAACATCCTCCATATGAAAACATTGGAGGGGGAACATATTTCATACATTGAATTTATAAGTATTAAAAATTAAACAAGTATTGAATAAATATTTGTAATAAATATATTTTTGGAGTGCAAGATTGGTGGAACTCGACACTTCTAATTATTATAGTATAAAGTATACATTGAGGAGGGAATTTCTCTCTCAAGTTACAACATCATCCTATATCATTTCATCAATTTAGAAGCCATGAAATAGAGAGAGACACGAGCCAAAGTGAGCTAAGAGCTGAAGATAGAGCTAGAACTAAGACTATGATGTAATAGCAGGGATATTTTTAACTATTACATCATAGCCACTATGACATGAGTGTAGTATAGCCACCCCCCACAAGTACTATGCATGTACTATAAGACAAGGGTAGTTTTAAGATTGATTAGTGGTTTGTTATGCCAAAATTGGGTATACTATATATTTAAATATCTATCATTTCATAAATCTTATTACTGAAGTATTGAGTCTTAACAAGTAGGTATTTTAGCAATGTAGCTTATTGTATTTGTAATTGCTACCAAAAATTTATGTTTATCATCAAATTTAATATTAACAAAAAACATTGTTGTATTGATGTAAATAAAGGACAAAATGAGATCTATATGGTGACTTGTTACTTTTTCCCTCTTCAATCTTCAATATACAAAATCATAAAATCCATCCATAAAATATCCATTTATATTTTTGACAAAAGATATTTTAGCATTTGTACAACTATGGGACGTCACTTAGTAGGATTTTAATACTAGGAGAAGTTATTATCACACAAGTATGTATATGGAGGGCAAAGATTTTTTGTGGATGGATAAAATTTTTAAGAGGATATTCATAATAATGAATGGTCAAGGATTTCATATGGCATACGTGATATCATGACAATGGAAAAAAAAATGTTTTAATTATGTGAATGTTTCAATATTTTAATATATAATGGGATTGTTAGTTTCACATGGACAAAGGCATACTTCCCAAATTGCACAAGGATCCAACAAAGGAAATAAGTATCACATAGATAGCATATTTTGGGATTAGAACTAAATTTCCATAATCTCCCCATTTGAGTATTTTCTTCCCAATTAATAACATGTTCAAAAATAAGTCTAAAGTGATATTAATCAAATATCATTGTCAAATGCAAACACTAAGCCACAAAAAATGTTTTATACACTGATTGGAGAATGAAATAAAGAATATATTATGGATTCAAATCCTTAAAGAAAAAGTAAATATCTAAAAAATATTTTATTTAATGCAATTGAAGAATACTTTCTCCTTAGAAAAAAAATCCAATTAGAGGTCATATAATGAATGTTTTGAGGATGGAATAATACAAAAAAAGTTATTGAATAAAAAGAATATAATATATTACTCAAGAAAAAACAATATGATTTAAGTAAAAACAAAAAAAAAACCTCAAAAAAAGTGGAAGCACTTACTAAGCATGCAATGAGTGGATAAAAGAGAAGGATTTATGATTAAATATGTCCATGGAATCCATGGAAAATAAACAAAAAGGGATTTTTACTATAAATAACCTAAAAGTTATTCTAAAAGATGAATTTAAGATGAGTTTAATCATCTTGTTGATGGAAAAGCACATGATCCATATGTTTTTATAGATGAGATGATTAAACGGGGAGGCTCTTATTTATCAAATATTCTAAAAGATATGTATAATAAAGCAATATGAAATGGATTTTGTTCACACTAGCAAATTAGAAAGGTCATGTCTATCTATAAAAAAAAGGGACATAAATAATGTAAGAAATTATAGAATGATTAGGGCGAGGAGTATCTTTGCGAATTTATTTAGTACTAAATAGAAAATAAAATTAGTAAATGAACATAATAAAAAAGGTAAGGGCTCCTTATCAAGGTGGGTTTCAAGCACTCAAAAATTGACCATCTAGTTACTCTTAATGCTATTGTTGATAAAACACGAGGATTGGATAATATTACTTATCTTTTTGGATTGTATCTACTTCCCTTTTTGAATATTTTTAGTGTAGTCTTTTAATCTATATCACTAGAATTTTTTGTGTAGATTCGAAAATCTTGCATGTATGTGGGGGGACTCATTTGAACCCTTGCTTCCTCACTTGAGGACCTATCTCCAAGGGAAACCCCAAATATGTGGAAATCTTCAATGTGAGTAGGATCTAATTCATGTATAAAACAAGGTATCTAAGTGTATTGTTGACATTATACTTGGTGGTGTTTAATGAGTTTATTCAACAAACACCTATGGTTTTGGTTTGATAATTTGACTTTTTATTGAGCCTTAACAAGATAAAATTTGTTCAAACCTAAAATAAAGATCACCTAAAATGTATGCTAAGTATAAACACACAAAATGCAAGAATACAAGAGCTAACCTAATATGCTTTTTACTTTTGAATGATATTTATGCTAAAGATATTTTTCTTTTATGGGCAACAAGAGAAATATGCAACAAGCAAGCTATCTTAGAATGCAAACTATATGATTTTAGTCTTTTCCTAAGCATTTTTTGAAAGGAAAGTATCTATGCTAAATATTATTTGATTTTTCCAAAATAAATGTGGTTTTAAATAGTCAATTAATCAAAAAATAAAAATTTGTAAACTAAATATACTAAAATTTAAAGTAGAGAGATGCCATGTGATAGAATTACCTAAACCAATGCTTGATCAAATTCACCATTGTCTATCAAATTTGCCATTGACTTGCATATTTGAAAACCTGTAAAAAGAGAGAAGAAAAATTATGTTTTCTAATTGATGAGCACCATAATGCTCATATTTTGGTATAGGTTCTAACAATTTTGTGTGGCATATATTATATCTGAGTTGTACTTTTTTTATGCATGTTTATATATATTTAATAAAAATTATGCATATTGCCTAACTTGCATGTAAAGTGTGTCTTGTGTGTATATTTGATTAATTCTTCATCTTTTTACATGATCCCGTCAAGGTCCTACTCGAACCTGGCATATTTACTACCTAAGGAGACTAAGGTATGTCAAGGCAGAAGGTGCCTTGATCCCTTTAAGGAAAAATGCCTTTATCCCGTTGACGGGAGGCACCTTGATCCTGTTAAGGGAAGGCACCTTGATCCTGTTGAAGGTAGGCACCTTGATCCCATTAAGGGAAGGCACCTTGATCCCATTGAAATAAGGCACCTTGATACCATAGAAATGTGCCTTGATCCCATTCAACAGAAGGCACCTTGACCCCATTAACAGAAGGTGCCTTGACCCCATTAACAGAAGGTACCTTGATCCCATTGAAGGAAGGTGCCTTGATACCATATAAAGACACCTTGATTTCATTAAACAAAAGGCACATTATTCCAATTCACACCCAATGAAGATCACATCCCATTGCATTGACTAGAGTTGAATGTTGACTCCACGTAAGATGTTGATTCTAGATAAATGACAAATACATCAGTTGTTTTATTTCTATAGGAGAAACAAAACAACCATTTTATGAAATAGAATGTGGGTAACGAAGAGCATCGAACAAAAATCTACTATTCCTATGAAAGGACAAAAAATAACTATTGCCTATTTTAATACGTATCTGCTACTGTACATTAAATTGTCTCAACTTAGATGTAGCAAATTTTATCATTGTAATAGTATTGTAACAAAAGTCCTGTGTGTATTATATAAACACACAAACTTCTCTGAGAAGGGATATCGAGGAGAGTAAAATATATTGTACTATAATTTTTATCAATAAAGTCCATTCGAGAGTTTCTTATCAGCATTCTACTTTCGTAGTCTACCGAGAAGAAGTAGTTGGAGCCTGGGCTCACTCCTAGCTAGTATTCCTCCCCTTATTTTCTTTGCTTTCCTTATTAGATCATTTTATTTTTTCGTGTGTGCACATTTCATTTCTGCATTTCTACAAGCTTATTTATTTTCTTCTTTCTTTTATTTCTGCACAGTGTGGTGTGATTTTCTTTCTATAATTTAATTTATGTAAGTTTAATTGGTGTGGATGGATAAATTCTATATCACAAACACTCCCCCAATGATATAACTAGTGGAATAATATCCATAGGTTTTGTGATTGATCTCAACTTGGTGCTTCATAAGCTTACGAGTTTACTTGGGCTGACAAATTAAATGAAAAGGTTGTGACAAAAAATAGTGCAAATCTAACCAATATTTTTGCACCAATATTTTGGCACCATTTTTGGGAAAGTGCCAATAGTAGATTCTATTACAATACCTTAACCTTTCCACCTAATTTTGTATGAGTCCATCGAGAAATGGAGGACTAGATGGTCGGTTCATAAGAAAAATCCCACAAGAGAATCCTGAACCAGCTACAAATTCTAACTTTGAACTAGAGTCCCCATAGTCACCCCCAACCGTGCATTGGACTGAACACCCCACATTTGCACAAGGATCTTCCACATATTATTGACCAAGAAAGGAGTGGATCATACATAATCCTCTATTTAAGGCACCTTGATACCATAGAAATGTGCCTTGATCCTATTAACATAAGGCGTATTGAACCCGTTAACAGAAGGTGTCTTGATCCTATTGAAGGAAGGTGCCTTAATCCCATATAAAGGCACCTTGATCTAATTCAATGAAAGGTGCCTTGATCCAATTCATGCCCAATGAAGATCGCATCCCATTGCATTGACCAAAGCTAACTGTTGACTCCATGTAAGATGTTGATTCTAGGTAAATGATAAATATATCAACTATCCTATTTCTATAGGAGAAATAAAAGAACCATTTTTTGAAATAGAATGTGGGTAATGACGGGTATAAAATAGAAATATACTATTCCCATTAAAGGACAAAAAAGAATTGTTACCTATTTTTATACGTATCTGCTACTGTACATTAAATTATCTCAACTTAGACACATCAAATTTTATCATCGTAATAACATTGTAACATAAGTCTCGTGTATTATAATAACACACATACTTATTTGAGAAGGGATATCGAGGACAGTAAAATATATTATATTGTAATTTTTATCAATAAAGTCCATTTGAGAGTTTCTTATCAACGTTCTACTTTCATAGTCTACCAGGCAAAAGCAGCTAGAGCCTGGGCCCATTCCTAGGTAGTATTCCTTCCTTTCTTTTATTTACTTTCCTAATTAGATATTTTTATTTTCTTATGTGTGCACATTTCATTTTTGTATTCCTGCAAGTTTATTTATTTCCTACTTTCTTTTATTTTTGCACAGTGTGGTGTGATTTTATTTTTGTAATTTAATTTATGCAAGTTCAATTGGTGTGGATGGATAAATGCTATATCACAAACACTCCCACAATGATAAAACTAATGGACTCATCTCCATAGGTGTTGTGATTGATCTCAACTTGGTGCTTCATAAGCTTACGAGTTTCCATGGGTTGACAAATTAAATGAAAGGGCTATGATAAAAAATAGTGCAAATCTAACCAATGTTTTTGCCCCAATATTTTGGCACCGTTGTTGGGGAAGTGCCAATAGTAGATTCTATTACAATACCTTAACCTTTCCACCTAATTTTGTATGAGTCCATCGAGAAATAGAGGACCAAATGGTTTATTCATAAGAAAAATCCCACAAGAGAATCCTGAACCAACTGTAGATTCTAAATTTGAACTAGAGTCCCCATAGTCACCCCCAACCATGCATTGGACTGAACACCCTACCTTTGCACAAGGCTCTTCCACATATTATCAACCAAGAAAGGAGTGGATCATACATAATCCTCTATTTAAGAGAACTCCATCCGAAGAGGATCTACTGTGGAAAGCTATTGAGGATGAAACCATCTCACCAACTGATTTGTAGGCTCTTGTGTAGAAAGTTCAAAATGACCGAAAGGCCATAGAAATTGCTTTAGAAATAGAGACCACATTTCCTAAAAATATAGCTAAGGAAGAAGAGGCATTAGACAACTTTAGCTTCCCAATAGAGGAGTCCAGGGGAGAAACAAAGATGCAAATATATCCCTTGCCAACCTTCCTAAATTTAGAGAATCACCAACAGAAGATCTTGAGTTGTTTTGGTTTAAGTTTGATATCTTGTGCAGGTTTGTGGATTACAAGTTGGATGCACATAAGTTAAAATTATTTCCTTCAAAATTGGATTATTCAGCCCTACGTTGGTTCATCAGCTTAGGCAATAAGCAGATCACCACCTAGGGGGAAATGAAGAAGATCTTTCTAGAGCAATACCAAGATTTTTGTAGAGCATGGGACTCTAGGGAAGAGGTCTTGAACATGACTCAAAGAGAAAATAAATCCTTGGAGGAATATTGGGACTGATTCAGTTTTAATATCCAAAGGTCCCCCCACATGAAGCTGAGCGATAAGTCCCTTAAGAGCATTTTATTGAGAGGACTTACCAATAAATCCCTTGAAGCCTTGAACATGATCTATGGAGGGGATGTTTATCAGCACCAAAACTATGTCAAAATTACTCTAGAAGGAAAGATAAAACCACTTCAAGAACTGTGAAGGAAACTACCTCAATCACAAAGACAAAAATAGGTAACATGTTAGAGTATTTGAAAAGATAAATGCATTCCTCCCTATCATTGCAGATGGACACTCTCCTACTGAAGAAGAAGAAACAAGAGAATGAAGCTGCATTGGCATAATTTTATCTAAAATATAGAGGAAAACATGTGAGAAATGCGTATCCGAAAAATAAATTCAGGGTGTGTGCTATTTGCCAAAAAAATCACAAGATTAGATTATGCTCACAACTATCAATGGTTATAGAATATGTAGAATTTTTAGAAGCTTACTTCATGGGTAATCGAAGGAACTGGAAACAACCCTCTATGGGGAATATTCCAGCGAGAATGCCACCCTAGGGAGGAGGAAATTATATGCCACAAGGGTAGGTCCAACCACCCAATATGGGATGGTGGGGACCACCACCTTGGATGAACGTCCCTCAAGGAGCCTCATTTCTCAACCAAAACCCATGGATGCCATACCAACAACATGGGAAACAATGGAAGAACTATGGTATGTGGAATTCGGCTCTATAAAATATAATACAAGCTCCACTATAGCCAAGATTACAAGCTCCCCCTATAGCAAGGTTTGTGCAACTTCCAGCACAACCGACAATCAACCCAAATAATAAGGTAAATCAGCTTGTAGATAAATTAGAGGGAGATATGTTTCCCATGTATAATATTAGAAGTTGCAATCTTGTACCACTATGATTAGGTAGACAAATAAGAATAGAGGCTTCTCCATTAATAGAATAAGAAGAGAATATAGAAGAATCACCTTTGGTAGAAGAGGTTGAAGAAGGACCAGTTGATAAGAAAATAGAAGCTCCTCCATTCCCCAAGAGGTTACAGGAGTAGAGGAAGCCAATATAGCTAGAGTTTGACATACTTTCAAGTTTGAAGAATCTAACGGTAACTATCCCATTATTTCAAGCTATAATAGATGTCCTGATTTACACCAATGCGATCAAAGATCTATGTCTGATAAGGCAAGGATGTAGGACAACCCAGACCATAAACATGGTAGGGAAGTTGATAGATTTTATGTTAGGAAATACATACCACCCCAAGTATGTAGACCCAGGTAGTCCAGTCCTAACCGTAAAAATAGGAGGTTGCTCATTGGCCAATACTCTGGTTGACTTGGGAGTGACATTAATGTCATGCCAAAATAAACTATGCAAAAGCTCAAGCTCATAGGCCTAAAACGTACCAAGACTATTCTACGACTAGAAAATAGATTGATGGTATCACTAGAAGAGATGTTGGAAGACATCATCATGACAGTAGATGCATGGGAATACCCAACTGACTTCCTAGTGCTACAATCCAAGTCTATATTAGGAGGCTATCCACTCATCTTGGGAATGCCATGGCTGGTAATAGTCAATGCTTATATTAGCTACTGAGATAGACAAATGATAATTTTAGGTGGCCAAAAAATCAAAATGCTGACCATCTCTCCACTAGCACGGTCCATGGATGCACTAGAAGAAACCATATGGGATGACTAGGATGAAGAAATGTTGTTAATAATGCAACCTATGATGGCATTGGATGAATTAGAATATGGAGTTGATGAAGATGTCATTATTACAAACTTCCTCAAGGGGGAGTCTTCCCCCATAACTCCTGAGTCACCACTGGCAGGTGATCAAGATCACCATATTAGATAGATTGAAATCAAGCCTGGGAGAACAATGAATGTCAGTAGTAAGCTGAAACCTATAGATATGACTATACTAAAAGAAATATTGACTAGGCATCAACAAGATTTCACCTAGGACTACTCGGATATGAAGGGAATATCTCTAGAGATCTGTATCCATCACATCTATCTCGAAGAGCAGGCCAATCCGATCAGGAAGCCACAGTGATGAATGAACCCCACAATGAAAGATATAGTCAAAGTAGAGCTATAAAAACTCTTGTCAACTAGATTTATTTATCTGATATCTAACAATGAGTGGGTGTCACTACTTGTGGTGTTACCCAAAAAGAATGGGAAATGGTGAATATGCATTGACTATAGGTTGCTAAACAAAGCAACCAAGAAGGATCACTTTCCACTGCCATTCATTGATCAAGTTTTGGAAACTTTGGTAGGGAGGAAGTACTTCTCCTTTCTGGATGGATTTAGTGGATACAACCAAATCCAAATTGGAGGAGAAGATCAAGATAAGATAACATTTACTTGTCCCTAGGGTACATTTGCATACAGGATCTTGCCCTTTGGACTGTGCAATGCACCAACCACATTTCAGAGGGCAGTGCTAAGAATATTTTCAAATATGATAGGAGAAGTAGTTTAAGTCTACATATGATGAGATCTTCGATGAAGCTATGACAAATTTGGAAAATGCACTTTGGTGGTGTCAGGAAAACTTGTCCCTAAGCAAAGATAAATGCTTTATGATGATGCAGGAAGGGATAGTGTTGGGACACCACATATCAACATAAGGGATACATATAGACAAGAAGAAAATTTAAGTCATAAAAGATATTCCTAGTCCTAAGACATAGAGAGATGTAAGGAGCTTCCTTGGCTCCATTGGATATTATAGGAGGTTCATAGCAGACTTTAACAACATCGCTAGACCCCTGCACACACTACTATCAAAGGATGTGGAGTTTATTTGGATGAAGGACTGCAAACAAGCCTTCCAAATACTAAAGGATAAGATGATTATTGTCCCAATATTGTGGGGCACAAACTAGGCCATTCCATTCCAAATTTACTTTGATGCATCTAACAATGTGATAAGAGCAATATTGGGATAGAAATATGGTGAAGAATTCTACACCATCTACTACATCAACAAATATCTAACAAGGACAAAGTTTAATTACATGGTGACTAAGAAAGAGTTCCTTGCAGTTGTGCATGCCATCAATAAATTCTGCCATTACATCACTAGATACAAGGTGTTCACACACACGAACCATGCAGCCATCCGATATCTAATGAACAAGTCGATGATCAATGGTAGGATAATTAGGTGGCTCTTACTCCTGTAGGAATTCAATATCACCATTGTGGATAAACCATGCAAATGCAATGTGGTAACAGATTTTTTATCTAGATCAACACCACCCGATCATGCAGTTGTAGAAGATCAATTCCCAAATGAGCATATTTTTTCTTTGAAAGAAAAAACATCGTGGTATGCAGATATGGCCAATTACTTGGCCACTGGTAGAGTATCTCCTGCTCTTTCACCCCATGAAAAGTAGAAGCTAATTGAGAAGAGCATATTATTATCATGGATTGATGGTCGCTTGTTCAAAATAGGACCTGATCAAATCCTAAAATGATGCATCGTTGAGCATGAGTTTCCAAAAATCCTCAAGGCTTGCCATAATAAACCTTGTAATGGATATTTTGGAGGGAAGAGGACTACATTCAAGGTATTACATATTGGATACTACTGGCCTTCATTGTTCAAGGATGTAGTAAAACATGTAAATCAATGTGACAAATACCAAAGTATGGGTAGACCAACCTTAAGGGATGAGATGCCTCTCTAGTCTCTCATTTTTATCAAACCATTTAATAAATGGGGGATGGATTTTGTAGGGCTAATCAACCCACCATTAGCTGGGAAAAGGTATATTTTGGTTTGCACTGACTATGTAACCAAGTGGGTTGAAGTGCAGTCTCTAAGAGATTCTAAAGAAAGAACGATGGCATATTTCATTTTTTTGCATATATTCACAAGTTTTGGGGTGCCTAGAGAGATCACAACTGATCAGGGGCCCCAATTCACTTCAAGATTGATTAAGAAACTGATGCAACAATATAGGATCAAACACAACAAAACCACTCCCTATCTTTTGCAAGTGAATGGATAGATCGAGGTTACCAACCAAGAGCTAGAAAAAATCCTCACAAAGACCGTGTAGTAGCATAAAAATTATTGGTCTATGAGATTACTTGAAGAACACAAGCTTATATTGAGAGGGGGGGTGAATAGTATAGCACCCACTTTTTACTTTCTTTCCAAACCAATATCAATTAGTGTCATCAATTGCAATAACCAAATATAGCAGTGTGCATTAATAACATAGATAGCAATAGTAAGCAAGTGAAAAAATCATCACACACAATTGAGACACAATATTTAACATGGTTTCCCCAATGTGGGGTAGTCCACAAGATATTCTCCTTATAATATTTCACAAAGAAATAGGGATCCTTATCCCAATACAAATGATTACTTTGATCTGCTCAAAGCTAGGCTGTCCTGATCTGCTCAGGTGGGCTCCACTAATCTACTTAGCTAGGATCTCCACTGATCTGCTTAGCTAGGCAATCCACTAATTTGCTCAACTAGGCTATCCAATAATCTGCTCAACTAGGTTATCTTGATCTGCTTATGTGGGCTCTCCACTGATCTGCTCAGCTAGGCTATCCACTAATCTGCTCAGCTAGGCTATCCAATGATCTACTCAGCTAGGCTACTGGTGTTGATGTGTTTTTTTTTGGTATACCTATGTCATAGCTCTCAACTCTGTCTCAATGCCTTCTCACCAGACTCAAAACAATCCTGCTCAAATGTTGTCCCAAATATGTCCTCAAATCCTTCATAAAAGGCTCAAATAATCCTGCTGAAATGCTATCCCAAATCTATCCTCAAAGCCTTCACAAAAGGCTCAAAAAATCATGCACAAAAGCTATCTCAAATTTATCTAGAAATTCTATCCCAAAAGCCTTCCCAAAGGCTCAACCAATAATGCACAAAAGCTGTCTCAAATTTGTCTAGAAATTCTATCCCAAAAGCCTCCCCAAATGCTCAAACAATGATGCACAAAAGCTGTCTCAAATCTATCCAGAAATTCTATCCCAAAAGCCTTCCCAAATGCTCAACCAATGAATATCAAGTAGCACTCAAATATCAACCATAAATTAATGAAGGCAAGGCTCAATGATGAACTCAACAATGGATAACAAATGAATGATGACAATACTCAACAATGAATGGCAATGTACTCTTCAATGGATGACAACAATGCTCAACAATGTACTCTAAAATGGATGACAACAATGATCCACAATGATCTCAACAATGTATGAAAAATGATATCTCAAATGGATGACAACAATGCTCAACAATGTACTCTCAAATGGATGACAAATGATCTCTCAAATGGAAACCTCTCCAAGCAATAACAATGAGGACTTCAACCAACCAAGGACAATATCCATAAGTGATAGCAATAGGTTCTCAATAATATCTTCCTTATGCAATGTCAATAAGCTCTCAATAAACAAGCACAACTCCCTCAAGCAAAGAGCTCTCAAATAACCAACAATGATCTCCTCAAATGAAAGACAAATTTATCCACAAGTGACTAGCAAATGATCTCCTCAATGGTCTCAAATAGTGGCAATGTACTCAACAACTAACCAACAATAATCTACTTAAATCAATAGCAAAAACCTCCTCAATAATAGCAATACTCTCAATGAACTCCACTAAAGCAATCATACACTTCCTCTCAATAGCCAAGGCACATAATCAAGCAATTTGTCTTCAACTTCAAACCCTAACTCATGTGCATGTCTTCTAAATCAAGGTAGCAATTAACTAGGTCTCAAGTTCCTAGTTTAATTTTATAATTAAATCATGCACTAGGACATATACAGGTTCAACACTTTACAACCTTATGACTCCCTAATTTCATTAACATAAACAACAAGCACCTATACTTTTATTTATTTAATTTCACACCTTATAACTCCACAAGTACACACAACAATTTCAATTATTTAATTCAACACCTTATAACTCCCTAAGTACACACAACAATCACAAATAATATCTCAACACCTTATATCTCCCTAAGCACACACAACAATCATTTATTTCCAACAAATACCTTATGACTCCCTAGTTATAATAGAAATGATTTTCAATGCACCAAAACTTTGGTAATATAAAATATTACCATGCGCTAGAGATAAATACCTTTTTACAAAATTCGTAGCCTTTGCAACCTTCAAAATCAATAATTCCTTTGACAAATTTAATGCACCTTCACCACCTTCAAAATCGTTAATGCTTTACCAAAAATCAATGCACCTTCACACCTTCGAAATTGTCAATTCCTTGCCAAAAATCAATACGCCTTCACACCTTCATGGTAGTTGAACTCTATTCCTCTTGCCTAGCGCTATGAGATGCTTACCACATGGGCACCGGCCCACATTGGGATATTAATCCCAAACACCCAGCTTGTCCTACGCTTCGAATCTGAAAAACCTGAATTACCTTTCTCAGCAAAATACTTTACCCCTGGCGGGATTCGAACAATGAACCTACCTTGTGCAAAGTTCATGCGCTGCCAACTGTGCTATAGGATCCTGCATGATGTCACTTTCCTGCATTGTTTACTTGACCTTGCTCTCAAATCGAAAGTTATTTATCCTTCTTTCTTTGTTGCTCCCATTTCGACGACTCTCTCTCATGCGCTATGTCAAGTCTTAAATAATCAAAGGTTTTTACCTTTTATTTATATGCACCTCCATGCCTTCAAATGATGTCGGCTAACTTTATTAATCTCCCCAACCTTTGCATGTCGATGGATAATGTAATTCAACTTTAGACCTTAGAATTATTAAATAAAAATTTAATAATTCACCTCTTAACTTTGAATTGGGATATCTCCTTCATTCTTTTGAATTTCGCCATGAAACTTTTTGCACCTAGGTTTTATTGGAAAACATTTTCATCCATCATAATTTGGAGAAGTCTTAGCATAGTGGTTTTAATGAAAAAACCTTTCCAATGGTTTTAATGAAAACCCTTTCCGTTGGTTTTCTTAAAAAACCTTTCCATCAATTGTAATAAAAACCCTTGCCATTGGTTTTAATAAAAACCTTTACCATTGGTTTTAATAAAAACCATTAATATAATATTAAAAAAATTAAATATTATATGCCTATTGTGCCACAAAACCCTGTATATATCCTTGCTCTCCAAAATATCATAATGATTATTTATGAAGTGATTTTTCCACCAAAACTCAATGTGATCCACGTGACATCAATGACAACACAAAATAACTCAAATTGCCAACAATTACCAGGGGCGATATGCGTCTATAGAATAACATGGAAAACAACCACCAATTTCACTTCGTTCCAATTGGTATACTGGAAGAACGCAATGATGCCCATTGAGTTTGAAATAAAAAATCCCAAGATTACAACATAACTACACTTGAGTTTGGATGATGCACAGAAGGAAAGGATTCATCAGATAATCTAGTTAGACGAATACCAATTGGATGCTCTACATAAAACAAAAGTCATCCATAAATAGAGGAAGCAGTGACATGACCACTACATCAAATCAAAGCAGTTCAAAATAGGAGAATGGGTGCTACTATACGACTCCTGATTCTAGGAACAGAAGGGCAAGCTGATGCAAAGGTGGATGGGACCATATAGAGTGATCAAACTATAAATAATGGTGTTGTTCATGTCAATATGATTGATGGCAACAACTCGTATTGATGGTAAACGGTCATCGATTGTGACCGTACCACACATTTGAAAGTCTTGCGATGAAGTCCAAGATAGACATAGGGGAGACCCCATACAATTAAAATTTTTTTCTCAACAACCAGTGGACATAGGATTTTCCACTTAAAAATAATTTATTCTTTATTTTTTATTTTATTTTTTGTGTTTTTGTTTTGCAGACATAGTGCTCTGAATGCAAGTTGCAAGTAGCCTAGGAAACCTAGGCCTAACAGGTATGGACTACATTGGATTGCACCTTTTTTTTTAGTTTTTCTTATTTCCTTTTGTAGGTGAATGGCCATGAATGCACGAAGTAGGTAGCCTGGGAAATCTAGGCCTCACTGGCATAGGATCCATGAACCTATATTCGGTTTTATTAGAAGGTAAAACCTTGACTATATCTATCTATAGGAGATAGTCACATGCTGATATGAATGTGGGTGTTAATATCCTATAAAGGAAAAAGATATCCACATATGTGTTGGAAAAAATAGCTATTGACGTAACATGAAAAAAGAAAAAATATTAGAGGGCCTGATCAAATTGACAACAAAAACACCAACAAACTATTGAATTTTAAACAAAAAAAAGGTTACCTTGATTCCAGTTGGAGGAAGACACCTTGATCCCATTATGGGGAGGCACCTTGATCCCGTTAGAGGAAGGCACCTTGATCCCATTAAGGGAAGGCACCTTGATCCCTTTGGAGGAAGGCACCTTGATCCCATTATGGGGAGGCACCTTGATCCCATTGAGGGAAGGCACCTTGATCCCATTATGAGGAGGTGGCTTGATATTATTAGAGGAAGACACCTTGAATCCCATTATGGGGAGGCACCTTGATCCCGTTGATGAGAAGCACCTTGATACCGTTATGGGGGAGGGGTGCCTAACTCCTAAACAATTGAGGGGCACTTACTTGTGTTGAGAAATTATATATATATATATATATATATATATATATATATAAGAGGGGAATAATACGTCAAGGTGGCTTGATATTATTAGAGGAAGACACCTTGAATCCCATTATGGGGAGGCACCTTGATCCCGTTGATGAGAAGCACCTTGATACCGTTATGGGGGAGGGGTGCCTAACTCCTAAACAATTGAGGGGCACTTACTTGTGTTGAGAAATTATATATATAGAGAGGGAATAATACGTCAAGGTGCATTGATCCCATACAGGCGCCTTGATTCCATCTTATTAAAAAAAAGAGGAATAACACATCAAGGTACCTTGATCCCATAAATTTGAGGCGACTTGATCCCATGTATTTTGAGGTGCATTGATCCCATGTATCCTGAGGTGCCTTGGTCCCATGTACTTGAGGCACCTTGATCCCATGTATTCTAAGGCTCCTTGATCCTGTGTACTTGAGGTGCCTTGATACCATGTATTTTGAGGCACCTTGATCCCATGTATTCTAAAGCACCTTGATCCCATGTATTTTGAGGTGCCTTGATCTCGTGTATTTGAGGCACATTGATCCCATGTATTTTGAGGCACCTTGATCCCATGTATTATGAGGCACCTTGATCCCGTGTACTTGAGGCACCTTGATCCTATGTATTTTGAGGCACCTTGATCCCATACATATGAGGCACCTTGATACCATACATATGAGACGTCTTGATCCCATGTATTTTGAGGTGCCTTTATCCCATGTATTCTAAGGCACCTTGATCCCATATATTTTGAGGTGCCTTGATCTCGTGTATTTGAGGTATCTTGATCCCATATATTTTGAGGTGCCTTGATCCCATGTATTCTGAGGTGCCTTGATCTCGTGTACTTGAGGTGCCTTGATCCCATGTCTTTTGAGGTGCCTTGATCCCATGTATTCTAAGGCACTTTGATACCATGTATTCTGAGGTGCCTTGATCCCATGTATTCTGAGGTGCCTTGATTCCATACATTTGGAGGTGCCTTGATCCCATGCATTTGGGGTGCCTTGATACAATTGAGCACCTGTAGAATGACCATAGGCATGTCATCATCTCACGTTGCAAAAAAGATGAATATTTATGGGAACTTATGGAAATCATGAAAATGATTTTTGTGCATCCCAAAGCAATCATCGAAGGGATGAGAGAGCCAACCATATTTTCTCATTTTTAGCATGAGATATCGAATGAACAAAGTTGTAGTACCCAAGGGTGGGAAAAATGTCATTACTCTATCATGGATAATCAAATCAACATGCTCCAAGTGCATGGATCACTAGTAAGGTATGTGTATAATTTTTTGTTAGATATATATAGCATTCATAATAAGAACTCTAAAAAAATATATTGTCGACACAAATAAATCGACCAATTATTATTCATCCATATTATTTGGAGAAATGCGCCAATGGTTAATTTAGGGAAGTAGATACTTACAACCCCCAATACAAAAAAAATACCCTGGATACACGCCTATCTCCATAAATATGTGTCTTCCTTCACCAGTAGGTGGTACAAAGTAACAAACCAATCCATCATGTGAAGAAAAGTTGCAAAAGCTGAATTGAGAGGATTTAGAATGGGGGGCAAGTCAAAGAATCATGGCCATAAGAAAAATGAGCCCAACCATATAGGGAGAATTAGTGAAGAGGTCTAAGATCAATTTCAGGCTAGTGGGTGGATGAATTATTGCCACTTGGTCAGTAGAAATAAATATTTAGAGGCGACGAAGGCGTTTCCTATGACATTGGACAAAGGGATTGCACGCATATGTGGGCTAGAAATTCTAGTCATGGGTTATATCAGCCATCACTGGACTTCCCCGCATAGGGGAACATATTTACAAGGAGGGAGCACCAACTGCATGTGAAAAGATACTTCTGGGGTATGCTCCCATGAACCTGAGGTACTCAGGATTGTCGAAGTAGAGTCTCCTAGAGCTCTAGCAATATATTTTCAAGAAAATAGCTAGGTTTTTCACTTGCACAGGAAAATACACTCATTTTAACGTGAACCACTTGCAATTTTTGAACCATTTACTACACAAGAGGTAAATCAATGTCTCGTTCTACCTGGCTTATACCTTAAAGGATGAAGAAAGGTGGTATCAGGTAGGGGCGTTCATTGCCCTAGCCCACCATGGAATAATCTCATCCCTGATAAGGTTTGTAGAGGCACCTAGGAAAGTGCTAGCAAAAATCATAGAAAGAGATGAGACATCCAACTCCGAGGCTCAGTTTACGCATGAGCCCAATTTACTAGATATACTTGTTGTAGAGCAGTCGTTGATCTCTCACGATGACACGATCAAAGGAGGATAAGGACAAACTTCATTGCCCCAATATCCATGAATTAATGCAGAAACTGGACTAGATAGTCCTAGCTCTAATAGATCAGTTGACCACTCTCTGTAGGATGATTCAAAAAGTGGGTAGAAAATTCCTAGCCTTGATCGAGCGAGCCATCACGTAGAAACCAAAAGGGGAAAAAAGAAGAAGAGATACCTAATTCTATCCAGTGAGGAAAAATATGAAGAGAATGATACAAAAGTAGGAGTAGCTCAGGTGCTTTAGAATATGGCCAACTAAAGTCTCTCATTATAGCAAACTTTGGAGGACCTATAAGGAAATATTGATTTGATGCTTCAATAAGTCCTTGCCTGGCAAAAAAAATTCTAGGAGGAGCAAAAAATATTCAAGGAATTTAGCAAGGCAACCACAGGGGAGAAACAATGTCTCAAACAGAGCATATGTTAGCTATAGTAATTAGTGTAGTAGCTCACTAAGGAGAACCTGCAACTAAAGGTGAAGCAAACAAAAAAGGTGGATGCAGCCAATTAGATCGATTGGGCAATGGAGGTACCCACAAATTGCCTAGACTCTTTGAAGAGAGTTGCTTCATCTGGTCCATTCAGGTTAGATGTAGGGAATGAGGAGGTTAATGTCAGGGAATAATCCTCTACCTTAGCCAAAATAGCTACTGAAGAATAGGGGAACTATATTCTACAAAAAAAACCTCCTATAATTGAAATTTTAGATGATAAATATGACAAACCATCAAACCCAAGCCAACCAAAGGATGAGGAGCAAGACGACAAGGTAGAGATACCAATGCAGTAGTAATCGGTGCACTCTACCAAAGGGCCAATAGAGCAGTCATCGACCACCAAACTAGGGGAAGAACAGAGGATGGAGGAAATGACTATGCAAGGAAATCAAGAACCTGAACCTTCCTCTACCAGGGAAGAAGAATTGGTTGCAGAGGAAGATAATATCCCGTCTCCCTCTACTGCACCAAAACCTATAGATATAGCCCCGTCGAGGCCCAAAAAGAAGACGACCAAGGAACCATAATAGAAGCCCAAAAAGAAGGCAAAAGCAGGAGCCTAGTATACTACTAGCTTTGATGAAGAATGGGCAAGAGGGCTACAATGGTTTTCCAGTCAGCAGGAGCAATTTAAAAGGCTCCAAGAAGAATACACAATAGTAAAATCAGTGAGGAAGGCCTTCAAGAAGGCCACAAGAGAACCTGGGATTACTGTTGATCCTGCTTTAGAGAAGCCATTTTGGTGGATATATGGATCAGTTCAAGGGTAACCTTCTTGAATGAGGAAATATCTGGAGTGACATGGAGTATACGGTCCAAAAGCAGAAGTTGCTATAATAGAAAAATAAAATATTGGGCTCTCCACATAGGTGGCCTAGTTGTTTAAATCTAGGGTATTAAAATGGGAGCATGATGATTCAAATATCCCACTAGCAAAGCTTCGACCTCAACACACCGATATTTGGAATGAGGCTGAAGCTACATTTCAAAAATGGGAACCCATATTCATTAGCTACTATGCAAAGAGGATCAAAGGAAAAATATACTATGTTACAGAAACACCCCGTGAAGATGAAGGGCCTAGTAGAACAGGTAGATGTAGTCAACGCAGCCGAAAGTTGCAACAAGGAACCAACACCCCTCAATAAGGTCATAAAACTAAGGACAAATAACAAACTAAGGCCACTATCTGGAAGATAAAACATAAGAACCAAGCTTACTAGGAGGGGATCGATAGAACTGTTATCAGTTTCAGGTGCCACGAGGGCATGGCACTCGATAGGCATGGGGGGATGATGAGCACCGTAATGCTCATATTTTTGCATAGGTTCTAACAATTTTTTGTGGCATATATTATACCTGAGTTGTACTTTTTATGCATGTTTATATATACTTGATGAAAACTATGCATATTATCTAACTTGCATGTAAAGTGTGTCTTGTGTGTAGATTTTATTAATTCATCATCTTTTTGCATTATCCCATCAAGGTCCTAATCAGACCTGGTATATTCACTACATAAGGAGACTAAGGTATGTCAAGGTAGAAGGCACCTTGATCCTATTAAGGGAAGGTGCCTTGATCCCGTTGATGGGAGACGTCTTGATACCGTTAAGGGAAGGCACCTTGATACCATTTAAGGGAGGCATATTGATCCCGTTAAGGGAAGGCACCTTGATCCCATTGAAAGGAGGCACCTTGATCCCATAGAAATGCACCTTGATCCCATTCAACGAAAGGTGCCTTGACCCCATTAACGAAAGGTGCCTTGACCCTATTAATGAAAGGTGCCTTGATCCTGTTGAAGGAAGGTGCCTTGATCCCATAGAAAGGCACCTTGATCCCATTCAATGGAAGGCACCCTAATCCAATTCATACCCAATGAAGATCGCATCCCACTATGTTGAACAAAGCTAACTACTAACTCCATGTAAGATATTGATTTTGGGTAAATGACAAATATATTAGCTATCTTATTTCTATAGGAGAAACAAAACAACCATTTTTTGAAACAGAATGAAAATAATAATGAGCATCGAATAGAAATCTACTATTCCCATGAAAGGACAAAAAATAACCTATCTATTTTAATACGTATATGCTACTATACATTAAATTATCTCAACTTATATGCATCAGATTTTATCATCGTAATAACATTTTAACATAAGTCCTGTGTGTATTATATAAACACACATACTTCTCTGAGAAGGGAGATCGAGGAGAGTAAAATTTATTGTACTATAATTTTTATCAATAAAGTCCATTTGAGAGTTTCTTATCAGCGTTCTACTTTCATAGTCTACTGGGTGAAAGTAGCTGGAGCCTGGGCCCATTCCTAGCTAGTATTTCTTCCTTTCTTTTCTTTGCTTTCCAAATTAGATATTTTCATTTTTGTGTGTGTGTGCATTTCATTTTTGCATTCTTGCAAGCTTATTTATTTCCTGCTTTCTTTTATTTTTGCACAGTGTGGTGTAATTTTATTTCTGTAATTTAATTTATGCAAGTTCAATTGGTGTGGATGGATAAATGCTATATCACAAAAACTCCCCCAATGATAGAACTAGTGGAATCATCTCCATAAATGTTGTGATTGATCTCAACTTGATGCTTCATAAGCTTATGAGTTTTCTTGGGTTGACAAATTAAATGAAAGGGCTGTGATAAAAAGTAGTGTGAATCTAACCAATATTTTTGCACCAACATTTTTAGGGTTTGTCTGGTTACAAAGAGGTGATAGGCTATTGATGAGTGTCATCAAATTTTCACCATTTAATCTTTATATGTCAATCTAGGGCGATGTCCAAGGCTATATACGAAAGCAGGGTTTAATAGACTGAATTTTAGTTCATTTAGATCATGGCTTTATTCATGGAATAGTTAGATATTGGGATGTTTGGGGTCTCCTTACTTACTCCTCAAAACTAAAACTTTTTCTCCTACTTATCCTTGCAGAATTGAAATTCACACTTGCAGAAAAATAAAACTAAACTATTGCAAAGCTTAAAATAGTAGAATTTAATTGATAGGAAATTACTAAATTGAAATTGTAGCATTAACATTCAAACTGGTAAATAATGAAACTTTCTAAAATTGCAAAAAATAATGTCACTTTCTGAAATGGAAATGAGATAAAATGATAACATTCAAAAATTGATAAATAAAGTTGCACAATTTGTAATGAATTAGGTTGACAAGAAATTATGGAAATATTGCAAATTCTGAAACAAATTAGAAAAAGAAAGTACTGTGTTAAATTCTACCCTAGATGAGTTACCTACCATGCATTCAAATGCTACATTATCCTAATCACTAACCATGCAAAAACTGTCAAATCTCTACTAACCTGCTGCAGCCAAAAATTAGCAGAATTCTGGCAGGTATAAACCCTCTTCTGAGCCTGGAAGTGGTCCTTGCTTCCTAAACTAGAAGAGGGAAAATGAACTTGCTTTAAACTATTAAATATTCACACTCAACTCAGAAGCAAACATGAATGTCAAATATTGCACCTTTATTTCATTCTCAATAGCATGACAACAGTGAAGGGGAATATCTACAAGCTACTGTGCTACTGCAATACACAGTTACAACACTTAAAATAGTTCTAGCTCTTATCACTTATTTCCTATATTATTCTATATGCTCAACCAAGTGGGAGCATTTTATTTATACAAGTAGGGTACACCATTGATAAGGTTTAGTGCTGCCATGTAGGAATGTTACACCTGTTTCCCAGAATGTAGGGATTAGGTCTATTATATCTTATCCATTCCATATTTTAGGATTCATACGTTGAGGGATAGGTGTTGGAAAAGATAGGGATATCCATAAAATAGTTTCAACCATCGTTTACCACCCTTTATTGCAATTAAAGGCACTTTTGACCCAAACTATTGCTTCTACGCTTATTTCGGAGCTGCTTTGGAATATCAGGCAACAGAATAGAGTTTATATTAATTCATGCTCTAGAAGCATATGAGAATAGTTGTGACAATGGAAATAGTCTACATAAGTTCCCAGAAGATTGATTCCATATTTTGCATGAGCTGGAGTGGAAAAATTACAAGCCATGCTGTATATGTATAGCTGGCTGAAATTTGTATGGAAACATTTCTGTTTTCTACACAATGAAACTGTTGATAAAATTTTGGCACCTTTTAGTTATTTAAAATGGTTAAATGGTGGGGAAATATTATGAAAGAATCACAAAACCAAATAGGTAGCAACACCTTAATATTACAACATTAACTTAATGCAAAATATACTAAATAATACAGCTGAAACATATTATAAAACATAGATAAATAGTCAAAATAGGTCATATGCACTTTATCATTCCAATATGCAAACATCATCATCTAATGCATGGTACCACTAAAATTAGTACAAAATCATATCATAAGTGGTTCTAAATAGTTTAAAAATTTATCAAAATTAGTATTTGTATGAGGTAATATTCTGCCTCATCATTTTCCCCTAACCTATTGTAATGCATGTCCTCATGCATTCTGTTCTGCTACAACAACACAAAGATCTATGTAAAGATAGCGCTCAACATATTTCCATACTTTGATTCCAATTTTTTAATATCCTTTGTGCTCTTTGATTTCCCTGAGCCACTCCTGGAATTGATTGTCTGATTGAGGGTCATTATCAAAGAAATATGGAACAGGGATGATAATTGTTGGATTCTTGTACCTAAGACCTATCCACTGCTCCTTTACCTCAAATATGGTTTGGATTATACAATCCACCCTTCTTCTAGACCACATTAGGTTATTTGATGAGATGGAATCTCTCTTCTACAGTGATATAGGTAACTCTCCTCATCTATTTTTGCAAGCTGATAAAGCATCATCAAAAGATGTTGCACAGAAAGTTTGAAAACTATCTATGCATTTTTGCAAGTTCCCTAGATAATTTTTTCTTACTCTGTCATCCCTCATTAGAGTATAGTGCTCACTGGTGGAGGTCCTATGGTTCAGGTTAACATGCCTAATGAGAAAAACTGCCTGTAATTCCATGGCTTTACTAGTTTTCTTTTCCTGCTTCCAATATATTTGATTCTGGAGTGTAGACTGAAAATATTTAAGTTGAAAATCACCAGTAAAAATGTGAGGAATGAAGATAACTTCGGTTGGCAAGAAGAAATAATGCAAAAATAATTCACATAGAAAATTATGGTGTTATGCAAAAATTTGCCAAAAAGCTTCCAAAAACTCACTAGGTGTTTGCAATTTGTGAGAGGCCAGAGGTGATCCTCATCGTTTGCCAACAAAGGTATTTTTCTTTCAAAATTAAGCTATAGAATTTGGCTAGCCTCTAACACTGAACCATACAGTCTCCAATATGGCATACATCCTGCACTTGTTCTTTCAATTTTTGAATTTTTCTATTCTAGATCTTTTGTTAAGGTCTGTAATGATGAGACCTTTCCTTCTAATTGATGACATCTTGCCATCCAATATGCCACATCTTCATTATATTTTGCTAATGTAATTGTTTCTAGTGACCTAACTATTTGTTGCATTTATGGAATGAAATTAACTTGGATGCCTACATCCACATTTTCAATTATAGAGGGCTCTATCTGTGTTCCAATTTCTACTAGTTCAATCTCAGATGCATTCAAATTAATAAGATTTTGAGGAGACTATGGAATTACCTCTTCTTGTACTATTATTTCTCCCTCTATAGGTGTTATTGATTTGGTTATCTGCTGTGTTATTGGACGCTCATCCTTTGTTATGTCTTCAACTTACTGTGGTGCTTGTGCAACTTTTGCCTCTTCAATTGCTGCCCTAATTGGTGAGTTCCTCTTAGATAAGGTTGCATCACCAACCAAGTTCAATAGAATATTGGCTAATTCATCTCCAGAGTCATACTAAGGAGGATGCTACTCCAAAAGTGTGAGTTTAGCCTTTACAACCTCTATATCTTGCCATAAATTAGCAATAATATCATCTTTTTCCTTCAAAGAAGCTTCACTTTGTTCAATCCATCCTGTCTGTGTTTTAATTACACTCCTGGATGCATGCAATTGAGTTTTTATATCCATTTCATTCTCCTATTTGGTGCTTAAATTGTCCTCCCCTTACTCATCTACTATAAATTCTTTCTTAGAATCAGGATAATCTACAAGTGGTGTAGGAATTTCTACAATAATGGTGTGTCCCCCTACTTCCTCTGTTATGGTTTTGTCTTCTAATTCTGATGAGTAATTAAGGGAAATTGTAGGCATAGCCATATCTATTGCACTATCCATACCATTGGTACTTATAGTTTCTTCCACCTTTAGGGTATCAACATGTGCAGTTCCTTCTTCCTTTTCCACATCACCTATGTTGGTGGATTTCTGAAGTCTTGAAGACCTTCTCAATACCGAAGTTGATTGCTTTTGTTTCTTTTTAGATTGTGAAATAGAACTTGTCAATCCTGGGGTAGGGTTTGCTTCAGGTGTTCCCTTATTCTAAATTGCTCAGTGGACTGAGTGGGAAAAATAGTTACATTTTCAAAAAAAGTAACCTTCCTCCTCTTTCCTACAGGATAAATCTTAGACTGTTTCTCTCTTTGCTTCCTTGTCCTGGAGGATGGAGGTCCCTGTGGTGAGGAAGGAATTTATTTTTGAAAGGATTTAGTTTCAATTTCATGTTCAAAACTTTCAATTTCTAATTCTGCTTTAGATTAAGGTCCTTCAACCTCTACCTCTTCTTCAAATCCAGGGCTTTCAAATGCCTCTTCCTCAATCAACTCATTCCATACATGAAAAAACTTATAAAATCTTATAGGGTTTCCCTTGAAGTGATGTCTACATATAATCTTGATTAGGCCATGGTGTTTGGGAGACCCTTTCCCTTCTTGGTACTTTTTGGCCATATTTACCAGCTCTTGATATAAATATAGAGGCAGATTTACCTTCAGTTCAAGGTTTGAGCGGCCATGACGAAGATGGGTTAAAATTCGCATATGATGTCCTGAGAGGACAAGGAATTGCCCATCACAGGTCAAAAACCTAATGACCCATACTGCAACTTCATTCTAAGGAGGCTATAAACTTGTTCTTTTGACCCCCTTGCAGATATTATTACTCAATATAAACTCAGTGGGCCTATCCCCATTTCTTGTAAATTGATTTACAAGTTCAACTAAAGTATTTTCCCTTGATTTTCAAATTTTAATCCCATGCAATGGCAATTCAGTAACCTGGCTAAGAATTTTAGGGCTTATCTGTATGGTCATGCCGCTGATATGAACTCAGCATCCAACCCTTATGAATACCCATCGAATTTGCGCAAGGGAAGAAATCCCCCTTCTGTAAAAATTCGCATGGACTCCCCATATTTCTGCAAATATTCTATGTTATCTGGCTTGATTTTATTCTTCTGTCCTCCCATTATCAATGATTGGTGTTATTCGTATCTTAGGCCTAAAATTTTATTGTAGGTTTTTCTCAGCTTTGGAATACTTGAGTCTGTAAATAGTAATGCTCGAGGGTGAAGAGTAAATGAGTGCAGCACCAGAATAACTTCCAAACGTGCTAGGTAACATGAAATTGGCACATGGTGGCAATTCATTGCATGCAAAAGTTACCATCAACCGGATGTTACTGTGTGTCATCGTATAATTGCAGTTGTCGAGAGTGATATGGGATAATTAAATTTTTACGAGAGTCCTCCTTTTCAACAGGCTTTGAGTTGTGTGCCATACTGGTCACATGCGGTAATTTTTTAAACTACATGCCCCCTAAAATATTTGCTTTGGAACTCGAATTTGAAACCTGCGTTCCAAATACTATTTCCAACCCAATTGGCACAAAACCTTCATAAATTTTAATTTATTTAACTTTTTAGCCACGTGATTATGGATATTAATGAATTAACCTTTTTTTTAATTCATTCCAATCCGTTTTATTGCATAGTCCATTCGAGAGCATATACCATTTTCATTCCAAACTAATTCTAAAGCTTCTTCATTCGAAAACTTGTTATGTGCAGTAGGTTCATTCCAAAGCAGTACCTTTCAAGAACATTTGAAGAGCCTTTTCTACCTTAAACTACCTTGATAACTTTCTAGAACCAAACCTTACGTATAATTTATACTAACTAGGGATATCATACACTACATAATAAATATTTACAATATTAAAATAGAAAAAGGCACATACCTAAAGAAACCATTCCATCTACATTTTGTACAAATATTGTTTTTTGCTGATTTTAAGTTGACTCCTCAGAGTGTAACAGGTGCAATCTAGAAAACAGTGAAACAAAGGTGAGAATGAGTGGAATGGTAAATAGTGAAACAATGGTGAAAATGAATGGAATGATAAATAGTGAAACAATGGTGAGAATGAATGGAATGGTGGCGGGTCTATGAGGTAAACATGCCAAAAAAACTGGTTTTCATGTAAGCCCAATTTAGATGGGCCTCAAAGAGGTTTTCACATTCTAAATTATTATTATTATTTTTTTATATATATTTTTATTTTTATATATTTTGGTTCATGTCACTTGATTGAGTCCATCTTGGAAGAAGTGGTTTCTTCCAATATTGATACATCCAAGTTTCCTACCTTCTTGAGAAACTCCTCCTTGGTTAATGGTTTGTGATATATATGAAGACGATGACCGTTAATCACCATCTTCCTTCTTGAATCATATATTGGTGAAAAATGTACAGCTCCATTTGCAAATACCTCCTCAACATAATAAGGTCCGAGCCATCAAGTCTGCAACTTGCTAGGATAGTCTTCATATCGTGAATCAAACAACAAAGCCCAATCGCCTTGTTGAAATTTCCATTGTTGGATATGACTATCATACCACAATTTGCATTGTGACTGGATCACCTCAGTCTGGTGCAATGCATCCCTCCTTAGCTCATCCAATGCATTGAGTTGCATAATTCCGTTTGTTTGTACCTATGATAAATCAATACCAATTTCCAAAGCAGTTCGAAGAGTTAGTAATTCAAACTCAATAGGCAAAAGAGGATTTTTACCATAAACCAATTCATAGGGAGTAAATCTAGTAGTGGATTTACAAGTGGTGTTATAAGCCCAAATTGCTTCAGGTAACTTCTCCACCCAATTCTTCCTATGGACTGCTACAGTTTCGGTTAAGATCCTCTCTAATTCCCTATTTGTCACTTCAACTTGGCCATTGGCTTGTAGATGGTAAGGTGAGGATTTTTGGTGTTTGATTTCATACAGCTTTGTAAAGGCTTCAATAACTTTTGAGGTAAAATGAGGTCCCTAATCAGTGGTTATGGATTATGGGGCCCAAAATGCAAAAATATTTGTGAATACAGGAAATCCGCAACTTTCTCTTCTTGGGCATACTTAAAAGCACGAGCTTCTACCCACTTGGTTACATAATCAGTACATACCAAGATATGCACTTTCCCTTGGAAAGGTGGATCAATGGGTCCTACAAAATCTAGTCCCCACCTTTCAAATGGTTCTGTACCTAATTGAGGTTGTAAAGGTATTTCACTAGTAAAAGTAGGCTTACCCATCCTTTGGCATGCATCATAATTTTTGATATATCTTTTGACATCTTTGTGCAAGGATGGCCGGTAGTAACCAGTACCCAAAATATTTCGAATGGTACTTGTTGGTCACGAATTTGCCATAGGAAAGGATTTTTATATTAAGTGCACCCTAGACCCGGCCAACATTGAAAGGCTGGGAGAAAGAAATGTCTCCTAGGCCAATCTCCAGAGTGGGTTGGTTCCCTTACTATTTCTAAACTTGATTTTAGATTAAAGCTATAGGAAAGAGATGTAAAATACACAGAAAGAAACAAGAAATCATGAAAAGGGACGGGAAATATGGCCGTAGGCCGAATTTATCAGATTGGGGAAAATAAACTCAGCAAGATAGACCTTTAAGTGTATGAACAGCATGTAATAACGAAGAACAACATAATTCATCTACGACCTTGCGCAAACTACCTCCATAAGTGTATCCCAGAACTTACTTTCTTACAAGAAATATTCAAATTCAAATGCAGAATTTAAATCAAACAGCAGATCAAAAAGACAAGCATAACTTAGAAATATATGGAATAGAAGGAAATCACACAGACAACCATTTTAAAATTAGTGGCCAAGTCTCTTTCATTCATGCAAAACAACTTGAAAGCTTCCACACAATAATATCTCTCAAACTCCCGACCCCTGCAAATGAGATTTACATTGGTTTTTATAGAGGTCTGGCCTCTTGGCAACATTTAAAATTTGCAACGGACCTCCTCGAGATCTACAATTATGCAACGAAACAAGGAGATGTTATCCTTAAATAGCTTCGGAGAAATCAACAATTAAATGTCATATGGAAGAGTCGGTCGCCTTCATTAAATGATGTTCTTGGAAATATGCATGAAACCGTTAGAAAAATCGCGAACAGTAGCTTCGATCTTCAATTCTGGTAGCTTGGGTGCATTCTTCTACCTTGACCGCATCGAAAAGCAGCAACATATTAAATTCTGGACCACTTTGAATCATTGGAACTCACAAAATAGCATCAGGCCGTTTAAACTGCTTTCAAGCGTGAAACTACAACAAGTCACGAAAATGCGACAGGTCACGAAATCGCGACGTCTTTCTGGTCCGTACACTTCTGCCACTTCTAAGCCACAAAAAACAACCATGTCACAAAATCTCTACATATTCAGCTTCATTATCTCGTTCGCTAGCTTACACTACGAAAACACAACGCTGTGTGATTTCGCTACGCTTTCTTGTCTTTCGGATCTTTCTTCCCTTCTAACCCGCAAAAATTTGACATGTCATGATTTTGCTACAACTTTCCTGCACTCTGTACGATCCTGCTCATAGGCTATGAAAATGTGACACTTTTTCCTTAGAATGTATTCAACTTCACCCTGTCATGATTTCGCTACGCCTTTCCACACTTAGTCATTTTTCAACAATGCGTCACGAAATCGCTACCATTTCTTGCCTTCTATACGGTTCTCACTTTTTGTCATGATTTCGTGACGTCTTTGCCTTGTTGGAACATTTCCTCAAAAGTTGCACGATTTTGCTATGCCTTTGTGCCTTAGACTCTTTTTCTTCAACTGACCCGTGACCATGGAACATGTAGCGATTTCGCTACGCTCTTTGCTTTGTTTGGCTTCATTTTCTAACTGTAGCGAAATCACTACCATTTTACCACTTAAGCATTTTAAACCACCCTCGTTGCGAAAAAATGATGCGTCGTGATTTTGTGATGTCTTTTGACTTATGCGCTTTGTGCCATCTTTCGTCATGATTTCGCTACGACATTGAGTCTTACGCCTTCTGCTCGGTTTTGTCACGATTTCACGACATTTTGTTGCTCTGCCCTCCTTTGACCATTTTGACCGTGAAA
This sequence comes from Wollemia nobilis, assembly GCA_028583015.1. NCBI lineage: Eukaryota > Viridiplantae > Streptophyta > Pinopsida > Araucariales > Araucariaceae > Wollemia > Wollemia nobilis. The sequence goes on along the minus strand of JAQPPZ010002969.1, from coordinate 14,603,886 downwards.
ATTGAACACGTCGTGATATCGTGACGGTTTTGCCCACCTGCTGTCGTTGACTGCGTTGATCGCGATTTTGCGACATGTCGCGATATCGCGACGGTTTTCCGACTTGGCTCTCTATGCTATTTTTTGTCGTGATTTCACGACAACTTTAGGACTTAGTCATTTTTTGCATCAAAACCTGTAGAGAAGTTAGAATTTCAATAGCTTAAGCATGAATAATCAGTGATCAAATCAATGTGGCAAAAATGCCAACATTCTTGGTGGCTCGTAGGGTATACAGTTCTGCTGTATGCAAGAATACAGGCCTGAATCCATTGGGCACAGAGTCATAAAACTTAGAACAAAAGGTAGCTGCTAAGGTACATCTCGAGGAACTACTGCTACATCGTTTGCTGAACAACTAAAACTGAGAAAATCTGCATTTGGCTCAACTAATTATGGAATGGAAATGAATGGAATGAGATCCTGCGGATGTGCAAGTGGTGAAATGCAAATGAAATGGTAATATGATGGAGTGGAGGAATGGGTGAAAGTGATACGGTGAACACAGTAACAGGATGCTTCTGTGTTACCAGCTGTGATGGAAGTGAAATGAAAGTAAATGAACTAATGGAATGGAAATGGAATGAAAATGAACTGAACTGTAAAAAAATGCGTAAAATAATAGAGAACTTAGAAGAAAGGGATAAGAATAAGCGGGAATAATAGGAAAGGGGAAAAGAAACAATAGTAGTGGCTTTTTCTTTACTGTAGAAGAAAAATAAGTAGAAGGAGGAAAATGAAGAAGGAAGGGAAGAAAAAGGGAAGGAGAAGGAAGAAATTTCTAGAAAGCCACCAACTGCTGGGAAAGGAGAATAAAAACAAAAAACAGGCACTCACGACTCACATGCAAAAAGAGCCGAAGTAACAAAATTAAAACAATACTTATTTTTTTTTTTCTCTTTTTTTTTGTTTTTGCTATATACAAGTTTATACTGGACTGCCAGTTCATGAAGTGTAGGCTTTTAGATGAAAGCCATTCACTGAAATGGGAAGTGGGATGCCATCCAAGTCTTCCAGATAGAACGAATTTGTTGCACCAGCACTGATAATGCGGAAGGGACCCTCCCACAGAGCATCAAACTTCTTGTGATTCCCAGGCTTAGCTTTGTTTTCATTCCATTTCAGAACCAAATCTCCCACTTTAAGTGGACAATCTACATAATGTTTATGGAACCACTTTGAAATACCCTGTGTGTGTTTAGCAAACTCTTCATATGCCTTAGAACGTTGCTCTTCCAACTGCAACAACTGAGCCAACCGCATATCCAAGGAATTCATGTCTGTTTCATCATCCTAAAAATCCTGCAACTGCTGCAATACTAGCAACTCTAGATGAACATACAACCTTGCCAGGGCATAGGGTGAAGTCTTGATAGACTTCTTGATTGAAATCCTATCTGCCCATAAAGCTTGATTCAGTAGAAGGTGCCATGATCTCTTATTATCCCCCAAAGACCTCTTTAAAATCCGAAGCAAATTTTTATTTGTGGACTCTGCCAAACCATTTCCCTGTGGATAATAATTAGAAGATGTTTTCAAGAAAATGCCATACTTGTTTGCAAACTCAGCTAGTTCAGCTCCAATAAATGGAGTCCCATTATTCGTAATAATAGCATCAGGAATGCCAAAGCGTGTAATCAGGCCTTCAATAAAAGAAATCACCACACTCTGATTTGCAACCTTGGTTGGAATAGCTTCAGACCACCTCGTAAAATAATCTGTAGCTGTCAAAATATACCTATGTCCAGCTGAGGAATTCGGATCAATAATCCCAATAAAGTCCAACCCCCACTACTGAAAGGGTGCTTCAACCTGAATCGGATGCAAAGGCAGTGATGCATTCCTAACTCTTCCTGTATATCTCTGACGTTTTTCACATGCTTGGGCAATCCTGAAAGTGTCTGTGAATAGGGTCGGCCAATAGTAACTAGCTCAAATTATTTTTAAAGCCATCGGTCTACCTGCATAGTGTCCTCCTGATATGCCAGAATGAAACTCCTCCAGGAGTCTAGCCTTCTTTGATTCCTTGACACATCTTAAAAGAACACCATCAATATTCTTAAAAAACAATCCTTCTGGCAACAAAACATACCTAAGAGCTTGTAGACGAAATATTCTCCACTGTGGGGCATTTAACTATGAAGGGCATTTACCAATTGTGAAGTAATCAATGAGGTCATCTACCCAATCTTGTTCCTGAACTAAGAGGTTCATCAGATGGTCATCACTAGCAAGATCTTCTACTTGATATTCACCTATACCAGATGCTGCCATCTTTGCTAAGTGTTGGCATAAAGCCTTACCATGCACTAGCTTAGTCAGATGAATTTCAACATCAAATTCTTGGATCTTGGTGACCCAACCAGTATGTTTATCACCCATTTCTCCTTGAATGATGAAATTTCTTACATCAGGATGTATAACATAGACAACTATTCTACTCTGAGATATAAAATGCTTGAATTTCTTAAGGGATTTCATAACATACACCTGTTTTTCAATGAAATTATACTTTGCCTCATGAGGTAAGATAACCTGACTAAGGAAAGCAATGGGCCTTTCATTCCCATCGTCCCCTTTCTGTGTAAGAACTACAGCATAACTGTCATCTTCCCCAAATGCATTCAGAATGAAATCTTTTGAATAATTAGGATTAATCAGTACAGGATCCTGTGCTATTCTATCCTTAATTTCTTGGAATGCCTCTTTCCTTCGAGCTGTCCATTTAAAGTCTGCATCCTTCTTCAACAAATCAATCATAGGTTTCACAACCTGGGCAAAATAAAAAATGAACTTCCTGATAAAATTAATCTATCCAAAGAAAGACTGCAGTTCATTTTTATTTGCAGGGAGTGATAATTTTTTCAATGCTTCAACTCGAGATAGATCTATTGCTAAACCATCCTTTGAAATAACATGCCCCAAGAGTTTACCTTCCTTCACTGCAAACACTGACTTCTTTGGATTAATGAAAATCCTGAATTCCCTGCACTTATCAAAAATTTGCCTTAGGTGAGAACAGTGATCTTCCCGTCTATGTGAAAAGACAGTCATGTCATCAATATATATCACAATAATCTTGTTCAAGAGTTCCTTGAATGCAATGTCCATGGCTCTCTGAAAAGTGGCCCCAGCATTTGATAGTCCAAAAGGAATTCACTGATAAGCAAAAGTGCCCCACTTAGTTGTAAATGCTGTCTTGTATTGGTCTTCATCTCTAACCCAAATCTGGTTATATCTAGAGAATCCATACAACAGTGAAAAACGCTAAGATCCAGCAACAACATGCAGTATTTGATCTATACGCGACAAAGGATAATGATCTTTCAAAGATGCACAGTTTAGATTTTGAAAATCGACACACAGTCGTATGTCTCCATTCTTCTTTTGAACTGGAACCAGATTGGAAACCCAAGTTGAGTGTTTAACTGGATATATAATTTTGGCTTGCAGCATTTTCACAAGCTCGACCCTCATTAGAGTCTCAATATTTGGATTTACTGGCCGTTGCTTTTGCCGAAAAGGTTTGACTCCTTCCAATTCAATCGTATGCTACACAATCTGTTTATCGTATCCCTTCAAACCTTCATAACTCCAAGCCACAATATCAGAAAATTCCTCACACAGTTGTCTGATTTCTTGCAGTTCATCAGGAGTAGAATCAGTTCCAACCTTAATGACCTTATTGGGTTCTAACTTCAACTCCATGTACTCTTTTTATCAATCTCGATCCGATGTTTTTTGGACCGATCATGCTGATCAAACAAACTTTCTAGAGTTATAAGACCCTTCGAAATGTGATTATTCCGTAACTGAATTAGACCCTCAGCTTCTTCGTGCTCCAAGGTTCTCCCTTTGATAGTGGTAGCTTCTTGAATCAAAAAGTTGACAATCTGCTCATCATCCTCAAAGACTTGCCAGAAAATATCCTTGTATGGGACACTTGGCCTGTACACCATCCTTACTATCTTTGGTTTCTTAACTACCTGCTCAATAGGAGAAAAATTGGCTCCAAGAGATGCTAAGAGATCTGCATGCTTATTCAACTCTCGAGAAATGGCTTGAATATTCAGAGCTGTGAATAACTCAAATAGGTCCCACACTTGGTTGTGGTATGCTTTAAGATAACGCTACTTAGAAATGCACCTGTTTGTGACTTGGTTTACAATCAGCTCAAAATCACCAAAAATTTGGAGCTGTTTGATTCCCAACTTTCTTGCCTTTTTCAAGCCTAAGCATAATGCTTTGTACTCGACAGCATTGTTAGTACAATTCCAAGTAAGACGGTATGAATATGTTCTTTGTAAACCAGAAGGAGAAATCAAAACAATACCTGCTCCTGCATCGTTCTTGCATCTAGCCCCATAGAAATATAACTGCCATAGTTGGTCTGTGACAAAATTCTGATAAGCTTGGTTAGAAAATGCCTGCTTTGTGTCACCCTCGGGTTTTTGGATGGAATAACAGCTGATTTCAGTCTCCAGCATGGCTTTGAAATCAAGCATAGAAAACTGATCGTCCAATTGAAGATCATCTAAAACCTCATGCATCAAAATAGAATCCTCGGACTCTTCAGTCAGCATGTGAACAGACTGCATGTTTTTTTTTGCTTCTTCTAGCTTTTCGATATGAAAAGAGGAAGGTTTTTCGTTCTGAATCCTGAGCTATTTACCTTTGAAAGGAATTTCTAAGTGGGAATAATCCAGTGCCAAATAACCCCCCAACTTTGCAGTAAACTCTCTGGATAAGCACATACTAAAATAGGGTTCTAGATCCACCACAACAATCTCTTGAATGACTGTAATCTGGGGCATAGTATGCAAAAAAATTGGGACATCCTTGATTACACCCATCATTTTTATAGGAGTACCATATAACTGCAAAACTCCAGGGCTACTTTGTGTGTATTCCATGCCCATAACCTCGCAAACTGCCTTTGGCATGACAGTTGTAGCGGCTCCAAAGTTGATCATACAGTTATGCACAATCTAACCCTCTATTTGTAGTGATAGATAAAATGAGGGTGGTCTATTTTTACCAGTAACAGAAGTGGTTAAGGCTTGGGCATAAATTGTCTGGGTAGGACCCTTCTCGCTATCCTTTACAGATTTTAAAGATTCTTGCAATAAATCTACCTGCCCAGGCAACTGTAATGCATCATAAATACTAACCTTAGTTGGGGTCTTCTTTAGTTCTTCGACAATATTGTATGCAACTGCAGAGTCCTTCTTTTCAATAGGATGTTCATATCTGCTTTGATACTGTTGAGTGGCTTCCACTCTTAGCCTCTTTTTCAATGAAGGATACTTCAACTTCTCTCGAGCTTGCTCTTCTACTTCTAATCTTGCCAGTGCAGTTGTAGCCTTTTCTTAAACTCTATGAGAAATAGGATCCTTCGAAAAAATAGATGCGTCATGTTTTGAAACTGGCACAGGCGCTTTCATCGGCTTCTTCAAATCGACTGGCACTTTTAATGGTTCTAAATCAGTAGGATCCACTGTAACAGATTTCTTACCAGGCCTTGTAAGCACAGAAACTTGCTCTTCCAGTGGAGTCATTAAGCTATGGCCTGCCTCAGAGATCATATTGACTTGCCCCCCTAAAGAACTAGCAGCCAATGTCTGCACATAATTTAGATGGACCATGCAGGTATCTTCTCCATGAGGATCATTGCAAGTCAAACACCAATACGTTCTTTCAGCAGGAACTGCATCTTCATTTACCAAAGCAGTCAGGCTTTTCTCAGGAGCTTTGCTTGTTGAAGCAGCTTGGTCTCTAGTAATTGGAGGAGGTTGAAATCTCCTCGGTTGGAAATCTCGCTCAGCCTACTTCCTTTCGATAAGCATGATCTTATTACCCATTGCTCTTATTGCAGAATTGGTAGACTTTACCTCTTGTAAGAGTGTTGTATAGGGATCAGGGTTTATAGTTGCAGGAGGTGCTGGTAAGGGCAAGGGTGCTGGTGGTGTCGATAATGCTAGAAATGAGGTGGAAGCAAGGAATGGCAAAATGCTAGGTGCAGGCAACTGCATATTTGTTGAAGTAGACAGCTGAGGAGCTGGGATAGGTGCAATTTGTGGTGCACTAGAATTCCATGATGGGACAAGATACATAGTAGACATAGATTGCAAAAAAGAACTAGGATATAAATATTGTGGAATATCAAGAAGAATGGGCAATGCTACATTCAGGGGAAGCTTGCCGATTGCAATCAAATCTGCCTCCGCCTTCTGTGCTTGCTCGAACAATTCTGAGAAAGTCATCACATTGGATTGCCTGATCGCCAAGCCAATATGTGTATTGAATGCTCGGAGGTAGTAAAACGTAGCTTTCTCAGGGGTAGGGCGAAGTCCTTCAGGTACTCGCTACCAGCTCCTGGTAAAGCGAACATTAAAATCTGCTATTGCCTCCTGCGGATGCCTCTGAATAGCATTAAACTGGTGCAACAGTGAAAATGGGTCAGCCTGTTCATGAAAATTCTTAACTAATAATTCTCCTAGCTGATCCCAAGATGCAATAGTGCTTGGTTGCAGAGATCTATACCAGTACAACAATTTTCCTCTCAAAGATAACACTAGTAACTTCACCATTACATCTTCATATGTTATGTCGTGAATGGCTGCCAGAGAAGCTACATCGTGAATATGTTCGTATGCAGTCTTTCCCATACCATCATAAGTTGGCAATGCCTTTAAGGCAACCTAGGGAACTGGATTTTGAGCCTGGATATTCAAGGCACCTGAGCTATTCCAAGCTAAAAACTGCCTAGGTGGAGGATACTGGGCCATTGGAACTAGTGTATGTACTTGAAAATATGGAAAACTAGTAACAATACCAGGGATTTGAGTGGATATAGCAGATGATGATGGGGGAACCAACCTAGAATGCTCAACACTTCTTGTGCTATCAAGTTCGAAAAACTCGACAAGATCTCCAACTTTTTTAGACTGTGATCTCGTGATCATGAAGTACAGCTTTCACTGCATCCACATTCAGATATTTATCAGTACAGTAGAGTCACCAAATGCTCTAATATTATGGTATGAAGGCGAAAATTAAACCTTCGATACTATGGGATCTTTCTAAGATAGAAGAAGTCTGTCCCACCGGGCGTGCCAAAAACTATTGGTCACGAATCTGCCACAGGAAAGGATTTTTATATTAAGTGCACCCTAGACCCGGCCAACATTGAAATGCTGGGAGAAAGAAATGTCTCCCAGGCCAATCTCCAGAGTGGGCTGGTTCCCTTACTATTTCTAAACTTGATTTTAAATTAAAGCTGCAGGAAAGAGATGTAAAATACGTAGAAAGAAACAAGAAATCACAGAAAGGGACGAGAAATATGGCCGTAGGCCGAATTTATCAGATCGGGGAAAAGAAACTCAGCAAGATAGACCTTCAAGTGTATGAACAACATGTAATAACAGAGAACAACATAATTCATCTACGACCTTGTGCAAACTACCTCCAAAAGGGTATCCCAGAACTTACTTTCTTACAAGCAATATTCAAATTCAAATGCAAAATTTAAATCAAACAGCAGATCAAAAAGACAAGCATAACTTAGAAATATATGGAATAGAAGGAAATCACACAGACAGACATTTTAAAATCAGTGGCCAAGTCTCTTTCATTCATGCAAAACAACTTGAAAGCTTCCACGCAATAATATCTCTCAAACTCCCGACCCTTGCAAATGAGATTTACATTGGTTTTTATAGAGGTCTGGCCTCTTGGCAGCATTTAAAATTTGCAACGGACCTCCTCGAGATCTACAATTATGCAACGAAAACAAGGAGATGTTATCCTTAAACAGCTTCAGAGAAATCAGCAATTAAATGTCATATGGAAGAGTCGGTCGCCTTCATTAAATGATGTTCTTGGAAATATGCATGAAACCGTTAGAAAAATCACAAACAACAGCTTCGATCTTCAATTCTAGTAGCCTGGGTGCGTTCTTCTACCTTGACCGCATCGGAAAGTAGCAACATATTAAATTCTAGACCACTTTGAATCATTGGAACTCACAAAATAGCATTGGGTCGTTTAAACTGCTTTCAGGCGCAAAACTGCAACAGGTCATGAAAACGCGACAGGTCGCGAAATCGCAACGTATTTTTGGTCTATACGCTTCTGTCACTTCTAAGCTGTGAAAAACAACCATGTCACAAAATCGCTACATATTCGACTTCATTATCTTTTTCGCTAGCTTGCATTGTGAAAACACAACGCTGCGCGATTTCGCTATGCTTTCTTGTCTTTCGGCTCTTTCTTCCCTTCTAACCCACGAAAATCCGACATGTTGTGATTTTGCTACAACTTTCCTGCACTCTGTACAGTCCTGCTCATAGACCGCAAAAATGTGACACTTTTGCCTTAGAATGTCTTCAACTTCACCCTATCGCGATTTCGCTACGCCTCTCCGCACTTAGTCTTTTTTCAACAATGTGTCACGAAATCGCTACCATTTCTTGCCTTCTGTACGGTTCTCACTTTCTGTCATGATTTCGTGACGTCTTTGCCTTGCTGGAACGTTTCCTCAAAAGTTGCACGATATCGCTACGCCTTTGTGCCTTAGACTCTTTTTCTTCAACTGACCCGCGACCATGGAACATGTAGCGATTTCGCTATGCTCTTTGCTTTGTTTGGCTTCATTTTCTAACTGTAGCGAAATCGCTACCATTTTACCACTTAAGCCTTTTAAACCACCCACGTTGCAAAAACACGACGCGTCATAATTTTGTGACGTCTTTTGACTTATGCGCTTTGTGCCATCTTTCATCATGATTTCGCTATGACATTGAGTCTTATGCCTTCTGCTCAGTTCTGTCGCGATTTCGCGACATTTTGTCGCTCTGCCCTCCTTTGACCATTTTGACCATGAAAATCAAACATGTTGCGATATCACGATGGTTTTGCCCACCTATTTCCATTTACTGCATTGATCGCGATTTTGCAACATGTCGCGATATCACGACGGTTTTCTGACTTGGCTCTCTATGCTATTTTTTGTCGCGATTTCGCGACAACTTTCAGACTTAGTCAATTTTTGCATCAAAACCTATAGAGAAGTTAAAATTTCAACAGCTTAAGCATGAATAATCAGTGATCAAATCAATGTGGCAAAAATGCCAATAGTACTTTTCACTGAATAATGCCCTCCTGATGGTTCATCATGACATGCTCGTAGGATGTCATATACCTCGTCCTTGTGAACACACCTGTGTAAAACATGGTTAGGACTGCATTTAAACAATAAACATCCTATCCATTCAAAAGAATAACTTTGCTTGATCAACTATTTCTTTTGTTTAGGAGTAAAGTGAAGAGGAATCTTCCTTGTAGCTAAATAATTAGCTATATATGCAAACCATGGAGATTGTACAGAAACAACAAATAATTTATCATCAAGAAATGCATCCTCAACTAATTCCTCTGTATTTGCATTTGACAATATTGACAAGAAATATGCCACTACATTAGACTTCCCTGGTTTATTGACTATAGTAATATCAAATTCCTGTAATAGTATTAACCAGTGAATAATTCATGTACTAACCAAGGGTTTATTCATAAAATACTTTATAGCAGCATGGTCTGTGTGGATGAATATGGGATATCCTATGATATAGTGTTGGAATTTGTTAATAGCATACACCACAGCTAAAAATTCCTTCTCGGTTGTGGTATAATTCTTTTCAGCTCCAATCAAATTTTTACTAATGTAGTATATGGCATAGTTTTTTCCATCTTCAATCTGCCCTAATGCAGCTCCAATAGCAGTATTGGAAGCATCAGTTTGAATATGAAATGGTAACTCCCAATTAGGACCTCTCAATACAGGCGGAGTTGTTAAATTTTCCTTTAAAACTTCAAAGGACCGTTGACACCGAGCAGACCAAACAAATTCAGAATCCTTTGTTAACAATACAAACATTGGATTAGCAATGGTACTAAAATTATCAATAAATCTATGATAAAAGCCAATATGTCCTAAGAAACTATGAACATCAGTTTGAGTTTTTGGAGGAGGAAGGTTCTTGATGACCTCTACCTTTTTAGGATCAACTTTAATTCCATAAGCAAAAATATGATGTCCAAGAACAATTCCTTCTTCCATCATCAAGAAATATTTATCAGGATTTAGAGACAAATGATATGTTTCAAGCGTATTAAAACTTTTTCAAGTTGTTCTAAAGTATATTCAAATGTATCTCCAAACACTGTGAAGTCATCCATATAAATCTCTACACTTTCATTTGTTAGATCAGAAAAGATAGCCAAAACAGCTCTCTGAAATGTTGCTGGTGCATTGCACAAACCAAAGGATAACAGTTTGTAAGCAAATGTTACCTAAGGATATGTGAAAGTTGTCTTTTCCTGGTCTTCTGGTGCAACCTGGATCTGATTATAACCACTAAAACCATCAAGGAAATAAAAAAATTTCTTACCAGCAAGGGTGTCCAACACTTGGTCGATAAATGGTAATGGAAAGTGATCTTTATGTATGATCTTATTCAATTCCCTATAGTCCACACATACTCTCATATTCTCATTTTTCTTTGAAACAATGACCAGTGGTGAAACCTGTTGGTCCGGCTTTCATGCACACCCCGCGAAAGGATGGGCAAGGAAGCCCCGGAGACACCCACGGGACGAATCCCACTCACTTTAGGATCTAGCTGGTTATCCAAGGTGCGAGTTACAGAGTTGGGTCGAATGGCTATTCACTCTTTTCCACTTCTGGAATAGATTTCAATATGGACTCGCTTTGTTACCTTACAGGGGGTTCTCGAACTTGTTCAGTAGTTGCAGAAGTTGTTTATCAGATTTAACTTGAATTCTTGATCTAGCTCTCATGGGTCAGCAGATTTAAATAAAAGACAAATAAAGAAAATAAAAATGGATCATTCACCGAAAACAAAGAGAGGGTAGGGTAGGGCAGAAAGAGAAGTTTATCAAACATCAACTGTAAAACCCTAAACTATCAATCTTATCTATGCTATCAGCTTCACAACAGAACAAATCAAAGAAGAAAGTGTCCAGTCAGTCTAAGATCACTTTCAACTAAGAGCACAAGGCAGAGTGAAACAGATCTAGCAAAAAATTATAAATCCAAGGGCAACTGGTTAAAATCGGTATCTTTCACCGACAGCCTAGCTCACACAAGTGAAGACAGAGCAATTAGAACAAACTTAACCTCAAATCTGTAATTTCCCCTAGCAGACAATAGAACAACTGAAGCCTAACAGCATATTTAAACTTGATAATGGCAGATTTACAGCATATATCTAACAAACTTTAATGGAACGGATAACAAAAGAAGATACACTTATCACACTCTACAAAAGATTAGGCTCCTGGCCATGCTATCACATAAAAGCTAAAGCACATCAACTCCAAGTCCGAAAACAAAGGATTTCACAAAATTTGCAAGAAATTGCTTATAAGCCTTTTATTTCTAAGTCTCCGCCTCCCGCAATTACATTGAGAAGAAGTATTTATAGACTCAGGACAGACCCTGATCTTTTCAGAAATATCTTCTTCTCATAACTGCAAATATTATCACATCTAAACCCTAGGACCCGGGTTTTACAATAAAAATCCATTTAAAATCAAAGTCCAGATAGAACTTAACCCTTCTGCAAATCAGGGGAGTCAGCTGCCATAAATGGAGAAGATAAAATCTAAAGCCACTTGCATTCATCCGCAGCTGCAAATAAATGCCTCCATTAATTCTTCTGGTGAGCCGGATGAGTCACCACTTCTCCATCAATTTGATCTCCGCAAAGCCATCCCCGAGTTGAAATTATCTCCATGCTATTAATTCTGCCATAAATTTGCCATTGAATGCTTTCACCGGCATCTTCTCCTCTAGCATGGCGGTCCTTGATCAAATCTGCACTTTAACTTTGACTTTATGGCCTTTCCCGGTTGTCCCGCAAGTGCCAGATGGAATCCTGCATGAAAGACAAAAAGATTATATTAGCACTTTAATAAACATTAAATCAGAAGCTTTTAAGCATTAAAATCAGATTAAAATCAGCTAAAAAGCTTGCATGTCGGCTTCTGCTCTGTCTCATTCACGCTTTGACACGTGTCGCTACCCCAGGATGCCTTCTGTTTCCCGTTGGAATGCACTTCTGGTCAACTTTGAGGACTTTCTCTCTCCTACCGCGATTCTGCGACATGTCGCGATTTCGCGACATGTCGCGAAATCGCGACGTCTCCTGGTGACCGCGCTGCTTCTTCCCTGTCGGCCGCGAAAACGTGACATGTCACGATTTCGCGACATGTCGCGAAATCGCGCCTCCTGCTGGTCGTCGTACAACTTTTCTCAAGCATGTCACGATTTCGCGACATGTTGTTTGAGACTTTCAAAAGTGGGATCGCTACCTTTTTCACCTTTACTTAAAATGGGAAATTGAGACACATCGCGATAAAATAGAATCCACATTTAAAAAGGATGAAAAAATTTAAGATGAATTTAATTGGATTTATCACTTTGACTTAGCCACTTTTTCTCCTTTCCAGTCGCGAAAATGCGACATGTCACGATTTCGCGACATGTCACGAAATCGCGCTTCCGTACAACCTTCTTCTCTCTCCTCCGTGACAGCGATTTTGCGACACTTTCCAAAATGGAAATGTCGATATCGCGACACTTCAAAAGAAATTTGATGTCGGATTTAAATTGGCTTTTTTTTTTTTTTATGTGAAATGACATGTGCGATTTTTGTTTTTCTTTCTCAGCGATTTTGTGACTTTCCAAAAATGGAAATGTCGCGATATCGCGACACTTCCAAAAATGGAAAGTGTCACGATTTCGCTACACAAAAATGACTTAGCTGCTTTTTGATTTACCCGTCGCGATATCGCGACATTTCTGAAAATGGAAGTGTCGCGATATCGCGACACTACCAAAAATGGAAAGTTTGATTTTTCATGAATTTATGCAACTATTTTCTGGATTTTTCTCGGTACCGGTGCAAGATTTTATTTGTGCATGAATGATTCTAGCATGTAAAAAGTGAATTCTTGGATAACACAATGCTAGAATGCAAGAAAAAGCACAACTTTAAAAAGGAGGCAAACAAATTTGGATTTAAAACCCGAAATGTATCAAGAGGGTCCCCGCTGCAAAAATGGAAGTTCAAAGTTTTCTAGAGGATGGAATCTCATTTTTCAGTGGGGGTGTGTTGCTTCTCAACAAATGGCGATATCTGCGGGTAAAATAGTAGCACTATTTTAGAACCCAAGACTCTGGTTTCAAAACAAAAAGACCATGCATCATGCCTTGCCACAGACATTCTTCACAATAAATTGACTGCTAACTGCTAGTTGTTAAAATTTCCCAAGGACATACTAGGCTGGATTACTTCAAGGAAGATTTCTGATGTGCAATTACAAAGGGTATAAAACTTTCTTCAGGATGACCGGATTGAATGATGAACTTTGGACTGATCAACTTTTCTAGATTGTAAAAGGGGAAACCGAGTAGAGCTCTGTTTACTAGTTTAGCCTTTTACAGCCTAGACAGAGTTACCCTTTAGATTTACACGACCCAATTTACAACTACAGGGCAGAATCTATAACTTAGAAGAAAATATTTTTGGAAGTATTGGCTGCCTCTTTTAATATAACTCTTTTTTCTCTTTTTTTTTTTTTTATATCTCTCTCTTTTTGAAATATATCACTATCTGGAAGACCTTAGAGAAATTACAATTTTCTTTTATCATTTGATCAATCTGGAACTGTTTCAGTCTAGGCATTGATAGCCTCTGGTGATACCCAAATAATTGCATGAACCATAGTCCCCTCTTATAACCAACTTTTCTTGGATTCCTCGAGAGTTCCTCCAACAAAATAGCATAGCAGCTTTTCTATCATTAAAACAACTGTGGCAAGTAAGACACAAGATCCAATCATCTCTCTACCTTTGTCTTGAATAACAAAATAGTTCTACTGTTCAGTGCAAGCAGACTATCTCTATTAGAATGGTGAACAGCATGGGCATTGGATTGTGGATTGATCAGCTCAGAATAAAACAATTTTTAGAAGGCTGACTTTTCATTGATTGCTCAGGCAAAGGTTAAAGGATAGAATTTTAGAAGCCAAAGGACTTTGTACAGGCTTCCAAGGACAGACACAAGCTTTAAAGCAAAACAAAATAAAACTGCACAGATGAAATAAAATGAAAGCAAAAAATAAAACTAAAACAAAAGTACGACAAAAAGAAAAGGAAATGCAGGGAAGAAAATAAAAACTGTAGGAATAAAAGAAATAAACTAAAAGAATCGAAGCAAAGCAACTAAAATGCTGAACGAGAAAGCTAAACTGCAACAACACTGAAATAAACTAAAGCAACTGACAAAGAAAAAGAACTGCAATAAAGAACTAAAGCAAATAAAACTGAAACAAAAGACTGTACAGACTTAAAAGAAAGCAAGCTGACATAAAAAGACAAAGAAAGGAAATAAAAAGCACTGACAAAAGAAATAAACTGCACAAGCTAAAATTGAAAAACAACTAAAGATTAAAAAAAGATGAAGAACTAAAAGAAGGAAAAAAAAAAAAAAAAAATAAAAGCACAGACAAAGAAATAAAATTGAAAAACTTCAAAGCTTACTTACAATGTATACATATGTTACAACTTCCCTTCATACTCAAAAAATGCAGCAGTTGGGAAAGCAGAGAAATGGTGCCTTAAAAAAATTTTGACCATGTGCAAGTAATTTAGAAAAATTACCTTTCGAGTCCTGTTGACGAAATGCACTCCAAACCGTGCTTCAAAAATTTGCTATCCGGGGAAAGACTTGTGTTTATCGTCTTCCCCGTCCCATTTGAAAAACAAATCTGCAACTCCTTCAAATTAAACAAATCATATAATAACAAATCATATGATAACATGTTTATGCTTCTAATTGAAGGGTTTGCAGAGTTCTTTCAAAAGGACTGAATGTAAAAAACCCCCAGGATCAAATACCTTAAAATCTTGACAGACCCAGACCACCACATCTTCAAAATTATGTGACACCTGAAAGAAATCATGTTTTATCCGTATGCCCTGGTTCTTAACAACTTGAACATTTTGTGGTTTCTGTACTGCTTCAATATCCAGGACTTCAATTTTTATCCCTCTAGCAGAATGTTTACAATTTTCCTTTTCACCTGAGCCTTGCTTAGATTTAACCTCATCAATGTGCAATATCCAAACATCATTGTTGTGATTGATTAGAGTTGTAACCGTTCCCACCTTCTCAGTTGCCAAATTATAAAATCCAATATCTGCATCAACACAGTTTATAGCCTTTTCTTTGACATTATGTTCAGAAGTTGCAGGCTTATGTTGAGACAGTTCATCAATTCCAAGTTGGCTGACCACATTCATATTTACTATCTTTTCCTCCTTTTCTTGAAATTCAACAGGTGGTCCAGAGTAAGCCTCAATCAAGTTAACCTTTTGTTCAACAATCTGAGGCAGTTCATAGAGGGTGATGTCAGCTTTAAGTTCCCTCATATCCTCAATGATGTTATCCTCCTCAGTTACTTCTGCATAGTGACATTGAATCTCACTTTCATCATCCTCTGATGAGGAAGGATCATTATTAGGTTCTGGACTCTCACATCTCAAATTATAACTGTCCATTTTGAACTCGTTGAAAATCTTGCATTTCATCCACAGGAGTCTGTACAAGACTTTCTGTCTCTTCAGGAAAAGTGAAAGAATCTGAAACCCTGGTTGTACTATTTTTGGGTGAACTAGAAATATCAATATTTCTTTGATCTCTAGGAAAATTTAACTCACCAGGAAAAACTTCAGATTTGGGTGGTGCCAGATCACAACTGTTCGCTTCAAGCACTTCCACTTTGAACTTGTCAAAACTTTTCTGTATATTTTGCACATGCCGAGTGGATGTCACGAGTTAACGGAGTCTCCTTGGGTAGAGCATGACATGTTGGCACTAACTCATGATGTGGAATGGGGTCCAAAATAGGCATGTTCCGTGTAACATAGGATATCAAAGGACTGCTCGAAATTTGAGGCCCTAACTCGTCTTTCAAGAATTAAGGCTTCTTTATAAGCCCTCGCCAGGGTTGTGATATTGATGTCTCTCTTGAGGAAAATAGAGGTCACCGAATCCAATGCATTCTTGTAGATTTCTAAGGCCGGATTTGCATTTGGGATGTAATGGCCAGTCATTCTACCGTAAGCTCTTTGGAACCTCATATTGAAAGACCTGACGGTTTCTCCCGACTCTCTCTTGATGCTGGAAAATTGTTGGTATAACACACTGGGGTCTATCACTTCCCCAAATTGTGATATAAAAGCTTTCTCTAGGTCATCCCAGCTAGTAATGGAATTGCTGGTGAGGTTTAAAAACCAGTCATAAGCTCCCTCCTGGAGAGTGAACGGGAACAATCTGCAGGCAACATCTTCATGCTGTATATTCAACAATTTTAAAGCATTTTTGAAAGCTAGCAGATGTTCTTCTGCAGCTTCTTGTCCCATCATGTTTATATCTAGGGAGATACCTTTCCGGGCTTCTGGCAAGGTCATGGGCTATACCCGGGATATTCAAAGCAGTGGGGCCCAACCAATTTGCCATTATTACTTGGCTGACAGTGATGTTCTGAGTTGTAATTGGATAACTGCCAGTGGAGATAAAATTGTTCTTAACTTGAGGTCTTCTCTGGCAATTTTAAAAATTGTACTGACAATTTACAAAACTGTACTGACAATTTACAAAATTGTCCGGAGTTCACTGTGGTCCTTCAAATGTTGGTGTTATGTCCTTACAATACTTGAACTGAGTTCATCTTCTAGCGAATTTGGGGGGGGGGGGAAAAGGATTAAAAGATAAAATACAACTACTTCTAACTGACTAGAACGAGATGTTGTGGCCCTCCTTCTAGCGCCAATTAGGTGTTGGTCCGGCTTTCATGCACACCCCGGGAAAGGATGAGCAAGGAAGCTCCGGAGACACCCACGGGACGGATCCCACTCACTTTAGGATCTAGCTGGTTATCCAAGGTGCGAGTTACAGAGTTGGGTCGAATGGCTATTCACTCTTTTCCACTTCTGGAATAGATTTCAATATGGACTGCTCTGTTACCTTACAGGGGGTTCTTGAACTTGTTCAGTAGTTGTCAAAAGTTGTTTATCAGATTTAACTTGAATTCTTGATCTAGCTCTCATGGGTCAGTAGATTTAAATAAAAGACAAATAAAGAAAATAAAAATGGATCATTCACCGAAAACAAAGAGAGGGTAGGGTAGGGCAGAAAGAGAAGTTTATCAAACATCAACCGTAAAACCCTAAACTATCAATCTTATCTATGCTATCAGCTTCACAACAGAACAAATCAAAGAAGAAAGTGTCCAGTCAGTCTAAGATCACTTTCAACTAAGAGCACAAGGCAGAGTGAAACAGATCTAGCAGAAAATTATAAATCCAAGGGCAGCTGGTTAAAACCGGTATCTTTCACCGACAACCTAGCTCACACAGTGAAGACAAGAGCAATTAGAACAAACTTAACCTCAAATCTGTAATTTCCCCTAGCAGACAATAGAACAACTGAAGCCTAACAACATATTTAAACTTGATAATGGCAGATTTACAGCATATATCTAACAAACTTTAAATGGAACGGATAACAAAAGAAGATACACTTATCACACTCTGCAAAAGATTAGGCTCCTGGCCATGCTATCACAGAAAAGCTAAAGCACATCAACTCCAAGTCCAGAAACAAAGGATTTCACAAAATTTGCAAGAAATTGCTTATAAGCCTTTTATTTCTAAGTCTCCGCCTCCCGCAATTACATTGAGAAGAAGTATTTATAGACTCAGGATAGACCCTGATCTTTTCAGAAATATCTTCTTCTCATAACTGCAAATATTATCACATCTAAACCCTAGGACCCGGGTTTTACAATAAAAATCCATTTAAAATCAAAGTCCAGATAGAACTTAACCCTTCGGCAAATCAGGGGAGTCAGCTGCCATAAATGGAGAAGATAAAATCTAAAGCCACTTGCATTCATCCGTAACTGCAAATAAATGCCTCCATTAATTCTGTCGGTGAGCCGGATGAGTCACCACTTCTCCATCAATTTGATCTCCGCAAAGCCATCCCCGAGTTGAGATGGTCTTCATGCTATTAATTCTGTAATAAATTTGTCATTGAATGCTTTTACCGGCTTCTTCTCCTCTAGCATGGCGGTCCTTGATCAAATCTGCACTTTAACTTTGACTTTATGGCCTTTCCCGGTTGTCCCGTAAGTGCCAGATGGAATCCTGCATGAAAGACAAAAAGATTATATTAGCACTTTAATAAACATTAAATTAAAGCATTTAAAGGTTAAAATCAGATTAAAATCAGCTAAAAAGCTTGCATGTCGGCTTCTGCTCTGTCTCATACACGCTTTGACACGTGTCGCTACCCCAGGATGCCTTCTGTTTCAACTGGAATGCACTTCTGGTCAACTTTGAGGACTTTCTCTCTCCTATCGCGATTCTGCGACATGTCACGATTTCGCGACATGTCGCGAAATCGCGACGTCCCTGGCTCAGCGCTGCTTCTTCCCCTGTCGGCCGCGAAAACGCGACATGTCACGATTTCGCGACATGTCGCGAAATCGCGCCTCCTGCCGGCCGTCGTACAACTTTCTCAGCAGCATGTCGCGATTTTGCGACATGTTAGTTATTTAAATGTGGGAATTTCCCTTACTTAAAAGGAGGCATTAAAATTTCTTAGCCACTTTTTCTCCTTTCGAAAATAGGACATGTCGCGATATCGACATGTCAATCGTCTCCGTGCTTTCTTCTCTCTCCTCCGATTTTGCGACACTTTCAAAATGGAAATGTCGCGATTTCGCGACACTTCAAAAGGAAAGTGGATGCTTTTTCTTTCTCTCTCCGACATGTCGCGATTTGGCTTCCCGTTTCTCTCTCCTCTCCTGCGATTTTCGACACTTTCCAAAAATGGAAATGTCGCGATATCGCGACACTTCCAAAAATGGAAAGTGTCGCGATTTCGCTACACAAAAATGACTTAGTGCTTTTGATTTTCGTCGCGATATCGCGACATTTTGAAAATGGAAGTGTCGCGATATCGCGACACTACCAAAAATGGAAAGTTTGATTTTTCATGAATTTATGCAACTATTTTCTGGATTTTTCTTGGTACCGGTGCAAGATTTTACTTGTGCATGAATGATTCTAGCATGTAAAAAGTGAATTCTTGGATAACACAATGCTAGAATGCAAGAAAAAGCACAACTTTAAAAAGGAGGCAAGCAAATTTGGATTTAAAACCTGAAAATGATCAAGAGGGTCCCTGCTGCAAAAATGGAATTTCAAAGTTTTCAAGAGGATGGAATCTCATTTTTCAGTGGGGGTGTGTTGCTTCTCAACAAATGGCGATATCTACGGGTAAAATAGTAGCACTATTTTAGAACCCAAGACTCTGGTTTCAAAACAAAAAGACCATGCATCATGCCTTGCCACAGACATTCTTCACAATAAATTGACTGCTAACTGCTAGCTGTTAAAATTTCCCAAGGACATACTAGGCTGGATTACTTCAAGGAAGATTTCTGATGTGCAATTACAAAGGGTATAAAACTTTCTTCAAGGATGACTGAATTGAATGATAAACTTTGGACTGATCAACTTTTCTAGATTGTAAAAGGGGAAACCGAGTAGAGCTCTGTTTACTAGTTTAGCCTTTTACAGCCTAGACAGAGTTACCCTTTAGATTTACACGACCCAAATTTACAACTGTAGGGCAGAATCTATAACTTAGAAGAAAATATTTTTGGAAGTATTGGCTGCCTCTTTTAATATATAACTCTTTTTTTTTTTATATCTCTCCCTCTGAAATATATCACTATCTGGAAGACCTTTAGGGAAATTACAATTTTCTTTTATCATTTGATCAATCTGGAACTGTTTCAGTCTAGGCATTGATAGCCTCTGGTGACACCCAAATAATTGCATGAACCATAGTCCCCTCTTATAACCAGCTTTTCTTGGATTCCCCGGGAGTTCCTCCAACTAAACAGCATAGCAGTTTTTCTATCATTAAAACAACCGTGGCAAGTAAGACACAAGATCCAATCATCTCTCTACCTTTGTCCTGAATAACAAAATAGCTCTACTGTTAGTGCAAGCAGACTATCTCTATTAGAATGATGAACAGCATGGGCATTGGATTGTGGATTGATCAGCTCAGAATAAAACAATTTTTAGCAGGCTGACTTTTCATTGATTGCTCAGGCAAAGGTTAAAGAATAGAATATTTCAAAAGCC
The DNA here is from genome assembly GCA_028583015.1 of Wollemia nobilis. NCBI lineage: Eukaryota > Viridiplantae > Streptophyta > Pinopsida > Araucariales > Araucariaceae > Wollemia > Wollemia nobilis. The sequence continues at coordinate 14,583,530 of JAQPPZ010002969.1, read as the reverse complement.
AAAGGACTTTGTACAGGCTTCCAAGGACAGGCACAGGCTTTAAAGCAAAACAAAATAAAAACTGCACAGACTGCAAATAAAACTGCACAAGCAACAAAATAAAACTAAAACAAAAGACTATAAAAGAAAAGAATTAAGAAAATAAAATGAATAAAAGAAATAAACTAAAAGAATAAAGCAAAGCAACTAAAATGAAAAGCTAAAAAAAGAAATAAACTAAAGCAAAAAAGAAAAGCTAAACAAACAATAAAAAAACAAAGACTGTAGACTTAAAAGAAAGCAAATAAAAAGACAAATAAAGGAAATAAAAAGCACGACAAAAGAAATAAAACAAGCTAAAAAAAAAAGAAATAAAAAAAAAAAAAAAAAAAAAAAAACTGCACTGACAAAGAAATAAAATGAAAAACTTCAAAGCTTATTTACAATGTATACATATGTTACAACTTCCCTTCATACTCAAAAAATGCAGCAGTTGGGAAAGCAGAGAAATGGTGCCTTAAAAAATATTTTGACCATGTGCAAGTAATTTAGAAAAATTACCTTTCAGGTCCTGTTGACGAAATGCACTCCAGACTGTGCTTCAAAAATTTGCTATCCGGGGAAAGACTTGTGTTTACTGTCTTCCCCGTCCCATTTGAAAAACAAATCTGCAACTCCTTCAAATTAAACAAATCATATAATAACAAATCATATGATAACATGTTTATGCTTCTAATTGAAGGGTTTGCAGAGTTCTTTCAAAAGGATTGAATGTAAAAAACCCCCAGGATCAAATACCTTAAAATCTTGACGAGACCCAGACCACCACATCTTCAAAATTATGTGACAACTGAAAGAAATCATGTTTTATCTGTATGCCCTGGTTCTTAACAACTTGAACATTTTGTGGTTGCTGTACTGCTTCAATATCCAGGACTTCAATTTTTATCCCTCTAGCAGAATGTTTACAATTTTCCTTTTCACCTGAGCCTTGCTTAGATTTAACCTCATCAATGTGCAATGTCCAAACATCATTGTTGTGATTGATTAGAGCTGTAACTGTTCCCACCTTTTCAGTTGCCAAATTATAAAATCCAATATCTGCATCAACACAGTTTATAGCCTTTTCTTTGACATTATGTTCAGAAGTTGCAGGCTTATGTTGAGACAGTTCATCAATTCCAAGTTGGCTGACCACATTCATATTTACTATCTTTTCCTCCTTTTCTTGAAATTCAACAGGTGGTCCAGAGTAAGCCTCAATCAAGTTAACCTTTTGTTCAACAATCTGAGGCAGTTCATAGAGGGTGATGTCGGCTTTAAGTTCCCTCATATCCTCAATGATGTTATCCTCCTCAGTTACTTCTGCATAGTGACATTGAATCTCACTTTCATCATCCTCTGATGAGGAAGGATCATTATTAAGTTCTGGACTCTCACATCTCAAATTATAACTGTCCATTTTGAACTGTTGAAAATCTTGCATTTCATCCACAGGAGTCTGTACAAGACTTTCTGTCTCTTCAGGAAAAGTGAAAGAATCTGAAACCCTGGTTGTACTATTTTTGGGTGAACTAGAAATATCAATATTTCTTTGATCTCTAGGAAAATTTAACTCACCAGGAAAAACTTCAGATTTGGGTGGTGCCAGATCACAACTGTTCACTTCAAGCACTTCCACTTTGAACTTGTCAAAACTTTTCTCTGTATTTTGCACATGCTGAGTGGATGTCACAGTTAACGGAGTCTCCTTGGGTAGAGCATGACATGTTGGCACTAACTCATGATGTGGAATGGGGTCCAAAATAGGCATGTTCTGTGTAACATAGGATATCAAAGGACTGCTCAGAATTTGAGGCCCTAACTGTCTTTCAAGAATTAAGGCTTCTTTATAAGCCCTCGCCGGGGTTGTGATATTGATGTCTCTCTTGAGGAAAATAGAGGTCACCGAATCCAATGCATTCTTGTAGATTTCTAAGGCCAGATTTGCATTTGGGATGTAATGGCCAGTCATTCTACCGTAAGCTCTTTGGAACCTCATATTGAAAGACCCGACAGTTTCTCCCGACTCTCTCTTGATGCTGGAAAATTGTTGGTATAACACACTGGGGTCTATCACTTCCCCAAATTGTGATATAAAAGCTTTCTCTAGGTCATCCCAGCTAGTAATGGAATTGCTGGTGAGGTTTAAAAACCAGTCATAAGCTCCCTCCTGGAGAGTGAACGGGAACAATCTGCAGGCAACATCTTCATGCTGTATATTCAACAATTTTAAAGCATTTTTGAAAGCTAGCAGATGTTCTTCTGCAGTTCTTGTCCCATCATGTTTATATCTGGGGAGATACCTTTTCGGGCTTCTGGGCAGGTCATGGGCTATACCCGGGATATTCAAAGCAGTGGGGCCCAACCAATTTGCCATTATTACTTGGCTGACAGTGATATTCTGAGTTGTAATTGGATAACTGCCAGTGGAGATAAAACTGTTCTTAACTTGAGGTCTTCTCTGGCAATTTTAAAAATTGTACTGACAATTTATAAAGACAATTTAAAAATGGACAATTTAAAAATTGAGTTCGGGGCTTAAATGTTGGTACAATACTTGAAGAGTTCATTTTGGGAAAAAGATAAAATAAAACTACTTTTAACTGTGACTATGAACGAGATGTTCTCGGCCCTCCTTCTAGCGCCAATTAGGTGTTGGTCCGGCTTTCATGCACACCCCGCGAAAGGATGAGCAAGGAAGCCCCGGAGACACCCACGGGACGGATCCCACTCACTTTAGGATCTAGCTGGTTATCCAAGGTGCGAGTTACAGAGTTGGGTCGAATGGCTATTCACTCTTTTCCACTTCCGGAATAGATTTCAATATGGATCGCTCTCGTTACCTTACAGGGGGTTCTTGAACTTGTTCGATAGTTGTCAAAAGTTGTTTATCAGATTTAACTTGAATTCTTGATCTAGCTCTCATGGGTCAGCAGATTTAAATAAAAGACAAATAAAGAAAATAAAAATGGATCATTCACCGAAAACAAAGAGAGGGTAGGGTAGGGCAGAAAGAGAAGTTTATCAAACATCAACTGTAAAACCCTAAACTATCAATCTTATCTATGCTATCAGCTTCACAACAGAACAAATCAAAGAAGAAAGTGTCCAGTCAGTCTAAGATCACTTTCAACTAAGAGCACAAGGCAGAGTGAAACAGATCTAGCAAAAAATTATAAATCCAAGGGCAGCTGGTTAAAACTGGTATCTTTCACCGACAACCTAGCTCACACAGTGAAGACAGAGCAATTAGAACAAACTTAACCTCAAATCTGTAATTTCCCCTAGCAGACAATAGAACAACTGAAGCCTAACAACATATTTAAACTTGATAATGGCAGATTCACAGCATATATCTAACAAACTTTAAATGGAACGGATAACAAAAGAAGATACACTTATCACACTCTGCAAAAGATTAGGCTCCTGGCCATGCTATCACAGAAAAGCTAAAGCACATCAACTCCAAGTCCGGAAACAAAGGATTTCACAAAATTTGCAAGAAATTGCTTATAAGCCTTTTATTTCTAAGTCTCTGCCTCCCGCGATTACATTGAGAAGAAGTATTTATAGACTCAGGACAGACCCTGATCTTTTCAGAAATATCTTCTTCTTTAACTGCAAATCTTATCACATCTAAACCCTAGGACCCGGGTTTTACAATAAAAATCCATTTAAAATCAAAGTCCGAGATAGAACTTAACCCTTCGGCAAATCTGTGGAGTCAGCTGCCATAAATGGAGAAGATAAAATCTAAAGCCACTTGCATTCATCCGCAGCTGCAAATAAATGCCTCCATTAATTCTGCTGGTGAGCCGGATGAGTCACCACTTCTCCATCAATTTGATCTCCGCAAAGCCATCCCCGAGTTGAAATTGTCTCCATGCTATTAATTCTGCCATAAATTTCCCATTGAATGCTTTTACCGGCTTCTTCTCCTCTAGCATGGCGGTCCTTGATCAAATCTGCACTTTAACTTTGACTTTATGGCCTTTCCCGGTTGTCCCGTAAGTGCCAGATGGAATCCTGCATGAAAGACAAAAAGATTATATTAGCACTTTAAAAACATTAAATTCAAAGCTTTAAAGCATTAAAATCAGGCTAAAAACCCTAAAGCAAGCTTGCATGTCGGCTTCTGCTCTGTCTCATTCACGCTTTGACACGTGTCGCTACCCCAGGATGCCTTCTGTTTCCCGCTGGAATGCACTTCTGGTCAACTTTGAGGACTTTCTCTCTCCTATCGCGATTCTGCGACATGTCACGATTTCGCGACATGTCACGAAATCGCGACGTCTCCTGGCGACCGCGCTGCTTCTTCCCTGTCGGTCGCGAAAATGCGACATGTCACGATTTCGCGACATGTCACGAAATCGCGCCTCCTACTGGCCGTCGTACAACTTTTCTCCAGCATGTCACGATTTTGCGACATGCTTGTCTTCAGACTTCCTCAAAATGCGCGCATCGCTACCATTTTCACCCTTGACTTAAACATGCGTTGCATCGCTGCCATTCTCACCCTTGATCTTGAGACATGCGGCGCATCGTGCAGTCTTTGAAACATGCATCTGCAGCTTTTACCTCTCGACTTAAACATGCGCATCGTGCAAGTCCGATTTTGAGACACGTCGCATCGTCAACTTTCTCCATTCTGCATCACTAAATGCGATCGGATTCCACGATTGAGACGTCGCGATTTTTGCACCTTTTGGACTTAGCCACTTTTTCTCCTTTCTAGTCGCGAAAACGCGACATGTCACGATTTCGCGACATGTCGCGAAATCGCGCTGGTCCGTACTGATTTCTTCTCTCTCCTCCGGCAGACAGCGATTTTGCGACACTTTCCAAAAATGGAAATGTCGCGATATCGCGACACTTCCAAAAATGGAAAGTGTCGCGATTTCGCTACACATTTGTGACTTAGCCGATTTTCATTCTGCAGCCCACTTTCTCTCTCCTATCGCGAAAATGCGACATGTCGCGATTTCGCGACATTTTTCTCCCGGCTTTCTCTCTCCTCATCTTACAGCGATTTCGCGACACTTTCCAAAAATGGAAATGTCGCGATATCGCGACACTTCCAAAAATGGAAAGTGTCACGATTTCGCTACACAAAAATGACTTAGCTGCTTTTCGATTTTCTCGTCGCGATATCGCGACATTTCCGAAAATGGAAGTGTCGCGATATCGCGACACTACCAAAAATGGAAAGTTTGATTTTTCATGAATTTATGCAACTGTTTTCTGGATTTTTCTCGGTACCGGTGCAAGATTTTACTTAAGCATGAATGATTCTAGCATGTAAAAAGTGAATTCTTGGATAACACAGCTGGAATGCAAGAAAAAGCACAACTTTAAAAAGGAGGCAAGCAAATTTGGATTTAAAACCTGGAAAGGATCAAGAGGGTCCTTGCTGCAAAATGGAATTTCAAAGTTTTCAAGGGGATGGAATCTCATTTTTCAGTGGGGGTGTGTTGCTTCTCAACAAAACCCACCTACTATCTGAAATTGGATAAATGAATCCTACATCCAATAGTTTTTTTTAATTTCTTCCTTAACAATATCTTTCAGAGCAGGATTCAAACGCCTTTGTGGTTGTCTTACTAGTTTGAAATCTTCAGCGTATATCCTATGTGTACACACATCAGGGTGAATGCCAGTCATGTCCTTATAACTCCAATCAAAATCTTGAACATATCTTTGTAAAACAACAAATAATTTGGCTTCTTGCTCATTAGTCAACCAGCTATTAATGTTCAAAAAATTTCTTGGCTGTATCTCAATATGCTTAATCCCTGGATAAATAGAGTTGAAAACCTCATATTTACTGATTAAAGCATTTAAGGGACAATGATGTGGCTGTAGAGTATGAAATTCTCTTGATTCTAGTGTAAATGTGATACCTGATGGGATCATTTACATAGGACAAGTGAAATAAGTTAGAAGATGATGATGCCATCCATGTGGCAATGTGAAGGAGCTTTCTTGTAGTGGAATATATGAGAAATGTTCAACAGTTTGTTCTTCATATTTTCATAACAAATGATGGACAAGAATTTGATCATCCCTAAGGCCTTCTTCTTGTAATGTTTTCACAAAAAATGTTTCATGTTCAAAGATTTCTCTTTCTGGTGAATTAAGTTCTTCAATATGTTCCTTTACTACAATGGTGTCCAAGGTGACAATAGTTTCCTATTCTTCATAAGACTCAGGATACCATATCTATCCAAAAAAATTGGTTGAAGGTTGGGTTGGTGGATACAAGGAATTTTTTTTCAGGTCTACACCATTTGAAATGGTCATCTCACCTGACCTGCAGTCTATAAATGCAGTTGCAGTTGCAATCCAAAGTCATCCTAGAATAATAGGATAGCCATTAGCCGAGTTTCTAGGCTACAACACTAAAAAATCTATAGGGTATTCTCAAGAAGACACTTCAATCGTAACATCCTCCAAAATTCCTTCTGGTTTAGCCACTGACCTATCTGCCATTTCCAAAACTATGGTAGTAGGACTAAGGTTATTGGGCTGTAATTTCTGCATGGTTTCCTTAGTCATCATGTTGATTGCAGCTCCTAAATCTATAAGTAAATTTGCAATTTGAACTAACCCAATAGTAATTGTAACTACTGGACTCCCTAGATCATCATATTTAGGAGGTACTAGTTTTCTAGAAACTAGGTCAGTCAACTTAACTTCTACTTGTACAATCTTAGGAAAGGCCTTCTTCTTCCTGCCAGGTTTCCTAATACATAACTCTTGAATGGTTTTCCTAATCAGGGGTACATCCTTTATTGCCTGCAAAAAATGGAGTGAGATAGAAATTTTCCTCAATTCTATGATTAATTCTAATTTAGGAGTAGTGATAGTGTGGTCAAACCTTTCACGATACGGTAGGTTTGCCGAGGCAGGTTCAAATTTTCCTTGTAAAATTTCTATTTTTTCTTCTTTTTGCTCTGTTTGTGGTTTTTTTGGACTTAAAAATTCTTACTTTCCATCAATTTATTCAATAGTGGGTGGTGCAGGGTCAGGTAAAACCTTCCCTTAATGTAACTGGATGTTACTACAGATAAGGACATGGACTACAACTGTCTCTTCGAACTTAGCTCCATAAACATGGGCTGCTTGTCTGTTGTTATTGGGGTTAGCCATAGGCTGAGTTGGAAGTGGAGGTTGCTTAACTAGCTGTGTTTGTTGTGGTTGAACTCTTCATTAAAATTTTTTATTAGGGGCTGGAAACAAGTGTTGATTTGGTGATTGATACCTCTGCTACCCTTGATAGGATGGGTATTGTGGCCCCATATTTTCCCTAACTGATTTGGTATCCAATATGGATTAACTGGATGCCATGGATGATTCCAACCAGAATGTGACCAATCTTGAGGGGATGCCCAAGATTGATTCCAAGTTTGGGGAGGAGGTTCAGTATATGCCCATGGCAAATTCTAAGCATTTTGTCCTCAATTTGAAGAAAAGTGAGGGGTATTTTGGTTTTGTATGAAGTTGCCTCCTGGCCTTCACCCAATAGCATGAATTTCTTCAACTTAGTTTTTTAAAACACTTCGAAGATGGGGCAAAAGGTGACATTTATCAGTTTTATGCTCCTTTGAGAAAATACCACAAATTACTAAAATTGAAGTCTTGTCCAAAGGTCAATCTTGCAGAGCATGCTTATTTTTGCACCTAGGACAATAGATAGATAGGGGTGGTAAAGAATTGGCTCTTGTATTCCTTTCTCCTAAAGCAGTGTTTAGTTGAACAAGGATACCCGTTTTCATATTAGCCATTTCCTCCATCAAATATTTTATATCAGTATTACTAGGATTCCTTTTCCTTCTTCTTTTCCTAGTGTAGGAATAATTTCTGCACAACTCTACAATATCATTAATATCAAGCTGGTTTATATCTCATTTTCCCATTAAGTCCAATACTTCTCTGGAATCATACTACAAACCTATCAAAAATATAGTTTTTAATAAGTCAGTTTCCACAGGACCACATCTCTTTTGGATAAAGACAAATCTATCAAGATAACCCTCTTTGTTTTCATCATCTTCTTATCTAATCTAAAATAACTCATCCTTCCTATTTATCAATCTATAATACTCTTGATACTTATCCAAAAATGCAATTTCCATTTGATCCCAAGTGTGGATTGAATCTGGTTCAAGGCTCATAAACCACTGTAAGGTTGCATATTTGAGTGTAGAGGGAAATAACTTCAATTTTTGGTTGTCATTGACATAGTCATAAGTCTAACACAGAACTTTGAATTCAAACAGAAATTGATCAGGATCTTCAAAAACAACTCCCCTAAAGATTGGCAATACTGAGGGTGATATTGTTTTCATAGGAGCATTCTGAGTAGGATTTAGACAAATAGGGTATTCAAAAGTTCTAACAGAAGGATTGTCAGCATCATGAACAATAGTGTCCCTATCACGTTCTCCTTGTTATGCCATAGGTGCTTCTTCAATTTTAATTTGTTCAACTGGTTCAGATGGATCAGCCCTATGGGTATGTCTAGGAGTAAGTGCCTCTAAGAGCTCTTCTTGCAAAGATCTTGCAATTTTAGTTGATGAAGAAGATGATTCTCTTTTAAGTCTTTTAGGAAGTTCATACACAAGCAGATCTTCACCTGATCGTGAAGAACGCCTTAGTGGAAAAGAGCCAATTCTGATAGACCTTCCTCTTTTGTCTCTTGGCCTGTGCATTCATGCCATATTTACTAAATGAACTAAACCTTAGGTTTCCAAAAATTGTTTCCTGAAACAAGACAATTTTTGGATTGCTAGATCTCTCCTAACAACACCTAAGTTTCCCCGGTAATGGTACCAAAAATTATGAGTGTCATCAAATTTTCACCATTTAATATTTATATATCAATCCAGGGCAGTGTCCAAGGCTATATACAAAAGCAGGGTTTAACAAACTAAATTTTAGTTCATTTAGATCATGAATTTATTCATGGAATAGTTAGAGATTGGGGTGTTTGGGGTTTTCTTACTTACTCCTAAAAACTAAAACTGAAATCCTACTTATCCTTGCAGAATTGAAATTTACATTGTTGTACAAAAATAAAACTAAACTATTGCAAAGCTAAAAATAGCATAATTTAATTGACAAGAAATTACTAAATTGAAATTGCAACATTAACATTCAAACTGGTAAATAATGAAAGTTTCTAAAATTGCAGAAAACAATGTCACTTTATGAAATGAAAATGAGATAAAATGATAACATTCAAAAACTGATAAATAAAGTTGCACAATTTATAACAAATTAGGCTGACAAGAAATTATGGAAATATTGCAAATTTTGAAACAAATTAGAAACATAAAGTACTATGTTAAATTCTACCCTAGATGAGTTACCTACCATGCATTCAAATGTCACATTATCCTAATCACTAACCATGCAAAAACTGTTAGATCTCTGCTGACCTACTACAACCAGAAATTAGCAGAATTCTGGCAGGTATAAACCTTCTTCTGAGCCTAGAAGTGGCCCTTTCTTCCTAAACTAGAAGAGGGCAAATGAACTTGCTTTAAAATATTAAATCTTCACACTCAACTCAGAAGCAAACATGAATGTCAAATATTACACCTTTATTTCATTCTCAGCAGCATGACAACAATGCAGGGGAATATCTACAGGCTACTGTGCTACTATAATACACAGTTACAACACTTAGAATAGTTCTAACTCTTATCACTTATTTTCTATATTCTTCTATATGCTCAACCAAATGAGAGCATTTTATTTATACAAGTAGGGTACAACATTGATAAGGTTTTGTGCTACCATGTAGGAATGTTACAACTGTTACATGATTGTTTCCCAGAATGCAGGGATTAGGTCTATTATCTTTTATCCATTCCATATGTTGGGTTTCATCCATTGAGGGATAGGTGTTGGAAAAGATAGATATATCCCTAAAATAGCTGCAACCACCATTTACCACCCTCTATTGCAATTAAAGGTGCTTTTGACCCAAACTATTGCTTCTGCGCTTATTTCAAAGTTGTTTCGGAATATCAGGCAACAGAACAGAGTTTATATTAATTCATGCTCCAAAAGTGCATGAGAACAATTGTGAAGGTTGAAATAGTATCCATAAGTGCCCAGAAGACTGATTCCACATTTTGCATGAGTTGGAGTATACAAATTCCAAGCCATGCTGTATATGTACAACTAGCTGAAATTTGTATGGAAAAGTTCCTGTTTTCTGCACAGTCAAACTATTGACAATATTTTGGTGCCTTTTGGTTATTTAAAATGGTTAAATGGTGGGGAAATCTTATGAAAGAATCACAAAACAAAATAGGTAGCAACACCTTAATATTACAATATTAACTTAATGCAAAATATACTAAATAATACAGCTGAAACATATTATAAAACATAGATAAACAGTCAAAACAGGTCATATGCACTTTATCATTCCAATATGCAAACATCATCATGTAATGCATAGTACCACTAAAATTAGTACAAAATCATATCATAAGTGGTTCCAAATATTTTAAAATTTTATCAAAAGCAGTCTTTGTATGAGGTAATGTTCTGCCTCATCAGCTATCTTCTTAGCTGATCAAACTCTTTCCCTCTAAAATTTAAATAGAGGATGATCATTGATACCCTTTACCTTGAGGATATCCTACTCTAAGCACCCCAACTATAGATTTTTTTTTAGTAGATAAAATTTCCTTCTCAAAATTTTTATGCAATTTTTAAGTAGGATTTCCTTCCTACTATAAACTCTTGAGATTGACTTGTCTCAAGACCCAAGCCCTTGATAATTGACTATACCCAACATCTCCTTTACATTTTTTAGGGCTATTAGAGCATATCCACTAGAATATGTGTTTGTATTATGGTGATATTGAGGTCTTGGGGGAAAGAGATCCTACTAGGGTTATTTAAGCTCTGCTTGCTTCCTCGGCTTGAAACATATTTAGCTATAGGGGGTAAGAAATTAAAACAGTTTATATCTTTCTCCTCTACTTGTTATAATACTTTGATAGCACCACCCTCTTGAAATGTCCTATAAAAATTATGTCCTATCAAAACCTCCATATAAGAGCTCAACCCAAGACAAGATGATATATCAAGTTTATCATTATTTAAATTCAATCCCACATTCTCAAAAAGGGAGAAATTAGGCTCAATATTTGATGGTTACCTGATAAAATTCACCCATATGCTTTTTCAATTGTAGGTATGATCTCCCTTCCCTCATCTAAAGCTTCCCTATTATATTTTTTGGAAATAAACTCTTTCTCCTTCAACTAGATATTGATGACAGTAAATCTTTCTTTGAGTGATTCAAGAGTCTTAATTGTTAGAAATAGAGTATATTACATTATTTGGGTCATGTAAATGTACCTTCCTTGGCACATTCTTAGGAAATTAGGTTACTATTAGTCTAAAAAGACTACCCTGAAGATAGCAGATATTTTGAGATAGCAAATATTTTGAGGCTCGAACCAGTTTCCCACTTTTGTGAAGTAAAGAGCGAAAAAGACTAAGGCAGGAAAGATGTCGCGATTTCGTGACATGTTGAAGTTTCACGAGCTCAAAGAAAGAAAAGAGCCAAGGTGCAAAGATGTCACGATTTCATGACATGTCAAAGTTTCATGAGCTCAAAGTGAGAAAAGAGCCAAGGTGCAAAAATGTCATGATTTCATGACATGTCGAAGTTTCGCGAGCTCAAAGCAAGAAAAGAGCCAAGGCACAAAGATGTCACGATTTCGCGACATGTCAAAGTTTCATGGGCTTAACAGGAGGGAGAAGACTAAGGCGCTATAATGTCATGATTTCACGACATGTCAAAGTTTCATGGGCTCGAAGGGAATAAGAAGGTCAAGACCTCAGAATGTCATGATTTCATGATGTTACAGAATTTCATGGAACAGAGACATAAATAGAAATAAAAGAACATGCCTTCAGAGGAACGTGTCGGCAACCGATGGTAGACAGTGATTAAAGCATCAAATCTTAGACTCCTACCATTGGTGATTTGATTCTCTGATTGAACCAATAAGAAGCCATGCAAAACATACTGGTGCATTTTGCAGCGCATTTGTTGTAACTGATTTTGTGTCAGAATTTGTTAGCTGTCAAAAGATGCTTGTCATAGAGTATATATAATAGGGAGCGCACCCTGAATAAGGGTCGGCTCTTAGACGTTTACAGGATTGGATGTATGTACTCTAGATTTAAGCAATAATATATGCTTCTATTGGCTTCTGGTTCATTGTGTGCAAGTGTATGTATAAACATTTGATGCTTCTATTTACATTACTAAGTTATACGTTGTATTTGTTCTATTATCTGGACTCATGCATGATATAAAAAGTATTGCTGGAGTTAAATATTTGATACATGCATGTGTTAGATTAACATCTAAACCACATTAAGGAACTATGATTTCTGCATGAAGGTATAGAGAATGCTTAGACCGTGAAGTTATATGCATTTATCTTTGTTGTTGTTTAATCTGCACCACGAGAAAAGTTCTAGCTACGACTATATTTCCCTTTCTTTCAGTAAATATTTCTCCCCTTTTCTCATAAAAACCACCAAGGAACCAACCTCCTCTGGAGATTAGATGGAACCCCTCAATACTTAGTCCGTCTACTCAATGTTGGCAAGGTCATGGGCGCAATCATAACCATAGGCCGATTTTGCACCAACAGTTTTTGGCACACCCGGTGGGACCAAAATCCCACAACATTTTATAAGGTTCGATGTTTGTCTTTGTTCTATTTAGATCTAAATCAAATCACCTGGTGACTCCATCCAAAGGTATAGACCCAAGAAATACCTTATCTATTTGTCTGGTTAAAAATCATGAATGTTTACATATATGATAACCAGATCCAAAGCAAGAAACTCCGAAGAGCCCATTGAGTTCTTCGAGTTACATCTTGGTAGCCTTAGGGTTCATCCAATTTTGTTTGCTAGATCAAACCCACCTGCTACCAATATTACCACCCTTGTACCTACTATTTTTCCTAACCCCATTATCAGTATATCTTCAAGTACAACTATCAGTAGTTCTACAGTACAGGCAAGCACAGTAGCTACAATGGTTGCTCCTCCTCCAGCTTATCTCACATGGAATCACATGGGTCCGTTGAACCTGATGGCTCAAAATCTGATCCCTGCTATGGCTTTGAAAGCGTTGCCTTCATACGATGGCACATGCAAGATGGCTTATGAGCATTGTTTAGATGTTGCTTCTTTGGTAGCCATATACAACATCACTCAGGAAGATGTAATGATCAGATTGTTGGTCATTTCCTTGAAAGGAAAAATGCTCTATTGGTACAGAGCACTTCCTATTCAATCTATTACAAGTTGGGTTGAACTCACTGGCAGGTTGGTAGATGAATTTAATCAACATGCAGATCCTTTCTCCCTGCTCAGTCAGTTTACCATCATTCAGAAGCATCCTCAAGAAGAAATAGTTGATTTCAACATCCGATTCAGTCGCACTTGGGAAAGGGTGCCTAACAGATTGAGGCCTACCAGCGAACAAGTTGTGTATTATTATTTGAGAGCTTTCGACTCTGATATTAGTATGATCATACGACAATATTGGGTATTCACCTTCCCTAATATTTTTTAGGAAGCATCTAAAGTAGAGAAAGACCTCATTGCCACTAGAAGGTTTCCACCAAAAGCGGTGATGCCAATTTTTCTAGATATTCCCCAAACTTCCGATGCTAGCTCCTCAAGTTCTTCTCATTATCCAAGCATAGACCTTCCAAAATGGAGTGGGAAACCATCTATTCCAACAATACAAATACCTCAAAATTTCCCAGCATTACCTCCTATTCCTACATTGCATGCACCACCTACTCAGTCATCTCAAGAATCTCAACTTTCCATCTTACTAGACATGCAATCAATGATGAAGAGTTTGACTAATGAGATCATGTCAATGAAAAGAAGGGAAGCTGAAAGAAGTTTTCAACCAAGAATATTTCCCCAAGTAACAAGAGACACAACTTCATCAAGCAATAAGGGTCAGGAAAGGTCAAGTGTAGTTTATGCAAATGATGATGAAGAATCTACAGCTCCTCCTACAAATTTTGATTATTGGTGCACTACATGCAATGACCCACATGGGGAAAGTTCATGTATGATCCATCAACACTATGTACAAAAGGTAGCTATTGAAAATGTAGAGAAAACTTTGAAAGGACACGTGAGCATGATCAGAGAAATAAACCATAATTTCATGATGCCTTCAGTTGAACAAGTTGCAGTCCTAACAAGATCAGGTAAAAAACCTCTGCAAGTAGATCCTCAAGAACTCCAACCTCTTAGTTTTCCCTCAGTCCCTAAGGCTCTACCTAAAAGGGATATCTCCTATGAAAATAAATCTCAAGTCCCTACCTAAAGCACTGGGTCAAAAGTACATAAAGAGTCTATCTCACAAAAGGAGGCTGAGACTCAAGAATAGGCTAAGGAGAGGTTAAGATTTCCTTCTCTGACTAAAATATAGAGAACAAAAGCAACTCAGGGATACATAAGTAGATATGATACCTTTTCTAAGGAAAGAGAGAGGAATGTTGACTCTTCTTCCTTTAACATAGTAGAAGAGATGAAGAAGACTCCCTCAAAAGCAAGCATGTATGATGCTCTACAGTTTCCTGGTCAAATTGATCTCTTGCAAGAATATTTAAGGTCAATAAAAAACAAAGGTAGGAACCCATCCTACTCAAATACAGTTCAGACGAACCTAACATCTACTACTAGAAAAAATAGACCACCCCCCTTTTATCTATCTCTTCAAATGGAAGGGTGGGTTGTACATAATTGCATGATAGACTCAGGTGTTGCTACCACAGTAATACCAAAAGCAGTGTGTGATATTATGGGAATGGAGTACACTAGAAGCAACCCAGGAGTTCTGTAGTTGGATGGCACTCCAGTCAAGACTGTAGGGGTAATCAAAGACATCCCTATAAATCTTCATAGAATACCTCAAATTATAGTCATACAAGAAGTGGTAGTAGTGGATTTAGCACCATACTTCGGCATGTGTTTATCCAGGGAGTTCACGGCCAAGATAGGAGGATATCTATCTTTAGACTACTCACATTTGGAAATACCTTTTAAAGGTAGAAGGATCAAGATATTTAATGAAAAACCATCTACCTTTCACATAGAAAAGATAGAAGAGGTCGGTATTGTAAGTATGATGATAGAAGAAATGGAGGATCTTGATCTAATGGAAGAGACCTTGGAGGAGCTTCAAATAGAAGACCAGTTCTCTCTGAATAATTTCAATGCCATGGTAGAAACCGATATGGGAAGTTATTCCATTGTAAAACAAAAAAAAACAAGTGGCTCCTGCTCCCAAAGAAGATAAGCCTACCAGTCAGCTCTGGAAGCTTTTCTTTGATGGAGCTAGATGCAAGAACGGAGTTGGTGCTGGTATAGTCTTAATATCCCCCATAGGAAAAGAGAGAATTTTCTCTTATAGGTTGATGTGGAGTTGCACTAATAATGCAATAGAGTACGAAGCACTTTGTCTGGGTCTGAGAAAGGCTAAAAAATTGGGAGTTAAGCAGTTACAAATTTATGGAGATTCAAAACTCATCATGAATCAAATCATGGAAAAATGTACAAGTAAACAACATTACCTAAAGGCATACAAAAATAAGGTGTGGGACCTTTTAGAAGCCTTCGAGGCTCTAAATATTAAGTCTATCCCTAGAGAGCAAAACACCCACGCTGATTTGTTGGCATCTGTAGGAGCAAACTTCTGCCCCATCAACAACGTCATTCAGAAGTCTAAGATGGTGAGACTCATATATAGACCCTTTGTGCTAGATAAAAATATTTTCTGGCAAGTTTTTGAAAATGATGAGCAAATATTAGATTTTTTAATCTATGAAATGAATTGCTCAAGTGGTAGAATGCTAGAAGACGAAGAAGAAGAAGGACTAATTCAATTGAAGAATAATCATATCCCAAAGGGACTGATCACCCTTGAGAGTCTTTTTGACAACAATGATAGAGTAGTAGGCCATAAAATAAAGGTTGATAAACATCGGTATAAAGAAGTTCAACTAGAACAGGAAAAAGTGATCAAGGTTGGAGTTAATTGTACAGAAGAAGAGTTAAATCAGATCAGAGAATTGTGCAAGAAATTTCTAGATATTATTGCTTGGGTGTACAATGATCTCAAAGTGTACAGGAAAGAGACTATACAACATACCATTGAGTTAGAGGAAGATGCTAAACCTTTCAGGAAAAAGCAAAGGCCTGTGAACCCAAAGATAGAAGCATTGATGAAGCAAGAGTTGTTAAAACTCCTTCAAGCTAAGATAGTATACCCTATTAAACACTCTACCTGGGTAGCTAATCTAGTCCCAGTTAGGAAGAAAAATGGGGACATTAGGTTGTGCATCAATTTTGAGAACCTGAACAAGGCTTCACTCAAGGATCATTACCCACTTCCATAGATAGACCAGATTTTACATACAGTAGTAGGAGCAGAGAGATTCTCCTTGTTGGATGGTTTCTCTGGTTACAATCAGGTATGGGTTAGAGATGAAGATCAATATAAAACTACCTTCACCACCAAGTGGGGAACATTCACCTATCAAAGGATGCCTTTCGGGTTGTCCAATGTAGGAGCAACCTTCCAAAGGGTAATGGATGTGGCCTTCGGGGAACTTGCTAATAAGGTCATAGTCATCTACTTAGATGATATGACAGTTTTTTCTCACCATAAAGAAGATCATATAGAACATCTTGAGAGGGTATTTGAAAAATGTAGAGAATTTGGGATATCTTTGAACCCAAAGAAATCCATATTTATTGTAGAAGAAGGTATTCTACTTGGTCATGTCATCTCAAAATCTGGATTGGCCATAGATCTTGATAGAGTAAAAGCACTCCTAGAACTCCCCTTGCCAGTGAACAAGAAAGGCTTGCAATATTTCTTTGGATAGATAAATTTTGTATGCAAGTTTATCGTAGATTTTGCACAAATTGTCAAACCAATGATAGAACTGCTAAAGAAGGATGCTCCATTCAAATGGACAGATCCAAGGAAAGATGCTTTTAAAAAGATAAAGGAGGAAATAACTCAAGCGCCTATGCTTGTTAACCCCGATTACTCTAGAAACTTCATCTTATATGTTGTTGGGGAGCAAGAAAGCTATGCTGCGGTTCTCACCCAGAAGGGAGCTGACAATGAAGAAAGACCTATAGCTTTTCTAAGTGCCACCATGCATGATCATGAGGAAAGATATAATTTTATTGAGAAACAAGTATATACCATCATGAAGTCTCTAAATAAGTTCAAGCACTTCCTATCACAAAGCAAAATCATTGTCTATGTGATTCATCCTGATGTCAGGAATTTTATAATACAAGGAGAACTTGGTGAAAAGAGAGTTGGTTGGGTGACAAAAATACAAGAATATGATGTAGAGATACACCCAACCAAAATAGTAAGGGGTAGGACCTTATGCCAAGAGTTGGCTAAGTAGGCTTCAAATGATCATGCGGCTCACCAAAGCATAATGTTGAATGCAGAATCAGATCAAAATCTGGAGAATACTGACTGGATTGATGATCTCGTGGAGTATTTTTAGACTAGAAGATGTCCTGATAATCTGAATGCTTCATAGAGAAGAAGGTACAGAACCCAAGCATTGAGATACACCCTTTTATCATAAGGGTTATATAGAAAAAACATAGATGGCGTACTACTGAAATGCATAAGGGAAGATCAAAAACAAAAGGTGTTGAAAGAATTTCATGGAGGCTTGTCTAGGGGACACTATTCAGGAAGAACTACTGCTTTAAAAATACTCAGAGCAGGTTGCTATTGGCCTTCTATTTTCTCTGATACTTTCAAAGTAACTAGGAGTTGTGAGGAATGCCAGAGATATGTAGGGAGGAACATAAATGCCCCTATGCCTCTAAAATCTATCCAAGTTGAAGAACCTTTCCAATAGTGGGGGTTAGATTTTATTGGGGTAATAGAGCCAAATTCATCAGCTGGCCACAAGTATATACTTACTACCATAGATTATTTTACTAAGTGGGTTGAAGCAATTCCCACTAAGAAAGTTGATCAAGAAGTCATGATTGAGTTTGTAGAAAGCTTGATTACAAGGTTTGGTATACTAGATTCACTAGTTACAGATAATGGATCAACCTTCATTGGCGCTAAGATGATTGAATTTTTTGGTAGATATGGTATATATTTGAAGACCTCCTCCAACTACTATCCACAAGGGAATGGCCTAGTAGAATCTACAAATAAGAATCTTCTCAGAATTCTGAAGAGAACTCTGAAAGATAACAAGAGGAGTTGGCACTCCTTGATAAACCAAGCACTATGGGCTGATAGGATTTCAATTAAGAAATCCATTGATACATCACCCTATTCCTTGGTCTATGGCAAAGAGGCTATTCTGCCCATACACATGGAGATACCAGCTTTAAAGTTACTCAATCAGATTGATGTTGAAGGAAGTCAACCAATGGAGGCTAGGTTGATGCAGCTCTTACAACTAGAAGAATAGAGGGAGCAGGCTTATAATCACCACCAGAAACATGTGACTGACACAAAAGGGTGGTTTGATAAAAATACTACCTTCAAAAAATTTAAAGTTGGAGACTCGGTTTTAAAATGGAATGAGAGAAAGGCCAAGCTAGGGCAACACCAAAAATTTGATGCCTTTTGGGAAGGTCCCTTTGAGATAATTGTTGAGAAGCAATTTAATTCATTTTAGCTAAAATATCAATGAGGTGTAATTCAACCTATAATAGTGAATGCTTTTCACTTAAAACTCTACTTCGAATAAATAAGAGAATTTCCTGTATATTATGTATATTATATAGTATTTTGTAAATATTTCAAAGTTTTTGGCTTGTAATAGTTTTTGTCACCATTTCATGACCATCCAAGGTCAACCAACAAAAGGATAAAATAAAAAGAAAAAAGGGTAAAAGTGCTATTTTGTTGGGATGTAATGGTTAAAATTCAAAATCTACCATGTAGCCTTTCGATGATTGGTGGGAAGGGACTCCTTTCATGGATGATCGAGACCTTGAAGAGTGTAATTTCTCATTTAATGTAGCGGTCAGTGATTGGCCAGAGAATTTAGCATGTGGGAAAGTGGCAGAGACAATGCCCAAGAAGATTCAGGAAATATGAGTTCACCAACCGTAGTTAATGCAATCCATGCATGATCTTTCAAATCGATGTAAAAAACCCTAATTCACTTTTGAATGAATTTCTCTACTGCAACTTACTTTCTATTTTCATTCTCGAGCTTGAACCTAGTACAAACAATCTTTATGAGTGTTTTCCTATGGCTCCAAAGAAGAATACCCAGAAGGTAGCAATGGTAGCATCGTCTTCTGTTTCCCTGATAATGAGATGCGAAGATGAAGTAGGCAAGAAATTCATTGATAGGGATGCTAGAATTGGTGATACTATTGTAACATGGAAACCCCTAGAGAAAATTTGGAGAGATATTGAGGAGAGAATGGCTATAGGTATCACTGCATCTTCTCCTACTACTTTCACCTTCAATGCTCTACTCTACTGGTATGTTTATGTTCTCATTCATCCCTGTCCTGAATTGATTAAAGCTATTGCTAGTTTTTATGACACCAAAGAAAGGATTATTAAGAACTCCTAGGGTAGAACCCTTTTCACCCTGAGCCCTGATGCTTTCATTACTGCTTTTACCATTGGTCATGTGCCTGCTCTTGAGCCAAAAGCTTTTGACCCTGTAGACCAAGAAAAATATTTTATTCCCTCTGAGAAGATAAAAAATTTCCTAGGAATGCAATTAAAGAAACCACCTACTGGAGGGACTATGCCCAAAACCCCCATTCCTCTAGGTTTAAAAATCTAGAGCTATTTTCCATTTTAGCTATGGTGGTAGGCCTGAAGACCGATGAAAAGGTTTATGGGTGGCAGATTGCATTGGTCAATTGCCTATCAAACCCTAAAAATTATGATTCTTCAGTTATGGATGGGAGCATCAGGCCCCTATTTTTTGACTGGTCGGGATACATTTTTCATCAAATTCATGAAGGTTTGTCTTCAATGAAAAGGGGTTCTCAGTCTTCTTTCAAATTCTCTTCATATTTAGTATGGGTTTTCTTTTATTTTATGGCTCAAGAGCTAGCTTTCATTTCTGTAAATGATAAAGATGAGAAAGGGAGAACATTGCCCGTATATGAATGGACTAATATTTTATATAAGATATAATCATATTATGATTTCAACAGAGAATTTCTGGGGCCAGCCCTAAATATTATGTATGGGGAAATAAGAAGGTTAAACCCAAAAGCTGTAAAAGTTTTGTAGAACAAACATGCAGAGGAGGGTGACTGGTTCATCCTCACTCAAGGGGTTGTTATTAGACTATATGGGTTTACTGGAAAACCCTTTTTGCTTCCACATTATGTCACTGATATATTATTTTCTTTAGAATATGTTAGACAAATTGAACAAATAAATTTTAGATATGGTATAGGTATAGGTAAAACTAGTACTTGTACGATGCCATTTTAGTTTGAGGGTATTATTGTTTCAAAGAAAGGGCAACATGAACAAATTGCTCAAGCTCTAAGGGAATTGGGGCTGATAGAAATGCCACAATTATGGAGGTATGACCCCATCAACATATTTGTAGAGAGGCAAGCAATTCTGAACAAAACCCCTGTAAAAAATTACCACATGTCCCCTAGGTAGGACATTGAAGATTGTAGAAATAATATCGAAGATGAGGCATTAGAATGGCATGTAGAGAGAATGCAACCACTACCTCCATGGCATGATTTTTATGAGCATGTGGTTGATTATGACCCCAAAAACAATCCTAAGCATGTCTTGGATGATAAAACTATCAATAAGATGCAGAAGAAAGGGGCATAATGGATAGTAGGAAAAATCCATGAATGGTGGATGATGAGGGTCCAAACTAATATGATTGACTCAAGGTGGCCCGTTAACAATGATCTTGAATTTTTGGTTTGTTATGACCATTATCAAGCTACCTAGTTGAGAAATTTTACCATAAAAGTACCTCCGAGCATCGATGGTAGCAAAGAGGTAAGCCTTGAAGCTACTAAAAAATAGAAAGTAGACCAGAGTAAAGGCAAGAAAGTTGTAGTTGAGCAACAAAAATCCCATGCATAGACAAGGCTTAGGTCATCCAAAAAGAGGTCCGTTGAAACCATCTTCATAGAAGAACAGAGAAAAATGTATGGAAAAGCAACTCAGATGATGGTGAATATGGGTTATGATGGCAAGGGACTAGGAAAATATGGGCAAGGAATCATAGAACCCTTGCAAGCAGAGAAGAGAGGAAAACATCTGGAACTCGATGTTGACCCATCAAAAGGTAGAGCCACATTTTCAAAGGTCCCAAAATTTGTTCCCCCTTCCCCTTCGGATACTGAATCAGATGAAGTGCCCATTGTCAACAAGAAGAGGAAGCTAAAATCTATAGCTAGGGACCAACAAAGGGATAGTCAAGAAGTTGAAATAGTGATCGCTCAAGCAAGTAGAGATCAACAATAGGAAACTATTGAACATGTTGAAATCACCAAAGAAAGTGAGCAACTCACTCAGAATATGGGAGATGTTGTTCCAAATATTGAAATAGCTAGAAATGACAATGTGCAGGAAGAAGCTCAGAATGAAGCAGTTGATAATAGCACCTACTTTACTCAAGAAGGACTAAACACAATCATTTCTAAAAATATGATTGTTAAAAAAGAAATTGTTGAACATAATAGGAACCAGCATGGGGAGATTCCCCTAAATGTTGAAATAATAGACCTAGAAGAAGACACATATGTTGAAGAGAAATATGGTGGAAGAGGAGAAGTGACCAAATCCCCCCAACAAGATGAAGTTGAAAATTCTATTGTAAATGAGATTAATGAAGATCACATGGTAGAAGATGAAAACTAGTGCGTACTCCCAATGGGATCAGGTATGACTTCTCTATTCTCTCATTCTTCTCTTCCTACTCATTCCCGAGTTAAATCTCCTTCCATTTCTATTCCAAAGAAAGATATAATGTTTCCTTTGAAACAATGGTTTCTTTCTCCAGAACCAACATCATCTTCATAGATTCAATCTGAAGTTGGTCAATCTCTAGAGTTACTTACTCACCCTATAGTTTCCCCTTTGGATGGAAGTACCGCATTGGTCTCAACCCCATTTCTCCTTGATGCATGCATCCCAACTATGAGGTCCACCTCCTCTACAGTTACTGAAAGTCATCTAACTTTTTCCAAGTTGAAAGATCTAAAGAAGGCAAATAAAAATACCTTAGATTGGTGGGCATCCCACTCTACTGAGGCTTCTAAAGCTCCAACCCACACATAGGAAATGATAGCACTTGACCCCACCACTATGCAGCGGTAGAAGCTGAAGTTGACCCTGAAAGTAAAGAAGCCTGAGGGTGACATAATGATAGAA
Source organism: Wollemia nobilis (assembly GCA_028583015.1). NCBI lineage: Eukaryota > Viridiplantae > Streptophyta > Pinopsida > Araucariales > Araucariaceae > Wollemia > Wollemia nobilis. Next base: position 14,561,017 of record JAQPPZ010002969.1, on the reverse strand, counting down.
GACTATCAAGCAGAGAGTGTAACCGAAGATATTACTCAGCTCCATATGCAAGATGAATGGGGAATGGCCCAAGCTCACCTGGGAACTATTTACTTACATGGAGAATATTTTAAAGAAAAATTCATCAAAGAGCAGGAAGCCAGAAAAGAGTGTGAATCCACCTTGCAGGAATAGAAACTGGTGGAGAAAGCCTTGAAACTAGAGGCTAAAATATGGGAGGATAGATTCAGTGAAGCTACGAGTGAGGTAGCCAAATATAAAGAAGAACTTGAGAAAGTGACTGAACAGATTCAATCCCTGAATCTACAAGTACAAGAACTTCAACAACAGGTCCAGGAGAAGCAGAATGAAGCACATGGCCTATCAAAAGAAAAGGCCAAAGCAGTAAGGAAGGAAATGTTTGAAGATATCTTGCTGCTTAGTCTGAGAACAAGGCCTATGTTGATATATTTGGCCAAAGTAAAGGAAGTGCTTGAAGTAGTCAGAGATGAGTTAAAAGCTTCAGTAAGATTTTTACAGGTGAGATCAGATGCTGCAATGAAAATTCAAGTCTTATCTGATAATATGCCCGAGAACGTCGCTGCCAAGATCCGAAGTGAAGCCTGGTCTCAAGCTAAAATTGCAGCCAAAAGTTTCTTCAGAAGATTTAAACTTGTAAACCAAGGGGTAAAACTCCTCCAGGAGTTAGAAGCTGAGGCTAAGGGACTAGTAAAGCATTTAAACCTAGCAAAAAAATGTGGACTTCCATATCTTTGGGATGAAAATTCAAATGTTCTAAGTGAAGATGCACTCACAACATCCCTAAGATATTTTATTGATGATGAATCTAAAATAGAAGGCTGGGAAGAGCCTATAGAAGAAGCACATGTGTTTGCTATGGTCCAAAATCTCACGCAGATTAAGTCCTATTTATAGGAGCTAATTTTGAGGCACAAGATAGTATCTCATGATAAAGTGGAAGAATTGTAGTATGTATATCAGCTGTTCATGGAATCATCAGACCCTGATGATGAAGCTTGGAAACAAGTCTACCTCACTTACAATGAAGTTATCAAGATGATAGAAACACAGAAAAAGTCCAAGCAAACTGATCAAAATCAGCTGATAGAAGGTGGGACCAACGGCCGACCATGAAGAGTTTCATAAAAATTTGAATTACTGAGATTTTAATGTAATAGTAGTAAAGTATACATAAGTTCGTAAGAGGTATTTTGAAAGGTAATGCTTTACTTATTTAAGTAATTCTTTTCTGATTTTACAAAACTTCCTCTTCCGTATTGTTTTGACTTCATTTCCCAATGGATGAAGGTCCTGGATTCTAACATTTTTGCTAGCAAAAATTCCTCGAAAGGCACCAAGAATGTTAGTCTAAAAATACTACCCTAAAGATAGCAAATATTTTGAAATAGTAGATATTTTGAGGCTCTAACCAGTTTCCCACTTGATTTTGAGGCTCTAAATAGTTTCCCATTTTTGTGAAGTAAGCAAAAAAAACTAAGGTAGGAAAGATGTCACGATTTCATGACATGTTGAAGTTTTGCGAGCTCAAAGCAAGAAAAGATCCAAGGTGCAAAGATGTCATGATTTCATGACATGTCAAAGTTTCATGAAGCTTAAAGCAAGAAAAGAGCCAAGGCGCAAAGATGTCATGATTTTATGACATGTTGAAGTTTTATGAGCTCAAAGCAAGAAAAGAGCCAAGGCGTAAAGATGTCATGATTTCATGACATGTGAGTTTAATAGGAGGGAGAAGACTAAGGTGCTATAATGTCATGATTTCATGACATGTCAAAGTTTTGTGGGCTCGAAGGGAAGAAGAAGGTCAAGACCTCAGAATGTCACGATTTTACGACGTTATAGAATTTCATGAAATAGAGATATAAATAGAAATAGAAGAACCTACCTTTAGAGGAACGTGTCAGCAATTGATGGTAGATAGTGATTAAAGCATCAAATCTTAGACTCCTACCATTGGTGATTTGATTCTCTGATTGAACCAATAAGAAGCCATGCAAAACATACTGGTGCATTTTGCAGTGCATTTGTTGTAACTGATTTTGTGTCAGGATTTGTTAGCTGTCAAAAGATGCTTGTCATAGAGTATATATAATAGGGAGCGCACCCTAAATAAGGGTCGACTCTTAGACGTTTATAGGATTGGATGTATGTACTCTAGATTTAAGCAATAATATATGCTTCTATTGGCTTCTGGTTCATTGTGTGCAAGTGTATGTATAAACATTTGATGCTTCTATTTACATTACTAAGTTATACGTTGTATTTGTTCTATTATCTGGACTCATGCATGATATAAAAAGTATTGCTGGAGTTAAATATTTAATACATGCATGTGTTAGATTAACATCTAAACCACATTAAGGAACTATGATTTCTGCATGAAGGTATAGAAAATGCTTAGACCGTGAAGTTATATGCATTTATCTTTGTTGTTGTTTAATCTGCACCACGAGAAAAGTTCTAGCTACGGCTATATTTCCCTTTCTTTCAGTAAATATTTCTCCCCTTTTCTCATAAAAACCACCAAGGAACCAGCCTTCTCTGGAGATTAGATGGAACCCCTCAATACTTAGTCCGTCTACTCAATGTTGGCAAGGTCATGGGCGCAATCATAACCATAGGCCGATTTTGCACCAACTATTACTTTAAGGGGAAGTTATCTAGTTACTTCATGCAATGTAATAAATGAACAAGTTTCAATGTGCAAGGTATCTACTTGTACAACTAGGTAGAGAGTTGGCCAAGGAACTTATATTCCTATCTAATGGCCATAGATGTAGATCATAATCAAAGTCATTGTATCACAGACAATGTGTGGTAGATAGGTAGTAGGGTAGTGTGTGTGAGCTATAAGCTCAGAGCTCATTCATGGAGTGATAGCTTATATCACGGAGTGTCCATTTCCTCCATAGCTACTATTATAATATTTTTTGTCATTTCTATTTATATCATATTTTAGTCATATCATAGATTTACTTTATTTATTTCTACATATTATGATTTCTATCTCCCATTATATGTGGTATCAAAAGCTAACAGTGGTATCAGAGCTATGGTAGATCAAGCCACTGTAGGTCTATAGGGAAACCACCATTATTAGTGACCTTGAATATTTTGAGAATCTGATGCGCCATTGGATCAATCATTGTCAAAATTTATTAGAAGATTCTAGGTGGTATAATTAGGAAGAGTTACAAGTGATGAATGAAATCTTAGTTTTAGAAATACTAAGATTGCATAGGGCTAGAGTATTTCCATAGAGTTGAAGGAAAACTCGTGAAGACTAGGACTCAACATTTGATCCACTAGGTTGATGAATCAAATAGTGAATCTCAAAGATTTGTAAATATTACCTGAAATTTTATTTTATTGTATGGAATTAATACTCAGATGATTGGGACACCTCATACAATAGAAATTTAGGAGACCTCAACTTCGTTTCCCGAAGGTCGAAGTGCCTTCATAGTGCAAATATTAGTTGTTGTAGAGAGGAGAATAGTTTAGAAGAAAATTCTGGAAAAGAATCGTGGTGAAGTGTAGAGATAGGAGATCTCCATTAAAATATTAAATAACTTCACATGAAGAAAAAATCCATAGAATCCTTGATCCAAAAGAAAAGACCATAAAATACTTGATCCAAAAGAAAAGGCCATAGAAGCCTTGATACTGAAGAACATGTCATAGAAGCCTTGATACTAAAATAGGCCAAAAATACCTTTATCCTGAAGAAGATTATAGAGGAGAGGATCTAATGTAGAAGTAGATTTCAATACTAATATTTTTTGTTGTAGGTAAAGGAGATACAATAAGTCAGGTACGTTTCCTACAATAAAGTTAAGAAGAAAAGCCTCTTCATAATCAATCCAATACCTGAAGCAAAAGATATCAAGAGGAGATCTCATTGAAAAACTTCTAGACTAGGAAGTAGAAGTAGAAGGACTAGGAGAGTCCTACTCGAATCCATAAGTAATGAAATCAGATATCTAGGAGAAGATCTCAATGTTAACACTTACAAAAGTAGAAGGTTGAAGATAAGGTCTCAAGGAAGACCAGAATAAGCTATAAGATCAAAGACCTTGACAAGGTCCTGATGAGCATCCAAAAGGCTAGGAGAGCCTTGTAAAAGAAATCATCAAAGAATAATTCACTAGAGAAATCCACTATCAAGGAGAAGTCCCTGATAGTGAAGGACTTGGGATAATTTTCGCCATCTGACAACAAGCTCAAGAGGATGAGAATTTGGAAAGGAGTCCCAAATCTGAGTAGAAGAAGAACCTAGTGAAGACTTCAAGATATTCAGAATCTTGAGAAGAAGATCCTGCTTGAAGTTAAAATTTGACAAGAAGACTAGAAGGTAGAAGAAGCTTATCAAATCCAAGATATTTAAAGATTACCTCCTACAACAAGAGGTCACTACTTCAGAGATACAAAATTTTCCAAATCTATAGCAGAAGGAGGATATTACAAGAGGATATCAATGTCATCAAATCCTAGGCTCATGAAAGAAAGTTTAAGACCATCAATTTGGTGAAGAAGGAGTTGTTCAAAATAGTCTACAAAGATCTGCAAGATCCTACTCAAGGTAGCAACTTGGTGATCTTAGGAACCATGATATGCATCCTCTACATAAGTAGAAAAGGAGCTAAAAAAGTGTTCAGAAAAAAGATAAGCAACTATCGATTCAAGTAGATTCACTAGTTGGATTACTTATCAAATTTATAAAAGCACCTTCATCCTGATTAAAGTTGCAAAAAGGAGATTTATATTACAGTCTTCATGTGTGAAAAAAGAAAGATTCTTTTTAAGGTTCATTTGCACATTAGGAGTTGATTAGATTTTAGAATTTCAATAATCTATCAACTAGCCTATTATCTACTTTGGAAAGCAAAAGAAGACTATATCATAATATCTTTCTCATAAGAAATTTATAGAATAAATATTTAAGGTTAATTTCAGATTATTCTTTATTAGTTGTAGTGAATTGATTAAGTGCATTTTATTGAGAGTAGATTGGAGTTATAATGTGTACTTTGTTAGTGCATTAAAAGTAAAATTTGTTAGATTCATTTGCACTATTATTACTCTCAAAATAAATTAGTTTTGTGCTTTGAAATAAAGGCTACAAAATCTAGTTTGGATCAAGTTTCTAAAGACACTCTTAAAGCACAAAAACCTGCAACTCATAGTGGCCAATATAAGTCACCAAAATTGTTTAGTACAAGCAAAGAAAGCTAACCAAAAAGAAGCTTCAAAGATTGAGACTTCGTGAGTCTTAAATCCAAAGCACTTAGGGTTAGTGCAACTAAAAGAAATCTTCTGTTCTACAACATTTACAAGCCTTGGATTCACCATAAATAATCCAAGCAAAAAGGGTAAGGAGTCTATCCAAAGAGAGATCCTTAAAACCCTCATTTTGCACTCATTAATCTGCTACATAAATAAGAATTTCAAACTTGCAAAAAAGTGCAAGAAAAGGTGCAATATAGAGGTTCTATATACATGTATATTTTACATGGTGTTGCACTTATATAATACTTCAAACACATGGAAAGGAGCAGATTTAAAGGTGCCACAATAGTCACAACAAGTATAGGAAAAAAGGTAGCCAAAGTAAGGGACAAATGATTGAGTGTTCTTCAACAACAAAAGGGTATTCTCTCAAAGAACAGATATGCAAGACAAAGGAAGATTTTATGTAAATGACAACAAGCTTACCAAGGTTATTTACGTAAGCCAAAGTAAATCTATCACAAATATTTACGTAAACCATAGAAAGGATAAGAAGTTATATACATAAAAAAGGAGGATAGAGCACATACAACATTCAGACGTGTCAAGCTTCACCTCTATCAACATGAACGTGGAGAATAATGAAGGTATAAGCAAAAAGAAGAAGAGTATATGCTACATTTGGAATAGCATCAATAGAGGGTAGCAAGAGAGCTACTTCATCCTTGTTTGAAGCTCCAAGGTGGCTCACAAATTACCTATAGAAGAAAATATGTTACTTGTTCAAGAAATAAAAGTAAGCTAAGGAGGAAGATAATAGGAGTTATAATCTCCTTATTGGAGGTGTTACATCAAAAATCCCATGCAAGAGGGTTGAGTGCCTCTTGTCATAATATTCTCTAATGAGTAATAGTTGGTGTGGTAATATTACAAGTGGTAGCGCTCTTAAGAAATGTAGGTGCCACCTGTCCATCAATGAATGCCTTTAAATGCAATGTAGAGAGAGTGAAAGGACAAAATTTATGTTTGACATTTGTAGTGTGAAGTGGAGATCAAAGTGCAATCAAAGGATAGGAGGAATAGCATAGTCAATCCATTTATAAGCACAGTGTAGAAGAAGGAGATCATAGGAGCATTTAAGACTCCATTAAAGAAGGTCAACATCTACTTTACAAGCATCTAAGAACAATCCAAAAAGCCATACCACACTTGGTCATTCAGATTCATCAAGTCAAGCACTGTAAAAATGGTACATAAAGGACTATTATATTTCAGTAAAAACCAACACCATTCAAGTGTGAAGTCAAGGGGCTAAGGTAAGAGAAATATCTCATTAATATTTATTTTAAAAATAGGAGATATAAGGTTATATTTTTAAGGATAAAATTTAAGGTTGAGAAAGCAAAAGACATAGGAGATAACTTATCAAAAATCAAAATACTATTTGTAAACTAACCTAGGATATATAAGGCCTTCTACTTAGGTTGAAATATTTAATACTTTGGAGCTCTCCAGGGGCAAGGAGGTCTCCCGCTCTAGGTAGGAGACCACCTCTCCATTCTCCTTGTTCCCTCCCTTGCTCCTCCAGCATTGACCCTAGACGGATATTGGATAGATCATGGCTTCCTTTTTCATTTTTTTGGATTTGCTAGACTGTGCTAGTGGGTGAGGTTGTCTTTGTTGTAGATCAGTAGTGCTTCCTTAGTGGTTGGGTCACCAATGTTTTCTTGTTGTATGAGATGGTCCTATCAATTTATTTCCATGTTTTTAGGTATGGATCATGAACGAGGGAGGTAGGAGGTCTCCCACTATCATAAGGAGACCACTTCTCCATTCTACCTACTCCCTCCCTTTCTCCTCTAATAATGGAAGTGGTTTATTGGATGGTTTCCTATTCTAGCTTCAGTGGTTTTAGGCTACTCATGGTGTGATTTGTTGCTTTCTAGATGCTCGTGATGGTCTGGTATGTTCTTTTTCTATGTTTTTGTGGTCTTTGGGGGAGACCAATTCATTGTCATAGGGGAAGCCTCTTTTGGATAATATCTTGATCTGGTAGTAGTGGATCAGGGTTGTGTGACCTTTACAACCTTTCAACAACATTGGTCTTGTGGTTGTTGGTGTGGAAGTCCTTTTGAACCTTCTAGGGTGTTTTTATTGGCTTCCAAGGCTGGCTCTTGGTTGGTTGGGGTTCTTTCATCTTCTGAAGAGGATTATTTTTCTCTAAACTCATTTCCTTACAATGTTTTGAGTTCTTGGGGGTGGACTTGGTGCTTTCACGATGGATTTTGAGGAGGGTTCTAGATTTTTTTTCTTTTCCAGTTGGTTAGAGAAGCCCTTTGGATGGTGATGTTGGTGATCTACATCTTCTCAAGACTTTCTCTACTTTCAGCACTATTTCCAACTTATTCCTTCTACTATCTTGGTACCTTTGGTCTAGCTAGTTGTTGAAGGGTTCCTATAGTGTGGAACTTCTTTCCATTTTTTGCATTGCAAGAGCTAGGTTCCTTGAGCGGGAAAACTTTTTCTAATTTTCATGGTATTGAAGAATACAAGCTTATACTGAGAGGGGGAGGTGAACAGTATAAGACCTATTTTTACTTTTTCCGTTATACTTCAAAATAGTAAAGCAATATATCCAAAGCAATATCAAAGCAATGCACAAACCATTCACAAAGTGACACAACAATTCACATGGTTCATCCACAAAACTTTTCTCTAAAAGTTATCTCAAGGTTCTTTGGGAAACCTTCCCAATTACAATGTTTATGAGCCTCGACTCAAAGGAGAAACCTTCTCCCAATCTGAATTTATGAGCCTCTACTCAAAGGATATACCTTCCCCTACCTCTGCTCTGGCTAGTGATCCTCTAGAAGACCTCTGCCTCTGTTGCCCTTAGCAAATGGAACTTTATCCATAGAAGAAACCTGTCTTCCATGCTCTGGATGGAGACCTCTATCCTCAACTCTATCACCTCAAAGCTGGTCCTCGAATTTACACTAAACACAATCCTTTGGTCTAGCACAAATGTCCTCGTCCTCTGTCTTTGATCAGCACCAAACACAGTCCTTTGGTCTGGCATAGATCTGTCCTCAAGTTCTTCTCATAGAACCAATGCACCTCTGTCCTCAAGTTATCTGATATAACTATCAACCTCAGTTTCACAAGTCCTCTGCTAAGACCTGTCCAAACCTACTCACAAGTCCTCAATGGAACCTGTCCAAAACCTGCTCACAAGTCCCCAAGGGAACCTATCCAAAAACCTGCTCAACAAGTTCATCAAGAATACTTGCTTGGTATGAACTCACAAAGAGAATGGTTAGAGACTCAATGTGATTCATCCACCTCATAGAAGCATAAAGAGAATTGTTAGAGACTCAATATGTTCTATACTTAACTCCCAATATCAATCTCAACTCAATCTCAAATCTCAAAAGAATAAGATAGATGTAGTATGCTTTTCTCAAGAACATGAAACACAACCCAACAATTGCCAACCATGCTATATCTCATATAACAATGATACTCATGTTCTTTCCAAAACCAATATCTTTTCTCAACCAATTAGAGCTTCAACAACAATGCTTAAATACAAGGTTTAACCAACATCATTCAACTCAACATTAACCTTGAAGCATTCAACCAATCATCACAAGAAAAGGAAACAAGTAGAAATCCTTTTCCCTCCAAAGATATTTGAACAAAACAGACCACCAAAGACAATATCACCAAATGCATAGAATAACTTGTTCAAATCAACTCAATGGAGTAAGCCCAATATCATGTATCAAGTAAAGCATAAACTTGATCAACACAACCACTATGGAAGCACTCATCCATCAAGATCAAAACAGCCAACTCAGGGTTTCACCAACTCAAAGCAAGTAGCAAGACTCACAATCATAAACCCTAGTGCACAATGCTTCCACTACCTCAAACCAGAATTATGCATTCACCAAAACTCTCATCAATGATAACAATGCATAAGTAGTCTTCAACAAACCAAAAACTAGAACTTACACTCAACCAAAGGAAACCTTGTTGAAACCCTTTTCACTCCAATATTATTTCAGGAATAACATACACCACTCATACTCATAAGAAGAATGTGCCCATACCTTATTGAAGTGAAGGAACCCCTTTGGAAATCTGCCACCATCACAACATTCTTTTGCCAATCTTCACAAGGGTTAGTAGATCACAAGATAATCAACATTATTCCACCTTTCAATAATCATCACCAAATCCTTTAATTGCACAACTCCCTTATCTCTCCTAAAACCACTTGTACCATAAAATAACATAAATCATTACATAACCTTATAACTCCCAAAACCACTTATACCATAAAATAAAATAAATCAATCATTGCATAACATTATAACTCCAAAAATCTAATAATTCAAACAACAAAGTATCATCATCATTAAATAAAAATGTGGGGCATACCTTAGTAGCACTTTAAGCCTTCGTCACTACTCAAACTCATGACCTCTCAAGTTGTGCAAGCCCTAGCACTAGGGCATCGACCATGTGGACTAAGCTGCCTACGTGAACCAAAGAGCACTTTACATTTTCTTCACTATTTCTTATTGGCGATTTAGACCACGTATTTCTTGCGTCAAGTAATTGATTGAAAACCAACTGCTGTGCCCCGTCGGATGTAAATCAGCTGATAGTCAGTGTGTCTTATGCATGTTCTCCAAGCACAAAAGAAGACTAATGAAATTCCTTTCAGGACTGCCACTCGTCGATTGTTTTGCGGAAATCGAGATACCCAATCATCTACTATGTTGTCTAGACATTTATTCATCGAACAAGACACCCTTAGTCATCTGCGTAGCTTCGTCGATGGGCACTCGCTATTTTCTTGGAGGTTCTGTTTAAATGTTTCGCTTTATATCTTCATCGAACAAGACACCCTTTTAATAGCGCACAAGGGTCGACGAATAACAGCACTTACACCCTTTTAAATAAATCATAATTCACACCCTCAAATTATAGATGAAGGCAAGGTAGGTATTTATAGTGCATTGCATGCACTTTGCGACGTCGACCAAGGAGAGAGGAATTTTGACTTTATAAATATTGCCGCCATAAAGTTTATAGGGGTTAATAAACCTTTTAATTATTATTTAAAAAATAATTATTATTTATTAAAAATAATTAATTAAAACCTTTAGAAGGTTTTTAATTAAATTATTATTTAATAAATATTTCTACTTAAACCTTTAGATTGCCATCATGAAACCTTCAAGATCTAAGAGCATCTAGCTTTGGTACAAACTCTTTTTGACATCAGCACAAACTCCTTGACATCAATGACAACAACTATACTTGAGCAAAGGCAATGTACCCAATGTACCCAAAATTGCCAACAGGTATTTTTTCAAGCAAGAAGATTGTGTTTCAATTTTGATTCCTTGATATTCCCTCATGCTAGAAATTAGTTTTAATTTTTAGTTTTAATCTTGTCTGATTTCAAGTTGTTCCTTGAGCGAGAACTCAGCTTCAAATTTTAGGAAGTTTAGAGATGGTTTTAAGGAAACCGTCTCCTATTTCTTTTCTTTCCTAGAAATGGTTTTAGAGAAACCATATTCTATATTTTTCCCTTGTATTGAGACGGTTTCGAGGAAACCATCTCCTGTTTCTTTGCTTGCCCATAAATGGTTTCAGGAAAACCATATTCCTTATTTTTTCTTGTCTAGAGATGGTTTTTGGGAAATCATCTCTTGTTTCTATGCTTGCCCAGTGATGGTTTTTGAGAAACCATATTTTGTCTTTGCGTCTGTCTAGAGATGGTCTCAAGGAGATCGTTTCCTATCGTTATGAGATCATCTCCCTGCTCATGTTTCTTTCTAGATATTTTTTGGGAGGATGTTTCTCTTGTTTTTACCTCTTTGTAAAATGTTTGGGGACCCTTTAAAAACTCCCTTATCTATATATATAATAAATTTAATACTTTGTAAGTATAATTATATTTTCTAATTTTCCAAATTTGGGAGTCATAAGGTTTACTACTACAAATTTATTTATTAAGAATTAGAAAAATTAAAATCAAATCTCAAAGGGCCATTATAAGAGGTTTATAAAAAACACTTAAAGGTTGTAAATTATAATATTTACTTGTCTCAAATATTCTCAAATAGAGAAAAAATATCCAACATTAAAACCTCTTGAAATCTAGAAAAAGTGCTTAGTTCAATAGGAGCAATAAGGACAATAGAAGTTGATTTTAGCATTTACAAAACTTTACAAAATCAACCAATATTGAACTATAACTTACAAACGAACTTTATATATTTTTCCAAAACATACTAGGGAGTCATAGGGTATTCTAAAAAACTTGGTAATATTATAATCTATTGTTTATCAAGTTGAAAATCCATTAGCAATATATATGCTATCTACAAAACCTAAAAATCCTTAAGAGTACTCATTCTCATTACTAGGGAGACATAAGTAAGCCTACAAGAATCAAGGATAAATATAGGTTTTATCAAATCAATCTTATATACTTCTATCAGGGATCATATCTATCATGGATAATATCTTGAGAATTGCCTTCAACGATGAGGAATTATTTCATGACATAGAATACTACTCTCAAACCTGAATAGATACTCTAGAAGGATACAAGTATCTATCCTCTAGTGACAAAGAAAAGTTCTCCTTGTTTCTTAAATAAGCTAAAGAAGGTATATTTACAACATTGATCAACTATATTCATGATATCCTCTTCACAACATGGTGGAATTCACAAGGATTGGTTATATTCTCACCAGAAGAATGTCTGATGGTGTATCTATCTCTAATTGTGTTTGTACTTAATCAACACAAGAAACAAGATAACAATAAAGAAGAATATTATTATTGTGATGATATACTAACTTGTCATGAAGCAAAAACTCCATCAGCACCATTGCAGAATCAAAAAATAAGAATAAGGAAAAGAAATAAAAGGTATATTAAAATAAAACATGTCATCATGAAGACAGAACCAAGATACTTGCAAGGAGATCAATGAAGGAGGAATACAATGCAAGGTGAACTAAAATAAGGGTCTACAACTTTAGCCTATTTTTGCATCATCTAAAGACTGAAGCAACTACTGAAGAATCCAAAGATCATTTCGAAGAAGAAGATCCAATTCAAAGCCATCATATGGAAGAAGATCCACATTGAAGACTAAAGTCTTCAATACCCAAATATTGTAATACAAGGGGGTGTTAGAAATAGAGTATATTACATTATTTGGGTCATGTAAATGTACCTTCCTTGGTACATACTTAGGAAATTAGGTTACTTTAGGGGGAAGTTATTTGATTACTTCATGTAATGTAATAAATGCACAAGTGTCAATGTGCAAGATTTCCACTTGTACAACTAGGTAGAGTGTTGGCTAAGGAACTTATCTTCCTATATAATGGCCATAGATGTAGGAGATCATAATAAAAGTCATTGTATCACAGATATTGTATGGTAGATAGGTAGTAAGGTAGTGTGTGTGAGTTATAATATTAGAGCTCATTCATGGAGAAATAAATTATATCATGGAGTGTCCATTTCTGTCATAGCTACTATTGTAATATTTTTCGTCATTTCTATTTATAGCATGTTTCAGTCATCTCATAGATTTACTTTATTTCTTTCTACACATTGTGATTTCTATCTCCCATTGTATGTGGCATAAAAAGCTAACATTGATTGGGTGCTTATCTATCTAAGCTTTAGTCATTATTACCTCCTTTGAAATTTTTAGACCAAAATAACCTTCAAATTTCTTCTGTACAATATCTTGCCCTCTTTTCTCTTCCATTTCACAATTTACCTTTAGATGACCATAATGATGATAATTACTACATAAAAAAGACACCCTAATTTAGTCAATATTTTGTAAGAACATCCAATTTCCTAATATGAACTTCATGGTCTCCAACAACCCTAAAATAAGATCACGCTTTTCTAATATACAAGCTACTATTTTATGGATACCATATAAGTTTTTCATATCTACTCCAAGGTAAAATCCCAGGGAGTTACCAATATTATGTAGTATTATTTCATTCTAAAATTCAAGGGGTAACGAGGGTAGCTTGGCCTAGATAGGATAGGTAAGTTTTTTTAGAGTATGGATCAAAACCAAGAGTCCATAATTTTAAATTTTAAATTTTGAGCCCACAACTCCATATTCTATTTTTTATGATTCTAGCATCTTTTGAATTTTTAAAGGTAAAAACCATTCAACCCTTTTTCAACACATGAAATGTAGAAGTATAGCCTAGAACCTCCAACCAGGTAACCTTGATTCATTCTCATAGAGTTTTAAATTTCATGGAGCAACCCATAAATATTTTTACCAAATCCTTATCCTTTAGTGAAAAACTTGTTCTAGCATTAGATCCTTACCTACAATCATTTAGACTAGCTCCTTTTGCAACTTTATACAACATTTTTTATTTATTTTATCCATTTTTTGCTCAGTTTATTTATCTCTAAATTTGTCTTGAATACCCTTCAAAGTTTCCTCTAGTTTATTTTGTAGCATTTCCCTTTTTTATTGCCTCCCTTGTATATCCTAGGTTTAGGGTTTGAATTTGAATAGACCTTCAAGCATGGGTTTGAGTCGAGTCCTCAACATCCCTTGTCCCCCTTATGCGACAAGTCAAAAAATTATTCCTTAGTTAGAAATGAGGCCTTCATTTATTCCTTAGGCTCTTCATTGTAGTCCACTATATCATCTTCATTCCTTTTTGACTAAACTATCCTATCATTATTAGTGATCAATGGACCAAATATGCACTGGATGAGAGTTCCTACCTAATTGTTTTTTAAAATTTTCTTCCTTCCCTTTCTTTCTTAGCCCTATTGACCAAATCCAAATGATGAGAGCCTCATTTGCTCGAGTGTAAGAAATTCTTATTTTTGTCTAGATCTCAATATCCTCCCTCTGCCTCACTATTACGATGATGATGACCCCATCTTTGAAACTATAAATTACCTTGCCAATACCATACCATCATTTGAAACTTCCTTATTTTGCTTCCTTGATTCTTCTTCATCATAAAAAACTCAATTTTAATATACCATCACACTATGTTGTTGGAGCTTATGTTCTCCTAAAACTCTATTTCATAGTTTTTATAACCTATTTCATCATATTTCTAGATCTTATGTTCTCCACTACAACCTAGCTCATAGATTCCACAACCCATGTTGCCATGATTTTGAAGCTTCTATTTTTTACTGTAGCCATAGATCATAGATGTTACAACCCATGTTGTTGTGTTTAAAATCTTGTATTCTCCATTATAAACTTAGCTCATAGATGTTGTAGTCTATATGTGTTCTATGATATAACATAGATATGAGTCATAGCTTGTACTATTGTGCTTTTGGAGTTTTTTTTCTCTATTACAACCCTAGTTTGTAGATGTCACAACTCGTGCCACTATATTTCTAGAGCTTCTATTATCCACTACAACCCTAGCTTACCTATGTGGTAACCCGTATATGTTCTAAGATATAACATATAGATGAGCTGCAACCCATGCCATTGTATTTTTGAAGCTTTTTTTCTTCACTGAAATATTATCTCATAGATGCTACAATACATGCATGTTCTACAATATGACACAAATATAAGCCACAATTTATGCCATCGTGTTTCTAGAGATTTTGTTCTCCACTACAATCCTAACTCATAGATGCCACAAACCGTATTTCCATAATTTGAAACTTCTATTTTCCATTGCAACCCTAGCTCATAAATGTCATAGCCTATACTATTGTATTTTTGGAACTTTTTTTATCCCCTAGAACCCTAGCTCATAGATACCACTACCTATATATGTTCTACGATAACACATAGATAAGTTACATTCTATGCCACTATGTTTCTAAAGCTTTTATTTTCCACAACAACCCTAGCTCATAAATGTCATAGCCCATACCTTTGTATTTTTAGCCTCTATTCTCCACTGTAACCTTAGCTGATAGATGTTGCAACCTATAGATGTTCTATGATATAACATATAGATAAGGTGCAGTTTGTGCCACTATATTTCCAAAGCTTTTGTTCTCCATTGAAACCCTAGGTTATAGATATTGTAGTCCATTTCATCATGTTTTCAAAGCTTAAATAGAAATATATAATTTATATATTTTAATTTCAATTAAATAATAATTTTAAAATAAGTTAAAAAAGAAAACATTTATATAAATATCAAAATTTATAATTTTTACTATTTCAAATCTTATTAAAAAGATATTTTATTTATAAATATTAACAAACAAAATATATTTAATCGGTTTATGAAATTAGTGAGGTCCTTGTGGTATTTATTCGAGTATATATATGCAACATCTTACCTACCTCCATATGAGAAAGTATTATCCCATACAAAGGGAAATTTTTAAATTGATTCATATTTCTTCAAAAATTGATGTAATAAAGTATTGGTGGAGTTGAAGTGCTCCATTGCCCTCCACAAAGGACCTTAGTTGCTTGAAAAATTTATTTTCATGGATGACGTATTATTGAAAACAAAGTCATCATTTGATGATTATAGGTAATCTATGAAACCATTACTCACAATTGACAATCTAGTTTATTGTTCTCTCTGATTGTCTCGTCCATTAGATGTAAGGACCAAATGGTTAAGATGATTGTGCCTCACATGGAATGACACAATTGGGAAACTATGAGAGCATGGGGGTTAGCTTAATTGATATCCTTAAAGGTATTTTACAAAGCCAACTTATTTTAAGATATGATCTTGATTGCACAGTCCTAATCTACTAACTTTTAGGGGGAAAAGGGTTAGAGAAAATGCAAGAAAAATAGTCCTAAGCTAACCTATGCTAATATGGAGGTGATGCACAAAGATCTAAATAAGACCCCCTAAATAATAACCTTGAGTTTCATGCATCAACAAAACTTAAAGAACATTTTATCCTTTGAGCATGTTAAACATGGATTTACATGTAAAAGAAAAAATAAAAATATAGTCATGACCTACAGTACATACGGATAAATTTATATACACATATGAAATAGGAAAAAAAGAAAATAATCACAACCTTAAGCATGTATATATGAATATGAATATATTACAGATATTCCAAAAGTGGGGGCTCAAAAGAATGTTTGCAAGACCACTTAGAAATACAAGTACTACTATATAGATAAAAATAAAGGGAAAGTTATACAACTTACCAATCCTTTACAATGCTAGGAAAATTACTATTTATAGGTTAAATGGGAAATATTTTCCTTCCAAAACTAGTACAAATATTTCAAAATGCCTTATCTTCTATGTACTGGGTCATGTCTTTACTAAAGTCATTGGTTCCTTTGAAGTCCTTAGATTCAAGTCCATTAATGTTGAATGGTTCTAAGACTTTGGATAAGTATCTATTATTGTTGTTGCCATCTACTCCTTTTGGGGATTCCCAAAGTTTAAGCATGGAAAATATTCTATAATCAATGCTCTATATTTGGGGTTATTCCTATTGCAACTCCCATCATATTTCCACATGATGGATACTATACAAATCATAGGAATGAATGGTGCAATCTCTTCATATCTCTCTCATTAATTAAAATTCATCATTCTTAGTTGTCTTATAGGCCCAAGCGATGATGGACCTATATATACCACTTCCTCATGGTATTATAAGGCATCATGAATGATAAATCACATAATTGGAAATTTATCAATCATTTACCATATAATGAACACTACAATATTTGTAGATGCTGATGGAAAAATATTATCAAATTATCCTTACTTTTGTCTCATCATGAGCTACATGATTGACATCACAATAATCCACAATGATGATAGCCTCATATTTTATCTCATAATGGGTTGCATAATTGACACTATGATAGTTAGTGATGATGATAGACCCATATTTTACCTCATCATAGGCTACATGATTGACACTGCAACAATCTATGATGATGATAGCCAAATAAATATCCCTTATTTTATTCCATCAATGCCTACATGATTGACACCATGATAATTTGTGATGATGATAGCCTAATCAATGTTGTCATTGAATCCCCCCACCTAATACCTTCATGTGTAGGGGTAAACAAAAAAGAAAAAGCAATGACATACCTCCAAACTAGGAGCATATATCATTATCATGCCCATCAAACATAAACAAATCAAATTAAAATAAAAAACCCTCTAGGCATTTACCTAAAGGTTAATCAATGTAAAAAATTATCCTTTAGACAATTTTCTAAAGGTAATCCATCACAAAAGGCTCCTTCAAGTTTATATTTTAAGTTCATCAATATAAAAGGTCCTTTAAGTTCATACTTAAAGGTAGTCAATTACAAAATGTTCCTTTAGGCCCTTGCTTAAAGGTTAATCATTTATAACTACTTAAGTGCTTACCCAATAATTATGCTAAGAGGCCATTGCGTAAGGGCAAATCAAAAATTGTACCTATCTCCACATTTGTGCTATTCCAATAATTAAGCTCAAAGGCCATTGCTTAAGGATGAATCAAAATTATACCTATCTTGTCCCCTTGGCTACATCTTAAAACTACTTAAGTCCTTACCCAATAATTGGCCTAAGAGACCATAACTTAAGGGTGAATCAAAATTGTATCTATATTGTCCCCTTGTGTGCATCTTAAAACCACTTAAGTTCTTGTATAGTAATTAGGATAAGAGGTCATTGCTTAAGGGTGAATCAAAATTATACCTTTCTTATCCCCTTGGATGCATCTTAAAATTGATTAAATGCTTATACGATAATCAAGGTAAGAGACCACTACTTAAGATTGAATTAAAATTGTACCTATATTTTCCCCTTGGAAATATTTTAAAATATCTTAAGCGCTTGTTTAATAATAAATATAAGAGGCCATTGCATAAGGATGAATCATAATTATACCTATCTTGTCCTCTTGGATGCATCTTAAAACCACTTAAGTGCTTTCTCAATAATTAGGATAAGAGGGTACCACTTAAAGGTTAATCAAATTATACCTATCTTGTCCCCTTGGATGCATCTTAAAACCACTTAAGTGCTTGTCCACTAATTAGGCTAAGGGGCCAACAATTAAGGATGAATTAAAATTACCTATCTTGTCCCCTTGGACATGTCTTAAACCCACTTAAGTGCTTCTCCAATAATTAGTATAAGAGGTAACTCCTTAAAGGTGAATACAAATTATACCCATCTTGTCCCCTTGGATGCATCTTAAAAATGCTTAAATGCTTATCCAATAATCAGGCTAAGAGGAAAACACTTAAGGGTGAATCAACTAGGTCCTTCAAATTCACACTTGAATGCAATAAATTACAAAAAATGTCCTGCAAGTCCACACATGAAGGTAATAAATTGTGAAAAACTCCTTAAAGCTTATGCTTGGAAGTAATTAATCATTAATCACATTTTATTAACAAATCAAATCAAACCATTAATCATAAATCATGAATCAAACCAAATGATTAATCATCATCCTCACAACAACAATTAATTACAAATAATTATACAACAAATTAACATCAAATACTCATCACAAAATATTAGACCATATTGTCAATAAATACTGTTACATATTAATTATTTGTAGTAAGGCTCATATACCATGTTATAAAAAAAATGATATATAGTCCAAAAATTGGTCCACATCATCCATATCTTAGCACTATGATCTTGTGCTAGGTGCCCCTCCACCTCTATCTAGATGTAGCGTCCTCACTAATCACTATAATTCTAAGTATATGTCCTAGAAGGTGAAATAAGTCCTCTCTCTATAGGCTTTGTTGCATGGTATATGCCCTATAATATACTACCCATTTTTTCTATACATATAAATCATGTTGTATTATTTGTAGCTCCTCTTATGTCTATAGATCTCCCTAAAATCATCTCAACTCTCCCTATACCTGAACTAGTTCCATTGTACATATCCAAATAACTCTGTAGGTACCCAAACCACCCTTGCATCAATGAAAACTAATCAAATATCATATAAACTATATTCCCACTACTAGATGGTCCTATCAATGTAGCCTAGGATACATATGCATCCCACTATATGGCTAGATTTTGGATTATCTACCACATTGCCCTGATCTCCTATGTTAGATCTAACACTTACCTATCTCTCTCCCTCTCTAGCTTTACCACCTATCTCTCTCCCTCTCCAACTTTGACACCTACCTCTCTCTTTGTCCTCTACAAACTAATCTTGTTATTCTATCTCCTCTGCTGCATGATTTGTCTTCCTCTATAATTCAACCATATACCCTACCAAGTCCTCCCTCTCTTCCTCTACCTCTGCTACTCCTCACAATAAGCCCTCTTGCTCTCCCTCAAAGTATATAAAAAGTGATATACTACCCTTTGTCTCATCTACTACACCCTTTGGTGGTGGTAATATATGAAGCATTTATAATATTACTAGAAAGTACCTTTGTCTTTGCCTCCTTTGCACCTTATTTTAGTTTCTTTGTAATACTTAACCAACCCATTTCTTGGGCCTTAACTACTTCTCTCCAAGTACTATCAATCATTACCAAAGACTCTCATACAAATGTTGGTACTTCTTGATCACACTTGGATAATCTTGACTAGGATCTAGGATCATAAAATCATCCTCATACCTCTCAATAAAATTATCAAAATATTGAAAACCATCAAATCCTTGATCCCATGTGGCTCTTATAAACCACACTAGACCCTCTATCACATCCAATAATTTTCCAAAGTACCTAATCACCTTGTCAAAGTGGTACAACCTTGTCTTATCCCTTGGTCCAACCAATCACCTAACCTACCCGACTCAAGCTAGGTGATACCCATAAATCCATCCTATATGTATTTGATATGGTTTTTATATAATATACTTAGGCTAGAGGTTGTTAATTTTCCTCTTCACTACTACTAGCCATACCATAGCTAACTCACTCTATATGGTCTTAAAATTATGAATCCATCTAAAAGCAATAGGTACCTACTAGCCATCCACTCTCCTTAGTAGCCTTGGTGGTCACATGATCACCATATTTTCTTGTTTTCATCTTCGATCATACCAATGGGGGGTAATAATACCTTACGAGGATCTATACAATAGGGCTATAGCCAAGAGTGCAAGGCTTGGGTCAATTGGGGGTCTTTGAGAGTTTTTAGAAGGCTGAATCCTTATTAATATGTGATTAGGAATTTTTAAAAGGTCAACTCATTGTTAAGACGTGATCTTTAAGGTGCACTTAGACTCAAGTAAAAAGGGATAAGAGAAACAAAAGGAAAAATAAATTAGCAAAGGAAAAGGATAGCAATGCACAAAAATATCCACTAAAATCCCCTTGCATAATAGGCTTGAAGGCTATGTGCCAGTGGTGAATGGTTCCTCTCATTGACATAGTTAAGCACAAATGAAATCCACCCACATATGTGCATGTAAGAAAACATGCCAAGTGGAGAGCCATAAATGGCTAGTACAAAAATTGACGTGGGCCTCCCACACACACATAAGAAAAACCCATGAATAGGTAAAAAATTACAAGCACACACACACATATGGAAATAGGTCAAGAGAGAACCACATATGGCTAGTCCAAATGGCATAGGTCTCCATATATATGCAAGTACTTGTTCACAAATATTGTGCTAGGAGCAGGGGTTAAATTTTTTGACAATCTTCTCAAGAGCCAACTGATCTACAAAGATAAATTAAAGGAAAGTTTACAAGAGCCTACAAATACAAACTTGTTGATCCTTTACAAAGCTAACACTACTCCTATTTACAAATTACAAGAGGGAGGGTTTCCCTCCCAGAACTCAAGCAGAGATTTCAAGGTGGTTGTTGTTTTTTATGTCAGGTTATTTCTTGTATGAACTATCAGTCCCTCTAAGGTTATCTAGATCTGAAGTTATGAATATCAAATGTTCTTGAGCCCTCAGATGAGCAATTATCATCTTTATTGCCATCTACCCATTTTTGAAAATTCCCATCATCTAGGCATAAAGAATTTATGCATTTAATATTCTACATCTATGGGCTAGTTTTGCTATGGCTCCCATGGTATTGTTGTCATTTTATGAAGATATGAGATACTCTTTTGTAGGAAAGGATGATACTCCTTGAATATTGTGCACCTCAATTTTTTTTGATAGTTTAAATTTATCTAGGTTTTTATCAAGGGACCCAAAAACCTGATTACAACAATAGCAAAAAATATTGTAAATCCTTAAGGATACAATAGAAAATCCTTCCTTGAAGGATGCAAACTACATAAAACCTTAAACCTACCCACATAGCAAGTGGGACCAACACACATAAAAATAAAGTAATATAGGGTCATCCCACCCAAAATCGGCCTCGCAAAACACATCACATGAGTTAAAATTTGAAATTTGAAATAGGGTCATCCTACCCACATCATCCTTATGGCACATGCAAAAAGGACGAAGAAGAGGATCAGGGTCATCCCACCCAAACAACACGTGCAATAAAAATTTAAAACAGGGCAAACCCACCCAGAACAACTTTGAATCAGGTCCATCCCACTCACCACTAAAATTTAATAATTAAATTTGAAATTGAGGTGGGAAATGCAGAAGATGAAATTTTGAAAAAACATTCCCACCTAAGGACATCTTGGGACACAACAAAAGGATGCAGCTGTAGGATGCACCTCATCAATTTTGAATTTTAAGGCGTCAATGTTTTCTTCTTCAAAAGTTTCTTATCGCTTGATATCAGGACCACTTGACATCAATACTTCGATACTTTGTCCTTGAGGTCTCATGTTGGAACTTTTGCTTCTTGTGTTTTGATCAAGACTAGAAAAATATTGACTTTTTGGAAAACCTCCACTTTTGAGTCTCACCCTTTGATCCTTGGATATTTTTTATTGGAGGTTTTTATTATGCTTTTCCATGGCCTAAATTTCCACTTTCTCTTACCAAAACAAAGGTGTAGTGAGCCATCACTACAACTCCCATGCTCAAACTTGGAGAAATATGCAACATACCAAACTATATTCTCCCTATACACTACTCAGTACATGAGAGATAAGCATATGATACCATCATACTAGTACCACTAGTCCTTAGGAAAACACCACCTGCTCATCTCATATGGATGCTACCATTTTAATCACCCTCAGTGCACTACTCTCCTAATCATGTACTGACCATGACTCCTAATACTAATTCATACAAGAAAAATGGTTTTTTGATCTAACCAGTCCCCTATATATGTGGCCTTGATATCAATACTATACCATACCACTAAAAAACATCCATTCCTTACCAATATCTATAAACACTATCTTTGATCTCATCCTTTCTTGACTATCACACCCTTTATAGGCACTTAGAGGATCCTCCACATGTCCTCTAATATCACTATCATCTCCCCTATGGGAAGATGAAAGCTACTCATCTTTTAGTATCACTGCTCTACCAAAGCTATTATCAAAGCCTAGTCAAACTCCACCCTCAACATGTGAGTTATATGGTGAAATATTATGGACTCAAGAAGACCATAATTATCCTCATTTAGCAAGCACTAGATGGTCCCTAACACATGAGTCCACCTCTCCCAACAACCCAAAACTTTTTGTTGAGCTAACATCAAAAAACGAGTGAGATGTTAGTCATTCCTAGTGGAAAAACAAAAAATCGAAGTGCTATATAAAACATTGTATGGCTGTATAAGCACCACATAAAAGATATAAATATATAAATATATAAATATATATATATATATATATATATATATATATATATATATATATATATATATATATATATATAACATGCAATAACATTGTATAGACACATCGTACATAAGCACCCTAGAGATGCACCATACAATGTAGGTGAAGAAGTGTATATATGGGTTGTATGTAAGTGTTGTATAGTGATGAAAGCATCATGATGGCTTTTTAGCCAGATTAAATCATAGGTCCTAATATCTAAGATCAAATATAAATCATATAAATTATATGAAGGCTCATTCATAGAATAATATCAATATCAATGAATATAACATTCATGAAATAACAATAATATTACTCAATAAACATACTCACAATATTATTGATGAATCAAATATACAACTTGAGATTTGCTTGATTCAATACATGGAGCTTCTCTCCATAATATAAACTTTGAATATGAATCTTCAATACTTGACTATTGCTCTTCTCACATATCCAAGATATGCATCCTTTCGTACACGTATGAAAAACCTCATATCTTTTAACTTTACATCTTGCCACATACTATGTGACTCTTCACTTGTATACTTGACACACACACACTTGACTCGACTTACCTATATGATATATTGCACACTCTCACATATTATACACTTGCACACTTTGTTACATGACACTTTGCACACTCTTACACTCTACACACTTGCACACTTTGTTACATGATACTTGGACTCTTTTCACACATTGACACATACTTTAGGAAAAATATAAATCACACTCCCTAATCTAATAACTCATATCCTAATATAATATTTACAAATGTATAAATGTACCATGGGGATACTTTATCATTTACCAAATAATGTAATATTCTCCAACATGTTGTACATATATATTGATGTTGTATAGATGCATTGGAGTATGAAGAATGATAAAAACAATGTTTTCCAACATAAAACTACCATATGGATGCAAAAACATTGAGTTATCCATAAGATGTGGTTTTAGGGTAGAAATACAAATAAAGAAAAAATATACAATTTCTAGTGACTCACCACTACCACTACATCTCCTTCCAACTATGGTGCTCGAGCAATATTGATGTGATGCTTCAGTTGTCCTTGATAAGCCATCACCAACAGACACTATCAATCTTCTCTATTATCCCTTGTGTATTCAAAATGACTTCACTTTCCTTCTCTCTCCTTTTAAATCCTTTTTATCTCTTTTTATGATACTTTTACCTCTTTTTAACCTTTTTACAGGACCCCTATGATTCTTTTAAGCATTTGAACCATCTTTTCTAAACTTTTAACACCATCCATATCCATTTTACCACCTCTGCTTATGTGTAGATCATATCCAAGTCAAGTTTCCTCAGTCCAAATTATGTTTCCCTCTAAAACTCGAGGAGGTACATCAAGGCATGGCTGCATGTAATAGATTATAATTAAACATTAATATTTGTACCATTATCAACTTTGAACTTAGAGAAACAAGAGCCTTTTGTACTGCTACAAAATTGGGACATGTTTAATGGTTTTTGAGGTATAATTTTACAATAAATGCATCAAAAAGGAGAAAAATGTAGACATCCAATTTTACATGTTAATTAGTCATTAAAAGGATCATCTCACTCACCAACCACTTTTGTAAGAAAATCAAGTTAGTTCAACTGTGGCATACCCAAATTTAGGGTAAATAGTAGCATCATATTTGTAGCATACAAAATTCTACCAAACCTTCATAAAAATTTACAAAAGTACCACCACCATTAGAATAGTCTCAAAAAGGTCTTTCCAATGAGTATAAACATACCTATACTTGGATAAAAATTGATACCTAAAAATGACCTAAAAGCAGAAGAGTCATAACCACGTGAAAGTATTGCGGCACTTTTGTTGCCTTGTGGTAATTTGGCTAGTCAAATGTTTTGACTTTCTGCCTACCTACCAACTATCAAGTGTAGCATGAGTGGAGTGCAATATTCCCGAAGGGGGATGTGATGAGATATTTTCAGATAAATTCTGACTAATTGCACTTAATCTGGTCAAATCCATACAATTGTATGGTTCACAATTGTACAATTCCTAAAACATACAACTGAAGATTGTACAACCCCAAAACGTACAGTTGTACGGTTATAACTGCGCACTTGTACATTTTCTCCAAGAATCTTGGAATTGCTCAAATCTCAATCACTTTGCAATTATTCACTTGGAAATCACTTGATCTACCTCCAGAATGCTTAAAAATGCAATTTTAGGCCAAAACTCATCAAATGTACGAATTTACAAACCCTTGTACAGTTTGGTTACGCTGCTTGTATGGTTTGGGTGAAACCCTCGTTCTGCCAAATAACTTGACTCAGAAAAATACCCATTTGCATATTATTGACAAAAATATCATTCCCAATAATGGGTAACAACCATTAATCCTATTTTCTCTTTACTTATGTATTTCACACAATGGCACATGGATGGTTGTACGTTTTCTGGGTATGCACTTCTACCACAGATCTGGAATCAACAATACCTGCAATATCAATAAAAATCCACCAACAATATAATTATTGAGATTTCCCTTGATATCCCCACACATGCATACACAAATCTGGTCTAAATGAAGATTTATATTATTTTGGGTATTGTACACAAGTAGTGTACGACATTACACAACAATAAATAAATTGCAACATTAAATCCTTCACAATCCATGAACTACACATGAATGGGTAACCATGAACAATAACAATCCACAAACAATCATTGAACTACAACCAACAACCCAAAAATTTGAATGGGGGGCTTATAATGGTTGTCCAGGCCATTCCAAAGTGGTTTCTGAGACAGTTCATTATTTACAACTGCCCGTAACTCACATTAATAACATTATTTAATGTTTACTAAGGTTTAATTTGATTTTCATCAAATTACATTTCATCCGCATGTCTTTCCATTTCATTTAATTTCACATGCATTTTACATTTATTTATTTTTTTAATTTATTTTCTAATTGTACAATTCCACCCAATTGTACGTTTTGCTTGCCAATTGTACAATTTATACCAAATTGTACATTTTACTTGCCCCTTGTACAATTACACCAATTGTACATTTATATTCAAGATTATGCAAATCCAAACTTTATTCTTGCTTCTTTTTCTGGAATATGGATTTTCCTGCCTACATCTATCCCCTCCTCTAAATTGGTCGGCGTCCTCGATGACACATGATCTGGACATTGGGGATAGAAGCACTGAACAATGTACTGCTAGCACTTGTCATGCTCCTTTCGCTTCCTTCTATTCCAAAGGTCCTCAATAACTGGCATCACTACACTCTACTTCTCATAGTATATTATATTCAGACTACTCCCTAGAATTGCTAGAATCAATTGCAGCAATATCATCAATATGACCATCTTGATAAACATGACAAATATCACCTTGATGACGAACATGATCAAGATGAACAACATCATCAATATCATGGTCCATTGCCACCTATGATGGGGGTCAAGGGGGCAGGATCCCCCTTGCAGGGTCAAGGGACAATGTCCCTCAGGGTCGAGGGACAACGTCCTCAAAACAAAACTAATACAACCATCACTGTCCAAGCCAAATTTTTCTCTTTGTTGGCACTTTGGGATCCGTTGCTCAACCCACTTAAATAGCTCACCGTCGACTCCATTTTGCTTCTCTCAGGTTCTAGATGACTCAATATTAGCCTCAAACTGCCTTGTCTTAACCATTGCTGGATATTCTTCTCCTTGTACGGTTTTGCTCTATACACTTTCACATGGTACGGTTCCATTTTGTATGATTTCTCCTTGCATGGATTGCACTTGTACGATTTCACCTTGTACTAACTACACTTGTATGATTTCATCTTATACAGACTGCACTTGTATGATTTCATCTTGTATGCACTGCACTTGTATAATTTCATCTTGTACGGACTGCACTTGTATGATTTCATCTTGTACAAACTACACTTGTATGATTTCACAAATCGTACAACACCCTAAAATGTATGATTTACCACTTGCAATTGTGCACTCACTATCAATTGTACGATTTCATTCACTAATTATATGATTTGGGCCATTTGTACGATTTCAACCAACCTTTGTATAGTTCCTTCTTGCAGAATCTTACAATCCCATCCTTCTTTGGGTAAGTTTGCTTGTATGACACTTTGCTCCATTTGAACATCTTCCAATTTTATAAGTGATTGTTCCATGTGAACAACATCCTCCATGTTTACAATTGATTGTTCCTCTTAAAATCCTCCATTTGTATAATTGACTGTTCAACTTGAACAACTACCTCCAATTGTACAATTGGTTGTTCCACTTGAACAATATCTTCCAATTGCACATTGACTACACTTTCATTACCTGCACTTAAATAACAACACTTCTTAGTGCCCTCCATTGGTACATCAAACTTCTCTATTTGAGTAACAATTCATTGTACACACTCATCTTGGATAATGTTCTTCCCCACTTTGTTCTCTTGTATGGCAGCATGTTGTTCTTCCTTGTTAGCAACAATCACTTCCTCCTCCATTTAAATCAAGTTCACTTCCTCAATTCTAAGCATGCTCATCAAGTTCACCTCCACCTCCCTTATTTCTTGGAAAGGGCTAGAACTTGTCTCTGATGCTTCAAATTTTGTATGCATCACTGGTTCATCCTGATTTGCAGTACTATCACAGTCATGTGCAAAGTGTCCCCACAATTGGCATTGCCAACATTGTACAATGGGTCTACCTTCACTGTCATACTGTATTTTGCTTCTTTTATTTCTGGGATGATTGTCACACCCCGCATCACCACTGACATCCTTCCTTTGTACAATCTTGCTTTGGGCTGCATATACTTGTGGTGATGATCTTGCACTCTCTAAGTTACAATCAACATCAAATTCATCATTCTTTTCTTTGGAGTCATTTTCTTCCTTGACTTCTTGACTCCAACACTTGGACAAGGGACTACTCTCCTGCCCAAAATCAACACTCTCATTGTCTGACTCATCTTCAATATTAGAATCACTTTCATCCTCTGAGCTACTCTCATCATCATTACCATGATGCCACTTCATTGATGTTGCTTTTGCATCACTTTCCCAAATCAAGGCATAATCCATAGCTTCTTGGTATGTGCTTGGAGGAAAAATCTTCATCTTTGTTTGATACATAGGAAGAAGTCCATTTACAAACCACATCCTCTTCAATGCCTCGGATTGGTCTTGCTCAAAATGATCAAACAACCCACTTAGATTTCGATTATAGGAACAAACAGACTCATGCTCACCCTGTTTCATTCTATAAATTTCAATAAGAATCTCATCCTCATTATCATATAACCAAAATTATTTTACAAATGCATCTCGTAATTCTTCCCATGTCTGGTACTTGTCTTCTGGTAATTTCATATACTAGTCTATTGCATATCCATGAAATATTGCAGGAAACAACCACCTCCATTCTACCTCATTGGTCTGTCCAATCCCTTTCCACATTAGGCAACAAACTCTCCAATGCCGAATTGGATCTTCTGTTGATTCTCCATGAAACAATGGACATTTACATGATATGCCCAAATTAGCCTTTGGTTTGATAGGTTGGCTTTCCATAGCCTTACACACATCACCCTACAATTGCTCTTCTACTATACTCTCTTTCTTCTCGTTAGATAACATTCCACCCTACAGTTGCTTCGATGTCGGACTCCCATCCCGCTCACCATCGAGCACACCCATCTGCAGCTTTTCTAGTGCCAAACTCGCATCTCGCACACTATTGGACATGTCATCTTCCATTGGCATCGATGTCAGACTCTCGTCCTGCTCACCATCATGCATCACTACTTGCAATTATTGTGGTATCAAACACTCTTCCCCAACCTTCAATTCCTTACCAGTATTTCTCATCAACTTTGGCTGAACTTGACTTGTACAATCTATCAACCAATTTGTATGGTTACATGTACTTGTACGATTTGACTGGCAATCATACGATTTACCTTGCAACTATACTATTCCATTGGCAATTGGGCAATTTACCTTGCCATTGTATGATTTACCCAACAATCGTACAACTTTCCCTCTTGCTATATGGTTTTCTCTAGCAATCGTATACTTCTTCCTTTGGTTGTACGGTTTCCTCCAACAATCATACGATTCTTGCCAATAACCACATACTTTTTGCTTTTTCGTATGTGGTTGTGCAATTCTTTCCTCCATTCGTATGGCTCTCTTTGGATGATGCACATCAATTGAACAACCTTGCAATGCTTGTAAATTGCAATCATTTGTATGGTTATCAACTTTAAAACTGTACAAACCCTCTACAATATGACCATCATCTCCATTTTTCACATCAGCCATACACATCTCGTTGTGCAGTTTATCATCAACATCAAAAAATTCATCTTCTACATCTATGGCTTCGACTGGATGCCATGGTCTTTGTTGTGCACCTTCCCAAGCAACTTGCTTCTCACAACTCCATGTCATCAAGCTTAACCCCAACTCATAGAGACAAAGTCTCCAAGATGTAGAAATGGAATGCAACATACTTTCCCACATCTTTGACAAATTCACTGTCATCTACTTCTCTGCAATCTCATCTTCGCAGACTTGTATCTATCATCCACCCCAATGTTCTTCCATGCTACAAACTATTCCTGACCCTTTGTCATTCTCAACAATGACAAAATTGGTTTCGATCCACATGACAACAGGTGCCAAATGTAGCACACTTTGGTGCAACCAGTCAAATGGTAATGGGTCCATCCAACTACGACAACGACGTCAAATGTAGCATGAGTGGAGTGCAGTATTCTCGAAGGGGGATGTGATGAGAGATTTTTAGATAAATTTTGACTAATTGCACTTAATCTGGTCCAATCCATACAGTTGTACGGTTCACAATTGTACAATTCCTAAAACGTACAACTGAAGACTGTACAACCCCAAAATGTATAGTTGTATGGTTATAACTGCACACTTGTACATTTTCTCCAAGAATCTTGGAATTGCTCAAATCTCAATCACTTTGCAATTATTCACTTGGAAACTCACTTGATCTACCTCCAGAATGCTTAAAAATGCAATTTTAGGCCAAAACTCATCAATTGTATGAATTTACAAACCCTTGTACAGTTTGGGTACGCTACTTGTACGGTTTGGGTGAAACCCTCATTATGCCAAATAACTTGACTCAGAAAAAATACCCATTTGCATATTATTGACAAAAACATCATTCCCAATAATGGGTAACAACCATTAATCCTATTTTCTCTTTACTTATGTATTTCACACAATGGCACATGGATGGTTGTACATTTTTTGGGTATGCACTTCTACCACAGATCTGGAATCAACAATACCTGCAATATCAATAAAAATCCACCAACAATATAATTATTGAGATTGCCCTCAGATCCCCACACATGCATGCACAAATCTGGTCTAAATGAAGATTTATATTATTCTGGGTATTGTACACAGGTAGTGTACGACATTACACAACAGTAAATAAATTGCAACATTAACCCATGCTTCTCAATCCATGAACTGCACATGAATGGCAACCATGAACAATAACAATCCACCAACAATCACCGAACTACAACCAACAACCCAAAAATTTGAATGGGGGGCTTATAATGGCTGTCCAGGCCATTCCAAAGTGGTTTCCTGAGACAGTTCATTATTTACAACTGCCCGTAACTCACATTAATAACAATAATTTAATGTTTACTAAGGTTTAATTTGATTTTCATCAAATTACATTTCATTTGCATGTCTTTACATTTCATTTAATTTCACATGCATTTTACATTTATTTATTTTTTTAATTTATTTTCTAATTGTACAATTCCACCCAATTGTACGTTTTGCTTGCCAATTGTACAATTTATACCAAATTGTACATTTTACTTGCCCCTTGTACAATTACACCAATTGTACATTTTTATTCAAGACTATGCAAATCCAAACTTTATTCTTGTTTCTTATATGGATTTGCTTGCCTACATCAAGGAGTCCATGAGAAAAAATCTTATGGTGCTTTTGCTTTTCTGCTACCAAATCCAAGATTTTAACAATCTAGCTTCCTACCACTATTTGTTCTATTGTGAACCTTAACTTACCGACTGCATTCATGTGTATCAATGTGGAAAATTTCCAATCAAATATCCTTGATTGGTATTTGCATGACATTGTGCTCCAAGAAATTCCCAATTAGGTCTTGTCAACTCCATGCAACTACACTCTAATTACCTTTCTCTCTCTACTAAGAAAACCTTCATGGATTCCCCAAGGAGGCTTGAGTTTTATATAAAACCACCCCTTGGGAAGGCCTTTAGGGGAGCTTATTTATCACATCGCTATTCTACTAAAATAACTTTTAAAAAATATTCAAGACACAATCATACTATCGAAATCTCTCCAAATGCTTGTCAATCACATCAACATTCTGTTGCAAATTCTACAAAGAGTTGGATCTATAAAAATTTCTCTTCATCTGTAATGATGCTAGGGTAGACATTAGTTCATTAATTGGTCATGTCCATTCATTATTTATTTTATCTATATATAAGTAGAATAGTTTATCCAATTAGGAATCATCGAATAAGAATATAATTCATTTGTGTAATTCGCAAGAGACTCCGCCCTCTCTAAGTGGCTATGATATTTGGCCTCTCCAAGTGGCTATAGTATTTTGGAAATTCTAGTCATCTCCAATTGTTTATTTTAGAAAGTAATAAAATTCCTTATAAGTGGTATCAGAGTCGTGATCCAAGAAAAGATAGTCATCTCCAAAATACATATTCCAGCTCATAGAAGCAAGTTGTTGGCAATAGTAATTTTTTTTTAGATACATGAAAGGTTTAAAATAAATTTTCATCAATATTGACCCAAGTTAGATATTCACATCGATATAACAAGTAGTATCTTGGAAACTGGGAAAACCTATCCCAGTGCACTCGCGACAAGCCATGATCTTGATCTCTATATTTTCATCATCTTTCCATAAGCATTTGATGCTCATTAAAAGACATGTATTTAGGATTATTCAAAGTATCCGATGAAGCTACCAAATTTGAGGCAAGCACATTTCTGTTAACAGTTAACTAGTATGAATTTCAATTCACAACAACCCAAATAAAAAGCACCACTGGTCCTAGTAATCACCATCATCTACGAAATCTTCAACGTTTAAAGATTAAATTGTCAGCATAAACTAAAGACATCCCAGGCCATAAACACAACGATATTCAATTTATTAAATTTATCAAATAATTTTTAGACAATCTCATTAATTGTAGAATCGGTATTCACAACGGTAAAACACATACCATTTCTAGTTATGGTGAAAATTACATTCCTAAGGTTCATTGGCCACATTCAAAGAAAATTTACATTATAATTCGATTCCCCAACATTTTGAATATTACACCCTAATTCATTGATCCATGTTTTACAGTGTCCTTAGTAAGGTTTTTGATGAAATATAAATCTGCATCCCATGCTATTATTAAGGTTTATAGTGTGAAGCAACCGTTGTGAGCTCGATGTAATTCCGAAACATCATGTAAACGTAGAGGAAATATCCCTCCAAAAAGAAAAATTAAATTACAATGTATCCTAAGGTTTACTAACCAATCACATCCATCCCTAAATTTGCCCAAGCAGAGTGCTACATGTATTGAGGTTCTTATTCGATCGAGTTTTTGGCATACATTTGAAGTTTTTATTTTTTATTTTTGGCCCTTTAGTCCCACATGGGTTGTGCGAGAACTCAAGAGCACTTTAAAATCTTCATTGTTCACATAAGTGATTGACCACTTAGATGGTCACTCCTACCTTCACATCATGTATCTACAATATTTTTGTCTCGCTCTTGTGACATCTTTGTAATCTGTATCCTTTATCTCATTCCTCGTTTTCTACATCGTTGTTAATCGGTCCTTGTTGTCCACGTCAGTTGGTCCTCGTTCTCCAAGCTATCGGTTCTGTCTAGTCTGTGTCCAGGTCCTCCTCATTATTCTATCCTCTTGTTTGCATCCTGGTCCTCTTCTAGTCCACTCCATGTCAATATATCCTCTTCTATTTTGTTTCATGTTAGTTTGTCCTCATTGTCCCAATTGCCATTGATCCACTATTGAACTACTCCTCGACCATTGGAACTTGTCCAAACTTCGCTCTACCATTGGACATTTGAAACCTTGTTTGTTGTTGCTCGACCATTGGACATTCATCCAGACTTCACTCAACCATTGGATATTCATCTACACTTTTCCCAATCATTGGTATTTGAAAAATCATATTGTTGTCGCCCAACCGTTGGAAACCAAAAAATAATTTTTTGGCAAATTTTGTGATAGTTTAGTAACTTTTGGTGACAAATTATTGGTAATTTTAGCAAAAAATTTTGCATCAAATCGTTCTTGAATAAACAACTTTTGGCCAACAATTTTTGCAAAACAACTTTTTGTAACTTTTGGCAACAATTTCTACAATATTTTTTTGCAACTTTTGTGACAGTTTAGCAACTTTTGACGACAATTTCTTGGTAATTTTAGCAACAATTTCTGCATCAAATCACCCTTGACTACGTCAGCTCAATAAATGCATATGTGAAATTTATAAGTGGAATCGAATAAATGCAAGATTGCAATAAAATTCCTCACCAACTAATGTATGTATGACAAGAAGATGACCACCAAGAAGTCAGGGCACACATCCTAATACTCCCAAAAACATCAATAGTTTCAACCAACACCGTTATTCTTCATTAAATTCCATGGCTTCTCCTTCTTCGGATAATGCTGACCCTTTTCTCAATAACCCTCCTCCTAGGAGATCTATTCCAATTCCCAACAATGTGGATGCCCCCTTATGTCAATATCTTACCCAACAAGAAATAGTGTGGATGGATATTCGTACTATGCTAAGAAACCTTGAAGCCCATATAACCTTTGCAACACCTCCTCATACCCCCAGGTCATAATATTATCTTGTAGACACCAAAATTTAGCCACTTATTGTCCATCCAAGTCTTCCCACCATTTTTACCCATTTATTTACATATATTTAGGTATAATTCTTTAATATATTAAAATATCAATATTTAATATTATATTATATATATTTAATAAATGTATATATGTATGTGTAAATTAATCTTAGTCATCCATCTTGGTCTAATCATATCCATTCATCCGCCTTAATCCATGCCACCTACCTAGATCTAATATCCACCCTCCATCATGTTTTAATCTTGACCACACAAATTGTATTACTAAAAACCTAATGTGCCATAGGGGAGATTATAAATAGGAGTTTTTCGATGACTCAACCCCTAAGTTTTTAAAGTCTCTAAATCCCCCAAGTAATTCATGACCTAAGCTTTTAGAAGTCCTTAAATTCCTTTTATCCATCGTCACCCTTGCCCTTGCATCTTCTATCACATCCATCATTGTAGCCCTCACTCGAAGTAGATCTACTTATGCAAATCTTGCATCAACCCCCAAATGCCCCTTCGCTACTCTTGAGCATCCATCCGCTACTACCGAACACTTGCTTACTATTCCTGAGTGCTACTAGGTGCTTTCCATTGTCCTCGAGCACCCACGAGTGTTCTCTTTTGCCATAAAGCACATTTGGGTGTTTCAGACTAGAGTTCTACAACTCTGATAACCATTGGGTGTCGCTAGGGCATCCACACACTATCTTCCTACAACAACGTCAACAACAGATAAAAAATGTCAAGTTCACAAGGTAAATATTTAATTGTTATACTAATTTCATTATTTCCATATTTATATGTAGTTTATCATTTGGAATTTAGGGTTTTTATTTATTTTTGAGGGTCTCACATAGTGGAGCCCTCACAGTTACTATTAATCCTCTTTTGTTATTTTATGTGTGTAGATCTAGAGATATACAGGCATTAAGCAATTATTTAAGCTAGAGTGGTCTGGTCAATGGATATCTAAATCCCACTCACTTTTGTTGGGATCGATCGAGCATGAAGACACCACCCTAATTTGTTGGCTAGGGTTTTGGATAACCCTAGCATATTGAGATTATTGTATTGAGCAATAAATCTTTGTAAAAATCCCAATCTGGGGCATATTTGGTTGTAATATCAAAAATCCACTCGACAATAAAAATCAAATTTATTTATGTGCAATCATGTTTTTATTTTGCTTTAATTGTTCATTTGTTTAAATTTACTTATTTGGTGTTTTTTGGTTTGCATCTACAAATGGTGATCACGGTGGGACCTCCTAAGGGTTTCTCATTTTGATTTAATTTGTTGATAAACTTGCTATTTTTTTTCTTATCTTGTAGGGTTTTTAGAAGCACAAATCATGTGATTTTTGTTGTATTAGGGTTTCTAAATATTCGTAGAAAGTTGTAGAAGGTGCACAAACGCCCTATGGCACTCAAGGGTCATCCAAAAAAGTCCTAGGGACATTTTAGAAGCACCCAAAGGTGTTTTATAGGAATATACAGTGATTTCGTAGGCTTCTCTATAAGTCTACAGAAGAAAACCTAAGATTTTTGTTTTTACATATTTTCATATTCTTACATTTTTATAGATTTTTGGATTAAAAAGAACATCACTAATAGTATGGTAAAAACAATCATTATAGTTTTGAAGAAACACATGCTTATACTGAGATTCAACATAGGTCTTAGGCTCTTCTTTAATTATTTTCTTTGATGCCTTTGTTCCTTTTGAGCTTGAATCCTCCTTTTGTTTCTTTTGACCTTCTTCAAAACCAAGTCTAGTATTTATAATTGAATATCTTTGTGCTTTGATAATATCATCCAATATTTCTATTATTTTCTCCAACCTAATATTTTTATGTAGCTCATCATTAGATTTTCTCATAGAGACAATCTCATGTTCTAGTTTTTCACATACCAACTCTTTTTTCTTTAACTGCCCAGTCATAAATTCTTTAATTCGCTTTGCCTCTTCAATTTTCACTTTTAAGTTAGTGAGATCTTGTGAAAGCTTTGCCTTTGTCTTCTCATCCTCTTGTACTTGAGTCTTCAATCTTGAGTTCTTCTTTCTAAGCCTTTTCAACTCTTCAAGAGCAAAAATAAGTTCCTCTTCTATGTCAACTATGGCTTCCTCTTCATTTTTTGGATCTTTCTCCTCTTCTTGTTTTTCAACAATAGGAGCATCTTCTTTCACCTCCATGGCAAAAAATAGGATTTCTTCTCTTTCACTATCGGAGAGACTTTCATCACTACTGTTGGAAGAACTACTTGCTTCCTCAACATAAAAAATCTTCTTGTGCCTTTGAAATATCTTCTTCTCATGCTTGCTTTGACCGTACCTCTTTTTATTTTCATGATAAAATTTTCTTTCCTTCTTTTTCTTGTATTCCTCTTCTTCTTCACTGCTACTACTTCCATCTTGTGGGCACTGAGCTGCATAGTGACCAATGTTACCACAATTAAAACATTTCACAGTATGCTTACCTTTGTATTTTCTTGGTCCCTTCTTATTTCTTTGTACAAAGTTAGCTTCTTCTCCACTGCTCGATTCTTCACTTGAATCTGGTTCTTTATTCTTTATCTTATTTGAATCTTTAAACGCAGCCTCCCATTTGGATGTTTGATCTTTTTTAGTCCTCATATCATAGGTTGTAAGAATTTCATGTAGCTCATCCATGCTTAAGGTTTTAAGATCCTTCATTTCTTCAATCGCTGAGACCTTTGCATAAAACCTCATGGGAAGTGACCTTAAGATTTTTTGAACAATCTTAGAGTCATCAATACTTTCTCCAAGTCCACGAATGGTGTTGAAAATTTCATCAATGTGGAGCAGATATCTAGAAATATCTTCCTCATATTTCATATTCAAGTCTTTGAACTTCCTCTTGTGGATTTGAAGTTTTTCTATTTTAACCTTGTCATCTCCTTCATATGTTCTTTTTAACATGTCCCATATTTCTCTTGTTGAGGTGCATTGCATGACTTTAATAAACTTTGATTCACATAACCCACTTAGTATTACATTCATTGCCTTGGCATTATTTTCAAATGGTTTATTATCATTTTGATCCATGGGAGGGGTTGTAGGTGGTTTGAACCCATCCATAATAGATTTCCATATATCATAGCCATGTGCCATAAAATAGGTTTGCATCCTTACACTCCAAAATACATAATTAGTCCCATCGAACAATGGAGCCCTATTTGATAAAAAACCTTCTTGGTAAGCCATATGTGTTCCTGTAAGATCTTCCTTCAAGCTATTAGACTTTCACGAAGGAACCCGCTCTGATTCCAATTTAAGAAACACATGCTTATACTGAGAGGAGGGTGAACAGTATAATATAAAACTTATCTTTTCTTTCCAAAAAAAATAACTACAATAATATGAATAAATCAATGCACAAATAACCACACACATAAGAGATAATGATTTACGTGGAAACACCCTTTCGAGAGAAAACCATGGCAAAATTATTAATTATTGTCTTCAACAAATTTCATGGGCACAAACCCATAGGAGACACCAATCCCCTAGTACAAGTTCATGGGCACAAACCCACAAGAGACACCAATACCCTAGTACAAGTTCATGGGCACCAACCCATAGGAGACACCAATCCCATTGTGCAAGTTTGTGGGCACAAACCCATAGGAGACACCAATCCCCTTATGCAAGTTTGTGGGCACCAACCCACAGGAGACACCAATACCCTTATGCAAGTTCATGGGCACCAACCCATAGGAGACACCAATCTCCTTGTTACAAGTTTGTGGGCACCAACCCATAGGAGACACCAATCTCCTTGTTACAAGTTCATGGGCACCAACCCACAAGAGACACCAATATCCTTGTTCAAGTTCATGAGGCACCAACCTCAAATCTAAAGGCACCAACCTTGATCAACAAATAGAGAATGATATACTAGTGTTGGAAGCTTCAAATGGCCAAAATATCCTTCACATTCATTAAGTTTGTTGCTTCCACATGTCTCACATTTATTACATTTTAAAGGTAGCCCAAGTCTAGCACTAGATAACTTACTTGCGTGTTGAATTGGAGACACCAATACCTTGCTATCACTCTTTTATACTTCCATGTTATGAAGCACTTCTCAATCTCTTCAAATTTTGAATTTTAACCTTCTATGCTTTCTAGGCCCTTGCCAAATGATACATGAATAATATCCAAGCTTTTTTGCTATTAATTAATCTATAATGCTTTAGATTAATTAAATCAAACCCTATAAATAAATATCAATTCTCCTTAAAGTCACTTAATACTTCCATGTGTGGGCTCTAATATTTATTTCAACATTATTCTAGATATGTCAAACCTGGTATTCATTGTTTGAACTCTTTGATAGTGATTCCCGATTGCTAAATGATATGTCTCCTACTAACAACTACAAGCATTTCAAACTCTGTCTGCATCAACCATTACCTTATCTTGATATTTGAAAATATCATCATTGTTCACATTTGTTCATGCACAAACCAAACGAAAACAAATCATCAACATAATCTATGACATTGTTCGTTGCCTTTGATCTGTTATCTACTCGACTCCTTTTCAATACTTGTCTATGATCTTCTTGATGATATTCGCATATGCACACTCGTTGGTTATGTTTGCTCCTCAAAATTTTCAATTGATAGTGCAATAAAACCGATGCTCTTCTTCTTTGAACATTTGACATGTTCAAATGTAGTAAGGTTTGATTTGGTGAAGCTTCCTCGATGTGCTTCTTCTCATGTGTTCCTAGACGTAGTCAAATCGAAGGTCTTCTTCTTCAAATATTTTGTGTATTCAAATGTAGCAAGGCTTGCTTGGTGGAGCTTCCTTAGTGTGCTTCTTCTCATGTGGATTCAATGGCACTTTCCACTTGTTAATAATTTCTTATTTTAACCTTGCTCTTTGGATGTTTCACTGAAGCTTTTTGTGTCACATTATCTTGGCTCCAAATACTTTCATTGTAAATGCCTTCACTCCAAATGCTCTTCACCTTATGCTATGCTACCTACGCAATCTCAACCTATAAATGAAATCCAAATGGATCGTTGTTCTATCTGCATAGTCTTGACCTACGGATAAATTCTAAATAGATCGTTGCTCTATCTATGCAGTATTGACCTACGAATGAAATCTAGGAAGATCACTTGCTAGGGTTTGGTGTAGAATATTTCACAACATCCTATGCTTCACATCTGCACTTCTAAAACCTCCAAACTCATTGTGCTCTCCAACCATGCTAAGGCTCTTCAACCACCTAGTTCTGTGAACGACATCATATATTTATTGAAGACTTTCCATCATGCTCACTTCTTTTTAAAATGAACTTTGGCCTCCTATTTATATCCATCCTTTCACCTTTTATCTTAGGCACCAAAGTAGTCAGCCCATGCAAACATAATGTCAATATTTAAATCTTTTAATTTTTAAATATTTCAACTTTTTCCCATTGCACACATTAGAAATATTTAAATCTTTAATTTAAATATTTCAACCTTTGCCCATTGCACACATTAGAAATATTTAAATATTTAATTTAAATATTTCAACCTTTGATATTACATCACCCTTGAAAAATATATTTGCCTTGAATAATTCGTCCGTTGTTTGCTATCAACCAAGTTGGCCTTTGACATTAATGACAACTCAATAATTCTAACAAGTTTGCATTCTAGGCATTATATTAGTCATTGCATTCATTCACACATTCTCATTTTCCATTTAATTTTTTTGGTTTTATGGTGTATTGTAATTGAAAAATTCTGCATTTTTGTTGCATGGGAATTATTAAATTGCATAAATTAGACTACATTGTAGGGTTAGAAACCTCTCATTTTGTTGGTCTAAGTAGGAACACAATTAGCGTGTCAAAAGTATTCCTACATTGGGTGATTCCAAGCGAAGGAGTGGATGAACCCTCATTGTTTAGAGAGGGATGTAAGTGGTGTACTTCACATCCTTTGGAGAAATTGATACTCGTAATGTTGGCTTCTTATTTAGACTAGTGAAATTAGTTGTTTCTAATATTATATGTGCACCATAGAAAACAAAATCTTAAAAGGAATATCACACACACTTCACATTTCATATTAAATAGTAATGGTTGGATTTAATCACCAACCATTGTTTGAGATCTAGTGATGGTGGCTTTCATCTCCATCCACCAACATCTGCCCCTAGATACCTTAGATTACCCTGAGCAAACTTGCTATATTTCATCACCAAAAATAATCTTGTTGCCCTATCCAAGCCATATTTTCACCCATTTCTAATTCATATTAGCACATTGAAACACATGGAATCAAAATCTAAAAGAATGAATTCACACTAAAATGATATAATCAATGAATGAGGTATGACACATATGTTGAAAAAAATTTAGCATTGATTTGTTTTAATTTGATTTTTGTGAAGTTTCAATTCTACATTTTATTTTACTGCACAATTTGTATTTGATTTAGTTGCTTATGGTCTTAACAAGAAATCAACATAAAGCATTAAATAAAAACAATTCCATGGAATATTCATCCACCTTCCCCACCACTTCTATGGTAGATTCTCGAAGTGTGACATAGAGATATTTATCTATGGGCCCATCACACACTGTATAGACTACTGATGTCTTGTATAGGTATAACAACACTTCCCTTCCTCAAATAGAATCATATTCACCATCCATTGACCACAATATCACCCACATATATATGGCCAAATTAGAGGCTCTCTGCAAATTGGCTAATTATGTCTTACAGCCCATTCATAATTCCCCTAGTCAAGATCCTACTTTACAACAAGAACTTACTCATTCCCAATCATCCAAATTTACCTAGGTGTACATTAACCCTCTTTTTAAGGCATCGATTGAACCTTCCTCTCATGTATCCATTCCCCAATATCCAAGTTCTCCTAGCACTTATATCTCATTTTCATACACATCCACCTACACCAACCCCTTGTATAAAATACATATAAATGTTGCTTCACCAATTTTCACATCCCAAGTTGCCATGCCAAGTGCACCTTATCTCTTAGCCACATATTCCATACCATCTACATCCATACCTTCCACTTTTGATAAAGAAATTCATGAAGCGTGGAAAAATTTGAAAAAAATGCTTAAGCAACATCAAGACGCTCAACAATAAGTGCAGGTGAACCCTAAGCCTCTACAAAATTATACTCAACCCATGCTCATTAACCAAATACCATCATGGGCACCACAATATTCTATGGTTTCCATCCCTACTCCTCCACCAAACCATACCAATACCCATTCCATTCCCATAAACCATACCAATTCCATTCCCATAGGCCAACCCAACCATAGTCCCCATAAATTACCCCCATTCCAACACTCTCCATCTCTTCATCAATTTACATCAACCTCACCTAGTCATCATCATCAATCTTATCATCATCTAGTTATCCCACAACATTATTCTACCACACCTTCTCAAAATCATTAGGTGATTCAGGGCTTCCACATTCCTGGGGAAGACCCTAGAATCAAGGCCATGCAACAATAAATTATCAGTTGATACAACATACTCCTCGTATGACAAACTAGAAGCAAACCCTATGTTAGCTGAAAAACCACCCATTGACCCTTCGATACCATCATCAACATATCTGATAGATTTCATGGTATCAAAGTTTGATAAATTCAAGGGAATTGAGGACTCCAAAGAGCATGTAAGTGCATTTGTACACTCATGCTTTAGAATCCAAAGTGACAATGCTCTCATGCTTAGAACATTTCCTTAGACATTAGGTGGAGATGCCATAGAGTGGTACAACCAATTATCTAGTCATAGTATTTATACTTTTGAACAATTGGTTGACCAATTCTTTGAGTGCTTTGTCCTTAATGTTAGAAAGAAAGTCTTATTGTCCAACATTTATGCTTTAAGAAAATATGAAGATGAGTCTATCTATTATTTTGGCAACCATTGGAGGGTCGTCATTACCAAATTTCCATTCACCCTATCAATAGAAGAGCTTATCAATATATTTACCAAAAATTGTTTAAAATCCATCTCTTGGATGCCTCAATTACATACATATCTCTCATTTGAAGAAGCTATAGAACATGCTAGTTTCATTGAGGAGATAAAAATCCAAGAGGGCATACTTAAGCCTAGGAAAAAGGAATGGCAAAGCAAGGGCCAATACAAAAGCAATTTTTTTGTCCAATCAAAATCAACACAGGCCACTCCGACCAATCAACCTAATCTTGTCAATCAAGTGGTCATGAGCCAGTTGATAATGGCTCAACAAAAATTAGTGCAACAACCACCGTAACAAATTGCCTATCATGCGATGCCATCAGTATCCCAATAAATGTAAAACATAGTACCAACCATGGATAACCATCCTCAATGATATTCTATCCAACAAAATCACCAATACACCCCCTTGTTTGAGTCATATGCTTCCCTCTTTCGAAGGTTGTACGACACAAATAAACTTGCCTTACTCGAAATTAGACCGGATGATCCTACTAAACATGGTAAAAATTATCAGGAATATTTGTTTTGTCCTTGCCATAGGAAAAGTAGGCATGACATCAATAATTGTCATGTATTCAAAGACATAGTTCAGGAACTTATTGACTTGGGGGCCATCAAGCTTGACAACCCCCTTGCTTAACAAAATCAAAATATTGGTATTTTTCAAAAACCATTTCCTCATCATGAGGAGGTGCAACCAACTATGGGAGGGACTAACACCAAAACTCCTCCCAATCAAGTTAACCATGTTCAATAATAACAAGGTTTTATAGGTGCCATTCATGTGGTAAGTAGAGGTCAACAAAATAACTAGCAAAATGCAAGGCAATAACATTAGGCAAGTGTGTCGCAACCTACCACATTACCTCCCATTACAATTTCTCCTAATCCTTACCCAAAAATTCATACTCCTAGTCAACCAAATCCCCCCATTCATCCCATCAATTATCATCCATGACCACTCATCTCATTGAGTAGCCGGTTAACCACAAGCCTAAATATGGCTTCCACCAAATTGTCAATATATGAGCTAATTCAACAATCTCCTCCACATCGTGAGGCATTAATAGACATTATGAAATCCATTGAGTTACAATCTCAAGATGAAAATTCCTTCAACAAGTTTTAAAAGAGCATTCAAACATGCATGGAGCCTTCCATTACATTTTATGATTTTGAGATTAAGCCAATATCATCGGAATCAGTAGATCCTCCATTGCACATCATGGCTCTAATTGATAGGAAGTATTTCAAAAGAGTTATAATTGACACTAGATACTCAATTAATATAATCACCAAGTCTACCCTTCATCATCTTAACCTTCCTCCATATCATATCAACAAGTCATATTTCACCCTAAAGGCATTCAACAATGCTTTATATTCCACGGTTGGCACTGTTATTTTTCCCATCAAAGTGGGGTTCAAAATGTTGCAAACTATGTTCCTTTTCTTGGAAGGATCCATGGTGTAAAATGTACTCCTAGGAAGAACTTGGATGAGGGATATGAGATGTGTTCCCTCCATACTACATCAATGCATGAAATACATCCATGAGGGACAAGTACATTGCATACCGATGTATGTCAAACTATTTAAGTATTGCAATTTTATCTCAAATCCTTATAAATCCATGCTTCCTTCTACCCACATTTTTTTATCATCATCAGTCAATCCATCTACCACTCCACCCATTTCTTCATCAAAATCTCTCATTCCCAAGGAGCTCCTTATCACCAATCCCCATCAAGCTTCCATGCCCCATCATCTTCATCATTGACTATATGCACATGTGGTCAAAGTCAATCCACATCATCAACATCATCACCTTCCATAACTTTACCTTCCATGTCATCATCATCCATCCAACAACCTTGCCAATCCAATCCATCTCTATAATCCAATGTTTCACAAGTTGAATTGACAGATTGTAAGACATCTTCATATCCACCATTCCCCAAGCCATTATCCAACCATGATCCTTCCACATCATCCCAAGTCGAGGTCCACCTCACTAATCCTAGTATTGGTGAATATGTGGTCCAAGATATCACAGTTACACTACTCACCATTCCAACTACTAAATATTTCGGTCACCTACGCGACCCACCTTTATCTATAGGAGCAGTATATGACATGGGTTTAGCTCCCAACATCATAAATTTTGTATATGGGGGGATGGATTCTTCGTCCAATCCAGCTCTCTTAGAAAAACCTAAGAACCAACACCTGAAAACATACAAAACATGTATGGATTTAACTCCCATTATTTTCACATAGTTAATTGGTAGGGACATGGTTTAGGACTTCATGAACATGGAATGCACAACATTATTGATGTTCCATATTTAGAAACACATGACCATTCAGGTTTATGTTACACTCCACTTTACACCATATCTTATCTTGAACATGCCTTCCAAAGGCTTAATCTAAATTTAGGAGAATAAACTCTCCACAAAGATGACTCTGACAATGAAATCTATGAAGAATTTGAACTCATGTTGATAATTTTTGATGAATCTGAAGAGGAATCGAATCCCATCATTCCCCACACCGAATAGGATGAATTTTATCTCAAAATATTCCCTATCAATGAGCCCGTATTATACTTGATTCTTCCATAAGAGTGAGCCACACCTATCAGTGAACCACCACCTCCATCTCATTAAGCCATCTCATCAACCAATATTTTAATATATGTACATAAAACAAAAAACAAAAA
The DNA here is from genome assembly GCA_028583015.1 of Wollemia nobilis. Classification (NCBI taxonomy): domain Eukaryota; kingdom Viridiplantae; phylum Streptophyta; class Pinopsida; order Araucariales; family Araucariaceae; genus Wollemia; species Wollemia nobilis. Next base: position 14,516,281 of record JAQPPZ010002969.1, on the reverse strand, counting down.
TAGTGGTTTTCACCACTACAAAAAAATCAAAAATCAAAAAATCAAACAAAAATATCTTCCTCTTCTTCATTGCATGTATATAGCATTTAGTTAAATGCATTTTTTTGTGTTGCTTGATGTTTTCCAGGTTTACCAAGCTCCTAGCATCGGTTCTTAGGCTCCAATCATTCCATCCATTCCAACCTCCTATATTTTTTCCCTTAAGTCAACATGAATCCTGTTGACTTATTCACCCCACTCTGTAATCCATATGATTTGGCAAAACCAATTCCAATTGATGTAATCCTTATTGATATGGACTAGATCTCATCACCTCCATTCTTCTCCAAGTTTATCTTATCCAAGGAATTGTTAAGGGTCTTCACCTTCATCTTCACCTTTGAGTCCCAAGGTTTTTTAGGTAAACATAGATGAGGATAAGTCAGAAGAGTTTGATGACATCATAGATGACATTCATCTAATCCCTACGCCCCATCATCTTGAGGAAGGTTCCCACATGTTGATGTGAACCTTAGTTCAGATGCCAACCCTAAATTGTCAATCTTGGCAAAAGCTTATCCAATAATGAATAAGAGCAATTAATTACTCTCCTCAAGAGGAATAAGGGCATTTTTGCATGTTCCTACAAAGACATGCATGATATTGACCCTAACTTGGTTGTCCACAATCTCACCTTACATCCTAATGCTAAGCTAGTCAAACAGAAACTTAGAAGGATGTATCATATTGTTTCCCTCTTGGTCAAAGAAGAGCTCCAAAAGCTATTATATGTGGGTTTCATTGTACCTATTGATTATCTTGAGTGGCTCTCAAACATGGTACTCGTTCGTAAGCCTAACGGGGTGATACGTGTTTGCACTAACTTTCGAGATCTTAACAAAGTGTGTCCTAAGGATGACTTTCCTCCTCCAAACATTGATACTCTTATCGACACTTATGCTGGCCATGAAATGCTTTCTCTCATGGACAGTTTTTTAGGATACAACTAAATTCGAATAAATCCTAATGACCAACACAAAACAACAGTCACTACAACTTGGGGAACTTTTTGTTACAAAGTGATGCCCTTTGGTATTAAAAATGCAAGTGTCATTTATCAACGTGCCATGACATACATTTTCCATGACTATATGCATAATATTATCGAAGACTATGTGGATGATCTCTTGGAAAAATTCAAAACTTGACAAAAGCACATTGGTGTATTAGAGAAAGTTTTTGACTAACTTCTAGAGCATAATGTAAGGTTGAATCCAAAGATATGTGTCTTTGGTGTTACATTTGGTAAACTACTAGGGTTGATTGTCTCCAAAATAGGTATTGAGTTGGACCCCAACAAGGTCAAGGTCATCATGAAGATGCCTCCCCCAACAAATTTGAAAGAATTGTGTAGTTTGCAAGGAAATATCCAATCAATCCATCATTTCATTGCGCAACTTTCTAAAAAATGTAGGTCATTCAATCACCTGCTACAAAAGGGGGTGCCATTCTCTTGGATAGATGAGTGCAAAAAAGCCTTTGATGACATTAAACAATACTTAGCTTCTCCACCAGTATTAGCTCCTCCTTGTATGGGGTCCTATTCTATATTTATGTTTCAACAACGGACTTTGCATTAGGGACAATGCTTTCACAAAAGAATAAATAAAATTGAGAGCAAGATATCTATTATATTAGTCGAACATTGGTAAGCTATGAAACCAAATATGCTTATGTAGAAAAATTGTGCTTAGCAATGGTTTTTACCACTAAGAAACTTTGATATTACATGCATAGCCACACAACATATATTATAGCTAGATAGATTCCTCTATGTTATATGATGTCTCACACTTACAATAACACTCGCACTACTAAAAAGATAATGCTTCTTACCGAATTTGACCTTGAATTCATCAGCCAAAAATCCATTAAAGGTTAGGTCATAGCCAATCAACTTGTGGAAGCTCCACTGCCTAATGATCATCCTTTGATTATTGAGATCCTAGATGATTCGATATTCATTATCACTAAACAAGAAGATGATGTAGAAGACTATCTTTAGAGGATTTTTTAAAAATAAGTTTTAAAGTAATTTTTTATTACTCAAAATAGAATTATTTGATGCAAAATATAATTTTTCGAAAATGGTAATTATTAAAAAAGACAAATTTTTATGAAAAAATAATTTGCCGAAAATAGTAATTACTTAAAAAGACATTTTTTGGTGGAAAAATCAATTTGCCAAAAATAGTAATTTTTTTTATTTTTTAGGGTTTTAAGCTTTAGGGTTTTCTTTTAGGGTTTCTTTGGAGATATATATTCCCTTGGTATTGCATTGTAAAAGGGGAAGTGCATCAAGGAATGAGAAAATAAGATATTTATTCGTTTATTTCTATGTATTATAGTTTTTATGCGAATGGAGGGTTTTATTGATTATTTCTATTTATTACAGTTTTTATGTAAATGGAGGGTTTTACATATTATTTTCATTTATTGCAGTTTTTATGTAATGAGAGGTATTTTGTTTTGACCTCTTGCAATTGGATTTACATCATTTGGTATCAGAGCAAGTTGGATCTTGTTGGAAGGAGAAAATAAAAGAGAAGAAAAGAGAAAATGAGAGGAGAGCAAAGAGACTAAACAAAAAAAAGTTGGCACTCTGTGCAATGCTTGCAGAAGGTTTGTAAAACCTTGGAGACAAAAATTAGCACTCTGTGTAAGTGCTTGTAGGAGGTTTTTTTATGTAAAAGCCTTAGAGAAAGAGATTGGCACTTTATGTAGTGCTTGTAGAAGGTTTGTAAAACCTTAGAGAAAAAAAATTGGCACTCTGTGTAAGTGCTTGCAGGAGGTTTTTTATATAAAACCTCAGAAGGAGGAATTGACACTTTGTGTAGTGCTTGCAAAAGGTTTGTAAAACCTTAAAGAAATAAATTGACACTCTGTGTAGTGCTTGTAAGAGGTTTTTTTTATTAAAAACCTCAAAGGGAAGAATTGACACTTTGTGTAGTGCTTGCAGGAGGTTTGCTATTTTAAAACCTCAAAAGAATAAATTGGCACTATGTGTAGTGCTTGCAGGAGGTTTAAGATATAAAACCTCGAAAGGAGATTGGTACTTTGATGAGTACTTGTAGATGTGTGGCACTTTATGGAGAGCGATTATGAGTTTGATCAGAGGAAATCATAGGAGCAAAGTTCTTTTCAACCAAAGGAGAATGATGCAGGAGCATATCTTTAAAGGTTTTTTTAAAAGAAGTTTTAAAGTAATTTTTTTATTACTAAAAATGGAATTATTCGATGTAAAATATAATTTGCCAAAAAAGGTAATTACTAAAAAAGGCAATTTTTTTATGAAAAATAATTTTTCGAAAATAATAATTACTTAAAAAAGCATTTTTTGGTGAAAAAATCAATTTGTTGAAAATAGTAATTTTTCTATTTTTAGGGTTTTAAACTTTAGGGTTTTATTTTAGGGTTCCTTTTAGGGCTTCAAGTTTTAGGGTTTTATTTTAGGGTTTCTTTGGGGATATGTATTCCCTTGGTATTGCATTGTAAAAGGGGAAGTGAATGAAGGAATGAGAAAATAAGATGTTTATTGGTTTATTTCCATGTATTATAGTTTTTATGTGAATGGAGGGTTTAACTGATTATTTCCAATTATTGCAGTTTTTATGTAAATGGAGGGTTTTACATATTATTTTCATTTATCGCAATTTTTATGAAATGGGAGGTATTTTATTTTGACCTCTTGCAGCTGGATTTACATCAGAAGAAGATGTCATTTTGGAGGAAGACATCGATATCACACTATTATTTGATGGTTCTAAGTGCAAAACATATCAAGGTATTGGAGTCGTGTTTCATACACCCCAAAGGGTACCTATCCCTTTATCATTCAAACTTGACTTCCAATGCACAAATAACATAGAAGAGTATGAAGCCTTAATATTAGGCCTTCAATTAGCTATAGCTATGGGCATTAAGCATATCAAGATATTTGGTGATTCTTAACTTGTTGTCAAGCAAATCAATGGAGAATACCAATGCAAATAACCTACCATTAAACTGTACCATGAAGTAGCAATGAAATTGCTCTCTAAGTTTGATTGGTATGAAATCAATAGTTTTCCACGTTTGAATAATAGATTTACAGATGCAATGGCTTCTCTTGGATCATTGATCCCAAAAGACTCATTAGGAGAGGTACAACCCCTTATTTTTTCAATGATCTCTAAATCTACAATTGTCCATGCTGAATCTAAGGATGAAAAGAATGTTTGCTTCATACATTTGGATCCATATGAGCCTTGGTCAAGCGAGATAGTAGACTTTCTCAAGTTTGGAACACTCCCATATAACATGTATCGAACAACAAAATGCACTTTCAAGAAAAAAGCAACGCATTTTGTTCTCTTGGGGGATGTGTTGTATAAGCATGGTTATGATGGAGTCCTCCTTCGTTGTCTCAAGTGTAGTGAAGCACAAAGAGCCATAATTGAAGCTCAAAATGGCACTTATGGTGGTCATTTTAGTGGGATGGCCATTGCAAAGCGTATTCTATGCATGGGTTATTATTGGCCCACCATGGAACGTGTCTGTTACACATATGTCAAACATTGTAAGCGATATCAAGAACATGCTAATTTAACTCATGTGCCATCACAAGATTTACAACATATTCAAAGCCTTTGGCCCTTTTCACAATAGGATTTAGATTTAATTGGTAAAATTTCACCTCCTTGGGACAACATACATTCATCATCACAGCTACTAAATACTTCACAAAGTGGGTTGAGGCAATTCCTCTAACTAGTAAGACAGGACCTAGAATTATGAAGTTCATACTTCACCACATCATTTATCATTTTGGTATCCCATCAAAAATCATCTCTGACAATGGCAAGTCTTTCAGATGTTCGAGCACTTTGTGAGAAATATAACATCCAACACAGTTTCTTGACTCCTTACTACCCAAAAGCAAATGGACAAGTTGAGGCTACCAACAAGACCTTAATTACTATTCTCAAGAAAATGGTTAACAAAAATCATAGAGATTGGCATACTATAATTCCCTTAGAATTATGGGGTTATTAAAAAAGCATTTGAATGCCTATTGGGGCAACACCATTTTCATTGGTCTATGGAGCTGAAGCAATCATGCCTCTTGAGCTTGAGATCCCCTTGTAAATTTCTTTGCAAGAATTCATAATGATGAAACTGCTAGACAAGCACGTCTTGGCCAACTCACACTTCTTGATGAGAGGTGATTCAATGCTTTAGAGCATTTATGAGTCTATCAAGACAGCCTAAAGCATGCTTATAATGTCAAAGTTCATCTACATGAATTCCAGGTAGGAGATATTATACTTAAAGAGAATCAACAAAACACCAATGCATTATTGTATCTTCATGATAAATTTATGACTAATTGGTTGGGTCCATACATTATCACTCAAAAAGTGGGTAAAGGTACTTATAGGCTTGCCAATTTAGATGGAGAGGAAGAAACTGAACCACTTAATGTTATACACTTGAGAGCATTTTATGCATAATATGATTTATATATATGTACATATACATGGCTAATACACAAAAATATTGCACTTCATTTGCACACATTCAAAAAACAATGCATTTCATTTGCACAAATTTTATTGGAAACCATTGTATTTCATTTGCACACATTTCATTTAAAAACAAGTGTATTCATACATTTCATTTCACAAATAGCATTTCACAAATTTCATTCCCATTTCAAATTTCATAGTAGGAATTATTTATTAAGTTCAAGGTCTTAATTGGTCCAATAAAGTCATGTTGCATTAATCAGGGGCACCTTCACAACATCATCCACAACATTCCACCAAGCCAAATTGTCATTTGCCTCCATATGTCCATAATTCCTAGGTGTTTTTGGTCACTCAACCACTCCTAGTATTTTAAGCAAACCACAACTGCATGTCAAGTTATTTTTAGAACCATAACACATCTTCACTAAGAAAATCTTGAGTTATGGGAATTGACTCCAAAACATTCTTGAACCAACCACAATTTCATATCTTAAAAACATCTTGTGTCAAAGAACCAACCACACTTCTACATGGCACTTCTACATGGTGCTTCTACATGTCACTTTTGTGTGGTCCTTCTACATGATGCTTATGCTTGGCACTTTGCCTTGACCCAAAAACTAGGTTCTATATTTTCTAAACTCAGTTTGTTTCTATGTTAGGGTCTTAAAATTGTATGATTTGGATGATTTGTCATCTCTGTTCCTATTTATAATAAAGTTTTTATGAAAAGCGTAGAAAATATATCTTTGGTTATAAAAATATCAAATAAATAGATACATGTCTTAGTTGTTGCACTAGGCATGAAAAGTGAAACACATGTAGTTGCATCCTAGGATAATATTGCTTGTTTAAACATTTTCCTTAGACTCTTGGTCAAAATAAAGAGGGATATTATCACTTTCACAATTTGCATTTGTATGCATCCACATTTTGCATTTCAAAATCAAGTTTTTGCATTTAGGATATGATAGAGTCGTAGGGGACAACTTTTGAGGAGTAGTTGTTGCCTTAGATATTCTAGTTGGTACTCCGTTAAAGGAAGGAGTAGTGTATTGGATTGTGATTCCACCAATTTTGTATCCTTTTGATAGAAGTTGTGGTTTAGGTTACATTTCATTTTTTTTAATGTTTTTGTATAATTAAGGTCAGTAGATGACTTTGCAATTACAATTGACATGTTGGGAGGAATGCTGGACAAGTAGAACCTCAAATGGGGGGGTTGGGGAAATGAGGTTGGGCCAGCTGAAGGATTTCACATATGGCTGTGTTTTTGGGTGGTATCCTTTCATGGTACGTTCTAGATTGTTGTCTCTGGTTTGGCTATTGTTACTGTAGAGACAGGCAAGATTGTTGGGTGGAAGGTTGGGGTCAATTGAGGGAACTATAGTTAAGTGGCTAGGTGGAAGGTTGAGTCAGTTGAAGAAACCGTAGCATTTGGCTTTGATGATGGGTAGAAGGCTAGACCATTCTGTGGCTAGGTTCTTCAAATGGCCCTAAGTTTGGTTGGACTCTAGCAAGATTTGTGGGGTTTTAGTCTTCATAGATTTTTGAGATGGAGGGTTTTCCTGTTGTCAGGTCAGTATGTTGCAAATATCCATTTTCAGTGGCGGATTTCTATTGTGTTGGCTGAGCGGGTGATTCAAAGTTCAAATCCTTCTTTTGCGCTCAGGTCTGAGTGGTGTTCTCAGGGGAGAACATTTTTTGTTTCTATGGAGGTGCAAGGGTCCACAATTTTTTATGCCTCGGAGATGAGTCGTTGATACCCTGAGTCCTGGTTGTCAGGGTTTGATGGTGTTGTTGGTTGGTTGGTTGGTCCCCTACTGGGCAGGATGAGGATAAATTTGAATTTGTGTTCAAAATATGTGCTGTCATTGAGCGAGAATGTAAGTTTAATTATTTTTTCTTCCAACAACTTTTTCTGTTGAACCTGCCTTTTGTGCTAGAATGAAGATTGAAAGTTTTGGCGGTTGGTTGGCTCCTTTTGAAGCTCTATATACAAGGTTGTGGGATCCTTTCAAAACCCTCACCTTTTACCATAATAAAAAGAAATATCTAAAATATGATTTATGGCTACAGGGTTGAAGTACCAAAGTAACACTCTATAAGATAACATAAGGTTTTTAACATGCTATTATTATTGTAGTACATCTATTTTAATAAGGCTTAGATGAAGGTATTGTAATTTATTTTAAAACTTTAAAATGAAAGTTACAAATTTTTTCTTGAAAAAGAAATTAACAAATATTTAATATCAATATCCTTATTATAATTATAAACTAAAATTTTTATTATAAATATTATTATAAATAATTAAAAATATATATTTAAAATAATCTTATGGTTGTGAAATAGAAAACAAACATTCATTTTTAAGTCGGCATTTATATATTACAACACGCAGAATGGAGAATGAGCAAAGCTTTAATTGATAAATGCTGGTAAGCTACTTCTTGATGAGGGAGGCAACCATGCAAGGGACAAATCTGGAAGGCATTTTGGAGCGAAGGTGGTCTACTGCTTTCTGCTCAAATATCTGGAAAAGCTTGTCTGCTCGCTCAACGCCAATGTGGGCCTCGGTCAAACTGCCCACTAAGCTTTTAAGGATATTTGCCTGTGTAATTCCAAACATTTTAGGGTTCTTCACCCACTCCTCATATTCCTCCTCACACATTCTTGATACCCCTTCACAAACTTCCACTCTCTCTATCTGAAAACTGCCATTCTCCTCTACTGCTTTCCTTAATTCCCTTGCATTCGGGAAATACCATGGCAGATTGAAAGAGTCTCTTGAATCTGGGTTGATAATTCCCTGCACATCATCCATTAAACACAATTAGGAAATTAAAACTATGATATATTTGTTTGCAAAGTATCGAAGGTGGGAAGTTTAGTGAGATTTATATGTTAGCAAATGATGGCCGTACCTGAGAGACAAGATCATCCCATGCATCTTCAAAGTCAGAGAAACCAAGCCCCACTGAAACTTGTTCCACAGGTGGTGAAGTATCTGGCCTCCCCATTAGGGACAGGAACAACACTCCTGCTGCCATCTCCTCTCCTCTGCATTTGATGAAAGTAGTGAGGTCCTTGTGGGATTGCTTGGAGTACATATCTGCAACATCTTGCCTGCCTCCGTTAATCCACACCCTTCCTCGGTTATACAAGGGCGAATCCCTATCCAGAACAGCTTCAGGCACCTTCAATATTAAAAATTGAAATAATGCTTGTGAAAATAGCAAGGAATCTATCCACTAAAATAAAGGTATTTCTCGAATGCTTATGGTTTTATTTTCTCAAGATTTAAATATGTAGAAATTTGAATAACAAGGTTTTTTAGTTGTAAGATTTTGAGATTATAAAATGTTTAATTTAAAAAAATAAATAAAAAAATTTATTATATATATATATATATTAGATTAGATAAAGAAGGGGTTTAAAGATTCTCGAATTTGAAGGTTTTGAGAGGGATCCATGGTACAAGATGAGGGTTTTGAGAGAATCCACGTTTTGAGACGAGGGTTTTGAAAGGATCCACGGTCCCAGATGATGGTTTTGAGAGGATCCCACAACCATTACAACAAGTTCCAAAAGGATTATCCAACAACAAACAACAAACTCCACAATGAGAAATACACTTAACATCCAAAAAGTAACCCACCAACCAAGAGCAGAGATGGGAAAAACAGCTACCAACCCTTCTACTTAAAGTACAACAATAAAGTCCTAAAAATATGAAGTACAACAATAAAGTCCTAAAAAATATGAACTGAACATCTCAGATGAAGAACAACACCACACTCAGAACAAACTAAAACATCCCGCTCAACCTTATGTTTTTAATAACCTTAAACAAAAACTATAACCTAAAAAACAATAAGAATTTTTTTCCCTTAGAAAACTTTTATGAATCCTAACTGTTGTTTAATAGGTTTATCCAAGGTAAAACATAGCCAGTCCACTGATACTTTGCAGACCACTACATCAGTACTATAGTGGTATCAATCTATCTGTTACACAACCCATTTCCAAAACTTTATATACTACTAAAATATCTTTAGAAAACTATATCTACTGGTTTATATTTTTAATTAGAAAATACAATTGTCTTTTCAAAACGTAAAGCTTAAACCCTTTATACACGTCAACAATAAAGGTCTTTTCTTTAAGGTTAAAAGATACGTTAAATCTCTTATACACAATATATATCAAATAATAAGAAGTAATGAAGTTTTTTAAGTAAAAAAATGAGCAGCGTTTCTCACCTCTGAAATCCAATGGAGGGCCATTATGGAGAAGCACACATGAATGCTTGACTTGGGAAAGAGGACATTGTAGAAGGATCCAGGCACCCCGGCAACAAAATATGGACGGTTAGGGCGGTCCAAGAGATTGAACAGCCCATTGAAGTCATTGGATGGCAAATCAGAGAAGAAAGCTTGAAACTCTGGGAGTGCTGAACCATTGCAGAGGTCTGTCAATGTTCTCACAACAAAGTCCATGTCTGATATGGTATTAGAGCCGTTAGCACAGCCAAGATCTGCAACTCGGACAGGTCCCTCTGTGGGGAATATCAGATTCTGAAGGGTTGCCTTGAACAGTGGCTGCACTTGATGGAAAATTTGCCTCTGCAATGCAGAGCTTTTGGCATAACTAGCATCGCTGTTGCCTGAATACATGTGGAGATCAGTATGTAAATCTAAATGGACAGAAGATTTCAACTTCTCTTTCCCACCCTCCACCTCTTTTCCGATAATTGGCTTGGCCTGGCCGTCCATACCACTCTTCTCTCTTCTCCGTGGAATCTTCAATCTGGCAATCTGTTCACAAAGAAATGGATAAAAAAGATCACACTCACAAACAAACAAAATAGATCATGCAGCAAATTTATTAAAATATAAATATAAAACAGAAATGTTGGAGCTGAAAAGAACAAAAATATTGGAGACGATTTTAACAAAACCAAAACGAAAGAAAGGAAGGAAAATGGACTGATTAAGGAAACAATACTTCAAAAAAAAATGGAGTGCTTTAGCAGTCTAACAGAACAAGCTGCTTTCTGGCTGTGAACATGAACATTTTGGAGTGCTTGAGCCTTGGTGTTATATATAGAATTGTGGTTATGTGTTACCTCCACCGCAAGTTACTTTAACTCTTCAAGTTGACAGATGTCCTCCTCTCGGGGCCACTGTTGGATTCCATTTTCAGTGCGGGTGGGTGATTCAAAATATTGAAAAGATGTAGTTGCTTTCAAAAATACCAAACGCAGGCATGGGCTATCCTAAGTAATGCCTACGAATGCCAGGCTCGCCACTCTCATCTGGACACGTTGGTGACAAAGAATCCGGTAACTTAAAATAGTGAGATGGGCTTACTAAACGAGGCAAGGATAACGGTGACGGACTTGGACCTGTTATTATTTATTTATTATTTTTTATCTACTATACTTTTTTTTTCTTTTTCTTTGAAGTTAGTTACAGCTATTATTTTTAGGGTTCAAACTACAGGATTGCTCCCAACAGCTTATTCATCTCGTTATTGTTGTTGACCCGATAACTTAAAATAGTGAGATGGGCTTGCTAAACGAGGCAAGGATAACAATGACGGACTTGGACCTTTTATTATTTTTTAACTACTATACTTTTTTTTTTTTGGAGTTAGTTACAACTACTATTTTTAGGGTTCAAACCTGAGGGATTGCTCTCAACAGTTTATTATTGTTGACCTGGCCTGAGATGAGACCACTGGCTGCTTGGGGTTTGTACCCTCGGAGGATTCAGCATGAACTACTACCTTTGCTAAAACTAGCAGGGTGTCCCCGAGGTTTGAACCAAGGTTTCTTTTTGACAAGTACTTGACCAATCAAGCCTTTACCAATCCACTTAACCTTTCAAAACTTTTATGTATTATACTTTCCAATATAATATTTAATTTTAGTTTGATTGTATGTTGAAGATTGATTTATTTTTAACATGTTATAATTTCCACTATAATAGTTAGATTTAGTTTAATTGTACGTTTTAATTTGATTGTAGCTCACAGATTTATTTACCTACTTTCACTTAACATTTAGTTTTAGTTTAATTTTCTATTGGAGGCTGGTATCTTTTATTTATTGTTATTAATTTTATTATATTTTTTAGAGGTGAGTCATTAAAACTAACTTATTTCATGAGATCTTTAACAACTTAACAATTATTTATATATATATATATATATTATATTATATTATATTATATTATATTATATTATAGTATAGTATAGTAAAATCCTAACTTAAATCTTTACTTCTACATATATTAGATTAGATTCCAAATCAAGTTACATTGCAGCATTTACCTAGCACCATTTGATTTTGGTTTAATTTTTTTTATTATTATGTCTTTTTTATGTGAGATTCCAAATCAAATAGCATCACACCATTTGACTTTTGTTCAATTTTTTATTTTTTGTGGGGTAGGGAACTTTTAAAATCCCTAGAAAAATGTTAGGGTAAATTTGCAGGGTCCCCTATTGCTACCGTTCATGAATGAAAATCCAAGGACTTATTACTATGGTACCCCTTACAAGACCAAAAAAAAAAAAAAAAAGTTTAGGTAAAATGTGGGTTTTTTATCGGGATCGTGTCGAGGTTTGAATTATTCAATTTTTAATAATTATATATTTAGATGAGATTCCAAATCAAGTCATCTCACACCATTTGATTTTTGTTTAATTTTTTTATTATTATACCTTTAATAAAATAACAATGTGTTTAATTAAATTGTTTCAAAATTTTAATTTAGGTGGTATATTGAGGTTGTCACTAGATTTTTTTTGATAAGTTAAATTAAATTAAAAATGGGTTTTTATCAAGGATCTCAAAATCTGATTACAATAAGTTATAAGATTAAAAAAAGGCCAGAGGAAGGCCATAGGAAAGGACTCCAAAATATAGATGAAATACATAAGGAAAGCCTTTCAGGATAGGCTTAAGGACATCCTTTCAGGAAAGGCTAAAGGATAGCCTTAAAGGATAAAATTTAAATTTATTTATTTTTTCCTTTTTCATTGAAGTATGGGATTGCGCCACCCCACCTAGAACAACCAAAAAAAACGTGCCAAAGACCACTCAACCAACACATGCAAGGAAGAAATGAAAATTGGAAAACCCGTCCAAAAGTATTTGAAACAGGGTAATCCTGCCCAATACAATAATTTTAAAATTTAAATTTGAAACTAGAGCGGGAAACACAAAAAATTCTTGCCTGACGATGCATAGGAACACAATAGAAGGATGCAACAATAGGGATCATCATCCCGAATAGGCCTACAAGTGGAACAACAACCAAGGGACTCCAGAGGCCATGAAATCTCGTTGCAACAAGGAAAACTACTCAGTAGCCAAGGGAGACAGAGGAAACAACAATGCAAAAATGAGATCCAAGGGAAAATGTGGGGAGGCCCCAGGAAACCTCAAAAAAGGAGCTGTGAAGCACAAGTTGCTACGAGGTTGCCACTAGATTTAAGCTCAAATTCAAAAGAATATTTTTTTTGAAAAAAAAATTGAAAAACTTATATTAAAACAAATATTATTTACAAGTTGGGATGAAACTCCTTCCAACCTTAGCCAACGAGAACACCTGTTTCCTTCTTTTAACCTTTCAATAAGATTTCATAACTCTAAAATCCAAAATCCTAAGAACTAACCACATTTGATTACAACTGTTAGGATCCCATCCTAACGTTATTTTATAATTCTTATTATTATGTAATGATCGACTTCCAATGTGGGGGATCCCATATATAATGTTATTTTGTAATGTACGTGGTATGTTATGCCTCTAGGCAAGTGGGGCCATTTGATGTAACCGTTATCAAGATTGTAAACGATATTTGGTAGAATATTCTAGCTCGAGTGGCATTTTGCATGTAATCCAACTCTTGAGCCCAGGGTTATGGTTTTGAAGAATTTGACGAAGCACTCAACTCATTCTCATTGATTTGCATATAAATATTACAATGTAGTTGATTAACCACCAAGTTGGTTAATCAACGAACTCGGAGAACGCCTATGAGCGTTATTTTAATATAGTTGCTAATAATGTGATATAACATAACAACATATGCTAACATTCTCCCTTATTACATTATTGGAAAATTCCAATAGTATCGCAAAATTTTTCATATTTGATACGTCCAAGTGCTTTGGTAAAGATATCTGCAACTTGCGCATCAGTAGGAATGTATTGAAGTTGTATATGGTGCTTTGGAACTTCATCTCGAATAAAATGACATCTGGTATCGACATGTTGGTATGTTCATGAAAGATTGGATTTTTGACAAGATTCAAAACGCCTTGATTGTCAAAAAACAAATGAAGAGGAAGATTCTTTGGAAGGCCCATGTTTGTAAGAATGCAACTTAACCACATTATCTCGCAGACTGCTTCACTGGTTGCACGATATTTTGCTTCTGTAGAAGATAAAGCAACCACATGCTTGCTTCTTCCTGTGCCATGGGATAGGTCCAGATCCTAGATGAAAAACATATCCAGAAGTGGATTTACGATCATCAATATACCCGACATAATCTGAGTCTGTGTATCCCAGTAAGAAAAATTATTATTCTTTCTATATTCCAGACCATAATTTGTACTACCATGAATATAATGAAGCACTCTTTTTGCTGTTTTCTAGTGTGTCATCTTAGTCTCTTGCATGAACCTTGAAAGATATCCCACAGCAAAACTGAGATCTGGTCTAGTATTTGTTAGATATAGGAGACTCAATCAACTGGCGATAGAGAGTACCATCTACCTGAGGTGACTCATCATATCGAGATAACTTAAGTCCTTGCTCCATGGGAGTTGCCTTTGACTTACAGTTAGTCATCCGATATTTTTCTACTAAAGTCTTGGCATACTTCTTTTGTGTTACTCTAATATGACATTTTTTTTGAGTAACTTCTAAACCAAGACAATAGTGCGAAGTCCTAGATCTGTCATTTCAAATGATTGCTTCAAGTCATTTTTCACTAAGTCAATCATTCTTTCTGAGCTTCCTGTAATGATCAGATCATCCACATAAAGTACAAGAATCACTATATCAGAACCATTTTTCTTAATATAGAGATTTGCATCTAAGGGACTTCTTATGCACAAGGTGATTGTCTATCTTGATGTACCAAGCTCGAGGAGCTTGTTTTAGCCTATACAATGATTTGATCAACTTGCATACTTTTTGTTCTTGTCCCTCAACCACGAATCCTTCTGGTTGAGTCATGTATACTTCTTCTTGTAAGTCACCATTCAAGAAGGCACTTTTAACATCCATCTGATGTAATTTCCACCCAGATTGAGCTCCCATGGCATAAAGTACATGAATGGTAGTCATTTTTGCAGTAGGGGAAAAATTCTCTTCATAATCTATGCCTTCTTTCTAAACATATCCCTTTGCAACAAGTCGGGCTTTATGCTTATCAATAGACCCATCTGCCTTATACTTCACTTTGAACACCCATTTGCAGCCTATGGGTTTCTTCCCTGTTGGCAGATCAACTAACTTCCAAGTATTATTTTTAAGGAGAGATTTATGTTCTAAATCCATGGCCTCTTTCCACTGTGGTTCATCAAGTGCATATTGAACCGTTGTGGGTTCATTTGTATTCAATGTAGACATATAATTTTTTTCTCCATCCTTATCTTCCTCTCTATCATTTTCTGTACCCACTAAAAAATCATCAAAGTGTTGACAAAGTTCGTCAACCTCTGAAGTAGATTCTTTTGCTCTCATCTGTTGAGTCATAATGCGAGTACATGGCCTATCAAGAGATAGATCTGGAAGGGATTTCAACTTAGCATCTCTCAAAGTGCTAGTATACCATTTTGGAACTTTCTATTTTTGCTGTGGAAGTTGAACCTCCTTCTTAGGCTCTTCTTCATCTAGGTATACGAGTTGTGGATGTGTCTTTTGATGTGAGAGCTTCATCAAATATAACATCTCTACTTACATGTGTCTTCTTGGTCTTAGGATCAATCAATCGATAACCTTTTGAGTACTCATCATAGCCAAGAAAGATACACTACAGGGTTTTCTCATCCAGCTTCCTCCTTTTTTGTTTTGGAATGTGCATGAATGCTTTACATCCAAAAACCTTCAGATGAGCAATGGAAGGTTTCTTACTACTCCATGCTCCTTGTGGAGTCTTCCATTGTAGAGATCTAGTGGGTGCTCTATTTAGGAGGTATGATGTTGTGTTTACTACTTCTGCCCAATATTGATCCTCAAGATGTGCTCCTTTTAGCATACATCAAACCATTTTCATAATGGAACAATTTCTTCTTTCTGCAACTCCATTCTGCTGAGGTGTATAGGCTGTAGTTAGTTGTCTTTTGATCCCATGTTTCTTAAGAAACTCTAAAAACTCTTCAGAGGTGTATTCCCCCCCTCGATCTGAGTAGAGGGTTTTGATCAAACATCCCGACTCCTCAACAAGTTTCTTGAACTGTTGAAAGTAGAGAAACGCTTCTGATTTCAATTGAAGAAAGAAAACCCACATCTTTCGTGAGTAATCATCAACGAATAGTTGAAAATACTTTTTCCCACCATAGCTGGTTGGCATAGGACCACACAGATCGATATGTACTAGCTCTAAAGGTTTTGCATCTCGAGAGGATCTTGCTTCAAAAGGCACTCGATGTTGCTTCCCTGCTAAGCAATCCAAGCAAACTGGTAAGATAGATGAGAGGGGTGGAAGACCTTTCACCATCCCATATTTGTGTAATTCAAGCAAATATCCGGAACTGAGATGCCCATAACGCCGATGCCAGAGAGAGATGGCCTCCTTTGTAGTTGCAGCCAAAGCAACATGTGGAGTGGAAATAGCATCGAGAATAAACAAGCCATGTTTGTAAGAGCCGATTGCAACATGTTTACCACTGTGTGTGATAAAACATCTCTTCTTGCCATTGACAACTCGAAACACGACTTCCATGTTTCTATCCAACATTTGTGTGATTGAAAGCAGATTATTGGCTAGGCTTGGAACATAGAGAACCTTTTCAATCTGACAATTACCATCAGGAAGAGACATAGAAATATCCCCTTCTCCTTTTACTTGATATACCTGATTGTCAACAATTGTGACTGGCTTACCCTCTTTCGCCACAAAAGTATCAAACCAGGATTTATCCCCAGTCATGTGTTTGCTAGCTCCTGAATCAATATACCATACAACATCTATCTGGGAAGACAAAGTATGAGTCATGAGCACCTTGTGTGCTCTTTCAGAGTCAAAATCTGAATCGGACTCGAGAATTTGAGTCTGAGTTGGATTTAGCATAAGCAACATGGCCTTTAGATTGCTTATGCTTATTGTATTTTTTCTTGTTCTTGCCCTTCTTTTGTGGACCTCTGTCATTTGGTTGCTTGTTTTTGAACCAACACCTGTTGGTGTCATGGTTATTCATGTCACAAATTTTGCAATATTTTGTATATTTTTGTTGAGATTGCTTCCCTTTTCCTTTGTAAGAAGCACCTCCTTTTTGAAACTGGCCTTGCTTTTTACCACTTTGTTGTGTGGAGAGAGCATTATCGGGCATATAATCTTTCTAGACCTGAGTTGCCTCCTTTGTCTGAAGCAAGTTTACCAGTTCCACAAATGAGACTTTTCTACCAGAAACATTGAGAGAAGTGATCAACATCTTGTAGGAACTTGGTAATGCTCTCAAGATAACAAAATTCAAAACATCATCATCCATAGGTTTTCCCATAGCATTCAATTTTTCTTTCAAGTCTGCCACTCTGCAAAGGAATATGTCAATCTATTTCTCCAGAACTCATACTGAGATTATGTAGTTGAGTTTGAAGATGAAGAATAGAGGATTGATTTTTGCCTTCATATACTGTGATCAGGGCATCCCAGGCTATCTTACTAGTTTTTGCATCACAAATATAAGGCCGCACCTCATCTGTAGTAGCAAGCAATATAAATACGAGACTCTTCTTGTCTTTATTATCCCAAGCATCTTGATCTGGTCTTGCTGTCTGAGGACGTTTTGCAGTGCCAGTCACTACCTCCCATAAATCTTCCAACTGAAGTATGGCTTTCATCTTTGTCTTCCATAGAACAAAGTTAGGACCTTTCAACAATTGTGAATCTGAGAGATACTTATGAATTGTGGCCATTATGAAGGTTCCTTATATCACCAATTGGTCTCCCTTTCTTTATACCTACCAGATATTTATACTGTAACCATTCAATATACACCCGCCCTTACGTGAGGGAAACTATAGGTATATATGAATAGTATACTACTCAATATGTACTCGCCCTTATGTGAGGGAGACTATAAGTACAAATGAGAAGCACAATATATTGAACATAGGTGATACTAAAAGGGCATCGTGTTGTTAATGACACCTACCATAGAAAGTTTTATTTCGCATGCGTGGGGCGTAACTTCCCCTAAACACTTTGGAAAAAACTTTCGTCAGGATTTACGCCTAACAACAATCACGATGTGGGTATGAAATGGAAAAAAAACTGGTTTGCCTTATTTATCCTTGACGATTTATAGAGAACAAGCTCATACGTCGTTGTTATAGCTATATTAGGCAGCGAATACAGTAGTCCAAAGCACGACAGTATTACCTGTAAGTGTGGACCAGAGGTATCTCAAATACCGAACACTGCTGTGCAATAAATTGCACAAATAGGGTATAAATTTGGGGTCTTATATTTTGTTTTAATTTATGATTGTGAATGCAATAAAACAAAATATTTAAATGCAAAAAAAACAATCATAAATGCCCACAAATTTATAGCTCCTATTACCAATCTAGCAATTATTCTGCCAAATTGCTTGATTTCCCCCTTTATCTGACAATTTTGCAAATGAATCATGTGAAATCTTCCCCCCGTTAATTTGCAAAAGAGACAGAAAGTGGGAAATGAATACCTAAAAAAAACCTCAAAAAAAAAATTGAGCCTTCAAGACGTCAATTTTTGTTGTTGTGGGGTGTCAATGTGGCCTTGCAGGCGTCAACTGAACAGTGTAAGCATCAACTGAACAGTGCAGGTGTCAACTAGCGGCATGCTACGTCAAAAATGCGTTGTAGGTGTCAATGGCGTCGTGCGGGCGTCAACAGTGCTGTGCGGGCGTCACAGAACTTGTGCGGGCATCAAAAAAATGAACCCGTCGTCATAGTATGAAAAAACCCTTGAAGAGATTTGAAACCACGACCTGCCACCAAACAACATCCGCACTTGCCACGGGAGCCAGACGGCCCGATGAAACAAAACATGCAACAGGGAATGATGAAGAGCGTTGCGGCCTAGGAAGGGAAAAAAAATAATAATCCCACATGGCCTGTGCGGCCATTGTGGGAGGTTTTAAATTTGGCAGAAAGCACTTAAGCTTTCGGTTGCCTTTGGGCAACCAACCCTACCCTTTTTGGCCTCTGCAAACATTGACCCTCATCCCCGAACCGCCATCTACATCCTCTATCTACGTGCCACACGTGCCTGTGTGCCTTGGTCTGCATGTTTTATCTCTACTGTCTGGTCAGTTTATTGTCTGTCATCCGTTGGCTGTCTATCATCCTTCGTCCGTCGTCCTCAGGTCTTCGCAGGTCCTGTTGGCTGTCTGTCGTCCTTCGTCCGTTAGCTGTCTATCATCCTTTGTTCGCCATCCTTAGGGTTGTCGACTGTCTTGTCGTTCGTAGCTCTGATGCCATGAAGAATTTGACGAAGCACTCAACTCATTCTCATTGATTTGCATATAAAGATTACAATGTAGTTGATTAACCACCAAGTTGGTTAATCAACGAACTCGAAGAACGCCTATGAGCATTATTTTAATATAGTTGCTAATAATGTGATATAACATAACAACATATGCTAACAAGTTTGCATGAAGTCTTTCTTTAAAAAGCTATGAAGCTATGTATGAATCATCCTTTTGCAAGTTAATGAAATATTAGAGGTTGCCCCCTCGAAGAGGCCTACGATTTTGAGTTCTTTTGTGAGATTGTTCAATTTTGCAATTAATTTCTCATAGTATTATTCTGTTATTGCATGTATTTTTGTTATCTTTTAGTATTTTGTATGTGTGAGCTTTATTTTAATAGTAGGTTCCTAACAAGTGGTATCAGAGCACTTTCTAGGGCTGAGTTCTATTACAACTACGACGATTCTTGCCATCCATTCCGCCTGTTAAGTATAATTTTTTGTGTGTTTTTTGTTTTGTTTTTCCCTTATTAAAAAAAATCCAAAAAAATATAGTTTATTTTTTTACCAGCAAATCCAGAAAATACAAAAAAATACAGTTTTTGTTTTAGTAGTTGTGTAGGTTAGAAACCCTGTGCCGAGGGTTTTAAAATATCATGAAGGAGCTGTCGTTATTGGCTAAGATAGATAGCCCATAAAGTGTCTAGTGAAGTGAGGGGCGATCAGGCTCCAATACCTAGGCCTAAGACAAAACTCGTGCACGGAATCGAGCTCTCGTGCATCTTCGGGTGTATCGAGAGACCATTATAGGGTTAACAAAATTTTATCCAGTAGGAAGCTTTTTGGATTTGTATCATCTATAGTCCATGGGACACAACATACCGAACGATTACCCTCCCATATTGTCAGAGTGGCAGATAGTGTGCTCAAGTGTATGTGTGGAATCCTCCTTGGGTAGTGGCCTGAAATATTGGTCTGAGCACTATTGTTCATCACTGTAGTATAATAGAGGTCCTTGGGTGTTACATACTCCTTTACTTAGCATACCTTGGTTCTGTTAAACACTTCATCCTACAAAAATACACATCTTCCTATTTTGCTAAACCTACATTCACAATCCCAAAAAGTGAGCATATGGAGGACTTCCCTATCATAGAAGAATACACCTTGCATGCACCAGCAATTAGTACAGAGTCTGCAAGTGTCTCTAACAATGTGCAATATTCTAGTAACAATAAGGTCAGTGGTAGTAACAGTCCGATCAGTGACAGTAACAGTTAGAACAGTAACAGTCAAATGTAATAGTTAGAAAATATCAGAAACAAAACCGTTAATGTCTGTAATTGTATTACAGGTGACAAGACAGTGACAGGGTGATCAGTTGATAGATCCGAGACAATTGATTCAGTTTTCCCTCTAGTGACATCAAGTAAAAATAAATAAAAACAAGGCATTGAAATTTTATTAAAATAGGGATATCTCTAACTCAAAAATTCAGCAGATAATTCTAAACTCTATTCCAGACAAATTGTCCTTGGCAGCCCCTAGTAAAATTTTGCACCTATTTTCCAAAAATAACAATTTTTTATTTTTCTTGCTAAGGCCATAATTTTTCAACGGTCAATCAGATTGAACCAATTTTTTGGGAATAGAATCTACTTGTTATTCTGCACCAAAGACCCTTAAGGACTCACTGGTGAAATTTTAAGTCCAAGTGGAGGAAATTACCTTGACATCACCTTGCAACTAACCGAAGCTCACAAAAAGTCAAGAAATTCAGTATACCTCCTCATTGAGTGCTTAGATCAAATAGCCACCGAAGTGGACCCTAGCCTAAAATCAGTGTTGCAATCCATTTCCCAAATTAAATTTTGGACCCTTACTAAAAATAGTAACTCCTAAAAGACCACATCTATTTTTAGTAACTGAGTAAAAAAGTTCAAAGCTATCTCAAATGGCAAGTGGCACTCGTGGACAACAAAAAGAGGTAGAACAAAACACTACTTCAATGTTGGATACCCTAGTAAGTGTTGCTACTGGCTTGCAAAAAACAACTGAACTCTTGACAACAAAATTTTAAACTTTCAGAGTTGCCCAAGATACCTTCAGAATTCACATAGAAGAACACCTAGCAGATGTTGAGTCTAAAATAGAAGGTGGTCCAAGCAAGTCTTAGTATCATCACGGAATGGGAATAGATGACTCTCACCTTTGCTTTGATCATGATACTCCCTTCAATATGCCAAAACTAGACTTTCCTAAGTTCAATGGGAATGATGTTGATGGATGGTTATGTCTTGTTGCTCAATTATTTAGACTTCATGATGTCCCCATTTATCACCGAGTTCAAATGGCTTCTTTCAATTTGGAATTTGAAGCCTTATAGTGGTACCAATGGTTGTAGAAAACTATCCCTGATCCTTCTTGGGAAGAATTTGAGTCCTAGTTACTTGCTTTGGCTCTAGTGAGTATGATGATTTTACAATACAGTTGACAAAGCTGAAACAAACTTCGACAGTTTGAGATTACCAAATACAATTTGAGAGATTGGCCAACAAAACTACAAGAATGAATGAAGGGTTCTTTATGAGTTGTTTTGTTAGTGGTTTGTGGGAAGATCTCCAAGTCGAGGTCACAATGTTTAGACCACAATCCATGATGCAGGCTATCCAGTTGGCTCATTTTATCGAGTCCAAATTTTTAGCTCAGAGGCGGTTATCTAAATTTCCATAGGCTAAACCCTCTTTTCCTCCTAGATTCCACAATCAACATGAACAAAAACCTGTTGCACCCACTACTACACCCAAATGTTTGACGATTGCTGAAATGGATGCGTGATGCGCCCAAGGATTGTGCTACAATTGTGATGAAAAGTTTTCTCGTGGGCATAGGTGCACCCAAAAGAAATTATTCCTCATCGATGTTGATGAGCCTGACACTAGCTACCATAGTGATGATGACATTGAATTAGCAGAAGAACCACCTAAAACAGAGGATGAAAACCCAAATGAATCACAGGTTGAAATTTTTGTTCATGCTCTTGTTGGTATTACTATGCCCCAAACCATGAAAGTTGTGGGTTATTTCAAAGGCATGTGACTCACAATCTTGAATGATTCTGATAGTACACATAATTTTATTGATCCTTGCATTGCCAAGCAGGAAAATTGCTATGTACATACATGTAATTCCTTTGAGGTTATGGTAGCAAATGGTGAGATTTTACCTTGCAAGGGAAAATGTCGTAATGTTAAGGTCAATATTAGGGACTATGAGCTCAAACAAGATATGTTTGCACTTCAATTAGGGGGATGTGATATTGTGTTGGGATCTCAATGGTTGGGCACATTGGGAGTCATCTCTTGGCACTTTGATGAGCTTTGGATGCAATTCTCATAGAATGGACAATCCTACACTCTACATGACTTAAAATTAGGGTCATCACAGATTATCAGTTCCAACCAAATGGAGAAGTTAAAAAAATCATCCCGAGGTGTCATAGCTCATATTTGTGTGATCCAACCACATTCTTTAGAGGAGGATTATGTTCCTGAAGATTTGTAACTTATTTTGACCAAACACAACTTTGTTTTTGTTGAGCCAACATAATTACCAACTCGTCGCTCTCATGACCATGCTATCCCCTTGTTACCTGGTAATGCACCACCCAATATTAGACCATACAAGTATCATCATGTTCTTAAGTCAGAAATTGAGAAGTTAGTACAAGCATTGTTAAAATCTCGTGTCATTCGAACAAGAAACAATCCTTACTCTTCTCCAATTTTACTGGTACATAAGAAATATGGGTCTTGGTGGTTGTGTATCGATTATCGAGAGCTCAATAAACTCACCATAAAGGATAATTTTCCTATTCCGGTGGTGGATGAATTACTGGATGAACTTCATGGGACTATGCATTTTTCCAAACTTGACCTTCGATCAGGGTACCATCAAATCTGGCTCAAAGAGGAGGATATTACCAAGACTGCCTTTCGTACTCATGAAGGTCACTATGAGTTTTTGAACAACATTTTTTTTCCATTCCTTCAAAATTTAATTCTAGTCTTCTTTTATGACATTCTAGTGTATAGTCGCTCATAGGAAGAACATCTTGCTCATGTGAATCAGACTCTCCAGCTATTGGCACAACATCAACTCTATGCTAAGTGTTCCAAGTGTTCTTTTGGGTTGAAAAAAGTAGATTATTTGGGACACATTATCACTAAGGAGGGCGTTAAATTTGATCCCAATAAAATCCAAGTTGTTCAAGAATGGCCCAAACCTCGCACTCTCAAAGGTCTTCAAGGCTTTTCAGGTCTTATAGGTTATAACCATAAATTTGTTCGTAACTACGGTAAAATTGTAGCTCCCCTCACTTACATGCTAAAGAAGGATTCTTTTACTTGGATAGGACCCGTTGAACAAGATTTCTAAGAATTGAAACATGCCATGACCACGACACCGGTCTTAGCCATGCCAAATTTTTCCAAATTATTTGTTATTGAAAGCGATGCTTCAGGTCGTGGTATTGGGGCAGTGTTGATGCAAGAAGAGCAACCCTTGGCCTTCACTAGTAAAGCTCTCTCCAACCGTAATTTTGGAAAATCAACTTATGCCAAGGAGATGATGGAAATTCTTCATGTTGTAACCCATTGGCGATCGTATCTCATTGGGCATCATTTCTCCATTAAAACATATCATCAGAGTCTCAAATACTTTTTGGAGCAATGGGTTGCCACCCCTAAACAACAAAAATGGGTATCTAAAGTCATTGGATATGATTATGATATCACCTATAATAAGGGTAAGGAGAATTTTATGGCCGATGCTCTCTCTCGCCAATTTGAAGCTCTCAGTATGTTGTGTGCTATTTCATTGTCGATCCCCCAATGGACCGATTTCTTATGCCAGGAGGTACTTCAAGATTCTGAATTGTAGACTTTGGTTGCTTCCCTAACCACTGAGCCTACTTCATGTCCAGGATACACTTGGGATGGCTAGGATTTGTGTTACCACCAACACTTTGTTGTTCCCCACAAGTCCTCACTATGGGATCTTCTCATGACAGAACTACATGCTACTCCATCTGCTGGCCATTCAGGATTTATCAAAACATATGAACGACTCAAACACACCTTTTTTTGGAAGGGTATGAAAAAGGATATTCATGAATTTGTGGTAGCTTGTGATACCTTTCAATGGATGAAATGTGAAACAGTGCATTCTCCAGGCACTCTTCAACCCTTGCCCATTTCGGACCAGGTCTGGATAGATATTTTTATGGATTTTATTGAAGGCTTACCTAAGTAGGGTGGCAAATCGGTTATCTTCATTGTAGTGGATCATATTTCAAAGTATGCTCACTTATGTCCCCTCTTCCATCCTTACACAACCTCCATTGTTGCCCAAATTTTCCTTGATTCTATATTTCGCCTTCATGGTCTACCCTCCTCCATCGTGTCCAATCGTGACCCAACCTTCACTAGTCACTTCTGGTAAGAATTGTTTAAGTTACATGGGACTCAACTCAATATGAGTTCAACATATCATCCGCAAACAGATGTCCAAATGAAGATTGTCAATAAATGTTTGGAAACCTACCTTCGTTGCTTTTCCTCAAATCATCCTACGCACTGGGCAAGATGGCTTCCTTTGGCCGAATGGTGGTACAACACTTCCTATCACACAACCACCAAGGTTACCCCTTTTGAGGCGGTTTATGGGCACCCTCCATCGACACCTTTCTCCTACATTCTAGGTAGATCCAAGGTCTAGGCAGTCAACACTACTCTCAGTCAGCATGTTGATATCATCCGTCAACTAAAGCTAAATTTGGAGGTAGCCTAGAATCAAATGCGTCAACAGGCTGATCAACACTGTTCAAGAGCGTAGTTTTGATGTGGGTGATATGGTTTTACTTTTCTTTCAATCATACAAATAGTTTTCCCTCCAAATTCGTAGATGAAAAAAGCTTGCTGCAAAGTACTATGGGCCTTATCAGGTGTTACAACTGATTGGTGCCACAACCTACAAATTGGCCCTTCCACCTACATCCAAGATCCATCTTGTTTTTCATGTTTTTGCTCTCAAAAAGGTGGTGGAAAATCAGGTATAGGTTCAATATGCACTCCTAGAGTTAGATGAAGAAGTTCTATCTTGATTGAACCTGAAAAACTGTTGGATCTTTGAACTCACATGCTTCGCAATCATACCATTACTGAAGTTCTTGTGTAGTGGCATGGACTCCAGCTGGAAGATGATACATGGGAATCTCTCCATTAGCTCCAACACCAGTTTCCTCATCTTCAGCTTTGAGGACAAAGCTTTTTAAAGGGTAAGGACATGTTAGGATCCCATCCTAACGTTATTTTGTAATTCTCATTATTATGTAATGACCCACTTCCAATGTGGGGGATCCCATATATAATGTTATTTTGTAATGTACGTGGCATGTTATGCCCCTAGGCAAGTGGGGCCATTTGATGTAACCATTATCAATATTGTAATTGACATTTGGTAGAATATTCTAGCTCGAGTGGCATTTTGCATGTAAGCCAACTCTTGAGCCTAGGGTTAGGGTTTGCATGAAGTATTTCTTTAAAAATCTATGAAGCCATGTACGAATCATCCTTTTGCAAGTTAGTGAAATATTGAAGGAGGTTGCTAAAGAGTCATGCGATTCTGAGTTCTTTTGTGAGATTGTTCAATTATGCAATTACTTTTTGCATAGTAGTATTCTGTTATTGCATGTATTTTTTTTATCTTTCAGTATTTTGTGTGTGTGAGATTTATTTTAATATTAGGTTCCTAACAAAAACATTAAAAGGAGATCTGCATTGGATCCAAACCTCCTATACCATATTTCTATAATGGTTTTCCAAAGAAGCTAAACATTGGATTTGCTCATCAACCTACCTAATCATCTCATCCTCAATTGCCATGCCATTGAGCCATTGAACCCCTATCTCATTCTTGGCACTTATCTTAACTATGAAGTTTACCACTTTATTTAGAGCTCTATCCACATAAATCAGAATCACATAATCTACTTCCCTCCACAATTCCTTAATTTGGGTGACAAGAATCCTCAACCTCCACATCTCCAAATCAAAGTACCTCATGCAATCTAGAGCTCCTACCAGTATTTGAGAATTCAATTCTATAATTATCCTCATATAACCTTTTCTTACTGCCCAAATAGAAGCATATTTTATATCTAAGAATTTTGCTTCATTGTTTGTGGCCCTGCCCATGCCTTGTAGTTCTCAATATAGCATTGTTCCAAAATTATTCTTGTAGACCACTCTAATTCCATCTCTACCCAGATTATGTTTTGTAGCTCTATCAAAATTAATTTTAATCCATACTTTTGGGGGTGGTTTCCAACTAGCTTTGTCATTTCCCTCTTGTACTTCAACTTCCTTCTCCATCATCCCTATATCAACCTAAGTTTCCTCTTCAACATACACTACCATAGTTTCCATGAATTTACTCCAAATGACCTTTCAGACACCATCCAAGGATGAAAAGGCTTCTCTAAAAAATTTACCATTTCTCTCCAACCAAACTTACCACTAAATAAATTTTAATCCAAGCTTTAATCTGATATAAAGATCTTCAAAATTAAATGTGTCCTTCTTCCATCTTTCCCAAATATTAATCTAGTTTAAATCACCATTGGCTTAAATTTTATAAGCTAAAAGCCATTGTTGCTAGATATGGTGCATGAATGAGCACTCAAACATCAAGTGATCAGATGTCTCCTCACTTTTGTAGCATAAAAAACATTGGGATGGACCAAGGATTCCCCTATATCTCAGATTATCAAAAGTAAGACTTCAATTGTGCATGAACTGTCTAAAAAGAAGTTTACTTTTGGCCAACCCTTGGACTACCAAATCTTTCTCCAATCCTCATATTGATATGCATGACGAGAAGGTTTTGGAAGGATATTATCATATCCATTCTTCACTATGTAGACTCAAAGGCTCCTATAGCCCCAAAATAATTCATCCTCCTCATCTCTACATGTGACAAATATTTTTTCTAAGATTGTAGTCATGATGGGTGTCAATTTTGAAGGGATTGGAAATGAACACTCATCCAAATTCTTAAACTATTTAAACCTATAATTTTCCAACTAACTAGTGTTGAAATAGCTTTTAATCTGAATCCAACCCTTGCTTTCCATGGTTGTTTTTACTGGTTGAAAGTCTAAGAATTCAAAAATTATAAGTGGGTATTGATACCATGAATCTATCCAAAATTGTGCCTTCTCCCCTCTCCCCACTAGTCAAAATTATCCATTTTTCACTACCTGAGCTCCTAAATTTAGAGCTTGCCACACTAGGGACCCATTACCATCCAAAGGGAAATGACTCACCTCATTTGGATTCACCTATACCAAATATTTACTAGTTAAAACTTTAGTGAATAAATAAGTTGGCTAGGAGATCCACCTCTAGTAAAGCTTTCTAGCCAAAGTTTTATTATTTAACTCTAATTTCCTCAACCCCAAACCTCCATTTACCTTGGGATAGCATAATTTCTCCCAACCTACTAATACCCATTTCCTCTCTCCTTTTACTCCTCCCCATAAAAATTTTCTAGCCATCTTGTCTAACTCTTTTCATATGGTATATGGGGTAGCAAGGATAGAAAATTTATAGATTAGCATAGCCTAAATGACTAACTACAAAAAATTTAATATACCCCCAAAGGTTAACCATTTGTGAGACCAATGGTTAATTATTTCTTTGATATAATCCAAAATATTCCTCTAGATAGCTATTTTTAATTTTTTAAAATGCAAAGGGACCCCCAAATATACCACTAAGAGAGAAGTCCTCATGAATCCCAAGATCTCTAAAATTTTGTCCTAAATCCTTTGATCAATATTGAAGAAGACCACTTTGGATTTCTTATCATTGATGACTTGGTTTGTGGTCCCAAGGTAAACATTAAGAGTATCTCTTATCATTCTTGCTTCCCTAAGGTTGGCCACTCCCACCAATATTGTGTTATCTACAAATTGTAGGTGATTCAAAACCTCCTCACCCACCTTGATACCTATTAGCAAACCCTATTGTCTTCTTATCAATATTATTCTACCAAAGCATTCAACCAATATAAGAAAAATATAATGGGAACAAGGATCTCCTTGATGAAGGCCTCGAGTGGCTCCAAACGATTATGAGGGAAGACCTTTGATTAACATTGAGTATGTCAAAATAGAGACACAACTCATGACCCATTCTATCAAATCTTGAGAGAAATCGAAGGCTTCCATCATCCTTGACAAGAATCTCCACTCCACATTGTCATAAGCCTTTGACATATCTAATTTTATGAACATTCCTCTATTTATAGATTTTTGCATTGAGTGGATTGCCTTATGAGCTAGAACCATACCATCCAATATTTTTCTACCCTTTATAAAAACTCCTTTCTCCTAGAAGATGTTTTATTCGCTCAACCATTACCTTCATTATTATTTTATAGATGACATTGCATAAGACAATACATTTGTAATATGAAATATGCACCCCTCCTCCCCTTTCTATATTGAGGCAATGAATGTATGATTTAATGCTTTTAGCATTATTTTGCTGCCTCTATACTCCTCTATAACAACCATCACATCCTCCTCAAATTTGTCCCAAAAGGTCTAAAAAACTCAAATGGGAAGCCATCTAGACCTAGAATTTTTTCTCGTACTTATTCCAAAGACTACCTTCTTCAGCTTCTCTCTATCAATGGGTTTAAGTAAGGCCTGATTTTCTTCTTTTGAGATAATAGTGGGTATGACAAAAATAACTTATTTTTGGGTCTCCTTTTCTTGCACCATACCTTAAACAATTTAGCAAAATAATCCATTGAATGGAAATGCATACCTAGGATTGTATCAAAGGAGTACCCATTTTCATCATGAAGAGCTTTCATATTGTTTGTCCATATCCTACCACAAGTAGACCAATGGAAAAATTTGGTATTTTTGTCACCTTCCAATAACCAAGTGGTTCTTGCTCTCAATTTCCAGTAGATCTACTCTTGGTTGTTAGTGTCCTCAACTAATAAAGGATCTCTTTGGTCCTAGAAGTTTGTGTTGTTGGCTCACCTCTATTGTTTCAGTTGATCCTTGACATAATGAAGTTGCTTGTGGAATATAAACATTATCGTGGAATCTTCCCACCATTGTGGGATTTCATTTCGAAGTTCCTCCTTTTGTAACCATTTTTTTCAAATTTGAATGGTTTGTGATGCTTTCCTGTCTTGATCACCCCTTCCAGCAAAATGGGAAAGTGATCCAAAACTAGACCCTCAAAAATATAAAATTTTATATTCCATGTCACAAATGACTCCTCTAAAACCAAAAAATGGTCTAACTTCACCTTATTGCTATGTGGTTCCCTCCTCTTATTAGTCTAAGTATATTTGGTTCCAAGACATTTAATATCCACCAAGTGTAATGCATGTACCTAGGCAATCAGAAGCCGATCCCTTGATTTTAAAATTGGGGTTACCCCTTCTTGATCACTGGATGATAATTTAGCATTAAAATCCCAACAAGAATCTAGTATAACTCCTCCCTCAAGACTCTCATATTATGTACCACTTTCCATTAAAAAATCTGACCATCTAGGTCTTGAGCCCCATAAAAAATTATGATTAAAACTATTGGAACCAATTCTTGAATCCATAGGATTCTATTGTCACACTGCAAAAATATGTTTGAAACCAATGAGCTATTATAGGCTCTGGTCAACCTGCCTCATTGTTTTACTAAACACAAATATTGCTAAAGAAAACTACAAAACAGGTAAGGAAACCCCAATGGTAATTCTATGAGTAAAAACTTCAATTACATGCTCCAAATTAATATAATACTATATGTATTGAAATGACCAAGCAATAAAATAACCATTCATTATGCCTTATGTAGACCGATGCCTAGATTCATTAGGTTGTTATAGCAATTTAACAACAATTTTGACATGAAAAAAGTGAATGGGGAAAATAAAATTGGCGTTCTTAGATTTATTCGAATATCGTAATAAAACTAAAAGTTAACCAACGAAAGAAACCTATGTAATGTATTCAAATAATGTAATCCATTACACAATGGCACACAGTACTCGAGACAAAGATATAACAAGAATAAAACTCAAAATTGTATTGATTTCATAAAATATTACATGTAGAGTGGGCAGGATGCCTTTTAACTCTATTTTTCTCAAATAAATACATCAATACAATGAAGAGGACTCTGTTCAAATAATGTAATATGTCTCCCATACTCTCCTTGTTCCAATCTAGTAACTGTAGAGTATCTAAATGCTAGGCTCAATAGGATAGGAAATAATCTCAACTTCTTGAGCACTTTTCAATCAAAATCCTGCATAACAAAGGGAAGAATAATAAATGAGAGATACAAATAGACAAAAAATGGGATACAACAATGCAACTAAAAGGGCACTCAAGTATACCTCTTAGCAAAAATTCTATTCTCTAATTTCTTGATCCAAAATCTGACCATAGCTACTTCCTTTTATAACTGCTGGTTCTTGATTCTATTATTTTTGGTTAATTTTTGACCTTACACTTGTCAACATCTGATTGAACCTATTCTATATGTTTTTCAGCTAGTGTGGCTCTAAAATAACAATCAAGATTTACTCTTGGATTGAAGGGAGCTTCTTTGCTGAAAATTTTGGCCATTTTGCTCTCCGATTGGCCCAAGAAACTAAGGATTCATTATTCTATTGTTTTCTTATGTTCTGCATGTCCTAGTAATTATGTTCTGCTGTTAAGGATTGACCAAGATATTATCGTGAAATTTACATGAAGGATGGAGAGAGACCCGACGTGATAGTGAAGATAAGAGGTGACGTGCTAGTGGCAATCGGGTGGAATCACACTGATCACGCGATAGAGTGAAGGGTGAAAAGAGGAAAGGGGATGATTTCACATAATGGAAGGTGGTGAGATGGTGCAATGTTAGGAAAAATTTCAGGATGGTTAAGGAAGAATGCCTGGATAGAGGAAGGTAGTGATAAGTAGGAAGAAGGTGGGAATGGACAACAAGATCTAGAAACATCTATAAGCTACTTCCATAACTATACTCCGTCGAAGTGTTCCCCTTGTAACTATATTTCGTCGAAGCACAGATGAAATGACTCTCTGCAAGTTGAAACCATATTTATTCTTTACGCCCTTTCTTCACCTTGAGTATTTGTAGAATAGAAAATAGATACATCCATAATCCTTGTACTCCATCGCTTTGCTTTCTGATGCCTTTTAGCTCTCCCTTACTGTATCTATTTATAAGTTGGGATTATGCCTTGCAGTCTTATTTTTGTGGTATGTTTATTATTCTCGAGAGATATACATGATC
Organism: Wollemia nobilis; assembly: GCA_028583015.1. NCBI lineage: Eukaryota > Viridiplantae > Streptophyta > Pinopsida > Araucariales > Araucariaceae > Wollemia > Wollemia nobilis. Next base: position 14,484,625 of record JAQPPZ010002969.1, on the reverse strand, counting down.
TGGTTGCATGCTCGAGCATCAATATTTGTCTTTTGGGTTGATCTACTTTATTCTAATCCTAGTATTGTACATGGTATTTACTCTGATTTGCTCAAATATTTCCTTCCCGGGGTATCCTTATGGATTCATAATGTTATGCATACTATTTTGATTTTGTCTCGACTATTGATATTCATAGCGTCTTTTGACGTACTTATCTGTGAATTGGTCACCTCTTTGCTGTCTACCTCATTATGTGTTTTTAGGGCATTTTTTTGAAGTGATCATCTTTCTCTAGGAGCTTAGACTATCTGACCTTTATTACGGATGCGTCTGTTGATTTTGCTGATTTGTGATCGTCACAGGTTTTATCATGGCTGCTTCTGGCATTATTTAACCTGTAAGGGCATTATTTTCTAAAATTTTGAATACATGGGTTAATGGTGATTTTATTCTTATTGATATTTTCATAACTATTGGTTCAATATTTTGGCCAAATACAACCGTTCGATCCACCTTTGTCCTGTTGCTTTCTTGGATATTTTATAACCTGTAGGTTAGCTAGTCAAAAGAAAACATGTTTTAAAACTCTTAATTTTGACTAATAAGGATGGTAATTAATGACGGGTTCAAATCCCTATTAAATGTGTTTAAGATTTTTAATTAATCAAGTGTCAATTAAAATTTACCATTTGATTTACCTTTGGAGCGTGCGCCACCGTTGGGTCTATTCGATATGGAGCGCATCCATCGAATCCCTCAAAAGATGCTGGTCATTTTAACTCTGCTTATGTTTGACTTTGACTTGCTCATCGTCGTTGTATTCCTTTAATCTCAATGAAGCGCTATTGTTAGATTATCTTTAGTCGATTCATCACTTAAATATTTGGTTCATGTGCTACCATCGGATCTCCTGAGTCAGGTTAGCGCAACCGTCGATGTCTAGGGACCTACATGATTGTTAGTCTACCTGTGCTAGATTAATTGGGTTAATCATGTTTACTTAAGATCGAGTTTTATGCCATTGTTTATTCGACCTTATGATAATGTGGCTCATTAATCTTCATACAATCATGATTTACCAAGGTTAACCCAAAGATTAAAAACTTAATCAATATTGTATTAAACATAGGTTTCATAAGCTCATTTCACCTCTCTAAGTGATCGTCGTTAGATCGTACCATGATGGGGGTGCTATCGTCAGATTATTTCATATATACACAAGGTTTAGCAAAGGAAAAAGGGAATATCACCTGTGCATCAAATTAATTAATCATTTGATGAAAGAAACTTGTTTAGACTAACCTCCGATCACTTTTAACCATGTGCATCGTTGGATCTGAGCGGAGATGAGCGCTGCCATCAAATGTTCGTGTTATTTAATCCTTTTTTTTGGCTTTGAATCTTTCACCACCAATGATCTTCGAGCGAAATCTAGTGTTGTCATTTTATTTTTTACAAGCTGCATATTCGTTAGTCGAAAGGGACGTATCATTAGATTTGACTAATACCAGTTTAAGCCGAAAGGGGGATGATTAGCGATGTATTATACCCTTACTAATATGTAATTAATCTTGGATTTACCTTTATTTTTATCGATAACTTACCATCTATGTTCTCGGTGCAACCATTGGATATTCAATAGATATTAGTGTGGTCGTAGATTTTGATCAACCTACCGATTAGTTACCAAGGGATATACGATTTTAAACTTTGATTAAGCCGAAATGGGGATGATTAGCCAATGTGTTAGATCCTCATTAATATTTTTAAAATAGATTTAATTAAGCTCATTATTTGTAATGTGAGGCCTTAGCATAATGTACCAATTAACACTGATTCCATTTTGTTTTGTATCATATCATATGATTGTTGCCTGATCATCCATATTTGAGAAAATGTAAATCTCATTTGAGCTTAAAAATGAACTTCTTTTCTATTATTGTTTTTATTGGAATCAATAGTAATGTATACTCATCAAACTAATAATACCATATGACATCAAATTTTTCAAAAATTTTCAAAAAAAAGAAAAACTTTTATATAATAAAGCAAACAAAAGAAAAGATGCATCACTCTGTTTTTGGGGTTTTTGCTTTTCTATTTTTTTATTTTCTCATATATTTATATATTTATTTACTTTCCACCTTCAACAGGGATTATACATTTTGAGGTGCTAACCATTAATAGGAATAATCGTTATTTCTCCCTACAAAGTCTGCAACTTGTAAGTATTCGACCGTATAACATGAGCTATCCGATATGGTCCAATCCATTTAGGTTCAAATTTACTCTTTTCACCATGCTTATCATTTTTAGGATCCCAATAGATGATTGTATCTCCTAGAGAAAAAGGAGTACCTTTGGCTTTCTTATTAAACAATTTTATGGTTTTCTGGGTTTGTTCCATCATTCTATTAAGGGTCTCTCTTCTTTGCTCTTCTAACAGGACAATTTGGTCAAGTCTTATCTGAAAGGGATTGGGGTTTTCATGGTATTGCAATAAAAGGGAAAGTGTCATTTTTCTATTCTTGAAGGTAGTAGGGCTTTCTCTCCATAAAACATCTCATAGGGGGTTCTTCCTATGTTTTTTTTAAAAGATAGCCTATCAGCTCATACAACAAATTTAAGTTCACTGTCCCATCCCATTTTGTTCTTGCCTAATGACCTTTTTATTCTTGTTATTACATTCTTATTTGATGACTCAGCTAAACCATTTCCTTGGGGGTAATAATTAGTAGAATGAGATAATTCAATTCCATATTCAACACAAAATTCTACCATTTCATATGACAAAATATTAAGCATTATTTGTTACAAGTTTTTTAGGAACTCCAAACCTAGTCAAGATGTTTTCTTCTAAGAATTTGATGACTATGGCAGTTGTAGATGTTCTCAAAGGTGCAGCTTCTACCCACTTTGTGAAGTAATCTGTTGTAGTTATGATCCACTTGTGTTGGCCAGATGAATTAGGCTTGATCTCTCCAATCATGTCAATACCCCATTGAGAAAAAGGTGCTTCGATGATTACTGGTTTAAGGGGCATGGCTGCCAGATGTTTTTTTCCTATAAAAACCTAAAAATTATGATAGTTCCAAACATATTTATATACATATTTAAAAATGGAAGGCCAATCATATCCTGATCTCATAATTTTATTAGTTGTAGCTCTTGGAGAAAAATGTCCTCCATAGAAACCATCATGAAATTCATTAATTATTTCTAGGAATTTACTTTCATATAAACAGACTAATAATACTCCATCAAGGTGCTTCCAATATAACACTCCATATTGTATATAATACTTTTGAGCTTGAAGCTTGACTGACCTCATTCTGTTTGTTGACATGTCTGTGGAAAAAGATAGAGTTTATAAGTATGACAAAATTTCTTCATACCATTTACATTTTTCATTGTTGATTCTTTCGTCATCATTTGTTTCATTTATTGTGACAACATTATTAAATACTTCCTCTTCTTTATTGGCCAATAGTTTAGCCATACCTTGACCTTTGATGGTTTTGAATATTTTTAACTCAACATAATATTGTAGAAGCTTTACCATACATCTTGTTGGTCTTCCTAATGGTTCTGATTGAGAAAAAATATCCTTTATTGTTATAAAATAAATACAACAGTAAACCTTATTTGAACCAAATATACCTTTGAAGTGTTCTAAAGATTGGATGACTGTGTAAGCATGTTTCTATAGTAAGGTATATTTAAGATGTGCTCCTTTCAAACCTGAACTCATGAAGGCTACTGGCCTTTCATTATTTTCATCATCCTTCTGTGAAAGGACTGCAACAATAGAATGTTCATATGCATAGGATAGATATTTAAATATTTTGCATAATATGGATGGCTTAGGGTTGGATTGGTTGATATGGCTTCTTTGATTTTGTTAAATGCTTCCATATTCTCTACTATCCATTTAATTTCTCCAGTTTTCTTAACAATGTCATTTATAGGTTTGGTCATCTCTGCAAAATTTGGGATAATCCTCTGATAAAATTTATCTTGCCAAAGAATGACCTAACTCCTTTTAAGTTCTTTGGAGGGGGGATTTTGGAAATAGCTTTTATTCTTTCTAGATTGATGCTTATCCCCTTTTTAGAGACTATATGACCTAACAAATTTCCTTGTGTAGTCCCAAATATGCATTTTTTGGAATTTAAATAAATTCTAAATTCTTTGCACCGGGCAAAAACTATAGTCAAGTGTTCTAAACGATCCTTTGGATTTTTAGAAAACATAGTGATATCATCTAGGTACACCACTACAATTTTGAACATTAATCCTTTAAAAGCAAAGTCCATTGCTCTCTGAAAAGTAGCACCTGCAATCATCAGTATAAAAGGTATTCTTAAATATTCAAATGTGCCCCATGGTGTAGTGAATGCTACCTTATGCCTATCTTCTGGATTTATCTGAATTTGATTGTACCCTAAAAATCCATCTAATAGAGATAATATAGTCGAGCCAACCACTATTTGCAATAATTGTTCCATGTTAGGTAATGGGTAATTATATTTTAAAGAACTATTGTTTAAATTTCTAAAATCCATAGAGTCTAATATCCCCATTCTTTTTTTTCACTGGTACTAAGTTGGATATCCAGGAAGAAAATCTTACCTTTTTTATTATTTTGGAATCCAGTAGTTTTTTTACTTCCTTTTGCATTATTGGGTGTAGATTTGGATTGTATTTCCTATGTTTCTATATAAATAGATTGGAATCCTCTTTAAAGGGTATTATGTGTGTCATTACATCTGTTTTAAATGTTTCAAGATCTTCATAACTCCAAGCAAAATGTTCTTTGTTCTTTTTCACGAAACTGATATATCCAACTTTTTCTTTAGCAGTTAAGGCCATGTCTATTTTCACTATTTTAGGTTCTTTCATTGAACCAATGTTTATGTCTCCAGATATTACTTCTCTGCTTAAGGTTTTATAAGCTTTGTCAAAATCATCAAATAAACTCTCTAGAGAAACCAATCCCTTAGGAATCCTATTAGTTTTCAAGTGGATTACTTCTATTGGTTCTCCTATTTGGTTTTTTAGCTTCTCTTCATCCTTTTCATCACAAATTATATCTGCATACTGATTTTGTAAAGTCATAAAATCTTTAATATCTATGTCATATTGAAAGACCTGCAAATATACTATGTTGTCTGGTACAAATGGTTTATAGACTGAGATAGTTGGAAATTTGTCCATATATTTTGTAGTTATCTCTGGGTGATCTAAACCTGAGGTATTTACAGTTAAAATATCTACAACATGATTTTGTTCTCTCAAAATATAAGATATATTGAAAGCTAAGAATTTATCAATTTCTTCCAATACCGCATTTCTATATTGCTTAAGCCTAGGATGTTTAGTCTGATATTTACCCTTGATTTTTTGTATGATAAGTTTTTCATTCCCTGTTACAATCAATTAATTAATGCCTAGTTCTTTTGCTTTTCTTAACCCTAACAGTAAAGCTTCATACTCTGATACATTATTTGTGCAACGAAATTCTAGTCTATAAGGAATACCAAGATAATTTCCTTTTATATCAGTCAGATTAACACCTACACCTGCTCCAGATTTGGATTTAGCTCCATAAAAAGACATGGTCCACATTTCTTGGGTTAACACTCTATCTTATTCAACATCAACTATTTTCATATCTTTTGGATCCATGTTCTTTGCATCTGGTATTTCGACCAGGAATGGGTTGTGCCATATGGAGTAAACTCTCATCCCTTTTTCTTCCATAGAGTTGACTAAGTTTATCATTGTTTCATCAGTTTAAATTAACTCTACGAAGTGTTTGTTAAATGGTTCTCTTCGTAAAATTATATTTTTCTTATCTGACATTAGGACTGTAGCATAAGACCAGTTTAGTTGGATTGAACCTCCTAGTTGTTCTGCCCAATGTCTACTGAGTAATAGTGAGAAGAATGGGTCAACATCAACTACTGTTATATCCATGACTATATTCTTTTTAGGGTGTTGATCCAAGAAAAACAACAATCCAGTTATTACCCCTACACAAGGAATTTGTCTGCTATCCATTACTAAAATGTTGGATGTGTCTCATTCTTTTTCGGAAAATAATTGTACGATAGGCACTACAGCGCAAAAGACGACGGGTAGGGGGGGTCCGCGGGGGCCGGAGGCCCCCAAGGACCCTCGGCTATGGTAAAGGTGATTACGTAATAGGTGATGGCTCGGGGTGCGTAGGGGGATGCCCTCGGATATGGTGAAAGTGATTGAAGCCGACGAAGCCGACAACGAAATTTTCACCTACTTTTATCGCTACTTTTCATCTACTTTTATCGCTACTTTTGGAGCGACCCTCGGGATTCCCACGGTTGGTGGGTGGTTAGTGGGTGTGGGTGGTTTAGCCCACTGTGTTGTATCCATGGTACCCTAATACCACTTGGTGGTTTAGGGTTGTATGAGTTTCTTTATATAATTATTGTAATGTCTCATTTTAGGGACGAGAGAGAATAATATATCAAGGAGGATAGACTCTTGTTTGCTGGACTAGCCCAAATTGGGTGAACCAGGGTAAATCTTGTGTGTTATATGTGCATTGAACGGTGTCATTATTTCCTTGGTTATTATTTCTGCATTATTTCTAGAATATGTTTCTGTAAATTCTCTTCATTTTGGTATCAGAGCCAAGTCGTTAGCCATAGGGGTACGCCTTTATTGCTAGGGTTTAAATTCATTTGAAGAAGATCTAGGGTTTCTAGGAGTGAGAGGAAACCTATTCTGGAGTGGGAGTTACGCAGAAGGAGTTTGAAGGAAAAATTGTCAGGAAATCATTCAAGGATAGAGATTGAGAAATTTGACGGCAAAAGTTTTGAGCTATGGAAGTTAAATATGGAAGATATGATCATGGACAGAGATCAGTGGGCTGCTATTTTAGAAACAACAAAACCTACGGGTACTTTCGATGAAGATTGGGAGAAGATGAATCGAAAAGCAAGGAGTCTGATTCGACTGTGTCTTGCAGATTCGGTGCTCATCAATGTTTCGAGAGAAGCTACAACAAAGGATCTCTGGGAGATGTTAGGGGCTTTGTATCAATCGAAGTCCCTAGTGAAAAAATTATTCCTCAAAAATAAACTGTACAATATTAGGATGCATGACGGGGATTCGGTTGCAGATCATCTGAATGCATTCAATACAATGGTAAGTCAACTAACATCTGTAGAAATTAAGTTGAGTGAGGAAGATAAATGCATTACTTTGTTATTCTCTTTACCAGATTCATGGGATAACTTAGTAGTAGCAATTGGTAGTACAACTTCATCCACATTGAAGTTTGAAGATATAGTGGCATCTCTATTATCTGAGGATATGAGGAGAAAATCCATGGAGGGCACATCTAAGGAAGCCCTAACAGTGAGAGGGCGTGCCAAGGAGAAGGACAAATCTAGATATGGTGATAGGTCTAAGTCTAAAGGTAGATCCAAGTCTCAAGGGAAGTTTGAGAGAAAATGTCTGGAATTGTGGCAAGCTCTGGTCATATGAAGAAGGATTGCAGATCAAAGAAAGCTGAGTATAGAAAAAAGTCTGATGAATCAACTTCCACGAGAGATGAATAAATCCATTGATGAAGCGGGGATGTATATCCGGCATCCTCGCTCATCGTGCTCCACACGATCGGATAAAAATGATTGGTTGATTGATACTGGTGCCTCTTTTCATATGACTCCTCATAGAGGGTGGTTCAATGAATATGAAAGATATGATGGAGGGGAGGTACTATTGGGAGATGATTCACCACTCAGAATCATGGGTCATGGAAGAGTGAATTTTTTTTTGCAGGATGGTAAGGTTAAGACCCTACCAGGTGTGATGCATATTTCGGGACTTGCTAGAAATTTGATTTCGATAAGCAAAATGGCTGATGCAGCAGTGAATGTCAGTTTTGGCAAGGATTCATGCAAAATGGTTCGTGGATCAATGGTTTTGGCAAGGGGAGTTCGGATTGGAACATTGTATAAGCTATTGGGAAGCACTATGACAAATGAGTGTAATAGCTCAACTGTTCCTGAGGTTGATTCTGATAAAAGCTCAACACTCGGCATCAAAGGATGGGACATATTGGAGAAAAGGGATTGCGTACCCTATACACAAAAGGTATGGTTCATGGTATCCCTAATTACTCAATGTCTTCCGGGTTCTGTGAACATTGTATTTATGGTAAACAGAATCGGGTTAGTTTTCCATCTGGTGCCACAAGATCTAGTGGGGTACTAGATTTGATCCATAGTGATATTTTTGGTCCTGTTCCTATGCCGTATCTTGGAAAATCACGGTATTATGCTTCCTTTGTTGATGATTTTTCAAGATATGCATGGATTTACTTTCTTAAGAGCAAATATGAAGTGTTTGGAAAATTTAAGAGATTTAAAGCACTTGTTGAGAATCAAACTGATAAAAGGATTAAGGTGTTGAGGTCTGATAATGGAGGGGAATATTGTTCTAATATATTTGATAAATTTTGTAAGCAATGTGGTATTGCAAGACAGAAGACTACTCCATATACACCTCAACGAATGGAGTTGCGGAGAGGTTGAACAGATCACTGATGGAGAAGGCTAGAAGTATGCTCAGTGGTGCAGGTTTGGCACAGGAATTCTAGGCAGAAGCAGTGAGTGCAGCATGCTACTTGCGAAATCAGTCACCTACATCAGCATTTCTAGATCAAACTCCATTTGAAGATTTATTTGGTAAGAAACCTTCTATTTCACATCTCAGATTTTTTGGCTATGATGCATACATGCATATTCCAAAGGAGAAAAGAAGTAAGCTAGATAATAAGGCTGTTAAATGTATCTTTATTGGTTATAAAGATGGTGTTAAAGGATATAAGCTTTGGAATCCAAAAAATAAAAGTACAGTGTACAATAGAGATGTGGTGTTTAGGGAGATGATCAGTGATTCCAGGAAGGTAGTTACAGAAGAGGAACCTGGAACAGTCTAATTTGATCTCATGGAAAACTATCAGACAGTAGAGGATCTGGAAGAGGAGCATACATATGAGGATATGGAAGAGGAGCATACAGGTGAGGATATGGAAGAGGATGAAGAAGAGGTTCATACACCTGTGGTAAGGAGATCAACACGGGAAAGGAAGCAACTTGAAAGGTACAGTCCATCTGCTTTTCCTACTTCTTTTGTACTATCTCATTATCGATGAAGATCCTAGAATAATTAGAGAAGTTGTTAATTTTGGAGAGGCAAACCGTTGGGAAGAGGCCATGGATGAGGAAATGATGTCCTTGAAAAAGAACAAAACATGGGATTTAGTGAAATTACCAAGTGGTAGGAAAGCAATAGGTTGCAAGTGGATCTTTAAGAAGAAGCAGAATGTTGAAGGTAAAGTGGAGAAATATAAAGCTTGCCTGGTTGCTAAAGGTTTTTCCCAGGTTGAAGGAATTGATTATGGTGAAGTTTTTTCTCCCGTTGCAAAGCTAACATCAATTAGATTTATGTTAGCTGTGGCTACTGCATTTGATCTTGAAATAGAACAGATGGATTTGAAAACTACATTCCTTCATGGAGATTTGGAGGAAGAAATCTATATGAGGCGACTCGAAGGTTTCACATTGCAGGGAAAGGAGGATCTGGTATGTAAGTTAAAGAAATCATTGTATGGAATGAAACAATCACCTAGAATGTGGTACCAAAAATTTGATACTTATGTTTTAGGAATTGGTTTTGTTCGTAGCAATGCTGATCATTGTGTGTATTCAAAGAAAATTGGTAATGTAATTGTCATTATAGTTCTTTATGTTGATGACATGTTACTAATTGGAAATAGCAAGAAACTGGTCAGGGAAGTAAAGTCTCAGTTGGCATCATAGTTTGACATGAAGGATCTTGGCCCTGCAAATTTTATATTGGGTATGCAAATAAAAAGAGATCGCTCTAAAAATATTTGTGGCTAGATCAGAAAAAGTATGTTGAGATAGTGTTGAAAAGGTTCAATATGCAGGATTGCAAACCAGTGAAGGTACCTATTTCTTTAGGTGAAAAATTGTCTACTGAACAATGTCCAAAAATAGAAGAAGAGGTAGAGGAAATGTCACATATTCCTTATGCAAATGTTGTAGGTAGTTTAATGTATGCCATGGTTTGTACTAGAGCAGACATTGCCCATGCAGTGGGAGTCTTGAGTAGATATATGTCTAAACTTGGTAAAGAGCATTGGACTACTGTGAAAAGGGTTTTCAGATATTTGCGTGGCACCTCTAATTTTACAATCTGCTATGAGGGTACAGGTAAAGAAAACAGACAATTGGATATAGAAGGGTTTGTTGATGCATATTGGGCTAGAGATCTAGACAGGAGAAGATCTACTAGTGCTTATGTATTCAATTTATTCGGAGGGGCCATTAGTTGGATGAGCAAGAGGCAGACTGTTGTTGCTCTTTCAACTACTGAAGCTGAGTATATGGCAGCCATTGATGAAAGTAAGGAAGTCGTATGGTTGCAAAGACTATGTGCTAAAATTGGGTTCTTTCAAGGAGTCATGAAGATAAACTGTGATAGTCAGAGTGCCATATTTTTGGCAAAGAACCCTGCTTACCATTCAAGAACGAAGCACATTGATACAAAGTTCCATTTCTACAGGGACATGCTTGAACAAAAGAAAGTGTTGCTGGAAAAGGTAGACACCAAGGAAAATGTTGCAGATGCTTTAACCAAGGCTGTAAGCACTGAAAATTTTAGATTCTGTACAATTGAAATGGGTCTGGCAAAGTATTCAACAAGTGGGAGAATGTTGGATGTGTCTCATTCTTTTATGGAAAAGAATTTTACGATAGGCACTACAACGCAAAAGACGATGGGTAGGGGGGGTCCGGGGGGGGAGGCCCCCAAGGACTCCCGGCTACGGTAAAGGTGATTACGTAATAGGTGATGGCTCGGGTTGCATAGGGGGACACCCTTGGATATGGTGAAAGTGATTGAAGTCGACGAAGCCGACGGTGAAATTTTCACCTACTTTTATCGCTACTTTTCACCTACTTTTATCGCTACTTTTGGAGCGACCCCCGGGATTCCCACGGTTGGTGGGTGGTTAGTGGGTGTGGGTGGTTTAGCCCACGGTGTTGTATCCATGGTACCCTAATACCACTTGGTGGTTTAGGGTTGTATGAGTTTCCTTATATAATTATTGTAATGTCCTGTTTTAGGGACAAGAGAGAGAATAATATATCAAGGAGGATAGACTCTTGTTTGCTGGACTATCCCAAATTGGGTGAACCAGGGTAAATCTTGTGTGTTATATGTGCATTGAATGGTGTCATTATTTCCTTAGTTATTATTTTTGCATTATTTCTAGAATATGTTTCTATAAATTCTCTTCATAAAACATGGGCAGAATCTCTAGTACAAATTAATCTCATTTGATCAGTTATTAGCTTAGGCATGATATTATGTGAAGCTCCACTATCTAACATGTAATTATGAATTACATATCTATCCCCTTCATCTGAATTATACCTTAATGACACATAGAAGGGTCTGACAGAATATGGTGATCTTGTATCATGTTGATTTTGTCTAGCAACATGGCAAGTTGGATCTTCTTTTTGTTCTACCAGTCCAAATGCTTTGCAAACTTGTTCTCTATATTGTTGAACTTTCATAAGTTCTCCAAATGTATTATTAACCTTTTGCTTACTGAGTTCTGATCCAACATCAAACTCTATTTTCTTTATATCCAGTGGTCTATTACTTTCTTCTTTAGGAATATCTTCCTCTAATTCTATTACTTTAGGAGTAGTCTTTTTGAGGTTTCTATCAGTTTTCTCTTTACTGACATTTTTATTGGGAAAAATATGTTTCCTTGTTTCACTTGTAGAGGATTTCTCTGTCCTATCTAGGACAACTCTGTTTCTTAAATTCAAAGTATGGTTTACCTCTAATTCTTAAATATCTTGAGTAGTGGGGATTAATTTCCCTTGTTTCATCTTGTCATATCTTGACTCATGTGATTTATACAAGATTTTAGTTTCTTTAGTTACTAAAATTTGAGGATGATGATTTGAAGCATATTTATCCATATCTTATTCAAACAATCTTTCCATGGATTCATCCTCAAAAAAACAACAAGAATTGATCCTTATATCTTCTTTTGATTCGACATGTAAATCTACATTGCGTTGGTCACTTAAGTGAATACCACATGCATCAGGTTTACGGGGTGCATAACAAGTAGAGCAAAAGTAGGGGAAGCCTTCTGCTACATTAGAAAATGGTATAGGGTTAGGGACATTTTTCTAATCCCTGTCAGAATCTTTGTTTTTCTAGTTGTTGTTCCCATTACCTCTATTCCTATTTCCTTCTTCAAAACCATTGTTATTTCCCCAGTTCTTATTGTAATTTTTCTTAAAATGAGGATGGTTTTCAATGTGTGGATGCTCTGTTTATGAAGACTCACCATTATTTCCATTTATTTCAATTATTTCTAACCTTTTGTTCATGTTATTGAACATCTCAGTCATATTACTAGTCACTTTCTCCATAGGATCAATTTTAGTTCTTCTTTGTAAATCAAAAGCTACTTTTTTTGGATTTCTATTAGGTATGTTGACCTCCAAATAATAAGGCTTCATCTTACCACTGTCAAGCATATTTATTTCTATATCCATTACATTTTCCATAAAATAATCAATGGTAGTGGCTTGTTCTTGCCTCATTTCATAGTTAAATTCTCCTTGAAAAGCATTTTTGTTAAAACAAATAGGCTAAATATCATTAGGCCTAAGGTTTGTAGGGATTTTGTTCCTAGTATTTGAAAATCTTGTGTTAAAGTCATTAACAGCCTCATTCTCTTTTTTCTTCATGGTGGCTAGTTCAGTTAACAGGGATTGTTCATTTTTTCTTTCACCATATTTCTTTAGGAACACAACTTCCATTTTTGGTGAAGTTTGGGATATCATTGTTAGGAAGGGAATTGAACCACTCTCTAGAATATTTTTCTAAAGTCCGTAAAAACAATCTTTAGACTATGTCTTCATGCTCAACCTCTAAATTATCGATTGCATACAATAAAATTTTTATATGTTCTTCACCATTTACTACATTATTTCCTAAAAATTTAGGAAGGTATTTGTGAGCTTCATTGGGCAAGGCATTAAGATTTGTTGGTAATCAAAAGGTCTATATCTGTTTGTTCTCCATAAATGAACATTAGCCTGGGCCATTGCTACTATAGAATTTGAATTCACTATAGTAGCACCTATAGGAATATGGGTATGGGTATCTTGAATGTAATCTAATGGATTATCACGTGGATCTTCTACAATAAAATTTAAATTTTCCTCTATAGTGACATCAACATTAATAGTATTCTAAATTTTATTTACGTATCTTTTACCGCTAGAATTCAATCTACTATTTTAGCAGTATTCTTGAAAAGTGGAGTTTTTTGGTTATGTATAAATACCAATGGATTCTTGAGTTCTAGGAATAGCTCCTTACTGCTTCTCCTGGTGTCCACCAGCACGTTCTGCTCTCTTTTTTTATTTTTCCTTCAGGATTAGTTTAGTTAGAGGCATCAGCACAAGGGTGCATAAAGAACAGTGTACGCTTTATCAAGAATGCTTGATATTAATGCTCATCCTCACAGGAATGGGTTCTTGGAAAAATTCAAGAACATCAAGAAACGGGGAATTTCAAGAAATGGGATTTTCAAGAAAATAAAGAAATGTAAAAACACTCAAATTTGAAAATCATGGGAAAAATAAAATAAAGAACATAAAAATTCATAAAAATAAAAATGCAAGTTCTTTATTCTAACTTGGTCGCTCACTGATTAATATATATCGTAAAATCTAGGTCTAAAATCATAAAGACTTTATCCCCAAAAACAACACCAAAAAACTATTGGAACCAATTCTTGCATCCATAATATTTGATTTTCACGCTGCAAAAATCTGTTTGAAACCAACGAGCTATTACAGGCTCTGGTCAACATGCCTTATTGTTATGCTAAACACGAATATTGCTAAAGAAAACTACAGAACGGGTAAGGAAACCCCAACGATAATTCTATGAGTAAAAACTTCAATTACATGCTCCAAATTAATATAATACTATATGTATTGAAATGACCAAGCAAGAAAATAACCATTAATTATACCTTATGTAGATCGGTGCCTAGATTCATTGGCTTTTATAGCAATTTAACAACAATTCTGACATGAATAGAGTGAATGGGGAAAAGAAAATGGACGTTCTTAGATTTATTCGAATATCATAATAAAACTAAAAGTTAACCAATGAAATAAATGTATGTAATGTATTCAAATAATGTAATTCATTACACAATGACACACAATATTGAGACAAAGATATAACAAGAATAAAACTCATAATTGTATTGATTTCATAAAATATTACATGCAAAGTGGGTAGGATGCCTTTTAACTCTATTTTTATCAAAGAAATACATCAGTACAATGAAGAGGACTCCGTTAAAATAATGTAACAGGTCTCTCGTACTCTCCTTGTTCCAATCTAGTAACATTAGAGTCTCTGAATCCTAGGCTCAATAGGACAGAAAATAATCTCAACTTCTTGAGCACTTTTCTATCAAAATCCTGCACAACAAAGGGAAGAATAAGAAATGAGAGAGAAAAATAGACACATAAGGGGATACAACAACACAACTAACAAGGCACTCAAGTATACCTCTTAGCAAAAATGCTATTCTCTAACTACTTGATCTAGAATATGACCGCAACTGCTTCCTTTTATAACTGTTGGTTCTTGATCCTATTTTTTCTAGTTAATTTTTGACCTTACACTTGTCAACATCTGATTGAACCAATTCTATATGATTTCCAACTGGTGTAGCTCTAAACTGACAATCAAGATTTACTCTTGTATTAAAGGGAGCTTCTTTGCTGAAAATATTGGCCGTTTTGCTCTCCGGTTGACCCAAGAAACTAAGGATTCATTATTCTATTTTTTTCTTTTGTTCTAGATGTCCTGGTCATTGTGATATGTTGTTAAGTATTGACTAGGCTGTTATCGTGAAATTCAGATGAAGGATGGAGGGGGACCCGATGTGATAGTGAAGACAAGAGGTGACGTGCTAGTGGCAGTCAGGTGGAATCGCACTGATCACGCAATAGAGTGAAGGGTGAAAAGAGGAAAGAGGATGATTTCACACAATGGAAGGTGGTGAGATGGTGCAATGTTAAGAAAAATGTTAGGATGGTTAAGGAAGAATTATTAGATAGAGAAATGCAATGATAAGTAGAAAGAAGGTGGGAATGGACAACAATATCTGGAAACATCTATAAGTTGCTTCCATAACTATACTCCGTCGAAGTGTTCCCCTTGTAACTATATTCCATCGAAGCACGGATGGAATGACTCTCTGCAAGTTGAAACCATATTTATTCTTTATGTGCTTTCTTTGCCTTGAGTATTTGTAGAACAAAAAATGGATATGTCCATAATCCTTGTACTCCATCACTTTGCTTTCTGATGCCTTTTAGCTCTCCCTTACTGTCTCTATTTATAAGCTGGGATTATGCCTTGCAGTCTTATTTTTGTGGTATGTTTATTATTTTCTAGAGATATACATGATTTGGTTGCATGCTTGAGCGTCAAGATTTGTCTTTTGGGTTGATCTGCTTTATTCTAATCCTAGTACTGTACATGGGATTTACTCTGATTTGCTCAAATATTTCCTTCTCGGGGTATCCTTCTGGATTCATAATGTTTATGCATACTATTTTTATTTTTTCTTGACTATTGATCTTCATAGCATCTTTCGGCATACTTCTCCGTGAATGGGTCACCTCTTTGCTGTCCACCTCATTATGTATTTTTAGGGCATTTTTGTGAAGTGATCATCTTTCTTTAAGAGCTTAGACTATCTGACCTTTCTTACGGATGCATCTGTTGATTTTGCTAGTTTTTGATCGTCGTAGGTTTTATCATGGCTGCTTCTAGAATTCTTTAACCTGCAAGGGTGTTATTTTCTAGAATTTTGAAGACATGGGTTGATGGTGATTTTGATCTTATTGATATTTTCATAGCTATTGGTCCAGGTTTTTGACCAAATACAACCATTCAATCAACCTTTGTCTTGTCACTTTCTTAGATATTTTATAACCTATAGGTTAGCTAGTCGAAAGAAAACATGTTTTGAAACTTTTAATTTTGACCAATAAGGATGGTAATTAATGACGGGTTCAAAGCCCTGTTAAATGTGTTTAATATTTTTAATTAATCAAGTGTCGGTTTATACTTACCATTTGATTTACCTTTGGAGTGTGCGCCACCGTTGGATCAATTTGAGATGGAGTGCATCTGTCAGATCTGTCAGAAGATGCTGGTCATTTTAACCCTGCTTGTGTTTGACTTTGACTTGCTCATCACCGTTGGATTCCTTTAATCTCAACGAAGCGCTATCATCAGATTATATTTAGTTGATTCATCACTTAAATCTTTGGTTCATGCACTGTCGTCGGATCTCCTGAGCCGGGTTAGCACAATCGTTGATGTCTAGGGACTTGCATGATTGTTAGTCTACCTATGCCAGATTAATTGGGTTAATCATGTTTACTTAAGATCAAGTTTTATGCCATTGTTTATTCGACCTTATGGTAATGTGGTTCATTAATATTCATATAATCGTGATTAACCAAGGTTAACCTAGAGATTAAAAACTTAATCAATATTGTATTAAACATAGGTATTATAAGATCATTTCACCTCTCTAAGCGATCGTCATTAGATCATACCATGATGGGGGCGCTATCGTCAGATTATTTCATATATACACAAGGTTTAGCAAAGGAAAAGGGAATATCACCTGTACATTAAATTAATTAATCATTTGACAAAAGAAACTTTTTTAGACTAAATTTCGATCACTTTTAACCATGTGCACCATTGGATCTGAGCGAAGATGAGCGCTATCATCATATATTCGTGTTATTTAATCCTTTTGTTTGGATTTGAATCTTTCGCCACCGTTGATATTCGAACAAAATCTAGCACTATTGTTTGATATTCTGCAAGCTACATATTCATTAGTCGAAAGGGATGTATAATTAGATTTGACTAATCCTGATTTAAGCCGAAAAGGGGACGATTAGAGACCTTTTTTTTCCTGATAACTTACCATCTATGTTCTCAGTGCAGCCATTGGATCTTCGATAGATATTAGCTTGGACATAGATTTTGATCAACCTACGGGTTAGTTACCAAGGGGTATACAATTTTAAAATTTGATTAAGCCGAAAGGGGGATGTTTAGCCAATGTGTTAGACCCTCGTTAATCTTGCTTAGATGGATTTAATTAATATCATGGGATTTTTACCTTTTTTATACATATTCTATGGGCGTGTCGTCGTTGGATTAGATCTAGATCGAGCGTTGTCGTCCGATCTGTCCAATTTATTCGATGGTTATGTCAGACGGGGCACATACCCTTAATATTTTTTTGACCATAATATTTTAATGTGTGGTTTAATTAAATCAAGCGCAACCATTGATATTTGAGTTCGCTTAAGCACTGCCCTTAGATTTATCAGACTTGCTTTGTTGGAAATTTTGAGTCCTCTAAGTCAAAGTTGTCATTGATGTCACCTGATAGAGTTATCACTCATATCAAGGAATTCGGCAAGAAACAAAGTCATTCAAGGTTGTCACTATCATCCAATTAAAAGCTTCATCAGTGCAAAAGTGAAAGGAAAAAGGATCCATAATATTTTAATATTATAGGGAGCACAAGTCAAGAGATTGGTTCATAAAAATCCAAGATGGGTTATTGCAAAGGTTAAAAAGGAGGTTTAATAATTATTTATAAATTATTTAAATTCACAAGGAATTTAAATTTTATAAATAATATTCGTTACACCAAGGTTGTGCATTAAGACAAGGTTCCAAGGTTTAATTAAACCAAAACCTAAGGTTGGTCTATTTTAATTTATAATATTTAAATTTAAATTTAAATATATTATAAATTAATCAACCACGCCAACATCGAAATTAATCGATGCATTGACATGATTGCATAGAAGACTAAGGTATTATATATAATGCCCTAAAAGGCATTAACGAAGCTTACCCTTGCTAATTTGTTTGAGTGCATGCGAAAAGGCTCATGTTTTAAAATAATGGTTCATGAAAAGCGTGAAGCAGGGAACATGTGGGTGATTGGAGCACATAGGCCAGCTTGGCCTAGCGGTGCATTGGCTTTGCGAGATAGAGGAGGTCTCACGTTCGATTTTCTTGGAGGTTTTCTTGCAAGGATGTTTGCGCTCGAAGCACATTTTAACTATTTTGGAAGACATATTTTTTTAGATTGTTGATGCAGTTCATGCCTTTTTAGGCATGTGAGGGCGTGTGGCCCAACGACGGCTTGGTCGCAGCTAGGCAATTGGGAAGGAGGATGTCGGGGGATTGAATCCCTCCGAGAGGCAAAGGCAAGTTAATTTTTATATTTTAATTTTTGTTAAATAGCCTTAAGGAGAAATAAGTGTTATGCTATGCACCTAGAAAATTGAGAAATTTCTGATGGTTTTATTTTTGGAAGGGTAGCATATTATATATCGTTGGAAAAAGTTTTTCAAGGGCTATTTGATTAACTTTCTTAGAAGGAGAAATAAGGTGTGTGTAAAGAGATATTTCTATTTTTGTAAAAGGGGTTCAAAAGTGAGTTTGATTTATTCTTTTTAAAAGGAGATTATTTCTTTCATGAGAGGACATGGTAAATTTTATTGAGTAGGAGTAATAAGGTGTTATTGGGATATTATTTTTATTGTTGTGATATTACTCAAGTCCTCTAACCTCTTTGTGATTGAAAAGGAAATATTTGAAAGTGTCTTGAGTTTGACAGATTTTGTGGACAACTCCTTGGCATCAAAAAGGTATGGGCAATATTCTTCATTGACTTGATTGGGTGATTGAATTCTGAAAATATCATTAGAGAGAAAAGGATTGTTTGTGGTTTCCGTTTTGAAAGTGGTTGGTTTTATGCTTCAAGGTTTTCTAGATTGATAGTTGTGATTAAACCTTGTTTTATAAGCATTGTTGTTGAAGCAAATTGGTTATGCAAATAACTTGAACTTGAGTTAGAAAATAACATGAGTATCATTGTTATGTGAGATTTGTTGTTGAGCATTGTTGGAAATATTTTGAGTTGGTTGATATATGCTTGGACTAGGGTTTGTGAGAAAGGGTTGTTCCTTGAGGTGATTGGTTGAGTAGAGTTGATTGAGCCTAGTCAAGTGAATGTGTGAAGTGGTTGTTCAAGTTTCATGAAACAAACTATTCTATATTCTTATTGAGTTGAGATTGAGCTTTGAGAATAGAACATATTGAGTCTCTAACAATTCTCTTTATGCTTATATGATATTGATTTGAGTTGAGATTGAGATTTGAGTATAGAACATATTGATTCTCTAACAATTCTCTTTATGCTTATATGATATTGATTTGAGTTGAGATTGATATTTGAGTATAGAACATATTGAGTCTCTAAAAATTCTCTTTATGCTTCTATGAGATTGATTTGAGTTGAGATTGATCTTTGAGAATAGAATATATTGAGTCTCTAACAATTCTCTTTATGCTTCTATGAGATTGAGTTGAGAAAGTGATTGAGCATTGAGTATAGGACATATTGATTCTCTAACAATTCTCTTTATGATTTTATGAGATTGAAAAAGTTTTGTGTGGACTTGTTAAAGATTATTTGAGACAAGTCTTTGAGAAGGCTTGTGGACTGATTTTGTGTGATCTTTTATGGAAGCTTGCAATGCAGATTTGAGCTAGTCCTAAAGAGAACTTATTGAGCAAATTTGAGCAAATTTTGAGTGAGCTTGTTGAGAATATTTGGACAGGTTTTGAGTGGACCTGTTGAGCAGATTTGAGCAGGTTATGTGTGGACCTATTGAGCAGATTTGAGTAAGTTCTGTGTGGACGTGTTGAGAAAATTTGGACAGGTTCTGTGTGGACCTGTAGAGCAGATTTGAGCAGGTTCTGTGTGGACTTATTGAGCAAATTTGGATAGTTTCTATGTGGACCTGTTGAGCATATTTGAGCAAGTTTTGCGTGGACCTGTTGAGCATATTTGAGTAGGTTCTGTGTGGAGCTATTGAGCAGATTTGGATAGGTTCTGTGTGGTCTTGTTGAGTAGATTTGAGAAGGTTTTATGTGGACCTGTTGGGAAGATTTAGACAGATTATGTGTGGACCTATTGAAAATATTTGAGCAGGTTTTGAGTGGACCTATTGTATATTTGAGCAGACCTGTTGAGCATATTTGAGCGGGTTATGAGTGGACCTATTGAGTATATTTGAGAAGGTTCTGAGTGAACCTATTGACAAAAATTTAGAGGTGACAGAGTATAGAGGACAAAGTATCAGTGGATAGAGCTCCAGCATCCAGAAAAATTGAAGATAGATATTATGAGTGAAGAGTCTTCAAGTGGAGAGAGATCCACCAGTCAGTGCAGCAAAGAGACAAAGTCTTCTAGAAAATCACTAGCCAAAGTTGAAGGGGAAATATTTATCCTATGGAAGAGATCCATGAACTTGAGATTTAGGGTATCAACATATCCTTTGGACAAAGGTCCATAAACATTGTAATTGGGAAGGATTCCCAAAATATTATTTGAGAAATATTTAGAAGAAATATTTTCTTTGTGGAGTTAGCCCACATTGGGTGAACCATGTTAAATTTTGTGTCTCTATTGTGTATGGTGTTTTGTGTGTTACTTTGATTACTGCTATTGATACTGCTATCTATACACTGCATAATATTGAATTGTAAAGAAAAGTAAAAAGTGGTCTTATACTATTCACCCCCTTTTAGTATAAGCTTGTGTTCTTGATGCTCGATATTTAATCAAGATTTTTACCCATGCTGACTCATTAAGGTTTTGACTTTTTAGAGAACGTGCACCCATTGGATTGGGCTTGGCTCAAGCGCATCCGTTCAGATGGGTAAAACCACACATATTTTAAATTTATTTTATTGCTTCTGACCTTAGGTTATAATATTTTTAAACCTTTTGACTTATGACTTAACCTGTAATCAATTTATTAAAGCACCATCATTCGATTAAACTTGATTCGAGTGTAGCCCTCAGATTAGATCTAAGATGCTCAACTTTTAATTAATGTGGTGCATACCCTCAAGCCTTAATTAAAATTTTTGACATTATTAATGTTTTTCGGTCTTTAGACCAAGTTATTTGATTAATTTTATTTCCTTACTTTCGAATACCTTAAGACTTAAATGTTGATCATTTGATTTAAGCCTAAGGAAAGCTTTATTTTAAGAGGATCGGATTTTGGTTTTAAGGACCTGATTAATAAAATTTTGCCCTATCCCCTATTTAAAATAATTGAGCTTTATTAGAAGGGGCATACATTATTAACAAACACAGTTAGATTTTAACAAACAAACCCATAAGGAATTAAACTCTTTCAATTACATGCAAAAAGGACCAGAAATGCTTGATTACTTTGATGAAACCAAAAATTTAAATTTAGGGGTTTCAAAGTTTGAATCAAATTTGGCTCCAACAAGAACCTGCTCAACTATCACATTGTTCCTAAAATGCAATGTGAGGAGACCCCTGCAAGCTATATGTTCTATTATCAATAATTCAAGAGAGTTGCAAAAGATAATTGTCCCCCCTAAGGCCCCTTGGGAAACCACTTCCATATGACCAACACCCATCCAAAGTTTATTTACTATTTTATATATGAGATCCAACGATAATTTTATCTCTTGGATAAGAATACATTTTGTTTTACTTTTTTCTAAGAGTCTTTGAATAATAGATTGATGGATTCTACTATTAAAACCCCTAATATTTCATGATTATATAATTATTGATTACCTTGATACTAGTAAGAGTCTATTGGTCTCATCGATCCCCCATTGATCAGTTTGTCTTGTTGAGATACTATCAATTTCTTATTTTATTTTCTATCCACTCCTTGAGAGTTGATATTCTTTGATCTCTTCTCCACCTGAATTATCCCTAGAGTTGGATTTTCTCTATTCATTTTTGCCACAATGATGATGACATCCTTTATTATTGGTTGCTCTTAGTTATACACTATCAATACCCATGCAATATCTAATTATGGTAAATCATTGCACTCTATTACCTACTCTAGGATAGAAGGAGATTAAAGAGGGGCTTGAACATGGCTATTATTGTTTCATTATTACCATACACTACTTCCATGAGTTGTTCTTCTTCTTACTCCACTAGTGTCTTGAAGATATCATACCTATTTGAGGGCTTGAGCTAGGTTTGCTCTTTACCATAATTTTTATTTTTCCTTCTCCTTATTTTGGGATGTTTAAAGCCATCTCCCTATGCTTATCCACTTGGTAAATGATGGTTGTTTATTTATTGACTATTGACTTACCCTCCCTAGGAAAATTCAAAATTTCCAAAGGAGCCTCCATTTTTGTGTTCATATTGTTTAGGAAAGATTGGACCAAATTCCCATATTTGTGGTAAAATTTACACTTGAAAGGTAAAACCTCATAATCTAGTTGTTGAATCCAAGATAATCTTACAAGTTTGAGTTCCACCTCTAATGGAAAATGTTGGCTATGTAAATTTTCCAAACCCTAGATAACTGTTGTCCTATGTTCTTTTAAATTAAATCATATCTGAGAATAATTTATTCAAACATGCAACAGTCACACAGATGGTTGGAAAACATAAACATTGTGAACAATGAAAGTTAAATATATTTTTGAACCTGAAATATTACAAATAAAAGAGGCTACAACTACAACAAAACACTTCTGCTCTCTTGCTGCTTTTCTAGCCAGCAAGCATTGTTCTTCTCCTCTTAAGCTTGTATTTTCCCTTCAACAATATGTTCTCCCATTCTTTTTTGCATATTTGTCTGTGTATCTAAAACACTTTTGATATTCTCCTTTTATCCTCGAAAAAGGTAACCCTAATCTCTCTAACCCTAATATTAGATCTCATCTTATCTTGAGATGTAAGGTTAAAAATAGGAAATCACTTAAGTGAATATCAAAATAGAATCACTTAAGTGAAGTACAAAATAGAATCACTTAAGTGAACTTAAAAATAGAAAATCACTTAAGTGAATTTCAAAATAGAATCACTTAAGTGAATTACAAAATAGAATCACTTAAGTGAACTTAAAAATAGAAAATCACTTAAGTGAAATTCAAAATAGAATTAGAAATATCTCGAACCACTTCTAGCACGTTCATACTGAAGCCTTGTGCAAGAAGTTCCTGTCCGAGCTACATTTATCAACACTCCCTCGTAGCGAGGAAGAAATTCTGCACCAATCCAAGTTTGTCTCAGAATGCTTCAAACTTCCCTTTCACTAAGGGCTTGGTTAGAATATCAACTACCTGCTGATCTATGGGAATATACTGGAGCTTTATAGCTCCCTTATGAATCTACCATCCCATAGATGAAGCTAAATATATAACTGCTCTAATGGAAGTGTATCTGGCGACTAGAGCAAAAGTCTCCTCATAGTCCACTCCCTCTTTTTGGGAGAACCCTCTTGCCATAAATCTTACCTTGAACTTCTCGATGTTGTCATCTGTAGCATGCTTAATTTTGTAGAGCCACTTGGAACTCACAACTAACTTCCCCTTAGATATTGGTACTATGTCCCAAACATAATTCTTCATGATGGAGGTGTACTCCTCCACCATGGCATCCTACCAAACCTGCTGGTCTGTTGCCTCCTAAAAATTGGTAGGCTCTAAATTTATGATGTTACTCATCAATGCCATGTAGCTTGAAAACTTCCTTGGAGGTCTGCTCTCCCTAATCATATTTCTAGGAGCCTCAACATACTCCTTAGCATACCTCAATGTATGTGTAAGCCATTGAGGTCTCATAATAGAACTGGAAGGGGGTAATGTCTCCACCTCCTCACCTAAAGGTTTTTGTTTTGAACTGGAAACCACTAGTGTCTTTGGTGACCCTGGATCAACCTTCGAAGCTTCTTGCTCCTCATTATCTATCACTATAATAGGCTCATGGGACTTCCTGGATGCAATGTCCTCACTAAAATTTACATCCTTGATCACTATTTTCTCCCTCTTCTCTGGAATATAAACCTTGTAAGCTTTTGAAGTCTCACTGTATCCTACAAATAAACCCTTCCTACTAGAGGGTTCCAACTTGGTCCTCTTCTCTACTGGAACATGGATATAAACTAAACATCCAAATATGCAGAAATGACTCACCTCTAGTTTCACACCAGTGAATGACTCCTCTGATTTCTTGTTCTCCAAGATCCTATGAGGACACTTGTTTTGGGTGTAGACTGTTGTGTTGCATGCTTCTGTCCAAAGAAACATTGGCAAGCCCTGGTCATGAATCATGGCCCTAGCAGCACCTATGATGGATTGATTCTTTCACTTTACAACCCCATTCTGTTGTGGGTTATATGGAAAATTAACTCCCTCTTGATTCCTTACTGCTTGCAGAAACCATTGAACTCCTTGGAGGTATATTCACCCCCATTTTCTGATCTCAAGACCTTGATCTTATTCTCTGTCTAGTTCTCAAATAGAGCTTTGAACTCCTAAAACCTATTGAAGACTTCATCTTGGTCTTTAAAAAATAGATCCATGTCTTGCGAGAGAAATCATCAATAAAGGAAATATAGTACATGCTACCTAAAATTGATGCTACTGACATCGATCCACAAACATCCAAATGTACTAGATATAGTATCTTCTTAGACCTATGCTCACTGTTTGGTAAAATAGCCTTGGCGTGCTTGCCAAGTGTGCACCCTCTGCATACTCCCTGTTGCTTAATGCTAAACTCTAGAAGACCTATGACTATCTCCCTTAGAATAGGAAACACTCTATGATGTAGGTGCTTCATCCTCTTGTGCCACAAATCACACAAGTTGTTACTAATATGAACTAGGGCTCGAACAAGTTCACCTTGCAACCTATATAAACTGCCTTCTCTAACCCCTATTACTTGTGCTATTTTTAGGCTAGATTCTTTTGGTCTAATAAGGACATGTTGGTTCTTGAACTCCACTGCATAACTATTATAATCCATAACTGAAACTGAAAGAAAGTTCTTCCTGAGACCTGGAACAAAAAAAACATCATCGAAGTCTAAAGATTTCCTTGACTAGAGTCAAAAATAAATGGTACCAATTACTACAAATGGATATTTGGTATCATCACCAAGCTCAACCTGAACCCCTGAGTCCTACTCTTGTAGACTGGTAAAACATTGTTAGGCTAATATCATGTGCCGATATGCCCCACTATCCACATACCAAGCATTCTTTAGAACCATGCTGGTAGAAAGGCAAGAGACTAATGAGAAATCCTTCTCGAATTTGGCAGCAAACTCACTCATATGAGTTTCTGCAAAGGCTGCTACCTGCATTTGCTGCTGCTTCCTTTTGCCCTTCTTATCTAGACACTATGATGCATAATGGCCGTGCTTATGACAAATGAAGCACTTGATCTTGATCAAGTCTTTCTTCCCTGACTGTGAGGTCGACTCCTTATTAATTACCTCAACCTTGTTGGGTCCTTTACCTTTTCCCTTCTTGGTTTACCCAAAAACAGCTAGGTTATCGTCACCACCTTTCTTGTTGGCCTTTGAATCCATCCAAGCCTCCTCCTAGATGAAATCATCCCACAGTTTCTCAAATTTTGGAAGGTTCTCATGAGCACAAATTCCTTTGACAAATGGTTCCCATGAAGATGAGAAACTATTAAGTGCCACGTTCACCAACTTTGTGTCTTCAACCCTCTCCCCTACTACTGAAAATTGATCATGAATCTATGTGATATTCATTAGGTAACTGGTAACGGTGTTAAATCTAGTCATCTCCATAGATATGAGTTTGTTCCACAATATCATATTCTTGTTTATGTTCTCGCTTTGGTAGAGGCTAACTAGGGCATTGAACATCTCTTTACCTTAGTATTCTCATATATGTGAGGAATCAGGTGATCCTTCACTGCATCTAAGATCATCTGCTTGGCCTTCACTTCCTTCTTTTTGTGAGCTACCAACTCCTGTGGATTTATAGGCAAAGTCACATCAGCCTTGACAATATCCCAAAGATCATTC
The DNA here is from genome assembly GCA_028583015.1 of Wollemia nobilis. NCBI lineage: Eukaryota > Viridiplantae > Streptophyta > Pinopsida > Araucariales > Araucariaceae > Wollemia > Wollemia nobilis. Next base: position 14,458,503 of record JAQPPZ010002969.1, on the reverse strand, counting down.
TTTTCCAATAAGAGCATTACCCTAACTTTCCAAGGCAAAAAATTGGAGGCACCTTCCAATCTATCCTCAAATTTGAGGCTAGCTGCTACCATTTTTGAGATCTTCTGAAATATTAATGACTAAAAAAAATAATCCTGCAAATAAGCTTAGTCCTTCAAGCCAAAAAAATATGAAACCCTAACTATTTTTTTTTATTATTTTCTTGAAACCCTAACTATTTTTTTATTTACTTGAAACCCTAATTGTTGAAATATTAATGACTAAAAAAAAATAGTCCTGCAAATAAGCTTAGTCCTTCAAGCCAAAAAAAATGAAACCCTAACTACTATTTTTTTCGCTTGAAACCCTAACAACTATTTTTTTTTCTTAATATCCAGCAGTGATCTACTATTGTAAACCCTTAAGGATCTCAATCACATAATCTAGCTCTGATAACATGTAAAATTTCTAAACCCTAGATAATTGTTGTCCTATGTTCTTTTAAAATAAAATAGATCTGAGAATAATTTATTCAAACATGCAACAATCACAAAGATGGCTGGAAAACATAACCAACATGAACAACGAAAGTTAAATATATTTTTCAACCTAAAATATTACAAATAAAAGAGGCTACAGCTACAGCAGAACACTTCTGCTCTCTTGCTACTTTTCTAGCCAACAAGCACTGTTCTTCTCCTCCTAAGCTTGTATTTTTCCTTCAACAATTTGTTCTCCTCCCATTCTTTTATGTGTCTTTGTTTGTGTATCTAAAACACTCTTGATCTTCTCCTTTTATCTTTGAAAAAGGTAACCCTAATCTCTCTAACCCTAAGATTAGATCTCATATCATCTTGAGATGTAAGGTTAAAAATAAAAAATCACTTAAGTGAATATCAAAATAGAATCACTTAAGTGAAGTACAAAATAGAATCACTTAAGTGAACTTAAAAAATAGAAAATCACTTAAGTGAATTTCAAAATAGAATCACTTAAGTGAATTACAAAATAGAATCACTTAAGTGAACTTAAAAATAGAAAATCACTTAAGTGAAATTCAAAATAGAATTAGAAATGTCTTGAACCACTTCTAGCACGTTCATACTAAAGCTTGTGCAAGAAGTTCTTGTCTGAGCTACATTTCTCAACAGGCTGAGATCCATTTCCATGTATAATCTAGCATAAACGACTGTTTTTCCTTCTATTATGTTTCTAGAAACATCCAAATATCTTCCAAGGAAATTATTGATGATTTCCAATACCTAATCACTCTTGAACTCCATTGGGAGTGCATGTAAATGGACCCAAACTAGGATAGCAATTGGTTCAATTCAAGGATCAAATTCTACTTTCCAAGGTTGAACAAATAATCCTTTCAGACCATGATTCCTCTTTTTTGATTCAAAAGTCTTATTTTTGTTGGCAAGTGAGGAAAAACTAACAAAAAATATCCATTTCTAATAAACCATAAAGAATACTCACAAAGAGGCCCCTAATTTTTTTGAACCTACAAATACAATTTTTTTTGGGTAGGGTGAATACCCATGAATTTATAGATTAGGTCATGAGTGACTCTATATAAGATTATTTCTTCTACTATACTTTATTCAATGAAAATATTCATCCTTGATTCTGACTATGGTAAGAATCTATTGACTCTTAGAGATGTTGATCTTTTTCCAATAGTCACAAAGAGCATTTCTACTATAGTTTTTTTGTGCTTCTTGAGTATTTATTTAATATTTTTCCTTCAATAAAGCTACAAACGAACTATGTATATCTAAGAGAGGATCTGGAGGCACCTCAATTGGTCCCTCTTAGGGCAACAATCTTGTCTTCTCTTCTATAGAAACTAGAAACTACCTTGTCTACCCAACCAACAACGAGAAAATACTTCTTCTACCCAACTAATTGAAGATATGTTAATGCTACAAGGTCATTTTTATTAGCTATGTTCCTAATTAATTGTTATGAGGCTTTAATAAGACCTCATTAGAATAGGTTATTTTAATGTGTAATATAATTTCATGTTCATTTGAATTTCATGTAATATGGATTTGGGAATACTAACCCTAATCTCATTTTTATCAATATATAATTCCATAACACAAAGGAAAAGATATGATTTTTTATTCTCTCATTGTTGGAAATATTCTCCTCTTTTCTTTTTTTTTCATGTGGTTGAGCTTGGGAACATAGCATTTAACCTTGCTACAAGTGGTACCCGAGCTTAGATGCTTGCCCCTCCCATAACTAATCTTGGAGAAGCATTTCATTTTCCTCCTCTCCTCCTCTACAAATTTATGTTTTGAGTTGAAGGAGAGCACGAGGATGTTGCATGAGGTTTCATAGAATCTCCATTTTTTATTGTAGATACTAGCTTGTATCTCTATTTGTAGGTATCCAAAATATGGATCTGACCAATTTTGATGGCCTCTATGTAAGCTGACCATGTTTGTTTTTACATAGCCATATAATATCCAAAATCTAGATCTGATCAAGTTCAATGACCTCTATGTAAACTGATAGTGTTTGTTTTTACACAACTATACAATATCTAAAATCTAGATCTAACTGAGTTCTATGGCCTCTATGTAAACTGATCATGTTCTTTTTTACACAACCATATAGTTTCCAAAATCTAGATCTTATGGAGTTCAACGACCTCTATGTAAACTGACCATGTTTTTTTAATAAGACAACATGCTTCTAGCATCTCCATTGTACTTGTATAAGTGGCTTACAAAATTTTCCACATTTCTTTTGGCTAACTTATAGCCCTCATTTGTAAAAGTGATTCCACTTGGATGGTGAGAAAGGTCTAGTGTATCACACATAACATACATACTACCATATTAGCACTACAATAGCACTCCATCTGCACTTCAAGTCTATTTTAGTTTTCATTTTCATTTTTACATTGCAACTCGATTCACATGTTTGCATCATACCTAAAAGGAATGCATCTAATGACTCATTCCATAGCCTAGCCTTGTGATAGGGCACCACTTCCTTGGTGGTGGGAAATCTACATTAAAGGCCTTGTGAGTCAAATTTGGACTAGACTTAACGAGAATACGTAGTGAAAAGGGTTAGCCATACCCATAAACATTTATAAATGGATCATCATTTTGCCTATTCTCAAAAAACTAAAAACTCTTAATCAATATTAAAATTAATCCAGTCCAATAGCTATCATAATTGTGGAATAGAGCACATAATTCTATTCAGAGAGTATATCACTGACCATAGTAAACTAGGTGAGGACTGGTAGGACTTGAGATCCATCATGGCTTGGATTTCATCATCGAGCATCTGTATATGGGCATATAGGTGAAGGCCTTAATTTGAGACAAGCTCATTATACCTCTCCAAATTTCAGTACCTCAGCTACTTGTAGTCATAAGATTGATGTTACTAGTTTTGCACACCCACATTTTGATATTCAACTTCATGATTTAGTGTTGGATATATTGGCCTACACATTTATTTGTTGGAGATATTAGCTTTTATATTCGTCTACAATATTTTAGTTTGGGATACACACCCTTTTTTTTAGTACTTTAGATTTAGCCACATCATCATCCTATTGCATCAAGACTCATAGCCACTTACTTGTACAATTTATCATTTGTAAAAGAGATTCCACTTGGACGGTGAGCAAGGTCTAGTGGATCACATTAATTCATTTTCATCACTTGGCTCATTATTTACTAGCATATTTTGCCTCACTTAGTAATTTGTTCCTTGTTCACACCTTGAAAAACCTCTTTTAGGTCTTTGTAGCATCACAAGTCACAATGACTTCTAACTTTTAACAAAATTTTGGATGTACCCTCAAAGGTAAGTATAATTGGGATAAATGGTTCATAGGCCTTTGGAAAGTTGTAAAATTTGAGAACCTAAGGTGAAACCATTTGGATGCAAATCCTACTTCACACATAGATACTACTGCCTTGGAAAATGGTAGATATATGATGACCAAATTTGTGTCGACATCCTACTTGTCATAGAATATCACATTCAAAAATTGATTGATGAAGCCAAGCATGACACAACATGATATGTTCTCGAAGTCTTCAAGAAAACTTTGATACCAAATATGACTTAGATTTTTTTTCATCTTATCCTCAAGATGAATTAAATAAAGATGCAAAAAGGAAACTCCAATTCCACCATCAACCTCCTTCACCCTATTAAATAGGTCATTGATAAATACTTCAAAAATCAATGTATCACATGGTATTTCCTCATTTAGTCATGTCTTCACATTCTATACTACAAGAACTTGTTGGACAGTTTATCGACTGGTCGAACCTTAAAGACTCATAACTTTGAAGCCTTAACAGAAAAGTTTGTTGAACTTAAAAAAACCTTTGACACAAACTTCACCAGTTTTAACCCTGGCGACTTAGCCTTTCAAGTGGATGAAGATGTAAACTTTTTAAACAATCAAGGTAACAAAAGTTGTGGCCAAGGTCATGGTTGAGGTAAAGACAAAGGACAAGGATAAGGTTCTAACAATGGTCAACATGAACACTCACGATATCAAACTAGTCAAGGAAAACATAGTCAAGGATAAATAAACCTAGTATCTCTCAAGGAAATGACAACTCAACTATCGTGTGCAAACATTGTAACAAAAAGGGGTACTATGCCATTTATTATCAGACTACCACACACAAGATCAAGCAATTATTAAAAGCATAATATGCATAATATAAATTAATATGACTTGGATCCAAATGTCTTCCAAAGTGATCAATTTGTGCATACCCAGATCATCAACACATGGGCATCTATATCACCATCTATTCACCATCCCAAAACATTAATTGAGGCACATTTAAGATATGCTAGCTATGAAATTTCTCATCCCATACCATTAACTCCACCATCAATTCATGGATCATGGATACTAGAGCCACCCAACACATGACTTCCAACAAGGACTTCTTTGAATAATTCAACTAAAAAATACTTGGTGTAGTTCACGTGGCTAACAAATCCTCTCAACCAGTTGAAGGAGCTGGAACTCTATAATTGAAACTTTCTAGATTACCTAATTTTTGGCTACTTGATGTTCTTTACATCCTTGCTCTGAAGCAAAATATGTTGTCATTATCCATACTCGTCTATCATGGATTTGATATGAGTTTCACTACCATATATACAACTCTTCGAGTCAATCATCCACCCTCCAAAATAGTTGTCATAATCGATTCCTTACATGGAAAACTCATCGAAATTATTGGACATCCTACTTCTGAAGTTTACATTGTTGAAGTCGACATGGCACTCAATGCCACCTTAACTCTTAAGAACCTTTTTTTTGATACATTATGGCATGCTCGCATGGGTCATGTCAAAATTAATCGATTGAGACAAATGGAGTCCACCATCAAGGGACTACCACACTTATCTTCCAAACCCATAAAATTTGAAGCATGCATCATTGCCAAATAATCTTGACAACCTATTCCAAAGAGTCAATGGAATTCCACACAAAAAACTAGAGCTATTTCACTCAAAAAATTGTGGGCCAATACCTATTCCCTCATTAAAATGCAAAAGGTATTACATCACCTTCATCAATGACTTCTCAAAGAAGCTATGGATTGGGTTTTTAGAGAAGAAGTTTGAAGCTTTTGAATTCTTCAAAGCATTCAAGGCTCACACAAAATGAGAATAATATTGTAGAATCAAGACCTTCAAGAGTGACAATGGCGGTGAGTATACCTCAAATTAATTTACACAATACTTGTCCTTACATGGGATCAAACATAAATTTATAATACCAGGCACACCTCAAAAAATGACATTGTCGAGCACATGAAAAATACAATTATGAACATGTATCATGTCTTTCTTGTCTACAAAAGTATGCCTCCATATATTTGGTTCAAATCCACATGGACTATTATGCATGTACTCAACACAGTGAGTCCCTCAAAACCCAACCTGCCACCTCATAAAAAATGGATTGGACACCCCCACCATCAACCACTTTAGAATATTTGGCTCCATCTATTATGCTCATATTATTCTAGAGCATAGAAAAAACTTGAAGCTTGAGCTATTAAAGGCATATTTTTTGGATACCCTATGGATCATAAGGGCTACAAGGTATTCATTCCTTCACACTAAAAAATAATTGTAACACGTGATATTTTGTTTGCAGAAACTGAAGAACAACTGGTTACATTAGATACCAGGGGACACAATATTCAGCCTAGATCAAAATATGCCAACATATATGATGTTTAGATTCCAGCCTTTGTAGAGGAGATGTTGAAAAGTTACTCAAAAATATGGAATTGATAAATTAACCCATAAGTTCATAGGAACCAAATTGTGATATTGAGTAGATGTATGTATCTTCTGCACCTTTTGCATCTTCACATAGTAATGTTGATCATGGTAAAAGTATTGTTTCACATCCATCTTCGTCAGCATACTTCGTACCTAATGATCCATTCAAATATCAAGACAAAAAATTTGAGGTAGGTGAGACATCTACACTACACCCCACTCAAGGAATTCGTGAAGCTTGCTAGCACTTGAAGGACATCAAACTGAAGCAAGCAAAATAGGCACAAGAGGTGCCCTCAGAGTAAGTGCATGAATCATTAATTGTTGAACTAGAACCTACCAAACTACACCTCACACATAGCTTGGAGACATGCAATAAACCAAGAGTATGAATCTCTGATCAAAAATGGTACTTGGGAGTTAGTCGATCTACCACTTGGAAGAAAGGTAGTTCAAAATAAATGGGTTTACAAAAAAAAGTATATAAATCATATGGAACCCTTGAAAAACACAAGGTGATATTAGTGGCTAGAGGCTTCATGCAAAAGCAAGGCATTGAATACACTGAGGTATTTTCATCTACCACAAAATGGCCCACAATCAGGATTTTTGTAGTCTTAGATACACAACAAGGTTGGAAGATTCATCAATTAGATGTAAAAACCAATTTATTGAATGACAATTTGGAAGAAGAAATATACATGGCACAAATAGAAGGTTTTGAGATTGTAGGACAGGAGCACAAGATATGTAGACTCAAAATTATTTATATGGATTGAAGTAAGCCCCTTGCGCTTGGTTCAACAAGCTATCCGATCAAATGAAGCAACTTGAATTTGAAGTGTGTGATTACCAAGGCATTGATGCCATATTGTTCATTAAGCACATCAAAGATAAAGTTACATATCTCATAGTCTTTATGGATGACATGCTTCTAACAGGTAACAGTGAACACATCATCAACACAGTGAAAAATGACCTTGCAAAGACTTGATATATCTAATATGGGATTGATGAAATTCTATTTGGGCATATAAGTAACTCAAGAAAATTTGAATTTGAATTTGAATTTGTATTTGAATTCGTATTAATGTCCATCGATAACCAAAAAAGTTCAATAGGACTATAAAGTAAGACATATACAAAGAAATGGGAGTGCCTAATGCAGCTCCAGAGAAAATAAAGTAAGAAGAACAGTAAACAGGATGACATATGATATACAAGATTTGTGGATCAAGTATTACTCCCAACATTCAAGGTTGAAGAGAAGTGAGTGATGTAAGAGTTGGATGTCATCGTAGATGTTCTTTGTTGGAGTCGACAATGAGTTGATCTTGTTGTATCTCTGTGATCACCTTGGCGCTTCCTGGTCATGGCCTCTGGAGGCTAGAAGAATTAAGTGATAAATCGAGATCCTGTTATCTTCTATAAACTATTACTAAGTAGTTCTTTCCTGAGATTGAATAATTCTCGGATGAAAAGGACAATGCACCTTTTATATTCATAATTAATCCAAAATTTTAGTGTATGGGTGTCTCTAAATAAGCAATAATATCTGCATATTCTTGACCAAAGATAAATACAATAAATATTCTATAGTCAAACAGGAGGGATGGACCCATGAACAAACTGTTACACAAGAGGGTCACATTCCATTGGGATGACAAGTGTCAGGATACCTCACATGAATGAGCACTCAAATGATAACAACTATTTTGTTGGATGCCTTAGCTTGCCCATTTGCTTGCGGATAGTAGGGCATTGAAAAGTTATACTTAATATTATACTTCGTTGTTAAAGCATGCACATATTTGTTCTTGAAAGGTGGCCCATTATCTGAAATGATCTTGGATGAATACCAAAATGATAAATAATGTTATGCAATATGAACTCCACGATACGTGGTCCCATAATAGTGGTAAGGGAAATTGCTTCCACCCATTTTTGAAATATTTTATGGCCGTAATTATGAACGTGTGACGACCTAAGGAAGAGGGTGAGATTTTTCCAATTAAATAAAACCTCCATTGCAAAAATGACAAAACCGATTAGATCGGTTGTAAGACCTGAGAAGGTACATGTGTCAATTTGGCATGATGTTGACGCTTGGTGCACTTCTTAACATAAGCACAACAATATCACTTTGCGGTTTGCCAATAATAGCCCATGCGAAGAATGCGCTTTGAGATGGCCATGCCGCTGAAATGGCCACCACATGTACCATCGTGTGTTTGGGCGATTACACAAACTGACTCTTGATGCTCTAAGTAATGAAGAAGGATACCTTCATAGCTTTGATGATACAAAATATCTCCTAGTAAGACATACTTTACCGCTTTTTCTCTAAATGTCTGTTTGGCGGCATGCGACAACCTAGAAGGGATATTACCAAGCTTTAGGTAATATTTGATTTGATTAGACCAATACTAATTTAAGGAAGCCTCGATCACATGCATTTCCAAATCCTTTCAAAGTTCATCCTAAGCAAATGTTGATTGGGAGAAAGCTTGTAAAAATAGCATTGTGCTGCTATCAAAAGGAGTTTGAGGGAATAAAGTTCCCCAAGCAACATGATTCAAGTGATCGTGAGTTTGTGAGAACCATTATTGAGGAGGTTCAATCTGAATCATGTGTACTTTTGGCATGGATTGAGTGTTCTCACGCTCAATTGTAGATTGTGATAGCATTTTGACTTGAATGGCTATCATATCATCATAGGGTTCTACAGGATTAAATACCCCAAGGAGGCCATTATATCCGCAAAATGATTAGATGAGTGAGGAATTTTATCCATAAGGGATTTGTAGGCTTGCAAAACTAGACACTTGCATTGGTAAATCCCTTTAACCTGGTTCACAATGAGCAAGGAATCACCAAAAATGTTGAGCTTGGTTATTTTCATGGCGACAACTATTTGAAAACCTATGAGCAAGGCTTCATACTCGGTATTGTTGTTAGTCTAGGGGAAATCAAGTTTGAAATATAGGGGTATTGGAGCCCCTTGAGGTGTGAAAAACACAATTCCCGCACCACCCCCTTACTCACATTTGGAGCCATCAAAAAATAGAGTCATATCAGCCTATGACTCAGGCTCTTAAGAATCATGTGATTCTGTTATTTGGAAAACCCCATCATCGAGAAGCTATATGCTAAGAGACTGATCATCCTAGAGAGGAGCCTCTATGAGTTGATCAGTGATGACCTGACCTTTAATTTTTTTTTGTCCAATGAATTTGAGGTCAAACTTCATCAACAACATGATTCATTTCACTATGCAACTATTGTGATAAGTACGACTCATCATATATCACAATGGATTCTCTTTTGATACAACATATGTGGTATGACTAAGCATGTAATGGCATAGCTTTTTGGTGGTGAAAACCACCACTAAGAATAGCTTTTTAATGTATGCATATTTGATTTCATAACTGACCAATGAGCGACTAAGGTAGGAAGTAGGCTGCTCCTTATGCAATTTGTTCTTATGGGTCAACATGATGCCCAATGCAATCTCAATAGCTGAGATGTATAAGCAGAATGACATTCCTAGTCTGGGTGGAGCCAATACTTGTGGTGAAGCCAAATATTGCTTGATTGCTTCAAAGGTAGCCTAACACTCGTCATCCCAATGGAATGCGACCCTCTTGTGTAACAGTTTGTTCATGGGTCAACATTTATTAGATAAGAAGGTACCTTCATGTGAGGTGGCATTTATGAGTCAAGAAAATGGTAAAATTATTCTTGACCCATCCATCCAATAAAGACAGGTGTCATTGATTTTTGCATTGCATTGTATTTCACACAATGCAGTACAAAAAGGGATATTTGTAGACACCAAAACCTAGGCATCCGAAAAATCACATTTTGGAACCCCATAGCAAATTTTACATAATAAAAGTATATACCTAAGTTTATACTTAGGTGTATAAAATCCTGCACATTTTTCTATTTTTAGATTTATTAAATCTAGAAAATCAGACTAGGATACCCTGCCTACCCACTAGACATGTGTCCTAGCCACTTCATCAACATCCCTTGCCACATCTCATACACCCTTGTCCCCTTTGTCCCTTCACATGGGATAACCCTTACACCTCACTCCACTTGCAACCACATCACCCTAGTTAAGTGAGATACCCTGGCTGACTCACTCTAACTGCCCCCTCCATTTGGCAACCCTAGATTGCCACTTGGAAACCCTAGATTGCCACCTCTCATTTCCCTCCAAAAACCTAAGGGTCCTATAAAGGCACCTTCATACCATCAAACAAAATAAGGTTGAGTACACATACCATCAGACTACCAAAATAGGACTAGGAGATCGTACGTATCCCAAAGAGAAGAGAGATTTGAAGCTCGAAGGTCATATTTTGAAGTAATCTATCACTCAATCTAACTTGCCTATCCGTGGTTACATAGTCAAAACTATCCTTGCATGGTTCTTACACCGCCCATACATGGTTCACCAGTCTGCACCACGCATCTACGATTTCTGAGAGCTGGAAAAATACCACGAGTACGATCAATAAGTTTAATCTGTAGTAAGGCATCTGGTCTATGTTCTCCATTTTCTATATTGTTATTTCATTCAAGGGTTTTATTGTATATTTTTCATCTTTGTATACAGGTGCTACTAAACCCCTATTTTCTCTTTCATGTGTGTGTAGGAAATGGGTATCTTGGAGAGTTGTCGAAGCTAGAGTTGTCCCTACATCAGATACCAGAAGCCCACTCACCCCTCTGAAGCTGTAGTGGAAGAACAAAGGATACCAGTTGATTTGCTTGGAGAGCCCGCCATTGTCATTTGGACACTTGTATTGTACAATATCATTGTAACATTACCCCCAATACACTCGGGGTAATTCAAAAGCATTATAACATTGGGAGATTTAGGATCCCTTGTTTTAATATAAAAGAGATATTCATTTTATTGCAAGTGTTCATTCCTTTGGTGTTGATTATTTTTCTACAAATAGAATAGGTCATGAGTTGTGTTTCTATTCTGATATACTCAGTGTTAATCAAAGGCCTTCCCTCACAACCATTTGGAGCTACTCAAGGTCTTCACCAAGGAGATCCTTGTTCCCCTTATATTTTTCTCATATTGGTTGAAGGCTTGGGTAGATTCATCTTGAGGAGATGACAGCAATTTTTGCTAACAAGTATCAAGGTGGGTAAGGAAGTTTTGACTCACTTACAGTTTGTGGATGACACAAGATTGGTGGGAGTGGCCAACTTCAAGGAAGCAAGAATGATTAGAGATACTCTTAATGTTTACCTTAGGGCCATAAACCAAGTCATCAATGATAAAAAAATTCAATGTGATCTTTTTCAATCTTGATCAAAGGCTTCAGATAAAATTTTTGGGATTCACAAGGACTTCTCTCCCAATGGTATATTTGGAGGTCCCTTTGCATTTAAAAAAAATAAAAATAGATGTTTTGAGGAATATTTTAGGTTGTATCAAAAACCTTGTTGCCCCACATAACATTTGGAAAGAGTTAGACAAGATGGCTAGAAATTTTCTATGGGGAGGAGTAAAAGGGGAGAGGAAATGGGTCTTTAGTAGATTGGGATAAAGTAATCCAACCCAAGGTAAAGGGAGGTTTGGACTAAGAAGATCAAAGTTAAATAATAAAGCTTTGGCTAAAAATATTTACTGGAGGTGGATTTCTCGACCAACTTCTTTATTCAATAGAGTTTTAACTAGTAAATATTTGGGACAGGTGAATCCAATTGAGGTGAATTTTTTTCTTTTGGATGGTAATGGGTCCTTGGTGTGGAAAGCTCTAAAGTTAGGATCTCAAGTAGTGAAATATGGATTATTTTGGAAAGTGGAAAGAGGGAAGAAGGCAGGATTTTGGACATATTCATGGGATCAATATCCACCTATCATTAATGAATTCCTAGAACTGCAACCAATAAAAATAGTAAAAAAACAAGGGTTGGATCTAGATAGAAAGATATTTCAACACTAGTTAGCTAGAGGATTATAAGTTTAAGTAGTTTAAAAATTTGGATGAGTGGCCAATTTCAATCCTTCCAGAATTGACACCTATAAAGACTAAAATCTTGGCAAAAATATTTCTCATAGGTAGAGATGAGGAGGATGAATTTGCTCGGGGCTATGGGAGTCTTGGAGTCTACACAATGAAGGATGTATATGATAAGATCCTTCCAAAATCTCCTCCTCATGCATATAAAGTTGAGGATTGGTGAAATATTTGGTAGTCCAAGGGTTAGTTGAAAGTAAAACTTCTTTGCTTGGGATTTCATGCACAATGGAATTCTTACTTTTGATAATATGGCACATAGGAAATAATTTTTTTATCTCAATGTGCTTTATGCTACAAGAGCGAGGAAACATTTGACCACTTGATGTTTGAGTGCCCATTTACATGCCAGATCTGGGAGTGATGGTTTTTATATTATAAAATTTGAGCCAATGGTGATTTAAATCGAATTAATATTTAGAAAATATGGAAGAGGGGTAGATTTAAATCTAAATCTCTTTGTATCAATTGGAATATTGGATTAAACTCCATTTGGTGGTAAGTGTGGTTGGAAAGAAATGATAGAATTTTTAGATAAACCTTTTCATCCTTAGATGGCATTTGGTAGGTCATTTGGAGCAAAGTCACAGAAATTGTGGCAATGTATGCTAAAGAGGAAACTTGGGCTAATATAGGGACGATAAAGAAGGAAGTTGAAGTGCAAGAGGGGTAAGACAAAACTACTTGGAAAACACCCACAAAAGGTTAGATTAAAATTAATATCGATGGAGTTATAAAAGGTAATCCGAGTAGAGCTAGAATTGGAGTGGTCTGTAGGAATCATGTTGAGACAATGCTATATTTGGAACTACAAGGCCTGGGAAAGACCACAAACAATGAAGCAGAAGCTTTAGCTATCAAATATGCTTCTATCTAGGTGATAAGACAAGGTTACAAGAGGATAATCCTAGAATCATATTCTCAAATATTGGTAGGAGCTCTAGATTGCATGAGGAACTTTGCTTTGAAGACATGGAGGTTGAAGATTCTTGTCACCCAAATTAAGGAATTATGCATGGAATTATATGATGTGATTCCAGTTTATGTGAGTAGATATCTAAATAAAATCGTAAACTTCTTGGCTAAGATGGGTACTAAGAAGGGGTAGGAGTTTAGTGACATGGCTATTGAAGATGAGAGGATTAAGCAGGTTGATGAGCAAATCCAGTGTTTAGCTAATTTGGACAACTATTGTAGAAATATGGTTTAGAAGATTTGGATCTAATGCAAATCTTGTTTTACTATTGTAAACAAGTGGATAGTCCTTATAGAAATATAGTTTAGGAGATTTGGCTTCAATGTAGATCCTTTACTGTTGTAAATAGGTGTTCTTGTCGGCTAAGGTTAGGAGGAGTCTCATCTCAACTTATAAATGATCTTGGTTTAATATAAAAATTTCATTTTTTTTTTAATCCCATAAATTAGAGAAAGCAATAGATTAACCTTTAAAAAATAGAATCAAATATTTAATCGATTAATCATAAAACTAAAATTATTATCTTTTAAAAAATTGCTTTTAACTTAATAAACTTATGTTATTTTCTATTTTAAGTGCACCTCTAATGCTCAACTTTCTCCTTTATTTGTTACTCTTCCATTTAATATAGTTTCATCTTATCTTCTTTGTTTGACCTATAGCTACAAGTTCCATCATTTTTTCTATTATTAAAGATAAGATAATATTTTTTATTAAATAAAAATATATTGTTTAACATGTAAAAGTTTTTATCTTTTCAAGGTGTTGAGCAATCCCCTCCCAACCATGAGCCCTCGTAAGTCCAAGAGCTACACTTATCAATAGGGGATTAACACAACCACACACGTCATGATTTGAACCTTGGACCTTCCAAGGAAGAACCAAGTTGCACTGTCCCATCCCATGAGACAATTTATAGATAATATTTTGAATTTGAGCTGAATATTGTAACAACCTTAATATACTACTTAAGTAAAATTAAAATTTTGAACTTGACCCTATGACCAGTTGTTAAAAAGGAAAGGTAGTTACCGATTCCTCTATGTATCAAAAAAAAAAAAAAAAAAATTGAAACAATATAATTAACACATAGTATTACCTTTAATAAAAATATAACAATAAAAAATTAAACAAAAAAAATCATGACTTGATTTGGAATCTCACCTAAAAATATTATAATAAAATTTTGAAAACCTGCGCTTTACCATAATTTTTTTTGTATGATAATAAAAAATTAACAAAAATCATATGGTGTGAGGTGACTTGATTTGGAATCTCACCTAAAAAATATTATAATAAAAGTTCGAAAACATGTGCTTTATCATAATTTTTTTTTTTATATATTTATTTATTTATTTTTATATTTTATGTAAAGAGGTATTATATTAAAGAATTAACAAATTACATTTTTACAAGCAAAGGGGGATAAACACGCCACATTAATGTCAGCAAAAAAAAACCCTCCCTGTCAAAATATAGCGGGAACTCAAGCGAACAAATTACAATTTACAAAATTGATGGATAATAAAATAAATTGATTACAAAATGATGAGGTTTAGCCGCTCTGATTCCCAGACAGAGACCTTGACAGTGAGTATCTCTCCTATCCAAAATTGTCGAAAAAATAAACCTACCCATAAACTCTTAAATTGTCTCAGGCATCAAGTCGAGGAGTTGGGGGAGAGAGAAATAGTCATGTAGCCACGACCATCTTTGTAAGCACCTTGATCTAGGATAAAAGTGCAATTTGAGAACGAGCAACACTACTGTCTAAACCTGAACCTACTATGAGGAGTATTCTGAATTACTGAGCACGATGCATTCCTCCACTATTCAATAAACTCTTGAAGACGAATGAGCTCCATAACCACTTTATTGGCCTATAATATGAAAATACACAAATAAAATAATATTAGACTTCTCAAAAGCAAAGATGTTAAAAAAGAAAAAAACACTTATCAAACATACATTCATTTCTAATTATTTTTATTTATGGTTTCACGAGGGATACCATAATGATAAGTCATCACCCTAATAAAAAAATTGAACAAAGATCATATGGTGTGAAGTGACTTGATTTGGAATATCACTTAAAAAGAATATTACAATAAAAATTTGAAAACAGATGTTTTACTATAATTTTTTTTTTGTTTTGTTTGGGGAGGGGTACCATAATAAGAAGTCCATAGGTTGGACCCTTCGTAGAAACCCCTAACTTTATCCTAACATTTTGCTAGGGATTATATAGGTTTCTAGACAAAAAAAAAAAAAAAAAATTAAACAAAATTCAAATAATGTGAAGTGACTTGATTTAAAATTAATAACAACAATAGAGTTAAACAAAAACTGATAAAATAAAATAAATGATTTAAAGTTACCAGCCTCCAATATATAATCAAACTAAAACTAAACATTAAAGTATACAATCAAACTAAAATTAAATGTTAAAGTACCATCCCCACGAGGGCAGTATCAATCCGGGTTAAACAATAATAATGAGGTGGAACAAGTGTTATAGACGATTAAATCCGACTTGATAATAAAAAAAGACTCTGATTACTCGACAGTAAAAAAAGACTTAACTGTGATTATTTGACAATAAAAAAAAGACTGTAAATATAATTGTGATTACTTAACAGGTAAAAAAAACTGTGAATATACCCCATACCCCATTCCTATAAATAATAAATAAATAACCAAATGTTAAAGTTAAAATAAATAAGTAAATATTCAATATACAATCAAATTAAAACTAAATATTAAAATATACAATCAAACTAAACCTAAATATCAAAATGAAAATTATATAATTTAAAATTAAAAAATCTTCAATATATAATCAAACTAAAATTAAATATAGGTAAAAAATAATAAATAAATATTAACAGGTCCAAGTCCCTCACCATTGTTCATTGTCCTTGCCTCTGTTTACTAAGCCCACAACCCCATCTCACTATTTTAAGTTACCGGATTCTTCGTCACCAACGTGTCCGGATGAGAGTGGCGAGCCTGCATTCGTAGGCATTACTTAGGATAGCCCATGCCTGCGTTTGGTATTTTTGAAACCAACTACATCTTTTGAAGCTTTTGAGTTACCCACCCGCACTGAAAATTGAATCCAACAGTGGCCCCGAGACGAGGACATCTATGGAAACTTGAAGAGTTAAAGTAACTTCCCCTGGATGTAGCAGTTAACCACAATTCTATAAATAACACGAAGCACCCCCAAATACTGCCTATGTAGCAGTTAAAGTATCTTCTCCTAGATGTAGCAGTTATCTCCTCGAAACCACGACCCAACTCATCATCGAGTCTTCCAACCACCCATACTGCCCATGCTGTCATTACTCTCCCAGCTACTCAGTGGTAGAAATCCGATTTTGCTTTAACTTCCCCAAATAAAATACAATTTCACTTCTTGAAATATCGCCAACAAAGTTTGACGACAAGAAACTTCTCCATAACGTAACTTATTACATATAATATGAAGTAGATTCAGATTTTATTAAGATTATAATAGATTCAAATCCTCTATTATTTCTATAAGGAACTTTATAATAATACACATTATTTTCAAGCGAAATATTACTTTGAGAAATAAACATCTCCCTTTTGAAATGGAACTTTATTATCATTTCAAAGTAAAACTTTTTTTATTTATTTAAAATGAACTCTCATTATCCTTTCAAAATATATATATATATATATTTTTAATCTAAAATGAACTTCCATTTTCATTTCAAAATAAAACTTTTTTATTTATTTAAAATGAATTTTCATTATCATTTCAAAATAAAATCTTTTTAGTTATCTAAAATAAACTTCCATTATCATTTTAAAATAAAACTTTTTTATTTATTTTAAAAGTAGAGAGTAGGAGGTTTTGATTGAAACAAAAAGTTATCAGTGGCATCTTATTCATTCATGCTTTTATTTCTTAAACCACTAATGGAGATAGTGATAAATTAAAATACAATCAAACATATGCAACAGACACAAAGGGGGTCTTTCCATCAAATTAGTCGCTTGTCTCAGTCCAAGAATTTACGATAGTTACTAGGCTATCAACTGAGGCTCAAGGTGGATAGTTATTGACAATTATCCCTAACCGATAATGCATGCCTCTATGAAGGTATCTATCCATGTTACCCTTGAGATGCCTTATCACCACTTCCCCAACCTTAAGTACTCTCACTTCTGGTGGATGACTCAACTTCTTCCACCTACAAGCGTATCTAATCCTACACATTGGCAATTTGTTAGCAGTATGATATTCTTCAATATCAACTAACATCGCACAGTAGCTTAATTACACAAAACCAAGTATTAAAGCACCATAAAATTAATACATTGTTTTTCCAAGTCACAAAGTCCATAAGGGAGGGTCATGACAGACCAATTCCAATCCCTCCGGAATTGACACCCATCATGACTAAAATCTTGGCAAAAATATTTCTTATAAGTAGAGATGAGGAGGATGAATTAGCTTGGGGCTATGGGAGTATTCGAGTCTAGACAATGAAGGATGGATATGATAATATCCTTTCAAAACCTCTTCCTCATGCATATCAAGTTGAGGATTGGTGAAAGATTTGGCAGTCCAAGGGTTACTTGAAAGTAAACTTCTTTTCTTGGTAGTTCAGGCACAATGGAATTCTTAATTTTGATAATCTAAGACATAGGGGATCACTTGCCCATCTCAATGTGTTTTATGCTACAAGAGCGATGAAAAATTTGACCACTTGATGTTTAAGTGCTCATTTACATGCCAGATCTGGGAGTGATGGTTTTTATATTATAAAATTTGAGTTAATGGTGATTTGAATCTAATTATTATTTGGAAAAGATGGAAGAGGGGTAGATTTAAATCTAAAGCTCTTTGTATCAATTGGAAGCTTGAATTAAAACTTCATTTGGTGGCAATTGTGGCTGGAGATAAATGGTAGAATTTTTAGAGAAACCTTTTCATCCTTAGATGGTGTTTGGTAGGCCATTTGGAGCAAAGTCACAAAAATTGTGGAAGTGTATGCTAAAGAGGAAACATGGGCTGATATAGGGACAATGGAGAAAGAATTAGAAGTGCAAGAGGGGTATGACAGAGCTAGTTGGAAACCACCCCCAAAATGTTGGATTAAAATTAATATCGATGGAGCTGCAAAAGGCAATCCAGGTAGAGCTAGAATTGGAGTGGTCTGCAGTAACCATGTTGGGATAATGCTCTATTTGGAACTACAAGGCTTGGGAAAGGCCACAAACAAAGAAGTTGAAGCCTTAGCTATCAAATATGCTTCTATCTAGGCAGTAAGACAAGGTTACAATAAGATGATCCTAGAATCAGATTCTCAAATATTGGTAGGACCTCTGGATAGCATGAGAAACTTTAATTTGAAGACATGGAGGTTGAGGATTCTTGTCACCCAAATTAAGGAATTAAAATTAAGAAATTGTAGAGGGAATTAGATGATGTGATTCCAGTTTATGTGAGTAAAGATCTAAAGAAAGTGATAGAATTCCTAGCTAAGATGGGTACTAAGAAGAAGGTAGGGGTTCAGTGGCATAGTGGCATGGCTATTGAGGATGAGAGTATTAAGCAGATTGGTGAGCAAATCCAATGTTTAGCTAATTTGGATAGCCATTGTAGAAATATGGTTTAGGATATTTGGCTCCAATGCAGATCTTCTTTTACCAGTTGTAAACAGCTGGATAGTCCTTGTAGAAATATGGTTTAGGGGATTTGGCTTCAATGCAAAATCTTCTTTTACTGTTGTATACAGGTGTTCTTATTGACTAAGGTTAGGAGGAGTCTCATCTCAACTTATAAATGATCTTGTTTTAATATAAAATTTTCAATTTTTTTAACTCATAAATTAGAGAAAACAATAGATTAACTTTAAAAAAATAAAAGCTAATATTTAATCGATTAATCATAAAACTAAAATTATTATCTTATAAAAAATTATTTTTTTTGAATTTGGTTATTGTGAGAAACCCCTATGACCAAAGTACAGGGCTGAGAAGTCTCCTCCCAACCATGACCCCTCCTAAAGTTGAGAGCTATACTTATCAATAGGGAATTTAACACAAAGCCACCACACACCCACCCCCTCACACACTCGTCCACATCGTGGTTTGAAACTTAGACCTCCCAAAGAAGAGCCAAAGCCCGAACCATTGCGTTGCATCCCCAGGTGCATGAAACATTATTTTCAACTTAGTTGACTTATGTTCTTTTCTATTTTAAGTGCACCTCTAATGCTCAACATTCTCCTTCCTTTGTTACTCTTCCATTTAATATAGTTTCACTTTATTTTCTTTGTTTGACCTACAACTACAAGTCCCATAATTTTTCTATTATTAAATGATAATATCATATTTTTATCGAATAAAAATATATTGTTTAATATGTAGATAATTTTTTTTTTCTTTTGAGGTGTTGAGCAGTCACCTCCCAGCGATGAGACCTTGTAAGTCCAAGAGCTACAATTATCAATAGCGGATTAACACACAACCACATACGTCACGGTTTAAAGCTTGGACCTTTCGAAGAAGAACCAAGTTGCACTATCCCCTGAGACAATATGTAGATAACATTTTGAATTTGAGCTAAATATTGTAGCAACCTTAATATACCACCTAAGTAAAATTAAAATTTTGAACTTGATCCTATGATCAATTGTTAAAAAGGAAAGGTAGTTACTGATTCTTCTATGTATAAAAAATTGAAACAATTTACTTAACACACCGTTTTACCTTAATAAAGGTATAATAATAAAAAATTGAACAAAAATTATATGGTGTGAGGTGACTTGATTTGGAATCTCACCTAAAATAATATTATAATAAAAAATTGAAAACTCGTGCTTTGCCATATTTTTTTTTTGATTTCAAGAGGGATACCATAATGGAGACCCAAATTCAAACCTAATAGGAGGGGATTGGACCCCTCATAAAAACCATAGCTTTACCCTAATATTTTTCCAGGTATTATATAGGTTTCCAACCCCAAAATATAATGAACACCCTCACTTGCTAGTTCTGAGTTATTTTGGTTTGTGCTTGTTTGTTTTAGCAATGAAATGATTAGTTTTGCTTGTTTAGTTTGAGACATTGACTTGAATTTCATTCATAATGCAATAAGGAAAAAAATATTTGAACAAACGATAAATTTGCAATACTGATATTTATTTATTTTTTTTTTTGACCTAAAAGTACAGGTCTATATTTGCACGACAAACTAGAAATTACACAACTAAAATGTTCATTTGCTTGTAACTCGATCACCAAAACTCCGATTCCTTCCCCGTAAAGTGTAGTTGTCTCTCCCAATGAAGTCGCCCAAAATGTAACCTTCAAAAATATGAATCCAAACCTAATTAATTAATACATGCACCTCGAGGTAGCTGCAGGTAAGATGTACGACTGCTAGAGGGTTCGACCTTACCTTGAAATTCATACCTCACTCTAAATGCCTTCAAAAAACCACTAAAATGATCAATTGGTGAGCCGAAGAGATTGGTAAATTACCCATAATGATTTGATGGGATATTTCCCTATTGTGAGCAAATGATACGATTCCCTAGGCATCCATATGTTGTATGACCTGCTCTAGTATTGCATCTATCACTCCAAAATCAATCAAGATGACAATGACCTAGATGAAGTATAGCCAAAACAATGTAACCCAGATGGTCAGTTCATCAACCCAGATGAATTCAAAATTTGGCAAACCCTTATCTGCATCTGTTAAGCTCAGATAATCTCTCTATGATGAGAAATTCAATCCCAAATTAGCTAGAGATGGTCTCACACATCTGAAACTGATAATCCTATTGAGAAATCCACTCCCAACAAGCCCTATAGATTCTCTGAAAAAAATCTCTACAACTCTTCACAAAAAACACAAAATCTCCATATGCAAAATGAGACCCAACATGAAAATATGAGGTGAGGGTCGAATTAGTGTTTGGGCACCACATTTGCCTTGGGTTTTTAAAATTCAAATGATATATTTTAATACATGTAAATGGGCCACACCCACCCCTATGTCCTAGTCAAGTCACTTTTTACCTTTTAAGTTATAACTTAACATTATAATTCATCATTATAGCATGTTTCCCTTTCCTAGCGACCATCTGCCTTGGTCAACACTTGTAGTTGATAGAATTAAGCCCTGTAATTGGTAAAATATCTTGTGCCAAGGTAAAAATGACCTAAACTAAAATTGAATCTCTACCATGGATTAAATTAGTGAGATCTTCGTCAAATTGAGTCCCACACCATTCTGTTTAGCCTAGGGGGCCCCCATGACTAGGCTAACAGGTCCCTATTTCTTCTACTATTGAGAAGGAGACATTATAATCTCTCCTTCCTAAAATTTCTTGTCCCCAAGCAATTAGAAACCTAGAGTCTGCAATATTGACTCTCCCTCCCATGTGGCATCTTCCACAGGTAAATGTTTCCACTTGATTAAATATTCCATAATGGTTCTCTTCATCCAGAGGTGGTAAATCTACTAAGGGTGTGACATTGTGTCCCAATGCCTTCTTGAGGTGTGACACATGGAACACATTGTGTATCCTGCTACTCTCTGTTAGCTCCAGATCATAAGCTACCTCACCCACTCACCGAGAGACTCGAAATGGGCCATAGAACTAAGGTTTGAGCTTCTCAGCTCCACTCCTCTTCAGTGATGACTTTCTGAATGGCTACTATCTCAAATAGACCATATCTCATACCTCAAATGTGCATTCAATTCTCTTATGATCAAATTTTATTTTTTGTTGCTCTTGTGCCTGTCTGATGTTCTCTTGCAATGAACACATGATATCCTATGTCTCATGTAGAAGATCTTTGGCTCTGGGAACCCGACTATCACCTAACACCAAATCCATGAATATAGGAGCTTCATACCCATACAACACCATGAATGGGGATATTTTTATTGGCATGTGATAGGATGAATTATATCAGTACTCACTCAGATGTACCCACCTAACCCATGCCTTTTGCTACCCCGACACATAATTCCTCAAATATCCTTCTATCCATTTGTTGACAATTTTTGGTATGACCATATGTTTGAGGATGATAACTTGTGTTGGGTGTCAACTCTGTCCCACACAATATAAACAACTCTTGCTAAAAGAGACTCATAAACTTACTGTCTCTATCACTGACTATGGACTTTGGTAGGCCATGCAATCTGAAAACTTCCCTGAAAAAGAGTTCAACCACCTATGCTGTTGAAAATCCTATGGTGATAGCAAAGAAATGGGTAAAATTGGTAAGTTTATCTACCACCACAAATAAATAATCATTTCCCTGTGCCTTGGGAAGTCCTGTAATGAAATACATAGATATACTTTCCTATTTTTGTGAAGGAATGGGAAGTGGTTGTAGTAACCTTGTTGGAAAAGTATGCTCATGCTTGTTCTGTTGGCACACAAAACACCTCGAATGTACTGTAGAACCTCATACTTGAGTCCTCTCCAAGAAAAACTCTCACGTATCAACTTGTAAGTCTTGTAGTAGCCAGGGTGACCAATCATTGGTGCATCATGTAAAATCTTGAATATTTACCTCTTGAATTTGGAATTTGTTGAATCCAAATTCTCCCTTTGTAATAAATCGCATCATCCCTGACAATATATCTATTCTCATCCTGTGTACTATCCAATACTCTACGAGCAAACTCATATTTGGCATGGTCTGCCATAAGCTTAGGCTTTCAATATTTTGAAATCTCTGTCAATGAACATAAATGTGGGCGTCTAGAAAGTACATCTTCTACTATGTTCTTTCCTTTGACATATTCAATGTCAAATTCATAAGCCTGTATTCTACTGACCCATTTTATCTACCTATCATTCAAATCCTTTTGGTTCATGAAATATCTAGGGCTGTTATGGTTAGTTTTTACAATAAATTTCCTACCCACCAAATATTGCCTAAATTTTTCCAGCGCATGCATAATGGCTAGCATCTCCCAATCATACACTGAATAAATCATCTCTCATCCCCTAATATTCCTACTATCGAAGGCTATTGGATGCTTATTCTACATCAACACTGCTTCAATACCCTCTCCTGATGCATCACACTCCACCTAAAATGGTTTGGTGAAATCAGGTAAAGCCAAAATTGGACAACTGCTCATAACCTGCTTAAACCTGTCAAATGCCTGTTGTGCCCTTTATGACCATTGGAATTCTTCCTTCTTTGTTAAATTTGTAAAAGGTGTCACCAACTATGAAAAATATCTGACAAACCTGTGGTAAAATACACACAAATCAAAGAATCCCCTGAGCTGTGTTAGGTTTGTGGATGTTGGCCATTCAATGATTGCCCAAATTTTCTTTGGGTCTACTCTAACTCCCTGTGCATTGATGATATGACCCAGATACAATAATTCGGTCATCCCAAATTCACATTTAGTCTCTTTAGCATAAAGAGACTCTGACTCCATAATACTAAGCACCTCTTCAAGGTGTACTAGGTGCTCTTCCCATGATCTACTGTAGACCAAAATATCATCAAAGAAGACTAACACTGTCTTCCGAAACTGCCTACTAAAAACCCTGTTCATTAAAGATTGAAATGTTGTTGGAGTATTAGTCAACCCAAAGGGCATGACTAAAAACTCAAAATGACCATAATGACACTGGAAAGCTGTCTTTTCCATATCTGATTCTCGCATCCTTATTTGATGGTATCCTAATACCAAGTCTATTTTGGTGAAGTATTTGGCACCATGTAACTCATCAATTGATTCATCTATTTGGGGAATTGGATATCGATTTTTGATGGTCTTTTTATTGAGATCCAGATAATCAATACACATACACATGGACCCATCCTTATTTTTTACCAAAACAACAGAGGATGCAAATGGGTTTTTGCTTGGCCGTATGTGTTCCATCTTAATTAACTCCTTGATTGCTCTCTTTATCTCATCCTTATGACATTTTGGATGTCGATAAGGAGTGGTAATGATAGCTGTAGATCCTTCCTCAAGCTCAATAATATGCTCTGTGCCCCTGTCTGGTGGTTGCCCTCGTGGTATATCACTAAATACCTTATTGTATTTATTGAGCATTCCTTGGATGTCCGGATGATATGTCTTATGCTCCTCCTCTGTAAGTGCAGGTAAAATAACACAGTGGGATACCCACTCTATCTGATTATACCTCCTAAACCTCTCCATATTTTTGAAATAAACAACATGAGGTACTCTTGTTGACATCCCTCGTAAAACCACCTATCGACCATTCACCTCAAACTTCAACTCCATTTTCTTGAAGTTAAAGGTAACTTCACCCAATATCTACAACCATTGAATACCCAACACTACATCCAAACTCTTTGTGCTAACCATAAATAAATCATCACTACCTCATAGTTTCCCAGAGTAATCTGTAACTGTGGTACCTTCTTGGTGAAGGTAATAGAGAAACCATCGACAATAATTACTTTGAACTCATCCAATTCAACTGTCTCTAATCCCCTTCTGGATACCAATCCCTCATCAATGAAGCTGTGTGTGGCACTTGTATCAATCAACGTTACCACACGCTACCCCTTAAGAACACTCTGTATATTGGGCTCCCTAAACACTATAAATATGAGCTAGAGTGTTATTGTCCTTCCCTAATTGATCTTGGGTGGTCTCTTGGTATTCTAAGGCATGTTCATCCTCATTGTCCTAATTTTTTGATTATTGATAAGAATTTTTAGAATTAGTTTCATCATCTGAATGATATTCTATCAGTTGTAACTTACCCTTAAACTCACATTTATGCTCAGGAGTCCATGAATTTTTGCAAGTAAAACATAACCCCTTCTTTCGGAGTTCATGAAGGGTGTTTGGATCTAAATTTTTGAACATGCCCTTTTGCTGGTCAGTGTCCTTTTTGATTGGTTTTTGTTCCTTCTCTTTTTTGAAATCCTTCCCTTTGTATTGACTCTTAGACTTGTATGAAGTGACTTCCATGTCCCTAGCCTGTCTAATGACATCATGCAAGGTAGTTGGGTTGAATGCTTTGACCCAACCTATCATAGGTTCAGATAACTCATCCATGAATAAAACCACCAAATATCTCTTTGACATATCTATGACCATCACTGACAACCTTTGAAATTCAATTATGCAGGAGTCCACTGAACCCCATTGTATCAAATGTGTCAACTCCTTGAATTCTAATTCTTGTTCCTTCCTATTAAATATCTGCATAAGTCTCTCATTGAACTCAGCATAAGTATCCACCCTGTCATGTCCTAAAGTGTGCATACCGTGATGCCACCAATCATGGGCAACACCTTCCAAATGCAGAGTATAGAATTTAATGGCCTTGTCTTCTATCATTGGGTTCAACTACAAATAAGTGTCCATTTTTTGGACCCAGGTCTTAGCTATCATTTTTCCTGATGCATCCAAGAAGGGTATGTAGATTTTTCCTATCCTCCTTTGTATGTCTGGGCATCCCTGAGGTGTAGACTATATAGGATCTCCCTGTCCCTGTTGGAATTGCTCCTACTAAAACTGTCCCTAGTGAATGAGCCTTCCCCTATTTCTAGGAGTTTGCCTGTTACGAGTGTCCACGAAGTCCCTAAATGACATGAGATTCTAAAAATTAGGACCAAGTGCCTCCCACTCATGCATGTACTGCTCATACTAATCTACCACTGAAA
Organism: Wollemia nobilis; assembly: GCA_028583015.1. Classification (NCBI taxonomy): domain Eukaryota; kingdom Viridiplantae; phylum Streptophyta; class Pinopsida; order Araucariales; family Araucariaceae; genus Wollemia; species Wollemia nobilis. The sequence continues at coordinate 14,432,493 of JAQPPZ010002969.1, read as the reverse complement.
GTTTTGCTTCCTCTTTTGTTGGGGCCGCTACTGGGGCCATTGGAGGTTCAAGATGTGGTCGAAATTTGGGCATAAATGGTCTAGAGCTACTATCTCTCTTTGTCGTAGTATGAGTGACCACCCTGTTAACTGTTGATTCCTCATTTTTTGTTTCCTATCTTACATTAATTTGTTCAATCCATGGGCCTTGTGCATTAATCAAAATATTAATCCCATGTACCTATTATATCATCAAACCCACTAATTGTTCCAAACTGTGTTGCATGTTATGCTGCGTTTGTCTGATATCCTCAGCCATTTTCCTCTCTATTTCATCTTGTGCATTTCTATCCCCCATGACAATAGATGGTTCAAAAAATGAACTTGTAGATATTCCCAATATGCCAGTTACTCTCTAATCTGGAGGAGGTTTGGGCCACTACTTCTGCTTATGTTGTCAATTCAAATAGTCCTATTCTACTTTTTTCTTCTCCCTCTCAAAATCTCGTCTATCCCTCTCACTCATGAAACGTAGGCTTTACAGGCTGACATAATCAACCTGGCTCTGATACCACTATAATGAACACCTCCACTTGCTAGTTTTGAGTTATTTTGGTTTGTGCTTGTTTGTTTTTGCAATGAAATGATTGGTTTTGCTTGTTTAGTTTGAGACATTGAATTGAATTTCATTCATAATGCAATAAGGAAACAAAATTTTGAACAACCGATAAATTTACAATAAGGAAATTTATTTATTTATTTTTTTGACCTGAATGTACAGGTCTATATTTGCACAACAAACTAGAAATTACACAACTAAAACATTCATTTGCTCGTAACTCGATCACGAAAATCCAATTCCTTCTCTGTAAAGTGCAATTGTCTCTCTCAATGAAGCCACCCAAAATATAACCTTCAAAAATGTGAATCCAAACCCAATTAATTACTACGCGTACCCCAAGATAGCTATAGACAAGATGTACAACTATTAGAGGGTTCGACCTTACCTTGAAATTCATGCCTCACTCTAAATATCTTCAAAATGCCACTAAAATGATCAACTAGTGAGTTGAAGAGATTGGTAAATTACCCATAATGATTCGATGGGATATTTCCCTGTTGTGAGCAAATGATATGATTCCCTAGGCACCTATATGATGTATGGCCTACTCTAGTATTGCATCTATCACTCCAAAATCAATCAAAATGGCACTAGCCTAGATGAAGTATAGCCAAAACAATGTAATCCATATGGTCAGTTCATCAACCCAGATGAATTCAAAATATGGCAAACCCTTGTATGCCTCTGTTAAGCTCAAATAATCTCTCTATGATGATAAATTCAATCCCTGATCAGCTAGATATAGTCTCACACATCTAAAACTGATAATGTTGCTGAGAAATCCACTCCCAACAAGCCCTGTAGATTCTTTCACCAAAATCTCTGTAACTCTTCACAAAAAACACAAAATATCCATATGCAAAATAAGACCCAACTTGAAAATATGAGTTGAGGGTCGAATTAGGATTTGGGCGCCACATTTGCCTTGGGTTTTTAAAATTTAAATGATGTCTTTTAATACATGTAAAGGGGCCACGCCCACCCCCATGTCCTAGTCGAGTCACTTTTTACCTTTTAAGTTATAACTTTAAGTTATAACTTAACATTATAATTCATCATTATAACATGTTCCCATTTCCTAGCGACCATCTGCCTTGGTCAACACTTGTAGTTGATAGAATTAAGCCTTGTAATTGGTAAAATATCATGTGCCAAGGTAAAACTGAGCTTATGAACCAAAACTAAATCTCTGACATAGATTAAAATAGTGAGATCTTCACCAAGTTGAATCCCACACCATTCTATTTAGCCTAGGGGACCCCATGACTAGGCTAACAGGTCCCTATTTCTCCTACCGTTGAGAAGGGGACATTACACTTATCAATAGCAGATTAACACACAACCACATATGTCATGTTTTAAATCTTGGACCTTCCGAAGAAGAACCAAGTTGTATTGTCCCCCGAGACAATATGTAGATAATATTTTGAATTTGAGTTAAATATTGTAGCAACCTTAATATACCACCTAAGTAAAATTAATATTTTGAATGTGATTCTATGATCAATTGTTAAAAAGGAAAGGTAGTTACTGATTCTTCTATGTATAAAAAAAATTGAAACAATTTAATTAACATACAATATTACCGTAATAAAGTTATAATAATAAAAAATTGAACAAAAATCATATGGTGTGAGGTGACTTGATTTGGAATCTCACCTAAAAGAATATTTTAATAAAAATTTGAAAACTCGTGCTTTGCCATTTTTTTTTTTGGTTTCGTGAGGGATACCATAATGAAGACCCAAATTCAAACCTAATAGGAGAGGATTTGACCCCTCATAAAAACCCATAGCTTTACCCTGATATTTTTCTAGGGATTATATAGGTTTTCAACCCAAAATAAATAAATAAATAAAAATAAAGTGAGGTGACTTGATTTGAAATTTCATATAGTTAAATATATGTACAAGTAAAGATATAAGTTGAGATTTTACTAATTACTTAAATATATTATTGTTAAGTTGTTGTAATAGAGTGATAAAGATCTAATATATTTTATGATATAGATCAATTAGGACTTTAGTTAGTTCTAATGATTCACCTCTAATAAGTGTTATAAAATTAGTAACAACAAATAAAGTTAAACAAAAAATGATAAAATAAAATAAATAATTTAAAGTTACCAACCTCCAATATAATCAAGTTAAAACTAAACATTAAAGTATCTGAGGTACCTTAGTGGCAAGTTCCCTCAATCCTCGAAAGGAGGTCTAGGGTTCTGTGTGGGATTAAAAAATAAAAAAACCTCAGTTAGCTTGAGGGCTATATCTAGATGGAACAAGCTCGTGGAACGAAAAGTCCTAGCCCTCAGGGGATACATGAAACAATTTTCTTTAATTAAGGTTTAGCACCTGAGGGCTAGGTGGATTGGTAAGTGCTTGTCTGATCAGGTATTTACTAAGAAGACACCCAGGTTCAAACCTCAGGTGTAGTCTAAATCCTTTGAATGCACGCCTGATCGATAATGACAATATGAATATCGAGCGACTGATGGTCCCTTTCATGTCGAGTCAAAAATAACGAAGTGGAATAGGTTTGGTGAAAGCAACCCTTGTGGTTTGACCCCTTTATAACAAAGCAGAATGAGAGCAACCCTTGTGGTTTGATCCCTACACTTTTCGGTTACTAAAAATAGTGTGGTTGTGGCCAACTCTCTTATGCAACCGATGTTGATGTAGAAAAAGACTGTGGATGTAACCGAAGGACTATGGGTAATAAAAAAGGACTATGGATGTAACAGATTCCTACGTGTAAATAATAAATAAATAACCAAATGTTAAAGGGGAAGTAGATAATAAATATGTAATATACACTCAAATTAAAACTAAATATTGAAGTGTACAATCAAACTAAACCTAAATATCAAAATGGAAATTATAGTATTTAAAAAAAACAATCTTCGCTATATTAAAGTGGAAAGTAGAGTGGGTTAAAAATAATAAATAAAAATAATAACAGGTCCAAGTCCGTCACCATTATCCTTGCCTCGTTTAGTAAGCCCACAACCCCATCTCACTATTTCAAGTCGTCGGATTCTTCGTCACCAACGTGTCCAGAGTGGCGAGCCTGGCATTCGTAGGCATTACTTAGGATAGCCCATGCCTGCGTTTGGTATTTTTGAAAGCAACTACATCTTTTCAATATTGTGAGTCACCCACCCGCACTGAAAATGGAATCCAACAGTGGCCCCGAGAGGAGGACATCTGTCAACTTGAAGAGTTAAAGTAACTTGCGGTGGAGGTAACACATAACCAAGCACTCCCAAATGTTCATGTTCACAGCCAGAAAGCAGCTTGTTCTGTTAGACTGCTATAGCACTCCTTTTTTTAAGTATTGTTTCCATAATCAGTCCACTTTCCTTCCTTTCTTTCTTTTTGGTTTCGTTCAAATCGTCTCCAATTTTTTTGTTCTTTTCAGCTCCAACATTTCTGTTTTATTTTTATATTTTAATAAATTGCTGCATAAAGTGATCTATTTTATTTGTTTGTTTGTGAGTGTCATTTTTTTATCCATTTCTGTGTGAACAGATTGCCAGATTGAAGATTCCACGGAGAAGAGTGGTATGGATGGCCAGGCCAAGCCAAGCCAATTATCGGAAAAGAGGTGGAGGGTGGCAAAGAGAACTTGAAATCTTCTGTCCATTTAGATTTACATGCTGATCTCCACATGTATTCAGGCAACAGCGGTGTCAGTTATGCCAAAAGCTCTGCATCGCAGAGGCAAATTTTCCATCAAGTGCAGCCACTGTTCAAGGCCACCCTTCAGAATCTGATATTCCCCACAGAGGGACCTGTCCGAGTTGCAGATCTTGGCTGTGCCACCGGTTCTAATACCATATCAGACATGGACTTGGTTGTGAGAACATTAGTAAACCTCTGCAATGGTTCAGCACTTCCGGAGATCCAAGCTTTCTTCTGTGATTTGCCATCCAATGACTTCAATGGGCTGTTCAATCTCTTCGACCCCCCTAACGTCTGGGTAGATGGCAATACCTAGGGTTAATAAAAACTCCCTACGAAAAAAATATTATTGTTTTGTGCAGGTTGTGGTTTCTGTTTAAAGTTAGATTAAGTGACTTTATATAATTTTTTTTTTTTAATTTAAAATATATTAAAAATAATTATTTTTTAATTCATATTTAAAATTTTAAAAGGTATATTAGAAATATATATATTTTTAAATGGATTATATAGGATTGAAATGGGTTATATTATCTATGTGTAAATTGGAACCGGGTTTCCTTATTGAAATATTGAAGCATTATTTCAATATTGAAGGTGCCTGAAGCTGTTTTGGTTAGGGATTGGCCCTTGTATAATCGAGAAGGGTGTGGATTAACAGAGGCAGGCAAGATGTTGCAGATATGTACTCCAAGCAATCCCACAAGGACCTCACTACTTTCATCAAATGCAGAGGAGAGGAGATGGCAGCAGGAGGAGTGCTGTTCCTCTGCTTAATGGGGAGGCCAGATACTTCACCACCTGTGGAACAAGTTTTAGTGGGGATTTATCTATCTAACTTTGAAGATGCATAGGTGATCTTGTCTCTCAGGCTCGACCATCATTGCCTAACATATAAATCGCACTAAACTTCCCCTTTTGATGCTTTGGAAACAAATATATCATAGTTTTATTTTCCTAATTGTGATCAATGGATGATGTGCAGGGAATTATCAGCCTAGATTCGAAAGACTCTTTCAATGTGCCATGGTATTTCCCGAATGCAAGGGAATTAAGGAAAGCAGTAGAGGAGAATGGCGGTTTTCAGATAGAGAGAGTGGAAGTTTGTGAAAGGGCGGTATGGATGTGTGAGGAATATGAGGAGTGGGTGAAAAACCCTAAAATGTTTGCAATTACACAGACAAATATCCTTAAAAGCTTAATGGGCAGTTTGGCCGAGGCCCACATTGGCGTTGAGCGAGCAGACAAGTTTTTCCAGATAGTTGAGCACTAAGCAACAGACCGCCTTCGCTCCAAAATGACTTCCAGATTTGTCAGTTACATAGTTGCCTCCCTCATCAAGAAGTAGCTTACCAGCATTTATCAATTAAAGCTTTGCTCATTCTCCATTCTCTGTGTTGTAATATATAAATGCGGACTTAAACCCAACTCTCCGAGGTAACAAAAAAAAAAAAAATGCGGATTTAAAATTAATGTTTGTTTCTATTTCGCAACCATAAGATTATTTTAAATATATTTATAATTTAATTATTTAATATAATTTTTTTATTTTTATTTTTATTTTTTTTAATATAATTTTTATAATAGGTTATTAAATTTTTTAGTTTATAATTATAATAAGGTTATTTTTTGATGAAAAAATATATATTTATATTAAATTAAGATAAAAGCTTTTACAATAAAACAAAAGGGTGGGTTAACATATCCCATGGGGAATCAAACTAATTCTCATTGACAAGGGTTAGTAAACAAAGTTGTAAACAAAACACAAGTTTACCAATCATGATCATTGATGATCATTACATCAAAGAAAACATATCATATGGGGTAATGTGTTTTGGCATATTGTCTTGCATAAACTGCTAGTGATTATGGGATGGGAATCCATCCCTCTGCATCGCGATTAAGGCCTTCAGTACTCACATCGCTCCAACCAACAACTGGCCCAGATGAAACTAGTTGAACATCATCCCACCCCAATTTGACGGGACGAACAAACAATGCCAACATTAGACTACTTTTGGATTGTTAAGGATTGAGACTAGTGTCTGTCTACGAGAGCACTTCTTGCATATGACGAAGGCCGACGGTGAGAGCGGGATCGAAAATACTCTTGAGAAGAGCACTTTGAGGGGATCCGATTGACTGTACACGGAGCATTGGCCCGATTGACTGTACACGGAGCATTGGCCCAGTGTACCAGAAGAACTTGCAGATGATCCAACTCCATAGCAACTTTGTTGGCTTGAGTACATATTTGTAAGCACATGCCATTAAAAACTTCTAATTTATTTGCATGAGTAAATGTGATAAGGTTATTGATATCAAATATCTGCTAATTTTTGTTTTTCTTTGAGAAAAAAATTGTAACTTCCATTTCAAAGTTTCAAAATAGATTATAATACCTTTATATAAGCCTTACTAAATTAGATGTATTACAATAATAATAGCATGTTGCAAGCCTTTTGTTATCTTATAAAGTGTTATTTTGGTACTTCAACCCTATAGCCATCACCCATATTTTAGATATGACCTTAATTATCCAAAAACAAAAACAAAAAAACATGAAAGGTATCCTTAACCACAAATTCTATCAAAAGGGTACAGAATGTGGTGGAATCACAATCCCATACACTACTCCTTCCTTTAAAAAAGTACCAACTAGATTTTCTAAGGCAAAAACTACTCCTTCCTTTAACGAAGTACCAACTAGAATGTCCAAGGCAGTTTTTGATAGACCACCTGCTTCCTCATTTAGTTCCTCATTTAGTTCTTTGTAAATATGTTTAAAATATATCTTTCTGCATGATGCTTCTAGTAATTTCACTTTCTCATAATAAGGCCTACGTATCAAATTTAACATTCTTACTAAACCCAAAGCCCAATCCACCACCAATTTAGAGTCACCAAATCCTTCAAGTTTTATTATTCCTTGTTCCACTATCATTCTTAACAAAAAGATCAAAGCGTTCCTTTCTACCACATTATTGGTACCTTCACCAAGACCTATTTTGAAAGTGAATTTGTGATTTTCATAATGATATAACACTCCTACCCCACATTTATTTAGATTATCTTGACAAACTTCATCAAAAAAACCCATAATATCGACTATTTATATATGTTGAGTTTAGAACGGATCAAACATCCTTCATTTGTAAATATTTCTAAATAAAATATTCCCTTTAATAAGATTTGAAAATAATTTGTGGAAGAAACCAGAAAGGCTAGTACTTGGTGAAGGATGGAAATAGAGTCTTGGGCAAAGTAATCTCAAAGAAACCTGAGCTAAAATAGAATTTGGAAGCTAAACATCATCCCTAAGTTTGCTATGTTTTTCTAGAATTCCATTCTCAATAATATCCTCACAAAAGATAATATATTCAAAAGAGGAATTGTGGTTCCAACTATTTGTGTGTTGTTTAACAAAGAGGATGAGTGTGTGGACCACCTTTTTGGAACTTATGATTTTTTTGTGATATCCTAAATATGTTATTGAGGGAATTTAATATTACTTGGGTCATTATAGATTCTCTAATCAGGATTTGGGAACAGTGGCACTTAGGAAGCATCAATTTTTGGTAAAAATACATTTCACATTTTTGATGGGGGAATTGGTTAGAAAGAAACATACGAGTGTTTAAAAATAAAACCAAAGGAATAATTAGGGTCTATACCAAGATAAAAGTAGCCCTCTTGGAGGATTGTCTTAAAAATATTGTTAGCTAGGAAAATATTGCAATGATCCTCTCTAGAGAAAAAGATATCTTAAATATGAAAAAAACAATAAGGTGAGAATAGATACTAGATGGGAACATCCTCACAAATACTGGGTAAAAATTAACTTCTATGGGGTTGCAAAAGGCAACCCGGGTCATGCTGCTGGTGGGGGTCTCATCAGGAATGACAAAATTCAAGTAGTGGATGCATATGTTGAGGATCTAAGAATTACCACAAATCACCAAGCTTAAGCAAGGGCGATGCTTACGGGCCTCCGAATTGCGATGAATTTGGGTTTTAGGAGAATTTTTCTTGAGGGGGATTCCAAGAATATTATAAATTCCCTTCAAAAATGGGAGCTAAATAATTCTAGCATTTTCTAAATAATTATAGATACGAGGACTATTTTGGGAAACCTAGAAGAAAGTAAAATTAAACATATTTATAGAGAGGGAAACAAAGCTATTGATAAAATGGTGAATCTGGAAGTTAGATCTAAGAATTTCAAGGTCTAATCATAGGGCCCATGGAATTGAAAGACATTATAAGAATTGATAATGAAGCTAGCAGATAAAGAGGGCAAATAAAAGTAGAATACTTATTGGGATCATGCAATGAAGGATTTGAGCACACTAAATTACATTGCTATAATTGTTTTCTTTATCAGTTATGTAAAGCATTTAGCACTGCATAATCCTTATCAAATAGAAGGACAGCGAAAGGGATATTATTGCAACTTTTCCATTAATAGGTTTAGCCTAGGTTTGTTTGTTTTACTAAGATAGGGCTATCTTGCATTTGTCTAATCTTCTCTTGTTTTTTCCCATACATCTTTTGAGCTCTTTGTAAAGGATTATGGCCCTTCAACCCCCTTTTTATCAATACAAAAAAAAACATTAAACTCCTATATAAAAAATAAACAAATAAATAAAAATAAAGAATTATCCTTCAAAATAAAAGGACATAAATTAGAGAAAGAAATGAATTGACCTTTTAAAAAAAATGATAGAATCAAATATTGTAAATATTTTGTATAATTAAAATTATTATCTTATAAAAATTTGTTTTTTTATTGGAACCACCAATTATATTAAATAAATAAGGTTATAACAAAAAATAAGTTGGAGAGATCACAACTTGAGGCCCAAGTCCACCCACATGATCAAAACCAAAAAACAGCCAGAGAAACTAGAATACAAATACAAAACCAACCCTTAAAAGGGTGAACAAACAACATAACTAAGCACAGGGAGCCACTTTCGTAGGAGGAGGATCATTCTTTGGCCCAAAAGAGCCCAAACCATGAGGATTGTCTACAGGTAGATTGATAAACCAAGAGTTATTAGGAGCAACAATGTTCATCAAAGGAACCATAATACCCCAACCAAGGGGAGTAGAATTGATCAAAGCTGAAGGTGAAAATGGAGTAGAATTAAAACTATTTCGTTCTTTTCTATTTTAAGTGCACCTCTAATACTCAACACTCTTCTTCCTTTGTTCCTCTTCCATTTAATATGGTTTCACTTTATATTCTCTACTTGACCTGCACCTATAAGTCCCATTGTTGATTCTATTACTAAATGATAAGATAATGATTTTTATCAAATAAAATATATTATTTAATATGTAGATAATATTAAAAAATAAAATTTTTGATATGGCTTGGAAGAACTCTAGAAGGGGTTACTAGGGCATTAGTGTAGCAAGGATCAATGCTATGTGCCCAAGCTCAACCACATAAAACAAGAAAAAAGAGAAGATTTCCAACAATGGAGAGAATAAAAAATCACATTTCTCCCTTTGTGTTATGAAATTATACATTGAGAAAAATGAGATTAGGGTTAGGGTTACCAAATCCAAATTACATAAAATTCAAATGAACATGAAATAACATTATACATTAAAATAACCTATTATAATGAGGTCTTATTAAAGCCTCATAAAAATTAATTAGGAACCTAACTAATAAACATGACCTTGTAGCATTAATATGTCTTCAATCCCTCCCTTAATGGTAGAAGGTCATTTTATTTTAGTAGATGAGTGGCTCAAGTGTTATCCAATTGTCCATGAAATGTGGCTTCAATCTGTTGGGTCTCCATATACCATTTGGTCATCCCCCATGCCCTTTTGGGTTTTCACAGGTTCCTATTTTCCAAAACTGGTACAACCCTTATCATTTCGCACCCACAACGGGTTTTCACGAATGGGATAGAGCAGAGACCGACCAATAATTTCCACCCATACGAAGGTGGTTTTACAAAATAAGCATTAGCCTTGTTTGTCATGTTGCATCTCCATTGTCAGGGGAATATGGAGGTTCTCAAGCCTATCTTATGTCTAAATTGTACAAACTTCACCCTCTATAGTGGCTTGGTGAAGATGTCGGCAATCTGATCTACTATTGGATATTAGTGAATTTGTATTATGCTATCTTGAACAAGTTCTAAGATCCTATGGACTTTTGTATTGATATGTTTGGTTGTCATGAAACCCAAGATTATTTGCCATGTGGATTTTTGATTGATTATCCATATGCAGTCTTGTAGGACCTTTTTGAGTTATATCAAGAGTGTATAATAGATTTCTCAACCATACCACTTCTTTGCTTGTCTCAACTACAACAATATATTTAGCTTCCGTGAAATAATCTTCTATAGTATTTTGTCACTTTGATCTCCATGAAATTGGTATTGAGCCAAGAAATGTCAAGTACCCATACGTAGATCTCCCAGTGTATTTATCTCTTGTAAAGTCTGAGTCTGTGGATGCAATGAGTTTGAAATATCCATTATTTTCATACAACATACCATAATTGTAGGTTATCTTTAGGTACCTCAACACTCTTATTATCACTTTTCAGTGACTCTCCTTTGGCTTGGTCATGTACCTTGCTAGAATCTCCATTGCATAAGCGATGTTAGGTCTTGTGTTATTAACATAGATGAGACTACCAATCATAATTCTATAGAGTGTTGCATATATATTTGGTGTATCATCATCCATGGTGAGTTTCAAATTTGATTCCATTGGTGTTGTCACAAGGTGTGCATCTTTGAGTTGAAACTTCTCCAGAATATCATTGATGTACTTATCTTGGACCAAGAATATTTTTCCATTTTCTTGAGTTACTTCTATGCCCAAATAGAATTTCATCAATCCCAGATTAGATATATCGAAAGTCTTTGCAAGGTCCTTTTTCACTATGTTGATGATGTGTTCACTGTTTCCTGTTAGAAGCATGTCATCCACAAAGACTATGAGGTATGTAACTTTGTCTTTGTTGTGCTTGATGAACAATGTTGCATCAATGCCTTGGTAATCACACACTTCAAATTAAATTTGCTTCATATGATCCGATAACTTGTTGAACCAAGTGCAAGAGGCTTACTTCAATCCATATAAATACTTTTGAGTCTACATATCTTGTGCTCCTGTCCTACAATCTCAAAACCTTCTAGTTGTGCCATGTATATTTCTTCTTCCAAATTGTCATTCAAGAAATCAGTTTTTACATCTAATTTATGAATCTTCCAACCTTGTTGTGTAGCTAAGGCTACAACAATCCTGATTGTGGGCCATTTTGTGGTAGATGAAAATACCTCAGTGTATTCAATGCCTTGATTTTGCATGAAGACTTTAGCCACTAATATCACCTTGTGTTTTTCAAGGGTGCCATATGATTTATACTTGTTTTTATACACCCATTTATTTTGAACTACCTTTCTTCCAAGTGGTAGATTGACTAACTCCCAAGTACCATTTTTGATCAAAGATTCATACTCCTAGTTCATTGCATGTCTCCAAGCTACGTGTGAGGTGCAGTTATATAGGTTCCAGTTCAAAAAGTAATGATTCGTGCACTCTTACTCTGAGGGCACCTCTTGTGCTTATTTTTATTGCTTCATCTATTTTGATGTCCTTTAAGAGCTGACAAGCTTCATGAATTCCTTGAGTGGGGAGTAGTGTAGATGTATCACCCACCTCAATTTTTTTGTCTTGATATTATAATGGATCATTAGGTACGAAGTATGATGATGAAGATGGATGTGAAAAAATACTTTTACCATGATCAAAATTACTATGTGAAGAGGCAAAAGGTGTAGAAGATACATACATCTACTCAGTATCACAATTTGGTTCCTTTGAACTTATGGGTTAATTTGTCGATTCCATATTTTTGAGTAACTTTTCAACATCTCCCCTGCAAAGGCTGGAACCTAAAAATCATATATGTTAGCATATTTTGATCTAGGCTGAATATTATGTCCCTTGGTATCTAATCTAACCAGTTGTTCTTTAGTTTCTACAAACACAATATCACATGTTACAATTATTTTTTAGTGTGAATGAATGAATACCTTGTAGCCCTTCTGATCCATAGGGTATCCAAAAAATATGCCTTTAATAGCTCAAGCTTCAAGTTTTTTCTATTCCTAGAAGAATATGAGTGTAATATATGGAGCCATATATTCTAAAGTGGTTGATGGTGGGGGTGTTTAGGTCATTTTTGATAAAGTGGCAGGTCGGGTTTTGAGGGACTCATTGTATTGAGTACATGCATAATAGTACATGTGGCTTTGGATCAAAGATATGGAGGTATATTTTTGTAGACAAGAAGGACATGATCCATTTTCATAATTATCTTTTTCATGTGCTCGAAAACATCATTTTGTTGAGGTGTGCATGGTATTATCAATTGATGTTTGATACCATGTGAGAACAAGTATTGTATGAATTAATTTGAGGTATACTCACTACCATTGTCACTCCTGAAGATATTGATTCTACAACCTTATTATCATTCTATGTGAGCCTTGAATGCTTTGAAGAATTCAAAAGATTCAAATTTCTTCTCTAAAAATCCAATCTATAACTTCTTTGAGAAGTCATTGATGAAGGTGATGTAATACCTTTTGCATTTTAATGAGGGAATATGCATTGGCTCACAAAAGTTTGAGTGAACTAGATCTAGTTTTTTGTGTGGACTTCCACTGACTCTTTGGAAGAGGTTGTCGAGAGGATTTGGCAATGATGCATGCTTCACATTTGATGGGTTTGAAAGAGAAGTGTGGTAGTCCCTTGATGTTGGACTCCATTTGTCTCAATAAATCAAGTTTTACATGACCCATGCGAGCATGCCATAATGTATCAACAAAAATCTTCTTAAGATTCAAGGTGGCATTGAGTGCCATGTCGACTTCAATAATATAAACTTCAAAATTAGGATGTACAACAAGTCTGATGAGTTTTCCATCTACGAAATTGATTATGACAACTATTTTGGAAGGTGGATGATTGAATCAAAGAGTTTTATCTATGGTAGTGACACTTAGATCAAATCCATGATAAACGAGTATGGATAGTGACAAAAAATTTTGCTTTAGAGTAGGGATGTAGAGAACATCAAGTAGCCAAAAATCAGGTAATCTAGGAAGTTTCAATCAGATAGTTCCAGCTCCTTCAACTGGTTGAGAGGATTTGTCAGCCATGTGAACTACACCAAGTATTTTTGAGTTGAATTCTTTAAATAAGTCCTTGTTGGAAGTCATGTGTTGGGTGGCTCTAGTATCCATGATACATGAATTACTGGTGGAGGTAATTTTATGGGTAAATTCAATGGGTTGTGATGTAGGATGAGAAATATCATAGCTAGCATATCTTAAATGTGCCTCAATGAATGTTTTGGGATGGTCAACAGATGGTGATATAGGTGCCCATGTGTTGATGATATGGGTATACACAAATTGAGCACTTTGGAAGATATTTGCATCAAAGTCATATTAATTTACATTATGCACACTATGCTTTTGAAACTTCTTGATATTGTGTGTGGTAGTTTGATAATCAGTGACAAAGTACCATTTTTTGTTACAATGTTTACACACGATATTTGAGTTGCCATTTCCTTGAGAGATACTAGGTTTATTTATCCTTGACTATGTTTTCCATGATTAGTTTGATATCGTGAGTGTTCATGTTGACCATTGGTAGAACCTTATCCTTGTCCTTTGTCTTTACCTTGACAACGACCTTGGCCACAACTTTTGTTACCTTGATTGTTTGAAAATTGTGCATCTTCATCCACTTGAAATGTTGAGTCGCAAAGGTTAAAAATGGTGAAGTTTGTGTCAAAGGTTTTTTTAAGTTCAAAAAAAATTTCTATTAAGACTTCAAAGTTATGAGTCTTTAAGGTTCCACCAGTTGATGAACTGGCCAACAAGTTCTTGTAGTCTAGAATGTGAAGACATGACTGAATGAGGAAATCCCATGTGATACATTGGTTTTTGAAGTATTTATCAATGACTTATTTAATAGGATGAAGGAGGTTTATGGTGGATCTGAAGTGTCTTTTTTGCATATTTATTTAATTCATCTTGAGGATAAGATGAAAAAATTCTAGGTCATATTTGGTATCAAAGTTTTTCTTGAAGACTTCGAGAACTTATCATGTTGTGTCATGCTTGGCTTCATTAATCAATTTTTGAAGGTGATATTCTATGACAAGTAGGATGTCGATACAAATTTGGTCATCATATATCTACCATTTTACAAGGCAGCAGTATCTATGTGTGAAATAGGATTTGCATCCAAATGGTTTCACCTTAGGTTATAAAATTTTGCAACTTTCCAAAGGCCTATGAACCATTGATCCTAATTATGCTTACCTTTGAGGGTACATCCAACATTTTATTAAAATTTGGAAGTCATTATGACTTGTGATGCTACAAAGACCTAAAAGAGGTGTGTCAAGGTGTGAACAAGGAAAAATGACTAAGTGAGGCAAACTGTTCTAGTAAATAATGAGCCAAGTGGAATCTCTTTTACAAATGATAAATTGTACAAGTAAGTGGCTATGAGTCTTGATGCAATAGGATGATGATGTGGCTAAATATGAAGTACTAAAAAAAAGGGTGTGTAGCATAAACTAAAATATTGTAGATGAATGTAAAAGCTAATATCTCCAAAAAATGAATGTGTAGGCCAATATCGCTAAAACTAGATCACGTAGCTGAATATCAAAGTGTGGGTGTGCAAAACTAGTAACCTCAATATTATTACTACAAGTAGGTGAGGTGCTGAAATTTGGAGAGGTATAATGAGCTTGTCTCAAATTAAGGCCTTCACTTGGATGCCTATATACAGATGCTTGATGATGAAATCCAAGCCATGATGGAGCCCAAGTCCTACCAGTACTCATCTAGATTACTATAGTCAGTGATATACTCTTTGAAGATAATTATGTGCTCTATTCCACAACTATGATAGATATTGGAATGGCTTAATTTTAATCTTGATTAAGAGTTTTTAGTTTTTTGAGCATAGGCAAAAGGATGATCCCTTTATGAAGGTTTGTGGGCATGGCTAACCCTTTTCACTATGTATTCTCATTAAGTCTAGTCCATCTTTGTCTCATAGGGCCTTTAATGTAGATTTCCCACCACCAAGGAAGTGGTTCCCTATCATGAGGCTAGACTATAGAATGAGTCATTAGATGTGTTCCTTTTAGGGATGATGCAAATATGTGAATCGAGTTGCAATGTAAAAATGAAAATGAAAACTAAAAATAGACTTGGAGTGCAGATGGAGTGCTACTGCAGTGCTAATATGGTAGTATGCATGTTATGTGTGATACACTAGACCTTGCTCACCATCCAAGTGGAATCACTTTTACAAATGAGGGCTATAAGTTAGCCAAAAGCAATGTGGAAAATATTGTAAGCCACTTATAGAAGTACAATGGAGAGGCTAGAAGCTTGTTGTGTTGTTAAAAAAAACATAGTCAATTTACATAGAGGTCGTTGAACTCCATAAGATCTAGATTTTTGATACTATATGGTTGTGTAAAAATGAACATGATCAGTTTACATAGAGGCCACCGAACTTAGTTAGATTTAGATTTAGATATTGTATAGTTGTGTAAAAAAAATACAATCAGTTTACATAGAGGTCATTGAACTCGATCAGATCCAAATTTTGGATATTGTATGGTTGTGTAAAAACAAACATGGCCAGTTTACACAGAGGCCATCAAACTCGATCAGATACAGATTTTGGAGACCTATAAATAGAGATACAAGCTAGTATCTACAATAAAGAAAATGGAGATTCTATGAAACCTCATGCAACATCCTCATGCTCTCCTTCAACTCAACACATAAATTTGTGGAGGAGGAGAGGAGGGGAATGAAATGCTTCTCCAAGCTTAGTTGTGGGAGGGGCAAGCATCTAAGATATGGTACCACTTGTAGAAAGGTTAAATGCTATGTGCCCAAGCTCAACCACATGAAACAAGAAAAAAGAGGAGAATATTTCCAATAATTAGAGAATAAAAAATCATATCTCTTCCTTGGTGTTATGGAATTATATATTGAGAAAAATGAGATTAGGGTTAGGATTCCCAAATCCGTATTACATGAAATTCAAATGAACATGAAATTACATTACAAATTAAAATAAACTATTCTAATGAGGTCTTATTAAAGCCTCATAACAATTTATTAGGAACCTAGCTAATAAACATGACCTTGTAGCATTAACATGTCTTCAATTAGTTGGGTAGAAGAAATATTTTCTCGTTGTTTGTTGGGTAGACAAGGTAGTTTCTAGTTTATATAGAAGCAAAGACAAGATTGTTGCCCTAGGAGGGACCAATGATGATGCCTCCAGATACTCTCTTAGATAGACATAGTTTTTTTGCAAATTTGCTGAAGGAAAAATCTTAAATAAAGATTTAATAAGCACAAAAAAACTATAGTAGAAATGCTCTTTGTGACTGTTGGAAAAAGATCAACATCTCTAAGAGTCAATAGATTCTTACCATAGTCAGAATCAAGGCCAAATATTTTAATTGAGCAAAGTATAGTAGAAGAAACAATCTTAGATAGAGCCACTCATGACCTAATATATAAATTCATGGGTATTCACCATACCCAAAAAAAATTGTATTTGTAGGTTCAACAGAATTAGGGACATTTTTATGAGTATTCTTTATGGTTTATTAGCAATGTATATTTTTTGTTAGTTTTTCCTCACTTGCCAACAAAAATAAGACTTTTGAATAAAAAAAGAGGAATCATGGTCTGACAAGATTATATGTTCAACCTTGGAAAGTAGAATTTGATCCTTGAGTTGCACCCATTGCTAGCCTAGTTTGGATCCATTTGCATGCACTCCCAATGGAGTTCAAGAGTGATTAGGTACTAGAAATCATCAGTAATTTCCTTGGAAGATATTTGGGTGTTTCTAGAAACACAATAGAAGGAAAAACAGTCATTTATGCTAGATTATACATGGAAATGGATCTTAGCCAACCTTTTCTAGTAGAGGTGGAACTCAAACTTGTAAGACTATATTGGATTCAACAACTAGATTATGAGGTTTTGCCTCTCAAGTGTAAAGTTTACCACAAATATGGGAATTTCATCCATTCTATTCTAAACAATATGAACACAAAAATGGAGGCTCCTTTGGGAATGTTGAATTTTCCTAGAGAGGATAAGTCAACAGTAAATAAATAAGCAACCATCATTTCCCAAGTGGAGAAGCATAGGGAGATGGTTTTAAACATCCCAAAAGAAGGAGAAGCAAAAAGAAATATTATGGTAAAGAGCAAACCTAGCTCAATCCCTCAAATAGGTATGAGATCTTGAAGACACTAGTGGAGCAAGAAGAAGAACAACTCATGGAAGTAGTTGATGGGAATAATGAAAATAATAATAGCCATGTTCAAGCCCCTCCTTAATCTCCTTATATCTTAGAGTAGGTAATAGAGTGCAATGAGTTACCATAATTAGAGATTGCATGGGTATTGATAGTGTATAACTAAGAGAAACCAATAATAAAGGATGTCATCATCATTGTGGTAAAAATGAATAGAGAAAATCTAACTCTAGGGATAATTCAGGTGGAGAAGAGATCAAAGAATATCAACTCTCAAGGAGTGAATAGAAAATAAAATAAGCAATTGATAGCATATCAACAAGACAAACTGATAAGTGGGGGATCAATGAGGCCAATAGACTCTTACTAGTCTCAAGGTAATCAATGATGATATAATCATGAAATATTAGGGGTTTTAATAGTAGAATCCATCAATATATTGTTCGAAGACTCTTAAAAAAAAATAAAACAAATTTTATTCTTATCCAAGAGATAAAAATATCGTTGGATCTCATATATAAAATAGTAAACAAACTTTGGAGGGGTGTTGGTCATATGAAAGTGGTTGCCCAAGGGGCCTTAGGGGGGATAGTTACATTTTTGAACTCTCTTGAATTATTAATAATAGAACATATAGCTTGCATGGGTGTCCTCACATCACATTTTAGGAACAGTGTGATAGTTGAGCATGTTCTAATCATAATTTTTTATGGGGCTCAAGACCTGGATGGTCAAATTTGTTAATGGAAAGTGATACATAATATGAGATTCTTGAGAGAGGAGTTAGACTAGATTCTTGCTGGGATTTTAATGCTAAATTATCATCCAAAGATCAAGAAGGGGAACCCCAATTTTGGACTCAAGGGATTGGCTTATGATTGCCTAGGTCCATGCATTACACTTGGTGGATATTAAATGTCTTGGAACCAAATATACTTAGACTAATAAGAGGAGGGAACCACATAGCAAGAAGGTGAACTTAGACCATTTTTTGGTTTTAGAGGAGGCATTTGTGAAATGGAATCTAAAATTTTATATTTTGGAGGGTCTAGTTTTGGATCACTTCCCCATTTTGTTGGAAGGGGTGATCAAGACAGGAAAGCATCGCAAACCATTAAAATTAAAAAAAAATGGTTCCAAAAGGAGGAACTTCAAAATAAAATAAGCAACTTCATAATGTCAAGGATCAACTAAAAAATTGGAGGTGAGCTAACAACATGGACTTCTAAGACCAAAGAGATCCATTAGTGGTTGAGGACACTAACAACCAAGAGTAGATCTACTGGAAATTGAGAGCAAGAACCACTTGGCTATTGGAAACTGACAAAAATACCAATTTTTTCCATTGGGCTGCTTGTGGTAGGAGATGGAAAAACAATATGAAATCTCTTCATGATGAGAATAGGTACTCCTTTGACACAATACTAGGTATGCATTTCCATTCAATGGATTATTTTGCTAAATTTTTTAAGGAAGGTATGGTGCAATAAAAGGAGACACAAAAATAAGTTATTTTTGTCATACCCACTATTATCTCAAAAGAAGAAAAGTAGGCCCTGCTTAAACCCATTGATAGAGAGAAGCTGAAGAAGGTAGTATTTGGAATGAGTACGAGAAAAATTCCAAGTCTAGATGGCTTCCCATTTGAGTTTTTTATACCTTTTGGGACAACTTGGAGGAGGATGTAATGGTTGTTATAGAGGAGTCTACAGGAAGTAAAATAATGCTAAAAGCATTAAATCATACATTCATTGCCTTAATTTAGAAAGGGGAGGAGGGGTGAATATTTCATATTACAAACCAATTGTCTTATGCAATGTCATCTATAAAATAATGATGAAGGTAATGGTTGAGTGACTAAAACATATTCTAGGAGAAAGGAGGTTTTGTAGAGGTTAGAAAAATCTTGGATGGTGTGGTTCTAGCTCATAAGGCAATCCACTCAATGCAAAAATCTGGAAATAGAGGAATATTCATAAAATTAGATATGTCAAAGGCTTATGACAGAGTGGAGTGGAGCTGCTTGTCAAGGATGATGGAAGCCTTTGATTTCTCTCAAGATTGGATAAAATGGGTCATGAGTTGCGTCTCTATTTTGACATACTCAATGTTAATCAAAGGTCTTCCCTCATAACCGTTTGGAGCCACTCAAGGACTTCATTAAGGATATCCTTGTTCCCCTTATATTTTTCTTATATCGATTGAATGCTTTGGTAGAATCATATTTAAAATAAGACAACAGGGTTTGATAATAGGTATCAAGGTGGGTGAGGAGGTTTTGACTCACCTACAATTTGTGGATAACACAATATTGATGGGAGTGGCCAACCTCAGGGAAGCACGAATGATCAGAGATACTCTTAATGTTTACCTTAGGACCAAAAACCAAGTCATCAATGATAAGAAATCCAAAGCGGTCTTCTTCAATATTGATCAAAGGATTTAGTACAAAATTTTAGAGATCTTGGGATTCATGAGGACTTTTATCTTAGTGGTATATTTGGGGGTCCCTTTGCAATTTAAAAATTTGAAAATAGCTATCTAGAGGAATCTTTTAGATTATATCAAAGAAAGAATCAACCATTGGTCTCACACATGGTTAACCTTTGGGGGTAGATTAAATTTTTTGCAGTTAGTCATTCAAGCTATCCTAATATATAAATTTTCTATCCTTGCTATCCCACATACCATATGAAAAGAGTTAGACAAGATGGCTAGAAAATTTTTATAGGGACGAGTAAAAGGAGAGAGGAAATGCATATTAGTAGGTTGGGAGAAATTATGCCATCCCAAGGTAAAGGGAGGTTTGGGGCTGAGGAAATCATAGTTAAATAATAAAAATTTGGCTAGAAAGATTTACTAGAGGTGGGTCTCCTAGCCAACTTATTTATTTAGTAAAGTTTTAAATAGTAAATATTTGGGATAGGTGAATCCCAATGAGGTAAGTCATTTCCCTTTGTATGGTAATGGGTCCCTAGTGTGGCAAGCTCTAAAGTTAGGATATAAGGTAGTGAAAAATGGATTATTTTGACTAGTGGGAGAGGGGAGAAGGCACAATTTTGGATAGGTTCATGGGATCAATATCCACTTATCATTGTTGAATTCCTAGAATTTCAACCAGTAAAAACAACCATGGAAAGCAAGGGTTGGATTCATATTAAAAGTTATTTCAACACTAGTTAGTTGGAAAATTATAAGTTTAAGTAGTTTAAGAAGTTGGATGAGTGTCCAATTCCAATCCCTTCAAAATTGACACCCATCATGACTACAATCTTAGAAAAATATTTGTCACATGTAGAGATGAGGAGAATGAATTATTTTGGGGCTATGAGAGCCTTTGAGTCTACATAGTGAAGGATGGATATGATAAGATCCTTCCAAAACCTTATCGTCATGCATATCAATATGAGGATTGAAGAAATATTTGGTAGTCCAAGGGTTGGGCAAAAGTAATCTTTGCTGATAGTTCATGCACAATGGAAGTCTTACTTTTGATAATCTGAGATATAAAGGAATACTTGGTCCATCCCAATGTGTTTTATGCTACAAAAGTGAGGATAAATATGATCACTTGATGTTTGAGTGCTCATATAATCAAGCATTTATTAGATATTCTTGATCAAGGTAGTCCCCGCGATTGATCCATAATAATATGTTGCCATTACCACACATGCAATAGAAATATATAGCCTAATCCCTTCTATTCATGAGAGCGAATATCATACAACTCATCATACAAATGTGCTAGAAATGTAGTACCCCAAGCCATCACTAGTGGTTGCTCTACGGTGCACTCCACAAGAGTAAATACCAACTCCAAAAGGTTCCATGGAAACCTGGCTCCTGATAAGTCTCGTAGGAACATGTTCAATATTAATGTCATCAATAAAGTATGCCTAGAGGTCAATAGCTTAGCTTCATACCATAACCCCACTAGTATACCTCTGCTAAGTGAGTAGTGTACTGCCTCCTGCTAGTCCCTGTCAAAGTATCTATCCATAACCATATCTCTCAAATCTTGATGAGTAGATACAATAGACCACCCTCTATCAGAATGCGCAAAATTTGATAGACATACTCTAGAGTCACCACCACGGGCTCTAACCATGTCACATGCTTAAGACCAATGGAATCAAGCCATTCTCAATACTCCTATATCAATAAGTCTCTAGTGGTTTGAAAGATATTCAAACTCAATACCAAATCTTAACCACCTAGAGGAGGTAAGCAAGTTAATGAAAAGCACCAGAAATGCTCCAAAATTGCCCAAAAATACCAAAAAATACTAAAAAAGACACCATTTTCAGGCCAATTCATGGCCTTATTTCCTAGGGATGACCCCCAAATCTGAGACTGTCCCACCCAGGTATGGCCCCAAAATAGCCCAGGTTGGCCGTTTCCCCCAGGAATGACCCCCAAAATGGGCCAAAATTGGCCTTCCAGGCCACCAAAAATAGTAAAAAATGCCATAAAATGAAAGAAAAAAGCAATAAAATTGCACAAAAACACAAATAAAAGCATACAAAATTGAAAGGAATCACTAATAAGGTTCAATTACCAAAAATTTAGTGTGCTCTACTTAAAAAAAAAAAAAACTAGAATTACACTTCTATTGCTAGCAAAATGCAATAGCACATTCAACCCTTACCCATTTCGCATCAACTCCACCACTTGATGAGTCCGTAGGCTAGCTCATGGTGACTGTAGGATGATTTTGGTAGTGCTCTACTACATAGAATCACTCTTATCCTCCTTAAATCTCAAACTTTCAAGTTAGAAATGCACAAATTAGCCCATTTTCCACATTTTTGGCTAAAATAGACCTCTAAGAGGCATGGTCGTCCCTGGGTGAGATGGTCGGCTAAGTATGCAAACATCTCACCCTAGGATGATTATAAACTATGTAGCCATCCCACCCTGGGATCACCACCATAAAATCACATCAAAACAACATAAAAAGGCATTAAAAAGGGTCCAAAACCCACCAAAATAGGTCAAATTTGGTCAAAATTCCCTATGGATCAAGATATAATAGTTAATTATTATATTATTAGGGTTATGGTTAGATAGTCATAATAATTAAATATATTAATTATTATGAATCGTCATATTGAAGTGACATAGGGTTAGGGTTAGGGTAGATATAAATCATTGTACAATCAATCATTTGAAACCATCCAAGATGAAATAATAATATATTTATTTAATTCAAGGGGAGCCCCCTATAAGGGCAAGTGATTCATGTTTTTATTAATTAATTAATTTAATTTATTATTAGAACCTTTATGGTTCTAACATTTGGTATCAGAGCAACCACCCAGTTTCAAGTCGGAGAACAGACGAGAACATTGGTATTGTAGTGTTAGCCCAGGGTTTATACGGAGAGTGGTGGATTCCCTCATATTAGCACACAATCGATGAATGGGGATATTGGTATTGCATTGTTAGCCCAAGGATTGTATGGAGAGTGGTGGATTCCCTCATACTAACACACAACTACCCAAAGTCCAGGATGCGAACAATGGTGGGATGTTATGATCCTGGTATAAAATAAAAAAATTAAAAAAAAATTGAGATTGTTCAAACATAATAATAATAATAAATTGCTTAAACTCAGCTATAAAATATATTAGCTTTGTTGGTACTACTGATGATAGTAATAATAATAGTATTCTTAGCATACTAGTAATACCATAGCTCCCAGGTATATATGCATCCAATTCAGTGAATCCATCTGTGCTTCGTCGTAGAATTCCAGTATGCAACTCAAAATTTCTCCATACAAGATTATAAAGCTTTCAATCAAAGTGGAAGAAGAGGCGAAGAGAATCCATACAAGCTCGTTGCCCCAACCCAACTGCATGTAGATGGAATATGGTCGAGAGGGCAGCAAACAAAGGAATTGGAATTGGATGTGAATATGACCATAAGCATGGTGGTATCTTAGGTTCAGAGTCTGTGTCGCTAATTCATGAAGGTAGATAGACTTCACAGTCTATTACTCTGTGTGTTCCAATAAGAGATGTGTTTTAATTGAAATATACGTTCAGAGTCTGTGTCGCTAATTCATTGACGTTTTTTAGATACATTTATAACAATTGGAAAACTCATCATAAATTTTTGCTAATGTTAATATTAAAGTATTGAAAACGTATTCTATTAAAGTATTGACTATTTTATTCAGAATGGCAATCACTATTTTGTTAGATGCCTTAGCTTCCCCATTTTCTTGCAGATAATAGGGCATTGAAAAGTTGTGCTGAATATTATACTTCACTGTTAAAGCACACACATATTTGTTCTTGAAAGGTGGCCCATTATCTAAAATGATCTTGGATGGAATACCAAAATGATAAATAATTTTATGCAATATGAACTCCGCAATGCGGGGTCCCATCATAGTGGTAAGGGGAATTGCTTCCATCAATTTTTGAAATATTTGATGGTCGTAATGATGAATGTGGGATGGCCTTAGGAAGAGGGTGAGATTTTTCCAATTAAATCAAACATCCATTATGAAAATGACCAAATTGATTGGATCGGTTGGATGGGTTAATTGAAAGTTAGTGCTCATATGATCACTTTTGTAGCAAGCAAGAGGTACAACGTGTGGGTTAAAACTTTATGCATTTGGTAGGGTGGAGATTCGAACCAAGGACCTCCCTTGGAGGATAGCCCTACCCTCTCCAACTCACCTAAAACATAGAGGATACCCCTACCCTCTCCAACTCACCTACAACACGTGGGTTAAAAGTTTGGTTAGTGGTGAAAATGGCACACGACACCAAAGAAACCCTTAGATCCAGCGAGGAATGGATTTTTTTTGTGTATCCTCAAGGAGTGGGAATCATACCTAGACACAACCAACAACCTTTGTTAAGGTATATATCTTATTAATATCTCTTGACCTTATGTAAGGTGCCTATATTATTAATATCTCCATCCTATATAAGGTGCTTATCTTATTAAAATATCGATCCTATATAAGGTGCTTATCTTATTAATATATCTTGATCCTATATAAGGTGCCTATCTTATTAATATCTCGTCCTTAGTTATGCAAGCTAGTGTTTATTTTAATATTTAAAATCTTCCAACAATATCTTTCTATAAATAATAAATGAAATACAAATATAATTTTATGTTTTTATTAATTTTAAATCTTATTAAAAATATATTTTACTTAAAAAATTTAAATACGAAAGATATTTGATCTATCCTAAACTCAACATATAGAAATAAAAAATATTTAAATATTCGATATAAATAATTTTATTATAATTATAAATTAAAAAATTAATAACCTATTATAAATATTTTATAAATATTATTATAATTAATTAAAAAATATATTATGGTTGTGAAATACAAAGCAAACATTCCTTCTAAGAAGACATTTATATATTACAACAAACATGATAAAAATGGAAAAAAATTTAAGGTGTGGTGTGTGGTTGCATAGAGCTAAAAGAATCCAATTAAAGGAAGGAGAAGGAATGGATTAACCAATTAAAATTACAATTGTGTTTGTTATTAATAATATGAAAGATTAAGTTTAAGTTAAATGTTTTATCAGATTAAAAACATGAACAATAATATTACAACCACCTATTTTCTTTGCATGTTTATGAATATTTCATTAAGATAGTTATTAATAAATGACTGATAGTTGTAATTATTTTTATATACTATATATTTAAACTGAAAATATTAAAAACAATACCTCGTCCCTTACATATGTTATGGTGAAATTTGATATGTTATAGTGAAGAATTACTTGAACAAGCAAGTAAAAGTATAATTTTTACAACCCTTTAGAATGTGAATGTGTGTCACAAATGCTCCTAAGTTTAGAATGGGGTTAAGAAATATTGTCTATAAATCAAACACATCACCTCTTCCCATTACATATGTTATGGTAAAATTTTATATTTTATTATGAAGAATTACTTGAACAAATAGGTAAAAGTATAATTTTTATAACCCTTTAGAATGTGAATGTGTGTCACAAGTGCTATTACAATTAGCATGGGGTTTTGCTATTCATAAGCCTTTACTTTTGATAAGGTAGTCATATATCAAACATGTAGAAAGACAAGATATGAATCATTTTTTTATTTAGAAAAAAACCCCTTACAGGGCCACCTTGGTTTGAGAAACCACTACAAGGGGTTCTACACTATCAAAATAACCTAGGAGTCGCACTCGGCCCTAACCGCACTAGTATGATCAACTAGATTTTGGACACCCGATGTGCGTTTGGTAGGGTGGAGATTCGAGCCAGGTTCTTGAAGAACATAGGCTTATACTAAGGGGGGGTGAATGATATAAGACCAAATTTTACTTTTCTTTCCTAAATAATATTATCCAATGTTATCAATGGCAATATCAATAACAGTAATCAAATCAATGCGCAATGATGAGCACCATATATGCTCATATTTTTGTATAAGTACTAACGATTTTTATGCGAAAATATATCATGAGTTGTATATTTTTATGAAACATTATGTATTTATTTAATGAAATCATGTGTATTATCTAATCCATGTGTGAAGTGTGTTTGTGTAGTTATTCACCTGATTTTGTTGTCTTTTTCTCAGTCGAGGTCCCACATGGACCTGGCATGTGGTAGGCACCTTACTGAGGTAGGCACATTACTAAAGTAGGTGCCTTACTGAGGTAGACATATTACTGAGGTAGGCACCTTACTGAGGTAGGTTCCTGACTCAAGTAGGTGCCTTACTCAAGTAGGCACCCGAATTATGTGCGTTAACCAAACGGTTGGAGAAGGACCTTGTTGACCACCATTCCACGTCATCTATGGGAAACCATTAAATTAATGAGCTATCCCATATAGAATGGATGAACACGTAACCACCCATGAAGTAGAACCGCAACAAAGCAAAAATTGTCCAATTGCCAAGAAATGACGTAGAGCTGATTATCGCGTGTCGGTTATAGTAACTGAACTATCCTAGTTTAGACTGTAAGTGGGATGCTTATTGTAATAGAATTACAATAGGAAGACCTGTGTGTGTTATATAAACACACAAACTTCTCTATAGTAGGGGAGGCATTTTTTAGAGAACATTATCGCATGTAATATTTTCTACACTATTAATAAAAGCTTGAAGCATTCTTTCATCTGCGTATTATCTTCGTGATTCGTTGGGCAAGATTTGCTGGAGCTCAGGCCCACTCCAAACTAGTATTCCTCCCATGTTTCTTAGTTACTTTCATATATTTAATTATGTGTGGTAGTATATCCATTTCTTAGGTTAGATTTAATTACTTTAAAGTTGTATTCTTTTACGTAAGTGTGTTATCACTTCAATGTGGTGTGTTTATTTCTACATATTTTATTTATGCATAAGTTTTATTGGTGTGGACGAATCAACTACTATTTTACAAACACCCCCAATTATAGTTGACTAGATTCATATCAAAAGTGGTAGTGTGAGTAGTCTCAACCATGGCACTTCAAAAGGCTATGAGTTCCCTGGTTTGCAATTTAAATGTAAGTGTTGTGACATATATATGACAAATTTAACCAGTGTTTGACTCCAATATTTTGGCATCATTTTTGGGGAAGCGTTACTATTAGAATGATTACATTACCCCTTAAAACCTTCTATTTTACCTTGTATGAGTCCACAAAGAAAAAGAGGACCCGACAGTTGTTTTATAAGACAGAGTCCATCAAAAAAATCTAAGTCAATCGAAGACCTAGAGTTTGAATTAGATTCTACCAACTCATCACCAGTAGTCCACTGGAGTGAGCATCCTCACTTTATGCAAATCGCCTCCTCGTCTCATCGACTTAGGAAAGAGCATATCATCCTAAACCCATTATTTAAAAGGACACCCTCTGAGGAAGCCCTATTGTGGAAAGCCATAGAGGATTAGATCGTAACACCAGCTGACTTAGAGGCTCTAATAAAAAAAGTTTTGAATGATCGAAAGGCCATAGAAGCTGCATTAGAGACCACACTTCCTGAAAAAATGGCTGAAGAAGTCTCATCTAGATTCAGATTCCCAATAGAGGAAGGAGCTGAAGAACACAAGCTTATACTGAGAGACCACTTTTAACTTTTTCTTCCAATTCAATATTATGTTGTGTAAAGATAGAAGTATCAATAGCAGTAATAAAAGCAATGCACAAAAACCATACACAATAGAGACATCACAATTTATGTGGTTCACCCAATGTGGGCTACTCCACGAAGAAAATATTTTACTAAAACTTTCTCAATCAATATCTTTGGGAATCACTCCCAATTACAATATTTATGGATATTTATCCAAAGGAGATGTTGATCCCCTAATCTCAAGTTCATGGATCTCTTCCACAGGAGAACTCTTTCCCCTTCTGCTCTAGCTATGTGATCTTCTAGAAGACTCTGTCTCTCTACTGCATTGACTGGTGGACCTCTATCCACTTGAAGACTCCTCACTCAGATCTATCTTCAACTGTGTTGGTTGTTGTATCTCTATCCATTGAGACTCTGTCCTTTGTACTCTATCACCTCCAAAGCTCTGTCAATAGGCTCACTAAGAACCTAATCAATAGGCTCACACAAAACTTGCACAATAGGCTCACATAGAACCTGCTTAACAAGCTCACATAGAACTTGTCAAATTTGCTCAAGCAAGCTCACCAAGAACTTGCCCAATTCTGCTCTAGCAAGCTCACAAAGAACTTGCCCAATTCTGCTCTAGCAATCTCACCAAGAACTTTCCCAAATATGCTCTAGCAAGCTCACCAAGAACTTGCCCAAATATGCTCTAGCAAGCTCACCAAGAACTTGCCCAAATCTTCTCTAGCAAGATCACCAAGAACTTGCCCAAATCTGCTCTACAAATCTTTCCACAAAGCTATCCACAAAGTTTTTATGAAGATAAAAAAACCTCTTTTTAAATCTGCCACAATCACAAAATTCTTTTGCCAATCTTCACAAGGGTTAGTAGATCACAAAATAATCAACATTACTTCACTTTTCAATAATCATCACCAAGGCATTTAATTTTACAACTTCCTTATCTCTCCTAAAACCACTTGTACCATAAAATAAAATAAATCAAAAAATTGCATAACCTTTTCACTCCCAAAACCACTTATACCATAAAATAAAATAAATCACAATATTGCGTAGCTTGTCACCTCATGAAAGAATTAATCCTCTTGAAAAATAACAAGGCAAACTTCACTTTTGGAACCCCTTTGCAAAATCAGAAATATCTCTTTACACACACCTTATTTCTCCTTCTAAATAAGTTAGTCAAATAGCCCTCAAAATAAGCTTTTCGACGATATATAATATACCACATTTTCGTAATAAATTGAAACCTTTATATACATACATACATACATACATATATATATATATATATATATGTATGTATGTATGTATGTATGTATGTATGTAAAGGTTTCCACCTTGGATTTTAAGAAAAACCCTTTCCACATAAGCCCACTATGGTTTTAAATAAAACATTTTATTTTCCCTGCCTTGGTTTTCATAAAAACCCTGTATATATCCATGCTCTCCAAAATATCATAGATGATTATCTATGAAGTGTTTTTGCCATAAAAACTCAATGTGATATCAATGATCCATGTGACATCAATGACAACATAAAATAACTCAATTTTCCAATAGGAGCAGGAGAAACCAAAATGAAGAACATTTCCTTTGCCCATATTCCTACCTTCAGGGGATACCCAACCAAAGCTTGACCTATTTTTGTTTAAATTTGGTGTGTTGTGTAGGTCTGTCGACTATAAATCAGAAACTCAAAAGTTGAAACTCTTTTCGTCGACATTAGATGATTCATCTCTATGATGGTTTATTGGGTTGAGGAACAAGCATATCACCATATGGGAAGAAATGAGGAAGCTCTTTCTAGAGCAGTACCAGGACTTCGATAGAGCACGAGATTCTAGGGAGGAAGTCCTCAACATGACACAGAAGGAGGATGAATCCCTAGAAGAATACTAGGAGAGGTTCAATTTCAACCAGCAGTGATCTCCTCATGCAAAGCTAGGAGATAAGTCCCTCAAAAGCATTTTTTTGAGAGGACTCAACAACGAGTCGGTGGAAGCACTAAACATGATTTTAGGAGGATACGTTTACCATCACACCATGGAAGAAATTTGGAAATTATGTCAAAACTACTCATAGAGGAGATGTAAGCCCACCTCCATAATAGTGAAGGTGACTGCATTGGTCACAAAAACATAGATAGACAATATGTTGGAATATTTAAAGAGTGAAATGTTATCCTCTCTAGCATTGTAGTTGGATACGCTCTTGCTAGAGAAGAAGAAACAAGAGAATGACATAGCGTTGATCTATTTTTGCCCAAAATATAGAGGAAAGCATGTTAGGAATACGTGACCAGAGAATAAGGTCAGAGTATGCACGGTTTGCCAATAGAATCACAAAAATTGACTATGCTCGTAGCTGCCCAATACCAAGGAGGATGTTGATGTAAGAGAAACCTATTTTATGGACAATCAAAGAAATTGGTAGTAACCCCCTATGGGAAATATGCCCACAGGGATGTTGCCCTATGGAGGAGGATCATATATCCCACAAGGGCAGCCGCAACCATCCAATATGGGATGGTGGGGACTGCCACCTTGGATGAACGTCCCTTAAGGGGCTGCATTTCCCAATCAGCAACCATGGATGCCATATCAGCATTTTGGGTAGTAGTGGAGGAACCACATTTTATGGAACTCAGCTCCACAAAACATGGTACAGGTTCCACCTCAGCAAGGTTTACTGGCCCTACCTACAATGAGACCTACGTAGTTACTAGCACAGTCAACAATGAACCCAAATAATAAGTTAAACTAGGTAGCATATCAAGTAGAGGGATAGATGTATTCAATGTATCATATTAGTTGTAATCCCATTCAACTTAGATCAGGAAAGCAGCTAGGAGTAGAGCCACCTCTCCTGGTAGAATAGGAGGGAGACATAGGATATTCCCCTCTTATAGAATAGGTGGAGGAAGAAAAAGTTGTTGAGAAAATAGAGGCTTCATTCCCTAAACGGTTGCAAGAACAGAGGAAGACAACACAACTAGAATTTGATATCCTCTCTAGCTTGAGGAATCTTACAGTCACTATCCCACTTTTTCAAACTATCCTATATGTGCCCATATACACCAAAGCAATAAAAGAGTTGTTTTTGAGGAAACCAAGATGTAAGGCATCACAAACCATCAATGTCATAGGAAAGTTAGCTGACTTGAATATGGGGAATGCATATCATCCCAAATATGTAGACCTAGGAAACCTGATGCTAACGGTAAAAATAGGAGGACATTCACTGGTGAATACCTTAGTTGACCTAGGTGCAGCCATCAATGTAATGCCATAGGAAACCATATAAAATTTGGAGCTCACAAACCTAAAACCCACCAAGATAGTGTTACAACTGGTCGATCGGTTAATAGTAGCACCAGAAGGAATGCTCGAGGATTTCATTGTGATAATTGATGCATGGGAATATTCGATAGATTTCCTAGTGCTATAGTCTAAAATGGGACTGGGTGATTATCCACTCATCTTGGGGAGGCCATGGGTAGCTATGACTAATACCTACATTAGCTACCATGATGGACTTATGACCATTTTGAATGGGCAGAACATCAAGAGACTAACAATCTCTCCCCCTGCTCAGTCTATGGATATGCTTGGAGAACCCACATTGGACAATCAAGAGGATAATTCATTATCTATGCTACAGTTGGTGATGGTATTAATAGAGTCATAGGAAGAATCCAATGAAGATGTCATCATCATGATATTCCTTCAAGGGGAATCCTCCCTCTCAGTTCTTGAGTCACTATTGGTTGGTGCTCAGGACCACCACACCAAGCAGATTGACATTGAGCTTGGAAGAACATTGAACGTCAGTAGGGGGCTGACCTCCATACAGCTGATAGATTTTAAAGAGCTTCTAATTAGATAACAACAACCATTCACCTGGGATTATTTGGATATGAATGGAATCAGCCCAAAGATCTACACTCACCAAATTTACCTTGAAGAATAGGCAACTCTAGTTAGACAGTTGTAGAGAAGGATGAACCCGACCATGAAAGAAATTTTCAAAGTTGAGTTATAGAATATCTTGTTTGTAGGGTTCATCTATCCAATATTTAATAGTGAATGGGTGTCATCACTCGTTGTGGTCCCCAAGAAGAACGAGAAATGGAGGATTTGCATTGATTATAAATCACTAAATAAGACAACCAAGAAGGATCACTTCCCACTTCCATTCATTGACTAGGTATTGGACACATTTTATGGGAGTAAATACTTATCCTTTTTGTATGGATTCAGTAGGTACAATCAGATTCAGATCAGAGAGATATACCAGGACAAAATGATGTTCACCTATCCATGAGGGAAGTTTGCTTATAGAGTGTTACCCTTCAGGTTATGCAACACACAAGCCACCTTTCAGAGGGTGGTGCTTAGCATATTTTTAGATATGATGGGGGAGGCAGTTGAGGTATATATGGATGAATTTACTATTTATGGTGAAACATTTTAACAAGCAATGATGAAATTGGAACGAGTGCTCTAGAGATGCGAGGAGGACAACTTATCCCTCAACAATGAAAAATTATTTATGATGATGCGTGAGGGCATAGTGTTGGGACATCATATCTCGACAGATGGAATTAAGGTGGATCAAAAGAAAAATAGAAGTTATTAAAGACTTACCCAGCCTAAAAATGCAGAGGGAAGTAAGGATTTTTCTTGACTATATCGAGTATTATAGGCGATTTATCATCGATTTTAGCAAGATTGCCAAACCACTACACACCCTATTAATGAAGGAGGTAGAGTTTATTTGGACAGGGGACTGTGAGCAAGCATTTTAAATGCTGAAGGAGAAGTTGATTTCTACCCTAGTTTTGTGGGGCCCAAATTGTGCTATCCCATTTCATATATATTACGATGCATCCAATAATACAATTGGGACGGTGCTCGAGTAAAAATATGGCAAAGAATTCTACGCCATTTATTATTTCAGTAAGAAATTAGCAGGGATTGAGATCAATTACATAATAATAGAGAGAATTTCTTGCAGTGGTGCATGCCATCAACAAATTTTGCATCTACATCACTAGGTATAAGGTGTTCGTTCACACGGACCATACTGCCATAAGATACCTGATGAGTATACCAACAATCAATGGTAGGATCATAAGATGGATTTTTCTGCTATAGGATTTTGATATTACCATAGTTTACAAGCCTAGGAAGGACAACATAGTCATAGACTTCCTATATAGGCTAATACTAGTAGATCACGCAACGGTAGAAGACCAGTTCCCCAATGAACATTTTTTTGTCATCAACAAATAGACACCATGGTATGCAGATATTGCCAAATATTTAGCCACTAGTAGAATGACTTTTGTTCTTTCATACCAAGAGAAGCAAGGTGTTGTTGAAAAGAGCACTTCCTTTCAATGGATTGACGACATCCTGTTTAAAATAGGGCCCGACCAGATCATGAGGGGGTGTGTAGCAGAGCATGAGTTTTTGAAGATACTCAAATAATATCACAATGAGCCATGTGGAGGACACTTCTCAGGGAGAAGGACTACATATAAGGTGTTACAGACTGGGTATTTTTGGCCTACTCTATTCAAAGACACAATCACATATGCCAGTAAGTGTGATGAATGCCAGAGAATGGGTAGGTCAACCCATAGGGATAAAATGCCCCTTCAACCTCACATACACATCGAGCCCTTTGATAAATGGGGTATGGATTTCGTAAGACCCATCAACCCACCTTCAACCAAGAAGAGGTATATTCTAGTCTGCATAAACTATGTTACTAAATGGGTTAAAGTTCAAGCGCTGAGGGACTCCAAGGAAGGGACGATAGCCAAATTCCTATTTGTCCATCTTTTTACAAGGTTTAGAGTGCTTAGGGAAATTACAATGGACCAAGGGCCCCAATTTACCTCCAGGCTAATTGAGGAGCTAATGGAGCAGTACATGGTTCGACATAATAGGACTATCCCCTACCATCCATAGGTGAATGGGCAGGTAGAAGTAACCAACAGGTAAATATATAATATCTTGATGAAAACCATGTAGCAACACAAGTATTGAGCTACAAGGTTACCAGAGGCAGTCTGGGTGTATAATACAACGTGGAAATCAACCATAGGCTTTACACCCTTCCAGATGGTATACAAAAAGGATGTAATGATGCCCATAAAATTCAAGGTTAAGACACTCAGAATGGTAGTAGAACTAGACCTAAGCCTAGATGAAGCACTGAGGAAATCAATTCAATAGTTGAACTAGCTGGACGAATTTAGAATGGATGCCCTACAGAGAACAAAAATCATGTAGAGGCAAAGGAAGCAGTGGCATGACCGCCACATTAAAATGAAACAATTCAAAGAAGGATACTGGATATTGTTGTATGATTCCAGGTTCTAGGAGAAGAAGGGAAAACTGATGCAAATATGGATGGGACCGTACGAGGTAGTGGAAATAATAAAAAATGGTGTTGTACAAGTCAAGACAATTGATGACAACAATACCATTCTAACAGCCAATGGCCACCAGTTGCGTCCATACCACACATTTGAAAGCTTGCTGGTGGAGTCCAGAATATGCATGGGGGAGATCCCATCCAGGTAAATTTTTCCAGAGTTCTCAACAACATGGTGGACATAGAGGTGTCCACCAAAAATAAGATAGTGTAGTTTCTTTTTTTTAGCTTACGGTGTGTTTTGCAGGAACAATGTCGACATGCAATATGTAGGTATCCTGAGAGCCAGGGCCTAACATGTATGGATTGAATTTAACTATATTTTTCTTTTTTTCTCATTTTCTTTTTGCAGGAAAGTGGCCTAATTGCTCGAACAATAGGCATCTTAGGGAACAAGGCCTAGACCAGCTCAACATCCATGAACCTACACGATAGGAAGATAGTGTTGATCCAGGTATGGAGTGGGTGACAATTCCTTGCAAAGGAAAAATTATGCACCCCCGTGCCTGGATGAAGTGGATGTTGATGTAGTACAAGGATAATTTTAGGAGGCTTGATCAACCTCACATCAATAGACATGTCAACCACTGCTAATTTTTCAATAATGAAGGAATGACTTACTCCGGAAGGGAGGCGCCTTACTCCGGTGCCTTACTTCGGAAGGGAGGCACCTTACTCTAGTGCCTTACTCCATAATGGAGGTGCCTTACTCTGCCAAGGAAGCACCACCCTTGAGCATTCTTTCATTATTATTAAAAAAAAGAATATATATATATATATATATATATATATATATATATATATATATATATTTTCAAGGGAGGTGCCTTACTCTAGTGCCTTACTCTGAAATGGAGGTGCTTTACTCTGGCGCCTTACTCCAGAAGGGAGGCGCCTTACTCTGGAACCTTACTTCGAAAGGGAGGCGCCTTACTCTAGTGCCTTACTACGGAAGGGAGGCACCTTTGGTGCCTTACTTCGAAAGGGAGGCGCCTTACTTTGATGCCTTACTCCGGAAGGGCGGTACCTTACTCCGCCAAGGAGGTGCCACTCTGGAGGTTTCAAAACAAAATTATGGTCAAGTGGCACCTTACTGAGGTAGGCACCTTACTGAGGTAGGCAGCTTACTCAAGTAGGCACCTTACTGAGGTAGGCACCTTACTGAGGTAGGTGCCTTAATGAGGTAGGCACCTTACTAAGGTAGGTGCCTTACTCTGACACCTTACTCTGGTGCCTTACTCAAGTAGGTACCAAGTAGGTCCCTTATTCAAGCAGGTGTCAAGCAGGCACCTTACTCAAGCAGGTGCTAATTAGGTGCCTTACTCAACCAGGTACCTCGATCGAATCAAAAGCACATGTGTAACTTGGTAGTAAGTGGAGCAGTCGAAGCCAACACCATCATCTCACGTGATGGAAATATGAAAGCACCCAAAAATATTTCAAAATCATTGGATAGGATCTCTGCACATCTCAAGGCCAACTATCGAGGAGATATGTGTCCCAACCTGAACCAATAGGATCCACCACATTTTCAGCGTAGGACCTCGAGTGAACCAGAATGCAGTACCTAAAGCAACGTAATCAGCACATGGGAAAAATATTATCGAGTACCAAATTGGCATACTCCATGTAGCATGAAATGACCAATCAGCTATGCGCATGATTTCTTTTAGATATATACGTAATTTTTCATATGATATGCTTCTCTAAAAATAATTCTAGCGCAAGAATTGAATTCACCCCTCATGCCTAATACATCGTACCAAAAATTAATTTCGGTGGAGTACCTTGCCAATCCCAATGCGAAAACAATTTCTAGAGTTAGACGCTTGAGTTTATAAAAAGGTGCCTTACTGAGAGTAAAGCATCAAGCCAGTCGAAATAAATAGGGAATTCACCATGGGAGGATGATCGAATAATCATGCACTCAAAAAACATGAGCCTAGTGGCACTAAGAGGATTAGGGAAGAAGTCTCCAATCGGTTCAAAGCAATCGGGTGGATGTATTACTATCGCCTGGTTAGCCAAGACCAGGACGTAGAGGCAGTAAAGGAGTTTGCTACCGCTGTGAGTGGAGGATTTTCCCAGCTGTGCATACTGGTGATTCCAGTCACCCCAAAGTGCATTGCTCATGTCACCGACCTCCCCCTCACTAGAGAATGTACATATAAAGACAACGTGGCAAAGTAGTGCACGAAATTATTGCTTAGACAAGGGAACATCCCATGCGACCAATGGAGGCTCCCAAAGCAGACTCCTGATTCACTTGAGGAAGCTCTTTGAGTAGGTTGCTAGATACTTCACATGAACTGGGAAGTATTCATACTTGAATGTGAACCATATGCAGTTCTTGAACCACCTAGTGCACGGGTGAGAAATTAATGTCCCATCCTATTTGGTAAAAGCCCAACAGGACGAGACATCATGATATCAGATAGGGGCCGCCTTTGCCCTAGCCCACCACAAGATAATTATAGCCCTAATACACCACATAGAGGAGCACATGGGAAGCTCGTCAGTGGCTGGGGCTGAACACTCTGGTGTGTAAGAGCAAGTGGTAACCGAAGAAGAGCAAGAGATCGTCGAAGAAGTTAGGTCTGAACCTTTCGATGCATCAAATTAGGCAGCAGTAAAAGTAGGACACAAGGCCAAATTGGGGGAATTTCCAATGGGGAACAATCCCAATTTTTACCAGATGCTACGGAGGAAGGGAAAAGTTTTCTACCTAATTATGCAGAGGATAGGCCGAAATCCTCCAACCCTAAATCCACAACATGATGGATAGAGCACATATGTGATCGAAGATGATTACAAAGCCTAATACTATCGATCAAGGAAGAAGAGGAAGATGCAAAACTTTGCTTCATGGCCCAAATCCTACAAAATTTGGCTACTCATAGTTCGTAAGACCCATAGTCTTCATAAAGCCTGCAACAGTAGTGCAAGGTGCCGATGGAAGAGGACCGCGTTGGGCAGAGCAAGAAATTCACAACACAGGTGCTATTTGAAGAATATAATATGTCTGTGAGAAAAATACAGATATAGGAGGCCACCATCACCCAATTTTAGCAATTGAACCAGCAGCTTACAGTAGAGAACCAGCAGTTGTAAGTCAGGGCAATCGAAAGGTAGGATACCTCTACCCAAACTGATTGGGCAATTGAGGTACCTACAAAATATCCAACCTCACAAAAGAGAGTAGTATCATCCAGGGTAGTCAGGTTAGATGCTCGATATGAAGAATTAGAGGCAGAAGAGGGTTCATGCACCTTTGATAGTAATTATAGAGGAACAAGGGAATTCTATTTTTCAAATAGAAACCCCTGTTATCAACATTGATGACGACGAGTAGCCTTCAGGGTAGAGCCAAGGACAAAACCATGAACTCGATGCCAAGAAGGACTCTTTAGAGCATCAAGTACCCAAAATTGAGGTACCACTACCCAAAGAACTAGAGGAGCAGGCACCGAGCAACTAGGAAATAGGGGAAATATCCATGGGGGATCTAATATCAGAAGGGTAGATCCTTAGATCCTCTAATAAGGAGGCAACCTCTGTGGGAAAGGAAGATCTCCCCATGTAGGCCGCCACAATACCAGATAGGATAAATGGGAAGGTGCCTCAAACAACACAAAAGAGGGCCAAAAGAAAGGCCAGAGTTACATTTGTTGAACCGAACCCCCACTCGAATGAAGAATGGGAAGAAGGTATGCAGGCCTTCATTGAACAAAAGGAAAAATTTGAAAAGCTTCATGAAGAGTTCGAGGTAGCAAATGTAGCTAGGAAAGCTACCAAGAAGGCCGAAAGAGGACCTAGTATCTGTGTGGATCCTGCTACGGATGATCAATTTTGGGAGATTTATGGCTCATCATAGGGCCAACATTCTAAAATAAGGAAATGGTTGGAGAGAAGGGGGATATATGGACCAGAGGCAGAAGCAAAAGTGATTGTAGAAGAGAACACTAGCCTCACTCCCAAAGAACTTTGGTTGTATAAGGCCAGTGTGGTCATTCAAAAGAGGGACGATTTCAAAATTCCCTTCGAAGAACTACACCCTCAACATGCTGACCTATGGCAGGAAGCAAAGGCAGTATTCCAGAGAGGAGAAACGATTGCGGTTGTAGCACCCAACGTAGGCATTGGGCCAAGGATGCCAGGACGGTGTAGCTAGCGTAACAGGAAGCCGATGTAGAACAAAGGACAATCCAACACAACAAGAAGCCAGTGTAGCTGGAGGACAACACAACCTAGGGATGCCCTGCAACAAACTAGGGCCCCTTAGTAGAAATGGAAGCCTTAGGATGAAGGGAAAGCCAAGGCCACTAGTAAGAAAAGAAAATAGGGAGAAGTGGCCTATGCAGAGGAGGTGATTACTGGTTTCAGGTGCCACAAGGGCATGGCACATATTAGGCATGGGGGGATGATGAGCACCAAATATGCTCATATTTTTGTATAAGTACTAACAATTTTTGTGTGACAATATCATGAGTTGTATATTTTTATGAAAAATTATGTATTTATTTAATGAAATCATGTGTATTATCTAGTCAATGTGTGAAGTGTATTTTGTGTAGTTATTCACCTAATTTTGTTGTCTTTTGCTCAGTCGAGGTCCCACATGGACCTGTAATGATTTCGCTCAAACAAACTAAGGTATACATAGGTAGACGCCTTACTAAAGTAGGTGCCTTACTAAGGTAAGAGCCTTACTAAGATAGGTGCATTATTGAGGTAGGC
This sequence comes from Wollemia nobilis, assembly GCA_028583015.1. Lineage (NCBI taxonomy): Eukaryota > Viridiplantae > Streptophyta > Pinopsida > Araucariales > Araucariaceae > Wollemia > Wollemia nobilis. The sequence continues at coordinate 14,393,539 of JAQPPZ010002969.1, read as the reverse complement.
ACCTTACTGAGGTAGGCACCATACTAAGGTATGCACCTGACTCAAGTAGGTGCCTTACTCAAGCAGGAACCCAGATTATGTGTGTTAACCAAATGGTTGGAGAAGGACCCCGTTGACCACTGTTCCATGTCATCTGTGGGAAACCACTGAATGAATGAGCTATCCTAGTGATAATGGATGAACATGTAACCATCCACGAAGTAGAACCACAATGAAGCAAAAATAATCTGATTGCCAGGAAATGATGCAAAGCTAATTATCGTGCGCCAGTTACAGTAATTGAAATATCCTAGTTTAGACTGTAACCGGGATGTCTGTTGTAACAGAACTGCAACAGGAAGACCTGTGTGTGTTATATAAATACATGGACTTCTCTGGAGTAAGGGAGGCATTTTTTAGAGAACATTATTGCATGTAATATTTTCTGCACTGTTAATAAAAGTTTAAAGAGTTCTTTCATCTATGTATTGTCTTTGTGATTCGTTGGGCGGGATCTACTGGAGCTCAGGCCCACTCCAAGCCAATAATCCTCCCCTACTTCTTAGTTACTTTTATAGATTTAATTATGTGTGGTAGTATGTTTGTTTCTTATATTAGATTTAATTACTTTAAAGTTGTGTTCTTTTTACGTGTGTTATCGATTCAGAGTGGTGTGTTTATTTCTACATATTTTATTTATGCATAAGTTTTATTGGTGTGGACAAATAAAATACTATTTTACAAACACCCCCAATGATAGTTGATCGAATTCATCTCAAAAGTGGTAGTGTGAGTAGTATCAACCATGACACTTAAAAAGTCTATGAGCTCCCTGGTTTGACAATTTAAATGTGAGTGATGTGACATATATAGGACAAATTTAACCAGTGTTTGGCACCCAACACACAAATCATCACACACAAGAGAGACACCAATTTAACGTGGTTCACCCAATGTGGGCTACTCCACGGAGAAAATATTTCTACTAAATTTTCTCAACAAATCTTCTTGGGAATCAATTCCCTATTACAATGTTTATGGACCTCTGTCCAAAGGAGACACCAATCCCCTAAGCTTTTATTTATGGATCTCTCTCCATAGGAGAACTCTTTCCTCTTTTCTCTAGTTCATGGTACTTGATCCAGGAGAACTCTATCTCCTCAACTAGTTCATGGATCTCTCTCCATAGAAGAACTTTATCTTCCCATCTAGTTCATGGATCACAATCCATAAGAGAACTCTTCCTCTTGCTTTTGTTCATGGATCTCTATCCACAGGAGAAATCTTTCTGCTCTACTCTAGTTCGTGGATATTTATCTAGAGGAGAACTCATTCTCCTCTGTTTTAGTTCATGGATATTTTCCATAAGATAACTCTTTCTCCTCTACTCTAGTTCATGGATCTCTATCCACAGGTGAAATATTTCTCCTCTACTCTGGCTAATGATATTCTAGAAGAATTTTGCCCCCACTACTCTATTTTGTTGATCTCTCTCCATAGGAGACCTCTATCCCCACTACACTGGCTAATGGATATTTATCCACTGGAGACTGCTATCCTCTTTACTCTATCAAATCCAAATCTTGCTCTTAACTCTATCTCAAATTTGCACCAAACTCTGTCCCAAGTCTAGTACAAATATGCTCTAACTCTGCTCTTAAATCTGCACCAAAATTCATCTCAAATTTGTTCCAAAGCCTTAACAAAAAGCTTGAACAAATCACCAATCAACTCTGCTTAGATTTACCCCAAGCCTTAACACAAAGCTTGAACAAATCAACCTTTTAATCTTGTTTTAAGTCTTCACAAGACTTTCTCAAATCTACCTTCAAGTATTCACTAATACTTGCTCAAATCTGCCTTTAAGTATTCAATAAGACTTTCTCAAATCTACCTTTAAGTCTTCTCAAATAATTTCTCAATTCTACTCTAGCATATGCTCAAACCTGCTCTAACACATGCTCAAAATAGATCACAAAATATGCTTAATCAATCTTAAATATTGCACATAATTCTATCAAATGCTTTGTCTAATATTCAAAGTAATTCCTTTAACTTGAAGTAGTTTAGAAATATTCTATTCAGAATTCATTTAACCTCTAGAACATATAGATAATGATGTACTCTGTAAAAAACTCAATATGTTCTACTCAATCATTAAGTTTGTCGCTTCCACGTGTCTTAATTTAATTTTTTTTAAAAGATAGATTCAATCTAGCACATGACACCTATATTTCTGATCTACACTCTTGCTTTCACAAATCTTATTTATACTGTTTGCACTTTCACTTTTAATATCACTCAAAACCAATGCTCAAGAAGTTTTACTCAATTATTCAACCAATGAAACACAACTTGCTCACAAACCCTAAATACGTGTTTTTATACTTATTCAAATAAAAATCACAATGTAGGTATCAAATCCTAACTCGAATAATTTCTAATCTCTATTTCAAATGTTCTCTAAGCATTCAACAATGAAGCATATAAGAATCACTCAAATATTTCTAACAATATTTTTCACTCCACCTCATGTTTCACAACATTCATTCCAACAAGCACTTAAAAAAAAGATGATGTGCCCATACCTATTTTCTTTGATGGAGATATATCTTCAACACTTGTCTTACTTACAACCAAATCCTTTTGTACCAATTCAAGGTTATATAGCAACAGTCTATCTCAAAAACCTCCACATGAATATTTCACCTCAACAAATATTTCACCATATAAAAATTGTCAAACCACTTTTACACCTTATTTCTCCTAACTTTGCAACCAAAATTTCATCAACAAGAATCACAAATTACATAGGCAAAATATTTCATTTACACCTTATATCTCCTACTTTCCATTAATGCATTTCCAAAAGATAAATAAAATACCACTTCAATTTTCATCTCAATACATTAACAAAACAAGCCGCCTTAATTTTGCTGAACAAAGAAATCACTGTATAACTCATTTTTATTACAAAAATTAAAATAATTTAAAACTCCTTATATCTCCCTAGCACATACCTTAGCAACTTTAGACCTTAGGGCAACAATTAATTTTTAAGAAAAATTAATTTCCCCTTTTGCTGCCACCTATCACCTACCATCGAGAGTCGAACCTGTGCTACCTGCAGGCCCCATGCCCTAGCCACGGCTTGATCACTGCGTGGGCTAGCCAACCAACATGACCAAAAGGCACACGATATCCTCCTTAACTTATGCCACTAGCGCTAAAACCAAATCCATGCGCCACACTCACAAAAGAAACCTCCATGCAAATTGAACACAGTACCTCCTGCTTGCTACATGTTGTGCAAGCCTTGCTTGCCAGCTTGGTTGCCACCTCGGATGAGTGGGAACACACCCCTTCCTACTTTTGACCAATGATTACCCCGAGAAATGTGCAAAGCACTATCTCTTTCCCTTCTATCACATCACACGAGCTAGGTAATAGTTTGGAGGCTCATTGAATTCAAATTTTCTACTTAGGCTAAACTTTAGCCTATTAATATATATACCCTCCTTTATTTTTGACGTCGACACCCTTTGTAAATTGTTTTTGGCGCTTTGAAATTTTAATAAATATTTTTATTAATATTTAACCTTAGGATTAAATATTAATTAATTATTTTATTTAACCTTATGGTTAAATAGTAATTAATTAAATACTTAGCTCTTTGACAACTCTTTGGCCAATGCATTATCCAATCTCCTTTTTGAAAGGCCTTGATGGCAAAATATTATAATATTAAAATATTATCCTTTTTCACTTGCCTTCTTCCACATAGCCTTAAAATTGAGCCTTCAAGTCTCTTATTCATTAACTTAGAACCCATGGTCCTAAGTGCTTTGGAGAGAACCTTGCATTTCTTTCATAGCTTATTAATTATAGGACATCAAAACTTTTGACATTAAATCCATAAACTTAGGATATCAAAATTCTTGACATCAATGACAACAAAACATGCTCAAATTTCCAACAATCTTCCCCTTTGTCATTGATGGCAACCCTTTTTCCTTAAACATTCCTTTTACCTTTTTCCAATTCTGCTCCCCTTGAGAAACTGCTCCCCCTGATTGAATGCTCTTCCCCTAACTCAAATATCTCCCCCTTTATCATAAATGGCAAAGGGACTCCTTTGGGGCTAAATATAAGAATCTTAGCTTAGCCCCCTCCCCACATCCTTTCCTTGAGGTGATTAATTTTGGGATGGGAGTAAAAATACTCCCAGCATACAATGCTATTTTCCTTTGTCATCCTTATTTCTCAACATACCCTTTTGATCCTTTTGAGTGTCCCTATTCTTGCTTATATCTGGAAGCTCTGGAAATTCTGTTCTGCACCACTTGGCCTTATGCCCAACATTATTGCACTTATAACACTTAATGTTGTGGTTCCTAGAAGGTGTAAATATCTTGAAGTTCCTCCTGGTGAAGCCATACACATTTCTATCATGAACCCTGTAGTGAATTGCTTTATGACCAAATCAGTTACAAGAGTAGCAATACCCTTGAAAGAAATGTCCATCTTTGAAGTTCCTCTTAGAAATACTATACTCCTTCTTTCCATGAGTCCTGCAATGCATAGCCTTGTGACCAATCCTGTTACATGAGAACCATATCCTTTGAAGAAATATTTCCTTGGACCCATTGGTCTCTTAGTCATTTCTTCCTACTGATGTTCCATGTTTCTTGTTTGTGCATTGTTTCTTTTCTTGGTGAAACTTCTATTCACATAGGTCTCACTTTCTCCTTTACTCTCTTCTTCTAAAGTTTCTTCCTCTTTGGATCTTGAGCTTGACCCTTCTTCTGGTTTCTGTTGTCCTTCTTCAAAACCAAGTCATATTTTGTTATATGAAGGTATTTGTGCATTGATAATTTTATCCAAAGTCTTTGAAATTTTCCCAAACCTGTGTAGCTTGTACTTAGACTCTTTCATTTCCTTAGAGAAAATACATCTTGTTCCAATCTCTCACATTATAAGACATTTACCTTTATATTTTCTTTAAATATCCTTGTCTTAGTTATAGATTTTGTCAGATATTATATAATATTTCCTTTCTCTTCATCACATTCTTGAAATTGAGCCTTGAATCTTGAGTTTTTCTTTCTAACCTTTTTCAATTATTTGAGAGCAGAAATAAGTTCTGCTTCTAGATCTACTACACCTTCCTATTCATTCTTTGAATATTTCTCTACTTCTTGGTATTCTAGAGCATCTTCATACTTTTCAAATTTATTTTCAACATGAGCACTTCCTTTCTCTTCTATTGTCGGAAAGAGAATTTATTCTTCTTCACTATCTGAGGATATTTCATGACTATCACTTGAAACCTTGCCTATATTGTTCGCATAGAAACTCTTCTTATGCCTTGGCATTATTCACATACAAGAGATTACATTATTTATCTATGGGAGGATTAGTTGTAGGTGTGAATCCATCCTCAACTACTTGCCATGTCTCATATCCTTGTGCCATAAAGTAAGTCTTCATTATTATGATCTAGAAAGTATAATTATTCCCATCAAACAATGGTGCCTTATTTGCTAAAGATCCACTCTGAGATGCCATATGTGTTCCTATGCACTTTTACTTCATGTTGTTAGACTCTTTCGAAGGAACCCACTTTGATACCAATTGAAGAACACATGCTTATACTGAGAGGAGGGGGTGAACAGTATAAGATCAACTTTTACTTTTCCTTCCCAAATAATATTATCCAATGTTATCAATGGCAATATCAATAGTAGTAATCAAATAAATACATAAATCATCACACAAGAGGGACACCAATTTAACATGGTTCACCCAATATGGGCTACTCCACGGAGAAAATATTTCTACTAAATTTTCTCAACAAATATTCTTGGAAATAAATTCCCTATTACAATGTTTATGGAACTCTGTCCAAAGGAGACACCAATCCCCTAAGCTTTGATTTGTGGATCTCTCTCCACAAGAGAAATATTTCCTCTTTTATTTGGTTCATGGTACTTGATCCAGGAGAACTCTATCTCCTCAACTGGTTCATGGATCTCTCTCTATAGAAGAAATCTATCTTCCTAGTTGGTTCATAGATCATACTCCATAGGAGAACTCTTCCCTTTGGTTCTTGGATCTCTATCCATAGGAGAACTCTTTCTCATCTACTATGGTTCGTGTATCTCTATCCATAGAAGAACTATTTCTCCTCTAATCTAGTTCATGGATCTCCATCCATAGGAGAAATATTTCTCCTCTACTCTGGTTCATGGATATCTATCCATAGGAGAACTCTTTCTCCTCTGCTCTAGATAATGATATTCTATAAGACTTTTACCCCCACTGCTCTAGATTGTGGATCTCTCTCCATAAGAGACCTATATCCCCACTACATTGGCTAATGAATCTCTATCCAATAGAGATTGTTGTCCTCTTTACTCCATCACCTCTAATGCTTGCTCTCAACTCTGTCTCAAATCTGCACCAAACTCTGTCCCAAGTCTAGTATAAATTTTCTCTAACTCTACTCTTAAATTTGCACCAAAATATGTCTCAAATATATCCCCAAGCCTTAAAAAAAAGCTTGAACAAATCACCAATCAACTCTACTTAGATCTGCCCCAAGCCTTGACACAAAGCTTGAACAAATCAACCTTTTAATCTTGTTTCAAGTCTTCACAAGACTTGCTCAAATATGCCTTCAAGTATTCACCAAGACTTAAATTTGCCTTCAAGTCTTCACCAAGACTTGCTCAAATCTACCTTTAAGTCTTCTCAAATACTTTCTCAATTCTACTCTAGCATATGCTTAAACTTGCTCTAACACGCTCAAAATAGCTCACAAAAGATGCTCAATCAATTTTAAATCTTGCACACAATGCTATCAAATGCTTTGTCTAATATTTAAAGTATTTCCTTTAACTTGAAATAGTTTAGAAATATTCTATCCGAAATTTGTTTAACCTATGGAACATATAAAGAATGATGTACTCTATCAAAAACTCAATATGTTCTACTCAATCATTAAGTCTGTCGCTTCCACGTGTCTTACTTTTAATGCTATTTTTAAATACAGATTCAATCTAGCACATGATACCTATATTTATGATCTACACTCTTGCTTTCACAAATATTATTTCTAATATTTACACTTTCATCTTTTAATATCACTCAAAACCAATGCTCAAGACGTTTTACTCAATCATTCAACCAATGAAGCATAAATTGCTTACAAACCCTAAACAAGTATTTTTATACTTCTTCAAACAAAGAGCACAATGTAGTTCTCAAAACCTAACTCAAATAATTCCTAATATCTATTTCAAATGTTCTCTAAATGTTCAACAATGAAGCATATAAGACTCATTCAAATATTTCTAACAATGCTTATCAAAAAAATCCTTTTCACTCCACCTTATGTTTCACAACATTCATTCCAAAAAACACTTCAAGCAAAATATGATGTGCCCATACCTCTTTTCTTTGATGAAGATATGTCTTCAAAACCTATCTTACTTACAACCAAATACTTTTATGCCAATTCAAGGTTAGATAGCGACAATATATCTCAAAACCTCCACATGAATATTTCACCTCAACATATATTTCACCATAAAAAAATTGTCAAACCACTTTTACACCTTATTGCTCCTAACATTGCAACTAAAATTTCATCAACAAGAATCACAAATTACATAGACATAATATTTCATTTATACCTTATATCTCCTACTTGCCATTAATATATTTCCAAAAGATAAATAAAACACCACTTCAATTTTTATCCCAATACATTAAAAAAATAAACCACCTTAATTTTTATCAACAAAGAAACCACTTTATAACTCATTTTTATTGCAAAAATTAAAACAATTCAAAACTCCTTATATATCCCTAGCACATACCTTAGCCACCTTAGACCTGAGGGCAAAAATTAACTTTTCATAAAAATTAATTCCCCATTTTGCTACTGCCTACCACCTGCTATTGGGAGTTGAACTTGGTTGCCTGTTGGTCCTGCACCCTAGCCACGACTAGGTCATCGCATGGGCTAGCCAAACCACATGACAAAAATGTGTACAATATCCTCCTTAACTTCTATCACCAACGCTAAAACCAAATCCACACGCCACTCTCACAAAAGAAAACTCCACATGAATCAAACTCAGTACCTCCTACTTGCTATGCGCTGCGCAAGCCTTGCTTGCCAGCTTGGCTTCCACCTCAGATGAGTGGGGACACACCTCTTCCTATTTTTGACCAATGACTACCTTGAGAATTGCACAAAGTGTTGTCTATTTCCCTTCTACTGTGTGGCATGAGTTAGGTAATAGTTTGGAGGCTCATCAAATTCGAATTTTCTACTTAGGCTAAACTTTAACCTATTAATATAGATGCCCTCCTTTATTTTCGACGTCGACACCCTTTGTAAATTGTTTTTGGTGCTTCAAAATTTTAATAAATATTTTTATTAATATTTAACCTTAGTATTAAATATTAATTAATTATTTTATTTAACCTTATGGTTAAATAGTAATTAATTAAATACTTAGCTCTTTGATAACTCTTTGGCCAATGCATTATCCAATCTCCTTTTTGAAAGGCCTTGATGGCAAAATATTATAATATTAAAATATTATCCTTTTTCACTTGCCTTCTTGCACATAGCCTTAAACTTAAGCCTTCCAGTCTCTTATTCATTAACTTAGAACCCATGGTCCTAAGTGCTTTGGAGAGAACATTGCCTTGCTTTCATAGAACATTAATTATAGGATATCAAACCTTTTGACATTAAATCCATCAACTTAGGATATCAAACTTCTTGACATCAATGACAACAAAACAAGCTCAAATTTCCAATAGGACCTCCCTTGGAGGATAGCCCTACCCTCTCCATCTCACCTAAAACACGGAGGATACCCCTACCCTCTCCAACTCACCTACAACACATGGGTTACAACTTTGTGCATTTGGCAGGGTGGAGATTCGAACTAGGGACCTCCCTTAGAGGATAGCCCTACCCTCTCCAACTCACCTAAAACACGGAGGATACCCCTAACCTCTCCAACTCACCTACAACACGCGGGTTAAAACTTTGGTTAGTGGTGAAAATGACACACGGTACCAAAGAAACCCTTAGACCCAGCGAGGAATGAATTTTTTTGTGTATCCTCAAGAGGGAGTGGGAATCATACAACTAGCAACCTTTGTTAAGGTATCTATCTTATTAATATCTCTTGACATTATGTAAGGTGCCTATCTTATTAATATCTCAATCCTATATAAGGTGCTTTATATTATTAAAATCTCGATCCTATATAAGGTGCTTATCTTATTAATATCTCTTGATCCTATATAAGGTGCCTATCTTATTAATATCTCATCCTTATTTATGCAAGGTAGTGTTTATTTTAATATTTAAAATCTTCCAACAATATCTTTCTATAAATAATAAATGAAATACAAATATAATTTTATGTTTTTATTAATTTTAAATCTTTTTTTTTTGGATTTACATGGTGGAATCGGTAGCCGCCACGAATCCAGGCAAACTGTCTGACTTTTATGACCGCCACAGTATTCTGGGTGGTCTGCCATGAAATCCACCACATAGATCTTTGCGCAGTCCACCCCAATAACCACCATGCCACAATCATTTAAAACCTTTTACACTCCTGAAATCTAACTTTTATGACCGCCATAGTATTCTGGGTTGTCTGCCATGAAAGCCGCCACATAGATCTTCGCGTAGTCCACCCCAATAACCACCATGCCACAATCATTTAAAACCTTTTACACTGCTGAAAACATCAAGAAAGGGACAAGCGTTCATTCCAGCAAGGGCCGATATTTGAACCTTGAACCTCCTTCCCCCTTACGGGGTTTGGTAAAACTAATTGGTCTACACCTTGAACCTAATTTATCTCTTATTAAAAATATATTTTAATTAAAAAAACAGACATTTAAATATTTAATTTTAATAATTTTATTATAATTATAAATTAAAAAATTAATAACCTATTATAAATATATTATATTAAATATTTATTTTATAAATATTATTATAATTAATTAAAAAATATATTAGGGTTGTGATATACAAAGCAAACATTCCTTCTAAGAAGGCATTTATATATTACAACAAACAGGATGAAAAATGGGCAAAGCTTTAATGTGTGGTGTGTAGTTGCATAGAGTTAAAAGAATCCAATTAAAGGAAGGAGAAGGAAGGGATGAACCAATTAAACTTACAATTGTGTTGGTTATTAATAACATGAAAGACTGAGTTTAAGTTAAATGTTTTATCATATTAAAAACAACGAACAATAATATTACAGCCACCTATTTTCTTTGCATGTTTCTGAATATTTCATTAAGATAGATATTAATAAATGACTGATAGTTGTAATTCTTTTTATATACTATATATTTAAAGTGAAAATATTAAAAACATCTCATCTCCCTTTACATATTAGGGTGAAATTTGATATTCTATAGTAAAGAATTACTTGACCAAGCAAGTAAAAGTATAATTTTTATAACCCTTTAGAATGTGAATGTGTGTCACAAGTGTTCCTAATATTAACATGGGGTTAAGAAACGTTGTATATAAATCAAACACAACATCACCTCTTCTTTTTACATATGTTATTACTTGAACAAATAGGTAAAAGTATAATTTTTATAACCTTTAGAATGTGAATATTGGTCACAAGTGCTTTTACAATTAACATGGGGTTTTGCTATTCATAAGCCTTTATTTTTGATAATGCAGCTATATATATATATCAAACATGTAGAATGAATTGTATCTTTTACATTATAAAAATAAAAAACTATAATTTTATAACAAAAATAGTGGTAAGTAATTTACCTCAAAAATCTACAATAAATTTTTATATATAGATGTTATATATCTATATCTCTAGAGATATGAAACATAAGGTACTTATATTATATAGTTTAATATCTTTTACCATTAAATATCTATGTTAGTGTTTTAACTTTTTAACAAATTTTTTGTTTTCATTATATAATAAATGGAATAAGAAAATATAGAAAACATCATTTTATCACTTAAAATATATCAAACTTAAGGTGCCGACATTCTTCATATCTCTTAATCTTATATAAGGTATCTACCTTATTAATATCTCCACCCTTATGTAAGGTGCCTATCTTATTCATATGTGGACCCTATATAAGGTGCTTATCTTATTAATATTTCTTGACCCTATATAAGGTGCTTATCTCATTAATATCTCACCCCTAATAACATCGAGTTTGGGCATGTGAGTGGGGGGCTTGGCCCTCTTGCTTTCTAATTGGTTAATGTGATGATGCAAGTCTAGTGGTATATTCCATGATTAGAATTTTGTTCACGTTAATACCTATCTATCTATATATTAATATATTATCCTTATTTATGCAAGCTAGTGTTTATTTTAATCTTTAAAATCTTCCAAAAATTTATTTCTATACATAAAGGATGAAATAAATATATATTTATGTTAATACCTATCTATCTAGGTATTAATATCTTGTCCTCAATAATTCAAGCTAGTGTTTATTTTAATCTTTAAAATCTTCCAAAAATTTATTTTTATACATAAAAAATGAAATAAATAAATATATTTATGTTTTTATTAATTTTAAATCTTATTAAAAAGACATTTTATTTAAAAATATTTGATCTATCCTAAACTCAACATATAAAAAACATATATTTAAATATTTGATATAAATAATATTATTATAATTATAAATTAAAAAAATTAATAACTTATTATAAAAATATTATATAAAATATTTATTTTCTAAATATTATTATAATTAATTAAAATATATATTATGGTTATGAAATACAAGGCATTTATATATTACAACAAACAAGATGGAGAATAAGCAAAGCTTTAAGGTGTGGTGTGTGATTGCATACACCTAAAAGAATCCAATTAAAGGAAAGAGAAGGAAGGGGCCAATCAATTAAAATTACAACTATGTTTGTTATTAATAACATGGAAAACTGAGTTTAAGTGAAATATTTTATGAGACTAAAAATAATGAACACTAATATTACAACCATGTTTTTTTCGAATATTCCGTTAAGATACTAAAAATGATTGATAATAGTAATTTTTTTATATACTATACATTTAAACTTAAAACATTAAAAACCATTTAAATTAAGAGCTTAATTTCTTAAGCTATTTAAATAATGAAACATTTGTACATCTCTTTTCACACACATTTAATTGCATATAGATATTTTTAATAATTAAATTTAATAAAAAAAATTAAAGGAAATCTATTTATATCTTCGTGTAAAAATGATCAGTTTTATAAATTCTATAAATTTCTTAAAAAATAAGGGAAATAATTTTTTATTTGCAAGTTGGACTTGTTGGTTGTGGAGCCTGATTAATTCAAAGACCTTGTTTTCAGCCACACTTGGACCCACTCCACGAAGGGGGGGTGTAGGGGGGCATCATCCCCCCTACTACTATCGTCGCCCCTCCTGGTGAGGGTTTCAGGGGCATCACCCCCAAAGCCAAAAATAGATATTTTTCTCTATGTAAATCTAGACCATTTATTATTAGGTCACAAATCGAATGATGGATTTTAGGCTAGTTTTTTTACCCTAAAATTGTAATGTATTTTTATAAGTGGATGATGTATGGTGGCTTATATGTATTGTAATGCGTGGTGTGCATAATTGTAATTGACAGTGATAGAGCGAAGATGAAGTTACAATGAATTTGATGTAGGTTATATCTCTTTACAGTTTTCTGGACAGAATAAAAAGACCTGCTAATTTTCTCTATAGATGTAGCCCACATTGGGTGAACCATGTAAGTTTGTGTCTTGTGTATTGCTCTATTCTTCTGTATTTTATTTCCACATTTATTTATTGCTCATGTTTTATTATTTAATCCTAAAAATTGGTATCAAAGCCTAGGGTTTGAAAATAATTAGTGAAATGAGAGTTTCCAATTTGAGTAGGAGCAATGGCAGAAGAAGGCAGGTTTAGGGTTGACAAGTTTAATGACTAAAATTATCACCTATGGAAGATGCAAATGGAGGACTATCCTTATCAGAAGGATATTTACCTACCATTAGGTAGAATAGCAAAGAAACTGGTAAAGCTATCAGACGAAGAATGGGAAGTTCTTGATAGAAAGACATTAAAAATAATACAGTTATGCCTGGTAGCATTGGTGGCCTTCAACATTACAAAGGAAAAGATAATAGAGGGTTTAATGAGTGTATTGGTTAAACTGTATGAAAAATCCTTAGCTTCAAACAAGGTATTTCTTATGAAACATTTATTTAATATGCAGATGTCAGAAGGTGGATATGTTACTGATCACTTAAATGATTTTAACACAATTACCAATTAGTTAAATTTTGTTAGAGTAAATTTTGATGATGATGTTAGGGCTCTCTTGATATTATGCTCATTGCCAAAAATCTAGAATGGTTTGGTCATGGCTGTGAATAATTTTGTTTTTGGTACAAATACTTTAAAATTTGATGATTTTATTGGTGTTATCCCTAACGAGGAAATGCGATAAAAAAATATAGGTGAGACATTGGGTGATGTGTTGACTATGGAAAATAGGGAGAGACAAAATAAGAGAGGAAATAGTCTAGAAAAATATGGAAAATAAAAGAAAAGTATATCCAAATCCAAAATGAAGTAGTTGGAATATTGGCATTATGGGAAGAAAAGGAAACCTAAAAATATATTGTTGGACTCGAAAAGAAAAAATAAAAAAGAAAAATAGGGTAATCAAGAAGCAAACGTAGCAGGTGGTGTATTGTAATATACTTTAATATTTTTACTAGATAATATTAATGATTGTTGGGTGCTAGACTCACAAGCTTCATATCATACCACCCCGCATAGAAAATATTTTTAAGATTATGTTCAAGATGATTTTGAACATGTCTATTTGGGTGACGACAGACCATGTAAAATCGTTGGAAATGGTAAGATAATATAAAGTTACCAAATGGAAACCAATGGTTGCTGAAATAGGTAAGGCATATTATTGATATGAGAAGAGATATAATTTCCACAGGGTAGTTGGACAATGAAGGATGTACAATTACATTCTCAACAAATTTGTGGAACGTTGCTAAAGGACCACTATTATTAGCAAAAGGGTAGAAGGAAGGTACATTGTATGTATGTACTGGTAATACTGATCTTTCTATTGCTTTAGATTTTACAGGAGTGAATACAGTTTTATGGCATCATAGGCTTGGGCACATGAGTAAGAAGGGGATGCAGATTCTCCACTAAAGGAATTTATTTCCAGGGTTGAAGTAGGTTGATTTGGACCTTTGTGAGCACTACATTTATGGAAAATAGAAAATATTCAGATTTCTTAGAGTTGAAAAAGAAAAAAAAAGAGTGAAAAGCTAGAGCCATACATACATATGGGGACCAACTCAGGTTTCATATCTTGGTGGATCTTATTATTATGTTACGTTTATTGATGATACAACTAGAAAAACTTGGGCTTCTTGTATTCAAAAGAAATTGGATGTCTTTGATACTTGTCAAAGATGGAAAGCTTTGGTTGAGAATGAGACATGAAATAAGTTGAAGTATCTCAAATCAGATAATGGAGGTGAGTACTGTAGCAAAGATTTTAACAGTTATTGTTCATACCATGAGATTCATAGAGTGAATATGGTTCTAGGAAGCCTACAAGAAAATGGTTTATTAGAAAGGATGAACAGGACTATCATGGAACATGCTAGGTGTATGATATTACACGTAGGATTACTCTTACATTTTTGGGCAGATGCTATGGTTACTGTTGTTTATTTAATAAACAAATGGTCTTCAAGTTCCCTAAATGGTGGGATTCCAGAAGAGGCATGGATAGGTAAGCCTATTAACTACACATTTTTAAATACTTTCGGTTGTGGAGAATTCATGCATATTGATAAAGAAAATAGATCTAAACTTGAGGTAAGATCCAAGAAGTGCACTTTCATTGGATGTGAAGTTAATGATTTTGGTTACCTTTTTTGGGATTATGAAAATCACAAAATCATTAGGAGTAGAGATGTGGTATTCAATGAGAAAGTCATGTATAAAGACCAGTTCAAGGAAAATAAATAGGAAAAGGTAAACACAGATACAAAGTATTTGATTAAATTGAAACTCCAAAGGTGCTAGAAAATCATCAACAATAGCAACAAGCACCTCAAACTCCTACAAGTATTGTTAGAAAATATACCAGGATAATTAGACCCCATGATTGTTACTCTCCTTCATTATATTATGTATTATTGTCTGACTATGGTGAACCAAAAATATATGAAGAAGTGATGTAGGTAGAAACCAAGAAGAAGTGGAAGCAAGACATGAAATAGGAGATGGACTCCTTGGTACAAAATCGGACTTGGGATCTAGTTTGGTTGCCTGCAAGAAAAAGAGTATTGTATAATAAATGGATTTATAGGGTGAAAGAAGAATACAGAGGTAAAAAGAGATATAATGCTAGATTGGTTGTAAAGGGGTTTGCACAAAAGAAAGGTATTGATTATGATGAATTTTTTTCTCCTGTTGTTAAAATGACTTTAATTAGAATTTTTTTAAGCCTAGTCATTGTAGATGATTTACTCTTGAACAGTTAGATGTAAAAATAACTTTTCTCCATGGGGATTTGGAGGAAGAGATTTATATGCAGAAACCACAAGGGTATGAGGTCAAAGAGAAGGAGCAATTAGAATGCAAGTTGAAAAAAAGCTTGTATGGCATGAAGCAAGCTCCAAGACAGTGATATATGAAATTTGATAGGTTTATATCAGAACAAGGTTATAGTAGATGTTATTATGACCACTATGTTTATTTTAAGAGATTGGATAATGGTAACTATATTATCCTATTATTGTATGTAGATGACATGCTTGTTGCAAGGTCTAACATGTAGGATATAATTGTGCTCAAAATAAAATTGGCAGATCATTTACAATGAAGGATTTGAGTGTTGCAAAGCAAGTCCTTGATATGAGAATAACAAGAAACAAGAAAATTTTTAAATTAACATTACCTCAAGGTGAGTACATTGAGAAGGTGTTGGAAAGATTTAATATGTAGGATATAAAACCTATTAGAACACCTTTGGTCAATAATTTCAAACTGACCAAAGAGATGTGCCCTAAGACAAAGGAGGAGATAGACTACATGTCCAAGGTTCCTTATTCATCAATAGTTGGTAGTTTGATGTATGTGATGGTGTGCACAAGGCTAGATATAGCACATGTAGTGGGAGTTGTGAGTAGGTTTATAAGTAACCTAGAAAGAAGGTATTGGAAAATAGTAAAGTGGATTCTTAGATATTTAAGATGTACTGTCACTCAGGTACTAACACTATTTTATAGGGATATGTTGATGCAAATATGGTAGGTGATATAGATAGTAGAACGAGTACTATAGTATATGACTTTAATGTAGGTGGAACTGTAGTAAGTTGGATTTTAAAATTACAAAATGTTGTTGCACTTTCAACAATGAAAGCAAAGTATGTTGTTGTTATAGAGGCTAGTAAAGAGATGATTTGGTTACAAAGGTTTATGGAGGAATTGGAAAAGAAGTAGGAGAATAACATATTATATAGTGATAGTGAAAGTGAAATTAATCTCATAAATAACTTGACCTTCCATTCTAGGACTAAACATATACATACCAAGTACCATTTCATACGATCAATTTTGGAAGATGGACAATTGAAGCTAGAAAAGATACACACTAGCCAGAATCCTACAAACATGTTAACAAAGGCAGTAACCAAAGAGAAACTAAGCTCTTGCTTAGTTTTAGTTGGTCTTCAAGCATGATATTAAAAGGCGAGAAAATTTACAGGTCCAAAGTTGAAGCATAGTTCAATAGATGCAGTAGTAGTGGAGGTATTGTGATCAGTCCCCAAGTGGGAGATTGTTGGTTGTGGGGCTTGATTAATTCGAATGCCTTGTTTTCAGCCACACTTGGACCCACTCCATGAAGGAGGGGTTGTATGGGGGTAACCTCCCCATGCTACTATCGCTGCCATCCCCCTGGTGGGGGTTTTGGGGGCAACGGCCCCGAAGCCAAAAAAATATGTTTTTTCCCTATGTAAATTTGGACCATTTATTATTAGGTCATAGATTGGATGATAGATTTTTGGTGGATTTTTTTACCCAAAAAATTGTAACACATTTTTTATAAGTGAATGATGTATGGTGGTTTATATGTATTGTAATGCACGGTCTGCATAATTGTAATTGATGATGATAGAGCGAAGAAGTTACACCAGATATACTATAGGTTATATCTCTTCATGGTTTTCTAGATGGAATAAAAAGGCTTAGTTATTTTCTCCGTGGATGTAGCCCACATTGACTGAACCACATAAATATGTGTCTTATGTATCGTTTTATTCTTCTGCATTTTATTTCCACATTTATTTATTTCTCGTGTATTATTATTTAATCCTAATAGGACTGATACTTATCTCTGTGTAATGTTGGATGACTGATATGTATATTCGCCCTAAAGTCTTGATGTCATGCAAGGAATCTTCAATCTGATAATTTGTGCACAAACAAACACATAAGAAATATCAAATTTTACAATATTTTTATCATAATATAATTATAAGGAGATAACGGAAACAAAAGTGTTGGAGCACAGTTTATTAAAATTAAAAAGGAATCCAGGAAAGTGAGTTTGATCTCAAGCAAAAATAGGCATGCATTTGGGGTCCCATCCTTGTGATCATACTAATTTGCATGATCACAGTAGATAGGCTTTCTTTATCTTTTATTTTGGAGTGGAGTATCCTTGATCTAATCTAACTTCTAGTATAGTATGATTTCCTTACTTCATCTTTAATTTTATCTCATGACCAATATTTTTTTTCTTTTCTCATTATTTTTACTTTGCAATCCTTTTCCATGTATTTTAATAATCTCCTTAATGATCTCATTCTCTTAATTTAACATTAATCTTAATGGAATATAGAAAACATTTTGAAATATCCATAGTAACATATATTCGGATATATTTAGTATGCTTTCACCCCTTAGTTGGTGGTTCCTCCTTGATGAACTCCCCTAAGGTATTTTTAATATTCTTCAAAATATTTATATTGATAAGATAATATGGAAGTCCAAAATGCTTAACCTACAATTGGATTATTTTTAATAATTATAACCCAACAAAAATATTTCACTCCATGGTCTTAAATAAATTGTATCTACTCCTCTAAACCATGGACCACCACTCATTATTTTATCTCTAATTTCCAAATTACAATGGATGATGAGGAAAAAACCTTTATGAATAAAAAAATTTAAATTCATTCCCACTTCCACTTGATCCAATTTTGAATCTCTAAAAACCATGGGTAGTATCTATGGAACTTACATATTAACCCTCTACATTTAAAAAATATTATATCATGATTGATCATCTCATCCTTGATAATTACTTTTGGTGAAACATTTCCTCCCTATATGGAACTTGTATAAATTGTTTCTTACTCTTTTACTTTATCTCTTCCACTTTTTGAAGTGTGGCAGGTTTTCAAGATTAGCCTACTCTTTCATATTTGGAAGGCCCATAACAGAATTGTTTTTAAATACTATACACCTTCTGTCACATTTACTCATGCTAATAAATTATAAGTTTTTAATGACATGTGGGTACATATATGTACTCAAGCCAATAAATTTTCTATGGAGTTCTTTTGGTGCACTAGGCCAATGCTTCGTGTATAGTCAATCGGATCCCCACAACGCTCTTCTTAGGAGTATTTTTATCCCACTCTCATCATCGGCCTTCATCATATGCAATAAGTGCTCTCAAAGATAGGTACTGGTCCCAACCCTCGATAGTCAATAAGTGACCTGATATTGATATTGCTTGTTCATCCCATAAGGTTGGGGAGTGGGATGATGTTCAACTAGTTTCACCTGGGCCAGTTGTTGGTTGGAGCGACGTGGGTATTGAAGGCCTTAATAGTGATGTAGTGGGGTGGATTCCCATCCCATAATCACTAGTAATTTATGCAAAATAACATGTCAGGGCACATTACTCCATATGATATGATTTCTTTGATTTAATGATCATCAATGATCATGATTGGTAAACAAATGTTTTGTTAACGGCTTTGTTTCCTAACCCTTGTCACTGAGGGTTAGTTTGATTCCCCATGGGAAGTGTTAAGCCACCCATTTTTTTTTATTGTAAATACTTTTATTTTAATTTAATACAAATTTGCTCTTTTAATTAAAATATATATATTTTATTCTTTTGACACCTTATAGATTTTATGAATAAAAATTCTAATAAAAATTTTTGATTGAGGTTTCTTAATTTTCTCTTTCATATAATAATATATATATATATATATATATAGAATTGTTTGATATGTATTTTATTTCTTTTTATATAATTCCTATGCACATATTTTAAAAGTGTATTTTGTTGTTTTTGGTATATTTGACACCACAAGGTCTTTAATGATTTATTTTTTCCTTGGAAAAATGGTTGATCTTCATATAAACTTACTTTCTCCTATCCAATATAGAAAATATTTCTATGAAGTACCATTCTACCATGTAGAATTTTGCTTTCTCTCTTCATCCACTAGGTAATAGGATATTCTAGATTCTACTAGACTTGACCATTTGTCCTAGGACAAACAACGACTTGTTGATAACATTCAAATCAGTTCCTACACATGTAAAAGAGATTTGCTTATAATTTAATTTTTTTGTTCTAATTAAAATCTAAATATCTTTAAAATGTATTTTATCATATCAGCCTCTAAGAAAATATATTTCCTGATGGAATTATTAATATGTTCAAGGGTTAAATGCTTAAAAGTAAAAGGAAAAAATGGAAACTAAAATCCATTAAAACTTAAAAAAAAATATTTTCACAAAGGGATCAAAATATTTTAATGGCAAAATGTAGAAGATTTGGAGAGCAAGTGGGTAGTTAAAACTCTCCAGTTGTAATCGAGAGAGGCCCAGGTTCAAATATTTCCCCTCACATGTTGCGGATATGCTATGTTGCGAATATGCTATGTAAAGGTTATATCGCAACCACATAATAATATTTACCCCTTTAAAATATATATATATCAAGATTTTATAAAAATCCTAAATTCCTTATAAAACCAAGGACCATCAACATAAATAACATCTTGATCCTCTTAGTTTATAAAAAGTATAATTTAAAAAACCTTTAGGCACAAGGGTGACTTTCAATATCATTTGATATGAAAGGTGACTAATTTTGACCTATCCAATCATTCAAAATAAGAAGAGTGGACCAAAAACCATAAAATATACATATCAATATTCTCTCAAGAATATTAGTAGCAAACATTAAAATATACTTTTTTTTTAGATAAATAAAAATAAGAGAAGATACTTTTATCAATAATAGATTTTTGCCTTCTCATAGTGTTTAGAGCAATTGGTAGGGAGTGAAGAGTTTCACACTCTAAAAAAAAAGTCTCATGGATGAACCTTGGTATTTATCAAATGTCATGAAGTCAACTAGTGAAATTCATTGATATTCATGGAGGAGATCAAGGTTCAAATCTTGCCAAGAGATACATGAACAATTTCCAAGTTGTACTACCATTTTTGTGCCCATTATATGATATAGGTGGGACCCATACTAACTTAGATATAAAGGATATATAATTAAAAACGCCGAGAGTTATCAATCTCGAGGCGCCTATCTCATTTCTTGGGGGTGTGATCTCCAAGATAGGCGCCTCGGGATTCATAAATCTCGGCATTTTTAGATATATATCCTTTATATCTAAGCTAGTTTGAATAAAACTAAAAAAAATGATTGAAATAGTTATATAACTTTACATTGCATATTCGAATATAAAAATACCTGAATATGATATTTTGTAAATGCATATTGCATAGGTATATAATATCATCAATAATTATATAATATATAAAATAAATTATTTTAAAAAAATTATAATATAATTTATTTAAACCAATAAAATTAATTTGATTAAATTTATTATTCATAAATAAAATAAAAAATACATACAATTCTTATTATTTTAATATAATCAAATTTATTATCCATAATACATCCCATAACTTTAGTAGAAATCTAAACATAAAAACCTTTCAGCGCATAGACTCTCTTTTAACATAAAAATCTTTCTTTTTAAATCAAATTATATCTAATTAAAATTATATATTTTATAAATAATCTAAAAATAAATAATAGATCTCCCATATAAAAACGTCAATGACTTAAATCCTTATAATATTTACTTCTCTAATCTTAAATTCCATATATATAAACACCATAATAAAGATAGCACGTTTGTGGTTACAATCTCCATGGCCTTATCAGGAATACCAACCATCCATGGATCTATCGAGAACCATGACCAAAGCAGCAAATAAATCGACTGGTTCCGTTATAGAATCTCATTATGACTTATGTAGTGTTACTTCACAAGAATTCCTATACGTCTGGACAAACCAAACGTCTAAATTAGAGAGTCAACTAAGCGTACATGTTCTATTAAATTTGAGAGCATTCAAAGAACTAATATTTGCAGCTCAGAGGCCTTCCAGCTTATCCAGGATGCAAAAGCTGCCTATTTCTTTTTTATTGTAATATTGACCTGTGGTGGAACCAGGAGGCAGAAGCGCAACCATCACAGGACCCTCCGCCCCTTCATCAATTGAAAGTGTTCCTACATCAACATTTATATCCGTCTTCACGAATCCCGGATGCACGCAGTTCACATACATTTCAGGATTTTGGCGTGCAACGACCCTTGTGTAAGCATTCACAGCCGCCTTGGAAACGAAATAGGCCGAATACGTCACAGGCCATCCATTGCTCTTTAATAACCCTTGCTCAAAATCCTTAAGAAAGCTTCAAAAGAGGACACGTTCACATTTCGACCTCCAGCAACACCAGAAAGCTTCAAAAGAGGAAGAAGCGCCTCCACAACTCTTTTGGTCCCATAATAATTAATGTCCATACACATCTTTGCCATTTCAAAGTTTTCAGAAATTCCTTCCACTGTATTTCCAGGAGGAATCTTGCAAAAACAAAACCAAAATTCATTAACATGTCATCTGAAATTGAGTACTTAATTATGAAATTTTATAGAGGACTCACAAATAACTGCGTCGGATTTGCCTTGTTAGTTTAAATATTTGCCTAAATATTTTAAATGTTTGCAACTGTTGGTTAGTCGGTTTAAATATTTTAAATGTTTTTGTTAATATCGGCTTTTTAATAAATAAAAAAATTGTTTACAGCGTGACATATATGATCTCTTTGCCGCCCACCCTGTTGCCATTATAGGAACGCCTCTCAGCGTAATTAATATCGTATGATTAAAAATAAAAATTTAGTTGATTAAGAGAAAAAAAATTGATCTTGAATACTTACATTGGAAATTTCATGGGATAATTTAGGGTAACCTCCTTGAATGAAGCTTTATATATAGGCTTTTTATTTATATATATATATATATATATATATATATATATATATATATATATATATAGTCTTCCATAACTTTTACATGCAATAACAAAAACCTTGCATGCCATCTCAAAAAATAGTATTGGATCATTTTATTTAAAAGAAATCAAATCTCCATCATATGGCTCTTACATAGATGCTTAGATTTATATTTCTATTATTTACCTAGCTTGTATCAAAAAAAATTATTTTCTTATCTTGAGTTCATGTTGCCGATAGGCAGTTGTTTTAGTGGTTAAAGATGGTGGTTGTTTCTATATATATATATATATATATATATATATATATATATAATTCTATTTTCTTATCTTGGGTTCATGTTTGCAACTTTAAAACAATAGGCCATTATAAACTTTATAGTTTCTTATCCACAATAAAAGTAATTATTTAAATGGTATCTATGAGACTTAAAAAGACTTCATCCATATTATATTATATTTTATATATATATATATATATATATATATATATATATATATATATATATATATACCCCTTAACCCATAGCAATGATCATTTTAAAGGCTTAAGAACATTTTAAATGTGTTATTTATTTATTTTTAGAACCATTTTAGATTTTGTTAATTAGTTTTTGATCAATTATAAACTTTTATTTCCCTTTAAAATCTACATCTATTTTCAATTTCAAAAAAAAAAAATTAATGGTTTAAATTTATTTTAGTTAATAAATAAATATATTTTATTTTTAAAAAATTAGAAAGGTCAAATTAATAACGATGATCTATATTGTAATTTTAACTTGAATTTTGTAGACTATTTTAAAAATCTACAAGAAATAAAAAGACTAGACAAAGAAAACATTGAATTACTATATCATTTAACCTAAAACAAATGAATTAAAAACAAAACCAAAACATCATGTAAATTATATTTTAATTTATACAATATTTAATTTAATTTAGGTTTTATTTCTAATTTTTTAATAAGTTAAGTTTCATCTCTAATTATTATTATTATTTTATTTTCAACTTGTTTTAATATATTAGTTGGCGAAAAAATATACTTTCATCAAGGGCATTTAACTTTATATAACTATTTGAAAACTTCACATCAATCACATGATACTATGCATTATGTTAAAGTCTTATCAAATTATTTATATACTTAAAGTTCCTACACACTATTTGAAACTTCACATAGGATTGCATGATGATAGAGATCATAATTATTTTATTTTTCATGTTGAATATATCTTATTTGAAGTGAGATAATAACAATTGATTTTAACATGAGTGAGTTATAATTCTATTAACATTGTTTCCTTTGAAATTTGATCATATACATGTCACTAATTTATTATTTGTTCTTATCTTTTATTATGGACATTCCAACTTATTTTCTTTTTGTACATATATCACACATTTTAAATTATTTTTTAATATATAAAGATGTACCATTTTTTACTATAGTTGTGTATTTTTAAAAATTATAATGTATGGGTACTATTAAAATTATTGGATTCAAGAATTACATAAATTTAATTAGAATTTATAACATTTTATTTTGTAAAAATAATTTTTTAAGGCAATGGATGCAATATTGCAAAGATTATTTTGAACTATCATAATGAATTTTCATATCTATATCCTTGCATTAATACAATTATTGCAACCTCGCCTTAATAAATAATATATATTAATTGCAAAAATGTATTTTTCATCTTCAACAATATATGATAAGTTATCAAATAGCTTGAGCTAAATGAAATGTTGAACATCATCATGTTTTTGTTTGGAAGGGTCATAAAATAAAGACTACAACCAAAGCTAAAAGTGATATCTTAGAAAGAGGATTAAATATTTGACTATAGCTTTTATCATCTTATATTTTCTAAGATGACTAAATCATCTCACTTGAGCTCCAAAAGTTATCTCTTACTATTTACATCTGCAAGCACAAGTGCAACAATTACCACATTAAGAAAACTCTTCTTACCTAGACTTTATTAAAAATAGTAAGTATACATTATAAAATTGATTAACACATTTTAAAATTTATAATTCATCAAGTTTATAATATGTAACATAAAAATGGAAAATAGAAAAGAAAAATAAAGAATTAGATAAAAAATATTGTGTGTACCTTTAGTTTGCAATGAGGGTGTCAAGTCCTATAAATTTCATGTTACATCTAATTTTTTGTATAACATGATCAATGCAATATAATACTTGATTTGTTAAAAATAATTAATTAGATTTAGATTAATATGTAATAATAAAAATTGAAAATCATCTCAACAAACGAAATTTAATTAATATACTCTTAAAGGATATGATTAAAAACATATATGTGATGCACAAATTAGATTTTAAAGATTTATTTTTAAGAGATGATTGCTTATATATCTTGTTAACTAATACCAATTATAAAATATAGTCATTCATGCATTTAAAATATCATATTTATATTATAAATAAATAAACAAATGTTATTACCTTTTTAATGAACTTATGGATGCTTTAATTAAATTAATAAATATTTTTTTAAATTTTTATGGAATGATATCAACTGATTTTTTACTAAATATAAGTAAATAATGAATATTTATATAGTTTGTAATGGATATATTAAAATTATTTTTAAATAAACACATACAAGAGATCAAATAGATTAATGATTCTTAATATAATTATTTCAAAAAAAATTGGTTTATACATATAAGTTAACCATTTAGGGTGTACTTAATACAAAACAAATTCAATATTTTTAGTATATAAGTTTAGTTTAGTGTCAATTTGTTTAATAAGAATGAAAAATACACATTTTAAATTGAAAAATCTATTAAACAATATTTCAATTTGTGCTTGATAGCTTTGAATTTAATTCAAAGAAAATTTGTAATAATAAATATGAAAACACTTGATATTTAAAAAATATATGATTTACTTATATTTTTTATTTTTATATGATAAAAAATAAAACATATGTGTATTATATTATAAATTGTAAACTTCAGTCAAATGACAAGATGTATACAAAATAAATACAAATTTAAACTTTCTAGAAGATATCATTTAATACAAAGGCATTATAAAAGAAATATAAAGAAAATGAAAATTTGAATTTAAAATGAAATGAGAAGTGATATATCTTCTAACTGTTGAAAACTTTTCTTCTATAATGGCTTCATGTGTTTTTAATATCTCCAATTCCTTCGTATGTCCTTTATAAAGCCCTTATGCTTTTCATATCTTCAATTCCTCCATGTGTCCTTTATAAATCCTTCATGCTTTTCATATCTCCAATTCCTCCATATGTCCTTTATAAAGCCTTTGTATATTATAATATTATCTAGAAAGTAAATTTGTATGAACTCTGTATACACGTTGTCATCTAACTAAAGCTTAAAATTGTTAAATATAATAAAAATATACTTTTTATAAAATTATATAATAAAAAAAACTTATGTTATTTTTCCACTATATAAAAGGTATATTAAAGATTACTAAGGATAATATGATTGAATCATAAAGAGAAGAGAATAAAAGATAATGATAACAGTAAACAATGAAGATAGAGTCATAATGCTAACATAACAAAATAAGAGAACAATATAATGTAATAGAATGTATGATATAGTGGAGATGATGAATCACATTTCAAAGAGCTTGAGTCAAATAAAAAAGTAAAACAACAAAATAATGTGATTATATTCTAGTGTCATCATGCATAGATGTCTAAGGGTGAAAGGGAATATGTGAAATTATTTAAAAATAATTAAAAATAAGTTTGTAAGGATAGAGATCAAATGGAAAAACAAATAAAAAGGGTGTGACAACTATGCTAAGAAATATGAATAGGAAAAGACCCACAAAAGACTAAATTTAATCTATAATAAATAAATGCCAAATACAAGAAGAAAGAAAGGGGACACGATATTCAAATCCAACAAAGATGAAGAAGCACACATAAGAGTGAATGTTTGAATTGTAATGACAAAAAATAAAGTGGAAGAGAAAATAAAAAGGGTACATGAGAGTTAACTTATGCAATAAGAAGAGGAAGAAGCACATGAAAGAATACAAATTTAGGCTACAATGATAATATTCCAAATGGAATAATAATGAATAAAGCACATGAAATCCAAAGCAAGATGAATATGAATGAGTTTATGCTAGAGTACAAATTTTAGCTAAAATAAATAAAGAGGAAACATGAGAATCAACCTAAGCAAGATGAAGAGGAAGAGGTGCCTTGGATTGATAACTCTCGCGTTTTTAGATTTATCAATCCCGTGGCGCATATGTAAAACTAAATGATTTTGCAAGCATAGTATTGGTGATTATAGAATTTTTTGTTTGGTCACCAATGAGGATATGAAAGAATAGAATAAAAGAAATAAAATTTGTTTTAAAAGAGTTTATTGTGCAAAACATAGGTACAATATAGGGGTGAAAATTGTCAATGAGTTAATAAAAACAAGTCACAACCAAAATTGTTACTACAAAAGAGACAAATATTATGCTTACAAATAATCTAATATAGAAAGGCATGTGTATAAGAAACAATGTCTATAAACCAAGCACAAAATCTCCTCTTCTCTTTCATATTTTATGGTAAAATTTGATATTTTATCAAGAACATTTACTTGAACAAACAAGTAAAAGTATAATTTTTATAATCATTTAGAATGTGAATGTGTGTCACAAGTGCTCCTATGATTATAATGGAGTTTTGCTATTCATAAACCATTACTTTCGAAATGTAGCCATATATGTCAAACATGTAGAAAGAAAAGATATGAATCATTATTCCTTATTGTTTACATTATTAAAAAAAAAAACTATAATTTTATGATATATAAATAAAAATAGTGGTAAGTAACTTATGTTAGTAGGTCAAAAATCTGCAATATATATTTATTTAATCTCTAGAGATATCAAACATAAGGTACTTATCTCATATAGTTTAATATCTCTTGACATTAAATATCTGAGAGACCACGACCAGGTGGTTCTACACCGTCAAAGAAAATAATCTAATAATAAGTTAGTGTTAAAATTTTGTTTTCATTATATAATATATGGAATAAGAAAATATAAAAAACATTATTCTATCACAAATATATCAAACTTCAGGTGCCTATCTTATTAATATCTCTTAATTATCTTATTAATATCTCTCGA
The DNA here is from genome assembly GCA_028583015.1 of Wollemia nobilis. Classification (NCBI taxonomy): domain Eukaryota; kingdom Viridiplantae; phylum Streptophyta; class Pinopsida; order Araucariales; family Araucariaceae; genus Wollemia; species Wollemia nobilis. The sequence continues at coordinate 14,365,873 of JAQPPZ010002969.1, read as the reverse complement.
CCTTAAGTAAGGTGCCTATCTTATAAATATCTCTTGACCTTATGTAAAGCGTCTATCTTATTAATATCTCGACCCCATATAAAGTGCTTATCTTTTTAATATATCTTGACCCTATATAAGAAGGCACTTATCTTATTAATATGCCATCCTTATTTATACAAGCTAGTGTTTATTTTAATCTTTAAAATCTGCCAACAATTTCTTTCTATACATAATAAATGAAATAAAAATATATTTTTATGATTTTTATTAATTTTAAATTTTATTAAAAAAATATTTTACTTAAAAACATTTGATTTAATCCTGAACTCAACATATAAAAATAACAAATATTTAAATATTTGATATAAATAATTTTATTATAATTATAAATTAAAAAACTAATAACCTATTTTAAATATATTAATATTAAATATATATTTTTTAAATATTATAATTAATTAAAAATATATTATAGTTGTGAAATACAAAGCAAACATTTCTTAGAAGGCATTTATATATTACAACAAAGAGGATGGAGAATGGGCAAAGCTTTAAGGTGTGCTAAGTGGTTGCATACACCTAAAAGAATCCAATGGAACAAAGGAGTTAGAAGGGGTGAACCAATTAAACTTGCAACCGCGTTTGTTATTAATAACATGAAAGATTGAGTTTAAGTTAAATGTTTTTTCAGAACAATAATATTACACCACTATTTTCTTTCTTTACATGTTATATTTCATTAACATACTTATTAAAAAATATTAATATTACAACCACTATTTTCTTTGCATGAACAATAATATTACGATAATGACTTTTTTTATATATTATGTATTTTAATTGAACATATTTAAAAATTTTAAGGTTGAGAGCTTAAATTCTTAAGCTGTTAAAATAATGAAACATCTGTACATATCTTTTCACACACATTTAATTGCATATAGGTATTTTTAATAATTGAATTTAAAAATAAAAATAAAAGAAAACAATTTATATCTTCGTGTAAAAAGAGTTCAGTTTTATAAATTCGGGAAGTTGGACTGATACTTATCTCTCTGTTCAATGTTGGGTGACTGATATGTATATTCGCCCTAAAGCCTTAATGTCATGCGGGGAATCTTCAATCTGATAATCTGTTCACAAACAAACACATAAAAAATATCACATTTTGCAACATTTTTATCATAATATAAATATTGTTAGAAAAATTAACCCAGATTTCACGCCTTCGACAGACTGCGCTTCGAATTTGGGCGAAGCCGGACTGCGCTCGCGCAGTTGGGGATCCTGGCAAAAAGGACTGACATGACGCCGCACCTACCCTCTGACAGATGTGACGTCTAACAGCTCCGATCGCCCCAAAAGTTAATGCCAGTTCGATGATTTAATGCTAGTGCGACGATTGGTCAGAAACCCTAGTTGAGGGCCTGTCAGAGGACAAACCCTAATCCTCCTCTTCCCGTGGCTATATAAGGCGTCTCGGGTATTTCAGACGAGAAGAGAAGCAGAGCGTGTGTGAGAGAAGTTCATGAAAGAAGAAGCGAAGAATAGAGCAGAGAAAGAAAGCAGAGCGATTCAGTGAGTAGTGTGGCTCAGCTGATTAATGTTCGAGCAGCAGACTCGACATTTCTCCCTATTTAGTTTATCCTGCAGCATAGCCTGCAGATGTTGTTATTTCCTCGGTTGAGGAATATTGTAACCCTAGTTTCATATAAATAAACTTTGTTGTTGTTTGTGGCATCTTTAGGGTTTGCAGTAGTTTATTTGCTAACGTTTGTTGTTCTTTGTTCCGGCGTTTCTCTCCTCTCATTCGGGTCTTGCCAAGCCAGGCAAACCCAGCGGCAGCCGCGGAAGACGAAGAAGTCGAAGGCCAAAGTTGGCCAAGTCTGAAGCTTGTCAGTCTGCGCTGAGCGAAGTTCGTCAGCCAACGAAGTTCGCACTTCGCTGCCAACTTCCATCTTGTGTTCGGCAAAGTTCGTGATCCGACGAAGTTCGTACTTCGCGCGAAGTCCGCACTTCGCCAGTTTTTCTAGCACAGTCCGCACTGCGCGCGAAGTTCGCACTTCGCCAGTTTTTCTAGCGCAGTCCGCACTGCGCGCGAAGTGCGCACTTCGACAGCATTTCCAGCGCAGTCCGCACTGCGCTCGTGAGTGACGAACTTCGCCCGTGGGTCAGCGTCGTCCGCACTTCGCTCCCGAAGCTAGGAGCTGGCCGTGCGCCCTGCGCAGTCCGAACTGTCGGACTTCGGCGATTGAAATTTAAAATCGTCCTTCAAATTGGTATCAGAGTTGATTGAGCCATGACGTGGAGATAGAAGATGGATTCTGGAAAGAATTCCCTGTAGTTGCAGATCCCACGATACGATTACTGGAGCATCCAGATGAAGATCCTGTTCGAATCTCAGGAGCTATGGAAGTTAGTCGAGAACGACTACCTAGAATCGGCAGATGCAGCAGCACTGGCCGCCCTCTCTCAAGCAGACAAGGATTTGTTGAAAGAGCACAAGAAGAAGGACCAAAAGGCCCTCTTCTACATCATGCAAGTGGTTGAGGAGACCATCTTCCCACGGATTGCATCGACCACCAAGGCCAAGCAGGCCTGGGAAACCCTGGCAAGTTCGTATCAAGGCACCGACAAAGTGAAGTTGGTGAAACTACAGATGCTCAAGAGAGAGTTTGAGAACCTGCAGATGAGCGAGTCCGAGACGATGAGCGACTTCTTCACCCGGATGACGAATATCATCAACCAGATGCGGTTGAATGGTGAAATCGTGCAGAGCTAGAGAATCGTGGAGAATATTCTCAAAAGTCTGCTTGCTAAGTTCGACTCGGTTGTGATAGCAATCGAAGAGTCGAGGGATTTGACAACCCTCTCGATAGATGAACTCATGGGTTCTCTACAGACCCATGAACAGAGGCTGAGTCGCTCAACTCAGTCTTCTTTGGAGCAAGCCTTCAAAGCACAAGTCTCAGTCTGAGACAACGACAGACAAGACTCCCACCACAGCGCTTCTAGTTCTCCAGAGGAAGAGGCAGAAGCAAGCGTGGGAGAAGTAACAAGCAAGGAGGGAGATCAAACCCTCAGGACGTTGAGCCAAGTTACAACTTTCATCAGCAAGGAGGAAGAGGCACTGGCAAAAATCAGCAAGGAAGCTCTCAGCAAAAGGACATGTCAAAGGTCCAAAGCTACTACTGCAGTAAGTTTGGCCATTATGCCACACAGTGCAGAAAGAAGATGGCGAACGAGAATCAGCAGCAAGCCCATTATACGGAGGAACCTGAAAATGTGGTAGGAGGAAATGTGCTGCTGACTTGTAGTATTGAAGAGGAGAGCAAGAAAAACATTTGGTATCTTGACAATGGTTGCAACAACCATATGATTGGGAATAGGGAGATGTTCTCACAACTGGATGAAACAGTCCAGTCCGAAGTCAAGATGGGGAACAACATCAAAGTTCCTATGATGGGGAAAGGAAAGATCCTCATCCGAACCCGGCACGATGAAAGAAAAACAATTCAAGATGTTTTTTATGTGCTTGGGTTGAAGCACAATCTGCTAAGTGTTGGACAACTTGTGCAGAAGGGGCACACTGTACTATTCAAAGACGATGTCTGTTCCATCAGAGACAAAGTGCATGGACAAATCGCAACAGTGTCCATGACGAAAAACAAAATGTTTTCACTGTAGATTCAGAATGAATCTTTGATGTCTCTGAGTGCAGTTGAGAAGGATGCTACCTGGTTGTGGCATCTCAGATTCGGTCACCTGAGTTTCAGTGGCCTGAATCTACTGCACAAGAAGCTGATGGTGAAGGGTTTACCCCTTGTTGAGCAACCGAACCAAGTTTGTGAAGGTTGCCTGGTTGGCAAGCAGCACAGGGACACATTCCCTGTAGGACAGTCTTGGAGAGCATCACGGCCATTGGTGCTGGTGCACTCAGACATTTGTGGTCCCATGCAGACCACCACACTTGCCAACAACAAGTTCTTCCTGACCTTCATTGATGACTTCAACTGGAAGACTTGGATTTATCCAATCAAGTTGAAGTCAGAGGCATTTGCATGGTTTAAAGAGTTCAAGGCTCTGGTTGAGAAATAGAGCGGTCATTATGTGAAGACTCTCAAAACTGATGGAGGTGGAGAATACATCTCCAACGAATTCCAAAACTTCTACAAGCAGCATGGAATTCGAAGGCAGTTCACTGCCAGATATACACTGCAACAGAATGGTGTAGCTGAGAGAAAGAACAGAACTATCATGGAGATGGCACAGAGCATGTTGAAGGAAAAAAGTTTGCCACATGAGTTCTAGGCAGAAGCTGTAAGTTGTGCAGTTTATCTGCTGAACCGATGTCCCACCAAGAGTGTGAGGGACAAAATTCCAAAGGAATCCTGGAGCAAGTTGAAGCAAAGTGTGGCTCATTTGCGTTTTTCGAGTGCATAGCATATGCACATGTTCCAGATGAGAAAAGGCAGAAGCTGGATGACAAAGCTGAAAGATGCATCTTCATAGGGTACAACGAACCATCAAAGGCATACAGGTTGTACAATCCTATGACAAAGAAACTTATCATCAACCGAGACGTGAAGTTCCTGGAGGATGAAGCCTGGAACTGGAAGTCAAAGACTGGTCAGTCTGAACCAGCAACTGTTGAATCTGTAGACTTGGAGGAAGACAGTGTCCAACCACATGTGCCTTCAAGTAGCAATAGTGGTGCTAGCAGTAGCATAGCCTCATCATCTAGGTCACCTCCACTTGCAAGCAGAATTCAAAACCTGAGGACTCCTACGAAGACTTGGAGCTTGCAAGACATTTATGAGGTAACCTGAAATCAGTTAGATGAAGATTATTCTGATTTTGCTCTCTTTACTGAATGTGATCCAGTGGAGTTTGAAGAGGCAAGTCATAATCACAAATGGGTGAATGCGATGGATGAGGAGATAACAACCATTGAGAAGAATGAGACATGGCAGCTAACAGATCTTCCAGCACGAAAGAAGACCATTGGGGTCAAGTGGGTACATAAAACGAAGTTTCATGCCCAGGGAGAAGTTGACAGGCATAAGGCTAGATTAGTGGCGAAGGGTTACAAGCAGAAGTCAGACATCGATTACCATGAGGTATATGCGCCTGTAGCCCGACTTGACACAGTCAGGATGATCCTGGCACTCGTAGCCCAACAAGGTTGGAAGATGTACCAGATTGATGTCAAGTCAGCCTTCCCCAACGGAGTGTTGGAGGAAGAGGTCTACATAGACCAGCCACCAGGTTATGAAATTGAAGGCCAGGAGGGCAAAGTCCTGAAGCTGAAGAAGGCCCTGTACGGTTTGAAGTAGGTGCCCCGAGCTTGGTACAGTCGGATTGACAACTATTTTTAGGAAAATGGGTTTGTCAAATGCCCATATGAGCACACCTTGTACATGAAGACAAATGAAGCAGGTGAGCTCATTATCGTCTGCCTGTATGTGGATGATTTGATTTATACTGGCAAAAACAATGTCCTGTTCGACTAGTTCAGAATAGCCATGAAGAAGGAGTTCGAGATGACGGACTTAGGGCTGATGAAGTATTTTCTCGGCATTGAATTTGACCAATCGACGGATGGCATCTTCATTTCTCAGGGCAAGTATGCGAAAGATGTCCTGAAGCGCTTCAAGATGGAGGACAAGCAAACTCGCCATCACACCTGTAGCCACAGGTTTGAAGTCGAGCAAATTGGATTCAGGGAGGAATGTTAACCCAACCTCGTTCAAGAGGCTAGTTGGCGATCGATGTATTTGACTGCAACTCGACCAGATCTGATGTTCGAAGTCAGTCTGATCAGTCGCTTCATGGAGACTCTGAAGGACACGCAATGGCAAGCAGGCAAGAGGATCTTGCGCTATGTCAATGGGACGCGAAACCATGACCTATTTTACGCCAAACAGGGCCAGCTGGAACTGGTCGGCTTCACAGATTGTGGCTGAGTCGGCGATACCGACGATCGGAAGAGCACCTCCGGGTATGCTTTCCATCTCGGATCAGGGGCGCTCTCATGGGCGTCCAAGAAGCAACCCATCATTGCGTTGTCCACAACCGAAGCAGAATATGTTGCCGCCACGTCAGTCGCATGCCAGACAGTTTGGCTGCGAAGAGTTCTGAGTGAACTGAACTTTCCTCCAGAAGGCGCGATAATAATTTTCTGTGATAACAATTCGGCCATTGCACTGTCAAAGGATCTCGTCTTCCATGGCCGGACGAAGCACATAGACATCCGATATCATTTCATCAAAGAGCTGGTGAAATTCGACAAAGTACAATTGCAGTTTTGCAGGTCCAAGGAGCAGTTGGCTGACATCTTCACGAAGCCTTTGAAGGAGGAAGACTTCAGCAGATTGCGAGAGCAGCTTGGAGTCAAAGCACTCGTGAAATCGAGGCTTAAAGGAGGGTGTTAGAAAAGTTAACCCAGATTTCACGCCTTCGCCAGACTGTGCTCCGAATTTGGGCGAAGCCGGACTGCGCTAGCGCAGTTGGGGATCTCGAAAAAAAGGACTGACATGACATCGCACCTACCCTCTGACAGATGTGACGTCTGACAGCTCCAATCGCCCCAGAAGTTAATGCCAGTTTAACGATTTAATGCTAGTGCGACGATTGGTCAGAAACCCTAGTTGAGGGCCTGTCAGAGGACAAACCCTAATCCTCCTCTTCCCGCGGCTATATAAGGCGTCTCAGGTATTTTAGACGAGAAGAGAAGTAGAGCGTGTGTGAGAGAAGTTCGTGAAAGAAGAAGCGGAGAATAGAGCAGAGAAAGAAAGCAGAGCGATTCAGTGAGCAGTGTGGCTCAGCTGATTAATGTTCGAGCAGCAGACTCGACATTTCTCTCTGTTTAGTTTATCCTGCAGCATAGCTTGCAGATGTTATTTCCTCGGTTGAGGAATACTGTAACCCTAGTTTCATATAAATAAACTTTGTTGTTGTTTGTGGCATCTTTAGGGTTTGCAGTAGTTTATTTGCTAACGTTTGTTGTTCTCTGTTTCGGTGTTTCTCTCCTCTCATTCGGGTCTTGCCAAGCTAGGCAAACCCAGCGGCAGCCGTGGAAGACGAAGAAGTCAAAGGCCAAAGTTGGCCAAGTCTGAAGCTTGTCAGTCTGTGCTGAGCGAAGTTCGTCAGCCAGCGAAGTTCGCACTTCGCTGCCAACTTCCCTCCTGTGTTCGGCGAAGTTCGTGATCCGGCGAAGTTTGTACTTCGCACGAAGTCCGCACTTCGGCAGTTTTTCCAGCGCAGTCCGCACTGCGCGCGAAGTTCGCACTTCGCCAGTTTTTCCAGCGCAGTTCGCACTGCTCGCGAAGTGCGCACTTCGACAGCATTTCCAGCGCAGTCCGCACTGCGCTCTCGAGTGACGGACTTCGCCCGTGGGTTGGCGCCATCCGCACTTCGCTCTCGAAACTGGGAGCTGGCCGTGTGCCCTGCGCAGTCCGAACTGTCGGACTTCGACGATTGAAATTTATGGAGACAGAAATGTTGGAACAGAGTTTATCAAAACCAAAAAGGGAGAAAGGAAAGTGGACTACAGAAACAAAAACAGATCACGCTATACAGAAACAAAAATGCTGGAGGAGATAACTCATTCCAGAAACAAAAATGCTGAAGCTGAGTTTAACAAAACCAAGAAGAAAGGAAGGAAAGTGGACTGCTTATGCTAACAATACGTAAATAGAAAAGAATAGGAGGAGCGCTTGAACAAGCTCCTTGATTTCGGCGTTATATATAGAAATGTGGTTAAGTGATACCTCCACCGAATGTTACTTTGACTCTTCAAGTTGATACTAACTGCAGAGACGAGGCGTCCTCGTGTCAGGGCAATGTTACTTATTTTCAGTGCGGATGCGCTAGAAAATAATTACTTGTTTTCAAAGATACCAAATACTTGCCGACATAGCTATACTTAGCAATAAGCACGAATGCCAGGCTCGCCACTCGCATCTGGACACGTTGGTGACTAAGAATCCGGTGACTGAAAATAGTGAGATTGGGTTGTGGGCTTACTAAACGAGGCAAGGACTAGGGTGACGGACTTGGACCACCGTCCTGATTCCTCGTGGATTATGTCCTTTGGTTTCCTCAAGGGTCATGAACAAGAAAAACATGTGAACGATCTTTTTAATATTTAGTTTTAGTTGGGTTATGTTTTTTTACTATTCAGTTTTAGTTTGATTGAATATTAGGGAACCACAATTTTAAATTATTTAAATTATATATTTTTATGTTTTTTTTAAAACAAGGAAATTTAATTGAGTTTGGGTATTGTCATTGTAAACCTTAGCCAGTTGGATAAAACAAAGTCAATCGGACAGACCTTTCAAGAAATCTAACTACCATTCAGCCAAATACTTAGTAGCTACAATTCAGCATGACCCATTTTGGATACATCATGGTTTGAACTTGAGTCTCCCAAAAGAGAACTCAAAGCCACTGTCCTTAGGGACTCTTGTGTGCTTAATGTAATTTGTTGTTAGTAATCTCACCATTTTTTTTTAAGGCGATTCATTAGAACTTACTTAAGATCTTTTTAACCTATCTATATCGTCAAATAGATTAGATCTTTACCACTATATTGCAATGGTTTAATAATATTAGTAAAAACTCAATTTAAATTTTTACCTATACATATATTATTAAATAAGATTATTTAACATTTGTTCAATTTTTTATTATTATACTTCTATTTAACATAAAAATACATTTAATTAAATTGTTTCTTTTGACGTCATGTAGTGGTATATTGAAGTTTCTATCAGATTTAACTCAGATTTCAAAATTATTTAAATATTAAGTAATATATTTTTATTTGATAAAAAATATTATCTTAGAAAGATAGAATCAACCAGGAGACTTGTAAATGGAGGTCAAGCATAGAAGAGAAAGAGAAACCATATTAAATGGAAAAACAATGTAATTAAAACACAAAATAACATAAGATTTTAAATCTTTATTACCTTGCAAGAAAATTTTTATAAGAAAATTAATTTGAGTATTATAATTAATTAATTATAGTTCAGTGAATTTATTTTTATAAAGGATGATTCTTTATTTTATTTGATTTATGATTTTTATTTTAAGGGTTAATTGCTTACTTTCTATTTTTTTTTACTTATAAATATTTCCAATTTTAATAAAAACAAAAGAAAGGTTTTAATGTAAAACTATTATAATGATTTTGTTGTCAATGGGGCATGATTCAATGGTTGAGGCATATGAAGGACGTAGATATGCAAATACAAAGGACACCAAAATAGGCTATATACTAAGTTGATGTAATAGGGAAAGGGAAACCCATCCAAATCATTAGTTTACTTTATAAATAGATAGATTTTGTTATTCATGATGGTGTATATTGCTCTTAATAATGTCAATACCATGGTACATCATTTTGTGATGTTTAAAAAAAAAAACTACTTATGTTATAATTTTGTGATGCTCTTTTTTTTAATTTGATAATTATAATATGTGTTAATATATTGGTTTGTTAGTGATTAATTTTTAATGTATAATTTAGTAATTTAAATTATATAAAATTTTTAGTATATTTATTAATAAAAATACATTTCAAAAATTTATAGTTATAAAATTCAATTTAATTTCTTAAATTACTTATTTTTCTTCATAGTATTGATAAGTACCTTTTAAACTATATACAAGCTTCAAAGAAGTTACAGTTTGTGAGTACAAGATAAGCTTGAGTTGTAAAAACATACAAAACATAATAAATATATTTCATGATATAATAATCATATATTTCTTGTATCATTAGTTTTTTTAGATCATTTATTTTTGTTAGCTAGGGTTTTCATTGCATTTTTTGCATTCATAGAATAAATTTAAAAGTTTTATTGTGAATTCATGACCTATCCTTATATAACACAAATTTGAAAAAACCCTTGGTTTCATTGTTTTTTCCATTTCTAAATTTGTGGTTGCCCATTATAGGGCATGAATTTGGATGTAAGGATTTGGGAGTAATTTTCTACTCCCAAAACCCTTGTTTTATCTTTATTACATAATTTATTTGAAATTTATATTGACACAAGTGTATGTTCCATATATATAATTGTGAAATATTTTGTGATTTCTAAATCTAATAAAAATGCATATTTTGATTTTTAATAAAAATAAAAATTGATTTTAAATGTGAAAAAAAGTAAGAATGACATGTTAATTATTTTTTATTGGTAAAGGGGTTTTGAAAGGCAACATTTTTCATGATCGAATTGTGTAAGGGTTTCATCTGTGTTGAGTGCAAGCAACTCTAAAGGTTGTTTTTTGATGCCTTTGTGCCCTAGTAGCCAACACTTTTGTGGTTTTTGCTAAATATTTTAGTAGTATATGTTGTAAGGGACCAAATATGGGTTAGAAATATGTATTTCAATATATCTTCATGCAAAATTTTTTATTGATGATAGCTTCCAATTTGGTGCACAAAACAAAAGTGAAAATCATGCCTTTTCTCGACGTCCAAGGAATGGATTAAAGAGATCTCAAAATAAGTTTCAAGTAGTTGATCAAAAAATAGTTCAAATATCAAGTGAATCCAACACTAAGGTGTACCCCCAAAATAAATCCACTATGGAAATCCCTTACATCAATAATTTCAAATACTCAAACCCAAAAATGAATTTCAAGGATACCCTCTATGGTGGAAAGCCTCAACCTAATGCTAAAATTAATCTTAGGGTTTCTCATAAACCTCTAAGAATGCCTAATATTGATTCTAGGAAATAAAGCAGTTGATGGAAATTCAATTGTTAAGCTAGATATGGGCATCATTCATATTGGCATAGAAGATCTAAAGAAAATGTGACTAATTTATTGTTTCTTGGGTTTTCATCTGAGCCTATCTGCTTTCAAAGTTTGGGCTACAAAGAAAATAAAAGGTGAGTTACAAATATCTATTTATCCAAATGGTTATTTCCTTGTTTTATTTGCTAATAATGAGGTGTCCCTGGTTATTTGGAAGGTTAGGGTTTTTCATGAAGCCTTGGCATACTAAATTTAAATCCAATTAAGAGATGCCTTCTACAGGTCTTGTCTGGGTTAGAATCTTTGGCCTCTCAATTGAATTCTAGAATTTGCCTATTTTTTCTTCAATTGGAAATTCTTTGGGAACATTTAAGATTATTTTTTATTTTACTCAAAAATTTGGACATTTAAGATGCCTTCTACACATTTTCAATTTTAGTTAATGTGGATTAGATATAGTTCCTTTAGACCCCGAGTGTAGCAATGGTGGAAGGAAGGTAAACCAAGGTATGAGACTAAGATGTTTTATTTTACCAAAATGTTACAATATATTAAATCCAAAATCAAGATTTGGAATTGGAAGAAGTTTGGAGATGTTCAACAAAAAGACATGAAATTATTACTTAGCTTAAAATTTCGAATAAGAAAATCCAGTTAGATGGCCTCATGGAGAGTAGAAATACAAATGTAATTAGACTCACTACTCAGTTAAAGGAATGGAAAAAAAAAGAAGAACTCTTATGGAAGAAAAAATCTAGGATCCAATGGCTCAAAGAAGGAGATCAAAACATAGATTTCTTCCACAAACATCTTCTAGAAGATCTTATAACTTTATTTCTTCCCTAAAATAAGATTCTAGAGATGTTGTCTACACTTGGGATGACATGAAATTTGTTGTTACCAATTACTTTTCCAAATATTTTTGATGTTGCTCCTCTTGAATTGGCTTCTCAATACAATATTCTTAAAACCATCCCTACTCTTATAACTTCTGAGGATAAATCTATTTTGATTACTCCAGTTACTATTAATGAGCTTCAAAGAGTGGTTTCTAAAATACAAAAAGGAAAAACCCTAGGTCCTGACAGTTTTCCTGTTGAGTTCTATCAAAAGTTTTGGGATATCCTTCATGCTGATTTATTAGAGGTTGTGGAAGAAGCCAAGAAAGACAAAGAAATTTTTAAGGTTATCAATAAAAATTATATGGCTCTTGTCCCAAAATATTAGCTTTTAGACCTGTATCTTTATGTAATTTTCTTCTCAAAACTATTACAAAGATCCTGGAAGAAAGGTTGAAGCCTTTTTTGCATAAGATTATTTCCCCTAAAAAATGGGGTTATATGGAAGGGCATCAAATAGTGGATGAGATAGTTATAGCTTAGGAAGCCATATATTCCATGGAAATTCAAAAGTCTCCATCTATGTTCATTCATTTAGACTTATCTAAAGCTTATGATAGAGTGGATTGGTACTTCCTTGTCAAAGTTTTAAGATAATTTGGCTTCTCTCAGGATTGGATGGATTGGAGTATGAGATGCATATCTTTGGTATTCTACTATGTTCTTATCAATGACAAGACTTATAATTTTTTCCATACTTCTAAAGGTATTAGGCAAGGTGACCCCTTCTCCTCTTATTTATTCATCATTCTTGTTGAATGCTTGGGCAGGACTATAACAAAAAATAGAGATAAAAAACCCTTGAGGGAGTTACCATTGCTTCTAGAGCTGGGCCTATTTCACATCTTCAATTTTTTTATGACTCTAATTTGTTAGATAAATCTACAATTAAGGAATCTTCTAAAATTATGCAAATCATTAGTTGTTTTTCTAATGTTACTGGGCAACCTATCAATGAAGACAAATCTAAAGTCATTTTATTTCACTACTATCCCAAACAAGAATCCATGGTCTTGGATAAGTTAATATATAAGAAGACCTCCCTTCTAATCAATTATTTAGGCATTGCTATCAATATTCAAAGACAAAAAAATAAAGACTAGAATTGGTTGTTGGATAGAGTTAAGATGAAAATTAGAAAGTGGACCAATAGGTGGCTTTTATTTGGGGGTAGAGTTACGTTGGTAAAATTAGTCCTTCAATCTATACCTATCTATGCTTCTACTATGTTGAATATTCCAAAGGCTTATTCGATAATTAGATCAAATCAATCATCGGTTCCTCTGGAGTGGTACTAAGGAGAAAAGAAAATGGGCCTTGGGGGATACTTTATGCCTTCCCAAGAAAGAAGGGGGATTAGGTTTTTGATATGCTATTAATAAAATTAAGGATTTAGTTGCTAAGCTATATTGGAGGATTTTTCATAACCCCAATGCTCTTTTGGTGAAGAATATTTGTGCTAAATATGCTGAGAGTAAAAGTCTTGAAGACCTTTTTCGCTATCAATTTACTACCAAATGTTCTCTTATTTTAGTTGTTCTTAAGACTGGTGAGGATTTGATTAAGCAAACATTATTTTGGATCACTCATAATGGTCAATAGAAAAAAAATTGGATAGATTATTGGGATTGTCACTAGCCTTTGATAACTTAGTTTCTTCATTGGAGGTCTTGGATGGAGGAGCTTCATCGAGCTAACTAGATAAAGGTTGCTAATTATTGTCGGTACCCTACTGGTAATTCAAAGGTTGGTAGATATTGGATCCCTGTTATGAGTGGCCAATTCAAATGCTATAAATGTAAATAAAATATATCCAAAATGTCCTTCATATGGGATCTCTCTCTTGGTCCCATGATAAAGATTTTTTTGTATGGAAAAACACTACTAAGGGTGAGTATTCAGTTGCTCAAGGTTATTTGGCCTTATGCCATAATAATTCCAACCAATCTCATGACATATTTACTCAGTTGTGGGTGCAAAATATCTAGCCTAAAGTGAGGTTCTTTACATGGCTTTTATCGCATTGTAGGGTGCTAGCTAGTGATAAACTTATAAAATATGGTTTTCATGGCTTGTTTAGATGCAAAATGTGTGGAGAGAATGCAATAAATCGCATTCATATTTTTATTGAGTTTACCTTAGCCTTTAATCTATGGATTAGAATGACCATATTACTTGGTTTATAGTGGTCAAATGTTTTAACTTTTGAATAGCTTTGGAAGGATTAGCCTAATCAGGAGTGTGTTGATCACTTTATTAGGAAGCAAGTTTGGATGGGTTCTACCATCCTACCTTGGAATATATAGAAAGAAGGAAACAACTAGATTTTTAATCAACAAAGAAAGTATATTCATTATATCCGTAAAATGACCATTTCTAACTTAGTTGAATTAGTACAATAGTTTCTTAAACATTCCTAGAACTCCCACCAATGATAGGGTCAAGTGATACAAATATTGAAGATTAGCTATTTTAAGGGAAACTGGCTTAAAGAAAATATGTGTAATTAAAATATGGATAGAACAAGGAATTGGTAGCCTCCTCCTAAGGATTTTTGAAAATTCAATATCGATGGAGCCTCTAGGGGGAACAATAGAAAAGCTAGTGTGGGAGGCATTGGTAGACTTTCAGATAGTTCCTTGGTTTTCACTTTTATTGAGAATTGGGGTATCCTTTCCAATAACCTTGCTGAGGGATATGGTATCCTTAGAGGCCTTTGAGAGGCTACAAAGATCATATGGAAAATGTGTTGTTTGAATATCACTCTCAAGTCATGATTAATTTGTTGAAGACTCCTAAGAATCATAATTTTGATTGGAGAATAAAAGTAATTGTTGAGAAAATTTAATTATTCCAAATGGGATTTTTGAAATTTGAATACAATAATGTGGTTAGAGAATGGAACAAGAGTGCATATTCTATAGCTAATTGGACGTTGGACAAAGTTGATCTTACTTACTATGACCACCTTCCTAGATGGTGGGATTCACAAATAAGGGAAGCTCTTCTTTCTATCACTTCTTTTGATGGTTCCAATACTAGAGGTCACCTCTCCTAACATTTAAAATTTTCCTATGAATATTACATCAACAAACAAACAAGATGCCAGCTGAAATAAAAAATGTAAGTACTGCATAAAATCATTGTATGGCTATGGATGCATTGTATAAAATAAAAATTGCATCTATTTTACACATCACATGAGAGCAAAATAGATGCAATTGCATCGTACAAATGTGTTATACAAAATCATCATATTGATGCACCATATAACCTAAGAGTAAATGTGTATGGATGTAACATACAAAATTGTTGTATGATTATGTAAGAATCATACAAACACGTTGATATCATATAGACATGTCAAAGTATGAAAAGTAATAAAATAGATTTTTCTAACTCAAAAATTACAAACGGGTGCAAAACTATTGAGTTATCCATAAGATATGTATTTGAAGGTAGAAATACAAAAAAAAAAATGGATAAGTTCTAGTCACTTACTATTGCCACTATATATCTTCCCAATTATAGTTTTTGAACAATATCAATGTGGTGCCTTGATCATATTTACTAATTCATCATCAATAAGCACTAGAAATCTCCTCTCCAAATATTTTCTCTTCTCCATTCTATAGTCAAAATGACTTCACTTTACTTCCCTTTCTCCCTTTTAAATCTCTTTTACCCCTTTTTACTATTTTATGATCCTTTTACCCCTTTTATAAACCTTTTACCTATTTTTAAGCTTTTTTACCTTTTTAATGAGACCCTTTTGATTCTTTTAAGCCTTTAAACCATATTTTATAAACTTTTGGCACCCTCCATAACCATTTTATTGCTTGTGCTCCTATGCAAATCATAGCCAAGTCAAGTTTCCTTGGTCCAACTAGTTTTACCTCTAAAACTTGAAGGTGCACATCAAGTCGTGGTAGCATTTAATATATTTTAATGAAACATTAATATTTGTACTATTATAAACTTTGACCTTAAGTAAACAAAAGCCTTTTTTTATTGTAGAATTAGGGCATTTATGATGGTTTTTGACACATTATTTGATAAAAATGCATAAAAAAAGGGGTAAAATGTAGAGACCCAATTTTACATGATAATTAGTTGTAAAAGGGTCATTTCACTGACTGGTCTATTTTTTAAGGAAATCAAGTTGGTTCAACTATGGCATATCTAAATTTAGGGAAAAAGTAGCATCATATTTGGAGTATACAAAATTATTATAGACCTTCATAAAAGTTCACAAAAGTACCACTATTAGAATATGCAATAAAAGATCTTGCCAATGAGTTTAAAAATAGCTATACTTGGATAATAACTGATACCTCAAAATAACCTAAAAGTAGAAGAATCATAACACTATAAAATTATCATGGTGCTTTTGATAATCAATATTTCTGACTTGTTATCTACCTACCAAATATCAAAGAATAAAAGTTCCATGATCAAAAGTGTTATGAGTATTCTACTTTGCTAATGGTAAATCTAGTATTTCGATAGTCTAACTTCCTATAATCATCTATTTTATCATAAATCTTATCTCATTGACTAAATATACATGTATCAAGGTGGAAATCTACCAATCAATACTCCTTGATTGGTAGTTGCATGACAATTCACTCCAAGCAACTCCCAATTAGGCCTTGCCAACTCCATGCAACTACATTGTACCTACCTTTCTCTCTCCACTAAGAAACAATCTATGGATTCATCAAGGAGGTCTAGTTTTTCTATAAATCCACCCCTTGGAGAGATATTTAGGGAAGATTATTATCACATCACTATTCTACTAGAATCACCTTTAAGCAATCTATAAGACATAATTATGCTATCAAAATCACTCCAATAGATTATATATCATGTTGATATTTTGTTGTATATCCTACCAAGAGTTGTATCTATCAAAGGATCTCATCATCACACATCTAATAACCATTCAAGAAAGTAAAAAAGTCCCTAATCATTATCCAAGGAAAAAACAAGCATACCTCATTTATTTTCATCAAAAAAAGTGAAAAAACTATAATTCTAGATTTATCTACTTCCTTTTATGAATCTATTTAGTGTATTGTATTTTAATATATCTCATTAACATTTTAATATTTAATATATTTGTGCTTTTCCATAGTTATTATTCCCTTTAAATTTTCATTCTTTTCAAATTTTCATCTTAAAAATAGCGGTTTGATCCTTCGAGCAAGGAAACTTATTGATCCTTGTTGAAATTAGAAAAAATCTCCCTACATTAATCACGTATTTTATCTCTTTATTTGTAGGATTTTAGTTTTGTAGGTATAGTTAAAAATACCATACACTTGTACCCATGGTGTTTCTACATGGTTTTTCCACTTATCACTTCTACGTAGTGTTTCTACATGATGCTTATGCGTAGTGCTTTTGCATGAAGCTTCTACCTCAGCCCAAAAGATAGGTTTTATCATTCCTATTAGGGTCTCAATATTATGTGATTTGATTGTTTTTTTGTCTATATTTCTATTTGTAATAAAGGTTTTATAAAAGGGTAGAAAATCAGTTTTTGGTTAAAACACTATCAAAGAGATAGACATTGATCTTAATTAAAACACTAGGTATTCAAAGTGAAGCAAATATAGCTACATCCTAGGATATATTACTTGTTTTCATATTCTTCTTGGAATATTAATTTAAATGAAAAGAAAGTTTATCACTTTCACAGCATAAGTGATTAATGGAATTTTACTTCACTTTGTACATTTTAAACTTGGTGGTTTCAAGGTTGAGAGGAAAAGGATGGATAGCTACAAAAGAATTTAAGGGTTTATTAAAAAAATCCTCATAATAGTACTTGTGATTGAAGGAAGACCCTTTAATTATGGCCATATGTTGCTTCGGTAGCTCTAATTAAGAGGTTAGAGATTGAAGCTAAAAATAATTAGAATTTTATTACACATAAGGCATGTGTTGAGAGACAAGAGGGCCTTGATTATTGACATGAGAACAAGTATGATACCTTGGGAGATATGATATTGTGATTTTCAATGTATGGCTTATCCCCAAGCTAGTTGAAATATAATCATTAGAATATGAGGGATGAAATATTGGGCAAATAAGATTTTGATTGAAATTAATAATTGAATTTATGGGATTATAATGAAGATTGTTGATAAGAGGATTATATATTAGGACACTAAATGATACATCTAGATTAGTACTATAGTTCATGCCCACTTTTTGGAATATGAGGCAACTTACATTAGCTTGTAATAGTTCTTTCGAAGGAGGCAAAAATTAATTATATCATAAGGATGATGGCATTTTTTTCTATCCTATAATCTCTACAAGTGGTGATTACAAGAGGATTAGAATCAACAAGATTATGTATTGATGTATTGGAGCTAGGTTGTTGGGGATAATTCAAAACCTCCCCTATAGAAATACCTAGATTGTCATGACCTTTCTTAAAGATTGATGCCATGACTGCTTTATGTTTCTACAAGAAGGAAGCCATGTGATCAAAGGATTTGAAAACCATTCTCCCCTAATCACTATGGATGACTGTTAGAGAACCTGAAAGAGAAGTACTCTCATCTTGTTCTTCAAATATAAGGTTATCAAAGATAGTTTGGTACTTATGAATATCCACAAAAGAGTTATGGTCATCGAATAATTGATAAGAAACACTATGGGTTAAGTACCATCTCTCAGTCAAGGTTTAGAAGAAAAGAGAGATTCAATTAATTATTTTTTCAATTTGAAAGAGTTGATTAGAGAAGAAAGAGAATATGTTTTAGCAATATTATATCACCTTCCCTCAATATACCTAATCTAAGCTATATACCTAAAGTTCACTATATAACTAATCACTCTCTATATACCTATTAGCATGTGAGAGAGTCCATATGTGAGACAACAATTATAGGTGGAAGTGACCCTCTAGATACATGGTCCAATATGGTACATGAAGGATAAAAATATACCTATCTATGACTCACACTATCCCACTATAATATACTCCTTACTAGGCTTAAGTACAAGTCAGGTGAGACCTTATAGAGGTGACTGGTAGCCTAGGCTTACTATATGCCCAACATAGCCTAGTATATTTTATGGTAGTTACTCAAAGGATAATAAAAACCCTTAGTAGGACTAGCCTTTGGTTATGTTCTTGTTATATTGATTAATATGATCTAACCTACACAAACAAGATTAATTGATCTTGATTAAAGGTTTATATATTTTAGTCTAAATTCAGGATTTTGGCTAGGAAAAAGAAATATTAGGAATCAAGGGTATTTAAGGGGATCCAATGCATCTCTTCCTTTCACTCTTATCACTTTTATAGGACTAGGGGATTTTATGAGCCTACAAATTATTTTGATGGATTAATTAGAGAACACTTACATTTTAGAATAAAATATGTTTCTTCCAATATTCCTCTCTTTGCAAAGCCTTACCTTAATTTACTCTAACATATGCATACAATAATGCAATATACAATATGTACAACTAAAATAATTTTTTGATTTGATGATAAATGTAGATAACAAATTTTATTTTCTTTTGAGGGTCAAGGGTCCAAGAGATATGCAACAAACATGATGTAGCCTAAAACAAGAAAGAGAAGTTGTTTTAGAAATCTTATATCACCTTCCACTCAATATACCCAATCTGGCCTATATATCTATTGGCATTTTTGCCACACTAAAAAATTAATAAAATAATTTTTTAAAATTTATTCAAGTAAAGTACATCCAATGGTGAGATGAAAATTGGATGAAATTATATTTAGATATTTCATTATGATATATCTTTTCTCAAGCTTTCCAATGATATATTACAATAGTCAATCGGGTGAACGGATCAAAATTTATGGCTTCGGGAAGCTTTATCACCAGAAATCAATATTCAAGGCAAAAATCAAAGTCACCCTAAGGTGGGGCAAAAATCATCTTCGCCCTCCTCAAGGGCGAAAGCAACTTATGGGTGAAGCTGAGGGATGAACTTGATGGGGTGAACCTGCTAGGGTAAACTTGCTGGGGTGAACCTAATGGGGCGAAGCTGATGGGGTGAAGCTAAGGTACGAACCTGATGGGGCGAACCTACTGGGGTGAACCTGATGGGGTGAACCTGATGGGGCAAACGTGATGGGTGACAACAATGGACGAATGCCTCATGCACCCCATGTTGAGGTTAACGGTAAAATAATTTAAGGAAAATGTACGACAACAATGGGGCGAACCTGACGAGTGAACTTGATGGGGTGAAGCTGATGGGGTAAATTTGAGGGGTGAAAACAATGGGCGAAAGCATTTTAGGGGTGAAATTGATGGGTGAAAGTATTTTTAGAGGTGAAATTTCCCATTTAATGGGTGAAATCATTTTAAGGTCAAGGGGCAAATGCAACTATGATCGCCTAAAAGGGAAGGCAAAACTTAGTTTCACCCCTTTTGAAGGTGAATGTCAATTTAAAAAGGGAATGACATAGTTATCAAAATATTTTCACCCAAAAATAAAAACAATTATTGCTATGATAAAATTGAATGCTTGGGGAAACAAGAGCCACGATCTAGAATTTTTGCAAGGATTAAATGCTACATCCTCCAATCTGATGTGATCTTGATGATTTTTGAAGTGCCTTCCATGGACTTCATTCCTTTTCAAAGAAAAATTATATTTCACTGATTTCATCTGGCAAGGGTAAGATTCCAAGGAAATAAAGGAGGGAATGTGATGGCGCCTAGAATTTAATATTCATGCTATCAATTTTCATTTGACATTGTTAAGCCTCAATGCACCGATGCTTGGGGCACTCTCTCTATCGTCCATTTTTGCCAATTTTCTAGGTGCATCCCATGAAAATCAGATTGTTGTCCCCTAAAGAATAATCTGATTTTAGCATCAAAATTACGAAGGGAGAGAATTGCTGCTACTAATATTTAACCAACCGATATTTTGTTTGTAAGCGCATTAAATGAAAGAGGCAAAAAACCTCTACAAATACTAATCAAATTTCCATTATAAAGAGAGGTTGGACATTTTACGAGAGATCTCTGAAAGCTCTCTGCATTAATACAAGGCATTAGGCTTCTGAATTTTGAAGTGATATTGTGTGATTTCCTTCTGTTGTATGCACTTGTGTTTTACGATTATGCTCTTTATTTGTTGTTAAATTTAAATTTTGCATTTAGATTTAAATATTGCTGGTGAGAGAGTGAGTGTTGGAGTGTTATCCTGAAGGTTGTTACTGCAATATTGTGAGTAAATTCTGTTTCTTTTCCCTGTTATATGTTATTTCATGCTTTGGTAATTTTATTGTTGTTAGTCTACCCCAAATCCTACACTTCAGCCTATGGTCATATTTCACATTACTTTCTGCATATTTTCAATTCCTTTCTTTCATCCCTAGTCTTCTACCAATGTAGGATTTAGTTTGGGAACCAGCCCTCTATGGATATTGGCACGGAGGACATCCCTTTCCTTCGAAATTTCAATTTTGGTCGTATCTAGGATGCACAAATGCAGTATTTGTTGATTAGAAAAATATTTGACCAACATTTTTTGACACGTTTGGTGGGACTCACAATCTCCGTATTTTAAAGGAGCCCGAGTTTGGTGAATCTCTGGCTTGATTTTATCTAGAAAAATCACCTAGCAACTTTATTGAGTTGAAGATCTAGATATCTTGATCATGGATGCCTTTTATACTGAAAGAAGACACCCCAGAGGAATCAAGATTTGGTGAGCAGCCTTGACTTCACAAGCAGAGAAAGAATGTTCACCTGGTGACTCTAAATCGATGGTAAGGACTGTAATCTCTAAGAACCACTACTATAATGACATAATTATGCTATCCCAACTAGAATGATCTTGGCCCTTTGAATCTCCAAAGTCAGCATGAGATTCCTAAAAGTGCCCTGAAGACCCTAATGAAATACAATGGCACTGAGGGAATGGCCCGAGAGCACCTTGAAGATGTTGTTGCTCTAGCTAACCTCCATGGTATATCCCACAAATATTTCATGATCATACTTATGGTCTTTTCTCTAGAAGGAAGATCGTTGTAGTGGTACAAAATGCTCAGGCGTAAGAGCATCTACTCATGGGTAGACCTAGCGGGAGCACTAGTTGACACATTTGATGGCTCTCAGGACCCCTTTCAACTCTTGATGCACCTCTCCACCATCACGAGAGAACATATAGAGAGCATCATAGACTTTAATATCTAATTTTGGAGGATTTGGAGGAGAATTCCATAGAAGATCCAGTCGATACCTGCCCAGGCCCACCTCTACTATATTCAAGATTTACACTCAGATATAAGCATCCTCCTGCTGCAATCTGGGGAACAAATATTCCCTAAAATATTTCAAGAAGTGATACAAGCAGAGTAGCTCCTACTCTAATCAGGAAAAATACAATGGACAAAAACTACCTTTCCATCACTCTCTCCAGTTGTTGTTGCTTCTGTCTGTCTTGCACAGTATTCACAATGGTAGATCCCTCAAACTGTGCAAAGACCTGGAATGTAGTTGTGTGGAACACAAGAGATGAATCTCATCCAAGGCCAATGAAGGGAATATGCAAGCATTGTTCCAACAATAAACAATATGGTTGCTTACAACTTTCTTCATAAGATGGAGCAAGAAGAGGTGGATGTCTCACAACACTAATAGATGGAATATGCAAGCATTACCCTAATAATGAATAATATGGTTGCTTGCAGTTTCTATCAGGAGCTAGACCAAGGAGAGGAACAGGTTCAAGAGGCCAATTCTGAGAGTGAATGTCATAATTTTGCACCCTTTTGTGTCCCAATAAGCATGCCTCAATAGGAGGTTGATCTTGAGGATATTATGATAGAAGGGATATCATCAAAAAAATCTTGTTATCACACCAAGGGATTAGAGGAGCATGTGCCCAATATCATTTAACCAGTAGACTCTCAAAATTGGTAGCATTGGTTCCATCCATCACCGCAATTGATACTCAAAGAAGGCTCCCATATGATATATATTTTTGCCATATCATTCAGTAATTGTATGAGTGTTGGTATGCGTGATGACCTACCATATTGTAGTTGGATTGCAACCTGGAAAACTTTGAGACGAGGACAACCAAACTTTAAAGATTGCCTGAAGTACAATCATATCTAGTCTGGACACTACAGATTCACTAGATAAGCACCCAAACCTAATTTTGTGGTGGCAGCATGCCAATCATGTCATCAATTTTTGTGTAAATATTTTAAATAAGCAGGCTTATAAATAAAGTGTTGAGGGCACTAAATGGTGTGATCTAAATATATATGTGTGTGTGTGTGTTATTGGTTCAAATGGTGTTGGAGCCCGCATGTACATATTTTCTCTTCCCTTGATGCTTTCATTCGTTGTACCCACAACTTTTGTTCCCCTCCCCATTTCATAGTCATCAGTCAGAATTTATCCTTCCACCATTCCCATTTCCTCCATTCCTTCATCTTCTAGTTTTTTTGCCTCTAATCCCAACTCATTTTCCATTTCACCATCATCTGCCTTATCTTTTTCCCCCATTAATTCCATTGTCATTGTGAGTACACTGATTCTATCAAGGGTAAGCGTAACTATGCCCCCATCCATTCTTGCTCTTTCTGTTGAGCCAAACCCTCAACAGTATTTATTTATTTATTTTTCCATTTTATTTTTGGATTACAAGAGCCATTGGTTTCAGAAACCAAAGTTTTATCAAAGCACCCTAGAGCAGAGAAAATCATTCGAGTTCGATGAAGTGCTTTGTATTGGGTAAAAATACAAACAAATGACTAAACAATATCAGGCAAAGTGAGAAGAATTTGATTAAAGTAGTAAATAGTTTGATACAGTAGGTAGTTGTGACTATGTTTCCCAATGGATAAATGTCCTGGGATCGATTGCATCTAGATGATCTAAATACCCCACGAGTCACCAAAAGTGTTGCAATTTTTGCCACACTAAAAAAATAATAAAATAATTTTTTTAAATTCATCCAAGTCAAGTACATCCAATGGTGAGAGGAAAATTGGATGAAATTATATTTATATATTTTATTTTGATAGATCTTTTCTCAAGCTTTCCAATGATATATTACAATAGCCAATTGGGTGAATGAATCAAAAGTTATGGCTATGGGAAGCAATATCACCAAAAATCAATATTCAAGGCAAAAATCAAAGTTGTCCCTAAGGTGGGGTGAAAATCATCTTCGCCATCCTCAAGGGTGAAAGAAAATTATGGGTGAAGCTAAGGGGTAAGCTTGATAGGTAGAACCTACTGGGTTGAACCTGTTGGGATGAACCTGATGGGGCGAAGCTGATGGGGAGAAGCTGAGGGGCAAACTTGATGGGGTGAATCTGATTGGGCAAACCTATTGGGATGAACCTGATGGGGCAAACCTGATGGATGACAAAAATGGGCGAATGCCCCATGCACCCCATGTTGAGGTGAACGGTAAAATAATTTAAGGAAAAGGTACGCCAACAATGGGGTGAATCTGAGGGGTGAACTTGATGGGGCGAAGTTGATGGGAAAACATGATGGGGTAAACTTGATGGGGCGAACCTGATGGGTGACAACAATGGGCGAAAGCATTTTAGGGTCAAAATTGATGGGTAGAATAATTTTTAAAGGTGAAATTTCCCAGTTAAGGGGTGAAAGCATTTTAAGGTTAAGGTGCGAATGCAATTATGATCACCTAAAATGGAAGGCAAAACTCAGTTTCACCCCTTCTGAAGGTGAATGTCAATTTAAAAGGGAATGACATAGTTATCAAAAAAATTTCATCCAAAAATATTCTCAATTATTGCTATGATAAAATTGAATGCTTGAGGCAGCAAGAGCCACAATATGGAATTTTTGCAAGGATTAAATGCTACATCCTCAAATCCGGTGTGATCCTGATGATTTTCGAAGTGCCTTCCATGGACTTCATTCCTTTTCAAATAAAAATTGTATTTCACTGATTTCAATCGATAAGGGTAATATTCCAATGCAAGAAAGGAGAGAATGTGATGATGCCTAGGATTTAATGCTCAAGCTATCGATTTTCATGTGACATTGTTGAGTCTCAATGCATCGATACTTGGGATGCTCTCTCTATCGTCCATTTTTGTCGATTTCCAGGTGCATCCCATGAAAACTAGATCGTTGTCCCCTAAAGAATAATCTGATTTGAGCATCACCATTACCAAGGGAGATAATTGTTGCTACTAATATTTGACCAACTGATATTTTGTTTGTAAGCACATTAAATGAAAGAGGTAAAAAACCTCTATAAATACTAATCAAATTTCCATTATAAAGAGAAGTTGGACATTTTGCGAGAGATCTCTCAAAGCTCTTTGCATTAATACAAGGAATCAGGCTTTTGAATTTGGGAAGTGATATTGTGTGATTTCCTTTTGTTGTCCTGAAGGAATCAAGCTTTTGAATTTGGGAAGAGAAGTTGTGACATTTTGCGAGAGATCTCTCAAAGCTCGGTGCTTGTGTTTTACACTTATGCTCTTTATTTGCTATTAAATTTAAATTCTACATTTGGATTTAAATATTGCTGGTGAGAGAGTGAGTGTTGGAGTGTTATCTTGAAGGTTGTTACTACAAGAATATGAGTAAATTTTGTTTCTTTCCCCTGTTAGATGCTATTTCATGCTCTGTTAATTATTGTTATTCTACCTCAAATCCTGCATTTCGGCCTATGGCCATATTTCCCATTACTTTCTGCATATTTTCAATTCCTTTCCTGCATCCCTAGTCTTCTACCAGTGTAGGATTTAGTTCGGGAACCAACCCTCTCTAGATATTTGCACGGAGGACATCCCTTTCCTTCGACATTTCAATGTTGGCCGTATCTAGGGTGCACAAACGCAATGTTTATTGATTAGGCATATACTTGACCAATAATATCTTAGGGGCCTCCATATATACCTAAACATGCATATATACTTGACCACTCTATATATATCCATCAATATGTGAGAGATTCACTACATGAGATAATGGTAGTGGAAGTAACCCTCTAGATATGTTTGCCAAGATGGTACATGAAGGCTTCTTATGACTTACACTATCCCACTATAATATACTCCTTACTAGGTGTAAGTACACATGAGACCCTATATAGACGACTGGTAGCCTAGGCCCATTACATACGCACTAGAGAGTAGTAGATTATATGGTATTTACTCAAAGGATATAAAAAACCTTAGTAGGACTAGCCTTTGGTTGTGTTCTTATTATCTTAATTAATGTGATCTAACCTACACAAACAAGATTAATTGGTCTTCATTGAAGTTTTATAAATTTAAGTCTTGATTAAGGATTTTGGCTAGGAGAAAATGAATCTTAAGAACCTCAATGGTGTTCACATTGGATTCACCAAAAGTGAGAAGGAAAAAGGATCATGAAGGACCTATAATGGGATCCAATGCATCTCTTCCTCTGGATCTTCTCACTTTAAGAGGACTAGGGAATTTTATGAGCCAAAAGACTAGTTTGATAGATTAATTAGATAACACTTATGTTTCACAAGAACACTATATTTCTCTTAATATTCCTCATTTTGCAAAGACTTACCTTAATGTAGTCTAACATGTGCATACAATAATATAACATACAATACATAAGACTAAAATACTTTTTTGATTTGATGATAAAAGTAAATACCAAATTTTATTTTCTTTTGAGGAGCAAGGGTCCAAGAGATACACAACAAACAAAATCTACCCTAATATGTTGTCTATATGTTATTCGTATTCAATTCCTAGAGTTGAAAATATAAAGATATATCCTCTATGTTATTAAGATTAAAATAGGTAATGATAATTATATAGGTTCTATTCCAATAGTAGGGCTTGTCAAAGGGTTGCAAGATTTATTGTCTCTTGAAGTAGTTGTTGCCGCCCTTGGCGGCTCCTTGTTCCTTCTTATATGGCTACAACTCACTCCGTAGCTTCACTTTCTGGTGAAGCGGCTGGAGGAAGCAATGGTACCAGTTCTGGGCAAGAGGCCTCACAAGTTTGTACCAAAGGTATTCCATGAGGTAATGATTCTGATACCACTCTAGTTGTTTGTATTTTGTTGAGTGATTTTGCTGGTTCTGTTGCATGGTTAGAGTCCCATACTTTGATTGGGTATTTTCTGGGTAGAGTCCCTAGTGAGTCCATGTTGTATGCTTGGGTGAAGCAGACCTGGGGTCCCCATGGTGTGTGAATTGCTGGTGTGCAAAACCTTACCAAAGGTTTCTTTTTGTTTCGTTTCTCCACTCCTGCGCATGCGCAGGGAGTTTTGGCCCATGGCCCTTGGTCTATTCGTAATACCCTGTTGCTTTTCCAACCCTAGACCAAGATTTTTTCAGTTGCTAATGTTGTGTCTCTTAAAGTCCCAGTTTGGGTAGAGTTCCCAGGTCTTCCTTTGCCCTTGTGGCCTCATTTTGAGCAGCTCATTGCTCCTCTCGGGGAGTTTGTGTGCCAAGATCAAGACAAGTTTTTTGCTGCTCGGCCTCACCGTCGGTACTGTGTCAAGGTGGACTTGTCCAAGGACCTGCAACATTATATTGATATTCATATTGGTGAGGAGAAGTTTTTCCAGAAGGTGAATTATATTAATTTTCCAAACACCTGCTATAGGTGTCAGTCCAATACTCATATGATTCGTGAATGTCCCCTGATGGAAGGGAGGTTTAAGCCCAAGCAAGTTTCTTCGGACCCTAGCCCTAGTGCTAGCAATCCTAAGCCAACTCAGGAGGAGTG
This sequence comes from Wollemia nobilis, assembly GCA_028583015.1. Lineage (NCBI taxonomy): Eukaryota > Viridiplantae > Streptophyta > Pinopsida > Araucariales > Araucariaceae > Wollemia > Wollemia nobilis. The sequence continues at coordinate 14,338,468 of JAQPPZ010002969.1, read as the reverse complement.
GACCACTATAGTTTGAAAAGGTAAGAATAACAAAAATGGTAACAATTCCAATGGGAATAATATGACACAGAATGGTGCTTCGCCACCAGTCATCCTAGCTTCTTCATCTCAACTGGTTGGGCCTTCGTCGGTGGTGTCACCGCTCCTAGAAATAGTTTATTCTTTTGGTTTGGATTTTCTGAGTTCACATGTTGTGGCTTAGGCTCAATCTCCCCCTAGGGGACTTGACAATTTTCACACACGAGGGGGTCGAAAGTCCCGTAGCCCTCCCCGTGGATCTCTTCCTCAAGAGAAACACCACCAGTCTAAATTTGGCCAATGTGATAATGATGGATTTTTGAGTAATGCTTATGAATCACTCTCCGGGTATGAGGACTCGGATGAGTTGGAGACCAAAATCATGGATGATCGTTATTCATGATTTTTCTATCATGGAATGTTAGAGGGTTGTCGGACCCTGCCCAAAAATATTAAAAGAAGTTTTTGATTGCATGCATCAGTTTGGTGTGCTAGATTTTTTATGTTTACAAGAGATCAAAGTGTTAGGTTTCAGACTTCAGATGACCTGCACTACGCTTTGGCTGAAGACCTAGTTTTTTTTTACCTGTAATGGTGACGACATAGGCAACACTGCTATATTTATTACAAAGATGTGGCATTCTCATATTGTAACTTGGGGAAATGATCCTACCAACAAAGTTGTGTGGGTTTTGCTCAAGGTGGTGGTATGTCTTTCAGTATACTTAATATTTATGCTTCAAATGATGCATATGACTAGTGTTCTTTATGGCAGTGGATAGACTTTTCTTTACCTTAGGCCACTTGGTTAATGTGCGAAGATTTTAATATGATAGAACGGGCTTCTAACAAGATTGGCATTCATCCGACCCTAGTGGGGAACGTAATGCCTGGTACTTCATGTGGAGTAAGTTAGGTTTTGTTGACCCCAATGCTTATTTCTTGCCAACTGATTTTCCATGTCATATTTGGTACACGTGGTCTAACTTCCAAGCTGGAGAGGCCCGTATCTTACGATGGCTTGATCATGCCATGTTGTTTGATCAACAAACCTTCTGCTTCCATTGATGTAACCACTCTATGTCATTTGTGGAAGTTGTGCCTGGTACCACCACCTCAGACCATGCACCGATTCGGTTTTCCATTGTATACGAGAACCCTCCTCCTAAGAAATGAACGTCACAATTATTTCTGAACACATCATTTCTGAGTTATCCTGCCATGGTTGCTCACATCCGTCAAATTTAGAATTTGGTATCCCGGCCTGGTGGTTTGCATGGTAGTATTGAGTGGTGGAACTATGCTATTTTTTGCACAATAGTGTTGCTTCACAACTTGGGGCGAAAGGTTGCTCAGTCTAGGCGATGGTCAAATGTTGCTTTGCAAGAGGAGCTTGTCAAAGTCTCTCTTAGACTGGAAGTTGATCCTTTTTCTAAAGAGCTTCAATCTCAGGCTACTCAGATACACCAAGAGCTCAAAATTGTTGATATTTATGAAGCCCGAGGAGCCCAAATCAAAGCCAGGATGCATTGGCTTAAGGTGGGCGATAAAGTTTCTAAGGAGTTTTTTAAACGGCTTCGGCCTCCCCGTCAAGCCACACAATTCATCGAAATCCTTGATGGTCAATCTTGTGTCACTTCCCTAGATGAGATCTCTGATATTTTTATCCATCATTATTCCAATGTTTTGGCTGCTCAAAATCCTACTACGAAAACCAGGGAAGCTATTTTTGCCTGTACTTCTGTTGTGCCTACCAAAGTGACATATACACAATGAATAGAGTGTGACCATCCTCTATCGTTGGATGATTTAAAGGATGCTTTGGCTTAGATGGCCAATGATAAAGCTCTAGGGTTAGATGGTTTCCCCTATGAGTTTTATAAATATTTTTGGGACATGGTCGGCCCTGACCTTCTCAAGGTCTACCAAGAAGCAATGCATAAGGGCTCTCTTGGTGATTTGATAAATAAAGGAGTCATAAAATTCATTCCCAAGCTGGGTGATCCAGAATTTATAACCAACTGGAGGCCTATTACCTTGTTGAATGTCAGTTACAAGATTATAGCTAAAGCTCTTGCTTTAAAGCTTAGACCTTTGCTTCCCCTCATTGTTCGTCATGAACAAACTAGTTTTATCAAAGGAAGATACATTCTTGACAATGTGCTAGCAGTGTGGGAAGGTATGGAATGGGCTAGGCTTAGTCAACAGTCTACCATTTTTATTAATATTGATTTTGAGAAAGTTTAAGACAAAATTGAATGATGCTTCATCATTGCAATGCTTAAAGCTCTTGGCTTTGGATAAATTTTTGTCAATTCTGTCCAAATATTGTTTCGAGATGTTGTTGTTGTACTTTCTATTAATGATTCTCATTCTTCAAACATTGTATTGTTTCATTTTTTTTACATGGTGATGCGTTGTTGTTAAGCACATCATTAAATCTCAAATATCTTATCAATACGGGGTGGTGTCCAAGGCTGTCTACGATAGAAGGCTAGGGCAGAGTATAATTCAGGCATTCAAATTTCAAGCATTTATTGGGTGAGACAGATTTGGTTTAGCCTTTTGGTGTCACACTAAACCTAATATGTAGAATGGAAACTTGCAAGAACTAAAAACTAATTCTAAGTTGCAGGAATTTCTAAATTGAAAGTCTAATCTACTTTTGTAGAATTAAAATAACAGAATTTAAATTGGTGAATATAAATGTTGCTGAAATGAAATCCTATTACATTTGCAGAATTGAAACCTAGTTACTCTTGCATAATTGAAATGATGCTTGTAAATGAAACTTATACTAAAAACACCTGTCAATGTCCTACCACAAAAGGTCGTCAAGCTTCTGCTACAAGAATTGACAACAAAATGAAATATGCTAAAAATGGAAAGTTGCTAAAATAGAAAAATAGGGAAAACATGGAAAGCAAAGGAAAAATTCTTAATATAATTTGTCAGATGACACACACACAAATTTTTTACACAAACATAATAGAAAACATAAAGAAAATTATACAAACTTAAAACAAGAAAAGTAAACTTGACAAGTAATCTGTTAATTCTGCTGCAACAAAATTACAGATTAAAACCTGCCATAAAAATCCTCCTTCTAGATCTGAAAGTGGGCCCATACTTACTGATCTATAAGGAGGTGAAAAGCACTCCTTAACTAATTAACACTCATAATAGAAAATGATAAAATAATTGCACTTTTATTGATGGCAAAACATGTTGAAAATTGTTACAAAAAATTACTGTACAATCCTAATTGCTGCTATTGAAAACTCTCCTCTATTCTAATTCCTAACTGGCTCAACCAAGGAGGGAGAAGTGTTATTTATATAAATATTTACAACATATCCCATGCTCAAATCAGCCTATGTGCTACTTTACAGTGATTTGCCAATAATTCTGGATCTGAAATAAATGCAAATCTGGACAATTTGTGTTGCAATAGTAGTCATTGACCCTTAGAAAACATCTTTAGTGGTGGGAGTATGTGGGAAGAGTCTAGAAATATATCAAACATATTTATCCACTTCAGAATATACCATTTCTATCTTGCAAACAACTTCCTATTATGCTGCAGTTATTTTTGGGTTTATCCTAGAAGAGAATTAATTGATCTTTTTCCATGAATGGTGGTTTTGGACGACAAGGATGACAAATACAGTAGGGGGAAATTTTCCCTTAACCTTATCAACCTTATTTCCCTTTTTCTACCATCAAAAAATAGTCAAAAATTCAAAAAGCACTTTATGTTCTCAATCCGGAGCTAAGTGGCTCAATCCGAAGAGACTGTATTTCTCAATCTGAAGAGACCGTATTTCTCAATTCAAGGATACCTGTTCAATCCGAAGATCTTCGGAATGACCAATTGTGTGTTCTTCAAGTGATTTTAGATGCATTTCTTAGGTGGATTAGCCCTCAAGATCAGATTGCAATAACCTTCATTCCTCTCCATGTGTGAATTTCATGCCTTGCCATTCATTGGTAGCTTGCTAGATTTTACATTGTAAATTACTGCATTTTTCAACTCTGCTGCACAGTTGTAAATATTGGCATTTATTGCAAATTAAAACAAATTATAACATGGAAAAATTATTCAAATATCAACATGAAGGAGTACATCAAGTTGCTACTGAATTTATACACTTCATTCACTGATGAAATAGTGCAACAGTGCTGCACAATTATCCCTGCTCTGTTATACCTTGTTGCTACCTATTTAGACCATGTGGGAATTCTTCTAAATAGGTCAAATTTCTTCTGTAGTCCTCCTAAAATCATTCCATCCATATCCTCATGCTTTTCTTGACAACTTCAAGGTGTTCCTATAAAGTGACAGCTTGTTGATTTTTATATGGCTATTTTTTTTTCAGATTTTTAGATTTATGACAGTCCTAATAATTTGACTTCAATGTGGACTTCAAATAATTTGAAGGACAGAAAAACATTCATAAACCATTGTGAAGTTAATGGATATCAGCATACCACATTTTGCTGTTTGAAATGCATATTTTTATTTGCTACTTAATCAAGCAAAAGCAGTCACAAAATGCTAAAAATAGTCAAAAATAGAGATATAATGATCCTAACATAAAATCATGCAAACACTTAACAAATATATATTCTAATCAACTATTTGGCATTTAACTTAATAATATGACAATTTTTATATGTCAAACATAGTGTAAAAATGAGGCATTTTCAGGCCTCATCATTCCCCCCGACTTGAACTGATGCATGCCCTCATGCATCCTAGGAGGCCATAGTAATATGCTGGTTTTATCTTTGTGAAAAATATCCTTTGCCCTCTGCTACTTGATAAATTGCTCTTTTCTGCACTACACCAAGTATTTTGCAATTTAAGCACATGTATTTCATTTTTCTACAACCTTGCAATTTTTTTTTATTCTGCTCTCTTTTTTTTTCTTGCATTTTTTTTTATTTGCAACTTGCAACTTTTTTACTTCTACACTTTTATACTTCAATATTGCAATTATTGCAATTTTAACTCTTTTTATGCCCTTCTACAAGTTTTAGTTCTGTAAGGTACCTCTTAAAGACTTAGTATCATGTGACTCATCTTACAATAGCCTTATTGTAGAACCATATTTTGCAGATGCACTACTACTGGTGGAATTTACTATTCTTAACAATATTTCAACTTGAATGTCTATTATTGTTGTTTGCACCTTTTGAAAAAAATTGATAAAATTTTGATTTTGAAATTCTTGAGGGATGTACTTACATGTGGTATAGCTATAGGAACCTCAATATTTGATGTACCCTACTTTTTTTGCTATTTTGTAGCATTTTCAGCAATTTTGGTATAGTTTTTGCTCATTTCGAAGATATCCTTCTCATTTCGAAGATATCCTGCTCATTTCAAAGATATCCTGCTTATTCCGAAGATGCATCAAAAAATGCAAAAATGACCTCATATGCAAAAGTTAGCTACAGATTCTGTTGAGGGCCCATATCTAGTGTGTATAAGCCTTCCATAACATCAAAAATCCCCTCTTTATCCTTTTATTTAGATGTTATTCTTCATTTTGTATATTGCTATTTTATTGCAGCAGTAGTAAAACTGAATCTTTAGGTGCATTTTCCAGATTTTCTTCCTCAAATTTATGAGCCAATCGTGAGATAAACTTGCAGTCCTACTTCTTAAACCTACCCTACTAATTGAGATAGAATTTATGCCATGTCTATCCCAAAATTAGGTTTTTGTACAGTTTTGAAATTCTCATGCAACTAAGGGCAAAAGGGGGTGTTTCTTAACAATTTGATCATGTTCCATTTTCAACTTACCAATATTGTATGAATAGTTTATGCCAAATACCGATTATCATACATTAAATGCTAAATGATTACTATGACCTAAATGCAAGAAACACATACCTTACTATCCTGAAAATTAATCATGCACCTTACAAGCTATTTCTGATGATTGTTAGCAAGCTATCTGAAAACATAAATATACACATGAGCAGTGTGATATTTGTACAATGGTGGAACAATGATGGGTGGATCAACAAGGCAATTCATACTGAAAAACCGGTTTTCATGCAAGCCAACTTAGCAGCACCTCAAGGAGGTTTTCACTACTGAATTATTCTTTTTTTTCTTTTTTTTTCTCTTTTTTTTCTCTTTTTTTCATCAGAAGAGGCTGCCATTTCTAGTTTTCAACCAACTTTTATCATTTTTTTCAAGTGCCTCAATAAAAGAGTATCTCTCATGAGGCTACAATGAGAAAATGTCTCTCACTCTTATTTGGATAAGAATAAATCCTTATTATGCAAAAACATGTCAATCTTTATATGAAAACACCATATTTTCTTTTGAAATCTATAACAATGATGCAACCTTCCTTTCTAGATGAGCAGTAAAAATTTGCTTATGTCATCATTTAACTCCTTATTACTGGAAATGAAGTATTGGCTCCATTGTTCATCTTCCTTGCTAAAATTGATGCTTGTCCTCATGTATCCCCATTTTGTGGGACATCCCTTTTGCTGCAATTTTTTTTTCTCTCTATTTTTTCTTTTTTTTTTTCAATTTTTCTTGTATTACTTGTACCCAAGAAGGAAGTTCACAAACAGTACTATTCTTCTTTTTGTTTTTCTTGTATTTTTTTTTCCTTTTTGTCAAACTTTTTATCATCACTCTGAATCTGATATTGAAGAGAAATTTTCTTCCATTATGTGTACATCCAATGGAATATCCTTCAAGAACTCATACTTAGTTAATAGTGCATGGTATACCCGAAGGCAATGTCCATTCACAACTAACATCCTCAATGAATTACCAATGGGAGAAAGAAGCACTGCTCCATATCTAAAAACTTCTTCAATCAAGTGTTGTCCATGCCTCCTAGTCTACAAAATCTTGTCAATATATACTTGAAACAATTAAATATAAATTCCCAAAAGATGTTAAGTGCTTACATCAAGATAAAATTTTGATATGCCCTTGTAATTCCATGTAAAGGGATTGAAATATTGTTTCAAAATAGCAACAATTTTTCTTTTTGTTTATAATTCAGCTAGTTAATAATTTTTAGGAATTTTCTTCGTTGCACTTCAATTTGTTTCATTCCTCGGAGGATAGAATTTACCCCTTTGTAATTTCTTACTAAGGATTTCAATGGAAGTAAATTTTCTATGTGTAGTATTTCTATTTTTTCTCCTTTATCCAAGGCTAATTTTTGTGTGTTTGGACTAAAGGTTTTTTGTGTATCTCCATTGATTTTTGTCTCTTCAAGCTCAGTTAAGTTCTTGTTTGAGCACAGTTGGATGTTGCTGTAGTCAATAACATTTTTTGCAATTTTTTTTTTACCAGATTCAGCTACATAGACAGGGGTTGCCTATCCTGTATTATTTAGACTGATCACAAGTTGGGCTAAAAAAGAAATATTTTTGGTTTGCACAATAAGACAAGAAGTGTATAACTTTAGCAGATCAACTACTTGTCAGGTAGGATCACCTCTAATGATATCAACTATTGTTTGTGTAGGATAAGAATTTCTAGGTTGCGGTTTAGCATGGTAAAATCCTAACAATATTTAAGTAATAATGGAAAACTCTAGGATCACCGTTAAATTGTAAACTCCTATTTTTATTATGCAAAAGTTTTTGTGATTTTTTTTTAATAGATTTAGCTTACATAGACAGGGGTTTCTGTCCTGTATTATTCATATTGGCCACAAGTTGGGCTAAAGGTGGTGGTTGATTTACTTGCCCTGTTTGTTGTTGTTAGGATCTCTCTTTGAGAAGAATTTAGACTAGGCAACAGATTTTGCATCTCTAAGTTGTGGAAGTAAATGACATTCATCAGTTATGTCCCTGTGAACAAATGCTATAGGTAGCTGATATGACTATTTTGTTCAAGGGATAGTCTTGTATATCTACCATGATATCTTTCCAACACCTAGTACAAATTTTTTTATACTACCCTAATGATATGGATATAAAAATGGCAGTACTAGCAGATGGCTATTCTAAATATTTTAAGAGATCTTATGTTTCTTGATAATGAGGATGATGAATTCTTTCAATTTTTATCAAGAATTTCAAACATAGGCAATTTAACCCCCAAGTGTGAAGATCACCTCCCTATGGTTGCTTATTTTTTAAATGGACTAAAATGCAACTATCAATAATTATTATTTATACCAGCTATTACATTCAAATTTTACTCTGAACTTCATAACTTAGCACAATAATAATTATTTGACTGCTTTTACCCTCTAACAACACCATGATCCTCGATAACGATGCCAAAATGATGCGTTGTCGTTAAGCACATCATTAAATCTCAAATATCTTATCAATCCGGGGTGGTGTCCAAGGCTATCTACGATAGAAGGCTAGGGTAAAGTACAATTTAGGCATTTATATTTCAAGCATTTATTGGGTGAGATAGATTTGGTTTAGCCTTTTGGTGTCACACTAAACCTAATCTGCAGAATGAAAACTTGCAGGAACTAAAAACTAATTCTAAGTTGCAAAAATTAAAATCTAACTACAATTGCAATAATTGGAATTGCTAAATTGAAAGTCTAATCTACTTTTGTAGAATTAAAATAATAGAATTTAAATTACTGAATTTAAATGTTGCTAAAATGAAATCCTAAGTTACATTTGCATAATTGAAACCTAGTTACTCTTGCATAATTGAAATGATGCTTGTAAATGAAAATTATGCTAAAAACACCTGTCAATGTCCTGCCACAAAAGGTCATCAAGATTCTCCTCCAGGAATTGATAACAAAATGAAATATGCTAAAAATAGAAAGTTGCTAAAATAGAAAAGCAGAGAAAACATAGAAAGCAAAGAAAAAATGCTTAATATAATTTGTCAACTGACACACACACAAATGTTGTACATAAACATAATAGAAAACATAAAGAACATTATACAAACTTAAAACAAGAAAAGTAAACTTGACAAGAAATATGTTAATTCTGCTGCAGCAAAATTATAGATTAAAACCTACCATAAAAATCCTCCTTCTAGATCTGAAAGTGGGTTCATACTTCCTAATATAGAAGGAGGTGAAAAGCACTCCTTAACTAATTAACACTCATAATAGAAAATGATAAAATAACTGCACTTTTATTGATGACAAAACATGCTGAAAATTGTTACAAAAAATTACTGTACAGTCCTAATTGCTTCTATTGAAAACTCCCCTCTATTATAATTCCTAACTGGATCAACCAAAGAGGGAGTTGTGTTATTTATATAAATATTTACAACATATCCCATGCTCAAATCAGCCTATGTGCTACTTTATAGTGATTTGCCAATAATTTTGGATCTGAAATAAATGCAAATCTAGATAGTTTGTGTTGTAGTAGTAGTCATTGGCACTTAGAAATCATCTTCACTAGTGGGAGAACATGGGAGGAGTCTAGAAATATCTCACACATATTTCTCCACTTCAGAATATGCCATTTCTATCTTGAAAACAACTTCTTATTATGCTGCAGTTATTTTTGGGTTTATCTTAGAAGAGGATCAATTGACCTTTTTCCATGAATGGTGGCTTTGGACAATAAGGACGACAAAGACAGTTGTGGGATATTTTCCCTTAACCTTCTTTCCATTTTTCCACCATCAAAAAATAGTAAAAAATCACTTTTTGTTCTCAATCTGGAGCTAACTGGCTCAATCCGAAGAGATTGTATTTCTCAATTCGAAGAGACTATATTTCTCAATTTGAAGATACTTGTTCAATCCGAAGATCTTCGGAATGACCAACTGTGTGCTCTTCAAGTGATTTTAGCTGCATTTCTTAGGTGTATTAGCCCTCAATATCATATTGCAATAGCCTTCATTCCTCTCCATGTGTGAATTCCATGCCTTGCCATTCATTGGTAGCTTGCTGGAATTTACATGGTAAATTACTACATTTTTCAACTTTGCTGCACAGTTGTAAAATATTGGCATTTATTGCAAATTCAAAAAATTAGAACGTGGAAAAATTATTCAAATATCAACATGAAGGAGTACATCAAGTTGCTACTGAATTTATACACTTCATTCACCAAGTAACCATGCTGAAATAGTGCAATAGTGCTGTACAATTGTCCCTGCTCTGTTATACCCTATTACTGCCTATTTAGACCATGTGGGAATGCTTCTAAATAGATAAGATGTCTTCTGTAGTCCTTCTGAAATCATTCCATCCATATCCTCATGCTTTGCTTGACAACTTCAAGGTGTTCCTATAAAGTGACAGCTTGTTGATTTTTATATGGTTATTTTTTTAGATTTTTAGATTTATGATAGTCCTAATAATTTGGCTTCAATGTGGACTTCAAACAAGTTGAAGGGCAGGAAAAAATTCATAAACCATTGTGAATTTAATGGATATCAACATACCACATTTGGTTTTTTGAAAAACATATTTTTATTTGCTACTTAATCAAGCAAAAGCAGTCACAAAATGCTGAAAATAGTCAAAAACAGAGATTTAATGATCCTAACATAAAATCATGCAAAAACTTAAAAAATATATATTCTAATCAACTATTTGGCATTTAAATTAATAATATGACAATTTTTATGTCAAACATAGTGTAAAAATGAGACATTTTCAGGCCTCATCACATGGGTGCCCATTGGCCCCTTCATTATATATTTTAGTAGTCTAAGACTTTGGTTATCTTTTTGCTCAACAAGTGTCTCTTGGCAATATTAGAGGTATCTATCTTCCTTTGTCTCAGTCCTAGTTTTGTCAATGGTCATTTTGTAGATGACTCCTTCTTGACCTTGAGAGAGGAGGACCAGTATGTTATTCAAGCCATTAAGTGTTTGGATATTTTTTGTCAAGCTTCTGGGTCTAGCATTCAATGGCGTAAGACTTCTTTTTACCGATATTCTGTAGAGGATATGCCTAATTGGATTTAAGGTTTTCAATGGTGTTGGATTTCCCCTGGTGAAGTTTTTAAATTCTTATGCATTCCCTTTCCTTTTCAACCTTCTCCTGCTAAGCTTTGGTCAGTCGTGGTTTAGAAAGTTGAGCAAAAATTGGAATATTGGTTTATTAAGAAGCTTTCTCTTGCACGAAAGTTTAAAATTTGTTCTAAATTTATTTCTTCCATGCATATTTACTACTCTTCCTATTGGGTCCTCTCTAAGAATTTTTATCTCAAACTTGAGCAGTTGCTCAAGGATTTTCTATGGTCCAAATCCAAGGACAAAAGAGGTTTTCACAGAGTAGCTTGGGAGAATTGTTGCCTTCCTCGTTCTTTAGGAGGAATGGGACTTTTTGACTGTCACTGGTAGGGTATTACTTTATGTGCTAAATGGCTCATTCAAGTAGTGTCATGGAATGAGGCTTGGAAAATTTTGATCATATATTTTATTTCAACAGGTCTTCCTCTTAATCGTCGAGCTTGGAGAGGTATGAGTTTTGCCTCCCTCTAAACTGCTATAGTTCATGTGACCATTTTTGGTTTATTTGTTATAAAACATATTTGGAAAGCTTCGGAGAATATCAAACCTTGGCTTCGGTGGAAAGGGCATGAACCCCTTAAGAGTTTCTATGCCAAATATTTAAATGTTTGGTGGTCTTCAATTTTTACTATTCAGGGCTCACCCTTAGCATCTCACCCTTGGATTTATGCTCAGATATTTTATAAAAAGGGTATCTCTACTTTGATGGATTTTTACTCTTTTCATGACATAGGTTGGCTTCCTTAGCCCCAGTTTAAATTCAAGTATGATCTTCGCCCTGTTGATAAGGTCACTTATGAGACAGTTTTAGATTGTGTTCCTTTGACTATTTTGCTCAAGATTCATATCCCTGTTCAGAAATCTTGGTGGTCAGAGTGGCAGTGGTATAAAACTACTATAATATGTAATTACAAAGCTAGAATGGGGTATTTATGGCTCTCTCATTGCCTTCCTATGCATTATAAGCTCAATGATAAGTGGGATTTAATTTCTACCAGAACAAAATAGAGAACAAGGTTTCAGTTAGTTTGGGCGTCCTAACTTGACCCTAAGCTTTCTTTCTTTGCTTGGTGTCTGCTTTCTCAAATTCTTCCAGTTGGTCCTCGTCTGGTTCACTTGGGTGTAGTTGACCCTTTTTGTGTGTTTTATAATACTCCCGAGTCTTGCTTCCATTTATTCTAGGAATTCCCAAAAGCCAGGTTGGCTTGGACTTGGGTTGAGTCTTTTTTTTACCTTATATGTCCCATTATTTTGCTTGGTACCATATTTTGATGGGTGATCCTCCTCAGCTTTCTTTGTTTCTTTATTAAGTCTGGTCTATTTTTCGTACCACTATTTTGGTTCCATATCTGGAAAGATAGAAACAAAATGGTGTTTGACCAGCTTGAGCCTTCTGTTATTTTTTCTTTGTCTAATAAGTTAACTGTGTTTCATGACATATGGTTGTATATTTGTGTTCAGGTGGAAAAAGTGTAGATGGAGGTCAATCGCCTTCATGTCCTCTTGGAGTTTTGGGGCAATGCTCTGTGTGCAGTAAGTAGGGTTTCTCTTGAACCACCTACACGTGAGCAGTCTCGTTCTAGGTCCCGACCATGATGTCACTCGTTGCCACATGTTATGGCTCAGAACCCTCTTCCTTGCCATGACTGGAGTGCCCCACCCCAAGGTTGTAGAGATTCTCCTTTGGAAGAGTCCTCTCCTCAAGCTTATGGTTGGGTGCCTCGTCTCGAGGTGGTTGCAGTAATTTGAGATACTAGAGGATGGGATGCTCAACCTGATCCATAAGATAATGTAGACATTGCTAGAGGCTGGGGTAATGTGCCTGAGTCTACTGAGCTCATTGATGAATTGGTTTGGGGTGTCATTTTGATACTTGCAAATACTTGGCAGAACCTGGTGGATGAGGAAAACCACCAATCACTCTCTCCACAGGCGAATTAGTTTTTTATTATCTATGCTTTGATGTAATTTTGTGATCTTTGGGATGTACTTATTTTGAGACTTGTGGTTTGATCCCAACTCTTGAAGAGTTGGTTTGACATTATGGGGCATGTCGTATACCACCCAAACCTTTTTGTTGTATTGTTATGTATTTTAATTTAATACAAGTTAACTTTACATCAAAAAGATTAAACTAGGTTCATTAATTTCTCTTTATTGATTTTAATAAAAATTATAAAATAAATCCTAATCTATGCACACAATAAACAAAACCTATAAATTTTGAAAATGATATAATAGGATTAGAATGACCTACTTCTACCACAGAGACAAAAACATCGCTTGCTCATTGAAGCTGTAGATACCTAAAATATGTCATTTTTGTAAGCCCCTAAGGCCATCCTAAGTTATTCTTCCAAATTCTTCTGAATTTCTCTAACTCCTCTAAATTCCTCTATTTCTCCTCTAATTTATCTAAAATTTTCTATCTCCTCTCTAATTTCCCTAATTCATCTAAAAATCCTCAATTCCCTATATAATTCTTCTACATACTCTAAATTCCCCTAATTACCCAAAATGCTCCTAAATTCCTCTAACCTTTCTTTAATTCATTTTAATTCTCCCAAATCCTCCTAAATTCCTCTAACCTTTTTCAATCCCCTTTTTATTCCCCAAATCATTCTCGAAATTCCCAAAATCCTAATTAATCTCTAATTCCCTAATCAAATCTCTAATTAAACCCTAATCATTTCCTAACCCCTAGTCAAGTCACCAAGTCAAAGTTCCTAATAAATACCCACATTAAATCCCCAAGTCCCTTTCACATTCTCCCTTGCAATTTTTATGAATTTAAAATTCCTTTATTTTGTCTAATTTAACTAACCCCTATTGAATTTCTAATTCCCTCCAAACCACACCTTGCAATATTTTGTGAATTTAAAATTCCTTCACATTTACCAAGGTTATTAATAGCGCAAGGTGCACATTTATCCTAATAAATATCCATAAATTTCCAAATCCTCTTCACACCTAGAAATTTCTCCATTTCATATCATGGTCACCCTCCCCTCTCTCTTGCAAATTCATATAAATTTCCCCCCTTGTGTCTCCATTGGAACGACATGATTTCCCATACCAAAAATTTATTAAATTCCTCCTCAGCCTTCCCTTGCAAGATTAGCCATCACTCACAACCAACCCCTCTTTTTCCCATCACCAATTAGCCATGAAAATGAATACAACCCTCATCATGAATATAATTTATTTTTTAAGTTGTGCACAAATAGAGCATCATTTCAGTAGCAAATCTCTACCAGAGGTCAGTCATACCCCCCAAAGGTCTGTAGAAAATTTCATCATTATCAAAGACAAAAATTTCCTGGTAGAAAAGGTATATTTTAGTGTTTTGTGATATTTTGACATCATGTTTTTAGTTTAAACAATATTTATTAAAGTTTATTGGTTGCATATTTTCATAAAATTTGATAGCCTAACCAAGGTAGGCCCAGCAGATGCTATTGATATATTATTTTTGATTGTGTGCAAGATTTTATTGGAGTGCATGTAGTCCAGGATGGTCTGGACTTCCAACAAAGCACAAAATCCATTTGCAGCCTAAGGGATATAGAAAAGCAATTTACAGTATCATTTTATTCGTGTTATGAAAATAGGATATTTTACATTTTGAAATATCTGATTTGTAATTCTTCAAGGACATCAATATTTATTTTATGTTCAATGCAATGGCATGTTTTTCTATCTTTAGAAGCATAATTGGCGTTATTGTTTGCTACTAGCATGATTGCAAAAGTTTATAGAACAAACAAAAAATAAATACAATCAATGTAGAGGATCCTATTTGATCTAGTGGAGGATAGTTAGCTTCCTTGTTGTAGTGATGAAGCCTCTATTCAGATGATAGAAATTATTAAATAATATAAAACCTAAAATAATTGATAGGATGGAATAAACATAATTTTGCAATAGCATTGTTGGACCTATCACTGCCTATGCTTCTACTTTATGTAAAATAAAGATCAATAGCACCATCGATCTGCAATCGAGAAATGCTACTACTTTTATGAATAAAAAAGGTATAAAATGCAAGCTAAAGTGATAATTTAAGATGATAATGATGAAAAGTTCTAACTTAATAAGGATAGAGACCCTATAATAATATAATTACAGATATTACCTAATTGAAAATAATATTAAATGCCAAAAATAATAAGCCTAGCTAAATGTAAACATGAAATGCAAGACTAGCTGCAAGGCAACAAGATTAAAGCTAAATATGTAAAGTAAACAAATCCAAGGAAAAATTAGGGAGAGAGGACACAACCCAAAATAATAGGTTGCTTCCCCCTTGGTGGGAGATTTACAAAAACTTGTTTTTTGCATGTTAATGACCCACCTTAGAGCCTGATATTGAATATTATTGCTTGATTGAATTCTTGGAGACTTGCTTGATGATTACTTGATGTTTGATTGAATGCTTGATAGGATAAATGAAAGATCTCTTGGATACTTGTGTAGGCTACGAGAAAACCTCATGTTATTTTCCCTTTTAAATATAATTAATGTCAAGTGTGCGCGGGGGAGATTCATCAGAATCTCTGCTTCCCCACTTGAGGACCTCTTTCCAAAGGAGATCCCGAGGATATATGAATCCTCAACACAACTAGACCCCTACTGTTCATAAATTATCAAGGTTTTGAAAGGTTGATGTAATACTTGTTTTGCAGTGTTTTATGTGTTCAATTAGGAAAATCACCTAAATTTTTTGGATCCTTAGTAATCTTAACTCTTTATCGAGCCTTAACGGTTATTTGAACCTAAATCGTCAAAACCATCTAAAATGCAAATCTTAGCTTAATTCACACAAATGTGAGAAAACAAGAGCTATCCTAGATGCAATTCAAGTTTTGAATGCACTAATCTAAGGAGGTTTTCATTTTTAGGGTAAACAAAGAAGGATGCAATCAAACAAGATTAGCCTAATGCAACTAAATGCAATTCAAATTTCTTTCCTACTTAATTATATAGGATATGCTAAAATAGTATCTAAGGTTATTTAATTAAATTTTCCTTAAATTTTTGTGAGGAAATTACTAAGTTTTATGAAGAAATTTTTAAGTTTTGTAAAGAAATTTCTAAGTTTTGTAGATAAATTACTATATATTGTAAAGAAATTTCTATGTTTTGTAAAGGTTTGTCTATGTTTTGTAAATATTTTGTCTATGTTTTGTAATGAATTTTTGAAGGTTTACAAACAATATTGTGTTTTAATCTAGGTTCCTTAATTTCCCAAAGTAGATATGCTTTAGGTTTGAGAATAGCAAACAATCGAAAACAAAATGCACAAAAGGGAATGATAGGGCTAGGGAAGGGCTAAATGGTCGAGTTACCTCGATCAGGGCCTATATACCAAATTTGTCACAACACAGAGCCAAATTCGCCACTTGAGCCAAATTTGCCATAGGGGTGGTGAATTTGGTGAACCTACACAAAACCAAAAACAATTAGGGTTTCTATTTTTGGGGGCTTTTCTAAGGGTAGTGAGGTTGATAGGCTATCTCTATTACTGATCAGACCCCCTTTTATGCAAAAATGTTGAGTATGAATGCCTTTTTTTGTATCAATTTTGGCCTATTTCCAAATTCACCATTGGGTTCTACCAAATTTACCATTGGAAAATTTTGTCTCAGTGAAAAATCTGGCTTTATGAAACAGACCATAAAATTCACCATAGGGGTGGTGAATCTGGAACTGGGTAGAGAAATCAGAGTTTTGAGGTTGATTTTAGTGGGTTATACTAGGATTTTTGAGCTAAAATTTTTATAGAGGGTCCCTATTGAAGTTTAGACAACCTGTGAGTGGAAAAATCAGAGAGAAGAGTCTTGAAAATCAAGTTTTACCATATTCCCCATAGGGGTGGTAAATTTGGTTTTGGGTACAGTTTTTAAATTTTTAGTCAAAATAAGGGTAGATTTGAGTTGGATTTGACTTGAAACTAATAGGAAATATGCCTAATATGCTCTATAAGGACTATTTACATATAAATAAGGGGATTAGACTTTCAAATCTAGAAATTTGTAGACTGAAATTCTGTTTGTAGCAAAAATGAGTGAATCCCCAAGGGGGATTTCCAAATCTGAAAAACCAAACTTTTAATGGACTATGGAAGGAGAATAGATGTTTAGGAAATTTTTTATTAAGGTATAATTACTCCTAATAGTATTATAAGGGTGTATTAGAGGACTTATCTAAGAAATTGATAGAATGTGTCAAGAAATTTATCCAAATTTTAAAGTAAATGAACAATAACAAGTAAATGTGAGAGCATAAATCTGAAATTAAATTCTATAGAAGCATAAATGCATGTAAAATCATATGTAATACAATAATAAATTACTAATTACCTTTAATTATAATAAAAATACAAGTAATCTTCCTAAAATGATGAGAAATCTCACATATGAAGCTGAAGAAAATGTTAGTAAAAATACTTGAAACAAAGAAATAGTATATGAAAGAAGAATGCTAAATTTATGGCACTAAAATAGCATGAAAGGAAACAATATTAGATCAATATGTTGTAGGAAGAACAAGGGTTTATAAACAAAGGATTAGTAAGAAAACATGTAAATAAAAATATGGCAAAATCCTGCAAAAATGGAGGATTAGAGTCATAAACTATGGCAAAAGAAATGACAAATTTAAAGGAACCTACAAGAGAAGTGTGAGAAATGATAATATGGAAATAAAATATATGAAAAAGAGGCTGCAAAACACAGTTAGAGTGCTACAAAAACTAAGTTAGAGGCTGCCAAAGAAAGAGTTAGAGGAATTAAGATGAAAGACTAAGCATATGAAAGGAAATGCACAAAATAAAATGAGAGATATTAAGCTAGCAAGGCTACAACCATGGGGGGAAAAATTATATGGAACCAAGGTGAATGGAGAGAAGAAGGGAGCTATGAGAGCTTCCCTCCTTGCCTCCAATGGTGACCTCCTTACTTCCAAGCCCTCCCTAGCCTTGCTTGGCTTACCTCCAATGCTTTTGAAGACTACTTTAATGCTTGATAAAGCTTATGTTATTGCTTGAGAAGATCCTAAAGAAGAAATATAAATGCTAGAGAAATATGGGCAGAACTTTGCTACAATAGAAAACCTTGCCAAATGCCTACCCAAGGAGGTCCTTAAATAGGATTTGGAGGGGGATTGGAGGGAGAATTGGATAAGAATGCATTCAAACTAGAAAATCTCAAACCTTGTTGGAGCATGTGGGATCAATGGTGGAGGTGGAAAGATGCTCAATTTGTGTCTACTTGGTTCGTGTGAAATATTCTTGGCCATTTTTCCAAATTCACTACTGTTTACCAAATTCACCACAAGTGTGGCGAATTTGGTTCATAGTGGCGAATTTGGTAACCAATCAGATTAGATTCATGATATTTGAATTTTGAAAAGGGCTGCCAAATTTACCACTAGCCAAATTCACCATAGGTGTGGCAAATTTGGTAAAAACTGACTTTTGGACAAAAAACCCTAATTTTGTAGTTTTGCCAAATTTGCCACTCGACTTGCCAAATTCACCATTGGTAAATTTGGTCAGAGTGGTAAATTTGATAAATGTGCTTTTAAGCATTTGTATTTATGGGAAATGATGATTTTAATTTTTTTTTAAAGTTATAATAGGTTTTGGGTAGTTTTTGTGTGGTTTGGACTAGTTTTGAGAAGTCATAATACACGTGTCAAAATTGGGTATCTATATTTTGCCCTAGTTTTGACGTGATATCCAAGATGTTACATCAAAATTTAAGTTGTGATACTCAATTTTGACATTGTACCATGTTGGAATGATAATTGATTGTTGTGTGAGACTGATTGAATATTTTAGTTGGTTTGGAAGGATTTGTATATATATATATATATATATGATGATGATGCTTTGGTTATGATGACGTGTTTTTGTGTCTATGTGATGTGAATGTTTGCTTTTGTTAATGTTTAGATAGAATGTTACGGATGAGGGGGAGATACCCCAAATTGAGATATATTGAATGATTTAGGTGATGAATGAACATCCCGATATATTTGTATGTGAGTGGTGGTCTCTAGACCTGATATAGGATAACACTCATTAGGAGGTAAGATTTACCATAATGTTCCCATAGGTAGGGATATGATCTCATTATGTCTAAATGGTGGCCTATAATGTCGTATTTGTGATATCATTTAGAACATAGTGAGGTACCTATAATATGTACAAGAGATATGAAATGTTTTCTTCTCATCAGTGTTCAAATGCTGCTCTCGTAAATGTTTGACTGCATAGATGAGGTACCTATAATATGTACAAGAGATATGAAATGTTTTATTCTCATTAGTGTTCAAATGTTGCTCTTGCAAACATTTGACTGCATAGATGAGGTACCTATAATATGTACAAGAGATATGAAATGTTTTATTCTCATCAGTGTTCAAATGTTGCTCTTGCAAACATTTGACTTCATAGATGAGGTACCTATAATATATACAAGAGATATGAAATGATTTATTCTCATCAGTGTTCAAATTTTGCTCTTGCAAACATTTTACTGCGTAGATGAGGTACCTGTAATATGTACAAGAGATATGAAATATTTTCTTCTCATCAGTGTTCAAATGATGCTCTTGGAAACATTTGACAGTGTAGATGAGGTATTTGTAGTACTTACATCAGATAGTATATTTTTTTCTTCTCATTAGTGTTCAAATTTTGTTCTCTACAAATATTTGACTGCATAGATGAGGTACATGTAGTATATACATGAGATAGTATATTGAATTTCTTCTCATCAGTGTTCAAATTCTGCTCTCGCAAATATTTGACTACGTAGATGAGGTACCTATAATATGTACATGAGATAGTATATTGTTTTTCTTCTCATCAATGTTCAAATGCTACTCTCTACAAACATTTGACTACATATATGAGGTACCTGTAGTATTTACAAGATATAGTATATTATTTTTCTTCTCATCAATGTTCAAATGTTGCTATCTACAAACATTTGACTGTGTAGATGAGGTACCTATACCTATAGTATGTACATGATATAGTATATTGTTTTTTTCTTCTCATAAGCATTGAAATGCTACTCTCTACAAAAATTTGATTGTGTAGATGAGGTACCTATAGTATGATCCTTATCAGTGTTTGAACGTTGATCTTTGTAAACATTTGACTACATATATAAGGTATATATAGTATGATCCTTATAAATATTTGAATGTTGCTCTCTACAAAAATTCGACTACGTATATAAGGTAGATGTAGTGTGATCCTTATCAATGTTCGAATGTTGCTCTCTACAAAAATTTGACTATGTAGATAAGGTAGATGTAGTATGATCCTTATCAGTGTTTGAATGCTACTCTCTGTAAACATTTGACTGTGTAGATAAGGTAGATGTAGTATGATACTTATAAGTATTCGAATGCTTATCTCTAAAAACATTCAACTAAATCTATAAGGTAGATGTACTATTATCCTTATCAATGTTTTAATGTTGCTCTCTACAAACATTCAACTGCATAGATAAGGTAATGTAGTATGATTATTATCAGTGTTTGAATGCTACTCTCTACAAACATTCAACTGTGTAGATAATGTAGATGTAGTATGATCCTTATCAGTGTTTGAATACTGCTCTCTACAAATATTCAACTGCATAGATAAGGTATATATAGTATGATTCTTATCAGTGCTCGAATGCTACTCTCTACAAGCATTTTACTATGTAGATAAGGGTTTAGATGTTATTTTTTTTGCAAAATAATGATGATGTTGTAGATTTAGTGTTTCTTGTGAAATTTTCTTATGGAGTGATGGTGATTGACCTTTATAAGTGTTGTTGTAAAGCAATAGGATGACTACTAAAAGTGCATCTTGTGATTTGATTTCATGTTCTTTGCAATGTTTTTGCAAAGTAATGGAAAATGATATTTACAAATGTCTTGTAAAGTGATCTTTGCAAATGTTTTTGCAAAGTGATGGAAAATGCTCTTTTATAGATGCTTTGTAAGGTAATAATATGGTTTTACAAATGCTTTTATGACTTGATTATGCTTTCTTTGCAAATATTTTTGTGAAATGAGTGGAAATGATTTTTACAAATGTCTTAAAGAATGATAAATTGGTGTTGTAATTGCTTTGTGATGATATTTTGTCAGTTATGAAAGCTCTTATTGATTTTATATTTTATGAATAAAATATTTCAAAACTAAGGGTAGAGTTCCCATATGTACAATCCCAAAGAAGAAGAGATCCTTCTCTCGTATTCGGCATATGTACATAGAAATGTATATGCATAAGATATGGGAGAAGGACCTCCCCTCATATCATATGTGCATATAATAACTATACCTTGAGTTTGGATGAACTCATTCAAATGAATAGTCATATAACATCCATGCTATCTTATAAGCCATTAGGATGCACAAGGATTTGATAATCGACTACTTGACGCAGTCATAAATGATTATGGATACATAAAGTACTAATTACCAACCCTTGATACCTCCAAAGAGCATATAAGGTAGCCATGATATTTTTATATTAGAAGAAAAAGTTGATAAGTTGCGATCACCTATCAATAAGGAATAAGTTATCTATCTATTTCCTATGGATATATAGATAATATCCATTTGATAGGTGACCAATTTTAGGTTTATGATGCTTGATGGCATATTTGCATAATATGACTGACTAGAAATAGAATTCTATTGATCTAGTAGCATTATTAGGCAAATAGCTAATATTGAGAGTATGATTTTTGGATGTTCTATTGTCATAGAGGCTCAGGTGGCTATGAAGACAATATCGATCCAATATCTAGTGAAGCATACAAAACATTGCATGCTTACAAGGCATTGGATCCATAAGGTCTCATAGTCTGGTAGATCCTTTTTAACAATAATTCGTGAAATACATGATTCTATTTGATAAAATGTGCACAATAAGATCCATGAGGATACAAAGATAACATTGATCTAGTGCCTAGTGAGGCACACAAGTAATTGTGGGCCTACAAGATATTGGATCAATGAGATCTGTGATACCCTCATGGACTATCAAAAGCATTCATTGAGATTTTGATGTGGCTGATAGCATGTCAACGCAATAGATCAAAGAGGAAATAAAAGTAGCCTTGATATGGTGTCTAGTGAGGTTTGCAGGAAAGTTACAAACCTATGTATCATCTGATCAAAGGAACCTTACAGTTCCTACGATATATTGGAAAAATAACATGTGAGAATTCAATTTATGTTTGATCATGTACCAAAATGGTATGTCAAGAGAGGAGTACCCTTAATCATTCCTTCATGTGTAAAGTTGACAAGTAATTGTTAATCCACATATGAATGGATGACTGGAGGACTCTTGGCCCTCATGACCAATTGAATGAGTAGGTAGGTATTGATGTATTAGGTATGATATTGTAAACTCAATTGACAGGCCAATCAGGGAAGAGAACCTCATTCAACCAATAACTAGTGAAATTCATAAATGATTATGAATCTATGATAAATTGGTTGAATGTAATTTTCTTTCCCTAAATGGACTATCATATGAGTTATATATGGGGAATGGGATGTGCAAATATCATAATACATTTGATGTGAATTCTCTTATACAATACATTGTCTTGCATTGTAGAAGAGAAAGAGGTTTCTTTGAGGAGTCTATAGAATAATTGTGAGGGTTGTTGAAAACATAAAATCCCTTTGTTGAAAAGTGTAGTTATATATTATTGATAGGGTTGTAGAATGTTGTTGAAATTGATGAAGTGAATTATGTGTAAGATAGAATAAATTAGGTTGTATGTATTGCTTAATTTTGAGGGGTAGAGGAAAGAGTGTAGATAGAAATTTGATGGTTGTTTGTTTGATTGATTGCCCCCAATATTGGAATAGAGGAAAGGGAGAAGGGTGGGTCATAAAGGCTATGTATGATCACATCATACATCACTTAACCCAAGAGAGAGATAAGAAGAGAAGAAATATGAAGATAACGAAGCGTGACATATAGAAGAAGGTAGTAGAGGACAAGATTTTTGGATTGGGAGAGTTTACTCAACATATGAGTTAGCCTAGGTGGATGCAATGTAGATGTATTTATAATAAGGTTTGGTCTTTACATCATAGTAAACCCTCCTGACTCGATGGTATGATAAAGCAAACAAGGTAAACATACAAGGGGTGGAGTGTGCATGATTATGTGATGATTCTTGTTGTATATAAATAAAATGAGCAAGCAGTCTATTCGTTTATAATTAATACATAGTATAATTTGAGGTAAATGATGTTAATTAGTTTTTTATGTTCTTGACCATCCAATGTGGCTAGGTGGTAGGCTCCTAATCCAAATTTGGTTGTGATAATAAAGGGACCTAACCAATTGGGTTCAAATTTTCCTTTGAGATCATCATCAACGTGGGTGTTCTTTTAATTTTCTTTGAGGACTAAATCCCCAACTTCAAAAGACCTATGATGCACTTTCTTATTGTAAGCTCATTGGAGCCTGTTATGGTATGTTCTAATATGTTCTAAAGCATTGATGCATTTTTCCTCTAAGAGTTCAAGTTGTTGTAGGTGGTTTGTTCGATATTCATCTCCTACAGATGAATCCTACAATAGGACCCTTAAGGAGGGAATCTCAAGTTCAAAAGGGAATACTGCTTCTATACCATATACTAGGGCATAGGGTTTTTCCCTAGTGGGAGTACGTACACTTGTGCAATATTCCCATAAGGTGGGGTAAAGTTGTAGGTTCTAGTCTCAATCATTTTTATTGACTAGTTTCTTAAGGATCTTGATTATTATTTTGTTAGAGGATTTGGATTATCTTTTTCCTTGTGGATAGTAATGGTGGACCATATTTATTGGATTTTGTACTTGGTGCACATTTTTACAACCTATTTATAGACACTAAAATCATGTTAGTCTGATTAGACTACAAAGATGTGCTCTTATCAAAACCATATGGTCTCCTTAGGCAATTCTCAATGGTTAAATAGTGGTCCTTACCACTTTTGGGAAGTTTTACCTAAATTTTGGGAAGTTTTGGGCCATGCAGCCATGGCTACCCCACCTCGAGACAACCATAAAATCATGGTTGTCCCACCCAGGGATGGCCACCAACGACCACCCTTGGGTGGGACGACCACCAACGACCACTCCTAGGTGGGATGGCCAAGCCCTTGGACTCTCAAAATATTAAGGGTGGGAAAAATGGAAATCAAATTCTACCATTTATACCACCCATTGAGGCACATCAATTCAATTCAAACCTACAAATTTGAGGACCAAATGAGATGTTTCTCCCACACAATGCATGGCAAGGTTTTGAAAAATGGTGGCACTTGCCTCGCATGCCCTAACTTTCCTATTTGACCTTATGCTCTATTGAGCTATAAAATGGAGCCAATCCACCCAATTCGAAAGGGAGTCTTTTGCATTATGTCACAATGAAGTGCTACCAAGATTTAATCCCTCTTCCATACCATATTTTCCCTTAAAATATCCATTAGTCGAAGGAGGTTTCCAAGTTATCCCAAATACACAAATCCATTCTAAAAACCATCCATTTTAGTGAATTAGATCATCAAATTCGATGACAACACCCCTAGGAATAGTTTGAATCAATTCCCAAAGAGATTGGAGGTAAAAACCATCAATTTTGGTGGTCACCTCACCCCGAGGTAGTTAAAAATCCCAATTGTAACACCCAGGTATGGCCATGAACTATGCATCTAATTTCACATCTTTTTAGCATAGATAATTTCTAGATTAGATTATATACACTATACCAAGTTTTGGTGCAATTTTGATTAGTTTTGCACCTTCTATTATGTTTTTTCTTTTCATATCCACTATTGCATGCATCGCTTTGATTTCATCTCAATATACATATTGTATTAACAAATTGATGTTCTTTGTATGTAGATCTAGGTATTTTAGTGCACAAGGAAGGAGCTACAAGTCCAAATATAGATAGATCATCGCAATAGTATCAAAAACTTGCTCTTCAATTTGTGAGTGCAAGGAAAGCCTTGAAGCGCACCTGAGTTTTTGAAAGGATTATATCCTTTTAACACATCGTAATGATTGTATCAATTCAGATCCCTCAAGAGGATGCATTTTAACCATGGATTTCACAAATTGATTAATACAAAAGGACCCCTTTTATTTTATATATTGTTACCATTTTTGCAATTAAATGTCTCTTTTGAATGCTTAAAACAATAGATGTATTTTATTTGCCTTTTCTAGGTACATCATTTTTCCTCTCTAAAGTGGTTATCACGGTGGGACCCCTATCCCATTTGATTTAGACAAGTTTTAACTTGGTTTTTATTTTAAAATGTTGAGGTTTTGGGTGTTCTAGCATGAAACGACCCCCAATTTTATAATAAAAACACCCAGGGATGGCCACGGTAGACATACCACCTCGATATGACCCCCAAATTTACAACCATCACACCCTAGGGTGGCCACCAAATAGGGATTCTATAGTTCAAATTGATAGAAATAGAAGTAAACGTAGGCTTTCAAGATAAGTATCTTGATCTTGTTTTACATTATTACTATTCAGAGAAAGTTAAATTCAGATTTTATTTCTTTTACTTGTGTGTTTGAAAGGTAGATTTTACTTTTCTTAATCTCAAAAACAACAAAAAAATAAAAAATAGGAAAATAACCAAGTAAGAATGCATTTGTGTGGTTTGATTGCTTGTGACCTACCTAATGGTTAGGTTGCCATATAGGGCATGCATTTTTTAGATTCAATCATTTATTCAATACTTCTAAAAGTGAAACATTATTTTGCATTTAGTGAAGTTATCATTGAGTGCTCTTTTATTTTTACTTTTTTTAAGTATAAAAGGAACCACACACATCATGTCACATTTAAATATTAGTGAGTTGTAACTTCATTTCCAACCACTAATAGAGACCAATTATGGTGGGATTCATATACACCCATTGGATTGCATGATTATTGATACAAACCCTATATTATTGGCCAAGACTAGCTCCAATAAACATCTTAGCCATGGAAAATAGCATGCATTCCTCTTCAAAGGGTGTATCATTACCCACAATCAATATGGGTGAGGACTGGTAGGACCTATGCTCCTTGATCGAATATGAGTTTCATATCCATATTTCGGTGGGTATGGCTGCATAGAATTCATTACTAGGTTTTGTTGCTATGAGTATACAAGTGAAATCCTTTAAACAAATTAAGAGTTACATAAACCATTTTCAAACACATGAAAAGAGATATCCTTGCAAACAATAAATCAAAAACACACTAAACAGTTTTAGGGAACACATAAAATATTTAAAAGAGATAAATACTTGTATTATTGTGTGTTTCTATTCTTGTAGGTTGCATCATTAAAATTTATAAAAGAGATAATCACGTAAGATTTGAAACAAAGTAGCTATGGTATGCACCTACAGCCAAGCCCATTCAAGAGTTGACACTGAAAAGAGTATACAAGGAGATATAGACCATCTATGATTTGACCCTAAGGATATGATTATACCTCCTTGGCGGCCTACTATTCTCCCAAGTCCTATAATTTTAAATCAAGAACCTAACCTACAATGGACCCCTACAAGAGATACTAGTATAGGTCTTGGTCCTAATTAGAGAATATACTTTCTATATATAGACATTGCACACATCTTATACAAAAATTGGCAACCATGCATTGAGATGCAAACAAATAGAGCAATACCATGCATCAGTGTACCTACTCGGTCTACCTTGCACACCTAAGTGTAAGATCAATATTAATCACCATGGGTAGGGCCAAATGATCACACTATACCCTTAAACCAACCTAATAGGTCTTAGCAATATAAGTATTAATATGAGTATGATACTCATCACCATGGTTGATCAAATTTAGACCTTCCCTTCCTCATTTATGAAGGAAGACCCAAGGAGAATCCTGATCATCCTCAATCTCACTATTCCATGTAAGCATGATGTGCTTCTATGCTAGTCGAGTATAAATAATGTTGGTTTAAACCTGATCCCAAAGTGAACGTGACCTCTCTCAATTGAGGGAATCTCATAGTCGATATTTCAGATCCTCCTGAATGAGATAGACCCCATGAAAATACTATTAGGGCTAATGGACCTTGCATGGTTGATCAAATAAATCAAGTTGTTAAAATATATGCTAACTGCAAAATTGATTCAATTAGCTTTAGCTAGATAAAAAATGCTTGAATTAACAGCAATAGTTAGAAAAGTAGGGAATTAAATAGCAAACCCATGAGTTGCTTCAAGAGACTTTACATGATGGGGTCCCTATCCCAAGTACTCATAGATATGGGGTTCATCATAGGTAATATGTGTTTAATAAAAATAAGCTTCATATGCCTAATCAAGCATCACTTCTTCAACCTCCTAGGCCTAATCAGGACTTGCCTCCCAGGCCAAACATAGATCACCTTTTGCAGGCATTTGTTGAAGAACACAAGCTTATACTTAGAGGGGGGTGAACAGTATAAGACCACTTTTTACTTTTTCTCTCAAACCAATATATATAATGTAAATATAGCAATATCAAAAACATTAATCAAAGAAATATATACAACACCACACACAATAGATACACCATAATTTACGTGGTTTATGTAATGCAGGCTACTCCATGGAGAAAATATTTTACTAAAACTTTCTTAGTTAATCTCTTGGGAATCCTTTTTCGATTACAATTTTTATGGACCTCTATCCAAAGGATATGTTGATCCCCTAAATATGGTTCGTGGATCTCTATTCATAGGAGAACTCCTCTACTCTGGTTGGTGATCCTCTAGAAGACATTGCCTCCACTACACTGACTGGTGGATCTCTCTCCACTTGACGACTCTTGTCCTCACTCATAAGACCTATCCTCAATATCCTAGCTAATGGATCTCTATCCACTAGAGACTATGTCCTCCTTACTCTATCACCTCCAAAGCTCTCTCTCAAATTGTACTAAACTCGGTATAGTCGGTCTAGCATAATTCTTATCAATATTTGCACTAAACTCGATATAATCGGTCTAGCAAAAATATTCTCAATATCTGCACTACACTCGATACAATCGGTCTAGCATAAATCTACTCAACTATGCACCAAACATAGTCCAGTTGGTCTAGCATAAGTCTTCTCAATAATCTTACTCAAATATGTATTAAATACAGTCTAATTAGTCTAGCACAAATATGCTCAAGAGGTCCACTCAGAACCTGCTCAGCTCTGCTCAATAGGTCCACTCAGAACCTGCTCAACTCTACTCAACAGGTCCACTCAAAACCTGCTCAAATCTGCTCAAAAGGTCCACATAGAACCTGCTTAAATATGCTCAACAGGTCCACTCATAACCTATCCAAATCTACTCAAATCTGCTCAACAGGTCCACTCAGAACCTGTTCAAATATGCTCAATAGGTCTACACAAAACCTGCTCAAATATGATCAATAGGTCCACTCAGAACTTGTTTAAATCTACTCAACTCTGCTCAATAGGTCCACTTAGAACCTGCTCAAATCTGCTCAACAGGTCCTCTCAGAACCTGTCCAAATTAGCTCAAAAATTCCTCTCTATAACTTGCTTAAATATGCTCAATAAGTCCTCTCTGGGACTTTGCCAAATATTTTTTGTAAGCTTCCACAAAATCTCACATAAAATCAGTCCACAAGTCTTCTCAAAGACTTACCTCAAATCTGCTTAACAAGTCCTCTCAGAACTTGCTCAATCTCATAGAAGCATAAAGAGAATTTTTAGAGACTCAATATGTTATATACTCAATGCTTAATCACTTTCTACACTCAATCTCGTAGAAGCATAAAGAGAATTGTTAGAGACTCAATATGTTCTATAATCAAAGCTCAATCACTTTCTCAACTTAGTCTCATAGAAGGATAAAGAGAATTGTTAGAGACTCAATATGTTCTATACTCAAATCTCAATCACTTAAATCAGAATATAGAATAGTATGTTTTATGGAACTTGAACTTCACAAACTCACTTGAATAGGCTTAATCAACTCTGCTCAACCAATCACTCAAGAAAAAAATCTTGCTCACAAACCCTAGTCCAAGCATGTAAACTTCAACTCAAAATATTTCCAACAATGCTCAACAACAAATCTTATATAACAATGACACTCATGTTCTATTCAAACTCTAATTCAAGTTCTTTGCATAACAACTCACTTCAACAACGATGCTCATAAATCAATATTCACATAACATTGATACTCATGTTATTTTCAAAACCCTAACTCAAGTTCTTCAACCAACCAATGGCATCAACAAAAATATTTACAAAATGAGGTTTTAAGCACAACTCAAATTTTGAAAACCTTAAAGCATTAACTCAAACACTTTCGAAAAGGAAACCCTAATCAAATACTTTTCACTCCAAACTTAATTTTCATGTAAGCCAATCAACCAACTCAACAAAGAAGAATTTTGCCCATACCTTTTCTTGAATAAGGAAGAATAATTCTCAAAACCTGTTTCAATCACTTTCAATTTCTTTGACAACTTCAAAGGTTAGATGGCCAAAAATACCTCTCATAAAACTCCTTCATAAATGCTTGCCCAAAAGGTTAATTTTCACACAAGTAGGTTATATCACATATGCACCTTATAACCTCCATTTTCACAATAATTTCAACCTTCAATAGAATACTTAGCAAGAAACTCTCCTTTTTAAAACAACTAAAATCCTCACCTTATAACTCCTAAATAAAATAATATATTCCCCTTTTAATAAATCAAAACATAACATAATATAACTCCTTATATCCCCTTTATTTATTTAATTTAGTTACCTTTTAAAACCTTTAAAAAACCTTATTACTCCTAACATGCATTAATAACAAACCTTAGGCAATTAATTAAAAAATAATAAACATACCTTTGCACTTGGTGGGTTTTGAACTCCTCACCAACACCTCTACGAATGCCCTAGCTGTGGGGTCCACAACCACATGCGCCCAATGAAAATTTAGAATCAAAAGGGCCTTTGCACCCTTTATATCTTCCTTTGGCACCTTTTTGAATTATGAAAAACTCGAAAAGTTCTTCCTCCTCACAAGCTGAATAGGATTCAAACTTGGGTTTGTCTCCCCAAAAGTGCCTTAACACCAGGTGCACTGTGAATGGACCACCGCGTCCACCTTGCTTGGAACTTCCAAGCCCATCGACTTTGTGCTTATGCCTTTAGACAAAAATGTGTGTTTTATCTTCTTCCACACAGACCCTCCGAAATTCATAATGTTCTCAAAAATGTAAATTAAAATTGATTAAGGCATATATCATTTTCAAAGGTCTTTGCCTCCCTATTTATACATGACGTCATTTAGACTTTGAACGTCAGCGTTAAATCTTCAAACGTTTGGCTTTAATAAAGCTTCAAACATTGGATTTAATAAATCTTTTAAACCTTGGGCTTTGATGATGATGTCAGCCCATCATATATTATAATTTATAAAGTTAAATCTAAGGATTTAACATTTATAAATTATATTTATAAATTCTCTTTATAAAAATGAATTTTGGCTTATTAAAGCCATCCATGGGTATTTTTTAAAAATCTTGGAGGACTTACTAAAGCTGATTTGAATTCCCATAATGAGTTTATCACTGTCCCTCTTTAAGACGATATTTTACCCACATATTTCACAACCTTCTGCATTGTTCTTGGTGCCTACAAAGATGTGTTCCATGCAATTAATGACTCCTTCCTTTGTTCACTTTGGCAACAATGATGATATTTCACCTTGACATGAATGAAAACTAAAATAGCTCAAAATGTCCAACAATATCCTCTTTTTTCATTTATGGCAACCCATATTATTTTTATTGAAACTTTGACCTTTATTTTTATACTTCTCCCCCTGGGACATTGTTCTCCCTGGATCAATGCTCTCTCAAATATAAAATATCTTCCCATTACACAAATCTCTCCCCCTTTGACATCAATGGCAAAGGTTCACCTTTGGGGCTCGAGTCTAAGAATGAGCCTCTTAGCTTAGCCCCTCCCCCACCTCCTTATGATGTGTTTAATTATGGTGTGGGAGTATTTCTACTCCCATAAGGCACTTTTCATTACCTTTTTCATCTTTCCTTCTTGTTTGATTCTTCTGATTTCTCTGACAATTTTCAATGTCCATGTCATCATTCATGTTCCTATAATCATTCTTGTTCTTGTTCCTATTCATATTCTTAATCTTGTTCATACCTATTTTTGGAATGTTTGCTCTACACCATTTTGCTATGTGACCATAATTATTGCACTTATAACACTTAATGTTATTATTCCTTGGAGGTGCAAATGTCTTAGGATTTCTCCTAGTGAAGCCATATCCTCTTCTCTCATGAATCCTATAATTCATTGCCTTGTGACCAAAATCATTACATGAGTAGCAATACGTATGGAAAAGTTATCTATTGCCATATTCCTGTCTTTCATTGAAGAACACAAGCTTATACTGAGAGGGGGGGTGAATAGTATAAGAACTCTTTTTACTTTTTCCTTTATACTTCAAAATAGTAAAGCAATATCAAATCAATGCACAAAATCATCCACAAAGTGACACCAATTTTAACGTGGTTCACCCAGAAAGCCTGGGCTACGTCCAAAAAAACTTTTCTCTAAAAGTTATCTCAAAGTTCTTTGGGAAACCTTCCCAATTACAATGATTATGAGCCTCGGCCCAAAGGAGACACCTTCCCCTAATCTAAATTTATGAGCCTATGCTCAAAGGAGATGCCTTCCCCTCTGCTCTAGAAATGATCCCTCAGAAGATCAACTGCCTCTACCTCTTGCCAGCACATGGAACTCCTTTCCACTGAAGAACTCCTATCCTCAATGCTTAGCCTAAGAGACCTCTGCCTTCTATGATCATGTCCACGACGAGCTCGAGCAACCTATACCAAACACGATCAGTCGGTCTAGTACAAGTCTTCCTCTATTTGTCGAGATCTGTCCAACTCTTTGAACAAATCAATCCTCTGCACACAAGCCTTCTCAAAGACTTGCCAACTGTCCTCAGGTTCTTCTCAAAGAACCAATGCACTTCTGTCCTCAAGTTCTCTGATAGAACTCTCAAAAATTCAGATCACAAGTCCTCTGCTAGGACCTGTCCAAATCTGCTCACAAGCCCCCATCGGAACCTATCCAAAACTTGCTCACAAGTCCCCACCAAAACCTGTCCAAAACCTCAGCAAGCTCAAAAAGAAAAACTTGCTTAGCATGAACCCACAAAGAGAATTGTTAGAGACCCAATGTGATTCATAAACCTCATAGAAGCATAAAGAGAATTGTTAGAGACTCAATATGTTCTATACTTAACTCCCAATCTCAATCTCAAATCTCATAGAAACATAAAGAGAATTGTTAGAGACCCAATATGTTCTATACTTAACTTCCAATCTCAATCTCAACTCAATCTCAATCTCAAAAGAATAAGATAGATGTAGTATGCTTTTCTCAAGAATATGAAACACAACCCAACAATTGCCAACCATGCAATATCTCATATAACAATGATACTAATATTCTTTTCACCAACAACTAGGGTTTCATCATCTCAATGCAAGTAGCAAGACTTACTAACATAAACCCTAATGCAAAAATGCTTCCTCTTCCTCAACCAGAATTATGCATTCACCCAAAAATTCATCAATGAATTTAATGCATAAACAATCTTCAATATCCAGAAAATAAGATTTACACCAAAAATACCTAGTAGACAACCTTTTCACTCCAAACTCAATTTCAAAAAATATACCATAAACAACATACATGGAAGAAGTTGCCCATACCTTTACTTTGATGAAGAAGGAGAACTCAAAATCTGTCACAACACTAACTCTCAATTTGCCACCAATTAGAGTTAGCAACTATACAATAATACACAATAATAAAGATCCAAAATAACACCTTATTTCTCCAACTTAGTAAAAACCACCGAAGTATAATATACATACAAAGTAAAACCTCTTTACACCTTATTACTCCACATAAACATTAAACATCAATAAAACAATGTCAAAGAAAATATGATACCTTAACCTTATACCTCCCGCACATTCACAGCCACCATCCTTTGCACACCGCGACCAAAATAAAATTACCAACGAAGAGAATCGAACTCAGCACCTCTACCTTCTAGCGCTTTCACTTAAACACCACCACCTTTGGGTCACAAGTGCCCAACAAAATAATATAGCGCTGTCCTCTCTTTTATCTTCCTTTGATGCCAAGAATCTAGAAAATGTAAATGTCTTCCACAAGCCACATGCAAACTGGTGAGCGCTGTCCAAAACGTAAGTCACTGAATGCTTGCATTAATCATCTCATAGCACAATCTGAAAAATGTAGTTCAGGTGCAATTGCCAATCCACTACTGTAAAGCAAAAAGGTAAGTATGTAGCCCAAGCTCAAATCCGAGTATGCCAAGCATGGTTTCCAAGACACACAACAAGCACGATTTCAAAGACATCAATCGGAGATTTGAAGACACAGAGCAAATGCAAATCGTAGACGCCAAGCACAAATCGAAAGATACAAAGAAAATGCAAATTGCAGACACCAAGCGCAAATCGAAAGATATAGAGTAAACACAAATCTTAGATGTCAAAATTAATCGGAGGTGCTCACTTTAGAAAATCATCCCCACTTATATAGCCATTTTTCCTTAACTGTTTGACGTCGGCGCTCCTCCAACGATGGCAACATATCGGCAAAAGAATTCTTTTTTCTTCCGTCACTTAAGGGTTGAAAGACCCTTTAATAATAATTAAACTAATAAGAATTATTATTTTATTTATAATAAATTAAACTTGGACCTTTGACAAAGGTTTGAGTTAATTTAATTATTAATAATTGTAGCACCCTAAAATTGGTGCAATAAAATTGTCATAATTACATTCATCCTAGTAAATAATTTAAATTCAAATTTTAACCTCCCAAACCACTCGTTAACCGTCGGGTAATCCGTTTCCCCCTTTTTCATGCCAGTTTTAGAGGTTGTTTTGACCGTTTGACGATATCACCTGAGATATGACGATTTCGTCTGGGCTAGGACGTCCAGATGATCTTGTCGCAAAACTAATTTTGCAAAATTAGCTTTTGTTCTAACGGGCCTCTAATCCGGATAGAAGCGTGTCTGCGCCATTAGAGACCCTCCCCCATTGGAGATCTCCAAAATAGGGATGATCTCCAACCTCCTAACTACTCCCCTAAGCCTATTTAGTCCCTAGGACCTTCCCTTCCCAACCCTTGGCTGAAAATCTCTGTAACTTAGCTTCATGCACATTAAATCATCCTAAGTTTTCATTTGCAGTAGTCCTATATCAATTTTGTTGCAGGTATCATCTTGTTTTTCAGTCGGAGCAAGCATACATCATCGTCGACGAACCTGTTCAGATCGAAGGCGATCCTGTCGAATCAGAGACGATTTCGTACTGATGTGAGATGATCTTGACTGCAATCCACATTGAGGCAATCAGTGCCATAAGTTTGCATTTCTTCACCTTTTCTCTGTTGTTTTATTCTAAAAATTAGCTAGTTTATTTGATATTTTATGTTATATTGCATTTTGGAGTTCACCCATCTAGATCAAAGGCATAATTAATCCCTAATTGTGACTTAATTAGCATCATTCATACATGTTTCGGTCTTTAAGTTTCAGTTCAGTGTTGTCATTGTTATTTTGCACAGTTTCCCTCAACTAGAATAGTAGTATTCTCTGTATTTTGCATCTGTTCTTCTGTTTACAGGTCTCTGATGAATTCGTCTAACGAATTTGTCAGATCTTAGATGATCTTGTCTGATCTCAGATGATTCTGTCGAATTCCAGATGATCCTGACTACTTCAAACATCAGAATCTTCATCAGACATCCGGGTTAGGTATTCTTCTTATTCTTCCTTAATTACTTTGTTTTTTTGTCTTAAATTTGTTCTCTGTATTCATTAAATTTGTATTTTCATATAGATTAATTTAGACTCATTTGGCCAAACCTAGGATATGAATGCTTAAAGTTAAAAACGAATACATAAAAACACATTCCAAACCTAGGAGTGCAAACTGCCATTAAATGTTTCCTGGTGAACCCACCATCTGTCGAAAAATCATCAAAATACACCTCCCTTGAGAGGCGGGACCTTCGCAAAGTCCTCTCAGTCCGAGGTACCGTGACATCCTTTTCCCATCCCCCTTCGGGCACGGATCCTATAGCCTCGAAGGTAAGGATGCGAAAAATTTGGAGCGATACATTTTTGTGAACCCGACGTGAATGCATCATAACCTTTTGAAAACAAAAACAAAGAAAAAAAAAATAAGAACAACTAAAACATAGATGCATTTTAAAACATTTAAAGTTTAAAATCATGTTTAGATGGTAGCTCCTAAGAAAAGATTAGCAGTTACTATAAATTTAGAAAACCAATTGGCAGCCGTGGAAATCAATTCTATGCTTAATGTGCCTGAAACAAGTAGAAATCAATTCTGTGGAACGAACTTGATAGAAGACTTAGTTTCATCTCATCTAGGTCCACACAACTTAAGCAAATCAAGAGGCTAGTCCTAGATAGAATCCTAGATCCTCATCAACTAGTTTTTTATCATGAACTTCAGAGAGCTTGCCATAGATGGTTAGCTTATAGGAGAGCTCTAGTATCTTCAGAATTGTTCACCTTCGAGGAATACCTCGAGAACGCAGCCATTGTGCACCAATTCCTAGGTTGTGTAGAATACCAAGAGGTTGTTATTATAGATAGGGAAAGATGGAATAGAGTTCCGCGAACTGTGCTATATCGAGAGTATTACCATGAGCTTTACTTTTATCAACCAGCATCTGAGATAGATAATATCACTATAGCTCTTTTCATCAAAATTTTTAAAGAAAACTTTCAATTTGAAGAAGAACACTTCATGACTCTTGAACAACTCGAGCCTATTAATGATATTTATAAATTATTTATAGAAAACTAGATTATTACTTTCAGTCTTATTTCTTGCATTTATTGTGTTGATTGTCTTTACAATATTATTTCAAAAACAAAGAAAAACTAAAAAAACTAAAAAAGCTAAAAAACTAAAAAACTAAAAAACATAGCAAAAACTTAAACATTTCATTTCAAATATTGTGGTAGGTATATAGTAAATATATACCTCTTAATTTGTTGCATATATATATATATATATATATATATTTGCTGAAATCAAAATTTAGCACCATGCCTAAACTTAGGAATGGTAAAGAAACTTTAGGAGAAGAAGAAGATTGGTTACAAGATACAACTGGAAACCCAAATGTCCTTCCTGAAGATCCAACTTTGGAAGGAAAAACTCTAGTTCAACCAGAAGATGACCTAGGTGAAGATAAGGAACAAGAAGGAAGTGTTAAAGAGGATGGATCCTCATCCCCTAGAGTAGCTCCAAATGGAACTATTGCTTTTGACAACATAGATCATTTCAAGAAATTTCTTAGTGATAACATTGATGACCTTAATGTGGCAATTCGTATTGATAAAGGGCAAATTAGTGACACTCAGGCAGCTTTGGAACATATGTATGATGTGCGCATTAATCCCTTATCTTTCATTGATCAAGAAAGTGATAAGGCTGGACCATCCAATACGGATATGGTCTCTATGATTCAAAACTTGGCAAAACAATAGGCTTTCCAACCTCCTAAGGAACCTGTTATTCAACCTAAAATCATTCCCACACAAAAGAAACCTTCCTTCACTACTTTATTCCATCAAACTATTGAGCAATATGCTTCAAGTAAACAAAAACCTAAAATGAAGCCAAATACAAATTTTCAACAATCTGAAATACATCATAATACAACTTCAAAATTCCTTCATAATACTTTTCCTACCAATAATTTGCACAATAGTAACATGGCATCTAATCTTCATGTTCCGCCATCATATGCCCATAAAACCCATGTCAATGCCCTACCGAACCAATATGGGGGGCAAACTAGTAATCTGGAAGCCATGGTGAAACAGTTAGCTTCTCGTATGGACTAGATAGATCCCTACCATCCCTCGTATAATTATCGAGAGATATGTAGTCAACCTTTGGATCCCATAGTTGTAGCTCAACCATACCCTAAGCATTTTCCCATGCCTATCTTGCCTATATATAAAGGAACCAAAGATCCCATAGAGCATCTTCGCATGTTTAGGATAGCATGTCATGACATATCGCATGATGACTTGCTATTATTAAAAATGTTCCCAAAAAGTTTAGGTGGAATGGCATTAGAGTGGTACTATCAATTGCCCACTCATTCTTTGAGAAACTTCGAAGAAACAGCGAAATCATTTGTCCATCAATTTAGTGCCTACATCGAGAGACATGTAACTATTAAAGATTTATACAACTTAAAACAAGACAAAGATGAATGTTTTGCCGATTTCTTAGCTTGATGGAGGCAATTGACAGGAAAACTACACTTTGTGCTACCTTATAGGGAAATGTTGGACATTTTCATCAACAATTTACAAGAACAAATATCTTATGAACTATCGACTGCTACCTTAACTACCTTCGATCAAGCTATAGATTTAGCTCGAAGAGTAGAAGATGCCCTCATTAGGAGAGGCCAACTTAGGAAAAAGGATAATGAGAAAACATCCAAAAATCAATATTAAAACAAACAAGTCATCGATGACGGAGTCACTGACAGTAGAAATGTTGCTAATATCAATGCATCAAAGACAACAAAAAAAATTATATTGAAACCTCCTGACAAGCCTCCTCAAGAATTTACTAGATTAAACCAACCCTTATCAACTATTTTACCTCAATTACTTGAAAGAGGTTTGATCCAATTACCAGCTATCCGGGAACCTGATCCAACTATACCTGGATACAGAGCTGACTTACACTGTGATTTCCATAGAGGACCTGGACATTCTACCAACGCTTGTAAAAGGTTGAAACATAAAATACAGGATTTGATTGACAATAATGAAATGGAAGTGCAAGCCTTCCAATCTAAACAAAACCCTCCTAATAATACTCAAAATACCGTTCCCCAAAATCAAAATCAAAATGCCAATCAAACTCTAGACATATTTCAACACCCTTTACCATGACATGGTAAAGAGGTAGCCAATCAAATCGAACATCATAATGTTCCCCCTCCTACCCGATATGTAGGAACCATTAGCAAACAATTACCTGTTCAGGATCCTCAAATATTTGACACAACCTTATCCCTGGTTACGACCAGGCCCTTACATAATTTTCAAACTTCTAATTATAGTGATATAGAATCAGATAGTGAAAGTGAACTAGACATTACTTCAAACCAATCGAATAGTTCTGAAAACGAATCAGATCCTATTCAACCCATCACAGATGCTATGGTTCCAAAAGAACCATTTCCTGGACAAGTTACTACTTGACATTCTTCTGATATATTCCTTTCTAATGAACAAGCCATCAATGCTCAACCGAGACCAGTTCAGCATCTTCATTATAACATTGTAGGTACCATTGGAGTCATCACCCGACAACAAGCTCAAAATTCCCAACAATAAACCAAACCAGAACGATGGATTGGCTCCATTCGTTTTGAAAAACCCCAATAAAGGGAATCATGCTCCTACTGTTCAACCTAAACCCCCTTACAATATTAATGAGCAATTGTCCAATACTATGGCCAGAATTTCCCTTTTGGATTTATTAAGATCCTCTCCCACCCATAGGGATGAGTTGATGCTTACATTAAGCCAAATGATGGTACCTCAAAACATTCAACCTGAAGCTATGGCCAATACTATCATCACTCGAGAGATTGATTGTATTGAATTTCGGGATAAAGATATCCCACAACACAGTTTACATAAGGATAATCCCTTATACATTACTTGCTCTAATTGGAGATGTAGTTGTCAAAAGAGTTTTGATTGATAATGGCTCATCTCTAAACATTTGCACTTTTGACTTCTACCAACGATTTGGCTTTAGAAGTGATGAAATGAAGAAAAGCGATATGATTATCAAAGCTTTTAATGACGAAACACAAGAAACATGTGGAGTTATTACCCTCCCATTGCAAGTTGGTCCTAGAACCCTAGAAACAACCATGTTTATTGTACATTGCCTAGCATCGTACAATATACTTTTGGGTCACCCTTGGATCAACGCCATGCGAGCGGTCCCATCAACCTTACACCAATGTGTTAAATTTGAGTTTAAAAATTAGTTGGTCACTATCCATGGTGACCCTAGACCTTTTGATATGTGTGCTTTGGCAGAACCCGTTGGAGTGCAATTTTGCCCTACTCTGTCGTCCACACATCCTAGTTCTTATTTTTCATCTAAAACTGTGAAACACACACCCATAACTTCACCTATTTCCCCTCCATTAATTTCATCCTCCTATATAGACCAACAACCCTCTAAAAAAATCATTTTAGAACCTCAAAAAGATCTTAAATCTACAACCAATCCTTCAAGTTCTATCCCTATAAATTCAAAACCTATAGACACATCTATTCTATCATTCCTCCCACATCTAAAGATATAGGTAATAAGCCTTCTACATCTTATGCCCTTTCTGATGAACTTTTACCAGATTTATCCACAACCTTAATATCAGAAAAAACAAATGCTTTCATGCAAGATTCAATTCTTTTAAATAAATTGCCACCATCTCCTCGTACTTTGGGCCTCTCACAACCTATAGGAAGTACTTACCAAGTCGGGAGTTGTCCCTTTATTTATAAAGGATATGACTGGGGAAGAATCCCTCGAAATATCAAAACTCATCATGAAGGATATGCTCGGTGTTATTTTACCAATGATTATATTAAAGCTAAACCCATGATGCTTAAAATGGGATATAAAGGGAAAGGCTTGGGACCTTTCCAAAATGGCATTAAATAACCTTTCGAGGTAGAACCGTGGCCTACCCGCTATGGTGTAGGCCTATTTCCTAGTAAGGGTCAACCCTTTCCTTTTGAAGATGATGATCAACTCATATGTTATCAAGATTATTTGGATAGGCATGTTGATTTGCCTCTTAAAAATTAGTTGTTTTCATGCAACATGCTATCCATAGCTTACCCTAAAATGATTGCTGACCCCAATGAAGAGTTGGAAGGAGATATCTTCCATGATGTCTCTGTTCAAGAGATGTTACACAATGGATTTTATTTTGATGGTTCTATACCAACTATAGCCCAACTTGAGGCCACTAATCCTCAAGATAAATTATCTAAATTAACCTTACAAGAATTACAATAATTGGGTGTTTCACCCGCCCCACCTAATTTTGAAAGAGATCTACACATGGAGGTAGAAAACGTCATTAAAATTAATATTGGAACTGAGGACAATCCTCACATAATCAATATTGGATTAGAATTAAGTCAAGAAAAACAAGAACAATACATTGCATTTCTTAAAGAGTATGAAGATGTCTTCACTTGGACATATGAAGATATGCCAGGTCTAGACCCTTTTGTAGTCATGCATCATCTAGTGGTCCATCCGGATGCTAAACCTGTTAAACAAAAACTTAGAAAAATGCATCCCAAAGTGGCTCTGCTAGTCAAAGGGGAGTTAGAAAAACTCCTGAATGTTATCTTTATACAAGCTATTGATTATGTGGAATGGATCTCAAATGTAGTTCCAGTCACCAAGAAAGAAGCTACCAAAGTTAGGGTTTGCACATATTTTAGAGATATTAACGCTGCATGCCCTAAATATGACTTTCCTCTTCCAAACATGGATCAAATCATTGACTTTATTGCCGGGAGTGGGATGATGTCCTTAATGGATGGATTCTCCGGTTATAATCAGATCAAGATAGCTCCTGAAGATCAGGCTAAAATAACCTTTATTACCCCCTGGGGTACCTTTTGCTGGAAAGTGATGCCATTTGGCTTAAAGAACGCAGTGCAACTTATCAACGAGCTATGACCTATATTTTTCATGATATGATGCATGATATCCTACATGATTATGTAGATGATATTATAGCTCGCTCTATTATTGAAGGTAATAATTTAGATGATTTGAGAAAAGTTTTTAATCGATTACGAGAATATCTTATTCGATTAAATCCAGCAAAATGTATATTCGGAGTTAAGTCCGATAAACTATTAGGGGTTTTAGTTTCTTTATGTGGTATTGAAATCGACCCTCTCAAGATTGCGGCCATCACTGATATGCCCGCACCTACTAATATATCTGAATTACGAAGTTTACAAGGTAAACTTCAAGCTATCCGTCGCTTCATTAATAAGCTGGCGGATAAAACTGGTGCCTTTCTTAAACTCCTTAATAAGGATGTCCCTTTTAATTGGGACACCGAATGTAGAGAAGCTTTTGAACTTCTCAAACAATACCTCCTTAATCCACCTATGCTTTCACCACCTAAACCTGATCGCCCATTTCTCCTATATATTTCAGCTTTAGATTCTGCCTTAGGAGCTATGTTAGCTCAACTTGATGATGAAAAGCGAGAATGTGCTAATTATTACATTAGCCGCACCTTCATCAGTTATGAAACCCGCTACATAGCATTAGAAAAACTATGTCTAGCCATCGTGTTTGCTACGCAAAAATTACGACACTATATGCTTAGTCAAAAAACTTATGTCATTGCTAAATACGATCCCTTGAGATATCTCATGAGTCAACCTTATTTATCGGGTCGCACAGCCAAGTGGGTTCTTGCTCTAAGCGAGTTTGATCTCACATTCATAGGACAAAAGTCTGTTAAAGGTCAAATCATAGTAGATCAATTAGTTGCTGCACCCTTAGAGTCTACCCATCCCCTCATCATCGAATTTCTTGATGAATGCCTTCAATTAGAGGTCGACCATACTGAACAATGGTCCTTATACTTTGACGGAGCCCGATGCATGAGTGGGGCTAGTGCGGGTATTATTTTAATATCCCCACAAAAACATCTTATTCCTCTGTCCTTCAAATTGACATTTGCTTGCACCAATAATACTGCTGAGTATGAAGCTCTAATCCTTGGATTACGAGCTGCCCTAGCGCTAAAAATTAAACATATTTTAGTTTTTGGTGATTCTCAACTGGTTATAAACCAAATTAATGAAGTTTATCAAACCAGAGATGATAAACTATGCCCATATAAGGCCTATGTTTTACAATTAATGTCTTTATTTGATCAAGTTACCTTGGAAGCTATTCCTCGAACTAGCAACCGTGCAGCTGATGCTATGGCCACAGCTGCATCTCTCCTACCCTTGGAGTTAGATGACGAATATGCCACTATCATTATTCGTCGACTCCAAGAACCCGCTTCAAATAAGTCATGCTTAGAGCCTTTGGATGTGTTTCTAATCAATGAAACTACTCCTGAACCTTGGTATACGGACATATTTGATTTTCTCTAAAATGGGACTTTCCCTGTCAATTCTAATAGAAACCAGCGTCGGTTATTACGTCGACGAGCAAGTCGCTTTGTAATAATTGGCAATACTTTATATAGGAGATCTTTTGAAGGTATCCTATTAAGATGTTTAAACTTAGAAGAGTCTAAATCAGCCTTGAGTGAATCCCATGATGGATCTTGTGGAGGACACTTTAGTGGTAGTGTCATTGCTAAAAAGCTCCTTCGGATAGGATACTTTTGGCCTACCATGGAAATGGATGCACATGAGTATGTGTGCCATTGCGAAAAGTTCCAAAAACATGCTGAACTTGTCCATGCACCTGCCCAGGAACTGTAGGCTATTTCATCTCCTTGACCCTTTTCTAAATGGGGTTTAGACATTATTGGCAAAATCAATTCGGTGTCATCTGATGGACACAAGTTCATCATAACCGCCACTGAGTATTTCACAAAGTGGGTAGAAGCTATGCCTTTAGCTTCCTACACTAGCACACAAGTCTCTAAATTTATTTTTAATCAAATCATTTGTAGGTTCGAAATTCCTACAAATCTCATCTCTGACAATGGAACTTGTTTCAAAAATAAAGATGTTAAAAAATTATGCCAAAAATATAAGATTCAACATCGCTGGTCCACTCCCTATTATCCTCAGGGTAATGGTCAAGCAGAAGCATCTAACAAAACCTTAATCAAAATTCTCAAAAGATTGGTCAATAAAATTGGCCGTGACTAGCACATTCAATTATACCCAGCCTTGTGGGCCTATCAAACTAGTGTTCGAACCCCCACGGAACTTCACCATTTGTTTTGGTTTATGGTGCTGAAGCAGTTTTTCCATTTGAATTGGAAGTTCCTTCTTTGGCTCTACTACTTCAAGATACCGAAGTAGGAGATGAATATCGAGCTGGAAGACTCAGTCAGCTGCAACTCCTAGATGAAAAACGCACCAATGCTTTGGAGCATCTCCGTGCTTACCAAAACAAGCTTAAAAGATCATATGCTAAGAAAGTTCGTCATCGATCCTTTGAGATCGGCGACCTTGTTTTAAAAGAAAATAAAAAAAATACAAATGCAACTAAGGACCTTAAAGGTAAATTTGAGCCCAATTGGCTTGGACCATACATTATTACTGCTAAATTTGAATCAGGAGCATATAAATTATCTACCTTAGATGGTAAAGAACTTAAAGAACCCATGAATATTTTGCATCTTAAATGTTACTATGCATAAATTTGGTCATTTCATCCTTGTATATATTTGTTTAAAATATTTCAAAATTACTATCTTGTATTTCTTTCAAATTTATAAAAATCCAAAAACATCAAAAACATTCATAATCATCAAAAATCTTCAAAACTATTTGTTACATTTATTTATGGCACTTGTCAAATTTTTTGTTCAAAAACAAAAATAAAACTAAAAATCACAATAATGATAAAAATATAAAAACAACAATATGCTTGACTCTTTCGAAACCAAAACAATATAAAGAAGAAAGAGGGAGTCAACATTCTCAAAACTTCTCAAAAGTGTTTATATATATTTTCTTACAAATGTTGCAATTATATGTTTCAAATTATTTTTGATAAATTAGCATTTATTTGGAATCCCTCACTTGCACACTCACAAAAATAAATATCTTGATTTTATCTGGCATGATTACTAATCTCTCTTATATCAAAGTCCACAAAATTCAATTA
Source organism: Wollemia nobilis (assembly GCA_028583015.1). Taxonomy (NCBI): domain Eukaryota; kingdom Viridiplantae; phylum Streptophyta; class Pinopsida; order Araucariales; family Araucariaceae; genus Wollemia; species Wollemia nobilis. The sequence continues at coordinate 14,294,362 of JAQPPZ010002969.1, read as the reverse complement.
AATAAAGTTTGAGCATAGAGAATTGATCTTGTTATTTACTTAAACCAAGCACATATTTTCACAATAAAATGATTATATTTGTAATTTCCATGTTTTGCTACATAGTAGATGTGATTTCTTGAGCGAAAATTTTCCCCTGCTATCCTATCATGCACATGGTCTAGAATCTTTGAGAATTGGCAAAAGGACAAGCTCACCCCTACCCAGAATAAAAATCCCTTGCTCTACAACTAATTCGAGCAAGTATCCCTAGCAAAGAAAAAGAAAAGAAAAGTTCAAAAAAAAAGGAAAAATGTTATTTTATATCATGACAACAATATTTCAAGCACTATCTCAAAAATCAAGCAAAAAATACAAAAAGAAAAAGAAGCAAAGTTCAAAAGAAAAGCAAACAAAAGCAGAAAGCAAGAAAGCAATAAAATCCCTTTCCCTACCCTTTGAAAAGAAAAGAAGGGTTGACAAGCTTGAATCCCTGGATTTCTCAATTATTCGAAAACTGTGAGGTAAGCCCCATAACAGGTGGTTTGTGCTCAACCTGCTTAGCCTTGGGTAACTCCTAGCGTGGTGATATGTCTGTCACATTAGCGACCTTATTTTATATAGACCTATGTTTGCTTATGGATTAGCTAGCTCTTGATAATCCGACCTACATAGTAGTCTAGCATGGTTATATGCATCTACATCATGGTTAATGAACACTTATTTGCCGAAGGTTGCCAAACCAACCAGCGTACAATAGCATGTTGTTATAACAAAATAACAAATGCTCAAATAAAACAAATAATGAAATAACAGCAGTATAACTACGCTAACATCCCCCCTTATTACATTATTTGGGTAATAGGATGACTACTAGCTATACTAACATCCCCCCTGATTACATCATTTTGCAATACAAAGAGAGCTATGAAACAACTCAAATTTGACATGTCCAAGTGCCTTAGTGAAAATTTTTGCAACTTGAGCATCGGTGGGAATGTGCTGAAGCTGAATTCGGTGCTTTGGAACTTCATCTCGAATGAAATGACATTGTGTGTCAATGTGCTTTGTTCTTTCATGATGGACTGGATTCTTGACAAGGTTCAGAACACCCTGATTGTCGCAAAACAAGTGTATTGGAGATTTTTATGGATGGCCCATACTTGTCAGAATGCGACACAACCATATCACTTCACACACAGCTTCACGTGCGATGCGATACTCTGCCTTTGTTGATGAAATAGCAACCACCTGTTGCTTCTTTTTGTGCCAAGAGACAGGACCGGATCCCAGATGAAAAATGTATCCAGAAGTTCACTTGCGATCATCAAATGATCCGGCATAGTCGAAGTCCGTGTATCCTTACAAGAAGAATTTGTTGTTCCTCTTGTATTCTAGGCCATATTCCATAGTACCACGGACATAGTGAAGAACATGTTTTGCTGCTTTCCAATGAGTGGTCTTAGGCTCCTGCATGAACCTTGAAATATAGTTGATAGCAAATACGAGATCTGGCCTAGTATTGGTCAGATATATGAGACTCCCAATAAACTATCGATAGAGAGTACCATCTACCTGAGGTGAATCATCATATCATGATAACTGAAGTCCATTATCCATCGGAGTTGCCATTGGCTTGCAATCAGTCATGCGATATTTTTCCAGCAATGTCTTGGCATATTTTTTTTGAGACACTTTGATGGAGTGCTCCTTCTGGCTGAATTCCAAACCAAGACAGTAATGGAGAAGTCCGAGATCTGTCATCTCAAAATATTTACACAAGTTTCTTTTGACAGTAGAGATCATAGTTTCTGAACTCCCTGTAATGAGCAGATCATCAACATAGAGTACAAGCAACACTATCTCAGAACCCTATTTCTTGAAATAGAGGTTTGCATCTGACGAACATCTCTTAAATCCATGCTGCATAAGGTGATTGTCCATTTTTATATACCAAGCTTGAGGAGCTTGTTTCAGACCATATAAGGATTTGACCAATTTGCAAACCTTCTGTTCTTGGACTTCCGCTTCAAATCCTTCTGGCTGAGTCATGTAGAATTCTTCTTGGAGATCACCATTTAGAAAGGCACTTTTGACATCCATCTGGTGAACTTTCCACCCATATTGTGCTGCCATAGCACACATAACCCAAATTGTGGTCATCCGAGCAGTAGGTGCAAAAGTTTCCTTGTAGTCAATGCCTTCCTTTTGAGCATAGCCCTTTGCAACAAGACGGGCCTTATGCTTATAAATTGTTCCATCTACCTTGTACTTGACTTTATATACCCATTTGCAACCAATGGGTTTCTTTCCATGCGGTAGATCAACAAGCTTCCAAGTTTTATTTTTCATCAAAGACTCATACTCTGTATCCATAGCGACCTTCCACTGAGGGTCACTAAGAGCATCTTGCACTGATGCAGGTTCAAGATCATCTATGGTAGACATGAACGCCCTATCATCATCAATATCCATATCCTCTACTTCTGTACGTGGAGTTACAGAAAGTTCCTCAAAAGATTGACAAAGATCATCAACCTCACCAGTTTCTTTGGCTTCTTTTTCCTTTTGAGCCATACTGCGTGTACGAGGTCTATCCAAGTTCAAATTGGGAGGAGTGGATAAATTTGTGTCTCTGATTGTATTTGTACACCATTTTGGGTTCTTCTTCGATGGTGTTGAAGAAGATGTAGAAGGACCTCCTGTCTGTGTTGACGAAGGAATCTTCTCTTCCTTATATTCCACAAGATCTAGGTGTACTTTAGATGTGCTCTGTGATGTGAAAGCTTCATCAAAGACATCTCTGCTGACATGAATTTTCTTGGTCAAAGGATCTATCAATTGATATCCTTTAGAGTGCTCATCATAACCAAGAAAAATACATCTCAGTGTTTTCTCATCTAGCTTCTTCCTTTTCTCTTTCGGTATGTGCATGAAAGCGTGACATCCGAAAATATGTAGATGAGATATGGAGGGTTTTCGACCACTCCATGCTTCCTATGGAGTCATTCCTTTTAGGGCCTTTGTGGGTGCCCTATTCAACAGATATACTGTAGTGGTGACAGCTTCTACCCAATATTGTTGCCCAAGAGTATCTCTTGTGAGCATACAACAAACCATTTCCATGATAGAACGGTTCCTTCTCTTAGCAACTCCATTTTGCTCAGGAATATAGGCAGTTGTTAACTGTCTCTTGATTCCATGCTTATCTAAGAATGCAAAAAATTCATTAGAGGTAAACTCCCCCCCTCGATCTAAGCGAAGGGTTTTAATAGAAGCTCCTGACTCCTTCTCAACGGATTTCTTGAACTGCTGGAAGAATGCGAAAGCTTCGGATTTTAGTTGGAGAAAGAAAACCCACATATTTCATGAGTAGTCATCTACGAATAACTGAAAGTACCTCTTCCCTCCACAATTGTTGGGTGTGAAAGGACCACACAGATCGGTGTGAATTAACTCCAGAGGTTTTCGTGCTCTTGTTGAGCTCTTCTCAAATGGTACTCTATGCTGCTTTCTTGCCAAGCGATCGAGCACACTGGCAATGTGGCAGAAAGGGAAGGAAGACCCTTTACCATCTCATACTTACTGAGCTCAAGTAAGTAGCCAGAACTAAGATGCCCATATCTCTTGTGCCATAGGGAAGTTGCCTCCTTGGTAGAGACAGTCATGGCAACATGTGGAGTAGAGATAGCATCTAGGGCAAATAAGCCGTGCTTATATGAAGTTGTTAAAATCTGCTTACCCTTCCTGGTAATAGTACAACACTTCTTTCCATTCTCAACACGAAAGTTGACAACCATATTTCTATCCAGGATTTGTGTGACTGACAACAAATTGTTAGCCAATCCTAGAACATAGAGGACTTTGTCAATCTGACACTTGCCATCAGGAAGAGTGACTGAAACTGTACCCTCTCCCTAAACCCTATAGGTTTTATCATCAGCAATGGTGACAGGTTTGCCCTCTTTGGCCATGAATGATTCAAACCACGATCTATCACCAGTCATATGTTTGCTAGCTCCAGAATCGACATACCAAACAGGATCCCTCTGTGTGGAATCTATGGTAGTCATGAGCACCTTGTGTGCCCATTCAGAATCTGAGTCAGATTCTTCAACAGCAACATTCACTTGGGGTTGCTTGTTTTTATTTTGTGGTTTGTTTTGGCCTTTTTGCTTGTTCTTATGTCAACACCTATTGGTGTCATGGTTGTCCTTCTCACAGATCTTGCACCACCTCTTCTTCTGTTGAGGCTGTTTTCCTTTTCCTTTCGTATCCTGTTGAGAATTTCCTCCTTTCTAAAAGTTGCCTCCTTTTTGCCCATTACCTTTCTTCCTAGAACCCTGCCCGTTGGTGTATAGGGCTGTATTGGAAGAATCATCCTTGTGAAGTTGGCGTGCCTCTCGTTGTTGAAGCAGATTGACCAACTCGATGTAGGTAATTTGTCGTTGAGACACCTGGATGGAGGTGATCAACATATCAAATGAAGAATGTAAAGCTCTCATAACAATTGAAACGTGAATCTTTTCGTCCACAGAATCTCCCAAAGAATTCAATCTCTCTTTCAATTTAGACACTCTGCACAGAAAGAGTTCAACTATTTCACCCTGTCTCAAACTCAGGTTATGAAGTTGTTGTTGAAGATGAAGAATGGTGGAATCATTCTTTACCTCATAGATGGTTCTAAGGGCATCCCATGCCTCTTTACCACTTGCTTTGTCAGCTATATGAGGTTGCACTTCATCTAAAACAGCAAACAAAATGAGCACCTTTGCTCGACTGTCTTTCTTGTCAAAAGCTATCTGATCAGTAGAAGGAGTTGTGGATCCTGATGCTGATGAAGGCCTAGATGTTACTCCAGTAACAATATCCCATAAATCTTCCATTTGGAGAATTGCCTTCATCTTATGTTTCCATGGTGTATAATTTGGACCTTTCAATAACTGATGCGGATCAGTCATCAACTTTGCAACAACGGCCATAGTGAAGGTTCCTTATAACACCAATTGGTCCCCCTTTCGATATACCTTTTGCTAGGCTGTTATACCGTACAAAATACCTACCCTTATGTGAGGGAAACTATAGGTATTTAGAAAGATCAACAAAAATCACCCGCCATTACGTGAGGGAGACTATAGGTGAGTTTTAGAGATCATACGATACGTGGAACATAAGCAGTACCGAAAGGGAATCGCCTTGTTGATGGCACCTACCATAGAAGATTATTCTCATGCATGGGGCATAACTTCCCCTAAACACTATGAAGAATACTTCGTCAGGATTTACGCCTAAACACAAGAGCGATTAAGGGTAGTGGATGGAGTAAAAAATGCAAAAATGGCAAACTTATCTCTCCCCGACGATTTATAGAGAACAAGCTCAGACGTCGTTGTAGTAGCTATATTAGGCGGTGGATACAGTAGCCCAATCATGACAGCTTTACCTGTAAGTGCTGGCCAGAGGTATCACAAATATCGAACGTTGTAGTGCAATAAATTGCACGGATGGGTTTTAATTATTTCGGGGACTTAGGGAGTGAATTTGATTTTTTTTAACTTTTAATGAAGTAGTGCAAAAAATGAAATATGCAACATACAACATAAAAAATGCCCACAAGAATTAACCCTCCAGGTGTCGGTCACAGCCGAAAATGCACCTTTACAATAATGCCAAATTGCTTTTTCAGAAAATTACTCACATTCCCTCTTTGATTTTTTGAAAAAATATCCCCCCTTAAAAAAAAATCTCGTTAACAAAGCATTTTAAATAATTATTATGTATTTAAAGTTAAAATAAATAATTTTAATTTATATAGTTTTTAAAAACTTATGAAAAAATAAATTAAAAATAAATTTTAATTTATAAAGTTTTAAAACTATAAAAAAAATAAATTAAAATTAAAAATTTTAACTAAAAAATAATAATTAAAAAAACCTTTGAAAAAAAAATTATACCTTTGAAAGGGGGGAAGTCGGCGGGATTTGAACCCCCGACCTGTAGGCTCCCAGAGCCTTACCGCACGGCTCACGACCACGTGAGCCAGCAGGCTGATACGAAAGGATCAGTGGAGCCCCCTCGTATATCCCTCCTCAGTCTGCCCGAGCCCTCTATGGCTGCCTCCTCTGCAAAACGCGGCCTCGCTGCTGCATGGCTACTATCCACAGTCGCGTGCATTATTTTTATTTTTTTCAAGTTCCCGCAGGGGGGACGCACCTATGCTACAGTGCGTCGTCCAATGCCGGGGGGGGCGACACTGGGATGTGCGCAGAGTGCGCTGCATCTGCGTCCTCCAATGCGGGGTGGGGGACGCGGCAGACTTCCATCCGCTTGCGCAGTGCGTAGGGGGGGGGCTACGGCGGACGTCCGTCTGCTTGTAGCACTGCACTGCGTAGGCTGTGCAGCGTTTGCGTAAGGGGGGGCTGCGGCGGACGTCCGTTCGCTTGCAGCACTGCGCTGCGCAGGTTGCGCAGCGTTTGCGCTGTGCGCTGCGCGATGCAGCGCTGTGTTGGCTGCGCAGCGTTTGCGCTGTGCAAAGCAGCACGGGAAGGGGGTGGGGGTGGAGGCTTCGGCCTCCACGTTTTTTTTTTTTTAAATCACGGGCTGGAATGGGGGTGGGCCTTCCGCTGAATTTTTTTTTTTTTTTCAACTACTATCACGCGACGGCGTGATTAAAAAAAATCACGTAACACGTCGCTGAAAAAAAATTTGGAAAAACAGTGCTGCGCTTCTCTGCTTCCGCTTCCAGCTTTCTCTCACCACGCTTCCCTGCAAAAAAAAATCCGTAGCAGTCTGGCTCTGATGCCATGTTAGGAAACGAATCAATTTGCTTATTGAAAACTATGCAGTTTAAATAAGACTGCAAAACAAGAATTGCCGGAGGTTGCCAAACCAACCAGCTACAATAGCATATTGTTACAACGAAATAACAAATGCATATAACAAGACAAATAATGTAATAATAGCATAACTACGCTAACAATTTGGTCTCTTCAAATCACTTGTATCATATTATCTTGCTCAAAACTGGTAAATGCACAAAGCAATTGCACACACATTTGTATTTGAGAGATTTTGTGTATCATTATGATAAATCAAGATCAGGAAATGAATTCACATATGCACATGGGATTCCTTATAAATCTAACTTTTGTCTTCAAAATACTTTGAAATATTATTTTTGCAACTTGTTTGGAATAAATCAAGTACGATTGTTTACCATAAAGACAACTATATAATAGAAAAATCAAAAATTTCTTTCAAAATATACATTCAAAACATATATATCTGGTTGACTTTCGCGACGATGGTATAGTTCCAAAACCAAAATTGGAATTTTATGCCTAGCGCAAGTCCTCATTTTCATATTTTTTGTTTATCAAAAATCAACCATGCAATAAAACTATATTTTTTTTGGATTTTCGCGATGATGGTATAAGTCTATACCTACATATTCTATGCCTAGCGCAAACCATCGTAACAAATTTTTATTCCCCATTTAAAATCATGAAAACCATATGACTTAAATCATTATTTTACACAAATTATGCTTTTAAAAAGCAAACCCATTTTCATTATTTCATGTCATTATGTCAACCTTCAATTTTGCAAAGATGGTATAATTCCTAAAGAATTATCCAAAATTTTATCACACTTAGGAATTTATGCCTAGCAAAAATCATTTTAACATTATTTCATGCATACTATTTTCATGAAAATCTGAAAACAAACCATCATCATCATCATCATTTGCACTATTGCACCAAAGTCTTAAGACAGTCTCTTAAGCAATATTTTACTTTTAACAATATTTCTATACTGGGATTAGCTTGACGACCGAGTGAGCGACGACTCCATGAAATGGTCTATAATAGTGACAATGTCCTTTGAAATTATTGTTAGAAGTCTCTTTTTATTTATTATTACATCACATTACAAACAATCAATTTTTTTACATCAGATTATTTCATTTAAAATATTATAGCATGACATCAAAATTATAAATTTTTAAAACGACATAATTTCATGAATCCTCAATCCAATTATCAAATTAATCAATAAAACATAAAAGCATCATAAGAATACACATAATATAAGTCATATGATCAATAACATATCATATATATGTCAATAGTATATATACATCATCAAAACAGGATTGGTATGCCACAATTTGTACCTCGACATACTCAATCCTCTATCAACAAAAAAATAATAATACAATGTCAGTCTGTACAAAGATGTGCAGCCCTCTAGCCTCGAGAGCCCCTCGAGCTCTCCGTATCATCTCCTCCCCTGCCCTGAGGTGGACAAGGTGGCCCCATCATAGTCTGAGTAGTCCTAGTCCTCAACTGGGACGTGGTCCTCGACGACCCGATCCTGATCGGATCTGTAATGTTGGCTGGTAGGGGTAGTCTGTCTGCCTCTGGCACCAGCTGATAATACAATGTCTGATAGAAAGTGAGTTGGGTGATAGCCTTTTTTAGCTCTCCAGAGCTCGCTCCTCTGCCCCGTGCCCTGAGGCATGCAATCTCGTCTCGCAGCTGTGCCACCTCAGCTCGGTGGCGTGCAGCCTCATCCTGTAGAGTCTACACCTGTGCCTGGAGACGATCTCTCTCTGCCCAAAGAGTAGCCATCTTGCTACTCTCCCCTGTGCCAACACCCTTACCATTATCAGGCGATGGTGGCCTCTCCCTTTGTGGATATGGGGGTATCGCCTCCCTCCTCTCCCTCTGTCGCGGCCTCTCCTGTGCCTATGGCCTCTTCGGATCTCTCCCACCGTGACCTTGGGCTACCTCCATCGCTGCCTGGCACTGCCTCCCTATTCGATGTACAACCGCGTGTATCAAACCATATGCCCTCATCATCCGAGAAGGGTAGATGCCTACGTACCAGGCATTGTAGCCATCGGCTACACCTGCATCATCCCCATCCACTGGCTAGATGGGGGCATCGTCTGCGTCCTGGCTCTAGAACTACTACATGTCTGAAGCCTCGCTCACTGTGGTGTTATACCAAACAGTCTAGGAAAACTCATAATCCCTCAAAGATGGGATCCCCTGCTGTAGACCGAACTAACGTAAAACTTGGTCATAGCGATGGAGCTCCACCTCTCCCCTCTCCATCCGCAACCAATAAACTCGCCTGACACGAGCCAACTCCTATCCATCCTTGGCCCACCCTGGATGCTCCCTCCATTGCCTCTAGGTGATCTGGTCTGGTACTAAGTCATCTAATAGTCTTCGGGACATAGGGAGGTCAATCTGTCGCTGTGACCCTCTCTGGAGCCACCAGTAGAAGACTCGGGGCCTCTCCCCGTCTACCCCTATCAGAGGAAGCCCTACCGGCATCTGCACTGTAATGTGCTCCTAGCACCAAACCTGTAGGAGTGATGTCATCACCAGACATCGGCCACCCTTATACACGACCCCATACAGGATCCTGTACAATCGACATAATACATAGCTGCCCCAAGAGAACCTGTAGTCGTGGTCCAACATGTCGTAGATCACATCTGCCAGCATCCACGACACCCTGCACCCGCTCTGGTGGCACATCAAAAGTCCACAAACCACTCCATCTAGCACTCGTGTGAGTCTAGATGCCCCAGGCATCTAGCACAGTGCATCGATATTAACTTTGCCCTTCTCCAGGGCGAAGCTCGGGTCACCACACAGTCGTCCCATAGCGTGGCCCTGATTGGCCGCAAGAGTGATCAATCGTCCTTGTATGGGGATTCTCATAATCCTCCATAAATCCTCTAGAGTGGAAATCATCTCCCTTATCGATAGCCAAAAACATGAGGAACCCGGATACCATCTCTCTGCTAGGGCTGTTAGTAGCCCCATATTTGTGGACACCTGTGGCATCTCTGCCACATGCTGCAAGTCGGCCTGTGCCAGCTGATCTCGCTCGCTCTGTGTGAGAGTGGCCAAGTCATCCCTCAAACCTCCATACTTCCATTCCCTGCTCTTTAGCAAACCTCTCTGCAAACATAAACAACAAAACAACAAACAATCATTAATAAACAATTCAAGTAATTAATAATGCAAGTTAAAATTCAATTTTATGCAATTGATGATATCGCCCACTATTGGATGATATCGTCCCAAATTTGAGCATAATCGTCTCCGATTTTGTAAGCCAAAATCGTCTCTAATTTGACGAAATCGTCCCCCTTTCGCCGATTTTGCCCTTGGGCGAAATTGATGAAATTGAGACGATTTCGTCCCAACGATGTCGACGGCCCAAAAATGGCCGTGATGCTCAAAATTTATCTAAAAATTACCTAAAAAGCATGTAAAATTAAATTAAAGCATTCTAGTTAAGTCTAGACTCTTACCCATAGACCGCACCGGACCTCTGTCGATCTATGCGTTGTCTCCACCATTTTTGCTTCAGAGCTCTAAAAAAACAGAAAATGAACAGTCAAAATGAATTAGGGTTTTACCCTATTTTTCTTAATTTTATTCAAAAATGATTTTTTTCTTTTCCGCATTTTTACCTCAAACGTTCGATTTGGGTAAAAACACGGAGGGGGCACCATAGTAAGCTGTCGTACGATTCGACCAAGAATCATCGCCTAAAAAATGGGAATAATTTTTGCTCTCTCATAGATTGAGAAGAACTCATCTTTAACGCATTTTCTTTGAAAAATTCGCTAAAGAGGAGGCAAAATGTAGCACCCTAAAATTGGCACAGTAAAATTGTCATAATTACATTCATCCTAGTAAATAATTTAAATTCAAATTTTAACCTCCCAAATCGCCCGTTAACCGTCGGGTAATCCGTTTCCCCATTTTTCACACCATTTTTAGAGGTTGTTTTGACCGTTTGATGATATTGTCACCGATCAGACGATATCGCCCCAGATCTGACGATTTCATCTGGGCTAGGACATCCAGACGATCTTGTCGCAAATTTGATTTTGCAAAATTAGCTTCTGTTCTAACGGGCCTCTAATCCGAACAGAAGCATGTCTGCACCATTAGAGACCCTCCCCTGTTGGAGATCTCCCAAATAGGGATGATCTCCAACCTCCTAACTACTCCCCTAAGCCTATTTAGTCCCTAGGACCTTCCCTTCCCAACCCTTGGCTGAAATTCTTTGTAACTTAGCTTCATGCACGTTAAATCATCCTAAGTTTTCATTTGCAGTAGTCCTATATCAATTTTGTTGCAGGTATCATCTTGTTTTTCAGTCGGAGCAAGCATACATCATCGTCGACGAACCTGTTCAGATTGAAGGTGATCCTGTCGAATCAGAGACGATTTCGTACTGATGCGAGATGATCTCGACTGCAGTCCACATTGATGCAATCAGTGCCATAAGTTTGCATTTCTTCACCTTTTCTCTGTTGTTTTATTCTGCAAATTAGCTAGTTTATTTGATATTTTATGTTATATTGCATTTTGAAGTTCACCCATCTAGATCAAAGGCATAATTAATCCCTAATTGTGATTTAATTAGCATCATTCATACATGTTTCAGTCTTTAAGTTTCAGTTCAGTGTTGTCACTGTTATTTTGCACAGTTTTCCTCAACTAGAACAGTAGTATTCTCTGTATTTTGTGTCTGTTCTTCTATTTGCAGGTCTCTAACGGATTCATCTGACGAATTCGTCAGATCTCAGACGATTCTGTCAAATTCCTGACGATCCTGACTACTTCAAACATCAGAATCTTCATCAGACATCCGGGTCAGGTATTCTTCTTATTCTTCCTTAATTACTTTGTTTTTTTTCTCTTAAATTTGTTCTCTGTATTCATTAAATCTGTATTTTCATATAGATTAATTTAGATTAATTTGGCAAAACCTAGGATATGAATGCTTAAAGTTAAAAACGAATACATAAAAACACATTCCAAACCTAGGCATGGAAACTGCCATTAAATGTTTCCTGGTGAATCCACCATCCATTGAAAAATCATCAAAATACACCTCCCTTGAGAGGTGGGACCTTCGCAAAGTCCTCTCAGTCCGAGGTACCCCGACATCCTTTTCCCATCCCTCTTTCGGGCACGGATCCTATAGCCTAAAGGTAAGGATGCGAAAAATTTGGAGCGATACAATAATAAACATGGACCTTTGCATTAAGTTAAGCTTGGTTTTAATAAAAACCCTTAATGAGTCCAAATGGTTTTAAGAAAAACCTTTAACCTTGTCACCATGGTTTTAATAAAAACCCTTTAACATAATGAAGCTTCTCAAGATATTCTTGACATCACACTCTTTTGATATCAACACAAAAATGCCTTTTGACATCAATGACAACTTATCCATTTGAGCAAAGGCAATGTACCCAAAGTACCCAAAATTGCCAACAATCTCCCCCTTTGTCATTGATGGCAAACCTTTCTTGAAAACACTTCTCAAGAGCCAAAACCGAAACCAACTGAAACCAACTATGCTAACAACTGAGAATCTTCCTTTGAAGTTTTTCTCCCCCTGACTTGAAGCTTTCTTCTTCACTTTGAAGCTCTCCCCCTTACTCATATCTCTCCCCCTTTGTCATCAATGGCAAAGGGCCACCTTTGGGGCTTGGGACTAAGAATTAGCCTCTCAGCTTAGTCCCTCCCCCACCTCCTGATGAGGTGATTAATTCTGTGGTGGGAGTAAAACTCCCATTAGGCACTGATCATCATCAACGTCTATAACTTCCTTGTCGGGCCTTCTCTTGAACTCTTTGTCCATATCCCTGTTCCTGTCACTGTTCTTGTTCTTGTTCTCATCCCTGTTTTTATCCATGCCTTGATCCTTGGACCTGATCATGCCACTGTTCCTGTTCTTGTATTATGGAATTTCAGCTCTACACTGTCTGACTGTGTGACCTTCATTGTTGCACTTATAACAAGTAACAATGTTATTTATTTTAGGCATACCTGTTCTTTGGATCCACCAGTTTTGACCAAACCTGTTCTGACCAAACTTGTTCTGACCAAACCTGTTCTGGCTAAACCTGTTCTGACCAAACCTGTTACGACCAAACTCGTTACGATCAAACTCGTTCCCGATATTTGCATTGCAATAAACCGCCTTGTGCCCAAAGCTGTTAACAAGAGTAGCAATACCCTTGAAAGAAATTACCACCTCTAAAACTGTCATTTACCTTCTTCACTTGAGCCATGCAATGTGAAGCTATGTGACCAAACCTATGACAAGCAAAACATCTGCCTTGAAACTTTCTTTTATTTGACCTCTTAAGTTCTGAAAACTTCTTCTCATTCTGAATTCTGTTTTCTGTTTCTGTGCATCTATCATTTAAGGACTCATGATCTGAAATACTTTCCCCATCAGAACTCTCTTCCTTTTGGAGTCTCTTACTAGACTCTCCAACTTGTTCCTTATGAGGCTTAACAAAACCAAGGCCTATTTTATCTATTGTCTTTCTTTGACCTTTGATGAGAGACTTAACCTTTTTGGAGCCATCTTGAAACATGTGAAGCTTATCCTTGTACCCTTTAGTTTCCACTTTCAAAGAAGTCATTTTTTGTTCTAACTCACTATATTCAAGAACCTTAGACTCTAATTCATTCTTGAGTTCTTGTGTCTTAGCTATAGAGAAGTCAAGACTTTTTATAAGATCATCTCTCTCCATACAACATTCATCCAACTTATCCTTGATTCTAGCATTCTTCTTTCTTTCCTTTTTCAAAGCACTAAGAGCACTAATAAGTTCACCTTTAAGATCTACTTCACCTTCCTCTATATGTTTGCTTTTAGAATCATCAAAGCCTTTTTCAGATTTCTTATCACTAGAAGTGCTACCCTTTTCAAAAACCATACATGCATCTTCCTTATAGTTTTCTGAAGCATCCTCATACATACTAGAAATCAAATCATTATTTGTGCAATCATCCTCAAGGTGACCAAAATTTCCACATCTAAGACATTTCATGATAATGAATCTATGTTTTGGTTCTTACTCTTTTTCTGATATGAACAACATCTCATTTTCATTATCACTTGAAGAACTTTCACTATCACTACTAGAACACTTACTTGCTTTGTCTAGGTAGAAAATATTCTTGTGTTTGTGAGAATACCTCTTTCCTTGATTGTTGTGCTCATATTTGTTTTTCCTATGATGCTTGTGCTTTTTAGAATCCTTGCTCTTACAGTCCTGTTTATCTTCATCACTTTTATCCTTGGAAATAGTAAAGTCAGTAGCATAATGACCAAACTTTCCACAATTGAAGCATCTTACGTTTTTCATATTTTTGTGCTTTCTAGAGAACTTGCCTTTCTTGTTGTAATATGCCTCTTCATCACTAGAAGACTCATCACTCTCTTGAAGCTGTTTACCTTTGGATTTCTTGGTAGCCTTGAAAGCTGCCTCCTTGACATCAACCTTCACTTGAGTTCTTAACTCAAATGCCGCAAGTATACTATGGAGCTCATCCTTTTTCAACTTATCCAAATCTTTAGCTTCCTCAATAGCAGAAATATTTTCACTAAATCTATTAGGAAGAGATCTTAAAATCTTATCACAAACATCATTTTCAGCAAGCTCAAGACCTAAGTCTTTCATGGAGTTAACAACCTCATCCATACGAAGCATGTAGTCACTAATATTTTCATCATCATTCATCTTGAGTTGTTCAAACATACCTTTGAAGTGTCTCAACTTTGCCTTTCTGACATTTGTATCACCTATATGAACCACCTTTAATTGATTCCACATTTCACTAGCTGTCTTGCAGTGAATCACTTTGGTGAGGTCTACTTTCTATAAGCCTTTCAGGATTGCATTCATTGCTTTTGAATTGCTGTGATGTAGGAGTCTTTCTTCTTTAGTATAAGGACCATGTTCGGGAATAGTGTACTCATCTTCAATCACTTCCCAAACCTCATTCCCAAGTGCCATTAGATGAACCTTCATCCTTGCACTCCAAAGACCAAAATCTAACCCATCAAGAATAGGTGTTGCATTGCCACTTGAATGATCCATTGTGTTCTTTACTAGATTTTCCTTCAAGCTGTTAAACTTTTCGAAGGCACCCGCTCTGATACCAATTGAAGAACACAAGATTATACTCAGAGGGGGGGTGAACAGTATAAGACCTATTTTTACTTTTTCTTTTATACTTCAAAATAGTAAAGAAATATACCCAAAGCAATATCAAAGCAATGCACAAAATCATTCACAAAGTGACACAAATTTTAACGTGGTTCACCCAAAAATCCTGGGCTACGTCCACAAAAATTTTCTCTAAAAGTTATCTCAAATTTCTTTGGGAAACCTTCCCAATTACAATGTTTATGAGCCTCGGCCCAAAGGAGACACCTTCCCCCAATCTGAATTTATGAGCCTCTGCTCAAAGGAGATACCTTCCCCTCTGCTCTGGAAATGATCCCTTAGAAGATCAACTGCCTCTACCTCTTGCCAGCACATAGAACTCCTTTCCATCGAAGACCTCCCGTCCTCAATGCTTAGCCTAAGAGACCTATGCCTTCTATGATCATGTCCACGATAGCTCGAAGCAACTTGTACTAAACACGATCAGTCGGTCTAGTACAAGTCTTCCTCTATCTGTCAGATCTATCCAACTCTTTGAACAAATCAATCCTCTGCACATAAGCCTTCTCAAAGACTTGCCAACTGTCCTCAGGTTCTTCTCAAAGAACCAATGCACCTATGTCCTCAAGTTCTCTGATAGAACTCTCAAAAACTTAGCTCACAAGTCCTCTGCTAGGACCTGTTCAAATTTGCTCACAAGTCCCCACCGGAACCTGTCCAAAACCTGCTCACAAGTCCCCACCGAAACCTGTCCAAAACCTTAGCAAGCTCACAAAGAAAAACTTGCTTAGCATGAACCCACAAAGAGAATTGTTAGAGACCCAATGTGATTCATAAACCTCATAGAAGCATAAAGAGAATTGTTAGAGACTTAATATGTTCTATACTTAACTCCCAATCTCAATCTCAAATCTCATAGAAACATAAAGATAATTGTTAGAGACCCAATATGTTCTATACTTAACTCCCAATCTCAATCTCAACTCAATCTCAATCTCAAAAGAATAAGATAGATGTAGTATGCTTTTCTCAAGAATATGAAACACAACCCAACAATTGCCAACCATGCAATATCTCATAGAACAATGATACTAATATTCTTTTCACCAACAACTAGGGTTTCATCATCTCAATGCAAGTAGCAAGACTTACTAACATAAACCCTAATGCAAAAATGCTTCCTCTTCCTCAACCAGAATTATGCATTCACCCAAAAATTCATCAATGACTTTAATGCATAAACAATCTTCAATATCCAGAAAATAAGATTTACACCAAAAATACCTAGTAGACAACCTTTTCACTCCAAACTCAATTTCAAAAAATATACCATAAACAACATACATGGAAGAAGTTGCCCATACCTTTACTTTGATGAAGAAGGAGAACTCAAAATTTGTCACAACACTAACTCTCAATTTACCACCAATTAGAGTTAGCAACTATACAATAATACACAACAATAAAGATCCAAAATAAAACCTTATTTCTCCAACTTAGTAAAAACCACCAGAAGTATAATATACATACAAAGTAAAACCTCTTTACACCTTATTACTCCACATAAACATTAAACATCAATAAAACAATGTCAAAGCAAATATGATACCTTAACCTTATACCTCCCGCGCATTCACAGCCACCATCCTTTGCACACCGCGACCAAAAGAAAATTACCAACGAAGAGAATCAAACTCGGCACCTTTGCCTTCTAGCGCTTTTGCTTCAACGCCACCATCGTGGGGTGACAAGTGCCCAATGAAATAATACTGTGCTGCCCTCTCTTTTATCTTCCTTTGACACCAAGAATTTGGAAAACGTAAACATATTCCACAAGCCACATGCAAACTGGTGAGCGTTGTCCAAAACGTAAGTCACTGAATGCTTGCATTAATCATCTCACAACACTGTCTGAAAAACGCAGTTCAAGTGCAATTGTCAATCCACTACTGTCAAGCAAAAAGGTAAGGATGTAGCCCAAGCTCAAATTCGAGTATGCAAAGCATGGTTTCCAAGACACAGAACAAGCACGATTTCAAAGACGTCAATCGGAGATTCGAAGACAGAGCAAATGCAAATCGCAGACGCCAAGCACAAATCGAAAGATACAGAGCAAATGCAAATCGTAGATGCCAATCGCAAATCGAAAGATACAAAGTAAACACAAATCGTAGATGTCAAAATTAATCGAAGGTGCTCACTTTAGAAAATCATCCCCACTTATATAGCCATTTTTTCTTAACTGTTTGACGTTGGCGCTCCTCCAATGATGGCAACATATCGGTGAAAGAATTATTTTTTCTTCTGTCGCTTAAGGGTTGAAAGACCCTTTAATAATAATTAAACTAATAATTATTATTATTTTATTAATAATAAAATAAACTTGGACCTTTGACAAAGGTTTGAGTTAATTTAATTATTAATAAAAAACATGGACCTTTGCATTAAGTTAAGCTTGGTTTTAATAAAAACCCTTAATGAGTCCAAATGGTTTTAAGAAAAACCTTTAACCTTGTCACCATGGTTTTAATAAAAACCCTTTAACATAATGAAGCTTCTCAAGATATTCTTGACATCACACTCTTTTGATATCAACACAAAAATGCCTTTTGACATCAATGACAACTTATCCATTTGAGCAAAGGCAATGTACCCAAAGTACCCAAAATTGCCAACATTCATGTGTCCTGCATTGTGAAACCATGTGCCCAAACCTGTGACATGAAAAACATCTTCCATTGAATATTCCTTGTCTTGACCTCATTAGTCTCCTGTTATGATTGTTGTTCCATCTATATCTTCTTTGTGCGTTGTTCCTATCTTTGTTGAACCCTTTATTTTCCAACTCATCCTCTAATGCCTCACTCCCTCTTACACTATATTATTCTGATGTATCTTCATATGAAGTTTCTTTTTTTTCAAGACTTGAAGTTGACTCTTTTTTCCATTTATTTTGAACCTATTTAGAACCAAGGCCTAGTTTTGTGTTGCTCTTCTTTGTATATTGACTATTTTATCCACACTCTTTGCACTATTTACATACTTGTATAGCTTATTCTTGGAATATTCTAAATATTCCTTTAGTAGTGCCACTTCTTGTACTAACTTCTCACATTCCAAAATCTTTACTTCTAGCTTGTCTTTGAACTTCCTTGCCTTAGCCTTTGATTTTTCTAAATACTCTATGAGAAATATTCTTTCTTCATCACATTATTGAAACTAAATTTCAAGCTTAGAGTGTTGCTTCCTTACCTTCTTTACTATGTCAAGGGCATAAATAAGTTCTCCCTTGAGATCATAATCATTCTCTGCTGAATAGTCCTCTATTTGTTTTCCTTTGTGTGCTTCTTAATTTTATTTTGTCCTTTCTTTTATTGGATCACTTTCTTCTTCTTCTAATGCCATTAGAAGATTTTCATCTGGTCCTTCAAGTGTATCTTCATATTCATCATCATTGAAACTATAACCATCCTTTGTACAACTATCTTCAATATGTCCAAAGTTACCACATCTAAAAAACTTGAGAATGATTGGAGTCCTTTTCTTAACTAGTTCTTTTTCTTCAATCATAAATATTGATGAGTGTTGTTGAGTCTCATTATTTAATCTCAATGATTTATCAATCCAGGGTGGTGTCCAAGGTTGTCTACGATAGAAGGCTAGGGCAAAGTACAATTCAGGCATTCAGATTTCAAGCATTTATTTGGTGAGATAGATTTTGTTTAGCCTTTTGGTGTCACACTAAACCTAATTTTTAGAATGGAAACTTGCAAGAAATAAAAACTAATTCTAATTTCAAAAAATTAAAGTTAACTACAATTGCATGAATTGAAATTACTGAATTGAAATCTAATCTGCTTTTGCAGAATTGAAATAACATAATTGAAATTGCTAAATTGAAATGTTGCTAAAATGAAATCCTAAATTAAACTTGCAAAATTGAAACCTATTTTACTCTTGTAGAATGGAAGTGATGCTTAGAAATAAAACACCTATCAATGCCCTGCCACAAAAGGTCGTCAAGCTTCTGCTATAAGAATTGACAACAAAATGAAATATGCTAAAAATGAAAAGTTATTAAAACATAAAAGCAAGGCAAATATAGAAAAAAAAGGAAAAATGCTTAATATAATTTGTCAGATGACATACACACAAATGTTGTACAAAAACATAATAGAAAACATAAATCACATAATACAAAATAAAAACAAGAAAATGAAATCTGGCAAGCAATCTATTAATTCTACTGGAGTAAAATTACAGATTAAAACCTGCCATAAAATCCCTCCTAGATATGAAAGTGGGCCCATACTTCCTGATATAGAAGGAGGTGAAAAGCACTCCTTAACTAATTAACACTCAGAACAAAAAATGATAAAATAGCTGCACTTTTATTAACGACATAACATGTTGAAAATTGTTATAGAAAATAGTTGTACAGTCCTAATTGCTGCTATTGAAAACTCTCATCTATTCTAATTCCTAAATGGATCAACCAAGGAGGGATCTATGTTATTTATATAAATATTTGCAACATATCCCATGCTCAAATCAGCCTATGTGCTGCTTTACAGTGATTTGCCAATAATTCTGGATCTAAAATAAATGCAAATCTGGATAGTTTGTGTTGCAGTAGTAGTCATTGGCCCTTAGAAAGCATCTTCAGTGGTGGGAGTACGTGGGAGGAGTCTAGAAATATCTCACATATCTTTCTTCACTTCAGAATATGCCCTTTCTATCTTGAAAATAATTTCCTATTATGTTACAGTTATTTCTGTGTTTATCCTAGAAGAGGATCAAAATTGATCTTTTCCATGAATTGTGGCTTTGGACGAAAAGAACGGCAAAGTCAGATGGGAGATATTTTCCTTTAACCTTTTAAACCTTCTTTCCCTTTTTCCATCATCAAAAATAGTTAGAAATTTAAAAAGCACTTTTCTATTCTCATTTCGAAGATAAGTGGCTCATTCCAAAGAGACTGTATTTCTCATTCCGAAGATGTCCGCTCATTTCGAAGATCTTCGGAATGACCAACTGTGTGCTCTTAAAGTTATTTTAGCTGCTTTTCTCAGGTGTATTAGCCCTCATGATCATATTGCAATAGCCTTCATTCCTCTCCATGTGTGAATTCCATGCCTTGCCATTCATTTGTAGCTTGCTAGAATTTACATGGCAAATTACTGCATTTTCCAATTTTGCTGCACAGTTGTAAAATATTGGAATTTCTTGCAAATTAAAACAAACTAGAACATGGAAAAATTATTCAAATATCAACATGAATTATTACATCAAGTTTCTACTGAATTTATACACTTCATTCACCAAGTAACAATGCTGAAATAGTGCAACAATGCTATACAATTGTCCCTGCTCTGTTATACCCTATTGCTGCCTATTTAGACCATGTGGAAATGCTTATAAATAGGTCAGATATCTTCTGTAGTACTTCTGAACTCATTCCATCCATATCCTCATGCTCTGCTTGACAACTTCAAGGTGTTCCTATAAAGTAACAACTTGCTGATTTTTATATGGCTGTTTTTTCAGATTTTCAGATTTATGATAGTTCTAAAATTTTGGCTTCAATGTGGATTTGAAACAAGTTGAAGGGTAGGAAAAAATTCAAAAAAAATTGAGAAATTAATGGATATCATCATACCACATTTTTTTAATTGAAATGCATGTTCTTACTTGCTACTTAATCAAGCAAAATCAGTCACAAAATGCTAAAAATAGTAAAAAACAGAGATATAGTATTCCTAACATAAAATCATGTAAACACTTAACAATAGTATATTTTAGTCAACTATTTGGCAATTAAATTATCATATGGTAGTCAAACATTGTGCAATAATAAGGCATTTTTGGGCCTCATCAAATATGACTTCATATCTATCATTATCTGAAAAACTAGCATCATTATCATTTGAGTACTTACTTGCATTATCTACATAGTAGCTCCTCTTTTGTATTTGGAAGAAATTATTTCCTTATCTGCTTTGTCCATCCTTGATTTTCTTTTGGTTCTTGTATATTTGTGATTCCCTGTACCTGTGATCCTATTTTTATTCACCATTGTTGTTCTTTGGTTCTTTACAATTTGTTGCAAAATTTTCAAAATTTTCACAATTAAAACACTTAACAGATCTTAGATCTATGGGTCTTATGGAACCTTTATATCTTCTACTATAATTACCTTCTTCATCACTAGATGACTCACTACTTGATTTTGACTTCTTACCCTTTATCTTCTTGTTCGATTTGAATGCAGCCTCCTTCAGAGGGATAGGATCTTTTGTTATTATCTCAAAATTTGTAGCATTCCCAAAAAAGAATTTCTTGTCAGACAATCACTATCAATTAATGTTTCTATATAAAAGACCTTTTCACTGTACCTTTTTGGAAGATTTCTCAGGATCTTATCACAAGCATCAGATTCATGGACCTTCATTCCAAGTCCTCTCATCTCATGTACAAGTTCATCAATATTATCGAGCTATTCACGAATGTTTTCATCATTCTGTATTCTTAAGTTTTCAAATTCTCCTTTGATATTTCTGATCTTAGTTTTCTTGACACATTTATCTCCTTCATATATTTTATGCAGTAGTTCCCACATTTCTTTTGTTGTTTTACAATCCATAACCTTCATAGATTTTGATCTACACAACCCTTTTATAATTGCATTCATAGCTCTTGAATTTGCATGAATTAGAATCTTACCTTACTTATCTGTAGGAGGATTGGTTGTTGAATTATATCCAAGTTCCATTGCATCCCAAACTTCATTGCCAAGTGCCATCAAGTGAAATATCATCAGCATACACCAATACAAGAACTCACTTCCATCAAAGACTAGTGTTGTACTATTTGAGGACCTGTACCTTTGATCCTTTTGATCATTGTGTTCTTGACTACTTTTCCTTAAATCTATTAAACTCTTCTAAAGAAACTCGCTTTGATACCAATTGAAGAACACACGCTTATACTAAGAGGGGGGGTAAACAGTATAAGACCACTTTTTACTTTTTTTCTAAAACCAATATATGCAATATAAAGATAAAAAAATATAAACAACAGTAAGAAAATCAATGTACACAAAACCACACACAATAGAGACACCATAATTTACGTGGTTCACCCAATGCGGGCTACTCCATGAAGAAAATATTTTACTAAAACTTTCTTAGTTAATATCTTGGGAATCCTTTCCCGATTACAATGTTTATGGACCTCTGTCCAAAGGAGATGTTGATCCCCTAAATATGGTTTGTGTATCTCTATCCATAGGAGAACTCTTTCTCCTCTACTCTAAATAGTGATCCTCTAGAAGACACTATCTCCACTGCACTAACTGGTGGATCTCTCTCCACTTGAAGACTCTTGTACTCACTTAGAAGACCTATCCTCAATATCCTGGCTGATGGATTTCCATCTACTGGAGACTTTGTCCTCTTTAATATATCACCTCTAAAGCTCTATCTCAAACTATTCTAAACTCAGTACAGTCGGTCTAGCATAATTCTTCTCAATATCTACACTAAACTTGGTACAATTGGTCTAGCACAAATCTTCTCAATATCTACACTAAACTTGGTACAATTGGTCTAGCACAAATATGCTCAACTATGCACTAAACATAGTCTAATCGGTCTAGCACAAGTCTTCTCAATAATCTCACTCAAATATTTACTAAACACAATCCAGTCGGTCTAGCAAAAATCTTCTCAATAAGTCCTCTTAGAACCTGCTCAAATTTGCTCAATATATCCACTTAGAACCTACTCAATTCTACTCAACAGGTACACTAAGAACCTGCTCAAATTTGATCAATGGGTCCTCATAGAATCTGCTCAAATATTCTCAATAGGTCTACTTAGAACTTGTCCAAACATGCTCAACTCTGCTCAACAGGTCCACTCAGAACCTGCTCAAATATGCTCAACAAGTCCACACATAATCTGCTCAAATCTTCTCAACATGTCCACTTAGAATCTATCCAAATCTGCTCAACTCTACTCAATAGGTCCACTCAGAACCTACTCAAATTTGCTCAATAAGTCCACTCATATACTATCAAAATCTGCTCAATAAGTCCTCTCTAGAACTTGCTCAAATATGTTCAATAAGTCCTCTTTGGGACTTTTCCAAATTTGTATTGTAAGCTTCCACAA
Source organism: Wollemia nobilis (assembly GCA_028583015.1). Lineage (NCBI taxonomy): Eukaryota > Viridiplantae > Streptophyta > Pinopsida > Araucariales > Araucariaceae > Wollemia > Wollemia nobilis. The sequence goes on along the minus strand of JAQPPZ010002969.1, from coordinate 14,271,193 downwards.
AAGATCACACAAAACTAAGTCCATAAATCTTCTCAAAGACTTGCCTCAAATCTGCTTAACAAGTCCTCTCAGAAATTGCACAATCTCATAGAAGCATAAAGAGAATTTTTAGAGACTCAATATGTTCTATACTCAATGCTCAATCAATTTATCAACTCAATATCATAGAAGCATAAATATAATTGTTAGAGACTCAATATATTCTATACTCAAAGCTCAATCACTTTCTCAACTTAGTCTCATAGAAGCATAAAGAGAATTGTTAGAGACTCAATATGTTCTATACTCAAAGCTCAATCACTTAAATCAGAATATATAATAGTTTATTTTATAGAACTTGAACTTCACAAACTCACTTGACTAGGCTCAATCAACTCTACTCAACCAATCACTCAAGAAACAACTCTTGCTCACAAACCCTAGTCCAAGCATGTAAACTTCAACTCAAAATATTTCCAACAATGCTCAATAATTAATATTACATAAAAATTATACTCATGTTATTTTCAAACTCTAGTTCAAGTTCTTTGCATAACAACTCACTTCAACAAAAATGCTCATAAATCAATCTTCACATAACAATGATACTCATGTTCTTTTCAAAACCCTAACTCAAGTTCTTCAACCAACCAATGGCATCAACAACAATGCTTACAAAAAAAGGTTTTAATCACAACTCTCAAATTCAAAAAACCTTGAAGCATTAACTCAAACACTTTTGAAAATGAAACCCTAATCAAATCCTTTTCACTCTAAACTTAATTTTAACATAATCCAATCAACCAACTCAACAAAGAATAATTTTACCCATACCTTTTCTTGAAGAAGGAAGAATAATTCTCAAAACCTGTTTCAATCACTTTCAATTTCTTTGACAACTTCAAAGGTTAGATGGCCAAAAATTCCTCTCACAAAACTCCCTCATAAATGCTTGCCCAAAAGGTTAATTTTCACACAAGTAGGTTATATCACATATGCACCTTATAACCTCCACTTTCACAATAATTTCAACCTTCAATAAAATACTTAGCAAGAAACTCTCCTTTTTAAAACAACTAAAATCCTCACCTTATAACTCCTAAATAAAATAATATATTCCCCTTTTAATAAATCAAAACATCATATAATATAACTCCTTATATCCCCTTTATTTATTTAATTTAATTGCCTTTTAAAACCTTTAAAAACCCTTATTACTCCTAACATGCATTAATAACAAACCTTAGGCAATTAATTAAAAATAATAAAAATACATTTGCACTTGGTGGGTTTAGAACCCCTCACCAACACCTCTGTGAACAACCTATCCGTGGGCTCCATGACCACGTGCACCCAACACACATTTAGAATCAAAAGGGCCTTTACACCCTTTATACCTTCCTTTGGTACCTTTTTGAATTATGAAAAACTTGAAAACTTCTTCCTCCTCACAAGCCTCAGAAGAATTCGAACTCAGGTTCGTCTCCCCACAAGTGTCTTAACACCACGTGCGTTTCCAATGGACCATCATGTCCACATTGCTTGGAAATTCCAAGCTCCTTGACTTTGTTCTTATACCTTTAGATGAAAAAGTGTGTTTTGTCTTCTTCGATGCAGACCCTCCGCAATTCGCAATGTTTTCAAAAATGTATATTAAAATTGATTAAGGCATATATTTTTTTCAAAGGTCTTTGCCTCCCTATTTATACACGAATTTGTTTAGACTTCGAACGTCGGCAATGAGAAATTCTTGGAACATCGACGTTAAATCTTTGAACGTTTGGATTTAATAAAGCTTCGAACGTTGGCTTTAATAAATCTTTTAAACCTTTGGCTTTGATGATGACGTCAGCCCATCATATATTATAATTTATAAAGTTAAATCTAAGGATTTAACATTTATAAATTATATTTATAAATTCTCTTTATAAAAATGAACTTTGGCTTATTAAAGCCATCCATGGGTCTTTTTTAAAAATCTTGGAGGACTTACTAAAGTTGTTTTGAATTCCCATGATGAGCTTATCACTGTCCCTATTTAAGACGATATTTTGCCCACATATTTCACAACCTTCTGCATTGTTCCTGGTGCTGATGAAGATGTGTTCCATGCAATTAATGACTCATTCCTTTGTTCACTTGGGCAACAATGACGATATTTCACCTTGACATCAATGACAACTAAAATAGCTCAAAATGTCCAACATTTGTTCCTCCTTGTAGGCCAATTCAAGAAACACCTTACAGAGTCTACAAAGAGCTTGAACCAGAAGATGAATATTTGGAAGCACCTTATGGAGGCATGGTTGATGACACTCAACCACAATGCCATATGCTTTACATTCCTTGCCCTACTCCACAAGGCCAAAGAAAATAAGAGGATATCAAATCCTTTGATGCATATAAAGCATTGCTAGAATACATGGAAACAATAGAAAATAAAATCTCTAGGTCCAGACTTCAAAATACCACCTTGTGCTAGCTTCATAGTCAACCACTTCACCCATCGATACCTTCCCCTCCATACCTAGATAATTTCAAAATACCCAATATGGATAGATTCAAAGGAGAGGAAGATGCACAGGAGCATGTTACTAGGTTCATCAACCAATGCTTCAATATCCAAGATAATGACACCTTACTTTTAAGGATATTTTTGATTACCCTCTCTAGCCCAACCATAGAGTGGTACAATCAACTCCCAAGGCACAACATCCATAAATTTGAATAGTTTGCATATGCATTCCTAAAATATTTCACTTTTAACACTAAGCAAAGACGACTTTGATAGAACTCATGAGGTTGAAATAGTATGATGATGATTCAATCACAAATTATGGTAATAGATGGTGAACACTTCTCGCTAAGCTAACATACCTACTAGTAGTGTCTGAGTTGACTCACATGTTTTCTAAGAGTTATTTAAAGGAAATTTTGTTAATGCTACAACTCCAACAATACCAAACTCTTGAGGAGGCTCTAGCGTAGGCTAGAACAATTGGAGAAATCAAAATTTAAGAGGGAAAAATTACAAAATCCCATAAGAAGGAGTGGAATAAGAACACAAAAGGCAATCTAGAAAAACCAAATCTGGTAGTAGTTAATCAATTTACCATTAGCATTCCAAGGCCTATGCAACCAACACTGCCTCAACAAGCTAACTATTAGGCCCAACCTCCTCCTAAAAACTACAATAACAACACTCAAATGAATCAAGGGAAAAACCAACAACATCACCCTCAATGAAAATTTACACCTTTCATTGAGTCTATGGATTTCCTAATTGATCATATTTGTGTTGCCAACATAATTAATATACCGAATATCCAACCTATGGATCCAAATAAATCAAATTCCAAGGGACATCATGAAGATATATACTGTAAGTACCATAGGCAGAATGGGCATTATGTGCAAATATGTTATGCAGTCAAACACCTAGTATAAGACATGATCGATAGGAATTCTCTCATAGTTGATAACCCTCTTGCAAAAAATAATCAATAGATGGGTATCTTTAAAGACCCATTGCCCACTCACAAGGTGTAGGCAAATCAAGCAAAAACTATAAATGAGGTTCATATGATACCCCCTGAACAAGGTTTCATTAGGATGGTTAACATTTTGATAAGGAATATGCGTTATCCAAATCAAGGTACACCACCTACAGCTTCAAACAATATTCCCTCCACATCACAACCTCATCCACCTCCAACGAAAAGCCCTCCACCTCGTCTAGTGGTCACCATAAAGAGTAAGTTTTCTCAAATATTATGAACAACATCAGCTTGAATCTATCTATGAGCTTATCCAATAGTATCCACATCATCAAGAAGCTCTTATAAGGATCCTTAGATCAATTGAATTGTAGCCCCAATATTCTAACTCCTTTATCAATTTCATGGGGCACATTTAGTAGTGCAAAGAGCCAATAATCACATTTCATGAACATGAACTCAAACCAATATCAAATGATGCAATTGATCCTCCCTTACACATTATTCCATGTGTAAATGGAACACCTTACAGAAGAGTTCTAATTGATACTATTATTCAAGCAATATCATCACCATGAATGCTCTCCAACATCTAGGTCTTCTAGCATCCTATATTGTGGCATCCATGTATACCCTCTAATCATTTAATGATACTCTATGCTCAATGGTTGGCATTATAGTCTTACCTATTTAGGTGGGATGTAAAACCATACCAATGTTGTGTCATGTCTTAGAGGGTGCCATGGCTTATAATATCACTAAGTAGACCTTGAATTAGGAACATGAAGTGTATGTCATTCATAGCTCACCAATGTTTAAAGTACACTCACGAAGGGTAAGTACATGTTGTCTCTACAGACCATGAGATTTTAAAATACTAAAACTTGGTGCAACACATACCTGAGTTGACCTTGGCATCAACAAATTTGGACTTCCAACCAAATACATCCATTCAAGGTTTGACTCCTTCATTATCACCTTCTATTAATCCATTACCATCTTCTTATATACAATCATCATCATTTGCACCTTCAAATATACCTTCATCATTATCAAATCCTCCATAGAGGAACATGTTGAAGAGGCTTATTGATGAGATCCCTCCAATCATATCTACCATTTCCATGGAAGAAATTCCTAGTCTAGTAGATGAGGAACCACCTCATGAGGTAAGAATTGATTCATCTCAAGCCTCACTTTCGTCTCCTCCATATTCACCATCATAAGTCACAATCCATATGGCTACCACAAGCTTAGTAGAATACTTAGTAAGGAATATTACAATATTTCCATCCATTGAGACAATATAGAATATGTAATTATCTTGCCTTCCCATAGGTACCATCATACCTCTAGGCATACCTCCCAATCAAACAAACTTCATATATGGGGGTATTGAATATGGCACAAAACCATATCTTCAACAAGAAAAATATGAAGAACCCTTTGCTAGAGGACATCAATTATATGTCCAATCCAGACTTTGTCATATGATATCTCCATTGTTGCCATTGGCATGTCTATGGTTTAGGGTTGTACAAATAAGGTACTCGTGTTCCTTGCCAGCCATAATATTAAATTCCATATGATAAATTTGGATTAGGACACAACAAGCATGTACCTCTTAACATCCTCACAAACAATTTAGAGTGCCTAGGATTGAACTATAGGGATGAGCTTGCACGTGATCGTTACGCTAATCCTAATCATGTCCACTCTTTGGAGGATTATTTACATACAAATATGATATATCAAAGGATATCTCATGATTTCACCTAATCCTATGAAGAAGGTGAAGGTTTGCATACTCTTCCATTTGATAATGAGGAAGAGGATCAAGGTCCCCCTTATGAATGGACAACTAATTATGAATCAGATTACAATGTAGCACCTATTAACTCTCCTAGTTTAGATGAAGAATATGAATAGATCATCCATTGAATTATGAAGAAGAGTTCTATCTATGTGTGTTCCTATTACCACAACCCATATAATTACAACTTCTACCATTCATGGAGCAGGCGCACCCCCTCCCACCTCGATCACCTCTGATCATTCCACCTCCATCGCAACCACCCTTGCAAGTCTTGAAAAAACCTTGTGTCAATATACCCCAATGGAGATCAACCATCCATCCATATTATTTTCATAGATCTTACCACGCCCTACCAAAAAGCCCCAAATATATCCATAAACTCTTTGGTCACCAAAAAAGCACTAAAGGTACCCATAAACCCTTTGGTCACCCAAAAAAAAAGTCCCAAAGGTATCCATAAGCCCTATGGTCACCCAAAAAGCCCCAAAGGTACCCATAAACCCTTTAGTCATAAAAAAAGCCCCAAAGATATCCATAAACCCTTTGGTCACCCAAAATGCCCAAAAGGTATCCTTAAATCCTTTGGTCACCCAAAAAGCCCCAAAGGTATCCATAAATCCTTTGGTCACCCAAAAAGCCCCAAAGGTATCCATAAATCCTTTGGTCACCCAAAAATCTCCAAAGGTATCTATAAACCCTTTGGTCACCCAAAAATCCCCAAAGGTATCCATAAACCCTTTGGTCACCCAAAAATACCCAAAGGTATCCATAAACCCTTTGGTCACCCAAAAAGCTCCAAAGGTATCTATAAACCCTTTGTTCACCCAAAAACCCCAAAGGTACCCATAAACCCTTTGGTCACCCAAAAAGCCCCAACGACATCCACTAAACCCATTGATCAAATATATATATATATAAATCAAAATCCAAAAATATCATTAAAATAACAAAAATACAAAAATATTGCTTTACATTGCATTTCATATTGTTGCATTATACAATTACTTGCACTAAGCATACCCACCATTGCATTTTGTATTTTAGTGTTACTCATACATGTCTAGCACTAGGTTTTTACACTAGCCATCCTTCAAAATCAACTTTTTCAAAAATCATTGTCTACATTACAATTATAATTTCCATCTATATTTCCCACCTTTTGTACTTATGTCTGTTTCCCTTCACCTAGTCATTTTTTATAAGGTTTAATTAGGGTTTTCGGTCACTCAACCATCTCTAGTTATATTTTTATATTTTATAAAAAGCTATCCTAATTTTTAGAATGTAGATTTTTTCTTTGATTGTACCTTGTATATGTCATAATCCCAACATATTCTCACATTAATAAATCCAATTTTTGCACAAGGAATGATGAAACCTACAAAGTGATCCTTGTTACCTTAAGGGAAAAGTTTACCTTGCTCATCCCCCTATGCGCATGGTTCAAAAATGCTGAGAATGGACAAAATAGAAAGCTCCTCCCTACCCAAAGCAATAAAAAATACCTTACCTCATGCTAAATCTAGACAAGTATCCAAAGAACAACAAATACAAAAGAAAATTTTCCCACAAGAAAAAGTGGTTTTCACCACTAACAAAGCAAAAAGTAAAATAAACAGTGGTTGTCACCACTACCAAAATACCTTTCTCACCAAACTAAAATGACCAAATCCCTAGAGCAATTCAAAAATAAAAGAAAAGAAGAGAGTATTTAACTTAAATTCTTAGCATTTGATAACCATAAGGTGATCCTCATTACAGGTTGGGTGGCATTAATCCTACCTAGCAATGGTGGTATCCTTATGCATGATGATATGTTTATCACATTAACGACCTTATTTTGTATAGACCAATGTTAGTTTATAGATGAACTAGCTTTTGGTAGCCTGTATTACATAAGGGTCTAATACAACTATGTACAAAACTCAAGATCATGATACTCGCAGGGTGATCTTTAGTATATATGGGCTACATAAATCATGTTTGGCACTGGGGTAACTTTATGTGTTATTATAGCAATGAAATCACATGCACACACAGGGATACTGAATATCTTAGTCATCCTAGCAAATTTATACCTTCCAAAAAGTCTTGCATGGTTAATATACAACTTTTGACTAGTTCACTAGAGTGTTTGAGTCTTATGAAAACCTCAAGGACATTCTATAACATTTTACTATTCATTTCATTCCATACCATTTTATCACATGTTTGTTAGTTTACATTTTCACAATCCATTACATAATCTTATGATAAAGTTAAAAATGAATCAATAAATTTTGTATAGTCTATGGTCCTAGCATTTAGTGTGTCAAATAGTATTCATAATTCATCAGTATAAATTAACAAATCATCTATTTCATTATGAATACACACATGTATATATCATAAAATAACATTATATTACAATACATGCATCCATGATAAGCATCCATAAAAGCATCGGTAAAATAAACATAAGCATCTCATACATCTAATAAAGTAGTAATGGAAAACATGATGACAATAGATAAACTCATATATATATATATATATATATATATATATATATGTATGTATGTATGTATGTATGTAGTAAAAAGCTATATCATAATCAAAAAATTACCCTTAGGATACAATCAAGATGGTCCTCAAACCTTGTGCTCCCAAAATCCAAAAACAACCATAGAGTCTCAAAAGCCATGGTCACGCAGGACCGACACCATGATTCTTGCCACTACCCTCGATCATCACTCATAAAGAGACCCCAAATTTGCTCCTCCCTACCCTATATGATCTTCTCATAGGGATAGGAGCCCCCATCCTTGTAGATGAACTACTCCTACTCTTCTAGGACCCACTAGCAAAAGGATGAGCTAGTAAGCACCCTCAAAGGTATGCTACCTCATATTCCAAATATTGTGTGTATGATAGCTCCTATCGACGATGAGTCTGGTAGTAACCTAGTAAAGTCTAGAGTTGTGTCACCTCCCCATGTAGCCTAGCTACCTTGTCACTATCCAGTGCCCCCTAGCTTGATCTCCCAACTCTAACCCATGATTGAAAAGTAACTAGCTCTATCACCTGACCCTCTATAATTGTGGCCTACCTCTCAATATTTGCCTCAAAAATCTATATTTGTGCCTATAGGAGAGCCCTCTCATCTACATATTCCCTCCACTATTGTATCCCTTTGATCAGCTTGACTTGTAGCTTAGCAATGGTGGCATCCTATGTTGCCAACTGTACATGTACTCCTTGCTCATCAAAATTATCCTCATCATAATCTCCTATTGATCCCCTATATCCATGCTATCCATCCACTTGTCATCTATTTGACAATGCACATGTTACTCCCCTTTGTCTATATCCTCATCATATTACTCACCTAATTTTGGCTCCACCTCATCTAGAGCCTTAGTTGGAGCCTCATATGGGGCCTCCCCACAAGCCTCCTCTTTCATCGTATATGTACCACCTCTTAGCAGTCCCTCCCCTCACCACTGGTGCATAATACACTATGAGTCATACTATTTTGTGGTCCTTGCATCATCTAGCTTAGTAATGACATTTTCAAGATTGATCTCCTGTCCAACTACCTCCACTATAGGATAAGAAAGTGTCCTCTCATTTGCACGACATCGGTAGATCACTATATTGCTAGGAAAACTCTAGAATAGCCCAAAATACAGTATCACTCAAGCATATGGTAAATAATTTCACTCAGTCTTGTGTCGATGAACTAGCCATCTCTCTCACTGTACCCATTGAAGTTGCACCATAGCCTCAAACCATGCTAGACAATATTTGTATGGTATCATAGAAACCTCCTCTACCCTAAGATGTATAAATAAATATGCATAGTGATCAACTGTACCTACATAAGTATGGATTTGATCCCTCTCCTGGTCCCACTACTAAAGGATACCATATCTTGTCTCCACATCCATGAGTTGTGCCCACATTGCCCAAGGTAGTCCTCGTGGTCAATCCATGGCTATGTGCTGCCATCCCCACAGCTACAATAGAAAGCTGCAACCCAATCATTTTCACCCGTGGCAATGGATCTCATACAAATCATCATAAATCTATGCTAGAAAATTAGTGCCCCACACCATCACTAACAATCTCTCTATGGTGCACTCCACCAGTGGAAATGCCAACTCCAAAAGGTTCCAGGGGAACCTAGCTCGTAATAAATATGGTAGCAACATGTCAAAGATAAGCATCATCATCAAGGAATACCTCATAGTCAAAAAATCTAACTCATACCATATCTCCACCAGGATGCCTTTGCTAGGTAAGTATCGTAATGCCTCATTCCAATCCTCTTTGAAGTATCTCTACAAAATCATGTCTCTAATATCCTGATGAGTAGACATAATCAGATGCCCCTCTATTGAAATACATAAAATATGATATATGTCCTCTAAAATCACTATCATTTCCCCAATCTACAAGTGAAAGGTGTTGGTACGAGGATCCCACAGATCTATCAAAATAATCAGGTAGGCTCTGTCTCCCATCACTAGCTCTAACCATACCACTTTCTTGAGACCAATGGTGTCAAGCCATTTCTTGTCATCCTCTATCAATAAGTCCCTAGTAGTTTAAAAGAGATTAAAAATTGATACTAGATCTTGATCACCTAGCGTGGGTAAGAAACCTTTAAAAAAATAGAAAACACCTAAAAAAGGTACTGTTTTATTTCAAAATCATGGTCATCCCACCTAGGGAAGGCCACCAAATTTGTAGCCATCCCACTCAGGTATGGCCACCAGTGGCCACCCCACCCAGGGATGGCCACCAAATTTGTAGCCATCCCACTCAGGTATGGCCACCAGTGGCCACCCCACCCAGGGATGGCCCCCAAAATGCTCAAAAAATGGCCTTCCCACCTAGGGATGACCACCCAAAAAAAAAAAAAAAAAATTATAAAAAAAAAAAAAACAAACAAAATTGCACAAAAACAAAAAGAAAAGCATAAAATAATAAATTTTACCACTAATGAGGTTCATTTATCAAAATTTAGTGTGTTTTATTAGCAAAAGTGCAAATAATTATATTTCTAGAATTAACAAAGGATAGTAGCAAATGCAACCCTAACACATCTCGCGCTGGCTCCACTGCTCATTGAGTATATAGGTTAGCCCATGATGATTATGGTATGGTTTTGACAACACTCCACTTCATGATATCACTCTCCTACTTCTCACCTCTCAATTTGCCAAGTCAAAAGTGTGCAAATTAGCTCATTTTGCAAAATTTGAGCTTAAATAGTCCTAGAATAAGCACAGTCACTCTAGGGTGGGATGATCACCAAATTTGATGACTGTCCCACCTTGGGAAAGCCATGAATTTTGCAGCCATCCCACCCTGGAATGGCCACCAAAAAAAAAATAAGAAAAAGCAAATAAAAATACCTAAAAACCACCAAAATATTAGCAAAACTGATAAATTTCACAATGGGTAAATTTGAAGGAAACCCAATCAAGTCATATTGGTTAAGCAACTCATCGCTTTCACCACTAGTCATTCCCTTGTAATTACAAATTCATAATCAAAATCAACACTTAAACACTCAAAATGACAACTTGCATACATTGAAAAGAATTATTGCCAAAGATAATTTCAAACCCACGTTGGGGTACAAAATTCAATACCAATTCTACAAAAAAATGTCTTGGTCTCCTTGAAGCCTTGGGAGAACTCCTGAAATAGGCTTATAAGTGAAACAAGGAACCAAGACCAAGTATACCCTAAACCCCAAAACTTTTCCTTATAGTGTGGTTGAAAGGAATACCAAAATCAAATCCTTCAAATGTGTTAAAAGAAAGGAGTCCAAGAATATATGATTATTCCACGATGGGGGCATCTAAAGTTGGTTAGGTTACTGAATAACCTTAATCATTTGACAATTTAGTCATCTATTTTTACTTTGTGCTCTATTTCACACAACACATCCCAAAAAGGGGTACTTGTAGACACTAAAATTGCTTCAGTCCGATTAAACTACTAAGATGCACTCTTATCAGTCCCATATGCCCTCCTTAGGAAACCCTTAGGGGTTAAATAGTGGTCCTTACAAATTTTGGGAATTTTTACCCCACTTTTGGGAATTTTTGGGCCATACAGCCATGGCCATCCCACCCTAGTATGACCACCAATTTATGGTCATCCCACCCAGGGATGACCACCAATGACTACACCTGGGTGGGATGGCCACCAACAACCTCCCCTCAGTGGGATGACAAAGCCCCTAGACTCTCAAAAATCAAGGGTGGGACAAATGGAAATCAAATTCTGCCATTTATCCCATCTATTGATTTATGACAGATTGAGGGCGCATCAATTCAGTCCAAACCTACAAATTGAAGGTCCAAATGGGAGGTTCCTCCCACCCAGTGCATGACAAGGTTTTGACAAATGATGGCACTTGCCTCACATTCCCTAAATTTCCTATTTAACCTTGTGATCTCTTGAGCTATAAAATGGATCCAATCCACTCAATTCGAAAGGGGGTCTTTTACATTATTTTGAAACGAAGTGCTACCGAGATTCAATCCCTCTTCCACCATGTATTTTCCCTTGAAATCTCCATCAATTGATGAAGTTTCCAAGTGACACCAAATACACAAATCCATTCTAAAACCCACCCATTTTAGTTAATTAGATCACCAAATAGGATGAAAACACCTCTAGGAATAGTTTGAATTAGATCCCAGGGGAATTGGAGGTAAAAACCACTAGGTTTGGTGGCCACCCCACCCCGAGGTGATTAATAGTCCCAATTGTAACACACAAGGATGGCAATGAACTCTACATCTAATTTCATATTTTTTTAGCATAGATCATTTCTAGATAATATTATGCACACTATACTAATTTTTGGTACAATTTTGATTAGTTTTGCACCTTATATTATGCTTTTTGCTTTTTCATATCCACTATTGCATGCATCTCTTTGATTTTGTCTCAATCTGCATATACTATTAAAAAATTGGAGTTCTTTGTGTGTAGATTCAAGTATTTCAGTGCACAAGTAAGGAGCTACAAGTCCAAATACATATATATCATCTCAATGGTATCAAAAACCTGCTTTTCAATTCATGAGTGTGAGGAAAGCCTTGAAGTGCACCTGAGTCTTTGAAAGGATTAGATCCTTTCAACACCTTGTAATGATTGTATCAATTCAGAGCTCTCAGGGGGACACATTGTAACCATGGATTTCACAAATTAATTAATATAAAGAGGACCCCATTTCTTTTATCTATTGTTATCATATTTACAATTAAATTCCGCTTTTGAATGCTTAAAACAATAGATGCATTTCATTTCCCTTTGCTAGGTGCACTGTTTTTCTACTTTACACTCTTTATTTTTAAAGGTGTTTCCATTATCTACAATTATAGTTGAGGTAATACCATATCATCCAATGATTTTATTCAGGATGAATTTTGATACTTGAATTCCAACAATATAGGACTTAGGTATTGCCTCAACCCATTTAGTGAGATATTTTTGTGGCAGTTATAATAAATTTATGTCTGTGGGATGATTGAGGATTTATTTTACCTATGATATCCAATCCCCAAGAGGAGAAAGGCCATGGGGATGTTATAGGTTGTAATTCTTGAGAGGGGGTATGTACCATATTATCATGACGTTGATACTTATCACATTTCTTGATGTAGTTGTGAGTATCCTTTTCCATGGAGGGCCAATAATAGCCCATCCTAAGGATCTTTTTGGTGATGGTTGAGCCGCTAAAGTGACTGCCACATGATCCATTATGGGTTTATTTTATGAGGGTTTGTGCTTCTTCTAATTTTACATACCCTAGGAGCATACCTTCAAAGAAGCATCGATATAAGATATCTCCAATGATGATATATTTACAAGATTTTAGCCTAAATTACCTACATTTTTGGGAATTGAATCTAAATTAGCATACCTTCTTCTAAGGTGCTTGAGATATGGCTACATCAATACTGTATATATTGAGTGGTAGGAGGTATGATTCCATGGTAGAAGGTTCCTTGATTGACCTTATAATGATGGTGGCTTCTTCATCCTCCAATTCTAGAGGAATGAGGGATGCAAATGTTGCCATGGTATCAACATGGTGATTGCTAGAGTGAGGTATGGCTTCTATGGTTATTTGATCGAAGTGAGTTTTTAGTAGGTCTACAATATCTTTATAGGATTTTAGCTTTTCATATTTGGTCTAATAGGTATCATTTGTTTGGTTGACTACTAGTTGCAAATCACCATATATGGTTATGTTTCTAATGTTTAGTTTTATCATAGCCCTAAGCCCTAAAATAAGAGCTTCATATTATGGTGTGTTTTTGGTGCAATAAAAATGGAGCTTAAATGATAACGGGATGAGTTGTTGTTGTGGAGTGACTAGGAAAATTCTTAACCCTACACCTTTTAAACATTGTGCTCCATCAAAGTATAAGGTCCATGTTTCAGGTTCTTGGGACTCTATTGATGCAACCATCTCATCTGGGAAAGAGATATTTATAGGATGTTCAAATTCTAAAGAGGCAACAATGATTTTGTCAGCTATAACATTCCCATTTAAATATTTTTGGTTTATGAATTCTATATCAAATTCACTAAGGATCTACTCTTGCTAGAATGTAAGTCTTTTGGCTAAGCATGTAATGCCTTAATTTGATAGATGAGAAAACTACTGCTAAGCAAATCTTCTTGATGGGTGTATAGTGAGTTTTATAGTTTACCAAGGTTCTACAATGTAATAGATCACCCTTTATCTATGTTGATCATCATATTGGGCTAATAGGGCTCCTAAGGCATGTTCGATAGTAGCTATGTACAATAGCAGTGGTTGGTTTAAGTTTGGTGGCACTAGAACTGGTGGTGTTAAGAGATAGGTTTTTAGGGTTTTGAAGGCTTCTTGGCATCCTTCATCCCATTCAAATTTTACTCCTTTCTTCATAAATTTAGAGAAATGTTGGAACTTGTATGCAAGTTGTGATATGAATCTATGTATAGCTTGTAGATTTCCCTGAAGGCTACACAGTTCAGTTAAGTTTTTGGGAGGTGGCATGTTGGTTATGGCAATGATATTTGAGGGATCGATCTCAATACCACATCGGGATACGATGAACCCAAGTATATTTCCTGATCTTACCCCAAAAATGCACTTAAGGGGTTTTATTTAGACTTTGTAGTCTCATAGTCTTTGGAAGATACATCTAAGGTCTTGGGTATGGTCCTTTATTTCTTGGGATCAAGCTATAATATCATCCATATAATATTCTACTATTTTATGCATAAGGTCATGGAATATGTAGGTCATGGCTCTTTGATAATTTTCTCCTACATTTTTGAGGCCAAAGGGCATGACCTGATAGTAGAAGGTTCCCCAAGGGGTGGTGAAGGAAATTTTATATTGGTCTTCTTCCATGATTTTGATTTTGTTGTAATCTGAGAAGCCATCCATTAAGGATAGCATCTCAAATCCTATGATGAAGTCGACTATCATGTCTATGTTGGGTAAGGGGAAGTCATATTTAGGACAAGCATTATTTATGTCTCTAAAGTCAATACAAATTTGAATGGATCCTTCCTTCTTAGTGATGGGAATAATGTTGGAGATCCAATCTAAATAATCTATGGCTTTTATGAACCCAACATCTAGTAGTTTTTGGAGTTCATCCTTTATTAGTAGGGTGACTCTCAGATGTATCTTTCTTAGTTTTTGCTTTATGGGTTTTTCACCGATGCATACCACTAGGTGGTGGACTACTAATTAGGGGTCTAGTATAGGCATATAGTCGTATTCCCAAGAAAAAATATCAGATAATTATTTTAGTAGGTTTGTGTATTCTATTCACTCTTCTTGAGTTATGACTTTCCCTAATTTGATGAGGTGTGGATTTTAATTGATTCCAATGTTAACCTCTATGGTTTTCTCAATCAAGACTTGTGAATCATCCTCAAAATTGAGAGGGGTATCTATGATCTCTAGCTCTTTGAATACTTGAAGGTCCATGGATATATATTCTAGGTTAGGAGGTTGGACCACGTTTAGGTTGAAGATATGGTCTAGATATTCTTCTATATGGCCATCATCTAGAGATCCTTCAAGATCCTTATTGATTGAAATAGCCTATAGATGAATTAATTCTAGCATGTTGATGCTTTCAAATCATATGGTTTTATGAGGGGTTTTATTGAGGAGAGACCAAAGTTCTTCATCCTCTTCATCCCATTGAGAGCCATGTATCGATCCATATTGGTCATCTTCGTATTCTTTAGATAGAGGAGAGGGTTCATTTTTTTAGGGATGAATCCAATCCCACATCGTGTTGACCAAGGTAATAATTCCATAGGTTATTTAATGCCTTATTCATGGAATCCTAGACCTTTACCTTGGTATCCCATGTTGGAGAGCATTTGTTTAACTAGGGGGTATGCAAGTGACATATAACATGTGGTGTATGTTTGTTCAAAGGGTGAGAAATTACGTCCTTGAATATTTTCATCAAAGGTGGTTCCACCATGGATGAAAGTGTAGGATCCTATCTAAATTTTAAGTTCCCTTCTACTAGGTATTCCTATGTCTCAAGGAGAGAGGAACATGCTTACTAGTTCCATGAAAGGATCTGGTTTGCGGTAAATGTGGTTGATTTGATTCATGCTAAGGGAGGGTTGGGGGGTTTCTTCTAAGTCTATAAGAGGCTCTTCTACTATTTCCTTCCCTTTATCAACTTTCACTTGACCATTTGGTTTTACTGGCTATATGGAAGGACAAAGGTTAAGCTCTTATAAGTCTATGGATTTGCACATGGTAAAAGGTTCTGGGTCTCCAAGGATGTGGATAACCCTTCCTTGATATCTATATTTAAGGCATTGGTGTAAGGTAGAGGTGACGACCTTCATAGCGTGTATCCTAGATCTTCCAAGGAGCATATTATAAGTTACATCACATGATATGATGTAAAAGAGGGTTTTCAAGATGCAAGGTCCTAATTTTATGGGTAAGGTAATGGTGCTTGTTACTTCTTGTTCTTTATTGTCAAAATTCCTAATAATGAGGTCCGATATTTGTAGGTCACTTTTAGTTAGGTCAAAATTTCATAGAAATTTGACATTACACACATTTAAGGCTGATTCATTATCTACTAAGACTCTTTTGATGTATTTGTCACCTATTTGTGTTATAATATAGAGGGAAGAATCCCTTGATATAGTCTCGAGAGGAGCATATTCCTCATGGAAGGATAAAATGGCATTGTTAATTTCAATAAATCCAACCATTTCGATGATGTTTTTTGGAGATAGGTACTGAGGGACATCTTTTTGACTCAAGAGTTTTATTAATATCTCTCTATGACAAGTGATGAGCACAGAAAATGCTCATATTTATATATATGAACTAACGGTTTTTGCACAACATCACACAAAGAGTTGTACATTTTATAAAATATTATGTATATTTTTAATGAAATCATGTGTTTATCTAATCTGTGTGAGAAGTGTGATGTGTGTAGCTATTTCCTTTATTTTATCATATTTTGCTCAGTCGAGGTCCTATGTGGACCTAGCATAGTTCTGCTCAAGTCAAACAAAGGTAAAAGGAAACTTGCACCTTACCACGCAGGCACCTTACCACGAAGGTGCCTTACCAAGTATGCACCTTACCACATAGGCACCTTACCACATAGGTACCTTACCACACATGCACCTTACCACGCAGGCACATTATTGCATAGGTGCCTTACCCCAATGAGTACCTTACCGCGTAAACGCCTCACCAAAATTGACATCCAAATAATATGTGTTGACCAACCAACTAGAGAAGGATTCGGTTGAACACCGTTCCACGTCACCTGTGGTAAACCGTAGTTGGATGATTTGTCCCAGCTAGAGTGGTAGGATGTGCAACAACTTACGAGGCCAAATTATGATGAAGCAAGGTTGATCCTAATACGAGGAAACGATGTAGAACTACTTAGCGTGCACTAGTTACAGCAACTGAATTGTCCTAGTTTAGGCTGAACTAAGACACCTATTGTAATAGGACTATAACAGGAAGTTTTGTGTGTGTAGTATATAAACACACAGACTTCTCGATACAGATATAAGGAATAATAATAGATATTCTTGATGTAATATTCTATCAGTAATAAAGTGCAAAAGCATTCATCGTAGTAGTAGTTCTTTGTGAGTTTATTGGGCAAAATCTACCTGGAGCTCGGGCCCACTCCAAGCCAGTATTCCTCCCTTCGTAGATTAGTTACGTAGTTTCATTTCTGCATGATCGCATGTTTACTTCGTAGGCTAAGTCTAGAGTGTGTTTGATTTATTAGGCACTTTTATTTCATGCAAGTTAATTATTTACTTTCTGCATTATTGTTTATGTCTTGGTTTTATTATAGGTGGACGAATTTATCAATGTCATATTAAACACCCCCACCTAGTGGTTAATCGGATCATCTCCAAAGTGGTAGTGTGATTAAGTTTTACCCGTGACCCTTCGCAAGCTTACGAGTTCCTTGGATTGACAAATTTAAATGAAGAGTGCTGTGACAAACCTAGGAAAAAGTTAACCATGTTGGCACCCAAAATTTTGGTGTCATTGTCGGGGAGCATCATTAGTAGGCCAAATTACATTATCGCTTAAATACATTCAATCCAACCTTGTATAAGTCTACCAAGAAAGAGGGGACCAGATGGTCGTTTCATAAAATAAAGACCTTTAGAGCAGTCGAAGTCAGCAGATGACTTAGAATTTGAATTTGATTCTTTAGAGCTATCACCAGCAGTCCACTAGAGTCAGAGTCCTCACCTTGTGCAAAGTGCCTCCTCATCTCATAGACCTAGGGAGGAACGAACCGTTGTGAATCCATTGTTTAAGAGGACCCCATCAGAGGAAGCCCTACTATGGAAAACCATAGAAGATCAAACTATAGCACCAGCTGACCTAGACGCCCTGACCCAGAGAGTGTTGAATGACCAAAAGGCCATAGACACCTTAATAGAGACCACATTTCCTAAAAAAATGGTAAAAGAAGAGGTCTCATCTGGATTCAATTTCCTGATAGAGGAAGGGGTAGGAGAAGCCAAAATGAAGAATATTTCCCCTGCCCACCTTCCTACTTTCAGGGGATACCCCACCGAAGATCCTGACCTATTTTTGTTTAAGTTTGATGTGTTGTGCAGGTTCGTGGATTACAAAGCAGACACCTAGAATCTGAAGCTCTTCCCATCCATGCTAGATGACTCAGCTCTACGATGGTTCATTACGATGAGAAAAAAGCAAATCACCACATGGGATGGGATGAAGAAGCTCTTTCTGGAGCAATACCAAGACTTCGGTAGAGCACAGGACTCCTAGGAGGAAGTCCTCAGTATGACACAGAAGGAGGATGAATCCCTAGAGGAATACTGGGAGAGGTTTAATTTTAACCTATAGTGATCCCCGCATGCAAAATTGGGGGATAAGTCCCTCAAGAGTATTTTCTTGAGGGGACTGAGCAGCGAGTCATTGGAAGCCCTGAATATGATCTCTGGAGGAGATGTTTACCAGCATACCCTAGAAGATATTCGATAATTATGCTAGAATTAATCACGAAGGAGGTGAAAACCAACTGCCAAAATGATGAAATGACTGTGTCAGTCACAAAAGCAAATATAGGAAACATGTTAGAGGACTTTAAGAGTGACGTGTTGTCCTCTCTAGCTTTACATCTTAACACGCTATTGTTGGAGAAGAAGAAGTAGAATAATGATGCAACACTAACCTACTTCTGCCCCAAATGTAGAGGGAAGCATGCAAGGAATGCCTGCATAGAAAACAAGGTCAGAGGATGCACGGTTTTCCAAAAAAATAAAAAAACCCAAATGTGCCCACAATTGCCCAACACCAAAGGAAGAATATGATGTAGTCGATGCCTACTTTGTAGGCAATTAGAGGAATTGGCAGCAAAACCTGATGGGGAACATGCCGACGGTAATGCCACCTTACAGATGAGGACCATATATGCCATAGGGGTAACCTCCACCACCCAAAATAGGGTGGTGGGGACGACCACCCTAGATTACTATGCCTCTAGGAACAACATTTTCCAATCAGCCAACATGGATGCCATATCAGCAGCCATGGAGGAACCATGGAACATGGAATACACCTCCACAAAACATGGTGCAAGGACCACTACAACAAAGCTTATCAGCCCTACCTATGGCTAGACCTACGTAATTACCAACATAATCGACGATGAACCCAAACAACAAGGTAAACCAACCGGTATACCAGGTAGAACGAGAGATGTATCCTATGTACCATATTAGATGTAATATCATACAACTTAGATCAGGCAAGCAATTAGGAGTAGAAGCACCTCCTCTGGTAGAAGTGGAGGAGGAAGTAGAAGTAGAAGAAGAAGTAGAAGACTCCCCTTAGATAGAGGAGGTGGAGGAAGAAAGAGTTGTTGAGAAAATGGGAGCCCCATTCCCTCATAGGCTACAAGAGTAGAAGAGGCCAACGTAGCCCAAATTTGATATCCTCTCAAGTCTAAAAAATCTTACTATAACCATTCCGCTTTTCCAGGCTATCCAAGACGTGCCCATCTACACCAAAGAAATAAAAGAAATGTGTCTAAGGAGACCGAGATGCAAGACAACACATACCATTAATGTTGTTTGGAAGTTGTTCGACTTAATTATGGGGAGAGCATATCAAACAAAATATGTAGACCCAAGTAGCCAGATAATGACAGTGAAAATAAGAGGGCACTCATTGGCGAATGCATTGGTCGACTTGGGGGCAGCCATTATGCCATAAGACACCATGCAGAAGCTGGAACTTAGCAATATGAATCCAACCAAGATGGTGTTACAATTGGTCGATCAATTAATGGTGGCACTAAAAGGGATGCTCGAGGACGTCATAGTAATGGTCGATGCATGGGAATACCTGATGAATTTCTTGGTGTTGTAATCCAATATATGATTGGGTGGTTACCCACTCATTTTGGGGAGACCATGGTTGGCCACGACTGATGCCTACATTAGTTTCTATGATGAGATGATGACCATTTCAGATGGTCAGAACATCAAGATATTGACGATATCTCTCCCAACCCAATCAATGGACACATTGGGAGATCTAAAAAAATGAATACAGGAGGACAACCTGCTATCTATTCTTTAGCCAGTAATGGTAGTTATAGAAGTAGAGGATGAGGCCGAGGAAGATGGCATCATATCATGATTATTCCATGGATAATCCTCACTCCCAATCCCTGAGTCACAATTGGTGGGTGCTCAAGACCACCATACAAAATAGATTGATGTTGGGTCTGGCAGGATGCTAAACGTCAACTGTGAGCTGACCTCTGCATAGCTGGAAATATTGAAGGAACTTCTAGCTGAACACCAACATGCATTCACATGGGATTATGCAGATATGAAGGGAATCAATCCGAAGGTGTGCAATCACCGTATCTATTTGGAAGATTAATCGACCCCTGTCAGATAACCACAAATAAGGATAAACCTGACCATGAAAGAAATTGTCAAGGCCGAGTTACAGAAGCTCCTTACATCAAGGTTCATTTACCCAATCTCGGACAGTGAATGGGTATCACCACTCATGGTGGTTCCTAAGAAGAATGAGAAATGGAGAATCTATGTTGACTACAGGTCGCTAAATAAGGTGACTAAGAAGGACCATTTCCCCCTCCCATTCATTGACCAGGTACTAGACACGTTGTTTGAGAGGAAATATTTTTCCTTCTTGGATGGATTCAGCAGGTACAACCAAATCTAGATTGTAGAAGAGGACCAAGATAAAACAATGTTTACCTGCCCATGGGGAACATTTGCATACAAGGTGCTACCTTTCGGGCTATGCAACACGTCGACCACTTTTCAAAGGGCAGTGCTGAGTATATTTTTGGACATGATAGGAGAAGCGGTTGAATTCTACATGGATGACTTCACCATTTATGGAGAGACATTCGAGGAGGCAATCAAGAATCTGAAGAAAGTACTTTGGAGGTGCGAGGAAAATAACCTATCCCTTAGTAATGAAAAATGTTTCATGATGATGCATGAAGGCATAGTTTTAGGGCATCATCTATCAGCGATAGGGATTAAGGTGGATCACAAAAATATAGAGGTGATCAAGGACTTACCTAGCCCAAAAACATAGAGGGAGGTAAGGATCTTCCTTGGCTCAGCCGAATACTATAGGCGGTTTATCGCCAATTTTAGTAAAATCTCCAAACCTCTACACAATATGTTGACAAAAGAAGCAAAATTTAATTGGACAAAAGATTGCGAGTAGGCATTCCAAGCATTAAAGGAGAAGTTGATCTCTACCCCTATGTTATGGGGCCTGAATTGGTCGGTCCCATTTCACATATACTGTGATGCATCCAATAATGTAATTGGAGTGGTCCTCGGGTAGTAGGATGGCGAAGAGTTCTACGCCATCTACTACATCAGAAAAAACCTTACAAGGGTCGAACTGAACTATACGGTAACAGAAAAGGAATTCCTTGTGATGATACATGCCATAAACAAATTCCTCCACTACATTATTGGGTATAAAGTATTCGTCCACACGGACCATGCATCCATCAGATATCTGATGAGCAAACTAGCAATTAGTGGTAGAATTATCAGGTGGATTCTCTTGTTGTAGGAGTTTGACCTTACCATATTTGACAAGCCTAAAAAGGAAAATGTGGTTACATAATTCCTATTTATATTAATACCAATAGACTATGCAATAGTAGAGGACCAGTTCTTGGATGAACATCTATTCGTCATCAGTGAACATACACCATGGTACGTAGATATTGCCAATTATTTGGCCATCGGTAGAACCTCTCCTGCCCTCTCATACTGGGAGAAGCAAGGAGTAATCGAGAGAAGCACATCCTACCAATGGATTGATGGCCTTCTATTCAAAATAGGGCTTGATAAAATCATAAGAAGATGCATGGCCGAGCAGGAATATGCGGAAATACTCAAGGCCTGTCATAATAAACCTTGTGGTGGCCACTTCTTAGGAAAAAGGACCACCTATAAGGTATTATAGACTAGGTATTTTTGGCCCACACTATTCAAAGACACAGCCGCCTATGCCAGCAAGTGCGATGAGTGCCAAAGGATGGGCAGACCAACTCATAGGGATGAAATGCCCCTACAACCTCATGTGCACATTGAGCCCTTTGACAAATGGGGTATGGATTTCATGGGACCTGTTGAGTGGTATTTTCACCCAGTTGTGAAAACACACTCTCCGATAGGATTTGGGTTCTAAATCCTCTGCTTGCAAAGAAATTAAACAAGTAATTTCTCCAAGGTTCCTGTTATGCTAGCATTTTGCATCTGTGTATTAATGATCTCAAATAAAGATATTTAATTAAAATGCTTGGAACACCTTAGTGGTTGCAAGTAACTGAAAACAAGGGGCACTGTGGTTTATTTTATTGTGAAATTTAATGATTGTTCATTGAACCCTTATAAAGCAAATGTGATCTGATCCTTATATGACCATGCTGTAACTTCAAAATGAAATTTAATGAAATGCCATAAATGAAGGAATTATTTATGGATTTTGAAGTTTTTTAATTTTTTAATTTTATTTTAATGCTTGAAGAATTAAAATTGGAACTTCTGAAAAATAAAGTGCAGCAAAAAGAAAATAAAATGCAAAGGAAAAAGAAATTAAAATTGCATTCAGTTTGATGCTATCCCGTCCTGGCAAAACCGAAGATGTGAGGTTTCCATGCATGCAACCTAACCTATTGAACCTGCAAAACACGCACAATCCAAATAAGTTAAGTGCTGGTCTCTGGGGTTTTATTGTGATCTTTCAGATTTAGACATTCGCATGAAGCAACCAAGAGAACTTGCATTCAACTTCACCTATAAGCCTAGAAATCTGAAAAAGGGAAAGATAAACATTAAAACATGCATGCAGAAAATAACTCCTTCTTTCTTGCCAACAAGATGCAAATTTTTGAACACTCCTGCATTAAAGATAAATCCTGTTACAATAGCAGACTCTCTGGTTTTCTCAAAACCAAAAAAAAGGAAGAAAAACACTCCCGAGCAGGCCCAGAATGGCTTCTCGCCTTAGGCACTGCAACTCTGCCCGCAGCGGTTTCGACCCTTGTGCCAATCTGTGCCTCTGCTTTTATACTTTCTGGCAATGCTCTCTGTTTCGTCCTGTGACGCTTCGCTTCATCTTCCAGATCGCTTCGTTTCACCTTCCCGCCTTTTCGTTGCTTTGAATTCATGCTCGATGCCGAAACGCTTGATCTTCTCTGTGACTTGTAACGCTTATGCAGCCTTTACACATGTATGCCACGTGTTCCACACTTTTCTGCACGTTCTGTAACGGCTCCATGAAAATCATGACAAAAAATAGCATGCAGCTTTGCTCCTCTACTTTCACCGCGAAAACGCGACATGTCGCGATATCACGACGTTTTCCTGCCAACAGCCTTGCCAACGCAACCTGTCACGAAATCGCGACGTTTTTCAGTTTCGAGCTGTGAGGCTGCTTCCTGTCGCGAAATCGCGACATTTTTCATTTCCGTACGCCTTGCTATTTTTTCTATCGCGAAATCGTGATGCTTTTTCGTTTCGTACACCTTGGCTGCAACCTGTCGCGAAATCGTGACGATTTTTCATTCCGTACACCTTGGCTGCAACCTGTCGCGAAATCGCGACGCTTTTTCGCTTCATGCCCCTATTTGACTGGTTTGACCCGATGTGACATGTCACGATTTCGCTACATATTTTCCATTCTCCTTTCTCTCTCCTATGGACCGCGACGTGAACATGTCGCGATATCGCGACACTTTTCACTTTTGGCCTCGCAACACGTCGCGAAATCGTGACACTTTTTCATTTTTGGCCGCGACAGCGCAACACGTCGTGAAATCGTGACACTTTTCATTTTCGGTAGTGACTGCAACATGTCGCGAAATCGTGACACTTTTCATTTTCGATCGCGACATGTCGCGATATCGCGACAATTTTCATTTTTCGGTAGCGATGGCACGACATGTCGCGATATCGCGACACTTTTCATTTTTTGGCAGCGATGGCGCGACATGTCGCGATATCGCGACAATTTTCATTTTTCGGCAGCGATGGCGCGACATGTCGCGATATCGCGACACTTTTTATCCTTGTGCAATTTTGCCCCTTTTTCCTGATTTTTAGCATCTGGGTCACTGAGATCTTCTTTGAAAGCATGCAAAAAAGGTGGGTCCCCAATTTTGGGGTGTGTTGTGGATCAGCCACAACAAATGGCGACTCTGCTGTCAAATGCTCTTGAGCATTTTCTTGAGAACCCTACCTGGAAGTATATAAACTCGAAAACATGTGTTAGCACATAATAAATATAAACAAATGCCCATAGATCAAAAATACATGAATCATCAGAATTATTAAGTATCAGCTCGGTGTGTGCAATGTGTTTCATTCCCTATCGTTTGAAATTGATCAACATTCCATCGTCAGTTTTACATGAATGCATATGTGAGATTGTGAATGATTTGTGTAACCTAATAAATATGCTAAGAGATTTTGCTTTTATAAAAGGCATAGTCCTTCTAGTATCATACACAAACATTCAAGATTATCAAACCCTCTTAGGATCAACTATATGTATAATGAATTGCTTTATTATATCCCAAAGTTGGTTATGAGTCCCTACTATCTTGAACCCATGTGCAAGTGAAAGTGAAATCAGAGCTTTGGGAAATCAGACTCCCAACCTAATCGAGATGGGAGTTTAACCCTATTCTTACTACTCTGATTTAGAATTCATTACCTCACTTTGAGCAAAATAATTTAACCAATTATGGAAGAAATGGTCATGCTAGTCTAACCCTTTGGACAATCAGTGGTCTTGTTTTTTAGACAAGACATGTTGCCATGCATGGGCATACTTAACCCCATAATCCAAGACTTATCTTCATTTCTTTGGACCTTGGGGATGACTACCCATCCTTTGCAGAGGACAAGTAGTACGATCCTTCCAATCCAATATAAATATGAGATGGGAAAAATTAATTTTTTACTTCTTGGACCTTGGGGATGACTACCCATCCTTGCTAGGGACATGTAGTACGATCCTTCCAATCCAAGCTTTGGATAAAAATGGAAAATATTAATTTTATTGCTTAGACCTTGGGGATGACTACCCATCCTTTGCAGAGGACAAGTAGTACGATCCTTCCAATCCAAGATTTATCATGAAATGAGACATAGGAGCTTTGGGGAATCAGATTCTCAACCTAAGCGAGATGAGAATTTATGCCCTATCCTTACTACTCCATGTAGGTCAAATCAAAGCTTTGGGGAGTTGGATCCTCAACCTAAGTTCGATGAGGATTTAGCCCTATCCTTACTACTCCGATTTTAGGCTTTAAGCTTTATGGAAGTGGTCAAAACCACTGTTTTAAGGATCATGTTGCATAATAGGATAGACATGAAATACTTCTTTCGCCCAACCTTTTCTTCCAAGCAAGGTTTTGATCATTTTGCTCAAGATCCTTTTTAATGTGTATAAAATGTGCTTGGTTCT
Source organism: Wollemia nobilis (assembly GCA_028583015.1). NCBI lineage: Eukaryota > Viridiplantae > Streptophyta > Pinopsida > Araucariales > Araucariaceae > Wollemia > Wollemia nobilis. Next base: position 14,245,323 of record JAQPPZ010002969.1, on the reverse strand, counting down.
AGATATCTCAAGACTCGGTTCCCAACCTTAGGATTTTCTTCTTATTTATGTGATAGCATAACCTTAAGAGGATTTGACACACTTTAATGATTTGTATTTGAAATGCATTTGCAACTAAGATGGCATGTATGTGCAAAGTGAGATGTAATATGAATGCATTGTCTTTTGAAATGCAAGATGAAATATTGCCATATAAAATTGACTACTTCATGCATCACAAGTTTCAAACGATACTATTAAACTGTTTGTGTTACTTGTGGAGCTTCTACAACACAATTCCAATGTTTCATATTTCCCCGATCTAGAACATAAGTTAGCATCTCAAGGCAACTTTTTCATCATTTTTTTTTTTTTTATAGACAAACAAAACATGTCAAATAAACACACAACTTTAAATTAAAACTTATTCAATCCAAAACCAAACTACAATCCCAAAAATGAAAATTTGAAAACACAAACCAAAACCAAACCCAAAGTAACTTCAAAAACGATCTTGAAAACACAAACCAAAACCCAAAAACCAAAATCTATATACAAATGTACAATATAATACAAGATGATGCAAAGCTTGGATTATCACTTTCCCGGATCCCAAACATGATTAGAACATTTCAACAAAAATATAACATGATATGCATGCCAAATGTTGTGGGAATCCAACACAAACAAGACTAGACCAAACAATGCAACAAATTTCCACTTGCCATGCTCACCATACCAATTTGATTTAGTTCCAATAATACTCCCATAGGTGAGCATCAAATTACTAAAATGATTAGACAATAAATGATTTTCAATTTTATCATGTCTATTCTTTAAAATGTAAACTTCATAATTCCCTCCTTGATTTAGAATTAGGCTATCCTTTTCAAATATGCAATTTTGTAAGTAGGAGCCTATTTCTACAAATTTCAAAGCCAAATCATTTTCCAAATTTGTAGGCCAATCAAATTTGTGTAACAATTTACAAGCATCTAGGATATTTACTAAATTAGGATCATTAAAAGTTTTTATCCTAGATTCAATTAGTAATTGTTGATGAATTTGATTTAACAATTCAAGTGCATCAACTTCTTTTCCATTCATTAAAACAATGTTATTAAAGGTGTGATTAAAAATTATACCTTGTTTTTCATTTACCTTTAATGACATTTCACCATAAACATTATTTAAATTCAAAATATGGTCATCCTTTTCAATCCTCAAACATTCTTGGTCAAAGTGTATGTCCCATGACTCATCTTGATGATCCTTCATTTGAGTTGCTTCCAATTGATCCATCTCTTTGTCATTTGGTTCTAATTCTTTGTTCACTATCCATGGTATCTCTTCATTTGAATCCTCAAAATCATCATGCAAACTTGCATCCACACTTTCAATGAATTTATATTCGACATGATCAAATTTTGTCCCCTTTTCAAATCTTGTGAATATGATATCTTCATATGATGTAGAAGGTTCAACATCCCGCATATCAAGTAAAATATGAGTTTTATCTATAGGGATGTGAGAAAAGAATGCATCATCATATCTCCCCCAACCATTGTAAAAATCGTCATCCAAATCCATAGAATGAAAATCCATGATGTTTGTGACATGATCTCTTGATTCATTCATAAATTCTTTTTCTTCTTTGTCCTTGGTAATAGAATCATTATAATCTTCCAAAATTTGATGAGATTTGAAACCCTCTTCCAAAACATCCTCAAATCGTACAGGAGTTGTAATATCTTCCTTTGAGTAGGCAATTATGTTGTCCTGTATATCAATAGGCACACGAGTTTCATTAGTAGTTTTGGAATGAGTAAAATCTTCCCACTTCTTCCAAGCATCATAATAATCATCTTTCAAAATCAAGTGGTGACGTTCAACTATTTCTTCAACATCTTCCAATTCATCAATGTGCTTCTCATCAAATTCATCTTCACCTTCCTTAGATGGTTCAATTATTTCCAAAAGTGGGTTATTTCTTGAATTCAAATTTATAAGGCTATCATTGTCCAAATTAGTAACCCATGATTCATTATCATAATTTGGAGGGTGAAGAATTTCTTGATCTTTAATTTTACACGTCTCATCAATAGTATCTTCCAAGAACAAGTGGTGAAATTCTATCATATCTTCAAATTTATTTATTGATTTTCTTTCCATTTCACTTTCAACCACTTCATTCAATTCTATGGTGGGTTCCATCCATTCACATATATCAAACATTGTTGAATTTAGAACCCCTTCATCCGGATAATCGTGTATCTCTACATGATCCTCACTAGTGGATGTTGTCTTAGCAATTTGCACCTCCTCTTGGACTACATCTAAGGTGGTCATAAAATTTGGGTATTCAAATTCATCCCCTTGATCATTCACCTTAGGTATCATTGGAGTGGAGGGTGCTATGTTTGATGGTTGGTGTAGGTTGGCATCAAAAGAACAATCTCTCATGTGAACATGTTGTGCCTTTTCTTCTTCAAGACCTTGCCGTTCTATCTCTTCTAAGACCTCATGGATTTTCTCTAGAGACAAGCCACTCAGCTTTTTCCTCAATGAGTGAAGCAAGTGTGGGGTGTATGGCTCCTAGGTATACTTCCATGGCTTCCTCTTCTAATGTGTTAAAATTTTCCCACATTTGGGAGTGCAACTCACGAAATCTTTCATTGAATTGACTCAAGGATTCATTAGGCTCCTTACACATGGAGGTAAACTGATTTTTCAAGATTTCTAAGTCAACCTGATTACCAAAATGATAAAGATAGGCTGCTTCTAATTGTATCCAAGAAGTCCTAACCTCCATGGGTAGTTGGCTGTACCAAAAGAATGGTTTATCTTCCAAAATGTATGCAAATAACTTACAAGCCACCTCCTCATAGAAAATCTGGAATTTACATAATGTATCCTTGTAGACATGCAGTTTTTGCAAGTATCCTAGTGGCACCTCTTGATTAAAACACCGTAAAAAATCCAATAACATTGTAGGAATTTGATAGGGTACCACAGGTATAGATAAACCCTCATAATGATCCTCTATCATTGATACCATTCTCTCTCTTAGAGACACTATTTCAGCTCTCAGGGATACCATTTGCTCCTCAAGTGTTGCCATTAGTGAACTCAGAATGTAATTTTAGAACCAAATCTATTGAATATTCAACCTGCAATATATAAAAAAAATCAAGTTAGCATCAACCAAGAGATGTAATTATTAAAATCAAATGTCAAGTAATTGCATGAGACCAAAATTTTCTAAATTAAATCAAATCACATATTTCTGTATGAACAATCAAAAAAGTGTTAGAATAATATACAGCATACCTGAATTGCTTAAAATAGAACAAGTAAATAAATTCAGGCCGTCCTTTTTACAATCGGCTGAGTGTTAGAGGACAAGCATAAAAAATTTAAATTTAAATAACACTAAAATAAACCCGTTCGGCCCTCCTAGCACCAATCCGTTGAGTGGTGTTAGAGGCCGAAGATGCTAATCAAATGGACTTGAAATATTTAGCAATGTAAAGATCTCAAACAATTAAAAAAAACGTAGCATCTAAAATCACGATAAAATAAACTTTTCAGGCCCTCCTTCTAGCGCCAATCTGTTGAGTGGTATTTTCACCCGATTGTGAAAACACACTCTCCGATAGGATTTGGGTTCTAAATCCTCTGCTTGCAAAGAAATTAAACAAGTAATTTCTCCAAGGTTCCCGTTATGCTAGCATTTTGCATCCGTGTATTAATAATCTCAAATAAAGATATTTAATTAAAATGCTTGGAACACCTTAGTGGTTGCAAGTAACTCGAAAACAAGGGGCACCGTGGTTTATTTTACTGTGAAATTTAATGATTGTTCATTGAACCCTTATAAAGCAAATGTGATTTGATCTTTATATGACCATGCTGTAACTTCAAAATGAAATTTAATGAAATGCCATAAATGAAGGAATTATTTATGGATTTTGAAGTTTTTTAATTTTTTTATTTTATTTTAATGCTTAAAAGAAATAAAATTGGGACTTCTGAAAAATAAAGTGCAGCAAAAAGAAAATAAAATGCAAAGGAAAAAGAAATTAAAATTGCATTCAGTTTGATGCTATCCCGTCCTGGCAAAACCGAAGACAATGAGGTTTCCATGCATGCAACCTAACCTATTGAACCTGCAAAACACGCACAATCCAAATAAGTTAAGTGCTAGTCTCTGGGGTTTTATTGTGATCTTTCAGATTTAGACATTCGCATGAAGCAACCAAGAGAACTTGCATTCAACTTCACCTATAAGCCTAGAAATCTGAAAAAGGGAAAGATAAACATTAAAACATGCATGCAAAAAATAACTCCTTCTTTCTTGCCAACAAGATGCAAATTTCTGAACACTCCTGCATTAAAGATAAATCCTGTTACAATAGCAGAACATCTGGTTTTCTCAAAACCAGAAAAAAGGAAGAAAAACACTCCCGAGCAGGCCCAGAATGGCTTCTCGCCTTAGGCACTGCAACTCTGCCCGCAGCGGTTTTCGACCCTTGTGCCAATCTGCGCCTCTGCTTTTATACTTTCTGGCAATGCTCTCTGTTTCGTCCTGTGACGCTTCGCTTCATCTTCCAGATCGCTTCGTTTCACCTTCCCGCCTTTTCGTTGCTTTGAATTCATGCTCGATGTCGAAACGCTTGATCTTCTCTGTGACTTGTAATGCTTCTGCAGCCTTTACACATGTATGCCACGTGTTCTGCACTTTTTTGCACGTTCTGTAATGGCTCCATGAAAATCGTGACAAAAAATAGCATGCAGCTTTGCTCCTCTACTTTCATCGCGAAAACGTGACATGTCGCGAAAACGCGACATGTCGCGATATCGCGACGTTTTCCTGCCAACAGCCTTGCCAACGCAACCTGTCGTGAAATCGTGACGTTTTTCAGTTTCGAGCTGTGAGGCTGCTTCCTGTCGTGAAATCGTGACGTTTTTCATTTTCGTACGCCTTGCTATTTTTTCTGTCATGAAATCGCTACGCTTTTTGTTTCGTACACCTTGGCTGCAACTTGTCGTGATATCACGACGTTTTTCACTTGGTACACCTTGGCTGTAACCTGTCACGAAATCGCGACGCTTTTTCGCTTCATGCCCTGTTTGACTGGTTTGACCCATGATTTTGTGACATGTCGTGATTTCGCTACCATTTTCCATTCTGCCTTTCTCTCTCCTATCTGGACCGCGACGGAGCAACATGTCGCGATATCGTGACACTTTTCACTTTCTGGCAGCGACCGCGCAACACGTCGTGAAATCGTGACACTTTTTCATTTTTGGCCGCGATCGCGCAACACGTCGCGAAATCGTGACACTTTTTCATTTTTGGCCGCGACCGCGCAACACGTCACGAAATCGCGACACTTTTCATTTTCTGGTAGCGATGGCGCGACATGTCACGATATCGCGACAATTTTCATTTTGCTGTGATATCGCGAATTTTCATTTTTCGGCAGCGATGGCGCGACATGTCGCGATATCGCGACACTTTTCATTTTTCGGCAGCGATGGCGCGACATGTCGCGATATCGCGACAATTTTCATTTTTCGGCAGCGATGGCGCGACATGTCGCGATATCGCGACACTTTTTATCCTTGTGCAATTTTGCCCCTTTTTCTTGATTTTTAGCATCTGGGTCACTGAGATCTTCTTTGAAAACATGCAAAAAAGGTGGGTCCCCAATTTTGGGGTGTGTTGTGGATCAGCCACAATAGGACCCATCAACCCACCTTCGATCAAGAAGAGGTACATTCTAGTCTACATAGACTATGTCACCAAAAAGGTCGAGGTCTAGGCACTAAGGGACTCTAAGGAGCAGACGGTCACATAATTTTTGTTTTCTCACATATTTACAAGATTTGGAGTACCTAGGGAAATCACAACAGACCAGGGACCCCAGTTCACATCCAGATTAATCGAAGACCTCATGGAGCAATACAAAGTTTGGAATAACAGGACCACCCCATACCACCCATAGGAAAATGGGTAGGTGGAATTCATGAACAAGGATATAGAAAACATCCTAACAAAGATAGTACAACATAGGAAATACTGGGCCACAAGATTACTGGAGGCAGTATGGGTGTATAACACAACATGGAAGTCCACCACTGGTTTCACTCCTTCTTGATTGATCTATGGGAAATATGCAATGATGCCCATAGAATTTGAAGTGAAGACACTCAGGACGACGATCGAGCTAGACCTAAACTTGGATGATGCACATAAGGAACGAATTCAATAGATAAACCAGCTAGACAAATTTTTCATGGATGCCCTTCATAGGATAGAAATTATGCAAAGACAGAGGAAGCAGTGGCATGATCACCACATTAAAAAGAAGTATTTAAAAGAATGAGACTAGGTGTTATTGCATGACTCCAGGTTCCAAGAACGGAAGGGGAAGCTGATGCAGAGATGGATGGGACCATATGAGGTGGTGGAAATTATTAATAATGGTGTGGTACGAGTCAAGATGATCAACGATAGCAATACCATCCTTACATCTAATGGCCATCGAGTACGCCCATACCATACGATCGAGGAACTGATAAGGGAAGCCAGAACAGGAATGGGGGAGACCCCAATCGAGTAGAAACTCTCCAAAATTCTCAACAATCGGGTGGACACAGGGAAGTCCACCTAAATCGGTAGAGTATGTTCCTAGTTTTTTTTCTAGATATTAGTGTTTTTTTTCTTGTAGGGACAACACCCTGCATGCAAGATACAGGCATCCTGAGAGACATGGCCTAACAAGTACAGACCCCATTTAACTACACTTTTTATTTTTTTCTTTTTCATTTTATTTTGCAAGGGTGTGGCCTGATTGTATGAAAAAAATGCATCTTGGAAAACAAGGCCTAGATCGGCTCAGCATCCACATGCCTGCACTGTAGGAGGTTACCAACAATTAGGAGGTTAGCAACAATTCAGGCATGGAGGAATGGCCAAATTCCTCATTAAACATTCCCATGCCCGAACAAGGTAGACACTAACATTGCAAGTATTTCAGAAGGCCTGATCAACCTCACATGACACGTCGACTGCCGTTAAATTTTTCAACAATAAATAAACAAGCACCTAACTCAGGAGGAGCAGCGCCTTACCGGGTGCCTCATCGGGCACCTAACCGAGGTGGAGTGGTGCCTTACTGGGTGCTTAACCCAAGTGGAGTAGTGCCTTATCAGGAACCTAATTGAGGTGGAGTGACACCTTATCAGGTGCCTAACCAGGGTGGAGTGGTGCCTTACTGAGCGCCTAACCCAAGAGAAGCGATGCCTTATCGGGTTCCTCACCCAGGTGGAGTGGTGCCTCATTGGACGTCTTACATAGGAAGAGCGGCATCTGGTCACATAAAAATAATAATTATTATATTTATCAAAAAGGGGGTTGTTGTCACAAGGACACAACAAATTTTTAGCATGGGAGAGAATGGCACCTTGGTCAGGCGCCTTACTCTAGAAGAGTGGTGCCTTACCCCGGTGCCTTACTCCAAAAGAGCAACGCCTCACTCAGGCACCTTACCTAACAAGGTGAGCCACCCCCCCAAAATATATATATATATACTTTATATACTCGGTTAGGTGCCTTAGGTGTGCCTTACTAAGTTAAGTGCCTAGTGGGTGCCTTACTGTATCAAGTGCTTCACCGAATCCTTACCTAGGCACCTTATTCGGAATAGATGCCATTTCGATACCTTATCGAGTAGGCACCCGAACAATAAAACACATGTGCAAACATGGCAGGAGCGGAGTGACCGAAGACGAACATCATTGTCTCACGTGATGGAAGGCATGCAAACATATTTCAAAATCATTGGTGAAGATTTTTGCATGTCCTAAGGCCAACCACCAAGAAGACATGCATCCCAACCAACCAAGGAGGATCTATCGCATCTTCAACAAAGGACCTCGAAGTGAGCCAAAATGCAGTCCCCAAGGTGACATAATCAACACAAGGAGAATAAGCCACCAAGTACCAAACCAACACGCTCCACATAGCTCAAAAATAACCAATCAGGTATGCACATGGTTTTTTAGATATATATGTAATTTTTGTATAAATGTGCTCTCTAAAATGATGTGGTGCAAGAACAAAAAATCACCCCCATACCTAATACGTCATGCCAAAATTAATTTGGATGGTGTACCCTGCTAACCCCAATGTAGGAGTGATTTCCAGAGTTAGGCACCTTAGGTTATAAAAGGCACCTTAACGAAGAAAAAACTTAATGTTAGTAGCAAAAATTCATGATGGGAGGACCATCGATGAACCACACGACTAAAAAACAAGAGCCCAATGGTACTGATGGAATCGAGGGGGAATTTCATAACTGGTTTGAAGTAGCTGGATGGATGGATTATTGTCACCTGGTTAGTCAGGAATAGGACGTGGAGGTAGCAAAAGAATTCACCACCACTCTAAAGGAAGGAATGGATCAACTACAAGGACTGGTAATCCCAATCACCCCAGAGTACATTGCCCAAGTCACTAGCCTCCCCCTCATTGGGGAATGCACATATAAGGATGGTGGGGTGAGAAAGTGTGCCAAATTACTGTTCGAGCAAGAGAACATCCCCTGCGACCAAAGAGGGCTTCCTAAATAGAGAATTTTGATGCACCTGCAAGAAATATTCGAGCAGGTTGTGAGATACTTCACATGCACTGGGAATTATTTGAACCTGAATGCAAACCATATGCAATTCACGAGTCATTTGGTGCATAGAAAGGAAATAAACATCTCGTTCTACTTGGCGAAGGCACTTCAAGATGAGGCATCCCGATATAAAAAATGGGCAATCTCTACCCTAGCCCACCATGGGCTAATTACAACCTTGCTATGACATGTAGAGAAGCATAGGGGAGAACCTTTAGTAGTAGAATCTAAACCCTCTGGTGTACAATATTAGGAAGAGACCGAAGTAAGGAACGATGCCTAACTGATAGGAACAACCAACGAAATTAGGGCTGAGCCATCAAAACTAGCAGAGCAGTTAGCCATAGAGGTAGGGAACAATGTTGACCAGGGAGGAATGATCGAGGAAGAATGCCCCCAATTTTTTCTAGAATTTACAGAATAAGGGTAGGACTCTCTGCCCAATGTCACAGAAGAGAGACTTGAAGCTTCCAGTCCAGCAGCCACAGGGAGACAAATGAAAATGAGGCGTGGTCAGAAAAGGCTACGATGCCTAATCCTTCCCCATGAGGAAGGTGAAGAAGACACATAACTCAATGACACGGTACAAACCCTATAGAATATGGTTGCCCATAGTCCACAAGATCCGCAACCTTCAACGGGCTCGCAAGAACAGGCTGAGATACCATCAAGGGGAGACCACACGTAACAAAACAAAAAATTATTCACGCAGGTATTATTCAGAGGCTACAAGGAGATGGCCAAAAGAAAATTTTAGAGACAAGAGGCCACCATTGCTCAACTACAACAATTGATCCGACAGCTCAAAGAGGAAAATTATTAGCTAAAGGATAGGGTGGCATAAAGGCAGGACAACTTCACCCAGACTGACTAGACGATGGAAGTACCTACGAACTCCTTGACCTCCTTATAAAGAGTATTCTCCTCTGGATCATTTAGGTTGGATGCCAAAGATGAAAAGGTGGAGGCAGAGAAAGGTTCATGCACCTCTGACGAAGCAATTGTAGAGGAACAAGGGAATTATGCTATTTGAACAGAACCCCCTATCATCCCTATTTATAATGAAGAAGAGTCATCAGGGCAAGCCCCTAAATATGAGGATAAGAGAACACTCCCAGAATATTAGGAACCCAAGTCTTAGGAGTTCGTAGGACAAGCCCCAGATTCAGAAGAAAATAAAGAGTCTCCAGAATACCAAGGACCTAAAATTGAGGAGCCACCATTAATCGAGGAACCAACATTAGGCAACTAGGGTACAGGTGAATTGGCCATAGAGGACCCTAGAAAGGAGGAACAAGATCCTGAGACACCCAATGGGGAGGTAGACTCTGTAGAAAAAGAAGTGGTACCCATGAAGGTTTCCAGGACTTTAGAGAATAGACAGGTAAAAGCACATCGTACTTTGTGGAAGAGGACCAAAAGGAAAGCTAGAGCAATCATCGTTGAGCCTAATCCCCACTCGGATGAAGAATGTGTTGGCAATTTTGGGTACTTTGGGTACATTGCCTTTGCTCAAATGGATAAGTTGTCATTGATGTCAAAAGGCATTTTTGTGTTGATATCAAAAGAGTGTGATGTCAAGAATATCTTGAGAAGCTTCATTATGTTAAAGGGTTTTTATTAAAACCATGGTGACAAGGTTAAAGGTTTTTCTTAAAACCATTTGGACTCATTAAGGGTTTTTATTAAAACCAAGCTTAACTTAATGCAAAGGTCCATGTTTATTATTAATAATTAAATTAACTCAAACCTTTATCAAAGGTCCAAGTTTAATTTATTATTAATAAAATAATAATTATTATTATTTTAATTATTATTAAAGGGTCTTTCAACCCTTAAGCGACGGAAGAAAAAAAAAATTCTTTCACCGATATGTTGCCATCGTTGGAGGAGCGCCGACGTCAAACAGTTAAGGAAAAATGGCTATATAAGTGGGGATGATTTTCTAAAGTGAGCACCTCCGATTAATTTTGACATCTGCGATTTGTGTTTACTCTGTATCTTTCGATTTGTGCTTGGCGTCTACGATTTGCATTTGCTCTATATCTTTCGAATTGCGCTTGGTGTCTTCGATTTGAGCTTGCTCTGTGTCTTCGAATCTTCGATTGACGTCTTTGAAATCGTGCTTGTTCTGTGTCTTGGAAACCGTGCTTGGCATACTCGGATTTGAGCTTGGGCTGCATCCTTACCTTTTTGCTTGACAGTAGTGGATTGGCAATTGCACCTGAACTGCATTTTTCAGACTGTGTTGTGAGATGATTAATGCAAGCATTCAGTGACTTACGTTTTGGACAGCGCTCACCAGTTTGCATGTGGCTTGTGGAAGACGTTTACGTTTTCCAGATTCTTGGCGTCAAAGGAAGATAAAAGAGAGGGCAGCGTTGTATTACTTCGTTGGGCACTTGTGACCCAACGGCGGTGGCGTTTAAGCGAAAGCGCTAGAAGGCAGAGGTGCCGAGTTCGATTCTCTTCGTTGGTAATTTTCTTTTGGTCGCGGTGTGCAAAGGATGGTGGCTGTGAATGCGCGGGAGGTATAAGGTTAAGGTATCATATTTGCTTTGACATTGTTTTATTGATGTTTAATGTTTATGTGGAGTAATAAGGTGTAAAGAGGTTTTACTTTGTATGTATATTATACTTCTGGTGGTTTTTACTAAGTTGGAGAAATAAGGTGTTATTTTGGATCTTTATTATTGTGTATTATTGTATAGTTGCTAACTCTAATTGGTGGCAAATTGAGAGTTAGTGTTGTGACAGATTTTGAGTTCTCCTTCTTCATCAAAGTAAAGGTATGGGCAACTTCTTCCATGTATGTTGTTTATGGTATATTTTCTGAAATTGAGTTTGGAGTGAAAAGGTTGTCTACTAGGTATTTTTGGTGTAAATCTTATTTTCCAGATATTGAAGATTGTTTATGCATTAAAGTCATTGATGAATTTTTGGGTGAATGCATAATTCTGGTTGAGGAAGAGGAAGCATTTTTGCACTAGGGTTTATGTTAGTAAGTCTTGCTACTTGCATTGAGATGATGAAACCCTAGTTGTTGGTGAAAAGAATATAAGTATCATTGTTATATGAGATATTGCATGGTTGGCAATTGTTGGGTTGTGTTTCATATTCTTGAGAAAAGCATACTACATCTATCTTATTCTTTTGAGATTGAGATTGAGTTGAGATTGAGATTGGGAGTTAAGTATAGAACATATTGGGTCTCTAACAATTCTCTTTATGTTTCTATGAGATTTGAGATTGAGATTGGGAGTTAAGTATAGAACATATTGAGTCTCTAACAATTCTCTTTATGCTTCTATGAGGTTTATGAATCACATTGGGTCTCTAACAATTCTCTTTGTGGGTTCATGCTAAGCAAGTTTTTCTTGGTGAGCTTGCTTGAGGTTTTGGACAGGTTTCGGTGGGGACTTGTGAGCAGGTTTTGGACAGGTTCCGGTGGGGACTTGTGAGCAGATTTGGACGAGGTCCTAGCGAGAGGACTTGTGAGCTGAGTTTTTGAGAGTTCTATCGGAGAACTTGAGGACAGAGGTGCATTGGTTCTTTGAGAAGAACCCGAGGACAGATTTGGCAAGTCTTTGAGAAGGCTTGTGTGCAGAGGATTGATTTGTTCAAAGAGTTGGACAGATCTGACAGACAGAGGAAGACTTGTACTAGACCGACTAACTGTGTTTGGTACAAGTTGTCGAGCTTCTGTGGACGTGATCATAGAAGGCATAGGTCTCTTAGGCTAAGCATTGAGGATAGGAGGTCTTCGGTGGAAAGGAGTTCCACGTGCTTGGCAAGAGGTAGAGGCGAGTTGATCTTCCGAGGGATCATTTCCAGAAGCGAGAGGGGAAGGTATCTCCTTTGAGCGAGAGGCTCATAAATTTAGATTGGGGGAAGGTGTCTCCTTTGGGCCGAGGCTCATAAACATTGTAATTGGGAAGGTTTCCCAAAGAACTTTGAGATAACTTTTAGAGAAAAGTTTTGTGGACGTAGCCCAGGCCTTCTGGGTGAACCACGTTAAAAATGGGCTTCCAATGTGTGATGCTTTCTGTCTTGATTAATGTTGTGTTGATGCTACTGCTATCTAAAGTTAAAAATATTAAATGGTTAAGTCTTATATTGTTCACCCCCCCTCTCAGTATAAGTCCATGTTCTTCAATTGGTATCAGAGCGGGTCTCTCCAGAAAGAGCCTAACAGCTTGGAGAAGGATCTATCAGAGGATCATATAGATTCAGAAAGAGATGAAGAGGTTGAGTTCGATCTCAAAGGTGAATTCTTCTTGGCTTTGAGAAAGCTTGAGAAATTCAGGGAAGAGAATTCTGTTCTCAAGCATCAATATCGGGAAGAAAAGATAGCAAGATCAAATTTGGTTCAAAGTGTTATAGACTTCAAAATTCTAGCTGAAGAAGGGAAGAAGGTTGAATAGGTTCTGACAGAGGTTCTCAAAGGAAAGGAAGCTGATTGCGAGAAACTAGAAGAAGAAGTTATGTCTCTTAGAGTGAAGTTGGAGCAGTTGGCTCTCAGACAGAATACTCCGTGTGAAAAGCAAAAGAAGGATGGTATCACCATTCAAGAAATAGGGTCTTCGAGCAAGATCAATCTTCATCCTGAAGAGCGGTGGATTCCAGTTGGTCACAAGAAGAACAATCATCCAAGGCATCAAAACAGGTTACATAATACTTTCCATGGCTATTGTTTTTCTTGCAAGAAATTTGGTCACAAAGCTATGCATTGCAATAAGTCCATGAATAAACATAGTAAAGAAAATGGTAACTCTTTTGCACCTCTTATGAATAAAGATGTCATGTGTTACAAGTGCAATAATTTTGGGCATATTGCTAGGATGTGTTATTTGGATAGATCTAGCCTTGAGTTCACTAAAAAGAAAAATGAGATCAAATCTAAGTCAATGATAGCTAAAACTGCTTTTCATGCTCTAGACAAAGTAGAAAAATGGTATCTTGATAGTGGTTGTTCAAAACATATGACTGGTGAAAAGGAAAAGTTTTTGGTCTTAAAAGAAACAAACAGAGGAACGAGTCAGTTTTGGAGATAACGAGGTCAGCTAAAATCTGTGGTAAAGGGACTCTTAGTTTGGATGGGAAATCCAAAACAGAAAATGTGCTTTATGTAGAAGGCCTAAGACATAATCTTCTAAGTGTGAGTCAACTTTGTGATCAAGGGCACATAGTATCTTTCTTTTCGGATAGATGTGAGATAAGTAAAGAAAAAAATGGAAAACTCATTGCTAGTGCTACAAGGACTCCAAACAATCTTTACATGCTAAGTGAGATAAAAAAGGAAAAGTGTTTTCTAACTCAAGAAGATGAGAGTTGGTTATGGCATAAAATATTGGGGCATTTGAGCTTTGATAATCTTGTCAATATTAGTAACAAGGAAGCGGTTAGAGACTTGCCCAAAATAAAAAGGCCCCATAACATCATTTGCGGTCCTTGTCAACATGGAAAACAGACCAGAACCAGTTTCAAATCAAAAGGGTATACTTCTTCAAAACCATTGGATCTTATTCATACTGATTTATGTGGCCCTACCAGAACTCAGAGCATTCAGGGAGAAAGCTACTTCATGCTTTTTATAGATGATTATTCTAGAATGACTTGGGTTACTTTTCTCAAAGAAAAATCTGAAGCTTTTGAAAAATTTAAAGCTTTCAAAGAAATGGTTGAAAATGAGACTGACAAGAGAATCAAATGTTTAAGATCAGATAGAGGAGGAGAGTTCACTTCAAATGAATTTGTGGAATACTGTGAGCAACAAGGAATCAAAAGAGAATATTCAGTAGCAAGAACTCCTCAACAAAATGGAGTAGTTGAAAGGAAAAATAGAACTATTGAAAATATGGCTAGAGCTATGTTGAATGAGTCAAAACTTTCAGATGGCTTTTGGAAAGAGGCAGTCAGTACAACAGTCTACATTATCACCAGGGCCCAACTTAGAGTCAATCATCATAAAACTCCTTATGAGTTGTGGAAAGGAAGACCAGCTACAGTAAAATACTTCAAAGTGTTTGGGAGTAAGTGCTTCATCGAAGGGAAGATCAAAATTTGGGTAAGTTTGATCCTAGATGTGATGAGGGAATCTTTCTTGGGTATTCCAGCAAAAGCAAGGCCTACAGATGCTTCAACAAAAGAACTCATACAGTTGTAGAGAGCATAAATGTAACTATTGATGAAAATACAGGGATAAGAGAACCAATCCAGGAACTCGGTGATGAAATTTGTCAAGAAGAATTCGGAGAGGTTTCAGATGAAGAAGAGGAAAGACAACAACTGCTTCCCAAAACTCCTTCACGATATGTTCAGAAACATCATCCCAAATATTTGATCATTGGTGATCCAAATAGGAGGCAAACAAGAAGAAGAGTCATTCCCTCACATGATTCTACAAATGTTTCATTATTATCTCAAATTGAGCCAAAAGATTTCGATGAAGCATGTGCAGATAAGTTTTGGGTAAAAGCAATGGATGAAGAGCTAAATCAAATAGAGAAAAGTGAAACTTGGGAATTGGTTCCAAGACCTAAGGACAAGAATGTCATTGGCACAAAATGGATATTCAGAAATAAACTCAATGAGGATGGAAATATTGTCAGAAACAAAGCTAGGTTAGTCTGCAAAGGTTATGCTCAAGTAGAAGGTGTTGATTTCGAAGAGACGTTTGCTCCTGTTGCTCGTCTTGAAGCTATCAAAATGTTTTTGGCCCTTTCAAGCTTCAAATATTTCAAGGTGTATCAAATGGATGTAAAGTCAGCTTTTCTAAATGGGGTGTTGGAAGAAGAAGTCTACATAGAACAGCCAGAAGGAGTGTCTCTCTCAGAACAGTCAGACTATGTGTGTAAACTGAAAAAGGCCTTGTATGGGTTAAAGCAAGCACCTAGGGCTTGGTACTCAAGACTTGACAGGTATCTTCATGAGCAAGGCTTCAGGAAAGGTGTGGTAGATAGCAATTTGTATATTAAAGATGAAGGTGATGATATGCTGATTATGGTTGTCTATGTTGATGATATTATTTTTGGGGGAAATAATACTCAGATGTGCAAAGTTTTTGCTAACACCATGCAGAAGGAATTTGAGATGTCTATGATTGGAGAGCTGTCATTCTTTTTAGGTCTTCAGATTTCTCAATCAAAAGATGGTGTATTTCTCTCTCAAGGAAAGTATATCAAAGAAATGTTGAAGAAATTTGGGATGATAGATAGCAAACCAGTATGTACTCCAATGATTACAGGATGCAAGATGAGTAAAGATGATGAATCTCCAGCAGCAGATCAGAGGTTGTACAGATCAATGATTGGCAGTTTATTATATGTTACAACTACCAGACCAGATATCATGCAGGCAGTTGGGTTAGTAGCAAGATTTCAGGCAGCTCCTAAAGATTCTCATGTTATGGCAGTTAAGAGGATATTCAGATATCTAAAGGGCACTATGGACTTTGGGCTTTGGTATCCCAAAGGTGATGATTTCACCCTCACAGCTTATACAGATGCAGATTGGGCAGGCGGTATTGATGACAGGAAAAGCACTAGTGGTGGAGCATTCTTTTTGGGAAAGAGTTTGGTTTCTTGGCTAAGTAAGAAACAACCTTCAGTTTCCTTATCTACAACAGAGGCTGAATACATAGCAACAGTGGTTGGGTGTACATAGGTTTTATGGATGAAAACCACCCTAGAGGATTTCAAAGTCAAACATGAACAACCCATCTCCATACTTTGTGATAATACAAGTGCCATAAGTATTTCCAAAAATCCGGTAATGCACTCAAGGACAAAGCATATTTCCATCAAGTATCATTTTCTAAGGGAAAAAGTGCAAGAGAAACAGGTCAAGGTAGAGTATGTGTCTACTAAAGAGCAGATTGCAGATATCTTCACCAAACCTCTTCCAAGAGATACGTTTGAGTATCTAAGGGAGAAATTGGGAGTTGTACTCCCACCCCAGAATTAATCACCTCATCGGGAGGTGGGGGAGGGACTAAGCTAAGAGGCTAATTCTTAGTCCCGAGCCCCAAAGGTGGCCCTTTGCCATTGATGACAAAGGGGGAGAGATATGAGTAAGGGGGAGAGCTTCAAAGTGAAGAGGAAAGCTTCAAGTCGGGGGGAGCAAAACTTCAAAGGAAGATTCTCAGTTGTTAGCACGGTTGGTTTCAGTTGGTTTCAGTTTTGGCTCTTGAGAAGTGTTTTTAGTAAAGGTTTGCCATCAATGACAAAGGGGGAGATTGTTGGCAATTTTGGGTACTTTGGGTACATTGCCTTTGCTCAAATGGATAAGTTGTCATTGATGTCAAAAGGCATTTTTGTGTTGATATCAAAAGAGTGTGATGTCAAGAATATCTTGAGAAGCTTCATTATGTTAAAGGGTTTTTATTAAAACCAAGGTGGGGAGGGTTTTCCTTAAACCCTTTGGGCCCTAGGGGTTTAAAACCAAGCTTAACTTAATGCAAAGGTCCATGTTTATTATTAATAATTAAATTAACTCAAACCTTTGTCAAAGGTCCAAGTTTAATTTATTATTAATAAAATAATAATAATTATTATTTTAATTATTATTAAAGGGTCTTTCAACCCTTAAGCGACGGAAGAAAAAAAAGAATTCTTTCGCCGATATGTTGCCATCGTTGGAGGAGCGCCGACGTCAAACAGTTAAGGAAAAATGGCTATATAAGTGGGGATGATTTTCTAAAGTGAGCACCTCCGATTAATTTTGACATCTGCGATTTGTGTTTGCTCGATATCTTTCGATTTGCGCTTGGCGTCTACGATTTGCATTTGCTCTATATCTTTCGAATAGCGCTTGGTGTCTTCGATTTGAGCTTGCTCTGTGTCTTCGAATCTCCGATTGACGTCTTTGAAATCGTGCTTGTTCTGTGTCTTGGAAACCGTGCTTGGCATATTCGGATTTGAGCTTGGGCTGCATCCTTACCTTTTTGCTTGATAGTAGTGGATTGGCAATTGCACCTGAACTGCATTTTTTAGACTGTGCTATGAGATGATTAATGCAAGCATTCAGTGACTTACGTTTTGGACAGCGCTCACCAGTTTGCATGTGGCTTGTGGAAGACGTTTACGTTTTCTAGATTCTTGGCGTCAAAGGAAGATAAAAGAGAGGGCAGCGCTGTATTACTTTGTTGGGCACTTGTGACCCAACGACGGTGGCGTTTAAGCGAAAGCGCTAGAAGGCAGAGGTGCCGAGTTCGATTCTCTTCGTTGGTAATTTTCTTTTGGTCGCGGTGTGCAAAGGATGGTGGCTGTGAATGCGCGGGAGGTATAAGGTTAAGGTATCATATTTGCTTTGACATTGTTTTATTGATGTTTAATATTTATGTGGAGTAATAAGGTGTAAAGAGGTTTTACTTTGTATGTATATTATACTTTTGGTGGTTTTTACTAAGTTGGAGAAATAAGGTGTTATTTTGGATCTTTATTATTGTGTATTATTGTATGGTTGCTAACTCTAATTGGTGGCAAATTGAGAGTTAGTGTTGTGACAGATTTTGAGTTCTCCTTCTTCATCAAAGTAAAGGTATGGGCAACTTCTTCCATGTATGTTGTTTATGGTATATTTTCTGAAATTGAGTTTGGAGTGAAAAGGTTGTCTACTAGGTATTTTTGGTGTAAATCTTATTTTTTGGATATTGAAGATTGTTTATGCATTAAAGTCATTGATGAATTTTTGGGTGAATGCATAATTCTGGTTGAGGAAGAGGAAGCATTTTTGCACTAGGGTTTATGTTAGTAAGTCTTGCTACTTGCATTGAGATGATGAAACCCTAGTTGTTGGTGAAAAGAATATAAGTATCATTGTTATATGAGATATTGCATGGTTGGCAATTGTTGGGTTGTGTTTCATATTCTTGAGAAAAGCATACTACATCTATCTTATTCTTTTGAGATTGAGATTGAGTTGAGATTGAGATTGGGAGTTAAGTATAGAACATATTGGGTCTCTAACAATTCTCTTTATGTTTCTATGAGATTTGAGATTGAGATTGGGAGTTAAGTATAGAACATATTGAGTCTCTAACAATTCTCTTTATGCTTCTATGAGGTTTATGAATCACATTGGGTCTCTAACAATTCTCTTTGTGGGTTCATGCTAAGCAAGTTTTTCTTGGTGAGCTTGCTGAGGTTTTGGACGAGTTTCGGTGGGGACTTGTGAGCAGGTTTTGGACAGGTTCCGGTGGGGACTTGTGAGCAGATTTGGACAGGTCCTAGCAGAGGACTTGTGAGCCGAGTTTTTGAGAGTTCTATCAGAGAACTTGAGGACAGAGGTGCATTGGTTCTTTGAGAAGAACCTGAGGACAGATTTGGCAAGTCTTTGAGAAGGCTTGTGTGCAGAGGATTGATTTGTTCAAAGAGTTGGACAGATCCGACGGACGAGAGGAAGACTTGTACTAGACCGACTGATTGTGTTTGGTACAGGTAGCTGAGCTGCTATGGACGTGATCATAGAAGGCAGAGGTCTCTTAGGCTAAGCATTGAGGACAGGGAGGTCTTCGGTGGAAAGGAGTTCCACATGCTGGCAAGAGGTAGAGGCAGTTGATCTTCTGAGGGATCATTTCCAGAGTAGAGGGGAAGGTATCTCCTTTGAGCGAGAGGCTCATAAATTCAGATTGGGGGAAGGTGTCTCCTTTGGGCCGAGGCTCATAAACATTGTAATTGGGAAGGTTTCCCAAAGAACTTTGAGATAACTTTTAGAGAAAAGTTTTGTGGACGTAGCCCAGGCCTTCTGGGTGAACCACGTTAAAAATGGGCTTCCAATGTGTGATGCTTTCTATCTTGATTAATGTTGTGTTGATGCTACTGCTATCTAAAGTTAAAAATATTAAATGGTTAAGTCTTATACTGTTCACCCCCCCTCTCAGTATAAGTCCATGTTCTACAGAATGGGCAAAAGGCCTCAAAAACTTTAACAAGAAGAAATAGGAATTCAAGAAATTCCTAAAGGATTTTAGGGCAGCCAAGGAGAGGAAAACTGCTAAGAAGGCCAAGCGAGAACCATGCATTTGTGTAAAACCAAGGTTCGAAGAATACTTCTAGGGGATTCACAACCTGTTATTAGGATGACCTCCCAGAGTAAGGAAATGGCTAGAAATATGGGAGATATATGGCCCAACAACAGAAGCTGTGGTAATCACATAAGAAACCACATGTCTCAAATTCAAAGATCTTTGATTATATACAGTCGACAAGATCGTCCGAAATAGGGATGACTCTAATATTCCCTTAGGGGAACTATAGCCCCAAGATGTTGAATTACGGTAGATGGCAGATGCAACCTTCCAAAAGGGAAGAGTGATAGTAGCAGACATACCCAGTACAAGGGTTAGGCTGAGTAGAGTTGGGAGGTAAAGTCAACACAATAGAAGCCAAGGCCAAACTAGCCGACATAGTAAGAGGAAGATACAGACTAAGGATACCTAGCAACAACGCAAGGTCCCTCAGTAGAAAAGGAATCCTTAAGACAAAGGGTGAGTCATGACCATAGGGAAGAGAAGGAGGTAGGATGTAGAGGTAGACGTGACTAATAGTTCAGGTGCCATGAGGGCATGGTATATATTAAGCATGGGGGGATGATGAGCACTATAAATGCTCATATTTATGTATATGAACTAATGGTTTTTGTGTAGCATCACATAAGGAGTTGTACATTTTTATGAAATATTATGTATATGTTTAATAAAATCATGTGTTTATCTAATATGTGTGTGAAGTGTGTTGTGTGTAGCTATTTCCTTGATTTTGTCATCTTTTGCTCAATCAAGGTCCTATGTGGACCTGGCATGATTCTACTCAAGTTAAACAAATGTAAAAGAAAACATGTGCCTTACCACGCAAGCTCCTTACCACGAAGACACCTTACCAAGTATGCACCTTACCACGCATGTGCATTACCATGTAGGTGCCTTACCACGTAGGCACCTTATTGCATAGGCGCCTTACCCCAATGAGCACCTTACTACGAAGGCACCTCACCAAAATCGACATCCAAATAATACGTGTTGACCAACCAACTGGAGAAGGATTCTGTTGACCACCATTCCACATCATCTGTGGGAAACCGTAGTTGGATGAGTTATCCCGACTGGAGTGGTAGGATGCACAACAACTTACAAGGCCAAACTGTGATGAAACAAGGTTGATCCTAATATGAGGAAATGATGCATAACTACTTATCATGCGTCAGTTACAGCAATTGAACAGTTCTAGTTTAGGCTGAACCGAGACAACTATTGTAATAGGACTGTAACAGGAAGTTCTTTGTGTGTAGTATATAAACACATAGGCTTCTCGATAGAGATATCGGATAATAATAGAGATTCTTGATGTAATATTCTATCAGTAATAAAGTGCAAAAGCATTCATCGTAGTAGCAGTTCTTTGTGAGTTTATCAGGCAGAATCTGCCTTGAGCTCGGGCCCACTCTAATCCAGTATTCCTCCCTTCATAAATTAGTTACGTAGTTTCATTTTTGCATGATTGTATGTTTACTTCGTAGGCTAAGTTTAGAGTGTGTTTGATTTATTATGCACTTTTATTTCATGCAAGTTAATTATTTACTTTCTGCATTATTGTTTATGTCTTGGTTTTATTATAGGCGGATGAATTTATCAATGTCATATTAAACACCCCCACCTAGTGGTTAATCGGATCATCTCCAAAGTGGTAGTGTGATTAATTTTTACCCATGACCCTTCACAAGCTTACGAGTTCCCTGGATTAACAAATTTAATGAAGAGTGCTATGACAAACCTAGGAAAAATTTAACCATGTTGGCACCCAACAAGAAGGTGATGTCTTTAATAGTTCTAATAGGGATATTTTAGCGGGTATTTATTCTAATTATAGATGAAGATAAAACGTATGTAAAGTGTTTTGAGAAGGTGTAACCACTAAAGGTGATTTATTGGGGATGAATTTTGCTTTCGGGACAACCACTGGGGGTTGGTTCGAAAGTTGATTTTTTGCTTATTGCCTTGTTATGGTGTGAGAATATCTTGATAGATGGATGGCACCTATGAAGTTAGCTATATTTTGGTCATGTGTTGGTAGGGGATTTTGAAATATCCCCATATATTTATTAGGGTTTGGTTTTCTATTGATTGTTACCTTTCCTTCTTCGATGAGGTCTTGGATGATGTTCTTGAGGGTTCTACACTTGTTGGTAGTATGTCCTTCTGTTTGGTGATAATCATAGTATTCATCTTGTTTATACCAAATGGGTGCCCCCTTTGATAAGTACCATGGTCTAATGGGTAAAATTTATATTAGTTTGGACTTGAGAAGCATTTTAAATATGGCAGTTTGACTTTACCCTATGTTTGTGTATTTCCTTTCAGGTTTATCTTCCTTTTGGATGACTAATTTTTGAGGAGCATTTTGAGTAGCATTTACATTGTTGTTTTGTCGAGAATCGGTTACACTGTCCCCTACAACATGTTTGTTTTTGTATTGTCCTTTGCTAGGGGGTTTTTTATCTTCTTTCTTGTTATAGTTGAGTTGACCTCACCTTATAAGGACAACCTCTACTCTTTTAGCCATGTCGATGGCTTCTTTGAAGGAGGTTAATTTTATCATCTCCAAGGGGTATGACAATTATTCATGAAGGTTTCATAGGAAAATATGTAAGAGTTATTTAGGAGGGGGAATGTATTGGAGTCTGCCTATGAGGGCTCTCCATTTGGCCAAGAAATCCATAAATTTCTCATTCTTTCCTTGTTTAAGTTGGTAAAGGTCATCTATGGTAACCTTATCTTCTATATATATTGATAATTGTTTAACGAAGGCTTCCATAAGTTCTCTAAAATTTCTAATGGAATGATGAGGTATTTGGAAGTACCATTCTAAGGCTAATCCACTAAGGCTCTTTGGAAATAATCTAATAAGTAGTTTTTTATCATGGTTAATGTCGTTGGAGACTATTTGCAATAGAATTAAGTGGTTTACGAGATCTTGTTTTCCATTATACATTTGAAACTTAGGAGTTTCAAAATTCTTAGGAAATGGATGATTAAGAATTTTTGGATCCAAATATTCATTGTAAAATTCCTCAAAAGAGTACTTGAGTTTAGATGTTCCTTGAAGGGAGATAATTTGACGTTCAATTTCTTCAAATTTGGTGTCTTTATTTTCTAGATATAAAATTTTGGTGTTAATATCTTGGATATCATTTGATCGATGTTGAGTTTGTGATTGAGAAAATGTGTGGGTTGTGAGAGGTATACTTGTAAGAGTTGGGATGTTTTAGTTTGAAGTTGTGATTTGGGGAATTTGACTAGTCCTCATGTTGTGAGTGAGAAAAGGGTTTGTGGTGTTGGTTGCTTCATTAGAAAATGGGTTTATTGAAGTGGGTATTTCTATGGATAAGGTGGGAGGTGTTGTAGAATCAGTAGGTCACATTGTAGCCACATTGAGACTTGCAAAGTTATTTTGAATTTTATTATTTTGAGTGGCTATTGATTATTCGTTAGAATAACCTAAGTTTTCATGCATTGTGACGGATTACGCTTCTTCTTGTTCTCTAATTTCATATTTAAGAATGTCTAAAATGATGTCTTTGTTTCTTTTGATATAATATTGAACATGGTCCAAAGTTTGATGAGAAATTTATTCTAGAACTAATTGTTCTCTTGGCCCTTATTGTGACCAAGGATTTACTTCTAGTTCAATTTTCTCTTGAGAAGATGATCCTTCATATGAAGGAATAGGGAAACCCTTATTTTGGGTGTTATAAGGATGTTGAGACATAGTTAGAAGACTTAGCTTCGAAGAGTGGGTTAGATAATTAGATTTTTGTTTCTAGAGTACTTATAGCAAATAAGAGAAGATATTTGAGATCCTTATGTCACCTAGATAAGCAACCCTCTTTATGAATCTCACTAATCCACCATAATATACTAGCCAAAGAATATTGCTCCCTTAAGTTTCATATGTTGGTTTACTAAATGTGTCGTTAACCTTCAACCAGTAGGATTAGCAATTGGTTATGTCGTTGTTATCTTAATTTAATGTGATGTAAACTAATCAAATAAATTAAGTGGTTTTTTTAAGTTCAAAAAAATATTATCTTAGTTAAGACAAAAGTAAGTGTTCACATTGGGTTCACCAATTTATGTAGGTGGCAGGAAAACCTTGTGTTCTTTTTCCTTTTAAATCTAATTAATGTCAAGTGTGTGCGAGGGAGATTCATCATAATCTCTGCTTCCCCACTTGAGGACCTCTTTCCAAAGGAGATCCTAAGGATATATGAATCCTCAACACAACTAGACCCCTACTGTTCATAAATTATCAAGGTCATGAAAGGTTGATGTAATACTTGTTTTGTGGTGTTTTATGTGTTCAATTAGGACAATCACCTAAAAGTTTTGGATCCTTAGTAATCTTGACTCTTTATTGAGCCTTAACGATTATTTGAACCTAAATCATCAAAACCATATAAAATGCAAATATTAGCTTAATTCACACAAATGCAAGCAAACAAGAGCTATCCTAAATGCAATTCAAGTTTTGAATGCACTAATCTAAGGAGGTTTTCATTTTCAAGGCAAACAAAGAAGGATGCAATCAAACAGGATTAGCCTAATGCAACTAAATGCAATTCAGACTTCTTTCCTAAGTACTTAGTTATAAAATATATGCTAAAATAATATATAAGGTTCTTTAATTAACATGTCCTTAAATGTTTTGTGAGGAAAGTACTAATTTTTGTAAAGAAATTTTGATGTTTTTAAAAGAATTCTAAATTTTGTAGAGAAATTACTATGTTTTGTAAAGAAATTTCTATGTTTTGTAAAGGTTTGTCTATGTTTTGTAAAGATTTTGTCTATGTTTTGTAATGAATTTTTGAAGGTTTACAAACAATATTGTATTTTAATCTAGGTTCCTTAATTTCCTAAAGTAGATGTGCTTTAGGTTTCAGAACAACAAACAATAGAAAAAAATGCACATAAGGGAATGATAGGGCTAGGGAAGGGCCAAGTGGTCGGGTTACCTCGATCGGGGCATGTCTGCAAAATTCACCACAACACAGAGCCAAATTCACCACTCAAGCCAGATTTTCCATAGGGATGGTGAATTTGGTAAACCTACAAAAAAATAAAAACAAAATAGGGTTTCTATTTTTGGGGGCCTATATGAGGGCAGTGAGGTTGATAGGCTATCTCTACTGCTAATCAGACCCCCTTTTATGCAAAAAAGTTGAGTATGAATGCCTATTTTTGGAGTAATTTTGGCTTGTTGCCAAATTCACCATTGGGTTCTACCAAATTCACCACTGGAGAATTTGGTTTGAGTGGTAAATCTAGTTCTATGAAACAGACTACCAAATTCACCACAGGGGTGGTGAATCTGGTCTTGGGTAGAGAAATCAGAGTTTTGAGGCCAATTTTAGTGGGCTATACTAGGATTTTTGAACTAAAAATTTGTTAGAGGGTCCCTATTGAAGTCTAGAGGACCCGTGAGTGGAAACATTGGATAGAAGAGTCAAAAAATAGGTTTTGCCAAATTTTCCATGGGGGTGGTGAATTTGGTTTTGGATATGATTTTTAAAATTTCAGAGTCAAATTGAGGGTAGATTTGAGTTGGGTTTGACTTGAAATTGATAGGGAATATTCCTAATATGCTCCAAAAGGTTTTTTTACAGAGAAATTAGGGGATTAGACTTTCAAATCTAAGAATTGGCATACTAAATTTTTTTTTACAATGGAAAAGGGTGAAATCCCTAAGGAGGATTTCCAAATCTAAGAACTTCAACTTGTAATGGACTATGGAAGGAGAGTAGAGGTTTAGTATAGGTTTGATTAGGGTAGAATTACCTCCTAATAGTATTATAAAGGTGGGTTATATGACTAATATAATAAATTGATAGAATGTGTCAAGAAATTTATTCAAATTTTAAATTAAATAAACAATAACAAGTAAATATCAGACAATAAATCTAAAATTAAATTCTACAGAAGCATGAATGCATGTAAAATAATATGTAATACAATAAGAAATTACTAATTGCCTTTTATTCTAATATGAAGACAAGTAGGTAAATTTTAGTTAGGTCATAATTATACGTCTATGGAGTTGCATGTGGCAAAAGGTTTCGTGTCTATAAGGATGTGGATAACCCTTCCTTGATATTTGTATTTAAGGCATTGGTGTAAGGTAGAGGGGACGACCCTTATGGCATGTATCCAGGATCTTCCAAGGAGCATATTATAAGTTACATCACATGATATGATGTAAAAGAGGGTGTTCAAGACACGAGGTCCTACTTTGATGGGTAAGGTAATGGTACCCGTTACTTCTCGTTATTTGTTGTTGAAGGCCCTAATAATGAGGTCCGATAATTTTAGGTCGCTTTTAGTTAGGTCAAAATTTTATAGAAATTTGACATTACACACATTTAAGGCTGATTTGTTATCTACTAAGACTCTTTTGATGTATTTATCACCTATTTGCGTTATAATATAGAGGGAAGAATCCCCTGATATAGTCTCGAGAGGAGCATCTTCCTCATGGAAGGATAAAATGGTATTGTTAATTTCAATAAATCCAACCATGTCGGTGATGTTTTTTGGATATAGGTATTGAGGTATTTCTTGTTTACTCGAGAGTTTTATTAATATCTATCTATGAGCAGACGATGTCTTTAATAGTTCTAAGAGGGATATTTTAGCGAGTATTTCTTCTAATTGTAGATGAAGATCAAAGGTATGTAAAGTGTTTTGATAAGGTGTAACCACTAAAGATGATTTATTAGTTATGTTGACTTTTGATTTTGGGACAACCACTAAGGTTTGGTCTGAAAATTGTTTTTTGCTTCTTGCCTTGTTATAGCATGAGAAGATATTGATAGACGAATGGCACCTAAAAAGTTAGCCATATTTTAGTCGTGCATTAGTAGGGAATTTTGAAATATCCCCATATCTTTATTAGGGTTTATTTTTCTATTTATTATTACCTTTCCTTCTTCAATGAGGTCTTGGATGATGTTCTTGAGATTTCTACACTTATTGATAGTATTTCATTATGTTTGGTGATAATCGTAATATTAATCTTGTTTATACAAAACGGTTGCCCTCTTTGACAAGACCTATTGTCTAATGGGCAACAATTCTATTATTTTGGACTTGAGGAGAATTTTCAACATGGCAGTTTGACTTTACCCTATGTTTGTGTATTGCCTTTGAGGTTTATCTTCCTTTTGGATGACTAATTTTTGAGGAGCATTTTGAGTAGCATTTACATTATTGTTTTGTCGAGAATCGGTTACACTATCCCCTACAACGTGTTTGTTTTTATATTATCCTTTGTTAGGGGGTGTTTTATCTTCTTTCTTGTTATAGTTGAGTTGATCTCACCTTATAAGTACAACCTCTCCTCTTTTAGCCATGTCGACGACTTCTTTGAAGGAGGTTAAATTTATCATCTCCAAAGGGTATGAAAATTGTTCATGAAGGTTTTATAGGAAAATATGTAATATTTTTTTAGGAGGAGGAATGTATTGGAGTCTACCTATGAGGGATCTTCATTTGGCCAAGAAATCCATAAATTTATCATTATTTCCTTGTTTAAGTTGGTAAAGGTTGTCTATGGTAACCTTATCTTATATATAGATTGAGAATTGTTTAACGAAGGCTTCCATAAGTTCTCTAAACTTTCTAATGGAATGAAAAGGTATTTGGAAGTACCATTCTAAGGCTAATCCACTAAGGCTCTTTGGAAATAATCTAAGAAGAAGTTTTTCATCATGGTTAATATCATTGCACGCTATTTGGAATAGCCTTAAGTGGTTGATGGGATCTTGTTTTCCATTATACATTTGAAACTTAGGGGTTTCAAAATTCTTAGAAAATGGGTGATTAAAATTTTTGGGATACAAATACTCATTGTAAAATTCCTCAAAAGAGTACTTGAGTTTAGATGTTCCTTGAAGGGAGACAATTTGACGTTCAAGTTCTTAAAACTTGGCATCTTTATTTTCTAGATCTAAAATTTTGATGTTAATATCTTGGATATCATTTGATCAAGGTTGATTTTGTGATTGCAAAAATATGTGGGTTGCGAAATGTATACTTGTATGAGTTGGGATGTTTTGGTTCAAAGTTGTGATTTTGATAATTTGACTAACCATCGTGTTGCGAGTGAGAAAAGGTTTTGTAGTGTTGGTTGATTCATTAGAAAAGGGTTTTATTAAAGTGGGTATTTATATGGATAAGGTGGGAGGTGTTGTAGAATCAGTAG
The DNA here is from genome assembly GCA_028583015.1 of Wollemia nobilis. Lineage (NCBI taxonomy): Eukaryota > Viridiplantae > Streptophyta > Pinopsida > Araucariales > Araucariaceae > Wollemia > Wollemia nobilis. Next base: position 14,217,401 of record JAQPPZ010002969.1, on the reverse strand, counting down.
GTCACATCGTAGCCACATTGAGACTTGCAAAGTTATTTTGAATTTTATTATTTTGAGCGGTTATTGATTGTTCGTTAGAATAACCTAAGTTTTCATGCATTGTGGCGGATTTTGCTTTCACTTGTTCTCTAATTTCATATTTAAGAACATCTAAAATGATGTCTTTGTTTCTTTTGATATAATCTTGAACATGGTCCAAATTTTGATGAGAAATTTGTTCTAGAACTAATTGTTCTCTTGGCCCTTGTTGTGACCAAGGATTTACTTCTAGTTCAATTTGCTCTTGAAAATATGATCATTCATGTGAAGGAATATGAACACCCTTGTTTCAGGTGTTATAAGGATGTTGATACATAGTTAGAAGAATTATATTTGAAGAGTACTTGTAGCAAAGAAGAGAAAATTTTCGATATCCTTATGCCACCCAGATAAGCAACCCTCCTTATGATTCCCACTAATCCATCGTAATATACTAGCCAAATAATACTGATTTCCTAAGTACGTCGGTTTACTCAATGGGTCGTTAACCTTGCCCCAGTAGGATTAGCAATTGGTTATGTTCTTGTTATCATAATTTAATGTTATGTAAACTAAGAAAACAAATTAAGTGGTATGTTTAAGTTCAACAAAATTTTATCTTAGTTAAGGCAAAAGGAAGTGTTCACATTGGGTTCACCAATTTATGTAGGTGGCGGGAAAATCTTGTTTTCTTTTCCCTTCTAAATTTAATTAATGTCAAGTGTGTGCGGGGGAGATTTATCAAAATCTCTACTTCCCCACTTGAGGACCTCTTTCCAAAGGAGATCCCGAGGATATATGAATCCTCAACACAACTAGACCCCTATTATTCATAAATTATCAAGGTCATGAAAGGTTGATGTAATACTTGTTTTGTGGTGTTTTATGTGTTCAATTAGGACAATCACCTTGTAGCACCCTAAAATTGGCACAATAAACCTTAGCAATAATTAAAATTACCTTAGTAATAATTCAAATTCAAAATTTCAACCCCGAATCGCATTTTAACCGCTTTCCTTATTTTTCGTGCCATTTTTAGGATTTGTTGTGACCGTTGGACGATATCATCACCGATCAGATGATATCACCTTAGATCAGACGATTTCTTCTGGAGCAAGACGTCCAGATGATTTTGTCCCAAAACTAATTGTTCATAATTAGCTTTTATTTCAATGACGTCTCTAACCTAGGCAAAAGCGTGTCTGTGCGGTTAAAGACTTCCCCTGTTGGAGATCTCCCAAATGGGGATGATCTCCAACCTCCAAACCTCCTTCCTATGTCTATTTAATCTTAGGCCATCCCCTTGACATTCCCCTGGATGAATTTTTTTGCACTTCGAGTTTTACATGCATTAGAATGTCTTAGACTACTGTTTGCCTTTGTCCCTTTTCAAATTTTCTTGCAGGAACTTTGTCATTCTTCAACCGAAGCAAGCTCAGATCGTCGCAGATGATCTTGTACAATCTCGGATGATCTCGCACCAATTCGAGACAATTTTGACTACAGTCAACATTGGGGGTAATCAGTGCCCTGAGTTTGCATTCTTTCTCCACTATCTACTATTTTATTTTGCATTAGTCAGACTTATTACTATTTTGCATCCTGGAGTTCACCCATATAGTTTTAATGCATAATAAAATCATAATGTGTCATTAAATCATTGTAATGCACTCATGTTCTTGTTTATAATTATCAGTTTAATATTATTATTGTCATTCTACATCATTGCCCTCTGTTGGAATAGTTGCATTTTCTGTATTTTGTATCTATTTCTCTGATTGCAGGTCTCTCGACGAATTCGTCGAGATATCGGATGATCTTGTCTGATCGTAGACGATCCTGTCAGATCAGAGGCGATCTTGACTGCTTCAAAAATTAGAACCTCCATCAGACATCCTGATCAGATATGGCTTTCTAATCTAGCTTATTCTCTGTGTTTTCTATTCAAATCTGCATTTTTTGTATTCATTTAAACCTACATTTCATATAGAGTAGTTTAGATTCATTTGGCCAAACCTAGGATTTGAATGATTAAAGATAAAATTGAACACATCAAACACATTCCCAACCTAGGCGTGGAAATTGCCATTCAAAATTTTCCTGGTGAACCCACCATCCGTCAAAAAATCACCTTAATACCCCTCCCCCGAGAGGCGGGACCTTCAAAGGGCCTCTCAGTCCGAGGTACCGTCCCATCCTTCCCGCATCTCCCTTTCGAACGCGGATCCTTTAGCCTGAAGGTAAGGGTGTGAAAAATTTGGAACGATACATTTTGGTGAACCCGACGTGAAACTAAAACCTTTTGAAAATGAAAACAAAAACAAAAACAAAAACATAGATGCATTTAAAATCATTAGAAAACTACTAAGTTGCATATCATGTTTAGATGGTAGCTCCTAAGAAAAGACTAGCAGTTAATATAAATGTTGAAAACCAATTAGCAGCCATAGAAATCAATTATGTGCTTAGTGTGCCTAAAATAGATAGAAACCAACTTTTGTGGGACAAACTTGATAGAAGACTAGGTATCATTTCATCTAGGTCAACAGAGCTTAAACAAATCAAGAGGCTTATCCTAGATAGAATCCTGGATCCTCATCAACTTATTTTTTACCATGAACTTCAGAGAGCTTGCCATAGGTGGTTAGCTTATAGGAGAGCTCTTGTGTTTTCATAATTGTTCACCTTCGAGGAATACCTCGAGAATGCAACTTTTATACACCAATTCCTAGGTCATGTAGAAGATCAAGAGGTCATTCTTACGGATAGGGAAATATGGAATAGATTTCCTAGAGTTGTGTTATATCGAGAGTATTGACACGAGCTTTACTTCTACCGACCAGAGTCTGAAACAGATAATATCACCATAGCACACTTTGTTGACTTCTTGAAAAAAAATTTCCAATTTGAAGAAGAACATTTCATGACTCCTGAAGAACTTGAGCCCATTAATGATATTTATAAATTGTTTATAGAAAACTAGATCATTACTTTCATTATTATTATTATTTCTTGCGTTTTGTGTGCTATTTGTTATCTTTATAATATTGTTATAAAAAAAACAAGAAAAACCAAAAAACATAACAAAAACCAAAACATTTTATTTTAAATATTATAGTAGGTATATAATTAAAATATATACCTCTTAAGCTTGTTGCATATATATATATATATATATATATATATATATATATATATATATATATATATATATATATATATATATATTTGCTGAAATCTAAGTTTAAGCACAATGACTAAACTTAGGAATGGTAAACAAACTGAAGAAGAAGAAGAAGAAGATTGGTTAGGAAGGAAAACAAAAAAATTAAATGCCTTTCCTGAGGATCCAATTCCAGAAGAAAAAACTCTAGAACAGCCAAAAGATGAGCTGGCTGAAGAAAATGAACAACAAGAAAATGTTAGAGAGGAAGGATCCTCATCCCCTAGATGGCTCCAGACGGAACTGTTACTTTTGATAACATAGATCATTTCTGGAAATTCTTCAATAATAATATTGGTGCTCTTAATATGGTAGTTCCTATTGATAGGGGACAAATTAGTGACACTCAAGCAGCCATGGAACATATGTTTAACATACACACTAATCCCTTGTCCTTCGTTGATCAAGAAAGTGATAAAGCTGGACCATCCAATATGGATATGGCCACTATAATTCAGAACATGCAAAAACAACAGGTTACCCAACCTCCTAAGGAACCTGTTATTGAGCCTAAAATCATCCCCACACAAAAGAGACCTTCATTCACTACTTTATTTCACCAAACTATTGACCAATATGCTTCAAATCGACAAAAACCTAAAATGAAGCCAAACACCAATTTTCAACAATCTGGGATACAACATAATACAACTTCAAAACTTCTTCATAACACCCTTCCTACCAACAATTTACACAATAGCAATATAGCATCTAATCTTCATGTCCCTCCATCATATGCTCCCCAATCCCATATTACTTCCCTACCAAACCAATATGGTGGGCAAACCAGTAATCTAGAAGCCATGGTGAAACAGTTAGCTTCCCGCATGGACCAGATGGATCCCTACCGTCCCTCGTACAATTATCAAGAGATGTGTAGTCAACCTCTAGATCCCATAGTTGTAGCACAACCATACCCTAAACACTTTCCCATGCCCGTCCTACCTATATATAAAGGAACTGAAGATCCCATAGAGCATCTTCGCATGTTTAGGATAGCATGTCATGATATATTACATGATAACTTGTTATTACTAAAAATGTTCCCGAAAAGTTTAGGAGGAATGGCATTAGAGTGGTACTACCAATTGCCCACTCATTCTTTGAGAAATTTTGAAGAGACCGCTGAATATTTTGTGCATCAATTTAGTGCCTACATCGAGAGGCATGTAACCATTAAAGATTTGTACAACTTAAAACAAGACAAAGATGAATGTTTTGCTGATTTCTTAGCTAGATGGAGGCAGTTGATAGGAAAACTGCACTTTGTGCTACCTTATAGGGAAATGTTGGACATTTTTATTAATAATTTGCAAGAACAAATATCTTATGAGTTATCAATTGCTACCTTAACTACCTTCGATCAGGCTATAGACTTAGCTCAAAGAGTAGAAGATGCTCTCATTAGGAGAGGCCAACTTAGGAAGAAAGATGATGAGAAAACATCCAGAAATCAATATAAAAACAAACAAGTTGTAGGTGATGGAGTCACTGATAGCAGAAATGTTGCTAATATCAATACAATGAAGACAACAAAAACATTTATATTGAAACCTCCTGATAAACCTCCTCCAGAGTTTACTAGATTGAATCAACCATTATCAACTATTCTACCCCAATTATTCGAAAGAGGCTTGATTCAATTACCTAATATCTGGGAACCTAATCCAACCATACCCGGATACAGAGCCAATTTACACTATGATTTCCATAGAGGGCATGGACACTCTACCAACTCCTGTAAAATATTAAAACATAAAATACAAGATCTGATTGATAATAATGAGATGGAGGTGTAAACCTTCCAACCTAAACAAAATGCTCCTAATAATGCTCAAAAGAACATTCCCCAAAATCAAAATCAAAATGCTAATCAATCATTAGATATATTTCAACATCCTTTACCAAAACACGATAAAGAGGTGGCCAATCAAATTGAGCATCATAATGTCCCTCCTCCTACCCGATATGTAGGAACTATTAGCGAACATTTGCCTAATCATGATTTACAAAAATTTGACACAACTTTATCCATGGTCACGACCAGGCCCCTACATAATATTCAAACATTGGATCTCAGTGATGTAGAATCGGATACTGAAAGTGAAATAGACATCACCTCAAATCAATCGAATAGTTCTGAAAATGAATCAGATCCTATTCAACCTATCACAGATTCTATGGTTCTGGAAGAACCATTTCCTAGAAGAGTAACTACTCGACCCTCCTCTAATCAGTTCCTCCCTAATGAACAAGCCATAAATGCTAGACCAAGACCTATTCGTCATCCATAAAATAACATTGTAGGTACCATCATATTCGTTACCAAACAACAAGCTCAAAATTCTCAACAAGAACCAAATCAGAACAATGGATCAACTCCATTTGTTTTGAAAAATCCCAATAAAGGGAATCATGCTCCTAATGTTCAACCTAAACCTCCTTACAATATTAATGAGAAATTATCCAATACTACAGCCAAAATTTCCCTTTTGGACCTATTAAGATCTTCTCCTACACATAGATATGAATTGATGCTCACATTAAGCCAAATGATGGTACCACAAAACATTCAACCTGAAGCCATGACCAATACTATCATCACTAGAGAAGTCGATTGTATTGACTTTCAAGATAAATATATACCACAACATAGTTTACATAAGGATAACCCCTTATATATTACTGCCCTAATAGGAGATGTAGCAGTCAAAAGGGTCTTGATTGATAATGGTTCATCTCTAAATATTTGCACTTTTGACTTCTACCAAATATTTGGGTTTAGAAGTGATGAAATGAAGAAAACTGACATGATCATAAAATATTTCAATGATGAAACACAAGAAACGTGTGGAGTTATCACCATCCCATTGCAAGTTGGTCCGAGAACCTTAGATATGATCGTGTTTATTGTACATTGCCCCGCATCATACAATATACTCTTGGGTTGTCCTTGGATCAATGCAATGCGGGATGTCCCATCAACTTTACACCAATGTGTTAAATTTGAATTTAAAAATCAGTTGGTCACTATCCATGGTGATCCCAGACCCTTTGATATGCATGCCTTGGCAGAACCTATTGGAGTTCAATTTTGCCCTGCTCTGTCATCCACACATCCTAATTCTTATTTTTCATCTAAACCTGTGAAACACACACCCATAACTTCATCTATTTCTCCTCCATTAATTTCAACCTCATATATATCTCAACAGTCTTCTAAACAAACCACACTAGAACCTCAAAAAGATCTTAAATCCACAACCAATCCTTCATGTTTTGTCCCTATAATTTCAAAACCTATAGACCCATCTATTAACACCTCCACATTATCTACATCTATCATACCTTCCACATCTAAAGATATAGGGAATGATCCTTCTACATCTTATGCTCTTTCTGATGAACTCTTACCTGATTTATCTAAAATTCTTATATTAGAAAAAAATAATGCTTCTATGCAAAATTCCATTATATTAAATAATTTGTCACCATCTCCTCGTACTTTGGGCCTCCCACAACCTATGGGAAGTACTTACCAAGCCAGGAGTTGTGCCTTCATTTATAAGGGATATGACTAGGGAAGAATACCCAGGAACATCAAAACTCATCATGAGGGATATGCTCGATGTTATTTTACTAATGAGTATATTAAAGCTAAACCTATAATGCTTAAAATGGGATATAAAGGGAGAGGCTTGGGACCTTTCCAAGATGGTATGAAAGAACCCTTTGAGGTAGAACTATGGCCCGCCCGATGTGGTGTGGGCCTATTTCCTAGTAAGGGTCAACCCTTCCATTTTGAAGATGACGATCAACTCATTTGTTATCAAGATTATTTGGATGGGCGTGATGATTTGCCTCTACCAAATCAATCATTTACATGCAATATGCTATCCATAGCTTATCCTGAAATGATTACTGAATTCGATGATGAGTTGGAAGGAGATATTTTCCATGATGTCTCCGTTGAAGAAATGTTACACAATGGTTTTTATTTTGATGGTTCTATACCTACTATAGCCCAACTTGAGGCCACGACTCCTCAAGATGAATTATCCAAGTTAACCTTAAAAGAATTACAAGAATTGGGCGTTTCACCTACCCCACCTAATTTTGAAAGAGATCTACACATGGAAGTAGAAAACGTCATTAAAGTTAACATTGGAACTGAAGATAATCCCCACATAATCAATATTGGATCAAAATTAAGTCAAGAAAAATGAGAGAAATACATTGCATTCCTTAAAGAATATGAAGATGTCTTCGCTTGGACATATGAAGATATGCCAGGTTTAGACCCTTATGTAGTCATGCATCACCTAGTAGTCCATCCGAATGCTAAACCTTTTAAAACAAAAACTTAGAAAAATGCATCCCAAAGTGGCCTTGCTAGTCAAAGGGGAGTTAGAAAAACTCTTGAATGTTGTTTTTATACAAGATATTGATTATGCTGAATGGATCTCGAATGTAGTTCCAGTAACCAAGAAAGAAGCTACCAAAGTTAGGGTTTGCACAGACTTTAGAGATATTAACATTGCATGCCCTAAAGATGATTTTCCTCTTCCAAAAATGGATCAAATCATTGATTTTACCATTGGGAGTGGAATGATGTCCCTAATGGATGGATTTTTTGGTTATAATCAGATCAGGATAGCTCCTGAAGATCAGGCTAAAACAACCTTTATTACCCCTTGGGGAACCTTTTGTTGGAAAGTGATGCCATTCGGCCTAAAGAACGCAGGTGCAACCTATCAACGAGCTATGACTTATATCTTTCATGACATGATGCATGATATCCTACATGATTACGTAGATGATATCATAGCTCGTTCCATCAAAGAAGATGATCATTTAAATGACTTAAGGACAGTGTTTGATCTGTTAAGGGAATATATTATCCGACTAAATCTTGCTAAATGCATATTCGGAGTTAAGTCCGGTAAAATATTAGGGGTTATAGTTTCTTTACATGGCATCAAAATCGACCCTCTCAAGATTGCGGCTATCACTGATATGCCTACACCTACCAATATATCTGAGTTACAAAGTTTACAAGGTAAGCTTCAAGCTATCCGTCGCTTCATCGATAAGCTGGCAGACAAAATCGGTCCCTTTCTTAAGCTCCTTAAGAAGGATGTCCCTTTTAATTAGGATGAAAAATGTAAGGAAGCTTTTGAACTTCTCAAACAATACCTCCTTAACCCACTTGTGCTTTCACCGCCTAGACCTGATCGCCCATTTATCCTATATATTTCAGCTTTAGATTTTTCTTTGGGAGCTATGTTAGCTCAACTTGATGATGAGAAAAGAGAACGTGCTAATTATTATATTAGCCAAAATTTAATTAGTTATGAAACCCGCTACACAGCATTAGAAAAACTATGTCTAGCAGTCATATTTTCTATGCAAAAATTACACCATTATATGCTTAGTCAGAAAACTTATGTCATTGCTAAATATGATCCCTTGCGGTATCTCATGAGTCAACCTTATTTATCTGGTCGCACAGCAAAGTGGGTTCTTGCTTTAAGCGAGTTTGAACTCACATTTATAGGATAGAAGTCTGTTAAGGGTCAAATCATAGCAGATCAATTAGCTGCTACACCCTTAGAGTCTACCCATCCCCTCGTCATTGAGTTTCCTGATGAATGCCTTCAATTAGAGGCAGACCATGTTGAACAATGGTCCTTATACTTTGATGGAGCTCGATGCATGAGTGGGGCTGGTGCAGGTATTATTTTAATATCTCCACAAAAACACATTATACCTTTGTCCTTTAAATTAACATTTGCTTGCACCAATAATACTGCTGAATATGAAGCTTTAATCCTTGGATTACGAGCTGCCTTGGCGCTAAAAATTAAAAATTTGCTAGTTTTTGGTGATTCTCAACTTGTTATAAACCAAATTAATAAAGTTTATCAGACCAAAGATGATAAATTGCACCCATATAAAGCATATATTTTACAATTAATATCTCTATTTGATCAAGTTACCTTGGAAGCTATTCCTCGAACTAGCAACCATGCAACTGACGCTATGGCTGCAGCTGCATCTCTTCTGCCCTTAGAGTTAGATGACGAATATGCCACCATCATTATTCGTCGACTCTAGGAACCCACTTCAAATAAGTCATGCTTAGAACCTTTGGATGTGGTTCTAATTAATGAAACTACTCCTGAACCTTGGTATACGAATATATTTGATTTTCTTCGCAATGGGACTTTCCTTGCCAGTTCTAATAGAAACTAGCATCGGTTATTACGTAGATAAGCAAGTCGATTTGTAATAATTGGAAATACTTTATATAGGAGATCTTTTGAAGGTATCCTATTGAGATGTTTGAATTTAGAAGAATCCAGATTAGCTTTGAGTGAAGCCCACGATGGATCTTGTGGAGGACACTTCAGTGGTAGTGTCATTGCTAAAAACTCCTTAGGATAGGATACTTTTGGCCTACCATGGAGAATGATGCACATGATTATGTGCGCCATTGCGACAAGTGCCAAAAACATGCTCGACCTTGTCCATGCCCCTGCACAAGAACTGTAGGCTATTTCATCTCCTTGGCCCTTTTCAAAATGGGGCTTAGACATTATTGGAAAAATTAATCCTGTGTCATCTGATGGACACAAATTCATCATAATCGCCACCGAGTATTTTATGAAGTGGGTTGAAGCTATGCCTTTAGATTCCTGCACTGGAACATAAGTCTCTAAATTTATTTTTAATCAAATCATTTGTAGGTTTGAAATTCCTACAAATCTCATCTCAGACAATGGAACTTGTTTTAAAAATAAATATGTTAAGAAATTATGCCAAAAATATAAGATTCAACATCGTTGGTCCACTCCCTATTATCCTCAGGGTAATGGCCAAGCAAAAGCATCTAACAAAACCTTAATCAAAATCCTCAAAAAACTAGTCAATAAATCTGGCCACGACTGGCACATTCAATTATATCCAGCTTTGTGGGCATATCACACTAGCGTTCGTAACTACCATAGGTACTTCACCTTTTGTTTTGGTTTATGGCACTGAAGCCGTTTTTCCATTTGAATTAGAAGTTCCTTCTTTGGCTCTACTACTTCAAGATACCAAAGTAGGAGATGAATATCGAGCTGGAAGACTTAGTCAGCTGGAGCTCCTAGATGAAAAGCGCATCAATGCTTTGGAGCATCTTTGTGCCTACCAAAACAAGCTTAAAAGATCATATGCTAAGAAAGTTTGTCATCGATCCTTTGAGGTCGGCGACCTTGTTTTAAAAGAAAATCAAAAAAATACTAATGCAACTAAAGACCTTAAAGGTAAATTTGAGCCCAACTGGCTTGGACCATATATTATCACTGCTAAATTTGAATCGGGAGCATACAAATTATCTACCTTAGATGGTAAAGAACTTAAAGAACCCATGAACATTTTGCATCTTAAACGTTACTACGCATAAAAATTGGTCATTTCATCATTGTATATATTTGTTTAAAATATTTCAAAAAACCACTATCTTGTATTTCTTTCAATTTATAAACTTAAAATACAAAAACACCAAAAACATTCAAAATCATCAAAATCTTCAAAAACAACTTTTATTTTTTGTACTTCTCAAATTTTGACATATTGCAGTTATATTTTCAGTTATTTTGGATAAATTAGCGTTTATTTGGAATCCCGCACTTCCACATTCACATGAATAAATATCTTTATTTATTTGGTATGATTACTAATCTCTCTTATGTCAAAGTCCACAAAATTCAATTAAATAAAGTTTGAGCACAGAGAATTGATCTTGTTATTTACTTAAACCAAGCATATCCTTTCACAATAAAATGATTATATTTGTAATGTCCATGCTATGCTACATAGTAGAAGTGGTTTCCTGAGCGAAAAGTTTCCCCTGCTATCCTATCATGCACATGGTCTAGAATCTTTGAGAATTGACAAAAGGACAAGCTCACCCCTACCCAGAATAAAAATCCCTTGCTCTACAGCTAATTCGAGCAAGTATCCCTAGCATAGAAAGAAAAGAAAAGTTCAAAAAAAAAAAAAAAAAAAGAGAAACAAAAAAAGGTTATTTCAGCATTATCTCAAAATATCAAGCAAAACAATACAAAAGTACAAAAAAAAAAAGAGAAAAAAAAAAGAAGCAAAAGAGAAAGCAAAAGCAAAAGCAATAAAATCCCTTTCCCTACCCATTGAAAAGAAAATAAGGGTTGATGAGCTTGAATCCCTGGAATTCTCAATTATTCAAAAACTGTGAGGTAAGCCCCATAACAAGTGGTTTGTGCCCAACCCGCTTGGCCTTGGGTAACTCCTAGTGTGGTGATATGTCTGTCACATTAGTGACCTTCTTTTGTACAGACCTATGTCCGCTTATGGATTAGCTAGCTCTTGATAACCCGACTTACATAGTAGTCTGGTACGGTTATATGCATCTAAATCATGGTTAATGAACACTTATTTGGTTAATTCAAATCACTTGTATCAAATTATCTTGCTCAAAACTGGTAAATGAACAATACAATCGCACACACATTTGTATTTGAGAGATTTTGTGTATCATTATGATAAATCAAGATTGGAAATGAACTCACATACGCACATGGGATTCCTTATAAATCTAACTTTTGTCTTTAAGATACCTTGAAATATTTTTGCACATTGTCTGGAATAATTTCATTTTCTTCTTTGAGAACAATTGTTTAGTATAAAGACAACTACATGCATTACCAAAAAAAAAAAAAAAATCAAAATCATTTTTAAAAAAACATGCAATAAAGTTACATTTATATATAACTTTTGACTTTCGCGACGATGGTATAATTCCAAAACCAAAATTGGAATTTTATGCCTAGCGCAAGTCCTCATCTTCATATTTTCTGTTTCTTTTCAAAAATTAAAAATCAATCATGCAATAAAACTACAATATCAATTTCTTCTTCGGATTTCGCGATGATGGTATAAGTTTATAGCTATAATTCTATGCCTAGTGCAATCCATCGAACTAATTTTATTTCCCATCTATTTAAAATCATAAAAACATATGACTTAAATCATTATGTTACACACTTATGCTTTAAAACAAACGAACACTTATTCTATTTCATGTCATTTTGTTCAAATTCAATATTGCAACCATGGTATAAATCCTAAGGAATTGTTCAAAATTTTATCACACTTAGGAATTTATGCCTAGCAAAATCATAATTTAATATCTCATGCATACTATTTTTATGAAAATCTGAAAACAAATCATCAAACCATCATTATCTCCATCATCACAACAAAGTCTTAAGACAGTCTCTTAAGCACTCTTTTACTTTTAACAATATTTTTATACTGGGATTAGCTTGACGACCGAGTGAGCGATGACTCCATGAAATGGTCTATAATAGCGACAATGTCCTTTGAAATTATTGTTAGAAGTCCCTTTTATTTTTATCAAATTATCCCACAAACAACCAATTTGTTTACATTAGATTATTTCATTTAAATTTTAAGCATGAAATTCAAACCATAATATTTCCAAATGACATAATTACATGAATCATCAAATCAATCACACCAAAACATTAAAGCATCATACAAACACATAAGACAAGTCATATGATCAAAAATATCTCATCTATATATATCAACAATATATACATCATCTCAAAACTGGATCGGTATGCCACAATCTGTACCTCGACATACTCAATCCTCCATCAAAAATAATAAACACTATGTATCAATATGTGTAGTGCATCCTATCACAGCTAGCCTCAAGAAGCCCTTGAGCTCTCAGCGTCATCTCCTCCCCCACCCTGAGGTGGACGAGGTGGCCCCATCACAGTCTGTGTGGTGCTATGAGTCTTGGACTCTGATCGTGATGATGTCCTCGATGACCTCATCACGACAGGCTCCACAATGGGGGCCAACAACGGTAATCTCTGCCCCTATGGCACCATCTGGTAGTATAACATCTGGTAGAATGTGATATGGGCAACAGCCCATCCTAAGTCCCAAGTGCTCACTCCTCTGCTCCATGCTTTGAGGTTTGCAACCTCATCTTTGAGCTGTGTGGCCTCCTCTTGGTGTCGTGTAGCCTCATCCTGTAAGGCCTACACCTGAGCCTGGAGACAAACAATCTCTGCCCAGAGAGTAGCCATCTCACTACACTCTCCTGCCTCAACACCCTTACCCTTATCAGGCAATGGTGGTCTCTCTCTCCATGGAGAAGGGGGTCTCTCCTCCCTCCTCTCCCGCTATTGTGACATCTGCTGAGCCTGTGGTCTCCTCTGCTCTCTCCCACCATGACCCTGCACCACCTCAATGGTCGCCTAGCATCGCCTCCCCATATGATGCACAACTACATGAATCGGACCCTGAGCCCTCGTCATTCAAGGAGGGCAGACGACTGTGTACCAGGCATCATAGTCGTCTTCAACCCCAGCATCGTCACCATCCACTGGCTGGATGGGGGCATCATCTATGTCTTGACTCCAGAAGCACTGCATATCTAGAGCCTTGCTAACTGTAGTGTTATCCCAGATGGTTCGAGAAAACTCGTAGTCCCTGAGAGATGGGATCCCCTGATGTAGACCAAACTACCTCAAAACTTGATCATAGCGATGGAGCTCCACCTCTCCCCTCTCCATCCTTAGCCAATAGACTCACCTGACGCGAGCCAGCTCCTATCCGTCCTCGACCCACCCTGGATGATCTCTCCAAGGCCTCCAGGTGATCTGGTCAGAGACAAGGTCATAAAGTAGTCTTCGAGACACTGGCAGATCTATCTGCCATTGTGACCCTCTCTAGAGCCACCAATAGAAAACTCGGGGCATCTCCCTGTCAATCCCTGTCAGTGGGAGCCCTACCAGCCTCTGCACCATGATGTGCTCCCAACACCAAACCTGCAGTAGCGATGTCATGACTAGACATCGATTGCCCTTGTATACGACCCCATCCATGATCCTATACAATCGGCATAGTACAAAGCTCCCCCAAGCAAACCTATACTTATGGTCTCTCATGTTGCAGACCACATTTGTCAGTAGCCATGGTAGTCTGCATCTACTCTGATGGCATAGCAGCAGACCACCTACCACCCCAACCAAAACCTATGTCAGTCTAGATGCCCCAGGCATCTGGCGTAGCGACTTGATGTTCACTTCGCCTTTCTCCAAGGCGAAGCTCGAATCTCTACACAATCACATCATCGCGTGGCCCTGATTGGTCGTGGGAGTTATTAGCCGTCATTGTATGGGGATCCTAAAAATCCTCCATACATCCTCCAATGTGGGAGTCATCTCCCCTGTCGGTAACCAAAAACAAGAAGAACCCGGATACCACCTCTCTGCTAGGGCTGTCAATAGCCCCATATCTCGTAGAAACCTGTGGCATATCTGCCACATGCTGCAAGCCGACCTGAGCCAACTGATCTCGCTCTACCTGAGATAGAGCGGCCAAGTCATCCCTCAGACCCTCGTATTTCCATTCTTGGCTCTTTAGTAATCCTCTCTACAACATAAACAACAAAATAATAAAAATCATTAATAAAACAGTGATTAAAAATACAAGTAAAATAAGTTCACTTTCATACAAAATGATATCTTCCACTATTGGACGATATCGTCCAACATTTGAGCAATTTCGTCTCCAGTTTTGTAAGAGGGAATCGTCCCTTATTGGACGAAATCGTCCCCATATCACCGATTTCACCCTTGGACGAAATCGGCGATATCGAGACGATTTCGACGAAATTGAGATGATTTCGTCCCGAAAACATCGACGGCCCAAAAATGGTCGTTATGCTAAAAAATCAGTCAAAATTAATCTTAAAAGCATGAAATTCTAAATTAAAGCATTCTAAATTAAGTTTGGACCCTTACCCGTAGCCCGCGCTGGACCTTTGTCGATCTGTGCGCTGTCTCGACCATCTTGTCTATAGAGCTCTAGAAATAAAAAAAATGAACAGTAACAATGAATTAGGGTTTACCCTATTTTTCTTAATTTTATTCAAAAACAATTAAAAACATTTTTTAAAATTTTGCTTTTTTGCGTTTTTACGTCAAATGTTCGATTTGGGTAAAAACACAGAGAGGGCACCATAGTAAACTGTCATACGATTCGACCTAGAATCATCGCCTAAAAATGGGAATAATTTTTGCTTTCTCATAGATCGGGAAGAACTCATATTTAACGCATTTTCTTTGAAAAATTCGCTAAAGAGGGGCCAATGTAGCACCCTAAAATTGGCACAGTAAACCTTAGCTATAATTAAAATTACCTTAGTAATAATTCAAATTCAAATTTTCAACCCCGAACCGCCTTTTAACCACTTTCCTCATTTTCCATGCCATTTTTAGGATTTGTTGTGACCGTTGGACGATATCGTCACCGATCAAATGATATCATCTCAGATCGGACAATTTCATCTGGAGCAAGACGTCCAGATGATTTCGTACCAAAACTGATTGTTCATAATTAGCTTCTGTTTCAACGGCGTCTCTAACTTGGGCAAAAGTGTGTCTGCGTAGTTAGAGACTTCCCCCATTGGAGATCTCCCAAATTGGGATGATCTCCAACCTCCCAACCTCCTTCCTATGCCTATTTAATCTTAGGCCCTCCCCTTGACATTCCCCTGGCTGAATTTTTTTGCACTTCAAGTTTTACATGCATTAGAATGTCTTAGACTACTGTTTGCCTTTGTCCCTTTTCAAATTTTCTTGTAGGAACTTTGTCATTCTTTAGCCGGAGCAAGCTCAGATTGTCGCAGATGATCCTGTACAATCTCGGACGATCTCGCACCAATTCGAGACGATTTTTACTGTAGTCAACATTGGGGGCAATCAGTGACCTAAGTTTGCATTCTTTCTCCACTATCTACTGTTTTATTTTGCATTAGTCAGAATTATTACTATTTTGCATCCTGGAGTTCAACCATATAGTTTTAATGCATAATAAAATCATAATGTGTCATTAAATCATTGTAATGCACTCATGTTCTTGTTTATAATTATCAGTTTAATATTATTATTGTCATTCTGCATCATTGCCCTCTGTTGGAATAGTTGCATTTTCTATATTTTGTATCTATTTCTCTGATTAGAGGTCTCTGACGAATTCGTCAGATATCAGACGATCTTGTCTGATCGCAGACGATCTTGTCAGATCAGAGGCGATCTTGACTACTTCAAAAATCAAAACCTCCATCAGACATCTGGATCAGATATGGCTTTCTAATCTAGCTTATTCTCTGTGTTTTATGTTCAAATATGCATTTTTTGTATTCATTTAAATCTGCATTTCATATAGAGTAGTTTAGATTCATTTGGCCAAACCTAGGATTTGAATGATTAAAGATAAAATTGAACATATCAAACACATTCCCAACCTAGGCGTAGAAACTGCCATTCAAAATTTTCCTATGAACCCACCATCCATCGAAAAATCACCTTAATACCCCTCCCCCGAGAGGCGGGACCTTCAAAGGGCCTCTCAGTCTGAGGCACCATCCCATCCTTCCCGCATCCCCCTTTCGGGCGCGGATCCTTTAGCCTGAAGGTAAGGGTGCGGAAAATTTGGAATGATACACACCTAAAAATTTTGGATCCTTAGTAATCTTGACTCTTTATCGAGCCTTAATGATTATTTGAACCTAAATCATCAAAACCATCTAAAATGCAAAGCTTAGCTTAATTCACACAAATGCAAGCAAACAAGAGCTATCCTAGATGCAATTCAAGTTTTGAATGCACTAATCTAAGGAGGTTTTCATTTTCAAGGCAAACAAAGAAGGATGCAATCAAATAGGATTAGCCTAATGCAACTAAATGCAATTCGGATTTCTTGCCTAAGTACTTAATTATAAAATATATGCTAAAATAGGATCTAAGGTTCTTTAATTAACTTGTCCTTAAATGTTTTGTGAGGAAATTACTAAGTTTTGTAAAGAAATTTCTAACTTTTTAAAAAAAATTCTAAGTTTTTTAGAGAAATAACTACGTTTTGTAAAGAAATTTCTATGTTTTGTAAAGGTTTGTCTATGTTTTGTAAATATTTTGTCTATGTTTTGTAATGAAGTTTTGAAGGTTTACAAACAATATTGTGTTTTAATCTAGGTTCCTTAATTTCCCAAAGTAGATGTGCTTTAGGTTTCAGAACAACAAACAATCAAAAATAGAATGCACATAAGGGAATGACAGGGCTAGGGAAGGGCCAAGTGGTCGGGTTACCTCGATCGGGGCATGTCTACCAAATTCACCACAACACAGGGCCAAATTCTCCATTCAAGCCAAATTTGCCATAGGGGTGGAAAATTTGGTAAATCTGCACAAAAACAAAAAATAGGGTTTCTATTTTTTGGGGCCTATCTGAGGATATTGAGGTTGATAGGCTCTGCTACTAATTAGACCCCATTTTATGCAAAAAAATTGAGTATGAATGCTTATTTTTGGAGTAATTTTGGATTATTTCCAAATTCACCACCGGGTTCTACCAAATTTCCCATTGGATAATTTTGTTTGACTAGTAAATTTGGTTCTATGAAACAAACTACCAAATTCACCAAAGGGATGGAAAACTGGTCATGGCTAGAGAAATCAGAGTTTTTAGGCCAATTTTAGTGGGCTCTACTAGGATTTTTGAGCTAAAAATTTGTGAGAGGGTCCCTATTGAAGTATAGAGGACCTTTGAGTGGAAACATTAGAGAGAAGAGTCAAACATTAGGTTTTACCAAATTTTCCACAAGCGTAGTAAATTTGGTTCTAGGCATGATATTTAAAATTTTAGATTCAAATTGAGGGTAGATTTGAGTTGGGTATGAATTGAAACTGATAGTGAAGATTCCTAATATGCTCCAGAAGGTCTTTTTATAGAGAAATTAGGGTATTAGGCTTTCAAATATAAGAATTGACATACTAAAATTCTGTTTACAATGGAAAAGGGTGAAATCCCTAAGGAGGATTTCCAAATCTAAAAACTTAGACTTGTAATGGACTATGGAAGGAGAGTAGAGGTTTAAGATAGGTTATATTAGGGTAGAATTACCTCATAATAGTATTATAAAGGTGGGTTAGAGGACTGATCTAATAAATTGATAGTATGTGTCAAGAAATTTATCCAGATTTTAAAGTAAATGAACAATAACAAGTAAATGTCAGAGCATAAATCTGAAATTAAATTCTACATAAGCATAAATGCATGTAAAATCATATGTAATACAATAAGAAATTACTAATTGCCTTTAATTCTAATAAAAATACAAGTAATATTCCTAAAATGGTGAGAAATCTCACATATGAAGTTGAAGAAAATGTTAGTAAAAATGCTTGAAATAAAGAAACAATATATGAAAGAAGAATGCTAAATTTATGGCACTAAAATAGCATGAAAGGAAATAAAATTAGATCAATATGTTGTAGGAAGAACAAGGGTTTATAAACAAAGGATTAGTAAGAAAACATGTAAATAAAAATATGGTAAAATCCTACAAAAATGGAGGATTAGAGTCATAAACTATGGCAAAAGAAATGACAAATTCAAAGGAACCTGCAAGAGAAGTGTGAGAAATGATAATATGGAAATAAAATATATGAAAACGAGGCTGTAAAAAACAGTTAGAGTGCTGCAAAAACTAAGTTAGAGGCTGCCAAAGAAAGAGTTAGAGGAATTAAGATGAAAGACTAAGCATATGAAAGGAAATGCACAAAAAAAAATGAGAGATATTAAGCTAGCAAGGCTACAACCGTGGGGGGGAGGGGAATTTTGTGGAACCAAGGTGAAGGGAGAGAAGAAGGGATCTAGGAGAGCTTCCCTCCTTACCTCCAATGGTGACCTCCTTACTTCCAAGCCCTCCCTAGCCTTTCTTGGCTTGCCTCCAATGCTTGTGAAGACTACTCTAATGCTTGAGAAAGCTTATGTTATTGCTTGAGAAGAGCCTAAATAAGAAATGCAAATGCTAGAGCAATGTGGGAAGAACTTTGCTACAATAGAAAACCTTACCAAATGCCTACCCAAGGAGGTTCTTAAATAGGATTTGGAGGGGGGATTGGAGGGAGAATTGGATAAGAATGCATTCAAACCAAAAAATCTCAGACCTTGCTGGAGTGTGTGGGATCAATGGTGGAGGTGGAAAGATGCTCAATCCACGTCTACCTGGTTCATGTGAAATATTCTTGGCTATTTTACCAAATTTACCACTGTTTGACAAATTCACCATTGGTGTGGCAAATTTGGTTCAGAGTGGCGAATTTGGTAACCAATCAGATTAAATTAATGGTAATTTAATTTTGAAAAGGGCTACCAAATTCACCAACAACCAAATTTTCTACAGTTGTGGTGAATTTGATAAAAACTAACTTTTAGACAAAAAATCCTAATTTTGCAATTTTACCAAATTCACCACTTGACTTGCCAAATTCACCACTATCAAATTTGGTCAGAGTGGTAAATTTGGTAAAGGTATTTTTAAGTGTTTGTATTGATGGGGAATGATGATTTTGAAGTTTTGTGAAGGTTAGAATAGGTTTTGGGAAGTTTTGGTGTGATTTGGACTAGTTTTGGGAAGTCGCAATAAGCATGTCAAAATTGGGTGTCTACAACTTGGATTGCTTGCTTGATGTAAGAGTGCTTAAAGAGAGCTTGTAAGAGATAAAATATTGAGTTCCTATAAGAGTATGTCAAGACTTTGTCATAATCTTGCAATGCAAAGTGATGAAATGCCTATGATCCTTAATAAATTTTGGTATAGTTTTGGTTCTAAAAATTGTTGATGAGGATGGGTATACCAAGGGATGGGTTTAGAGGCATCGATGGCCCTTGGGATGGAAGAGATTCATTAAATGGTGTTATAAATAAAGAAGGCAAAAAACCAAGAAGGTGTCAAAAGAATATCATGAGAGTGTTTTGGGATCCACCACAGGGGCTGTGAATTAGATTTTGGAGATTTGGCAAGTAGCTTGAAGGAGGCAAAAAGCCAAAAATCTTGGTTTTGAATGAATGGTAGTCAAAAGTGTTAAGAGGCAATATCATTGTCAATGTTATCACCTCATCATTGTTGGAGGTGATAATTTGGTAACAAAGGGACATTGGTTAAAGTTTACTAGAAGCGTTGTTAGGGTCATAATTCATCAATGCTATTGCTTGTGCCTTGATGCTATCGCTCTTGGAGCAATAAATGGTCCAAAGTTGAGCACACGGATGGTTGAGTTAATTTGGCTGATTAAAAGGTTGATTGATAAGAGGGATGACAAACTTAAATATTAGCCCTAAGAAAAAAAAAAAGGTGTTTATAGAAACAATAATTATCAACATATTTTCAAATTAAAAATTATAAAATATATGGCTAATTAACCAAATAGAAAGAGGCTACTTGGAAAAGGAAGGCTTGTGTCTTCTTTGGGTAAGATTGTCAATCTTTTTATTTGGAATTCCTTCAGCTCGTAAAATTCCTTGAGTCGCAAACACACTCATGTTCAAATCTGACTAAATTATAAATACATAATTCTTAAACTATTGTAATACCACCATGTGATGATAATTACTTGTTTCAATCCCACGTAGCAGTTCCATTTAATGAATTAAAAAAATGTCAGTATTCCTCATGTTGGTGTGATAGTAACCAGCCAAACTTGTAACAATTAAATAATGGGATTGAATCATAATAAAAATGCAATGCAATAACACAATATATGTAAAAAAAATTTAACCACTTCATGTTGCCTTGTTTCAAGGATTTAGATAACCGAATGCTCATTAACTTTATCAACATACTTCCAAAAAATTTATTAAATGTGAATCAAGTGACAACTTAAAAATATTCGTTAACCAAAGTCCCAACTTTGGTCCCATAGCTAAATCTCAACATTTCTTCATTTCATTTTACACCATAATCAAATGTTCTAAGGTTCATGGCTTTGTACATGGTAGTGTCCTTTCTTTACTTTTATTCTTAGCGAGGATAAGAACAAAAGAACATACACAATTTGTAGTAGTCAAATAACTGAGATGTTATTTTCGTGCAGAATTTGTAACATCGGTAGATAGTGATAGTGAGTTGTATAAATTTTAATAGATTAGATTTTTATTTTAAATGTTAATGGTTTTATCATATAAAATTAGGACTCACATTATCTTGTATTGTTCTTCACCTAAATACATAAGTAACATTTTTATGGATAATAAACTGTATAAATTAATAGTTGAAATAATTTTTTTATCAATAGCAAATTGTATTAACTTTTTAACTTTTGCAACAACTTTAGAAAAATGCACCGTCTCTTGTGCTCGTTTGCCTACATTGAGTTATGTTAAAAGTGATCCACGTTATAATTGTCATTATATTGAAAAAAAAAAAATCACAAAAATAACTGAGATGCTATTTCCTTGAATGAAGGAAAGAAAAAACAATGTGTAAATTGAGATGTTATTTTTATAAATAAAGAAAAGAAATAATGTATAACAATTAATAATTGAGATATCATTTCTATGGAAAAAATAATTTATAACAATCAATAACTGAGATACCATATCTGTGGATGTTATTGCCTACATTGAGTAATGTATTAAGTGGTCCACCTTATAATTAGTTTTTTTTTCCTTGTTTAGAGGATAAGGACAAATGAAAGTGAAACAATTTATAACAGTTAATAATTGAGATGTTATTATTAAAAAATAATAATTAAGATGTCATTTTTCGTAGATAAAGAAAGAAGAAACAATGTATAACAATCAATAACTGACATGTAATTTCCGTGAACAAAGGAAAGAAAAAACAAATATAACAATTAATAACTGAGATGCCATTTTTGTGGATAGGTAAAAAACAATTTATAACAATCAATAACTGAGATACCATTTATATGAGATACCATTTATATGAATGATATTGCCTATGTTAAAAGTGGTCCAAGTTATAATTAGTTTTTTGTTTTGTCTTGTCTCTGATGCTCGTTTGCCTACATTGAGTTATGTTAAAAGTGGTTCATGTTATAATCAGTTTTTTTTTTTTTTAGGGAGGATAAGGATAAAAAAAAAAAATTGTGACAGTTTATAATTTAGATGTAATAAAAAAAATTGAGATGTCAGTTTTGTGGATAAAAGAAAAAAGAAATAATGTGTAACAATCAATAGCTGAAATGTCATTTTCATGAACAAAGAAAGAAGAAACAATGTGTAATAATTAATAATTGAGATGCCATTTTTATGGATAAAGAAAGAAAAAAATAATTTGTAAGATACTTTTTTGTGGATAATGAATTTTATAACTTTTATAATGAAAAAAGAAAATACAAAAACTACTAAAAATAAAATAAAAGCCTATGCGTCTAGAAGAAACAATGTGTAACAATCAATAATTGAGATGTCCATGAAATATCATTTTCAAGGTAAAGAAAAGAAGAAACAATGTGTAATAGATAATAATTGAGATGCCATTTTCGTGGATAAAGAAAGGAAAAACAATTTGTAATAATTAATAATTGAATAATTAAAATATTATTTTCGTAAATAAAAAAGAAAAAAACAATTTGTAACAATTAATAATTGAAATACATTTTTGTGGATGATGAATTTTATAATTTTTATAATGAAAAAAATAAAATACAAAAACTACTAAAAATAAAATAAAAGCCTATGCATCTAGAGGAAACAATGTGTAACAATCAATAATTGAGATGTCATTCTTATGGACAAAAGAAAGAAAAAACAATAGTTAATAATCGAGGTCCCATTTTCGTGGACAAAGGAAAGAAAAAATAATAGTTAATAATTGAGGTGCCATTTTCGTGGACAAAAGAAAAAAAACAATTTATAATAATCAATAACTGAGATACCATTTGTGTGGATAATAAATTTTATAACTTTTATAATGAAAAAAATAAAATACAAAAACTACTAAAAAAAAAATAAAAGCCTATGCATCTCCTGTGGGGCCATGCATTATTATATGTACACGGCAAAATGCATCTCCCGTGGCATTGTTCTTCACCCAAAGCATATAGTCGCTCTATTACTTTTCAAAATGTTAAGAAACGGGTAATAATTATTAAAAAAATAAAAATAAAAATAAAATAAAATAAAAGAGAGGTTAAAAACGGGCGAGGTTTTATTTTTGTAGTTTTACATTATTAGTTTCATGATAGCCGGATGGATTGTAAAATCTGAAACCATCAAGGGTTGCATTTCCTATAATATGAAATAAAACATTTGCATGTAAAGTTAAAGAATTGACTTTTTTTAAGTTATTGTAGTGGGAATACATTTATGATTTTTTAATAAAGAAAATTAATTATTTAATTTTTTTAAAATGGTAATTGTATATTTTATTTGTGTTAGTGTTATTATTATAATATTTTATAAATTTTTTATAATCTAAATTTTTAGATAATTTTTTATATTTCAATTTTTTTTAATACATTTTTACATCTTTTATTATTTAGTTTTAATTGTATTAAATAAATTTTACTCTCATTGTTTTTTTATTTTTAAGAACCCTTTTTCATAGGTTCCTTATTCAAACCTTTAATATTCCAAAATATCAAATTCATTATAATTTTTCATTCTTATTTGTGGGCTTTAATCTTACTTCTTGTTAATACTTGTGACATTTATTTTTTTGTATTTCAAAATGATATCTTTTTTAGTTTAGTTGTCTTTTTTGTTTAAATTGAAAATATTATATTAGGGCAAAAATTATTTACATGTTGGGGCGGGACTCCTCCTATCCTTAGCCAGCAAGAGCTCTTGTTCCCTCTTTTTGACTTTCCAAAAAACTTCCATGACTCTAAAGCCTTGAAACCATTTTTAGTTACAAAATAAAAAGAAGACTTGCATTGGAGCCAAACCTTCTGAACCATGTGTTTGTGTTGGTTGTTCGAATTAGCTAAACACTAGATTTGCTTGCTAACCTGCAATTCTCTTGTTCCTAGTAGCCATAACACTATGCCACTAAACCCCTACCTCCTCGATATCCATCTTAGTCAATATCCACCACTATATTCAAAGCTCTACCCACATAAGTCAAGATCACATCATCCAATTCACTCCACAATTGCTTAATTTGGGTGATAAGAATCCTTAACCTCCACATCTCCAAAGCAAAGTTTCTCATGTAATCCAAAGCTCCTATCAAGAATTGAGAATCTGATTCTATGATTATCTTTATATGGTCATATCTTACCATCCAAAGAGAAGCAAATTTGATAGCTAAGACTTATGCTTCATTTTTTGTGGCCTTGCACATGCCTTGCAGTTCCCAATAGAGCATTGTCCCAACATGATTCTTGCAAACCACTTCAATTCCAACATTGAGTTAATGGATCCATCACTCATATTGTTGTTTTTGCATGATTCATTAAACCCATTGCCTACAATATATTTATTTTTGTAATGCCTCTTTAGGTGGGAGGAATAATTATCCTCATCCCTATGGGATTGGATTTTAAATTGCTCTTTTAAGGAGGTAAGTCTCTACTGTCTTGGCCATGTCAATTGCATCTTCAAATAATGATGCATTGGTCATCTCTAAATAGAAGTCCAAATGCTCTTTTAGGTTGCCTATAAAAATTTGTAGAAGGTCCCTTGGTGGAGGGACATATTGGAGCCTCTCCACCAAGGTTCATCATCTTCCTAAGAATTCAACAAAATTTCTCATCATTAGATTGCTTAAGCTTATATAGGTCACCAGTTGTAAACATTTCCTCAATGTAGATAGAGAATTGGTTGACAAACATCTCAAAAATATCCCTAAATATTTTAAGGGAATACCTTGGTAATTAGCAATACCATTCCAAGTTGGGGTAATTAAGGCTCTTAGTAAATATTTTAAGTAGCAATATTTTGTCATAAAAAATCATTTCAAGTAGTTCTAAATCATCTATGCTGATTGATGGGTTTTTCCTTCCCTTTGTAAATTTGAAACTTGGCGGTTTCAAGGTTGAGAGGGAAAGGGTGCCTAGCTACAAAAGAATTAAGGGTTTATTGAACAAATCCTCATAAGAGTACTTGTTATTGAAGGCAGACCCTTGAATTATGGCCATATGTTGCTTCAGTAGCTCTATTTAAAAGGTTAGAGATTGAAGCTAAAAATAATTAGAATTTTATTACACATAAGACATGTGTTGAGAGACAAGAGGGCCTTGATAATTGACATGAGGAAAAGTTTGATACCTTGGGGTATATGATGTTGTGATTGTCAATGTATGGCTTATCCCCAAGCTAGTTGAAATATAAGCATTAGAAGATGAAGGATGAAATATTGGGCAAATACGATTTTGAGTGAAATTAATTATTGAATTTATGGGATTATAATAAATATTGTTGACATGAGGATTAGATTTTAGTATGATAGGTGATACATCTAGATTAGGAGCATAGTTCATTCCCACTTGTTGGAATATGAGGCAACTTACATTGGCTTGTAATAGTTCTTTCAAAGGAGACAAAAATTAATTATATCATAAGGATGATGGGATATTTTACATCCTATAATCTATACAAGGGGTGATTATAAAATAATTAGAATAAAAAATACTAGGTGTTGATGTATTAAAATTTTCACTTAATGATCCAAAATATGAATCTGCTTGGTTCAAAGAAAAATCATTGGAGCTAGGTTGTTATGGATGGTTCAAAAATGAACCCTCCCCTATAGAAATACCTAGGTTGTCATTACCTTTCTTAAGAATGGATGCCATGACTTCTTTATGTTTCTATAAGAAGGAAGCCATGTGATCAAAGGATTTGAAAATCATTCTCCTCTAATCACCATGGATTAGTGTTATAGAACCTGAAAGAGAAGTACCCTCATATTGTTCTTCAAATATAAGGTTATCAAAGATAGTTTAGTACTTAGGAATATCCACTGAAGGGTTATGGTCATCAACTAATTGATAAGCAACATTGTGGATTAAGTGTAATATTTCAATCAAGGTTTAGAAGAAAAGGCAGATTCAATTAATTAAGTTTTCAAGTTTAAAGAGTTGATTAGAGAAGAAAGAGAAGATGTTTTAGCAATATTATATCACCTTCCCTCAATATACCTAATCTAACCTATATACCTTAAGGATCTTCCCATATACCTAAAGGCCACTATATAACTAATCACTCTCTATATACCTATCAACATGTGAGAGAGTCCATATGTGAGACAACAGTTATAGGTGAAAGTGATCCTCTAGATACATGGTCCAAGATGGTACATGAAGGATAAAAATATACCTATGACTTACACTATCCCACTATAATATACTCTTTACTAGGTATAAGTACAAGTGAGGTGAGACCTTATAGAGGTGAGTGGCAGCATAGGCTTACTATATACCCAACATATCCTAGTATATTTTATGGTAGTTACTTAGGGGATCGTAAAAACACTTCGTAGGACTAGCCTTTGGTTATGTTCTTGTTATCTTGATAAAAATGATCTAATCTACACAAATAAGATTAAGTGGTCTTGATTAAAGTTTTACATATTTTAGTCTAGATTAAGGATTTTGGCTAGGAAAAAATGAATCTTAGGAATCAAGGGTCTTTAAGGACCTCTAAGGGGATCCAATGCATCTCTTCCTTTCACACTTATCACTTTGATAGGACTAGGGGATTTTATGAACCTAAAGACTAGTGTGATAAATTAATTAGAGAACACTTACATTTTAGAATAAACTATGTTTCTCATAAGATTCCTCTTTTTGCAAAGCGTAATCTTAATTTACTCTAACATATGCATACAAGAATGCAACATACAATATGTACAACTAAAATAGTTTTTTCATTTGATGATAAACGTAGATAACAAAGTTTATTTTCTTTTGAGGGTCAAGGGTCCAAGAGATATGAAACAAACAAGATCTATCCTAAAAGAAGAAAGAGAAGATATTTTAGCAACCTTATATCACCTTCCCCTCAATATAACCAATTTTGCCTATATATCTTAGGGGCCTCCCTATATACCTAAACATGCATATATACTTTACCACTCTATATATACCCATCAGTATGTGAGAGAGTCAATACATGAGATAATGGTAGTGGAAGTAACCCTCTAGATACATTTTCCAATATGGTACATGAAGGATAAAAATGTACCTTCTTATGACTTACACTATCCCACTATAATATACTCCTTACTAGGTGTAAGTATGAATGAGATCGTATATAGACGACTGGTAGCCTAGGCCTATTGCATACCCAATAAAGAGTAGTAGATTGTATGGTATTTACTCAAAGGATCTAAAAACCCTTAATAGGAATAGCCTTTTGTTATGTTCTTATTATCTTGATTAATGTGATCTAACCTACACAAACGAGATTAACCGGTCTTGATTTAAGTTTTATAAATTTAAGTCTTGATTAAGGATTTTGGCTAGGAGAAAATGAATCTTAGGAACTGCAGTGGTGTTCACATTGGGTTCACCAAAAGTGAGAAGAAAAAAGGATCATGAAGGACCTATAAGGGGATCCAATGCATCTCTTCCTCTGAATCTTCTGAATTTAAGAGGACTAGGGAATTTTATGAGCCTAAAGACTAGTTTGATAGATTAATTAGAGAACACTTATGTTTCACAAGAACACTATATTTCTCTTAATATTCCGTTTTTTTCAAATACTTACCTTAATGTAGTTTAACATGTGCATACAATAATATAACATACAAGACATAATACTAAGATACCTTTTTGATTTAATGATAAAAGTAAATAACAAATTTTCTTTTCTTTTGAGAAGCAAGGGTCCAAGAGATATGCCATAAACAAAATCTACCCTAATGTGTAGTCTATATGTAATTCATATTCAATGCCTAGAGTTGAAAAGATAAATATATATCCCCTATGTTATTAAGATTAATCTAGGGTCATTACTTTCTCTTTATTGATTTTAATGAAAATATAAAATAAAACCATAAACAAAACCTATAAATGTTGAAAATGACATAATAGGATTAGAATGACCTATTAATACCACAGAGACAAAAGCATCGCTTGCTCGTTGAAGTTGTAGACACCTAAAATATGTCATTTTTTGTAAGCCCCTAAGGCCATCCTAACTTATTCTTCAAAATTCTTCTGAATTCCTCTAACTCCTCTAAACTCCTCTATTTCTCCTCTAATTTCTCTAAAATTTTCTATCTCTTCTCTAATTTATCTAATTCATCTAAAAATCCTCAATTCCCTCTTTAATTCTTCTACATCCTCTAAATTCCCCTAATTACTCCAAATGCTCCTAAATTCCCCTAACCTTTCTTTAATTACTTTTAATTCCCCCAAATCCTCCTAGATTCCTCTAACATTTTTTCAATCCCCTTTTAATTCCCCAAATCATTCTCAAAATTCCCAAAATCCTAATTAATATCTAATTCACGAATCAAATCTCTAATTAAAACCTAATCATTTCCTAACCAATAGTAAAACCAATAAGTCAAAGTTCCTAATAAATACCCACATTAACTCCCCAAGTCTCTTTCACATTCTACCTCGCAATTTTTATGAATTTAATTTAATTTTTTTTCTAATTTAACTAACCCCTAATGAATTCCCAAATCCCTTTAAAACCCACCTCGCAATATTTTATGAATTTAAAATTCCTTCACATTTCCCAAGGCTATTAATATGCAAAGTGTACATTTCTCCTAATAAATATCCATAAATTCCCAAATCCTCTTCACACCTAGAAATTCCTCCATCTCATATCCTAGTCACCCTCCCCCTCTCTTGCAAATTCCTATAAAATTTTCCCCTCATTTCTCCATTGGAATGGCATATGATTTCCTATACCAAAACTCTATTAAAATTCCCCCTCAACCTTCCCTTGCATGCTTAGCCAACACTCACAACTAACCCCCCTTTTGCCCATCACCAATTAGCCCTGAAAATGAATACAACCCTCATCATAAATATAACTTATTTTTTTAAGTTGCACACAAATAGAACATCATTTTATTATCAAATCTCTACTAGAGGTCAGTCATACCCCCTGAAGGTTTGTAACAAATTTCATCATTGTCAAAGCAACGGAGATCCTGGTAGCAAAGGTATATTTTTTTGTGATATTTTGACATCATGTTTTTAGTTTAAACAATATTTATTAAAGTTTATTGGTTGCATCTTTTTATAAAATTTGAGGGCTTAACCAAGGTAGACCTAACAAATGCTACTAATATATTGTTTTTGATTGTGTGCAAGAGCTGATTGGAGCACATGTAGTCCAAGATGGTCCAGACTTCCAACAAAGCATAAAATCCATTTTCACCCTAAGGGAGCTAGGAAAGCAATTTTCAGTATCATTTTGGTCATGTTATGAATATAGGGTATTTTATATTTTGAAATATCTAATTTGTAATCCTTCAAGGGCATCATTTTTAAAATAATCATCATTTTTTAATATTTCTTTTATGTTCAATGCAATGCCATATTTTCCTATCTTTAGAAGTATCAACGGTGCTATTGTTTGCTACTAGCATTATTACCGAAGTTTATAGAACAAATAAAAAATAAACACAATCAGTATAGAGGAGCCTATTTGATATAGTGGAGGATAGTTAGTTTCCTTGTTGTAGTCATCAAGCCTCTATTTAGATGATAGAAATTATGAAATAATAGAAAAGCTAAAATAATTGCTAGGATATAACAAACATAATTTGGCAATAGAATTGTTGAAGCTATAATTTCCTATGCTTCTACTTTATGTAAAAAAAATGGCAATAGCACCATCGCTCTGCAATCGAGTAATGTTACTACTTTTATGAACAAAACAAAGGTATAAAATGTAAGCTAAAGTGAGAATTTAAGATAATAATGATGAAAGGTTCTAAATTAAGAAGGATAGAGATCCTATAACAATATAATTACATAGATTACCTAATTAAAAATAATATTAAATGTAAAAAATAATAAGCCTAGCTAAATGCAAACATGAAATGTAAGACTAGCTAAAAGGCAACAAGATTAAAGCTAAAGGTGTAAAGTAAAAAAAATCCAAGTAAGCAAAGTGAGGGAGAGAGGGCACAACCCAAGATAGTAGGTTGCTTCCCCCTTGGTGAGAGCTTTCCTAAAGCTTGATTGTTGCTTCTTAATGGCCCACCTTAGTGCCTGATCTTGATGATTATTGCTTGATTGAATGCTTGGAGACTTGCTTGATGATTACTTGATGTTTGATTGAAGACTTTGATGCTTGATAGGATAAATGAATGCTCTCTTGGATGCTTGGATTTCTTACTTTATATAAGAGTGCTTGAAGAGAGCTTGTAAGAGATAAAATATCAAGTGCTTGTAAGAGTATGTCAAGATGGCATAATATTGCAATGCAAAGTGATGAAATGCCTATGATCCTCAAGCAATTTTGGTACAATTTTGTTCTAAATAATGTTGATGAGGATGGATATCCCAAGGGATGGGTTTATAGGAATAGATGACCTTTGGGAGGGAAGAGATGCATTTAATGGTGTTATAAATGAAGAAGGTAAAAAACTAAAAAGGTGTCAAAAGAAGATCATGAGAGTGTCCTAGCCCTTGGGATTCACCACAGGGTTGTGAATTAGATTTTGAAGATTTGGCAAGTAGCTTGAAGGAGGCAAAAAACTAAAAATCTTGGTTTTGATGAATGATAGTCAAAAGTGTTAAGAGGTAATATCATTGTCGATGTTATCACCTCATGATTGTTGGAGGTAAAAAATTGGTAACAAAGGGATAGTGGTTAAATTTTACTAGAAGCGTTGTTAGGGCCATAATTCGTTAATGTTATCGCTTGTGCCTTGATGGTATCGCTCTTGGAGCAATAAATGCTCCAAATTTGAGCACAAGGATGGTTGAGTTAATTTTATTGATTAAAATATTGATTGATAAGAGGGATGTCAAACTTAAAGATTATCCCTAAGCAAAAAAAATGGGTGTTTATAGAAACAATAATTTATCAACTCATTTTTAAATTAAAATTTAGAAAAAATATGACTAATTAACCAAATAGAAAAAGGCTACTTGGAAAAGGAAGGCTTATGTATTCTTTGGATAAGATTGTCAATCTTTGTGTTTGGCATTCTTTCAATTCATAAAATTCCTTGAGTTTCAAACACACTCATGTTCAAATCTTGCTAAATTATAGATACATAGTTCTCAAACTATTATAATACCACCATGTGATGATGATTACTTGTTTCAATCTCATATAACGATCCCATTTAATGAATCAAAAAATGTCACTCTTCCTCCACCAAATGCATGTTGGTATGATGGTAACCGTCCAAGATCATGACAAGTAGATGAAAGAATTGAATCATGATAAAAATGCAATACAATAACACAATATATAGTTTTTTTTTAATAACTTCATATTATCTTGTTTCAAGAATTTAGATCACCAAATACTCATTGAATTGATCCACATACTTAAAAAAAAAAATTAGATGTGTGCCAAGTGACACCTTAAAAATATTCGTTAACCAAAGTCCCAACTTTGATCCCATAGCTAAATCTTAACATTTCTTTATTTCATTTTACACCATAATCAAATATTATAAGGTTCATGGCTTTGTCCATGGTAGTGTCCTTTCTTTATTTTGATTCTTAGGAAGGATAGGGAAAAGGTAACACACATAATTTGTAGTAGTCAAATAATTGAAATGTCATAAAGCGAGTTGTGAGCTATATAATTTTTTGATAGATTGAATTTTTATTCCAAATGCTGACGGTTCTGTCATATAAAATTGTTCTTCGCCTAAAAGCATAGGTAACATTTCTGTGGAGGGTAAACTGTATTTTATTTTATTTTATTTTTAATTTTTTTTTTAAGTTTTTGTTGCTCGTTTTTCTACATTGAGTTATTAGTTTTTTAAGGGAGGATAAGAATAATAGAAATAAAAACAACGTATAAGATGCTATTATAACAATAATGGTATGTTTACATAGAGCAACAAGAGATATTAAACCTAGTAATGGTATGTTTACTTAGAGCAACAAGAGATGTGGTACTGAGGCTATTTTTGAGAGATTGGATTGGTTTTTTTAATGTAAAGGTCTAACTTTTAATTAATTTAAAAATACAAGTCTTCAAAACCAAAACAATAGGTGGCACACTTCAATATGTAGTCACACTAACTCAGGTGGAGTTGGGCAGTGTTACTCAAAACAATAAAAATAGGGTTAAACCCATCACCAACCATAGAACCAAAAAGCATGCATTAAATCATGCCAATCATGGAGGTATACTTACGAGGTGAATTTCTATCACCTTCGAGATGCTAACAATTGATATTAGGAAGAATGGTAATGAGCCATCCATCCTCCCTAGGTATGCCAACATTATCATTTATACCGAAACCATCAATACCATCAGAGACAATATCAAGAAGGTTGTATAGTGAAAGCAGTAGAAAAATGGTGTACCGATATGATGCAAAAAAAAATAGATATAGATGCTAAGTCCTACGAATGCGATGAGCAATGCATGAAGGAAATGATGCAAAAATGAGATGTGAGCAAACAAAGTGGGGCCTCATTTATTGATATTGCTTTTAATATGATTACAATATGTCCCCCCTCTAGGGCTCAGAATATTTGATACAATTTGTTACATTAATGGATGCCCAAAAGAAGCCACGCTTCCAAGATCGGATGGTACGCTTCCAGCGTCTTCCGCGTGCCCACACTCGAAGTGGGCGGGCTAAAAGTTGTCGCCGCTTGTGTCCATGTGTTCTTCATTCCTTGCTTCCCCTCTAGTATTCCTAGAGGTGAGATCCTACGCACATAAAGACAACAAATCATTAATAGCATATGCGTATCTAGAAAAACATGCAATCCCCAAGGCCTCTAGTGGGCGCTTAGAAGATATCAGTGATAAGATTTATAAGTAGATTACAGAATGATATGGAAATGTAAAGGACAATGTCTAGAATTGGTATCACCTGATTTTACGTCGAAGCGACATCGGACGGCCCCGTTATGCTCATTTTCCCGTCGGGGGCCTCTCCAAAGCGAGCACTCCAATGTCCCGCCTATGCTTATCCAAATCACCTGAAACTCATGGGTTAGGCATTATATGTAATTATAAGACTACCCAGATGCTCATAATTTGCATATCCTACCCAGATTCTCCTGTATGTGATAGGGGCACCCTACGAGCTAGTTAATACATAAAATAATAAAACGATCATCAAATCATGTCAGAATGAGTTCAAACTTTAATAGAGGCATTAGGATATCATCTAGGACATATTGCAAAAGGAACAATAACAAAACCATGCACATATTTCTAATCACTCCGGGGTGGGGCGATTAGGACTGCAGTAGTTTGGGGGGCGCTCGGGGGTGGGACGCCCACCGTTTAGGGCCTAATTTTGACACCAATCCAAGTGGGATGGGTCCAAAACTTCCTAGGGGGTTGTGTCGATGAGTTTGGGGTGGGATTGTGGCTGATTTCTTGGGTTTTTGGATCTAGATTATGTTCCTAGTGTTCACTCGATAACCTCTCTTCCAGAAGAGAGAGATTAGGGATGTAGGAAGCACAAAGAGGAGTGGGGGTATAGTTTGGCAGCACTTCGTTGCTCCAAATGCTCCAGCTCTCTTATTTTTTGGGGTGAGGAGGCTCACCTTTTTATAGACCTAAGGGTCTCCTTTGAATGCGCATGCGAGGGTGCCACTTGGCTCATTATGCCTTTTTGGGGGAGAGAAGATTCCTCCCTGATTAGGGCCTCCTTGATTGAGGCCTCCATGATCAGGGCAGGCTTGATTGAAGCCTCTCTGATTTGAAACCTTCCCTCGCAATCCCATGCCTTGAAGGCAGAGTTAGGTGGTGGATTTGGGCTGCCATTTGTCAAGGTTTGACTTTTTTCCAGTCAAACTTGCTAATCATCCCACCCTAGAGTGATTGTTGCTAATCGTCCCAGGGTGGGACGAATAGGATTCTAATCATCCCAGGGTGGGACAAATAGGGAGCAAAGTGCTTAAAAGGTGCAAAACTGACCTCTGACCTTCCAAAACTTATTTGGGAGTGGTTAGGACCACTGTTTAACCTCTGGAGGCTGCCCTAGGGGGTATGTATGCCAATTCGATCAGTGCTTGTAGTCACATAATCGGATTGGTGTTGTTTTGGTGTCTACAGATGCCCCTTTTTGGGATGCGTTGTGTGTGGCGCAGTGCTTGAGCAAAAATAGATGACCAAAGCACTTAATGATTAGGGTTTCTTAGTAACCTAACCAAATTTTGATTATCCCAAGTATGGAAAGGGCACGCATTCTTGAATCCTTGCTTCTGACGAGCTAAGGAGCTTAACTCAAGTGTAACCTTTTTCAGTGAGGTGTACTTGATCTTGGACATTGTTCAGACATGAATAGGCAAAGGGCACAACCTTTTGTCCGAGGAACCTTTTCTTCATGCTTCCAAAATGCCAAGTGTTTGTTTAGCTTGTGATTATTGCTTGTTTGCTGCCCCAAGCAGGAGCATGATTGTCTTTGTCAATGATTCTTTGAATGCATGCCATTTCCTTGATTGGGTGTGTATTTGTTGATTGGTGACTAAGTGTGACTACCCCCTCAAGCAATGAATCGATGAGGGAATGACCAAAAATAAGAAAAGCGATGAGTCTCTTGACCCAAGATGACGTTTTTAAGGGTGCCTTCAGTTGTTTTTGTTGAACGCTTATTGCAGTTTTCCAACCATCGGACCTATTTTTGGTGGGTTTTGACCCTTTTTTTTACGCCTATTGGGGTAGAAATTATCAAAAATCCTCCTTCCCATGGAGCGGTCCGGCTATGCTAGCATTCTTAGGGAGTAGGATAGTGAGTATTTGTGACCCCGACGGTGGTTTTTCATGCCATGAATGTCAGGTGCAAAGGCACCTTTGTTCGGCAGATTTATTGTTGTTTTTGGTGCATTTTTTGGATGCAGTTTTTGTTGCTTTATTTCTTGCTCTGTAATCATCCCAGGGTGGGACGAATACCAATTTTGTAATCGTCCCAGGGTGAGATGAGCACTAACTAGAGTGTTCATCCCAGGGTGGAACGATTATAGGCCTAACAGCCTATATAAGGACCAAAACTAGGTTTTGGGCTCATTTGCAATATTTTTTCTTGGCGATTTGGAGCAGTGAGGAGGAGGAGTGCGAGTGTGCGTAGTGGAGCGCTGCTGAAATTTTGTGGACATCATGAGTGCGAGAACCAGATATTCGAGTGGAGGAGCCGAGGTGAGACCGGTATGATGTTCCTTCTCTCTGCCTGTTATTCGTGCGTGTTTTATATGAAGTTTAAAACTCACATATAAAATGTTTGTTTGCTTTATTTTGTTTTTAAGGTTTTAAAAACTTAATTTTTTTGTGTGTGTTGGTTTGATTTTATTCGTATATCAAGTTGAAAACCTAATATAGGAACTTTATTTGCTTTGTGTTTTGTTTTTTTTTTTATATTAGGTTAAAATAACCCAACATGTTTTTGTGCTCTGTTATTTTGTTGTTAATTTTCGTATATTAAGGTCAAAACCCTAGTACACAATTGTTATCTGTAATTTGTTTGTGTTTGTATTTAGGTTTAAAACCCAAAACATTTTCATTTTATTTTGTTTTTTTTGTTCATATTATGGTTGAAACCCTAATATGTTTTATTTCATGTTTGTTTTTGCCATATTAAGGTTGAAACCCTAATATGTTTTTTTTGTTTTGTTTTGCGTTCACATTAAGGTTGAAACCCTAATATGATTTTTTTGTTTTGTTTTGTTTTCACATTAAGGTAGAAACCCTAATATGATTTTTGTTGTTTTTTTTTTGTTGATTGTACAGTTATTTTCATGTATGCTGTCGTTGTTGTACAGTTTTATTTTAATGATTCTGTACTTTCATTGTACATTTGTTTTACTGTACTTTTTATACTATACTTTTGCCTCTATTGTACAGTTTTATTTTAATGTTTTTGTTTATATTAAGTATGTACTTAATATCTTTTTTCATTTTATTTTGTTGTTTCAGGTTGTGAAGAGTCGGTACCGCCAGCCAACTATTTTCTCTGATGCTCGGGATGCCCTGACAGTTGTGGATTGGGAGTGGCTTGATGCCCTTGGGCTCAAGCATGTGACGCATCTGGAGCCTGTGGTGGGGGATCGGGCATATTTGACTGCCCTGATCAATCTATGGGATCCCCACACCAACACTTTTCATCTCCCAATAGGGGAGATGACTGTTACTCTGGAGGATGTGTATCGGATTCTATGGATTTCGATAGATGGACTGCCTATCCGGATGACCCACCGTGACCAGCGGATGGTGGTATTGACACGGTGTTTTGGTCTGGTGGTGGAGAGGGGGGTGGAGAGGGTTGTGGAGAGGGCAGAGGCTGACTGCCAGAAAGGTGGTATTCTGGTGCGGTGGTGGCTAGAGAAGGGCATATTAGGGGTGAGGCATGCTTTGATCATGACCCTCATCTCCAATATGCTACTTCCTAACTCCTCAGGTGCGAGGTTCCCTTGGAACCTACTTGAGTTGGTTTTCACATTGGTGGAGTGTCCTACATTAGCTCCACTTATTATGAGATGGGTTCAAACGTTATTGGCACCATTGTATGATGAGTTGTACGAGGTCCGCTATCAGAAGTGGAAGGGGATCGGGTGCAACTATCTCTTGCAGTGTTGGGGGTGGCAACACATAGCTATGGAGCGATCGCAGGGTTTGCCTTAGACCACCCGAGGTGAGATGGTGGATCAAGAAATTGGATATGCCGATTTATGGCAGAGGTCAGAGGAGCATGGACAGAGTCGATGGTGGGTAGGTGACATAGGTCACTATACTGATGCCTTCTCTTGTCTAGTGCCAGGGCAGGTGTTCTGGTGGATGTATCAGGACTGTCCATCTTGGCATGAGGCTAGAGAGTGGCTCCAACATGTGCGTAGGGGTAGATGGTTGATTGGGCGACATGGGATAGAGCAGGAGTACTTCCCATATGTCTAGGTGACACGGTAGTTTGGGGTGCACCAGGGATTTCTTGGTGATCCCTTGATCTATCGATGTCGCGATGATGAGAAGACTCTAGTCTGGCCTACCATTGAGCAGCTGGGCAAGGGGTCCGATGTAGTTATTGATGTACCCGACGTGGATGATGTCGGGGTGACTACAGAGTATGACCGATGGTGGATTATGCGGTGATGGCGAAGTGAGGGGCCTCTAGGAGGCATGGATACTATAGTAGTACGAGGTGGGGGTGCAGAGGCACCGATGGAGGGTTGGGGGCTCCGCTTGATGATGTTGACATGGTGGAGGTCGATGACTTCACCGATGATGGAGATGATTTGGGGGTTCCAGAGCAGCCGAATGTACAGGATGTCCCGGAGCAGTGGGTGCCAGAGCAGCAGGCCATCCCGAAGGTGCCCATGCCTCAGGCTGTCTTAGGGGATGTGGAGGTTGGGCTTCATGTTGAGATAGCATGATTGGAGGGTCTCCTATGGAGATGGGAGGAGGAGCATAGATATGCTTTGGTGGAGGTAACATAGGAGAGGGATCTCCTGCGGACTCAGTTGGCACAATGGGATAGTGCATTGGCTATGTATCGCCAATGAGATATGGAGTGGGGTCGGTATCGGATAGAGTTAGAGACAGAGGTTTTCCGCCTCGGTGGACAATTGCATGTGCTTGATGGAGGTGGTTCGTCACACCGTATGAGAGGCAGTGAGACTGAGCAGTCTGCATCATCTCATCGTAGGTGGCTAGGTGAGGGTAGTGTTGGTGGGTAGGGTGAAAGGGCTGGCAGCAGTCACCTTGAGAGGTCCCATAGGACCCATACTACTGGGGGTAGTTCCAATCGCATCGATCTACGTGATCATGGTGGCCGACTCCCTAGGCTTTGGGGATTTTGAGTTTTTGGTTTTTGTGAGGTCAGAGGACCTTCTTATTGTAGCTTGAGGGTATTTTGACTTGATATATATACATGACTCTTTTGGTTTGATTATATACTTGTCATGGTTTATTGTTCTTTATGCACATTTATTTATGTTGATGTATGCATATGCTATTATGACTACGGATGATTTTAACTATATGATATAGATGTATGCATATGGAATGGATGGAATGATTTGTTGGTATACAAGCGGTGGCACCATAGACTATATACGATTTGCGCTTTTTGTACTATGTGATTGCTTTATGGAATAACTTTTGCATTTGTAATTTTTGTTTTGTATTTTCTGATGGTGATGTAAGTAATGAAATGTACAACAATTGTTTTAGAATGTAGTTAAGATTTTTTTGAGACTCAGATGCTTTAACTAACTAGTCAAGACTATACATTATCTTACAAGACTTTCGAACAAGGTACGAATCAGACTTGAGTTTGACCAAGTTATTTCACATCCCTGTGTGTGCGATTGAGTTCGTTTATGTGGTATTCGTAAGGATACCGTCAGTGCCAGGTAGGCTATCCACCAAACCTGTACTTAGGATCACCTAATTAGCTCCACTAACTCCTTTGTTGTATTTAGTAGGATTAATCTATGGTGCAATCTAGGGTGTACCATAAGCTAGCTCATCCACATGCAAACATTGATCTGTACATATGCCCAACAACTAATGCGATAGATATATCATCATGAGGGAGGTTTGCCACCAGTGACCAGCAGGCTATCCACCAAACCGACATTGAGGATCACCTCATGACCTTTCGAATGTTGAGAATTCTAGGGATTCAATAGTTACTCCCTCTCTTTTAATGGGATATTTGCTCAGTAGTGATGATAATCACTGTTTATTTTGTTTGAGCTTGGGATTTTGAGCAGTGATTAGAATCGCTATTTCTTGTGCTTTTTGATTTGTGCACTTTTGATATTCATGTTTGGAGTTGGAATTATTTGTAGTGGTAAAAACCACTATTTATTTTGGGGAATTGAAGGAATTTTTCTTGTCCTTTTGCCAATTCTCAGCATTCTTGGGGTCATTCGCACAAGGGGATGAGCAAGATAACATTTTCACTATATGGTATCCTGGACCACTTTGTAGGTTTCGTCTTTCGTTCACACAACTTGGGAATTTTTATGTGTTTTAAGCTTGTGTTGGGATGCTATGTAACAAGGCATGATCCAAGTAAAACTCTACCCTATAAAAATCGATCTGACTTTGTACAGCATTTGGCTAGAAATCTAAAGATAGATGAATGATGAAAACCCTAAAGACATTAGAAGACAACTGACTATGATATGGCAAAAATGCAAATGGCGTTATTCTTGTTGGATCATTTACAAAATGGACAAATGTGGAAAATGATGGAATTGCTAAGTAATTACAATCTATGGTGCATTTGACATGTATGACCAACAAATATGCAATGTATGTATGCGATGCCTAATGCAGCTTTTTTTTTTTTTGTGTTTTGATTTTTAAGATTATGCATGAAAGTGAGATGCAATTTTTTTTTTTATTTTTGATTATCTGTTGTTTTTGAATATTCGTTATGGACGGTTTAACCCAAATGGGTGTGGACCAAGTGATTCTTACGGATCCTTGGAGGTTTTGACCAAAGGAATTATAGATACCTTTGGGGCATTTTTGGTTGACCAAGCGATTGTGGGAACCCTTGGAGCTTTTGGTTTGACCAAAGGGATTATAGATACCTTTGGGGTGTTTTTGGTTGACCAAGCGATTGTGGGAACCCTTGGAGCTTTTGGTTTGACCAAAGGGATTATGGATACCTTTGGGGCATTTTGGGTGACCAAGCGATGGCAAGAACCCTTGGGGCTTTTGGTTTGACCAAAGGGATTATAGATACCTTTGGGGTGTTTTTGGTTGACCAAGCGATTGTGGGAACCCTTGGAGCTTTTGGTTTGACCAAAGGAATTATGGATACCTTTGGGGCATTTTGGGTGACCAAGCGATGGCGAGAACCCTTGGGGCTTTTGTTTTGACCAAAGGGATTATAGATACCTTTGGGGCATTTTAGGTTGACCAAGCGATTACGGGAATCCTTGGAGCTTTTGGTTTGACCAAAGAGATTATTGATACCTTTGGGGTGTTTTTGGTTGACCAAGCGATTGTGGGAATCCTTGGAGCTTTTGGTTTGACCAAAGGGATTATGGATACCTTTGGGGCATTTTAGGTGACCAAGCGATGGCTTGAACCCTTGGAGCTTTTGGTTTGACCAAAGGGATTATAGATACCTTTGGGGTGTTTTTGGTTGACCAAGCGATTGTGGGAACCCTTGGGGCTTTTGGTTTGACCAAAGGGATTATGGATACCTTTGGGGCATTTTGGGTGACCAAGCGATGGCAAGAACCCTTGGGGCTTTTGGTTTGACCAAAGGGATTATAGATACCTTTGGGGCATTTTAGGTTGACCAAGCGATTACGGGAATCCTTGGAGCTTTTGGTTTGACCAAAGGGATTATTGATACCTTTGGGGTGTTTTGGTTAACCAAGCGATTGCGGGAACCCTTGGAGCTTTTGGTTTGACCAAAGGGATTATGGATACCTTTGGGGCATTTTGGGTGACCAAGCGGTGGAAGAACCCTTGGAGCTTTTGGTTTGACCAAAGGGATTATGGATACCTTTGGGGCGTTTGGGTGACCAAGTGGTGGCGATAACCCTTGGGGCTTTTGGTTTGACCAAAGGGATTATAGATACCTTTGGGGTGTTTTTGGTTGACCAAGTGATTGTGGGAACCCTTGGAGCTTTTGGTTTGACCAAAGGGATTATGGATACCTTTGGGGTGTTTTGGTTGACCAAGCGATTACGGGAACCCTTGGAGCTTTTGGTTTGACCAAAGGAATTATGGATACCTTTGGGGCATTTTGGGTGACCAAGCGGTGGCAAGAACCCTTGGGGCTTTTGGAGTGGGCCATGGCTCTCTAAATGTTGAATGGCCTCAAATGACTGATGTTCAAGGGTTCTAGTTCCTTGATTCCTTCAAGAGAGGTGAGTCGGTATGTTCCAGGTCCTATTTTACTATTGATTACATAAGGACCTAACCAATTTTCCATGAAATAAAACCCTTAAATGGGGCGGCAAGTTAGAATTTTGTTGGTTCTCTTTTAAGACTAGGTCACCGACCTGAAAGTCCCTCAGGTGAACTTTCATGTTGTATGCTTTCTTAAGTCACTCTTGATAGATACGTAAATGCTCGAGAGCATTGATGCATCGTTCATCGAGTAATGTAAGCTGGTCTAATCGTGCCTGCCATGCAGTGTCATCATCGATGAACCCTTTCATTGATATGCGTAGGGAGGGTATTTCCAACTCGAGAGGCATGACTGCCTCGGAGCCATACACTAGCGAAAATGGAGTTGCCCTAGTGGGCATCCAAATGCTAGTGTGATAAGCCCATAGGGCAAGTGGTATTTGGATGTTCCAATCCTTATGACTATCTGCGATCATATTTTTAAGGATGGCAACTAGCATTTTGTTTGACGCCTCTGCTTTCCCATTTGCCTACGGATAATAAGGTGTCAAAAAACTATGCTGAATTTTGTACTTTGTTGTCAAAGCACGCACATCTTTGTTCTTAAATGACGTCCCATTATCCGAGATGATCTTGGATGGAATACCAAAATGACATATGATGTTATGTAAAATGAACTCCATAATGCGGGGCCTAGTCATAGAGGTAAGCGAAATTGCTTCCACCCACTTAGTGAAGTACTCTGTGGTCGTTATGATAAACATGTGATGACCTGACGATGCAGGGGAGATCTTTTCGATGAGATCTAAGCCCCACTGCAAAAATGGCCAAGCCAATTGGATCGACTGCAAGGCCTGAGAAGGTACGTGTGTCAAGTTAGCATGGTGTTGACACTTCATGCACTTTCGCACATATGCACAACAATCTCGCTCTAAATATGGCCAATAATAGCCCATGCAAAGAATGCGCTTTGTGATGGCCATACCGCTGAAGTGGCCACCACATGTACCATCATGTGCTTGGGTGATCACCCAAGTGGACTCCTGCTAGTCTAAGAAATGGAGGAGGATTCCTTCATAGCTTCGATGGTATAAAATGTCTCCTAGCAAGACATGTTTTATTGCTTTCTGTTTGAATGATCTTTTTGCGACGTGCAACAATCCAAGTGGGAGGCTACCTAACTTGAGATAGTCTCTTATGGGTGTGTACCAATCCTACTGATCAGAAACCTCGATGGTATGAATGATCGATCCCTCTTGAAGTTCATCCCTAGTAAAAGTTGAGCGGGAAAGAACTTGTAAAAATAGTGTTGTGTTGCTATTAAGAGGGGTTGGAGAGAACAAAGACCCCCAGTTGGCATGATTTAGACTATCATGGATTCGAGAGAACCTATCTTGAGATGGTTCAATCTGGATTAGGTGGATTCTTGGCATTATGTTAGAGCTTGCACGCTCCATCATGGATTGTGATAACGTTTTGACTTGAATGGTTGTCATCTCACCAAAAATGTCTTGCGGGATTAGTGACCCCAAGGAGGCCATAGTGTCCACAAAATGATTTGATGATCGAGGGAGTGCCTCGATGTCGTACCATTCAAGCTTTGCCAAGAATTTATCCACAAGGGCTTTGTAGGCCTACAAAACTAGGCATTTGCATTGGAATACCCCTTTCACTTGGTTGACAATTAACAGTGAATCACCAAAGATATTCAAGCATTTGATGTTCATGGTGATGGTTGTCTGAAGACCTATGAGCAAGGCTTCGTATTCAGCATTTTTATTGGTGCATGGGAAATCAAGTTTAAATGATAAAGGCATTGGAGCCCCTTGCGATGTGAAAAACATGATTCCCGTGCCACCCCCTTGCTCACATTTAGAACCATCAAAAAATAAGGTTATGTCGGCCTGTGACTCAAGCTCATCAGAATTTGGCGATTCTGAGACATGGAAGACCCCATCATCGGGCAACTCTACGGTCAGAGGCTGATCGTCTTCGAGAGGAGCCTCTACTAGTTGATCGACGATGACTTGACCTTTGATGGACTTTTGTCCAATGAATTCGATGTCAAACTCCATCAACAACATGATCCATTTTGTCGTATGACTACTATGATAAGTATGACTCATCATGTACCACAATGGATTCTCCTTAGACACAACATACATCATATTGCTCAACATGTAATGGCATAGCTTTTTGGTGGCAAATACCACCACTAAGCATAGCTTCTCAACGTATGCATAGTTAAGTTCATAACTGACTAGGGTGCGGCTAAGATAATAATTATATTGTTCTTTATGTAATTCATTTTTCTGGGCTAGCATGGCGCCCAGTGCCACCTTAGTATCTGAGATGTATAAATAGAATGACACTCCTAGTCTAGGTGGTGCCAATACTAGCGGTGAAGCCAAGTATTGTTTGATGTCGTCGAAGGCTGATTGGCACTCGTCATCCCAATGAAATGCTACCCCCTTGTGTAATAATTTATTCATGGGTCGGCACTTGTCAGATAACTATGCTATGAAGCGCTTGATCGACGTGACCTTACCCTACAAGCTTCTGAGCTACCTGATGGTGGTTGGGGGAAGCATTTCAAGGATTTCCTTGACTTTATTTGGATCTACCTCGATGCCTCATTTTGAGACTATGAAACCCAAGAGTTTTCCAGATGTGATGCCAAATACACACTTCTTGGGGTTTAGCCTAACCTTGTGTTCGATGAGGCGATCAAGGATCTTGCGTAAGTCATCGAGATGATTTTGGCACAAAAGAGATTTGGCCAAAAAATCATCCATATAATCTTCCAAATTTTTATGCATGTGATCATGGAAGATGTATGTCATAGCGCGTTGGTAGGTGGCACCAATGTTTTTAAGGCCAAAGGGCATGACCTTATAACAAAATGTCCCCCAAGGCATCGTGAACGCCATTTTTAGTTGAT
Organism: Wollemia nobilis; assembly: GCA_028583015.1. Classification (NCBI taxonomy): domain Eukaryota; kingdom Viridiplantae; phylum Streptophyta; class Pinopsida; order Araucariales; family Araucariaceae; genus Wollemia; species Wollemia nobilis. Next base: position 14,173,389 of record JAQPPZ010002969.1, on the reverse strand, counting down.
CATCAGGATTGATACGAATCTGGTTGTATCTCGAGAAACCATCCATGAGGGAAAGCATTTTGTGGCCTGCTGTAGCATCTACCAATGCATCGATGCTAGGCAAGGGGAAATCATCCTTGGGACTCGCTTTGTTTAAATCTTGAAAATCGATGCATATGCGAATCCTCCCATCAGGATTTTTGACGGGTACCATGTTGGACAGCCATGGTGGGTAATCTACGCAAATGAAAAACTATGCATCCAACAACTTTTGTAGCTCGTCTTTGACCATTAAGGCCACTGTTGGGTGCATCTTATGTAGCTTTTGCTTGACTGGATTGATTGTCGAATCAAGTGTTAGATTATGCATGACTAGCTATGGGTCTAGCCCCGACATGTCTTTGTAGGACCATGCAAAAACCTCCTTCTTCTCTTTGAGAAGGGCAATGTAATCGACTTGCTCTTTGGGGGATAGACTTACCCCTAGCTTGATGATTTGTGGATTCATTGGATCAGAACCGATGTCTACGTCAATCATCTCTTCGACTGACATGTGGGATCCATCCTCCAACTGGTGTGGAGTTGGGATCAGGTGGATATCATTTTTTGAATTTAGATCTATATTGGGAACGTCGGGTTCCTCTTTAGCATGGAAGATATCCTGAGTCTGTCTTGGGGTGAAATGAAACATCTCACCGCAAGGCCAATACTCTATGGGGATGGTGGTGAGTCAACATGATCCCAGTCTATGGCATCTAGGTCTAGATACAATGGTCATGTTGGATCGGTTGGATTGTGGATGGGGGTGGTTAAATCAATGGAGATCATGTTGATGGAATGAATTTGGTCTCCATTGCTATGTGGGTGTTGATTTAGACATCCTTAGTGATCCTTGTACCCTAGATCTAGCTCTGTGGGTACTGGCACAAAAGGATCGGCCCTATGTGCGGATAGAAGGATAGGGTCTACCCTTGGCACTGATGGCCCTATAGGGTCTCTAGGTGGGAGGTGCTCCCTGTATGCCCAAAGTGGTGGATGAAGCACTTGGTTTAACTATACTTGGTTTAAATGCCACCTATGCCTTGGTCCCATATTTAGATGTTCAAACATATCATCGATGTCTATGGGGTATTCTTGTTGCCTCATATGGTTGAGATATGCCATCTCAATATCATCCTCATAGTCTCTATCGAAGATCCATAGGCCTTCATTGGCTCTAATAACTATGTGCCCCTCTAGCTAGTATAGCCTCCCACTAGGCGTTTCTTGATCACTATCCTCACTCTCTACGAAAACCAGAAATATGGCATACGGGTAGTCGATGTTGAAGAAGATATTTGGATCTTCTTCCTCCGATGGATCACTTGGCCTTATGGCTAGCATGGGAGGCTCTTTTTGTTTGAGCAAGTTGATTTGGTCCCTTCTGGGTTGTTCCGCTCTCTGTGGGAGGGCTGGATTCTCTAGAGGTAGCAATTGCCCAATCGAAACATTAAAGGGGAACATTGCCATGAAGTTCTCCTGATAGTCGTCAATGGGTGTCACCTGTAAGTGATTGCTATCAGAATCAAAAGGGTCCCAAGGTGCTACCTCATAATCTGACTCATCTTCAGAAGACTCCCCTTGATCTTGTTCATATCCCTCTTGGAGGTTACTGTTGACAATTTTGTCACATCGCACAAGGGGTAGAAAAAAAATAAAAAAAAAATCAAAATTTTGTAGTCTTTCCTTTTGTAAAAGTATTTCTTTTTGTTTGTAAGTGTTGGAGCAATTTTGGTTTTCCCTACCACCCCCTTGTACACAGAATGAAGAAGAAACAGCTTCGCTACCAAGCATGCCAAATAAGATAGCTTCGAAGCAAGAAGAGAAAAAGTGTCATGATATCGCGACATGTCGCATTTTCGTGGCTCAGAGCGAGAAGGAAGCGCATGAAGGGAAAAGTGTCACGATATCATGACATGTCGCATTTTCATGACCGAAAGTAAATAAAAGGTGCAAGAAGAAGAAAAGTGTCATGATATCATGACATGTTGCATTTTCGTGATCGACAGCGAGGAGGATACATAGGAAGGTTGATATTACATTTCTTTCATTTATTCTTGGTGTTCTTTGCTTCCATTCAAGTCGTCAGTTAGTGATTGTGCTTCCTGTTCTCTCCCACCTTAAATCACCGATCTCTCAACCCTTACCCCTTTTTATTCATTTCTCTAACCCTTACTCCCTTTTATCTCTTGCTTGCACTCTTATCTCAAAACACCAAAGTAGATTAGCATAGGAGCCAGCATTTCTTTGGAGATTGGCATGAGGGGCATCTCTTCCCTTCAACCTTTCAATTTTGGTCTAGGTCTATGGCGCATACACTCACCCAAAATCCTTTCCTAGGTAGATTTTATGACCAACAATTTTTGGCACGCCCGGTGGGACCTGACTGTGTCTATCTTAGTAAGAACCATAACTAGTCAAGGTCCCATATTTTAAACGCAAACCCGTCTTCATTGGGGCCAATAATTCTAACCAGTTCCCGATGTGACCCGATCAGTCTCAACTGACTAGTGGTAGTGAGAACCGATGCTCTCATTACCGAAAGACTCTTAGCATCTGGTGACTCTGTTCAACCCAAAAATATCTAAGTCGTAAATACCAGTACCTAAACCTGTGCCTTCATGGCAAAAGTCCCCATGTTTTAAGGAAGTCCGAGTTGGTGAATCTCTAGCTTGCCTCCATCTGACAAAATCACCTGGCGACTCTGACTGAGCTGAAGATCTAGATTTCTTGATCGTAGGTGCATTTTAAAGCTGAAAGAAGACATCCCGGAGGAATCAAGGTTTGGTGAGAAGCCTTGACCTCACAAGCAGAGAAAATTATGTTCACCTGGTGACTTCGACTTAGTGGCAAGAACCATGATATCTGTAGGCCACTGCTATAATGGATAGGGCATGCTATCCCAGTTGGGATGATCGTGGCCCTCTGAATATTCAAAGTTACCATGAAATTCTTGAAAGTGTCTTGAAGACAGTGATAAAATATGATGGCACTAAGGGAATGGCCCTAGATCACCTTGAATATCTTGTTGATTTAAGGTCCATCCATGACATATTCCATGAAGATGTCATGATCAGACTTCTGGTCCTGTCTCTGGAAGGAAGGGCGCTGCAGTGGTATAGACTGCTCGGGTGTAAAAGCATCTGCTCGTGGGATGACTTAGCGGGAGCACTACTCAAAGCATTTGATGGTTCTCAGGACCCCTTCCAACTTTTGATGTACCTCTCCACCATCAAGAGAGCACCTCTGGAGAGCGTTACAGAATTCAATGTCTGATTCTGTAGAATTTGGAAGAGAATTCCAGGGGATATCCAACCGACGCCCGCCCAAGCCCACCTCTTCTATGTTCGGGCCTTTCACCCAGAAATGGGCCTCCTCTTACTGCAATCAGGTGAACGAAGATTTCCTCAAATTTTTGAGGAAGCAGTATGAGCATAGCATCTCCTGATCCTATCTGGAAAGTGGAAGTGGTGGAAACTCCATCACTTCCTCCAATAGTTGCTGCTCCTGTCTATCCTACACAGTATTCATCATGGCAGATCCTTCATATTGAGCCGAGGCCTGAGATGTAGTCGTTTGGAGCTCAAGAGGCAGGTTCCATCCAAGTCCAACAATGGCAATATGCAAGCTTTGCCCTAGCAATGAATAATATGGTTTCTTGCAGTCTCCACCAGGAGACGGGCCAAGAACAAGAGCAGTCTCAAGTGGCAGAATCGAGAACAAGGAGGGCACATTTTTGCACCCTTCTTGTATCCCAGTGGATGGCATGCAAGTACTCAACCAGAATCCATTAAGCATGTCTCATCAAGATGAACTTAAAGAGACCCTAGAAGATTACTCTTTGCTGGAGGAGCCCTATCACCACACCAGGAGGATGGAAGAACCTGTACCAAGCCCACAGTTAGTAGATTCTTCAGTATTCTGGTATTGGTTCTAGCCATCACCACGACCAGTACCCCAAGAGGCCCCTCATGCTATGAACTTCTTTGCCACATCATTCATCACTAGTATGGGTACTGGCAGGAGTGACAACTCACTGCACTGCACTTTGTTCGCAACATGGACAACTTTGGGAAGAGGTTAGCCGGACTTCAAAGATCAACTGAAGTTCAATCAGATCTGGTCCATACATTGCAGGTTCACCGGATAAGCACCCGAAGCTGGATTTATGGTGGCGGCATGCCGATCATGTCACAAAATTTTATGTAAATGCTGTAAATAGCCCGGATAGTAAATAAGTGTCAAAAGCACTAAGTGTTGCTTGGGAACTTAGGCACAAAAAAAAAAAAAAATGTTGTCAGTGGATAGTCAGAGAAGAAGATAATGGAAATGACTCTGTTGCCCAATGGATAAAGTCCTGGGATCTCTACATTCATACAAGCTAAATTTCCCGCGAGCGGCCAATAATGTTGACAATTTTTTCACATCGCACAAGGCGTAGAAAAAAAAATAACAAAAAATCAAAATTTTGTATAGTCTTCCCTTTTGCAAAAGTATTTCTTTTTGTTTGTAAGTGTTGCAGTAATTTTAGCTTTCCCTGCCACCCCCTTGTACACAAAATGAAGAAGAAACAACTTCATTGCCAAGCAGGACAAAGAACATAGCTTCGGAGCAAGAAGAGAAAATGTGTCGCGATATCGCGACATGTCGCATTTTCATGGCTTAGAGCGAGAAGGAAGCGCATGAAGGGAAAAGTGTCGCGATATCGCGACATGTCGCATTTTCATGACCGAAAGTAAAGAAAAGGCACAAGAAGAAGAAAAGTGTCATGATATTGTGACATGTCGCATTTTCATGACCGAAAGTAAATAAAAGGTGCAAGAAGAAGAAAAGTGTCGTGATATCGCGACATGTCGCATTTTCATGACCGACGACGAGGAGGATACATAGGAAGGTTGATATTACATTTCTTTCATTTATTCTTGGTGTTCTTTGCTTCCATTCAAGTCATCATTTAGTGATCGTGCTTCCTATTCTCTCCCACATTAAATCACTGATCTCTCAACCCTTACCCATTTTTATTTATTTCTCTAACCCTTACTCCCTTTTATCTCTTTCCTACACTTTTATCTCAAAACACCAAAGTAGATTAGCATAGGAGCCAACCTTTCTCTGGATATTGACACGAGGGGCATCTCTTCCGTTCGGCCTTTCAATGTTGGTCCAGGTCTAGGGTGCATACACTCACCCAAAATCCTTTCCTATGCAGATTTTATGACCAACAGTTACTTCTTAAAATTTATCCTTCCTCGATCAAAGGGGAGGAGTTGTTGAGGTCAACAAGGTTCGTTGTTAACAATGGGAAATAATTTCCCAATGTGTATGTTGTGTTGGGATTGGCATATGGATCTTGTGCCAATCCATCCCTTTTGCCTAGACCTAGGCCTTGCATGGTTTCTACCAAGATGTCAATGGGCAAAGGGTGGTTGAACCCTACTAATGATTTATCATATTGCATCTAGTATCTCATTTGACAAAGAATGCACATTCCTTGTTCGTATCTGCCCAATCCATATCCATGCCAATTACATTGGTCTAGGTATTTCAAGGCAAAGTCTAGGTTGGATAGATAGTCAACATTCTCAAAAAATGGCTCTTCGTCCTCTTCCTCTTGTAGGTAGGGTTCAATGTCATTCTCGAGGCCCCCATATACAAAATTGGTCTAATTTTGTGGGTAGCCTAAAGGGACGATAGTGTCGATGGGGAGGCGAGGTCTCTCCATGTCTTGCATGGATTTGAGCATGGGTTTTGCCACAAATTTCCCCACTAGGTACTCCCCCAGGCCCGTATTGGCCATCTCAATGGTAATCATTGGTGGTTGAGGGGGAGGTAATGGGAGTTCTCCTTGAGTCCACTCCATGTTGGGTGAACCAGGTGTCTCGACGTCCATTCATTTGGGAACCTCTTCGGTAGAGATGGTTGAGACTAATGGTGGTACCTCCTCTAGGGGATTCTTCCTATTGTCCTTCGATGTGGCCACCATAGGTGGTGTCGTTGGTGAAGGAATAGATGATGAAGATGGGCCAAGTTGGTGATTTGAGGGACTTAACAGCAAGGATGTAGGTAGAATCAGACCCTGTGTGGATAGATTCAATTAAAACTCCAAATGTGTCGATGGGAGGGTCGATTGTGGCATCCCGCATTGCAAAACTTAAGTTTGCTGGGACTACATGTACTTACCCTTCGTATGTGTATTTGAGGCATTGATGGGCTATCGAAGGGACACACTTCATGTCCTTGATTCAAGGACGGTCTAGCAATATATTGTAGGCCATCTCACCCTCAAGGATGTGACACAACGTAGGAATGGTATTTTGTCCTACTTGGATGGGTAGGACAATTATGCCAACCATCGAGCATAACGTGTCATTGAATGCTCGAAGAGTGTAAGTGGACGCCACAATGTGGGATGTTGGTAGCTTAAGGTATTTTAATGCCGTTGTCATGATTATGTTGCTAGACGAGCCAGTGTCCAACAACAACCTCTTGAATGGAATCTCATTGACCCACGTAATGACGTGTAGGGGTGGATCCACCATATCACCAGTCACCAATTTTAGTTTGTCTTCCCTGAAGGTTATGATTGGTTATGTGCATTGTCTCACATGTCCCACAAAATTGTTGAAATAATTGGCTTCGTGGGGTTGTAGCTCAATGGCTTTGAGTATCTCCATAAGAGCCTTTCGATGGGGCGGCGATTGTTGGATGAGCTCATAAATGGAGAGCCTAGCCGACCTAGTCCTTAAAATTTGAGTAAGTTTAATCCAAATCATGGCCACTGGTCTAGGTAGGGGAGGTTGCGTAGGATGTTGTGGAGGTTGTGACGTTGACAAAACATCTCCTATAGTTGCAATAGGTGCAGCTGTGTTTGGGTATCTTTTGTTTTGGGTCACGGTGCTTATCATCCCTACGTATCCTTGTATGGGGCAGTTTTGTGTTACCTCATTCACTTGTAAAGTCTTTGCCTACACATCATGGGTAGGTAGGGGGTCTTTGAAGACCTCCATATGTTGGTTTCTCAGTGCTATGAGACTATCTATCATGAGTGTTTTGTTGTCTATCAAGTCCTACACTAAGTGTTTGAATTTCCAACAAGTGGAGATTTTGTGTCCTTTCTTTCGATGAAATCTACAATATAAGTCTTCCTTATAGCCCTTGGTTTTTGGCATGTTGGGGTCTATGGGTCGACTTTTCGATAAGTTTATCAGGTTTGCCATGAACAAGCGATCAAACAAGGAGTCTTTAGACTCTGTGAATTGTGTGAATTGTTGCCTAGGGCAACGCTATTGATTTTGCTATTGTTTATGATTTTCCTTTTCATAGTTATCAAGAGGAACTGCATGATAATTAGCCTTTGGGGGCTTTCATTTGTGCAGGCTTTGGTATAGTTATTGCAACTTGATTGACCATGGTGGGTTTCGGTTGCATGGGCCCAGTTTTAGAATTTTTGGGCCACTTTTTCTTGCTTGTCCTGGAAATCTCGTCATCTTGTATTTTTATCTCCTCAATTATCTTGGCTTGCACCAGGGCTTCTTCGAGGGTGGCATATTGTTGTAGCTGCAATAGCACAAAGATCGACCTTAAGCAACTCTTTGAAAAAATTTGAGTCATGTCGGCCATGGGAGGGAGGTAAGGTAGCTTTGAAAGCAATGTCCTCCACCGATTCTCATAAGAAACCATGGTCTCATCATCATACTACTTAAGGCCAGCTAGGTCACTTAAGGATGCCTTATTCTTGGTGTTGAAGGCAAAACGTTCAAGGAATGCATCCACTAGGTGGTCTATATTATTGATGCTATGCTTCGACAACTGGGTAAACCAATCCGAGGTAGGGCCTACAAACATGGTTATAAACATTCTTAGAAGCAATGCATCGTTGTCCTGAATTACAAAGCATTGACTCAGGAACCTTGTTACATGCTCTTGGGCATCCTCATCCCCATATGAAAATTGCCAATTGAGGCACTTTGAAGTGGTCGGGGTATGGGGGTGCCAAAACTGAAGGATGCATAGGGTGACTGCAGAGCTGGCGTAAGGTGGGCTTTTGGGTCCCCGAAGTATTAGTCTCAATAGACTCTAAGCACTCTAGCAATGCTTTGTATGCATCAGAGGATTTGATTTCCTCTTCCTCTTCTTTGGTTTGTTCCCATTATGCATTGTGAGGAAATTGAGGCCTATGGAGGGGTAGCCGGATAGCGCCCTCCCTACCTTGGTAGCGCATTTCAGCCCGCTCTTCTTCTCGCTCAAATTCCTCATAAGCATCTTGAGGATTTTTTTGGCGTGACCTATAAACATGGATGGGTGCCCGAGGAAGGCACCCATCATTGGTTCTAGGAGTGGCTTCCCGCTCAGGTCTAGGAGGTCTTGGAGGTAAGGCTTGATAAGGTTGTGGGGACCTATCTCGTACTAAGGTTTTGTGCCTCTCATAAATTTTTTTCCTATGCATGCGAGGGGTTGGAATCCTCTCATGCATAGTGTTCTGGAACAACTCATCTATCTGGCATTGAATGCGCTCTTTGTTAAGATGATATAGTTGTTCTAATTGCTACTGATATTACCTAAGATACATGATTTGTGCTTGGCAGGCAACATATTTGGCAAATACCAAGTTGATTTATTCTATCGTCCTAGGTCTAGGAGGCCTAGATGCCTCCCCTACATATCTATCTTGGTCGTGGTGATCCAAGATCTCTATGGGTCACTTTCCTCTATCGAGGTTATCAGCATTCACCCGAGAGTCTGGCCTCAATAGGTGATCTTGATAATCAGCAGGTGCGAAGGTGCATTGCCCCTGCATGGTGTATTTCTCTTGAGGAATATATTGGTTTTCCTCATGCTCCCTTTTGTACATGTGAAATGGACAAGCGGATTTGGCTTGCCCTATCTGAAGATCCTTCTGCTCTAGATTTGGCCTATTAGTTCTAATAGTAATGAGGGGTGGATGAGGAATGATATAATCATGTGGGACCTCCTTATGAACCCTATGCTTCTCTAGCACTTCATCGCGCAGTGTCCACTCATAATGAGTGTCTAAGGGGGCCTTCCCATGTGTGTAATCCTCTTGAGAGGGTCTGTGTTGAACGGGAGTGCCCCTCAAAGGGGTGCCTCTATAGTCCTGTTCTATAGTGGTATAGTGTGGGCTATGTTGTGGGTCAGGCTGCCAAGGTGGTATAACCAAGTCCTTAGGGCCATAACAGAGGTGACTTGTGCCTCCTTGCATACTTTTCGTAGCTTCTACCCGTGTTGGGCTTGGCTACATGTATACACCATGGTGGTGGTTTTTCTAAAAATATATGTATTATTTTATCTCCTTTACAATTTTTATGCTATACCAAACAAAAGGGGACCACACAAACAAAGAAATGATTATCTTGTTTACAAATTAAATGTGTGTCCTAGATCTGGTTCAGTGTGTTTGATTTTTATTCTGTAAATATTGAAAAGAAAAAAAAATTATACATGCATAATGACGGCTCTTGTATCTCCAAAATGGTCGCCCCTTCAATATACCATTGCCATTCCATTATACCGAACCTCTCAATATACCTACCCTTACGTGAGGGAAACTATTGGTACGCGAGAGCAGAACAGTAAGTGGAACATAGGTGGTACGGAAGGGGGATCACTTTGTTTTTGACACCTACCTTAGAAGACTTATCCTCATGCACGGGGAATCACCCCCGCTACACTTGGTCAGCTTTCATCAAGATTTACATCTAGCAACAGTCGCTATCAGGGTATATGTATGCAAAATCCAAGCCAAGGTGGTGATAAAACCCACCGTTGGTCTTGATCAAGTGTTGGGGTATTAGGACCAAGTCCTTGATGTTAATTTTATTAGGTGGTGTGTGTGGTTCCTTTTAATTGTGTAAAGAAAGAAAACATACAACAAAAGATGATTTTCACTAATGCAATGCTTTAAAGTACATTTTATCTTTCAAAGACAATTAGTAGCAAAAATGAAATCACAAAACCTAACTTGAACTGAAACCTATAATGAGGACTTGCCATTTGTGCAAGTATCATGCAAGCAAACCAGAGAAAAATGTATTCCTAATCAAGTTCCTTCCATTTAATTTACTCTATGTTTTTATTTTTATTTTTCTTTATTGCAAGAAAGGAAAACAAACTACTTAACCTTTCTATGTAAGTGTCTGAAAATAAAGCAAAGAAAACAGAAAATTGCAGAAACAGAAAGTAGAAAAACACAAAGGATGTTTAGAAGGCATACCTCCTCTCTGTCTAAACCAGATGCCTTTGAGTTTCTTCTCAAAAAATACATAGAGCTCTAATCATCTCGGGGTGGGATGAATAGCAGGTCTGCATTCATCACAGGGTGGGATGAATACGTATTCGTCTCGAGGTGGCATGAGTAGCATTCTAGTGCCCAAATGAGTAACACCTGCAAAGAAAAACCACAAAATTTGGATGAGAAACTTGATCCTAATAGTAGGGGATAGGGTCCCACCATGATATTCACTGAAAGTAGTAGAAAAATGGTGTATCGATATGATGCAAACAAAAATATATATAGATGCTAAGTCCTACGAATGTGATGAGCAATGCATGAAGAAAATGACATAGAAATGAGATGTGAGCAAACAAAATGGGGCCTCATTTATTGATATTGCTTTTAATTTGATTACAATACATCCCCCCTCTAGGGATCAGAACATTTTATACAATTTGTTACATTAATGGATGCCCGAAATAAGTCACGCTTCCAAGATCGGACGGTATGCTTCCAGCGTCTTCCACGTGCCCACACTCAAAGTGGGTGGGCTAAAATTTGTCGCCGCTTGTGTCCATGTGTTCATCATTCCTTGCTTCCCCTATAGTATTCCTGGTGGTGATTTCCTATGCACATAAAGATAACAAATTGTTAATAGCATATGTGTATCTAGAAAAACATGCAATCCCCAAGGCCTCCAGCGGGCGCTTAGAAGATATCAGTGATAAGATTGCTAAGTAGATTACAGAATGATATGGAAATGTAAAGAAAAATTTCTAGAATAGGTATCACCTAATTTTGCATCAAAGCGGCGTCGGACGACCCCGTTATGCTCATTTTCCCGTCGGGGGCCTCTCCAATGTAAGCGCTCCAATGTCCTGCCTATGCTTATAAAAATCATTTGAAACTCATGGGCTAGACATTATATGTAATTCTAAGACTACCCAAATGCCCGAAATTTGCATATCCTACCCATATTCTCCTGTATGTGACAGGGGTGCCCTGCGAGCTAGTTAATACATAAAATAATAAAACGATCATCAAATCATGTCAGAATGAGTTCAAACTTTAACAGAGGCATTAGGATATCACCTGGGACATATTGCAAAATGAATAGTAACAAAATCATGCATATATTTCTAATTACTCCAGGGTGGGGCGATTAGGACTACAACAGTTTGAGGGGCGCCCGGGGGTGGGACACCCACCGTTTGGGGCCTAGTTTTGACACCAATCCAAGTGGGATGGGTCCAAAAATTCCTAGGGGGTTGTGTTGATAAGTTTGGGGTGGGATTATGGCAAATTTCTTGGGTTTTTTGATATGGATTGTGTTCCTAGTGTTCACCTGATAACCTCTCTTCTAGAAGAGAGAGATTAGGGATGTAGGAAGCATAAAAAGGAGTGGGGGTATAGTTTGGCAGCACTTCATTGCTCCAAATGCTCCAACTCTCTTATTTTTTTTGGGTGAGGAGGCTCAAATTTTTATAGACCTAAGGGTCTCCTTTGAATGCGCATGTGAGGGCACCACTTGGCTCATTATGCATTTTTGGGGGAGAGAAAATTCCTCCCTTATTAGGGCCTCCTTGATTGAGGCCTCCATGATCAGGGTAGGCTTGATTGAAGCCTCTTTGAATTTAAACCTTCCCTCGCAATCCCATGCCTTGAAGGTAGAGTTAGGTGGCAGATTTGGGCTGCCATTTGTCAAGGTTTGACTTTTTGCCAGTCAAACCTTCTAATCGTCCCACCCTGGAGTGATTGTTGCTAATCATCCCGGGGTGGGACGAATAGGATTTTAATCATCCCAGGGTGGGATGAATAGGGAGAAAAGTTCTTAAAAGGTGCAAAACTGACCTCTGACCTTCCAAAACTAATTTGGGAGTGGTTAGGACCAATTTTTAACCTCTGGAGGCTACCCTAGGGGGTATGTATGCCAATTCGGTCAGTGCTTGTAGTCACATAATCGGATTGGTGCTATTTTGGTGTCTACATATAGAAGTCACTCAAATGACCGTACATTGAGTATTATCCCAGTGCTGCATAGGAGTGTGAAGATGATCCACCTCTATATGAACTTTCTCCACTTGAACTAAAATCTTGAGCCAAAAATTAGAGTAAACTGTGCACTTATAAGCAATTGAAAATTCATCTAAACTATGCTACTGAGAAAAGAGAATTTTGTTGAGTTTTATCAATATGAAAGAGCACACTGATGTGAAGAATTTTCCACACTTCCAACAAGGGAAATAAAAATAAGATGGGTCTCCAAGAAAAACATGATGCTAGGTGAATGAACTGGCCATATGAGGTCGAAAGAATATCTCAAGTCAATCCCAGGCCATTTGAGTTTTCCTGCATTGCCAAAAAATATGAAGTTGGTCCTCTGGAGCACCGTAATAATGATAAGAAGGATTCTCTATTCCAAGGTAGTTTAATATATGTCTAAGAGGAACACCATAGGACAAGAGGCTCCAAGCAAAAAAAACTTGTTTGGGTTCAATATATCCTGCCCAAGCCATTTTAAATATTAGACTCCAATGAGTTTTAGTGGAAATAAGATCCCACTGGAAATTGAGTCTTTGAACCATAGGGACATTGGGAGTAATTCAAGCATAACCTAACTTAGGTTTGTAAGTAAGAAGTTGGGTTTTCTTAAACCATCCCCAATCATACCATCAAGGCTTTTGAGAATATCTACAGATCATGGGCCAAAGGGAAAAGTGGATACAATCCAAAATACTGTCATAAGTAATCTTATCATCTAGACGTAGACCAAAAAATATCCTAAACTCATCCCATGGAAACAAATCCCTGAAATATCTCAAAAAAAGTCTACGACTATTGAAATCCCTTTCTTGAAGAACCGTTGATCATGAATCCATTGCACGAAATCAAGGGGGAACCTTTAAGAGTAATAAAAGGTGACCACCAAACATTATAATTGGAAATGGAAGCACCTTTCTAATGCCCATCCCCTAGCGAACTCAACAAAGGCTTAATTTTCTCCCAATCCCTCCATATACTCAGAATGACAAAAGAGCCTTTAATTTTAACTGGGATAGGAACAACCAAGAGGGATTGAAAATTCATACCTTTTCAAGCCTTCCTACCAACAAATAAACCAGTGGAGATGCAATACCGAATGAAAAATTTCCAAGCTTCAGAACCACTTAAGGCTCAAAGAATCCATTTAGAAGATAAAACAAAACCTTTTCTTTGATAATTATGCAATCCCATACCTCTTAATTTTTTGGGAAGACAACATATTTCCTAGGAAACTCTATGAAACCCTCATTTATGTGATGAGTTAGCCCAAATAAAATCCCTTAAAATCTTTTCCAACTTTTTATAGTAGGCTTGATAAGGGACCCAACAAGATGAATAGCACACATGAGTAGAAGAAATAATTTTGGAACACACCTGAAACTTACCAGCTAGAGTAAGTTATTTGGTGATCCAAAAGGAAATTTTTTTCTCTACTTTTTGTAAAACATAATTCCACAAAATAACAAGGGAACTCTGGAAAGCAAATGGAATGCCAAGGAATTTAAACATCTCCCTTGGTTGGATCTAATGCCACTGGAAGCTTTCAAGCCAGCTTGGAAGGTCCAAATAGGATTGCCTATAACATGAGATCTTCCTCCATTGAATGTTAGATCCTGATGCATTGCAAATAATATATAGACAATCTAGAGTTTTTTTTTATAAAGCATTCATCCTCATGAAGAGTCAAAAAAGAATCATTTGAAAAATTTCCATTTATAAGTTGAGAAGATTCTCTAGGCAAAGAAATACCCCTACTATGACCTTGACTCACTTGGTTAGCAAGAAGGTATTTGTTGAGTGAATATTTTGTCCTATTACAAAATGAACACGCAACTGGAGTCTCAAACCCGAAGACTCTTTCTTGCAAAGAAATATATTATTTTTAATTTCTCCAAGCTTCTTGTGAACAAACCCTTATATGCATATAACCAATTTTGACTTAATGCAAATAAATGAATGTATCCCAGAATAGCTTAAATCCTGCAAGTAACTGTTAACAAGGGGCCTTTGATGATTCACAGCAAACTTTGTAACCCTAATTTGTTAAAATAACCAACCATGTAAAAAAATAAAGAAAAATCCTTTTTATGCTCTTGAAATTAATGAAAACCAACTCGAAAATAAGTTAGTGGCATTTTTTATCTTTTACTTTAAAAATATTTCAAATGAGAAAGTGCGTGGTATAGGCCACTTCGTTTTAAGCTCCATGTATTTAGCGTGCAATTCATTTTATTGTTAACTGGTTCATTTTATATTTTGTTTAACTGTTCTGCTATTTCTACATTAGCTTTTGGTGTTAGTAAACATCCGCAGAGTATTCTGGGATGTACCAGAATCCGAAACTCAAATTTTCAAATGAGATTAAAAATATTTCAGAAACTAAAATAGAAATGCTCTTATGTGAATCAGCTAGAAAAACCGAAGAAGGACGTTAATCTGGTTAGCAATCTCCTCCTTGCAAAACCCCAAGTTATGAGATGAAGCTCTAAAACAACCTGACCTAACAGACCTGTAATAAAACACAGTCAAATCAAATCAGATGCTAGACTCTAAGGAAATAAATAATTTGCATCATTCTATCATTCACCTATCGCAACCCACATTATGGTGTAAAAGAATAGATACAAAACAAAATAATGCAAAGGAAAGATATACAGAAATAACAGTAGTCTTAGCCTTCAATATCCTTTTGGTTTCACACACAAAAGTTACTCTTGCCAAATAACTCCTTTATTCAATAAAAATAATGCTTTTTGTTTACAATTTCTAGCCCCTATATCTACATTCGCTTCTGCTTTTAAAATTTTTGTTGCAGCTCTTGGTTTCCCTCTGCGACACTTCGTTTCATTTCCCATAACGCTTCGTTTCATTTTCCCGCTTCTTTGATGCTTTGACCTTTCGCTCGAACCTAAAATGTTTGGTCTTCTCTGCTAAATGTAACTATCGATCTGAAGTGTTACCATGACCCTCATGCCTTTCTGCCACGTTTTCAGCACTTTTTGTATGTTCTGTAACGGCCCCATGTGAATCGTGATGTTTTTATGCATGCCACTTTACTTCCTTGCTTTCATCGCGAAAATGCGACATGTCATGATATCGTGACATTTTCCTGCCAGCAGCCTTGCCAATGCAACCTGTCGCAAAATCACGACGTTTCTTATCTCCGTATGCTTCGACCTGTCATGAAATCATGACCATTTTCTCCTTCGGGTCCTCTCACCGCAATTTGTCATGATTTCACGACCATTTTCTCCTTTGGGCCCTCTCGCCGCAATCTGTCGCGATTTCACGACCATTTTTTGGCTGGAATGTTTTCACCAAAAGTTGCGCGAAATCGTTACCATTTTACTACTTAGGCTTTTTTATCCACCCGCGCCGTGAAAACGCAACGCGTCGCGATTTCGCGACGCCTTTCAGCTTATGCCCTTTGGCTCAATTTTCGTCGTGATTTCACGACCATTTTATACTTCATGCCTTCTGCCCGTTTGCAAGCTGCGAAAATCAAACATGTCACGATTTCGCAACAGTTCCGCCCACATGTTGTTGTTGACTGCGTTGACCATGATTTTGTGACATGTCACGATTTCGCTACGCTTTTCTGCTTCACCTTTCTCTCTCCTCTCTGGGCTGTGACGGAGCAACATGTCACGATTTTGCTACACTTTTTCGTTTTTCGCAGCGACGGAGCAACATGTCGCAATTTCGCTACACTTTTTCATTTTTCGTAGCGACGGAGCAACATGTCATGATTTCACTACACTTTTTCATTTTCCGCAGCGACAGAGTAACATGTGATTTTGCTACACCTTTTCATTTTTCGCAGCGACGGAGCGACATGTCACGATATCGCGATGACTTTCGGCCGCGATAGAGCAACATGTCGCGATATCGCGACAAATTTTTTTCTTAGTGAAATTTTTTTGCCTTTTTCTTTGATTTTCTTAGCATCTGGGTCACTTTTTTCATTTTTGAAAGCATGCAAAAATGTGGGCCCTCAATTTTGGGGTTTGTTGTGGATTAGCCACAACAAATGGCGACTCTGCTGTCAAATTCTCCAGAGCATTTTGGTGATAACCCAACCTAAAATATACAAGCTTAGATACAGGCATCAGCACATAAAAGATAAACAAATACCGAAAGATCAGAAGTACATGAAACATCAGAATCATTAGTATTAGCTCGGTGTGTGCTATTTGTTTTCATTCCAAATCGCTTGAACTTGATCAACATTCCATTGTCGGTTTTACATGCATGCATATGTGAGACTCGTGAATGATTTGTGTAACCTAATAAATATGCTTAGAGATTTTGCTTTTACAAATGCATAGAACTTCTAATATCATACACAAATATTCAAGATTATCAAACCCTCTTAGGATCAACCATGTGTATAATGAATTGTTTTATTAGATCCCAAAGTTGGTTATGAGTCACTACTATCTTGAACCCATGTGTAAGTGAAAGTGAAATCAGAGCTTTGGAAAATCAGACTCAACCTAATTGAGATGAGAGTTTAACCCTATTCTTACTACTCTGATTTGGAATTCATTACCTCACTTTGAGCAAAATAATTTAACCAATTATGGAAGAAATGGTTATGCTAGTCTAACCCTTTTGAACAGTCAATGGTCTTGTTTTTTAGACAAGACATGTTGTCATGCATGGGCATACCTAACCCCATAATCCATGACTTAACTTCATTTCTTTGGACCTTGGGGATGACTACCCATCCTTTGCAGAGGACAAGTAGTACGATCCTTCCAATCCAATGTAAATATGAGATGGAAAAAATTAGTTTTTTACTTCTTGGATCTTGGGGATGACTACCCATCCTTGCTAGGGACATGTAGTATGATCCTTCCAATCCAAGTTTTAGATGAAAAATGGAGAATATTAATTTTACTACTTGAACCTTGGGGATGACTACCCATCCTTTGCAGAGGACAAGTAGTACGATCCTTCCAATCCAAGCTTTATCATGAAATGAGACATAGGAGCTTTGGGGAATCAGATTCTCAACCTAGGTGAGATGAGAATTATGCCCTATCCTTACTACTCCATGTAGGTCAAATCAAAGTTTTGGGGAGTTGGATCCTCAACCTAAGTTTGATGAGGACTTAACCCTATCCTTACTACTCTGATTTTAGGCTTTAAGCTTAATGGAAGTGGTAAAAACCACTGTTTTAAGGATCATGTTGCATAATAGGATAGACATGAAATATTTCTTTCGCTTGACCTTTTATTCCAAGCAAGGTTTTAATCATTTTGCTCAAGATCATTTTTAATGTGTATAAAATGTGCTTGGTTCTAGATATCTCAGGGCTCAGTTTCCAACCTTAGGATTTTTATTTATGTTGTAGCATAACCCTAAGAGGATTTGACACACTTTAATGATTTGTATCTGAAATGCATATGCAACTAAGATGGCTTGTATGTGCAAAGTGAGATGTAATACGAATGTATTGCTCTTTGAATTGCAGATGAAGTGTTGCCATAATTTGTAAAACTGACTACTTCATGCATCACAAGCCTCAAACGATATTATTTAACTGTTTATGTTATATGTGGAGCTTTTACAACATAATTCCAATGTTTCATATTTTCCCAATCTTAGGCATGAGTTAACATTTCAAACCTTTATTCCTTTTTTTTTTTTTTTTTAGAAAATAAAACAAATATGTCAAATAAACACCACCTAGACGTCCAACCTGCACACACAAAAGAAACAAAGCATGACATTAATACAAAACCTAAACATGTCAAATAAACACACAACTTAAATATCAAATCTGCACACACAAAAGAAACAAAGCATGACATAATTACATATAATACAAAACCTAGCCGCTTCAAGCCTGGAAATAGTGTTTCAAGTGCAACCCATTAACAGGTAATGCCAAATCCTTTCCATCCAAGGTTCTTAGTCTAAAATTGTTTTCCCCTAGGACTTCTAAAATTTGGTACGGACCCAACCATAAGTAGTCAAACTTATCATGATCCCATTTCTTTTCATGTCTTTTATCCCATAACAGCACTAGATCTGATATTTTAAAAGCCTTGGCCCTAGACTTTTTGTCAAACCATATTTTTACTACATCTTGGTGTTTACTAAAATGAAGCATAGCCTCATCCCTTTTTTCATCTAGATGCATTAATTGTGTTAATCTAGACTCAAGATTGTCATCAGTTCCGAAATAATCTTTCATGAAATGCAGTGTTTGTAACTTGAGATTTTTAGGAAAAATGGGATCTTGTCCATAAACCAGATGGTAAGGAGATGTTCCTATTGATCCTTTGAATCTGATTCTGTCAACCCATAGAGCCAACTTCAGTTTGTTATGCCAATCTCTGGGATTTCTTTCCAACAATTTTTTTATGACGCATAACAAATTCTTGTTAGAAGATTCAGCCAATCCATTGCCTTGCGGATAATAATTGGAAGAGAATTTTAAACTCACACCGTTGTCAAATGCCCAATTAGCAAATTCCAAAGAGGAAAAAGCTGAACCATTATCACTTACAATGGAATTAGGCATCCCAAACCGAGTGACAATATTATCCTCTAAGAATTTAATAACAACCTCCAAAGTAGCATTCTTTGTGGGGACAACTTCAGTCCACCTTGTGCAATAATCCATAGCTGTCAGAATGTATTTGTGGGAATCGAATGAATTGGGTCTGATAATCCCAACAAAATCTAGGCCCCATTGCGCAAAATGTCTAGACTCAATTACATATTGTAAAGGCATGGAAGCACCTATGTCTCTATTGGTTGCAGTTTGACATGTATGACATGACCTCACATGAGTATGGGCATCTTTGAACAGTCGAGGCCAATAATAACCGACTCTAAGTATTTGATGGGCTGTGGCATTAGCGGACCCATGTCCTGTCCCATGTTTACCATGAAATTCCTCGAGTATTTGCACTGCCTCTTTCTGCTCAACACAATGAAGGTAAATACCTTCATGGTTTTTCTTGTACAACATGCTGGATATAATTAGGAAATTAGTAGACTTCAAGCGCAAGGCTCTTCGTTGAGTAGAATTCAAATTTGGTGGACATTTACCATTTAGTAGAAAATACACCACATCTGCATACCACTCATCTTTGGTTATATCTGTGACTTCATAATGTTGACATGAAATTGCGAGGTCCTTTTCTGCGATGGCCTTAACCAACCCTTGTCTCCGCACTATCTTCATGGATTGAATCTCAAGATCAAATTCTTGCAAAGTTGAAATCCACTTCCCTCGTCTTTCACCTAATTCATTCTGGATAAACATGGCTTTGACTGCAGGATCCGGGACTATAGCAAAAACCCTACTGTGGACAATGTAATGCCTAAATTTTTTAACGGTCTTGACTAGAGCATACATTTGCTTGTCCAAGATGGAGTATCTCAGCTTCGCATCTTTGAGAGGACTACTCAGGAAGGCAATGGGATTTTCAATGTTGCCTTCACTCTTCTGAGTTAAAACACTTGCAAAGGAGTGATCTGAAGCAAATGTGTAAATATAGAAAGGCTTCATATAATCGGGACTCACTAAAATTGGGGCTTTAGAAATCGCGTCCTTGATATTTTTGAAAGCATCTCTATTTTCATCTGTCCACTTGATTTGGACCTCTTTCTTTAACATGTTGTTCAAAGGCTTTGCTATTTCTGCAAAATCTGCAATAAATTTTCTGACGAAATTGATCTTCCCAAAAAATGATCTCAACCCCTTTTTTCTGTTGGGACAAGGAATCTGTTGTATGGCCTCTATTCTTTCAGGTTCAATGGAAATTCCATCCTTAGATATCACATGTCCCAATAGTTTTCCTTTTGTTACCCCAAAAATGCACTTCTTTGGGTTGAGAGAAATGCCATGTTCCCTGCATCTTTGAAAGACTTTCTTTAGATCCCTGACGTGGTTTTCCCTGTTCTTAGAAAAGACAGGAATGTCATCTACATAGACGATGATGCACTTACCTATGAGCCCCTTAAAAGCAAAGTCCATAGCTTGTTGGAATGTGGCCCCTACGTTCAATAGTCCGAAAGGCATTCTCTTGTATGCAAAGGTGCCCCACCTTGTGGTGAAAGCAGTTTTCATCCTATCACTAGGATGGATAAGGACCTGATTATATCCCGAATAACCATCCAAGAATGACATCATCTCCAACCCATTTACCTTTTGGAGTATTTCATCAATGGTGGGTAATGGGTAGTTGTCATTTTGTGAGGCTTGATTAATATTTCTAAAATCGATACATAACCTTATTTATCCACTCTTTTTCCTCACGGGGACCAGGTTAGCAACCCATGTGGAATGTCTAACAGGAAAGATGATCTTAGCTTCTAACAGTCACTTAACCTATTTCAAATATACCATAATTAGTGACAAAATGGAATATGTGCCTGTCACTATCGAACACTTGGAAATTCGTGACATTATCTGGTATCGAGGGACAAGGGACCAGTTCTATGGAGAATTTCTTGCATTTCTTATGGTCCACTGGTTTCAACATACTCATAGCTACGGCTAGAGATTCTACTAGACGATTACCTTTTCTAGAGATCAGAGATATATTAAAAGCATCAAACTCATCTATTAAATCTCTAACCCTGGTTCTGTAAAGTCTGAGCCGCTTGTTCTTACATACGTATTGTCCCTTCACTTGTTTTACCACAAGCTCCGAATCACCAAGGACCTTGATACACTTAACTTTCTTTTGAATGGCCAATTGAAGTCCGAGAATCAAGGCCTCATATTCTACCATATTGTTGGTGGCAGGGAACTATAGTCTATATGCAGCGAACATAGGCTCTCTGTCTGAACATGATAATTCAATACCGGCTCCTGCTCCTTGTCTGGACTTGGATCCATCAAATCTTAAAGTCCAAATGTCCTGATGTCCTTCAGTAACGTTGCATTCAATCCTTTCATTTGGGGAACTTTTAGGTGTTTCTATGTCCAAACAATATGCTCCCAATTCCGCTTCAATGTATTGGATCTCATTCGGTTTGTTGTATTCTATGATCATCTCCTTGAGCCTAGGTTCACTATCAATCTGAATTTGGTTGGCCACTCCCCTCCACGGCAACCACATATGTGAAGAATCTGTCACAATGTAACCATTTAGGTTTTTACTCCAATATCTTCCCAAAACCATGCCATATTTGATAGGAATGTCGAGTACCAATATGTCTATGTGATGTTGAACCCTGGGTTCTGAATTGACTTGAATAAGAACATCATCCAATTCTCCCACTGCCTCCATGGTTGATCTATCCATCCTGCACTACCCTGCTTCTAGAAGGCTTTGGTGTAAGTCCCAATTTTTTACAGATTTCTAGGGGCATAATGGTAGTCGAGGCCCCTAAATCTATTAAGCAATTGTGCAAGTTTTTACCTGCAATTCTAATGGTTATCAAAAAAGGAGGTATATCTCGTTTTTCCTTTTTCAAAACCAACCGAGACTCAACACTTTTAGCTTCATTAACTTGGGTAGGTGGATTTAAAATTTTTTGTGGACTTACTTCTTGGCCTAATAATCGGGACATATCATACATTGAGACATTGGCCTTAGTTTTCTTCATGTCTTCCACCAAGTCATAAGTGGGTTTTTCTGAATTTGACATGTTTTGCACCATCTTAGACTTTTCCACCATGGATGGAGGAGATGGATTGACATCTCCTTTGAAATAAAGAGGGATTAATTGGTTTTTTGGAGGATTAGAGGAAGTTTTGGGCTCCTTAGAACTCCTAGTGTAATATTTGTGATTTCCTTTCCCAAAACGTTTGTTGGCTTGAGCTTCCAATGTTTCTTCATCTTCGTTTCCAAAAAATTCCACATCCTCCTCTTCTTCACTTTCTTGGGAATGTATAACCTCAGTTTATATAGACTCATGCTTCCCGTGGCCACATTGCATACAGTCATTGTCACAAGGTCCTGATTCTCCAAAATATTCCGAGACATCTGCCTGATTGGCTATGGGATTGGGTACTCACCCATTATTTGGCTGCGTGTTGTATGTTCCTTTTCCTCTATGGTTATGAGGCCGACTATGACCCATGGCTTGGTCCACTTTTTTTTTGACATTTCCCACCGTAACCAAAACTTTGGCTAAGGTTTCCTTCATGTTTTCTATGGCAGATTCAGACCCTTGTGGTTGAGGCACTGCAATTCTGGGTCCAGTTGTGTTTGCTGCATTAGCCACCTCTAGAATAGGTACAATGGCTTGGGTCTGGGTAGGTGGATTCCATCCTGGATTCACACTTTGAATCGGAGTGATTGTTGGGTAAGGCATTGGGATTGGCATGCTAATCGGAGCAAACCCCGGCATGGTTAACAAATTACTGCCCACACCGAACCTAGGCAAACCCATCGGGCTATTTTGAATTAATCCCTACGTTTGAACGGAGGCATTAGGATAACTTGGAAATGATGCCACTTGGGTGGGTGTTTGGAAACTGTTCATCATAGGAACCTGTGGTGCCATTAACTGGTTCATCATGGCAAATTGACTGTATGGACCATATTGTCCCATCCCAATCAATTGAGACAATCCTACTCCTGGCAAGTTCATTTGTTGTTCGAGAGTCATTGTATCTGCATAGGCTAAAGGAAGCATTGTAACCTGAGGATTCCTTCTAGTCAACAAAGACGTTAAAGGATCTAAGGCTCCGAAATATAATTGCAAGGCGACCGTAGGATCTATCGCAAAGTGACGAGTCAGATTCGTGTATAGCTTTTGGAACCTCTAGTTGAATGTTCATATGGACTCATTAGGTAATATTTTGCATGATAAGAACAAATTATAGATTATGGAGGGATCCAATAACATTCTAAATTGTCTTATGAAGGCGGTTTCTAATTGGGCCCATGAAGTGATGGACCCTGCTAGAAGATTTTGATACCATTCATTGGCCGTGGGGTCTAGACTAGCAGGGAAAACTTGGCAAGCAACATCCTCGTGAGTAACCCCTTGTATAAACATATAATCTTTGTAGATTTGGACATGATCTTCTGCTGTTTTGGGACCATCGTGCAAGAATTTGGGTAATCCCCTTTCAATGTTTGTAGGCAAGTCATGGACTACCCCAGGAATATCTAAAGGGGAACTTTGTGCACCATACCAAAGGGTAGGTGGCTGTTGTTGTTGTTGTTGTTGTTTTTGGGCCATGTTGTTCAAAGGTGTTAACCCTATGGGAACAATGGAAATGCTTGGAACTGTGGATACAGATACACCTGGTGTTATTGTCGCACTTGAAATTAAGGGCTCAGGCTCGCTAGATGTACTTGAGTCTAAATAAATCCCTAACTCAAGTATATTGGGTGGTATTTTTATCTTTTTGAGTGGTGTTTTCACCCAATTGTGAAAGCACACTCTCCGATAGGATCTGAGTCCCAAAATCCTCTGCTTGCAAAGAAAGTAATTTCTCCAAGGTTCCTCTTATGTTGATTCTAAAACACCAATGATGTTGCTCACTGTAAATGTAGGGAATACCTTAGGGTTGCAAGTGGATGTTAACAAGGGGCACTGTAGTTCACTTTAATTTGGATTTGCAATGGACTCTGAGCTTTGATGGGTTTTCAATTATTTATTTAAATGACTGTAATTAAAATACAAAAAATAAATACGGGTTTAAAAATAAAAATAAATGCAAATGAATATGCAACTAAGCTACGTCCAGAGTACTACCATCTTGATTGATAAAACCGAAGACAATGAGGTTTTTGCATGCAACCCAACCTACTGAACCTGCAAATTCGCACAATTCAGATAAGCCAGGTGCGGGTTTCTAGGGTTTCTATTGTAGTTTCAAATTTAGGCATTCGCATGAAGCAACCAAGAACACTTGCATTCAACTTCACCTATAAGCCTAGAAATCTGAAAGGGAAAGATAACACATTGAATCATGCATGCAAAAATGACTCCTTCTTTCTCATCAATGAAATGCCAACTCTCTGTATTTTTGCATTAAAATGATGTATCAATTACAATTACAAAATGTTCTAGGTTTTACAAATCCAGAACAAATGAAGGAAATTGCCCAAGTGCAGGCCCAGAATGGCATGAAGCCCTTGTCTCTACAACTCTACAAGCAGCAATTTCCAACCCCCGTATCAATCCGTGCTTCAGATTTTATACTAACTGAAACGTCTCTTCGGTTCTCCCTGTGTCGCTTCGTTTCACCTTCCAACATGTGACCTTTCAAATTCTTGCCTTTTCGATGCTTTTGTTCCATGTTCGATTCTGAAACGTTCGAAATCTGCCGCTGCATGTAACGCCTCTGTAGCTCCGACACCTGTACACCACGTGTCTCACGCCTTCTGCGCCTTCTGTAACGTCTTCCTATGAAAATCGTGACAAAAATAGCATGCAGCCTGTTCACCTTCCCGACCGCGAAAATGCGACATGTCACGAAATCGTGACGCTTTTCTATCAGCAGCCTCCTTGCCTTCTTGCCCAGCAAAAATACGACATGTCGTGAAATCGCGACATGTCGCGAAATCGTGACGCTTTCCTGTTTCGTACCCTTTGGCTGCTTTCCATCGTGAAATCATGACAATTTTCACTTTCGGACTACCTTGCTGCAACTTGTCGCGATTTCGCGATGCCTTCCACTTTCGGACCCTTTCACTCGTTTCTGTCGTGATTTCGTGACCATTTTTGCTTCCGTACATTCTCGGCCGCAACCTGTAGCGAAATCGCTATGCTTCTCGCTTCTTGCTCCTTCGCTGCATGCTGTCGCGATTTCGTGACCATTTTCTGTTTCGGGCCTTCTCGCCGCAACCTGTCGTGATTTCGCGACCATTTTCTCTTCATCATGCCTTTTGTTGATTTCTGTCGCGATTTCGCTACGCCTTTTTGTTCTGTACAACTGGGCTCGTTTCTGTCGCGATATCGTGACGTTTTTTTACCTTGGACCTCTTTGCTGCTTTCTGTCGCGAAATCGCTACCACTTTTGTTCCGTACGCCTTTGGCTGTTTGGAGTCGCGAAAATGCGACATGTCGCGATATCGCGACGATTTCTCGTTTCATGCCTTCCCCCTACAATCTGTCGCGATTTCGTGACATTTTTCACTCGGCACCTCTTTGGCTTCAATCTGTCGCGATATCGCGACGTTTTTTCGATTTGTGTCGTTTGACCAGTTTGACCCGTGATTTTGCGACGCGTCGCGATATCGCTACGCCTTTCCATTTGCCTTTCTCTCTCCTCTTTCGGGCCGCGACGAAGCAACATGTCGCGATTTCGTGACACTTTTTCATTTTGGCAGCGACGGAGCGACATGTCACGATATCGCGACGTTTTTCTATTTTCGGCAGCGATGGCGCGATAGGTCGCGATTTCACGACATGTCACGATTTCGTGACACTTTCAACACTTGTGCATTTTTTTGCCTCTTTTCTTCATTTTTAGTATCTGGGTCACTAAGATTTTCTCTGCAATCCTGCAAAAAAGGTGGGCCCCCAATTTTGGGGTGTGTTGTGGATCAGCCACAACAAATGGCGACTCTGCTGTCAAATGCTCTTGAGCATTTTTAGTAAGAACCCAACCTGAAACATATCGCAAACTCGAAAACATGTGTTAGCACATAAGCAATATAACAAATGCCCAAAGATCAAAAGTACATGAATCATCAGAATCATCAAGTATTAGCTCAGTGTGTGCAATGAATTTCTTTCCCTATCGTTTGAAATTGATCCACACTCCATTATCAGTTTTGCATGAATGCATATGTGAGATGGTGAATGATTTGTGTACCCTAATGAATGTGCTAGGAGATTTTGCTTTCATAAAAAGGCGTGGTCATTCTTCTGGTATTATGTACAAGCATTCAAGATTGCCAAACCCTCTTAGGATCCACTAATTAATTACCTTATTGTATCCCAAAGTTGGTTATGAGTCCCTACTATCTTGAACCCATGTGCAAGTGAATGTGAAATCAGAACTTTGGGGAATCAGACTCCCAACCAACCGAGATGAGAGTTTAACCCTATCCTTACTATTTCGATTTAAATTTCATTACCTCACTTTGAGCAAAATAATTAAACCAATTATGGAAGAAATGGTCATGCTAGTCTAACCCTTTAGACAATCGGTGGTCTTGTTTTTGAGGCAAGACATGATGCCATGCATGGGCATATCTAACCCCACAATCCAAAACTTATCTTCATTTCTTTGGACCTTGGGGATGACTACCCATCCTTTGGAGAGGACAAGTAGTACGATCCTTACAATCCAATATAAAGATGAGATGGGAAAAATTTATTTTTTACTTCTTGGACCTTTGGGATGACTACCCATCCTTGCTAGGGACATGTAGTACGATCCTTCCAATCCAAACTTTAGATGTATTGCTTGCCTTGACACATCCTTTAAGCAAATGAAAAATTAGATTAGATGGAAAATATTAATTTTGTTGCTTAGACCTTGGGGATGACTACCCATCCTTTGCGAGAGGACAAATAGTACGATCCTTACAATCCAAGATTTATTGTGAAATGAGACATAAGAGCTTTGGGGAATTGGATCCTCAACCTAAGCGAGATGAGAATTTATGCCCTATCCTTACTACTCCATGTAGGTCAAATCAAAGCTTTGGGGAATTGGATCCTCAACCTAAGTTCGATGAGGATTTAACCCTATCCTTACTACTCTGATTTTAGGCTTTAAGCTCTATGGAAGTGGTCAAAACCACTGTTTTAAGGATCATGTTGCATAATAGGATAGACATGAAAAACCTCTTTCGCCCAACCTTTTCTTCCAAGTTAGGTCATGATCATTTTGCTCAAGATCCTTTTTAATGTATGAGACGTGCTTGGTTCTAGATATCTCAAGACTCAGTTCCCAACCTTAGGATGCCTCTTACATTTATGTTATAACACAACCCTAAGAGGGATTGACATACTTAAATGATATGTACCTAAGATGCATATGCAACTAAGATGAAATGTATGTAAAGTGAGATGGAACATGAATGCATTATCTCTTGAATTGCAAATGAAAATGATTTGTCATGCAAAACTGACTCTTTCATGCATCACAAAATCAAACAATATAACTTAAGATGCTTGTGGTACTTGTGGAGCTTTTACAGGATAATTCCAATATTTCATATTCTCCTAACCTTAAGCATAAGTTGACATCTCATTTTTTATTATTATTATTTTTATTATTATTATTATTTTTTATTTTTTTATCAGAATAAACAAAACATGTCAATTGAAATCAAATCCACAACCAAAATCCTAGCTAAACTAACAATCCTAAACAATAAAAACAAAAACTGAAAACTCCCACCAAAACCGAAAGAATAATATCAAAAATCTCACAACCTAAGGGCTAAAATAATGCTTTAAAATCTGCCCATTAACCGGTAGCATAAAATCTCTCCCTTCTAAAGTTTTTAGTCTGAA
Organism: Wollemia nobilis; assembly: GCA_028583015.1. Taxonomy (NCBI): domain Eukaryota; kingdom Viridiplantae; phylum Streptophyta; class Pinopsida; order Araucariales; family Araucariaceae; genus Wollemia; species Wollemia nobilis. Next base: position 14,145,688 of record JAQPPZ010002969.1, on the reverse strand, counting down.
GGTATTCTTCCCAAGAATCTCTGAAATCTGATATGGGCCTAACCAAAGACAATCAAACTTTTGATGATTCCCTTTTTCCTCATGTCTTTTGTCCCATAGTAATACCAAATCTGAAATTTTGAATGATTTAACTTTGGCCCTTCTGTCAAACCATATTTTGATAACTTCCTAGTGTTTATTCATGTGATTCATGGCCTCTTCTCTCTTTTCATCAAGGTGCAGCAAATGACTTGACCTGGCTTCAACTTGATCATCTGTCCCCAAGTACTCTTGTATGAAATGTAAGGTCTGCAACTTCAAATTTGCAGGAAATATTGGGTCTTGCCCATAGACCAAATGATAGGGAGTATTCCCTATGGACTCTTTCACTCTGGTCCTATCTGCCCAAAGGGCAAACTTCAATTGGTTGTGCCAGTCCGAGGGTTCTTTTCCAGCAACTTCTTAATGGTATTCAACAAATTCTTATTTGAAGATTCGGCCAACCCATTTCCTTGAGGATAATAATTGGATGCAAACTTTAAGCTCACTTTGTTATCATATGCCCAATCTACAAATTGCGTAGAAATAAATGCTTTACCATTGTCACTGACAATAGAATTGGGCATTCCAAATCTTGTTATAATATGGTCCTCAAGGAATTTAATTACAACGTCTGTGGTGGCATGTTTAGTAGGAATCGCTTCTATCCACCTTGTACAGTAGTCTGTAGTTGTCAATATGAATTTATGAGAATCAGAAGAATTTGGGTTAATAACCCCAATGAAATCTAGTCCCCACTTGTGCAAATGGTCTCATTTCAACTACAGGTTGTAACGGCATGGCTGCATTTCTTTCTCTACTGGTAGCCACTTGACGGATATGACAAGATCGTACATGGGCATGTGCATCTTTGAAAATATGGGGCCAGTAGTATCTTGCTCTCAGGATTTGATGTGCTGTAGCGTTGGCCACACCGTGACCAGTTCCATGTTTCCCATGAAATTCCTGCAACACCCTGGCGGCTTCTTCTTTGTTCAAGCACCTCAGGTAGATACCTTCATGATTCTTCCTATAAAGCACACCAGATTTCATCAGATAATTGATGAGACTTAAGCCTTAAAGCTCTTCTCTGTGTTGAATTCAGATTAGAAGGACACTTACGAGTCAATAAAAATTGCACAATATCAACATACCAGTCATCCTTAGCAATGTATTCTGTATTCGAGCATTGGCCTGTTATTTTCGGATTATTTTCTGCGATCGCCTTCACCAATCCTTGTCCTCGAACTAGTTTCATAGGTTGGATTTCGAGATCAAATTCTTGGATGGTGGAAATCCATTTCCCTCTTTTCTCACCTAGTTCATTTTGTAAAAACATGGTCTTGACAGCAGAGTCGGGCACGATAGCAATAACTCTGCTGTGTACAATGTAGTGCCTAAATTTTTTTATTGTTTTAAAAAGTGCGTACATTTGCTTATCAAGGATCGAATACCTTAATTGAGCATCTTTCGGGGGGCACTTAAAAATGCTATGGGTTTTTCGGCACTATCCTCGCCTTTTTGGGTTAAGACACTCGCGAAGGAGTGTTCTGATGCAAAAGCATAAATATAGAAAGGCTTGGAGTAGTCTGGACTTATAAGGACAGGGGCTCTAGAAATGGCATCTTTGATGTTCGGAAGGCCACTCTACTTTCCTCGTTCCATTTTACATCCACATCTTTCTTGAGCATCTTGTTCAGAGGTTTGGCTATCTAAGCAAAGCTAGAGATAAACTTCCTCACAAAATTAACCTGCCCAAAGAAAGATCTCAATTCTTTTTTACTACTCGGGAGAGGTAGGTTTTGGATAGCTTGTATCCTTTCCGGGTCGATGGATATGCCCTCTTTTGAAATAATGTGACCCAGCAATTTTCCTTCTGTTACTCCGAAAATGCACTTTTTGGGATTTAAGGAAATTCCATGTTCTCTGCATCTTTGAAGCACTTTCTTTAAATCTTTGACATGGTCCTCTCTCTTCTTCGAGAAAATTGGGATATCATCCACATACACGATGATGCATTTGCCTATGAGCCCCTTGAATGCATAATCCATGGCGCGTTGAAAATTTGCACCAGCATTTAACAGTCCGAACGACATTCTCTTATATGCAAATGTCCCCCACTTGGTAGTGAAGGCTATTTTCATCCTGTCATCTGGATGTATAAGAATCTGGTTGTACCTAGAATACCCATCGAGAAAGGACATCATTTCAGATCCATTTACCATTTGTAGAATTTCATCGATTGATGGCAGTGGATAATTATCTTTTTGAGAGGCTTTATTAAGATTTCAAAAATCTATGCACGACCTAATCTCTCCACTCTTTTTTCTCACTGGAACGAGGTTAGCCACCCAGGTTGAGTGCCTAACAGGAAAAATGATTTTTGCTTCCAATAATATTTTAACCTCCTTTTCGATCAAAGGCTCCAATAGCGGGTTAACAACTCGTTGTCTTTGCCTAAAATGCTTGGAGTCTGGCTTCAAAGGGATGGTATGTGTGATAATGTTTTGGTTGTATGTCTTTAGCTCATTGTAGTTCCAAGCAATACAATCTATGTAATGCTTCAATGCTCGCATTATATTGCTCCTTTCTTCATCTGTACATGCCTTTGCAATGTACACCTCCTTTGGATTGTCTGCACTCCCTAGATTAATTGAATCACATGCATCTTTGGGGAGTGGGACTCTTTTTCCTTTCTTGGTCTTGCATCCCATGTCGAACATCTTTTCCAATGAAACCACGTCTTTAGGAATTTTTTTGGATTGATACGCAGTTTCAATTTCATCTTCTGTTTCATCTAGCCACCTTTGCTCCTCATCAATCACCTGATTTTCAAAAATACCCGAGTTCGTGACAAATTTGAAAATGTGTCTGTCACTTTCAAAAACCTGGAAATTCTTTACATTATCGGGTATTGATGGACAAGGAACCAGTTCAATAGAAAACTTTTTACATCTTTTTATATCAACCGGGTTTAACATGCCCGCGATGACTGCAAGAGAGTCTGCTATTCGATTTCCTTTCCTAGAAATAAGGGCTATATTGAATGCGTTGAATTCCTCAATGAGGTCCATAACCCTAGTTCTATAAAGGCTCAGTCTTCTATCACGACATGTATACTGTCCTTTGATTTGCTTGACTACCAACTCAGAATCTCCCAAAACCTTCAAGCATTTAACATGTTTGCTCAATGCTAGACGTAAACCAAAGATCAATGCTTCGTATTCTGCCACATTATTCGTGCAAGGAAATTGCAGTCTGTAAGCAGCTAATAATGGTTTACCTCCTAGACCAGTGAGCTCGACTCCAGCTCCTACTCCCTATCTAGATTTTGATCCATCGAACCTAAGCAACCATGTGTAATCATTTTCATCAGAAGAGCTACCATGACATGCCTCCTCTTTAGGCTCTTCAGCTACTTCCTCAACATCAAGTGCATAAACTCCTAGTTCTGGCTCAAAAAATTGAACTTCATTCGGCTTGTTAAAATCTGTTATAATCTCCTGGACCAGTGAGGACAATTTCTCTCATTGTGTTCTTTTGTGTTGTGCAACCTACACCCCCTTTCCCATGCCAAATCTGAAATATTCAAAAGGGAATTGGATTGACTAGGTTCTGTAGAAGTATCTAGTTGATTAGCAATGGGAGCAGGAACTCCCCCATTGTTTGGCTTGGTGTTCCAGTGCCTCCCTCTATTGTTAAAATTTTGATTTGGGTGAGGGGCATGGGACTCATACTTCTATTGTTGAACCCTGTCATTGCTCAGTTTATGAACTAATTTCTTGAGCTCTTCGACTTCTGAATAAATCTCCTTCGGTGGAATCATATTGTTGTTAACCCCCGTTGGATTCACATAATTGATGGGGTCTTGATTCAAAACTTGGGTCGGGTGCTGAGGAATTTTATTCCTGTATGGATTGACACTTTGAATCGAGGTTGGATTTGGAAAAGGAACTATGGCTTGAGGATTGACTTGGCTAGTTCCTTGCATAGTTGATTAACTGTTCTACAAAAATGCAAGGACAGATGGAATGGATGTGATTGGTTGGATTGGAATGGGTGCATATGCCGATGTTGGTGGATACAGATGCTAATATGGGAAGGCATTCATGCTTGGCATTTATGGTGCCATGAGCTGATTTGCCAAGGGAGCTTGACCATATGGAGCATATTGTCCCATCATAGGCATCTGGGTAAACCCATAGCCTTGTGGTGTCATTTGCTACTCGATAGTCATGGCTTCATTATAGGCTAAAGCCAGCGTGGTGACCTGAGGATTGTGTCTTGCAAACATGGCTGTCATGGGGTCCAATGCCCCAAAATATATCTGTAAAGCCACTGCAGGATCGATGGCAAAATGCCAAACTGCTCTGTTATAGCACTTTTGGAATCTCTGATTAAACATTCTGATCGGTTCCCCTTGGCCCCTTTTGCATGTAATAAATTGATTGTAAATAGTTGTGGGATCCAAGGGTGACCTAAATTGATTAACAAAGGTGTTTTCCATTTGTGTCCAAGAAGTAATTGAACCAGTAGGCAAGCATATATACCATTCATATGCTATTGGATCTAAGCTCATGGGGAAAAGTCTGCAGGCCACATCTTCATATTGAACTTGCAGCCTAATTAAAACATCCCTATAGGCTTGGATATGTTCTTCTGTTGTTCTTAGGCCATCTGGTTTGTATTTAGGCAAAAATATTTCAATGTTCTTGGGGATTTCATGGATATCCCCAACAATATTCAAAGGAGTATTATTAGCTCCATACCAAGGAGCTGTTGTAGCTTGACCCATTTGACTCAAAATTGATGAAGACAAACCTATAATAGCAGTAGAAATATTACTGACAATAGGAACACTAGTGGCAACTGATATTACGGGCATAGGTCCACTCGATGTTCCTGGAGAAAATAGGTCTTTTGTGACTGGTGAGCTTACGACTTGCTTGGTTTTATTCTTGGGAGTACCAGTAAGGTCATGAAAAATGGTTTCTCCGGTTGTTTGGGACCTGGTCGCAATACAACGCGGTGGGTCTAGCCTGCCTGATGAAACCCTCAATTATTTCAATGAAAACCTGCAACAAAAGAAAGCAAAAGATACAGTTTAGTTGTTTGTGAGCTTTAAGAAAATATTTCAAAATTAAATCAAAAGATATTATTCATGTATGAAAACCAAAATAAAGTAAACCGATTCGGGCCCTCCTTCTAGTGCCAATCTGTTGAGTGGTGTTTTCACCCAATTGTGAAAGCACACTCTTCGGTAGGATCTAAGTCCCAAAATCCTCTGCTTGCAAAGAAAGTAATTTCTCCAAGGTTCCTCTTATGTTGATTCTAAAACATCAATGATGCTGCTCACTATAAATGCAGGGAATACCTTAGGGTTGCAAGTGGATGTTAACAAGGGGCACTGTAGTTCACTTTAATTTGGATTTGCAATGGACTCTGAGCTTTGATGGGTTTTCAATTATTTATTTAAATGACTATAATTAAAATACAAAAAATAAATACGGGTTTAAAAATAAAAAAAAATGCAAATGAATATGCAACTAAGCTATGTCCAGAGTACTGCCATCTTGATTGATAAAACTGAAGACTGAGGTTTCTGCATGCAACCCAACCTACTGAACCTAATTCGCACAATTCAGATAAGCTAGGTGTGGGTTTCTAGGGTTTCTACTGTAGTTTCAGATTTAGGCATTCGCATGAAGCAACCAAGAACACTTGCATTCAACTTCACCTATAAGCCTAGAAATCTGAAAGGGAAAGATAACACATTGAATCATGCATGCAAAAATGACTCCTTTCTCATCAATGAAATGCCAACTCTCTGTATTTCTGCATTAAAATGATGTATCAATTACAATTACAGAATGTTCCAGGTTTTACAAATCTAGAACAAATGAAGGAAATTGCCCAAGTGTAGGCCCAGAATGGCATGAAGCCCTTGTCTCTGCAACTCTACAAGCAGCAATTTCCAACCCCCATATCAATCCGTGCTTTAGATTTTATACTAACTGAAACGTCTCTTCGGTTCTCCCTGTGTCGCTTTGTTTCACCTTCCAGCATGTGACCTTTCAAATTCTTGCCTTTTTGATGCTTTTGTTCCATGTTCGATTCTGAAACGTTCAAAATCTATCGTTGCATATAACGCCTCTGTAGCTTTGACACCTGTACACCACGTGTCTCACGCCTTCTGCGCCTTCTGTAACATCTTCCTATGAAAATCATGACAAAAATAGCATGCAGCCTGTTCACCTTCTCGACCGTGAAAATGCGACATGTCATGAAATCGTGATGCTTTTCTATCAGCAGCCTCCTTTCCTTCTTGCCCAACGAAAATGTGACATGTCACGAAATCGCGACATGTCACGAAATCGCGACGCTTTCCTATTTCGTACCCTTTGGCTGTTTTTTGTTGCGAAATCGCGACAATTTTCACTTTCGGACTACCTTGCTACAACTTGTCGTGATTTCGTGACGCCTTCCACTTTCGGACCCTTTCACTCGTTTTTGTCGTGATTTCATGACCATTTTTGCTTTCGTAAATTCTCAGCTGTAACCTGTAGTGAAATCGCTATGCTTCTCGCTTCTTGCTTCTTCGCTGCATGTTGTCGCGATTTCGTGACCTTTTTCTGTTCCGGGCCTTCTCGCCGCAACCTGTCACGATTTCGCGACCATTTTCTCTTCATCATGCCTTTTTTTGATTTTTGTCATGATTTCGCTATGCCTTTCTGTTCCGTACAACTGGGCTCGTTTCTGTCATAATATCACTACGTTTTTTTACCTTGGACCTCTTTGCCTCGTTCTATCGTGAAATCGCTACCACTTTTGTTTCGTACGCCTTTGGCTGTTTGGAGTCACGAAAATGCGACATGTTGCGATATCGTGATGATTTCTCGTTTCATGCCTTCCCCCTGCAATCTGTCGTGATTTCATGACATTTTTCACTCGGCACCTCTTTGGCTTCAATCTGTCGCGATATCGCGACGTTTTTCCGATTTGTGTCGTTTGACCAGTTTGACCCATGATTTTGCGACGCGTCACGATATCGCTACACCTTTCCATTTGCCTTTCTCTCTCCTCTTTCGGGCTGCGACGGAGCAACATGTCGTGATTTCGTGACACTTTTTCATTCTGGCAGTGACATGTCGCGATATCGCGACGTTTTTCTATTTTTGGTAGCAATGGCGCGACAAGTCACGATTTCGCGACATGTCACGATTTCGTGACACTTTCAACACTTGTGCATTTTTTTGCCTCTTTTCTTCATTTTTAGTATCTGGGTCACTAAGATTTTCTCTGCAATCCTACAAAAATGTGGGCCCCCAATTTTGGGGTGTGTTGTGGATCAGCCACAACAGATCTCTAATGTTTTGTTTTTCGGCCTCCTAGCATTGGGAGAAAGGCTTTGGAAAATAGTTTCCCCTGTGGTTTTGGACCTAGTAGCTATGTACTCAAGTTGGGCTAGCTTGAAAACCCTAGAACTCAAAAGACTTCTCTCAACTTACAGTATCAAAATGTTATACCTGCAAGAACAATAGGTGGAAACAAAACTACCCACGTTAATTGTTAGAACAAATCATAATCACAAAGCAATAAAGAAGGCCCTCCTTCTAGCGCCAAAATGTTGAGTGAATATTTTGTCCTATTACAAAATGAACACACAACTGGAGTCTCAAACCCGAAGACTCTTTCTTGCAAAGAAATATATTATTTTTAATTTCTCCAAGCTTCTTGTGAACAAACCCTTATATGCATATAACCAATTTTGACTTAATGCAAATAAATGAATGTATCCTAGAATAGCTTAAATCTTGCAAGTAACTGTTAACAAGGGGTCTTTGATGATTCATAGCAAACTTTGTAACCCTAATTTGTTAAAATAACCAACCATGTAAAAAAAGAAAGAAAAATCATTTTTATGCTCTTGAAATTAATGAAAACCAACCCGAAAATAAGTTAGTGGCCTTTTTATCTTTTACTTTAAAAATATTTCAAATGAGAAAGTGCGTGGTATAGGCCACTTTGTTTTAAGCTCCGTGTCTTTAGTGTGCAATTCATTTTACTGTTAACTGGTTCATTTTATCTTTTGTTTAACTGTTCTGCTATTTCTACATTAGCTTTTGGTGTCAGTAAAAATCCGCAGAGTATTATGGGATGTACCAGAATCCGAAACTCAGATTTTCAAATGAGATTAAAAATATATCAGAAACTAAAATAGAAATGCTCTTATGCGAATCAGTTGGAAAATCCGAAGAAGGACGTTAATCTGGTTAGCAATCTCCTCCCTGCAAAACCTCAAGTTATGAGATGAAGATCTAAAACAACCTGACCTAACAGACCTGTAATAAAACACAGTCAAATCAAATCAGATGCTAGACTCTAAGGAAATAAATAATTTGCATCATTCTATCATTCACCTATCGCAACCCACATTATGGTGTAAACGAATAGATACAAAACAAAATAATGCAAAGGAAAGATATACGAAATAACGATAGTCTTAGCCTTCAATCTCCTTTTGGTTTCACACACAAAAGTTACTCCTGCCAAATAACTTCTTTATTCAATAAAAATAATGCTTTCTGTTTACAATTTCCAGCCCCTGTATCTACATTCGCTTCTGCTTTTAAACTTTTTGCTGCAGCTCTTGGTTTCCCTCTGCGACGCTTCGTTTCATTTCCCATAATGCTTTGTTTCATTTTCTCGCTTCTTTGATGCTTTGACCTTTCGCTCGAACCTGAAACATTTGGTCTTCTTTGCTAAATGTAACTGTCGATCTTAAGAGTTACCATGACCCTCATGCCTTTCTGCCATGTTTTTAGTGCTTTCTGTATGTTTTGTAATGGCCCCATGTGAATCATGACATTTTTATGCATGCCGCTTTACTTCCTGGCTTTCATCACAAAAATGTGACATGTCGCGATATCGTGACATTTTCCTGCCATCAGCCTTGCCAATGCAACCTATCGCAAAATCATGACGTTTCTTATCTCTGTATGCTTCGGCCGCAACCTGTCATGAAATCACAACCATTTTCTCCTTCAGATGCTCTTGCCATAATCTGTCGTGATTTTGCGACCATTTTCTCCTTCGGGCCCTCTCGCCGCAATCTGTCGCGATTTCACGACCATTTTCTGGCTGGAATGTTTTCCCCAAGAGTTGCACGAAATCACTACCATTTTACTACTTAGGCTTTTTTATCCACCCGCACCATGAAAACGCGACTCGTCGCAATTTCACGACGCCTTTCAACTTATGCCCTTTGGCTCAATTTTCGTTGCGATTTCGTGACCATTTTATACTTCATGCCTTATGCCCGTTTGCAAGCCGCGAAAATCAAACACGTCACGATTTCATGACAGTTCTGCCCACATGCTGCTATTGACTATGTTGACCACGATTTTGTGACATGTCGTGATTTCGCTACGCTTTTTTGCTTCACCTTTCTCTCTCCTCTCTGGGCTGTGATGGAGCAACATGTCACGATTTTGCTACCCTTTTTCATTTCCCGCAGCGACGGAGCAACATGTCGCGATTTCGCTACACCTCTTCATTTTCCATAGTGACGGAGCAACATGTCACGATTTCGTTACACTTTTTCATTTTTCGCAGCGACGGAGCAACATGTTGCGATTTCGCTACACCTTTTCATTTTCCGCAGTGACGGAGCGACATGTCGCGATATCACGACGACTTTCGGCCGCGACAGAGTGACATGTCACGATATCGCGACAACTTTTTTTCTTAGTGAAATTTTTTTGCCTTTTTCTTTGATTTTCTTAGCATCTGGGTCACTGTTTTCATATTTGAAAGCATGCAAAAAGGTGGGCCCCCAATTTTGGGGTGTGTTGTGGATTAGCCACAATAGTATCCAAAAGCTTCAACTACTAATATGAAAAGAGGAGCCAAAGGACAACCCTGTCTGACATATCTAAACAATACAATTGATTCAGATTGACAATTGTTCAAAGTAAACACAACTAAAGCATCCACAAAAAAAGTATACTAATCGAGCTCAATAAATGTTGCCCAAAACCAAGAGCTTGAAGCATGGTAAGGATGAAATTCCATTCAATCCTATCATAGGCTTTCTTAAAATCAATCTTGATGAAAATAGTATTTTTTTGAGTGGATTTAGCCCATTCCATGCCCTCCAAAATAGCAATTATATTATCTAAAATATATCTGCTCTACACAAACCAAGTTTGCTCAGGATGAATAATAAGTGTCAACATAGGTCTAAGGCATTAGGCCAAATCCTTAGCAATAATTTTGTAACTCACATTGAGTAAAGTAATATGCCTCTAGTTGGTGAGCACTTCTGGGTTCCCCTACTTAGGGATGAATTTAATACTACCCTTATTAATTATATAACCTAAAGAGCCAAAAGCTATTGCTTCTTGATAAACATACAGTAAATCTGGGCCAACCATGTTCCAATAGTCCTTATAAAATTCACAAGGAAATCTATCGAATCGTGGAGCTTTATCATTGGCCATCCTGGATAAAGCTTCAAAAATATCATCCAATGACAAAGTACGCTCACAATATTCCTTTTGAAGAGCTAAAATATTTTCAGGAACAACCACACAACAAGCTTGAATTGTAGTCTATCGTTTAGCGGTTAAATCCTAAGAAGCAAAAAAAAATTGATAATGCTTGACCAAAAATTTAATAATATTAGGAAGCAAATTTAAAAAAACCCCTGCATCCTAAATAAAATTGAATTGAATGGATTGTCTCAAGGGCATTATTTTTTGAAAATATTCTTTTGAAACCTTATCGTCAATTTTCAGCCAGTGAAGTCGAGCACAAAGTTGATCTCCCCTTGATTCATAAAGCTCAATTTTTTAATATCATGACTAAGACTTACAACTTGGGATTGAATAATAGATCTTAGAGGGCTCACTTCTAGTATGATAGAAGCATGAGCCAGTTCAGATTTAAGGGTTGCATTAGAGATTCATCTTCACTTGGCAACTTCAACTCCTAAATTCCTGAGAAGAACAATTGTTCTGGAGATAGCTTCATTCCACCAGGAAACTCTACCATGAATTACGATTGGTTTAGAAACTAGATTCCAAATCCTATGAATATAAGTATACATAGCTTGATGTTTCAAATAGAAACATTCAGATAAAATTAAGACTTGAACTCATGAGGTGGAGGTGGAGAACAAGAGATGGAAAACATAATGGGAGCATGATTAGAAAGGGTGGTATCAGGAACAATTTAAACAAAATGTAGAGAGGCTGGCAAGCGATGGAAATGAATATGAGAATGTTCATATAGCATAGCTCTATCAAGACACTTCAAAATATGGGCATTTACAACTTGAAAGTTGGACCAGGTATACCACATAGACTCAAGAAAATTAGAGGGTATAAAGCAGGAATTAGGGTCACTCAATCCAAGCTTATTTAAAAAAAAAACATGCTTCCCACTCACCAATATTCCAACACATAGAGAGAAAGACAAGTTTGTCAATTGGTTTCTCCACCATATTGAAATCACCACACACCACCCAAATCACTTCAAGCAGGAAAAGAACAAGCCATCACCATAAAGCACACCTTTTTAGTGTATTATTAGAATCATATACATTAATCAAACCAAAAAGGATACCACCAAATTCAAAAAGAGTCCAAACTACTTGATATGAGGGGTCCACCCCCATGTGACAAGATGAGAATGCCATCTAGGATAAATGAAAGTGATAGATCCTCCTCTACCAGGAGTATTATGGGAACAAAAAAACTTACTTGTCGACCATAAAAAGGTACAAGTACTATCCAAAATGAAGTTAAAAACCTTAAATTATTGCAAACAAAAAATATCCAAACTACCATGCAAGAAAACAACATTATGAATCTCTCTACAGACCTGATATTTTTAGGTTGGATCCACCAATCCTCTCACATTCTAGGAAAAAAAATCATTGTAGACAATCAAGGTTCATTCCCTTGAAAACATATTTAGAATCTCCCAACTCTCCTAGGGAATTGTACAAACTATTTAGAAATCATTCATGATTTTTCCTAAGAAATTTAGTCTACCATATCATTTTTTGATGTAACCCCTCATGTGCCAGACAACGTGAATTATGGGACCTGGAGAATGACACATCCTCTAGTAACACTTTCTTAATAATGGAAGGAGCAATATCATCAGGTGAAGAAGATACTAGAGGTGGTGAAATTCCATCTGAAGAAGGTATAGAAGGAGACCCTCCAGTATCAAGGGAGACAGTTTTACTGGAGCAGTTGGAGCTAGAAGGTTTGGCATGCGTGGTGATGAAGGTTGTTGTATCAGAGGGTTGGAACTAGAACCTCCCTATAACACCAACTACTTAGGTGGATAGTTTTTCCTGTTTGTCACTGTAGTCCATTTATGTGGAGTGTTCTTGGCTCCTATAGCTAGAACTGTTGGAGCAATGGGAGGAACAACAACATTGCATGTTTGAAATTATCATCCATAAGTGGATAATATTTAATTTTGTGCACTGCTTATTGACAATGGTAATAGGTGTTGGGAAAATTAATGTACACAACACACTGTGTAAAAACCTTATCACCAATATTTAGGTCAATAGACTTAGTAAGGTCCTTGGAAATATTGACTTTGATACACACACACCTGTTAGGGCAAACATTATAGAATTTATTTGGTTTTAAGAAAACCACCTTCCCAATGGTGGAAGCAATACTTTGCAAGAATAGACAAAGGGCTATCGAAATACCATTGGAACTCAACCCAAATAGGCACTTCCATAGAAGCCTCATCATTGATAGAGAAATCTCTAGAACACTATTGAAAGATAAGAAAATATCTTTGGGCATACCAGGTACTCTGACTAAAAGCCTTTTGTGCATGTTGAGCATCAACAAAGCGAAAAAGAAAAAACCCCTTTGATAAATTTTAGATATTCTCTAAGTTAATGCCATAAGGTTGCCAATACTACTGAATCCAATATTGGTAAAATAATCTAAATACAAGCTACACAGGTTTGGGAGAAGCTCAAATAACTTGGATAAGATTATCAAGGTACAAATATCTTCATAAAACAAAACAAGACTTGGTTTTGAAGAAGAATATATAGAATAAGGAGAGAATTAAATCTCAAGCTTCAAAGAAGAATAAGCTTCAAAAGAAGAGAGTGTAAGAGAGTGTGATACTTTTGAGGATGATTTGGATAATAAAAATTTCAATAAGGAAAGGAACAATGCAAAAATGAGAAACATATGGAACAGGAAACAACACAAGGTAGAAGAGACTAAGAGATCAATGGAGTCAAGGCAAGGATTCTTCAATGGATGTTGCTTCTCATGTCATAGGTTTGGGTACAAGGCTACATAGTTCAGGACACATGAAAGATATGAATATGGAAATATTAGAAACACGCATCTCTTCCAAGGGTATTGCTACTCTTGTAATCAGTTTGGTCATAAGGTAGTAAATTTTAGGATTCATTATAGGAATCGATATGGCTTCACTAGGATAAACTTCAAGACAATTGCACCTTCAAAGAATCACAACATTAAGTTTTATAAGTGCAATAATGTTGGGCATATAGCCAAGTTGTGTAGAGAAAAATTTCTAGAGACAAGCATGAACACAAACATTCAGAGAAATCATAAGGATCAGTTGAGGAAGAATGTGTACAAAGTTAAAGATTAGTATATTCTAGGAGTAGAGATACTCCCACCCCAAAATTAATCACATCAAGAGAGGAGGTGGGGAAGGGGCTAAGATAAGAGTCTCATTCTTAGCCCCAAGTATCAAAGGTGGCCCTTTACCATTGATTTCAAAGGAGGAGATATTTGAGTTAGGGGGAGAACATTCAGTCAGGAGGAGCAGCTTCTCAAGGGGAGCAGAATTGAAAAAGGTAAAAGAATTAGTAAAAGTAAAATGGGTTGCCATCAATGACAAAAGGTGAGATTATTTGAAATATGAGTAAGATTTGTTGTCATTGATGTCAAGAGGTTGATGTCTAGGTTTCATTATCATTAATGTCATCAGGTGGTTTTTCCACAAGGCAATAAAGAGGTTTAAAGGAATAGAATAGAATATTTATTTTTAAATATTATACGCCTAAAAATACCTAAACATATTAAATACCCAAGGAGAGAGAAGCAATTTAAAAGGAAATAATAATATTATAATATTCCGGGTTATAGGTTAAGTTGAAGAAAAATGAGGGCCAAGGAATTATCAAATTACATGTTCTCAAAAAGACCTAGTTGGCAGATTTTGAAGATTTTTTTTAATTTATTTAAATTTAAATATTTTAACCATAGGTTAAAATTTAAATTTAAATAATTAATTAAGGCACCAAAAGGTTAAATAATTAAATTCGAATTAAATTCAAATTTCCAAAGACCACCGACGTGTTAGGAGTGCATAACTTATAATATAAAAGGAGGCAAGTTTGTTTTATAAAAATTATCCATGCGATTTATGCCCAAAAGTCTAAGTGTTTTGTGCGCCAAAGAGAAAGAGAACTTTTAATGTGTTAAAATGTTTAGTGGGTAGATGAGGTTTCAAATTGAAGTAGAGTGACAAACATATCTTGAAGTGCTTGATAGCTTAGGTGGCAGACGAGGGTTGCGTTAAGGCGTTGGTTGAGCGCGAGGTTGAGGGTTCGATCCACACGATCAATTTTTTGCAAATGGAATACATTTTTTGTTTGCATCGTGTTAAATGAGGCATAAAGTTTAAAGGATATTCATGCACTCTTATTATTTTGTGAGGTCACGTAGCCCAAGCAATGGATGTGATTTGCACAAAGGTGGTTGGTGAGGTAAGGTTGGGTGATCAAATCTCGTCGAAGTTTTTGTTGGGCAGAATAAAAGGTATGCATATCATATTTCTAATTTTCCAAGGTTTTGATAAATAAATTTTGATAAATCAAAAATTGCATAGTGTTGAAATTAAAAGGTGGTTTATGAGTTGTTGAGGGAGATATAAGGGAATATATAATTAAAATATTTTATTTTGATTTTGGTGAGTAGAATTTATGAGATAGGAGTAGTACGGTATGCAAGGAATATTATATCTTGTATTTTGAAATAAATCTATATTGTGTTAATTATTTTGAGAGGAGAAACATGGTGCATAAAGGAATTTATTGTGGAAGTGAATTAATTAAATCTTTGCTAATTATTTTTAAAGTTTGGAGAAAATTTTGGTGTATTTGAGATTTAATATTTTTGTATGGTGAAATAATTTTGAGGGAAATATTTGAATGAACATTTTTTATATCTAACTTTGATATTGGCAAAAAGGTTGATTGTGATTGAGACAGGTTTTGAGATCAAATCTTCATCAAAAAAAAATATATAGGCACATATTCCTTATGAGTGGAATATTGTTGGATTGAATGATGTGAAATGCAAAGTAGGAGTAAAAAAAATTGTTTGATAAGCATTGTTGGAAATGTTGAGTAGGTTTTCATGTGCATGACATGTGGAGGTTGAAAGATCATGAGTATCATTGTTATGTGAGATTGAGAACTATATTGAACTGAGGTTTGTGAAAGATCCTAAGTATCATTGTTATGTGAATTTGAGAACTATCTTGAACTAGGGTTTGTAAAATATCATGAGTATCATTGTTATGTGAATTTGAGAACTATCTTAAGCTAGGATTTGTGAAAGATCATGAGTATCATTGTTATGTGAAGTTTGAATCATCTTGAGTTAAGATTTGAGTTCCATAGTGTGAGTTGTTGGAAGCATTGTGAAACACTTGTTTAGGGTTGGTAAGCAAGTTGTGTTTCATTGAGTGATTGGTTGAGTAAAGTTGGATAAGCATTATTGATTGAATGCATTGGAGTGATAGTTCAAGTTCTGTAAAACAAATTGTTCTTTAGTCTAAATTGATTTGAAAGAGAGTTTGAAAGTCATTAAGTGTTTTGTGAGTATGCAACATATTGAGTCTCTAACCATTCTCTATATGTTTTTGTAATTTAAACAAGATTCTGAGTGAAACTTTTTTGTGTGATTAAAAAGGTTTTTTGTAAAATATTTAGTTGAGTTTTTATATGCAAGTTTTGCAATTGATTTGAACAAGATTTTGTGAAAGCTTGTGAGTTGATTTGAGTAATTCCTAGAGGGGACTTAAAGATAGAGTTGTGGAAGATTTTGTAAAAGCTTAAGGATAGATTTGTGTGAGCTTTTGTGGAAGCTTATAATCAGATTTGAGGTATGATGTTCACACAATGCCACTGAGAGGGGGGGGTGAATCAGTGTAGCTATTAATTTTAATATCTACAGCATTTAATATGAAATAAAGAGAACTTGAAAATTGAAAAAACAACTTGAACAAGAGAGCACACCACAACACTCAATATATCGAGGTTCACCAATTTGGCTACTCCTCAAAAATGACTGCTTGGACTCCAATCCAAATCCAGTCTTTGCAAAATATCAATTTTACAAATACTTTACTAGCATCAACTGGAAGGAGCACCAACCCCTATAATTTTCTACTACAACAGATGGAGCACCAACCCCTAGTACCAAGCACCAACTTGGACTGCAATTTTGATCAATTTAGAATGACATAAAAATGTCTTCACTTCATGCACGACCCTGACTGGTCTGCAATTAACCCAACTCTGCACACTCTCACGGCTCTGCTAATTTTTCTCTTGATTCTTTTCTAACCCTCCTTTTACAACAATTTCTCTCTAATAGCAACAACATTATTTTTTGCACGACTGTCCTTTTTATAATCTATTTTTCTCATTGGAACTCTTTGTCTTCCATAGCGTTTCAATCTTGCATGCAGTCGGATTACATTCTTGAGCCGTTCGAATACTTTTCTCCTTTCCAATGTGGCTGTTCGAATCCTTCCAAAAATGACTGTTCAAATGCTGCACATCCTTCTTCTAGAAAGCTTTTCGATCCTTCCTATTTTATGTTTCGAATGCTGCAAATACATTTATTTTAATCGGCTGTTCTAATGCATTTTCAATTGGCTGTTCGAATGCTGCACTATGGCCGTTCAAATGCTTTTTCAATACAGCCTATACGACACTTTGAACGCTTTCGAACGCTGTTCTGGCTTCCGTACACTCTCCTTTTCCAGCAACAGCGAAAATGGAACATGTTGCAAAATCGCGACACTTTGGGCTTCCGTACAATCCTCCTTGCAAACTTCAGTGAAAATGGAACATGTCACGAAATCGTGACACTTTGCTCTTCCGTACAACTCTCCTTGCAGACTCCAGCGAAAATGGAACATGTCGTGAAATCGCGACGTTCACTGCTTTCGTACACTCTTTGTTTCATGCAGTAGCGAAATCGCTACAACTTTGTGCCTTGTGCTTTTGACTTGTTACATCTTTAATTTTTGCAACTTTGAATGGTAGCGAAATCGCTACACCTTTGTTTTTATACATTTTGTCATGCAGCGAAATCGCTACATCTTCTTGTTTGTGCCTTTTCACTTGTAGCAAAATCGCTACACCTTTGTTTTCTGCACTTTCTATTTGTAGCGAAATCGCTACACCTTTGTTTTCTGCACTTTCTATTTGTAGCGAAATCGCTACACCTTTGTGCCATGTATTTCCATCATGCAGCAAAATCGCTACACCTTTGTTTCCATTCATTTCAACATGTAGCAAAATCGCTACACCTTTGTTGCTAAGAATTCTCTCTCCTATTTGGGTCACGAAAACCCGACGTGTCGCGATATCGTGACACTTTTCATTGCTAGCTCCTTTCCTCCATTTATGTCACGAAATCACGACATCTTTTCACCTTTCTTCCCTCTCTGCCAGCATGTCGCGAAATCACGACAGTTTACCTTTCACTTTCTCTCTCCTTGGCAATGTCGCGAAATCGCGACAATTTTCCTTGCATTTTCTCTCTCCTCGGCTATGTCGTGAAATCGCAACAATTTTCCTTGCATTTTCTCTCTCCTTGGCAATGTCGCGAAATCGCGACAATTTTCCTTGCATTTTCTCTCTCCTCGGCAATGTCGCGAAATCGCGACAATCTTCCTTGCATTTTCTCTCTCTTCTGTTTTGTCGCGATATCGCGACAGAAAACATGTCGCGATATCGCGACAGTTTTCTTCCTTGTATTTTTCTGCCAATTTTTGAATCTGGGTCACCTCTGTTTTTCTTGAAATTCACTGCACTTGATCTGACTGACCTTTGAACTACATCAACTGCATCAATCTATCTGTGTTGACAACAATGAAAATACTTTTGCAATTCTTTTGCTGCACCTTGCTCAACAATCTCCCCCTTTGGAATTGTTGGCAACACACTGCAACCTTGCTTAATTTCTTCTCCCCCTTTGCCAATAATACCAAAGGGCTGCTGCAGACTCCCCTTGAGTCTATGCACAACATTCTTAGACTTAAAAAGTTTGAATGCTCCCCCTGAGAATGTGTTTCCCATAGCTAGTCAGTGCTTGGGTGGTGTGACTACTCCCAACTTCTTTCGAAGGTATTCAAATACTTCCTTTGGCAAAGGTTTTGTGAATATATCAGCTACTTGCTCTGTAGTTGGAACAAAATCCAATTTAACCTCTCCTTCTACAAATTTATCCTTCAAGAAATGATATCGGATTGCAATATGTTTGGTTCTTGAATGCATTACTGGATTCTTGGATATGTTGATAGCACTAGTGTTATCACATTTAATTGAAATTGGCTCTTTGAAATGAATACCAAGATCTTTCAATGTTTGTCTCATCCATAATATTTGAGTACAGCATGTTTTTACTGCAATGTATTCTGCCTCTACAGTGGATAGAGATATTGATTCTTGTTTCTTGTTGTGCCATGCTACCAGCCTGTCTCCAAGATAAAATGCTCCTCCACTTGTGCTCTTTTTGTCATCAATACATCCTGCCCAATCTACATCAGAATATGCAATCAAAGTGAAATCTTTACCTTTTGGGTACCACAACCCATAATCCATAGTGCCCTTGAGATATCTGAAGATCCTCTTTACAGCTGTTACATGATTTTCTTTGGGACTGGCCCGAAATCTTGCAACCATGCATACTGCTTGTAATATATCTCGGTCTAGTGGTCGTTAAATACAGCGAGGCTTCCAATCATAGACCCGTACATTGTTTGATCTACATCTGGGGATTTATCATCCTTGATCAACTTGCAGCCTGTTGTCATAGGAGTGCTAACCGGTTTACTGTCTTCCATTGTGAACTTTTTTAGCATTTATTTTACATATTTAACCTGAGAAATAAAAATGCTTGTTTCATTTTGATTGACCTGCAGTCCTAGAAAATAAGAAAGTTCACCAATCATAGACATCTCAAATTCTTTCTTCATTTTAGTTGATATGTCTTTGCAGTATTCATCCATGCTGCTGCCAAATATTATATCATCTACATAAACAACAAGAACAATAATATGGCCCTTCTCTATTTTGACATATAAGTTGCTGTCCACCAAACCTTTCTTAAACCCTTGTTTAATTAGATAATTATCCAACCTTGCATTACTTTCTTCAAACTTATGAAAATAGTTCAATTTTCTATTCATCTCCTCTAACTGTATTCTTAACTTAACCATGTCTTCCTCTAGCTTGCTGCATTCAACTGTCTTTATAGTTAATTGTTTATCAAGAACTTCAGACATTTTTTTGAATTCCTCTGTCTGTATTTTTAAACTGTTTATTATGTCAGTGGCATCTTCTAGTTTTCTTGAAAACTTTTTGTTCTTTTTCCTTTCAACACTCAACTCTTCAAGTGCAACAAGCAATTCTCCTTCCAGATAAACTTCAGCCTCATCTTTAAAGTTTTCATCACCTTCCTGATTTTCTTATGTTCTTTCCTCTTCAAGTGCCATGAACAGAGCTTCACCTTTTTCTTCTTCAGAATCCTCATCCGAGCTTTCTTCGAAGTGTCGACATTCTTGGATATGAAGCTTTTCTTCTTGAAGTTGTTCTTTCTGAAATTTTGTTTCTTCTTCTAGTCACCTTTTTCTTGGTGTGAGCCTTCACCATTTTTGGTTTTCTCCTGCATTGGACATTTGGTTGCAAAATGACCGACTCCTCCACAATTGAAGCACTTAAAAGGTAGCTTTCCTCTATATTTTCCTTTTCCCTTTGTGAGTTTCCGAACAAAATTAACTTATATTTCATCCAGTGTCTCTTCATCCTCAGATTCATGTTCAGCTTTTATATTCTTGTGTGCTTTAAAAGCTACTTCTCTATCTATAGACTTGGTTTGTCCTATTCTCATTTCATATGCTGTCAGGGAACCATGCATCTCATCCAAGCTGAAGTAGTTTAGATCTTTTGCCTCTTCTATTGTAGAAACTTTGGAATTAAATCTTTTGTGTAGTGTTTTGAGAACCTTTTTCACAACAACTGCATCATCAATTTCTTCACCAAGTCCTCTGATTGCATTAATGATTCCGTTGACTCTCAGCATATAAGCCTCTATGTTCTCATCTTCATTCATTTGCAGTGCTTCGAACTGTGCTCGATGAGTTTGCAGCTTGGCTTCCTTGATCTTGCTATCTCCTTCATGGATGCTTTTCAGTTTATCCCACATGTCTTTTGCTGATTTACAGCTCATGACTCTTATCAGTTCACTGTCAACAAGCCCACACATTATGGCATTCTTAGCTTTGGAGTTGTTCTCAAATTTTTTCTTCTTAGCAGTATATGTAGGAGTAGTGGGTGCTGTGTATCCACTATCTATAGAATCCCAAATATCATATCCCAATGCACTCAGATATGTTTGCATCCTGAGTTTCTAGAAAGTGTAATTTGTTCCATCGAATAAGGGAGCCTTGTTGGATGAGAATCCTTCACTACCTGCCATTGTTTCTTCCAAGATCTCCTTAGCTGATTAAGCTTGAACAAGGAACTTGGCTCTGATACCAATTGATGTTCACACAATGACACTGAGAGGGGGGGGTGAATCAGTGTAGCTATTAATTTTAATATCTACAACATTTAATATGAAATAAAGAGAACTTGAAAACTGGAAAAACAACTTGAACAAGAGAGCACACCACAACACTCAATATGCCGAGGTTCACCAATTTGGCTACTCCTAAAAAATGAATTCTTGGACTCCAATCCAAACCCAATCTTTGCAAAATATCAATTTTACAAATACTTTACCAGCATCAACTGGAAGGAGCACCAACCCTTGTAATTTTCTGCTGCAACAGATGGAGCACCAACCCCTAGTACCAAGCACCAACTTGGACTGCAATTCTGATCAATTTAGAATGACATAAAAATGTCTTCACTTCATGCACGACCCTGAATGATCTGCAATTAACCCAACTCTGCACACTCTCACGACTCTGCTAATTTTTCTTTTGATTCTTTTCTAACCCTCCTTTTACAACAATTTCTCTCTAACAGCAGCAACATTATTTTTTGCACGATTGTTCTTTTTATAATCTTTTTTTCTCATTGAAACTCTTTGTCTTCCATAGCGTTTCAATCTTGCATGCAGTCGGATTACATTCTTGAGTCGTTCGAATACTTTTATCCTTTCCAATGCGACTGTTCGAATCCTTCCAAAAATGACTGTTCGAATGTTGCACATCCTTCTTCTAGAAAGCTTTTCGATCCTTCCTATTTTATGTTTCGAATGCTACAAATACATTTATTTTAATCGGCTGTTCTAATGCATTTTCAATCGGCTGTTCGAATGCATTTTCAATTGGTTGTTCGAATGCTGCACTGCGGCCGTTCGAATGCTTTTTCGATACAGCCTATACGACACTTTGAACGCTTTTCAATCATGCATATACATCTGTTCCCATGCATGTCCGACACCTGTCAACATGTAACTGTCGATCTGACATCAGTTACTTTTTACGTAACAGGCTGCATGATTTTTTGTATGCTTTTTTTGACACGTGTCACCTTGCATGCTCCTACGGGTTTTACCTGCCAGACTGTTACCTGTCGCGATATCACGACACTTTTTGAAGCCGTACACTTCATGCCCTTGCTGTCGTGAAATCGTGACCATTTTGGATTTGAAATCTTTCCCTCTATTCATGTCGCGATATCACGACACTTAGAACTTTTGCTGACGTCATCCTTAAGCATGTCGCGAAATCACGACCGTTTTGGCTCTTGAAAGCTTTCCCTGCATCTTATTGTGAAATCGTGACACTTTCTGACTTTGCTGATGTCATCATCATTCTTGTCGTGAAATCGTGACGCTTCCGGCTTTTGCTGATGTCATCATCCTTCTTGTCGTGAAATCATGACGCTTCTGGCTTCCGTACACTCTCCTTTGCCAGCAACAGCGAAAATGGAACATGTCACGAAATCGTGACACTTTGGGCTTTCGTACAATCCTCCTTGCAAACTTCAACAAAAATGGAACATGTCGTGAAATCGTGACACTTTGCTCTTCCGTACAACTCTCCTTGCAGACTCCAGCAAAAATGGAACATGTCGTGAAATCACGACGTTCACTGCTTCCATACACTCTTTGTTTCATGCAGTAGCGAAATCGCTACAACTTTGTGCCTTGTGCTTTTGACTTGTTACACCTTTAATTTTTGCAACTTTGAATGGTAGCGAAATCGCTACACCTTTGTTTTTATACATTTTTTCATGCAGCGAAATCGCTACATCTTCTTTTTTGTGCCTTTT
Source organism: Wollemia nobilis (assembly GCA_028583015.1). NCBI lineage: Eukaryota > Viridiplantae > Streptophyta > Pinopsida > Araucariales > Araucariaceae > Wollemia > Wollemia nobilis. Next base: position 14,123,046 of record JAQPPZ010002969.1, on the reverse strand, counting down.
CACTTGTAGTGAAATTGCTACACCTTTGTTTTTTGCACTTTCTATTTGTAGCGAAATCGCTACACCTTTGTTTTTTGCACTTTCTATTTGTAGCGAAATCGCTACACCTTTGTGCCATGTATTTCCATCATGTAGTGAAATCGCTACACCTTTGTTTCCATTCATTTCAACATGTAGCAAAATTGCTACACCTTTGTTGCTGAGCATTCTCTCTCCTCTTTGGGTCGCGAAAACCCGACGTGTCGCGATATCGCGACACTTTTCATTGCTAGCTCCTTTCCTCCATTTATGTCGCGAAATCGTGACATCTTTTCACCTTGCTTCCCTCTTTTCCAGCATGTCGCGAAATCGTGATAGTTTACCTTTCACTTTCTCTCTCCTTGGCAATGTCGTGAAATCGTGACAATTTTCCTTGCATTTTCTCTCTCCTCGGCTATGTCACGAAATCGCGACAATTTTCCTTGCATTTTCTCTCTCCTTGGCAATGTCACGAAATCGTGATAATTTTCCTTGCATTTTCTCTCTCCTCGATAATGTCACGAAATCACAACAATCTTCCTTGCATTTTCTCTCTCTTCTATTTTGTCGTGATATCGCGACAGAAAACATGTCGCGATATCGCGACAGTTTTCTTCCTTGTTTTTTTTTGCCAATTTCTGAATCTGGGTCACCTCTATTTTTCTTGAAATTCACTGCACTTGATCTGACTGACCTCTGAACTACATCAACTGCATCAATATATCTGTGTTGACAACAATGACAATACTTTTGCAATTCTTTTGCTGCACCTTGCTCAACAAGGTAAGTCTTGGTGAATACATATTGAGCATATTGAACAAGTTCTTGAGAGGACTTGTTGAGCAGATTTGAGATAAGTCTTGTCGAAGACTTATTGAGTAGATTGAGAAAGTTATTCAGAGAACTTGTGGATAGATTTGAGGCAAGTATTTGAGAAGACTTGAGAGCATAGTTGATTGATTGATTTGTTCAAACCTTAATTTAAGGTTTGGGGTCGATCTAGCAGAGTTGATTTATCATTGGATCAAGATTTGTTTTAATATTTGAGGATAAAATTGAGGACATATTTTGGTGCATATTTGAGGATAGATTTGTGCCAAACTAGAGATAGAGATTGAGCATATTTTTTCTAGACCGAAGGATAGTTTTTAGTGTATATTTGAGATAGATATTGAGCATATTTGTGCTATACCAAAGGATAGTGTTTAGTGCAGATTTGAGACAGAGATTGAGAAAATTTGAGATAGAGATTGATCAGAGCTGAGAGCAAGATTTGGAGGTGACAGAGCAGAGGATAGTAGTCTCCAGTGGATATAGATCCATTAGCTAGGGCAGTGAGGACAAAGGTCTTCTGAGTGAGGATAGGAGTCTTCAATGGAGAGATATCCATAAGCTAGTGCAGTGGAGGAAGTAGTCCTCTAGAGGATCACCAGCTAGAGTATAGGAGGAGTTCTCCTATGGATAGAGATCCATAAACTAGTTGAGGGGATTGGTGTCTCATGTGGATAGGTATCCACAAACTTGATTAGGGGATTGGTGTCTCCTTTGGATAGTGGTCCATAAACATTGTAATAGGGAAGGATTCCCAAGATATTTATTGAGAAAATTTTAGTGGGGGATTTTCTTCTTGTAGTAGCCCACATTGGGTGAACCATGTTAAATTGGTGTCTCTATTGTGTGTGGTGATTTGTGCATTGATTTGATTAATGTTTTTTATATTTTCATTGATATATTGCATAATATTGTTTGGAAAAAAAAGTAAAAAGTGGTCTTATAATGTTCACCCTCCCTCTCAATATAAGCTTCTTTTCTTCAGGAACTGCTATGTTCTCTTTTGTTAAGAGTCTCTAGTATGTGAAATATCAGCTTAAAATGTGGAAAAGGCTAAGTTTTGGTAATCTTTTAGGAGCTAATTTGGCTTCTCAAGAGAAAGATGCTATTACAAGATATATTAGGTATTATGGCCTCATATAAAGTACTCTTAAAGAGGAATCTAAAGCTCTTAAGGATTTAGCTGAGTGGGAATTAAGAGAGGAAATTTATTAGAAACAGAAGAATCAAATTGATTGGTTACAGGAAGGAGGCAAAAATACTACTTTATTTTTCAATTTGATTAAAGCTAGAAGGTATGGTAATGCGATTTCTTCTCTTATTTATTCTCTTGGGGTCCAATTGATTATTGCTCAAGATATTTCAAGGAAGGCTATAAGGTTTTTTCCTCTTTGTATTCTAAATTTTCTCCTTTGGCGGTTGTTGAAGAAAACAATATATTGGATTGTATTCCTTCAGTTGTCACTATTGAGATGAATGAGTTTCTCATGAGAACTATTTCAATTTAAGATTTGGAGAGTATAGTTTTCCATATGAGGAAAGAGAAAGCCATGGGGCCTGATGGCTTTCCAGTGGAATTTTTCCAAGAATTTTGGGAGATTGTCAAATTAGATCTTTTGTCTATTTCCTTTAAGTATCTTAATAGGGTTGAGGGCTCTGAGATACCTAGATAAAATTTTTATGGTAAAGGATCTTTGATCTGGAACACCCTTAAGAAGGGGGCTACTCTTTTTAAGAAAATATTGTTTTGGATTTGTCTTAAAGGCTCAAAGGCTCTTTTCTAGAATGATTTATTGGAAATTTTGAGTAAGTTGTGTTGTCATTGATGTCAAAATGTTGATTTCAGAGAGTACTTTGTATGGCAATAATATTTTTCTATGGTTGATATGGTTTAAATTGATCAAGGTAAAGTTCATCCAAAAATCAAGCAAATTGGTCAAAAAGAAGAGGCCATGGTTTAAGAGGAAAGACAAATATTATTATAATATTTTTCAATATTATAATAATCGGGTCCAAGAAATCATTAAAAAAGAGATATCCTAGGCAAGGTTTATTGAGCTTTTATTAAAGGTTGAAAATGTTTCTTTTAAATTATTTTAATTAAAATATTTTAACAAAAGTAAAAATTTTAATTTAAAATAATTTATGGCGCCAATGTTTCAAATCAAATTCAAATTTAAAAGCAAGAGAGGGCCGACATTTTTTAAACCAAAGGAAAGAGTATTTACATAAAATGACTTTTCATTTCCAATGGAATATATTCAAATGCCTAAGCGGAAGAGATAATTTGTGAACATTGTTCGTGAGGGGCAGAGACCAAGGATAAGTCAAGCAAATTATTCGAGGAGGAATTTGTTGAAAATCATGGAGAGTGCAAAGATAATTCCAAAGCATTGGCTAGCATAGATGGTAGTTGAGGCTTGGATAAGGTGCTTGTGAAGGGTGGTAGCCTAGCTTTGGCTAGAGTGTTATGGTGGCTAAGCTCGTAGTTTTGATTTTGGCCATGGTTGTTGATGCATGTGCAAAACATTTTTATAACGTGGGCCAAATATTAAGGTATGCAATTTTTGAGTTAAATCTGCCAAAGGTTTTTGGAAAATGAAAGTTGTTTTGAGGCTAAGTAATATTGAAAGGGCCAAGTGTGGAATTGTTTAGGGATTCATAAGGTGTGTTAATTAAATATTTTATTTTGGGTTCTTAGGAATAAAATCAAGTATTGGAGATTATAAGGTGTAAACAAGCAACTTTATTTTTGATGTGTGTTGAATATTATTTTGAAATAAAAGGATATTATAAGGTGTAAACAAGAAAATTTATTTTTTATATGTTTTTAATATTATCTTAAAAGAGAAGGGGATTATAAGGTGTAAAAAAGAAACTTTATGTTTTGATATGTGTTGAATATTATCTTGAAAGAGAAGGATATTATAAGGTGTAAACAAGGAACTTTATTTTTGATATATGTTGAATATTATTTTGAAAGTGGAGTGATAAGGTGTATTTGTGACTTGACATTTTATTGTATTTCTTGTATGGTGAAATATTTGTTGAGGTAAATATTCTTGTGGAGATTTTGAGATAGACTATTTCTATCTAACCTAGAATTGGTAAAGGGAAATATTTGATTGTGAGTAAAATAGGTTTTGAAGACATATCTCCATCAAAGCAAAGAGGTATGAGTACAACATATTTTGTTTGAAATTTTGGAATGAACGTTGTAAAATATAAGGTGGAGTACAAAATATTGTTTTATAAGGATTGTTGGAAATATTTGAGTGAGTTTTTATATGCTTCATTGGTGAATGTTTAGAGAACATTTGAGATAGATATTTAAGATTATTTGAGATAATATTTGAGACCCACATTGTGCTCTTTGTTTGAAGAAGTATGAAAACACTTGTTTAGGGTTAGTGAAAAAGTTGTGTTTCATTGGTTAAATGATTGAGTGAAATTATTGAGCATTGGATTTGATTGATATTGAAAGTGAATATGCAAACATTAGAAATAAAATTTGTGAAAGTGACAGACGTAATGATTGGGTAGAACATATTGAGTTTTGATAGAGTACATCATTATCTATATGTTCCATAGGTTAAACGAATTCTAGATAAAATATGTCTAAACTACTTCAAGTTAAAGGAATTACAAAGGAATTACCTTAAATATTAGACGACGCATTTGATAATATTGTGTGCAAGATTTGAGATTGATTGAGCATATTTTTTGAGTTGTTTTGAGTATGTATTAAGACATATTTGAGCAAGTATTTGTGAATACTTGGGAGCATATTGAGCAAGTTCTTGAGAGGACTTGAAAGCAGATTTGAGGTAAGTCTTGGTGAAGACTTGAGAGCATATTGAGCAAGTTCTTGAGAGGACTTGAAAGCATATTTGAGGAAAGTCTTGGTGAATACTTGAGAGTAGATTGAGCAAGTTCTTGAGAGGACTTGAAGGTATATTTGAGGCAAGTCTTGGTGAATACTTGAGAGTAGGTTGAGCAAGTTCTTGATAGAACTTGAAGGTATTTGAAGCAAGTCTTTGTGAAGACTTGAGAGTAGAGTTGATTGATTGATTTGTTAAAAATTTGTGTTAAGGCTTGGGCTAAATCTAAGTAGATTTGATTTTTTATTGGATCAAGCTTTGTATTAAGGCTTGAGGACAAATTTGAGGACAAATTTTGGTACAGATTTGTGAGCAGATTTGTGCTAGACCTAAAATAGAGTTAGAGCAGATTTATACTACACTTGGGACAGGGTTTGGTGTATATATAAATCAGAGTTGAGAACAATATTTAGAGGTGATAGAGTAGAGGACATAAGTATATAGTGGATAGATATCCATAATACAGGGTAGTGAGGATAGAGGTCTTTTGTGGAGAGAGATCCACGAGCCATGGTAATGGGGGAAGAAGTCTTTTAGAAGACCATCAACTAGAGTAGAGGGAAAAGAGTTCTCCTATGGATAGAGATCCACAAAATAGAGCAAGGGGAAAGAGTTATCCTATGGATTGTAATTTGTAAACCATCTAGAAATATAGAGTTCTTCTATGGAGAGAGATCCACAAACCAGTTGAGGAGATAGAGGTCTCTTGGATCAAATTTCACAAACCAAATAAAAGGAGAAAGAGTTCTCCTATGGAGAGAGATCCACAAATCAAAGCATAGGGGATTGGTGTCTCCTTTGGATAGAGGTCCATAAATATTGTAATAGGAAATTGATTCCCAAGAAGATTTTTTGAGAAAATTTAGTAGAAATATTTTCTCCATGGAGTAGCCCACATTGGGTGAACCATGTTAAATTGGTGTCTCTATTGTGTATGATGATTTATGCATTGCTTTGATTACTGCTATTAATATTACCATTGATAATATTAGATAATTTATTTGGTAAATAAAAGTAAAAGTTGATCTTATATTTTTCATCCCCCCTCTCAGTATAAGCTTGTGTTCTTCATGATTCTTAGGATGGTTTCCCTATAATTTTATCTATGTTTCCTCATATTCAAGAGCTATGTAATTGTTTCTTGGCTATTATTTGGTACAATATGATGGAATATAAAGTTACAAAATGAGTAGGGTAGGTGGAGGTATTTAAGTGGAAATATCCCAGAGATTGGTTGGTAGGTGGTTCTGTTTAGGTAAAATAATAGTTGGCTCGTATTTTGACCACAAGGGGTGCTCTTATTTACAAGTGATGATGTTTTGTCTTGGGATATAGATCCTAGAGGGGTTTTCTTGATAGCTTCTAGTTACCATATTTTATATAGGCAACATTTTGGGGATGAGGAGGTTCCTTGGTGAGAACAAGTTTAGAATAAGTTTTTCTAGTCCAAATGCAATTTCTATTTTTGGTTGGCTACTAGGAATAGATGTATTACCTAGGATAATATCTAAAATAGAGTTTTTCAGGGCCCTTAATTTTGTTTCCTTTGTGATAATAGTGATGAATATTTAGGGTATTTTATCTTATAGTGTTCATTTGCACGAGAAATTTGGCATCTTTGGTGGAGTGTGTGGAAACAATCTTGTTATCATACCTCTTCTCTTGTTGAGTTCTAGAGGAGTTTAGGAAGACCTCCTGCTAAGGCTTTCTTTCTTCAAGTTGCATGGAGTATTGGAACCTCATGTATTATATGGCAGATTTGGATTGAAATAAATCGAAGAATTTTTCAAGGTAGAAAGTTAACTATTTATCATTTTTGGCAAAGGATTATTGGTATGATTAAAGAAACTATTTCTTTTAAATGTCAGATCAGTATTCCTTTGGATTAGTCTAATATTTTGATGATGCATGACCTGGGTTTAGTGGAGAATGACCCTTGTCCTTCTTTATCAATTAGGAGGAGAGGCCTAAATCAAAAAGTGCAAAGAGATGGCAGATGACATCCAACCTTGAGGGGTGTTTAAGATTAATATTGATGGCTCTTCTAGAGGGAATCCTGGGTATGTATGTATTTGTGATGTTGGAATAGATAGTAGTGGTGCAACTCTTTTCACTTTCTACTGTTATAAGGGAAAGCAAACTAATAATTATATGGAGGCCCTTTCTATTCATTTTGCTTTGGAAAAAAATTTAACTCTGGGATGACGAAATATAATATGTGAGTTGAAATCTCATATTATTATTAATTTGTTGAGGACTCATAATATTTCTAATGTTCATTGGTAGCTATCATTAGTGGATCAATAGATCATTCAAATTTGTTGGAATCTAGAGTTTATTTTTTTTGTTCATATTCCTAGGGAATGGAATGGTGTGGCTGATTGCTTGGTAAAATGGGCTTCTAATTTTTATGAAGACTAGAATGTTAGGGACTGGTATTAGGTCCCATTGGTATTTTCTCATCATCTTTCTAATTTTCTTGCTATGGATATGCCTGGTTGAGGTTGTTGTTTGTTGGGTGTCTTTTGGTCGGGCGCTCGTTGGTTTTGGGAGTCTCTTTCTTCTAGCCCTTGTAAGGGTTATTTTTATGGGATTCTCTATTTTTTTTGTGGTTTTATTGTTTCAATAGCTTTTTACCAGCATTTAAAAATAAAAAATAAAAGAGGTAAAAATAAAATTAAAAAGAGGTGAAAAATTCGCGAGGTTTTATACTTGTAGTTTTACCATACATTATTAGTTTTATGATAGCTGGATGGATTTGTAAAATATGAAATCATTAAAGGTTGCATTTCATATAATATGAAATAAAATATTTACATGTAAGGGTAAATAATTGAGGTTTTTGTTTAAAGAGTTATTGTAGTCAGAATACATTTATGATTTTTTTAATAAAGACAAGTAATTTTTTAATTTATTTTTAACAATCGTAATTGTATGTTTTATTTGTGGTTGTGTTATTATTATAATATTTTATAAATCTTTTATAGTTTAAATTTTTCGATAAATTTTTATATTACAAATTTTTTAATACATTTTTATATCTTTTATTATTTATTTTTAATTGTATAAAAATAAATTCTACTCTAAAAATTTATTGATTTTATAAGAACCATTTTCATAGGTTCCTTATTCATACCTTTAATATTCCAAAATATCAACTTCATCATAAGTTTTCAATCTTATTTGTGGTATTTAACCTTAGTTATTGTTAATAATTGTGACATTTATTTTTTGTCTTTCAAAATGATGTCTTTTTAGTTTTATTGTTTAAATTGAAAATATTATATTAGGGTATATATTGTTTACATGTTGGGGTGGGACGCGTCCCATCCTTAGCCAGTAAGAGCTATTGTTCCCTCTTTTTGAATTTCCAAAAAACTTCCATGACTCTAAAGCCTCAAAAACCATTCTTAGTTTTAAAATAAAAATGAGACTTCCATTGGAGCCAAACCTCCTAAACCATGTGATTGTGTTGGTTGTCTGAATTAGCTAAACACTAGATTTGCTTACCAACCTGTAATCCTCTTATATCTAGTAGCCATCCCACTATGCCACTAAACCCCTACCTCCTTCTTAATATACATATTAGCTAGGATCCATCACTATATTCAAAGCTCTACCCACATAAGTCAATATCACATCATCCAATTCACTCCACAATTGCTTAATTTGGGTGACAAGAATCCTTAACCTCCACATATCCAAAGCAAAGTTGCTCATGTAATCCAAAGCTCCTATCAATATTTGAAAATATGATTCTATTATTATCCTCCTATTTTCGTATCCTACCACCCAAAGAGTAGCAAATTTGATAGCTAAGGCTTATGCTTCATTGTTTTTGGCCTTGCACATACCTTGCAGTTCTCAATAGAGCATTGTCCCATCATGATTCTTGCAAACCACTTCAATTCCAACATTGTTTCAATTACATTTTGTAGTTTCATCAGTTTCAATTTTAATCCAACATTCTAGGGGTGGCTTCCAACTAGCTATATCCTACCTCTCCTGCATTTCAGCTCCCTCCTTCATCCTTACATTAGTCTAATTTTTCTCTTTAGCATACACATCCACACTTTCCATGAACTTTCTCTAAATGACCTACAAGATGCCATCCAAAGATGAGGTTTTTGTAAAAAAATTATCATTTCTCCCCAGCCACAATTACCACAAAATAAAATTTAATCCATGCTTACTCTTGATACAAAGAGCTTGATATTTATTATTTTCCTTCTTCCACCATTTACAAATATTAATCTATTTCATATCAAACTTAGCTTAAATTTTATAAGCTAAGAACCATCTCTTCTAGATATAGCACATGAACAAACACTCAAACACTATGTGGTCATATGTTTACTCACTTTTGTATCATAACATACATTAGTATGGGTCAACAATTTTCCTATATCTTAGAATATCAAAGGTAAGACATGAACTACCAAGCAAATAAATTTACTTTTGACCAACCCTTGGAATGTCAAATCTTTCTCCGATACTTAATATGATATGCATGAGAAGGAGGCTTTAAAAGGATCTTTTCATATCCCTACTTCATTGTGTAGAGTCTAAGGCTACCATAGCCCTAAGCTAATTCATACTTCTCATCACTACCTATGAGAAATATCTCTACCAAGATTTAAGTCATGAAAGGTACCAATTTTAAAGGGATTGGAATTGGTCACTAGGCAACTTCTTGAGCTACTTAAATGTATAGTCCCCAAGTTGGTTGGTTTTGAAATACCTTTCAATCTTGATCCAACCCCTACTTTCCATGGATATTATTACCATTTGCAATTATGGGAATTCAATAATGATAGGTGGGTATTGATACCATGAATCTATCCAAAATTATGCCTTATCCTCTCTCCCCACTTTCTAGAATAATCCATATTTCATGACCTGATATCCTAGATTTATTGCTTGCCACACTAGGGATCTATTTCCATCTCAAAAAAAATATATCACATAATTTACGTTCACCTACCCCAAATATTTACTAGTTAAAACTCTACAAAATAAAGAATATGGTTAGGATATCCACCTCCAATAAAGCTTTCCAACCAAGGCATTATTATTTAACTCTAATATCCTTAAGCCCAAGCCTTTGTTTGCCTTGCATTGACTTAATTTATTCCATCCTACTAACACCCATTTCTTCCCTCCTTTTGTTCCTCCTCATAAACATTTTTGTAATCATCTTGTCTAATTCTTCTCATATGACATGTGGGATAGGAATGATAGAAATTTATAGATTGGTATTACCTAAATGATTTATTTCAAGAGAGTTAATCTACCCCCAAATTTTAACCATTTTGTAAGACCAATGGTTAATTATATTTTTAATATGGTTTAAAATATTCATAAATACAACTATCTTCAACTTTTTAAAATGCAAAGGGACCCCCAAATAGACCATTGGGGAGACATCCTTGTGAATCCCAAGATCTCTAAAATTCTATCTTGAAGCCTTCAACAAGATTGAAGGAGACCATTTTGGATTTATGATCATAAATCACTTGATTTGTGGCCCTAAGATAAACATTAAGAGTAACTTTGATCATTATTGCTTCCTTGGGATGGACTCCTATCAATCCCATGTCATCCACAAAACATAAGTGAGGCAAAACCTCCTTACCTATATTTATACTTGTGAAAAAACCATGTTTTCGTCTCCTCGAGAAAAGTTTAGAATTTTCCTCTTTGTTTTCATTCTCACCAGTGCTTCCATCATCATCAATTTATTACCTTTTTATAGAATATTCTGAACATGTCTTATTATTTATAAATTCTCTCCTAGGTAAAATTGTAAGCATAGCCTTGAAAATACTTTATTCTTTGTGTTTTATTGGAAACTCTATAATGCAAGGACTCATCTCCATTGTTCCTACTTTCCTACGATATCCTAAAAAACTAAATTTTGATGTATTTCCTCCATCTATCTTATTTTATTATGTTTCCCTTGAAACTTAAATTGCAAGGGATAAAATCTACAATACTTTAATTACTATTGCAAGGAGATGATTGTCTACTATTTGAGAAAATTAAAGATAATTTACTTGGATTAAAATTGACCCTTTCCATCTTCTTCACACCTTTAATTCCTTTAAAAACATAACGCACATATATCCTTCTTAGTTTATTCTATTGTTCCTTCCAAATAAACCATGAAGGTTTTTGTCATTTGATGAAGTAGAGGGGATATCATTGTCAATATTTTTAGAGTGAAAAATCCTTTATCTAAGTCTACTTCTACTATAATATGATCTTCTTGCTTTATCTTGAAGTTAATCTCTTTTTCAATAGTTTTCAGTTTGCAATTTATTATCATTTTTCTACTCTTATAACATCTATGACATTAGTTTACAATGTTTTCATAATCCACTTTTGTTGATTTAGATTTAATATCTATGAATCTTATCAAAGGTTTTGAAATATCGATGGAAAAAATTATTTGTGTGTACACAACATGATTTTTATCCGTAGTAGTTGGGCCCTACTACATGAAATTCTAAAAGTATTAACAATATTATTCAAAAACACCTTGTTTATCAGTTGGTATAGAAGTTTGAAAATTCTTATACTAGAAGCTTTTAACAATTTTTATCTTCATGGAAAAAATTCTAACTCCGTGGTATTAAATACAAGCCATATCTTTGTTGGAAATCACCATAATCATATGTAGATTAATACAAAAATAAAATAAAGAGAATAGATATATAAAATAGATAGAGACAAATAGGATAAGAATGAGGGATGATTGCCCATACACACCTCCACAATCTAATATATTACAAACTAATACAGTGTATCTATCATTGGGGGGTATTTATAGTGATACCAAATCCTCAATTAAATGCTAGCCTCAATCCAATATAACTTGACTTGAAGTTTATATCATTATATAATAAATGTAGTAAGCCCTTTAATCAAGGTTAACCATAGAGTTGGTTTAACCAAATCACTAAGGATGAGTACATTAAAATTTCTTGTAGGTTTACACAAATTTGCCCATAGGCTTACATAGAAGAATCCCCATAGGATTACATAAAAATATACCTATAGCTCCATATATAGAACACTTGTAGGCTTCCATAGATAATGCCTAAAGGTTTACATAGCACTTGCCCATAGACTACATCAAGAGTGCCTATAAGTATTTCATCACTATAGACCTTGGTCTAATAAGATCATATTTTAGACATTTCAATATCCCCCATAGTTTGAATTAAGGAGACATAGAGAGAAGATATTAGAGATGCTATATATCCCTCCCTACAAAAAATACTCAAATGGGCTAATGAATCATGTTATCATCTCTTCCCAAAGTTACATGAATTGGATCAACCTCTTTGCAAACATAAAATTATGACTCTACATTTTGCATAAAGATGTGAGGAGATATTTGGCATGCAATATGGTGACTACAATTTGTTCTCTATCCTCAATATAAAGTAGCTAAATCATGAAGCAATATGTAATTATGTAAATAATCATCCCCAATGGTTGTAAAGGGACCAAGTCATACCTTGTGCTAACCATCCAAATTCTATTCCATTCAATCCAAAATATAACCAATTGCCACACTAGTTGGTTTTTAGAGTTATATAGTACATCATGTCTTAGACATGGAAAATATACACACTAAAGAACACAAGCTTATACTAAGAAGGGGGTGAATAGTATAAGATATAACTTTTCTATTTTCTTTCCAAAGAAATAACTTCATTTAATATCAATGCAGTAATGAAACAATGCACAAATAGCCATACACATAAGACACAAATATTTTATGTGGAAACACCTTCTTGGGAGAAAACCATGATAAAATATTACTTATATATTTATTCAATAAATTTCATGGGCACCAATCCATAGAAGGCACCAATCTCCTTGCTCAAGTTGGTGGGAATCCATCCATAGGAGACACCAATCCCCTTGCACAAGTTCATGGACACTAATCCATAGGAGACACCAATCCCCTTGCTCAATTTTTTGGACACCAATCCACAAAATACAACAATACCCTTGCTCAAGTTCATGGACACCAATCCAAAGGAGACACCAATCCCCTTGCTCAATTTTGTGTATACCAATCCATAGGAGATACCAATCCCCTTGCTCAATTTCATGGACACAAATCCATAGGAGACACCAATCCCCTTGCTTAATTTGGTGGACACCAATCCATAAGAGACAACAATACCCTTACTCAAGTTTACTTGAAAAAATTCTCACAAACACTGCTCAAATATACTTCAAAATTGGATCATTAATGACATTAAGGACTACATATAATTCTTCTTACAATTTCTTATTATATTTGCACTCTTATCTTCACTCATAAAGATATTATCATCCTTGTTGTATCTTCGCTGAAACTCCACAATTTTGAAACTACCATAAATTGCCCAGTATCACAGCCACTAATCTTGGTCTTACTTTTTCTCTCAATAGCCCAAAAATTAGAGTAAACAGGAAACCAAAACCCTACATTACAACATGATTTTTTAACCACTATGTTGGAGCCAAGAGGGCTCAACAAAAAGCACAACCCAACCTTGCATTTATCATTCAAATTTTGTACCCTCTTGGTTTAATCCTTGACAAAGTTAAACCAATAATGTTCAAAGCAAAAATAAACTTCTCTACAAGTTGGAATTGCTTTATCTTAACAGCAGTAATAGTCTTTACTCACTACTAGCTATGCATCCCATTAGATTTCACTTTTGTCTAATTATTAAAACAACAACAGAAACATACCTTGCTAAACTGATCATAAAAGTCTATTTTCAATATTATCTTTCCATAAATAGATGAGCTAAGGAGTTCCATAAGTGAGTGAGATTTTCTTCATAAATGTGGAGGAGCTTGAAGGCACTATGTGCACGCTACCTATCAATGCTTTATTACTATACAAATTCCTTAGCAACCGATATTTTTTCTTCAGATTCGGTATACCTTAATGAGCATTCTCCTCCATTTGCAAACCACCACTATACTGGTGATTAAACACTTTGTGTTTTTATAAACCATGAATTACCCTTTAGGTTTATGGGCATCCAAGTGTTATTGCCACCACCAAAACAATTGCTCAATACAATGATAGCTTATCTTAACACTAGAGAACAAAAACAAATTTCAAAGTTTCTCTACATACTTTGCGAACTGTGTGCCTTGTCATTCCAGTTACCACTACTGCTACCACATGGTACTTACACTATTGAATACTCCACATACCCAATTGTTCCTCTCATAGCACACATTCAGCCACTGTGTGATTATTTCTTCATCACATTGCATTGTTTGCCCTTGAACATATCCAAGAGTCATACCCTTTAGTTCACTACCAACACGCTTTATCTTTCTTTTATCTCTTTAATTCATGTGGAGGATCAAATATTTTGTACTTTAAATAGTTTGTTGTCATCTGAACAAAGTGCAGTAGGTTACCATTACCCGTCGCTTTATCTTTCTTTTCTTCATTTGAATTCACATATAGGAACAGGTTGCTCCACCATCCTTGTCCCTATCTGATCTTGATCCCAATCATTGTTGCTATAAAATCTCCTCTTTGCCATAAGTTACCACACTATTTTAAACCTTCCTCTTTTCACTTTCTTCAACCTCGCTCTATTCACTGTCTTTAGTTGTTATCCACCGCACTATTGTCTGCTCATTTTTCTCAAAGATGTTTTGGCATTGATTATGTGTTCTACTTCTTACAAGTCCCTTGTCACTACAACTATGGTGGAATATTGGACCATTAGGCCATCACCTTCCACTCCTATGTAATTTTTCTATCACCAAACTCATCTATATCAAAGGCATTGCACACCATAATCTCACAAAAATAAAATTTTACTCGGTATTTATATCAAACCTTTCATTGCCTTGCTTTTGGCACCTAAAGAGGTCGACCCATTCACAATAATATTTTTATTCTAAATTTTAAATATAAATTTATAATATTTAAATATAATATTTTAATATTTTAATATTTAAAAGTTTAAACCTTCACTCAAAATATATTTGCCTTGAATAATTCACCCAAGCATGCCACTATTTGCCAGTAAAATACATTTGATGTGCCTTGATCCCATATATTTAGAGATGCCTTGATACCATACATTTGTGGTGCCTTGATCCCATACATTTGAGGCATCTTGATCCTATACATTTTAGGTGCCTTGATCCCATACATTTGGAGGCACCTTGATCCCATACATTTGGAGGCACCTTGATCCCATACATTTGGAGGTCCCATACATTGGAGGCACCTTGATCCTTTGACATCAATGATAACTCAATAGTGAATAATTATTACAATCTCTCCCTTTGTCATTGATGGTAACCCTGCAAAGAAACTATCCTTTACTGCAATAGGATCATAAGTTGATCCCCCTGACATGCTACTCCCCCTTACTAAAATCTCTCCCTCTTTTGGGGCTATAATTAAGACACTTGACAACACCCCCTTCCTCTCTACTTTTATTTGATATTTTAATAATGAGATGGGAGTAAAACTCCCAAATCACCATGCTATTTTTCTTGTTCCATTTTCTTTCTCCAAACTTTGGAGGCCATATTCTTTTGAATGGATTGATTATTCTCATTCTTGCTTGACTTAAAAAATTTAGGGAACACTATCTACACCATCTAGTTGTATGCCAAAAATTATTGCATTTGTAACATATGATGTTGTAGTCCATGAGAGGTGCAAACAAATTGAAATTTCTCTTGGTGAAGCAAAAATCATTCATAGCATAGGCCCTGCAACTTACAACTTTATGACCAAATTTTTTACATGAGAAATGATAACCATGAAATAAATATTGAAATATATTTGATTGCCTTGGAGGACATTGTCGCATTGTTCTCTCATTGTTGTTTCTATGATGGACGTTGTTCCTTGATGATGCTTTGTTTTCATCCTTCTTTATGCTTACACTCCTCGACACATCAACATAGGTCTTAGGTTCCTCTTTAATAATTTTATTTGATTCATTTGTTTCTTTTGAGCTTGACTCTCCCTTTTATTTTCTTTGACCTTCTTTAAAACCAAGTCCAATATTTATAACTGAAGATCTCTATCTTTTGATAATGTCAAACATAAATTTTGAACTTTTCTCAAACTCATGTATCTTATCATTAGATTTTTTAACTCCCTTCCTTAGAGAGACAACCTCAAGTTCCAATTTTTCACATTCCAACTCTTTTGTCTTTAACTGCTTATCCATACCTTCTTCAATTATCCTTGCATCTTTGACTTTAAATTTTAGTTCAATGAGCTCTTGTGACAACTTTACCTTTGTCTTCTCATCCTCTTGTACTCGAGACTTCAATATTGAGTTCTTATTTCTATCTCTCTTCAAATATTTAATAGCAACAACAAGTTCCTCTTCAATGTCAACCATGGCTTCTTATTCACTTTCAAAATCTCTCTTCTTCTTGGTCTTTGACAATAGGAGAATCTTCTTTCTCTTCTATGGCCATAAATAGTATTTTTTCTCTTTCACTGTTAAAGATACTTTCATCATTGTTGTTGTAGGATCTGCTTGCTTCCTCAACATAGAAACTCTTCTTGTGTATTTGAAATATATTTCTCTCATACTTGTTTTGACCATACGTATTTTTATTTTCATGATAAAATTTTATTCCTTTATTTTTATTATATTTCTTTTCTTCTTCACTAATACTAATTCTATCTTGTGTATAATTATATGCATAGGAACCAAGGTTACCACAATTAAAACATTTTATGGAATGCATACCTTTGTGTTTTCTTTGACCCTTCTTATTCTTTCACACAAAGTTAGCTTCTTCTCCATTGCTTGATTATTCACTTGATTTTGGTTCCTTATTCTTTGTCTTCTTTGAAGCTTTAAATGTTGCTTTCCATTTGGATGTTTGATATTTTTCAATCCTCATCTCATAGGTTGTGAGAATTCCATGTAGCTTGTCCATGCTTAAGGTTTTAAGATCCTTCATCTCTTCTATTACTGAAACCTTTGCATCAAACCTCATGGGAAGTGACCTTAAGATTTTCTAAACAATATTAGAGTCTTCAATGCTTTCTCAAAGTCTACAATTTTTGTTGACAACCTCATCAACTTGGGTAGATACTTAGCAATATCTTCTTCACATTTCATCTTCAAGTCTTCAAAATTTCTCCTGTGAGTTTGAAATTTTTCTATTTTCACATTTTCATCTCCTTCATATGTTCTTTGTAACTTATCCCATATTTATTTTGCTTAAGTACATTGCATGGCTTTCACAAACTCTATTTCACTTAACCTACTTAATATTGCATTCATTGCCTTGGTATTATTTTCATATGGTTTCTTGCCATCTCTATTTGTAGGAGGATTTGTAGGTGGCGTGAACCCATCCTAAATGGATTGCCATATATCATAGCCATGTACCAAAAAATAAGTTTGCATCCTTAAGCTCTAGAAAGAACATTTAATCCCATAAAACAATGGAGCCATGTGTTATAAAAAATCTTATTGGCTAGCCATGTGTGTTCTTGTAAGATCTTCCTTCAAGCTGTTAGGCTATTACAAAGGAACACGCTCTAATACCAATTGAAAAACATAAGCTTATACTGAGAGGCGGGTGAATAGTATAAGATAAAACTTTTCTCCTTTCTTTCCAAAGTAATAAATTCAAATAATATCAATGTAGTAATGAAACAATGCACAAATCACCACACACATAAGAGAAATATTTTACATGGAAACTCCCTCTTGGGAGAAAACCACAACAAAATATTGCTTATATATTTCTTCAATAAATTTCATGGGCACTAACCCATAGGAGACACCAATCTCCTATACAATTTTATGTACAATAATCCATGGGAGACACAAAACCCCTATACAAGTGTATGGACACTAATACACAGGAGACACCAATCCCATATACATGTTTATGGACACCAATCCATAGAAGACACCAATCCCCTTGCTCAATTTAGTGGACACCAATCCATAGGAGACACCAATCCCCTTGCTCAAGTTCATGGACACCAATCCACAAGAGACACCAATCCCCTTGATCAAGTTCATGGACACCAATCCACAGGAGACACCAATCCCCTTGCTCAAGTTCATGGACACCAATCCATAGGAGACACCAATCCCCTTTCTCAATTTTGTGGATACCAATCCATAGGAGACACCAATCCCCTTGCTCAAGTTAATGAACACAAATACACAGGATACACTAGTTCCTTTGTTCAAGTTTGTGGACACCAATCCACAGGAGACACCAATACCTTTGCTCAAGTTTACTCAAAAACCTTATCATAAACATTGCTCAAATCTACTTCAAATTTGGATCATTAATAACATCAAGGACTGCATATAATTTTTCTTACAATGTCTTGTTGGATCTGCACTCTTATCTCCACTCATCAAGATATTATAATCCTTGTTTTACCTTCACTGAAACTCCACAATGTTAAAACTACCATAAAATGCCTAGTATCATAGCCACTGATCTTGGACTTACATTTTCTCTTAATAGCATAAAATCATAGTAAATAAGAAAACAAAATCCTAAAGTGCAACATGTCTTTTTAACCACTATGTTTGAGCTAAGAGGGCTTAGCAACAAGTGCAACCTAACCTTGCATTTATCATTCAAATTTTGTACCCTCTTGGTTTAATCCTTGATAAATTTCAACCAAGACTATTTGTAGAAAAAATCAACTTCCATGTGACCTAGAATTGCTTTATCTTAACAATAATAACAGTATTTACTCACTACTAGCTATGCATCTCATTAGCTTTCACTTCTATCTAAGAATTAAAATAACAGTAGAAACATACCTCACTAAATTGACCACAAATTCTATTTTTAAGATTATATTTCCATAAACAGATGAACTGAGTACCATAAGTGAGTGAGATTTTATTCATTAATGTCGAGGAGCTTGAAGGTATTGTATGCACGATACCTGTCAATGCTTGATTACTATCTAGATTCCTTAGAAGCCAATATTTTTTCTTTGGATTCAGTATGCCTTGATGAGCATTCTTCTTCATCTACGAACCACCACTACACTGGGGATTAACAACTTTATGTTCATAGAAACCATGGGTTACCTTTCAGGTTTATGGGTATCTGAGTCTTATCGCCACCACCAACAAAATTGCTCAATACAACGATAGCTTATCTTAACACAATAGCACAAAAACAAATTTCAAATTTTCTTTGCATACCTTGCAAACTATGTGCCTTGTTATTTCAAATACCACTACTACTACCACATGACACTTACACTATTGAATACTCTGTATACCCAGTTGTTCTTCTTACAACATGTATCATCGTACTATGTTGTCCATACTTGAACATGTCCAAGAGATGCATCCTTCTATTCACTACTAGCACACTTTATATTTATTTTCTCCATTGAATTCACATGGAGGATCGAGTCTTTTATGCTATCAATCATTTGTTGTAATCTACACAAAGTGCAGTGGGTCACCATTACCAGTTGCTTTATCTTTCTTTTCTCCATTTGAATTTGTGTAGAGGAATAGACCGCTTAACCATACTTAACCCTCTATGATCTCAATCTTGATCCTTTTTTATGTAAAATCTTCTCTCTACCCTAGTTACCACATTGTTTTCAACCTTCCTCCTTTCACTATCTTCAACCTTGCTCCATTAAATATCTTCAGTTATTATCCATCGCATTATCATTCGCTCCTTTTTCTCAAAGACATTTTTGCATTGACTGCGAGTTCCACTTCTTGCAAGTCCACTATCACTGCAACTGTTATGGAATATTGGACTATTAGGCTATCACCTTCCACTCCTGTGTAGTCTTCTACCACCACATTCATCTATATTGAAGGTATTGCACATAATAATTTCACCAAAATAAAAATTTTCTCGATATTTATATCAAACCTTTCATTGCCTTGCTTTTGGCACCCAAGGAGGTCAGCCCATTCACAATAGTATTTTTATTTTAAATTTGAAACATAACTTTCTAATATTTAAATATTATAATATTTAAATGTTTAAAATTTCACTCAAAATATATTTGCCTTGAATAATTCACCCAAGCATGCCACTGTTTGCCAGAAAAATACATTTGAGGCACCGTGATCCCATACATTTAGAGGCACCTTGATCCCATACATTTAAGGTACCTTGATCCCATACATTTGAGGCACCTTGATCCCATACATTTGGAGGCACCTTGATTCCATACATTTGGAGGCGTCTTGATCCCATATATTTGGAGACACCTTGATCCCATACATTTGGAGGTTCCTTGATCCCATACATTGGAGGCACCTTGATCCTTTGACATCAATGACAAATCAATAGTGAATAATTCTAAGACACTCTATAAGAGAAGAAGTGTGTAAAAATATAAAAATATCAAATTGAACTCATAATCTCATGAACACAATATAATTGACCAACCACTACACCAATGAGCTCAATTGGAGTAACAAAAAAATACACCATCAAACCAAAAGGAATCCTCAAAGACTTAGAAACTTATATTGAATCATGAAAATATCATGCGGATTCATAGTTCTATGACCTAAATCAAGTCTAAGAGGTATTTTTTGATTCTGGGATGACCTTGGCTTGCTATAACTAATACATATATTGTCTATAGAATAAAGATAATTATCATATATGATGGACCATAAATCAAACAACTTACCTTATACCCCTAGAGCAACCCATTGTATGAAAGGATACTATCTAAATTGATAAGGACAAGGATGAAGAACCTATATAACATGTAATCACTATTGATAATCTTATGGCTCTTAAAAATCTTAAGGAATATACCTTTATTCTAGGTATCATCCAATAACAACTGCTGCACTACTAGTGCAGCAGTTGTTATTTCCGC
The DNA here is from genome assembly GCA_028583015.1 of Wollemia nobilis. Classification (NCBI taxonomy): domain Eukaryota; kingdom Viridiplantae; phylum Streptophyta; class Pinopsida; order Araucariales; family Araucariaceae; genus Wollemia; species Wollemia nobilis. The sequence goes on along the minus strand of JAQPPZ010002969.1, from coordinate 14,102,424 downwards.
CCACCCTCCACCCTCAGAGGGTGGAGGGTGGGCAGCAATAACAACTGCAAAATGATTTCTTGTCAAGTGATTTTATCAAATGTCCAATATTTGAATTTTTAGTATACCAATGATTGTCCTTTTGAGGACTTCTCATGAATAGAATTAATTTTGAGTCTCAAGAAGAAGTTGTATACTCCCCAAAAATCCTTTACATATCCCTACTGCTTTGGTTATCCTTTATAATTGGTCTGAAGGATGCAGGATAAAAATGAGAAGGTTAAGAACATGAAAATTCTTTGTTGTAAAAACTTGAATATTAATAACCAATTAAGTCTATCATGAGAAGAATAATTGGTTAAGCTCCTACAGGAAAACCATGAGGCTTTCACTTGGGACTACTAGGATATAGAAGGTGTTCATCCTATAATTTGTACACATTATATATATATATATATATCAAAGATGAATGTCATCCCATTATACATCCTCAAATATGGATGAATCCAACCTTGTGAGAGATAATGAAAGAAGAGATAGAAATTATTGTAAGTAGATTTCATTTATCCAATCTAAAATAGCTAATAGATCTCCCCCTAGTGATACTTCCTAAAAATAATGGTGTTATAGTACCTTGTAAGAGTTATATGGGGATACAATATTATATTGTATAAGGGTATTATGGATAGTAGTCATGGGCTACACATAATTCAAAGTTGATTATATTATTATATTATAGTATAATAATGTGTGGGATGAGGGTTTACTAGTCATATCCCCAAAGTATAATTAGAATATGGATATATAAATAAGGAATATTGTCATTGTAAGTATCATTATATAAATCATGTATTCTCTGTTGAGCAAGGTGCAGCAAAAGTATTGTCATTGTTGTCAACACAGACAGATAGATCAGTTGATGCAGTTGATGCAGTGGATAGGAGTTCAGAGGTCAGTCAGAACATGTACAGTAAATTTCCAGGAAGACAGAAGTGGCCCAGATTCTCAGAATCAAAGAAAAAGACAAGTAAGAAAACTGTCGCGATATCGCGACATGTTTTTTGTCACAATTTCGTGACATGGCTGAGGAGAGAGAAGGCACAAGCAAAATTGTCACGATTTCATGACATGGCCGAGGAGAGAGAAGGCGCAAGAAAAATTGTCATGATTTCGCGACATGGCCGAGGAGAGAGAAGGCGCAAGAAAAATTGTCATGATTTCGTGACATGGTCGAGGAGAGAGAAGGCACAAGCAAAATTGTCATGATTTCACGACATGGCCGAGGAGAGAGAAGGCGTGAGCAAAATTGTCATGATTTTGCGACATGGCCAAGGAGAGAGAAGGTACAAGCAAAATTGTCATGATTTCATGACATATCGGAGGAGAGAGATAATGTTGGCAAAACTATCATGATTTCATGACATGTTTCATTTTCGTAGTCCAAAGCGAAGAGAAAGAGGAGAGAGAAAAAGATGTCACGATTTCGTGACATGTTGTGTTTTCACTGGCCAAAGACAAAAAAGGCACAAGGCAGTAAAAGATGTCACGATTTTGTGACATGTTCCATTTTCGCGGGCGAAAGGAAGAAAAGGCACAAGGCAGAGAAAGATGTCGCGATTTCGTGACATGTTCCATTTTCGTGGGCAAAAGGCTGAAGAAGGCACAAGGCAGCGAATGTGTCACGATTTCGTGACATGTCAGATTTTCGTTGGGGTTTGCGAAGAATAGTGTACGGAAGAGAAAGATGTCACGATTTCGTGACATGTTCCGTTTTCACTGGTTGAAGCCAAGAAGAGTAGCAAGAAGGCGAAAGTGTCACGATTTCGTGACATGTCTAGTTTTCGCTAGAGCAAGCCAAGTAGAGTGTATGAAAGCGAAAAGTGTCACGATTTCGTGACATGTCTGGTTTTTGCTAGAGCAAGCCAAGTAGAGTGTACGAAAGTGAAAAGTGTCACGATTTCGTGACATGTCTGGTTTTCATGGGTGCAAGCGAAGAAGTGGACAAGGAGGCAAAAACTGTCATGATTTCGTGACATGTATTTTCATGGGTAAAAGGCGAGAAGGGCAGAAAGATACAGAAGTGTCACGATTTCACGACAGGTCGCAACAACACGATAACAGACAGTTAACTGGAACAGAACAATAGTTAAAGGGGCAGTTGTAGAGGAAAAGCATGCAACCAAAATAAGAAGAGTTAACTGGAGTAAATGCGATAGTTACAGGTGCAATTACAGATAGAAATCATGCAGCTATTTTAAGAACAGTCGAAGAAGGAGAAATCGAACAGTCACATAAATAGAATCAAAAAATGCATGCATACACAAAAAAGAATACGAACAGTCATGGTAGAGGTATATGTTGCATGTAACGTGTTTAACGAAATGCCCACTATATATACGCAAAAGGAGTTAAATAAAGATGCAGTTACAATTGACAAGTGGCAGAAGAGAATATTTGAGAAACAGTTATGGGTTGCATGCGTAAAAATGGAAGTTAAAAATAGAGACTAATATGTTATAAAAATAGGTCTGCGTGAAGAATAAGGTTGTTGTCGTATGTGTGAAAGTGCTGCTGAAAGAGGGAGAGAAGAGTGTTGTAAGAGAGCGACAAGCTGAGCAGTAAGTGTTTACTGTATTTTGATAAATTGGAGACCTTTCAAGGTCTTGAAAAAGTGAAGGCATTTGTATGTCATTAATATAGCTTTCAAAATAGGGATCCAAGTAGGTGCTTGGATAGGGGTTGGTGCTCCTTTCTATTGGTGCAGATAAATCAGGGGTTGGTGCTCCTTCCAGTGGGTGTTGGTAAACAGATTGTAAAATTGGTGTTTTGCAAAGGCTAGATTTGGACCGTAGTCCAAGAAGTCATTCTTGAGGAGTAGCCAAATTGGTGAACCTCGTTACATTGTGTGTTGTGGTGTGCTCTCTTGTGATTATTGCTTTATCTATTTTCTAGTTCTCTTTGCTTCAGTTTTAAGAATTGCAGATCAGATTTTTAGCTACACTGATTCACCCCCCCCTCTTAGTGTCATTGTGAGAATATCAATTGGTATCAGAGCAAGGTTCCTGAACAAGCTTAATCAGCTAAGGTGATCTTGGAAGGAACACAATGGCAGGTAGTGAAGGATTCTCATCAAACAAAGCTCCTTTGTTCAATGGAACTAATTACTCATTTTGGAGACTCAGGATGTAGACATATCTGAGTGCTTTAGGATACGACATTTGGGAGTCAGTAGAAAGTGGATACACAGTACCTACTACTCCTCCAACAGATACTGTTGAGAAGAAAAAGTTTGAGAATAACTCCAAAGCAAAGAATGCCATAATGTGTGGGCTAGTAGACAGTGAACTGATAAGGGTCATGAGCTATAAATCGACAAAAGACATATGGGACAAACTGAAGAGCATCCATGAAGGAGACAACAAAATCAAGGAAGCCAAACTGCAAACTCATCGAGCTCAGTTCGAAGCATTACAAATGAATGATGATGAGAACATAGAGGCCTATATGCTGAGAGTCAATGGAATCATTAATGCAATCAGAGGACTCAACGAAGAAATCGAAGATGCGGTTGTCGTGAAAAAGGTACTTAGAACTCTTCACAAAAGATTTAATTCTAAAGTTTCTGCAATAGAAGAGGCTAAAGATCTAAATAATTTTAGCATGGATGAGATGCATGGTTCTTTGACTGCATACGAAATGAGAATAGGACAAACTAAGCCCATAGACAGAGAAGCTGCTTTTAAAGCACACAAGAATACAAAAGCTGAACAAGAATCTGAGGATGAAGAGACATCGGATGAAATGGAAGCCAACTTTGTTCGAAAACTTACAAAGGGAAAAGGAAAGTATAGAGGAAAGTTACCATTTAAGTGTTTCAATTGTGGAGGGGTCGGTCACTTTGCGGCTAAGTGTCCAATGAATGAGAAAACCAAAAGTGATGAAGGGTCACACCAAGAAAGAAGTGACTGGAAGAAGAAACCAAATTTTAGGAAAAGCAACTTCAAAAAGAAAAGTTTCATATCAAAGAATGTCAGCTCTTCTAAAGATAGCTCAGGTGAAGATTCTGAAGAAGAAATAGGTGAAGCTCTGTTCATGGCATTTGAAGAAGCAAAAACAGAAGAAAAATAGGAAGGTGACACAAAAAGTAAGGATGAGGCTGAAGTATATCTGGAAGGAGAGTTGGTTGCTGCTCTTAAAGAGTTGAGTACAGAAAGGAAGAAGAATAAAAAGGTCTCAAGAAAGCTTGAGGATGCGAATGACATAATAAACAGTTTGAAAGTATAGACAGAAGAATTTAAGAAAATGTCTGAAGAACTTGAAGTACAATTAACCATGAGAATAGATGAGTGCAACAAACTAGAAGAAGAGATTGTTGTTTTAAGAATGCGGCTAGAAGAAAAGAATCAAAAATTGAGTTGCTATCACAAACTTGAAGGAAGTTCTGCAAAGCTTGAAAAGATTATAAATAGTCAGAGGACTACAGGCATCAAGTTTGGCTTGGGGTTTGTCGAAGGAGAATCATCAAGTGGATCAAAGGCCATAACTATAGAACCAGTAAAGAAAGAGGATAAGATCAAGGTTGACCAAAGAAAAATGAATCTTGCAAAAGAAAGCAACAATGCCAGGCACGAGAAGACTGTTGACAATGAGGGATTCACAAAAGTCACACATCAAAGGAGAAGAAAATTTGTGGCTCCTACTACAAATTGGCAAAGACCAACTCCCAGGTTCAATCATTCCTTTTTTGGTTATTGTTTTAAATGCAATACTTATGGTCATAAGATTTTAGACTGCATTTATAATATAGGACAAAGAAATTTTACTAGTAGAAATGTCTTTTCACCCTTGATGGATTATGCAGTAGAATGCTATAACTGTCATAACTTTGGACACATTGCAAGAAACTGTAGAAGCACATATGCAGCAAATAAATATCAGGGAAGAAGAACTCAACCAAACAGTTTAAGGCAAAACAGAAAATTCCTAGATAAACATGCACAAGCCATTGACAAAGAAAAGTCTAAACAAGTGACCAAAACTACAGTCAAATCAGAATGGAAAGAAAAAGAGCAACTCAAGGAAGAAAAGGAATCCTTGATTGTACGAGACAACATTCAAAGCACAGAACAAATCTGCACCATGGATATTGGATAGTGGATGCTCCAGTCACATGACAGGAGATAAACAAAAATTTGAAAAATTACAGAAATATGAAGGGGGCTCGGTAAAGTTTGGAAATAATGATGGAGCCAAGATAGTTGGCAAAGGATCAGTCAAGATAAGTGATGGAAAGATCAATTCCAAAGAAGTTCTGTTTGTGATTGGTTTGAAACACAACTTACTGAGTGTAAGTCAAATCTATGATAGAGGTCATGAAGTCATTTTTAAGAAGCAGGGCTGTGAAGTCAGAAAAGCTCACAGTGGGAAGCTGGTAGCTAATGGATCAAGGACTTCTGGAAATCTATATACTCTCTTAGAAACTTTAGAAGGAGCATGCCTGATTGGACAGGAAGATGAAAATTGGTTGTGGCACAAGAGGCTCGGTCATATTAGCTTTGACAATCTGGTAAAAATAAGTTCAAAAAGAGTAGTAAGAGATATACCTACCATTGGCAAACCAGTAAATAGCATATGTGCTTCATGCCAAAAAGGGAAGCAAACTAGATCCACATTTAAAGCAAAGGAATACTTCACAAGCAAACCGTTAGAGTTGATACATACTGATTTATGTGGACCCATGAGAACACAAAGCATAAATGGTGACAAATACTTTATGTTGTTCATAGATGACTACTCCAGGATGACATGGGTACTATTTTTAAAGCTTAAATCAGATGCCTTTGAGATGTTCAAGATTTTTAAAAAATAGGTTGAGAATCAAACTAGAAAAAGAATTAAATGCCTAAGATCGGACGAGAGGAGGAGAGTTTATTTCGAGAAGAGTTTGTAGAGTACTTGTCAAAAATATGGGATCAAAAGACAGTTTTCAGCGAGCAAGAACACCTCAGCAGAATGGTGTTGTAGAAAGGAAGAACATGACAGTGCAGGAAATGGCACGGACAATGTTGGCTGAGAATAAAATAGTCGACAGATTTTGGAAAGAGGCAGTCCATACTATGGTTTACATCCAAAATAGGTGCATGCTAAGGACACATGAAAGCAAAACACCTTATGAGTTGTGGTTCGACAGAAAGGCAACAACAAGATATTTCAAAGTGTTCGGCAGCAAGTGCTACATCAAACGGACTGAAGATAATCTCGGTAAGTTTGAAGATAGAGTTGACGAAGGTATTTTTCTTGGTTACTCAACAAAGAGCAAAGCCTACACATGTTACAACAAGAGGCTAAAGAAAATTATTGAGAGTGCAGATGTTAAAGTTGATGAAGGTAGAGATCAAGAAATTACTTATCAAGAAAACTACCCTATTTATGAAGAAGTCATTGAAGGAGATGAAGGAATGGAAATAGAAGAAAATCAAAAAATTGACCCAACTGATTTAAGAATTGACTCAGAAGAAGAAGAGAACAAGAAATTCAAAACAGGTAGCTGGAAAAAAATCATCCCAGAGAACAGATTATTGGGGACCCAACAGTTGGTATTCAGACAAGAAGAGCAGTAGTACGCAACTACTCTCTATTATCCAGCATTGAACCCAAAAATATTGTTGAAGCAAGCACAGATGAAAGTTGGATGCAGGCAATTAATGAAGAACTAGATCAGATTGAGAAAAACAAAACCTGGGAGTTAGTACCAAGGCCGGCAAATAAAAATATAATCGGTACTAAATGGATTTTTTGAAATAAATTAAATGAAGATGGATAGGTTGTTAGAAATAAGGCAAGATTGGTCTGTAAAGGCTATGCTCAGGTTGAAGGCATTGATTTTGAGGAAACCTTTGCACCAGTAGCTAGACTAGAGGCAATCAGAATGTTTCTGGCTTTAGCTATTCATAAAAATTTTAAAGTATATCAAATGGACGTAAAATCAGCATTTTTGAATGGAAAACTGGAAGAAGAGGTGTACATTGAACAGCCAGATGGCTTCCAACTCGGTGACAATCTCGATTTTGTTTGCAAGTTAAAGAAAGCATTGTATGGTCTGAAACAGGCACCCAGAGCATGGTATGCAAGGCTGGATAACTATCTTATTAAACAGGGGTTCAAGAAAGGTATGGTGGATAGCAATTTATATGTCAAAATAGAGAATGGCCATCTTATTGTACTTGTTGTTTATGTAGATGATATAATATTTGGCAGCAACATGGATGAATATTGTAGAGACATAGCAAATAAAATGAAGACAGAATTTGAGATGTCAATGATTGGTGAACTTTCTTATTTCCTCGGACTGCAAGTCAATCAAAGTCAAAAGGGCATTTTTATCTCTCAAGTTAAATATGTGAAAGAAATGCTGAAAAAGTTCACAATGGAGGATAGTAAACCTGTCAGCACTCCCATGACAACAGGTTGCAAGTTGAGCAAGGATGACAAATCTCCAGATGTAGATCAAACCATGTACGGGTCTATGATTGGAAGCCTGCTGTATTTGATGACTACCAGACCAGATATCTTACAGGCAGTATGCATGGTGGCAAGATTTCAGGCTAGTCCCAAAGAGACTCATGTGACAGCCGTGAAGAGGATTTTTAGGTACCTCAAGGGTACTATGGAGTATGGGTTATGGTACCCAAAAGGTAAGGACTTCACTCTTATTGCATATTCTGATGCAGATTGGGCAGGATGTATTGATGACAGAAAGAGTACCAGTGGAGGAGCATTTTATCTTGGAGACAGGTTGGTAGCATGGCACAGCAAGAAACAAGAATCAGTCTCTCTATCCACAGCAGAGGCAGAATACATTGCAGCAACAACATGTTGTACACAGATATTATGGATGAGACAAACCCTAAAAGATCTTGGTATTCACTTCAAAGAGCCAATTTCAGTTAAATGTGACAACACCAGTGCTATAAACATATCAAAGAATCCGGTTATGCATTCTCGAACCAAACATATTGCAATCCGGTATCACTTCTTGAAGGATAAAGTTGCAGAAGGTGAGGTCAAATTGGATTTTGTTTCGACTACAGAGCAAGTAGCGAGATATATTCACAAAACCATTGCCAAAGGAAGTTTTTGAGTACCTTCGGAGTAAGTTGGGAGTAGTCACATTTCCCAAGAACTGACTATCAATTGGGATCACATTCTCAAGGGGAGTATTTATGCCTATGTTTATAGTTTTGCTCATATTCATGATTTTTGCTAACTATAACAATGTGTATCTGAGAATGTTGTGCATAGACTCAAGGGGAGTCTGCAGCAACCCTTTGGTATTATTGTCAAAGGGGGAGAAGAATTACAGGAGAGTGCATGAGTGTTGCCAACAATTCCAAAGGGGGAGATTGTTGAGCAAGGTGCAGCAAAAGTATTGTCATTGTTGTCAACACAGACAGATAGATCGATTGATGCAGTTGATGCAGTGGACAGGAGTTCAGAGGTCAGTCAGAACATGTACAGTAAATTTCTAGGAAGACAAAAGTGGCCCAGATTCTCAGAATCAAAGAAAAAGACAAGTAAGAAAACTGTCGCGATATCGCGACATGTTTTTTGTCACGATTTCGTGACATGGCCGAGGAGAGAGAAGGCGCAAGCAAAATTGTCATGATTTCATGACATGGCCGAGGAGAGAGAAGGCATAAGAAAAATTGTCATGATTTCGTGACATGGTCGAAGAGAGAGAAGGCACAAGCAAAATTGTCATGATTTCATGACATGGCCGAGGAGAGAGAAGGCGCAAGCAAAATTGTCATGATTTCATGACATGGTCGAGGAGAGAGAAGGCGTAAGCAAAATTGTCGTGATTTCGTGACATGGCCGAGGAGAGAGAAGGCACAAGCAAAATTGTCATGATTTCACGACATGGCCGAGGAGAGAGAAGGCGCAAGCAAAATTGTCATGATTTCGTGACATATCGGAGGAGAGAGAATGCTGGCAAAACTATCATGATTTTGCGACATGTTTCATTTTCGTAGTCCAAAGCGAAGAGAAAGAGGAGAGAGAAAAGATGTCATGATTTCGTGACATGTTTAGGAAGTGCAAGGAAGACTATCACGATTTCATGACATGTTTTAGAAAGTGCAAGGAAGACTATCACGATTTCGTGACATGATGAAGAGAAAGAGCTAGCAAAGAAAAGTGTCACGATTTCGCGACAGGTTCGAAGAGAAAGCACCAAGGAGAAAAAGTGTCACGATTTCGTGACAGGTTCGAAGAGAAAGCGCCAAGGAGAAAAAGTGTCACGATTTCGCGATAGGTTCGAAGAGAAAGCGCCAAGGAGAAAAAGTGTCATGATTTCATGACATGTCGGGTTTTCGCGACCCGAAGAGGAGAGAGAGTGTACGGAGGCAAGTGTGTCACGATTTCATGACATGTTGTGTTTTCACGGCCAAAGATAGAAAAGGCACAAGGCAACAAAAGTGTCACGATTTCGCGACATGTTCCATTTTCGTAGGCGAAAGGAAGAAAAGGCACAAGGCAGAGAAAGATGTCACGATTTCGTGACATGTTCCATTTTCATGGGCAAAAGGCAGAAGAATGCACAAGGCAGCGAATGTGTCACGATTTCGTGACATGTCAGGTTTTCGCTGGGGTTTGCGGAGAATAGTGTACGAAAGAGAAAGATGTCATGATTTCGCGACATGTTCCATTTTCACTGGTTGAAGCCAAGAAGAGTAGCGAGAAGGCGAAAGTGTCACGATTTTGCGACATGTCTATTTTTGCTAGAGCAAGCCAAGTAGAGTGTACGGAAGCAAAAAGTGTCACGATTTCACGACATGTCTGGTTTTCATGGGTGCAAGCGAAGAAGTGGACAAGGAGGCAGAAACTATCATGATTTCATGACATGTATTTTCATGGGAAAACGGCGAGAAGGGCAGAAAGATACATAAGTGTCACGATTTTGCGACAGGTCGCAACAGCACGATAACAGACAGTTAACTGGAACAGAACAACAGTTAAAGGGGCAGTTGTAGAGGAAAAGCATGCAGCCAAAATAAGAAGAGTTAACTGGAGTAAATGCGATAGTTACAGGTGCAGTTACAGATAGAAATCATGCAGCTATTTTAAGAACAGTCGAAGAAGGAGAAATCGAACAGTCGCATAAATAGAATCAAAAAATGCATGCATACGCAGAAAAGAATACGAACAGTCATGGTAGAGGTATATGTTGCATGTAACGTGTTTAACGAAATGCCCACTATATATATGCAAAAGGAGTTAAATAAAGATGCAGTTACAGTTGACAAGTGGCAGAAGAGAATATTTGAGAAATAGTTACGGGTTGCATGCGTAAAAATGGAAGTTAAAAATAGAGACTAATATGTTATAAAAGTAGGTCTACGTGAAGAATAAGGTTGCTACCGTATGTGTGAAAGTGCTGCCGAAAGAGGGAGAGAAGAGTGTTGTAAGAGAGCGACAAGCTGAGCAGTAAGTGTTTACTGTATTTTGATAAATTGGAGACCAGTCAGGGTCTTGAAAAAGTGAAGGCATTTGTATGTCATTAATATAGCTTTCAAAACAGGGATCCAAGTAGGTGCTTGGATAGGGGTTGGTGCTCCTTTCTGTTGGTGCGAGATAAATCGGGGGTTGGTGCTCCTTCCAGTGGGTGCTGGTAAACAGATTGTAAAATCGGTGTTTTGCAAAGGCTGGATTTGGACCGTAGTCCAAGCAGTCATTCTTGAGGAGTAGCCAAATTGGTGAACCTCGTTACATTGTGTGTTGTGGTGTGCTCTCTTGTGATTATTGCTTTTTCTATTTTCTAGTTCTCTTTGCTTCAGTTTTAAGAATTGCAGATCAAATTTTTAGCTACACTGATTCACCCCCCCTCTCAGTGTCATTGTGAGAATATCATTCTCTTGTAATCATATTTGCCTACGGAGTGGCCTCTTATCTTGGAATATTTTATGGATTTATTCCTTTCTTAAGGAGTACTATTGGTATTTTCCAACATTAAAGGTATTAGCTTTCTTTGTATCATTGTATGGATTGTTACTATGGATAATTATTTATGGATGGATGATTTGTTATTTAAGTTTATGATGAATGATTTATGTTAATGAGAATATATTTTCATAACAAATGGAAAGTGTTGAATAGTTATTGACTATAGATAATAAAATAAATCCATTAGGAAGGATCACTTTCCCTTATCCTTCATCAACCAAGTTCTAAATATCCTTACAAAAAAAACAATTCTAATTTCTTGATGGATTTAATGGCTATGACCAAATCTAAATAGCCCCTATCTATTAGAATAAAATAATATTTACATACCTAGGGGGGATATAATCCTGTAGTGGGCTCCCCTTCAACCTTTATCATGGAATTTCTACTTTCCAGTCAGCCATCTTGAGAATATTCTCTAATCTTACACATGAATACATTAAGATATATATATATATATATATATATATATATATATATATATATATATATATATATATATATGTATTAGTTCATTGTGTTTAGAGATACTTTTGACTAGGCCATGGAGAATCTCAAAAAGGCCTTATAGAGATGTTAGAAAAATAATATTTTTTTTAAATCAAGAAAAATGATATATGCTAATTATAAAAGGAATCATTTTAGGTCATTATATCTTTCCTAGGTATAGGAGAAGATCCTCCCAAAATCCAAGTCATTTAGGCCTTAACCCCATGTGAATAAAAAACATGTGCATAAATTTTTGGGACACAAATTATTATGGATTTTTGTAATATATCTACAACATTGTATTCATTACTTGATCAGGATATCAATCTTAATTGGATGAAAGAGTTCTAATAGGCATTCAAAACACTTACAAAAAATTTATCTATAAGTCCTATACTAAGAGGTTGTAATTGGGAGTTTCCTTTCCACTTTTATATGGATGACTTTGACACTTCCTTTGGAACTTTATTAGGACAAAAAATATCTAATAATCCTATGTCATCTACTTTATTAGTAAGATCTATTTTATGACCAAGTTGAACTACATAAATATTGAGAAATAACTCCTTGCAGTGATATTTACCATCAATAAATTTAGATACTTTATTAAGGGATATCTTATTTTTGTGTGCATTGACCATTCAACAATATATTACAAAAATAATAAACTTGTCCCAAAATATTGCATAATTAGTTCATTTCTCCTACTAAAAAAATTTGACATCACCATCCTTGATAAGCCAAAACAAAATTGATAGTAGAATTCTTGTCTAGAATCTTGAATAAAAAATCCTCTCTAAATTAAAGATATTTTTTCCAATGAGTAATTATTTGTTTTTTGCTATGAATTCATTGGTATGTTGACATTTCTAATTATTTTATTGTAGGAGTTTAGCCTAACCACTTTTCTTACAAGGAAAATAACATCCATTCCACTAAAGCATAACATATACATGGATTATAAGTAATCTTTTCAAGAGTGGACCTGATCATGTTCTATAACATTACATACATGAGGACAAGTGGTATAACATCTTGAGGGAATATCACAATGAACCATGTCAAGGAAACTTTGTATCTAGATGCAAAGCCCTAAAAATATTAGGAGTAGGATATTACCAACCCTTCCTACATCAATATTTGGATGAGTATGTAAATAATGATAATTAATATCAATAGACCAACATGCTTACCATGACATACAAAATACCAATTTCTTTAGGACCATTTGAAAAATAGTTGTTTCATGTTGTTAGCCCCAATGGTTTGCTAGCATAATAGAATGAGTGCATTATAGTGTGTATAGATTATGTTACCAAAATAATAGAGGATAATCTAATATGTCATCCGCATGATAATAAGGTGGTAGAATTATATTATGAAGACACCTTCATTAAGTTTGATATACCTAGATAAATAGTCATATATTAGTTGTCATGGGTCACATTTAAATTACTAGCCTCACTCATGAAGTAGTACCAGCAGACATTGAAAGCCTTTTCCATACCATCCACAAGCTAATAGTTAGGTTGAAGTAACAAAAAGAGACTTGAAGAATATTTTAATCAATATAGTGATAACTCATCAACACAATTGGGCCAATCGATTATCATAAACACTATGGGTTTATCACACCACATGAAAAACCATAACAAAGTTCACACCGTAGGAACTTTTCTTAGATAAGAATATTCTTCTTCCTATTATGTTTGAGATTAGAACATTATACAAAACATTATAGCTTAGGATAGACTTATCTATGGTATAAAGTAAATGCATTGAGCAACTCTATACCTTATACAAGTATAGATTGGGGTATCTACATAAGATTGAGATGATATATAGATAGATAGCATAATGGCATGACAAGGTTGTTAAGAACAAGGATTTTAAAATAGGTAATTATGTTCTCCTTTACTTTAAGGGTAAATTGCATAATCGATGGGTAGTGAAGAACACAAGCTTATACTAAGAGGGGGGTGAACAGTATAAGACCACTTTTTACTTTTCTTTTCAAATTAATATTATGTAGTGTATAGATAGCAGTATCAATAGCAGTAATAAAAGCAATGCACAAAACACCATACACAATAGAGACATAGATTTAACGTGGTTCACCCAATGTGGACTACCTCCACAGAGAAAATATTTCTTCTAAATATTTCTCAAATAATCTCTTGGGAATACTTCCCAATTACAATGTTTATGGACCTCTATCCAAAGGATATGTTGATCCCATAAATCTAGTTTGTGGATCTCTATCCATAGGAGAACTCCTTCTCCTCTGCTCTGGCTAGTGATCCTCTAGAAGACACTGCCTCCACTACACTGACTGTGGATCTCTCTCCACTTGAAGAATTTTGTCCTCATTCAGAAGACTTGTCCTCAATGTCCTAGCTGATGGATATCTATCCACTAGAGACTCTATCCTCTCTGCTCTGTCACCTCCAAATATTTGTCTCAATACTATACTAAACACAGTCCAGTCGGTCTAGCACATCTATGCTCAATATATTGCACTACACATAGTACATTTTGTCTAGCATAAATCTTCTCAACTCTTACCAGAAAGTACTAAACTCAGAACCTGATCAAATCTGTTCAACAGGTCCACTCAGAACCTGATCAAATCTGCTCAACAAGTCCACTCAGAACCTGATCAAATCTATTCAACAAGCTCACACAAAACTTGTCCAAATTTGCTCAATAATTTCACACAGAACTTGTCTAAATATACTCAATAAGTCCTATCTAGGACTTTCTCAAATATGCATTGCAATATTCTACAAAAGCTCACCCAAAATTAGTCCACAAGCCTTCTCAAAGGCTTACCACAAATCAGTTTAACAAGTCCACACAAAACTTGTCCAATCTCATAGAAACATAAAGAGAATTGTTAGAGACTCAATATGTTCTATACTAAATGCTCAATCACTTTCTCAACTCAATATCATAGAAATATAAAGAGAATTGTTAGAGACTCAATATGTTCTATACTCAATGCTCAATTACTTTCTCAAATCAATCTCATAGAAGCATAAAGATAATTTTTAGAGACTCAATATGTTCTATACTCAATGCTCAATCTCAACTCAAATCTGAATATAGAATAGTTTGTTTCATGGAACTTGAATAAACACTCCATACATCCACTTGACTAGACAACTCTACTCAACCAATCACTTCAAGGAACAACACTTTCTCATAAACCCTAGTCCAAGCATATATCAACCAACTCAAAATATTTCCAATAATGTTCAACAACTCTCACATAACAATGATACTCATGTTCTCTTCAAACCCTAACTTAGGTTTTTCACACAACCAATGGCTTCAACAACAATGCTAATAAAACAAGGTTTAATCACAACTCTCAATTCAAAAAACCTTGAATCATTAATTCAACCACTTTTGAAAAGGAAACCCTAATCAATTCCTTTTCACTCTAAAATTAATTTTCAATTAATCCAATCAACCAACTCAATAGAGAATAATTTTTCCCTTACCTTTTTGTTGCCAAGGAGTTGTCCATAAAATCTACCACACTTCACAAAATCTCTTTTCCAAACTTACATAAGGGTTAGAGGACTTCAATTAAAATCAAAATACAAAATATAACTTTAAATACACCTTTTTAATCCAACTTAATTTTCACATCCACCAAAGTATTTTTAGAAGAAAACCCTTATCAACAATAATAACCAACAATTCTAAAAATAAATATCAATTAACACGTTATCATAACTCCTTATTCTTCCTAAAATATAACTCTCAAAATAATAATTTCCAAATAATAAAGCTCAAATGATTATCAACACTTCACCTTAAGAAATAATCACTACAACCTCTATTTAATAAATTTTATTAAAACTTTAATAAACCTTATAACATCCTTATCACTCCAACCTTAGGGCATAACCATAAAAACTAATTAACAAAAATCATACCTACCTCAAGGGGATTTAACCCCATGACTTGCCTTCTCTATGAGCACATTAGCCATGGCTAAGGTTACCACATGAGCTACATGCTCGTTTGCAAATTGGAAAGCACCACGTGCTTCCTATTTGCACTTTACGTTGCCCACATTTTAAAAAAATGTATGCCTTGGGCACTTCCACAATACTCCACAAAAAATCTCTTCGTAGGAATCGAATGCACGACCTTCGTGCTACCAATGCCTTCACACTCTCCAAGCTACCACTAGGCCACACTACCCAATGCAAATTGGGGGTGGTCTATAACCATGTTATCTTCTGCGTCCTTTGCCAAACGTTTTAAACAACGAGCTCATTTTCTATTATACCTTAAAAAATCATTCGAGCAAGGATGGTTTAATGAATAACTTTGGGCATGTGTTTATATTGGCCTCCTCCTTTGTCTAGGACATCTGCGCTTTTATTTGCATGCATCACATCGATGCTTTTAAGGCTTCGAAAGCCTTAGTAAAACCCAACCTTGGGTTTTAATTAAAATTCCTTTGGACTTTATAAAACCCCTTTTGCCTTATAAAATATTATAATTAGGATTATAAATATTTTATTTGAGTTTCCACCATGACACTTTTAATATTATAATAATTGCCATTATAATATTAATCCTTCGATAAAGTACCTTTAATATTTATTTATAAAATTTAAATTCATGCTGAATTTAAATAATTTATAAAATAAATATTATAACTCCTTTTTAACTTCTGTCTTTTGCACTGTTTCACTCGATCTTTGGTATTCTTTCTGGATATCAAATAACCATCTTTGTTCTCTTTATTTCTTGCTGAAATTATTGATGACTTCATCTAGTGACATCAATGACAACTTTTACTTAGGGACTTAAAATGTCCAACAATCTTCCCCTTTGTCATTGATGACAACCCATATTCTTTTTACTGAAACTTGACCTTTCTTTTTCTTCTTCTCCTCCTGGGACATTGCTCCCCCAGGACATTGTTCCCACTGGGACATTGCTCCCCCTGGCTCAATGCTCTCTTAAATATCAAATCTCTCCCCATATCCAATATCTCCTCAATACACAAACCACACAAATCTCTTTCCCCTTTGACATCAATGGAAAAGGGTCACCTTTGGGGCTCGGGGCTAATAATGAGCCTCTTAGCTTAGCCCCTCCCCCACATCTACATGAGGTGGTTAATTTTGGAGTGGGAGTATTTCTACTCCCTGAAAGCACTGTTCTTTACCTTTATCCTTTTCCCTTATTTTTTGAGTTTTCTAAATCCTCTGACTGTTTCTTTTCAAATCATCATCCTTGTTCCTGTCATCATTCATATTTCTAATCTTGTTTCTATTCTCATCCATGTTCCTATTCCTATTCTTGTTCCTTTTCTCATCCATGTTCTTGTTCCTGTTCTTGTTCATATACCTGTTCTTGTTCATGTCCCTATTTTTGTTCATATTCCTATTCATGTTCATGCTTGTTTCTAGAATATTTGCTCTACACCATCTTGATTTATGACCATCATTATTGCACTTATAACACTTAATGTTATTATTCCTTGGAGGTGCAAATATTTTAGTATTTCTCCTAGTGAAGCCATATCCTCTTCTGTTATGAATTTTGAAATTCATTGCCTTATGACCAAACTCATTATATGAGTAGCAATACCCTTGGAAAACTTGTCCTTTCCCATATTTTTATCTTTCATGTGTCCTGCATTGTCAAGCCATGTGCCCAAACCTATGACATGAAAAACATCTTCCATTAAAGCTTCCTTGTCTTGACCTTATTGGTCTCATGTTCTGATTATTGTTCCATCTGTATTCTCTCTGTGCATTGTTCCTATCTTTTTTGAACCCTTTATTGTTCAACTCATCCTCTGATGTCTCACTCCCACTTATATTGTCTTCTTCTGATGTATTTTCTTCTAAAGTTTCTTCTTCTTCAAGACTTGAAGTATACCTTTCTTCCCATTTCTTTCGAACCTGTTTGGAACCAAGACCTGTCTTGTTTGTCGCTCCTCTTTGTATCTTGACTATTTTATCGACATTATTTGCACTGGTTACATACTTGTATATCTTATTATTGGAATATTCTCAATATTATTTTAGTAGTGCCACTTCTTGTTGTAGACACCAAAATCCGACACCTTCTAAAACACATTTACCACCCCACCATCAAATCCTGCATAATAAAAAGATATGCCTAAGTTCTAACTTAGGGATATAAAATCCTGCACATTATCCTATTTTCCTAATTTATTAAATCTAGAAAATCACCTTAGGATACCCTGCCTACCCATTGGACATGTGTCCCAGACACTTCATCCAACACCCTTGCCACATATTACCCACTCCTGTCCCCCTTGTCCTTGCACATGGGGCAGATTCCCAACACCCATGCCACAACTCATTTGTTGTTGTCCCCTTGTCCCTTCACATAAAACAACATCCCATATCCCACTCCACTTGAAGCCACATCACCCTAGTTAACTGAGGCACACTGGGTGACTCATCACAACTGCCCCTTCCACCTAGACTGGCAAATCAAGCTTGCCACCTCCTATTCCCACTCAAAACCCCAAGAGGCCTATAAAGGCACCATTAGTCCACCAAGAAAAGGGAGCTGAACTTGCATACCGATAGGCTACCAAAATCAATCTAGACCCAACGAGAAATTGTGAGTGCGAGCTCAATTTTGTACCATTGGTTCGAATCCTGAGGCAATCTGTTCTTCAACTAAAATCACCCATCCATGGTTTCATAGTCAAAAATATGCGTCCACGGTTTCACAATCGTAGGTCCATGGTTTCCATCCCACAATCATGTTTCCACGGTTCCATAGTCTCAAGAGCAAAAATAGAATTCATCAATAGAGATTAGTAATTTTAGTATTAAGCAAGGCTTTATTTATTAATTATTTTTTGCTATCTTCTTTCAATCCACCTCAGTGTAGGGTTTATGTGTAGCATTGGATTTATTGCTTGAATATACAAGTGCTACTAATCCCCTTTGCTGGTTTGCATGTGTGCAGGTAATAGATATCTTGGATAAGTTGCTAAAGCTGGAGTGGTCCCTTGCTGGATACCAAAGCCCACTCACCCTTTGAAGTTGTGACTGGATATGAGGAGAACATTGTACATTGCGGAAGATCTAAAAAACTCCTAGAGAGAAATTTGTATCTTATAGAGGCAAAGATTGTAATATTGCACCCAAACTACTTGGGACAAAATCCAAAATCTTGTAAATATGTATCACAAGAGTCAATATATAAAGGATTTTATCATTTTGGGCAATCTCTTTGTGTTTGTGTGATTTTATATTGCAAGTGTTCAAGTATTTTGGTTATAGAAATGGTGATCACGGTGGGACCCCCAAAGGGTTCCATTTTGTTGGCCTTGCTTTTTATTTTATTTATTGATCTCTGTTTGCACCTATAGGTTTTGGGAGTTTGAGGTGCGTGTAGATTTGAATTTGGGTCGATAAATTTGGAAAACCCTATGCTCGAATTATTTACTATGGAAACATGGAAACATGGTTTCTATCTTGAGAAAATGTGGTTTCATGGTTTTTGTTTTAGGAAATGTAGATGGGTTTTATTATAAGGAAATGTAGATGCGTGGTTGTGACATTCTAAAACATGAAGGCGCGGTTCCTATCTGTGGAAATGTGGGCCGATGGTTGATAGCTGGAAGGAGCAATGATAGGATCACAGGTATGTACCTTCTGATTTTTGCTTTCTTTTCCTTCTTTATTTGAATTCTATTATTAGCATTGCATTTAGGGTAAATTAGAAGGTTAGTATTGTTTGTCATTTGTTTGCATATAGGTCTCAGGATAGGATTCATATTGAAAAAAAATCTGCATTCACATAAATAGCAAATAGATCATCTTTGCATCTGCTAGGTTAGAAATAGCTTGGTTGTTTTTGGGTTTGGGTCTGTAAAAACCTAATCTATTTTTGTTGATAGAAAGGACCCACGCATCCATGGTTGGGATATCCCAAATGCAGATGCACGGTTGGCAAACTACGTATCTACGGTTTACCAGAACTAATCATGCACCCGTGGTTAGCCCTGTTAAATAGAATCTGATTGGATTAGAACCGAAGTTGGCACTTTTGCCCCTGATTTGTTGTCTGTCATTTTTTGTTTTCTATTTTTTTGCATCTAGGCATTGAAATGAAATCGCATGGTAATATTGCATATCACCATAATCAAACAAAACCACCACACACTCACATAAACGTTGGAAAATGATTGGATTTCATCATCGTTGGGTTTGGATTTCATCATCGAACCACCAACATTATACCCTAATTTTTGGCCAAGGTCGACTCCAAGAACCGTCGTAGCTTGGAAAATTTGCATATATTTCTCTTCGAAGAGTATGACGCTGACCAAGTGAGACTGGGTGAGGACTGGTAGGACCTGTGCTCCCTGCTCGGGTGTGGACTTTCACTACCACACTTTGGGGGATTTACGTGACCTGGAGTTCATAGCCAGGTTGTCGAGCTACGAGTATACAGGTGAAATCCTAGATTCATATAGGGCAAAACATTGAGCACACGTCTTTTCATTTTTAAAACAATTTAAAAAAAAAAAAACTAACGAAAATCTAGCACCAAAAACTTTGTGTGTTTGTTTGCTTTGCGTGTTGTATTGCATTGTACTGTCATTTTATTTACATAGATAGTTGCACTTGGCATTTTACCACATAGTAGCGTATGGTAGTGACTCGTAGTCAAGCTAAGAAACTAGTGTCAAACCAAAGTCAGTGGTCTTCCCCCATGGCCTCTCAGTCTGGCAACGTCCCTCACACTTCGGTGGTAGGACAAGTAGGCATACCTCTTTCTATGTCCCAAAGTCTTAATGTAGGGCCTTCTAGTAATGCCCCTAATATGGAACATAGACATTATGCATAGGGCTACTCACACAACCATACTTGAGACACCTAGGAGTGAACCTCCTACAGTGGTAGATAGTCATGTCACCATGTTAGACATGGATACTGTTAGAATGTACTTGAATGCAGCTGGAATGGTCTTCCCATCATTACCACCACTCTCCATCCCATCCCATGTTGTACCATCATTACAACAAGAATCCACATTCACTTACCCACAATAGTCGAAACAAGTCTTTACAAATCCTCTCTTTGAGTTGGCTATTGTAGCACTGGCTAACCAACCATCATCATCCAACCAACCACCCCTCACATTACCTCAACAACTAACCATTTCCACTAATCCCTTGTATGAAACAATTCCTGTTGTTTCACAAGCCCCAACATCCACTCCACCCACTACCCTCATAGGTTCTACATCTCATACCATACCACAGTTAGTGGCAATACCCTTTGCTACTTACCCCCCACTCACTTCCACTACCATGGTTGTTCCACAACCAACCCAACCTACCACATCACATGTGGCGGTCCCTACTTCAAATGCAATTGCTATGCAACAGGCTTTCTTACAACTGCAACAAATGATTTTAGATAACGCTAACCGTAGCATAAATCCTGACCCCAACCAACATTTGCAAGGGATTGAGCACAACTTCCCACCTACATCTCACCAAACAAATACCTTCATCCAAGATCCATCTTGGGTAATGCGCCCCCATCCACCACTATGGTTCATAATCAACCTCCACATCCATATGCTAATACAGTAGGTCAGCATACCATCATACCTCCATCACCCCATCCGTATCATAACCTCCATCAACATCCTTACCATAACACATTTCAGCCAACCATACCTTATCACCCATAGCCTACATACAATCCACCCCATTACCAGCAGCATCAAGTACATTCGAGTGTCAGTCCTATGGATGACCCTAGATACCAGTTCTTACAGAGTCAGATTGATAGTCTTGCCATGCAAACTCTAGGTTTGCAATACCAAAAGCCAACTTTAAGGCAACTACTCAATCATCCTATTCATGCTTCGGTGCCTAAGCCACCATATCCAATAGATTTTCAAATACCCAAGCTTGAATTTAAGGGGGAAGAGGACCCTCGTGAACATATAACTAGATTTGTAAATGCATGCTTCAGAATCAAGAGCAATGATGCACTACTGTTACATACCTTTCCTCAGACATTAGGGGGAGAAGCCCAAGATTGGTACAACCACCTGCCACATCAAAGTGTTTTTACATTTGAACAACTAGCGGACCAGTTCTTGGAAAGATTCACCCTAAATGTCAGAAAACAAACCACATTGATTGATTTGATTTATCTAAAACAATATGATGATGAATCGGTCTATGACTTTGGCAATCGATGGAGGTCAGTCATGATCAAGTTACCATTTTCCCTCCCTATGTCAAAGATAATACGAATGTTCATGAAGAGTTGTGCTAGGCCCATCTCTTCATTACTACAACTACAATAGTATAGAACATTCGATGAGGCACTCGCCCAAGCAAAGCTAATAGAAGAGATCAAAATTCATGAAGGTGAGATAAAGCCTAAGAAGAAAGAGTGGCACAATAAGAATCAAAAGGGGAATAACCACGGTCAGTCCAAGACCGCACAGGTTAACCAGATAGTTTTGGGCCAACCACAGTTAAATCAACCAGCCCAAGCACAAATCCAACAACCCCAACAACAACAACAACCGCAACAATTGAATTATCAAGCGGTTCCACCCCCACAACAGGCACAAAATCAGACACAACCTGTAGAAAGGCAACAACGTCATTTTAAGCCAAAAAGAAATTACACACCAGTACAAGAGCCATATTCATTAGTCTTCCAAAAGTTGTATGCGGAAAAACTCTTTACATTGCCAGAAATGAAACCTGAAGATCCTAACAAACCAAAGACAAAAGGTTACAAAGAACACCTCTTTTGCATCTATCATAGACAAAGAGGACATGATATTGAAGGTTGTCATGGTTTCAAAGGAATTGTGCAAGATTTATTGGAAGCGGGTACAATCAAAGTTGACAACCCACTAGCCCAAAATAACCAAAACCTAGGCATCTATCAGACACCTTTGCCACATCGAGAGGTAAATCAACAACCGATGGGAGCATCAACTTCTACAATTCCTCCCAATCAGGTTAATTATGTGTCTCAACTACCACAAGGTTTTGTAGGAGCTATCAGTATAGTTACCCATGGACAGAGGTAAGCTAATCGCACAACTCAAGCTCCAGCAACACAACCAACAAATGTGCCCATACAACTTGGACCAAACATTCCACCACCACCTTTGCACAATCACCCAGTTGTCACCTTAAATAGCCGGTTAACACAAAGTTTAAAAATGGCTTCAACAAAATTGTCAATTTATGAGCTGATACAACAATCAACACCTCATAGGGAAGCATTGATGGAAATTTTAAAGTCTATCCAAGTACAATCAGAAGACCCCAATGCATTCAATTCCTTTGTGGGGAGTGTGCAAAAGTGCATGGAACCCTCGATAGCATTTTATGACTTTGAGGAAAAGCAAATTTTGGTAGATTCACCCGATCCACCATTGCACATAGTAGCTCACATTGATAGGAAGCCATTCAAGAGAGTTCTCATTGATACCGGTTCCTCCATCAACCTCATCACCACACCTGCAATGAAAAAGCTCAACATCCCATCATCACACATCACAACATCCACCTTCACCCTTAGGGCTTTTAATGACGCTTTATGCTCAACTGTGGGAAATGTTGTTCTTCCCGTCACCATGGGGGTGAAAACAATACATGTTCTCTTCCACATCTTGGAAGGAGAAATGCAATATAATATACTTCTTGGATGCCCTTGGATTAGGGAAATGAAGTGTGTGCCTTCAACATTGCATCAATGCTTAAAATATGTACATGAAGGTAAAGTACATTGTATACCAGCTGACACAGAACCTTTCAAGTACTGCAACTTAATTTCAAACCCGTATGAGCCCTTGCTTCCATCAACACACCTAACTATCCAACCACTCACCATCAGGACCATTCCACCTAGTAACACCTCATCAAAAGCACCCATTCAAGAGGAATTGCCTATAGTTGACCCAACTTTTGCATCCAAAAGTGTCAGCTCAATTCAACCTTCAAACACTGCATATCATTTTCCAATCACACCTAACCATCCTGCCAACCAACCACCAACTCCATCTAGCACACTTCCAGATCCACAAAAACCATTCATATTCACAGCACAACCCACTCCATCCATCAATAAACCACAAACATCACAACCCGTAGTCTCACAAATAGGGCCACCTATCAGAGAAAATCCACCACCACCATTAGAGCCACAAGCTAACTTAGAAGAACCCTCTTCATCCACCGAGCCATTAGCCTCCCAACCTTCTCGAGTTGCAATACATCTTGCCAATCCAGGTATTGGCGAGTATATTATTGAAAGTGTCATAATTACACCACCTATTGAGTCAGTCAGAGATTATGGTCACCCTCGCGACCCACCTTTAGCCATAGGTGAGATATACAAAATGGGTTCCCCATCAAATGCAATCAATTTCATATATGGGGGGGTAGATTCTTCATCTGACCCATCTCCTCTAGATGAGGACCCTTTACAAGAGTTTAATGAAAATATTGATTATTTATCTAACCCATCATTCCCAGTGAGATATTTTCAAAGGGTTAATTGGCAAGGATATGGACTTGGACGACATGAACAAGGTCCTCACCACATTATTGAGCCATAATATAGAGAGCCAAATGACCGCTCTGGTCTAGGCTACAAACCTTCCATCGCAAGCTCTTCTCTTAATCATGCTTTCCAAGAACTCGACATTGAGTGCGAGGAAGAAGAAGAAGATAGTGACAAAGAGGATGAACCTAATGATGAGGATGAAGATATAGATGGTGAATACCTAATCTACAATTTTTACCCTCATGTACTTGGAACTTTCCTAGAGCAAGCCTTACAACAAGGACCAGAATATGAAGATCCAACGAAGATGGCCTACCTTAGGCCAGATTACACACCACTTATTCTGGGACCTCATACCAATGCTAATGGCTTTTGGATAAGCGATGATGATTATGAAGATGAGACTAAAAATGATATATCTTAATCATGAGCATGAAATGCAAGCTAGGAGAATACTCCAAGGAGAGGCACATCCTGAACAACTTAATCAAGAAGCAGAAGAACCTCAAGAGGAGGTAATATATGCAGAATCTATTCGAAGAGATGACTGGTACCAAAAGAAATTCCCAATAGACCGCACTCTCTTTTGGCTAAGCAAAGAACGTGAGAGTCCTAAACCAGAACCTCCTCCATCACATTGGCATCACATGGAGCATCGCCAATCACACACATTAGGATAGTTGCAACCTAGAGAGGATGAGTCATCACCTCTCAAATCGTAGCCACCTCATTTCCATCAAGTCAACATGATTTCTATTGATTTTCTCACCCCACTCCACAATCCATATGATGAGGCAAAGCCAATCCATATCGACACTAGCCTCATTGCCATGGATAGGATCTCATCCCCACCATCCATTGCCAAATTTATCCTATCCGAAGAGTTGTTGCATGCTTCAAATGCGTATATTTCACAACAACCTTCATCATCAAATAACTCAGTTTTTCAAACTGAAATAGAGGGGGAAGCCCCTGAGACATTTGAAAATGTGGTGGATGATATCCACCTCATCCCAACTCCACATCAACTAGAAGAAGGTTCTCACATGCTCATTGAAGAGTCTATAGACGTGAACCTTAGTCAAGACGTGGATAATCCCCAAATTGTCAAAATCATAAAATATTTATCCATAGAAGAGAAAGAATGCATAATCAACATGCTAATGAAAAAGAAAGAAGTGTTCGCATGGTCATATAAAGACATGCCTAGTTTAGATCCAGACTTGGTAGTCCACAACCTTACATTGGCACATGATGCAAAGCCATTCAAGCAAAAGCTTAGGAAAGTCCATCCAATAGTCGCATTAATTGTGAAAGAAGAGCTACAAAAGTTATTGGATGTACACTTCATAGTACCAATTGATTACCCAGAATGGCTCTCAAATATGGTACCCGTTCGTAAACCAAACGGAGGGATACGTGTGTGCACTGATTTTTGAGACTTAAACAAAGCGTGTCCCAAGGATGATTTTCCTTTGCCTAATATCGATCAACTAGTAGACTCTTGTGCTGGTCATGAAATGCTTTCCTTAATGGATGGTTTCTCGGGATATAACCAAATTCGAATTAATCCCGAAGATCAACACAAGACAACATTTACAACACCCTAGGGGACATTCTGTTATAGAGTGATGCCTTTTGGACTTAAGAATGCAGGAGCTACATATCAACGTGCTATGACGTACATATTTCATGATTATATGCATAAGATCATCGAGGATTATGTAGATGACTTGATTGCTAAATCAAAAACACGTCTTGAGCACATCGAAGTATTAGAAAAAGCATTCGATCGATTGATAGAACATAAAGTAAGGTTAAATCCTAAGAAGTGTGTATTTGGTGTCACATCGAAAAATCTTCTAGGATTCATTATCTCCAAGCGAGGCATTGAAGTGGACCTAGGTAAGGTAAAAGCTATATTAGAAATGCCACCTCCCAAGAACTTGAAAGAGTTGCATAGTTTACAAGGAAAGATCCAATCTATCCGACGATTCATCGCACAACTCTCAGATAAATGCAGGCCTTTCAATCACTTGTTACAAAAGGGGG
Source organism: Wollemia nobilis (assembly GCA_028583015.1). Taxonomy (NCBI): domain Eukaryota; kingdom Viridiplantae; phylum Streptophyta; class Pinopsida; order Araucariales; family Araucariaceae; genus Wollemia; species Wollemia nobilis. The sequence goes on along the minus strand of JAQPPZ010002969.1, from coordinate 14,076,316 downwards.
TGACATTTTCTTGGACAATTGAATGTCAAGAGGTATTTGATGACATAAAGAAGTATCTGGCTTCACCACCAGTTCTTACACCGCCTCGAATAGAAGTCCCTTTTTACCTATACATTTTTGCAACAAATTTTGCACTAGGGACAATGCTTGCACAAAAGAATGAAAATCATAAGGAGCAAGCAATTTACTATATTAGTCGAACATTGGTAAGTTACGAAACAAGATATGCTTATGTCAAAAAGTTGTGTTTAGCAATGGTTTTCGCCACTAAGAAACTTAGACATTATATGCTAAGCAACACTACCTATGTCATAGCTAGAGAAAATCCTCTGTGATACATGATGACTCGCACATACAACAACACCCGTACTGCTAAATGGATAATGCTTTTAACCAAATTCGATCTCGAATTCGTAAGTCAAAAATCCATAAAAGGTCAGGTGATAGCTGATCAACTAGTTGAAGCTCCGCTACATAATGACAAACCACTAATCATTGAGCTTCCAGATGATTCAGTATTCTCTGTCACAGAACAAGAAGAGTTAGTTTCTCTTGAGGATGAAGCAGATATGACAATGTTCTTTGATGGGTCTAAGTGCGAGAAAGGACAAGGTGCGGGAGTCATGTTTTATACACCTGAAGGAATACCAATTCCTTTATCATTCAAACTCGACTTCACATGCACTAACAATAATGCAGAGTATGAAGCCTTAATATTAGGCCTTCAATCAGCTATAGCAATGGGAATAAAAAGACTAAGCATTTTTGGTGATTCTCAACTAGTTGTCTATCAAGTAAAAGGAGAATACCAATGTAAGGAACCAGTTTTAAAGCAATACCATGAAGTAGCAACAAAGTTGCTAGAAAAGTTTGATTGGTATGAAATTAGTAACTTACCCCATTCGACAAACATATTTGTGGATGCAATGGCTTCTTTGGGATCTCTCATCCCTAAGAATGAGCATGGAGAAGTACAACCACTAATCATAACAATAGTGTCAAAACCATCAATTCAAAAAGTAGAATCTACAGGTGAGAAGAATGTTTGTTTGATACATGTCGAACCTTACAATTCTTACCTTGATGAGATAAGAGACTTTCTCAAGTCTGGAACACTCCCAATAGAAATGACATGAACTACAAAAAGAATGTTCAAACAAAAAGCAATTCGTTTTACTCTATTGGGGGATGTGTTATATAAACATGGTTATGATGGAATATTATTACGATGTTTAGATCCGATTGAAACAGAAAGAGCTATAGTAGAAGCCCATGATGGTACTTGTGGTGGCCACTTTAGTGGAATGGCCATTGCAAAGAGAATACTGTGCATGGGATACTATTGGCCGACCATGGAAAATGACTATTGTAAATATGTCAAAAAGTGCCAAAAGTGCCAACACCATGCAAATTTGACTCATGTACCATCACACGCTTTACAACCCATTCAAAGTATTTGGCCATTTTCACAATGGGGCCTCGATTTGATTGGTAAAATATCACCTGCTTCATCAGGACAACATAAATTCATCATAACTGCTATGGAATACTTCACAAAATGGGTGGAAGCAATTCCAATGACCACTACGACTGGACCTCGAATAGCGGAGTTTATACTTCAACATATTATCTATCATTTTGGAATACCCTCAAAAATAATTTTTGATAATGGGAAGTCATTTAAGAATAAGGATGTTAGAGCATTGTGCAACAAATTCAAAATCCAACACAGTTTCTCAACACCTTATTACCCACAAGCAAATGGGTAAGTTGAAGCAACCAACAAAATAATGGTATCCATTCTCAAGAAACTGGTCAAAGAAAATCATCGAGATTGGCATACTCAACTTCCTTTGGCACTATGGGCTTATAGAACAAGCATCAGAATGCCAATAGGAGCAACACCATTTTCATTAGTTTACGGTGTTGAAGCTATATTACCTTTCGAGCTCGAGATACCCTCCTTGCGAATTGCATTACAGGAATTCATGGATGATGACACTGCTAGACAAGCACGTCTTGACCAATTGACACTTATTGATGAAAAATGCATCAATGCTCTAGAGCATTTGCGAGTATATCAAGACAGAATCAAACGTGCTTACAATGCAAAAGTCCATCCTCATGAATTTCAAGTAGGGGACCTAGTGCTCAAAGAAAATCAACAAAATACCAATGCATTGCCACACTTGAGAGATAAATTTATGGCTAATTGGTTAGGCCCATATATTGTAAAGCAAAATTTGGGACCAGGAACGTATAGACTTGCCAACTTAGAAGGAAATTTGGAGCTAGAGCCACTAAACATAATGCACCTAAAGGCATTTTATGCATAAATCGACTTGCAATATATGTATATATATGTACATGGCTAAAAAAAAAAATTATATTTCTACATTGCATACATTTTACATTGTAAATAGAAATATCTTTACTAACATTTCACATATTGCATTTGCATATTACATAAAAATATTCATATCACAAAAAAAAAATCAATTTTTGCATTACATAAGCATATCATAAGCATGTAGCAACATTATAAAAAAATATATAATTGCATCCATCCCATCCCATGTTCAGTAATATTTTGTAGTGGTGATGATACGACCAAATAAAACAAGTTCCAAGAATTGGGGGTACCCACCTAAGGCTTTTTGCAATTCAACAAAAGTTATACCCGACATGTTTTGCTTACATCTACAATCAAATTTTTCAGTCACTCAACCATGTCTAGTAAAGAGAAAAACCAAATTTCAATAAAATGTCCAATTTTCTTTAGGACCAAAGCACTTTTGTCACATTAAGAAAGTCTTGAGTATGGTAGATTGACCCCAAAACAATCTTGAACCAAATACACTTTTACAAATCTTAAAAGCATTTTGAGTAAGAGAAGGATAACGCCAACTTGGGTACACCTTGAAGCGAAAAAGTAAAATTCCTCGCTTACCCTATCACGCAACATAGTCCAAAATAAAAAATAGTGGTTTTCACCACTATCACAATAATGCTCCAAATATAAACAAATGTAGAGTAGTAAGGATAGGATCACATTCTCATCACACTTCGGTTGAGAATCCGATTCCCCAAAACTCTATACAAAATTAATTCTAAACACACACCACAGATCCCTAAGGCTGAAAGGATCGTACTACATTCCCCTCAGAAAGTTATGTAGTCATCCCAAAAGCTTAAAGATCAGATCATTGGACTATGGAGCGAACCTCCACCGGGGCTATAGATGCTTGACTGGCAGTGGAGTAAACTCATGCAGGGCGACATGTCTCTCTCCTAAAAGGGAGACCTCTGACCGCACATACGGGTAAGCTAGCTAATAGGTAAATCCAAAAATAGGTACCATCCAATTTACTCATGATGGGTCAATGAACTTCACAATCACATGCACTGGTTCTTGATTGCTTAGGGTCATTGCCAAACTCAAGATTTAGTAAATAAACTCCACTTGCACACACCTTGGTCCTAAAGAAAGTTAGACAATGGTCAAGAAAATGGTTGACATTACTAGGTTGTTTGAGTCTTTGAAAATATTCCACTGTTAAATATCAAAAACCACACCATCTTCCATATCAACATCAACATATTCTTTCATTATCACATACATATATCCACCATACATCACCCACAAAAAGTCACCAAGTTGGATACCCCCAATTGCAACAATGAACAAGTAATGGTCAACTACTCTGAGCTATAAAATATTACATGAACATCATGCATGCCATCATATAGTTACATGAACAAATAATTAAACTACATATTACATATTAGTTTGCATTCATTATCATAGAACAAACATAAAAATATTTAGATTGCATCAAATAAGCGATAACAAAGCATTAACAAGAAACATGCATATAAACATTAACACATGAGATAACCAAAATAAAAGGCCATGTATATATATATATATGGAGGTCTCAAAAAGTACAAAATGCCCATAGGCTGTATACATCAGAGCACTAAGGCTCATAGAAAAATAAAAAGAAGGCAAAATACAAAAATAAATACATGACACAACTAGCTGGTGCCAGCAGGATCCCTCCGAGGACCCTGCATTGTAGAAGCCCCATGCGAACTCGATGGCCGATGAGTCCTGTGACTCGTCTCGGTCCCTCGGGTAGTAGTAGCAACTGATGATGAAGGAGGAATAGGTAAAGGAATCTATCGCTCATGCAAAATATTCTCCAACATCTCCATATAAATAGCCTGCTTGCGTAGGCTCCTCAAATCCGCACCCTGATGAGCAACCCTCTAGAAATCTCTACCCATAGAGCAGCAACAGTAGTTGCAGTGTCACCTCTGCTCGACCCTACCTATAACCGAGTAAGCTCACCCTCTAATCGAGTCACCTCACCCCCGAGCCTAGTGATCTCCACATCCTTCATAGTAAGGGCATCGCTACTAGGTCCAACCCGTAAACTATCTACCTCGGCCTGTAGATGAGTCACCTCACCCTGGTACCATGCCAACTCACCCTTCAGGTGAGCCACCTCCAACTCTAGACTATCTTTCTTAGCCTATAGAATACCCCACTCCTCCTCTATCCATCGAGGAGGTACATCCTCATCCCCATCACCACCAGCCTCCTCGAGCTACTGCACATCAACCATCTCAGCCCTCGAAGTGCTACCTCATCGATGCTTCATCGACCAAGGAACCCATCCTCCCACCTCTACCTCATCACCACTCCCCTCATCATCAACAATGACACTCGACATCCAAAGAGGTTGAGTAGAAAACCATGTATCATACTCAGGAGTGGTACCCACATCATCCAAATCACCAACCTCAAGGTCAGAGTCATCAGCTGGGTCATCAACTCACCAAAATTTAGGAGCAATAGGCAACCCCAACTCGTCTCCCCATCGCCTATAGGTCACAGGTGCATCAGGCACACCCTGTACCAAACCAAATTGATGTTGCACTTGAGAAAATTGAATATACTCCATCTCCCTAAGATGGGCACCAACAACCCATTGACCTCACCTGATGCGATGAAGCTCTGCCACATCCATCACCCAATCCAAGCCCCTCCAAGGCTGCCAACTCATGAAATATCTAGTAAGCAAGCTCAAAATATCTCTGTACTCTGATGCCCCAACCACTGGATGATTGAGCTCCTCACTAAGAAGCCACCTATAAGCTTGAGGAGAAGTGGCATCACAGGCACAAGGAAGACCAATCGATCATCCAACAATGATGTGCTCCCAAGACCACACTTGGAGCACCAAACTACAACCTAGGCCCTTTCACCCCTGCCTCTTCACCTCGTACAACTCATTGTAAATCTGACATAGAAGAGTGGGAGCCCATGCCAACCATCGAGGATCAGATATCAAGTCAAGAATAATAGGAACCTAGTTCCATGGGATCCTCGATCCCATGGAATTGGGCAACAACATGTTGCTCAATATATACATCAAGAAGGCTAGAACGACTCCCAAACTGCTAGTCGTAAAGAGATCTAGGTATGCAATCCCCCCTGCTACAGTCTACATCCCACAACTCACCAAATATAGGGAACATAGCCTCCTTCTTGTCGAGGCCAACACGGACAGTAGGACCCTCGATAGGAACATGGAGAATCTGGTAAATATCCTCCAAGGTGATAGTTAGCTCCCCTGTAGGAAGCTGAAATGTACCCTTGTTAGGATCCCAATGCTCAACAAGCATCGACAGAAGATCCTCGTCAGCTCGGATGGTGCCAAGCCGCCCAACCATCAAGACCAATGGTCTCTAAAAATGTCCAATCATCATCAGTAAGGGCCTTGCGCACTTTGCGAATAGTGCGAGGCCACCTATGTCGGGCATCAAGTAGCTTAACCTGAAACAAAACAAACAAATATTAATAATAAAAAAAATTTAATAAACAATAAAAAAAAAATTCACCTACCCCTAGGTGATCATAAATCAACAAGCAAAAACAAAAACAAAAAAACAAAAAAAAAAAAATTACCTACCCCTAGGTGATCATAAATAATAGAAAAAAAAAAAAAACAAAACAAAAAAAAAACAAAGCAACAAAAGAAAAAATAAATAAAACAAGCAACAAACAACAAAACAAAAGAAAGCCTAACTAAAAGCAAAGGACCACCTACCTCAGCATACCGGACGCCACCTTCCGCTCTAGCCGAGCTACCACCACCACCTCCACCACCACTACCCTCGCCAATCTCCATCTCACTCATCACTCTCAGCAAATCAACAGATGACAAATGGCAATGAAATGAAAATGATAGGGCACTAGCCTATTTATAGTCGCATTTCATGGTGAAAAATGTGCATCCATATTTTTTGGAGTGCACAAAAATGCAAACCCATGGTTTGCAGCCTAAACCATGAACGCGCGGTTAGCACGTCAAAATCGTGAACCCACGGTTTCAGGTATGCGCAACCGCGCAACCGCGTTTTCAAAAAAAAAAATCAACAAAATACAAAATTGCACCAAATCAAGGAAAAGAACAAAAGCAAGAAAATCCAAGGTTAAACGATGCCTACTCCATGGGGTTACAAAACATGGTAAGTTCAAATCAATCAAATGCATAATGGAATTGCTAACAGTCACTAGGACAAGCGACTAGGATGATTGGTTCCTTTTACTTCATTTCTTGCATGTCAACAAACCAAACGATATTCTGCAAAACAACATAATGAACTAGGAGCAACATCAAGAATAACACTTTCAATTGGCCATTGGGTCTCAATTGTTACCCACTCGCCAATCGAGGGGGTAAGCATGCAAATCAAAATTTCATTTACAACAATCATCCATCTTGCCACACCAAAGAGAGTTGAGTCCATTCATCAAATAAAGGTCGAGTGTCATTAGTTTTTGCACCGCATTGTGTTGTACACAACGCAGTACAAAAAGGGGCAACTGTAGACACCAAAATCCGACACCTTCTAAAACACATTTACCACCCCACCATCAAATCCTACATAATAAAAATATATGCCTAAGTTCTAACTTAGGGATATAAAATCCTGCACATTATCCTATTTTCCTAATTTATTAAATCTAGAAAATCACCTTAGGATACCCTGCCTACCCATTGGACATGTGTCCTAGACACTTCATCCAACACCCTTGCCACATATTACCCACTCTTGTCCCCCTTGTCCTTGCACATGGGGCAGATTCCCAACACCCATGCCACAACTCATTTGTTGTTGTCCCCTTGTCCCTTCACATAAAACAACATCCCATATCCCACTCCACTTGAAGCCACATCACCCCAGTTAACTGAGGCACACTGGGTGACTCATCATAACTGCCCCTTCCACCTGGCAGCCCAGATCTGCCACTTGGCAAATGGAGCTTGCCACCTCCTATTCCCACTCAAAACCCCAAGAGGCCTATAAAGGCACCATTAGTCCACCAAGAAAAGGGAGTTGAACTTGCATACCGACAGGCTACCAAAATCGATCTAGACCCAACGAGAAATTGCGAGTGCGAGCTTAATTTCGTACCGTTGGTTCGAATCTCGAGGTAATCTGTTCTTCAGTCAAAACCGCCCATCCATGGTTTCACAGTCAAAAATGCGCATCCACGGTTTCACAACCGCAGGTCCACGGTTTCCAGCCCACAACCACATTTTCGCGGTTCCACAGTCCCGAGAGCAAAAATGGAATTCATCGACAGAGATTAGTAATTTTAGTATTAGCAAGGCTTTATTTATTAATTGTTTTTTGCTATCTGCTTTTCATTCGCATCAGTGTAGGGTTTATGTGTAGCATTGGATTTATTGCTTGAATATACAAGTGCTACTAATCCCTTTGTTGGTTTGCATGTGTGCAGGTGACAGATATCTTGGACAAGCTGTTGAAGCTGGAGTGGTCCCTTGCTGGATACCAAAGCCCACTCACCCTTTGAAGTTGTAACTGGATACGAGGAGAACATTGTACATTGTTGAAGATCTAGAAAACTCCCAGGGAGAAATTTGTATCATACTGAGGCAAATATTGTAATATTGCACCCAAGCTACTTGGGGTAAAAATTTGAAATCTTGTAAATATGTATCACAAGAGTCAATATATAAAGGATTTTATCATTTTGGGCAATCTCTTTGTGTCTGTGTGATTTTATATTGCAAGTGTTCAAGTATTTTGGTTACACTTGTGCTAACTTCTCACATTCCAAAATCTTTTCTTCTGAATTATCTTTGAACTTGCTTGCATTAGCCTTTGATTTTTTTAAATCCTTTATGAGCAATAATATTTCTTCATCACATTATTGAAACTGAATTTCAAGATTAGAGTGTTGCTTTCTTACCTTCTTTACCGTGTCAAGGGCATAGATAAGTTCTCCCTTGAGATCATAGTCATTCTCTACTGAATAATCCTCTATTTGTTTACCTTTGTCCACATCATTACTTTATTTTAGCTATCTTCTATAGGATCACTCACTTCTTCTTCTAATGCCATTAGAAGATTTTCATCTGGTCTGTCAAGTGCATATTCAAAATCATCATCACTAGAACTATAGCCATCCCTTGTGAAATCATCTTCAATATGTCCAAATTTACCACATCTAAAACACTTGAGAATAATTGGAGTCCTTTTATTAACTGGTTCTTTTTCTTCAATCATAAATAGGACTTCATCTCTATCATTGTCTGAAAAACTCGCATCACTATCAATTGAGTACTTACTTGCATTATCCGCATAGTAGATTCTCTTTTGTCTTTGGAAGAACTTCTTTCCTTGTCTGTTTTGTCCATCCTTGCTTTTATTTTTGTACCTGTATCTTTTAGATTCCCTGTACCTTTGATCCTGTTTTTCTTCATTATTGTTGTTCTTTGTCTCTTTGAAATCTATTGTAAAATGTCCATACTTTCCACAATTGAAACACTTAACAAATCTTAGATATATGGGTCTTATGGAACCTTTATCTCTTCTACCATAGTTGGCTTCTTCATCACTAGATGACTCACTGCTTTATTATATCTTCTTACTCTTTTTCTTTTTATTCACTTTCAATGCACTTCTTTCAGGGGAATAGGATCTTTTGTTCTTATCTCAAAATTCGTAAGCATGCCAAGAAAATAATTTCTTGTCAAAGAATCACTATCAATTGATGTTTCTATAGTAGATACCTTTTCACTATACCTTTTTGGAAGAGTTCTCAAGATCTTATCACAAGCATCAGATTCATCAACCTTCATTCCAAGACCTCTCATCTCATTTATAAGTTCATCAACCTTGTTGAGATTGTCACAAATGTTTTCATCATCCTGCATTCTTAAGTTCTCAAATTCTCCTTTGATATTTTTGACCTTAGCTTTCCTAACACCTTTATCTCCTTCATATTTTTCATGTAGTAGTTGCCACATATTTTTTGTTGTTTTATAATCCATAACCTTCATAGATTTTAATCTACCCAATCCTTTTATAATTGCATTCATAGCTCTTGAATTTGCATGCATTAGAAGCTTACCTTCCTTATCTGTAGGAGGATCTAGTGTTGAATCATATCCAAGTTCCACTACATCCCAAACTTCATTGCCAAGTGCCATCAAGTGAAATCTCATCAGCACACACCAATACAAGAAGTCACTTCCATCAAATACTAGTACTCCATTATTTATGGACCTGTCCCTTTGATACTTTTGATCCATTGTGTTCTTAGACCACTTTTACTTCAAGTTATCAAAATCTTATGAAGGAACCCACTCTGATACCAATGGAAGAACACAAGATTATACTAATAGGAGAGATGAATAGTATAAGACCACTTTTTAATTTTCTTTTCAAATCAATATCATGCAGTGTATAAATAGCAATATCAATAGCAATAATCAAAGCAATGCACAAAACACCATACACAATAGAGACACTGGTTTAATGTGATTCACCCAAGAGGTAGATTTCTTCTAAATATTTCTCAAATAATATCTTAGGAATACTTCCCAATTATAATGTTTATGGACCTCTATCCAAAGGAGATGCTAATCCCCTAAATCTAGATTATGGATCTCTATCCATAGGAGAACTCCTTCTCCTCTGCTTTGGTTGGTGATCCTCTAGAAGACACTACCTCCATTGTACTGATTGTGGATCTCTCTCCACTTGAAGACTCTTTTCCTCACTCAGAAGACCTATCCTCAATGTCCTAGCTGATGGATATCTATCCACTGGATTCTTTGTCATCTTTGCCTTGTCACCTCCAAAGCTTTATCTTGATACTATACTAAACATAGTCCAGTCGATCTAGCACAAATTTACTCAATATCTTACACTAAACATAGTACATTCGGTCTAGCACAAATCTACTCAACTCGTACACAAAACATAGTACATTCGGTCTAGCACATGTCCACTCAAATTTACACTAAAAATAGTTCATTCAGTCTAGAATAAATCTACTCAATAGGTCCACTCAGAACCTGATAAAATCTACTCAATAGGTCCACTTAGAACCTGATCAAATCCACTCAACAGGTCCACTTAGAACCTGATAAAATCTCCTCAATAGGTCCACTCAAAATCTAATCAAATCTGCTTAACAAGTCCTCTCAGAACCTGATAAAATTTGCTCAATAGGTCCACTCATAACCTGATCAAATCTACTCAACATGTCCACTCAAAACTTGATCAAATCTGCTCAACAAGTTCACACAGAACTTGTCCAAATATGCTCAACAAGTTCACACAAAACTTGTCCAAATATACTCAACACGCTCACACAAAACTTGTCCAAATTTGCTCAATAAGTTCACATAGAACTTGTCCAAATCTGCTCAATAAGTCCTCTCTGGGACTTGCTCAAATCTGCATTGCAAACTTCCACAAAAGCTCACCCAAAATTAGTCCACAAGCTTTCTCAAATACTTACCACAAATCAGATTAACAAGTCCACACAGAACTTGTCCAATCTCATAGAAACATAAAGAGAATTGTTAGACTCGATATGTTCTATACTCAATGCTCAATCACTTTCTCAACTCAATCTCATAGAAGCATAAAGATAATTGTTAGAGACTCAATATGTTCTATACTCAATACTCAATCTCAACTCAAATAAGAATATAGAATAATTTGTTTCATGGAACTTGACAAACCACTCCATACATCCACTTGACTAGGCTCAATCAAATCTACTCAACCAATCACTTCAAGGAACAACAATTTCTCATAAACCCTAGTCCAAGCATTTATCAACCAAATAAAAATGTTTCCAACAATATTCAACAACTCTCACATAACAATGATACTCATGTTCTCTTCAAACAATAACTCAGGTTTTTCACACAACCAATGGTTTCAACAACAATGCTAATAAAATAAGGTTTAATCACAACTTTCAATTCAGAAAACCTTGAAGCATTAATTCAAAAACTTTTGAAAAGGAAACCCTAATCAATTCCTTTTCACTCCAAACTTAATTTTCAATCAATCCAATCAACCAACTCAATAGAGAATATTTTTTCCCTTACCTTTTTGTTGCCAAGGAGTTGTCCACAAAATCTGCCATGCTTCATAAAATATCTTTTCCAAAATTACAAAAGGGTTAGAGGACTTCAATTAAAATCAGAATACAAAATATAACTTTAAATACACATTTATACTCCAACTTAATTTTGACATCCACCAAAGTCCTTTTAGAAGAAAACCCTTATCAAAAATAATAACCAACAAGTCTCAAAATAAATCTCAATTAACACTTTATCATAACTCCTTATTCCTCCTAAAATATAACTCTCAAAATAATAATTTCCAAATAATAAAGCTCAAATAATTATCAACACTTCACCTTCATAAATAATCACTACAACCTCTATTTAATAAATTTTATTAAAACTTTAATAAACCTTATGACATCCTTATCACTCCAACCTTAGGGCATAACCATAAAAATTAATTAACAAAAATCATAGCTGCCTTAAGGGGATTTGACCCCATGACTTGCCTTCTCCGCGAGTGCCTTAGCCATGGCTAAGGTTACCACACGAGCTACACACTCGTTTGAAAAGTGGGAAGCACCATGTGCTTCCTATTTGTGCTTTACCTTGCCCACATTTTAAAAAAAAGTGTGCCTTGGGCGCTTCCACAATAATCCACCAAAAAGCTCTTTGCAGGAATCAAATGCACGACCTCCGTGCTACCAATGTCTTCATGCTCTCCAAGCTACCACTAGGCCACACTGCCCAATGTGAATTGGAGGTGGTCTCTAACCGTGTTATCTTTTGCGTCCTTTGCCAATTTTTTTAAACCACGAGCTCGTTTTCGCTTATCCCTTCAACAATAGTTCGAGAAAGGAAAGTTTAATGACCAACTTTGGGCATGTATTTATATTGTCCTCCTCCTTTGTCTAGGATGTCGGTGCTTTTATTTGCATGCATCACGTCGGTGCTTTAAGGCTTCAAAAGCCTTAGTAAAACCCAACCTTGGGTTTTAATTAAAATTCCTTTGGACTTTATAAAACCCCTTTTGCCTTATAAAATATTATAATTAGGATTATAAATATTTTATTTGAGTTTCCACCATGACACTTTTAATATTATAATAACCACCATTATAATATTAATCCTTCGATAAAGTACCTTTAATATTTATTTATAAAATTTAAATTCATCCTTAATTTAAATAATTTATAAAATAAATATTATAACTCTTTTTTAACTTCTGTCTTTTACACTGTTTCACTCGATCTTTTGCCTTCTTGTTGGATATCGAATAACCATATTTGTCCCCTTTATTTCCTGCTGAAATTACTAATGACTTCATCAGGTGACATCAATTACAACTTTGACTTAGGGACTCAAAATGTCCAATAGGTAGGTCCCTACAAGATCAACACAATTTATGAAAATGGAGTAGTAAAATTGACGATGATAGACATGACCAAAATACCATTCATGGTTAATGGCCATCATATAAAGATTTAATATTGCATATAAATGTTGAATATGTGTAATTTGATATTGTTTAGGACAAGGTCAAAAGTTTAAATAAGTGCTTATGAGTGCCATTAGTGTAGTTTATGAGCATGTGATTATGTAAGCATCTCGGTATTCATCATTTTTGCAAACATACATGCATGTTCATGTAAGCCTATTGTATTATTTTGAAAAAATAGATACATAAATATACTACTAAGGGGTGATTTCCTTAGAGATAAATTCATCCTTGAAGATCATTAAAAGGCAATAGTAGACATGGGTATTATTTTCAAGTTTGCATAGATTTAGGAGTCATGCCTTTCCTATTATGATTCCCAAGCCAAGAAACTTACCAAACTAGCCATGTATGGATCCAAGGTCCTTTAGGATAAATTTAATATGGTATTTTATGAGGTAACCAATTTTCCTTTCAAATTTCAAGGTAGCCTTAGCACAATTAAATCTTTTCAATATCATCGTTAAGACTCTTAGGATCAATTGGATTGGCATGATATTATATCATACCCTATTTTTGCATTCTATTCTAGATTTACAGGTCATTGGCCTACAAATTCATGGAAATAAGCTACAAATTGCAAAGATATCATAGTAGTTCAAGGATACTATGGCCTTCGGGAAGAACTGAGGATGGAGCAATTTAATTAGCTTAAATTCTATGATTCTACAAGGTAAAATCATTGTTGTTGAGTCATATACAATTGCATAATCACTTATCAATGTAGAAGTTCCCATTGCTCTATACATACCTACTACTCTAGAATTTCCTCTCACTACTAAACCACCCACCACTGCAAAAGCACTTTCCTTTAAAGAACCAATCACTAGAGAAGTACCTACTACTCCAAAACCAGCTACTAACATGAACAATATATTGGTAAATCTCCTAGTATAGAGAAAATATTGTCCATTAAGACCCAAATGAAGGAAGATAATCTTGATGTTTTTCCTTGGGTAGAGTAATATTCTTTTTGGTGCATGAGGACATGCAAATTCCTAAAATTAAGGGAAAATTATGGGTTGTTTATATGTCACTTTTAACTAGCCAAAAACTTGTTAAACTATATATCTTTTTCATATATTTGATCCATTCTATCCATTTTTGTGCATATTTCTTGTATTTTGTTATATAAACTAGAATGGTTTCTTAGTAGACTTTTATTGCTAATATTATAATTTTTACAAGTTTTTGGAACTAGGTGCTCATGGATAAATTGCTTGGATGATTATACTTGTGGTAAAGGTCATTTTGTTTCGATTATAGGCTATTCTATCCCTTATGTTATAGAACATTTTATTGCATAATTGACTTGGATTCACTATGGAGGGCCTCACATAGATGTAGGTACTATGAAATGACAACAAACACATGTTGGTGTTACTAAGCAATTGTACACACATATAAAGAAGGAAACTATGATCTTACCTACCTATGACTATTGTGAGTGATCCAAGCATGGGATTTAGAACAACCACACTATATACTAAAAGTAAAATTAAGTGCATAATTATACACACAAATATCACCCAACAACATATTTGTCCAATGTATAACTAGCAATAAACAATGCATTTCAAGAACGGTTGATCATCTACAACCATTTTTTTTTAGAACCAAACAATGCAAACACCTTAACCATAAAATACTACAACATATTCTTATGTACTGACATGAATATCAAATGTTTGTCTTAATTTTGAACATTAATAATAACTTTAAATTTCAAGGATGTATATAAATTTATTCTTTCTATGCATTTAATAGAGTTACCAATGATAAATGGTGAAGATTAGGCTAGGCCAAGATGTTTCTTTGTAATTTTCATTTGTATTAATGGAAATCAACTTTAAATAGTTCAAGTTTTGAAATATTCTCCAAGGGGAGGTACTAGTGTTACCCACCAAGTAAATACCACTCATGTTATGTAAGTATTGAATATTTTCTCTTAGTTCCATTTATTTTCATGTTGTGTTCTATAATTACTTTTCATTGAAAATCATGTGTGCTTTATATTATTTCCACAATTATATTATTTATTTTACATTCCATAGCATTATAGTTTATTGTTTATCCTTTCCATAGAACTATACTTTATATTTTACTATGCTTCTATTTTATGCAATATAATTTTGGATCGTTCGTAGCTTATGTTAAGTTTATCTTTTTGTTCTGGTATTTCATGCTTTGATTTATTCTAGCAATTTAGTTGTATTTTAGTTTGCATTACAATAAATTTTACTTACTTATACTGAAGCATAACACTTAGAGGTTAACTTGTCTTTGTTCTATTCTTGTAACAAAAATAGATTTATTTCCATAATTGTAGCTTAGATTTGCTTTCTACAAATGCAACTTTGTTCTTTATTTTGCAAATGTTTTCTTTCTACATTATAGTTAGTTTTTTTTGGCATATTCATTTCAACAAGCATAATATAGTTTTAATTATTATCATTTATCATACATATATATTCTATTTCAATTCATTTAATTCATGCAAGTGTAATTTATGTTTACTTTAAGTATTGTTCAACTTTGCAATATAGTTAAATTTATTTCTACAACAATAGGACTAAATTCCAAGTTTCACCCTATGTATCAAACCACTTTAGACAAGTAATTAGTTTTCATTTTTAATGTGATCATTCCTAATTATTTTACTTTATAATCCTATAATAATAGAAAAATAAATCCACCAAAACCCCATAAAAACTAACACTTAACTACCTACAAACAAACTGATCCTCTCTTGGGTGTGAATGCATATACCTTGCCAAACCCATGTAAAATTCTATGGACTTAGATTTATTAAAAATAAAAATAAACCCTATATTTAAACAAGCCCCAACTATATTACATCTATTTTAACAAACCATATTTGTTTGGTACTATAACAAAGTGTATTATTGCAACCTATCTTATTGTAAGAGTGTCAATCAAAATATAGATATTGGAACTTGCTTCATTCTTATACAATTACATTTCATTCACCTTTTCTCCAAAATACCTTAAACAAAATGTTAGCTTTACCCCATGGGATTGGAATCGTGACTTATGGTGTGAATCTCCTCTCTCCCACCACTATTCTCAAATGCATTGGATCAAGTTGAGCATAAATCTGCAATAAATTATTAGAGTTGGTTTATTATCTATTTGACTACAAGAATATGAGTCCCAAAAGTACCTATAAAATCTCACTTGTAAACACCTACACTTTAACCTATAAAATATTAAAACCTAATCCTAATATACCCTTTTTTAACTTATATTCTATCTCCCCCTTCTAACATAACCCATCATATTTTTTAATTTATAACCTCATATAATCCACTTTAACATATAATGGACCCCCCAATAACATCCTCCATTTTTAAACCTATACTCTTTTTATAAGCATATAAGACCATAAAAATTAGATGTCACATTTAAAACATGTATACTAGAACAACCCCTCTACCTTGAACATAACTCTTCTTCATTTCTTGTTTAATTAAAATTCAATCATGATAAATAAATCCTTAAATGGTTCTATAATCACCACTATAACACAAATTTAGTGAATGAAAATAATGCCATAATATCAACAATTTTATATCATTTAACTACCAATATAGAATCAACAAAATAAAGTGGATTTTTTAGTGCTATAATGACATTATATTTTTCATGTTAAACAAGAATAAAAATAAATAATGATATTAAGGTGACCCTAAGAATGATGATAGAGTGCTAAAATGTACTATCCCATAGTTAAACAAATAAAGTTTCTAATTTTCTTTATATTTTTAGTTCAATAGTATACCTATTTTGGGTTTAGGTCCTTTGATCAAGATCATGATTAACCATGAGTCTTGCTAGTTAAACCAATAAGATATACTATACCCAATAATTTATCAAGGTGAGAACCAGGGTTATGCATAAGGGGTATGCCCAAAAATGTATATAGAAAAATAAGGTGAATCAGTTTTGAAACCAAGGCGAATATGGTGCAAAGTCATGTAGAGGCAATGGCGAATTTATTTTTTTTTTCACAAGAAAAAAAGTAGGTGAATTCACCAAAATTTTGAACAAACATACCATAAGATATAAATAATCACTAAACATGCTTTGATTCCCACGCATGATCATAGGGATGATCCAAGTGAGTCAGTAGGCTTCATTCGAGGAACAACTCAAGTGAGTCAAGGACTACCCAAGTAAGTTAGTAGACTTCATTCGAGGGATGACCAAAGTGAGTCAGTAGGCTTCATTCGAGGGATGACCCAAGTGAGTCGAGGATGACCCAAGTGAGTTAGTAGGCTTCATTCGAGGGATGATCCAAGTGAGTCAGTAGACTTCATTCGAGGGATGACCTAGGTGAGTCAGGGATGACCCAAGTGAGTCAGTAGGCTTCATTCAAGGGATGACCCAGGTGAGTCCGTAGACTTCACTCGAGGGATGACCCTCGAATGAAGTCTACGGACTCACTTGGGTCATCCCTCATAGACATCATGCATGGCATCATCATCATGTTTGTCATCCCTCGAATGAAGTCTACAGACTCACTTGGGTCATCCCTCATCGAGGGATGACCCAGGTGAGTTCATCGACATCATGCGAGGGATAACCTAGGTGAGTCCATCGACATCATGCGAGGGATGACAACCAAGGATGACTGACATCATACGAGAGATGACCAGGAGAAGTCAACATTCGAGGGATGATAGCTTGATTTTGTGCCACGTGTTGTACCCATTACCATGTGTCACCATCTTGTTATGACTCCGCATGCAAACGTCTATATAAACCCTTCGAAATGCACTCACGTCATTTTATGCACAACAAAAAAACTCCAACCTTCAAAAATTGTTTCCAAGCCTCCGAAGTACCAACAATGGCTGTAACTTCTTCCAGTCAAGGTAGAATTGCATTCAAAAACCTGGTTTGCCCGCTCATCTCACAAATTATCAATGATCCCAACCACGATTCAACATGGATGAGGGAATCTGGGCTGCTAGGGCTAGCACTGATGCCCCAATTTGACACGAATGTTCATTTTCTAAATACAATTGTTCAGTCCTATGAAAATCAAGGGTCGGTTGTTACAATGATGATCGATAATAAAACCCTTTCTTTCTCGGTGAAACCATCTGATGTGCATCGATTAATAGCCCTTCCCCATAAAAATTGTGAATGCATCTCATCAAATTTTTCTCTGACGGATGATGAAAAAATCTATCTGGAGACTTACTATGAGCTCTCGTCCACAACATTACAAGGTATGTCTTCCAAATTGTAAATTTTCATTTTTATTTTATCCAAACAAACTAGAATTTATGTAGGTAAATTTAGGTGTAAATTTAGGGATAAATTTATGGGTAAATTTAGGGGTAAATTTATGTATAGGTAAATTTAGGGGTAAATTTATGTATAGGTAAATTTATAGGTAAATTTTGGGGTAATTATTTTTCTTTTGGTTGAAAAATATAGTTATAACTGATAGTAGTAGAAATTGAGAAAACCCCATTCAGTCATCCTTGGAGGTCATCCCTTGTATCTAACTTATATCTTGTACTCACATTCAGTCATCCCTAGAGGTCATCCCTCGCATGATGTCGACGGACTCACCTGGGTCATCCCTCGACGAGGGATGACCCAAGTGAGTCAGTAGTCTTCATTCGAGGGACGATGGACACATTGAAGTGAGTCATTTATTTTTGCATGGGATATTTAGGCATAAATTTAGGGGTAAATTTATGTATAGGTAAATTTAGAGGTAAATTTAGGGGTAAATTTAGGGGTAATTATTTTTCTTTTGGTTGAAAAATATAGTTGTAAGTGATAGCAGTAGAATATGGCATGAATAGGGATGGGACATTGTACACTGTCACTATCATGAAAGAAATAAATCTTCCCTTTTTAAGCTTTTAATTTATTTATTTTCAACTACATCTTCTTATCATGGAATTACCTTTCATAGTATTTCGTTGAACATCATTTCATTGGAACTTGGCAATATATATTATTTATATTTTGAACTGCATCTTATCCTTGGTCAATTGGTTGGTATGTTAATGTTTTTGAGAAATAGTATTGTAGTGGCTAAACTTAGAAACTAAGAAAACCCCATTCAATCATCCTTGGAGGTCGTCCCTCACATTCAGTCATCCCTCGCATGATGTTGATGGACTCACTTGGGTCATCCCTCGATGAGGGATGACCCAAGTGAGTCTGTAGACTTCATTCGAGGGACGACAAACACATTGAAGTGAGTCATTTCTTTTTGCATTGGATATTTAGGCATAAATTTATGGGTAAATTTATGTATAGGTAAATTTAGGGGTAAATTTAGGTATAAATTTAGGGGTAAATTTATGTATAGGTAAATTTAGAGGTATATTTAGGGGTAATTATTTTTCTTTTGGTTGAAAAATATAGTTGTAAGTGATAGCAGTAGAATATGATGTGAATAAGGATGGGACATTGTACATTGTCATTGTCATGAAAGAAATAAATCTTCCCTTTTTAAGCTTTTAATTTATTTATTTTCAACTACATCTTCTTATCATGGAATTACCTTTCATAGTATGTTGTTGAACATCATTTTGTTGGAACTTGGCAATATATATTATTTATATTTTGAACTACATCTTCTTATCCTTGGTCAATTGGTTGGTATGTTAATGTTGCTGAGAAATAGTATTGTAGTGGCTAAACTTAGAAACTGAGAAACCCCCATTTAGTCATCCCTGGAGGTCATCCCTCACATTCGGTCATCCCTCGCATGATGTCGATGGACTCACTCAGGTCATCCCTCAATGAGGGACGACCCAAGTGAGTCCGTAGACTTCATTCGAGGGACGACGAACATGCTGAAGTGAGTCATTTATTTTTGCATGGGATATTTAGGCATAAATTTATGGGTAAATTTATGTATAGGTAAATTTAGGGGTAAATTTAGGGTAAATTTAGGCGTAAATTTAGGGGTAAATTTATGTATAGGTAAATTTAGAGGTATATTTAGGGGTAATTATTTTTCTTTTGGTTGAAAAATACAGTTGTAAGTGATAGCAGTAGAATATGGTGTGAACAAGGATGGGATATTGTACACTATCACTGTCATGAAAGAAATAAATCTTCTTTTTTAAGCTTTTAATTTATTTATTTTCAACTACATCTTCTTATCATGGAATTACCTTTCATAGTATGTTGTTGAACATCATTTCGTTGGAACTTGGAAATATATATTATTTACGTTTTGAACTACATCTTCTTATCCTTGGTCAATTGGTTGGTATGTTAATGTTGCTAAGAAATAGTATTGTAGTGGCTAAACTTAAGAAACTAAGAAAACCCTATTCAATCATCCCTGGAGGTCATCCCTCGCATTCAGTCATCCTTGGAGGTCATCCCTCGCATGATGTCGATGGACTCACCTGGATGGAGACCCAAGTGAGTCAGTAGACTTCATTCGAGGGATGATGGACACGTTGATGATGCCATGGACTCAATTCCCTCATGGCAATCTATAACAAGCAGAAGTGCATATGATTGATCTTTTGTTTTCAAATCCAGTGTAGTATCTCATTGCACATTACTTTATTGCTTTATTATATTATTGCACTATATATGTTGAATATCTTAAACATAGCATTTCGATTTAAGCATTCCATTTTGTTATAATGTTTTTGTAGTGGATGCAACTCCATCTAGAAGGGGCCTCCCTTTTCAGTCTATTAACAATAGGTTCCTTAAAGCCATCGTCGAGTTCTTCTAGTCACGTATTATTTTGTAGGGAAGAACATCAGACATACCTTTATGGGCTATGGGGTATATTGTGCGTTGCCTCGAAAAAAAATATGACTGGTCCTCGTATGTTTCCACCAAAATAAAAAATGAACTTCAAAATGCATGCACAAATACTACGACCACTTCTACCCTTGTTGCTACTTGCAATTACTTGATTGGTTTTTATTATGAAGAATATTATAATGTAAGCAATACCATCATGCCCACCTCCCTCCATGCAACATTGAAGTCACTTACCTTAACCACCGAACATGATGCAGGTAATTTTTACATAAAAATTTACAATAATTTTTTTAGTGTTTATATTTCTAATTTTTAAATTTGCTTTAATGCAGAGAAGAGTGATGTCAGTTTTGAATAGAAGAGAAGCAATAAATAGGGGAAACAACCCATAGGGTAGTGCAGATTCTGACACACATTCACTAGAATATCCGCTAACAAGGTCTACGAAATATATTAGATATTCAAAATCTACTTTTGTTCATCCAACTCCCTCTACTATTTCACGTCCAACTCCCTCTTCTACTTCACATCCACATGCCATCGATGTTGAGGAAGATAGCCAGGCCATCATAGGTAAAGTTTCTTTTGAGGAAGATAACCAGTTATCCCTGGATGTCATCCCTCGCATTTAGTCGTACACTCAGTCATCCCTGGCGGTCATCCCTCGCATGATGTCGATGGACTCACCTGGGTCATCCCTCGATGAGGGATGACCTAGGTGAGTCCATCGACATCATGTGAGGGATGACCCAGGTGAGTCCGTAGACTTCATCCGATGGTCAACGGACTCACCCGGGTCATCCCTCGCATGATGTCGACGGACTCACCTAGGTCGTCCCTCGATGAGGGATGACCATGAATTCTCTAATTAGTTTTAGTTAGCACTTACCATTATTTTAAATTAAAACTTTTTAAATGTTTTTAGGGCATCATCCCAGATAAATTTTAGAACCAGTCCAACCCAAAAATGACACAACGACATCTGGTATGTGCAATTACAGTTGAGAATTTCCTAGTAAATTTTATTATCAAATTGTTTTTACAATAAATATTATTTTTATTTTTTGTAGGTTCAAGTCAACATCACCAACAACAAATGATGGCACATCCACTACCACCACCACCACCTCTACGTCCTCTACAACAAGACCGCATAGAATTTTCTGAACAAACGATTGAAATAGGGCAACAGACCAGATCAGAGCATGGTATACATAATTAAAAATTGAGTTTCCCAATATTTTTATTAAAATATTTTCTTCAAATGTTTAATTTATTTTTTTATTTTTGCCTTAGGTCGATCACAACGGCCCACACAACATTTTATACCACCACCACCACCTCCACATAGACAATAGTTCGTGAGGCCTCAACATATGCGTGGAAAAGTGTTACATGATGAAAGGAGTTCAGTAGGCCCATCCATTGGCCTTTCAAACTTTCCAACTTTGGAAAATATTTCAAAACTTTTCAATGATTCTCCTTGGGTTGTCTGTTCCTCCCTTGGATAAGGAATTCTTTATCCAAGGTTTGTTTCCTAAAATTTTTAAAGCATCTGATATGCTTCAAACCCAAAGAGGAGAAACCATTGATAAAATATTGCAAACTAGTGGAAGAGCCACCACTGCTCACAACACCCCTCCCCCTGGTCCAACTGGTCAAGATGCTCCTCTTACTGAGGATCAAATATTTGATTTTTCAGAATCAGATTTAATAGCAAAAAAATTGGAAGCCATAGTGAAGGATACCGTGCTTTCTGATATTTTTGAATTGAAAGTTTGGGAGTATCGAGCAAAAGTTCTAGCTAAGGAAATTAATGCCCGATACAAAAATTATACAAAAAGAGAAGAATTGTTTTCTTTGGTTCAACAACACCCTAAAAATGTGGATGCTTTGTTATATGAAGCAACCTCAGGAATTGTGAAGGCCACTAGCACTGATGTTTATGGTGATGAAATTATAGATCACCTTTTGAATATGCTTGAGAATCTGAATGCTGAAGCTCAAGCCTATTTCAATAAGTGGACAATTGACAAAAAAAAGTTAAAGTGGAAAAAGGCTTGCCCAGGTTGTTGTAGAGGTAAGTCAACAATATTTTTCTAAATTAATTTATTTTTATAATATTTTGATCTTCATTAACTAACATTTTAAATATTCTACTGTGCAGTCCAATTTTGAGAATGTCAAAAATCAAGTGGAAAGCATGAAGGTCTTTTTGGGCACCGCAAAGCAAAGTATACAAAATGTAATTGAATTCAAAGAATGATTCTATGAGACCGTTAGATAGAATGATGCCCTCATAAGAATCATCATCAAACATAAATTGGATCCGAATATTTTTCTCGTGGAACAAGAGAACGAAATACCTCCAAAAGATGATCCAACTACAGAGGAGAGGGGATTGGTAGAAATTTTGAAGACTGGTGAAGAGAACCTACGGAGAGCTGGTGTGTTAGGAGAAACAACATTAGAGGTGGCATCTGGGAAAGGTCATGAAGAAAAGCAACCAGATCCTTCATCTGATTCTCTACAAATACTTGAAATAGGTGCTTCAACACAATAGTTTGAAAGTGGATGCACAGTCCTTTGTAATGAACTTTGTTTCTCATGAACTGATGTTTGAATGAAAAATATTTGAAATAAATGTTTTGATGAACGCAAATGTTGATGAATAGGTGTTTGATACAAATCTTTGTTTTGATGAACTCTTGGCTTGAATGAATAGAATACATTTTGTTTCTCATGAAATACATTTTGTAATGAACTTTGTAATGAACTGATGTTTGAATGAATAGAATACATTTTGTTTCTCATGAAATATTCAATGTTTGAGTTATAGAGAATTGAACCTAGATACAACTCTTGGTTTTGATGAACGCAAATGTTGATGAATAGGTGTTTGAAATAACTCTTGGCTTGAATGAATAGAATACATTTTGTTTCTCATGAAATATTCAATGTTTGAGTTATAGAGAATTGAACCTAGATACAACTCTTGGTTTTGATGAATGCAAATGTTGATGAATATGTGTTTGAAATAGCTCTTGGTTTGAATGAATGGAATACATTTTGTTTCTCATGAAATACCTAGGTGAGTCAGTAGGCTTCATTTGAGGGATGACCCAGGTGAGTCAGGGATGACCCAAGTGATTCACTAGGCTTCATTCGAGGGATGATCCAAGTGATTCAGTAGGCTTCATTTGAGGGATGATCCAAGTGAGTTAGTAGGCTTCATTCGATGGATGAGCCAAGTGAGTTAGGCTTCATTTGAGGGATGATCCAGGTGAGTCATGGATGACCCAAGTGAGTTAGTAGGTTTCTTTGAGGGATGATCCAAGTGAGTTAGTAGGCTTCATTTGAGGGATGATCTAAGTGAGTTAGTAGGCTTCATTTGAGGGATGACCCAAGTGAGTCAATAGGCTTCATTCGAGGGACAACCCAAGTGAGTCAGTAGGCTTCATTCGAGGGATGACCCAAGTGAGTCAGTAGGCTTCATTCGAGGGATGACCTAGGTGAGTCATGGATGACCCAAGTGAGTTAGTAGGCTTCATTTGAGGGATGACCCAGGTGAGTTAGGGATGACCCAAGTGAGTCAGTAGGCTTCATTCGAGGGATGACCTAGGTGATTCAAGGATGACCCAAGTGAGTTAGTAGGCTTCTTTCGAGGGATGACCCAAGTGAGTCAGTAGGCTTCATTGAGGGACCCAAGTGAGTATAGGCTTCATTCGAGGGATGACCCAAGTGAGTTAGTAGGCTTCATTCGAGGGATGATCCCAAGTGAAGATTCATTAGGGATGACCCAAGTGAGTCAATAGGCTTCATTCGAGGGATGACCCATGTGAGTCAGGGATGATCCAAGTGAGTCAATAGGCTTCATTCGAGGGATGACCTAGGTGAGTTAGACTTAGGGATGACCCAAGTGAGTTAGTAGACTTCATTCGAGGGATGACCCAAGTGAGTCAAGGATGATCCAAGTGAGTTAGTAGGCTTCATTCGAGGGATGACCCAGGTGAGTCAGACTCAGGGATGACCCAAGTGAGTCAGTAGGCTTCATTCTAGGGATGACCTAGGTGAGTTAGGTATGATCCAAGTGAGTTAGTAGGCTTCATTCGAGGGATGATGAGTTAGTAGGATTTATTCTAAATCAAGCCAATACAATAAATACAATAAAGCAATCCTATGTTACAAAGCAAATACAACAAAGCAAGCCAATAATTTTGAACAAAATATTTGACATTATATCCATCCAAGGAAAATTTCATATACAACAAGGCAAAGCCTATAATTTTGAATAAAATATTTGACATTATATCCATCATTAACAATAGTAAAATACTCATACGACAAAGCAAACATATAATTTTGAACAAAATATTTGACATTGTCCCTCCAAGGAAAAATTCTTATACAACAAAGCAATCCTATGTTACAAAGCAAATACAACAAAGCAAGCCAATAATTTTGAACAAAATATTTGACATTATATCCATCCAAGGAAAATTTCATATACAACAGGGCAAAGCCTATAATTTTGAACAAAATATTTGACATTATATCCATCATTAACAATAGTAAAATACTCATACAACAAAGCAAACACATAATTTTGAACAAAATATTTGACATTGTCCCTCCAAGGAAAAATTCATATACAACAAAGCAATCCTATGTTACAAAGCAAATACAACAAAGCAAGCCAATAATTTTGAACAAAATATTTGACATTATATCCATCCAAGGAAAATTTCATATACAGCAGGGCAAAGCCTATAATTTTGAACAAAATATTTGACATTATATCCATCCAAGGAAAACAAAATCATGTAACATCAATCCAAAACAAAATCATGCAATGTAATTATGTATGTGACATGTTGCAAAAATATGCAAACACATTAATCCAAACAAAACTTCATAATCTTGATTCCCCACATCAGGATTATATAAATATCATGCAATATGTATAAATTCCATCTATCAAAGGGACATATGTTGCAAAAAGATTGCAAATATTACATCGGAGGAAGTTGAAATGAACAATTTTGATCTTCAACATCATTTGTAGACGTAGTTGATCTCTGTGTCTCAACAATCAGATCATTGTTCTCAATTTCCTCATCATCATCATTATCAATATTCGTGATACCTCTTCTGCTTGTTATAGATTGCCAATATGCCACAACTCTATCATAAGGAAAATTGTGCACCTCATAAGAAGAGACATATATTCTCAAGCAGTTTTCTAAATTTTTATCCAGTTGGTTACGAACTTTAGATTTCACAAAATACAATGCACTAAAAACCCTTTCATCTTCCACTGATCCCAAAACCATTGTTTGACACAATTCATATAAGTGGAAATATTCGCTCATCGTTTCTTGTAAGACAATACTAGGGTACAAATTTTTCCACAAACGTATAATAGAACCTGGTTCGCTAGAATTAGTCAAAAGTGGAATTTGATCAAGCATTGTATTTCCAAAATATGAGGATTGTTTGGTCAAAAGATATTTATTCAAAATACCATTGATCTCAGTATCGTTGACTTCCACACTTTTAGAAAAATGTTCGATAAGTTTACCCATATATTTTATAAACAAGATTTTTTTGCTATTATAATTTGTTCCTGAATCCCAAAATGCAGGGTTAACCACACCCATTGCTTCTAGCAACTCATCTCTTTGAAAATGACTTCTAATTTCTTTTGTCAATGATTCTGCTATTTTTCTCAACTTAATCCTTGTATTCTATAAAACTTCTTCAAATTTGTTGTATGTGATTGGCATCTGTTCAAAATATTCACTAACTATGTCCAATCACTTATCAAAATAATATAAAGGTATCTCTTTTCCATGAACATTAATACAAATATGATCGTGAATGTTGAACTGCAACAAACTATTTTGTTCATTGACATTTGTTAGAGTTCTCCAATCATCAAACACAGGATCCATAAAATTCTCACTTGATAAATATAACGTATCGAGACGCACACAAATATGTTTTCTAACTTTGATGAAATCAACTATATAAATGGATCTTTGTTGTGCAAGTTTTATCAATGTATTCATTTCATGCAGCATTGGAAGAATACCACATAAAGTGAGTAGTGTTTCCAGGTCTCTCATACGATATAACAAATCTTTCGCTTTATCAACTGCCCTTCGATTTTCATACATAAAGCCTACTATGGATTTATATTGTTTGAAAACTCTTGTTGTGGGTTGAAACAATGAAATCCACCTGGTATCCACATCTTGCAACAATTTTTTACTTTTTGTAAGTCCTAGTGTGAATTGTTGAAACTCTGCAAACCTTTTTGGACTGCACGAAAAATATGAATGTACTTCCTGGATGAGTTCTTCAACTCTTGCAACATTTTGAAATGTGCTCACAATTTTGTATGCAAGATTCATTCTATGAGCCATGCAGTGAATCGGGATCAAATATGGGGTAACAGATGTTTGAAGTCGAACACAAAGACCATTTCTGTTACCTTGCATTACAACAGCACCATCAGCTCCAACACATATTAATTTATTGGCTATTGTTGCATCATCCATTCCAACAATATCCTTTAAGCTAGTAACAACAACATTGTAAAGATTTTCAGCATTACAGTTTTCCACCATCTTATGTATTGCTAGCAAATGAGGTTGCCTTACATGATTTTGAAAGGTGTAAACATGCATGCAAATCCAAGATGTATTGTCAACTGCAGTTACCTCATCAATAGAAAGTGAAATGAATTTAGAATTTTTAACATTCTCTTTCAAGTCCTCCATCTCAACTAAAGATAGATATTTTACCATTTCCCAACCACTTCGATCTGACCAATGAGCATTAGGGAGGTTGTGTACATCAACTAGTCGAAAGAGATGCTTATAATCAATAAAGTCTGACATAGCTCTACCTTTTTTAAGAATAGTAAATATGATAGCAAACTGCAAGATTTTTGAAGCTAACGTGATTTTATGAATTTTTTGAAACTGTGTTGTAATCGTTCCACCATTCTCAGATAGTATTTGTTTTTGTTTCATCACTTTTTCATAATCTAGTGCATATCTCACATGTGCACATTCTGATGCATTCTTCCACCTGTGGGTTCTCTTAAATGTTCCATCAACTTGTTTTACTTTAACATAAACCTTTCCACAATGTTTCTCTATTGTATCTATCTTAGGTTGCATTCTCTTATCTTTTCCTAATTTCCAACTGCAAATAATGCATCTAGCTTCTTTTGGTTCTGCATTACTATCTTCTTGCAACATTGGTTCAATAAATGGATACTTCGATGACCATTCAAACTGAAATGTCCTTCCAATAATTTAGCTTGTTGAACTTCTACGTCTACGTTTCTTAGACTTAACCGAAGATTCCCCTGTAGTGTACATTTCGTTGGAAAGATCATTTTCATTTTGACTTTGTATGCCAATTTCAGGATTCTGTTCAAGTTGTTGCATGTCATTGTTAATTAAATTTTCCTGATGTATTTCATCCTGGGGCTAGGGATTATCTTCTAGTGGAGACATATCAGGATCAACTGGGTACTCTGCATTCAAGTATGTTCTATATCATTTTCTGAAATTACTTATTAAAATTACTATTAAGTAGGGAAAATGGGTATGTACCTTGTAACTGCTTAAGTTGTTCAATGTCATTGTTGATGAAATTTTTGTGATGTATTTCATCTTGGGGAATATCTTCTAGTAGAGGCATATCAGGATCAATTGGGTAATCTGCATTCAAAGATGTTTTATATCATATTTTGAAATTATTTATTAAAATTACTAATTAAGTAGGTAAAATAGGTATGTACCTTGTAACTATGCAGGTTCTGCTCCCTCCATGGATTTTGATGCCTCCTTGGATTTTGAGATATTGCTAAAATATTTTAGGATACTCTTTTTTTAGAATATTTTTCTCCCTTGTTTCCATTGCGAGTTGGAGCCATTGTACCTGTGAAGGGAAATGTTAGGAAAATAATAGTTGAGCAGAAAGTCTACAGG
The DNA here is from genome assembly GCA_028583015.1 of Wollemia nobilis. Classification (NCBI taxonomy): domain Eukaryota; kingdom Viridiplantae; phylum Streptophyta; class Pinopsida; order Araucariales; family Araucariaceae; genus Wollemia; species Wollemia nobilis. The sequence goes on along the minus strand of JAQPPZ010002969.1, from coordinate 14,047,598 downwards.
CAAAGAAGCAAAGATGATAATGCAATGAGCAAATCTAGGATTATCAATGTAGTAAATAGAGATGGCCTGGAAGGCCATAAACATCATGCGAGGGATGACCTACATGAGTCAGTAGACATCATGCAAGGGACGACCTACAAAGGATGACCTAGGTGCAAGGGATGACATGGGCAAGTCTGTAGTCATCATGTGAGGGACGACCTGCAAGGGATGACCTGGGTAAGTCCATAGACATCATACGAGGGATGACCTGTATGAGTTCATACTCCATAGACATCATGTGAGGGATGACCTACATGAGTCCATAGACATCATGCAAGGATGACCTATAGGGGATGACCTTGGTGCAAGGGATGACCTAGGCAAGTCTGTAGTCATCATGCGAGGGATGACCTATAAGGGATGACTTGGGTAAGTCTGTAGACATCATACAAGGGATGACCTACATGAGTCTATAGGCATCATGTGATGGATGACCTACATGAGTTTGTAGAAATCATGTGAGGAATGATCTGCATGAGTCCATAGACATCATGCTAGGGATGACCTAGGCAAGTCTATAGTCATCATGCGAGGGATGACCTACAAGGGATGACCTGGGTAAGTCTATAGACATCATACGAGGGATGACTTGCATGAGTCTATAGGCATCATATGAGGGATGACCTTCAAGGGACAACCTGCATGAGTCTATAGAAATCATGTTGAGGGATGAACTACATGAGTTCATAGACATCATGCTAGGGATGAATTGAGAGGGATGACTTGGTAAGTCTATAGTCATCATGTGAGGGATGACCTATAAGGTATGACCTAGGTAAGTTTGTAGTCATCATACGAGGGATGACCTACATGAGATGACCTAGGCATAAGGTATGACCTAGGTAAATTTGTAGTCATCATGCAAGGGATGACCTACAAGGGATGACCTAGAATGAGTCTATAGACATCATGCGAGGGATGACCTACATGAGTTCATAGGCATCATGTGAGGGATGACTTGTATGAGTTTGTAGGCATCATGTGAGGGATGACTTACATGATGACTTAGGTATCATGTGAGGGACAATTAGGAGTTATGTCATGGGTGCAAGGGATGACCTAGGTAAGTCTATAGTCATCATGTGAGGGATGACTTGCAAGGGATGACTTGGATGAGTCTATAGACATCATATGAGGGATGACCTGCATGAGTTTGTAGGCATCATGTGAGGGATGACCTATAAGGGATGACTTACATGAGTTCATAGACATCATGTGAGGGATGACCTACATGAGTTCGTAGACATCATGAAGGAAAAATCTGTAAGGGATGACCTAGGCAAGTATGTAGTCATCATGCGAGGGATGACCTACAAGGGATGACCTAGGTAAGTCTGTAGTCATCATGCGAGGGACGACCTATAGGGGATGACCTGCATGGGATTGTAGACATCATGTGAGGTAGAGGGATGACCTATAAGGGATGACCTAGGTGCAAGGGATGACTTGGGCAAGTCTATAGACATCATGTGAGGGATGACTTGCATGAGTCCATAGACATCATGCGAGGGATGACCTATGAGGGATGACCTGCATGAGTCCATAGACATCATGCGAGGGATGACCTCATGCAGGGGATGACCTGGGTGGGTCTGGGATGAGCAAGGAGTCTGTATGGATGGAAGCATTGATGATAAAAAGTAAAACAAGGCATCAAAATAAATTTATACCTGGAGTCTTTTCTTTGTAGTCTTGTATTTTGTCCTTCGTCTATTGCCAATCACTCTTTTTTGGCTTCTCTAGTTCTATTATTTTTTGGCTCGAATTTGGGTTCTCCTTTTTTGTTGAATGTATAACTATAACAAGTAATAGTATGTTTTGGTATATATAGTGGGCGAATTTATCTAGGTCAATAAAATTATATATAATTTTAAGGCGAGTCGGTCCAAAATATGGGTGGGAGGGTGGGCGATTTAAATTTTAAATTTTAAAATATTATAATTTTTGGGCGACCCGACCCAAAAAAATATATTTTTCAAAATTTTTGGGTGAATGGGCCGATGGCCAGGGTCCCGAAATTCATAAATTTACATTTTGAAAAATGTCATTATTCGCTTATTAATGAATTTTTGCCCCTATGCATAACCTTGGTGGGAATAATCTCAATGTTATTTTGTCGTAATCTATCAATTTCAAAAATCACTAGAAAATATGAATTCACTCAATAGGTACCCATGCATGTTTTGAGAATAACTACATTTTTATATAAACAATTTTTTTGACTTGATAAATTATATACCAAATATTTCATTCACAAGGATTTTACAAGTTGATAATTTATTAATTAAAATTACTTCAACAATAACATATGTGATCCATCCATTAGGTTTGGAGCAAGTGGTATGGAACAAGGATTTTCACACTATAAGCCAAGGTTCAAATACCACAGGGTTATGCATAGCGGCTATTTATAGCCAAATTGGCTAAAATTAGGATTTTCAAAATTTGGAATTGGCTAATATTTGGGACCCTTGACCAGGGTCCATTAGCCAAAAAAATTTGGTTGCAATTTTTTTTTGGGGTTAATTCACCCCAATTTTATAATAATTTGACATTTTTAAGTTTAAATTTCCAACATTACCCTTAATAATAATGAACCTTCTACATGTGTTTGGAAACTATTCACCTGGATTTCAAAATTGATTCGCCAAATTTTTATAAATACATTTTGGGGCTAACCCCTTACACATAACCCTGATTAATACCATGAATGAACCTTAACATTTCTATCCAATGGAATGATATCAAGGAATTAAAAACATGAGCTTCTAATGTGAATAACTATCAAAATTACTAGTAAAAATTTACATAAATATCTGTTGAATTTAGGTGCTTTCAGCAATGCGATACCATATGTTATCGACCAAAGATTAATATTAATCCCTACTTCATCAAACAATATGGTAGTTCAGCTATACAAAACAAAATTGAACATGGTTGGGTATTGATTCATATCTAGATACAATTGGATTTTGAACCCAAGATATAATAGTATAAAGATATATAGGTGGTGGATATCCCAAATGCATATGGGATGCTACTTAACCATGATTGGTCTAGAATGTTGAATGACTATATGGTGACTAATTTCTCACATAATATGGTTTCCCTAGCATGGCTTAGCCAATCATATTCAAATAAAAATAAAGCCCAAACTAAGAGAAGTTATCACTGAATATAAGACCAATAGTGAGGTTGTGTACAACAAATCAAAATTAGGAGTGTACATTGTAAAAGTCAAAACCAAACCTAGAAATAATTCTCTTATAGTTTTGGTCCCAAAAAATAAGCAAAGAACAATTGAAGATCAATTATGTACCCTCAAGTTTGATGGATCAAAGTTGAAACATTGAAGAGACACCAAAATTGAATTAATCAACCCTAAAGTACAACACTATCTTTTTGCTTACTGATTATAATATTATTGTACAGTAACACTATTGAGTATAAAGTTTTAGTTCATGGATTATAGTTCACTATAAAAAAAGGAGTCAAATGCATACAAGTTTAGGAAAACTCAAAGTTGGTGATCAAACAGGTATGAAACCAGTATGCTTGTCATGATAGACATATTTAAAATTATCACAAACATGTTTGGAACTTCATTTAGGATTTCAACACTTTCAACATCCAAGCCATCCTACATAGAAAAATAATATTGTGGATTCACTAGTAGTGGTAGCAAGCACCCTATATTTGATTGCTTATTCTACAATGGATCTCCTTGGTAGAATTTGATCTTGATATTGAATTATGTATTAATGTGTGGAAATATAATGCATGCTTTTACTTCTATGTTATCAATATGTTTTGATATTTATATTTTATGCTTTGAGAATATCACATTGTTGATGAATTTGTGGTTGCAGGACCAGGTACTCTCACTGATGGATTGGTATGGGACAACCACCAATATTGAGAGAAAATAGGAAATGATGGATGACTTGTTCATTGGTAGCTCAAGGATAATAGGATATCCTTCATGTAGATGCATTGCAACTATGCTTATTGTGTGGTTATACCATCAGGTCATGAGGTTGCTAATAGCAAATAAGCCATCCCTAGTAGGTAGGTGATAACATTCTAGTTATATTAAAGGAGCCTTCTACTTAAGAATAAAATAATGGTGTGCATTATTGATTGCTTTGAGTTGCATATGTACTCATATTTTAATCATAGGTTTGTTAAAAATGCTTGTCTTGGAAAGAAATAAAGTATTAGTAATGTTAATACTTATTTAATATCAAGTTTAATAACTAATATCAATACCTAGTATAAATGGATTTTAATTATTTTGATGTTGTTATTGACTTTGAGAAATGATAATAGCATTAAGCAAGTTTTAAGGAAATACTTGGATTAGAACACTTGCTTTTTTGGCATTAATGCATATTATCAATGTTTTGCTAAAGTTACTTTATTATAAAAGAGTTAACTAAGCTTTAGCACCATAATTTAAATTCAAATTGGAAATATTCAAAATATTTATTGTGGTCTCCAAGTGGTAGCAAGAGCACAACATGGATATTATCAAGAAAGCGCTTGATCGGATGTATGTTATCCTAGGATGGCATTTCTTTAAAGAAGAGAATATAACAGTGGCTTGGATGTGAGAAATGGGGTGATATGAGAGAAAAATAGGGCCAGTGAAGAGGAGCAAGGAATATGGACACCAAAAAGGAGGTATAGGTTGAAGCTTCTATTACATAGGTAATTGCACTTTGGTTTTATAACTAAGGCTTTGATCTATGTTACCTTTGTGATGGTTTCTATAATGTTATGATTGTATTCTTGCATAGTATATCTTCTCTACTATATTCAATAGTTTCTATATTGTCTTAGTAACCATGGATTTAATTTATTGCTTTTGATTTTTGCTCCATTAGTCACTTGGATTATATTGGAAGAGCTCCAATTTTAACTTATTTTCTTGTTTCTTTTATTTTGGGTTGCATTATTTGTTTAGACTGATGTGTAGTTGTTTGGTCTGGTCTACTATGTTTTGTGCATGTATGTTACCTACATTTAAGTAATTTATGGATTTGGGGCAAACTCCTATGTATGCTTACATACAAAATAATTTGTATCCTCTCAATCTCTTTAAAGAGCAATGAAAAGTTGATCCAAAGAGCCTAACTACAGGGGAATCATGGCTTGGTAAATTGTTGTATTACAGTATGATTAGTGCTTGGGTCTCTCTACCTTTCTCCTATGCAATCCTTATTAATATCAATAATTTGTGGTGTCTCTCATCAATTTGCGTTGTTGTTTGCCTTTGGATTTATGATTTTCCATTTTAAGGCTAGTTTATGGCTAATCTACATTCATATTTTTGTTGTTCATGTGCACTAGTGTAATATTTTGAACATATGTTTTTGTTTAAGGATGAGAGTCATGTTGCAGTGGAATAAGGTTTTGGGTTAAAGCTGGCTTTATGTTTAATGGAATGAATCTATAGTTAGATATATGTATGAGAGCAAAAGTTGTTTATGTTATTACTTGAATTCTGATGTTTTTGTGAACAACTTTAGAAATTCAAAATCTATAATTAGAGAAGGTTATTTAATGGTCACTACATACTCTAATCATATTAACATTTAAAAGAGTTAAATCCTACATGAGAAAAAAAGGTTTAGAGTTAAATTTTGTATGAAATCAAATTCATGATTCTATATTTGTTTGTTTTTTTAGTAGATTAAAAACATGATTTAGATGATGTTATTAATTTATTATAAGGAAAATGATAATAATTTATCATTCTTTAATGTGTTTCATAAATAAAAGTTTGTGATAATATTTTTAGTTGCTTGAAATGCTTATTGCATGGTTGCTTGATGAATGATATTTGGAAAGGATAATAATTATAATGGTTTCCTGATACTTGAGTAGGTAAGGGAACCATTATAAATAGAAGTATGGGATTCTCTCCTTGAATATTGAAATACATCTTGTATGGTTCCTTGCATGTATACATAAAGTATGTTAAGTTGCATTACATTGAGAGTTATCCTATTCCCTAAGTTTTCTTAAATTTTGAGGGAGATTCTTCCAATAAGAGGATCATCAAAATAAGGTGGTGCAAAGGCCACTTGGGCAAGCTTGCTCTAATATACTTGGGAAATAAAAGTTGTTATGTAAATGAGAGTTTTGTTATGTAACACTTGGATATTTTTATTCTTGAATTAATAAGGCTTGGAAGTCTTTATGAAAATGTATGAAATATTTGGCTTTGAGTAAATGAAATAATGAGTTGGTTATTAACTCTTTGAAGATGATTTATATGTTAGCATTATGAATTATTTGAGCATGTAGAGATGTTTATGCTAGCATTATATTAGATGTTAACATTAAGATTAATTTAATCATATTTAGTCTAGAGAGATGCTTCTTTTGTGCTAGCATTATATTGAAATTTATGCTTTATTTAAGTATGGAATGCAATGTTCTATTTTGTTTTAAGATCTAGCATTGTGTTATAATTAAACATGTTATTTAAGTTAAAGCATTTATTTTTTCAAGAGAGATATGTTATATTATTTTTATGTAATTTCTTGGGTTTGGAGGGGGTTCTTGGGAATGGATCTAGAACCTTATTAGGACCCTTGAGTCAAAGAGACAACCCAATATTGGGAGGAGTTGTGAAGATGCAATAATAGGTAGTTGTGAGTCCTAGAAAGAATTGTAGTGATGTAATAGTAAGGTACTCACAAATCTAGAATGAGTTACGATGATTCAATAACCAGATACTCATGATTGAAACACCTTAAATGGTGATGATTGGGTTTTCCTTAACTATGAAGTTAATGGAATCACTCGTGATACAACAGGGGTGGTACCTTGATGGTGAGGTTCAGGTGAACATATTCATTACCAAGTGGGTGGTATTGACCTTAGTTAGTTTGTGGAGGTGTTACATATATGAAATTATGGAAAGGTTAGAGAATAGACATCCTCCTTTAAGTGTTATGGGCCTTAAAGGATAATCCCTACATTGTGGTCAAATTGTCCTATATCAGTGAGGATATAGGAAATGTGGGGGACCACTTTGTCATACTTCCAAATGGTGTAGTTTAGTAAGGTGAACCATAGAAATACAATATGTTGGCTAATCCTATCTACTTGAGTGTCGTCTGTAGCGATATTGAACTCAAATGTGGTTATACCTTGAGAATGCTAAAAAATAATTTTGGGATCCTTTGTGAAACTTGCTTGAAAAATATATCTCTGTCAGGTTGGTTTTGGTTGGTTGTTACACATTTAAAGGAGCCACATACTTAAGAATAAAACAATATTGTGCATTATTTATTTATTTCAGTTGCACATGTGCTTGTAATTTAAGCATAGGTTTGTTAAAAATGTTTGTCTTGGGAAGTAATAAAGTATTAGCAATGTTAATATTTATTTAATATTGAGGTTAATAACCAATGTTAATACCCGATATTAATGGATGTTAATTTCTTTGATGTTGTTATTGACTTTTAGAAATGATAATAGCATTAAGCAAGGTTTAAGGAAATACTTGGATTAGAACACTTGTTTTTTTGCATTAATGCATATTACCAATGCTTTGGTAAAGTTACTTTATTATAAAATAGTTAACTAGGCTTTAGCACTATAATTTAAATTTGAATTTGAAACATTAAAAATATTTATTGCATTCTCCAAGTAGTAGCAAGAACACAACATGGATGTTATCAAGAAAACACCTGATCGGACATATGTTATTCAAGGGTGGAATGTATTTAATAATAGAGAAGATAATAGTGTCTTTTTTATTCCTAAATTAACAAGGCTTGGAAGTATTTATGAAAATGTACCTTGGAAGTCTTCATAAAAATGAATATAATTAGTAGATCTTTTGTTTTATTTTCATTGTCACATATGACTCTTTCATGTATATTCAAATAATGTAGTCAAGTTATTAGCACCTTTTTTTATGCAATTGAGACTTCCCATGATGAGCACCAAATTTGTAGATATTATGCAAGGGAGGCACTAATATGAAAACTGGGTATGATTTTGATATTTATTTTAAAAAATTTATTATTCCTTTAAAGCCATAAATTTTAACAAATAATGATAGATCCAATCCTCCAAAGAATACATAATTTTTTAGCTTTGAAATAATGTATCCAATACTTTATCAACTCTTTCAATGTTGATGAAGCTACCCAATATAATTTCATATTTTTTTTAAAATAACCCCAAATGGTGTGAGAAAATGGACAATGAAGAAGTAAATGGTCTAACGTTTCTAAATCCTTCTCACAAAAGGCACATCTCAAGGTTCCATACTATCATCTTCTTTTTATACTCTCTCCCATAATAATATTACTTTGAATTGCTAATAAAAAAGATTTTGAGGCCTTAGGGAGAGCCTGTAATGATAAAATGTTATTCCAAGGAAAATATTTGGGAGAAGGAAATTTTAATTGTTCCAAATCCTCATAACTCAACCCGGCTGAGTATCCACCATCCTAATAAATTCCAAACCAACTCATCCTTTCATGTAAAAATCGATAAATAAAACTCTCAAAGCATCTTTTGAAGTTTGTTTGTAGTTTGTTTAAGTTCATCTCCTTCAACTAGGTTACTAAAAGAAATCCATGATTTGGAATATTTTTCTCATAATAATATAACCTTTAACCTTTTGACTTTTACATATTAGGCACACTTGAGCCAATGTATTCCATTTTGAATTAGAGATAAGAGGATAAGACTTCAACCAAGCATCAGACCAAAAATTTGCATAACTTCCCTCATTGACTGACCATCTAACATGTTTCTTTATCAATTGCAAACTCTCTAATATAAAGTATCGTATTGACAATCCTTTGGGTAGACTTATTTTCCTAAGCAATTTCATTGCATCAAGAGAACCTATATATTTTTGAAGTAATTTTTTTGCCCAACTCTTTCCTTGATCTTTGAATAATCTCCACCCAAGCTTTGCTCCTAATACAAAATTTATAAGTATGCAATTCTACAAGTCTACTCCTCCAATATTATTTCCTTTGAAAACTCTATCCCACTTACAAAAATAAAACCTAAATTTTTCCTCCCCAACTTACGCATATTTGGTTTTAACTTAATAAACATTAAAAATAATTATGTTCTTTTTTATTTTAAGTACACTTCTAATGCTCAACATTCCACTTCCTTTGCTACTCTTCCATTTAATATGGTCTCCCTTTATCTTCTTTGCTTGGCTTCCACCTACTAGTCTCATAGCTAATTCTATTACTAAATGATAACATAATAATTTTTATCATATAAAAATATATTGTTTAATATTTAGATACCTTTTAAATTTGAGCTAAATTTGGTGGCAACAAGATTGTTTAATTTTATTAGAGTAAAATATGGGTTTTTGAAAGGGTTTGAACCATTTTGCAATCCTAGACTAGTTTGTCTAGTCTTACCATTCAAAAAGCCCCATATGTCTAGTCTTACTAACCAAAAAGCCTTCTCAAAACATTGAACTACCTTGTTTAAAAACTATACATATTTACATTCATTACTAGTCTCTTTACATTTATGTTTTTAAAGAATTCTTAGAAAATAAAACCCTCAGTAGACAAGTCTATACATCTCCAAATTATAGAATCCTTAGCATACAAATCCACATATATTTAGAAAATGGAACCCTAAGAAGACAAATACCTAGATCTCCAAAAAAAAACCTTTAGTATGTAAATCCCACAAAAACCCAAATTGATAGATTTTCACTCCAAACCTCACAATGTTTTTAGAAATTCAAAAATTTACAGATATCTAAAAAAAAAATAAGACCCTTAGTAGACAAGTCCATAAATGTCTAGAAAAAAGAACCCTTAACAAACAAGTCTAAACCTATAAATAAGTGTTATGTTAATAAAGATATAATAATAATAAAATTGAGCAAAAATAAAATGGTCAAAGGTGACTTAACTTAGAATCTCATCTAATTAGATGTATGTATAAGTAAAGATTTAAATTGAGATTGTACTAATTTTATTTATATATATATATATATAATTATTAAGTTATACAATAAAGATCTAATTTATTTAATGATACAAATCAATTAAAAAAGATTATATCAATTCTAATAATTCAAAAGAAGATTAAATCATTTCTAATAATTTACCTCAAAAAATGTTGTGAGATTAATAATAACAAAAAAAAGTTAAATACAAGACTAATAAAATAAATAATTTGAAGTTACCAATCTACAATACACAAACAAACTAAAACTAATTACTAAAATGGAAGTGTTTTATATAAAATAAATAAATAATAACAAACAAAAACTAAATATTAAAGTATAAAATGCATTACTTAAAAAACAAACAAATCTCTACTATATAATCAAATTATATAAACAATAAAGATCTTGGAGATTTGATGACTACATCCACGAAGCAAGGGCTCTAATTCATGATCGACCTGAGGCCATAATTTTGCATACCTTCCGGGAAGCAAACATGGCAGCTGATAGGCTGGCAAATGAAGGCATTGTAGTAGCAAATTTGATCACGTGGACTGAAAATCTTCCTCATGCAGTCTCAATGGTGATAGATAATGAAAAATTTTAGATTGGAAGGCTCAAAGTGGATCAATGACAAAAAATGGGGGCATTTTTAAAAATATTTTTTGAACCTTATAATGGCTTTTGTCATATTTGTTTTTTTTGTTCATGTGACTAGTGTTTTTTGCAGCTGGTGGGGCCCTGATATAGGTTTTTTATCTACAAATTCATGCATGGGAAACATCCGCTTTGGCCTCAAGTATTTCCCAAGGTGTGTTTGGATTCGATGTCGCAAAAAGGCCCTAGTAAGAAATAACAAAGTGTTGGAGATCCCTGATAATGAGGTACCAGACCCCACCATAATAGTCTTGGAGAAGATGATAATTTCATCAACCGCCAACAGTATCAACCAGTTGAAGAGTCTGTCTGGACTCATCAGTGCAGTTGTTGATTTGTGTGATTCTCTAAATCTTCTGTTTTATAGCCAGCAGTTCTAGGGGCACAAGGAGTCGAAGGCAAAATCTAAAGATGATGGCAAGGAGGATGATAAGAAGTTAGATGAGGACTACAAGGAATACTGCTTGGCCTCTTGGCTGTCCATTCTATGGGATTTTTTTTTGACCATATTCTATTATTTTTATATGGGCACAAGCTACTCTGCATGGTGCTTGCATGATTAGTTTTTGTCTTTGCTAGTTCTATTTTGCGTCTTTCTTTTCTGATGGCCATAATATTAGGCTTCCATAGTTTAGTTTGGCCGTATTCTGTTGGAAGAGTAGGTCTTGGCCCTTTTTGTTGTGAGTTTAAACTTTTAGGGCTTGGCCTTTGTCCAGTTGGTCAATGGACCCTATTTTGTAAAATGATTTTGGGTCAACCAGTTAAAACCCGGTGTTAATTATAATATTCTCTTGCTTACCAAAAAAAAAAATTAAAGTTAAAGGTTGAACAAAATTTTTCCCATCTCAAGAGTGAGAGCAAAAAAAAATATGTTTTTCGAGGAATTTTGGTGTTGCATGCATAGGTTCCTGTGTGGGGTTTGGTCGGTTGAGGGCATTGATCACCACGTCGCTAGGCCTCCACCACCTTGGTGGTTGGGTTTCTATTAAATGGCCTTTGGACATTCAGCGACTTCGACTCCTGTCGAAGTTGTTGGACTTAGCAATGGTGCGCAACAAAGAGCCAAGGAAATTTGTCCCGAAAGTCTTCCACGAGGTAATGCCCTTGTTCCTGATGTTATCATTCCATTAGAAGATTTTAATAAATCTTGTAGTTGGCTAGAGAAGAATACGCTTATTGGTTATTTTTTGGGATGAATTCCCAATGAATCGCTAATCCGCAGATGGATTCAGCATTATTGGACTCCCTATGGTATTGAGGTTGAAGGAATCCAAAACCTAACAAAAGGGTTCTTTCTATTTCGTTTCCCTGCTCCTGAGCATGTGCATGCAGTATTTGACCATGGCCCTTGGTATGTCCGCAACTCCCTGCTAGTTTTCCAGCCCTGGACCTAGGAGTTTTCTATCGAAGAGGGTGCATCCCTTGAGGTGCCTATTTGGGTTGAGCTCCCTGGTCTGCTGGTGACTCTTTGGCCTTTCTTGGAAACCCTAGTTGCCCCATTAGGCCACTTTGTCTGCATAGAAAATCCGAGGTTTTTTGGTGTTCGACCCTTTCGAAGGGTTTGTGTGAAAGTTGATCTCTCCAAAGACCTCAAGGATCATCTCACCGTTAATATTGGGGATGTTTCATTTGTTCAAAAGTTGGTTTACATAAACCTGTCGAACACTTGCTACCGCTGCCAGTCGACAGCGCATAAGATTAAAGATTACCCTCTCATGGAGGGGCGTTTCAAGAATAACAAAGTTATGGCCAACCCTCCAAGCCCTGCGCCTGCAGTGCCATCTCGGGCCACTCAGGGCGAGCAGAGAACCACGAATAATGGTTCTCAGGAGTCTTGGACCACTGTTGCTAAAAAAAATCACCCCATCAAGCCCTTGGTTAAGCCGACAGGACAGAGGATGGCCCCTTCGTTGCATGCACACAAAAAAATGGACATGCAGGTTGCAGCTACTGAGTCCCTCCACGGGCCCTCCACTTTGACGGAGAATGCGAGGCTTCAACATAAATTACAAGCTGCCCTTGAGACGACGCGTGCGAGAAGATCTCGTAGCCCCAACAGTGACAAACGATCATTTAGCATGTTTTTGGAAGGAAATCATGATCGATTCCTCTCGAACACATACTCCTCGCTTGGGGAGTTAGGTGCTTATGAGGATATTGATGGTGATATGCATCTAGACTATTCCTCATGATATTTCTATCATGGAATGTCAGAGGGTTGATGGACCCGGTCCGTAAGTATTTGGTCCGTAGCGAGGTTGATAGTCTTTTTCGTCAGCATGGCAGGTTTGATTTTCTTTGCTTACAGGAAGTCAAAATTTTTGCTTTCAATTTACAATGTGCATGTTCTTTTATTTGGCCTGGCAGCCAGTTCTATTCTACTAATCATTCTCTGGGTCGAGGAGGAGTTGTCACTTTTGTGGCTCCCACCTGGCAGTCCCATCTGGTTACTTGGGGGTGGATCCCTCTAATCAGGTTGTGTGGACCCTTTTTGAAATTGATGGACATTCCTTCAGAATTGTCAATGTGTATGCTTCCAATCATGCCCCCGAACGATGTGCTCTTTGGTGATGGTTGGCCTTGTCCTTACCCTCCGCTGTCTGGTTGCTCTGTGGTGACTTCAATATGATAGAGACAACTTTTGATAAAGTGGGCCACCTCCCAATGCGGTGGTGTGTTGGGGAAAGAGAAGCTTGGTTTTTTATGAAGAACAAGTTGGGTCTTGTTGACCCCAATGCATGTTCTTCTTCCAAGGATTTCTCGCACTCGCTTTGGTTTTCTTGGTCCAATTTTCAAAGTGGAGATGATCGTATCTTAAAATGGCTTGATAGAGCGATGCTTACGGATCACTTTGGGTTCAATTTTTAGAACATTGTGCAATTCGCTCCTCCGGTGGTTGCTCTTCCTGGCACTACTATGTCGGATCATGTGCCCATTATATTCAGCATCTCTTCAAACCCATTGCCAGCCAAGATGTTTCACTCTCAGTTTTTCTTGAATGTCTCTTTCCTTCAACATCCAGCCTCGATTGCACATATTGTTAGGGTTTGGAACCTGGTTCCATGACCATCCGGGACCATGGGTTGGATTGCATGGTGGAGTGATGCCATTGCTCGCACAACCACCTTGCTTCACGCTCTTGGGGTCAAGCTTGCTCAGCTACGTAAGCACTCCAATTTGGCACTGAAGCGTGAGTTTGCAAAAGCCTCGGTTAGACTTGATGCATCCCCCCTCAGTGTCCCTCTACAACAACATGTTGCAATCCTTCGACATGAGCTTAAGAAGGTTGAACTCTATGAAGCCAGAGGTGCTCAAATCCATGCCCGAATGCACTGGCTCAAAGTCGGAGACAGGGTCTCCAAGGAGTTCTTTCAGCGCCTCAGACCGCCCAGACAAGCGGTTCAGTTCAAAGCCATTATGGATAATGGTGAACGACTTACAGAGTTGCCTGACATTTCCAAGGTGTTTGTTAGCCACTATCAATAGGTCTTTTGTAGCTCAACATCTCTCGTCTGAGAGACTACAAGCACTGGAGGAGTGTTGCTCCGTGGTTCCCAACAAATTATCGACCTCCCAGAAAGAAGCCTGCGAAAAGCCTCTTTCCTTAGAGGATCTTGTTGAGGCTCTATCCCACATGGCCAATGACAAAGCACTAGGTCTGGATGGTTTCCCTTGTGAATTTTATAAAACTTTATGGGATTTGATTGACCCAGACCTTCTACGAGTTTATCAGGAAGCCATGTTCACTGGCTCCTTAGGGTCCATTATTAATAGAGGCAACATAAAATTCATCCCCAAGCCTGGCAATCCTGAGGTGATCACCAACTGGAGGCCTATCACTCTATTGAATGTCAGCTACAAAATTATTGCTAAGGCCCTTGCTCTTCGGCTTCGACCTCTACTTCCTATTATTGTGAGACATGAGCAAACAGGTTTCATTCGTAATCGATATATTCTGGATAATGTCCTTGCAGTTTGGGAAGGCATGGAATGGGCTCGACAGTCTCAACAAGAGGCCCTGTTTATTAAAATTGACTTTGAAAAAGCATATGATAGAATTGAATGGCATTTTATTCTATCCATGCTTACAACACTTGGATTTGGTCCTGGCTTTGTTCAATCTATGAAGATGTTGTTTACACATGCTTCAACGGTTCTCACGTTGAATGGTGTTCAAACAGAGTGCATTGGCCTGTTCAGATCTGTTCACCAGGGGTGTCCTCTTGCCCCCTCCCTCTATGTGCTTGCGGCTGAAGCATTTGGTTACCTTCTTGCCCACAAAGCCTCACAAGGGCTGGTTAAGGGTATTTCCCTACCAGGAAGGCAAGGGCAACTCATTAATGGTCATTTTGTTGATGATTCCTTTTTAACTCTCAATGAGGATGAGGTTTCTGTCACACAGGCTCTTTCCTACCTGGATTTGTTTTGCAAGGCTTCTGGTTCCAGCATTCAGTGGAGGAAGACTGCATGTTATAGGTAATCCTCCAGTCCCCTTCCACCCTGGCTTGAGCACTACCAGTGGAGGTGGATTCAATCGGGGGAGATGTTCAAATTTTTGGGCATCCCCTTTGCTTTTCAGAGTACCCCATCCCAGCTTTGGGATTATGTGGTGCAAAGAGTGGAGGAAAATCTCACTTACTGGGTCACCAAGAAGTTGTCCCTTGCGGGTAAATTCCAAATCTGTTCTAAAGTTCTTGCCAGTACTCATGTTTATTATTCCTCCTGTTGGGTTCCTTCTCAAGCTTGCTATAAGAAGCTAGAAAAGCTTCTGCAGGATTTTCTCTGGTCTAGTTCTTCTCAGAAGCATGGCTTTCACAGAGTTGCTTGGGAATTCTGCTGCCTCCCTAAGAGCTCGGGAGGTTTGGGGTTGTTTAATTGCTACCATCAAGGTCTGGCTCTCAGTGCTAAATGGATTATCAGGGCTCTTAAAGGTGTTGAAGCCTAGAAAGTTCTGATTAGGAACTGTGTTGCCATAGGGCTACCATTTGGCAAGAAATGTTGGAAGGGGTTGGATCTACCCTCCATACTTGTAGCCCCTGTTCCTATTAAAATTTTTGGGTCCTTTGTGACTCAAAGTATTTGGTGGGCCTAGGAGTCTATCAAGCCCTGGCTCCATTGGAAAGGTGTTGGTCGCCACCGTGGGGCAGCTATAGTGGATTTGAATATATGGTGGTCCCCTGTGGTTCAATATCAGGGACAACCACTCGCCCAAGTTCAATGGATTCATGCTAAAAAATATTTAAAAAGGGCATTGTGTCCATTTCTGATTTTTGTTGTAGGCAGACTCGAGATTGGATCCCTTGGGAGCTTTTTCAACAACAACATGCCTTAAAGCCCATAGATAAAGCCACTTATGATATGGTTATCAATTGTACACCCTTTTCCCTTTGGCCAAAGCTTGGTCAGGTTGTCCAACAACCTTGGTGGAAAGAGTGGGAATGGTATAAACATGTCCCTATGTTTAATTACATGACTAAGCAGGGTTATTGTTGGCTTTCGCCCAATCTCCCAATGGTACCAAAGCTCAATGGGCACTGGGATTTGTTCTCATCCAAGTCCAGATGGCGGGCACGATTTCAGATTACTTGGGCCCCATATATTGATCCCAAGCAGGCCATTTTTTCCTAGAGTTTGTTGTATCATGGTCTACCGCTTGGCCAGAGGCTTAGGCACTTGGGAGTTGACAATCCCACTTGCCCTTTCTGTGGGGAGGCAGAGTCTACCTTGCATATTTTCTGGGACTGCAGCAGAGCAAGGATGGCCTGGGAGTGGATGGATTCTTTTTTCGATCGTTCTTGCATTCTCCTTTAACTTGGCTTCACAATATGTTGGGGGATCCACCTGATTTTTCTCAACCTCTGTTAGAATTCTGGAACATATTTAGAATTAGCATTCTGTTTCATATTTGGAAAGCCAAAAATGAGATAGTTTTTTAGATAAAACTCCCTCTATTATTTTCTCTCTTTCAGATAAGTTGATGGTATTTCATGATGCCTGGTTACAGATTCAGGTGCAAGCTAATAAGGTTGCAATGGAAATCAAACATCTTCAGGAGTTGATTGACTATTGGGGCAATGCTCCATGTGTTGTGAGCAGAGTTCCCCTAGAACCTGAACAGCATACCCGCTCCAGATCCTGACAGCGTCATCACCCACCATCGGATAGGCTGGACTGGCAAGACTCTAGGGCTCGCACACAGCCGTTTGGCGAAAACACATAGATATTGCCACTCTCAAACACTTCTCAACAGTCTATTGATTGGGGAGCTTGCCCACGATCTGATTCATTTCATTGTGAGGATGGTTGGGGAACTCGCCAGGGCTGGGGAACTCCCCCACGTTCTCCCTGCCAAGTTGGTTCTCCGAAGGGTGGCGATGGTGATGCCAGTAATGGATGGAGCACGGGCATTGATGGTGGTATAGTTGTGCATACAAGCTGGAGCACTCCCAGTGAGGCTCCATTGAGTCCTACTCACCAGCCTACTCCTGAGATGCATGTCACGATGCCAGGGTCGGGTTGGAACAATTAATGGTTGTTGTGATATATTTTTATTTTTGTAGTTAAGCCCGCCTTTATGTAGTCTTCTGGCGGTGAACCTTTGAACTATGTCCTAGGTTGTCTACTCAACCGGTTTATTTTGTGCTTGGGGTGTGATGTGTCAGTCCACCCACTTTTGTATGTTTAGGCCTTGTATTTAATATAATGCTTTTTCATTCAAAAAAAATATAGACAATCAAATAAAAGTAAAATAATTTTTTTTTAGATTTTATCCAGGTGTTGTAGGTGAGTTGGAGAGGAGAGGGCAATCCTCCAAGGGAGGTCCCAGGTTCAAATCTCCACCCTACCAAAAAGCTGAATTGGGTATCTAAATTCCAATTAATAATGTTGATGCGGGCAGGGTCGGATGCGACCCCTGAGTGACTTTGACGGTGTAGAACCCCCTGTTCATGGTCTCTCAAACCAAGACGGCTCCGCAAGGGGTTTTTCGCTTAAAAAAATAAAAAAAAATTAGGCCAGAAGAGTTTGCGCTCTCTTGAAAAACCCAAGTTAAATTCAAGATCCAAAAAAGATCAACTAAGTGTTTAACTTCGTCTTACCCAAACGGAACAAGATGAAGTGATTCTTCGCCGTAAACATGCCGATCATTCACATGTGCTTTGTCTTCAAGGCTGTACATTTAACGGTTGCACATGGCTGCATTTAAGTGGTGACAGTGGCCTGAAAATGAAATACCAACAGTGGCCTGAAAGGAGGACATCTGTGGAGTTTATGTCAAACTTGAAGAGTTCAAGTAACTTCCGGTAGATGTTTTCGAAAAAACTTCTGGTAAATATAGCAGTTAACCACAATTCCATATATAACACCAAGCACTCCCAAATGATCATGTTCACAGCCAGAAAGCAGCTTGTTCTGTTACACTGCTAAAAGAACTCATTTCCTTTTACATATTGTCAGTCCACTTCATTTTCTTTCTTTGTGGTTTTGTAAAACCTCGGCTCCAATATTTTTGTTCTTTTCAGCTATAAGATTTTTGTTTTCCTTATCGCCTTATATTTTAATAAAATTGCTGTATAGTGTGATCTGTTTTATCCGTTTGTTTGTGAGTGTGATCTTTTTTATCCGTTTTTTTTTTTGTGAACAGGTTACCAGATTGAAGATTCAATGGAGAAGAGTGGTATGGACGGACAGGCCAAGCCAATTATCGGAAAAGAGGTTGAGGGTGGCAAAGAGAACTTAGATTTACATGGTGTTCTCCACATGTATTCAGGCAACAGCGATGCCAGTTATGCCCAAAACTCTACAACACAGAGGCAAGTTTTCCATCAAGTGCAACCGGTGTTCCAGGCAACCCTTCAGAATCTGATATTCCCCAGCGAGGGACCTGTCCGAGTTGCAGATCTTGGCTGTGCCACCGGTTCTAATACCATATCAGACATGGACTTTGTTGTGAGAACATTGACAGACCTCTGCAATGGTTCAGCACTCCCGGAGTTTCAAGCTTTCTTCTGTGATTTGCCATCCAATGACTTCAATGGACTGTTTAATCTCTTGGACCCCCCTAGCCGTCGATATTTAGTTGCCGGGGTAGCGGGATCCTTCTACAATGTCCTCTTTCCCAAGTCAAGCATTCATGTATGCTTCTCCATAATGGCCCTCCATTGGATTTCACAGGCGAGAAATGCTGTTCATTTTTTTCCCTTTAGAAAACCTCTATAAATCTTAGATAAAAAATCAAATCAACAAATCTACAAGAGATTTAAGCTATCCTTTTAACTTCAAAAAGGCTTTATTGTTTGCCAGTCTTTTAAGATGTACTGTGTATAAATGGTTCAAGCTCTACATTTTGAAAAAGCAGTTGTGTTTTGTAATGAAAAACTGAAACTCGTGGATACCGTTATATAGATGAAGCTTATATTATTAAATGGTTTATTGTTCTGTGTAGTTTGTGGTTTGTTTAAGGTTTCTTAAGCATTATTTCAATACTGAAGGTGCTTGAATCTGTTCTGGATAGGGATTCGCCCTTGTATAACGGAGGAAGGGTGTGGATTGACAAAGGCAGGCAAGATGTTGCAGATATTTACTCCAAGCAATCCCACAAGCACCTCACTACATTCATCAAATGCAGAGGAGAGGAGATGGTAGGAGGAGGAGTTTTGTTCCTGTGCCTAATGGGGAGACCAGATAATTCACCACCTGTGGAACAAGATCCAGTGGGGGATGATTTCTCTGCCTTTGAAGATGCTTGGGATGATCTTGTCGCTCAGGCACGACCATCATCCCCTAACATATAAATCTCACTAAACTTCCCACCTTCGATGCTTTGCAAACAAATATATCATAGTTTTATTTTGCTAATTGTGTCTAATGGATGATGTGCAGGGAATTATTGTTAGAAATATTAAATCGAACTCAACGCCCGAAAGCGCTTCAGCACGAAGCACTTCCGAAAGGCCTTCGAAAAATGCTTTGGCGCGAAGCACTTCCGAAATGCCTTCGAAAAATGCTTCAATGCGAAAGACAATTCGGCAGCCCCCAAAACACATTTCCCCGCGAAAAAAATTTGACTCGGCCGTTGAAAACACTTTGCCGCGAAGTAACTTCATTTTGCCCTCCGAAGCGGAAATCAGTTGAAGCAAATGTTAGGTGCACAGATCGGCACATTAATTGTCCAAGCGTGCGAGTAGTTGGGGTTGTTCGGCAATTGGTCGAAAAGCCATTTCGGCATTTAAATTTTGTCAGCGGGTTGGTGAATTTATCCCGCCTTTTGTCCTCATCCCCCGCCTATAAATACTGGGGCCATTTGTCATTTTGTGTAATGAGGAGTAAGAAAGCAGTGTGGAGGAAGTGAGAAGAAGAGAGAGGAGCAGAGCAGCAAAAAGGAAGACCAGCAGCAGTCATCAGCCGGAGAGTGGAGCAGCAGTCTCCCATCCAAGTCTTGGGTTTATCCTGCAAAGTCTTTACTTGCAGAAGATTGTATTCGCTTCATAAGGAAGCTTTTGTAATCCGGCATTATATTGAATATATAAATACTTACTGTATATTTGGGTCTCTGCGTATTTTTTTGTGCCTCGGTGTGTTGTTTTTTTTCGCAAACATTCTTCAGCTAGGGTTTGCCCCGAAGTGGCAAAACACCCGCTCTATCCAGAAAGGAGCCGGGTTTAGTTGTTTGTGCCGAAGCACATTGCGGCATTTGGGTTCGTCGAAGTAGCCGCGGGCTGCCGAACTTCGTAGCCTTCCAGTCCGAAGTAGTCACTTCGTAAGATACTCCCCGGAGTAGTTTTACTTCGGAAATATTTCTCCTGAAGTAAATACTTCGGGAGTATTTCCACCGAACCTCTCTCCCTCGCTGAAGTTCCTCCCGAAGTAAAAATAGCCGAAGCATTTATCGTGACCCAAAGCAGTTTTTTGACGTGATTTAAGTCATGATTTAGAATTTAATTTGCTTAATTCCTTCAAAGTGGTATCAAAGCTATTGTGTCGTGACGTGGAGATAAAAGATGGATTCTGGAAAGAATTCCCTGTAGTTGTAGATCCCGCGATTTAACGACAAGAACTACGATTACTGGAGCATCCAGATGAAGATTCTCTTTGGATCTCAGGATTTGTGGGACTTGGTCGAGAATGGATACCTCAAAGCGCGGATGCGAAGGCGACTGGCCGCCCTCTCCCAAGGCGACAAAGATCTTCTGAAGGAGAATCGGAAGAAAGACCAAAAAGCCCTATTTTATATCATGCAAGTGGTTGAGGAGACCATCTTCTCGTGGATTGCATCAGCCACCAAGGCCAAGCAGGCCTGGGAAATTCTGGCTAGTTTGTACCAGGGCACCAACAAAGTGAAGTTGGTGAAATTACAGATGCTCAGAAGGGAGTTTAAGAACCTATAGATGAGTGAGTCCAAGTCGATGAGCGACTTCTTCACCCAAAAAACTGATGTCATCAACCAGATGCGGTTGAATGGTGAAATTATGTAGAATCAAAGGATCATGGAGAAAATTCTGTGAAGTCTGCCAGCAAAATTTGATTCTATGGTTATTGCAATAGAGGAATCGAGGGATTTAACAATCCTCTTAGTGGATGAACTCATGGGTTATCTGCAGACACATGAGCAGAGACTGAGTCACTCAACTCAGTCCTCTTTGGAGCAAACTTTCAAGGTGCAAGTCTCAGTCCGAGACAGCGGCAGACAAGACTCCCACCATAGCGCTTCTACTTCTCAAGGAGGAAGAGGCAGAAGCAGGCGTGGGAGAAGTAAAAAGCAAGGAGGGAGATCAAACCCTCATGACAGTGAGTCTAGTTGCAACTTTCATCAGCATGGAGGAAGAGGCACTGGCAAATATCAGCAAGGTAGCTCTCAGCAGAAGAAGGACATGTCAAAGGTCCAATGCTACTACTGCAATAAGTTCAGCCATTATGCCTCACATTGCAGAAAGAAAATGGCGAACGAGAATCAACAACAAGCCCATTGTAGCACCCTAAAATTGGTGCAGTAAACCTTAGCAAATAATTAAAATTACTCTAGTAAATATTCAAATTCAAATTTTAACCCCGAACCGCCCGTTAACCGCCTGTTAAACAGCTTTCCCCATTTTTCATGCCATTTTTAGGATTTGTTGTGACCGTTTGACGATATCGTCTCCGATCAGACGATATCGCCTCAGATCGGACGATTTCGTCTGGAGCAGAACGTCCAGACGATTTCGTCCCAAACTGATTTGTGCATAATTAGATTTTGTTCCAACGACGTCTCTAATCTGGGCAGAAGCGTGTCTGCGCCGTTAGAGACCCTCCCCGTTGGAGATCTCCCAAATTGGGATGATCCCCAACCTCCTAACCTCCCTCCTAAGCCTATTTAAACCTTAGGACCCCCCTTGACATTCCCCTGGCTGAATTTTCCTGTAACTTGACCTTTGCATGCATTAGAATACCCTGGATTATCATCTGCATTTGTGCTTTTTGAATTTTCTTGCAGGAACTCTGTTATTCTTCAATCGGAGCAAGCTCAGATCATCGTAGACGATCTTGTACAATCTTGGACGATCCCGTCCAAATTCGAGATGATTTCGACTACAGACGATTTGTGTAGTCAACATTGGGGGCAATCAGTGCCCAGAGTTTGCGTTTCCTCTACTTTGTTTGTTGATTTATTCTGCATTTAGTTAAATTTATTATTATTCCTTATTATTCTGCATCTTGGAGTTCACCCATATAGCTTAAGTGCATAATAAAGTCATAATTTGTCATTAGAACATCATAATTTACTTGAATTTCTATTTGTGATTATCATCTTAGTATCTATATTGCCATTTTACACCATTTTCCTCTATTAGCATAGCTGCATTTTCTATATTCTGCATCTATTTCTCTGTTTGCAGGTCTCTGACGAATTCGTATGACGAATTCGTCAGATCTCAGACGATCTTGTCAGATCGAGACGATTTTGTCAAATCAGAGGCGATCTGGACTGCTTCAAAAATCAGAACCTCCATCAGACATCCGGAATCAGGTATGGATTTCTTCACTTAATTTATTCTCTATGTTTTCTGCTTAAATTTGTTTTTGTATTCATTTAATTTGCATTTTCATAATAGAACAACTTAGATTCATTTGGCCAAACCTAGGATTTGAATGTTTAAAGATAAAATTGAACACATCAAACACATTCCCAACCTAGGCGTGGAGACTGCCACTAAACGTTTCCTGGTGAACCCCACCATCCAGTCGAAAAATCACCTTAATACCCCTCCCCGAGAGGCGGGACCTTCAAAGGGCCTCTCAGTCCGAGGTACCGTCCCATCCTTCCCGCATCCCCCTTCCGGGCGTGGATCCTTTAGCCTGAAGGTAAGGGTGCGGAAAATTTGGAACGATACATTTTGGTGAACCCGACGTGAAACTAAAACCTTTTGAAAACAAAAAAAAAAACAAAAACATAGATGCATTTAAAATCATTAGAAAACTACTAAGTTGAATATCATGTTTAGATGGTAGCTCCTAAGAAAAGACTAGCAGTTACTATAAATGTTGAAAACCAATTAGCTGCCATAGAAGTTAATTCTGTGCTTAGTGTGCCTGAAACAGATAGAAACCAACTTTTGTGGAACGAACTTGATAGGAGACTAGGTATCATTTCATCTAGGTCAACAGAACTTAAACAAATCAAGAGGCTTGTCCTAGATAGAATCCTGGATCCTCATCAACTCATTTTTTATCATGAACTTCAGAGAGCTTGCCATAGGTGGTTAGCTTATAGGAGAGCTCTTGTGTCTTCAGAATTGTTCACCTTCGAGGAATACCTCGAGAACGCAGCCACTATACACCAATTCCTAGGTCACGTAGAAGACCAAGAGGTCATTCTTACGGATAGGGAAAGGTGGAGGAGAGTTCCTAGAGCTATGTTATATCGAGAGTATTGCCACGAGCTTTACTTCTACCAACCAGAATCTGAGACAGATAATATCACTATAGCACTCTTCATTAAATTCTTGAAAGAAAATTTCCAATTTGAAGAAGAACACTTCATGACTCCTGAAGAACTTGAGCCCATTAATGATATTTATAAATTGTTTATAGAAAACTAGATCATTGCTTTCATTATTATTATTTCTTGCATTTAGTGTGTTGTTTGTTATCTTTATAATATTGTTATCAAAATAAAAACAAGAAAAACCAAAAACATAACAAAACTAAAACATTTTATTTTAAATATTATAGTAGGTATATAATTAAAATATATACCTCTTAAGCTTGTTGCATATATATATATATATATATATATATATATATATATATATATATATATAAATAAGTATATATATATTTGCTGAGATCTAAGTTAAGCACAATGCCTAGACTTAGGAATGGTAAACAAACTGAAGAAGAAGAAGAAGATTGGTTAGGAGACAAAACAAGAAACCCAAATGTCCTTCTTGAGGATCCAATCCCGGAAGGAGAAACTCTAGACCAGCAAGAAGATGAGCTTGTTGTAGATGAACAAGAAGAAAATGTTAAAGAGGAAGGATCCTCATCCCCTAGAATGGCTCCAGACGGAACTGTTGCTTTTGATAACTTAGATCATCTCTGGAAATTTCTCAGTAATAACATTGATGCTCTTAATATGGCAGTTCGTATTGATAAAGGACAAATTAGTGACACTCAAGCAGCCATGGAACATACGTTTAACATGCACACTAATCCTTTGTCTTTTATCGATCAAGAAAGTGATAAAGCTGGACCATCCAATATAGATATGGCCACTATAATTCAGAACATGCAAAAACAACAGGTTACCCAACCTCCTAAGGAACCTGTTATTGAGCCTAAAATCATTCCCACACAAAAGAAACCTTCATTCACTGCTTTATTTCGCCAAACTATTGATCAATATGCTTCAAATCGACAAAAATCCAAAACTAAGCCAAACATCAATTTTCAACAATCTGGGATACAACATAATACAACTTCAAAACTTCTTCATAACACCCTTCCTACCAACAATTTACACAATAGCAATATAGCATCTAATCTTCATGTCCCTCCATCATATGCTCACAAATCCCATGTTAATGCCCTACCGAACCAATATGGTGGGCAAACCAGTAATCTGGAAGCCATGGTGAAACAGTTAGCTTCCCGCATGGACCAGATAGATCCCTACCATCCCTCATACAATTATCGAGAGATGTGTAGTCAGCCTTTGGATCCCATAGTTGTAGCACAACCATATCCCAAACACTTTCCTATGCCCGTCCTGCCTATATATAAAGGAACTGAAGATCCCATAGAGCATCTTCGCATGTTTAGGATAGCATGTCATGATATATCACATGATGACTTGCTATTACTAAAGATGTTCCCAAAAAGTTTAGGTGGAATGGCATTAGAGTGGTACTATCAATTGCCCACTCATTCTTTGAGAAACTTTGAAGAAACAACTGAATCTTTTGTGCATCAATTTAGTGCCTATATCGAAAGGCATGTAACCATTAAAGATTTATACAACTTAAAACAAGACAAAGATGAATGTTTTGCTGATTTCTTAGCTAGATGGAGGCAGTTGACAGGAAAACTGCACTTTGTGCTACCTTATAGGGAAATGTTGGACATTTTTATTAATAATTTGCAAGAACAAATATCCTATGAGTTATCAACTGCTACCTTGACCACCTTCGATCAAGCTATAGACTTAGCTCGAAGAGTGGAAGATGCTCTCATTAGGAGAGGTCAGCTCAAAAGGAAAGATGATGAGAAAACATCCAGAAATCAGTATAAAAACAAACAAGTTGTAGGTGACGGAGTCACTGACAGCATAAATGTTGCTAATATCAATACAACGAAGACAACAAAAAAATTTATATTGAAACCTCCTGATAAACCTCCTCGAGAATTTACTAGACTCAATCAACCTTTATCAACCATTCTTCCTCAATTACTAGCACGAGGCTTGATTCAATTACCAGCTATCCGGGAACCTGATCCAACTATACCCGGATACAGAGCCGATTTACATTGTGATTTCCATAGAGGACCTGGACACTCTACCAACTCTTGTAAAATATTGAAACATAAAATACAAGATTTGATTGATAATAATGAAATGGAGGTGCAAGCCTTTCAACCTAAACAAAATCCTCCTAATAATGCTCAAAAGAACATCCCCCAAAATCAAAATCAAAATGCTAATCAATCATTAGATATATTTCAACATCCTTTACCAAAACATGGTAAAGAGGTGGCCAATCAAATTGAGCATCATAATGTCCCTCCTCCTACCCGATATGTAGGGACTATTAGCGGACATTTACTTAATCATGATTTACAAAAATTTGACACAACTTTATCCATGGTTACGACCAGGCCCCTACATAATATTCAAACTCCAGATCCTAGTGATGTAGAATCAGATACTGAAAGTGAAATAGACATCACCTCAAATCAATCGAATAGTTCTAAAAATGAATCAGACCCTATTCAACCTATCACAGATTCTATGGTTCCAGAAGAACCATTTCCTAGAAGAGTTACTACTCGACCCTCTTCTAATCAGTTCCTTCCTAATGAACAAGCCATAAACGCTCAACCGAGACCAATTCAACGTCCTCAATATAACATTGTAGGTACCATCGGAGTCGTTACCAGACAACAGGCTCACAATTCTCAACAGGATCAAACTCAGAATGATGGATCAGCTCCATTTATTTTGAAAAATCCCAATAAAGGGAATCATATGTCTAATGTTCAACCAAAACCTCCTTACAATATTAATGAACAATTATCCAATACTACAGCAAGAATTTCCCTTTTGGATTTGTTAAGATCTTCTCCTACCCATAGGGATGAATTAATGCTCACATTAAGCCAAATGATGGTACCTCAAAATATTCAACCTGAAGCCATGTCCAATACTATCATCACTCGAGAAGTCGATTGTATTGATTTTCGAGATAAAGATATACCACAACATAGTCTACATAAGGATAACCCCTTATATATTACTGCCCTAATTGGAGATGTAGCTATTAAACGAGTCTTGATTGATAATGGTTCATCTCTAAACATTTGCACTTTTGACTTCTACCAAATATTTGGCTTTAGAAGTGATGAAATGAAGAAAACTGACATGATCATAAAAGCTTTCAATGACGAAACACAAGAAACGTGTGGAGTCATTACTATACCCTTGCAAGTTGGTCCTAGAACCCTAGATACAACCGTGTTTATTGTACATTGCCCCGCATCGTACAATATACTTTTGGGTCGCCCTTGGATCAATGCGATGCGAGCGGTTCCCTCCACTTTACATCAGTGTGTTAAATTCGAATTTAAAAATCAGTTGGTTACCATTCATGGTGACCCTAGACCCTTTGATATGTGTGCTTTGGCAGAACCTGTTGGAGTGCAATTTTGCCCTGCTCTGTCATCCACACATCCTAATTCTTATTTTTCATCTAAAAGTGTGAAACACACACCTACAACTTCATCTATTTTTCCTCCATTAATTTCACCCTCACATATAACTCAACCTGAACAAACCACACTAGAACCTCAAAAAGATCTTAGATCCACAACCAATCCTTCATGTTCTATCCCTATAATTTCAAAACCTATAGACCCATTTATTAACACCTCCACATTATCTACATCTATCATACCTTCCACATCTAAAGATATAGGGAATGATCCTTCTACCTCTTATGCTCTTTCTGATGAGCTTTTACCTGATTTATCTAAAATTTTAATATCAGAACAAACAAATGCTTCTATGCAAGATTCCCTTCTTTTAAATAATTTGTCACCTTCTCCTCGTACCTTGGGCCTCCCACAACCTATGGGAAGTACTTACCAAGTCGGGAGTTGTGCTTTTATTTATAAAGGATATGATTGGGGAAGAATACCCAGGAACATCAAAACTCATTATGATGGATATGCTCGATGCTATTTTGCTAATGAATATATTAAAGCTAAACCCATAATGCTTAAAATGGGATATAAAGGGAAAGGTTTGGGACCTTTCCAAAATGGTATGAAAGAACCTATTGAGGTAGAACCATGGCCCGCCCGATGTGGTGTGGGCCTATTTCCTAGTAAGGGTCAACCCTTCCCTTTTGAAGATGATGATCAACTCATATGTTATCAAGATTATCTAGATAAACAAGATTCTTTGTGTCCAAAGAATAATCCCTTTACCTGCAATATGCTATCCATAGCTTACCCTGAAATGATTGCCGAATCCGACGATGAGTTGGAAGGAGATATTTTCCATGATGTATCCATTGAAGAGTTGTTGCACAATGGTTTTTATTTTGATGGTTCTATACCTACTATAGCCCAGCTTGAGGCCACGACTCCTCAAGATGAATTATCCAAGTTAACCTTAAAAGAATTACAAGAATTGGGCGTTTCACCCGCCCCACCTAATTTTGAAAGAGATCTACACATGGAAGTAGAAAACGTCATTAAAGTTAACATTGGAACTGAGGATAATCCTCACATAATCAATATTGGATCAGAATTAAGTCAAGAAAAACAAGAGCAATACATTGCATTTCTTAAAGAGTATGAAGATGTCTTCGCTTGGACATATGAAGATATGCCAAGTTTAGACCCTTCTGTAGTCATGCATCATCTAGTAGTCCATCCGGATGCTAAACCTGTTAAACAAAAACTTAGAAAAATGCATCCCAAAGTGGCCTTGCTAGTCAAAGGGGAGTTAGAAAAACTCCTGAATGTTGTTTTTATACAAGCTATTGATTATGCTGGAATGGATCTCAAATGTAGTTCCAGTCACCAAGAAAGAAGCTACCAAAGTTAGGGTTTGCACAGACTTTAGAGATATTAACGTTGCATGCCCTAAAGATGATTTTCCTCTTCCCAACATGGATCAAATCATTGACTTTACCATCGGAAGTGGAATGATGTCCCTAATGGATGGCTTTTTTGGCTATAATCAGATCAGGATAGCTCCTGAAGATCAGGCTAAAACAACCTTTATTACCCCTTGGGGTACCTTTTGTTGGAAAGTGATGCCATTTGGTTTAAAGAATGCGAGCGCAACATATCAACGAGCCATGACTTATATCTTTCATGATATGATGCATGATATCCTACATGATTATGTAGATGATATTATAGCTCGCTCTATTAATGAAGATGATCATTTAGATGATTTGAGAAAAGTATTTAATCGGTTAAGAGAATATCTTATTCGATTAAATCCAGCCAAATGCATATTCGGAGTTAAGTCCGGTAAACTATTAGGGGTTTTAGTTTCTTTACGTGGTATCAAAATCGACCCTCTCAAGATTGTGGCTATCACTGATATGCCCGCACCTACCAATATATCTGAGTTACGAAGTTTACAAGGTAAGCTTCAAGCCATCCGTCGCTTCATCGATAAGCTGGCGGACAAAACCGGTCCCTTTCTTAAACTTCTTAAGAAGGATGTCCCTTTTAATTGGGACGACGAATGTAAGGAAGCTTTTGAACTTCTCAAACAATACCTCCTTAACCCACCTGTGCTTTCACCGCCTAGACCTGATCGTCCATTTATCCTGTATATTTTAGCTTCAGATTTTGCTTTAGGAGCTATGCTAGCTCAACTTGATGATGAGAAAAGAGAGCGTGCTAATTATTATATTAGTCGAACCCTCATCAGTTATGAAACCCGCTACACAGCATTAGAAAAACTATGTCTAGCAGTCATGTTTTCTATGCAAAAATTATGCCATTATATGCTCAGTCAAAAAACGTATGTCATTGCTAAATATGATCCCTTGAGGTATCTCATGAGTCGACCTTATTTATCGGGTCGTACAGCCAAGTGGGTTCTTGCTCTAAGCGAGTTTGACCTCACGTTCATAGGACAAAAGTCTGTTAAGGGTCAAATCATAGCAGATCAATTAGTCTGCTGCACCCTTAGAGTCTACCCATCCCCTCATCATTGAGTTTCCTGATGAATGCCTTCAATTAGAGGCAGACCATGTTGAACAATGGTCCTTATACTTTGATGGAGCCCGATGCATGAGTGGGGCTGGTGCGGGTATTATTTTAATATCTCCACAAAAACATCTTATTCCTCTGTCCTTCAAATTAACATTTGCTTGCACTAATAACACTGCTGAATATGAAGCTCTAATCCTTGGATTACGAGCTGCCTTAGCGCTAAAAATTAAACATCTGCTAGTTTTTGGTGATTCCCAACTTGTCATAAACCAAATTAATGAAGTTTATCAGACCAGAGATGATAAATTGCGCCCATATAAAGCATATGTTTTACAATTAATATCTCTATTTGATCAAGTTACCTTGGAAGCTATTCCTCGAACTAGCAACCGTGCAGCTGATGCTATGGCCGCAGCTGCATCTCTTCTGCCCTTGGAGTTAGATGACGAATATGCCACCATCATTATTCGTCGACTCCAGGAACCCGCTTCAAATAAGTCATGCTTAGAACCTTTGGATGTGTTTCTAATCAATGAAACTACTCCTGAACCTTGGTATACGAATATATTTGATTTTCTTCAAAATGGGACTTTCCCTGCCAGTTCTAATAGAAACCAGCGTCGGTTATTACGTAGACGAGCAAGTCGCTTTGTAATAATTGGCAATACTTTATATAGGAGATCTTTTGAAGGTATCCTATTGAGATGTTTGAATCTAGAAGAATCCAAATCAGCTTTGAGTGAAGCCCACGATGGATCTTGTGGAGGACACTTCAGTGGTAGTGCCATTGCTAAAAAGCTCCTTAGGATAGGCTACTTTTGGCCTACCATGGAGAATGATGCACATGATTATGTGCGCCATTGCGACAAGTGCCAGAAACATGCTGACCTTGTCCATGCCCCTGCACAAGAGCTGCAGGCTATTTCATCTCCTTGGCCCTTTTCAAAATGGGGCTTAGACATTATTGGAAAAATCAACCCTGTGTCATCTGATGGACACAAATTCATCATAACCGCCACTGAGTATTTCACGAAGTGGGTTGAAGCTATGCCCTTAGCTTCCTGCACTGGAACACAAGTCTCTAAATTTATTTTTAATCAAATCATTTGTAGGTTCGGAATTCCTGCAAATCTCATCTTAGATAATGGAACTTGTTTCAAAAATAAAGATGTTAAGAAATTATGCCAAAAATATAAGATTCAACATCGCTGGTCCACTCCCTATTATCCTTAGGGTAATGGCCAAGCTGAAGCATCTAACAAAACATTAATTAAAATCCTTAAAATATTGGTCAATAAATCTGGCCGTGACTGGCACATTCAATTATATCCAGCTTTGTGGGCCTATCGAACTAGTGTTCGAACCCCCACTGGAACTTCACCTTTTGTTTTGGTTTATGGTGCTTGAAGCCGTTTTTCCCTTTGAATTAGAAGTTCCTTCTTTGGCTCTACTACTTCAAGATACCGAAGTAGGAGATGAATATCGAGTTGGCAGACTCGGTCATCTGGAACTCCTAGATGAAAAGCGCATCAATGCTTTGGAGCATCTTCGTGCCTACCAAAACAAGCTTAAAAGATCATATGCTAAGAAAGTTCGTCATCGATCCTTTGAGATCGGCGACCTTGTTTTAAAAGAAAATCAAAAAAATACTAATGCAACTAAAGACCTTAAAGGTAAATTTGAGCCCAACTGGCTTGGACCATATATTATCACTGCTAAATTTGAATCGGGAGCATACAAATTAGCTACCTTAGATGGTAAAGATTTAAAAGAACCTATGAATATTATGCATCTTAAGCGATATTACGCATAAAATTTGGTCATTTCATCATTTGTATATATTTTGCATGTTGTCTCATTTTAAAATATATATAAAACTGTTTAAACAAAAACAAATAAAAATAAAAAATCAAATCAACAATATTATTGACTCTTTCGAAACCAAAAAAAAAAAATAAAGAAGAAAGAGAGAGTCAAAATTATCAAACTCCTCAAAAATATTTGTTGTATATATTCTTGAAGTATTGCAGTTATATTTTCTTATTATCTTGGATAAATTAGCATTTATTTGGAATCCCTCACTTTTGCAAACACAAAAATAAATATCTTGATTTTATCTGGCATGATTACTAATCTCTCTTATATCAAAGTCCACAAAATTCAATTAAATAAAGTTTGAGCATAGAGAATTGATCTTGTTATTTACTTAAACCAAGCATATCCTTTCACAATAAAATGATTATATTTGTAATTTC
Source organism: Wollemia nobilis (assembly GCA_028583015.1). Lineage (NCBI taxonomy): Eukaryota > Viridiplantae > Streptophyta > Pinopsida > Araucariales > Araucariaceae > Wollemia > Wollemia nobilis. The sequence continues at coordinate 14,015,738 of JAQPPZ010002969.1, read as the reverse complement.
CATGCTATGCTACATAGTAGAAGTGGTTTCTTGAGCGAAAAGTTTCCCCTGCTATCCTATCATGCACATGGTCTAGAATCTTTGAGAATTGGCAAAAGGACAAGCTCACCCCTACCCGGAATAAAAATCCCTTGCTCTACAGCTAATCCGAGCAAGTATCCCTAGCATAGGAAGAAAAGAAAAGTTCAAGAAAAAGAGAAAAAGAAAAAGGTTATTTCAGCATTATCTCAAATATCAAAGCAAAAATACAAAAAAAATACAAAAGAAAAAAAAAGAAAAGCAAGCAAAAGCAAAAGCAATAAAATCCCTTTCCCTACCCATTGAAAAGAAAAGAAGGGTTGATGAGCTTGAATCCCTGGAATTCTCAATTATTCGAAAACTGTGAGGTAAACCCCATAACAGGTGGTTTGTGCCCAACCCGCTTGGCCTTGGGTAACTCCTAGCGTGGTGATATTCCTGTCACATTAGCGACCTTCTTTTGTACAGACCTATGTCTGCTTATGGATTAGCTAGCTCTTGATAACCCGACTTACATAGTAGTCTGGTACGGTTATATGCATCTAAATCATGGTTAATGAACACTTATTTGGTTAATTCAAATCACTTGTATCAAATTATCTTGCTCAAAAACTGGTAAATGCACAAAGCAATTGCACACACATTTGTATTTGAGAGATTTTGTGTATCATTATGATAAATCAAGATTGGAAATGAACTCACATACGCACATGGGATTCCTTATAAATCTAACTTTTGTCTTCGAGATACTTTGAAATATCTTTGCAAATTGTCTGGAATAATTTCATTTTTCTTATTTGAGAAAAGTTATTTAGTATAAAGACAACTACATGCATTTTCAAAAAAATCAAAATTTCTTTCAAAACATACAATAAAATCACATATATATATATTGTCGACTTTCGCGACGATGGTATAGTTCCAAAACTTAAATTGGAATTTTATGCCTAGCGCAAGTCCTCATCTTCATATTATCTGTTTATTTTCAAAAATTAAAAATCAATCATGCAATAAAACTATTATATCAACTTTTCTTTGGATTTTCGCGATGATGGTATAAGTCTATACCTAAATATTCTATGCCTAGCGCAAACCATTGTATTAATTTTATTCCCCATTTATTTAAAATCATAAAAACATATGACTTAAATCATTATGTTACACAATTATGCTTTTAAAAGAACGAACATTATTACTATTTCATGTCATTATGTCAACATGCAAATTTGCAATGATGGTATAATTCCTAGGGAATTATTCAAAAATTTTATCACACTTAGGAATTTATGCCTAGCAAAATTCATTTTATTATATTTCATGCAAAATATTTTCATGGAAATCTGAAAACAAATCATCATCATCATCATCATTTGCATCATCACAACATCAAAAGTCTTAAGACAGTCTCTTAAGCACTCTTTTACTTTTAACAATATTTCTATACTGGGATTAGCTTGACGACCGAGTGAGCGGCGACTCCATGAAATGGTCTATAATAGCGACAATGTCCTTTGAAATTATTGTTAGAAGTCCCTTTTTATCTTTTATCACATCACATCACAAACAACCAATTTGTTACATCAGATTATTTCATTTAAATTTTAAAGCATCCATTAAAAACATAATATTTCCAAATGACATAATTACATGAATCATCAAATCAATCACACCAAAACATTAAAGCATCATACAAACACATAAGACAAGTCATATGATCAAAAAATATCTCATCTATATATATCAAAAATATATGTACATCATATCAAAACTGGATTGGTATGCCACAATCTACATCTTGGCATACTCAATCCTCTCAAAATAATAACATATATACAATGTGCAGTGCAGTCATCCAGCCTAGCCTCGAGAACCCCTCGAGCTCTCAGCCTCATCTCCTCCCCCGCCCTGAGGTGGACGAGGTGGCCCCATCGTAGTCTGTGTGGTGCTATGAGTCCTAGTCTTCGATCGTGATGAAGTCCTCGATGACCTCATCACGATAGGCTCCGTAATGGGGGTTGAAAGCTGTACCCTCTACTCCTCTGGCACCATCTGGTGGTATAGTATCCTGATAGAAGGTGGTCTGAGCAATCGCCCGTGCTAGCTCCTGAGTGCTCGCTCCTCCGCTCCGTGCTCTGAGGCATGCGACCTCATCTCTGAGCTGTGTGGCCTCCTCTCGGTGTCGTGCAGCCTCCTCCTGTAAAGTCTGCACCTGAGCCTGGAGATGGACAGTCTCCGCCCAGAGAGTAGCCATCTCACTACTCTCTCCTATCTCCACACCCTTGCCCTTATCGAGCGATGGTGGCCTCTCTCTCCATGGAGAAGGGGGTCTCTCCTCCCTCCTCTCCCACTGCCGTGGCCTCTGCTGAGCCTGTGGCCTCCTCTGCTCTCTCCTATCGTGACCCTGTGCCACCTCAATGGCTGCCTGGCACCGCCTCCCCATCCGATGCACAACTACGTGAATCGGACCCTGAGCCCTCGTCATCCGAGGAGGGCGGATGCCTATGTACCAGGCATCGTAGCCGTCGGCAACCCCTGCGTCATCCCCATCCACTGGCTGGATGGGGGCATCATCCGCGTCCTCACTCCAGAAGCACTGCATATCTGGAGCCCCGCTAACTGTGGTGTTATCCCGAATGGTCCGAGAAAACTCGTAGTCCCTGAGAGATGGGATCCCCTGCTGTAGACCGAACTACCTCAAAACTCGGTCGTAGCGGTGGAGCTCCACCTCTCTCCTCTCCATCCTCAGCCAGCAGGTTTGCCTAATGCGAGCCAGCTCTTGTCCATCCTCGGCCCACCCTGGATGATCTCTCCAAGGCCTCCAGGTGATCTGGTCGGAGACAAGGTCATCAAGTAGTCTCCGGGACATTGGCAGATCTATCCATCGTTGTGACCCTCTCCGGAGCCACCAGTAGAAAACTCGGGGCCTCTCCCCATCAATCCCTATCAGTGGGAGCCCTACCAGCCTCCGCACCATGATGTGCTCCCAACACCAAACCTGCAGTAGTGATGTCATGACCAGACATCGGCCGCCCTTGTATACGACCCCATGCAGGATCCTATACAATCGGCATAGTACAAAGCTCCCCCAAGCAAACCTATACCCGTGGTCTCTCATGTCATGAGACCACATCTATCGCTAGCCATGGTACTCTGCATCCACTCTGATGGCATAGCAGCAGACCACCTACCACCCCGGCCAAAACCTGTGTCAGTCTAGATGCCCTAGGCATCTGGCGTAGCGACTCGATATTCACTCCGCCCTTCTCCAGGGCGAAGCTCGGATCTCCGCATAGTCGCATCATCGCGTGGCCCTGATTGGCCATGGGAGTGATCAGCCATCCTTGTATGGGGATCCTCAGGATCCTCCATACATCCTCCAATGTGGGAGTCATCTCCCCTGTCGATAACCGAAAACAGGAAGAACCCGGATACCACCTCTCTGCTAGGGCTGTCAATAGCCCCATGTCTCGTAGCAACCTGTGGCATATCTGCCACATGCTTGCAAGCCGACTTGAGCCAACTGATCTCGCTCTGCTCGAGATAGAGCGGCCAAGTCATCCCTCAACCCACCGTATTTCCATTCTCTCGCTCTTTAGTAATCCTCTCTCGCAACATAAACAACAAAACAATAAAAATCATTAATAAAATAGTGATTAAAAATGCAAGTAACACAAGTTCAATTTGAGCAAATTCGTCTCCGATTTTGCAAGCCGAAATCGTCCCTTATTTGACGAAATCGTCCCCATTTCGCCGATTTCGCCCTTGGACGAAATCGGCGATATCGAGACGATTTCGACGAAATAGAGACGATTTCGTCCCGACGATGTCAACGACCCAAAAAATGGCCGCGATGCTCAAAAATCATTTAAAATTAATCTAAAAAGCATAGAAAATCAAATTAAAGCATTCTAAACTAAGTTTAGACTCTTACCCGTAGCCCGCGCCGGACCTCTGTCGATCTATGCACTGTCTCGACCATTTTGTTTGCAGAGCTCTAGAAACCAGAAAATGAAAATGAACAGTAAAAATGAATTAGGGTTTTCCCTATTTTTCTTAATTTTATTCAAAAACAATTAACAACATTTTAAAATTTTGCTTTTCCGCGTTTTTACCTCAAACGTTCGATTTGGGTAAAAACACGGAGGGGGCACCATAGTAAGTTGTCGTACGATTCGACCTAGAATCGTCGCCTAAAAATGGGAATAATTTTTGCTTTCTCGTAAATCGAGAAGAACTCGTCTTTAACGCATTTTCTTCGGAAAATTCGCTAAAGAGGGGGCAAAATGTAGCACCCTAAAATTGGCGCAGTAAAACTTAGCAAATAATTAAAATTACTCTAGTAAATATTCAAATTCAAATTTAACCCCGAACCGCCCGTTAACCGCCTGTTAAACAGCTTTCCCCATTTTTCGCGCCATTTTTAGGATTTGTTGTGACCGTTGGACGATATCGTCTCCGATCAGACGATATCGCCTCAGATCGGACGATTTCGTCTGGAGCAGAACGTCCAGACGATTTCGTCCCAAACTGATTTGTGCATAATTAGATTTTGTTCCAACGACATCTCTAATCTAGGCAAAAGCGTGTCTACACTGTTAGAGACCCTCCCCGTTGGAGATCTCCCAAATTGGGATGATCCCCAACCTCCTAACCTCCCTCCTAAGCCTATTTAAACCTTAGGACCCCCCTTGACATTCCCCTGGCTGAATTTTCCTGTAACTTGACCTTTGCATGCATTAGAATACCTTGGATCATCATTTGCCTTTGTGCTTTTCAAATTTTCTTGCAGGAACTCATTTATTCTTCAGCCAGAGCAAGCTCAGATCATCGTAGACGATCTTGTACAATCTTGGATGATCCCGCCCAAATTCGAGACGATTTCGACTATAGTCTACATTGGGGGCAATCAGTGCCCAGAGTTTGCATTTCCTCTCTTTGTCTGTTGTTTATTCTGCATTTAGTTAATTTTATTATTATTCCTTATTATTCTACATCTTGGAGTTCACCCATGTAGCTTAAGTGCATAATAAAGTCATAATTTGTCATTAGAACATCATAATTTACTTGAATTTCTATTTGTGATTATCATCTTAGCATCTATATTGCCATTTTACACCATTTTCCTCTGTTAGCATAGCTGCATTTTCTGTATTCTGTGTCTATTTCTCTGATTGCAGGTCTCTGACAAATTCGTCAGATCTCAGACGATCTTGTCTGATTTCAGACGATCTTGTCAGATCAGAGGCGATCTGGACTGCTTCAAAAATCAGAACCTCCATCAGACATCCGAAATCAGGTATGGATTTCTTCACTTAATTTATTCTCTGTGTTTTCTGTTTAAATTTGTTTTCTGTATTCATTTAATTTGCATTTTCATATAGAACAACTTAGATTCATTTGGCCAAACCTAGGATTTGAATGTTTAAAGATAAAATTGAACACATCAAACACATTCCCAACCTAGGCGTGGAAGCGCCACTAAAAGTTTCCTGGTGAACCCCACCATCCGTCGAAAAATCACCTTAATACCCCTCCCCGAGAGGCGGGACCTTCAAAGGGCCTCTCAGCTCGAGGTACCGTCCCATCCTTCCCGCATCCCCCTTCCGGGCGTGGATCCTTTAGCCTGAAGGTAAGGGTGCGGAAAATTTGGAACGATACACCCATTATACGAAGGAAGCCAAAAATGTGATAGGAGGAAATGTGCTACTGACTTGCAGTATTGAAGAGGAGAGCAAAAAAAACATTTGGTATCTTGACAATGGGTGCAGCAACCACATGACTGGGAACAGAGAGATGCTCTCACAATTGGATGAAACAATCCAATCTGAAGTCAATATGGGGAACAACAGTAAGGTTTCTGTGATGGGGAAAGGTAAAATCCTCATCCGCACCCGACACGGAGAAAGAAAAACAATTTGTGATGTTTATTATGTGCCAGGGTTGAAACACAATCTGCTAAGTGTTGGACAGCTTGTGCAGAAGGGGCACACTATACTGTTCAAAGATGGTGTCTGTTCCATCAGAGACAAAGTGCATGGACAAATCGTAACCGTGTCCATGACGAAAAACAAAATTTTTTTGCTGCAGATTCAGAATGAATCATTGATGTCTCTGAGTGCAGTTGTGAAATATGCTACCTGGATGTGGCATCTCAGATTTGGTCATTTGAGTTTCAGTGGCCTGAATCTGCTACACAAGAAGCATATGGTGAAGGGTTTACCCCTTATTGAGCAACCAAACCAAGTTTGTGAAGGTTGCCTTGTCGACAAGCAACATAGGGACGCATTCCCTGTAGGACAGTCTTGGAGAGCATCACGACCATTGGAGTTGGTGCACTCAGACATTTGCGGTCCCATGCGGACCAGCACATATGCTGGCAACAAGTACTTCCTGACCTTCATTGATGACTTCAGCCGAAAGACCTAGGTTTATCCCATTAAGTTGAAGTCAGAGGCATTTGCGAAGTTTAAGGAGTTCAAGGCTCTGGTTGACAAATAGAGCGGGTATTATGTCATGACTCTCAAAACTGATGGAGGTGGAGAATACATCTCCAATGAATTCCACAATTTCTGTAAGTAGCATGGAATTCGAAGGCAGTTCACTGCCAGATACACATCGCAACAGAATGGTGTAGCTGAGAGGAAGAACAGAACTATCATGGAGATGGCATGGAGCATGCTAAAAGAAAAATGTTTGCCACATGAGTTCTAGGCAAAAGCTATAAGCTGTGCAGTTTACCTACTAAACCGATGTCCTACCAAGAGTGTGAGAGACAAGATTCCAGAGGAAGCCTAGAGCAATCTAAAGCCAAGTGTGGCTCATTTACAAGTTTTCGGGTGCATAGCATATGCACATTTTCTAGATGAAAAAATGAAGAAGCTGGATGACAAAGCTAAAAAATGCATCTTCACTGGGTACAACGAACCAGCAAAGGCGTACAGGCTGTACAATCCCGTGACGAAGAATATTGTCATCAGCTGAGATGTGAAGTTCTTGGAGGATGAAGCCTAGAACTGGAATTCAGAGACTGGTCAGCCTGAACTAGCAACTAGTGAACCTGTAAACTTGGAGGAAGAAAATGTGTAGCCACCTGTACCTTCAAGCAACAACAGTGGTGCCAGCAGCAACACACCCTCATCATCCCGGTCACCTCCACTTGCAAGCTGAATTCAAAATCGGAGGACACCTACAAAGACTCGGAGCTTGGAAGATATCTATGAGGTAACTCGTAATCAGATAGATGAAGAATATTTTGATTTTTCCTTATTTACCGAGTGTGATCCAGTGGATTTTGAAGAGGCAAGTCAAAATTGCAAATGGGTGAAAGCGATGGATGAGGAGATAGCAGCCATTGAGAAGAATGAGACATAGCAGCTGACAGATCTTCTAGCAGGAAAGAAGACCATTGGGGTCAAGTGGGTGTATAAGACGAAGTTCAACGCCCAAGGAGAAGTTGACAGACATAAGGCCAGATTAGTGGCCAAAGGCTACAAGCAGAAGTCAGGAGTTGACTATCATGAAGTGTATGCACCTGTAGCCCGACTTGACATAGTCAGAATGATTCTTGTACTAGCAACTCAGAAACGATGGAGCATGTACTAGATGGATATCAAGTCTACCTTCCTGAATGAAGTGTTGGAAGAAAAGGTCTACATAGACCAGCCACCTGGTTATGAAATACAAGGACAAGAAGGCAAGGTCCTGAAGCTGAAAAAGGCCCTGTATGGGTTGAAGCAAGCACCCCGGGCATGGTACAGCTGTATTGATGGCTACTTTCAAGAGAATGGGTTTCAGAAATGCCCATATGAGCACACCCTATATCTAAAGACAAACGCAGAGGGTGAGATGATAATCATCTGTTTGTATGTAGACGATCTGATTTATACTGGCAATAGTAGCAGCCTATTTGCGCAGTTTTGAATAGCCATGAAGTCCGAGTTTGAAATGACAAACATGGGGCTGATGAAATTTTTTCTTAGTATTGAAGTTGACCAATCAGTAGATGGCATCTTCATTTCTTAGGGCAAGTATGCTAAGGATGTCCTGAAGCGTTTTAATATGGAGGACAACAAACCTGCCATCACTTCGGCAACCACTGGTGTGAAGCTGAGCAAGACTGACAACAGTATAAGTGTTGACCCAACTCTCTATAAAAGGTTAGTTGGAAGCCTGATGTACTTGACAGCAACCAGGCCAGATTTGATGTATGTCGTGAGTCTTATCAGTCGGTTTATGGAGTCACCCAAAGACACTCACTGGCAAGCAGGGAAGAGAATCCTGCGATACGTCAATAGCATGAGGAACCATGGACTCCACTATGCCATACAAGACCAGCTGGAGCTGATTGGCTACACCGACAGTGATTGGGCTGGTAGCATAGATGATCGAAAAAGCACTTTGGGATATGCCTTCTATTTTGGATCCAAAGTTGTCTCTTGGTCCTCAAAGAAGCAACCAATAGTGGCATTATCTACAGCAGAGGCAGAGTATGTTGCTACCACCTCAGCAGCCTGCCAGGCAGTCTAGCTGAGAAGAGTTTTGTGTGAACTACATCATCCGTCGGATGTAGCAACAACAATATTTTGTGACAAAAACTCTGCCATCGCGCTCTCAAAGGACCCAGTCTTCCATGGTCATATGAAGCACATTGATATCCGGTATCATTTCATCAGAGATTTGGTGAAATTTGGCAAAGTACAATTGCAGTTCTGCAGATCAAAGGAGCAGCTGGCTGACATATTTACAAAGCCCTTGAAGGAGGAGGACTTCGCCAGACTACGAGATATGCTGGGTGTTGGAAAAACTATGAACTTTGATTTAAAGGAGGGTGTTAGAAATATTAAATCAAACTCCACGTCCGAAAGTGCTTCGGCACGAAGCACTTTCGAAAGGCCTTTGAAAAATGCTTCGGCACGAAGCACTTTCGAAATGCCTTCGAAAAATGCTTCGACGCGAAGGAAAATTCGGCAGCCCCCGAAACACATTTCACCACGAAGCAAATTTGACTCGACCGTTGAAAACACTTCGCCGCAAAGTAACTTCATTTTGCCCTCCGAAGCGAAAATCAGCCGAAGCAGATGTTAGGCGCACAGATCGACACATTAATTGTCCAAGTGTGCGAGTAGCTGGGGTTGTCCGGCTATCACTAGCACTTTTTATTTATTTATATATATATAATAAATAAAAAGTAGCACTTTAATTGTCCAATTAATTGTCCAAGTGTGCGAGTAGCGTGCGTGTTGACACTGTCTTAGTAAAATAAACAACATGGGCTAAACTTGATTATAGAGAAGCTAAAAAAGTATCCATCCCCCTATCCTCTTATTTGACAAGGCTTATGTTGTGCTTAATGCTTCACATGACTGATAAATAAACTGGTGATATCAATGTAATTTAGTGTGCTCAAATCCTTCATCGCATGATCCTAATAAGTATTTTGCTTTGCTCTACCCTTTTCATCTACCAGCTTCATTATCAATTCCTGTAATCTCTTTCAATTCCATGGGGGTATATGACCAAACCTTGAAATTATTCCATTTAACTACCATATTTGCCATCTTATTGACAACTTTGTTTTCCTCTCTATAAATATGTTTAATTTTAATATCTTCTAGGTTTCCCATAATAGTCCTCACATCTATAATTATTTTCAAAATGCTAGAATTATTTAGCCCCTCTTTTTTAAGGGAATTTATAATATTCTTATAATCCCCCTCAAAAATAATTCTCATAAAACCTAAATTTACTGCAATTCGGAGGCCCATAAGCATCACTCGTGCTTTAGCTTTGTGATTTGTGGTAATTCCTATATCCTTAGCATATGCAACCACTATGTTACCTCTATCATTCCCGATGAGGCCCCCACCACCAACAAGATCCAAGTTGTCTTTTGTAGGCCATTGAAGTTAATTTTTATCCAATATTTGTGAGGACATTCCCATCTACTATGTAATCTCACCTTATCAATTTTTTTCATATTTAAGATATTTTTTTCTCTAGAGAGGATCATTGCAAGATTTTCCTAGTAAACAATGTTTTTAATACAATCCTCCAAGAGGGTTGTTCTTATCCTAGCATAAATCCCAATTATTTCTCTGGTTTTATTTTTGAACACTTGTCTATTTCTTTCCAACCAAATCCTCCAACAAATATGTAGAATAAATTTTGCCAAAAAATATTGCTTCCTAAGTGCCGCTATTTCTAAATTCTAATTAGAGAATCTGGAATGATCCAAACAATATTAACTTCTCTCAATAACATATTTAGGATATCTCAAAAAAATCACAAGTTCTAAATAGGTGGTCCACGACTCTTTGTTACACAACACATAAATAATTGGAACCACAATCTCTCTTTTGAGCATATTTTCTTTCATGATGATCTTATTGAGAATGGCAGTCTAAAAAAATATAGCAATCTTAGGAATGATGTTTAGCTTCCAAATTCTTTTAAGCTTAGGTTTCTCTAAGGTTACTTTGCCCAAGATTCTATAGCCATCCTTCACCAAGTACTAGCCTTTTTGTTTTTTTCCCCAAATTATATGATCCTCCTTTGAGCCTCTGCCTAAATAATAACTCCTTAAAATATTCTACAAATCTTTACCCCCCGGGCCTTGCATATCTTCTTGTAAGATTTTCCACTCCTAAAAATCACCCACCCTATGAATGTAACCATTAATTTTCTTACCATAGGTTCTAGTTAAACGTTCTTTGATATCATTAAACTTTTTGAAGCTCACTAAGGGCTCCTCTTGAATCCAAGGGCCTTTCAAAAATTATATTTTTTCCTCCCTGCCTACTTTCCATTTTAGCCCTTGCCATAGAACTTTATTACTATTGATAATATTTTACCAAAAAATAGACCCATGTGAAGGATTAGAACAATTGATAAAGTGGTTTCAACCCTCCAAGTATTTTTTGGACAATGCTAGTCCATTTCCCTTATGCTCTAGTGTAAAGCCTCCAATCATGTTTAACTAGAAGGGCTCTATTTAGATCTCTCAACTTCCTCAATCCAAGAACCCCATCCTATAAAAGTTGGTAACAGGTATCCTAGGCTACTAGATGTATATATTTTTGGTATTTAGTGCCATCCCATAAGATTTTTTTTTGTAATATTTCTAAAATATCTTCCACTTTCCTTTACATCCTTACGAAAGACATAATTTAAATATGGAGGCTTTAAAGCATGTGTTTAATAAGCTATATTTCCTCGCATAGGATAATAGAGATCCCTTCAAACTTTGAAGTTTCCTATTAAATTTATCAATAATAAAATTCCAAAGTTCATCTTTCATTTTGCCTATAAACAAAAGTAAACCAAGATAGGTGATAGGGAACATTTCCTCCTTACATCCCAACACTTTAATTATTTGATATTTTTACTTTCCTCCATGTTTAAAAAGATAATCATGCTAGTTTCATAATCTATATTTTGGCTTGTAGATTTTTCATAAGAATCAAGGATGTTTTTAAACTCCAAAGCTTCTTCCATTATAGCTTCCCCAAGCAAGAAAATATCATCCACAAACTATTAATGGGACAAAGCTTCACCAATGGATGAATATTTTAGACCTTTGATATTACCATCCTTTCACATTGTTTTCAAAGTTATTTCCAAGCTATCTACCATAATTATAAAGAGATATGGAGACTACGAATCTCCTTGCGTGACTTCTCTTGTAGAAGGAAATAATCCAACTTATTATTCATTGATCAATATTGAAAAGTGGGGGTTAGAAATACACATACCAACCCATGCCCTCCATTTTTTACTGAAACTCATTCACTCAATGATTTCCTTTAAGAAAGATCAAGAAACCTTGTTATAGATTTTGTTCATGTCCATCTTAAGGAACATGTCTGACCCTTTCCTCCTTTGAAGAGAGTATGTTGTTTCATAAATGACAATGATGCTTAAAATTTTATAGTCATCAATACTATACTTGTAAAATAATTTAGTTATACATATTTTCTAGTCATCAATAGTTTCCAATCATAAGGGTAGGATAAACATCCCCAAGATTTTTTAAAAATGATTAAAAACTATGTTGCTATTCATTTTTTGCTTGTTTAAACACCTTTTACAAAGTAATAAGAATTAAGCACTCTCCCCATAGTAGTTATGGTCCAACAGGTGTATATAGGTTTATCCTTTTTTGTAGCAAGCTATTAATATTATTGTTGGTCACGAATCTGCCTAGTCATATAAAATGCGCCCTAGACCCGAACAACATTGAAAGGCCGAGAGAAAGAGAAGTCTCCCGGGCCAATCTCCAGAGAGGGCTGGCTACCTTACTAAATCCTATACTGTTGAAGACTAAAGTTGCAGGAAAGAAATTGGAAATAACCGAAAGAGATGGGAAATATGGCCACAGGCCGAAAATGTAAGATTGGGGAAATATTAACAGCAGGAATTTACCTCAAGCACATGAACAACATATAATAAAAGAGAGCAACATAATTTACTTACAACCTTGCACAGATAACCTCCAGGATTGCATTCCAAAACTCACTTCCTCGCCAACAATATTTAAACTCAGATGCAGAATTTAAATTTAACTAGCAGATAAGAAATACGAGCATGAAACAAAAATGCATAAAATAGAAGGAAATCACACATAAAGTCACTTGCAAAATCAGAAGCCAAATATCTCTTATTTACGTAGAGAACTTGATAAGTTTTCTTGCAAAATGTCTCTCCTCTTTTCTTGAGATATACATTGATATTTATAGAGGTCTTCCTCTCTCTGTAGCATTTAAAACATAAAACAGATTTTCTTGAGATCCACAAAATATGCACTGGAAAAGAGAAACAATCCCCCTAAATCTGCCTTGGAGAAAACACATTCCCTATTTTTATGGATCAAGCTTGCAAATCGAATGGAAACAAGGGAGCATATTTCTTCATTAAATGACTGTTCTCGAGGCATGCTTGAAGTGCTAAGAGATCACGAACAAGAGCTTTTAATACCGAAGGCATCTTCAATTTTGGTGGCTTCAAAAACTGCATGATTTAACACGTTCTTCCATCTTGCGCACATAGGTAAGCAGCGAAACATTTAATTTTGGAGTCTCTTTATTGGGCCTTTGTTGCTGCTTTCTAGCGCGAGACCATGACAGGTCATGAAAATGCGACATGTCGCGATATCACGACACTTTTATCTCCTTGCCCTTTCTCACCACTTTTGATCGCGAAAATGTAACATGTCCCGAAATCGTGACATTTTTCCCTTACGGCTTTGTCCTGCTGCTACCAGTCACGAAAATGCGACGTGTCGCGAAATCGCGACAATTTCTTTCCCACATTGTACTTTTCTGCCTTTAGTCGCAAAAACGCGATGTGTCACAAAATCACGACATTCTGCTCTTGCTTTGCCCTTTCGTCTTCTTTAGTCGTGAAAATGCGACATGTCACGATTTCGTGACATTTTCTCTTTGTTTTGTTCCTTCGCTGCTCCTTGTCGTGAAAATGTGACAAGTCATGATTTCACAAAATTTCGTACTTGGTGCTGTTCGTTTCGCTTTCTCATCGCAAAAACGAGACAGGTCGCAAAAATGCGAAATGTCGCAATTTCACGACAATTTTCTCCCGCCTTGTACTTTTTTGCTTTCTCCTTGCGAAAACGCAACAGGTCTCGATTTCACGACATTGTTCTATCTTCTCCTTCGTTGTCGCCGATAGATCACAAAAATGTGACATGTCACGATTTCGTGACAATTCGTATTACTTTGCTCCTTCCTCTCTTTCCTGCCGTGAAAGTGTGACATGTCAGGAAATCGTGACAATCTCCAAGCACTTTGCTTTCTTGACACCGTTTGTCATGAAACTACAACATGTCGCGATATCGTGACACTTGATCCTCCTTGCTCTTCATCTTCCCTTCAGATCGTGAAAATGTGACATGTCACGATTTCGTGATAATTTTGCCTTTACTCTTCCTCTTGCTGCCTTCTGGCGTGAAACTGTGATAGGTCGCAAAAATGCGACATGTTGCAATATCGCAACAACTTTATGTACTTAGATATTTTCAACATCGGACATCGCAAAACCACAACAGGTCACAAAAATGTGACATGTCGTGATATCGTGACACTTTTATGTCTTCAGCTAGATTCATCGCGATATCGCGACACTTCTAGCACCGTGTTCTCTTCTGCTGCTTCGAACCGCAAAAACGCGACATGTCACAATATCGTGACACTTTTGGACTTACTTGCTTTGGCACAAAACTTGTAGAAAAACACAAAGGCATGAATAGAAACAACAAAAATAATGTGGCAAAAATGCCAACATTCTTCGTGGCTCTCAGGGTATACAGTTCTGTTGTATGCATGAACCCCAGGCCTTTATTCATTGGGCAACAAAGTCAAGAAGCTGGAGGAGCTGACGAAGTGAGTGTTGGTTGATATTGGATGTCTCTGTGGGCTGCTGCAACAAGCTCTTGCTGACTTTTGGCACTCAAGTGGGTCTGCATTTTGCCTAGCTTGGTTGAGTTGGGTAATCACCGGGTGCTGTGAAAGGGTCTCCATGGCCATGGTGAGAAGCACTTGGGTTGCAAAAATGGGAATGAATGGAGTGATGACTGACATATGTGTAGGCCATGGAATGGGAATGGTGAATTATGGAATGGTGGAAGATGGAGGAGTAGAAGTGGTAGATACAGCAATTGAAGAGGGCGCTACTGTGCTACCAACGGTTGGGATTCCATGAAAACAAATAATGAAATGGAAGTAAATGGGATGGAGAAAGAGGTGGAAATTGTGGAGAAGTGCTCAAAAGATAAAGGATTGGAAGAAAATGGAAGTGAAGAAACAGGAACATCAGAGAAGGGAGTAGAAACAACAGTAGTGGCTTGATTATGTATAGTGGAAGAAGGAGTGGGCGAGGAAGGGAATGAAAAGAAGGAAGTGGAAGAAAGAAGTATATGGAAGCCACTACCTGCTGGGAAGGAAAAGAAAAAGAGAGAAATAAACATACCTGGGGCTCGTGTGCAAAACGGAGCCAAGTTGACGAATTCTGTACACAGGGGGACTCCACAATACTTTTTTTCCTTTTTTTTTTTTTTGCTTTTTTTTTTTCTTTTGTTTTTTTTAGAGTAAAAAAAAACAAACTGTACAAGGTGACACTGTGTTTTCATATCATGAAATGTAGGCTTTCAAATGAAAGTCGTTCACTAAAATAGGAAGTGGATTACCTTCCAAGTCCTCAAGATAAAATGAATTTTTTGGACTTGTACTGGCAATCTGGAATGGACCCTCCCATAGAGCATCAAATTTATTGTGCATCCTTGGCTTGGCCTTCTTTTCGTTCCACTTTAATACTAAATCACCCACTTTGAATGCGCGGTTAGTAGAACCTTTGTGAAACCATTTTGAAACTGCCTGTGCATGCTTAGCAAACTCATCATAGGCCAAAGAACGTTGCTCTTCCAACTATAACAACTAAGCCAATCATATGTTCATAGGATCCATATTTGCTTCATCATCCGGGAATCCCTTCAATTGCTACAAGGCAGGCAGTTCTAAATGAATAGGCAATCTTACCTCTTTCCCGTATACTAGGGCGTACGGTGAAGTCTTGATAGACTTCTTGATCAAAATTATATCTGCCCATAAGGCCTGATTCAACAAAAGGTTCCAAGATGTCTTATTATCCCCCAAGGATCTCTTCAAAATCCATAGCAAGTTATTGTTTGTAGACTCCGCCAAGCCATTCCCTTGAGGGTAATAATTAGAGGATGTCTTCAAAAAAATACCATACTTGTTTGCAAATTCTGCTAGCTTGGCTCCAATTAAGGGAGTTCCGTTGTCTGTGATAATGGTGTCAGGAATGCCAAAACGCGTGATCAGTCCTTCAATGAAAGTGATTACCACATCCTGATTTGTAGTCTTGGTTGGAATGGCCTCAGACCATCTTGTAAAATAATTAGTAGCCGTCAAGATGTACTTGTGTCCAGCTGAAGAGTTTGGATCAATGATCCCAATAAAGTACAACCCCCACTACTGAAAAGGTGCTTCAACTTGAATTGGATGTAGGGGCAATGGTGCATTTCTAATCCTTCATGTATACCTTTCACATTTGTTGCAAGCTTGAGCAATATTGAAAGTATCCGTGAACAAAGTTGGCCAATAGTAACCAGCCTGAATAATCCTTAAGGCCATAGGCCTACAGCATAATGTCCTCCCGACATGCCAAAATGAAACTCCTCAAGGAATCTAGATTTCTCGGGTTCCTTAACGCATCTTAGGAGAACTCCATCAATGTTTTTGAAGAACAATCCCTAGGGAAACAATACATACCTAAGAGCTTGTAGGCAAAACCTTCTTCGTTGCAAAGCATTTAATTTTGGAGGACATCTACCAGTTGAAAAATAATGAACAAGGTCGTCTGCCAAATCTTGGCCTTGTGTAAAGATGTTCACTTGATTCCTTTCTTCAGCAGGGTCATCCACTTGATGATCAACTATCTCAGAGGTCGCAGTTTTTGCTAATTGCTGGCATAAGGCCTTACCCCACACCAACTTGGTTGAATGGATCTCAATATTGAACTCTTGAATTTTGGTGACCCAACCGACATGCTTATCACCCATCTCGCCCTGAATGATGACGTTCCTTACATCGAGGTGGATGACGTAGACGATCGTCTTACTCTGAGATATGAAGTGCCTGAACTTTTTGAGAGACTTCATGACAGCATAGACCTGCTTCTCAATGAAATTGTATCTCTCCTCATGGGGTAAGATAACCTGGCTAAGGAAAGCAATGGGTCTTTCATCCCCATCGTCTCCTTTCTGTGTAAGCACTACATCATAGCTTTTGTCCTCTCCAACTTCATATAGAATGAAGTCCTTAGAATAATCAGGATTGATCAACACAGGGGCTTGTGCAATTCTATCTTTAATCTCCTGAAATGCATCTTTCCTCTGAATTTTCCACTTGAACTTAGCATCTTTCTTTAATAGCTCAGTCATGGGCTTGACTACTTGGGCAAAGTTAGAAATAAATTTTCTGACAAAATTTATTTGCCCAAAGAAAGATTGCAACTCTTTCTTATTGGCAGGGAGTGACAATTTCTTCAAAGCTTCAGCTCTCGATGGATCAATTGCCAAACTGTTCTCTAAGATGAAATTTCCTAAGAGTTTACCTTTCTTTACTGTGAAAATGGACTTCTTTCGGTTGATGGAAATACCAAACTCCCGATATTTCTCAAATATCTGCTTCAAATGAGAACAGTGTTCTTCTCGTTTGTGCGAAAAGACAATCATATCATCGAGATAAATGACAATGATCTTATTCAAAAGCTCCCCAAATGTGATGTCCATGGCCCTTTGAAACGTAGCCCCAACATTGGACAATCCGAAGGGCATGTGCTGATAGGCAAAGGTACCCCACTTGGTTGTGAACGCGGTCTTGTATAATTTTTGTCTCTTTTACAAGTAACACTTTTAGTTGTGACTTGTCCTTATCAACTCTTTGATAATTTTTATCCTTAATCTTGTACCTAAGTTTTGTACAACATACTATATTAATAAAAAAAAAAAATTGCTCTTTTATTCTATTCCTTCACACCCTCATTGGTGACAAAAAAAAAAATCTATAATCATCTTTTTTGGTATTGATAAAAAAAGGGTTTTAGAGGGCCTAAACCCTTTACACAAATCTCGAAATATGTACTAGAAAAATAAGACAAGATCCTACAAATATAAGATAACACTATCTTAGTAAAATAAACATGGGCTAAACTTGATTATGGAGAAGCTAAAAAAGTATCCATCCCCCTATCCTCTTATTTGACAAGGCTTATGTTGTGCTTAATGCTTCACATGACTGATAAATAAACTGGTGATATCAATGTAATTTAGTGTGCTCAAATCCTTCATCGCATGATCCTAATAAGTATTTTGCTTTGCTCTACCCTTTTCATCTACTAGCTTCATTATCAATTCCTATAATATCTTTCAATTCCATGGGGGTATATGACCAAACCTTGAAATTATTCCATTTAACTACCATATTTGCCATCTTATTGACAAATTTGTTTTCCTCTCTATAAATATGTTTAATTTTAATATCTTCTAGGTTTCCCATAATATTCCTCACATCTATAATTATTTTGAAAATGCTAGAATTATTTAGCTCCTCTTTTTGAAGGGAAGTTATAATATTCTTATAATCCCCCTCAAAAATAATTCTCATAAAACCTAAATTTACTGCAATTCGGAGGCCCATAAGCATCACTCGTGCTTTAGCTTTGTGATTTGTGGTAATTCCTATATCCTTAGCATATGCAACCACTACGTGACCTCTATCATTCCCGATGAGGCCCCCACCACCAACAAGATCCAAGTTGCCTTTTGTAGGCCATTGAAGTTAATTTTTATCCAATATTTGTGAGGACATTCCCATCTACTATGTAATCTCACCTTATCAAATTTTTTCATATTTAAGATATTTTTTTTTCTAAATATGATCATTGCAAGATTTTCCTAGTAAACAATGTTTTTAATACAATCCTCCAAGAGGGTTGTTCTTATCCTAGCATAAATCCCAATTATTTCTCTGGTTTTATTTTTGAACACTTGTCTATTTATTTCCAACCAAATCCTCCAACAAATATGTAGAATAAATTTTGCCAAAAAATATTGCTTCCTAAGTGCCGCTATTTCTAAATTCTAATTAGAGAATTGGGAATGATCCAAACAATATTAACTTCTCTCAATAACATATTTAGGATATCTCAAAAAAATCACAAGTTCTAAACAGTGGTCCACGACTCTTTGTTACACAACACATAAATAATTGGAACCACAATCTCTCTTTTGAACATATTTTCTTTCATGAGGATCTTATTGAGAATGGCAGTCTAAAAAAATATAGCAACCTTAGGAATGATGTTTAGCTTCCAATTCCTTTTAAGCTTAGGTTTCTCTAAGGTTACTTTGCCCACTATTCTATAGCCATCCTTCACCAAGTACTAGCCTTTTTGTTTTTTTCCCCAAATTATATGATCCTCCTTTGAGCCTCTGCCTAAATAATAACTCCTTAAAATATTCTACAAATCTTTACCGCTTGGGCCTTGCATATCTTCTTGTAAGATTTTCCACTCCTAAAAATCACCCACCCTATGAATGTAACCATTAATTTTCTTACCATAGGTTCTAGTTAAACGTTCTTTGATATCATTAAAATTTTTGAAGCTCACTAAAGGCTCCTCTTGAATCCAAGGGCCTTTCAAAAATTATATTTTGTCCTCCCCGCCTACTTTCCATTTTAGCCCTTGCCATAGAACTTTATTACTATTGATAATATTTTACCAAAAAATAGACCCATGTGGAGGATTAGAACAATTGATAAAGAGGTTTCAACCCTCCAAGTATTTTTTGGACAATGCTAGTCCATTTACCTTATGCTCTAGTGTAAAGCCTCCAATCATGTTTAACTAGAAGGGCTCTATTTAGATCTCTCAACTTCCTCAATCCAAGAACCCCATCCTGTAAAAGTTGGTAACAGGTACCCTAGGCTACTAGATGTATATATTTTTGGTATTTAGTGCCATCCCATAAGATTTTTTTTTGTAATATTTCTAAAATATCTTCCACTTTCCTTTACATCCTTACAAAAGACATAATTTAAATATGGAGGCTTTAAAGCGTATGTTTAATAAGCTATATTTCCTCGCATAGGATAATAGAGATCCCTTCAAACCTTGAAGTTTCCTATTAAATTTATCAATAATAAAATTTCAAAGTTCATCTTTCATTTTGCCTATAAACAAAAGTAAACCAAGATAGGTGATAGGGAACATTTCCTCCTTACATCCCAACACTTTAATTATTTTATCTTTTTACTTTCCTCCATGTTTAAAAAGATAATCATGCTATTTTCATAATCTATATTTTGGCCTGTAGATTTTTCATAAGAATCAAGGACGTTTTTAAGCTCCAAAGATTCTTCCATTATAGCTTCCCCAAGCAAGAAAATATCATCCACAAACTATTAATGGGACAAAGCTTCACCAATGGATGAATATTTCAGACCTTTGATATTACCATCCTTTCACATTGTTTTCAAAGTTATTTCCAAGCTATCTACCATAATGATAAAGAGATATGGAGACTACGAATCTCCTTGCGTGACTTCTCTTGTAGAAGGAAATAATCCAACTTATTATTCATTGATCAAGATTGAAAAGTGGGGGTTAGAAATACACATACCAACCCATGCCCTCCATTTTTTACTGAAACTCATTCACTCAATGATTTCCTTTAAGAAAGATCAAGAAACCTTGTTATAGATTTTTTTCATGTCCAGCTTAAGGAACATGTCTGACCCTTTCCTCCTTTGAAGAGAGTATGTTGTTTCATAAATGACAATGATGCTTAAAATTTTATAGTCATCAATACTATACTTGTAAAATAATTTAGTTATACATATTTTCTAGTCATCAATAGTTTCCAATCATAAGGGTAGGATAAACATCCCCAAGATTTTTTAAAAATGATTAAAAACTATGTTGCTATTCAATTTTTGCTTGTTTAAACACCATTTCCAAAGTAATAAGAATTAAGCACTCTCCCCATAGTAGTTATGGTCAAACAGGTGTATATAGGTTTATCCTTTGTTGTAGCAAGCCATTAATATTATTATTGGTCATGAATCCGCCTAGTCATATAAAATGCGCCCTAGACCCGGCCAACATTGAAAGGCCGAGAGAAAGAGAAGTCTCCCGGGCCAATCTCTAGAGAGGGCTGGCTCCCTTACTAAATCCTATACTGTTGAAGACTAGAGTTGCAAGAAAGAAATTAATGGAAATAACCGAAAGAGATGGGAAATATGGCCACAAGTCAAAAATGTAAGATTGGGGAAAGATTAACAGCAGGAATTTACCTCAAGCACATGAATAGCATATAATAAAAGAGAGCAACATAATTTACTTACAACCTTGCACAGATAACCTCCAGGATTGCATTCCAAAACTCACTTCCTCACCAGCAATATTCAAACTCAGATGCAGAATTTAAATTTAACTAGCAGATAAGAAATACGAGCATAAAAGAGAAATGCATAAAATAGAAGGAAATCACACATAAAGTCACTTGCAAAATCAGAAGCCAAATATCTCTTATTTACGCAGAGAACTTGATAAGTTTTCTTGCAAAAAGTCTCTCCTCTTTTCTTGAGATATACATTGGTATTTATAGAGGTCTTCCCTCTCTGCAGCATTTAAAACATAAAACAAATTTTCTTGAGATCCACAAAATATGCACTTGAAAAGAGAAACAATCCCCCTAAATATGCCTCGGAGAAATCAATCGAATGGAAACAAGGGACCATATTTCTTCATTAAATGACCGTTCTCGGGGCATGCTTGAAGTGTTAGGAGATCACGAACAAGAGCTTTTAATACCGGAGGCATCTTCAATTTTGGTGGCTTCAAAAACTGCATGATTTAACACGTTCTCCCATCTTGCGCACATAGGTAAGCAGCGAAACATTTAATTTTGGAGTCTTTTTGTAAAATTCAGAAAACTTTATTGGGCCTTTGTTGTTGCTTTCTAGCGCGAGACCGTGACAGGTCGCGAAAATGCGACATGTCGCGATATCATGACACTTTTATCTCCTTGCCCTTTCTCTCTGCTTTTGATCACGAAAATGTGACATGTCGCGAAATCACGACATTTTTCCCTTGCGGCTTTGTCCTGCTGCTACCAGTCGTGAAAATGCGACGTGTCACGAAATCGCGACAATTTCTTTCCCACCTTGTACTTTCCTGCATTTAGTCGCGAAAACGCGATGTGTCACGAAATCGTGACAATCTGCTCTTGCTTTGCCCTTTCGTCTTCTTTAGTCACGAAAATGCGACATTTCATGATTTCGTGACATTTTCTCTTTGTTTTGTTCCTTCGCTGCTCCTTGTCGCAAAAATGTGACAAGTCACGATTTTGCGACATTCTGTACTTGGCACTGTCTGTTTCGCTTTCTCATCGCAAATACGAGACAGGTTGTGAAAATGCGACATGTCATGATTTCACAACAATTTTCTCTTGCCTTGTACTTTTATGCTTTCTCCTTGCGAAAACGCTACAGGTCATGATTTCATGACATTGTTCTATCTTCTCCTCCGTTGTCGTCAACAGATCACGAAAATGCGACATGTCACGATTTCACGACAATTCGTATTACTTTGCTCCTTCCTCGCTTTCTTGCCGTGAAAATGTGACATGTCACGAAATCACGACAATCTTCGAGCACTTTGCTTTCTTGCCACCGTCTGTCGTGAAACTACAACATGTCACGATATCGCGACACTTGGTCCTCCTTGCTCTTCATCTTCTCTTTAGATCGTGAAAATGCGACATGTCACGATTTCGTGACAATTTTGCCTTTACTCTTCCTCTTGCTGCCTTCTGGCGCGAAACTATGACAGGTCGCAAAAATGCGACATGTCACGATATCGCGACAACTTTTTGTACTTAGCTCTTTTCAGCATCGGATGCCGCAAAACCGCAACAGGTCACGAAAATGTGACATATCACGATATCGCGACACTTTTATGTCTTCAGCTTGATTCATCGCGATATCGCGACACTTTTGGCATCTTGTTCTCTTTTGCTGCTTCGAACCACGAAAACGTGACATGTCGCGATATCGCGACACATTTGGACTTACTTGCTTTGGCACAAAACTTGTAGGAAAACATAGAGGAGTGAGTATTTCTATAATTTATGCAATACTTTGCATGAACAGCAACAACAAAAACAATGTGGCAAAATTGCCAATATTCTTGGTGGCTCTCGGGGTATACAGTTATGTTGTATGCACGAACCCCAGGCCTTTATGCATTGGGCAACAGAGTCAAGAAGCTAGAGGAGCAGAAGAAGTGAGTGCTGGTTGATGGTGGACATCTCTATGGGCTGCTGCAACAAGCTCTTGCTGACTTTCGGCACTCAAGTGGGTCTGCATTTTACCTAGCTCGGTTGAGCTGGGTAATCACCGGGTGCTGTGAAAGGGTCTCCATGGCAGTGGTGAGAAGCACCTGGGTTGCAAAAATGGGAATGAATGGAGTGATGACCAGCAGATGTGCAGGCCATGGAATGGGAATGGTGAATGATGGAATGGTGGAAGATGGAGGAGTAGAAGCGGTAGATACAGCAACTGAATGGGCTGCTACTGTGCTACCAGCAGTTGGGATTCCATGAAAATAGATAATGAAATGGAAGTAGATGGGATGGAGAAAGTGGTGGGAACTATGGAGAAGTGCTCAAAAGACAAAGGATTGGAAGAAATGGGAAGTGAAGAAACGGGAACATCAGAGAGGGAGTAGAAACAACAGTAGTGGCTTGATTATGTACAGTGGAAGGAGTGGGAGAGGAAGGGAATGAAAATAAGGAAGTGGAAGAAAGAAGTAGATGGAAGCCACTACCTGTTGGGAAGGAAAAGAAAAAGAGAGAGAAATAAACATACCTGCGGGCTCGTGTGCAAAAGGAGCCGAAGTTGATGATTTATGTACACAGGGGAACTCCACAATACTTTTTTTTCCTTTTTTCTTTTTTGCTTTTTTTTTCTTTTGTTTTTTTTTAGAGAAAAAACAAAACAAACTGTACAAGGTGACACTGTGTTTTCATATCATGAAATGTAGGCTTTCAAATGAAAGTCGTTCACTAAAATAGGAAGTGGATTACCTTCCAAGTCCTCAAGATAAAATGAATTTGCTGCACTTGTACTGGCAATCCGGAATGGACCCTCCCACAGAGCGTCAAATTTCTTGTGCATCCCTGGCTTGGCCTTCTTTTCGTTCCACTTTAAGACTAAATCACCCACTTTGAATGTGCGGTTAGTAGAACCTTTGTGAAACCATTTTGAAACTGCCTGTGCATGCTTAGCAAACTCATCATAGGCCAAAGAATGTTGCTCTTCCAACTGCAACAACTGAGCCAATCATATGTTCATAGGATCCATATTTGCTTCATCATCTAGGAATTCCTTCAATTGCTGCAAGGTAGGTAGTTCTAAATGAATAGGCAATCTTGCCTCTTTCCCATATACCAAGGCATACGGTGAAGTCTTGATAGACTTCTTGATCGAAATTCTATCTGCCCATAAGGCCTGATTCAACAAAAGGTGCCAAGATCTCTTATTATCCCCCAAGGATCTCTTCAAAATCCATAGCAAGTTCTTGTTTGTAGACTTCACCAAGCCATTCCCCTGAGGGTAATAATTAGAGGATGTCTTCAAAAAAATACCATACTTGTTTGCAAATTCTGCTAGCTTGGCTCCAATGAAGGGAGTTCCATTGTCCGTGATAATGGCATCAGGAATGCCAAAACGCATGATCAGTCCTTCAATGAAAGTGATTACCACATCTTGATTTGCACCCTTGGTTGGAATGGCCTCAGACCATCTTGTAAAATAATCAGTAGCCGTCAAGATGTACTTGTGTCTGGCTGAAGAGTTTGGATCAATGATCCCAATAAAGTCCAGCCCCCACTGTTGAAAAGGTGCTTCAACTTGAATTGGATGTAGGGGCAATGGTGCATTTCTAATCCTTCTTGTATACCTTTGGCATTTGTCGCAAGCTTGAGCAATCTTGAAAGTATCCACAAACAAAGTTGGCCAATAGTAACCAGCCCAAATAATATTTAAGGCCATAGGCCTACCAGCATAATGTCCTCCCGACATGCCATAATGAAACTCCTCCAGGAATCTAGCTTTCCTAGGTTCCTTAACGCACCTTAGGAGAACTCCATCAATGTTTTTGAAGAACAATCCCTCGGGCAACAATACATACCTAAGAGCTTGTAGGCGAAACCTTCTTCATTGCGAAGCATTTAATTGTGGAGGACATCTACCAGTTGAAAAATAATTAACAAGGTCGTCTGCCCAATCTTGGCCTTGTGCAAGGATGTTCACTAGATTCCTTTCTTCAGCAGGGTCATCCACTTGATGATCAACTATCTCAGAGGCCACAGTTTTTGCTAATTGTTGGCATAAGGCCTTACCCCGCACCAACTTGGTTGGATGGATCTCAACATCGAACTCTTGAATTTTGGTGACCCTGAATGATGACGTTCCTTACATCGAGGTGGATGACATAGACGATCATCTTACTCTGAGATACAAAGTGCCTGAACTTTTTGAGAGACTTCATGACAACATAGACCTACTTCTCAATGAAATTGTATCTCTCCTCATGGGGTAAGATAACTTGGCTAAGGAAAGCAATGGGTCTTTCATCCCCATCATCTCCTTTCTGTGTAAGCACTGCAGCATAGCTTTCATCCTCTCCAACTGCGTACATAATGAAGTCCTTAGAATAATCAGGATTGATCAACATAGGGGCTTGCGCAATTCTATATTTAATCTCCTGAAATGCATCTTTCCTCTGAGTTGTCCACTTGAACTCCACATCTTTCTTTAATAGCTCAGTCATGGGCTTGACTACTTGGGCAAAGTCGAAAATAATTTTTTTGATAAAATTTATTTGCCCGAATAAAGATTGTAACTCTTTCTTATTGGCAGGGAGCGACAGTTTCTTCAAAGCTTCAGCTCTCGATGGATCAATTGCCAAACCATTCTCTAAGATGACATGTCCCAAGAGTTTACCTTCCTTTACTACGAAAATGGACTTCTTTGGGTTGATGGAAATACCAAACTCTCGATATTTCTCAAATATCTGCCTCAAATGAGAACAATGTTCTTCTCGTTTGTGCAAAAAGATACAGTCATATCATCGAGATAAATGACAATGATCTTATTCAAAATCTCCCCAAATGTGATGTCCATGGCCCTTTGAAATGTGGCCCCAGCATTGGACAATCCGAAGGGCATGCGTTGATAGGCAAAGGTACCCCACTTGGTTGTGAACATGGTCTTGTGCTGGTCCTCATCCCTGACCCAAATTTGATTGTATCCAGAGAACCCATCTAGCAATGAAAAGCGCTGAGCCCCAGCAACAATGTGAAGGATCTAATCAATGCGAGGCAATGGGTAGTGATCCTTCAAGGATGCTCGGTTCAAGTTTTGAAAATCCATGCACAGTCGTATATCTCTATTTTTCTTACGAATCGAAACCAAATTAGCAACCCAAGTCGAGTGCTTAATCGGATATATGATCTTGGCCTGCAACATCTTCACAAGTTTGGCCTTCATGAGGGCTTCAATCTTTGGGTTCACCGGTCTCTACTTCTTCCTGAAGGGTTTGACTCCTTCTTCCAGCTCGATAGTGTGTTGAATGATCTCTTTATCATATCCCCTCAGATCCTCGTAGCTCCAGGCCACGATGTCAAAAAAATCTTGACACAATTGTTTGATCTCTTGCAATTCAGCGGGAGTAGAATCAATCCCAATTTTGATGACCTTATCAGCCTCCAACTGAAGCTCCATGTACTCTTTCTTGTTGACCTCGATCCGATGCTTCTTGGATCGATCATTCTGATCAAACAAAATTTCTAGAGTGATGAGGCCTTTAGGAATATGGTTATTCCACAACTGAATCAGGCCTTTAGTTTCTTCATGCTCCAAGGTCCTTCCCTTGATGGTGGTAGCTTCTTGAACCAAAAAGTTAACAATTTTCTCATCGCTCTCGAAGACTTTCCAAAAGGTGTCCTTGTCTGGGACAGAGGGCCTATACACCATTCTTACTATTTTTGGCCTTCTCACCACCTGCTCGATTGGTGAAAAATTTGCTCCAAGAGATGCTAGAAGATCAGCATGCTTATTCAGCTCTCATGAAATGGATTGAATATTCAATGCTGTGAAAGCCTCAAATAGGTCCCAAAATTTGTTGCGGTATGCCTTGAGATAATGTTGCTTGGAGATGCACTTGTTCGTTACTTGATTCACAATCAATTCAGAGTCACCAAAAATCTGCAATTGTTCAATCCCCAATTTTTTTGCCTTCTTCAAACCTAGGCACAACGCTTCATACTCAACAACATTGTTAGTACAACTCCAGGTCGGTCGATATGAATATGTTTTCTGTAGGCCAGAGGGAGAAATAAGAACAATACCTGCTCCCGCACCATTTTTGCATCTTGCTCCATCAAAATACAACTTCCATAATTGATCGGGCACAGAGTCTTGATCATCTTGGTCAAGAGGCATCTTTATTTCAACCTCTTCAGGCTTTGTAATGGAGTAACAACCAATTTTAGTTTCCACCATGGCATTAAAATCAAGCATTGAAAACTCATCCTCTAGGTGAAGCTCATCCAAAACTTCATCCATCAAATCAGGATCTTCTAATTCTTCAGTTATCATGTTGACAGAATGCGTGGACTTTTCTTCTTCTTCCATCTTCTCTATATGAAAAGTAGAAGGCTTTTCATTATAGATCCGAATTCTTCTTCCTTTGAAAGGAATTTCCAAGTGAGAATAATCCAGAGAAAGGTAGCCTCCCAGCTTGGCAGTGAATTCTCTCGATAAGCACATACTGAAATATGGTTCCAAATCAACCACAACTACCTCCTGAATTACTGTAATTTGAGGCATACTATGTAGAACAATAGGAATATCCTTGATTACACCCACTATTTTCATGGGAGTCCCGTCCAACTTCATGACACCAGGGCTACTTCTTGTATACTCCATACCCATGACTTCACAAACTGCCTTTGGCATGACAGTTGTCACAGCACCAGAATCAATCATGCAGTTGTGCACTATCCAACCCTCCATCCTAAGTGACAAATAAAATGGGGGTGGTCTATTTTTCCCAGTGGCTGAAGTAGTTAATGCTTGAGCAAAAATCGTCTAGGTAGGATTCTTCTCATTATCTTTCATAGACTTCAATGACTCTTGTAACAAATCAACTTGCCCAGGTAATTGTAATGCATCATAGAGACTAACCTTAGCTGGAATCTTCTTCAATTCTTCAACAATATTGTATGTAGCTGCACCAGACTCCTTCTTTTCAATAGGGGGTTCATATCTGCTCCGATATTGCTGAGTGGCTTCTACCCTCAGTATTTTAGTCAAAGATGGATATTTGAGCTTTTCTCTGGCTTGTTCCTCTATTTTAGCTCTTGCCTGCGAAGCTGAGGCTTTTTCTTGCAATCTTTCCTTTGCTCGTGGTGGAAAAAGATATTTTAATAGAACAAGTGCATCTGGATTTGGTATTGAAGTAGGAGCTTTCACTTGTACTTGTTTCTTCTCATTTTGCATCTTCGGATCAGTCGGTACCCTTAATGGTTCTATCTCTGCTGGATCTACCTTGACTGGCTTCTTCCTAGTTCTCGTGAGAACTGAGACTTGTTCTTCAGACGAAACCATAAAATTATGATCTACCTCAGTAATCATGTTAACTTGTCCTCCAGAAGAGCTTGCGGCCAATGTTTGTACATAGTTCAAATGAACCATACAAGTCTCCTCACCGTGTGGATCATTACATGTAGAGCACCAATATGTTCTTTCTACGGGGCCAGCTTCCTCATTCATCAACACAATCGGGTTCTTCTCAGGCACTTTGCTTGTTGAAGCCGCTTGTTCTCTAGTGATCGATAGAGGTTGAAATCTCCTGGGTTGGAAATCTCTCTCGGCTTGCTTTCTTTCAATAATTGTGATCTTATTTCCCATTGCTCTTATAGCTGAATTAGCAGATTTTACCTCTTGTAATAGTGTTGTGTAAGGATCAGGATTTGAGGGCGCAGGAGGTGCCGATAAAGGTAGAGGTGCTGGCGGTGCAGGAAATGTTGGGAATGAAGTGGGAGCTGGTAATGGCAGAATGCTTGGTGCAGGCAATTATGGAATAGTTGGATCAGGGAGCTGAGGAACTGGAATGGGTGCGATCTGAGGTGCACTTGAGCTCCATGATGGAATAGGATACATGGAAGGCATAGGCTATGAAAATGAACCAGAATACAAATGCTAAGGAAGATCAGGTAAGATAGGCATTGTTACCTTTGGGGGAAGCCTACCTATGGCAATCAAGTCTGCTTCCACCTTTTGTGCTTGTTCGAATAGCTCTGGGAATGTAGTCATGTTAGACTGTCGGATATCCAAGCCAATGTCGATGTTAAAAGCTCTGAGATAATAGAATGCAACCTGCTCATGAGTGGGCCGAAGACCTTCAGGAACTCTCTGCCAGCTTCTGGTAAATCTGACATTGAAGTCTGCTATCTCCTCCTGCGGATGCCTTTGAATTGCGTTAAATTGATGCAGCAAGGAAAATGGATCGGCTTGTTCATGAAAATTCTTGATTAACAGCTCTCCTAATTGATCCCATGATGCAATAGTGCCTGGTTGCAATGATCGGTACCAATACAACAATTTCCCTCTCAGTGACAACACCAACAATTTTATCATCACATCTTCGTCCGTTATGTCATGGATGGTCGCCAAAGAGGCTACATCTTGAATATGCTCATAAGCAGTCTTACCAATACCATCATAGGTCGGAAAAGCTTTCAAAGCAGCTTGAGGGACTGGATTTTGTGCCTGTAAATTCAAGGCTCCCGAACTATTCCATGCTGAGAACTGCCTTGGTGGAGGATACTAGGCCATTTGGACTAGTGTGTGTGGCTGAGGAGGTGGAAAACTAGTAGCAGTACTAGATGAACTCGAAGGAACAGAAAATACACCAACAATTTGTGAGGATGTTGCAGAGGATGTAAGTGGTGGGGAGACCAACTTAGGGTGTCCACCTAATTTTTTGTTGTCAAGTTCAAAAAACTCAATGAGATTTTCAAATTTTTTGGCCTTCGATCTCGTGATCATGAAGTACAGCTCTCACTGTCTCCACGTTCGGAGGTTTATGGGTAGTGTTGAGTCACCAAATGTTCTAACTATACAGCATGAAGGTGAACATTAAACCTCAATACTATTGAAAGTGAAACTTTTTAGAGTCCCACCGGGCGTGCCAAAAACTGTTGGTCACGAATCCGCCTAGTCATATAAAATGCGCCCTAGACCCGACCAACATTGAAATGCCAAGAGAAAGAGAAGTCTCCCGGGCCAATCTCTAGAGAGGGCTGGCTCCCTTACTAAATCCTATACTGTTGAAGACTAAAGTTGCGGGAAAGAAATTGGAAATAATCGAAAGAGATGGGAAATATGGCCACAGGCCGAAAATGTAAGATTGGGGAAAGATTAACAGCAAGAATTTACCTCAAGCACATGAATAGCATATAATAAAAGATAGCAACATAATTTACTTACAACCTTGCACAGATCACCTTCAGGATTGCATTCCAAAACTCACTTCCTCACCGGCAATATTCAAACTCAGATGCAGAATTTAAATTTCAACAGCAGATAAGAAATACGAGCATAAAAGAGAAATGCATAAGATAGAAGGAAATAGAAGGAAATCACACATAAAGTCACTTGCAAAATCAGAAGCCAAATATCTCTTATTTACGCAGAGAACTTGATAAGTTTTTCTGCAAAATGTCTCTCCTCTTTTCTTGAGATGTACATTGGTATTTATAGAGGTCTTGCCTCTCTGTGAATCGCAGCATTTAAAACATAAAACAGATTTTCTTGAGATCCACAAAATATGCACTTGAAAAGAGAAACAATCCCCCTAAATCTGCCTCGGAGAAATCACAAATCGAATGGAAACAAGGAACCATATTTCTTCATTAAATGACTGTTCTCGGGGCATGCTTGAAGCGTTAGGAAATCACGAACAAGAGCTTTTAATACCGGAGGCATCTTCAATTTTGGTGGCTTCAAAAACTACATGCCTTAGCACGTTCTCCCATCTTGCGCACATAGGTAAGCAACGAAACATTTAATTTTGGAGTCTCTTTATTGGGCCTTTGTTGCTGCTTTCTAGCGCGAGATCGCGACAGGTCGTGAAAATGCGACATGTCGCGATATCGCGACACTTTTATCTCCTTGCCCTTTCTCACCGCTTTTGATCGCGAAAATGTAACATGTCCCGAAATCGTGACATTTTTCCCTTGCGGCTTTGTCCTACTGCTACTAGTCGCGAAAATGTGACGTGTCGCGAAATCACGACAATTTCTTTCCCACCTTGTACTTTTTTGCCTTTAGTCACGAAAACACGATGTGTCGCGAAATCGCGATAATCTGCTCTTGCTTTGCCCTTTCATCTTCTTTAGTCGCGAAAATGTGATATGTCGCGATTTCATGACATTTTCTCTTTGTTTTGTTCCTTCGCTGCTCCTTGTCGCAAAAATGTGACAAGTGATTTCACGACATTCCATACTTGGCGTTGTCCATTCCGCTTTCTCATCGCAAAAACGAGACAGGTCACAAAAATGCGACATGTCGCGATTTCGCGATAATTTTCTCCCACCTTGTACTTTTCTACTTTCTCCTCGTGAAAACGCAACAGGTCACGATTTTGTGACATTGTTCTATCTTCTCCTTCGTTGCTAATGACAGATCACAAAAATGCGACATGTCACGATTTCATGACAATTCGTATTACTTTGCTCCTTCCTCTCTTTCCTGCCGTGAAAATGTGACATGTCACGAAATCGCGACAATCTCCGAGCACTTTGCTTTCTTGACACCGTCTATCACGAAACTACAACATGTCGCGATATCGCGACACTTGATCCTCCTTGCTCTTCATCTTCCCTTCAGATCGTGAAAATGCGACATGTCACGATTTCGCAACAATTTTGCCTTTACTCTTCCTCTTGTTGCCTTCTGGCATGAAACTGTGATAGGTCGCAAAAATGTGACATGTCGCGATATCGCGAAAACTTTTTGTACTTAGCTCTTTTCAGCATCGGACGTCGCAAAAATGCAATAGGTCACAAAAATGCAACATGTCACGATAGCTTGACACTTTTATGTCTTCAGCTTGATTCATCGTGATATCGTGACACTTCTGGCATCGTGTTCTCTTCTGCTACTTCAAACCTCGAAAACGCGACATGTCGCGATATCGCGACACTTTTGGACTTACTTGCTTTGGCACAAAACTTGTAGAAAAACACAGAGGCATGAACAACAACAACAAAAACAATGTGGCAAAAATGCCAACAATTATCAACTAATATAATGGATCTACCTCTAAAACTATCAATTAGATTTTTTTGTAAATTATTGACAAAGACAAGAATCTTTATTTTAAAGCATATTTCAACAAATAAAAATCATTTTATTTATCAAATTATATTTGACATATATGATCCCCTCTTAAAAATATGATAGCCTTGTGTCCTCTAACATTTTCAAATCTACAATATGAATTCATACTTTAAGTGTATTATGTAGGCTATAATATTGGAAGTTGTCATCTCAGGTGAAGTAATAGAATGGGGCCATGATTTTTCTCTTCCTACAATTTGTTACAATTCACATATTCCTATGATGAATTTTTGTTCCACTTAAATATATTATCTTCTTGCAATATTTTAAAGTTATTTATAGCACTAACAATATATGGTGTGTCAGTTATTTGTTTTTATTGATTTGAGGAAGGGGTTTTGAAAGTGTCCCAAAACCTATAATAAGAAGATAAGACCCTCGAATAGGAACCTACAAAGCAATCTTACAATAGGAGAAGACCCTTGAAGAGGAACCTGCAAAGCAAAAACCTAGACAAAAACCTGAGACTGAACCAAACCAAAATATTCCCAAAGTAACATTTGCCATACCTTCAGATTTTCTTCATGGTGGCAAGAAACTCACATTCCTATTTTTATGCGAGAACAAAGTTTGCCCTCCTTTTTTAATTCTACTAGTGGTTGTATTTCCCAAGGTTAGAGTTCTAGAAATTGAACGACTATTGTTATTGAATTTATGCTTCTTGACCTCAAAGAAATATTAAGAGAAAAAAAATTAAGCTTCTTGATCATATAAAATTTATGCTTTTTAACTCTCCCACATTGTAGGCTTGAAGAGGCATTTACTGTGATGTAGGGGAGGAAAGAGCAATAATATTTCCAAAGGTCACTTCCAAACTAGGGTCAACACAAGTAGAGGAGAGAGGGGTAACATTCTAAGGAGCATCTCCAAAGGGCACCCCCAAAGTAGGTTTAATAGGAGCAAGGGAGGTAAGGGAAGGATTTCGAGGAGCATTTTTAGAGGGTAGGGTCTTCAAAGAAGGACAATCAGAGGAGATATCACTAAGATTTGAGTAGAGAGCAAACATAAGGTACCAACTTAAAGGATTTGGGCAATTGTGACTCTATATTGGCAAGGACGTACATTCTTATTGTTGTATTAAAAATATATAAATCATATGCATTTTCTTCTTCTTGCTCATTTTGGCTCTCACATATCTTTTTTACTTGTTATTTCCTCTGGTCTTTTATCATTGGACCTTAATTCTGTATTTTTTATTTTTCTCATCCTCTCGAATCTTGTTTAGGTTGACTCTGGTGTTCCCTCTTTATTTGTTCTTTCATTTTATCTTTTACCATTATATATTAAATTTACACTCTCACATTCATTTGTTCATCTTCATCTTACTTTGTATTTCATGTGTTCTATTTTTTTGGTCTTCTATTTGGAATTATATCATTATAACCTAAATTTATATTTTTCATATGCCTCTTCCTATTTATCTTGCTTAAGATAACTCTCATGTACCCTTTTTATTTTTTATTGAATTTCATTTTTTGTCATCACAACTCAAACATTCACTCTTACATGTGTCTATTCCTCTTCTTCTTGCTTTGGATATAACGTGTTCCTTTTATCTCTTCTTATACTTGTTTTTTATTTATATTTTATTATGGGTATTTTCCTCTTCATCTTGCTTAGCATATTTTTAACACACTTTATTTATTTAATTTTCCATTTAGTCTTCTATCCTTATAACTTAAACTTTTTTTTGAATGTTTGTATATAATTTCACATATTTCCTTTCACCCTTAGACATCTATGCATGATGGC
Organism: Wollemia nobilis; assembly: GCA_028583015.1. Taxonomy (NCBI): domain Eukaryota; kingdom Viridiplantae; phylum Streptophyta; class Pinopsida; order Araucariales; family Araucariaceae; genus Wollemia; species Wollemia nobilis. The sequence goes on along the minus strand of JAQPPZ010002969.1, from coordinate 13,981,899 downwards.
ACTAGAGTACATTTACATTATTTTGTTATTCCACTTGTCTTTGACTCAAGTTATTTGGAACATGATTAATGTCTCTTCTATATCATACATGCTATTTCATTATATCCTTCTCTTATTTTTATGTTAGCATTATGATTTCACTTCAATTGTTTACTCCTTTCATTATATTTTCTCAAGGTTATTCACAGTGGCAAATATTCGTAAATTGGGCAAATATTAGGATTTTCAAAATTGGAAATTGGCGAATATGAGGACCCTCGACGTCAGCCCATTTATATAAATTTTTTAGGACCATTTTTTCCTTAGGATCAATTTGCCACAATATATATCCAAACATATGCATATTTGTACTCGTTCGAAAGCTCTTTTCAAGCCTGATCTAATGGTGGTATGTTTATGAAGTTATAATATGATTTAATAGGTCAAAAGTGGTCCCAAAGATGACCTTATATTTTAGGGCTTCAAATACCCCAAATTTTGGTATGAAGATATTCGATTTGATTTGCTTAGGATTCTCCATGATTCACCTTGATTTTGATTAGGATTCATCATTTTTTTACAAGTACATTTTGAGTCCAACCCCTTATGCATAACCTTGTATTTTCTTCTTTCCTCTTCTCTTTATGATTCAATCATGTTATCCTTAGTTTTTTTTTATATGATCTTCATATAAAAAAAGAATTAACCAGGTTTTGTTTGTTATATAACTTTATAAAAATTATAACTTAATTATATTTAGAAATTCTAAGTTTAAATTAGATGACAAAGTGTATATAGAGTTGATATAAATTTACTTTTGAGAGAATATTATAATATAAAAAAGCTTTAATAAGGCCATATAAAGGAATTGGAGATATGAAAAGTATTTGAATCCATTATAGAATATAATTTTTCAACATAGGTATATCATTTCTTATTTAATTTTAGATTCAATTTTTAATTTTCTTTATATTTATTTTATAATGCCTTTGTATTGAATGACATTTTCTAAAAAGTTTAAAATTTATTTATAATATAATAAACATATATTGTACTTTTAGTTATATAAAAATATAAATATATAGTAAAATTATATATATATATATATATTAAATATCAATTTGTTTTTTATTTATTATTATAAACTTTACTTAATTAACTTCAAAGCTATCAAGCACATGAATTCAAAATTTTTATTGAAATAATTTTTTTAATAAATTTTTCAATTTAAAATGGGTAAATCGCCTTATAATTAAACAAATTTTAAAATGCACTTATATACTAAAAAGATTAAAAGTATTTCGTATTTAGTCTACACTAAATGGTTAATAATTATATGTATAAACCAAAATCTATTGAAATAAATCTAGTTCATATTCTATAAATATGTTTTTTTTAAAATACTTTCCATTATAAGTTATAGAAATATTTATTATGTACTTATATTTATAAAAATAAACTTAATATAAAAAATAAGTTAATATCATCCTATAGAAATTCAACAAAATATTTAGTAATTTATTTCAAATGTTCATAAAGTCATTAAAAATGTAATATCATCTCAATAACATGTAAATAAAATATTTATTTATCTATTTTTAATACAAATATGCTATTTGAAATATGAATGACTATTATATACTCTTAAATTTATTTATATCCATTTTTTTATTAAGTGAAATAAGGGGTTTTGAAATGGTCCCCAAACCTTTTACAAACAAAAAGCAAAAGCTTCTAGAGAGAAATCAGAGTAGAACAGAAAAAGAATTACCCCACCTAGAGAATACAAAAACCAAACTTCAACTAGCAGCAGGAACTAAGAGAAGCCAAGATTCAGAAGAAGTAGATCCCACCAAAAGCATGAACTACCAAAATTGAAATTGAAAACAAGAACAAGATCAGGAACATTTAAACCCAAGAAATAGTTCCAACCTAAATAGAACATAAATAAAGTCTCCAACAATTAATGCCCAAAAGGCAAAACCAAATTTGAAACAAGGGAACCAACCAACCATTCCAAAGAAACCTAAAAAATTGTATTCCAAGGATTGAATCCAAATAGTCAAAAGCGCCAAAGTAAAAATCACCAACATTTGAAAGAAGAGACCCCTAAGCAAGGACTGACTAAGATCTCTCCCAAATTGGAAATCTAAAAATTGCATTCCAAGGACTGCATGAGACAGGAAAAAGAACCAAAGAAAAGATCACCAACATCTTAAAGAAGAGACCCTTGAGAAAGGACTCATTAAGACCTATCCCAAATTAAATATGTACGTGAAACATGAATCAAATCTAAATTATAGAGACCTCCCATATTCTAGATCTGTTATGTAAACTATAGGGGTATCCCCTATTTTAGCTCTAGATTATACACAATTTTAGCACCCCAAACTTGGAATAGACATACTCCTTCCTTCCAATAGAAGAACTCCATGTGCGATCTATTGCTCCAAGATACAAACTTCATTAACATAAATTGAGATTGAATCTTTTTCCTCTAGCAAAGAGCTAGGAAGGTTTACAATTTTCAACATCCATCTTCAACAAAGTCTTAGATCCATTGGTGATCTTTATCTATATCTCCTTTTTCATGATAGGTATAATTTATGGTCTTTAACCTTTATGCTCTAACCCAACATCTAAAGATCCCTTTTTATGAATTCTCAATTTGTGACCAAGAAATCTCTTTTCCAAGAAGTATTTTTGGGAACATATAGTTCTATCCACCCTCACCTCAAGAGAGGATAGGAGGAAATCAGTGGTCTCATTCATTACATCCATACCAGAAGAAATTGAAGCCTCCAACATTGAATTTAAATAATTAAAAAGAGTCGGATCATCCCACAAAGTAGGGGAAACACCAACCTGAGCATAGTGGTTCATAGCCAATATCTCATTTATAGCCAAGGGTATCTCTAGGTCTTCATCTATGGAGGAATCCCTTTCTTGAAGCTGAAGGTCTATGGATATAGCTATTTATGTCCATTTTTATTATATTTCATAATTGATATTAGTTTACAAGATATGTAAGCAAATATTTCTTTAAAAGGAATCCTTAAAATGTAATTTATGAGTGACAAATATGTTTTTAATCATCTTCTTTAAAAGCGTGTTAATCAAACTCTCTTTGTTGAGATGACTTTTAATTTTTGTTATTACATATTAAATCTAATTAATTATTTTTAACCTAATATGTATTGTATGACATTAATCATTGTATACCACAAAATAGATATAATATGAAAGGTCTAGATCTTGATACCCTTATTACAAATTTAAGGTACATTCATAATATTTTAATCTAATTCTTTCATTTGTTTTTCCACATGTTAATATATGAATGATAACTTTAAGATCTCAATCATCTTAAAAATATAAAATAACAAAAGCTAAAGTCAAATATTTTAATCATCTTTCTAAGATGTCACTTTTAACCTTTCTTGTAGTCTTTATTCTACAAACCTTCCAAACCAAAACATGATGATGTTCAATATTTTTAATTGTCATTGAACTCAAGCTTTTATATATATATATATATATATATATATATATATATATATATATATATATATATATATATATATATATATATTTTGTAATTAATTAGAATTATGTTATAAGGAGAGGTTGCAATAATTGTCCATCAATAGTTGATGTATTAATGCAAGGATATAGATATGAAAATTCATTATGATACTTCAAAATAGCCTTTTGTAATATTGCATCCATTATATTGTTATCAATATAATTATAATTAACTTAAAAATAATTTTATGGAATAAAATATTATAAATTCTAATTATATTTGTGTAATCCTTGTATTCAATAATTGTAATAGTACCCATATATTATACTTTTTAAAAGTACATAAGGATAGTAAAAAAATGATATAATTTTATATATTAAAAAATATGATATATGTATAAAAGATATTAAGTTGGAATATCCATTGCAGAGGAGCTTTGTAGAGGAGACAGCTTAGGGTTTCATAGGAGCATTGCAGAGGAGGTAGATTATGGTTTCAAAGGAGCATTGCAGAGGAGGTAGATTACGATTTTAGAGGAGCATTGGAGAGGAGGAAGATGAGCATTACAGAGGAAGTGGATGTCTGGTTGGGCAGCTTTGACCCCATTTTTGAAGAAGATAAGTTCGTGAAGGTCAGTCCATTTGAATCCCGTGACCCCTCCTTTTTGTTTGAATGGGAGAAGTGGGATCCTGGTAAGCTCAGAAGTAGAACCTATAGGGAGGACCCCATCCCTCCTAGTGCACCTTCATTTGCAAAAGTGACCATTGGTGGTAATGGAGGATCTGACACCCTCTTCGATATTTCTCCTATGTCAAACCAGATCCATATCCCCAATAGCTTGATTGATAATATCCTAAAATATGGGTTGTGGAATCTTGTGGGAAAATTCCAAGGTAGGAGGTCGAATATTGATTCTCTGAGGATATGGGCTTTGGCAAGATGGAGACCTATCAGATCTCTTGAAATTGTGGTCATCCCAAGAAATTTCTTCCTTATTAAGCTCAACTCTAAGGAGGATTCCAAGCGGATATTAGAAGGGGGTCCATGGTTTTTTGGCAAACGAGGTTTATTTCTGCATAAATGGGGCCCATATTTTAATCCCATGATGCAGAGCATTAATTTTGTCCCACTATGGGTCAAGCTACCAGACTTCCCACTTCATCTCTAGCATGAGAGCATCTTCCAAGCTATTTCCAAGACAATCGAGGATTTGATTTTCTTTGATCATATTACTAGTTCCAAATCTCAAATGCTCTATGCTAGAATGTGTGTGATGGCAGATATTGAGAAGGATCTGCCGAGCTTTGTTGAACTCTTTTCTAATCTTGGCACCTGGGTTCAAAACATTGAATATGAAAATAAACCCCAAGTTTGCCAGGAGTGTGGTAAGGGTGGGCACCATAAGAGCTTATGCCCCCTGCATCCTAAAGCTCTAAGTACTTTGGCAAGTCGTAAGGAAAACAATAAGAAGCTCAGTGAAAAGTGGGTGCCTAAGAAAAACCCTCAAAATTTGAAAGGACAATATTTTATTTCTATTTCTCAAGTTAGGCTCAGTGAGGAATTGTAGGAGGAAGACCTTCCATAAGTCATGTTTGATGGAGAGGAGGAGTTGAACACGATTTTTGTGAAGAGAAGGGAAGTGAGCCCAGTAGCGGGGGATATTGTTCAACTTCCTAAATTCAGGAGAGTGGAGAAGAGGTAAATCCCTCTAGTCTTATCCTCCAAAATTCCTTTGATTGTCTTGACATGGATGATCCGACTCTTCAACAGTTAATGGAAAGCTCTCTAGCCTCTCCAAAAACTGTGTTTGAGAAAGGCTCTTCAGGTCTGAAGACCAGAAGTCACAGGAAAGCTCGTATTGATGTAGGGGATGAAAGGAAAGTGGGGAGACCCAGCAACAAAGCACTCAAGAAAAGGGAGATCGACTCTGAAATTGCTAACGGAGTACAACCCCTTCTAATAGATAGTTTTGAGGCTCTACATCCCGAAGAGAATGAGGTTGTTCCAATCATGGAGACTTGGAACAAATGTGTTCAGGAGTGTGGCTTGAAAAAAGATTTCTTTTTGTGGGGGTCAAAAAAAAGGTGGGCAGGCCTCCCAAGACCTCACTAAGAAAGGCTTCCAGCAAGTGATTTTTGTTTGTTTTTGGTTTAGTTGTTTGTCAGGTTGGATGTTGTTGTTGTAGATATGATCCAGTTTTAGGCAAGATTCTTGGCTCTTTGGTTCTCTAAGCACCCCTGGTTGTTTTTGACCCTGACAATCTCTTGTATTTACTTTCTTGATATCTTATTGCTAGATCTAAGGTTTGGGGATGCATTTCAAAACCCTACTTGTAATAGGTTCGGGAACCCTTTAAAAAATCCCTTCTACCAACAAAAAAAAAAGTTGGAATATCTACAATATTTAATAATAACAAATAATAAAATTAATAAAAATGTATATAATCATCAGCTCATGTAAAGGAGTTGGAGAGCAAGCCTCTCCAGTTGAAATTGAGAGGCCGAGGTTCAAATCTCTCCTCTCACATATTGCGGATATGCTATGTAATGGTTATATCGTGACCACATAATAAATATTTACCCCCTTAAAAAAATGTATGTAATCAAAGTTTAAAGAAAAAACTGTTAACAGAATTATAACTCACTTGTTTTAAGAGTAAATTTAATGTTAGTATTTCGCTTAAAATGCCATATATCCAAAGCAAAAAAAATACGATCTCTATAAGCATGCAAAATATTATTTGAGCTTTCAAATAGGGGCTTTAAGTAAATGATAATGCAACACGACTTTAACGTAATAAATAATATCATGTGATTGATATGGAGTTTTTAGCTAGTTAAATAAAGCTAAATATCTTCAATGAAAACTACATTGTTCCATAAACTAACTTTCAAATATTATGTAGGAGCTTTAAGTATATGGATAATGCAGCAAGACTTTAATATATAATATCATGTGATTGATATGGAGTTTTCAGCTAGTTAAATAAAGCTAAATATCTTCAATGAAAACTACATTGTTCCATCAACTAAATATTTTAAAACAAGTTAAAAAACATAAAATAACAATAATTAGAGATGAAACTTATTAAAAATTTGAAATTAAATATTAAAATTATAGGCAAGGACAGGACACTGGAAACGAGGTGATTCTGCACCGTCAACATGCCGATCGTTCACATCTGCTTTCTCTTCGAGGCTCTACATTTCACATGCTGTCATCATATTCATGCCGATCGTTCACATCATGCTTTGTCTTCAAGGCTGTTCATTTCACGCGCGATAAAACCAAGTGATTCTTCGCCATCAACATGTCCAGATGAGAGTGGCGAGCCTGGCATTCGTACGCATTACTTAGGATAAGCCCAGCTCGGCCATTTGGTATTTTTGATAACATCTACGTCTTTTCAAGCTTTTTGTAAACTCATCCGTACTGAAAATGGAATCCAACAGTGGCCCCGAGACGAGGACATCCCGTGGAAACTTGAAGAGTTCAAATAACTTCCGGTAGATGTAGCACTTAACCACAATTCTATATATAGCCATTAACTTTTATATTTTAATAAAAAATGCTGTATAGTGTGATCTTTTTTATCCTATTTTTTGTGAACAGGTTGCCAGATTGAAGATTCAAGGGAGAAGAGTGGTATGGACGGCCAGGCCAAGCCAATTATGGGAAAAGAGGTGGAGGAGGGGGTCAAAAAGAACTTGAAATCTTCTGTCCATTTAGATTTACATGGTGTTCTCCACATGTATTCAGGCAACAGCGATGCTAGTTATGCCAAAAACTCTGCAACACAAAGGCGATTTTTCCGTCAAGTGCAGCCACTGTTCAAGGCAACCCTTCAGAATCTGATATTCCCCACAGAGGGACCTGTCCGAGTTGCAGATCTTGGCTGTGCCACCGGTTCTAATACCATATCAGACATGGACTTTGTTGTGAGAACATTGACAGACCTCTGCAATGGTTCAGCACTCCCAGAGTTTCAAGCTTTCTTCTGTGATTTGCCATCCAATGACTTCAACGGGCTGTTTAATCTCTTGGACCCCCCTAACCGTCCATATTTAGTTGCCGGGGTACCTGGATCCTTCTACAATGTCCTCTTTCCCAAGTCAAGCATTCATGTGTGCTTCTCCATAATGGCCCTCCATTGGATTTCAGAGGCGAGAAATGCTATTATTTTTTTCCCTTTCTTTTTCTGTAGAAAAAGCTATCCTTTTAACTTTAAAAAAACTTTATTGTTTGCCAGTTTTTTAAGATGTACTCTGTATAAAGGGTTTAAGCTCTACATTTTGAAAAAACAATTGTGTTTTGTAATGAAAAACAGAAACTCGTGGATACCGTTATATAGATGAGAAGCTTATATTTTTAAATGGTTTATTGTTCTGTGTAGTTTGTGGTTCCTGTTTAAGGTTTCTTAAGCATTATTTCAATATTGAAGGTGCCTGAAGCTGTTCTGGATAGGGATTCGCCCTTGTATAACCGAGGAAGGGTGTGGATTGACAAAGGCAGGCAAGATGTTGCAGATATTTACTCCAAGCAATCCCACGAGGACCTCACTACTTTCATCAAATGCAGAGCAGAGGAGATGGCAGCAGAAGGAGTGTTGTTCCTCTGCTTAATGGGGAGGCCAGATACTTCACCACCTGTGGAACAAGTTTCAGTGGGGGATGATTTCTCTGCCTTTGAAGATGCATGGGATGATCTTGTCGTTCAGGCACGGCCATCATCCCCTACCATATAAATCCCACTAAACTTCCCACCTTTGATGCTTTGGAAACAAATATATCATAGTTTTATTTTGCTAATTGTGTTTAATGGATTATGTGTAGGGAATTATCAGCCCAGATTCGAGAGACTCGTTCAATGTGCCATGGTATTTCCCGAATGCGAGGGAATTAAGAAAAGCGGTGGAGGAGAATGGTGGTTTTCAGATAGATAGAGTGGAAGTTTGTGAAGGGGTATCATGGATGTGTGAGGAGGAATATGAGGAGTGGGTGAAGAACCCTAAAATGTTCGGAAAGACACAGGCAAATTTCCTTAAAAGCTTAGTGGGCAGTTTGGCGGAGGCCCACATTGGCGTTGAGCGAGCAGACAAGCTTTTCCAGATAGTTGAGGAGAAAGCAGCAGACCACCTTCTCTCCAAAAAGCTTTCCAGATTTTTCACTTGCATAGCTGCTTCCCTCATCAAAAAGTAGCTTACCAGCGTTTATCGATCGATTAAAGCTTTCCCATTCTCCATTCTTGTGTTTTTTAATATATAAATCACGACTTAAAAGTGAATGTGTTTCTATTTCACAACCATATGAAGTGCTCTCCTACACAGTCATTGGTCCCAGTCCTCAGGAAGCAGTCTAATTGTTTGTTCGTTAGGTTAGGTTGGGGTAGGATGATTTTTAACTAATTTCATCTTACCGTCACTGTGGGGATAATGTTCAACTATTTTTACTGGATCAGCGGTTGGTTGGAACAATGTGGGTATAATATTCAACTTCTATTTGGTTCTGAAGGGCTTATTGGGGATGGTCACATTATTCCATATAATATGTTTTTTTTTATATAATTATCATCAATTTGGTAAACTTGTATTTTTTTGGTGGCTTTGTTTACTAACCTCTTAATCAAATTAGTTTGATTCCTCATGGAGTGTTAACTACCCATTTTTTTTATTTTTTATTTTTTATTTTATATATTTATATATTTGTTTATTTTTATTGTTTGTTTATAAAAAATATATATTATAAATATATTTTTTAATTATTTATAATAATATTTATAAATTAATTATTTAATATAAGTTGTTCAAATTTTTAATTTTTAATTATAATAAGGTTATTGATATCAAATATTTTTTATTTATATATTTTTTAAATAAATTATTTTTTTAATAAGATTTGAAATAAACAAAAATTATAAATGTTTATATTTATATTTATGTTTTCTTTTGTTTCTTAATTGAAATTTAAAAATATATCAGAGAGGGAGCTGGGAGTGAGTGTGCAAGCTCGAAGTTAATAATATCAGAGAGGGAGTGTGAACCAAGAGGGAGTGCGAGTCAAGATTTAATCATGGTAGAAGAGTGACAAGTTCATTTGAAGTGCATCAATGCTTCAAACCCTTACCATCAATATATGAAACATTGTTTCCAAAAAATTATTGAAGCCAAGGAACGTTGGGAAAAAGAAGAGACAAGGGAAATTATGAGCCAAGAGAGAGTGCAAGTTGGGAGTGAGTGCAAGGTAGGAGAGAGTGTGAGGTAGAAGAGAGTATAAACCAAAAGGGAGTGCAAACTAAGAGGGAGTGCAAGTCGGGATTCAATAATGGTGAAAGAGCAGTAGGTTCATCGAGAGTGCATCAATGCTTCAAATCCTACCACTAATGCATGGAATATTGTTTCCAAAAAATTAGTGAAGTGAAGGAACGCCAAGAATAAGAAGAGACACAAGCAATTGTGAGCCAGGAGGGAATGCAAGCCATGAGGAAGTGTGAAGCAAGAGAGAGTGCAAGCTAGGAGCAAGAGCGAGTGTAAGCAGAGAGGGAGTGCAAACCAAGAGCAATACCCATTAGCTATTATGGAAGGAAAGTCATTTTTGAAAGCCCTAATGGAAAGTTAGGTTGCTCTAGCTAGAAATCAAAATACCCTTGTTGGAATTATGAAGGCCCAAGCACGAGATAAGTGAAAGAGCAAATACATGGTAAGTTCGATCTGGGTAGCAGATGGTACACCAAAAGTAAGTATCAAGGATGAGATGATTGAGTATGATATAATGGTTCTTAAAAGTAGAGGGCTAATATGTAAGTTCTATAGATCATGGCTAAGGTTTTTAGAGATTCAAAATTGGATAAGTGGAAGTGGGGATTGAATTCAAATTATTCTGTGACTTTTCTTCCTAAAGGTTTTTTCCTCGTCATCTTTTCTAGTAAATAAATTAGAGATAAAATAATGGTTGGTGGCCCATGTTTTATGGGAAGAGATGCACTTTATTTGAGACCATGGAACAAAAAACATTCAATTGAGACAAACTATTAAGAAGCTTCTAGTGTGGGTTAGGCTTTTTGGACTTTCATATTAGCTTATAAATAAGGATGTTTTGAAAAATATTGGAAATACCCTAGGGGAATTCATCAAGGAAGTACCAACAACTAAGGAGCGAAAGCATGTTATATATACTCAAATTATGAATATGTGTTGCTATGGATATTTCAAAACCTTTGCTACAATCCATTAAGATTAAATCTAAATCAAGAGGATGGGATCAACAAGTAGATTATGAAAATATTGCATTTCCTTACCACAATTATTTTGAGATTGGACACATGGCAAGATTTTGGAAAGTAAAAACTATGAAGAAAGAGATAAAAAATTCTAGCCATGAGATAAACTTCAAGACGAAGCAAGGAAATCATTCAATAATAGAAGCTAGATCAAATCAAGGATATTCTACTCCAAAAGAAGAGGCAAAAAAATCCTATCGACAATATCAATTGGCCAATTAAGAAGGAATTAAAGGTGAAAAAGAAGATGTGGAGATAAATTCCAAAACAAAGACAGCAAAAAAGGTCAAGTTTATTCCACGTAAATCATCTTCATTTTCCTCAAGTAGTATAGAATCCTCTTCAGGTAATAAAAGCGAAAGTGGTGAAGATGTTATCCCTTGCACTTTAAGGTTTAAAGAGTAGAATAATATAGAAATGAGGTTGGAGGAAACCCATAACAATTTAGGGGTTTTATGGTAGAATAAGAAGGTAATTACTACATAAGAGCATCCTTGCACTTTAGAGTCTTCAGGGAAATATAAAGAAGAGTATGCTTTTGAGGTTATTCCTTGCACTTTAGATCCTTCAGAACAAGGTGAAACTAATAAAAAGAGAACATTCATTTTATCAAGTAATTCAACACAATGTAAACTACTCAGGATTACTACTTTTATTTCATAAAAGAATGCTTCATAGGTTAAAAAGATTAATGCCCCTATTTTCTTTACAAAATACACATCCTTATGATGCCTTTAAGAGTTCCTCAATGCAAGTGGGTTTCTTTGTATGCGGACCATCGATAATTTTGCCAGTCTGGTTTTCTTCTGTGCTTGATCTTGAGACCTATAAAATATGATTAGTTTGGGGGCTTGTCTCAGTCAAGCCCCATAGTGATAAAGACAAATCTGACATAAAAGTAACATGAAAATTGATAAAAACTACAAGGGAATGTTGCTAAAATATAAAATAACTAATACCTATTGATTTTGTTGGTGTAGACCCACTACAAGGTCAATTCGTAGTTTAGGGGGTGAATTGGAATCTAGATTCACAGGTTAGGGGGCAAATTGGACTAAGACTACTTTCTAGTGGAGATCCTCTGTCCGGATGGGCTCCTAAGATGCTATGATGTTGTTTGCATGGTTTGGAATTGTTATATGCGACTCTGGTATAATTTATGTAGAGTTTTTATAAGGTGACTGAAAGGAGGGAGATAGGTAAAATGAGGGATAAAGCCCTCTATTTATAGGTAAGGCTAAGGTTAGGTGGGGTGTTTATGTGAACCAAACCTTAGAGTCAGTCCCTAGTGAGGTTAGGTTAGGGTTTTGGGGAGGTGTCAAGCCCACATGCCCCAATAGAAATATCTCATCCTCACACATGTGTGAGGAAGTGTTAGGGTTAGCTAGGGTTAGCTATGTCCTAGGTTAGGTTAGGTTTTAGTTAGAATTTCTAAAAATATCCTAACTAAATCATGGTGCACACGTGTGGGGGTGTGCTTAGGGCTAATTTGGCTTACAACCCTAATTAAACTCACTTAAGGGAAAATGTGTATTTAAGTGAAATTCAATGATGAATTAGAATGTTAATTAACCTAATTAGGATATTTAGCAGGGAATGGTCCCATGGGGTCCTAATTGGGTGTAGGGGAGGGCTTAAGTAGCCTTAGGGAGCTAGTAGATGGCCTCTTAGTGGGAAGGAATTTTGGGTATGTTTTGACTAGTTTTCATAGGTTTGGAGTCTTCAAGTGACTAAGGTAGCCTATAGGTGACTAAAACAGCCTACGATAGCCTCTATGAGCCTAGAAGTGTTTATGTAGATCAGTGAATATGTATAAATGAGCATGTAGAACTTTTGGGTATCTACATTTGCCTCTTTTTGTACTATATTGTGTGGAATATAGTTTAGTGTAAAAATATGATATAATAAGGTGGTGAATTGTGTGTGAACTGGAGGAGAAAAGAAGAGGAGAGAAGGATCCAATAATAGATATGTAACCGCTCGAAGAGTGATCATACAAGATCTATTGGAAGTCAAGAGAAGAGGGAAGAAGAAAGATCCAATAAAAGGTATGTGTAAAATACAGAACAGTAATTGTATTATTGCTGCAGGATTTAAATAGGTTACAACATTGCCGGGAATAGCACTCCGGCAAAACGGAATAACAGGATTGTTACGCAGTTGTAACAGTGTACTCCAAATACAAATAAAGACAATAGTACGCTAACATCCCCCTTTATTACATTATTTGGGTAATGTAATAACTAATAGCTATACTAGACTACTAACATCCCCTTACATTATTTTGCAATACAAAGTGAGTTGCGAAACAATTCAAATTTGACACGTCCAAGTGCCTTAGTGAAAATGTCCGCAACTTGAGCATCGGTGGGAATGTGTCGAAGCCGAATTCGGTGCTTTGGAACTTCATCTCGAATGAAATGACATTGTGTGTCAATGTGCTTTGTTTTTTCATGATGGACTCGGATTCTTGACGAGGTTCGTAACACCCCGATTGTCGCAAAACAAGTGTATTGGAGATTTTGATGGATGGCCCATACTTGTCCGAATGCGACGTAACCATATCACTTCGCACACACCTTCACGTGCGGCGCGATATTCTCGCTCTCGTTGAAGAAATAGCAACCACCCGTTGCTTCTTGTCGTGCCAAGAGACAGGACCGGATCCCGGATGAAAAATGTATCCGTAAGTTGACTTGCGATCATCAAATGATCCGGCATAGTCGGAGTCCGTGTATCCTTGCAAGAAGAATTTGTTGTTCCTCTTGTATTCTAGGCCATATTCCATAGTACCCTGGACATAGTGAAGAACACGTTTTGTCGCTTTCCAATGAGTGGTCTTAGGCTCCCGCATGAACCTCGAAAGATAGTTGACAAGAAAAACGAGATCCGGCCTAGTATTGGTCGGATATATGAGACTCCCAATCAATCGTCGATAGAGAGTACCATCTACCCGAGGTGAGTCATCATATCGCGATAACCGAAGTCCATTCTCCATAGGAGTTGCCATTGGCTTGCAGTCAATCATGCGATATTTATCCAAAGAATGTCTTGGCATACTTTTTCTGAGACACTTTGATGGAGTGCTCCTTCCGGCTGAATTCCAGACCAAGACAAGAATGGAGAAGTCCGAGATCTGTCATCTCAAAAGATTTGCACAAGTTTCTTTTGACAATAGAGATCATATCTTCTGAACTCCCCGTAATGAGCAGATCATCCACATAGAGTACAAGCAACACTATCTCGTAACCCCGTTTCTTGAAATAGAGGTTTGCATCTGACGGACATCTCTTAAATCCATGCTGCATAAGGTGATTGTCCATTTTTATATACCAAGCTCGAGGAGCTTGTTTCAGACCATACAAGGATTTGACCAATTTGCAAACTTTCTATTGTTGGCCTTCCACTTCAAATCCTTCAGGCTGAGTCATATAGACTTCTTCTTGGAGATCACCATTAAGAAAGGCACTTTTGACATCCATCCGGTGAACTTTCCACCCATATTGTGCTGCCATAGCACACATAACCCGAATTGTGGTCATCCGAGAAGTAGGTGCAAAAGTTTCCTCATAGTCGATGCCTTCCTTTTGAGCATAGCCCTTTGCAACAAGACGGGCCTTATGCTTATCAATTGTTCCATCTGCCTTGTACTTGACTTTGTATACCCATTTGCAGCCAATAGGTTTCTTTCCATGCGGCAGATCAACAAGCTTCCAAGTTTTATTCTTCATCGAAGACTCATACTCGTATCCATAGCGGCCTTCCACCGAGGCTCACTAAGAGCATCTTGCACCGATGCAGGTTCAAGACTATCTATGGTAGACATGAATGCCCCGTCATCATCAATATCCATATCCTCAACTTCTGCACTTGGAGTCACAGTAAAGTTCCTCAAAAGATTGACAAAGATCATCAACCTCACCAGCTCTCGGCTTCTCTTTCCTTTTGAGCCATACCGCGTGTACGAGGTCTATCCAAATTCAAATTGGGAGGAGTGGATAAATTTGCATCTCTCGATTGTATTTGTACACCATTTAGGATTCTTCTTCGGTGGTGGTGAAGAAGATGTAGAAGGACCTCCTGTCCGTGTTGACGAAGGAATCTCCTCTTCCTTAGGTTCCACAATATCCTGGTGTACATCGTAGATGTGCTCTGTGATGTGAAAGCTTCATCAAAGACAACATCTCCGCTGATATGAATTTTCTTGGTCAAAGGATCTATCAACCGATATCCTTTAGAGTGCTCATAATATCCAAGAAAAATACATCTCAGTGTTTTCTCATCTAGCTTCTTCCTTTTCTCTTTCGGTATGTGCATGAAAGCTTGACATCCGAAAATACGTAGATGAGATATGGAGGGTTTTCGACCACTCCATGCTTCCTGTGGAGTCATTCCTTTTAGGGCCTTTGTGGGTGCCCTATTCAAAAGATACACCGCAGTGGTGACAGACTTTCCGCCCAATATTGTTGCCCAAGAGTAGCTCCCGTGAGCATACAACGAACCATTTCCATGATAGAACGGTTCCTTCTCTCAAGGAACTCCATTTTGCTCGAGGAGTATAGGCAGTTGTTACCTGTCTCTTGATCCCATGCTTATCTAGGAATGCAGAAAATTCATTAGAGGTAAACTCTCCCCCTTGATCTGAGCGGAGGGTTTTGATAGAAGCCCCTGACTCCTTCTCAACGGATTTCTTGAACTCGCCGGAAGAATGCAAAAGCTTCAGTATTTCAGCTTTGAGAAAGAAAACCCACATCTTTCGTGAGTAGTCATCTACGAATAACCGAAAGTACCTCTTCCCTCCAACACCGTTGGGTGTGAAAGGACCGCATAGATCGGTGTGAATTAGCTCCGGAGGTTTTCGTGCTCTTGTAGAGCTCTTCTCAAATGGTACTCTATGCCGCTTTCCCGCTAGCAGCTCGAGCACACCGGCAATGTGGCGTAAAGGGAAGGAAGACCCTTTACCATCTCATACTTGCCGAGCTCAAGTAAGTAGCCGTAACTAAGATGCCCATATCTCTTGTGCCATAGGGAAGTTGCCTCCTTGGTAGAGACAATCATGGCAACATGTGGAGTAGAGATAGCATCTAGTGCAAATAAGCCATGCTTATATGAAGTCGTTGCAACTGCTTACCCTTCCTGGTAATTGTACAACACTTCTTTCCATTCTCAACACGAAAGTTGACAACCATATTTCTGTCCAGGATTTGTGTCACTGACAACAAATTGTTGGCCAATCCCGGAACATAGAGGACCTTGTCAATCTGACACTTGCCATCAGGAAGAGTGACTGAAACTGTACCCTCTCCCTGAACCCTGTAGGTTTTATCATCAGCAATGGTGACAGGTTTGCCCTCTTTGGCCTCAAATGATTCAAACCACGATCTGTCGCCGATCATATGTTTGCTAGCTCCGTAATCGACATACCAAATAGGATCCCTCCGTGTGGAATCTCGTGGTAGTCATGAGCACCTTGTGTGCCCATTCGTAATCCGAGTCGATTCTTCAACAACGAACATTCACCCGGGGTTGCTTGTTCTTATTTTGTGGTTTGTTTTGGCCTTTTCGCTTGTTCTTATGCCAACACCTGTTGGTGTCATGGTTGTCTTTCTCACGGATCTTGCACCACCTCTTCTTCTCGTTGAGGTTGTTTGCCTTTTCCTTTCGTATCCCGTTGAGAATTTCCTCCTTTCCGAAAGTTGCCTCCTTTTTGCCCATTACCTTTCTTCCTAGAACCCCGCCTCGTTGGTGTATAGGGCCGTATTGGAAGAATCATCCTTGTGAAGTTGGCGTGCCTCCCGTTGTTGAAGCAGATTGACCAACTCGATGTAGGTAATTTGTCGTTGGGACACCTGGATGGAGGTTATCAACATATCAAATGAAGAAGGTAAAGCTCTCATCACAAGTGAAATGAGAAGCTTTTCGTCCACAGTATCTCCGAGAGAACTCAATTTCTCTTTCAACTCGTACACTCGCACGTAAAGAGTTCAACTGTTTCACCCCGCCTCAAACTCGAGTTATGAAGTTGTTGTTGAAGATGAAGAATGGTGGATTCATTCTTCCCCTCATAGATGGTTCTAAGGGCATCCCATGCCTCTTTACCACTTGCTTTGTCAGCTATATGAGGTTGCACTTCATCTGAAACAAAAAACAAAATGAGCACCTTTGCTCTACTGTCTTTCTTGTCAAAAGCAATCTGATCCGTCGAAGGACCTCGTGGATCCCGCCGTTGGTGAAGGCCTCGGTTGCTACTCCAAGAATAATATCCCACAAATCTTCCATTTGGAGAATAGCCTTCATCTTATGTTTCCATGGTGTATAATTTGGACCTTTCAATAACTGATGCGGATCAATCATCAACTTTGCAACAACGGCCATAGTGAAGGTTCCTTATATCACCAAATTGGTCCCCCTTTCGATATACCTTTTGCTAGGCCAATATACCGTACAAAATACCCGCCCTTACGTGAGGGAAACTATAGGTATTTAGAAAGATCAACAAAAATCACCCGCCCTTACGTGAGGGAGACTATAGGTGAGTTTTAGAGATCATACGATACGTGGAACATAAGCGGTACCGAAAGGGAATCGCCTTGTTGATGGCACCTACCATAGAAGATTCTTCTCATGCGTGGGGCGTAACTTCCCCTAAACACTATGAAGAATACTTCGTCAGGATTTACGCCTAAACACAAGTGCGATAAAGGGTAGTGGATGGAGTAAAAAAATGCAAAAATGGCGTACTTATTCCTCCCCGACGATTTATAGAGAACAAGCTCGTACGTCATTATAGCAGCTATATTAGGTGGCGGATACAATAGCCAAATCACGACAGCTTTACTCGTAAGTGCCGGCCGTAGGTATCACAAATACCGAACGCCGCAAAGGCAATAAAATTGCACAGATGGGTTTTATATTCCGGGGACTTAGGGAGTGTTTTGATTTTAATTTTTAATGTTATAGTGCAAAAATGAAATATGCAACATACAACAAAAAAAATTGCCCACAAGAATAACCCACAAGGTGTCGGTCACAGCCGAAAATGCACCTTTTACAATGCCAAATTGCTATTTTTCGAAAAATTACTCACTATCCCCCTTTGATTTTTGAAAAAATATCCCCCCTTAAAAGGCTTTCTTTAACAAAGCATTTTTAATAATTATTATAAATTTAAAATTAAAATAAATAATTTTAATTTATATAGTTTTAAAACTTATAAAAAAATAAATTAAAATTAAAATTTTAATTTATAAAGTTTAAAAACTATATTAAAAAAAAATTAAAATTAAAAATTTTAATTAAAAAAAATAATAATTAAAAAATGACTTTGAAAAAAAAAATTATACCTTGGGGGAGCTCGGCGGGATTTGAACCCCCGACCTGCAGGCTCCCTGAGCCTTACCGCACGGCTCACGACCACGTGAGCCAGCGGGCTGATCCGAGAGGATCAGTGAGCCTCCTCCCTTTTCAACACCCTCTGCAGCGGCCTCCGACTGCTACGCGGCTTCCTCTCTGCAACCCGAGCCGCTGTGGCTACCTCCTGCGCGCGGTCTTTTGGATTTCAAAAATCCTGGACGGTTGACGTCGGCCTCCCCGCTGCCAAACGCTCTGCGGGGGGGTTGGATTTCAAAGACAAACGTGCTGCGCAAATGCTCTGCCACGGGGGTGGGGGCGTTTGTCTCCGCGAATGCTCTGCACGGGGGGGTTTATACAATCCAAAACCCGCGTGGCGGCCTCCCCCTTGCACAGACAAACGTGCTGCACGAATGCTCTGCCGCGGGGGTGGTGGGGCGTTTGTCTCCGCGAATGCTCTGCCGGGGGGGGGTTTATACCCCTCGATTCCCGTGCAGGAGGGGGAGGGGAATTTCAAAATTCCCCGTCGGCCTCCTTTTGCGACCGTCGGGGGTCCCTCCTCTCCGCTCCGCACCTGGACGCGGCTCTGACGCGTCTGTCAGAGCCTGCGCAGGGCTTGACGCGGCTCTGCCAGCAGCCTGACGGGGGGTCGTGCTGCTTCCTGCGGCCGTCCACCCCCACCGCTGCACTTTTTTTTTTTTTTTTTAACTTTCTCTTTCTCGCTGCAGGTAGAAGAACTCACTGCAAATCGCGCATTTTTTTTTTTTTTTTTAGCGCCTGCACGAAACGTCTCTTTCTCGCTGCAGGTAGAAGAACTCACTGCAAATCGCGCATTTTTTTTTTTTTTAGCGCCTGCACGAAACGTCGCACGATTGCGCGCGATGTGAGAAGATTAAAAAAAATTTCCTTCGCAAAACAAATTTCTCTGCCCAGAAACAATTGCAGAGCTTGGCTCTGATACCATGTAAAATATGGAACAGTAATTGTATTATTGCTGCAGGATTTAAATAGGTTACAACAGTGCCGGGAATAGCACTCCGGCAGAACAGAATAACAGGATTGTTACGCAGTTGTAACTGTGTACTCCAAATACAAATAAAGACAATAGTACGCTAACAGTATGTAGTCGCTCGAAGTGTGACCATACAACATTGATTGGAAGCCAAGAGAAGAGAGGAGAAAGATCCAATCAAAGGTATCTAGCCACTCAAAGTGTGACCATACAACATTGATTGGAAGCCAAGAGAAGAGGGAAGAATGGGAAGAAAAGAAGAATGGGTGAATACAAATGATGAGATGCGGTTGAATAGATGCATGTGGATGACTACGGATGCAATGTGATAATTTGTTGATTTTATACAATATTTTACAATATCGTACTAATTGTTTGTGAGGGGAAATTATGATTGCTTTGCTTTTGCGACCAATGCAAGATGATCCAAATATGAATAGAACAAATGTCTATTCAAATTTTTGCTTTTGATTGATTGATGAGTATGTGGTGACACATGTCAAGCTATTTGAGTTGAGTGCCATGGATTAATCAAGCATAACATTCAGTATGTGGTCAAGGCTGATATACATGAATGAAAGCAAGACATCTTCGATATTACGTATGGCTCTATTGAATTAACAAGTGTCTGATTTGGGATGAGGTTTTATCTTGAGATAATCTTCAACAAAAAAATTGTAGACAGATGTGATATCCATGATTGGATGTTTGATTGTTTGGTTGTGTGCAAAGTAGATTTTGGATATGAAACTCCTTCAAATGAGGAATCATCAATGAGGTGAATGAAGTGTAATGAAGTGATGATGAGGTGATTGATAGAAGAAAATGGATGGGAACAAGGAGGAAACATTAAACAAACAGGAAAAGAAAAAGGTGAAATATGTATTGGAATGGAAATTTTGTGAATTTGGGGTCAAGAGCTTCAATTTGCAAGGTGGCCTATCAATTAGACCCGAATTTTTAGGGCGACCTATGAATTAGACCTAAATTCGTAGGGTGACCTACAAATTAGGGTTTTTAGGTGTATTTAACCTTTTTGATGCGTGTGGAGGATAATTTGCATGGTGAATAAGTTGGAGAGTGAGGAGTGAGTGACGTTTGGTGATGCAAAGTGCTTGTGGATTCAAGGAGTAGACGTGGAGATGGCAAGGGGATAGACTTGTATTGGCAGTCATCGCAGGGATCCACCATTGAGTGTTCGTTACTTAACTTTGTTGAATTTTTTATTTTTAAAAATATGTGAAATGTAAGGGGGAGGTTTTTACATGTTTTTGTGTGTGAATGTAATATTTAATGAAAATTTGAATACAAAGTGTTAAACAAGCCAAATGGGTATCTAAATGTGTGATTAGATATTACGTTTGACCAGCTTTTGTGCCAGTTAGACTGCATGGTGGGAAATATGGGTGGTTGATTTGAATTTGCTTTTTGTGGGCAAACGGGGTATTGTTTTTGAGATGTGATTGAATTTTATTTGTAAAAGTGGAAAATGGGTATTCAAATATGTGACTGTGTTTGTGTTTTGCACATGTTTGGCATATTATGTGAATGCATGATATTTTGGTGTAAATTGGTTGAATTTGATTGCAATATTTGCGAGTATGGGTATGTTATTTTTGAAATCTATTGAAACTTTCATCGTAAAGAGGGATAATGGGTATCCAAAAATATTTTTTGTTTTTGTGTGTCACATGAATTGTACATGGTGTAACATCTCGAAGTGCATGTTGGATGAAGTGGAAAAATTTGTGGATGTTGAGTGTGTGTGGTTGGTCTTATTTTTGCGTTTTTTGTTATTTTTCTATGAGAGGGGGCGAAGGAATATCCAAAAATGAGTTTCTAATTGAATTCACTTGGTGACCTGCAAATTGGACTTGAATTTGCATGTTGACCTACAAATTTGGCAAAAATGCTTGAATTTGTTATATGGATGCATGAGGAATGTTGTGTGAGTGTTGTATGGAATGTTTGTATATAAACTGATTATAATAACTATGCATGTAATACTAATAAAGATTTTTTGTGATGTTTGTGGATGTAATAGATGAAGGTGATTGAGTCGTGGTATCATGTGTGGAAGATGAAGGCTAAGTTGGATGAGGTTATGAAGGATGATGTAGTGCATAAGTGGTTGGATGCAGTGTGTTTGAAGGGAGTTTATGAGTGTGTGAGCATTCATGCCATTATAGCTTACATATTAGAACTATGTGAGAGATGGTACCTAGATAGGAATACCTTTTACTTTTCGATAGGTGAGATGACTGTCACCCTAGAGGATGTGTACAAGATTTACAAGTTACCTATTGAGGGTTTTCCAGTGAGAGCAACGGTGGATGATAGGCAGGAGGAGGTGTTGGAGTGTACCTTTGGTGCACAATGGGAGGTAGACACCAAGAATATAAATTATGAGTATCTTTTGTGTCAGTACATGTTGTTTAATAGCCAGTGTGCAGTGATGTTAATGATTTCTACATATGCATTATCAGATAATTTCAAGGTATTATTTACCTGGAATATGCTTGATGTGATGTGTGACATGGTAGAGCACAATGTTGTATTTGCATGGGCGGTTGCACTGTTGGCCCAGGTGTACAAGGAGTTGCATGATGTGGTGTGTCCAAGGTGAAAGGGATTGAGTTGGACTCCTTTGCTACATGTGTGGGTTTGGGAGCATATAGCTATAGAGCAACCAACATTGTTGCCATATATGGCTCATGTGGAGGGAAAGACTCACTTGCCATATGTATTGAGGTGGTGGATATATGAGAAGGGAATGAAGAGGCTGCATGAGGGTGATTATCTATTTTGGAGGGTGAAGTTTGGAGAGTTGACCCTAAGGATATTAGGTGGAGGTCCTAAAAGGATGGGATGGTATGGTAGAGATATGAGGAGCAGTTGGGAGCTATCTATCAAGGGTGATAGATAATGGGGTGGTATACACACCAGGAGAAGTTCTTCCACTTTAGTGGGATGATGTGGTAGTTTGGGTTATGATAGGATATTCCAGAGGTGCCTATTATGATTTATAGATGATGGGATGATAGAGGGAGTTACCCTATAGTTTTATTGTGAATTAGTGAGAGGGATTCATCGATGCTTGTTTCAGATGTATATAATACAAGTACAACATCATAATATGATAGTGAGCAAATCAAATCTGGGAGGTAGGTACTAGGATGATTGATTGGTGGATGGAGTCAGGCAGTGGGGTACCTACATCAAAGGGACAATCATCGACAGGTACCCGATCTAGGCCACAAGGAGGAGTGAGGGATGAGGGTGAGGTGTCTCTTCATCAATCGAGGTGATGGTTGGATGGCATGTCTAGTGCATCTATAGAGAGGGTAGCAAAGGCATTGATGAGTGATAGAGTGCATCCTATGAAGGAGATAGTGATTATGGAGGTGGATGAGGATGTTGGAGTTGGTGTGGGTACTGATGATACAATTGATATGGGAGGTTTAGGCAATATGAAGGATATGGGAGACATACCCTTTGAGGACAAGGATAGGAGGGATGTATATGAGTAGCTATTGATGTTGCATAAGTGGGTATGTCATCTAGAGTGGTAGCTTCGAGAGAGCGAGAGAGGTTGGGTAGCAGAATTTGGGACATGGAGAGGTGAACACCATGATTTGGAGGAGATATTGATAGTTGTGGAGATAACAAGTGATGTTGAACTAAGAGTTTTGATGAAGAAGTTGGGGGTGGCAGAGTAGGTACATGCCACAAAGAAAATGGTGTTAGAGTTGTAGTGCATAGAGTTGTGTGGGCAACTCGTAGCAGTGGATATGAGACTTGTAGAGTCGATAGAGAGTTTGTGCTGGATGACTAGAGAGACTATGGAGAAAGTGGATAAGTTGAAGGTATAGTTACATAGGGTGCATTACATGATAGAGACTAGGAATGTTGACCGAGAGGCTTATTTGGCAAAGATAGTTGAGTTGTATGTTAATGTTGAGTGACAATGATGGGCACGAGAGGATGGGAAGCGTGCAAGGGCAGTGAAGTAGATCCTTGTATATGTGGTTTCTTTGAGAGTAGAGATAGAGAAACTACGAAAGAGTAGTGAATATGTGGTAGAGCAGATGAGGGAGGAGGCAACAATGTGGAGTGAGTGTGAGGTTGTTTTGTTGATGTGTGGGATTTCACTTTCGAATTATGGTAGGGTACGTTCGATATCGAGATCACGATCGTGAGTGTAGACAAATTTTCAATAGAGTTATCAAAGTACACCTTTGATAGGGGTAGGGAGGTGAGGGTAGAGGCATCCGTAGTATCACAGATAGGAGATGCTATCCTAGAGTTGGAAAAAGTGGTAGTGTCTATGGATACTCAAACATCGAGGGTAGTGGTTGAGTTGAGTGGAGTGGTGATAACACGTGGGGAAAATCAAGTGAGGGTGGATCGTGAGGGGAGTGGAGAGACTCCTTGTGATCAGCAGGGCTGAGATTGGTTTATGATGGTGTATTGTTGGTTTTGTAGCGTACGGACCTATTTGATGATGGGTGGAGGACTTGTTCCCATTTTGTAGCTTGATGGTATTTTTTATTATGATATATATACCTATTTTGTTGTGGCTCTTATATATGTGTGTTGTGATTTGATTTGAATGTGTTTGAGATCTTTTGATGTTTTTGTAATGTGAAGTATTGGTAGGTAAAAGTATGATAGGTGTATATATATGCATGTTGTATCATTTACGAAAAAAATATCGTTGTAGCATAAATGTAATGGAATTGATTGTAAATAGATGTGATGATGCATAATATAAGATAGATGTGATAATGGATAATGTACCTGTAAATAAATACATGTAAGATAGATGTGATTATGCATGATGTGATGTAAATAGATGCATGTGAAATAGATGCAATGATGCATGTATGTGAAAACTAAAATGTACAGAGGAAGCACTTGTATCATGACATAACTCATGGCAATGTGATCCGTTTCGTAATCTAAGGAATGTAGGATATTGTAATGTGTATGTAAGAATTTTGACAATTATAGTTGTAGAAATCAAACCTCATAAAAAACTGAACGATATTAGACGATAACTCATAACTAACTTCGCTAGGTCAAAATCTATCAAGGACCAGTGTGTGAAAATAAGTGATGTTCATTTATCCATTTTGAGGGAGGTAGGACTAACCCGTTGTAAACATAGCCAAAGTAGCTAGATCATCCACAAGCGTGCAGTGATATATACAAAATAATATCACTAATATGATAGATGTGTCACCACTTGTAAGACTATTCCACTGGCAGGCAGATGCTTAGGACCTATAGCTGGTGATAGAAATCATCCCATGATGTTATGTCAAACCTAAGGACCAAAGGCGATGAATCATAACAAATGTTTTTCTTGGAGGCTTTTCCTTTTGTCTTCTACCCCTCATTTATTGGTTGTCTTTTTGTGGTGTTTTTTTTGTATGGGTGTTGGATTTTGTTTTTTGCCCATTTTTTGATTTTTTTTATTTATGCTTATCCCTTTATTTATCTCTAGGTTGTATTTTGACCATGCAAATGATAGAATGAGCAGGGAAAACCATTCGCTAGATGGTGATACCTATGCAAGGTGTTATCTTTTTGAGACTCATTAAAATGTGACCTGTGTGAGTGGTCCTTGAAATAAGTTAAACCATCCAAAGAAAACTATGAGGAGTGTACCAACCTCTCAACTAGAGGTGACATTTGATTGACTAATCTACTAAATGGTCAAAAAAATACAAGACGCCATCGACTCTGTAATCCTGAGAAAGGGAGTGGACATCCAAGTGGTAATGCTAACAAGTGTGTATGTTATTCCTACTAAGGGTGTATTTCTAGAGATGGAATGTACAAAAATGAATGAAAATATAGAAGGATGGATATATGCAATGAATGTATTGTGCAATATAGTATGAAAGACCAATATATACAAGAGAAAATATGTGATATGTAACTAGGTGGAATTAGAAACCATTGCGAAGATGGATGTATAGGGTGATGATGACGAGAATAGAGTGTCATGATAATGGTTGCCCCAACGTATGGAAAGATGCAGTAAATAGGAGAAAAGCACATAATTGGGAGAATACATATGATAGTGGGGAAAGTTAGGAGAGAATAAATACAAAAGAACACAAAGGGGAATCAACATAGAAATCTAGTTGCTCAAAGCATGACCATTCAACAATTCTTAAGAAGGGGAGAATAGAGGGAATGGAAGAAAACATGAGGAAGGAGAACAACTAAGACTATGTAAAATGATGCGGCTCAAAATGCGAGGGATTGGGTGAAGTGATAGGACGACTAGGATTTTTTTAATTTGTGTAATTGTATAATTGCTAAAAGTAACAAGGATGGGGCATGGAGGGGGGGGGGGGGGGGGGGGGGGGGGGAGCACAGGGCGCGACGGGGGGAACATTGATGTCATGCCTTAGTTGCCAATGATAGGCACAAAATTGGTTTTCTTTGTAATCTCATGATTTAGGGTGCAAGAGGTCGATAGGGTGAATCTCGATTAGTATCAAAAGGCCTTGGTGAAGTAGCTAGTGAAATGTTTGAGACAATGGTGCTGATAGGACTGACCTAGGATAGATGTATGGATCGGATGGTGATGAGTGTGAAGAATGTGGAGCAAGGATGAGCGATCGAGTTTGGATGCAAGAATCGAATATAGGTTAGATCTAATAGTGACGGGTAGTCCTAGAAGAAGGTGATGTGGGTCAGGATATGATATAATGGTGCAATGGAGAATGGCAGTGACAATGGCTCAAATGCAACTCGAGGTTGTCAATGCGAGCAAGGATGTGTTGAAGATATATGGGAGAAGGTGAGGTGATTGAGGTTGGTGGTGATCAATATTCAGGAGGGTAAATGGAATGTAGGTATGGGTGTGAAGAAGGGATAAAACTAGAGGAAGGAGAAAAATGGTACTACTAAACTGATGGTGTGGTAGGCTAGAATGGGAGACCTTGAAATAGAGATGGTGGTGTCTGAAATATAAGTGGTCTGAGATATGGCTGTAGGTAGAAGCATGGACGATATGGGGAAGTACACACAACAGTGGCATTAGCGGCATGATGACACAAAGATATATCATAAGGGGATATCTCGCTTGGTAGGGATGGGGGTAGTCGTAAGGAGTGTGCACTAAGGGGTATGGTGCCTCTGTTAGGAGGGCAATATGTTGGTGAGGATCTACGGGCTAAGGAGAGTGGGAGATATGGATCTCTCAAGTCACTGATATGAGGTAAGGATGATCTGCATGCTGGAGGGTCTATAGGATGGGAATGTTTCTCCTTATCTACAAAGAAGGATAAGGAGACATGGCTATCTCCAAAATAAGGTAAATAGTATGTGTCCCTATGGTAGGGTTATTGAATATGGGATGAAGTGTGGTGGATTGAGTGTGATGATGTGGAGTGTTGATGTACATGGACTGTGTCAGGTGATCTACCAAGATCAGCTGGGGTGATTGGTATTGGAGGTAGTATTGAAAGGTCCTACATGATGAAGATGTTATGGTTGGTGATGAATGACTTGCAAAAATCAAAATACCCACAACATATAAATGACATAAAAATGCAAGTGATTCTATTATGTAATAGAAAGTAAAATACCATGTGTGTAGTGTGATGTGGTGTGTGGATGATGTGAATAAGAACCGTGTTATGATGATACTTATGTTCAATATGTAGTGGGACATACCTAGGTGATTTAGGCATTGAATATGTGAAGGTGAAGGATGTTTTCAAGCTTGGATTCAGTGAATCCTTCAAGAGTTACCAATCGATAGGCACCAAAATTTTAGAACCCTTTGTGAACCATGCTTGATAAAAACAATTCTCTATTAGGTTATTTTTGGTGGTTTGTTACACATTCTAAGATAAAATAGTTCTTTATAGAATTGGTTACCACACCCTTTCTACGAAACAATGTCAAGAACTTTCAAGTGTCCAAATATGATCAACATATATATGATTTTATAGCCAACTTAGGCATATTTGCTTTTAACTTAATAAACATTAAAAAAATATTCTTTTCTATTTTAAATACACTTTTAATGCTCAACATTCCACTTCCTTTGTTTTTCTTCCATTTAATATGGCTTCCCTTTATCTTCTTTACTTGATCTCCACCTAATATGGTTTCCATTTAATATTGTTTCCCTTTATCTTCTTATCTTATTTACTTCTTCCTTTGTTGCTCTTCCATTTAATATGGTGTCCCTTAGCTGATTCTACTACTAAATAATAACATAATGTTTTTTATCAACTAAAAATATATTATTTAATATTTAGATAATCTTTTGAATTTGAGCTAAATTTGGTAGCAATAAGATTGGTTTATTTTACTAGGGTAAAATATAAGTTTTTGAAAAGGCTTGAACCCTTTTACAATCCTGTACTGATTTGTCTAGTCTTACCATCCAAAAAGCCTCATATATCTAGTCTTACCAACCAAAAAGGTTTATCAAGACATTGAAATACCTTGTTTCAAAATTCTACCTATTTACATTCATTACTAGTCTCTTTACATTTATGTCTTTAGAGAATTCCCAAAAAATTGAACCCTCAGTAGATAAGTTTATATATCTCCACAAAATGGAATCCTTAATATACAAATCCACCCATATTTAAAAAATTAAACCCTAAGCAAACAAATCCATAAATCTAAAAAAATAAAATCTTTAGTATGTATATCCCACAAAAACCCAAATTAATTTTTTACTCTGAAATTTACAATACTTTAAAAAAATCA
This sequence comes from Wollemia nobilis, assembly GCA_028583015.1. Lineage (NCBI taxonomy): Eukaryota > Viridiplantae > Streptophyta > Pinopsida > Araucariales > Araucariaceae > Wollemia > Wollemia nobilis. Next base: position 13,954,006 of record JAQPPZ010002969.1, on the reverse strand, counting down.
TAAATTCACACATATTTTAATTAAATAATAATAATAATAATAATAATAAAACCCTTATTAGATAAATTTATAAATGTCTACAAAATGTAATCCTTAACAAACAAGTCTATAGAAAAGTGTTATGTTAATAAAGATAACTTAGCGAGTGGCGAGCCTGGCATTCGTACACATTACTTAGCAAGCCTACCATTCGTACGTATTTGGTATTTTATATAACATCCACATATTTTCAAGCTTTTGGTAAATGCATTCGTACTCAAAATGGAATACCAACAGTGGCCTGACACGAGGACATCTATGGAGTTTCTGTCAAACTTGAAAGAGCTCATCTAACTTCAGGTAGATGTCGAAGTTAACCACAATTCTATATATAACACCAAGCACTCCCAAATGATCACGGCTCTAAAGTAGCTTCTTCTTTTAGACTGCTAAAAGCACTCATTTCCATTTAAGTATTGTTTGTGTAATCAGTCCACTTCCTTTTCTTTCTTTCTGGTTTTGTAAAACCTCGACTCCAATATTTTGTTCTTTTCCCAAATGTTCATTAGACTGCTAAAAGCACTCATTTCCTTTTACATATTGTTTGCGTAATTAGTCCACTTCCTTTTCATTCTTTCTAGTTTTGTAAAACCATGGATCCAATAGTTTTGTTATGTTTCCACTTTTAACACCTCTTTTATTTATTTAGTGTAGTGTGTTAATAATTTTATATTAATTTGATTATAGGATTTGAGTGGTTTATTGGGCCCAACATTTGTTAAATTCTTTCGAAATGAAATAACAAGCTTAAAAGTGAAAACCCTTAATCCCTTATGTGAGAATCTTACCCCTTATTTCCACTTGCATACTCCTATGTTTAAATTTAGTTCCACTTTAATACCTCCTCTTCTACTTCATCTTCTACCTCTTCTACAGCCAGAAAGCAACCTGGTTAATACCTCCTCTTCATTTCCATTTCCTTTTGCGTAATCAGTCCACTTCCTTTTTTTTGTCTTTGTGGTTTTGTAAAACCTCGTGTTGTGGCTGATCCACAACATACCCCAAAATTGGGGACCCACCTTTTTGCATTTTTTTCAAGAAGACTGAAGTGGCCCATAGGCTAAAGATCAAGGAAAAAAGCAAAATAACACAAGGAGTAAAAGTGTCGCGATATTGCGACATGTTGCACCATCGCGGCCAAAAGAGAAGAAGTGTCGCGATATCGTGACATGTTGCACCATCACGGCCAAAAAAGAGAAAAAGTGTCGCGATATCGCGACATGTTGCACCATCGCGGCCAAAAAGAAAAAGTGACGCGATATCGCGACATGTTGCACCATCGCGGCCAAAAGAGAATAAGTGTCACGATATCGTGACATGTTGCACCATCGCGGCCAAAAAAGAAAAGTGTCGCGATATCACAACATGTTGCACCATCGCGGTCAAAAGAGAAAAAGTGTCACGATATCGCAACATGTTGCATTTTCGCAACCAAAATAGAAGAAAGAAAAAGTGTTGTGATATCGCGACATGTTGCATTTTCACGACCAAAACAAAAGAAAGAAAAAGTGTCACGATATCGCGACATGTTGCATTTTCGCGGCCAAAATAGAAGAAAGAAAAAGTGTCGCGATATCGCGACATGTTGCATCATCGCGGTCAAAGGAGGAAAAAGTGTCATAATATCGCGACATGTTGCATCGTCGTGGCCAAACAGGAAAAAGTGTCGCGATATCGCGACATGTTGTGTTTTCGCGGCCAAACAAGAAAAAGTGTCGCGATATCGTGACATGTTGTGTTTTCGCGGCCAAACAAGAAAAAGTGTCACGATACCGCAACATGTTGTGTTTTCGTTGCCAAACAAGAAAGGGTGTCGCGATATTGTGACATGTTGCATGGTCGCGATCAAAATAGAAAAAGTGTCGCGATATCATGGCATGTTGTATTTTTGTGATTCAAAGCATAGAGAGAGGCAAAAGAGAAAAAGTGTCGTGATATCGCGACATGTTGCATTTTTGTGATTCAAAGCATAGAGAGAGGCAAAAGAGAAAAAGTGTCGCGATATCGCGACATGTTGCACTGTCGCGGCCAAAAGGGAAAATGTGATTCAAAACAATGAACAATCACTAAAGTTTCATGATGAAATAAACCAACATTGCCCCTTGTTTACAGTTACTTGCAATCACTAAGGTGTTCCAAGCATTTAAATTGAATATCTTTATTTGAGATTACTAATACACATATGCAAATGCTAAACAAGCGGAGACCTTGGAGAAGTTGTTTGTTTAACTTCTTTGCAAGAGGGGATTTGGAACCCAAATCCTAAAGGAGAGTGTACTTTCACAACTGGGTGAAAATACCACTCAACAGATTGGCGCTAGAAGGAGGGCCTGAATTGGTTTATTTGGAATTTTTTTTTAAAATTAAGGGGGTTCATTGTCCTAACACTTTTTGATTGTTCATACAGGAATAAGATGTTTTGAATAAGGTGTTTTGATTGTGCATTGTTTTAGAATATTGCTTTGTCATGGTTCCTTCTTTCATTCACGACTAACAAATTGGTTTTGAAGTTATTCTTTGAATTTCATTAATTACAGGATTTTCTTTGTCTCGCAGGTTTTCTTTGAGGTATTGAGAGTTTTGTCAGGTTTTGTAGGGTAGTTTCATTTACAAGTTGGACCCACCGCATCGCATCGCAACTAGGTCCAAAACAATCGAGGAAACCATATTCCAAAGCCTCCCAATCACTCATAGGAATCCAAGGAATAAAATCGAGCAAATTGTGGTCCCACCAGATATTCTTGTTAGAGAAGATCCTTATGTTTTAGGCGCATCTAGCGGACTTGCACCGGTGGTGTCATTTGCCACTAGTGTACCAATTATCGGTACCATTTCCATGGTTCTTGTAGGGTTATCATCATCGATTTTGAATCAAATGGCCCAACCTCCACCACCTCCTTGGTACGGAGCCCATAACATTCCTTTGAATATTGCAGGGGATATTCACGAGATCCCTAGGAATATAGAGAGATTTTTGCCCAAATACAAACCGGATGGCCCAAGGACCGCGAGAAGAACATATTCAGGCCTATAGGGATGTTTTGATAAGATTGCACGTTCAACATGAAGATGTGGCTTGTAGACTCTTCCCCATGAGCCTAGACCAAGTGGCTTACGAATGGTATATTTGCTTACCTACTGGTTCCATTACGTCATGGACGCAAATGGAGGATGCTTTTGTCAACCAATTCAGGTCACCATTAGATCCCACAATCATCTATAATCAGTTCATTACATGCAAAAGAGGCCAGGGTGAGCCAATCCAAACTTTTAATCAGAGATTTCAGAAGTGCTATAATAGAGCAATTCGGCATTTTGCCATTGATCCCACAGTAGCTTTGCAAATATATTTTGGGGCATTGGATCCTATGACGGCAATGTTTGCAAGGCGAAATCCTCAAGTTACCATGCTTGCTCTAGCCTACAATGAAGCTATGACCATCGAACAACAAATGACACCACAGGGTTATGGGTTTTCCCAAATGCCTATGGTAGGACAATATGGTCCATATGGTCAAGCTCCTATGATGAATCAGATCATGACACCACAAATATCAGGCATAAATGCTCTGCCTTATCAACAACCTTATTCATCAACACCCGCTTACGCACCCATTCCAATTCAACCAATCACATCCATTCCCCCCATTCCTTCATTTTTGCAAAATAGTCAACAGACTATGCAAGGAGCCAATCCGATTAATTCTTAGGCTATAGTTCCTTTCCCCAATCCAATTCCGATTCAAAGTGTGAATCCCTACGCAAATCAAGTGGCTCAAAATCCAACTCAAATGTTAAGTCAAGATCTCACCAATTACGCAAATCCTATTGGAACTAGCAATAACATAGCTCAACCAAAAGAGATTTATTCAGAGGTTGAAGAACTCAAAAATATGATTCACAAATTGAGTAATGATTTGGTTCAAAAATAGAAGTATGAATCCCATGCCCCTCACCCAAATCAAAATTTCAACAATAGAGGGAGACAGTGGAATACGAAGCCAAACAATGGGGGTGTGCCTTCCCCTATTGCTAATCAGATAGATACTTCTACAGGACCAAGTCACTCTAGTTCCATTCTTAATATTTCTGATTTTGCATGGGAAAAGGGGTGTAGATTGCATAATACAAAGGAGCATAATGAAAGGAATTGTCCCAAAATTGCTAGATATACCCATTGTCTCCAAGCTCAAGTGGATGATTTGGAACTTGTGCCAAATGAGGGTCCACCCCAACATCAACAAGGAGAGGACAACATTTTGGTGGTGGAAACTCTATATCGTCAAGAGAGTGAGAATGAGGAAGAAGAGGATGAAATCTTGGAACAGGAAGTGGTTGAAAGTGAAATTGTAAGAAAACCAATAAATGAATTTGAAGATATGATAGAATTTCACCACTTGTTTTTGGAAGACACTCTCGATGAGAAGCTTGGAATTAATGATCAAAAATTTCTTCACCCTCCAAATTGTGATAAAATCGAATCAGGGGTCACCAAGTTGGACTATGATAGCCTTATAAATTGGAATTCAAAAAATGACCCACTTTTGGAAATAATTGAACCATCTAAGGAAGGTGAAGGTGAATTTGATGAGAAGCACATTGATGAATTGGAAGATGTTGAAGAAGTAGTTGAACGTCACAACTTGAACTTGGAGGATGACTACTATGATTCGTGGAAGAAGTGGGAAGACTACACTCACTCCAAAACTGCTAATGAAACTTGTGTGCCAATTGATATACAGGACAACATAATCGCCTACTCAAAGGAAGATAGTACAACTCCTGTACAATTTGAGGATGTTTTGGAAGAGATACCATGGATAGTGAACAAATAATTGGAATTAAATGACAGAGTGGTTGATCTATTGGAAGCAACGAAAGTGATTGATCATGAAGATGAGTTACTTGACATACACTTCGACCAAGAATATTTGAGGGTTGAAAAGGATGGGCATGTTTTTAATTGGGTGCCCAATTTTGGTATGTTTGATGAACAAGTAATCAATGAAGAATATGAAGACCATGAGGTAAAAGAGGGAATTGCAAATCCTCACCAAATCTTGGTAAATGAAAATGTGAAAAAGGTAAAATCTAAACCTTTGTGTCCAAACATCCAAGATTTTGGTGAAGATTTGTATAATTCAAATGATATTTATGATGAAATGCCATTGAAGGTGAATGAAGAACAAGGATTAATTTCTAACCACACCTTTGATAACATTACTTTAATGAATGAAAAGGAGCTTGATGCACTTAAATTGCTAAATCAAATTCATCAACAATTAATTCTTGAATCTAGGATAAAAATTCTTAATGATCCCCATTTAGTAAATATCCTAGATGCTTGTAAATTGTTGCACAATTTTGATTGGCCTAAGAACATGGAAAATGAATTAGCTTTGAAATTTTTAGAAATAGGCTCTTGCTTACAAAATTTCATTTTGAATAAAGAAAGCCTAGTTCTAAATCATGAATGGAATTATGAAATGTGCACCTTAAAGAATAGACAAGAAAGAATTGAAAATCAACCATTGTCTAATCAATTTGGTAATTTGAATCTCACCTATAGGAATACTAATGGAACTAAATCTAATTGGTGGGGTGAGAGAGGAAAGTTAAAGCTGGTTGCATTGTTTGGTCTAATCTTGTTTTTGTTTGATTCCTTCCACATTTGGCATGTGTATCACATTATATGTCTTTTGGAATGTTCTAATCATGTTTGGGATCCGGGAAAGTGATAGTCCAAGCTTTGCATCACCTTGTACCATATGGTACATTGGTATATGATTTTTGGTTTTGATGTTGGTTTTGCATTTCTTTTTTGGTTTCAAGTTGTGTGTTGGTCCTTTGGACACTTTTGGTTTGTTTTTCAAAAAAAAAAAAAAAAAGCAAGATGTCAACTTATGTCCTTATGAATGTTGACTAAGACAAGGAGAATATGAAACATCAGAATTGTATTGCAGAAAGCTCCACGAGTATCACAAACACATTAAAGAATATCGTTTGGAACTTGTGATGCATGAAGTTGTCAGTTTTACAAATTATGGTAAAGTAGGTGATATATACTCCATCCGCATTTCAAAAGGAGCAATGCATTCATATCTCATGTTACATTCCGCATTGCATATACATTTCATCTCAGTTGCATCTTCATTTCATGTACAATCATTGAAAAGGTGTCGAATCCTCTTAGGGTTATTACATAACATATATTAAAAGGATCCTAAGGTTGGGAACCGATGCCCGAACTATCTTGAACCAAGCACGTTCTACACATATTAAAGAGGATCTTGAGCAAAATGGTCAAAACCATACTTGGAAGAAAAGGTGAGGCGAAAGGAATATTTCGTGTCTGTCCTATCATGCAACATAATCCTTAAAATAGTGGTTTTTACCACTCCCATAATGCTTAAAGCCTAAAATCAGAGTAGTAAGGATAGGGTTAAATCCTCATCGAACTTAGGTTGAGGATCCAATTCCCCAAAGCTCTGATTTGACCTTCATGGAGTAGTAAGGATAGGGTCTAATTCTCATCTCGCTTAGGTTGAGAATCCGATTCCCCAAAGCTTCTATTTTGCCCATTCAAGAACTTGAAATTCCAAAGCAAATATTTTTCATTTCTTTATTAATATTGGATTGGAAGGATCGTACTACATGTCCCTTGCAAGGATGGGTAGTCATCCCCAAGGTCCAAGAAATCAAAAGTAGAGCCAAATCATGGATTATGGGGTTGATCTCCACCGGGGCTATAGACGCCTGGCTGGTAGTGGAGTATGCTCATGCGTGGCAACATGTCTTGTCTAAAAGCAAGACCACTGACTGCTCAAACGGACAGGCTAGCCTGACAGTTTCATCCATAACAGGTTAAATCATTTTGTTCAAGATGAGGTAATGAACTCCAGATCAGAGTAGTAAGGATAGGGTTAAATTCCCATCTCGCTTAGGTTGGGAATCCTATTCCCCAAAGCTCTAATTTCACTTACACTTGCACATGGGTTCAAGATGGTAGTGACACATAACCAACTTTGGGATCTAGTAAATTAATTCAGTATACATATATTTGGTCCTAAGAGGGTTTGACAGTTTTAATATGTTTGTTCATGATACTAGAAGGTTTGAGCCTTTGCAAAGCAGGTTGTTATATCTCTAGCATAGTTGTCATACATCAAATCCTGCACAAATCATTCATAGCCTTGCATACGAATCATAAGTGAAACTGACAATGGAAAGTTGAACAAGTTTCAAACGATAGGGAATGAAGCACATTGCACACACCGAGCTGATGCTTAATAATTCTAATGCTTCATGTATTTCTCGTCTAGTTTCATTCTTGGGATATTTTCTGACGCTTGTATTTGAGTCTGTGTTTTTTTTAGGTTGAGTTCTCACCGAAATGCTCAGGAGCATTTCCCAACGAGTCACCATTTGTTGTGGCTGCTCCACAACGTACCCCAAAATTGGGGACCCACCTTTTTTGCATGTGTTCCAAGAAGACCGAAGTGGCCCATAGGCTAAAGATCAAGGAAAAAAGCAAAACACCACAAGGAGAAAAAGTGTCGCGATATCGCGACATGTTGCATTTTCACGGCCAAAAGAGAAAAAGTGTCGCGATATCGCGACATGTTGCATTTTCGCGGCCAAAATAGAAAAAGTGTCACGATATCGTGACATGTTGCATTATCGCGGCCAAAAGAGAAAAAGTGTCACGATATCGCGACATGTTGCATTTTCACGGCCAAAAAAGAAAAAGTGTCGCGATATCGCGACATGTTGCATTTTCATGGCCAAAAGAGAAAAAGTGTCGCGATATCGCGACATGTTGCATTTTCGCGGTCAAAAGAGAAAAAGTGTCACGATATCGCGACATGTTGCATTTTCGTGGTCAAAAGAGAAAAAGTGTCGCGATATCGCGACATGTTGCATTTTCGTGACCAAAACAGAAGAAAGAAAAAGTGTCGCGATATCGCGACATGTTGCATTTTCGTAGAACAAAGAGAAAAGTGTCGCGATATCGCGACATGTTGCATTTTCTAAAGAGTGTGGATATGAATGTTTGAAAAAGTGTGGATATCGACATGTTTAAAAGAAAAAGTGTCGCGATATCGCGACATGTTGTATTCTCGCAGACCAAAAAGAAAAAGTGTCGCGATATCGCGACATGTTGTAATCTCGCGACAGAAAAAGAAAAAGTGTCGCGATATCGCGACATGTTGCATTTTTGCAAAAGAGAAAAATTGTCACGATATCGCGACATGTTGCATTTAGAGCAAAAGAGAAAAAGTGTCGCGATATCGCGACATGTTGCACTGTCGCGGCCAAAAGGGAAAAAGTGTCGCGATATCGCGACATGTTACATTTTCACGGCTACAAGCAACAAAAGAGAGCAAGGAGGCAAAAGTGTCACGATATCGCGACATGTTCCAGTTTCGCCAAGGTAACGGACCTGCATAGTGACGTGGACATAAGGACAAAATCTAATGAATAAGACAAAGCGTTACATGATCATTTAAGATGGTCGTTACACACGGAGGGAAACGGACGCAAGCCCATGTGGAGAAACGTAGCGAAGGGCCACAAAATGGAAACCAAAGCACACGCATACAAGGGAAGGTGAAACTAACAGTCAGGGAAGGTGAAACGAACAGCCATCGAAAAATGAAACGAACCGTCATGGAAGGAGAAACAGTTTTTTTAGAAGTTTAAATACGCCATTCAAAGAGGCCAGAAAGGGGTTGGAAACCGCTGCAAGCAGAGTTGCAGAGCTGAAGGCGAGAAGGCCATTCTGGACCTGTTTGAGTTGTTTTTCTTCCACAGACTGGTTTGGAAAAACCAAAAATTTTGCTATTGTAAAATGACATATTTTTAATGCAGAAGTGTTCAGAAATTTGCATCTTGTGGGCAAGAAAGAAGGAGATTCTCTTTGCATGCTATGGATTTAATGTTTATTCTTTCATTTTTCAGATTTCGAATTTATAGATAATGTTAATGCCATTTTTTTGGGTTACATTAGGCGAATATTTGAAATCTGAATTTTATTTCGTACCCTAGGAACCAGCACTTAGTCTATGGGGATTGTGCTTGTTTTGCAAGTCCAATAGGTTAGGTTGCATGCATGGAGACCTCACATCTTCGGTTTTGTCGAAACAGGATAGCATCATACTGAGTGCATTTTATTTTCAGTTTTCTGCATTTCATTTTCATTTTCTGCATTTTATTTTTTCCCAGAAATTTTAACTTATTTTCAGGCATTAAAATAAACATTTAAAAATTTTCAAAATCCAAAAAAAAAACAATGAACAATCACTAAAGTTTCATGATGAAATAAACCAACATTGCCCCTTGTTTACAGTTACTTGCAATCACTAAGGTGTTCCAAGCATTTAAATTGAATATCTTTATTTGAGATTACTAATACACATATGCAAATGCTAATACAACGGAGACCTTGGAGAAGTTGTTTGTTTAACTTCTTTGCAAGAGGGGATTTGGAACCCAAATCCTAAAGGAGAGTGTACTTTCACAACTGGGTGAAAATACCACTCAACACCTCGGCTCCAATATTTTTGTTCTTTTCGGCTATAACATTTTTGTTTTCGTTATCGCCTTATAATTTAATAAAAATGTTGTATAGTGTGATTTTTATTATCCGTTTTCTTCAACAGGTTGATAGATTGAAGATTCAATGGAGAAGAGGGTATGGACGGCCAAGCGAAGCCAATTATCGAAAAATAGGTGGAGGGTGGCAAAGAGAACTTGAAATCTTCTACCCATTTAGATTTACATGCTGATCTCCACATGTATTCAAGCACAAGCGATGCTATTTATGCCAAAAACTCTACAACATAGAGGCAAGTTTTCCATAAATTGCAACCGTTGTTCTAGGTAATCCTTCAAAATATGATATTCCCCAGAGAGGGACCTATCCGAGTTGCAGATCTTGGCTGTGCCATCGGTTCTAATACCATATCAAACATAGACTTTGTTGTGAGAACATTAACAAACCTCTGCAATAATGGTTCAGTACTTCCAGAGTTTGAAGCTTTCTTCTGTGATTTGCCATCCAATGACTTCAATGGGTTGTTTAATCTGTTGGACCCCCCTAGCCGTCCATATTTAGTTGCTGGGGTACCGGGATCCTTCTACAATGTCCTTTTTCCCAAGTCAAGCATTCATGTCTACTTCTCCATAATGGCCCTCCATTGGATTTCAGAGGTGAGAAATGTAGAAAACCTCTATAAATATTAATTCATTTCATTAAAAAATGAAACCAACAAAACCACCTCGATCTTCATTATTTGATATATATATTATGTACAAGAGATTTAAGCTATCCTTTTAACTTTAACAAAAACTTTATTGTTTGCCAAGTCTTTTAGGATGTACTGTGTATAAAGGGTTTAAGCTCTACATTTTGAAAAAACAATTGTGTTTTTTAATGAAAAACAGAAACTCGTGGATACCGTTATAAGATTATATTTTTAAATGGTTTATTATTCTATGTAGTTTGTGGTTTCTTTTTAAGGTTTCTTAAGCATTATTTCAATATTGAAGGTACCTGATGCTATGCCGAGGAAGGGTGTGGATTGACAAAGGTAGGCAAGATGTTGCATATATTTACTCAAAGCAATCCCACAAGAACCTCACTACTTTCATCAAATGCAGAGGAGAGGAGATGGCAGGAGGAGGAGTTTTGTTCCTGTGCCTAATGGGGAGGCTAGATACTTCACTACCTGTGGAAGAAACTCGAGTGGGGGATGATTTCTATGACTTTAAAGATGCATGGGATGATCTTGTCACTTAGGCACGGCCATCATCCCCTAACATATAAATCTCACTAAACTTACCACCTTCGATGCTTTGCAAACAAATATATCACAGTTTTATTTTGCTAATTATGTTTAATGGATGATTTGCAAGGAATTATGAGCGCAGATTCGAGAGACTCGTTCAATGTTCCATGGTATTTCCTGAATGCATGGGAATTAAGTATTAGAAATATTAAGCCAGATTTCACGCCCTCCTACAAGTGCTTCGCTCTGAAGTGATGTAAATCCTCCGGTTCGCTCATCAAATATGCGAACCACTGATCAGGAAGGGAAAACGAGGGTCTGATATCAAGTATGCAAGTAGTTGGGGTCGCTTGGTGATTTGCAAAAAACCCTCTTCGACATTTAATTTTTTCAGTCGGTTGGTGAATTTTTTCTCGCCCCTGTCCTCATTATCGTCTATAAATACCGGAGTAGTCGGCATTTTGTGAAGCCACAACATGAGGGAGAACAAAGAGAAAGAGGAAGCAGCAAAGCAGCAGAAAGCCGAAGAAGGGAGCAGCAGCCTCCAGGAAATATCCATCTACGTTTATCCTGCAACCTGGTTGCAGATGCTTGTGACAGCTTCAGTAAAATAAGCCCTTGTAATCCGTTTACATAAATAAAATCTTGGTTTTTTGGTTTATTCCTCCTCTCAACGTTGCCTTGATTTTGTTTCTTAGAATTTGGAGAGTTCCTCATCCGAAGACGCATTTTCATAACCACTTGCCCCGAACACCAAGTTTGAGTGCAAATCTCCCGAAGTTGGAGATCTGTTTCCAATAGCTCTAAATTTGCACTTGGAAAATATTTTGACCAAATTTTTACTTCAAAATTTTATCTCCCCAAAGTGGTACTTTGCTGTCACTTCATCCGAAGAAGAAAATCGGGCTTTGTCGCCCCAAAGTTGTGCTTTGTAACTTTCTTGTATGAAGCTGCCACTTCAGCAGTATTTGGACCTTGGCCACTTGTTGTTGATTATCCTTGGCCAACTTCTTCCTGCACTCCAAGATATAGTGGCCAAACTTCTTGCAGTAATAGCATTGGACCTTAGATTTGTCCTTCTTCTGATAAGATCCACCTTGCTGATTTTTGCCACTGCCTCTTCCTCCTTGCTGATGGAAGTTGCAGTTGGTCTCTCCCTCATTAGGGTTTGACCGTCCTCCTTGCTTGTTGCCTTTCCCATGCTTACCTCTACCTCTTCCTCCTTAAGAACTGGAGGGGCCATGGTGGGAGTCTTGTCTGTCGCTGTCTCGGAATGAGACTTGCATCTTGAAAGCCTGCTCCAAAGAATACTGAGTTGAGCGGCTCAGCATTTGCTCATGTGTCTGCAAGGAACCCATGTGCTCATCTATCGAGAGGGTTTTCAAATCCCTCGATTCCTCTATTCCAATCACGATGAAGTCAAATTTTTCAAGTAGACTTCGTAGAATTTTCTCCATAATCCTTTGGTTCTGCATAATTTCTTCATTCAACTGCATCTGGTTGATGATGTATGTTGTCCGGGTGAAGAAATAACTTATGGATTCGGATTCACTCATCTACAGGTTTTCAAACTCCCTCCTGAGCTTCACAAACTTCACCTTGTTGGTGCCCTGATACAATTTGGCCAAAATCTCCCAGGCCTACTTTGCCTTGGTGGCAGATGTGATCCACTGGAAGATGGTCTCCTCCACCGCTTTCATGATGTAGAACAGGGATTTTGGGTCCTTCTTCATATTTTCCTTCAATAGGTATTTATCAGCTTGGGAGAGTGCAGCCAGTGCTGCTGCATCTGCCAGTTATGGGTAACCATTCTTGACCAAGTCCAAAAGCTCCTACGACTCGAAGAGTATCTTCATTTGAATGCTCCAGTAATCATAATATTTGCCGTTAAATTGTAGGATCTGCAACTACAGGGAATTGTTTCCAAAAGCCATGCTTCAATATATCACATCACGACAAAACAAAAGAAATTAGATTTGTGACGTGTATTATGTGCCTGGGTTGAAACATAACCTGCTAAGCATTGGATAGCTTGTGTAGAAGGGACACACTGTGCAATTCAAAGACGGTGTTTGTACCATCAGAGACAAAGAGCATGGGCAGATTGCAACTATGTCCATGACAAAAAACAAAATGTTTTCGCTGCAGATTTAGAATGAATCATTGATGTCTCTAAGTGTAGTTGTGAAGGATGCTACCTGGATGTGGCATCTCAGATTCGGTCACCTAAGTTTCAGTGGCTTGAATTTACTGCACAAGAAGAAGATGGTGAAGGGTTTACCCCTCATTGAGTAGCTAAATCAGGTTTGTGAGGGTTGCTTAGTCGAAAAATAGCACAGGGATGTATTCCATGCAGGGCAATATTGGAGGGCTTCAAAGCCATTGGAGCCGGTGCACTCTGATATTTGTGGTCCGATGCAGACCAAAACTTTTATCGAAAATAATTATTTTTTGACTTTCATAGATGATTTCAGTCGAAAGACCTGGATCTATCCCATCAAGTTGAAGTCAGAAGCATTTATAAATTTTAAGGAGTTCAAGGCTCTAGTTGAGAAATAGAGCGGTTACCAAGTGAAAACACTTAGGACAAATGGTGGAGGTGAATACATCTCCAACGAATTCCACAACTTCTGTAAGCAACATGGAATTCACAAGCAGTTGACTACCAGATACACACCGCAACAGAACGGTGTAGCCAAGAGAAAGAATAGAACCATCATGGAGATTGCACGAAGCATGTTGAAGTCAAAAATTTTGCCACATGAGTTCTGGATAGAAGATGTAAGTTGTGTAGTTTATCTGTTGAACAAATGTCCCACAAAGAGTGTGAAGGACAAGATTCTGGAGGAAGCTTGGAGCAATCTGAAGCTAAGTGTGGTCCATTTACGAGTTTTTGGGTGCATTGTATATGCACATGTTCCAGATGAGAAAAGGTAGAAGCTGGATGACAAAGCTGAGAAGTGCATCTTCACAGGGTATAGTGAACAAGCAAAGTCATACAGGTTGTACAATAATATGATGAAGAAACTTGTCATCAATCGAGATGTGAAGTTCTTGGAGGATGAAGCCTGGAATTGGAAGTCCAAAACTGGTCAACCTGAACTAGCCATTATTGAACCTGTGAACTTGGAGGAAGATAGTGTGCAGCCACCTATACCTTCAAGTAGCAGTAATGGTGCTAGCAGTAGCACAACCTTATCATCCTGGTCACCTTAAATTGTAATAAGAATTCTAAACTTGAGGACACCTGTAAAGACGAGGAGCTTGCAAGATATTTATGAGGTAACCCGTAATCAGACATATGAAGAATATTCTAACTTTGCTTTATTTTCTGAGTGTAATCTAGTTTCATTTGAAGAGGTAAGTCAGAATCAAAAATGGGTGAATACGATGGATGAGGAGATAGTAGCCATTGAGAAGAACAAAACATGGTAGTTGGTAAATCTTCCACTAGGGAAGAAGACCATTGGGGTCAAATGGGTGTATAAAAGAAAGTTTAATGCCCAAGGATAAGTTGACAAGCATAAGACCAGATTGGTGGCGAAAGGCTACAAACAGAAGTTCGGAATTGACTATCATGAGGTGTATGCACCTATAGCCCGACTTGACACAGTGAGAATGATCCTGGCACTCGCAGTTCAAAAGGGATGGAGTGTTTTCCAGATGGACATCAAGTCAGCCTTGCTCAATGGATTTTTGGAGGAGGAGGTCTACATAGATCAGCCACTCGATTACAAAATTTAAGGCTAGGAGGGCAAAGTCCTGAAGCTGAAGAAGGCCCTGTATGGGTTAAAGCAAGCACTTTGGGAATGGTATAGTTGTATTGACAGCTATTTTCAAGATAATGGGTTCATTAAATTCCCATATGAGCACACCTTGTATCTGAAGACAAATGTAGAGGGTGAAATGATAATCGTCTGCCTATATGTAGATGATCTGGTTTATACTGGCAATAGCAGCATGTTATTTGAAGAGTTCATAAGAGCTATGAAGAACGAGTTTGAAATGATAGACTTGGGGCTGATGAAATTTTTCTTGGCATTGAAGTTGACCAATCAGCAGATGGCATCTTCATTTCTTAGGGAAAGTATGTTAAGGATGTCCTGAAGTGTTTCAATATGGAGGACAACAAACCTGCCATCACCTCGGTTGCCATTGGCTTGAAGTTGAGCAAAACTGACAACAACAGAAGAGTTGATCCAACTCTATATAAAATGTTAGTTGGAAGCCTGATGTACTTGACTGCAACCAGGCTAGATTTAATGTTTGTTGTGAGTTTAATCAGTAGGTTTATGGAGTCACCCAAAGACACTCACTGGCAAGCAGGCAAGAGAATTTTGAGATATGTCAATGGCACAAGGAACCATGGAATTCACTATGCCATACAAGACCAGCTTGAACTAATTTGCTACACTAATAGCGATTGGGCTGGCAACATAGATGATCGAAAGAACACCTCTGGATATGCCTTCCACTTTGGATCCGAAGTTGTTTCTTGGTCCTCAAAGAAAAAGCCAATTGTTGTCTTATCTACAGCAGAGGCAGAGTATGTTGTTGCCACCTCAGCCGCATGCCAGACAATTTGGCTAAGAAGAGTTCTAAGTGAACTAAATCATCCGTTGGAAGCAGCAACAACAATTTTTTGTGACAACAATTCTTATTTAGTTGTAAAAGTTTGATCTTATTTAATATAAATTTGTTTTTCATTAAAAAAAATATTAATTATTTATAATAATATTGATAAATTAATTATTTAATATAATAATATTGATAAATTAATTATTTAATATAATACATTTATCATAGATTATTCAAATTTTTAATTTTTAATTCTAATAAATTTATTGATATCAAATATTTTTTATTTATAATTTAAACTAAATACAATATTTTTTAAGAAGATTTGAAATAAAAAAAAATTATAAATGTTTATATTTATATTTATGTTTTCTTTTATTTTTTTAATTGAAATTTAAAAAATTCATATTTTTTTGTAATGTATGAAAAATAAATTATTACAAGAGTTAAAAATTAAAATAAACATATTTAAGGTCAAGAGAAATTAAATTATATAATATAGGCACCTTAAGTTTGATATAATTAAGTGATAGGATACCCCTGCCTCCTTGGGTCTTACCCGAAAGTGGAATCCCTTTTGGGATGTTTTCCACAAATAAAAAGAAAAAAAGATATAATTAAGTGATAGAATGATATTATTTATATTTTTAATTTTATTTATCATGCAATAATTATTTTTTTTTCATTTATCATATAATGAAAATAATTTTTAACCAGAGTTAAAATATTAACATAAACGCATTTTAGGGAGTAAGTGTAGTAGCGAGTGTGATCGCGAGCTAGGAGTGAGTGCTCAAGTCCGGAGCCAATGATATCAGAGATGGAGTGTGAACCAAGAGGGAATGCGAGTCAAGATTCAATCATTACAGAAGAGCGGTAGGTTCAAATGAAGTGCATCAATGCTTCAAACCCTTACCATCAATGTATGGAACATTGTTTCTAAAAAATTATTGAAGCCAAGGAATGTCGAGAAAAAGAAGAGACAAGGGCAATTGTGAGCCAAGAGGGAGTGCAAGTTGGGAGTGAATGTGAGGTAGGAGAGAGTGCGAGGCAAGAGAGAGTGCGAACCAAAAGGGAGTGCAAACTAAGAGGGAGTGCAAGTCGGGATTCAATCATGGCAAAAGAGTAGTAGGTTCATATAGAGTGCATCAATTCTTCAAATCCTTACCACGAATTCATGGAACATTATTTCCAAAAATTGTTGAAAGGAATGCCAAGAAAAAGAAGAGATATGAGAAAATTGTGAGCCAGGAGGGAGTGCAAGCTAGGATTAAGTGTGAGGCAAAAGAGAGTGCAAGCTAGGACCAAGAGAGGGAGTGCAAAACGAGAGGGAGTGCAAACCAAGAGCAAGCCCCATTAGCTATTGTGGAAGGAAAGTCATTTTTGAAAGCCCTAATGGGAATTCAAGATGCCCTAGCTAGAAATCAAAATGCCCTTGTTGGAAGTACGAAGGCCCAAGCTAGAGATAAGCCAAAGAGCGAATACATGGCAAGTTCGATCTGGGTAGTAGATGGTTCACTAGAAGTAAGTATCAAGGATGAGATGATTGAGCATGATATAATGGTTCTTAAAAGTAGAGGGCTAATATGTAAGTTCCATAGATCATGGCCAAGGTTTTTGGAGATTCAAATTTGGATCAAGTGGAAGTGGGGATTGAATTCATATTATTTTGTGACTTTTCTTCCTAAAGGTTTTTTCCTTGTCATCTTTTCTAGTTCAGAAATTAGAGATAAAATAATGGTTGGTGACCCATAGTTTATGGAAAGAGATGCAATTTATTTGAGACCATGGAACATTTTTTTTCAATTGAGACAAATCATTAAGAAGCTTCCGATGTGGGTTAGGCTTTTTGGACTTTAATATCAACTTATAAATAAGGATGTTTTAAAAAATATTGGAAATACCCTAGGGGAATTCATCAAGGAAGGACCAACAACTAGTAGTGAAAGCATTCTATATATACTCAAATTACGAATATGTGTTGCTATGGATATTTTAAAACCTTTGCCACAATCCATTAAGATTAAATTTAAATCAAGATAAAGGGATAAACAAGTAGATTATGAAAATATTGCATTTCCTTATCACAATTATTTTGAGATTGGACACATGGCAAGAGTTTGCAAAGTAAAAACCATGAAGAAAGAGACAAAAAATTATAGTCATGAGATAAAATTCAAGATGAAGCAAGGAAATCATTCAGTAATAGAAGCTTAGATAAGATCAAGGATGTTCCACTCCAAAATAAGAGGTAAAGAAATCCTATCGACAATATCAATTGGTCAGTATAGAAGGAATTAAAGGTGCAAAAGAAGATGTGGAGATAAAACCCAAGACAAAGATAGCAAAAAAAGTCAAGTTTATTTCACGTAAATCATCTTCATTTTCTTCAAGTAGTATAGAATCCTCTTTAGGTAATAAAAGTTAAAGTGGTGAAGATGTTATCCCTTTCACTTTAAGGTTTTAAGAGCAAAATAATATAGAAATGAGGTTGGAAAAAACCCATAACAATTTAGGGGTTTTAGGGCAGAATAAGAAGGTAATTACTACAGAAGAACATCTTTGCACTTTAGAGTCTCTAGGGAAATATAAAGAAGAGAGTTTTTTTGAGGTTATTCCTTGCACTTCATATCCTTCAAAACAAGGCAAACCTAAAGTTGATAAGTCCTACCATGAGCAGTGTGAGAAGATTGAAGAGATTGATGAAGATGAAAGTATTGCTGAGAATGAAAAAAAGGAGGAAGACCCAAGAGGCAAAAACAAAGAGAAAATAAACACAAAGGGATATTGATATGGGAAAACAAAAGCAAATATCATAAGTGTTAACAAGAAGTGGGGCTAAACTCACAAATAAGAAAAAACAATGAAAATAATATCTTGGAATATTAGGGGAAGAACCCTAAAAAAGTATTAAGAAATTGTGAGGTTGTTATAGACGAGATATTTTTAGATATAGAAGTTGGGTAGTAAATATTTTGATTGTGAAAACTTAGCATTTTGAGGAAGATGGAGAATATTTTTGATAGAAAGGTAAATGAAGAATATCTCCAAGAGAAATAAAAAGTTTGATATGCTTTAATTAACTTGTTAGAAATGTAATGAAAGCAAGTAATGTTTTGATTTTGTAATGCGAGTGGCCCCAATAGAATCCACGCATAGCTTATTAAAAAAAACATTAACATATACACTAGCTTATATAAAAAAAAAAACATTAACATATACACTAGCTTATATATTAAATGTTAAGAGATATTACACTATATAATATAAGAACTAGCACTTTATGTTTGATATCTCTAAACATTAAATATACATATTGTAGATGTCTAAGCTAATAATAAAAGTTTTTTTTTTTTTTTTTGGATACATAGGGGAGTTGGTTACATCCACACTATTTTTAGTAATTGCCAAGTGTAAGGTTTAAACCACAGGGTTTGGTCCCAACAATCTTATACCATCTCCTTGTTGATGATCCGACATGAGGGGGACCACTGATCACTCGGGATTCATATCATCGTTCACTATAGTATGGCACATAGTTAGATCAGACTACTACCTTTGCAATAGGCATGTCCCTAAGGTTTGAACCTAGGTCTCTTCTTGGTAAGTACAAACAATTACTTGAGAAACAAACAATTATCAATCCACCCAGTCCTTGGGGATAAGCTAATAACATAAGTTACCACTATTTTTATTGACATTCCAATACTATAGATGATAAGGAACAACCTTTCATTGAGGGTGGACTTTAAAAATATCGAATAAAAAATGATGATAAAAACACCTACAAGGAAGTGTTTTAAAAAGAGTAGGTGAAATATGGTAATTAAAAATACCTTGATATATTATTTAATATAAGAAGGATTTTTTCAGCCTCCATTCTTTAAAGTCGCACTTTGAGTTTATTTTTTATTTGAACCTCTTGTTCAATTTTAATATTTAATAATGATCATAGTGAAAGGTGGTTTTTTTCTTAATCTATCTAGGGACTTCACACTAGGTATGACTATAGAAGTCATATCTTGTATTTATATATGTTTGATATATGTGGTTACCTTTTCAATAGTTTGTGGATTATGAATAGTTAAACTCCATGCTAATTGTAGGAGCATTTGTGATACACAATCACATTTTAAAGGGTTATAAAAAGTATCCTTTTATCTATTTGTTCAAGTAATTTTCCATGATAAATATCAAATTTTATCATAATTTATGTAAGTTCAAGAGGTAATGTAACACTTCATTTGTAGATAATATTTTGAACATGCCTGCCTTTGTATATAGATTATTCGTAAGTATAATTTTTGTCTCTTTTACAATAAGACTTTAGTTGTAACTTGTCCTTATCAAGTCCTTAATGATTTTAGTCCCTAATCTTGTACCTATATACTCTCTTAATCTAAACAAAGTTTTATTCTTTTATTTTATTCCTTCACACCCTCATTGATGATAAAAATAAATTTTATAATCATCAATACTATGCTTGTAAAATCATTTAGTTTTACATATACTGTATTCATCAATAGATTCCAATCATAAGAGTGATAAAAGCATCCTTAATATTTGTTAAAAATTCTCAAAACCTATGTTATTCACTTTTTCTTTGTTTAAACACCTTGTCCAAAGTAATAACAATTATGCACTCTTCCCATAGTAGTTATGGTCCAATAGGTGTATATAGGTTTATCCTTTGCTTTAGGAAGTTGTCAATGTTATCAACTAATATAATGCACCTACCTCCAAAACTATCAATTGTATTTTTGTGTAAATTATTGACAAAGATATGAATCTATATTTTAAAGCATATTTCAATAATAAAACTCATTTCATTTATCAAATTATAATTGACATATTTGATCTCCTCTTAAAACGATGATAGCCTTATGTCCTCCAACATTGATGAGGAAACTGAATTGAAAAATACACTAACTATTCTTATTTCCAAGTTGTGCTTAAATAGAACTATTTACAACAAGAATCTCCCAAATTAGGAAGATGTTTAACCATATGTTTTCCCACGATAATATGATGTGTAGAAAAAAAATTCAATGTAATAGATGCAATATTGTAGAGGCTATTGTAAAGTATAATAAATTTTCATATCTATATCATTGCATTAATACATCAACTATTGGTGGACATAACAATTATTACAACCTCACTTTATGATATAATTCTAATTAATTAGAAATATGTATTATTAAAAAATATATATTTTTTAATCTTTTGCTTTCTAGCGGGTTCATGCGATGTTGTTCTTATTCAAACTATTTATTTCTAGTGGCATATTCCTACGATGGAATTTTATTCCATACTAATAAATCATCTCCTCCTCTTTAACAATATAAAACAAGTGATTAAATAGCTTGAGCTCAATGACAACTAAAAATGTCGAACATCATCATGCTTTTTTGAAAGGTTTGTAGAATAAATATTACAACAAAGGTTAAAAGTGACATCTTAGAAAGAGGATTAGAATATCTAATTTTAGCTTTTGTTATTTTGTATATTTTTTTAAAGCTGGTTAAAACATCTCACTTGAGCTTGAAAGTTATCTCTTAATATTTACATTGCAAGCACAAGTGCAACAATTACCACATGAAAAAAATATTCTCCCTTACACTTTAATAACATAATAAGTATAGGGACCTATTGATAAGTTCAACTCTCCCCCTTACGAGAGGTCATGGTTGGGAGGGGGATGTAAGGGTTTCTCACATTAACCCCTAAAACATTATAGACTATAACATTGATTAACATATTTACTTTAAGATTTATAATATATTAACATGAAAATAGAAAATGGAAATAAAATGGAAAAATGGAAGAATAAGATAAAAATGTTGTGCACATACCTCCTTCACATTTATTAAATTTAATATGTAATAATAAAAATTGAAATTCATCTCAACAAATAAAAATGGTTATCATACTCTTAAAGGCTATCATACTTTTAAAGATTATGATTAAAAACATATGTGATGCACAAATTAGATTTTAATTTTTTTTTTAAAGTAATAATTGCTTATATATTTTGTAAACTAATATCAATTATGAAATATAAAATAAATGAAAATATATCTAGAGTAGAGTACATAATAGTCATTCACACATTTCAAATAACATATTTATATTAAAAATAAATAAATGTTTTATTTATTTGTTATTGAGTGATATTACTTTTTAACGAGCTTATGAATATTTTAAATAAATTTTAAATTTATTTAGATTATGTGCTCTTTCGTTTTTGTTGTCTTGAGCTCCCTTTGGTTTTTAGCTCGTGTAAAAAGGTGAAGACCCTTTTAAAAAAAATTAATAATAAAAAATATATTTTTTAAATAGATTAATATATATATTATTGAATTTTAATGGAATGATATTAAAAAAAATTCATTGAGTTAATTTATACAATTATTAGTAAATAATGAATATTTTTATAGTTTGTTTTAAAAGTATTTTAAAACAAATATATGTATAGGATTTGAAATAGATTAATTTTTTTAATAGATTTATTTCAAAATATTTTGGTTTATATATAATTATTAACCATTTAGTGTGTACTAAAGTTTATTTTAAAATGTGTAAATATAATGAAATTTACACATCTTAAATTGAATTTTTTTTAAAATCACTTTAATAAAAAAATTAAATTTATTTCCTTGATAGCCTTGAAGTTAATTGACATAATTTTATAGTAATAAAAACGAAAACAATTGATATTTTTATTGGAACCAACAATTATATTCACTAAAAAAGTGGTTACAATAAAAAGGAGGCCACAAACGTGAAGTTAATTGACATAATTTTGTAGTAATAAAAACGAAAACAATTGATATTTTTATTGGAACCAACAATTATATTCACTAAAAAAGAGGTTACAATAAAAAGGGAGGCCACAAACAAAACCAGCCCCCTTAAGGGGGCAAATAAACAACATAACTAGGCAAAAGAAGCTGCTTTTGGAGGAGACCGAACCTTGTTGTGCACACTAACATAACAACTTGAGGTTGGATAATGTCGTTCCCTGTTCCCTTCACCTCGTACATCCAGACCTCAAAGAAACAAGTGACCTTGATATTGAGAAAGGTTAGGTGAAACCCTATTAATAGTGGGCACCAACTCATGAGTCAACTTGATAGACGCCAACTCATCTATAGAAAATTGATTGTAAATTAAATTAATATTTTAAAAAAATATAATTTAATTATTATTATTATTTAATTTTATATTAAAAAATATTATATATGTTTATTATATCGTAAATAAATTTTAAACTTTAGTCACACCAGAAAGTGTATATAAAATTAATACAAATTTAAACCTTTTAAAAAATATCATTTTATACAAAGAAATATAAAGAAAATGAAATTTGAATTTAAAATGAAATAAAAAGTGATATATCTTGTATCATTTGAAAAATTGTCTTCATATGCTTTTCAAATCCCCAATTTTTTTATGGCTTCAAAAACTTTTCATATCCCCAATTTTTCCATGGCTTCAAAAACTTTTCATATCTTCAATTCTTTCATATATCTTTTATAAAGCTTTTGTATATTATAATATTCTCTTAAATATAAATTTGTATAAACTTTGTATAAACGTGGTCATTTCATTAAAACTTAAAATTCGTTAAATATAATAAAAATATTATTATTATTATTATTATTATTATAATACACATCACATATAAACAGAAATACTGGAGCCGAGCTTAACAAAAACAACCAAAAAAAAAAAAATGGATTGATTATGCAAACAATACGTTAAAAATAAAAAAAAAGAGTGCTTGACCAACACAAAACCAAAAAGAAAGAAAGTAAAGTGGACTGATTATGCAAACAATACGTTAAAAATAAAAAAGGAGTGCTTGGCTAACACAGAACAATGTTCTGCTTGCTTTGGCGCTGTGAAAATTTAGGAGTGCTTGGCGTTATATATAGAAATGTGGTTAAGTGTTAACTCCACCGAAAGTTGCTTTAACTCTTCAAGTTGACACAAACCCCACCAGATGTCCTCCTGTCAGGGCCACTTGTGGCCTTCCGTTTTCAGTGGCCATGTGTACTGCAAAAGGTTGAAAAGATGAAGTGTTTCGAAAAATAGAATCTGGACACGTTGGTGACTAAGAATCCGGTAACTTAAAATAGTGAGATTGGGTCGTGGGCTTAGTAAACGAGGCAAGGATGAGGGTGACAGACATGGACCACCGTCGCTTGGTCACGTACCTTCGTTGCAACCTTGAAGACAGAGCACATGTGATCACCTGTTATTATTTATGTATCTTTTTCAGCCTTGAAGACACATCACATCTGAACGACCTGTTATTATTTATTTATCTTTTACTATATACTGTTGTTTCCTCCAATAGAATTCCATTTCATTTTAAGTAGTTTTGGTTGATTTAACAGCTTACTGTTTAGTTTTAGTTTGATTGTTTATTGGAGATCAGTAACTTTAAATTGTTGTTACTAGAACCGACTTAAACTCCTAATTGATTTATATCATGGAATATATTAGATCTAGGAAAATGAAAATTTTGTTTAAGGGAATGGAATGGTGTGGTTGATTAGTTTAATTGATTTATATCATGGAATAGATTAGATCTAGGAAAATGAAAATTTTGTTTAAGGGAATGGAATGGTGTGGTTGATTGTTTAGTAAAATGAGTTTCTGAGTTTTAAGAAGAATTGAATTGAAATATTTTAATTACGTCCGCGAAACCCAATTATGGTCTATGGGATTTCAAAATATGGAAGTACAATTACTCAAATTATATCATATGATCTTTAATATCTTTGAGAAGGTTGTTCCTTCTCCTGCTAATTTGGCTTAGCAATTCCCCAACGTTTTTTATTTTACTGTTTTCAAATAACTCTGCCATAGATCTGTTTCCAAGTGTTTCTTTGTATTTACCACGGATATCTGAAAAACTCAGGCATTTATAGATGAAGTGTTCCTCTGTTTTTACTGCCCCTGTGTTGCATAAGGTACATATCCTTTCTTCCTATTATTCTTTGGGCATTGTCCATCTCCCCGTTTCACATCTAAGCCTATGAGAGCTAGTCCTTATCTGCGCAATGAGGATTTTTTCCTTCCACTTGATTTCAGCACCTATATACGCTTTTTCCTGATGGTCATAAGTTGGGTTAAACATTGCAATATAATATTGTCTTTTCCTGCTTGCATTTTTCCACATTCCACTTCTAAAATTTTCATTCACATAATTTTTTATGTCTTTGTTGACATTTGGGCATTCATTTATGTTGATTTCCCAACGTTTCATCCATTTCTTATTTTTTTTCATCCATGTATTCTTTCACCTATGCAACTCTTCGTCCCTAGCTGTCCTAGGCCATTTGTCCTTTTTCATGTTTTTTGTTTTTTTTCAAGTAACATAACAACTTGTCATTGCAATTGCTTCTAAAGAGAACATTTCAGTTTCAGCTAGAATAATTTCATAAGGGGTTGTGGCCTTAATTTTGAGAAAATTTGTGATTAGATATTTTTGAATCCTTTCTATTTGCCTCCATTTTGCATTTGTTGTGCCACTAGTCCACACCTTGCAACCATACAACAAAACCGGTGTAACAAGTAGGCCAAATAAGACCTTGGTGGTCTTACAGTCCCACAACTCGACATTCTTACACTTGGAATATTAGGGACTATGATTAGCTCCCATTGGATTGTTGTTGTCATCTTGCTAATTTGCTTTTACGGTATCTTTTTGGCCCTTGTAAGGGTTATTGTTTTGGGATTCTCATGCTTTTATTTTTTACCAATATTTTAAAAAATAAATAATTTTTTAAATATTATTTATTTAATATATCAAATGATTTATTAAAACCATTTATGTTATAATTGTTTTATTATTTAATAATTCTAATATTTGTTAATATATTGGTTTGTTAAGGGCTAATATATTAAATTATATAAATTTTTTAATATATTTAAATTATTACATCATAAAGGTGGTATATTATGAATTGTTATATCATAGTCCATGTGATATGAGTGTGGTGTAACCGCCTATCACAAAGACTATGCATGCACCTATAGGACAAGGGTAGTTGCAATATTATCTAGTTGTTTGTTATACCATAATTGGACATCATATGTATTTAAATATCTATTATTTCATAATGCAAATTATCAAAGCATTGAGTTTTAATAGGTAGACCTTTTAGCAATGTAGCTTATTATATTATTTATTTTTTATTAAATTAAAGAAGGGGTGTTGAAAGGTCCCCAAACCTTGTACAAAAAGTTTGAGATAGGGTATTGACACAATCAAAGACTCCAATATAAGAGGCCGAAAAGGGAAGACAACAAGAAAATAAAAAAGAACATCATACCTATAGAATATTACACGATTCCAAAACTAAAAGAGACAAGACCAAGTAGTTAATAAACCACCAAGGGCCCCTGAGAAGCATGCATAACCAACCTAATAATCAATCTTCCTCAAAACAATCTAGCGAGACATAACCCATCAGTTTCGAAATATCTTCCTCTTCATGTCTTTCTCCACTTCTAATATTTTCCTAGGCTACTACGTAAAAATTGGATATTACTGTTAAAAACTAAGGACAAAACGAACAAAAGGAGGAATTTGTCCTGCTCTATCTAGGTATTCCGCTCTAGGCCAATTTGAATCAAACCAAACATCAAAGTTGGATTATAGCCCGCAAGAGCTTGGTGTTTCATCACTTCTAATAGCCCGCAATAACTCCATATCATGCTTATGCCCAAGCTAAGACTTAATAATATTCCCTCCCAATATCTAGGGGAAAATCACTTCTCCACACTATAAGATTGTTTTGTTGGACTCCAAGGTTGGCAAGGCCATCAACGCCTCTATTTCCCTCCCTATAGGTGTGATCTATTTGAATTTCCTCCATTGATTGTATAATCCTTTAGCCTCTGTTAATATGTTTAATATTTTTCAATTGGGTTAAGTCATATCTTTGAAAGTATTTATTATGAATAGAGAGTCCTCCTCGATAATAAACTTTTTATAATTCACATATTCTAGTAATAACATGCTCTGATATAATGCTTTGGCCTCGAAAAAATTGCAAGTTTGGTCTTTAATATTTTTTGCAAAGGCAAGGAGTATTGAGCCCTTGTCATATTTGAATAGTCCTCCAACACTTACAACACCTGTGTTGCCTTTGGAAGCACCATCAAAATTGAATTTAGTCAAACCGAGAGGTGGGTGAACCCACTTAGTTTGTGATGTCAACTTAGGTTAGATTAAATTAGGTCCTCTAGGCCTTAGTTTAAAACTAATTTTTAGTTCAATCTCATCTTCCTTCTTATCCTATACCATTAGGTCCAAAGGAAGCTTTGAGATGTCTACCACTACAAAAATGGCTTTTGAAAACATCATGACTACATCTTGTTTTCTATTTTTAAAAGCCCTGTTGTTTCTTTCTTTCCAAATTCTCCACATGAGATGGGGTAAGCCAAAATACCAGACTAGTTTCGGCCTTGAGCTGAGAAATGGTAAAGATCATTGGAGGCTCAAGTCATTCACACAGCATGGAGCCACCCAGCTAACTCCTAAGACCTGCAAAAAGTTATCCAAAACAATAGAAGAAAACATGCATTGAAAGAAGAGGTGGTTTGAGGATTCATCCCACGATGCATAGAGAAACCACATGTTTGTTAAATGCATCCCTCTTCTGAATATTATCAATGGTAAGTACTTTATTGTGAATAACCAACTAATAAAAGATGTTGATCTTAGGGGTAAGGCCTTTTTCCAAACTTTGAAGGGAGGGGGAGGAATCAAGTTGGCCAAATCCAACAACAAATATGCTAATTTCATTGAGAAAATCCCATTCTCCTCCCCTTTCCATAGCAGAGTATCTTCCTCATCTTGAGATTTTAACACTTGAAACTTCAAATTTTCTATAACAAAAAACCAAGCCTCCTTCACAGGAGGACTTATGTTATCAGTTCTCAAACTCTTCTATTTTTTAACTCCTACCATAACTTCCACAAAGTCAACAACTTTTGGACCAAACATCAAAGAGAAAAGGATTTTACTGGGCCTAACAATAGAATTTGAGATAAAGCAGTATCTAACACCTAAGGATCCTTCCCAAAATTGATTTTCTTACCATCTCCTAGATTCCATCTTACACATTTTCAAACTAACTCTCTTGGCACGAGACTTTTCCAGAACTTAGAACTATTTTTAGGGAGAATACCATTTAAGAAGTCCTTTTTTTAGTTTGGATACTTAGATGAGTTATAAGGTTTTAAGGGGAGTTGGTGTTATTTACTTTAGTGTTTGAAAAGGATAATAAGGTGTTTTAGGAATTTTGTTTGAGGTTTTGTGGTGTTGGATATTATTTTAAGTTGGAGATTATAAGATGTATCTAAATAAATATTTTTCATGTATGATTTAATGGATGTTAATTCCAAGAAGGAGCAATAAGGTATATTTGAGCTTTGATTATTTTTGTGTCTAAGGAATATTTTGAGAAAGTGTTGGAGTGATATTTTGTCATCTAACCATTAAAATTGGAAAGAAGAAAATTGTGATTGAGACAGGTTTTCTAAGGGCACTTCTACATCAAACAAAATGTATGGGCATATCTTCCTAGTGAGTGATTGTTGAAAGTTGTGAATGCAAAGTTGGAGTGAAAAGGATTGTTTGGTAAGCATTGTTGAGAGTGTTTTGAATTAATGCTTCAAGGTTTTTTGGAATAAAGAGTTGTTAATAAAACCTTGTTTGATAAGCATTGTTGTTGAAGTGATTAGTTAAGTGAACTTGAACTAGGGTTTGCAAAGATCATGAGTATCATTGTTATGTGAAGATTGTTTGATAAGTATTGTTGTTGAAGTAAGTAAGTGAGTGAAGAACTTGAACTAGGGTTTGCAAAAATCATGAGTATCATTGTTATGTGAGATTGATTGATAAGCATTATTGAAAAAAATTGAGTGAGTGTTCTTATGCTTGGACTAGGGTTTGTAAGCAAGGATTAATTCATTGAGTGATTGGTTGAGTAGAGTTGGTTGAGCCTAGTCAAGTGGATGTGTTGATATGATAGTTCAAGTTCTATGAAACAAATTGTTCTATATTTTGAATTGAGTTGAGAAAGAAATTGAGTGTTGATGAATGTGAAACATATTGAGTCTCTAACAATTATCTATATGTTTTTGTGATAAAAGAGAGATTGAAAGTGATTGAGAGTTTGTGAGTGTGAAGCATATTGAGTCTCTAACAATTCTCTATTTGTTTCTGTGGTAAAAAGAAATATTGAAAGTGATTAAGCATTGTGGTGAATGTGAAGCATATTGAGTCTCTAACAATTCTCTATATGTTTCTATGGTAAAAAGAGTGATTGAAAGTGATTGAGCATTGTGGTGAATGTGAAGCATATTGAGTCTCTAACAATTCTCTTTATATTTGTATGAGATTGGACAAGTTCTAGTATGGACTTGTTGAGTAGATTTGAGGCAAGTCTTAGAGAAGACTTGTGGAAATATTTGTGTGAGCTTTTGTGGAAGCTAACAATACAGTTTGAGAAAATATATTGAGAGCATATTTGGACAAGTTCTAGCGAGGAATTATTGAGAAAATTTGGACAATTTCTAGTGAGGACTTATTGAGCAGATTTGGACAAGTTCTAGTGAGGACTTATTGAGCAGATTTGGACAAGTTCAAGAGAGGACTTGTAAACAGATTAGTATGAGCTTTTGTGGAAGCTTACAAGGCAGGTTTGAGACATGTCTTTGAGAAGACTTGAGATCGAAGTTGATTGATTGATTTATTCAAAAAATGGGTTAAGGTTTGGGGTAGATCTAGCAAAGTTAATTTGAGATTAAGTCAAGCTTTGTGTTAAGGCTTGAGGATATAGATTGAGGACATATTTGTGCTAGACCTAAGGAATGTATTTAGTGCATATTAGAGGATAGATATTAAGGACAGATTTATGCTAGATCAAAGGATTTTTTTTAATATAGATTTGAGAGCAGAGTTTGGTGCAGATTTGAGGACAGTTTTATGCTAGACCAAAGACAAATATTGAGTAGATTTGTGCTAGACTAAAGGACTATGTTTAGTGCAGATTTGAGACAAATATTTGAAGGTGATAAAGTATAGAGGACAACAGTCTCTAGTGGATAGAGATCCATTAGCCAAGGTAGTGAGGATAGGTGTCTTCAGTGAATAGAGATCCATTAGCTAGAGTAGTGGGGGCAGCAGTTCTTCGAGAAGATCACTAGTAAGAGCTAAGGAGAAAGAGTTATCTTGTGGATAGAGATCCATGAACTTGATTAGGGGATTAGTGTCTCATTTGGACAAAGGTCCATAAACATTGAAATAGAAAAAGGATTCCCAAGAGATTGATTAAGAAAATTTTATTGAAATATTTTCTCCACGGAGTAGCCCACATTGGGTGAACCACGTTAAATTGGTGTCTCTATTGTATGTGGTGATTTATGCATTGATTTAATTACTATTGTTGATATTGTTATCTATACATTACATAATATTGATTGGGAAAGAAAAGTAAAAAGTGGTCTTATATTGTTTACCCTCCCTCTTAGTATAAGCTTGTGTTCTTCAATTGGTATCAGAGTGGGTTCCTTCGGAAGAGTTTAACATCTTGAAGAAAAAAATTTCAAGAACATAATGAATTCTAAGAATGGGTCCTCAGATAATTCAACACCAGTATTTGATAGAAGCGATTATATATTTTGGAGTAAGAGAATGAAGATTCACCTAATGGCACTTGGCAATGAAATTTGGGAAGCAGTTGAAAATAGATACATACCACCAGTTGATCCATCTACAGATAAGAAAGATAAGCTTCTACAACATTACAATTCAAAAGCAATGAATACAATTTTGAGAGGTTTGCATAGAACATAATTCATAAAAGTTATGCATTGTAAAGATGCAAAAGGAATTTGGGATAAGTTGCAAAGCATATATGAAGGAGATAAAAGTGTCAAAAAGGCAAAGATATGAAATCTCAAAGTATAATTTGAAGAATAAAAAATTAAGGATAAAGAAACATTAGTACTTATCTACTTCGAGTAGATGAGGTTGTTCATGTCATGCAAGGACTTGGACTTAAGGTTGAAGAATCGAATGTTTGTGATAAGGTCTTAATATCTCTTCCAAAAATATTTAGTGAAAATATTTATGCTATAGAAGAATCAAAATATGGTGATTCTTTGACAAGATATATGTTACTTGGTATTCTTACAGCTTTTGAGTTAAGAACAAAAGAGGAACCTAATCTCTATAAGGAAGCAACATTCAAAGCTACTAAGAAGACAAAGGGTAAAAAGTCAGATTCAAGCAATGAGTCATCTAGTGATGAAGAAGCTAACTATGGCAGAAGGCATAAGGATTCAAGAATATTTAAAGATGTAAAATTTTTTAGATGTTTCAATTGTGGAAAGTATGGTCACTATGCAACTGATTGTCAAGAAGCGAAAAATAACAATGATGAAGAAAAATAGGATCACAAGAACAGGAAATCAAAAAAATACAGGTACCAAAAGAAAGGCAAGGATGGACAAGGCAGACAAGGGAAGAAGTTATTTCAAAGACATAAGAGGAGCTACTATGCAAAAAATGCAAGTAAGTACTCAAGTGATAGTGATAATAGTTTCTCAGACAATGATAAAGATGAAGTCCTATTTTTGATTGAAGAAAAAGAAGTTAAGAAAAGGTCACCAATAATTCTTAAGTGTTTTAGATGTGGTAATTTTAGACATATTGAAGATAGTTGTATAAGTGAAAGCACGAGGATACAGAAACAAAAAGGAATATGCCGCAAGAAAAGAACAAGAAAGAACATATGCAAATTG
The DNA here is from genome assembly GCA_028583015.1 of Wollemia nobilis. Taxonomy (NCBI): domain Eukaryota; kingdom Viridiplantae; phylum Streptophyta; class Pinopsida; order Araucariales; family Araucariaceae; genus Wollemia; species Wollemia nobilis. The sequence goes on along the minus strand of JAQPPZ010002969.1, from coordinate 13,922,765 downwards.
ACACAAGATAAAAGCAATAGGAAATATGATAATCTCTTTATTGATACGCTTTGTAAATTGTGTTACAATACGTCTCCTTCATTTTTAGGGGATAGGAGCGTCAAATGTGTTTCTCGTCACAACATCCATGGCGAACAATCCTTCTTCCGCGTGCCCACATGTAAGATGGGCGGACCAAAACATCGTCGCCGCTGTTGTGTGTGATTATTTGCTCTTTCCTACTCCTCTGCTGTCAAAAAAATACGTTCAAAGAAACAAAAAATATTAGTAGCACCTGCGGATGGAATAAAGCATGTATTTCCCAAGGCCTACTGTTAGTGTATGCATGAAAATAATAAAACGACTATCAAATAAACTCTGATTGACCTAAAATTTTGACAGAAGCATAAAAATATTATCAGAAGACCACTGCAAAAAGACCAGTCTAAAAATTGCTCACAGATCTGTATTCGCTCCAGGGTGGGACGAATAGGACTGTGACAATTTGTCAGAAAGCACCCTATTCAATGTCCTACTTAGGAAGCTCCAAAAGACTTGAAAACTTGGGGTTAGCTAATTGGGGGTGTTTTGGGAAGACCCAGATGGTCAGATTTCTCCAATTTTGCCTCTAAGATCCAGATTTTGCTGGTGCCATCTACAAGTTAGTGAAAGCGAGAAATAACAATAACCTGGTCAAAATTGCTCAGAATGAAATGAAATTTGAACTGTAACCTATTTAACCTATCTAGAATCAAATGCAAAAGAGAAACCAAAGAAATATATCACAAATTTCTATTCATCCTGGGGGGGCGATTAGGACTATGACAGTTTGGGGAGCGCCTGGGGGCAGGACGCCCACCGTTTGAGGCACTGTTTCGGCACCAATCCACTTGGGATGGGTCCAAAACTGGTTATGGGGTGTTGTCGACAAATTTGGTGGATAGTTGTGACCAAAAATTGGGTTTTGGGTTCAGATTCGCGCTTCCAATAGTCACCTAATAACCTCCCTTTCGAATGAGAGATTAAGGATGTAAAAGCACAAATCGCAAGTAGATATGTAAATTAGCAGCACTTCATTGTTCAAATGATCCTTCTATGTATCTCTTTTAGGTTGAAAAACTCCCCAATTTATAGACCTTAGGGTCTCTGTTGAGAAGCAACACACCCCCACTAAAAAAATGAAATTCCATTCTTTGAAAATATTTAGCTTTCATTTTGCCGTAGGGACCCTCTTGATGTTTTCTTGGTTTTATTTCCAATTTTTGCTTGCCTCCTTTTCAAAGTTTTGCTTACATCAAAATATCCAAGTAGGCTTGCATCTGGCTTTGATTTATTTTAAGAATTCATTTTTCAAATGTTAGAATCATTTCTGAGTAAAGAAAATCTTTCACTAAATATGTAAAAATGCAGAATACAGATGAATGAATTCATTGGAGTCAACCTACATTTTTTGGAAAATTTGCTAAGTAATGAAAACGTCGCGATTTCGCGACATTTTCGTTTTTGGAAACATCGCGATATCGCGACATTTTCCATTTTTGGAAACGTCGCGATATCGTGACATTTCCATTTTTGGAAACGTCGCGATATCGCGACATATTTTGGTTGAAAGCAAAGCTTGTAGAAAACGTCGCGATATCGCGACATATTTGGACTAAAAGAACCAAGCGATAGAAACGTCGCGATATCGCGACGTGTTTTCGAAAGAAAGTGCCAAGTATGGAAAACGTCGCGATTTCGCGACATGTCGCGAAATCGCGATGTGTCACGGTTTCGCGGCAAAAGAGGCAAGAGAGTGCCAAGTATGGAAAACGTCGCGATTTCGTGACATGTCACGAAATCGCGACGTATCGTGGTTTCGAGGCAGAAGAGGCAAGAGAGTGCCAAGTATGGAAAACGTCATGATTTCGCGACATGTCACGAAATTGCGACATGTCGCGGTTTCGCAATAGAAGAGCTTGGAAGACGCAAAGTAAAGGGGGACGTCGCGATTTCGTGACATGTCGCAAAATCGCGACATGTCGTGGTTTCGCGGCAGAAGAGCTTGGAAGACGCAAAGTAAAGGGGGACGTCATGATTTTGTGACATGTCGCAAAATCGCGACATGTCACGAAATCGCGACATGTCGCGGTTTCGTGACGAAGAGCTTGGAAGAAGCAAAGTAAAGGGGGACGTCGCAAAATCGTGACATGTCACGATTTCACGGCAAAGATCTTGGAAGAAGCAAAGTAAAGGGGGACGTCACGATTTCGTGACATGTCGCGGTTTCGCGACAAAGATCTTGGAAGAAGCAAAGTAAAGGGGACGTCGCAATTTCGTGACATGTCGCGAAATCACGACATGTCACGGTTTCGTGACACGTGTCAAAATAAATCAAGCCGACATGTAATAAACATTAGGGTTTAATTTAATAATATTAAAATGCTAACCCTTGCTTTTCTTTTGCAGAGAGCGATCCGACAGTTGCATGATAGCGGAAGTAATGGCGAGAAAGACAAAGTTAAGCGCAGATTAATCGAGGACCGTCACATTGAAATGGGAAATGCCAGGAATTTTTGGTCCATCCAAATTTTACAGATCTGGCCATGAAAGACTTTAAAATGTGACCGAGCGGCTGCCCCATTTAATGAAATATGTCGGCGATTGGCCAGAAAATGAAAATATCCATACACAGTCACTAGAATTTGCCGATGGATGCAGTTAACGGAAGAATTTATGGTGAAAGTAATGGCGTGCAGAGAATTTCAACTCAGAGGCGGCTCTGCGAAGATGAAATGTCAGAGAAGTAGTGACTCATCCAAATTTCCCAAGGGAATTAATGAGATGTTCCCGACAGACGCACCAGAATAATGAAGACATTTACACACAGTTACAGGTGGATGCAAGTAATATCAAATTTTGCCTTCTCCATTTATGGCAAGAACCGCACGAAGATTTTTAGAGTGGTTAGGGTTTATCGAAACTCTATATAAAAATGCCTTATATTGTAAAACCTAGGCGGTGGGATTTTAGGATAAGATTTAGGGTTTTAGGAAGAGATATTTTTGAAAAGATCAGGGTTTGTCCTGAGTCTATATATACTTCCTCTGAATGTAAGATCAAGGAGGCGAAAACTTAGAATAAAAAGCTATTGGAGCAATTTCCTGCAAATCTTGTTTGAATGCTTTGTTCTGGACTTGGAGTTGGTGTGATTTTCATTTTCTGTGATAGCGTGGCCAGGAGCCTAATCTCTTTCGGATTGTGATAAGTTCATCTTCTTTTGTTTTCATCTCATTAAGGTTTATTTAATTTATGTTGTAGATCTGTGTTATCAAGATTAGATATGCTACTAGGCTTCATTCTTTTTATTGTATGCTAGGGAAAATTACAGATTTAAGGTTCAGGCCTGTTCTAATTGCTCTGTCCTCACTGTGCGAGCTAGGCTGCTGGTGAGAGATACCAATTTTAACCGACTTCCCTTCTGTTTATGATTTTCTTTCAGATCTGTTTCATCTCTGTCTTATGCTCTTAGTAGAAGGTGATCTTAGAAAGTTGGACACCTTCCTCTTTGATTTGTTCTATTGTGAAGCTAAATAGTATAACTAAAATTGGTAGTTTTGGTTTTGCAGCTAAGTTAGATAAACTTCTCTTTCTGCCCTACCCTACTCTCTCTGTTCCACCGATTGAATGATCCATTTTTATCTTCTTTAAAATTTGTCTTTTATTTAAATCTGCTAAAGCATAAAGAGCTAGATCAAAGAACTGATTGTAAATCTGAGTGTCCACAAAGATAACCAACTCCAAAAACATTACTGAACTAAAGTCCTGAACCCATTGTAAGGTAACAGACAGTCCACTTGAAACTATTCCAGAAGCGAAAAAGAGTGAATAGACATTCGACCCAACTCTGTAACTCACACCTTGGATATCCAGCAAGATCCTAAAGTGAGTGGGATTTATCCCTTATAAGTGTTATCTGAGTTTCATGCTCATTCTTCACAGGGTGTGTATAAAAGTCGAACCAACATTTAAAATTGGTGCTAGAAGGAGGGCCTAAAAGTTCAGTAGTTTGTTAAGGATTGTAAGATTGTAAGTTGCTTGTGAAAAGCTGGATTCTACTTACAGAGTAACAAGGTCCCACTCTAGAGCTAGAGAGCTCCTTGTGCTTGAGTTAGAAACCCCAAGAAGAAGCAGCCTCAGAAGGGCCAAGTCCTTGTCTGAAATAGTTTTATCACCACTTGTAGTTACTCCAACTACAACTGAAAATATCATCGTCAATCAAGTAGTAATGGCAAACTGGTTGGGTTCCACTGCCTTAAATATCCCTGGTGCAGCCCATGATCTGCCCAGAAATCCTGAGAGGTATCTTCCTAGATACAAGCATGATGGAACTAGAACAGCAGAAGAACACCTAGTAGCATTCAAGAATGCTCTAAAATTGTTAAATGTACAACATGAAGATGTGGCTTGCAGATTGTTCCCTTTCACTCTCCAGGAGGGAGCATACGACTGGTTTTTGAATCTCACTAATGATTCTATTACTAGTTGGAATGACTTGGAAAAGGTTTTTGTATCACAATTTGGTGAAGTGATAGATCCCAGTGTATTATATCAACAATTTTCTAGTATTAAAAGAGAAATAAATGAATCTATCAGATCTTACAATGTCAGATTTCAAAAGGCTTATGGTAGATTGACAGGTTATTATGTGCCAAATGCAGACCTGGCATTAGAAATTTTTAGGAATTCTCTAGATCCAATGACTTCTATTTTCTTGAAAAGAGATGCCAATGTTACTAATCTAACAGAGGCTTATAAAGAAGCTTTGGTTCTTGAAAGACAGTTGGGACCTCAACCTTTGAATGTTCATCAAATTCCTTTTGTCACACAAGGTACCCCTATTTTCAATCCCATCCCACATCAAATGATGTTGCCAGCATGTCAAACTCCACCGATAGGAAATCCATTGGCTGTAACACCTGCTGAAAGTGTACAGAATCCGGAGAAAGAATCTGATAACACAAGAGTTGAGGAAGTTTCAAGGGTGGTCCAAAAGTTGGCAAATGACTTTTTGACTTTCAAAAGGCAAGTGTCCACCGATGAAAACCCAAACAGATTTCCTTATCAACAAAATAGATTCACTAGACCACCATATGAACCCAACAAAGATTATAAGGGTAAGGGGCATGAAGTAAATATTTGTGACTTAGCTTTGCCTAACTGGTGCAGGATACACGGGACATCTCAGCACGGGGAATTGGATTGTTTGGAGTTCTGTAATGCCTTTGAAGCTCTATCTGGTGAGTTGGTTTCTCCTGAACATCAAAGAAATGTGGATGCTCCAAGTTCATCCAAACATAGTGCAGCTATGGTGTTAGATTCTTTTACTTTCCCAGAAGAATCAGAGAATGTTGTGGAGATACCCATGGATGAAGTGCAAGCCTTTCAACAATATAGGAGGGATAACTACAACCTCAGGAATAGAAATCCAGAGCCTAATACTGTGTCTACACCTCCGGATCCATCTCCAAATAATAACCCACCTCCTCCCAAGGGAGGAGATCCAAGAGTACCGGATGCATTTGTCCCTCCACTCAATAAGGGATATAATATAGTGGAGGACATGAAGAAGATCAAAGCCAACATCACTCTTCATGAGTTGGCCCAAATTTTTGAACAAAGGGATAACTTGATCAAAACATACTCTGAACCTACTGCCAAACCTCTGGAAAAAGGGAAGAAGATAGCTAATGCGAATATGGCTATGTACAAAGAAAAGACTGAAGTTCCGCCTTTCCTACTGACTGTCCGTATATTTGGGAAAAATTTACACAACTGTCTGGTAGATTTGGGTGCTTCATCCAATGTCATGCCTCTAGCCATCTGTCAACAGTTGGGTTTGACCCCCATGAACTCCGAGATGAGAGTCATCCAATTGGATAAGTCTGAGGTTAAAGTGGTAGGTGAACTTTAGAATATACACATCCAGCTAGCATCTGAGCCGAGAGCACAACACAGAATTGACATTCAGGTGGTGGATATTCTTGTAGGATACGAAATGCTTCTGAGCAAGGATTGGTCAAAATCCTTGAATGGGTACTTGGCTATTGATTTTTCGCATATGTGGTTACCCTGGAATGGTTTTGCAAATCAATTAAGAATCGATAGAGAACCAAGATATAAACTCATGATCACAGAGTATAATGCCAAGAATGAGACTGTTAATCTTGCTGAGGGTTGTTATATCGGGGTTTATAATTTGACAACTACTCAAAAGGAGAAACCGGTTAAAGCTCACCAAGATCACGATAATGAAGTTGGAATGCTTCATATTGATGGAGCTAAATCTAAGCAAGGTTCTGGTACAGGGGCTGTTCTTAAAGGACCAAAAAATCAAACCGGTTTTATGTCTTATCGCTTGCAGTTTCCCTGCACGAATAATTTGGCAGAATATGAAGCATTAGTACCAGGATTAAAATTTGCTTTACATTACTTTGATCATGCAGATACGAAAGCTCGTGTGTTGGACTTGGTTGATTTGCAGGGTGGACGACTTCAAGCTGTGGAGCATTTTAGTCGACACCAAGAGACAGTCAAGCACTGGCTTGACGAAAGGGCCAATGTGAAGGCCTTCAAACTTGCAGACCTGGTGTTTCTGTGGGACAAAGCCCATGAAAAGAAGCGTAAATACACCAAGCTGCAACCTCTATGGATAGGGCCATACCAGATTGCCGAGACCCTAGGTAATAATGCTTTTCGCCTACAGGACCTGGAAGGTAATTTTTTGAACCTTCCTGTGAGTGGTCAATATCTAAAGCATTATTTCTCAGCTGTTCCATCAAATACATCATTGGAATAAATCACAAAGACGTTGTAACATGTGTATATATTGTAAATAAGCTTTGAAGTAGTTTGTTTTTATTTTATTTTGTTTGATTTTAAAGTTCTGTGTTTTATCTTTTGAGGTCTGTACAAATTTCTCTTTAGCTTTTAGTTTCAATTTCTCTTTAGCTTTTAATTTTTGTTTGTTTAAGTTTTTCCTGGGCAGCAAAGAAAGAATCAACCTTTAAAAATTGTTTTATTCTGAGTTCAAAATCCTGTGTTCATTTTGTTTTATTCTAATTAAGAGATAGTCTGCTTAAACTGAACAGTGGAACTATTTTGTTATTCAGAACAACAGTAGAAAGATAATTGGATTTTGTGTCTTGCTTGCCACAATTATTTTAATTATAAAGAAACTACTATACTGTTGGGTTGAAGAACTCCCAGGGAATCCAAGAAAAGTTGGTCATAAGAGGGGACTCTGATTCATGAAATTATTTAAGTGTCCAAAGAGGCTATCGGTACCCAGGCTGAAGCGGTTAGTAGATCGATGAAGAATAAAAATTTTGTTTTTAGCAAGGCTTTCCAGATTTTGGTATATTTCAAAAGAGAGAGAGAGAAGGTGAAAGTTGAGCAAGGCAACATAAAACTGGCACTCTTTTATACACAAAAAAAAAGAAAAAGAAGAAGTTATGTGATGAAAGAGATAGCCAAGGCTCCAGAAGATGTTTTCTTTTACCAAGTTGTAGATACCACCTCATAGTTGTGGATCAGGGTCGTGAAAATCTAAAGAGTAACTCTGTCGGGGTTGTAAAAGGCTAAACTAGTAAACAGAGCCCTACTCGGTTTCCCCTTTCACAATCTAGAAAAGCTGATCAATCCAAAGTAAAACATTCGAAGGCCCAGTCATCCTTGAAGAAAGTTTTATACGCTTATAATTGCACATCAGAAATCTTCCTTAAGTGATTCAACCTAGTATGTCCTTGGGAAATTTTAACAACTATCCGGTAGTAGTTAAATTATTTTGAAGAATATTTGTGGCAAAGCATGGTACATGGTCTATATTGTTTTGAAACTAGAGTCCTGGATTCTAAAATAGTGCTACTATTTTCCCCATAGATATCGCCATTTGTTGAGAAGCAACACACCCCCACTAAAAAAATGAAATTCCATCCTTTGAAAATATTTAGCTTTCATTTTGCCGTAGGGACCCTCTTGATGTTTTACCTGGTTTTAATTCCAAATTTTGCTTGCCTCCTTCTTCAAAGTTTTGCTTATATCAAAGTATCCAAGTAGGCTTGCATATGGCTTTGATTTCAATTTTAGAATTCATTTTTCAAATGTTAGAATCATTTCTGAGTAAAGAAAATCTTTCACTAATATGTAAAAATGCAGAATACAGATGAATAAATTCATTGGAGTCAACCTACAATTTTTGGAAAATTTGCAAAGTGGAAGTAACTTGAGAAAACGTCGCGATTTCGCGACATTTTCCATTTTTGGAAACGTCGCGATATCGTGACATATTCCATTTTTGGAAACGTCGCGATATCGCGACATATTTTGGTTGAAAGCAAAGCTTGTAGAAAACGTCGCGATATCGCGACATATTTGGACTAAAAGAACCAAGTGATGAAAATGTCGCGATATCGCGACATATTTGGAAAGAAAGTGCCAAGTATGGAAAACGTCACGATATCGCGACATGTTGCGAAATCGCGACGTGTCGCAGTTTCACGGCAAAAGAGGTAAGAGAGTGCCAAGTATGGAAAATGTCACGATTTCGCGACATGTCGCGAAATCGCGATGTGTCACAGTTTCACGACAAAAGAGGCAAGAGAGTGCTAAGTATGGAAAACGTCATGATTTCGCGACATGTTGCGAAATCGCAACATGTCGCGGTTTCGCGGCAGAAGAGCTTGGAAGACGCAAAGTAAAGGGGGACGTCGCGATTTCGCGGCAGAAGAGCTTGGAAGACGCAAAGTAAAGGGGGACGTTGCGATTTTGTGGTAGAAGAGCTTGGAAGAAGCAAAGTAAATGGGGACGTCGTGATTTCACGACATGTCGCGGTTTCGCGGCAGAAGAGCTTGGAAGAAGCAAAGTAAAGGGGGACGTCACGATTTCGCGACATGTCACGAAATCATGACATGTCGCAGTTTCGCAGAAGAGCTTGGAAGAAGCAAAGTAAAGGGGGATGTCACAATTTCGTGACATGTTGCGAAATCGCGACATGTCACGAAATCGTGACATGTCACGATATCGCGACACGTGTCAAAAGAAATCAAGCCAACATGTAATGAACATTAGAGGTTTAATTTAATAATATTAAAATGCTAATCCTTGCTTTTCTTTTGTAGAGAGCGATCCGACAGTTGCATGATAGTGGAAGTAATGGCGAGAAAGACAAAGTTAAGCACAGATTAATCGAGGACCGTCACATTGAAATGGGAAACGCTAGGAATTTTTGGTCCGTCCAAATTTTATAGATCTGGCCATGAAAGACTTTAAAATGTGACCGAGCGGCTGCCCCATTTAATGAAATATGTCGACGATTGGCCAGAAAATGAAAATATCCATACACAGTCACCGGAATTTGCCGATGGATGCAGTTAATGGAAAATTTATGGCGAAAGTAATGGCGTGCAGAGAATTTCAACTCAGAGGCGGCTCTGCGAAGATGAAATGTCAGAGAAGTAGTGACTCATCCAAATTTCCCAGGGGAATTAATGAGATGTTCCCGGCAAACGCACCAGAATAATGAAGACATTTACACAGTATAGGTGGATGCAAGTAATATCAAATTCTGCCTTCTCCATTTATGGCAAGTAACCGCACTAAGATTTGCAGAGTGGTTAGGTTTTATCGAAACTCTATATTAAAAGGCCTTATATTGTAAAACCTGGGTAGTAGAGTTTAAGTGATAAGATTTAGGGTTTTGGAGGAAGATATTTCTGAAAAGATCAGGGTTTGTCCTGAGTCTATATATACTTCCTCTGAATGTAAGATCAAGGAGGCAAAAACTTGGAATAAAAGGCACTTGAACAATTTCCTGCAAATCTTGTTTGAATGCTTTGTTCTGGACTTGGAGTTGGTGTGATTTTCGCTTTCTGTGATAGCGTGGCCAGGAGCCTAATCTCTTTCGGATTGCGATAAGTGCATCTTCTTTTGTTTTCGTCTCACTAAAGTTCTATTTATTTTGGTTGCAAATCTGTGTTATCAAGATTAAATATGTTGTTAGGCTTCATTCTTTTTATTGTATGCTAGGGAAAATTATAGATTTAAGGTTCAGGCCTGTTCTAACTGCTCTGTCCTCACTGTGCGAGCTAGGCTGCTAGTGAGAGATACCAATTTTAACCGACTTCCCTTCTATTTATGATTTTCTTTCAGATCTGTTTCATCTCTGTCTTATGCTCTTAGTAGAAGGTGATCTTAGAAAGCTGGACACCTTCCTCTTTGATTTGTTCTATTGTGAAGCTGAATAGTATAATTAAAATTGGTAGTTTTGGTTTTGCAGCTAAGTTAGATAAACTTCTCTTTCTGCCCTACCCTACTCTCTCTACCTACCCTACTCTCTCTGTTCCATCGATTGAATGATCCATTTTTATTTTCTTTAAATTTGTCTTTTATTTAATCTGCTAAAGAGCTAGATCAAAGAACTGATTGTAAATCTGAGTGTCCACAAAGATAACAACTCCTAAACATTACTAAACTGAATTCTTAGGACCCGTTGTAAGGTAACAAACAGTCCACTTAAAACTATTCCAGAAGCGAGAAAGAGTGAATAGACATTTGACCCAACTCACGTAACTCACACCTTGGATAACCAGCAAGATCCTAAAGTGAGTGGGATTTATCCCTTATAAGTGTTATCAGAGTTTCATGCTCATTCTTCACAGGGTGTGTATAAAAGTCGAACCAACAGTCTCCTTGTTTGAATTACACATGTGAGGGCGCCACTTGAGTTAACTTTCCTATTTTCAGAGAAAAGCTAACTCCCTGATAAAAAAGCTTCTTGCATGAGGTTTCTAAAATAAAGACACTCATCACTGAAGTCTCTCTTCTTGAATAAAAGCTATTCCTCGCAATTGCATGGCCTGAAACCTCAGTTAACTGGCGTAGTTACTGAGGTTTGACTTTTTGCCAGTCAAAATTTCTATTCGCCTCACCCTAGGGTGAATGCTGCTATTCGTCCCTGGGTGGGATGAATGACTATTTGTATTCGTCCCTGGGTGGGACGAGCAGAGAGCAAGGTGCCAAAAATGTGCCAAATTGACCTCTGACCCCTAAAACTGCTTTTGGAAGTGGTTAGGACCACTATTTAACCTATGGGGGCTTCCCTAGGGGCTGTGTGTGTCAATGTGATCAGCGCTTGTTGTCACGTAATCGGATTGGTGCTGTTTTGGTGTCTGCAGATGCCCCTTTTTGGGAAACGCTGTGCAAAGTGCAGCGTCGAGAAAAAATAGATAACCAAAGCACTAATGATTAGGGTTTCTCAATAACCTAACCAACTCTTGATGCCCCAAGTATGGAAAGGGCACGCATTCTTGAATCCTTGCTTCTGATGAGCTAAGGAACTTCATTCAAGTGTTAACCTTGTTCGATGAGGTGTTACTTGAACTTGGACATTGATCAGTCATGAATAGGCAAAGGGTGCAACCTTTTGTCTGTGGGAACCTTGAGTTCATGATTCACGAATGCCAAGTGTTTGATCAGCTTGTGATTATTGTTTGTTTGCTGCCCCAAGCAGGGGTGCGATTGTCTTTGTCAATGATCCTTTGAATGCGTGTCATCTCCATGATTGGGTATATTGTTGTTGATTGGCGACTAAGTGTGACTACCCCCTCAAGCGACGAATCGATGAGGGAATGACCGACATGAGAAAAGCGATGAGTCACTTGACCCAATATGACTTAGGTAAGGGTGCCTTTAGTTGTTTACCATTGAATGCAAAAGCAGTTGTCGAACATTCTGACCTATTTTTGGTGGGTTTTAACCCTTTTTGTGACGCAATTTGGAGTTGAAATTGACAAAAATTCGTCCTCCCGTGGAGCGGTCCGGCTATGGTAGCATTCTTAGGGAGTAGGATAATGACAATTTGTAACCCCAATGTCTATTTTGGATGCCAAGAATGTCAGGCGCAAAAGCGCCTTCGTTCGGCAATGTTATTGCTATTTTTGGATGGGTTTTGACCCGTTTTGGTGACATCGTTTGGGGATGAAATTCTCGAAAATCCATCTTCCCGTGGAGCGGTCCGGCTATGGTAGCCTTCTTAGGGAGTAGGATAGTGAGGATTTGTGACCCCGACATCTTTTTTGCATGCCCGGAATGTCAAGTGCCAAAGCACTCTTATCGGACACTTTTAGGGCTTGTTTTTGGTGTATTTTGTGCAATTTTTTGCTATTTTGCAATTTATGCCCTGTATTCATCCCTGGGTGGGAAGAATTCCTATTTAGTATTTGTCCCTGGGTGGGACGAGCGCTATCCAGAGCGCTCTTCCCAGGGGGGAACGAGTACAGGCTCAAAAATCCTTTTTAAAGGCCAAAACTGAGTTTTGGGCTCATTTGCATTTGTTGTTCTTAGCGATTTGGAGCTCTAAGGTGAAGGAGGTCAATTCGGTGAAGCGAAGTGCTACAGATTTTTTCTTGCGACCATGAGTTCTCATACCGGATCGAGCGGCGGAGCCGAAGTGATACCAGTGAGTACTTGTCCTCTTTATTACTTTGTGTTGCAATTGGAAAATCGCATTTTGCTTATTGCTTTTGTTTGTTTGTTTTTGTTGTTGTTTATGGTTAAAAAAGAAAACCCTAGTCTATGAACACTTAACTGAAAACTTAATTTAACCCTAGTTAAACACAAATCAAAAGTTTAGTTGAAAACTGAACTTAGAAACTTAGTTTAAAACCTAACTTAAAAACTGTGTTGAACTTGAATGAAACCAAAATCGAAACTGTAAGTTAAAAAACGTAGGGTACCATTAAGCGGAAAGTGTAGCGTGAACCCTAGTTGACTGTTGTTTTTTTTTTTTTAGATCAGTTAGAGTTAAAAACCCTAGATCTGGCAAATTATTGTGTTTTTGTTGTTAATTAATCAGTTTAGAGTTTAGAAACCCTAGGGCTGACAAATTAAATTTTGGAATTTTTGTTTTGTTTTTGAATTTAGCAGTTAGGATTGGAAACCCTAGGACTGACAATTGATCTTTTCTTTTTGTAACTGTTTTTGCTTTTAATTAATCAGGTAGAGTTTAAAAACCCTAGGGTTGACAAATTAATTTTTTGAATTTTTGTTTTGTTTTTGGTGGTACAGTTTTAATGCATTACTATATATACATGTTAAGATTGTATAGTTTTTCATTGTTTTTACTGTTTTTGTGTTGGTTTCTTTTGTAGGTTGTGAAGAGCCGATACCGGGTGCCTACTATTTTTACTGAAGCACGTGTGGCATTGACCTTGGCTGACTAGGACTGGATTGACGCCCTTGGGCTCAAGCAGGTGACTCAACTAGAGCCGGTGGTCGAGGATCGGGCCTATCTAACAACCCTGATCAACCCATGGGATCCCCGGACCAATACCTTCCATCTCCCAACAGGGGAGATAACGATGACCTTGGAGGATGTCTATCGGATTCTTCAGATTCCAATAGACGGACTATCGATCCGGACGACGCCATGGGAGCGAAGGACAGCGGTACTGATATGTTGTTTTGGGCATGGAGAGGAGTTGGGTGTGGAGAGCCCCGTGGAGAGGGCAGAGATTGATTGTCAGATTTGCGGCATACTGGTGCGATGGTGGTTAGAGAAGGGTGTGTTGGGAGTGAGGCATGCATTACTCATGGGCCTCATTTCCAACATGCTACTTCTCGACTCTTCGGGCATGAGGTTCCCATGGAACCTACTAGAGGTGGTGTTCCGGTTGGCGGAGTGTCCGACAGATGCTCCGATGATTATGAGATGGGGACAGACACTACTGGCACAGCTCTATGATGAGTTGTATGAGGTCCGCTGTCGAAAGCGAAAGGGGATCAGTTGTAGCTACTTGCTGTAGTGCTGGGCTTGGCAGCACATAGCAGTGGAGAGGCCGGTGGTGCTGCCTTGGACGACACGGGCAGAGATGGCAGACCGGGAGATTGGATATGGGGTGCTATGACGGAGGTCGAAGGAGCAGGGATAGAGTCGATGATGGGCAGGTGCCGTAGGACACTATGCCAATTTCTTTTCTCAACTGACTCCTGAAGAGGTGTTCTAGCGTCCCTACTGGGACTGTCCAACCTAGCTGGAGGTTGGAGAGTGGCTCCAGCGGGTACAGAGGGGGTGATGGCTAATTAGGAGGCATGGGACGGAGTAGGAGTTCTTCCCATACGGTTGGGTGACCCGACAGTTCGAGGTGCACCAGGGAATGCCTGGTGAGCCCGTGGTCTATCAGCGTCGAGGGGATGAGAGGACTCTGGACCGGCCAGTCGTTGCGCCACTTGGCAAGGATTTAGATATGATGATTGACGTCCCAGATGTGGATGATGTTAGGCCTACTGCTGAGTATGAGCAGTTGTGGACTCTACGACGATGGCAAGGCCAGAGGCCTCTAGGGGGTGCAACAGGGGATGAGGGTGCAGAAGCACGAGGAGAAGGTTGGGGAGTTCCTCTGGATGATGCAAACTTGGTGGAATTTGAGGATGTTGGAGGGGAGTTTGGGGTATCGGATCAGCTAGAGATGGAGGACATCCCAGAGCAGTGGGAGCCAGAGCAGGCTACTGTCCTGAATTCACCTATGCCTCAGGCAGGTTCGGAGGATGTGGAGGTGAGACACAGCATTGAGATAGCGCGATTGGAGGACCTGCTATGGAGGTGATATGGGGAGCTAGGAGAGGCTTTGCGGGAGAGAGATCTCCTCCAGACTCAGCTGGCAGAGCGAGAGAATGCATGGGATGCATCTCGTCGATAGGAGGGGGACACTGATGCGGCATGGGAGAGAGATCTCCTACGGACGTAGCTAGCACAACGCGACGATGTAGTAGCTTACTACTGTCGGCAGGAGGTAGAGTGGGGTTGACGAGAGGCAGAATGGGGCCGGTGGGAGGCATATTGGTGGCGGCATCGGTTGGATATGGAGGGAGAGATCATCCGTCTTGGGGGGCGGATACCTGAGCCCCCTAGAGATAGCTCGTTGCATCGGATGAGAGACAGTGGGACTAAGCAGTCAGCATCATCCCATCGCAGGCGTCTAGATGAGGGAGGCGCTAGTGGGCGTGATGCAGGAGCGAGTAGCAGTCGCCCGAAGAGGTCTCATAGGACCCACACTACGGGGGGTAGTTCCCATCACACCGATCCTGTGTGATCATGGTGGCCGACGCCCTAGGCTTGGGGGTTTTTGAGTTTTTGGATTTTGTTGCGGGGTCACAAGACTAGTTCATTGTACCCTGCATGCATTTTTGTTATGATATATATACAGATGACTCTTTTTGTGTTTATACACTTTTTCATGGTTTGTTGTTATGTACATGTATTTACATTGATGTATGCAAATGCTTTTATGAATGCGATGTTTCTAATTTGTATGATGTATGCATATGGAATGGATGAAATGAGTTGTTGATAACGTGTTGATGGCACCATAGACTGTGCAAGATTTGACTGACTTGCTATACTAATGGGATGACTTTGTGAAATGACTTTGTATGTGAAAACTTTATTTTTGTATTTTTGCATATTTTTTGATGGTGATGTACGAAATGAAATGTACCAGTTGTTTTAAAATGTAGTTAAGCTTTTCTGAGATTCAGATATTTTAACTAACTTAGCCAAGACTGTAAATTTATCAAAAAAAACTTTTGAACAAGGTATAAATCTGACTTGAATTTAACCAAGTTGTTTCACATCCCTATGTGGGCAATTGAGTTCGTTTATGTGGTATTTGTCAGGATACCGCCAGTGCGGATGTTGGCAATTTTGGGTTTGAGATCCTAGCTTCTTGTCTATGAGTTGTCATTGATGTCAAAATGAAATGGCATTAATGTTAAGAGGATGTGTTGGCTTCAAAGGTGGAAGATTCCAAGAGAATCTTTTTAAGAGAATCCGGAGAGATTCCATTGGCAAGGGTTTTTCATTAAAACCAAACCAGTTTTTATTAAAACCAAGTTGGATAGGGTTTTTATTAAAACCAATGGAGGTTCTATTTATTATTTATTTAATTATTATTTAAAACCCTTCAAGGTTTTAATTAATTAATTATTTAATTAATTAAGGGTTTTTAAACCCTTTTTTAAAAGACTTTTGATTAATTTTGAAACGGTCTTTATTTCCGTCGACGTCAATGTGTCTTCGAAGAGACTATTTATTCTCCAACTCCTAAGGTTGAAGGCTAATGAATTCAAAATTCCTTGAATGCAATTTGCGGTCTTTTGTGCTCTGTATTCGCTATGATCGAAGGAAGACTTAGAAGCACGTGCGGTTGAAAAGTCTTCGGGAGTTTTTTCGAGGGTGAAGTGGAGGGAAGTTCACTTGTGAACTTCGTAGCCCGCGTGGGCTAGTGGAAGCGAAGGCTGCTGTTAGGTGCTGCATTGGCGGAGGTCACCGTTTTGAGTCTCGCGAGGGTGCTTTGCTAGAGTAACACACGTTTTTATTAAAACGTCTTTATGCCGCGAAATTCGGAGTTTCTTGGACAACAATTTATAAGGTGTGATTAAATTTTATGAGTTTTGGCTTTTGTGATTAGCATTGAATAAAAGATTAGGAGAAATAAGGGCATATTTCTTTGGATGTATTTTTAAGATTATTCTTTGCTATGCTAAAATTAAAAATGGAGGTATAAGGTGTGAGTCTGTGATTGTTGATTTATTGGCATGTTATGGTGGTTGTGTTTAAAGAAGTGGAGCTAAAATATGTAATAAAGGAAGTTTATATTATTGCTCATTTATTTTTACTCTAACCCTAACTTGGTTGGAAGTTTGAGAGTTGTGTGTGGTGACAGCTTGAAGGTTCAATTATCTTCTACTCCAATAAGGTATGGGCACATTCTTCTTATAAGTATGATTGGTATATGTTTTCTAAAATAAGGTTGGAGTGAAAAGGTATTCTACTAGGTATCCTTTGGCTAGGTGTAAATCCTATTTTCTGGTTTGTTGAAGACTACTTATGCATTGTTATCCTTAAGGAGAGTTTTTGGTGAATGCATAATTTCTGGTTTGAGATAGTGGAAGCTTTGTGCACTAGGGTTTATATTTGTGAGTCTAGCTACTTGCATTGAGTTGGTGGAACCCTTGGTTGGCTGTTTTGAGTTTGATGGTTGAGTTGCTTCCATAGAGGTTGTTTGATCAAGTTATTGCTTTACTTGATTCATGATATTGGGCTTACTCCATTGAGTTGATTTGAGCAAGTTATTCTTTGCATTTGGTGATATTGTGTTGGTGGCTATTTTGTTCAAATATCTTTGGAGGGAAAAGGATTTCTACTTGTTTCCTTTTCTTGTGATGATTGGTTGAATGCTTCAAGGTTGATGTTGAGTTGAATGGTGTTGGTTGACTAAACCTTGTTTGATGAGCATTGTTGTTGAAACCCTAATTGATGGTGAAAAGAACATGAGTATCATTGTTATGTGATTATTTGCATAGTTGGCAATTATTGGGGTTTCATGTTCTTGAAAGAAAACATTCTATCCTATCCATTTCAGATATTGAGTTGAGTTTTCAGATTTGAGATTGATATTGAGCTGAGTTGATTTGAGTTGAGTTTTGAGATTGGGATTTGAGTATAGAACATATTGAGTCTCTAACAATTCTCTTTATGCTTCTATGAGTTTTACAAATCACATTGGGTCTCTAACAATTCACTTTGTGATTTCCTACTAAGAAAGTTTTTCTTGGTGAGCTTGCTAAGTTTTTGGACGAGTTCCAGTGGGGACTTGTGAGCAGTTCTTGGACAAGTTCCAGTGGGGACTTGTGAGCAGTTTTTGGACAGGTTTCGGTGGGGACTTGTGAGCAGTTTTTGGACAGGTTTCGACGGGGACTTGTGAGCAGATTTGGATAGGTCCTAGGAGAGGACTTGTGAGCTGAGTTTGATAGTTCTATCGAGAGAACTTGAGGATAGAGGTGCATTGGTTCTATGAGTAGAACTTGAGGACGAGTTGGCAAGTCTTTGAGAAGGCTTGTATGCAGAGGATTGATTTGTTCAAGAGTTGGACAGATCTGAAAGACAGAGGAAGACTTGTACTAGACCGACTGACTGTGTTTGGTACAGGTTGTTTAGCTGCTGTGGACATGATCATAGAAGGCAGAGGTCTCTTAGGCTAAGCATTGAGGATAGGAGGTCTTTGGTGGAAAGGAGTTCCATGTGCTGGCAAGAGGTAGAGGCAGTTGATATTCTGAGGGATCATTTCCAGAGCAGAGGGGAAGGTATCTCCTTTGAGTAGAGGCTCATAAATTTTTATTGGGTGAAGGTATCTCCTTTGAGCAGAGGCTCATAAATTCTGATTGGGGGAAGGTATCTCCTTTGGGACGAGGCTCATAAACATTGTAATTGGGAAGGATTCCCAAAGAACTTTGAGATAACTTTTAGAGAAAAGTTTTGTGGACGTAGCCTAGCCATTCTGGGTGAACCATGTTAAAATTGGTGTCACTTTGTGGATGATATTGTGCATTGCTTTGATATTGCTTTGGGTATATTGCTTTACTGTTTTGAAGTATAAAGGAAAAAGTAAAAAGAGGTCTTATACTGTTCACCCCCCTCTCAGTATAAGCTTATGTTCTTCAATTGGTATCAGAGCCAGTGCCTTCGAAAAGTTTAACATCTTAAAGGAAAAGCTAGTAAAGAACACAATGGATCATTCAAGTGGCAATGTAGCACCTATTCTTGATGAGTCAGATTTTGGTCTTTGGAGTGCAAGGATGAAGGTTCATCTAATGGCACTTGGGAATGAGGTTTGGGAAGTGATTGAAGATGAGAATACTATTCTAGAACATGGTCCTAACACTAAAGAAGAAATGCTCCTACATCACAGCAATTCAAAAGCAATGAATGCAATCCTGAAAGGCTTACAGAAAGCAGATCTCACCAAAGTGATTCACTACAATACGACTAGTGAAATGTGGAAACAGTTGAAGGTGGTTCATACAGGTGATACAAATGTCAGAAAGGCCAAGTTGAGACACTTCAAAGGTATGTTTGAACAACTCAATATGAATGATGATGAAAATATTAGTGACTACATGCTTTGTATGGATGAGGTTGTTAACTCCATGAAATACTTAGGTCTTGAGCTTGCTGAAAATGATGTTTGTGATAAGATTTTAAGATCTCTTCTTAATAGATTTAGTGAAAATATTTCTGCCATTGAGGAAGCTAAAGATTTGGATAAGTTGAAAAATGATGATCTCCATAGTATACTTGCAGCATTTGAGTTGAGAACTCAAGTGAAGGTTGATGTCAAGAAAGAGGCAGCTTTCAAGGCTACCAAGGAATCCAAGGGTAAACAACTTCAAGATAGTGATGAGTCTTCTAGTGATGAAGAGGCATATTACAGCAAGAAATGCAAGTTCTCTAGAAAGCACAAAAGTATGAAAAATGTAAGATGTTTCAATTGTGGAAAGTTTGGTCATTATGCTACTAATTGTACTATTCCCAAGAATGAAAGTGATGAAGATAAACAGGATTCTAAGAGCAAGGATTCTGAAAAGCACAAGCATTATAGGAAGATCAAAGATGAGCAAAGCAATCAAGGAAAGAGGTATTCTCACAAGCACAAGAAGAGTTTCTACCTAGACAAAGCAAGTAAGTGTTCTAGTAGTGATAGTGAAAGTTCTTCAAGTGATAATGAAAATGAGATGTTCATATCAGAAAAAGAGGAAGAACCGAAACATAGATTCATTATCATGAAATGTCTTAGATGTGGAAATTTTGGTCACCTTGAGGATGATTGCACAAATAATGATTTGGTTTCTAGTATGTATGAGGATGATACAGAAAACTATAAGGAAGATGCATGTATGGTTTTTGAAAAGGGTAGCACCTATAGTGATAAGAAATCTAAAAAAGGCTTTGATGATTCAAAAGGCAATCAAATAAAGGATCTTGAAAGTGAACTTATTAGTGCTCTTAGTGCTTTGAAAAAGGAAAGAAAGAAGAATGCTAGACTCAAGGATAAGTTAGATGAATGTTGTATGGAGAGAGATGATCTTATAGAAAGTCTTGAATTCTCTATGGCTAAGACACAAGAACTCAAGGATGAGTTAGAGTCTAAGGTTCTTGAGTATAGTGAGTTAGAACAGAAAATGGCTTCTTTGAAAGAGGAAACTAAAGAGTACAAGGATAAACTTTACGAGTTTCAAGATAGCTCCAAAAAGGTTAAGTCACTCATCAAAGGTCAAAGAAAGACAACAGATAAAATAGGCCTTGGTTTTGTTAAGCCACACAAGGAACAAGTTGGAGAATCTAGTAAGAGACTCCAAAAGGGAGAGAGTTCTGATGAGGAAAGTATTTCAGATCATGAGTCCTTGAATAATAGATGCGCATAAACAAAAAATAGAATTCAGAATGAGAAGAAGAAGTTTTCAAGACCCAAGAGGTCAAATAAAGGAAAATTTCAAGGCAGATGTTTTGCTTGTCATAAGTTTGGTCACATGGCTTCACATTGCATGGCTCAAGTGAAGAAGATAAATGACAATTTAAGAAGTGCTAGTTTCTTTCAAGGGTATTAATACTCTTGTCAACAGTTTGGGCACAAGGCAGTCTATTGCAGGGTAAATAACAGGAACAGGTTTGGTTAGAACAGGTTTGGTCAGAACAGGTTTGGCCTGAATAGGATTGGCCAGAACGGGTTTGGTCAGAACAGGTGGATTCAAATATCAGGTTTACCTCAGAGAAACAACATTGTCAAGTGTTTCAAGTGCAACAATGAAGGTCACACAATCGGACAGTGTAGAGCTGAAATTCCGAATACGAGAACAGAGAGCAGTGGCATGATCAGTTCCAAGGATCAAGGCATGGACAAGAACATGAATGAGAACAAGAACAAGAACAGTGATAGGAATAGGAATATGGACAAAGAGTTCAATAGAAGGCCCGACAAGGAAGTTATAGACGCTGATGATGATCAGTGCCTAATGGGAGTTTTACTCCCACCCCAAAATTAATCACCTCATAAGGAGGTGGGGGAGGGACTAAGCTTAGAGGCTCATTCTTAGTCTCGATCCCCAAAGGTGACCCTTTGCCATTGATGACAAAGGGGGAGAGATATGAGTAAGGGGGAGAGCTTCAAAGTGAAGAGAAGAGCTTCAAGACAGGGGGAGTTGTTTATGTTGAGTTTATGTGTTGTTGAGAAGCATGGTTTGCCATCAATGACAAAGGGGGAGATTGTTGGCAATTTTGGGTTTGAGATCCTAGCTTCTTGTCTATGAGTTGTCATTGATGTCAAAATGAAATGGCATTAATGTTAAGAGGATGTTTTGGCTTCAAAGGTGGAAAATTCCAAGAGAATATTTTTAAGAGAATCCAGAGAGATTCCATTGGCAAGGGTTTTTCACTAAAACCAAACCAGTTTTTATTAAAACCAAGTTGGATAGGGTTTTTATTAAAACCAATGGAGGTTCTCTTTATTATTTATTTAATTATTATTTAAAACCCTTCAAGGTTTTAATTAATTAATTATTTAATTAATTAAGGGTTTTTAAACCCTTTTTGAAAAGACTTTTGATTAATTTCGAAATGGTCTTTATTTTCGTCGACGTCAAGGTGTCTTCGAAGAGACTATTTATTCTCCAACTCCTAAGGTTGGAAGGCTAATGAATTCAAAATTCCTCGAATGCAATTTATGGTCTTTTGTGCTCTGTATTCGCTACGATCGAAGGAAGACTTAGAAGCACGTGCGGTTGAAAAGTCTTCGAGAGTTTTTTCGAGGGTGAAGTGGAGGGAAGTTCACTTGTGAACTTCGTAGCCCACGTGGGCTAGTGGCAACGAAGGCTGCTATTGGGCGCTGCATTGGCAGAGGTCACCGTTTCGAGTCTCACGGGGGTGCTTTGCTAGAGTAACACATGTTTTTATTAAAACATCTTTATGCCGCAAAATTCGAAGTTTCTTGGACAACGATTTATAAGGTGTGATTAAATTTTATGAGTTTTGGCTTTTGTGATTAGCATTAAATAAAAGCTTAGGAGAAATAAGGGCATATTTCTTTGGATGTATTTTTAAGATTATTCTTTGCTATGCTAAAATTAAAAATGGAGGTATAAGGTGTGAGTCTGTGATTGTTGATTTATTGGCATGTTATGGTGGTTGTGTTTAAAGAAGTGGAGCTAAAAGATGTAATAAAGGAAGTTTATATTATTGCTCATTTCTTTTTATTCTAACCCTAACTTGGTTGGAAGTTTGAGAGTTGTGTGTGGTGACAGCTTGAAGGTTCAATTATCTTCTACTCCAATAAGGTATAGGCACATTCTTCTTATGAGTATGATTGGTATATGTTTTCTGAAATAAGGTTGGAGTGAAAAGGTATTCTACTAGGTATCCTTTGGCTAGGTGTAAATCCTATTTTCTGTTTTTTGAAGACTACTTATGCATTGTTATCCTTAAGGAGAGTTTTTGGTGAATGCATAATTTCTGGTTTGAGATAGTGGAAGCTTTGTGCACTAGGGTTTATATTTGTGAGTCTAGCTACTTGCATTGAGTTGGTGGAACCCTTGGTTGGCTGTTTTGAGTTTGATGGTTGAGTTGCTTCCATAGAGGTTGTTTGATCAAGTTATTGCTTTACTTGATTCATGATATTGGGCTTACTCCATTGAGTTGATTTGAGCAAGTTATTCTTTGCATTTGGTGATATTGTGTTGGTGGTCTGTTTTGTTCAAATATCTTTGGAGGGAAAAGGATTTCTACTTGTTTCCTTTTCTTGTGATGATTGGTTGAATGCTTCAAGGTTGATGTTGAGTTGAATGGTGTTGGTTGACTAAACCTTGTTTGATGAGCATTGTTGTTGAAACCCTAATTGATGGTGAAAAGAACATGAGTATCATTGTTATGTGATTCTTTGCATAGTTGGCAATTGTTGGGGTTTCATGTTCTTGAAAGAAAACATTCTATCCTATCCATTTCAGATATTGAGTTGAGTTTTCATATTTGAGATTGAGATTGAGCTGAGTTGATTTGAGTTGAGTTTTGAGATTGGGATTTGAGTATAGAACATATTGAGTCTCTAACAATTCTCTTTATGCTTCTATGAGTTTGACAAATCACATTGGGTCTCTAACAATTCACTTTGTGATTTCCTACTAAGAAAGTTTTTCTTTGTGAGCTTGCTGAGTTTTTGGACAGGTTCCAGTGGGGACTTATGAGCAGTTCTTGGACAGGTTCTAGTGGGGACTTGTGAGTAGTTTTGGACAGGTTTCGGTGGGGACTTGTGAGCAATTTTTGGACAGGTTCCGGTGGGGACTTGTGAGCAGATTTGGATAGGTCCTAGCAGAGGACTTGTGAGCTGAGTTTGATAGTTCTATCAGAGAACTTGAGGATAGAGGTGCATTGGTTCTATGAGTAGAACCTGAGAACAGTTGGCAAGTCTTTGAGAAGGCTTGTATGTAGAGGATTGATTTGTTCAAGAGTTGGATAGATCCGACAGACAGAGGAAGACTTGTACTAGACCGACTGACTGTGTTTGGTACATGTTGCTGAGTTGATGTGGATGTGATCATAGAAGGCAAAGGTCTCTTAGGCTAAGCATTGAGGATAGGAGGTCTTCGGTGGAAAGGAGTTCCACGTGTTGGCAAGAGGTAGAGGCAGTTGATCTTCTGAGGGATCATTTCCAGAGCAGAGGGGAAGGTATCTCCTTTGAGCAGAGGCTCATAAATTCTGATTGGGGGAAGGTATCTCCTTTGAGCAGAGGCTCATAAATTTTGATTGGGGGAAGGTATCTCCTTTGGGTCGAGGCTCATAAACATTGTAATTGGGAAGGATTCCCAAAGAACTTTGAGATAACTTTTAGAGAAATTTTTTGTGGACGTAGCCCAGCCATTTTGGGTGAACCACGTTAAAATTGGTGTCACTTTGTGGATGATATTGTGCATTTCTTTGATATTGCTTTGGGTATATTGCTTTACTATTTTGAAGTATAAAGGAAAAAGTAAAAAGAGGTCTTATACTGTTCACCCCCCTCTCAGTATAAGCTTGTGTTCTTCACCAGATAGGCTATCAACCAAACATGTACTGAGGATCACCTAATTAGCTCCACTAACTCCGTTGTTGTATTTAACAAGATTAATCCATGGGACAATCTAAGGTACCATAAGCTAGCTCATCCACATGCAAACATTGGTCTGCGCACATGTAAAGCTAATGTGATAGACATATCGTCATGCGGTTAGGATACCGCCATTGCCAGGTAGGCTATCCACCAAACTCGTAATGAGGATCACCTAGATGGTTTTTGAATGCTGAGAATGCCAGAGATTCAAGTTCAGGTTGTGTATTGGCTTAATGGTATAGGATACTTGCTCGTCTATATAGTGATGAAAATCACTGTTTATTTTTTCTCTTTGTTTTTTTTTTTTTTTTTTTTTTTGAGCAAGGATTTGGAATAGTGGTGATAACCACTATTATTTGATTTTGCATTTTGAGATTTGTAAGTTTGAGCTTGTGAAGCCTCTATCCTGTTGGCCTTGGGGATGACTACCCATCCTTAGCAGGGACGTGTAGTATGAATCCTTATGACTTTGGGAATCAAGGGGATGATGGTGATTATGAAGTAAGGGCATTGATCTTTTAGGCCTTGGGGATGACTACCCATCCTGGTCAGAGGCGTGTAGTACGAATCCTTACAACTTTGAGACCAAAGGTGAGTGGAGATGGTTGTGATGATGGTTTTTTGGAATTTTGTTTTTGAATGGCATTGATCCTTTTAGGTCTTGGGGACGACTACCCATCCTTGGAAGGGACATGTAGTACAAATCCTTACAACTTTGGGGACCAACTATGATTGGGATTTTTGGTAGTGGTGAAAACCACTATTTAGTAGGGGGAATTGATGGGGAAAAGCTCGTCCTTTTGTCAATTCTCAGCATTCTAGAACCATTCGCACTGGGGGATGAACAGGCTAATATTTCACTGAGGGTACCTTAGACTGCTTTGTAGGTTGCTCTTGTGTTCACACAACTTAGGAATTATTTTATATGTTTTAATGTGTGTTGGGATGCTATGTAACAAGGCATGATCCAAGAAAAACTTTCCCGTGTAAAATATGTTTAACTATGTATAGTTTTTGGCTAGCAATTTAAAGATAGCTGGATGACGAAAACCCTATATACATTAGGAGACAACTGACTTTGCTAAAAAAAATTAAAAAATGGTGTTATTTTGGATGTATGCATTTATGAAATGGATTTGATGTGGAAAATGATGGATTGGCCAAGTAATGACAGTCGATGGTGCTTTTGACTTGTATGACCTAACAAATATGCAATGTATGGATGCAATGCCTAATGCAACCTATATTTTTTTATTTTGATTTTTACGAGTATGCATGAAATTGAAATGCACTTTTTTTTGTTATTTTTGATGATTGTATTGTTTTTTTGTATTTTTGAATATGTATTTTGACCAAGCGGTTATGGTAACCATTGGAGCTTTTGGTTTGACCAAAGGATTTATAGATACCTTTGGGGCATTTAGGGTTGACCAAGCGATTGTGGGAATCCTTGGGGCTTTTGACTTGACCAAAGGGTTTATAGATACCTTTGGGGCATTTAGGGTTGACAAAGCGATTGTGGGAATCCTTGGGGCTTTTGGCTTGACCAAAGGGTTTATAGATACCTTTGGGGCATTTAGGGTTGACCAAGCAATTGTGGGAATCCTTGGAGCGTTTGGGTTGACCAAAGGGTTTATAGATACCTTCGGGGCATTTTGGGGTTGACCAAGTGAGTGTGAGAATCCTTGGAGCATTTGGTTGGACTATGGCTCTATAGATGTGGAATGGCCTCAAATGACTGATGTTCAAGGGTTCTATTTCCTTGATTCCTTCAAGAGAGGCGAGTCCATATGTTCCAGGTCCTATTCTACTGTCAATGACATAAGGACCTAACCAGTTTGCCATAAAATTGTCCCGTAGATGGGAGGGCAAATTAGAATTCTATTGGTTCTCTTTTAAGACCAAGTCACCAACCTAAAATTCCTTTAAGTGGACCTTCATGTTGTATGCTTTCTTAAGTCGCTCTTGATAGATACACAAATGCTCAAGAGCATTGACGTGTCGTTCATCGACCAACGTCAGTTGATCTAACCGGGCTTGCTGCGCAGTGTCATCATCGATGAACTCTTGCATTGAAATGCGTAGGGAAGGGATTTCCAACTCAAGAGGTATGACTGCCTCGGAGCCATACACCAGCGAAAATGGAGTTGCCCCAGTGGGCGTCCGAATGCTAGTGCGATAAGCCCATAGGGAAAGTGGGATCTAAATGTGCCAATCCTTATGATTGTCTGCGACTGTCTTTTTGAGGATGGCGACTAGAATTTTGT
This sequence comes from Wollemia nobilis, assembly GCA_028583015.1. NCBI lineage: Eukaryota > Viridiplantae > Streptophyta > Pinopsida > Araucariales > Araucariaceae > Wollemia > Wollemia nobilis. Next base: position 13,896,511 of record JAQPPZ010002969.1, on the reverse strand, counting down.
TTGACGCCTCTGCTTGCCCATTTGCCTACGGATAATAGGGTGTTGAAAAACTATGCTAAATTTTGTACTTTGTGGTCAAAGCACGCACATCTTTATTCTTGAATGGTGTCCCATTATCTGACAGGATCTTGGATGGAATACCAAAACGACATATGATGTTATGCAAAATAAACTTCGCAATGCGGGATCCAGTCATAGAGGTTAGCGAAATTGCTTCTACCCACTTGGTGAAGTACTCTGTGGCCATTATGATGAATGTGTGATGACCCAACGATGCAGGGGAGATCTTTCCAATCAGATCGAAGCCCCACTACAAAAAAGGCCAAGCCGATTAGATCGGTTGCAAGGCCTGAGAAGGTACGTGTGTTAAATTAGCATGGTGTTGACACTTCACACACTTCTTGACATATGCACAACAATCTCGCTCTAAATATGGCCAATAATATCCCATGCGAAGAATGCGCTTTGCGATGGCCATACCGTTGAAGTGGCCACCACATGTACCATTGTGTGCTTGGGTGATCACCCAAGCAGACTCTTGCTGGTCCAAGCAACGGAGGAGGATTCCTTCATAGCTTCGACAATACAAAACATCTCCTAACAAGACATGTTTTGCCGCTTTCTATTTAAATTATCTTTTCATGGCTTGTGTCAATCCAAGTGGGAGGTTACCTAGCTTGAGGTAATCTCGAATGGGTATGTACCAATCCTACTGATCAGAAACCTCGATGGTATGAACGACAATCCCTCTTGAAGTTCATCCCTAGCAAAAGCTGAGCGGGAAAGAACTTGTAAAAATAGCATTGTGTTGCTATTAAGAGGGGTCGGGGAGAACAAGGACCCCCAGTTGGCTCGAGTTAGACAATCATGGATTCGAGAGAACCTATCTTGAGATGGTTCAATCTGGATCAGGTGGATTCCTGGCGTCAGGTCATAGCTTGCATGCTCCATCGTAGATTGCGATAATGTTTTAACCTGAATGGTTGTCATTTCACCAGAAGGGTCTTGCAGGATTAGTGACCCTACGGAGGCCATAGTATCCGCAAAACGATTTTATGATCGAGGGAGTGCCTCGATGTCATACCATTCAAGTTATGCCAGGAATTTGTGCACAAGGGCTTTATAGGCCTGCAGAACTGGACATTTACATTGGAATATCCCCTTTACTTGATTGACAATCAACAACGAATCACCAAAGATGTTTAAACGTTTAATGTTCATGGTGATTGTTGTTTGAAGACCTATGAGCAAGGCTTCGTATTCTACATTGTTGTTGGTGCACAAGAAGTTTAATTTAAATGACAGAGGCATTGGAGCCCCTTGTGGAGTGAAGAATACAATTCTCGTGCCACCTCCTTGCTCACATTTAGAACCATCGAAGAATAGGGTCATGTCAGCCTGTGACTCAGGCTCATAAGAATTGGGCGATTTTGAAACATGAAATACACCATCGTCCGATAATTCTACGGTTAGAGGCTGATCATCTTCAAGAGTAGCCTCTGCCAGTTCATCGGTGATGACTTGACCTTTGATGGATTTCTGTCCAATTAATACTATGTCAAACTCCGTCAACAACATGATCCATTTCGTCGTGCGGCTACTATGATAAGTACGACTCATCATGTATCGCAATGGATTCTCCTTAGACACAACATACGTTGTATTGTTGAGTTGTTAGCGTACATTATTGTTAGCGTACATTATTGTTGTAACAGGGCCTATTTCAGCCACGGGTGGTTCCGTAACCTCCGGGCTTAATAGGGCATATACTGTTCTATTTAATCTGTTGATTAATACAATGTTGTTGATTTACTCTGACATGGTATCAGAGCAGGACGGACGAAGACTGGGAGGGCTTGGTATCTACTTGGCATCCTTCTCGAGGACACAGACTTTGGAAATAGCTTGACTCGGGCATAATTCTCGAGATCCACCTCTACAACCTTACTGGATCGGCACGAAACCCGAGGCCGACTCGACTGGACCTGGACTGGGCATGGAAATCGAGGTCGACTCGACTGGACCTGGACTGGGCACAAAAACTAAGGCCAACTCGATTGGACCTGACTGGATCGAGCATGGAACCCGAGGCCGACTCGACTGGACCTGACTTGTCCCCGGGCACAGAACTCGAGGCCTAAGACGCGACTACATGTGGTGGACTGGCCACGTGCCACTTGGACTAATGAGCAGGCGACATGTGGCGGAATTTCCACATGCCACCCAGGCGCAACAAAAGGACATGTCAGATGACGGATTTCCCACAGGCAATCGAAGCAAAAAGGGCTTCCTTGCCCTTTTATTTTGCTTCAACATCGCCCGTCGCGACGATGTGGGATTAATTCCCAAAACTTTTTTTTTACGTTTCCCACCGCGAAAGGGAACAAAGGGAAGGATCTTCCCTTCCCTTCCCGTCGGATGGCATAGCCCGACTGGCAGGAGCGCCAGTCAAAATTTTTATGGCCGTGGGGTCGGGAGTTCGACTCCCGACGGCGTCAAAATCAGTTCTTTTGCAAAGCATCGCGAAAAGGTATATTTCCTTTCAAAAACAATTTTTTTTAAAGTTTTTTTTTTATATTTTTTTAATTAAAGTTAAAAGTAAATTAAATAGGTTTATTTTATATAGATTTTAAAGCTTTTTTTGTCTATATAAAATAATTTATTAATTTTCTTTACCTTTAGTTATTTAAAATATTTTAAAGAAAATACTTTAAAATTAAAAAATTGTGGGGGGATGTTGAGTAATTTTTCTAAAAAGCAATTTTGGCATTATTGTAAAGGTGCATTTTCGGCTGAGCCCGACACCTAGTGGGTTATTCCTATGGGCACTTTTTTTGTTGTATGTTGCATATTTGTTTTTTTGCACTATAACATTAAAAGTTAAAATCAAATTCACTCCCTAAGTCCCCGGAATAATTAAAACCCATCCGTGCAATTTATTGCACTGTAGTGTTCGGTATTTGTGATACCTTTGGCCAGCACTTACAGGTAAAGCTGTCGTGATTGTGCTACTGTATCCGCCGCCTAATATAGCTACCAAAACGACGTCTGAGCTTGTTCTCTATAAATCGTCGGGGAGAGATAAGTTTGCCATTTTGCATTTTTTTACTCCATCCATTACCCTAATAGTTCTTGTGTTTAGGCATAAATCCTGACGAGAGTTCTAAAATCCAAAGTGTTTAGGGGAAGTTACGCCCCATGCATGTGGATTGCAGACTTTCTATGGTAGGTGCCATCAACAAGACTATTCCCTTTCAGTACTGCTTATGTACCACGTATCGTATGATCTCTAAAAATTACCTATAGTTTCCCTCACGTAAGGGCGGGTGATTTTTGTTGATCTTTCTAAATACCTATAGTTTCCCTCACGTAAGGGCGGGTATTTTGTACGGTATAACGGCCTAGCAAAAGTATATCGAAAGGGGGACCAATTGGTGTTATAAGGAACCTTCATCATGTCTGCAAAACTAATGACTGATTCTCATCAGTTGTTGAAAGGTCCTAATTACACACCATGGAAAAATAAGATGAAGGCCATCCTAGAAATGGATGACTTGTGGGATGTTGTATCTGGAGCAACAACCGAGACCTTCATATTCGTTGGTGCTACAACTCCATCTACTACTCAAAGAGACTTTGATAAGCTAGACAACAAAGCAAAAGTGCTCATCTTGCTTGTTGTGTCTGATGAAGTCCAACCCCATATTGCTGACTGTGCAACTAGTAAAGCGGCATGGGATGCCCTTAATACTATATATGAGGGAAAGAATGATTCCACCATTCTATTTCTTCAATCTCAATTACACAGTCTAAGCATGAAGCAGGGTGAGACAGTTGAATTCTTTCTTTGCAAAGTTTCTAAATTGAAAGCAAAGTTGAATTCTTTGGGAGAACCAATTGAAGACAAGCTCCTTACTTCAGTTGTATTGAGAGCTTTACCTGATTCTTATCGGGTGTTGATCACTTCCCTTCGGGTATCACAACGGAAAGTTACTTTTGTAGAATTGGTTAATATGCTTCAAGAGGAGGAGGCATGCCAACTACAGAGAGATGATTCTTCTAACACTGCCCTCTACATCAACAGGCAAGGGCAGAACCAGAAGAAAGGTAATTTTCAGAAGGGAGGGAATTCACAAAAGGATTCCAAAGGGAAACAACCTCAACAGAAAAAGAGATATTGCAAGATCTATGACAAAGAAGGTCATGATACAAACAGATGTTGGCATAAGAATAAGCAATCAAAACAGAAAGGCCGAAACAAACCACAAAAGAACAAACAACAAGTGAATGTTGTTGTTGAAGAATCTGACACGGATTCTGAGAGAGCCCACAAAGTTCTCATGACTACCACGGTGTCCAAGCAGACGGATCCTATATGGTATGTTGATTCCGGAGCCGAGTAAGCACATGACTGGTGACAAATCATGGTTTGAGTCTTTTGAGGCCAAAGAGGGCAAACCTGTCACTATTGCTGATGATAAAACCTACAAGGTTCGGGGAGAAGGCACTGTTTCAGTCACTCTTCCTGATGGCAAGTGTCAGATTGATAAAGTTCTCTATGTTCCAAGATTGGCAAACAATTTGTTGTCGATCACACAAATTTTGGACAAAGATATGGTTGTGAACTTTAGTGTTGAGGGAGGCAAGAAGTGTTGTTCTATTACCGGGAGGGGTAAGAACATTGCAACTGCTTCATATAAGCATGGCTTATTTGCCTTAGATACTATCTCTACTCCACATGTAGCCATGAAAGTCTCTACAAAGGAGGCAACTTCCCTATGGCACAAGAGATATGGACATTTGAGTTCTGGTTACTTACTTGAGCTAAGTAAGTATGAGATGGTAAAGGGTCTTCCTTCCCTTTCTACCACTTTACCAGTTTGCTCCGATCGCTTGGCAGGAAAGCAGCATAGAGTGCCTTTTGAAAAGAGCTCTACAAGAGCAAAGAAACCTCTGGAGTTGGTTCATACCGATCTGTGCGGTCCCTTCACTCCCAACAGTTGCGGGGGTAAGAGGTATTTTCAGTTATTTGTGGATGATTATTCACGAAAGATGTGGGTATTCTTTCTTCAACTGAAATCTGAAGCATTTGGCTTCTTTCAGCAATTCAAGAAATCTGTTGAGAAGGAGTCAGGGACTTCTATAAAAACTCTCCGCTCAGATCGAGGGGGGGAGTTCACCTCTAAAGAATTTTTTGCATTCTTGAAAGAAAATGGGATCACAATACAGTTAACTACTACTTATACTCCTCAGCAAAATGGAGTTGTTGAAAGGAGGAATCGTTCCATCATGGAAATGGTTTGTTGCATGCTCACAGGAGCTAGACTTGAGCAACTATATTGGGCAGAAGTTGTCACCACAGTAGTATATCTGTTGAATAGGGCACCCACAAAGGCCCTACAAGGAATGACTCCACAGGAAGCATGGAGTGGTAGGAAACCCTCCATTTCTCATCTACGCATTTTTGGATGTAAAGCTTTCATGCACATACCAAAAGAGAAAAGGAAGAAGCTAGATGAGAAGACATTGAAGTGTATTCTTCTTGGCTATGATGAGCACTCTAAGGGTTATCGTTTGATTGATCCCTTGACCAAGAAGATTCACATTAGTAGAGATGTAGTTTTTGATGAGGCTTTCACATCAGCAAACACATCAGATGTATACCTAGACCTTGTGGAAACACGAGGTTGCTAAATCTCCTTCATCAAAAGTTGGAGGTTCTTCTTCATCTTCAACACCTAAGAAGAAGAATCCAAAGTGGTTTACAAATACAATCAAAGACTCTAAGCTATCCACTCCACCAGATTTGACATTGGATAGACCTCGTACTCGCAGCATGGCTCGACAAGAGAAAGCTGCAACAGAGAATACTAGGGTTGATGATCTGTGTCAATCTTTTGAGAAACTTTCTGTAAATCCAGAGAGAGATACAGAAGATATGGATATTGATAGTGATAAGGTGTTTATGTCTTCAATAGACGATCTTGAACCTGCATCAGTACAAGTTGCTCTCGGTGAGCCTCAGTGGAAGGCTGCTATGGATGCAGAGTATAAGTCTTTGATGAAAAATAAAACTTGGAAGCTTGTCGATCTGTCGCATGGAAAGAAGCCCATTGGCTGCAAATGGGTGTATAAAGTCAAGTACAAAGTAGATGGGACAATTGATAAGCATAAGGCCCGTCTTGTTGCAAAGGGCTATGCTCAAAAGGAAGGCATTGACTATGAGGAAACTTTTGCACCTACTGCTCGGATGACAACAATTCGAGTTATTTGTGCTATGGCAGCACAGTTTGGGTGGAAAGTTCACCAGATGGATGTCAAAAGTGCTTTTCTCAATGGTGATCTCCAAGAAGAAGTCTATATGACTCAACCAGAAGGATTTGTAGTGGAAGGCCAACAACAGAAAGTTTGCAAATTGGTCAAATCCTTATATGGCCTAAAACAAGCTCCTCGAGCTTGGTATATAAAAATGGACAATCACCTCTTGCGACATGGTTTTAAGAGATGTCCGTTAGATGCAAACCTCTATTTCAAGAAACAGGGTTCTGAGATAGTGTTGCTTGTACTCTATGTTGATGATCTGCTCATTACAGGGAGTTCAAAAACTATGATCTCTCTTGTCAAAAGAGACTTGTGTCAATATTTTGAGATGTCAAATCTCGGACTTCTCCATTATTGTCTTGGTCTAGAAGTCAGCCAGAAGGAGCACTACATCAAAGTGTCTCAGAAAAAATATGCCAAGACATTGTTGGAAAAATATCGCATGACTGATTGCAAGCCAATGGCAACTCCGATGGAGACAGGACTTCAGTTATCGCGATATGATGAATCACCTCAGGTAGATGGTACTCTCTATCGACAATTGATTGGGAGTCTCATATATCTGACCAATACTAGGCCAGATCTCGTATTTGCTGTGAACTATCTTTCGAGGTTCATGCAGGAGCCTAAGACCACTCATTGGAAAGCAACAAAACGTGTTCTTCACTATGTCCATGGCACAATGGAATATGGCCTAGAATACAAGAGGAACAACAAATTCTTCTTACAGGGATACACGGACTCCGACTATGTCGGATCATTTGATGATCGCAAGTCAACTTCAGGATATATTTTTCATCTTGGATCCGGTCCTGTCTCTTGGCACAACAAGAAGCAACAGGTGGTTGCTATATCATCAATAGAGGCAAAATATCGTGCCGCACGTGATGTTGTGTGCGAAGTGATATGGTTGCGTCGCATTCTGACAAGTATGGGTCATCCATCCAAATCTCCAATACACTTGTTTTGCGACAATCAGGGTGTTCTGAACCTAGTCAAGAATCCAGTTCATCATGAAAGAACAAAACACATTGACACACAATGTCATTTCATTTGAGACGAAGTTTCAAAGCACCGAATTCAGCTTCAGCACATTCCCACCGATGCTCAAGTTGCAGACATTTTCACTAAGGCACTTGGACATGTCAAATTTGAATTGTTTCGCAGCTCTCTTTGTATTGCAAAATGATGTAATCAGGGGGGATGTTAGTATAGCTAGTAGTTATATTATTACCCAAATAATGTAATAAGGGGGGATGTTAGCGTACATTATTGTTAGCATACATTATTATTACATTATTGTTGTAACAGGGCCTATTTCAGCCACGGGTGGTTCCGTAACCTCCGGGCTTAATAGGGCATATACTGTTCTATTTAATCTGTTGATTAATACAATGTTGTTGATTTACTTCGACAAGCATGTAGTGGCATAGCTTTTTGGTAGCAAACATCACTGCCAAGCAGAGTTTCTCAACGTATGCATAGTTAAGTTCATAACTAACCAGGGTGCGGCTAAGATAGTATGTAGCTTGTTCTTTGTGCAATTCATTTTTTTGGGACAACATGGCGCCCAGTGCCACCTCAGTAGCTGAGATGTATAAATAGAACGACACTCATGGTCTAGGTGGTGCCAATACTGGCGGCGAAGCCAAGTATTGTTTAATGTCGTCAAAGGTTGACTGGCACTCGTCATCCCAGTGAAACGTTAGCCCCTTGTGCAATAATTTATTCATGGTTCGACACTTGTCAGATAGCTGCGCTATGAAGCGCTTGATCGACGCGACCTTTCCCTGCAGACTCCTGAGCTGCTTGATGGTAGTTGGGGGAAGCATTTCAAGGATTGCCTTGACTTTGTGTGGGTCGACCTCGATTCCTTGCTTAGAGACTATATAACCCAAGAGCTTTCCAGATGTGATGCCAAAGACGCACTTCTTGGGGTTTAGTCTGATCTTATGCTCCATGAGGCGATCAAAGATCTTGCTTAAATCATCGAGATGATCTGGGCGCAAAAGATATTTGGCCAACAAATCATCCATGTAATCTTCCAAAGTTTTGTGCATGTAATAATGGAAGATGTACATCATGGCACGTTGGTAGGTGGCACCGACATTTTTAAGGCCAAAAGGCATGACCTTATAGCAAAATTTCCCCCAAGGCGTTGTGAATGTCGTTTTTAGTTGGTCCTCGGGATTGATACGAATTTGATTGTATCCTGAGAAACCATCCATGAGGGAAAGCATTTTGTGGCCTGCTATAGCGTCTACCAATGCGTCGATGCTAGGCAATGGAAAATCATCCTTAGGACTCGCTTTATTGAGATCTCAAAAATCGGTGCATATGCGAATCCTCCCATCAAGCTTCTTGATAGGAACCATGTTAGACAACCATGGCGGATAATCCATGCAGATGACAAACTATGCATCCAACAACTTTTGTAACTCGTCTTTGACCATTAAGGCCACTGTTGGGTGCATCTTACGTAGCTTTTGCTTTACTGTATTGATTGTTGGATCAAGCGTTAAATTATGCATGACTAGCTGTGGGTCTAGTCCCGGCATGTCTTTGTATGACCATGCAAAAACCTCCTTCTTCTCTTTGAGAAGGGCAATGTAGTCGGCTTGCTCTTTGGGGGATAGACTTACCCCCAGCTTGATGATTTGCAAATTCACTGGATCTAAGCCGATGTCTACGTCAGTCGTCTCCTCGACCGACATGTGGGACCCGTCCTCCAACTGGTGTGGAGTTGGGATCAAATGGATATTGATTGCTGAATTTAGATCATTGTTTGGAACATCAGGTTCCTCTTCAGCATGGAAGACATCCTGAGTCTGTCCTGGGGTGAAATGGAACATTCCTCTGCAAGGCCAGTACTCTGATGGGGATGGTGGTGTGTCAGCATGATCCCAGTCGATAGCATCTAGATCTAGATACAATGACCGTGTCGGGTTGGCTGTATCAATGATGGGGGTGGTTAAATCAATGGATATCATGTTGATAAAATTATTATGGTCTCCATTACCACGGGTGTGATTACTCAAACATCCTAGATGATCTATGTGCTTTGGATCTGGCTCTATGGGCACTGGCACAAAGGGATCATCCCTATGCACAGAGACGAAGACAGGGTCCGCCCTAGGCACTGATGGTTTGATAGGGTCCCCAGGCGTAAGATGCTCTCTGTGTACCTGGAGTGGCGGGTGCAGTAATTGCTCTAACTACGTTGGGTTGAGGTGCCACCTATGTCTTGGACCTATGTGTAAATTTTCAAACATGTCGTCTATGTCCAAAGGGTATCGTTGTCGCATCTATCGCATGTGGTTGAGATAGGCCATCTCAGTTTCATCTTCATAGTCACTGTCAGAGATCCAAAGACCATCGTTTACTCCAACAACTACTTGCGACATATGGGGCTCATATTGTTCGAGCAAATTAGTGTGGTCCTAACGAGGTTGTTTCGATCTCTGCGGGGGGACCTGATTCACTTGAGGTGGCATGTGCTCAAATGGAGCAGCCAATGGGAACATCATCAGAAAGTTGTCCTGATCATCATTCATGGGATATACTTGCGAATGATTGCTATCAGATGCGAAAGGATCCCAAGGGGCTACCTCATACTCCGACTCATCCTCTGAAGACCCTTCTTGGTCTTGTCCATATCCCTCTTGTAGGGGAGTCCTCAAATTTTCTCCTTGTTCGGCCAAAGGGAAGGGGTTGTTATGGTCAACAAGGTTGGTTGTCAACAATGGGAGATGATCGCCTAATGTATAGTTTGTGTTAGGATTGGCATATAGATCTGATGCCAACCCATCCTTGTTGCCTATCCCTAGGCCTTGCATGTTTTCCAACAAGATGTCTAGGTGCAAGGGGTGGTTGAACCCTACTCCTGACTTGTCATAAGGCATTTGATATCTCGATTGGCAAATAACACGCACTCCTTGCTCATACCTACCCAACCCATATCCATGCCAATTGCATTGGCCTAGATATCTTAAAGCAAAATCAGGGTTGGATAGATAGTTGACATCTTCAAAAAAGGGCTCTTCATCTTCATATTCTTGCATACAAATCTCAACGCCATTATCCAGGCCCCCATAAACAAAGTTTGTCTGATTGGGTGGGTAGCCTAAAGGAACCACAGAGTCGATGGGGAGTCGATGTCGCCCCATATCCTACATGGACTCAAGCGTGGGTGTTGCTACAATGTTCCTCACTAGATACTCCCCCAGGCCCGTGCTGGCCATTTCAATGGTGACCGTTGGCGGTTGAGGGGAAGCGAATGGGAGTCCTTCCTGAGTCCACTCCATGTGGGTCGAACTAGGCGTCTCGACTTCCATTCTGCTAGATCTCTTTTATCGATATAGTTGAGACTAGAGGTGGTTCTTATTCTAAGGGTTTCTTTCCCTTGTCCTTGGATTCATTGTGGAAGGACTGGCGAAAGAAGATGGACCCGGCTGAGGACTCGATGGATTAATCACTGGAGATGCCTGCAGAATCGGACCCTGTTGAGATGGATTCAACTAAAAATCCAAATGTGTTGACGGAAGGGTCGATTGCGGCATGAATTACACTGTATTGCAGTATTTGAAAGGTTCCAAGTCTACTGGGACTACATGCACCTGACCTTCAAATGTATACTTCAGGCATTTATGCTCTATTGAAGGGACACACTTCATGTCCCGAATCCAAGGTCGGCCTAGTAGGATATTATAAGCCATCTCGCCTTCCAAGATATGGCACAATGTATGAATGGTCTTTTGTCCTACTTGGATAGGTAAGACAATTGTGCCAACTGTTGAGCAGATTGCATCGTTGAATGCTCGCAGTGTGTAAGTGGAGGCCATGATATGAGATGTTGGCAACTTCAAATGCTTCAGAGCTGCTGTAGTGATGATATTATTGGATGAGCCAGTGTCCACCAACACTCTCTTATACGAAATCTTGTTGACCCGCGTGATAACGTGCAGGGGTGGATCCGCAACATCACCAGTCACTATTTTCAACTCATCTTCTCTAAAGGTGATGACTGGTTCTGTACATTGTTTTACATGCCCCACAAAATTGTTGAACGAGTTCGCTTCATGGGGCTACAGCTTGATTGATTTTAAAATCTCCATGAGAGCCTCCCGATGGGGCGTTGATTGTTGAATTAGCTCGTATATGGAGAGCCTAGCCGACATGGTCCTTAGACTTTGGGTAAGTCTAGTCTGAATCGTGGCCACTGGTCTAGGTGGGGGAAGTTGCATAAGGTTTTGTTGAGCTTGTGACGTTGATGGAACCTCTCTTGTGGCTGCCGCGGGAGCAGCTCCTGGGTACTTCTTGTTCCTAGTCACTATGCTTATCATCCCCACATATCCCTGCATAGGGAAATTCTGTTGCACCTCATTAACTTGAAGGGGTTTTGTCGGTGCCTCATGGGTAGGCAAGGGGTCTCTGAATACTCCCATATGTTGGTTGTTGGGCGCTACGGGGTTGTCCATCGCCAATGTCTTGTTGTCAATGAGGTCTTGTACCAAACCTTTGAACTTATAGCATGCGTTAAGATCATGTCCTTTACGCCTGTGAAACCTACAGTACAAGTCTTCTCTATACCCTTTAGGCTTCGGTGCATTGGGATCTATAGTTTGAATCTCTGGAAGGTTGATCAAATTCGCTGCTGACAAGCGGTCAAACAAAGAGTCCCTAGACTCTGTGTAAGGGGTAAACTGTCGCATAGGGCGACACTGCTGATTTTGCTCCTACCTTTTATTTTCTCTCTCATAGTTGTTGGGAGGCACCGCCTGATAATTAGCCTTTTTAGGCTGTGTTGCTTGTGCAGGCTTAGGTACATTGATGGCAACCTGATTAACAGCAGCAGGTTTTGGTTGCGTGGTCCCTGGTTTAGTGTTCTTTGTCCATTATTTCTTCTTAGGTTTGGCGATCTCGCCATCCTATATCTTAATCTCCTCAATGAACCTGGCTTGCGCCAGAGCTTCTTCTAAATTGGCATATTGCTGCAGCTGCAATAGCACGGAGATTGATCTCAAACAGCTTTTCGAGAACATTTGGGTCAAATCTGACATGGGAGGGAGGTAAGACAACTTCGAAAGCAACGTCCTCCATCGGTTCCCGTATGCCACCATGGTCTCTTCCTCATACTGCTTGAGGCTAGCTAGGTCATTCAATGATGCCTTTTTCCTAGTGTTGAAGGCGAAGCGTTCGAGGAACGCATCCACCAGCTGATCCAAGTTACTGATGCTATGTTTTGGTAATTGGGTGAATCAATCCGAGGCAGGGCCTACGAATGTGGTTATAAATGTTCTCAACAACAAAGCATCATTGTCCTGAATACCAAAGCACTGGCTCAGGAACCTAGTCACATGCTCTTGGGTGTCCTCATCCCCTCTAAAGAGTGCTAACTGGGGCAACTTAAAGTGTTCTAGATATGGAGGTGCCGGCATTGACGGATGCACAGGATGACTACGGAGTTGGCGTTAGGTGGGCTTTTGGGGCCCAGAAGTCTTGATCTCCATAGACTCTAAGCGCTCTAACAACGCTTTATATGCATCAGAGGATTTAATTTTGTCCTCCTTAGTTTGCTCCCGTTGTGGGTTGCAGGAAACCTGAGGCCTATTGAGAAGTAGCCGGGTAGCACCCCCTCTACCTTGATAGAGCGTTTCAGCGCGCTCTTCTTCTTGTTCATATTCCTCATAGGCTTCTTGAAGAGTGGCCGACCGAGTCCTATTCACATGGGTGGGTGCCCACGGAGGGTGCCCATTGTTGTTTCGGGGAGTGGCCTCCCGCTCAAGTCTAGGAGGTCTTGGAGGCAAGACTTGATAAGGTTGCGTAGACCTATCTCATATCAAGGGATCAGGCCTCTCATATACTTCTACTTTTTGTGCACGAGGGATTGGAACCTTCGCAGGCACATTTTTATGCAGCAATTCGACTATCTGACACTGAATGTGCTCTTTGTTAAGCCGAAAAAGATGCTCTAACTGTTCTTGATCTTGCCTAATCTACGTGATTTGCGCTTGGCGGGCGGCATGTTTTGCAATCGCCAAGTCAATTTATTCTGCCGTCTCTTGTTTAGGAAGCCTAGATGCCTCTCCTACATACCTATCTCGGTCATGGTGATCCGAGACCTCTATGGGTTGCTTTCCTCTATCGAGGTTAGTTGCATTAACCCGAGGCTATAGCCTCGATGGGTGATCTTGATACAAGGCAATCATGGAGGTACATCGCTTCCGTGCTGTGTGCTTCTCTTGAGGAACGTGATAATATTCTTCATCCTCTCTTTCATATGCATAAAAGGTGCGGGAAAAATTGTCTTGCCCTGCCTGGAAAGCTTGATATTTTGGACACTGTCTAGTGTTTCTAACAGTAATGCGGGTAGAGAGGGATGACGAAATCCTGTGGCCCCTCCATTTGGACCCTCTGTTGCTCTAGCACTTCATCACTAGGCCACCCATAACGGGCTTCTAAGGGAGGTCTCATGTCTACATTAAGTGCTACGTGTAGGTTATCCTCTTGAAAGGGCCTCTGCTAAGTGGGGGTACCTCTCCAAGAGGTGCCTCTATAGTCTTGTTCTGTTAGGGCATGATGTGGATTCTCTTGTGGGTCAGGCCTCCAAGGCGGGATGGCCAGGTCCTCAAGACTATATCGGAGGCGACTTGTCCCCCTTGGTGCATTCTCTGGAGTGCTTGCCCATGATTGGGCTCAGCTACGAGTGAACACCATGGTGATGTGCTCCTAAAGACGAGTAGATTTTATCTCTTTTAGGATTTTTTACGCTACACTTAACAGAAAGGAAACACACAATCAATGCAGTGGTTATCTCATTTAAATATTTAAAAGTGTGCCCTAAAATCTGGTTAGTGTGTTATGATGTTGTTTTCAAAGCTTTGTGAAAGAACTTTTAAATGCACAAATGAGGGCTCTTATGAATCCCAAAAAATGGTTGCCCCTTCGATATACCATTGCCAGACCGATATACCAACCTCTCTATATACCCGCCCTTACGTGAGGGAAACTATTGGTACGTGAGAGCAAATGGTACGTGGAACATAGGCGGTACTGAAGGGGTATCACTTTTTTTATGACACCTACCATAGAATACTTATCCTCATGCATTGGGAATCACCCCCGCTACACTTGGTCAGCTTTCGTTAGGATTTACATCTAGCAACAGTCACGATCGGGGTAATGTATGCAATATCTCAAGCCAAAGTGATGATGGAATCCACCTTTGGTCTTGCTCAAGGGTTGGGGTTTTATGACCAACTCCTTGTTGTTTCAGTTATCATATGGTGTGTGGGGTTCCTTTTAAGTTGCATAAATGAAGCATGCAAGCATTCAAACTCTCCTATGCAAGCAAATAACCAGAGAACATAAAGCAAAGAATTGACGAAAGGTGTTTAAAACCTCTACCTCTTCTCTGCCCAAATTAGATGTCTTTGAATGTCTGCTCTGAAATAGTCCAGTGTTGAGAAACTTGGTACCTGTAATCAAAATAACAAGCAACTTTAATAAGAAATTTAATCTTAAAAATCAAGGGACAGAGGTCCCACCGTGATCGCCACTAAAAGCACGAGGATACGGAAACAAAAAGGAATATGCCACAAGAAAAGAACAAGAAAGAACATATGCAAATTGACACAAGATAAAATAAATAGGAAATATGGTAATATATTTATTGATACGCTTTGTAAATTGTGTTACAATACGTCTCCTTCCTTTTTAGGGGATAGGAGCATCAAATGTGTTTCTCGTCACAACATCCATGGCTAACAATCCTTCTTTCGCGTGCCCACATGTAAGATGGGCGGACCAAAACATCACCACCGCTATTGTGTATGATTCTTTGCTCTTTCCTGCTCCTCTGCTATTGAAAACCTTCATTCAAAGAAACAAAAAATATTAGTAGCACCTACGGACGGAATAAAGCATGTATTTCCCAAGGCCTACTATCAGTGTATGCATGAAAATAATAAAAAGACTATCAAATAAACTTTGATTGACCTAAAATTTTGACAGAAGCATAAAAATACTATCAGAAGACCACTACAAAAAGAATAGTCTAAAAATTCCTCACATATATGTATTCGCTCTAGGGTGGGACGAATAGGACTGTGACAATTTGTCAGAAAGAACCCTGTTCAATATCCTGCTTAGGAAGCTCCAAAAGACCTGAAAACTTGGGGTTAGATAATTGGGGGTGTTTTGGGAAGACCCAGATGGTAAGATTTCTCCAATTTTTCCTCTAGGATCCATATTTTGTTGGTGCCATCTGCAAGTTAGTGAAAGCGGGAAATAACAATAACCTGGTCAATATTGCTCAGAATGAAATGAAATTTGAACTGTAACCTATTTAACCTATCTAGAATCAAATGAAAAAGAGAAACTAGAGAAATCTATCATAGATTTCTATTCATACCGGGGGGCGATTAGGATTGTGACAGTTTGGGGAGCGCCCGAGGGCAGGACGCCCACCGTTTGAGGCACTGTTTCGGCACCAATCCACTTGGGATGGGTCCAAAACTGGTTATGGGGTGTTGTCGACAAATTTTGTGGATAGGTGTGGCCAAAAATTGGGTTTTGGGTTTGGATTCGCACTTCCAATAGTCACCCAATAACCTCCCTTTCGAATGAGAGATTAAGGATGTAAAAGCACAAATCATAAGTAGGTATGTAAATTGGCAGTACTTCGTTGCTCAAATGCTCCTTCTCTATATCTCTTTTGGGTGGGAAAACTCCCTAATTTATAGACCTTAGGGTCTCCTTGTTTGAATTGCGCATGCGAGGGCACCACTTGAGTTAACTGTCCTATTTTCAGAGAAAAGCTAACTCCCTGATAAAAAAGCTTCTTGCATGAGGTTTCTAAAATAAAGACACTCATCACTGAAGTATCTCTTCTTGAATAAAAGCTATTCCTCGCAATTGCATGGCCTGAAGCCTCGATTAACTGGTGGAGTTACCGAGGTTTGACTTTTTGCCAGTCAAACTTTCTATTCGCCTCACCTTGGGGTGAATGCTGCTATTCGTCCCTGGGTGGGACGAATGATTGTTTGTATTTGTCCCTAGGTGGGACGAGCGGAAAGCAAGGTGCCAAAAATGTGCCAAATTGACCTCTGACCTCTAAAACTGCTTTTGGAAGTGGTTAGGACCACTGTTTAACCTCTAGGGGCTGCCCTAGGGGCTGTGTGTCTCAATGCGATTAGCGCTTGTTGTCACGTAATTGGATTGGTGTTGTTTTGGTGTCTACAACAAGAAATGGTTTTAGTTTCAGTGATGATGAATATGAGGATGCACTTGAAGGACCAAAAGAGAATATTCTAATGGCACTAGAATAAGGATATGATCCTATAGAATATAAGTCATAAAATAATGAAGATGTTCTCAAAGGCAAACAAATAGAGGAAGAATCGAAGAAAGAAGGAGTTGATATTGAGGTAGAGCTTATTTATGCTCTTAAAACTGTAAAAAATGTAAGAAAGCAAAACTCCCAACTTGAGATTCAGTTTCAAGAATGTGATGAAGAGAGTGGAAAGATTATAGAGGACCTAAACAAGTCAATGGAAGACAAAGAAGTTCAAGGATAAGTTAGAATCAAAGTTCTTAGAATGTGAAAAGATAGAACAAGAAGTAGCTCTACTAAGGGAAGAAGTAGAGAAGTCTAAGGATAAGCTACATAAGTTTGGAAGAAGCTCAAATAATTTGGATAATATCATCAAGGCATAAAAGCCTACATCAAGCAAGACATGTCTTAGTTTCAAATAGGCTCAAAAGAAACAAGAAGAAGAGTAAACCTCAAGTTTTGAAGAAGAAGAAACTTCAGAAGAAGACAATGTGAGAGAAATAAATACTTCTGAGGAAGAGTTGGATAATAGAAATTTCAACAAGAAAAGGAACAATGCATAAAGAAGAAATATATGGAATAGGAACCAGTACAAAGAAAAGGAAACTAAGATACCAATAAGGTCAAGACAAGGAAATTTCAATGGATGTTTCTCATGTCATATATTTGGGCACATGGCTTCATATTGTAGGACACATGAAAAATAGTAGTATGGAAACTTCAAGAACGGGCAGCTTTTTCATGGGTATTGCTACTCATGCAATCAGTTTGGTTACAAGGCAATGAATTGCAAGGTACATGACAAGAACAAATATGGCTTTACTAGGAGAAATGCCAAGATATTTGCACCTTAAAGGAATAATAAAATTAAGTGTTATAAGTTCAATAATCATGGACACACAACAAAGTGGTGTAGAGCAAACATTATCAAGCATGAACAAGAACAGGAACAAGAATAGGAACAGGAATATGGACATGAACAAGAATGAGAATATGGATAGGAATATGAACATAGACATGAACAGGAACATGGACATGAACAGGAACAGTCAAAGAAATCATAACGATCAAATGAGAAGGAAAGAGGACAAAAGTAAAGATCAACACTTGTTGGGAGTAGAAATACTCCCACCCCAGAATAAACCACCTCAAGAGGAGGTGGGGGAGGGGCTAAGCTAAGAGACTCATTCTTAGCCCTGATCCCCAAATGTGACCATTTTCCATTTATGTCAAAGGGGGAGAGATTTGATTTAAGGAGAGAGCATTGAGTCAGGGGGAGCAATTTCCCAAGGGGAGCAGAATAGGAAAAAGGTCAAAATTTTGGTAAAACGAATTTGGGTTGCCATCAATGACAAAGGAGAGATTGTTGGACATTTTGAGTAGATGAGTTTTCATTGATGTCAAGAGTGAGTGGTCATTGATGTCAAGTTTTCAACACAAGTCAATGGTAGTTTCAGTGGGCAACATTAGTTTTAGGTTCTCCAATAAGTGCAAAAGGATAATCCATTTTCAGTTGATCAAGACCTAGTTCCATGAAGTCAAATGTGGTCCAAAGTGCAAATAAGAAGCCCAAGTGAATAATATTAAAAATTTTCTTTATAATATTATATAGGGAAGTTTAAATTAATTAATATAATTTTTATTATTAATTAATTTATTAAATAATTTACATAACTTATAAGTTATTTAAATTAATTATTAATTAATTTTAATATTGATTATAAGTTAATTTATGTTAATTTTAAATAACCCTAAGGTAGGTTATTAAGTCGAAATTAAAAAATTTAAATTTGACATCGAGTGCCGACGTGGGGAGAAAATTAACCAAGTGTGTATAAAAGGGGGACTATCCCACCTTAGCCAAAGTCTCTCATGCCTTCGAATTAAATTTAATGTTATGCGAGCTTGTGCGAATCATGTTGTGCAACAAGAGGATTTCGTTTTTATTAAAGTGCTTAGAGGAGGCAAAAGGATTTCACCAGCCAAGGAGGGAGCCTTGGTCACCATGCATTGGTAGCATAGTTGGCAACCGCAGCAGAAGCAAGACGTGAAGGCAGCAATTGGTGCAGGTTTGAATCCATGGGGAGACTAGTTTATTTGTGTTAAAATTGATGGTGGACAAAGGTTGAAAAGGAAGAAAGTATTCCTTCCTTCATTTGGGCGCCTATAGCCCACGCGGTGGGCACCAAAGTGCTAAGGTGCTTGGCGCTTGGGGAGACGGTGGTTTAAATCATGCCGAAACTCTTTTGGGGAGAAGACAAAGGTATGCATTAGTTAAGTGCTGAAATTTTTGGAGGAATTAGTTGAGCTATATTAAAAAAAAAAATTGCATAATTTATTTGGCTTGTAAGGTTTTAAGGGGAGTTATAAGGTTGATGTAAAATAAATTTTCTGGTTTTATTTGCTTTAGTGTTTGAAAAGAGTAATAAGGTATTTTAGGAAGATTGTTTGAGGTTTTGTGGTGTTGGATATTATTTTAATTTGGAGATTATAAGGTGTATCTAAATAAATATTTTTCTTGTATGATTTGATGGATGTTAATTCCAATAAGGAGCAATAAAGTATATTTGAGCTTTAATTATTTTTGTGTCTAAGGAATATTTTGAGAAAATGTTGGAGTGATATTTTGTCATCTAACCATTAAAATTGGAAAGAAGAAAATTGTGATTGAGATAGGTTTTCTAAGGGCACTTCTACATCAAACAAAAGGTATGGGCACATATTCCTAGTGAGTGATTGTTGAAAGTTGTGAATGTAAAGTTGGAGTGAAAAGGATTGTTTGGTAAGCATTGTTGAGTGTGTTTTGAATTAATGCTTTAAGGTTTTCTAAAATAAAGAGTTGTTGATAAAACCTTGTTTTATAAGCATTGTTGTTGAAGTGATTAGTTGAGTGAACTTGAACTAGGGTTTGCAAATATTATGAGTATCATTGTTATGTGAAGATTGTTTGATAAGCATTGTTGTTGAATTAAGTAAGTGAGTGAAGAACTTGAACTAGGGTTTGCAAAAATCATGAGTATCATTGTTATGTGAGATTGATTGATAAGAATTATTGGAAACATTTGAGTGAGTGTTCTTATGCTTGGACTAGGGTTTGTAAGCAAGGATTAATTCATTGAGTGATTGGTTGAGTAGATTTGGTTGAGCCTAGTCAAGTGGATGTGTTGATATGATAGTTCAAGTTATATGAAACAAATTGTTTTATATTCTGAATTGAGTTGAGAAAGAAATTAAGTGTTGATGAATGTGAAACATATTGAGTCTCTAACAATTATCTATATGTTTTTGTGATAAAAGAGATATTGAAAGTGATTGAGAGTTTGTAATTGTGAAGCATATTGAGTCTCTAACAATTCTCTATATGTTTTTGTGGTAAAAAGAAAGATTGAAAGTGATTGAGCATTATGGTGAATGTGAAGCATATTGAGTCTCTAACAATTCTCTATATGTTTCTGTGGTAAAAAGAGTGATTGAAAGTGATTGAGCATTATGGTGAATGTGAAGCATATTGAGTCTCTAACAATTCTCTTTATGTTTCTATGATATTGGACAAGTTCTAGTGTGAAGTTGTTGAGTAGATTTGAGGTAAGTCTTAGAGAAGACTTGTGGATAGATTTGTGTGAGTTTTGTGGAAGCTTAAAATACAGTTTGAGAACAGATATTGAGAGCATATTTGGACAATTTCTAGTGAGGACTTATTGAGCAAATTTGTACAAGTTCTAGTGAGGACTTGTTGAGCATATTTGGACAAGTTCTAGAGAGGACTTGTAGACAAATTAGTATGAGATTTTGTGGAAGCTTAAAATGCAGGTTTGAGACAAGTATTTGAGAAGACTTGAGAGTAGAGTTAATTGATTTATTTGTTCAAAAAATGGGTTAAGTTTTGAGGTATATCTAGCAAAGTTGATTTGAGATTAAGTCAAGCTTTGTGTTAAGGCTTGAGGATAGAGATTGAGGATAGATTTGTGCTAGACCGAAGGACTGTATTTAGTGCATATTAGAGGATAGAGATTGAGGACAAATTTGTGCTAGACCAAAGGATTGTTTTTAATATATATTTGAGGCCAGAGTTTGGTGCAGATTTGAGGACAGTTTTATGCCAAACCAAAGATAGATATTGAGTAGATTTGTGCTAGATCGAAGGACTGTGTTTAGTGCATATTTGAGATAGATCTTTGAAGGTGACAGAGTATAGAGGTCAACAGTCTCTAGTGGATAGAGATCCATTAGCCAAGGTAGTGAGTATAGGTGTCTTCAGTGGATAGAGATCCATTAGCTAGAGTAATGGGGGTAGCAGTTCTTCGAGAAGATCACTAGTAAGAGCTAAGGAGAAATAGTTCTCCCATGGATAGAGATCCATGAAATTGATTAGGGGATTAGTGTCTCCTTTGGAAAAAGTTCCATAAACATTAAAATAGGAAAAGGATTCCCAAGAGATTGATTGAGAAAATTTTAGTGAAATATTTTCTCTGCAAAGTAGCCCACATTGGGTGAACCACGTTAAATTGGTGTCTCTATTGTATGTGGTGATTTATGCATTGATTTAATTACTATTGTTGATATTGTTATCTATACATTGCATAATATTGATTGGGAAAGAAAAGTAAAAAGTGGTCTTATACTGTTGACCCTCTCTCTTAGTATAAGCTTGTGTTCTTCAATTGGTATCAGAGTGGGTTCCTTCGGAAGAGTTTAACATATTGAAGAAATTTTTTTCAAGAACATAATGGATTCTAAGAATGGGTCCTCAAATAATTCAACACCAGTATTTGATGGAAGCGATTATATATTTTGGAGTATGAGAATGAAGATTCACCTGATGACACTTGGCAATAAAATTTGGGAAGCAGTTGAAAATGGATACATACCACCAATTGATCCATCTACATATAAGAAAGGTAAGCTCCTACAACATTACAATTCAAAAGCAATGAATACAATTTTGAGAGGTTTGCATAGAACATAATTCATAAAATTTATGCATTGTAAATATGCAAAATGAATTGAACTTATTAGTTTAGGGACATACTCAAACGGGAGGGCTTGGAAAATATCCTGCTCTGGCGATTTGGCGTTTTGGCGGGAAACTCTCTGTGCAGGCAACAGGCGATGTTCTTGGATTGGTGGGGCGAAGGTTAATCCAGGACATCAGGTGGCTTCCTGCTCTGTTTTGTTTTTGCGGATCTGAAGGATCGCTTGCAGCTCCAGGAGGACCCAATGGGGTCTCCTCCAGACCCTCTCTCTGGGAGGAAGGGCTCTTACGCGGAAATGCTCAAAGACAATCCTTCGTCTTCTAACGGCGAAGCTCAGAGAAATAATCTGAATATGATGCTCAAGAATGCCGGACGGGGTTCTGCAACACATCGTGTCAACGGATGTCTCCCTCAATCCGCTTCGCGGCCTAAGATTGTAATCGAACCAAAGCTGGTCGAAGACACAATTCTATACAAAGCCGATCATGATTTGATTTGCAAATTCATGGGTATCCGACCCACCCTGAATTTCTTGCACACTTGGGTCAGACAGAACTGGGAGCCCCATGGTGAGTACTCCCTATGGTTTATTAGCAACGGGTATTTCATTGTTAGCTTTTCTTCTTTAGCGGATAGGAACAGAGCGTTTGAGTCAGAGAAGAGAAACCACGGTCCGACAGGGCTATTTGTTCAACCCTGGCGAGTGGGTTTCGATCCCCGCATTGAACCCACGGTCTGTCCCGGTCTGGATTCGGCTGTACGCTCTCCCAATGGAATTTTGGGGGGAGCAGGTCTTGGAAATGATAGGTAACTCCCTGGGTAGATACCTGGGCGTCTCCAAGGATACTATAGAAGGTAGCTCTGGTGTCTATGCAAGAATCTGTGTAGAAATGGACATCAGCCAGCCTCTACCAGCAGAGGTGGAATTGGAACTGGCAGGAGTATCCTGGATACAACAGTTAGATTATGAGGCTCTGCCTTTCAGATGCAGAGTCTGTCACAAACATGGGCATTTGGCCAGATTCTGTCCAACTTTTCTGAACTCCAAAATGGAAGCCCAGCATGGCATGCCAAACCGCTCCAAAGAGGGTAAGTCCAGCCTCATCAAAGAAACATCCAATACTCCTCAAGTTAATGAGGGTCAGAAAGATGGCTTCGAACAAGTCAAGAGAAGGAGAAAGCAGAAGAAAAATGGTAAGGAGCAATTTCAATCTAAGCCAGCTAACAGATATGAAATTTTTAAGTCTTTAGTAGATCAGGAGGACCAGGATATGGAAGGTGTGGATGGGAATATTGAGGCCCTTAACCCTCAAATTCATGTTTCCCCCTCATCTCCTCCTGTCTTAGAACAGGTGCTTGAGCCCACTGAGGTATTGCCACCAAAAATTGCAGGGGCACTGACAGTGCACTCCCAAGAGCCGCCAGTAATAAAAGATGTTAGCATGGGAATTGCAAAAAAAAATTGAGAAAGGCCAGCCCTGGGTATTTCTCAGGTAGAAAAGAGATCCAAAAACAGCAACCCTCAAGGAGCGGGCAGAAAGTCAAACAAGGACCTGATTGCAGCTCAAGGAGATAAGCTGATCAATGGAGGATCGATGAGGACTATTGATTCTTACTGCTCTCAAGGTTTTCAATGATTGTACAATCTTGGAATGTTAGGGGTTTAAACAGTAGAACCCATCAATCTGCTGTTCAAAGACTTTTAGAAAATCGTAAAACAGACTTTTTGCTTATTCAGGAGACAAAAATGTCTTTAGATATTATGAGTAAAACAGTTAATAGAATCTGGCGGGGTGCTGGTCATATGGATGTGGCTGCCCAAGGTGCTTCAGGGGGAATTGTTACCCTCTGGAACCCTCTGGATTGGACTGCATTAGAACATATAGCCTGGAGGGGTGTTCTCACATCTCTTTTTAGAAATAACTTCTCAGCAGAACATGTTTTAATCACTAACTTTTATGGGGCCCAAGACCTTGATGGCCAGAGGCTTCAATGGAAAGTTGTTCACAACATGAGGTCTTCCAGGGAATGTTTTGACTGGATCATTGCAGGGGATTTTAATGCAAAATTATCTGCTCGTGACCAGGAAGGTGGCACCCCAATTTTGGATCCAGGGGATCGGCTTCTGATTGCCCAAGTCCAGGCCTTTCAACTAGTGGACGTTCAAGGCCCTGGAACCTTTTTTACTTGGACTAACAAGAGGAAGGAGCCACACAGCAGGAAGGTCAAGTTAGATCATTTTCTGGTCTCGGAGGAGGCTTTTGTAAAATGGAATACTAAGCTCCAGATTTTGGAGGGCCCTGTTTTCGATCATTTTCCCATTTTGCTGGAGGGAGGGACTTCGATAGGGCAGCATCACAGGCCTTTTAAATTTGAGAATTTTTGGTTACAAAAGGAGGACCTTCGACAGAAAATTCCCCAATGGTGGGCAGAAGGCCGTCCACCTTTTGGGACAGCTATGTTCAAATTTCATAAACAGCTTTACTTTGTCAAACTTCAACTGAAACATTGGAGGAAAGAAAATAAGTCGGATTTCCAGCTCCAAAGGGCCCCCTTGGTGGCCAGATGGGAGGAGGTTCAGAAACTCTTTAGGGAAGGATCAATTACTGAGCAACTCAAATCTGAAGATGATGCACTGCGTAAAGCGGTTGAGGCCATTGACAACCAAGAGGAGATATACTGGAAACAGAGGGCAAGAAATACTTGGTTATTAGAAGGGGATAGAAATACCAAATTTTTTCATCGGTCAGCTTGTGCTAGGAGACAGATGAACAACATGGAAGCCCTTAAAGATGAGAATGGACATTCCTTCGATACTCTTCCTGGTATGCACTCCCACTCAATTGATTACTTTTCTAAACTTTTTAAGGAAAGTATGGAGCTGGATGTTGAGGCTCATAACGAAGTTCTTAATGTTATTCCTTCTATTATCTCTGAAGAAGACAATCAGGCCTTGCTTAGACCCATTGAAAGTGATGAATTGAGAAATGTGGTCTTTGGTATGAGTACTGGAAAATCTCCTGGTCCAGATGGCTTTCCTATTGAGTTTTTTCAGGCCTTTTGGGACACTTTGGGGGAGGATGTTTTGGCTGTCACTGAGGAATCCAGAACCAATAAAAGAATGCTCAGGGCGATTAATCACACTTTCATCTCTTTAATTCCAAAAGGGGAAGAGGGGACTCATATCTCTGATTTCAGACCTATTGCCTTATGCAACGTGATTTACAAAATAATCACTAAGATAATGGCTGAGCGGCTTAAACCCCTTCTTCATAACATCATTTCTTCTGAAAAAGGGGGCTTCGTAGAGGGAAGACAAATCTTGGATGGGGTGGTTCTTGCTCAGGAGGCTATCCACTCAATGCAAAAATCGGGCAATAAAGGAATGTTCATTAAACTGGATATGTCCAAGGCTTATGACCGGGTGGAGTGGAGCTTCTTATCGAAAATGATGGCAGCCTTTGGTTTCTCCCAGGATTGGATTGATTGGGTCATGAGCTATGTTTCTACGCCCTCTTATTCTGTTCTCATTAAGGGTCTTCCCTCGCATCCTTTTGGAGCCACTCGTGGTCTACGCCAAGGAGACCCTTGCTCTCCCTATCTTTTCCTCATTATGGCTGAAGGATTAGGCAGACTGTTCTTGAGGAGAAGGCAACAAGGCCTGCTAACTGGTATCAAGGTTGGGGAGGAAACTTTGACTCACTTGCACTTTGTGGACGATACTGGATTGGTTGGTGTGGCCAGTCTTAGGGAAGCTAGAGGAATCAGAGATACTCTTAATGTCTACCTTAGGGCTTCAAATCAGGTCCTCAATGACAGGAAGTCCAAAGTGGTCTTTTTCAATCTTGACCAAAGGCTGCAGGAGAGGGTTATTGAGATCCTGGGATTCACAAGGACTTCCCTTCCAATAGTTTACCTGGGCGTTCCCCTGCATTTCAAAAAATTAAAAATTGATATTTGGAAGGATCTATTGGAAGGCATCAAAGATAGAATGAATCACTGGTCCCATAAATGGTTAAGCTATGGGGGTAGATTAACCTTCCTGTAGTCAGTTATTCAGGCTATGCCAATCTATAAATTCTCTATCCTGGCTGCCCCTCATACCATCTGGAAGGAGCTGGACAAAATGGCTAGAAGATTTTTATGGGAAGGTGCAAAAGGGAAGAAAAAATGGGCTTTGGTTGGGTGGGATAAAGTTACCCAGCCTAAGGACAAAGGAGGGCTGGGCCTGAGAAGCTCCAAGCTTAATAACAGAGCCTTGGCTGGAAAACTGTATTGGAGGTGGATTTCCCAGCCAACCTCCCTATTCAGCAGAATCCTTTCCAGTAAATATTTGGGTCATGTTCACCCCAATGAGGTGGGCCGCTTTCCCTTGGAAGGTACTGGATCCTTAGTGTGGCAGACTCTCAAGCTTGGATCTGAGGTTATCAAAGACCAATTATTTTGGAAAGTGGGGAGAGGGGATAAGGCACGTTTCTGGACTGACTCTTGGGACCAGTATCCGCCCATCATTGCTTCGTTTCCTGAGCTACAACCAGTCAAGACCGCCTTAGAAGCCCAGGGCTGGTTCCTCATTGATAACTATTTCCACACCAGCCAATTGGGGGAGTATAAATTCAAAAAGTTTAAAAGGTGGGAGGAGTGGCCAATTACTATCCCTCCGGAGTTGGCGCCCATCCTGCACAAAATCTTGTCAGAAAGGTTCCTCACAGGGAGGGATGAGGAGGATGAATTAGCTTGGGGCTATGGAAGCCTTGGGGTCTATTCAGTAAAGGATGGGTATGAAAAGATCCTCCCTGAGCCTCCCCCGCACTCATTTTCGGTTCAGGATTGGAGAAGGATTTGGCATTCCAAGGGCTGGCCGAAAGTGAATTTCTTCGCCTGGCAGCTTATGCACAATGGAATTCTCACCTTTGACAATCTCGAAGTAGGGGAATCATTGGCCCCTCTCAATGTGCTTTATGCCACCAACATGAGGAAACTGCTGATCACCTGATGTTCGAGTGCCCTTTTACACATCAGATTTGGGAGCGCTGGTTCTCTCAATTTAAACTCCGGGCTAATGGTGATCTAAATCGTGCCAATATTTGGGAAAAATGGAAAAGGGGCAGATTCAAATCCACAGCTCTCCGAATTGGCTGGGAGTTAGGCTTTCTTTTCATTTGGTGGCAAGTTTGGCTGGAGAGAAATGCCCGGATCTTCAGAGACACTTTCTCCTCGATAGACGGCGTTTGGCAGGTCATCTGGAGCAAAGTCTCAGAAACTGTTGCCATCAATGCTGAAGAAGAGAATCAGGCTGGTCTTGGGCATCTTGAAGAGGGGGTTGAGGGGCAAGAGGGCCAAGACAGAGTTTGCTGGAAACCTCCCCCAGAAGGTTGGATAAAGATTAATACTGATGGAGCTGCAAAAGGCAACCCGGGCAGTGCGGGTATTGGTGTTGTCTGTCGGGATCATTCTGGTGCGGTGCTTTACTGGGAACTGTAGGGCTTGGGCAGAGCCACAAACAATGAAGCTGAAGCCATTGCCATCAAATCAGCTTCTATCTGGGCTGTTAAGGGGTCACAGGAGAATAATTCTCGAATCCGATTCTCAAGTCCTGGTCGGTGCTCTTGACTGCATGCGAAACTTCTCCTCGAAAGCTTGGAGACTGCGGATTTTGATCTCCCAAATCAAGGAGTTATGGAGGGAGTTAGATGATGTTATCCCTATTTATGTTAGCCAAAATTTGAATACGGTAGCTGACTTCCTTGCGAAGATGGGTGCTGAGAAAGAGGTAGGGGTGCAGCTGCACAGTGATATGCCTCTGATAGATGAAGTGATTCGGCATGGTCTGGAATGATCCCTGCATCAATGAGCACAAAAATGGCTAAGGAAGGTTTTTGTCACGATTTCGCGACCTGTTGCGCCGTCGCGGCCTTTGCTGGAAAGCTGTCGCGATTTCGTGACATGTTGCGCTATCGCGGTCTTCGGAGAGAAGTTGTAGCGATTTCGCTACTTTCTGAGTTGTTGCGGCCTTTGATGAGAAAGTGTAGCGATTTCGCTACCTGTTGCGTCGTCGCGACCTTGGCTGGAAAGCTGCCGCGATTTCGTGACATGTTGCTCCGTCGCGGCCTTTCCCGGATAGCTGTCGCGATTTCGCTACCTGTTTCGTTGTCGCGGCCTTTGGAGGAAAACTGTCACGATTTCGCGACCTGTTGCGCCGTCGCGGCCTTTGGTGGGAAGGTGTCACGATTTCGTGACCTGTTTCGCTGCAGCAGTCGTTGGATGGAAGCCGTCGCGATTTCGCGACGCTTTTGGAAAAAATGCGTTAAGGGGAAAAATCGTCGCGATATCGCGACATTTTTGGTGAAAAGCTGCCCAAGGGAAAATTCGTCGCGATATCGCGACACTTCTGCCGAATGGGCTCCCGGGGGAGAAATCGTCGCGATTTCGCGACATCTTTGCAGCAATGGCTCTAAGAGGAAAAGTCGTCGCGATATCGCGACACTTTTGAAGATCGGGCATCAAGGTGAACATTTGTCGCGATTTCGCGACATTTTTGAGGAAAGGATGCTAAGGGGTAAACTCGTCGCGATTTCGCGATAGTTTTGGAGAACAAGCTTCATGAGGGAAAATCGTCGCGATATCGCGACTCGTTTGAGGAAAGGGCGCCAAGGGGAGAACACGTCGCGATTTCGCGACACTTTTGCTGAAGGGCCGCCCAAGGGAAATCTCGTCGCGAAATCGTGACACTTCCGGTCAACTGGAGCCATGAGGAAAAGACGTCGCGATATCGCGACACTTTTGCAGATCGGGCATCAAGGTGAACATTTGTCGCGATTTCGCGACACTTTTGAGGAAAGGATGCTAAGGGGAAAACTCGTCGCGATTTCGCGACAGTTTTGGAGAACAAGCTTCATGAGGGAAACTCGTCGCGATATCGCGACTCGTTTGAGGAAAGGGCGCCAAGGGGGAGAACACGTCGCGATTTCGTGACACTTTTGTCGAAGGGCTGCTCAAGGGAAATCTCGTCGCGAAATCGTGACACTTTCGGTCAACTAGAGCCATGAGGAAAAGACGTCGCGATATCGCGACACTTTTGCAGTGTTGGCGTCAAGGGGTGAACTCGTCGCGATTTCGTGACACTTCTGGAGATCAGGCGCCTTTTGGCTTTCTCGTCGCGATTTCGCGATGCTTCTGGCGTCTGGGTGCTTTGGTGTTGTGCCGTCGCGATTTCGTGACACTTTTTGTGTTTTGCGGCCTCGACGTTGTTCTGCCGCGATTTCGCGACATGTCGCGATTTCGCGACTTGTTGCCGTGGTGCGGCTGTGGTTAGGTTTGGTGTCGCGATTTCGCGACATGTCGCGTTTTCGTGACATGTCGCGTTTTCGCGCCCTGTTGTCTTCTGGTTTCTTTGCCTTTGGTTGGGATGTTTTTTCTCCCACTTGTAACTGTCTTTTGTTTTAATACAAGTTTTTTCAAATTTTTCAAAAAAAAAAGATGCAAAATGAATTTGGGATAAGTTGCAAAGCATATATGAAGGAGATAAAAGTGTCAAAAAGGCAAAGATACGAAATCTCAAAGTATAATTTGAAGAATAAAGAATTAAGGATAAAGAAACATTAGTACTTATCTAATTCAAGTAGATGAGATTGTTCATGTCATGCAAAGAATTGGACTTAAGGTTGAAGAATCATATGTTTGTGATAAGGTCTTAATATCTCTTCCAAAAATAGCGGTTAATATCCCGTTAATTGAAGTAAGATCCCCACCTTCTTCTGTTGTCCCTACAGCTTCATATGAGTTACGATCCATAGCTGAGTAGTCTCTACATTCAAGGGTAGAACAAGGAAATGAAGGAGGGGAAGATTATGAAGGATAAAATGCCACTTATAAAATAATGTACAGAAGGACTAAGAGGGCCCTAGAAACAGAGGAGAAATAAATCTCTAATAAGCAGAAAATAGGTCTAAAAGGAATGAATGGAGAAGTAGCTATTGTTACTACAGAAGGGTTGGTTTATCGAGAAAAATAGTCGATAATAGAAGTTGAATAAGAAAATATTGCATCTACAAGCAAAGGTACAGTTTCTAAACTCTCTTCTCCTTCTCATATTCATGAATCCCTGGAAGGATTTCCCTCATTTTCTGTTCAAGATGCGTCAAAGTTACCTCCTCCACATTTCAGTTCTTCTCCCAATCCATCAATAACATTAGAGGTACTAGTCAGTTCTACATTGTCGCAACCTCCTCCAAACCCACTCTCAACCTCTCAGGTCTCCACTCCCATGTCTGCCATTGTTACATCTTTGTCTCTTTCATTATCGTCATCAATGGGACACTGCGTTCCAAATTCATCCATTCCATCCACTAGCAATTTGGTCTCCATTTCGCTTAATTTACCTGTATCAACAACAACAATAGTCACCGAGTCCACCGTTGTAACAAAATATGTGGTTAGAATGTCTTCATCCCTACCAACAAAGGGACAGTCCGCCCTTATGTTTTTGATGCCATTATCTCCTTTGGCGGCTGATGTTTCAAGGTTTGTTGCTAAACCCCGAGAGTAGGAGAATGCTCAGAGCATAAGTGATTACTGGGCAAAAAATCTTACCAAGCCTTCTAGCCAGATGACTGTGACCAGTAAAAGTATGTATGTAAATCCTATCACCAGACAGATGATTTCAAGGTCCTTAATTTTGCAAGTAAGCAAGCCTGAGAATGATATGACTGCTCAAGATTATAGAGCAGAAGAAATTATAGAAGATATTGAAAAACTACATGCTGAAGATGAATTGGGGATTGCCAAGGCCCGCTTAGAAACTTTTTGTGTGAAAATAGAAGCCAAAGACAAGGTGAATAAATTGGAACAACAGGTTGAAAGGCTTAAAAATAATTTCAATGATAAAAAGGAAGTGGAAAAGGCTTTAAGAGAAGAGGTGAAGGGTTGGCAAGAAAAATTTCAAAAGGCTAGTAAGGTGAAATATCATTTAGAAGAACAAAAGAGACTGCATAAAAAGCAGGCCAAAAAAAGTTCAAAATCTAAAACATCAGCTTCAGGTTGAGAAAGCCAAATCATCAGGGTTTTCCAAGGATAATTTGAAAAGAATAAAGCAGGAGTTTCTTTCTGAAGTCCAAGAGAAATTTTCTGGTCTTCAACTTATAATCGACTAACTGAAAGATGCCAGCCAGCTGCTATCCACCATTCAGGTAGATACAGATCAAATCATAAGGGAATTACAGTCTATGGTGACTCCGGAAAAATGAATAGACCGGTTGGTTAGTAGCAGGTATGATGATGTTGCTAAACCAATTTCTAATAAAGAGTGGAATCTAGCCAAGATATCTTCAAAAATAGTGTTGAAAAAGCACAAAGCAGCACAGAAAGTTTGGTTGTTATGTAACAGGATGGATAGAAGAGTCAAAGAGATAATTGACATAAATAAGGAGATGATTCATCTTGGTTTCAAAGAAATCTGGAAGGAAGATCACAGCTTGTTATTTGTGGAAGAAGTTCAGCATAACATCAAAGATATTTTACAGGATGAAGCTGAGATTGATTCATTAGCAAAACCATTATTACAAGAACAAGCTGCCAAATTTATTGTGGACTATACCCGTTTTAGAGATTTGATGGAATATTTGGTGATTAAGGGGAGGGTTGCCAATTATGAGGATGTTGGAGAGCTACAATATGTTCACAAGCAATTTAAAAAATCGTCAAACCCTTCCGAGGAAGTTTGGAGACATGCCCTTCAATCTTTAGAATCAATGATAAAATTATTGGGGAACACCTCTGGTGGAGATAATCAGAATGTACGAACTCCAGAGGAAGAAGAAGAAGAAGATGAAGATGAAGGAGGTGTGGAAGAGTAAGGATAAGATTGAGCACTCACATGCCTAGGAGAGCCTCACACTCAAGTCATTTCTATTTATGTTTGTACAAATACATCATTTTTTTTGTATGTCTATTTTTACTCTGATAGCTATCAGAAATAAGCAATAAAGGTATGAAGCCTACAAAGCAGTAGTTTTTATGTGAAGATATTCTTTGAAATAAAGCCTTATAAAGGAATAAGAGTTGTATATAGCTTACAAAGGCAGTAATAATACTGATATTGCAGATACAGTCTCTGGTTAAGAAGAAAGGTTTGATGATGTTCTTGGCATGGTTTCTATGTGAACCTCTACCCTATATATAGAATTTGTGTTTTCAGAGGGTAGGGTTTGCATGGAAATCATTTTTTAAAACATAATCTCAAAGATAATTCTTGTTTTGACTCCATAGCCCAATGGATAAGACTCTGGATTCGATTGGCTTTACGAGCAAATCCACCCGGGAGGCACCATAATGTAGATAAAAAATGGCCACATACTTAATAAAATTTTGCATAAATTTGACTAAGTGATAAGATTGTTGTTTCGATTCGTAATCAGGTTGATGGTATGAGTCCGCTAGGAAATATCTCTACTTGAAGGTTTGAGCATATTCTGGGAAATTCCATTCTGGGTCTGGAATAACGATGGGTTTCAAATCCATAAAAGTTTGTAAGAGATTGTGACGTTAGCAATAAAAAGTGTGGATTTGGTTCTTGTCGTATGTTCAATTTCGAAAAGTCTTTTTGCTTCCCACTCTGGAAGAGCCTTCTTGCTTTTCGCTCCGGATTGATGAAAGTTCCAAAATCTGCAAAATTTTGTAAGAGATGATGACGTCAGTGGAAGAAATGTGTGGATTCGTGATCTGAGAAACAAACAAGGATTCTCTTTTTGAAATGAAGATAAAGCGAAAGGGGATAATAATCTAAGTTTTTGACTCCAGACCCGGATTTGCATTATCTCTAAATTTTGCAAAAGTCACAAGGATATGATGACGTCAGCGATGAAAATATGTGGATTAACAAAGACAAGACGAAATATAAAAGATCTCGGAGCGGATTCAGGGTTTTGATGCTACGGATCCTAATTGAAGATTCTTATGTTGAGGAAAATAGCGGGATGGCTTTCAGCTCATGTCGGACTTAATCTAAGTCATCCAAAAAGGAGAATCAATGGTGGAGGTTGTCCTATCATATTTTTGTTGTTCGAAAGGTTTTTGCATCAGAACTATGGTGTGCAGTTGGAAGATGGAATGTCAAAGACTTTCAAGAAGAGCTAACCAAAAGCAGTTATAGATCGACGGTGTCAAGTTGTTCTCAAGAAATATCAATGGGATGCATGATCTAGAAGGTTCTGAACTTCAGTTCTTCTGGTCGATCATCAAGTTGCAGAGATCCCGAACGGCCATGGCAGATGCTCTTCTAGTGGATTTCTTAGAGTTTGAACAAACTAGCTAACGCTAGCTAGTATTTTTGCTAAGCTGTTGTAACAAGATTGAATGTATTATTTCTTGAATATTATAATATGAAAACTATAAAGAGAGATCGAACCCTCAATTTCAAGGGTCGACTCTAGCGTGTTTGCCTATACTACTGTAAATATTTTTGAAGGACTGAATGCAAGGAGCAATACATCGATCTTTGCCTCAAGGCTGCGTTTTTGTGCTGGATGTTAGAGATTCGGATTTCATAGTTGTTTTTCTGTAAATGCTTAGATGGTTAGTTTGTGTCGATCATGGATTACTAGCTGTTATGAGTAATTGAAATCTGCTTTGAAGTTTTTTCTTTGTTATTAGAAGGTGCATTTTTGTAAAATCTGGGTTGTGGTGAATTCTACTATTTGGATTATTATTTCTTAGATATTGAAATTGCTTAATGTAACATTTCTCTGTTATGCTTTAAATATCTGAAACGAGCTATCTTAGGATAAAATTTGATCTAGATGTATATCTTTAATATGGTTTTTTGGAAGCTTTTTATGGTAATGCAATGTTGTTAACCTATCCGTCCACTAATATATACATTTCTCTAACCTTACTATTTTTTAACCCTAAACTCCAAGCCCTAATTGAGCATAATTGTGTCAACAATCTGCTAAGCTGACAAGGAACCAGCCTACTCTGGAGATTGGATATGAAACCCCTGTTTTAGTCCATCCAATGTTGAGTTATGAGCTGTAGCTATCGGGTGCAAGCCTAAGTAGAAAGTAGGAAGATAGACAGTCGCAGTATCAAGAAAACTTTGCAATTTAGTACCCAACAAGAACCTGCTCAAATCTTCTCAATAGGCTCACTCATAACCTGCTCAAATCTTCTCAATAGTCTCACTCAGAACCTGCTCAAATATGCTTAATAGGCTCACTTAGAACCTATCCAAATCTGCTCAATAAGTCCTCTCTAGGACTTGCTCAAATTTGTATTGTAAGCTTCCACAAAAGCTCACACAAAATCAGTCCACAAGTCTTCTCAAATACTTACCTCAAATGTGCTTAACAAGTCCATATAGAACTTGTCCAAATCTGCTCAATAAGTCCTCTCTAGGACTTGCTCCATATGTATAACAAGCTTTCACAAAAGCTTACACAAAATCAGTCCACAAGCCTTCTCAAAAACTTGTCTCAAATCAGCTTAACAAGTCCACTCAAAACTTGTCTAATAGAATCATAAATAGAATTGGTAGAGACTCAATATGTTCTATACTCAATGCTCAATATCTCAATTCAATCTCATAGAAGCATAAAGAGAATTGTTAGAGACTCAATTATGTTCTATAATTAAATCCCAATCTCAATTCAAATCAATCTCAACTTAGCTCAATCTTATAGAAGCATAAAGAGAATTGTTAGAGACTCAATATGTTCTATTCTCAAGGCTCAATATCAACTCAAATCAGAATTATAGAATAGTTTGTTTTATGGAACTTGAACAACCACTTCATACAATCACTTGACTAGGCTCAATCAACTCAAATCAACCAAACACCACAAGGAACAATTCTTTTTCACAAACCCTAGTCCAAGTATGAATCAACCAACTCAAAATGTCTTCAACAATACTCAATCAACAACTCTCACATAACAATGATACTCATGTTCTTTTCTAACTCAAGTTCAAGTCCTTTGCACAACAACTCACTTCAACAACAATGCTTATAAAACAAGGTTTAATCACAACTCTCAACTCAAAAAACCTTGAAGCATTAAACCAATTATTTCGAATAGGAAACCACAATCAATACTTTTCACTCCAATGATATTTCAGAAATCAACCACCATAATTAATCAATAGGAGAATGTGCCCATACCTTTTATGAAGATGAAGAATTTGTTTTGGAAATCTGCCACACTCAACACATTTTCTTTTTCCAATCTTAACAAGGGTTAGAGGTCTTGAGTAATAACACAACAATAAAAATAATATCTCAATAACACCTTATTACTCCTACTCAATAACATGCACCAAACCCTCTTATGCAAGTAATAAACCCTCAAAAGAATGAAGTAAACTTACTTTTGGAACTCCTTGACAAAATCAGAAATATCTTCTTTCACACACCTTATTTCTCCCTCAAAGCAATATAAACAAGTAGCTCTCGAAAATAGATTTCCAACGATATATAATATGATATACTTCCAAAAATAAAATCAGCAGTAATATTTATTTTTCCTAGGGCATACCATAACCTTATTTCTCCTTAGGCAACCTTGGCAAAAATAAAAAAATATTAAACAAAAATTAATTTTACTTGCCTTGCCCTTGGCGGGATTCGATCCCCCGACCAACTGTTTCCCAATGTCTCAGCCACAACCAAGCCGTCGTTGGGCCACGCACTATGACGTGTCTAAAAAGGGCACATCCACCATGCAATATCCTCGAACAACAAACCTCCAAAAAATAACAAGTGCGTAGAGCGCTTCTTCCTTGCAGTCAAAAACAGACCTCCTACTTAGCATCGAACCAACATACCACTAGGCCACGCTTGCCTTTGTGCTTAGGGCTTCCGAATCTCCACCACTTTAGCCTTCACGAAAATTCGTAAGGCTTTCGAACCATTAATTTATTTCGCATGCACTTCGAAAACAATGGCAAGGGTACTTTGTAAATGAATTTGTTTGGCATTTATATAATGCCTTTTGCCTTCCTTAGTATCACGTCGGTGTGATTTAATTTATAATTAATTTAAATTTAATTTTAAATTTAAATATTATAAATTAAAACAACCTTAGGTTTAAATAATTAAACCTTTAAAATTAAATTTCTTCATCATCGGGGCACCTTTTTCAATGAAACGAAAAGCCAACTTGGGTTTTAAGAAAAACCCATTTCAAATCTACCATCCATGGTTTCAAATAAAAACCTTTTTCTAAGCTTCCCTTGAAGCTCCTTTTGGAACCAAATGTCATGCAACCCTTCTTGAACCTTTGATCAAAAGCCTTTGCTTCTCACAAACATAGTGCTTGCTTACATAGATCCTTTTGACATCAATGACAACTCTTAGCTTAGGGACTCAAAATGTTCAACATTTCCAATGAAAGGTTAAAAATAATTTTTAAATCAATATCCAAAATGATTTTCATCTTGTCCCATAGCTTTTCAACCTACAAGATGGTTCACATATTTGTCTTTCATGACACAAAATATAGATCTCTCAAGAGTTGAGAATATATGAGATAAATATGTGGAATTGACATTGTAAGGGTTCCCTATATCTTCAAATGGACCCCTTTCTATATACTCTCAGTCTAATATATCAAACCTTTTGATATACCCACCCTTATGAGATACCTATTGATATATGGAAGCAACTAGTCCTCTCAATATGTGTGATTGTACATGAGAGAGACCTTAAGGTACATGAAAGTAGAATGATATGTTGTGCATAGTTAGTATGAAAAGGGATTTTATCTATATTTGACACTTTCTTAAGAAGACCTCTGCATACATAGTGCGTAACTTTCCTTTTATACTTGGAGGATCTTGATTCAAGGCTTACATCAAGTGATAAGAGAAAATAAGAGTAATTATGGAGTGAAAATAATAACATGGGTTCTGATGGCTTTTGAAGCCTCAATATTAATGTAAATTCACAATATAAACTTCACTAGATCAAACATATGATAGTCGTAATATAGTAAGATCAAGATAATGATGTAACCAAAATAATATGAACCAACTAATATGTAAATCAAGGTTTATAATAAATAAACTAACACTCAATAATATGCAAAAATGTGAATGTAATAGCCTGAATTATACATGTACAAAGCATGTAGCACAACTTACAATATTGGTTGCTCAAATGTAAGCAAACTTTATTACTCCTCTTTCTCTTACAAATGTATCATAAAACTCTTATAATAACAATGTTTTCTATGATAACAATGTAGACAATATGAGATGGTATAGGCTATGGAGTAATATATAGCCATTGTAGAATGAGTTTTTGGTTGCTTGACTCTTCCCTTTCTCATGCCAAGTCTCATGACTCTTGGATTCTCTACTTAACACTTGCATACACGTGACTTTATCTTGTATGCAAAGTTGGACATGACTCTTTACGTAACACTTTCTAATCTAAGAACACATGTGCACACTTACATATGAGACACTTGTGCACATCTACACACAGTACACTTGCACACTTCACACTTGTGCATTTTCTACACATTATTACATTACATAAAATATTTACTCACACTCTAATATAGGACACAACCCTAATATAATATTTACAAGATGTACCATGAGGGTACATTAGCATGTACCAAATAATGTAATATTCTCCAATAAGTTATTCTTATTACTCCATGATGATTTATAATAATAGGCCCCAAACATCATTGTGGTAGTTATTTTAGGTGTTAGATGCAGTAGTTCAAGCACAACAACGTGACATATAAACATGAGCTAGAGATATCATTTATACCAAATGTTGCTTATGTACGAATTGCACATTTTAGGTTTTGAGAAAAGTTTTGGGGTGTAATAAAAAAGGGTACAAAGCATAAAATTTGTAAACCTAAGGTGTTGGATTCCATCAAAAATGCACCTTATTACAATGCAAGTATAATCCTTCTTAATTTTAAAAAAATAAAAATCTATAGTTTAATTATCTCATGAAAATTATAAACTATAGTTATTTGCAAAATGAAAAATATCCCCCTTCTTGTCCTTTTATATTTTTGTAAAATTACTCCCTCTTACAAAACTTTTTCTCCTTTTAAAAATAATGGGCTCCTCCTGCGTGTCACCACTTGCTTTGTCCACCATTCAGCACTTAATTTCAAGGACCGTTCGCAAGGGGCCACGTGTCTCACTGCCTATCGTACAACCCGCTCACCTTTATCACAAAATTTTATGAACCTATTCTCCTATTGCCCCTCCATCAACCTGACTGCCACCTCTGTCATAGAAATTTTTGCACGTCTATTCTTGACTCATCTTAACCACGTAGGCTTGTGATCTCCTTTTAGACCAGTGCAATTGCCTTTTAGAGGTAACACCACGTAGGAGGTTTTTTGTTACCAAATAATAAATGTAGGGGGATCAACGGTTGACAAATTTGTTTTATCCAATGTTGTTAAATTTAACTTAGCTAGAGTAATTACATGGTCCCATCAGCCTGATCTAGCCTTGATCTCTATCATAGTCCATGTAATCCATGCAGACAACATTATCTACAAATATGTGAATTTTGTAAATGATAAGGTGCTTAGGAGTGTAGAGCAATCCACATAGATATCACTATCTATAATTGAATTTTGACTCTTCTACTGACTTTGAGTGTGCCTGTCTGCATCACAATCATTTATTTACTGGCATGCACTCTCTCTTTGATCTAAACGACTCTCATGTGTGATTGAAGCGAGCATAATGGCCATATTCCCCTTTTGGCTCTAGGTCTTGATGTCTACACCTCGTCCAAAGACCAACAAATATACTCCTTAAGAAAATCTTTGTGGGGCAAATTTATGAAGAGCTATTGATTGCAAACACTAAGCTTACCATTAATTCTAGTAAAGCTTTGATGCCATTGTTGGCAAAAAAGCAATCAATGCATTGTTATTGAACGAATTTAGAGATTAAATTGTTGTTATAACAAATTTCAAATTAAGCACATTGTTATACCTACTTACCTACTCAACCATTACTTGAGCTAATTTAAACTCATTGTTACAACTATATGCAGTTACAAAATAATGTAATAATATTATTATTTCTTAACAAAATTTTATTCCACCATGATTCATATCAAATTGTTATATGAAGAGTAGTCGGTAATATCTTGGATATTGTTTTAATTGATAGGCAACCCTAACGTTCTATGTGTTTATGTATTAAAGGTTATATTGTGCTACAAACTATTATCTTGAGAGATCTAGCTAGACTATGCCCTATATTGACTTATTTTATGTATAAACTCAAATACTTCATATTTTATTGTTTGTTTGGTTGTGGTGGATTAAAAGCAATGTGATTTACAAGACCTAAGATCCTATAATTATATATATTGCATCGTTTACTATTAATATAAACTTCAAATTTCAACCCAAAAAATAATAATAATAAAAGATTTATACAAGTAACTTTAATTTATCTTTGTTTTGATGTAATTAATCTTAATATAATTTAATTTAAACATATA
This sequence comes from Wollemia nobilis, assembly GCA_028583015.1. Classification (NCBI taxonomy): domain Eukaryota; kingdom Viridiplantae; phylum Streptophyta; class Pinopsida; order Araucariales; family Araucariaceae; genus Wollemia; species Wollemia nobilis. The sequence continues at coordinate 13,857,387 of JAQPPZ010002969.1, read as the reverse complement.
AAAATTTTAAATTTTATAAAAATTATTAACATTAATATTATAAAATAAATAAATTGGTCATTGGCTTTAAAAATCTAAACAAAAAAAACAAACTATCATTTCCTTGTCTGAAAAAATCTTAATCTTGAGTTTAGCACTTGTGCTCACATGCATGCAATATGAGCTTAATTATAATAAGACACCTTTTAACCTGTTTCACAACAATATTACATTTTTAAGGCGTCCAACACTCGATAAAACACATCTTTGACTTCTCTCTCTCCGCCCCTCGCTACAAGCCCCTTCTCCACCCTACCAACTATCTAAGCCCATTAACCGACCGCTTTCTCTACCATGGGAGATGGCACGTATGCATACCCATCTCCCTTCACCCAGATTAATATTGCAGCAGGAAGCGTAATCAGAAAGACCATTAAAAACAAAACATACGATAGTCGCCTCATGGGACAAACAATTCCTCGGACCTTCTAATCTCCACTGACGCCACCCAGAATAGGAATCTCCAATAACGGACAAATACGGCTTTCTGCAACCATCCTCATCAGCTTCCTCATCCCCGTCATCTTCGTCATTTCTATCTGTCTCGTCAGCTCCGTCATCGCCCTCAGCACATGCTTCATCATCTTCGTCATCCACGTCATCTTCATCAGCTTCCTCATCCCCGTCATCTTCCTCATCGCCGTCAGCACATGCTTCAACGACCATAAGATTGGAAGAGGTGAAAGCTTTGACAACTGACTCCACACCACCCGATGATGCCCTTGCGCATATTATAACTTCGCCTGGCCATTTCTGCGAATTGTTCCAAAACATTCGGCCAATAATAGAGGCGATAATTAAAAATAATCATGATGTTAATAACAATAACAGTTTCATATTAAAAGAAACATTTGTTACCTGTAATGTCTTTATGCAAGGTTCAACAGCCCCTATGTTGTCGGCTGAAAGTCGTAATCTCCTCAATCCCTGCGCGTGCTCCAAACTTGTTATACCCGGCACCTCCCACTGAGTGTGGACTTCCAGTGTCTCCAATGACGTCAGCTGCTCTAATCCTTCCATTTTTCCTGAAATTTGGCATCCTCTGATTTCAATTTCCTTCATGGAAGCGAACTCTGCAAAACTTGGGAGCTCAGCTAACTCCGGACACTCTTCTATGGTCAGACGTTGAAGGTTTCGCAGACTACCAATGCCCGCTATATCCTTCAACCTTTCACAATCCGCCAAGGTTATAGTCTTGACTGTTCTCGGTAGGGTTCTGATCTCCTCTAAAAAATTATCATCCTCCACACTCAGACTTTCAAGGCTGGGACAAAAGTCTTCGGGAATTGACATGGTTGACATCCTCGTTCCTCCAAGAACTATACTTTTGAGCCTGGGCAATGAAGAAGACTCCTCGAACTCAAAATTTAATTCTCTGATTGGCGACCTCCAAATGGACAAATTTTGAAGACTAATCAGGTGCCCGAATGCTTTGGGTAAAAACTCCACTCCTGTGTTGGACATATCTATGGATTTTAAAAGAGCAAGACGCCCCAGAGACTCCGGCAAAGATCTCACCTTCTCACAATGAGAGATTTCAAGATGAGTCAAGCTAGACAAATTTCCCAGAGAATCTGGCAATGACTCCAACTCCTCCGAGCCTATTTTCAGCACTTCCAATCTCTCGAGCTGACCAATGCTGCTCGGAAGCTCGCTAAAGCTTGTTCCTTTCAAATCCAGTTCTCTCAAGAACGCCTGCTTTGTGATGTGATGAGGCAACACTTGCAACCCCTTGCATCCTTCAAAATTCAAGTACTCTAGCTTTGTGATGTTTTCCAAAATATCCGCATTATGCTCCGTAAATGTGAGGTTGCTACAACCTTGTAAGTTAAGATATTGCAAGTGTTTCAGCTGCTTGAAGGAATCAGGCAACATCTTCAACTGACGGCATTTTGCAAGATTTAGATGCCTTAGGTTTGTTAAATCCCCGAAACGGCTGGGTAGTGATGATAGACCCTCCAGATATTGTAATTCCAAGTGCTCCAGTGACTGCAGATTACAGAACCCTTTTGGCAGATTTTGAAGGCATCTTCCCCCCATGGCAGGATAACTTTTTCAAATGCCGAAGACGTCCTATTGACCTTGGAAATCTTTGGAAACTACGATTCTCCCCTCCAAGATGAATAATCAGCTCTCTCAACTGCAAAGGAGGTTGCTGCAACCAATTTTCATTGGAGTTAAAACAAAAGACATGCAGCATTTGTTAGATTGGAAATATACTATTTACAGACCTGGAGAGCAAAACAAATTACTTACTTGCATATCATCCTGCCACAATTCTTCTAAATTGGGAGCATCATAAAGCTCTAAAACTCTCAGATTTTCTAATGAAAGCCATGACGGAAGACATGAATGCTGAAAATTAAACAAGCGAAGCCACCGTAGTTCTTTTGACAGCGTTGCATATTCTTCAGAAAACTCATTGTTCTCAGCAACAAGAAGTTGTACTCCGCAAATGGAAGGTTTAAGCTCTATGTACTCTTTGAAAAGCGGCCTATAGTCTGAAGAGGTCCTCGGAGTCCCACAAGAACGATCAGTTGAGGCTTCCATTATCCCCCGAATCAGCATTCTTTCCTGAATGGAAAAGCAAAATCAATAAAGCTGCCAAAACAAGTTTCCATTTGCTTGGTTAATGAGAGCTGACAAAAGAAAGTATTGAACTCACCTGCGCCTGTCTCCAGATATCCAAATTTGATGATGGAAAGAGACGATAGGGTGGCCGTTCCATTGCAATCTGTCTTCCCATATCACGTAGGTGATATGCATACGTATGCGGTTCTGCTGGTCGAGTTCAACAAGACACTTACTAAGAAGCGTTTCCCAACCATGTAGGCCGCTCCAACCTGAGCCATTCCATACTTCAATGGCTAAACTTTTTTCTTCTCCAAGGAAGAAACATGCTGTATCCAAGAACATCTCTTTCTCCTCTCTGTCCAAAGCATCGAAGCTTATTTTTAATCTCTTCATAATATCTTCGGGCAATATTCTAGAGATTTTATCCAACTGAGAAACCCAATAATCCTTTGGCTTTTTATAAAGCTGTCCTCCCAAGACCTTAAGGGATAATGGAAGCCCCTGACAGGCATTCATAACCTCCTCGACCAGGTCTTCAAATTCCTGAACTGGATCGGATTGCATGAAAGCATGCCAACAGAAAAGCTGCTTGGCATGGACGGGATTCAGGGGTTTCATTCTATAAATACAAGAGATGTTGGAGGATTGAAGAACATTTAACTCCCTTGTTGTCACAATAATCAAACTACCCGCTGCAAAGATGCCCTTTTCTGGTAAGAGAGCATCGATCTGATCCACATGATCTACATCGTCCAGAACAATGAGAACGCGCAGAGACCTCAAGCGTGTTCTCAAAATTCCCTTCCCTTCTGTTATATTGTCAATGCGTAAGTTGAAGCTTTCAGACAGGAGGTCTCGCAGAAGTTTTTCCTGCAATTTATGTAGGGTGCTTTTAGCAGCAGCATCTCTCACATCAGAAATAAAGCTGTGCCTATCAATATTGAGACATTCTCTATTGTACAATTCTTTTGCAAGTGTGGTTTTCCCACTCCCTCCCATCCCTACGATCCCCACAATGTTTACATGCTGCTCACGATCAGAAGATTTAAATGCACTATTTTCAAAGTCCTCTACAATCTCATCCAATCCCACAGGATGTTGGGCTACCTCTAATGGCACAATTTGCATATCTTTAAGCACAGAATTGACAATACTTTTCAACAGCCTATCTTCATCTCTGAAAAATAAAATAAAAAAATAAAAATAAGCTGAATTAAAGTAAGCTAAAAAATTTAATAGATCTAGAAGATAAGAGTATTTTATACTTACTCCTTATTCTTCAGCTCATGGCCATAAAGAAATGAAACATTGTAAAGAGCTGTTTTCCACTCCTCAAGCTTTTGTGCCGTGTATCTACGCTTCTCTTCGTGCTGGGAAAACGCCGAGGCATAAACTCCTTTTCCTTGAGCCACCCATCGCAGATCAGAAGGCTCAACATTATAGAAAATGGGAATGATTTTGGTGTTGTTTTTAACCATAAAGGACAACTCATCTAAACACCAAGAAGACTCTGCATACTTGGGAGAGAAAATGGCAATACACAGTGAAGCACTACGCATTGCATCCTCTATCTCTCTTGGTATTGAAGCTCCATATTCAAGTACTTCTTTGTCTAGAAAGACTCGCAGTCCCATGCGGTTAAGTGCATGGTAGATATCTTTGGCAAGTCCCTCTTTGACATCACACCCGCGATGATTCAGAAATACATCATAGACCATCGATGAGGAGGAGGATGCAGATGGAAGCAGTGGTTGTGGTAGAGTACCTTCAAAGGCTTTTCCCTTGCCTTTGGCATCAGTGGAAGAGGAGGAGGTAGATGCCATGGAATTCAATTGAATTATACGCAACTGAAACGAATTGGGGAAAATAAAGAAACAAAAGGCAGAATGGGCTTGGGGCTTGGTTTCTGGCAGAGCAACGCGTGTGGAAGGCAAAGGGTAAATGGACAATGCTAAGACAAGGGGAGTTAAATTGGCATGTGGAAACAGAGAATGCGGATTAATGTGAACACAAAAACATTGCGTAGGATTTACGAAATGGAATTTCCAGGTAAAAGGGTAGGGTTGCCGGAAGAATGGTCGGTGGATATTTGGGTGGGACAGATCAACAAAGCGTTAGTCAAGTTGAAAAGAGATAGAAAGAATCTTCCCGTACTCGCACTTATCATAAGTGTTTTGAAAAGAGATATAAAGAATCTTCCCGTACTCGCACTTATCATAAGTGTGTGGGTGAAAAGAATTCAACGGAAAATTTGCAGGCTGTACAAGTCTTGTTGTTGAAATTTTCAATCAAATGCGTGTTCTTCTGTCGCTTTCGCTCTACGATTTTTCATCCAGCAATTAATTATGAGGACCCCTCTACTTTGCCGTACTCGCACTTAGGAAGTCACTGACTGAAAAGAATCGAGACGGAAAATCTGGAGGCTGTGCAAGTATTTTTGCTGGAATTTCCAATGCGTGTTCTTCTCTTGCTTTCAGTCTACAAATTTCCACCCATTAATTTCCAAGTGGTTTAGGAGGTTCATTACTTCCACAATAGTATGTGGGTCTAGGTGGATTGGTAAGTTGGGACGCTTACCGAGAGGAGACCTAGGTTCCAATCTCACAGGTGTGCCTATGCATAGTCAGTAGCCCAATCCGAGTCCTCTGTGTGTTGCACTTGATTGATGATGGTGATATGTTTCCTGCTTGTCCGGCAGTCCTCTTCATGTCACGTGTTGAACCAGACTCATGAAGATGGTGCGACGGTTCTATTAAACTATAGGTAAGACGGTTCGGATGCTTGCTCTCTAGCGCTTTTCGGGTATGACAGAACGAATTTTGATTAGTTCGAATCTATCAAACGAATTCGGATCGGTTCAAATATGTTCAAAACCTGCAAATTCACAAGACACTAGAAATTACAGTTAGGGATGGGGGATTTGCTTAGGTCACATCAAATCATGACTTGTGATATTCAAATCCCCTCGGTTCTTTTAGCAAACCATAAGGAAGATAATGGATATGTTGATCTAATGCACAATATATGAAATTTAATGAAATGAGATATAATAATAATGAGATAATTTAATGAAATTCAATGAAACGTTAAAAGCTCTATAAAAACAAATATGTAAGGAATGAATCAATATGGTGAAATTTGAGATCGAAATCTTACCCCTAGAACAAATCTGGATGTTTTTGGACGTCAACTACAAATTCAAACAGGTTCGAAAATCTGTAATGGCTAGATCTACAAAACTACAACGGTCAGATTATGACATTTTTGAGCTTTATGACAAATTTGGATGGTTTCAAATTTATAAAATGCTGCAAAAAGGTAAATTTGTGCTAAGGACAAAATCGATCTGAATTCATAATACTCATTGCCATCTCCGGTAGCTCCTAGAATGATGATCTGGTGTCGAAAACTCCTCTACAACTTGCAATCAAAGCAGAAGAAAGATACTTCTCCACTTAAATTTTCATGCAAAATCATCATTAGGTATGTTTAGGGGGAGTCTGCAGAATTTATAATCTAGGGTAGGTCGAGAAAAAGGGAGGGCGACCAAAATAGGTCGAGCCAATTTGGGAATTTTCCCATTTTGGACAAATTTAGACGGATCCAAATTTGTCGAGAATCTGGGTTTGTCCAGATTAGTTGCAAAATCCAAACAGTGCACATAAATTAGGTGCAAGTGGAATTTGAATAAATTCAAATCGGTCCAAATTTGTCGGGATCGTTTGAATTTGTCAGAAAAAGGGGGAAATGGACAAATTTAGTTTTGTCCAACACAAAAATCAAGGCAAAGGGTTGGAGGGTGAAATATATGTTGCTAGGGAGTAACAACATTTTTGCTAAGAGGTGTGAATTTTAAAATATGTCAAAATTCCCTGGCTACATTTTGCCCCCTCTTTGATGCATTTATGAACAATAAATGCATTAAAGACAGATGTAGTGGGAATGAGAGTTACATTGTGAAGAAACCAAAAATTTATTCAAATTTTCTTTTATTTTTATTGCCTAAGATACCCCCTTCGATTTTTGTAAAAAAATTCAAAATTTGTTGCAAAACTCAAAATTTTAAGCGTAAAAAGGGTATAAAATGAGAAATTAGGGCAAAACCCTAATTCATTTTTACCCTTCTTTGTCGTGAATTTTGCTCTAGAGAAAATGGCAACATTTGAGCATTAGGCGGACACATTTCGAGCAGGAGGCAACAGAGCAGGCACAAGGATGCGGGTAAGCATTCCTATCATCTCAAATTTTAAAAATTTTAGTGCATTTTTTATACTTTTAGGAATTTAGATGTGGCTCGTCGTTGCGTGGTTGTAGTAGCAATTTCGAACCGTTTTGGTAAATTTGGATGTCCAAATTCATCTGGAAAGGCATTCAAATATGCAAATTCGGATGCTTTCCAATGATTTCGTATGCTCGAATTTGACTAAGAAAAGTCTGAATTTGCAAATTTAGACGCACAGAAGATAGATTCAATCACCTGAATCTATTTTCGAACGGGGTCAAATTTGCAATGTAGGTTCGAATTTGCAAATTGAGTCTAAATTTGCAAATTGAAGACAATATTATGGTTTTTTATTTATTATTTTGTGTTTTATAATATATTGCTAATTATTGCTTTTTATTTTAGTTTTGCAGCGAGGTGTTCTTAAGAACCGTGAGTGTAAGGGCTTCGATGAGCATTTTCAAAGCCTAAGAACAAAGGACAATTGATAACGATGGGCTTACATCATGTGGTTGAGATGCCATGCATAGAAATGAATTATAGTCTACTGACAGCTTTGGTCGAGAGGTGGTATCTGAGATCCTTAACATTTAGGCTACCTATAGGGGAGATGGCCCCAACTTTAGAGGATGTATGGAGGATACTCCGGGTACCAATCAAGGGCCAGTTCGTTTATCAATCCCTGATCTAGGATCAGGCTATGCAACATTTGACAAGGGACCCATCATTTCCTATTGAGCAGAGTGGGGTCAGCATCGAGGGATTGATTTTTGTAGAGAGGTTGTCTCTCCTGAAAAAGGTACTATCAGGGATAGTTGCAGGTTTATTGTCATGCCATTAGAGTGGATGACATATTCCCTGGGGTTTGGCAGAGGTAATGGCAGACATGAGGGATACCAACCAACGGTTTGCGTGGGGACCGTATATACTTGATCGTTTATACAGGGCCTTGTATAAGGTTGTGTATAAGAAGGGTCATGGATTGGTATTTACCACTTTCCTATAGGTATGGTGCTAGAAGCACATTGTAGTGAGGAGGCTAGAGGGGCTTCCTCATCAGGAGATAGAGGATGGGAAACTTGTTGTATTTCATTGGGGTCTTGCAATAACTCATAGGAGGATGAGTGACCTAGAGGAGGCTCGACAGGCTGTCGATGATCTGACTGCATCGTACATTTTTTGGAGACTTGGTGAGTGTATCGTGGATGGGAGGATGACAAGATAGAGCTATCTCACGTGAGGTGAATGCGATGGATCCGGATGGAGAGAGGGGAGATTGAGCTACATCGGGTAAACCGAGTGTTGCAATAATTTGGATTGATGTAGGGGATTCCTGAGGTTTAAGATTTTACATTCCAACGGGTGGTTTGGAATGCTATGACTACTAGTGGGGCATAAGATTTCACCAAGTTCGCTGAGGTGGACGAGGATGATCCAATAATTGTACTAGCCAAGGGGGATGATGTAGGGATCACCAATGGATACTAGGAGTGGTACGCCACCATCCTTCCTACGAGGATTACATAGGACAGAGGTGTAGCCAAGCATGTACATTGAGCTTATCGAGAGGCTACTAGGCAATGATCTGCTAGGCAACATGAGAGAGAGTGATAGAGGCCACCGAGGAGAGGGGCCTCGGATGATAGGAGGGAGACAACCATAGAGGTCCTCTCGATAGGATAAGGTTCTTCAAATTGAGGGAGGGAGTGGGTAGTAGCAACAGGCTAGAGTGCCATAGCAGCAAATACCCCCACCCCAATAGGATCCATTCTCACCTTAGTAGGAGACCCCCTCAAGTTCTCGATAGGACTCACCCAGAAAGGGAATTGCTATAGAGGTTGGGGAGTCGAGCAACACAGAAGAGGTGGCTACTCTACAGACATATACTGTTAGTTTAAGGAGTCATATTGGCATTTAAGCAAGCCGAATTCAGGCCTTAAAGGTACAATTTATGCATTCGTAGGCTTTGGTGAGTCAGGATCAGGCCTAGTTGGCCTAGAGGTAGGGACATGGGATATCACATCAAACTCACTCAAGGTCATTTCATATGAGGAGTGGGGCTTCAAGGTAGTCTTCAGGGAATGGTTGATTATTGGCAGAGGTGGTCACAACGTCATAGTGGATGTCCTTCTACCAAACTATGTATTATTAGTTAGTACCTGAGGGTCAGAGGGTTACATTGCCTCTAGAGTTTGCTCCTCCAAGTTGAGTGAGATCATCTTTAAGGACAATGTCTAAGGCTCCTCAGTTTTAGGTACCTAGACCACCACCTGATGATACGTAGAGCTCTAGAGGATCTGGGGAGTGATATACCAAGCTTGGTTTTGTGGTATACCCCCTAGTGACTAAGTATACCGTTTTATGATTGTGGTATACCAATCAACCATTTTGTACCTTATATATTTGTTGACACACACACACACATATATATATATGACTATTGTTGCTCTCTTTTGGTATTTTGATTTTTATGTGTATGTGTAGTGCAAACTATAATTTAATTTGTAGACGATTCTATATAATAATGCTTATGACCATGTTTGATTGCTAATATTTATTTCATCATGCTCAAATCAAGATATCATTATAGTAAAGTGAAGTATGAAGTAATGTAGTGTGATTTGAAATTTGTGTAGAAGAAAGAGTGTTTTGAAAAATATACCCTTATGATTTTGATCAGTTAGCAATAAACCTCGAGGATGTATGCTTGTGTATGACCATTTGTAGAGGTTGCCCCTCACATTGGTCATGAAATGGATCCTGTATGAAGCTTTGTTATATTGCTAACATCAAAGGGTTGAAGTCAAGAAGGATATTGAAATTCGTTGAAAGTGATGTAATTGATAAAGAGTAGTTGTATGATCTTAAATTTAAGTATTTTATTTAAATTTAAGAAAAAGTAGAGTGTAATGAGAGTGATTTGAGCATGAAAAATTGGATAGAGGACTTGCGCTAGGAATAATATTCATAGTGTGAAGTAAATAGAGAGATTTTATTACGGTTATCTTATGACATCATCTCGAAGTCGATATGCAACTACATGATAAAGTGATTATGTATGATCAATGCAAGTTTTTGTATAAGGCAAGCAATCATGCAAATAAAATGAAAAGTTTTATAGTAAGTGATAGATAGGAGATGCAAGATTAATTTAGTTTTAGGGCCAATTTGCATATGCTAATAATCATCCAAATCCATGAAGAAAAAGTGGCATTTGTTAATCAAAATTCAAGGAGAATTCTGGTTATTTCTAGGATGAAGTCAAATTTATCAAGAACCAATGTGTGATTTATGCATTCATTTTCCATCTTGACCTTAATTATGATAAAAAATTATCTCAAGGATCAAATGTGTGTGCTTATGAAGTCCATTTACCAATTTTGAGTATGGTAATGATGTAAACCAACTTTAAGAACCAATGTGTGTACAAATGATGTATTCATTTACCATGTTTTGATGCTTGTAGTTAGACTTAACTACTTTCTAATTCATGCTGCCAAAAAATAGCTAATCCATAAGCTGGCATTGGTATGTACAAAAGAAGGTTGATAATGTGACAAACATATCGCCATGCATAAGACTACCCTATTGCTAGGCAGGATTTATTCAGTCCATTTCTATAATAGAGATCACCCCATGGTGTTTAAATAACTAAGGAATTCCAAGGATTCAAGCTCATGACCCCCTTCTTTTCATTTGATTTCTTTGAGTAGGGATTCTTGTTCATTTTTGAACAAGGGAATTTTATTTACTTTTTAGTAAGACTACTTTTTTTTTCTCTTTTTGCTTCTTTTTTTTGAGATACTTGCTCATTTTATGGAGGAGCAAGGGATTTTATTCATGTAGGAGGGATCTTGTCCTTTTGCCAATTCACAACATTATAGACTATACACATAATAGTATAACAAGGAACATATTTCGCTTAAGGATCTAGGACTACTATGTAGAATCATCTTTCTTTGTGCAAGAATCATTTTTAAGATGTGTAAATGTGTTTTAATTCAAAATGTGGTAAAATCAGTTCCCAAAACTTCAAACTTTTCTTTATGAGAAGTAGTGTGTTTGGTTCAAAAGAGATTTTTAATCAATATCGAGAATCAATATTTGTATTAAAAATATGAATTTTGCGAGTGGTTCAAGATAATTTTTTTAATTCATCTGAAACAAACCAGATTTAACTATGAATTTTAACCACATCAGTCTAATATATAAGTAGAATAATAACTGGATGTGACCAGATGGTGTACACAATTGGACCAAAATTTTATTTAATAAGTATATAAATAAATGAAACTACATGAAATATGATTGTGATTATGATTAAACTAAACGCAAAGAATGTATGTACGTAAATATTGATAAATATGTACAATGATGGAACTTTTTTATTTTATTTTATGCATAGTATCTTTTTAGGTGCATTATATTCATTGGTTCCTTAAGATATTTTCCATCTAAAGTTGCTAAACGATATGCACTTGATCCAAATTTTGTAGTGATTATGAATGGACCTAGCCAATTTGGTTAAAATGTTCCTTTAATATTGGTTCAAGCATTTGTATTCTTCTAATTTTCTTTGAAAACTAGATGACCAACCTCAAATATCGATTATGAACTTTCTTTGAATATGACCTTTTAAGTTTATCTTGATATGAGCGAAGGTGCTCTAAAGCATTTATGCACTTTTCATCTAAAAGTTTGAGCTGACTTAGTCTTACAGTACGATACTCGTCTCCCACTTCAACATCTTGAAGTAGAAGTCCTAAATAAAGTACTTCCAGCTCAAAAGGAAATACAACTTCAGTGTCATAAACCAAGACAAAGGGGGAAGCTCTTGTAGGGGTTTGAACGCTAGTTCGATAAGCCCATAAGGCAAGATATAATTGAGTATGCCAATATCGATCTAACTTATTAACAAATCTTTTTAGGATCTTGATTAAAGTTTTATTAGACGCTTCAGCTTGACCTTTTCCTTGCAGATAATAAGGAGTAGACCATCTATGCTGGATTTTATATTTTTCACAAAGTATTTGTATATCTATGTTTTTTAAAAATGTTTCATTATCGAAAACAAGCGTAGATGGAATCCTAAATCTACAAATTATTTTATTAAAGATAAATTTAGAGACTTGGGTTCCTATGCAAGAGGCCAATGACATAGCTTCTATCCATTTTGTAAAATATTCAGTTGATGTTATAATGAACTTATGACCATTTGAGGAAGCTAGGTTGATCTTCCCAATAATGTCTAGGCCCCATTTTGAAAAAGGTAAAGGGGAAGAAATAGCTTGAAGTCCTTGAGCAAGAGCATGGATAATATTTGCATGTCGTTGATATTTATCACATTTATGCACATAATAATTGGCATATTTTTATATGGAAGGCCAAAAGTATCGCATTCATAGGAGCTTTTTGGCTATGGCACCCCCACTAAAATGACCTTCACAAGATCTGTCATGCACTTCACTTAGTGTTTTTTTAGATTCATCAAGATTGAGGCATCTTAAAATGATACCTTCAAAAGACCTTTTATAAAAAGTATTTTCAATGATTACAAAACAAACTGCTTGTTTACACAACAATCATCGTTGATTCCTATCTAGGCCATCTGGGAATGATCCATTTTGGAAAAAGTTGAAGATATCTCCATACCATGGTTTTGAGAAAATTTCTTCAATTCTGAAGATATCTAAGGGTGATAGGCAAGATTCTAATGATGCAAGTTCTCAGAGTTGGCAAATAATTATAGTAGCATGATCGTCATCCAACTCCAAAGGAATAAGGAAAGCAACAACTACCATAGCATCTACAAAATGGTTATTGGTATGAGGGATAGCTTCAATAGTAACTTTTTCAAATAAAGATATAAGTTTGAAAACATATTCTTTATAAGGATGGAGTTTCTCATCTCATGTTTGATAAATATTGTTAATTTGATTTACCACGAGTTACGAGTCTCCAAAAACTGATAGTACTTTAATTTTTAAGGCTAAAGCTACTCGTAACCCAAGGATTAAGGCTTCATATTCTACTGTGTTATTTGTGCAGGCAAATTCGATTTTGAAAGATAATGGAATAAGTTGTTTTTGTGGAGACATCAATATGATGCTTGCACCTGTGCCACTCATATAATAGACTTAGTTAGAAAATGACCAAGATTCTATAGAATCACCATCTAAGTTAAGGTATTCATTAGGGAATTCCATTATCAATGGATGAGTAGATTCAAGAGGAGCAACGGCGATTTGATCTGCTATGACTTTTTCTTTAATGGATTTTTTCCCAATAAAGGTTAGGTTAAACTCACTTAGAGTGAGAACCCATTTTCTTGATCGTCCTGATAAATAGGGTCTACTCATCAAGTATCGCAATGGATCAAATTTTGCAAGGACAAATTTTTTTTGGCTAAGCATATAGTGGCACAATTTCTGTGTGTAAAACACAACTAAACAAATATTTTTTAAAGGCGTGTAACGGGTTTCATATCTTATTAAGGTTTTGCTTATATAATAAATAGCTCGTTATTTTTTCTCCTTATCATGTTGCGCTAGCATTGCTCCTAGTGCAAGCTTTGATGTAGAAATGTATAAGATAAAAGGATGTTCTGGCCTAGGTGGATCAAGAATTGGTGGTGTAAGAAGATATATCTTAAGAGCTTAGAAAGCTTCTTGACATTCATCATCCCATTGAAAAGGGTATCTTTATTAAGTAAATTAAAAAAAGGCTTACATTTATCTGCAAATTGATCAATGAAATGATGGATAGATTGGAGTTTACCCTATAGAATCTTGAGTTTTGTTAAAATTTTCGATGCTGGCATATAAATGATAGCCTTAATTTTGATAGGATCTATCTCTATACCATGCATATAGACAATAAATCTCAATAACTTATCAAATTTCACTCCAAACACATATTTGTTTGGATTTAAACATACCTTGTACTCACGGAGTCTATTAAAGACTTACATAAATCAAGAATGTGATCTTCCTTTTTAATGGACTGAGATATGATGTCATCCACATAATCATGTAGAATTTCATACATAATATCATGAAATACATACATCATACCTCGTTGATAATTTTCCCCTAATATTATTTAAACCAAAAGGTATTACTTTCCAATGGAAACTTCTCTAAGGTGTAATGAAGGTAGTTTTAGGTTGATCCTATGGTGCTATACAAATCTGATTATATCCTGAAAATCCATCCATAAGAGATAAAATTCTGCTTCCTACCATGCAATCAATAATTTGATCCATATTAGGAATGGGGAAGTCATCTTCGGGACATGTAACATTAATGTCCCTAAAATCAGTACATACTCTGATTTTAGTAGCCTCTTTTTTGGTTAATGGAATACCATTAGATATCCAATTAGAATAATCTATGACTTGACTAAAATTGACATCTAAGATTTTTGTAATTCATCTTTAACCAACAAGGCTACTTTAGGATGTATAATTCTAAGTTTTTGTTTGACAGGTTTAACATCAAGATGAACCACTAAGTGGTGCATAACTACAGAAGGATCTAAGCCATGCATATTTGTGTATGTCCATGCCAAGATGTCAGGGTATTCTATAAGAAAACTGTGTATTGAACTTGTTCTTATTCATTCAAGGCAACTCCAATTTTAACCATGTGAGGATTAATTTCTGTTCCAATATTAATTTTTAAGATATCCTCTACCACAATGCTCAAATCCCTTTCAAAATTGGGAGGAGTGGGTGAAACACCCATTTCCTGAAGTTCTTCTAGGGATAATTGGGCTAATTCATCTTGTGTGGTTGTTTGAATATGGGCTATACATGGGATAGACCCATCAAAGAAGATCATATTCCTCATAATTTATTCATGAGAAATATCATCAAATATGTCTTCTTCTACAAGCTCATCAGGAGAACCAATTATTTCTAGATTTGATACTGATAACATGTTACAAGAAAATACATGAGCTTTCTTGTGTTTCTTTAAATGTTCTTGATTTTCTAAATATTATCCATATGTGATGAGGTGATCATCTTCCTCAAAGGGGAAAGGTTACATTTTTGTAGGGATATAACCTATACCACATCGGACGGGTTATTTCTCTACCTCAAAAGGTTCATGTATGCCATTTTCAAAATGACCTAAATCTTTACCTTTGTATCCCATATCATACATAATTCGCTTAGATTTTATATATCTATTGGAAAAGCAACATTGAGCAAAACTATTTTCATAAATTATGAAGCTCACTTGCTTAATATTAATTTGTCTAGGGAAAATCCTCCATCAATAAAGGTATAGTTTCCAACATGATATACATTTCCCAATTTTTGAGGTAAACCTGTAGTACGCAGGGATGGCAATAATTGAGACAAGACAAGGGAGTCTTGTATAGAAAAATTAGCATGCTTGGTTGGCTCCAATATGATGGATAACTCTGGTGAAGCTTTATTTGTTAGAGGATATGATGTAGATGGATTGTTATCACTAGAAGGTATATGTAATTTAGAATAAGATGATGATTAAGGTTTTGGTAGATAATATTTAGACAAAAGAAAACATTAATGGGTTCTACCATTGCACACATTTTAAAAGGTCTAGGATCACCATGAATGGTGATCAATTGATTTTTAAATTCAAATTTTACACATTGATGCAAAGTAGAGGGAACTGCCCTCATTGCATTGATCCAAGGACACCCTAGAAGAATGTTGTAGGATGCTGGACAAGATACAAAAAAAATGGATGTATCTAGAATCCTAGGACCAAGTTGTAATGGAATAGACATCACACCACAAGCTTCTTAAGTTTCGTCATTAAAAGCTTTGATAATCATTTCAGTTTTTCTTAAATTTTTATTCCTGAATTCGAACCTTTTAGAAAAATCATAACTACATATATTCAAGGATGACCCATTATCAATAAACACTCTTTTAACACACACATCCCCAATTAAAGTTGTTATATATAGAGGATTATGCCTATACATACTCTGGGGAGGAATATCTTTGTCATGAAAATCAATATAATCCATTCCATGATAAACCACAATGTTGACTATGGTAGTTGGCTCTATGTCTCGAGGTACCATAATTTGGCTTAAGATATTTATTAATTTCTCCCTATGAATAGATGAAGTCCTAAGAAGATCAAGAAGGGAAATTCTAGTTGTTGTATTAGCTAGTTTTTCATTTATATCATAAGGAGTTTTTTGTTGAGGTCGAGCTGAGTTATTCCTTTATGAGGTGGTTTCAGAACAAAATGGGATTGATATATATCGTTTGGTTGAGTTTGAGGTTGTGAATTCTGAGTTTGGGCTTGTTGCCTAGTAATAGCTCTAATTGTACCCACAATATTGTTTGATTTATGTGGTGGTTGTGGATAGTCATGTGTTTTGGAAGAATCAAATCGAATAAAATGAGATCTAGTAGTTGAAGCTTGTTCTATAGGAAGAATTTTTTGTGAAGATGGGAGAGTTGTTATCCTTTTTGAAAATAGTTCTTCTGGTGTTAGCAAATTTGTGATGGGAATAATTGGTCTTGATTCATCTTCTAAAATATTAGAATGAAGTGAATTGATGTCTATCTTAGATTCTGATTCACTTTTTGTATCATCTCAAGATGAAGATTATAATTTTCTTCCTTAGAATTGCTTAATTGTAATGATAGATTGAGTGGGCACAAAAATAGTTTACAGGAGTTGAGATGGTAAGTAATTACTAACCGCTCTCACATAATGTGTTGGATGAGACATAGTCTTGTAATCTAGTTGATTTACAACTTTCTTGCCACGATTAGGCAATGGGTTCTGGAAGATATCTAGATTTTTATTAACGTTTTGCTCCTATTGTTTTTGTGTGTTTGCTGGAGGATTGGTATTTGATGGAAGACTTTCGACTTATAGTTTATCATTGTCAGTTAAGTCTTGCACCAAGTGTTTTAATATTCTACAAGTATTTGTTCGATTTCCATTAACTTGATGGAAATAACAATCTTGATCTGGTCTATACCAATATTGAGAGGTATCTGGTTATCGTATCTATGGAAATTTTATCAAACCTCTTTCTACAAATTGTGGTAAAACCATTATCAAAGGTTGGTTTAGCTTTGTGAAATTCCATTGAGGTACCTTTTGAGGTGCTTTTAGTACAAAATTCTTTGTAGCTTTGGTGGCATTAACATCTATAGGAGGTCTAAATCTGTGACCCCATCACCTACCACATGCTTGTTCTTATATTGATTTTTAGATGATTTGTCTTCATCCTTATTTTTAAATTGTCCTCTTTTGATAAGGGCCTCTTCCACCCTTCTTGCTAAATTAATAGCTTGATCAAAAGAGGTTATTGTGGCAATAGCTAGCTCATAGGATAATTGCTCCTACAAATTCCTAATAAAGATTTCCAACATTTTTATTAGAGGTAGGGCAAAATGTAATTTATCCAAAATTATCCTCCATCGGGCTAGAAATTCTATGAAACTTTCTTCTTTACCTTGGTTTAATTTGTACAGATCATTAATTGTGTCATGTATTTCTATGTAGGCACCAAACTGATGCACAAATAACTCTACGGTTTCTTTAAAAAAATTTAAGGAATGTGTTGGTAATTGGTAATACCATTCCAAAACCATACCTCCTAAGCTCTTTGGAAATATTTTTAATAGTAACATGTCATCATATGCAATAACATGACAAGTTGTCCTAAACATATGAAGATGTTCAATTGGATATTAGATCCCCTTATAAATTGGTAAGATCGGCATGGGGAAGCGTTTAGGGTATATTTTAGTAGCAACAAAAGGATCCAATGGTTGATTGCACATTTTCTTATAGCTATATGTAGGGCAATAAGGGTCTATTTGGTCTAATCATGAAGCTAATTGTTTGAGTATAGTATCAATATGATGTGGTTTCCCATTGTATCTATTTTGCGCTATTATGTTGCCATATGGAGGATAATGTCTGTTGTGCTGCCATATAAGGAGTTGAAATGGAGATGTTGTTGTGCATAGGTTTTTAAAGAGGAGCGTTTTTGAGTTTATAAGGAGTTGCATTTTGTTGAGCATTTTGTTGAGAAGTGGGAATTTGCACATTTTTATTTTTTTGATAGGTAGAATTATGAGTGAATCAATGGTGGAAATATTGAGAAAGAAAAGTGTTATTAGCGGATGAAGAAGGTTTTTTTTTTTGTATAAGTAGTTGTAGTAGCCACATAAACAGATTGGTGTTGTGGTGCCACTAATGTTTGTATTTGAGAATTATCTTCTTGAGGGGGAATATTTTGGGTTCTAAGGAATGATCATTATGAGTGGTATGTTGTAGTGGTGTGTCTATATATGTCTTTGGTCTTGGGTGAAGTTGAAAAGTTGCTTCTAAAGCTACTTCCATTGAAAAATCACCCCTTGTGAGTCAATATTCTATTTAAAGCACATTAGCTATAACAACTTGGTTATGATTTATAAATTCGCATAAGTGTTGCATAGATTCAAAATGAACATCCCCTTGATGTCCCATATTTGGATCAAGAGGGTCGACTATTTTGTCTTCTTTATTTTGTTCTATTTGTGCCTCTTGTCCTTCTATAATTTCAGTCTCAAAATTAGGGGTTTCATTATCTGAATCGCCTCCAGAGCTAGTTGCCACTTGTTTACCATTCCTTAAGGTTTTGGGCATATTTTTTTTATGCTACTCCTAGGTTTTTTTTAATTAATTTTTTTTATATTATACTATATTGAATTTAAAATACTTTTACTAAGTATTTACAATATCTTAAGTGGTGAAGCTGAGTGACTTAATCCTTCTAAAAGAGTTTGTAAATGTCGTTGATAGGTTCTAGATCTTCAAGACTCGTAAGATGTTCTTCTTCGAACACAAAGATTCCTTGTAAAATGCGGATGAAGTGAACTATGGTAATATTATTAATATCAGAAGTATGGGGTTGATAGCAAATTTCGTGGTAGAATTCTCAAAAGAGAACTACCCTAGGAGCTTTATGAAATCTCATTTTTTTCTCAATAACTACTTCCTTATCTTCTAAGTGGGCTAGGAATTTGTGAACCATTAATAAATCTTCAAAACAGATTTTCTGAGGGTAGATGGTGGAGTGGATACTAGCTCTCTTATTTGCTAGCCAACATTCACAACTTCGTTTAATATCAAAATAAGGAGAATAATAATTTGAGACCAAAGCTTTTGTTATGTCAATCCTCCTAATATATCTCAATTCTTCAGCTCTCTTCTTAATGAGATCAAAAGTTTTTCACAAGTCACTCCAACCTTCCCTATTACCCCTAAAAAGGATATCAACCTCATTTTCTATGAGTTCCTTTCTAATATCTACAAGTGCAGAATTTTTAACACTATTGTCCACCATTTAAAGATATTTTTTTTGTTTTTAATTTTGTTTTGATAAAATCATAGTAAAGAAAGTAAAATAAGAAAGAAAAATTCAAATCAAAGTAAGATTTTCTTTCGTAACTAGGGTTTTCTTTTTGAACCATTTGGAGCATTGTAGGCCAAGTTGTCTCATTTTTCAATTAGGATTTTCACCTGGATGCCTGCATACAGACGCTCGATGATGAAATCCAAGCCATGATGAAGCTCAAGTTCCACCAACCTTACCCAATTTACCATGGACAATGATACACCTTGAAGAAATGCATGCTAATTTACATAGCTATGATAGTTGTTGGATCAACCTCATTTTAAATCTTGATTAAGTTTTCAAAGTTTTCAGGGTATAAGCGAAAGGATAATTCCTTTTTGAAGGTTCGCAAACCTTCACTATATATCCTGTTATATCCAGACCAGTCGAAGCGGTGAAAGAACATGTCATATGTGGTTCATTTTAAGACAATGATATTAAAGAAAATAAAAGCATATGATGTTGTTCACTTAAAAACTTATTTATTTTTTATGGCTTAATCTAAAGCACACAAGCTTAAATGATATTTTTTTAGTTTTTTTTTTAAAACAAAGAAAAGGTGCTAATAATCAAAATGATGATGTTTTCACATCAGGTTCACCATTGTGAACCAAAAAATTTTGTACCCCTTTCCTCCAGGCTAATGGATCCATGTCTGAAAGGGGAGGTAAAATGATGTGCCTACACCTCTGATGAGAAGCACTTGAGTTGTGCTCTCCTTGGTGTTTGTCGAAGAATTAGGTGGGGTTCACCAGGAAACACTTCAATGGTGGTTTCCATGCCTAGGTAGAATGAATGTTTATTGGGTGCTTTGATTTGCACACACCTAGGGTTTAGCCAAATGCAACTAACCTAACTATATGCACTTCAATTTTCAATGAATGCAAAGTATATAGATTCTAGATATAAAGCTTTGTAAATCTAACTATGATGCAATGATTTTGTATAAGGAAAAAGATGAGATATATGCTAACATGTTTGTTTTTCTTTGTGTTTTATATTTCTATCTAGTATGATTAAATGCAAAATATATTGTAATTACATCTATGTTTTTAGTTTTTTCTTCTTTTATTTTATGCAAATGCTTATAGAAATGAAAGGAGTATAAATCTAAAATATGGAGTCAAAAAAATTTAGAGTTTAATCCTTACCTAGTCTGGATGCTTGCTCTCTAGTGCTTTTCGGGTATGACGGAATGAATTTAGATCAGTTCGAATATGTTCAAAACCTACAAATTCACAACACACTAGAAATTGCAGTTAGGGTGGAGGATCTGCTTAGGCCACATCATATCATGACTTGTGATAGTTAGTCCCCTTGGTTCTTTCAGCAAACCATAAGGAAGATAATGGATCTATTGATATAATGCATAATATACGAAATTTAATGAAATGAGAAATGATAATAATGGAAAATGCAATAATTTAATAAGCTCTATAAAAATAAATATGCAAGGAATTAATTAATATGGTGAAATTTGATATTGAAATCTTGCCCCCAGCACATATTTGGATGTTTTTTAACATTAGATACAAATTTGTATGGGTCTAAAAATCTACAATGGCTAGATCTGCAAAATTACAAAGGTCACATTATGATATTTTTGGGCTTTATGACAAATTCAAATGGTTTTGAATTTATAAAAATGCTACAAAAAGATAAATTTGTGCTAAGGATAAAATAGATCCGAATTCATAATACTCATTGCCATATCTGGTAGCTCCTCTAATGATGATCTGGTGTCAAAAAATCCTCTACAACTTGTAATCAAAGCATAAGAAATACTCTTCTCCACTTAAATTTTAATGCAAAATCATCATTAGGTCTATTTAGGGGGAGTATGCAAGATTTATAATCTAGGGTGGGTCGAGAAAAAGGGAGGGTGACCAAAATAGGTTGAGCTATTAGGGCAATTTGGGAATTTTCCTATTTTGGACAAATTTAGATGGATCCAAATTTGGGCTTGCCCATATTAGCTGCAAAATCCAAACTGTGCACCTAGATTCGGTGCACATAGGATTTGGATAAATCAGATCGATCCTAATTTGTTGGGATCGTCTGAATTTGTCAAGAAAAGGAGAAAATAGATAAATTTATTTTTTC
Source organism: Wollemia nobilis (assembly GCA_028583015.1). Taxonomy (NCBI): domain Eukaryota; kingdom Viridiplantae; phylum Streptophyta; class Pinopsida; order Araucariales; family Araucariaceae; genus Wollemia; species Wollemia nobilis. The sequence goes on along the minus strand of JAQPPZ010002969.1, from coordinate 13,836,035 downwards.
TAGCACAAAAATCGAGATAAAGAGTTGGAGGGTGAAATATACATTGTTAGGGAGTAGCAACATTTTTGCTAGGAGGTGGGAATTTTGAAATGTGTCAAAATTCCCTGGCTACAGGGCCATATCCATACTTGGTTCTCCATATGGAAGAAGTATAGCATGACCAAGTAATTAGAGCGGGAACGCACAGAAAAGATGGTCTGTAGAAGAAGTATACTATATTTATTCTTTCGTGGAAGTCCTTTAAAAATAGAGAGGAAAATATTATTTCGTACTTCTAAAATCTTCTTTCATAGAAGAAGTCCTAAAATAGAGAGGAAAATATTCTTTCTTTTCTTCTCTTGTAGAATTATTTTCTTCTCCTGTAGAAATTCTTTCACCATTATTTTCCTCTCTCGTATAACTTATTTCAACTTAGAGAGGCTTTCCTTAAAAAGTAGTTCTTTTAAAATAGTGAGATTTTTCTTCTTTCATAAAATAAGTCCTAAAATAGAGTGGGTTATCCCTAGATAATTTTTTACAATAAGAGAGGAACTAGGGCTTTTATTCTTTGTATGACTTAAATTCTTCGGGCCGCCGTTTCGAATGCGCTGGAGAAAGAAGAATAAGAAGCCGGAGGGGGAATCCGAAACACTCGGCTTGTGGGCCATCCGACTGCTGCTCCCGAAGAGTAATTTCGAAATATCACCTCCCAAAAGGGATTGGCTCCATGGTGATCGGTCATGGTATCCATAGCGTTGTTTCGTTCTCCGGATCACTTCAATCTTGGTGGTTACGCCCGATCGACTAAGATTGAGGTTAATCCAAAAATATTAAGTGTTAGACAAAAGTTATGTGAAGGAAAAAAAGCTATTTTTTCCTATGGAATGGAAACTAATAAAAGATACAAGCTACTTGTTCACTCAAAATTGATACAATGTGATGACTCTACTTAGAAAACTATATCATTTATTTTTTTACCCTACACAATTTTCAATTGGTGTATTTTTAGAAAACAAATAGATTGAGGTTTTTCCAAAATTATTAAGTGTTAGATAAAAGTTATTTGAAGAAAAAGGATCTTTTGTTTCCTATGGAATGGAAAATAATAAAAGATACAAGCTAATTGTTCACTCAAAATCAAAATCAATACAACATGATGACTCTACTTAGAAAATTATATCATTTATTAGTTTTACCCTACACAATATTTAATTGGTGTATCTTTACATGAAGAAGATGATAATATGTAGAGCCCTATGGCATTCAAAAATGTGGGACTCCCATGATCATGGAGTCTAATCACATCTCCTATAAAAGCAAACTCAAAAGAAATCACTTTTTCATCTTCCACATCAAATGGATCATACTTATAATGGTTGGTTTCAAAGCTCAATCCTTTCACCATGGTCCATTTCCCACATACAATACCATCCATTGTTTTCATCTAGAAATTGAAGACACATAATAAATGAATTAGTAAAGAATTCATAGCCAATAATGTAACAACCCCAAGGTGAATTTTAAGTAATTACCTTAATATTGTTGTTTTCTGACCTCCATATCTGTTGGCAATTTTGGGTTTGAGATCCTAGCTTCTTGTCTATGAGTTGTCATTGATGTCAAAAGGAAATGGCATTAATGTTAAGTGGATGTGTTGGCTTCAAAGGTGGAAGATTCCAAGAGAATATTTTTAAGAGAATCCGGAGAGATTCCAATGGATAGGGTTTTTATTAAAACCAAGTTAAATGGTTTTTATTAAAACCAATGGAGGATCTCTTTATTATTTATTTAATTATTATTTAAAATCCTTCAAGGTTTTAATTAATTAATTATTTAATTAATTAAGGGATAAATTATTTTTAATTTATTAAAAATACTTAAAGGTTTTAAACCTTTTTTTATTCTTAATTTATTAAAATTATTTAAGGGTTTTTAAACCCTTTTTGAAAAGACTTTTGATTAATTTCGAAATGGTATTTATTTTCATCGACGTCAAGGTGTCTTCGAAGAGACTATTTATTCTCCAAATCCTAAGGTTGGAAGGTGAATGAATTCGAAATACCCCGAATGTAATTTGGGGTGTTTATGCTCTGTATTCGCTGCGATCGAAGGAAGACTTAGAAGCACATGCGGTTGAAAAGTCTTCGGGAGTTATTTTTCGAGGGTGAAGTGGAGGGAAGTTCACTTGTGAACTTCATAGCCCACATGGGCTAGTGGCAGCGAAGGCTGCTGTTCGGCGCTGCATTGGCGAAGGTCACCGTTTCAAGTCTCGCAGGGATGCTTTGCTAGAGTAACACACATTTTTATTAAAACATCTTTATGCCACGAAATTCGGAGTTTCTTGGACAGCGATTTATAAGTTTGAGAGTTGTGTGTGGTGACAGTTTGAAGGTTCAATTATCTTCTACTCCAATAAGGTATGGACACATTCTTCTTATGAGTATGATTGGTGTATGTTTTCTGAAATAAGGTTGGAGTGAAAAGGTATTCTACTAGGTATCCTTTGGCTAAGTGTAAATTCTATTTTCTGGTTTGTTGAAGGCTACTTATGCATTGTTACCCTTAAGGAGAGTTTTTGGTGAATGCATAATTTCCGGTTTGAGATAGTGGAAGCTTTGTGCACTAGGGTTTATATTTGTGAGTCTAGCTACTTGCATTGAGTTGGTGGAACCCTTGGTTGGTTGTTTTGAGTTTGATGGTTGAGTTGCTTCCATAGATGTTGTTTGATCAAGTTATTGCTTTACTTGATTCATGATATTGGGCTTACTCCATTGAGTTGATTTGAGCAAGTTATTCTTTGCATTTGGTGATATTGTGTTGGTGGTTGTTTTGTTCAAATATCTTTGGAGGGAAAAGGATTTCTACTTGTTTCTTTTTCTTGTAATGATTGGTTGAATGCTTCAACGTTGATGTTGAGTTGAATGGTGTTGGTTGACTAAACCTTATTTGATGAGCATTGTTGTTGAAAACCTAATTAATGGTGAAAAGAACATGAGTATCATTGTTATGTGATTCTTTGCATAGTTGGCAATTGTTGGGGTTTCATGTTCTTGAAAGAAAAAATTCTATCCTATCCATTTCAGATATTGAGTTGAGTTTTTAGATTTGAGATTGAGATTGAGCTGAGTTGATTTGAGTTGAGTTTTGAGATTGGTATTTGAGTATAGAACATATTGAGTCTCTAACAATTCTCTTTATGCTTCTATGAGTTTGACAAATCACATTGGGTCTCTAACAATTCACTTTGTGATTTCCTACTAGGAAAGTTTTTCTTGGTGAGCTTGCTGAGTTCTTGGACAGGTTCCAGTGGGGACTTGTGAGCAATTTTGGATAGGTTCTGGTGGGGATTTGTGAGCAGTTTTGGACAGGTTTCAATAGGGACTTGTGAGCTGATTTGGACAGGTCCTAGCAGAGGACTTGTGAGCTGAGTTTGATAGTTCTATCAGATAACTTGAGGACAGAGGTGCATTGGTTCTATGAGAAGAACCTGAGGACAGTTGACAAGTCTTTGAGAAGGCTTGTATGCAGAGGATTGATTTGTTTAAGAGTTGGATAGATTTGACAGACAAAGGAAGACTTGTACTAGATCGACTGACTGTGTTTGGTATAGGTTGTTGAGATGCTATGGACGTGATCATAGAAGGTAGAGGTCTCTTAGGCTAAGCATTGAGGACAGGAGGTCTTCGGTGGAAAGGAGTTCCACGTGCTAGCAAGAGGTAGAGGCAGTTGATCTTCTGAAGGATAATTTCTAGAGTAGAGGGGAAGGTATCTCCTTTGGGATGAGGCTCATAAAAATTGTAATTGGGAAGGTTTCCAAAAGAACTTTGAGATAACTTTTAGAGAAAAGTTTTGTGGACGTAGCCCAACCATTTTGGGTGAAACACGTTAAAAATGGGTCTTCAATGTGTGATGCTTTCTGTATTGATTAATGTTGTGTTGATGCCACTACTATCTAAAGTTAAAATTATTAATTGGTTAAGTCTTATACTATTCACCCCCCCTCTCAGTATAAGTCCATGTTCTTCAATTGGTATCAGAGCCGATCTCTCCAGAAAGAGCCTAACAGCTTGGAGAAGGATCTATCAAAGGAACATACTGATTCAAAAAGATATGAAGAGGATGAGTTTGATCTTAAAGGTGAATTCTTCTTGGCTTTAATAAAGCTTGAGAAATTTAGGGAAGAGAATTTTGTTCTCAAGCATCAATGTCAAGAAGAAGAGATAGCAAGATCAGAATTGTCTCAAAGAATTATAGACTTCAAAATTCTAGCTGAAGAAGGGAAGAAGGTTGAACAGGTTTTGACAGAGGTTCTTAAAGGTAAGGAAGTTGATTGCGAGAAACTAGAAGAAGAGGTTATGTCTCTTAGAGTGAAGTTGGAACAATTGGCTCTCAAAAATAATACTCCGTGTGAAAAGCAAAAGAAGGATGGTATCACCATTCATGAAATAGGATCTTCGAGCAAGATCAATATTCATCCTGAAGAGCGATGGATTCCAGTTGGTCATAAGAAGAACAATCATCCAAGGCATCAAAACAGGTTACATAATACTTTCCATGGCTATTGTTTTTCCTACAAGAAATTTGGTCACAAAGCTATGCATTGCAATAAATCTTTGAATAGCCATAGTAAGAAAAATGTTAACTCTTTTGCACCTCTTATGAATAAAAATGTCATGTGTTAAAAGTGCAAGAATTTTGGGCATATAGCAAGGATGTGTAGTTTGTATAGATCTAGCCTTAAGTTCACTAAAAAGAGAAATGAGATCAAATCTAAGTCAATGATAGTTCAAACTGCTTTTCATGCTCAAGACAAAGTAGAAAAATGGTATCTTGATAGTGATTGTTCAAAACATATGACTGGTGAAAAGGAAAAGTTTTTTGTCTTAAAAGAAACAAACAGAGGAACAGTCAGTTTTGGAGATAATAGATCAGCTAAAATCTGTGGTAAAGGGACTCTTAGTTTGGATGGGAAATCCAAAATAGAAAATGTGCTTTATGTAGAAGGCCTAAGACATAATCTTCTAAATGTGAGTCAACTTTGTGTTCAAGGGCACATAGTATCTTTCTTTTCAGATAGATTTGAGATAAGTAAAGAAAAAAATGGAAAACTCATTGCTAGTGCTATAAGGACTCCAAATAATCTTTACATGCTAAGTGAGATAAAAAAGGAAAAGTGTTTTCTAACTCAAGAAGATGAGAGTTGGTTATGGCATAAAATATTGGGGCATTTGAGCTTTGATAATCTTGTCAATATTAGTAACAAGGAAGCAATTAGAGACTTGCCCAAAATAAAAAGGCCTCATAACATCATTTGCGGTCCTTGTCAACATGGAAAATAGACCAGAACCAATTTCAAATCAAAAGGGTATACTTCTTCAAAACCATTGGATCTTATTCATACTGATTTATGTGGCCCTACCAGAACTCAGAGCATTCAATGAGAAAGCTACTTCATGCTATTTATAGATGATTATTCTAGAATGACTTGGGTTACTTTTCTCAAAGAAAAATCTAAAGCTTTTGAAAAATTTAAAGCTTTCAAAGAAATGATTGAAAATGAGACTGACAAGAGAATCAATTGTTTGAGATCAGATAGAGGAGGAGAGTTCACTTCAAATGAATTTGTGGAATACTATGAGCAACAAGGAATCAAAAGGGAATATTCAGCAATAAGAACTCCTCAACAAAATGGAGTAGTTGAAAGAAAAAATAAAACTATTGAAAATATGGCTAGAGCTATGTTAAATGAGTCAAAACTTTCAGATGGCTTTTGGAAAGAGGCGATCAAGACGACGATCTACATTATCACCAGGGCCCAACTTAGAGTCAATCATCATAAAACTCCTTATGAGTTGTGGAAATGAAGACTAGCTACAGTAAAATACTTCAAAGTGTTTGGGAGTAAGTGCTTCATCAGAAGGGAAGATCAAAATTTGGGTAAGTTTGATCCTAGATGTGATGAGGGAATATTTCTTGGGTATTCCAGAAGGATCAAGGCCTACAGATGCTTCAAAAAAAGAACTCATACAGTTGTAGAGAGAATAAATGTAACGATTGATGAAAAGACAGAGGATAAGAGAACCGATCCAAGAACTCAGTGATGAAATTTGTTAAGAAGAATTCAGAGAGGTTTTAGATGAAGAAGAGGAAAGACAACAACTGCTTCCCAAAACTCCTTCATGATATGTTCAGAAACATCATCCCAAATATTTGATCATTGGTGATCCAAATAGGAGGCAAACAAGAAGAAGAGTCATTCCATCACATGATTCTACAAATGTTTCATTATTATCTCAAATTGAGCCAAAAGATTTCGATGAAGCATGTGCAGATAAGTTTTGGGTAAAAGCAATGGATGAAGAGCTAAACCAAATAGAGAAAAGTGAAAATTGGGAATTGGTTCCAAGACCTAAGGACAAGAATGTCATTGGCACAAAATGGATATTCAAAAATAAACTCAATGAGGATGGAAAAATTGTCAGAAACAAAGCCAGGTTAATCTGCAAATGTTATGCTCAAGTAGAAGGTGTTGATTTTGAAGAGACATTTTCTCCTGTTGCTCTTCTTGAAGCTATCAAGATTCAAATCATTCAAGGTATATCAAATGGATGTAAAGTCAGCTTTTCTAAACAGGGTGTTGGAAGAAGAAGTCTACATAGAACAGCCAGAAGGAGTGTCTCTCTCAGAATAGTCAGACTATGCGTGTAAACTGAAAAAGGCCCTGTATGGGTTAAAGCAAGCACCTAGAGCTTGGTACTCAAGACTTGATAGGTATCTTCATGAGCAAGGCTTCAGGAAAGGTGTGGCAGATAGCAATTTGTATATTAAGGATGAAGGTGATGATATGCTGATTATGGTTGTCTATGTTGATGATATTATTTTTGGGGGAAATAACACTCAGATATGCAAAGATTTTGCTAACACCATGTAGAAGGAATTTGAGATGTCTATGATTGGAGAGCTATCATTATTTTTAGGTCTTCAGATTGCTCAATCAAAATATGGTGTATTTCTCTCTCAAGGAAAGTATATCAAAGAAATTTTGAAGAAATTTGGGATGATGGACAACAAACCAATATGTACTCCAATGATTACAGGGTGCAAGATCAGTAAAGATGATGAATCTCCAGCAACAGATCAGAGGTTGTACATATCAATGATTGGCAGTTTATTATATGTTACAGCTACCAGACCAGATATAATGCAGGTAGTTGGGTTAGTAGCAATATTTTAGGTAGCTCCAAAAGATTCTCATGTTGTAGCAGTTAAGAGAATATTTAGATATCTGAAGGGCACTATGGACTTTGGGCTTTGGTATCCCAAAGGTGATGACGTCACCCTCACAGCTTATACAAATGCAGATTGGGCAGGCAGTATTGATGACAGGAAAAGCACTAGTGGTGGAGCATTCTTTCTGGGAAAGAGTTTGGTTTCTTGGCTAAGTAAGAAACAACCTTCAATTTCCTTATCTACAGCAGAGGCTGAATACATAACAACAGTGGCTGGGTGTACACAGATTTTATGGATGAAAACCACCTTGGAGGATTTCAAAGTCAAGCATGAACAACCCATCTCCATACTTTGTGATAATACAAGTGCCATAAGTATTTCCAAAAATCCGGTAATGCACTCAAGGACAAAGCATATTTCCATCAAGTATCACTTTCTAAGGGAGAAAGTGCAAGACAAGCAGGTCAAAGTAGAGTATGTGTCTACTAAAGAGCAGATTGCAGATATCTTCACCAAACCTCTTCCAAGAGATACATTTGAGTATCTAAGGGAGAAATTGGGAGTTGTACTCCCACCCCAGAATTAATCACCTCATCAAGAGGTGGGGGAGGGACTAAGCTAAGAGGCTCATTCTTAGTCCCGAGCCCCAAAGGTGACCCTTTGCCATTGATGACAAAGGGGGAGAGATATGAGTAAGGGGGAGAGCTTCATAGTGAAGAGGAAAGCCTCAAGACAGGTGGAGCTATTTATGTTAAGTTTCTGTGTTGTTGAGAAGCATGGTTTGCCATCAATGACAAAGGGGGAGATTGTTGGCAATTTTGGGTTTGAGATCCTAGCTTCTTGTCTATGAGTTGTCATTGATGTCAAAAGGAAATGGAATTAATGTTAAGAGGATGTGTTGGCTTCAAAGGTGGAAGATTCCAAGAGAATATTTTTAAGAGAATCTAGAGAGATTCCATTGGATAGGGTTTTTATTAAAACCAAGTTAAATGGTTTTTATTAAAACCAATGGAGGTTCTCTTTATTATTTATTTAATTATTATTTAAAACCCTTCAAGGTTTTAATTAATTAAGGGAGAAATTATTTTTAATTTATTAAAAATACTTAAAGGTTTTAAACCTTTTTTTATTCTTAATTTATTAAAATTATTTAAGGGTTTTTAAACCCTTTTTGAAAAGACTTTTGATTAATTTCGAAATGGTCTTTATTTTCATCAACGTCAATGTGTCTTCGAAGAGACTATTTATTCTCCAACTCCTAAGGTTGGAAGGTGAATGAATTCGAAATACCCTGAATGCAATTTGCGGTGTTTGTGCTCTGTATTCGCTGCGAACGAAGGAAGACTTAGAAGCACATGCGATTGAAAAGTCTTTGGGAGTTTTTTTTTTAGGGTGAAGTGGAGGGAAGTTCACTTGTGAAATTCGTAGCCCACGTGGGCTAGTGGCAGCGAAGGCTGCTGTTGGGCGCTACATTGATGAAGGTCGTCATTTCGAGTCTCACGGGGGTGCTTTGCTAGAGTAACACATGTTTTTATTAAAACGTCTTTATGCCATGAAATTCAGAGTTTCTTGGACATCGATTTATAAGTTTGAGAGTTGTGTGTGGTGACAGTTTGAAGGTTCAATTATCTTCTACTCCAATAAGGTATGGGCACATTCTTCTTATGAGTATGATTGGTGTATGTTTTCTGAAATAAGGTTGGAGTGAAAAGGTATTCTACTAGGTATCCTTTGGCTAGGTGTAAATCCTATTTTCTGGTTTGTTGAAGACTACTTATGCATTGTTTTCCTTAAGGAGAGTTTTTGGTGAATGCATAATTTTTGGTTTGAGATAGTAGAAGCTTTGTGCAGTAGGGTTTATATTTGTGAGTCTAGCTACTTGCATTGAGTTGGTGGAACCCTTGGTTTGCTGTTTGGAGTTTGATGGTTGAGTTGCTTCCATAGAGGTTGTTTGATCAAGTTATTACTTTACTTGATTCATGATATTGGGCTTACTCCATTGAGTTGATTTGAGCAAGTTATTCTTTGCATTTGGTGATATTGTGTTGGTGGCTGTTTTGTTCAAATATCTTTGGAGGGAAAAGGATTTCTACTTGTTTCCTTTTCTTGTGATGATTGGTTGAATGCTTCAAGGTTGATGTTGAGTTGAATGGTGTTGGTTGACTAAACCTTGTTTGATGAGCATTGTTGTTGAAACCCTAATTGATGGTGAAAAGAACATGAGTATCATTGTTATGTGATTCTTTGCATAGTTGGTAATTGTTGGGGTTTCATGTTCTTGAAAGAAAAAATTCTATCCTATCCATTTCAGATATTGAGTTGAGTTTTCAGATTTGAGATTGTGATTGAGCTGATTTGATTTGAGTTGAGTTTTGAGATTGAGATTTGAGTATAGAACATATTGAGTCTCTAACAATTCTCTTTATGCTTCTATGAGTTTGACAAATCACATTGGGTCTCTAAAAATTCAATTTGTGATTTTCTACTAAGAAAGTTTTTCTTGGTGAGCTTGCTAAGTTTTTGGGATAGGTTCCGGTGGGGACTTGTGAGCAGTTCTTGGACAGGTTCCAGTGGGGACTTGTGAGCAGTTTTGGATAGGTTCCGGTGGGGACTTGTGAGCAGTTTTGGACAGGATTCGGTGGGGACTTGTGAGCTGATTTGGACAGGTCCTAGCAGAGGACTTTTGAGCTGAGTTTGATAGTTCTATCAGAGAACTTGAGGACAGAGGTGCATTGGTTCTATGAGAAGAACTTGAGGACATTTGAAAAGTCTTTGAGAAGGCTTGTATGCAGAGGATTGATTTGTTCAAGAGTTGGACAGATCTGATAGATAGAGGAAGACTTGTACTAGACCGACTGACTGTGTTTGGTACAGGTTGCTGAACTGCTATGGACGTGATCATAGAAGGCATAGGTCTCTTAGGCTAAGCATTGAGGACAGGAGGTCTTCGGTGGAAAGGAGTTCCACGTCTTTGGAAAGAGGTAGAGGCAATTGATCTTCTGAGGGATAATTTCCAGAGCAGAGGGGAAGGTATCTCCTTTGGGCCGAGGCTCATAAACATTGTAATTGGGAAGGTTTCCCAAAGAACTTTGAGATAAATTTTAGAGAAAAGTTTTGTGGACGTAGCCCAACCATTTTGGGTGAACCATGTTAAAAATGGGTCTTCAATGTGTGATGCTTTCTATCTTGATTAATGTTGTGTTGATGCCACTGCTATCTAAAGTTAAAATTATTAATTGGTTAAGTCTTATACTGTTCACCCCCCCTCTCAATATAAGTCCATGTTCTTCAATATCAATGTCCTCAAAGGTGGTACTTTTGTCTACAACATAAACTACTCAACTAGAGGATAAAGTGGTGGAATATATGGTAAAAATAATAAATTTGACACTTGCATTTGTTTTTTTAATAGTTTTCCCTACCTCCATCAAACCACACAAACTTGTATATATTTTTCTCAATCAATTGTTGCCATAGAATATTTTTTCCCATCAATGTTACCCTCAACCTTAGGGGATTTTTTTGGAATATAAATTAGTATTGATAGTAAATTAATGCATCGACCATTGCACTAACCACCACGTAGCTGACAGACATACAAAGTATTGATGCAAGTTACATTTAATCCTATGTATATATGTTTATGCAATGCCATGAGATATCCTAGTTTTGTCTTTCAACATGGTACTAGAGCCATGAATGGTGGTGGGTGTGGGTATATTAGTGTCATCTATAGTTGTTGAATATGAGAGCAAGCCCAATGTGACTAGGCATGGAATACTTTCTCTATGCTATTTATGCAAAGATGTATTGTGCATCATGGTGGATATGAGATAGTTTTCAAGCCTTGCGATGCAATTTGAACCAACCATTATTGAGTTTTGAAGCATATAAAATGTTATTTGAAGGGAACTATTATTTGAAAGCAAAGTAGTAAACTATGTAAGTAGTTAAGTCTCTAGTGTTGTTTATACTATAGTGACTTTGGGACCTCAAAGATAATTTTGCATCACAATGGATTTCTATCAAGGCCTAAAACTCTAAATTTAGTTCACCTAAGCATAGGTTATGGAGTTTTTTCAAAATTTATTAAGGATTTGGTAATTTATACAAGTAGACAGTGTTTGAGAAAATAGTTGTTGCTTTGCATGAAGAAATTTAGGGTTTTTATTTTGTGTTTGTGAGAGCAAGTTGTTTATAGGAGAGAAGGGAATGGAGATTAATTATATTGGTGCTTGAACACCTCCAAGCATCTTCATAAGGGTCAATCCTCTCTAATTTATTGATTCTTGGAAACACAAGAATAAAATTGGCCTTGATATAAGGCTAATGTGACACTATATCTATCATAGGAGCCACTTCTTTAGCAACTACATAAAACTTAGATAATTTTGGAAGCTTTGTACACATGCATGACAAGCTTGGTGTTGAGGCTACCCTCTCTACCTTCTTTACCAATAACTTTATGCTTTTGAACAATTGATAGAAGTTATTTAGTTTAAATATTATCATTGTGCTATCACTAAACTTGCATTAATTTTCAATGGAACATTTGGAAGAGGTCGCATATGTGGTCTATTAAAAAAAACTTCTTCAAGTGGTTGTATATGTTTATTTTATGATTGATAAGAGTGGTTGTGTATGTTTTATTTATGACTAATAAGAGTTTTTGTAATGCAACCTTGGAGGATTTGGTCCTAATTGTTATCCAATTTGATATGAATGGATCTATAGTGCAGTTAGCTAAGTTGAAAGGATTTGAGCTATGAGAGTGTGTAAAATGCAAGTCGATGAGCTTTTTTGTTTATATTTTTGATAATTGAGTGGTCTTGATGACTCTTTGTGAGACATGCCATTTTTATTCTTCTTCCATGGAAACTAGAAGGCATATTTTAGTAGGTAAACACTTTTGGTTGTCTTCTTACTTGAGATAGTTTGTCCAAGGAGACATGGTTAATTATTTAAAAATATCAAATCATATCAATATATCATGAATGTGGAGTTTAAAGAGGATATAATGTGTCACAATTATGAAAGGTGACATGAGTCAATTTATAAAAGCAAAAATAAAAGAGCAATGGGATGTTATGTTGTGAGGGTTGAAATCATATTGCATCAAAAAGTGAAAACGAGTTAAGTTATTAAATAAATATTGTAACAGATCTAAACAAACTATGATTTCTAGCTTATTTTTTACAAACTAGTTATTAGTATGGATCATAGTGTATTAAATAATTGAAAAATCAAGTGTCTTGAAGATTTGTTTGAGTCATTCTACTTTTAGTCAAAAAAACATTGTTCTCTAGGTGCATGATCGTTGATATCCAACACCCCTCATTGTTGTGTTGAGAAAGACAAGCCTCAAAGATCACAAAAAGGATACATTCACATCACTTAATGAAATGGGAAAGGAAAAGAGGAGACAAGCTCAAAAACAAGCCCAAGCTCAAAAGAGAGCCACACCAAATAAAGTTCTTTATTTCCAAGTAAGTGAAGGTGGAGAACTATTAGCACTTAAGTGCAACTTACAAATGATTCTCAAAGAAGCTTATGTTTGAGAAGATCATTTTAAAAATAGTATTGTGTTCCCTATTGATGTCATGAAGATGGTACACAATGCACTAACCTATATTGACATGCTTAAGGAGGAAAGTAAAAACTTAAAGGAGACAAATGAAAGGTTGAATATAAAGGCTATGGTGGAAGATGTTTCTTGTGACACAAGAGACCTTATCCAAAGGATATATTCTACTTGTGATACAAAAGACTTGAACATTGTTGGTGATAGTTGTGCTCATGTTAAAAAGATCATGATGAAGGTAATGTAATGTATGATAATTATAGTCTTTTTGACAATGAACATTGTGTTGGCCATGATAAGGGCTATGTTGTTCATAAAGATATTGGATGCATTGAAAATCATACCATAGATATTGAATCTAAATTTATGAAAAAATGGATATGATTACAAAGGATTGTGAAGAAATAGGCAAGAAATAAGAAATAGCATAGAGCCAAGCATAAGGCCAATAAATGAAAACCTTAGGTATGATGGTCAAACAAGAAAAAAACAACAAAATATGAAAAAAAGATAAACCTTAATGGCATAAGTGCACAAAAATAGGTTCAACTATAAGAATTTTGTTGTAGTAATTATGGCTAATCTAGAAATATGATAACTAAGGATTGAGATATACATCCTTACCAGATATATGATGGAGATAAATGATTGTAAGAAATATTATTGGCGTAAATATAAAATATACAATAAATTACATGTTGATTATGATGGATGAAAGTAATAAAATGGAATAAAGTGAAAGACACATTCAAAGGATTCTATGAGCAAATATTTTCTTCTCAAACAAACATGATAAAGCATAAAATATAGCAATAAATAGTAATAGAATAGAACAACGCATCCTCATGATGATTATTGAAATCCATAAAATCTCATTTATCAATTTGGCTAGGTGGCTAATATGGATTATCCATTTAAACACCCTTATATGAGTTGGTTGGGTGTAAATCATAAGAAAACCATTTGTTGAGATGGTCTTGGATAAATCCACTTGAAAACCCTTAGTGGTGTTTGTGCCCACAACATGATTCAAGTTATAGTGGTGTAATGATAATTTTTATGAAGACCCTTTTTGTAAACGAGTATCTAATTGTAGACACATAAAACACGTCATGTTGAGGAGGCTACCTATATGGATACATTTTTAGGCCATATGACTCACCTTGGGCTTCCCTAAGACCTAACAATGGTTCTAACCACTAAAACAAGGGAAATCTATCCTATACAGCCTGGACCATCATACTCAAGAGCGGCCTCCAACGTTCACTGGACTTTGCAATGGCTTCCAATCCTACCTGCTTCACCATGGGGCGGTTGCACCTGTAACAAACGTGGGCTCCCTGAGTTAAGCCAAATAAATTTCAGGGCAAGTTGAGCATAATGACTAATTATGAGGTTCTAGAAGTGATGTTTGGGTTTCCTAGATCCTAATAAAATCTTGATCTTGGATTCTCTTGCAAGCCAAGATTACAATGAGAAAATCTTATAAAAGGAGCCTAAAAATTTCATCAACAAAAGAAAAAAGAGATAGAATAGAAATGCAATAAGTACTATCAATTTGTGTAATAGAGAGAACATACTCTCACAAACAACAAAGTGCTACCCAAATCCAACCATGAGGCTTGCATTCACATCAATGGAGTCCTTTGAATCTTGAAGATCAAATTCAACCATTGTGCATCATCAATCATCCTAAATTTGTTCTAATTTTCATGATTCAACTATGCTTCAAAGAGAACAACCCTTGAACATAAATTTGGTAGACCAACCTTGGCATTTCATGCATTGATAACGAAGAAACAATCCTCTATTTAGTGGTTGCTTCATCATGAAGCGATCCAAAAGCAGAACTGATCTACCGTGTGATGGCTAGCAGGCCTGATCGCTTTACCCCATGACAACCTCTTGGTGAAATTTGCTTTTAATGTGCTTTTAGTTACATTAGCTCTAACAACATTTAATTTCTATTCTAGCATAGTTTTACTCAATTTTTATGCATTCCTTTATTATTTTATGCATCTTGCTTTCAGTTTCTTATCATGAATATGGACCTCATCATGAGAGGTTCCCCATTTGCTATTGATGTCTTGTAATTTTTCTTGTCTGTAGGTTTCAGGTCTCAATGGGAGCTGTTCAACATACAGATCCTTCAATCTTTTTTTTTTTGACAATTTTGAAAAAAACTTGTATTAAGACATAGATCAATTACAATGTGGGAAGAGCCTCTTCCCAGCCGGAGTCCGAGAGGACACAGTCATACAATAGTAAAGGAAGAACTGCATCGAAGCCAATTTTTGTGAACCAAAAACTAGCTGCCATGGGGTCCCCCATCGTACTCTATTTTTTTGAAGGTCATTAGCTCAAGGACCTTTCAAGACCCTGTCTAATCACCTCATCCTCAATATCCATGTCACTGTGCAACTGAACTCCAACCTCCTTTTTCGCACCCATCTTAGCCAGAAAGTCAGCCACTTTGTTCAAATCTCAGATCCTTCAATATTTATCTCACCGTATAGAGGTCATAAAAAAACCCTCTATAATCAGTTTTGAGAGAGCAAAGACTCTGTGGGTTACTCCTACTTGTGGTTCCAAATTATAATTTATATCAAATTGGTATATATCCCTAAGAAGGATATCTTTGTAACTGCATTACGAAGAAAAATTGTAAGATTAATGAGAAGGATACCATTTCTATATTTCTTTTTCATCTTATGGTTAAATGATTTGCATTTGTCAAACTGATTTCACAAATGTTTAGGTGTACGGTTTTTTCTACTCTACACTAATCAACCACAAGACCCAAAAGGCAAGCATAACCCATATTCCCCTAGTGTGGGGGTATTTTCAAGTCTTAGATGCTACTAATTTATGGGAGATGTTGGAAGATATTTTAATATTATTAGTAAATTAATGCACCAGCCATTGGGTTGTTGAGAGACTTATCAAGAAGGTCAATTCAACTTGGATGTAATCCTATATATACTTTCCTATGCAATTCCATGACACACCATTTTCAACAAATTTAACTCCTAGCCAAACACATCAAATAAATATTCCTCGATTTCTATAAGGATCTTGTCATTGTCCTCACCATTATACTCTAACAAAACAATGTTATTGTTTGTATCAAGATTGAAAATATCACATATATTAAAGTTTAAAGCATCTAAAGAGATAGCAGGTGTCTTGTCTCTCCTATCAATAAAAAATCACGTACACACTCTATTTTTTGTCTACACAAAGATCAGATAGATATGTCATTTAAAAAAAAAAAGATACAATTTGTAGGGATTATTTATAAGCACAAAAATAATTCATGGCCTATCCTCCAAGGTGATGACAAGAAATGAAAACACTATAATTGAAAAAAGACAAACCATAATGGCATATGTGACATGAATAGGTGCACAAAAATAGGTTCAACTATAATATTTTTGTTGTATCCACTATGGCTAATTTGAAAATATGATAAATAAGCATTGGGATATACATCCTTATGAGATATATGGTGGAGATAATGATTGTAAAAACTATTATTGGCATAAAGATAAAATGGCCAACAAAATACATGTTGATTATGGATGGATGGAAATGATAAAATGGGACAAAGTGAAAGACATGTTCAAAGGATTCTACAAAAAAATTATTTTCTTCTCAAATAAGCATGCTAAATATAAAATATGGCAACAAATAATAATAGAATAGGAAAAATTATATTTAGAACCATCAAATCTTGATTTGAGGGCCCAGTATTGGGTCTTCCAATGATGATCCTAAGAAAGGATTTGTTGACTATCCTAAGGAAGGGCTCAGGCCCACCTGGGCATTAGGTGAAAAATGTAAGGCTATGACACATCCTGTATAGAAGTAGTGTTATAATATAGTATTAAAGTGCTAATACTAAGCTCACCATCTACGTCAAAATTTAATACTATTGTACAAGACATGGGAGGATCAAGCTAATCAACTATATAATTTAAAATTATGGTTGATGCTAGAGAAGGACTTAGATGAAAATCCATATTAGTGAAACCTACTAATCAATTAATGTTATTAGAAAAAGAAGAACCATTAGAAGAGCAATAATAAAAGAATAATCATCTAAAAGGATAAAAAACAATCTAAATTGAGTTGATGGAATCTCCTTATCAAATATTACATCCCTATGAATAATGATATCCTACTTTATCCGATAATACAAACAAAAATCCTTGGAGGTATTAGAATAGCCCATAATAATACAATAATGGCTCTTGGTATTAATCTTATTCTATGCGTCTTTAATAATATAAGCCTATGTAATATATTTAAAAAAATTTAATAAGCTTTTCAAAACGATTATAGATGAGAAGAGTGCCACAATCAATAACTCTCTTCACTTTCAATTAGGTCTTGCTCTAGCTTCTTTGGGAGTTATCACTTCCTTGGTAGCTCTAGAACAACAGAGGCTGTAGTAGGTAAGGGCAAATTCGACACAAAATTTGAAGATCACAAGGAAGAGACATCATCCGGAGGGGTTTTGTATGTCTTCACTGTGTGTTACATTATTTGAATGCATAGTGAACGCTTCTTTATTTGGTCAACTATTATGTTTATTACGATATTCAAATGAATGTGATTGCACCTAGTTGTTTTTAAAGAGTGAAAGAGCCCTCTATCTAAAAAAGGAGTGAGTAGATAACTTTTAAAGGGCTTGTGAGTAGCTTCTTCACTTGGGCTTAGTCTACCTATATGTTTTCGTTGTACTAGTATACCACTTAGGCATTCTCCTCATGTGCTATGGAGAAGTGAATAGGTCTTCTTAATCATTGATATCACTAAAATTTTCTTCATAATTTTCAATTATTACTAGAGTTGAGTTAAATAAAGTTTCTTGTGATGATGATGAAAGTGATTTTCCTTCTTCATCAAATACAACATCGTGATTAATATTTATTTTCTTTAAAACTAGATCAAATAGTGTATAAGATTTTGATTCATCATTGTAGCCTAGTAAGATGTATTATTGATATTTTTCATCCAATTCATATCTTTTCTTTTGGAATGTGCATGTATGTTGTACAACCAAATAGCTTAATATAAGAGTTTGATAGTTTATGTTCACTCTATGCTTCTAGAATGATATGATCAAGTAATGCAATGGGGGCTCGATTGAGTAAGTAAATTTTTGAATGTACTACTTATATGCAAATAGAGTATCCAAGTTGTGAATATTTCAACATACTTCATACCATTTCCATGATTGTTCCGTTTCTACATCCTAAAATGTCATTTTATTATGGTGACTAGGTTGTTTTCAGCTATTGTTGAATGCCATGCTCCTTCAAAATTGTTGAGAATTCATTGCTAGTAAATTTCCCCAAGTATGAGCGAAAGACATGGATATTTATTCTTGTGAAAGTTTCAACATTGGCCTTAAATTGCTAAAAGTAGAAAATATCTTCATCTTTGCTCTTCAAAAAATATAACCAATTTTTTTGGATGATCATCAATAAAAAAGTTAAAAGTACTTGGTCTCATAGTAACTTAGATCCATGGGTCCACATAGATTAGTATAATTCATATCAAGAGATGCCTTAGCCTTATTATATAGTCTTGAAATGAGCTTGGTGTTGCTTCTCAACTAAGTAAAAATGAAAAATATCTAATACTTTTGTAAAGGAGGAAGACCTTCAACCATTTTTTGTTTTGTAATGCAATAAGGTGACCATATCATCAATGCCAAAGTGATGAAGATATTTTAGAGTTGACAACTAATACTAAGTTATCATGATGCATTGTGTTAAGTTCAAGAATATTTTATTTTCCTTTCCCATATGCAATAATTTTGGATTTTTTACTTTTATTAAAAATTATGCAAACCTTGGATACTTGTTGCTTATCAAATTTGACCCTTAAATTATGGTCAAGTAGTTGACTTATGGAGAATAGATTTTATGTATCTTGGAATATATAGGACTTTAGTGATTCTACATTTGCATGATCTAAGTCATAATTTTATATCACCTATGCCTTTTATTTTATAAGATGTGTCATCCCCAAGAGAAACCTTTGTTGCTTGTGTTGAACACATTACATTTTGAAACCAGTATTTTCTTCCTAACATGTCTCTAGTTGCTCCAGAATAAATATACCAAATATCATTAAGTTGGGTATGTGAAGCTAATAAATGTTCTTTTATGATAATAATTATTTATCTTTATGCCTTTGAATGGTTTCTTCCTTTTAATATGTACTTGTTCCTCTTTTTATCTTGAATGTGACACTTCTTCCTTCTGAAGTAGGTTCACCAAATTCTAAAAACTTGGTATTTGCTCAGTAATATTTGATGTAGTTACAAAAACATTGTACTTAGATGGAAGTCATCTCAAAATAATTGAAACTAGCATTTCATTATATACTTGAGTTCCTAGTGCTTGCAATGATGCTAGCAATTTTGTTACTATCCTCATGAATGATTCCATATTTTCTCCTCTATTTATATTTAGATAATGGAGTTGGCTTTAGAGAAATAGAACCTGATTTTGATTCTTGGATTTAAATAATATCTTATACTATTGGAGTATATTACATTATTTGGTACATGTTAATGTACCCCCATGTCATCTTCATGGCACAAATTTGGAATATTAGATTAGGGTTGAGTCATTGTTTAGAGTGTGAGTTATATTTTTCTTTATGTAAGTGTGAATGTGAAGGATATGCACAAGTGTCTTGTATGTATGAGATAAAATATGTAATGTAAATATGTGCACAAGTGTCTTAGATTAGAGTGTGCAAAGTGAAGGTCAAGAGTCATGTATAGGTGTGCATACAATATAGAGTCATGTGTGTTGGAAATTAAGCCAGTTAAAAGGAGTAAAAAATTTGTTTGCAATGGTAAGCTTTGGATCTTACCCTTTTACCTCCTTGGACGACAGTTGACTGGGTAGGTAGTTTGACTTGGATGACAGCTGACTGGGCATATTGGACGACATGGCCGGCAAGGCGAACAACACCAAATTCCCTTTCTTATTTCCTCCCTATTCTTCTTCTTTTCCTAACTTCTCCTATATTCCCTAAGGTTGTTTAATCAACCACTATTTAAACTTTGTAATTCTTATGTTTCCAAGGTTGAATATAATATTTTTGCATTTTCCTATTGCTCCTAATTCTCACGTGCCCACATATGGTATTAGAGCTGAAGCCGGAGAGGGCGCTAGAACCGAGGTCGATGGAGGAACCAAGCTCGAGGACCAAGGTGGAGAAACTAGGCAGCATGAGCATCGAGGTAAGGTTGAGTGGGGCCTACAACATGCAATTCGAGGTGAGGAAGACCCGTGATTCATGAACCAAGGTGAGGTTTGGAGCAAGCCCACACAAAAAGCATGTGAGGAGGAGCAACTCAGAAGAACCAACCAAAGAGTGCCACATGGCGAGAGGAGAACAAGGCTGACGTAAACTAGATGACTTAGAACTGATGTAGACCAATTACGTGGCAGAAGGACTGATTACATGGCAAAAGGAGGACAAGCAACGTGGCAACAAATGACAGGCTCAAAGGAAGCAACGTGGCAGGGAACGATTGCTCGAGAAGGAGGTAAAAGGGCGATCACTGATTACCCAAAGGCAATCGAGTGAGTATTCACTCGTTGAAGGTTTTAAACACCTTCATCACCCTCTACATGGTCGATGTGGGACAAAAATCCCAAAAAAAAATTTAATTAAAGCATGACCGAGAGAAGTATAAGGAAGGCAAGCTTCCCTTGCCTTCCTATCGAGCCGCATAGCTCGACTGGCTCATGGAGCTAGCCATAAGGTGCCTGCCTTCCTACAGGTCTTGGGTTCAAAACCCAGCAATAGTGAAAGCTTGAATTTTTTTTATTTTTGTTGAAATTGGATCCGAAACAGAATATACTTGTAATCTTGCCCTTGGGTTCTCATCGACAGTGGTAGTCGAGTTGGTTAGGACGAATTCTTGCATGAAATAGGTTGCGGGTTTGATTCCTACGAAGGATAAATTTTTTATATAAAGTTTTTTTTATATATTATTATTAAAATTAATTATATTATATTTAATATATTAACTATAATTTCTTTTCTAAAGCAATTATTTTTTAATATATTAAATAGTAATATATATATATATATATTTAATACATATCATATAAGAAAGAAAGACATTGTCTAAGAGACAATTATTGTAATCGAAGGATAAATTTTTCACTTGATTCAAGGAATCATAAACTTTAGAACTTTATGTAATAAGCCTAAGAGGCTTAGTTTTTTTGTAAAAGAGACAAAAGATCCAAATTGACAAATTGTAAAGAGGCATTGATGATAAGACCAAATGGATGTTATCATGCCTTATGTGCAATTCTAGCAAGAGAAGGTGTAGAGAGGGTTGATATAAAAGTAATAGGTTATGGGCTCAACATTGTGTTTAGCCAACTTCAAAATGCAGTGATAGCACATCAAAGGCATCCTGACTCAGGGTACGAGGCAAACTTTGAAGATAACTCATTCAAGAGTCAATTTGAACAATCGAAATCTGTACAAGCTACACCACAAGAATTAGAGTATACACACTACAATATTTTAGTGGAAATATTAGAACCAGAATCATCAAAAATAATATTGATAAGTGACGACGAAGAAGAAGTAGTAGATAATTTTGTGAATCAAGAGATAGCATCCCCACATCAAGAGGAATAAGCAATGAATGATAGAGTAGAACAAGTCAGATTTGACTTAAGTTTGTAATCTCTTATTTCTTCCTTCTTCTTCTTTCCTTCTTTCAAACAACAAAGTAATTTATTGTAACCGTGAAATAAAGAGAGTTTTTTGGTAACTATGGCCTCACATAATAGCTTACCTATACCAAAATTTAACGGTTATGACTATGAGTATTGGTCTATAAAGATGAATATCTTGCTCATAGGAAGAGGTTTATGGGACATAATAGAAGAGGGCTACACAAAATCGTCAGACTGGACAACACTAAGTGCCGCAGACAAGAAAATATGAAAATAAGAGAAAAAGAGAAACTCTTCTGCTCTTTCTCATCTCTAAGCTGCATTGGAGAAAAGCATATTTCCTAGAATCTTCGCTTGTACAACTACACAAGCTGCATGGAAAGCATTGAGTGATGGATTCTAGGGTAGTAATCAAGTGAAGTAGGTAAGGCTTCAAACACTGAAGAGAGATTTTGAAAATATTCGAATGAAAGATGATGAAAAAGTCGATGATTATTGTGTTAGAGTAAAAGCAATTGTGGATAAAATGGTTACACTAGGCAAAAAAATCATGCTTGAGACAATTGTAACAAAAGTTTTGCAAACACTTACAGAGAAATGGAACCGTATTTCCATAATTATAGAAGAATCCAAAGATATTTCCCTTTTAACATTCGATGCATTAATCTGATCGTTAATATCACATGAAGATAGGTTTCCTGAAACTCCTTCAACTAGCTACAGAGGTGATGATAAGTCCTTCACTTCCAATGAAAACAATGGAAGAGTGTCAGGAAGAGGTCAAGGTAGAGGCAAGCAAAGAGGTAGAGGTAGAAGCAACTACAGAGGAGGCAATCAAAATAGAGAAGGCAACCATAATAAAGGAGGCAATTCCAATAGAGGAGACAACTCATATAGACGAAGAAATCAACAAAGAGGTGGAAATAAAAATCAAGGACAAAATGGAAATCAAGGGCGGTGAAGTGACAAGTCAAAATTAGCTTGTTTCAACTGTGGCAAGCCAGGTCACTTCGCTCGTGACTGCTGGTCAAAATCTTCACAAGGCAGCAATAGTCAATATGGTAATTATGGATAAGAAGATGATACCTCTAATATTTTTCTTTCATATGGACAATCAGAACATAATATAAATGACACATGGATTCTGGATACTAGTTTTTCAAACCACATGTGTGGCAAAGAACATTTATTTGCTACTCTAGATTCCACTTATAAATACCAAATCAAATTAGGGGATGATAAGACATTGCAAGTAGAGGGTATTGGAGCCATGGAGGTTCCAACCAAAGAAGGACCACAGAAAGTGCATGACATCTATTACACTCCAAAGCTCCAACACAATCTACTAAGCGTTGGACAAATTATGGAAAACAATTACAAGCTTGTATTTTATGAAGGATAATGTATCATTTTTGATAAAAAATTTGTAATTGTGTCATCACACAGGTCCCCATGACCAAGAGCAAGTTATTCCCTCTCAAATTTGATGAGCCAGGAGGAGCTCAAATTGCAAATGTAGCTATAACAAATCCAAGTGTGTTTTGGCACTTCCAATATGGTCACCTTAATTCCGCTAGCTTGAAACTTCTCACTTCTCAAGCTATGGTGATAGGACTTCCCAAAATCAATGAACAAAAGGAGGTCTGTGAAGGATGTGCTTTTGGAAAGCACTCAAGGTCAAAGTTTCCAAAAGGACAAGCGTGGAGAGATAGCTATCCACTTCAGTTAGTACATTCAGACATCTGTGGACCAATGCAAACACAAAGTCTCAAAAACTATTCTTATTTTCTCACTTTCATAGATGACTTCTCTAGAATGTGTTGGATTTATTTTTTGAAACATAAAGATGAAGCTTTTGATTGCTTCATATATTTTAGAAACAATGTAGAGAATCAAAGTGGGAATTATGTAAAATGTCTTAGGATAGATCGAGGAGGTGAATACTCCTCAAAATTATTCTTGAAATATTGTAAAGCAAGTGGGATTAAAAGGCAATTCACCACTGCCTATACCCCACAACAGAATGGTGTGGCTGAGAGAAAGAACTGCACCATAGTTGAAATGGTGAGATCAATGATTCAAACTAAGCATCTAACTCATATGTACTGGGTAGGGGCTGTAAGAACCAATGTATATATTTTAAATAGAAGTCCTACTTCTAGTTTAGATGGTGTCACTCCTTATGAGGGGTGGTACGAAAATAAATATAATGTAAAGCACATCAAAGTGTTTGGTTCTTTAGCATATGCACACATTCCTGATGAGAAAAGAAATAAGCTTGATCCAAAGAGTCAAGCTTGTATATTTGTAAGGTATTATGAGTCTACAAAGGCATATAGACTCTACAATCCCAAGACTCATAAAGTTATACTCTCCAGGGATGCAATTTTTGATGAAGGGGGAGAATGGGGTCATCAAAGAATTTTTGTTGATGATGATTCCCAAGATGTAAGTTCTTCACAGGTACAATAGGTGTCTCCAAAGAAAAGCAAAGACAGGCCACCCCCTCCAAGCCCAAGTAGGAGTACTACATCAAGTACTTCAATAGCCACTCCAAGTCCTTCTCCACAAAGATCAATAAGTTCTTCACCGATGGACAATGACAAAGACTCTCCATCAAGAGGCAAAAGAATATTACAACATCATCCATATTTTCAAATGTTGGAACAGAATTTCCAGAGAAGATTCATTAGAAGCCAAGCTAGTGAAATGAATACATTTTTGCAACAACTTGAAAATTTACAATTGTATGGGGATGATGACTCCCATGATCCTAGGGGAGATGTAGTCAATTATGCTTTATTGGCTAGTACACAACTAGAACCATCTAGCTATGAGAAGGAATGTACTCAAAATGTATGGCAAGAAGCCATGAAAGAGGAAATAACCTCTATAAAAAATAATGATACATGGGATATAGTAAAGCTACCCAAAGAAAAAAAATGTGTTGGGTGTAAATGGGTCTACAAGACCAAGTACAATGCTGATGGAAGCATTGAGAGGCATAAGGCGAGACTAGTAGCAAAAGGTTTTACTCAGAAATTTGGCATTGACTATGAGGAAACCTTTGCTCCTGTTGCATGACAAGAAACAATCAGATTAGTTCTTTCCTTAGCAGCCCATAAAGGATGGAATGTTCAACACATGGATGTGAAAAGTGTTTTTCTGAATGGATACTTGATAGAAGAGGTTTATGTTCAACAACCTCAAGGTTTTCAAGAACAGGGAAAGGAGAACCTTGTTTACAAATTTAAGAAAGCACTTTATGGCCTCAAGCAAGCACCAAGAGCTTGGTACTCACGCATTGATGGCTATTTCAATGAGTATGGATTCACGAGAAGCAAAAGTGAACCAAATATATACTACCTAAAGCATGGAGTAGACATTCTCATAGTTTGTTTGTATGTGGATGATCTAATATTTATGGGTAGTAACAATAAAATGAATATGGAGTTCAAAAACTCCATGATGAAATAGTTTGAGATGAAATATCTTGGTTTAATGTGATACTTCCTAGGGATGGAAGTGCATCAATCAAATAAAGGGATCTTCATATGTCAACACAAGTATGCTCGAGATATGATCAATAAATTTGCCATGGAGCAGTGCAAATCAGTTGCAACTCCAACTAGACATGGGATCCAATTAAGAAAGGACGATGGAGCATAAAAGGTTGACATGACCACTTACAGAAGCATGGTTGGGAGTCTGATGTTTCTCACCAACACAAGGCCTGATATTGAATATGTTGTTTCTATAGTTTCAAGGTTTATGGCTAGTCCATCTGAGCTGCATCTACAAGCAACTAAAAGAATCTTAAGATATGTAAAAGATACATTGGATTTTGGAATCTATTACCAAAAATATAATTCTGTGAAATTAGTTGGCTGCAGTGACAGTGATTGGGGCAGCAATATAGATGATAGGAAATCTACATCAGAAAATTGTTTTAGTCTAGGATCAGGACTAATTACATGGAGTTCCAAGAAACAAACTATTGTCGCATTGTCATCGACTGAGGCTGAGTATATAGCCATCACACATGCTAGTACTCAAGACCTATGGTTGAGAAAATTTCTTGAAGAGATTGGAGAAAGTCAAAGTGGTCCAACTCGACTATATTGTGATAACATAAGTGCCATTCAGTTGGCATACAATCCAGTCCACCATAGTAGATCAAAGCATTTCGATATGAAGTATCACTTCATTCGAGATATGGTGGAACAATAGATAGTTGAGCTTTAATATTATAGCACTTTGGATAATATTGCAGACATATTCAACAAAGGTATAGCTAAATATCAATATATAAAGCTGAGAGACTGTATAGTCAGTCCTATCAAATTTAAGGGGGATAATGTTGGAAATTAAGCCAGTTAAAAGGAGTAAAAAATTTGTTTGCAATAGTAAGCTTTGGATCTTACCATTTTACCTCCTTGTACGGCAGCTGACTGGGCAGGTAGTTTGACTTGGACGATAGCTGATTGGGCAAATTGGATGGCATGGGCAGCAAGGTGGACAACACCAAATTCCCTTTCTCGTTTCCTCCCTATTCTTCTTCTTTTCTTAACTTCTCCTATATTCCCTAAGGTTGTTTAATCAACCATTATTTAAACTTTGTAATTCTTATGTTTCCAAGGTTGAATATAATATTTCTGCATTTTCCTATTGCTCCTAATTCTCACGTGCCCACAATGTGTTCATCAAGTATGCAAATATCAAGTAGAGTAGCCAAGATTCATGATACTGGTAATATGGAAAGGAATAATCAAATATCCAAAGAGTTATTCTAGTATGGTTGTATAGAACTTATCACGACCCACCTTGGCAGGACTTGCTACTCAAAATTGGACTATGTATTAATGAATGATATTTAATGCTTGGATTTTATACTTCTAATAGATATATGCTTTTAATTTTATTTTCATTTTATATAAGAATATGGAACTATTAATGCTCTGCTTAGTTGCAGGACTAGGTACTCTAATGGGTGAATAAGAGAATTGGCCAAAAGGAATGAGAGACCATAGTGAAGGGGAAATGATGACGATGACTTGTTCATCAAATAGCTTAGGGTAACATGGATGAATACCCTTTTCATGTAGGTGCATTATAGGTTGCTTGTGCTCATGTTCATACCATTGGACCGGGAAAGTTACTTGTAATGAGTCTCTTTAACATGATTCAGTGATAGCATAAGTCTATCTTAAATAAGGTACTCACTTGAGGATAAAATAATGGTATGAAACATCGAGGGAGTGCATTTATTCTTACTTTTAGCATGATGGTACTTTTTATCTCCTTATGCTCTTGAATAATTAATTGGTTGATGTTTATTCATGTATGCCTAAGGTTGGTAAATAATCCATTAAAGAATACCTTAAGTTTTTAATTTATGAACATTACTTCTTGCTTTTTTGTGGCATGATGGGCCACCTTTAACCTTGGTTGTGGTGCATTTAATACATTGTGATAGCAAAGGTAGAGTCATTTTTGGTTTAACGTAAGATACTTTTATTCTTCTATCTCCTTGCTTCATAGAAGTACTTCTGTAAGGTGGTAGTGGATGTTGGAAAATACTTTTAGTATTACCATGTAGTCCTTGCACGTAAAACACTTTGCATTCCTTGTCTTGGGCCTTTAAGAGAATGTTGGTTGGAATGAGAGAGGAGACGTTGGGAGAATCAACAATAAGAGAGTATAATGAATATGGATGTACAATGCAAGGGTGAGTAGTGCATGGAGTAAGAGAAATAAAGATATGAATACTGCCAGTATTTGTTGTGGTTGCTAGGTATTATTTACAGTTTTTTGGTGATTTATTTGCTTGGGTGTTTTCATTATGTTTCTTCCCTTTTCAATTCTTATTGTTGTTGGTTGACTAAACTTACTTTTTAGTTGTATATCTACATGATGATTACTTCTTTAAATAGGTTTTGGATTGATTTTTTATCTTGGATTCATGTACTTGCTTTTTCCATCTTGGAACACGCTCTCCTTGTGTGGAAAAGGGCACTGTGGGGGTGGAAAATTTGGTCTAGTATGTTCAATGTATCTGTTCATTATTGACCTTCATGTCATTTCCATGTATCCTAGGACCTTAGAATTTTAAAACCCTACCTGTTAGCTTGATACCTTTGTTGTGTGTTTCTCACACCTAAGTTACAGTGTGCATGGTTCCCCTTTAGATCATCTTAATCTAAAGTTAGATTATATAGTTTAGTCATTATGTGTGTATTAGCTTGATGTCTTTATTGTATGTTGCTCACATCTAAGTTACAGTGTGTATGAAACTCCTTTAGATCATCTTAATATAAATTCAGATTAGATGGTAGTTGTTGTATGTGTAAGCAAGCTTAGGATTTGTTTAAGATTCTTATTCTTTGGATGATTAATGCTAAGGTTGGTTTTAAAAGATCTTTCCTTCCATTGCATTAATTTAGCTAAAATTTCAGGTGCTTTAAGCTTTCAGTTGGAATTATAAAAGGTTTAATTATTTCTAGTGTTTCTTAGGTTAATTTGAATTGACCCTTAGCTAATCAATGCTTGATTAATATAATTCTTTAGTTTTAATCTAATCTTAGTTGTGCAAATAATCTAAGGTTAGATTAATGCAAGGTTAAATTTATATTTTTTTAATCTAATGTAATATTAATATTAATCAATCTTTAGTTTTACAAATAATTTAAGGATTTTGAAACCAGTATTTTCTTCCTATCATGTCTCTAGTTGCTCCAAAATCAATATACCAAATATCATTAAGTTGTGCATGTGAAGCTAATAAATGTTATTTTATGATAAGAATAATTTCTCTTTATACCTTTGAATGGTTGCTTCCTTTTAAGAGGTACTTGTTCCTCTTTTTATCTTGAATGTGATACCTCTTCCTTTTGAAGTAGGTTCACCAACTTCTCAAAACTTGGTATTTGCTCAATAATATTTAATGTAGTTACAAAAACATTGTACTTAGATGGGAGTGATCTCAAAATAATTGAAACTAGCATTTCATAAAATACTTGAGTTCCTAGTGCTTGCAATGATGCTAGCAATTTTGTTACTATCCTCATGAATGATTCCATATTTTATTCTTTCTTTATATTTAGATAATGGAGTTGGCTTTAGAGAAATAGAACCTAATTTTGATTCTTGGCATTAATTAATATCTTCTACTATTAGAGTATATTACATTATTTGGTACATGTTAATGTACCCCCATTCCACCTTCATGGTACAACTTTGGAATATTAGATTAGGGTTGGAAGGAGCACCAACCCCTGATTTATCTACATCAACAGAAAGGAGCACCAACCCATGATTTACCAGCACCAACTGGAACGAGCACCAACCCCTGATTTACCAGCACCAATTGGAAGGAGCACCAACCCCTGATGCCAAGTGATGAGGCCTAGAAATGCCTCAATCATAACATGTTTTGAACACTAAAATTGCCTATAAAATCTTATGTTTTATCTGATATGTTAGTTAAGTTGATTCAATATGCTGTATATTAACCATTTTGCATGATCAATGTATTTGGAATATCATATGCTGATTTTTATAGCTTTTTGCATAGTTTTGTGTTCTTTTTGCTATGACTTGCTAAAATGGGATATGCTTAGAATAATAGCAGCATTTCACTAATCATTTTTTGATTTGTCTCAAGCATTTATTTCACCTAAATCTGGCAATAGTGCAAGCAAACTGTTGCTGTGTAGCAAAAACTGGTCTTTCCCATTTAAATTCCAGCCAGCTATCCATAAATAGCAAGGCATGGAATTCACATATGGAAAGAGATGAAGACCATTGGAATTTGATCCTAGGAGATAACCCACACGAGAGATGTAGAAGAAATCATTTGGAAAGCACACATTTGTTCATTTCGAAGTATCTTCGAAATGAACAAATATCTTCGAAATGAGGAAACACAGCGTCTTCAAAATGAGCAGATCTTCAGAATGAAGAATGCATTATCTTTAGAATGAGCGGATCTTCAGAATGAGGAATGAAATATCTTTGGAATGAGAATTGCAGTATCTTCGAAATGAGAATTGCAGTATCTTCGAAATGAGCGATCTTCGAAATGAGAATTGCATTGTCTTCAAAATGAAGCCACTTATCTTTGAAATGAAAATAGAATGTGCTTTTTGACTTGTTGACCGATTTATGAAGCTGGAAAAATGGAAATAAAGGTTGGAAAAGGTAAAGGAAAAGATATTCCATCTATCTTTTCCGTCATTGCCAACAAAAGCCATCATTAATGGAAAGATCAGTTTTGATCTTCTTCAAGAATAAACCCAGAATTTGTTGCAGCATAGTAGGATTAGATCTTTTGAGATATTCACAGTTTGTAATTAGATCATAGGACATCTATAAATATTTCTCCCATTCAGGTTGAGCTTAGTAGGTAGTGAGAAAAGAGTAAGGAAGCTAGGAGAAAGCAAAAAGTAGAGAAAATAAGTAGAATTTGACTATTACAATCCTGTAATAGGTTTTCAGTAGAATTATTGTAATCATGTTCTTTAATCAATAAAGTGCACCAGTTCTATTTCATATTGCTTGTAAATGAGTGTGATTAAGATCTAGAGAGAGAGAGATACTCATACCTTCTTCTGGACAAGGAGGCTGGCCACTTCCAGACCTAGGAGGAGGACTAACAATAGGTTTTTATTCTAATTTTGCTGCAGTAGAATGAGTTGTAGAACTTGCCATTTCAATTGCTTGTAAACAACTGACAATATTTGTGATCTTAGTTTATTTATATTTAGATTAAACTTGTGCTTAATGTTTTGATTGTAACCTTTACTTTCAGCAAAGCTTCCATGAAGAACACAAGCTTATACTGAGAGGGGGGGTGAATAGTATAAGACCTCTTTTTACTTTTTCCTTTATACTTAAAAATAGTAAAGCAATATACCCAAAGCAATATCGAAGGAATGCATAATATCATCTACAAAGTGACACCAATTTTAAAGTGGTTCACCCAGAATGGCTGGGCTATGTCCACAAAAATTTTCTCTACAAGTTATCTCAAAGTTCTTTGGGAATCCTTCCCAATTACAATGTTTATGAGCCTTAACCGAAAGGAGATACCTTCCCCTAATCAGAATTTATGAGCCTCTACTCAAAGGAGATACCTTCCCTTCTGCTCTAGAAATGATCCCTTAGAAGATCAACTACCTCTACCTCTTACCAGCACGTGGAACTCCTTTCCATCGAAGACCTCATATCCTCAATGCTTAGCCTAAGAGACCTCTACCTTCTATGATCACGTCCACAGCAGCTCAGCAACCTATACCAAGCATAGTTAGTTAGTCTAGTACAAGTCTTCCTCTGTCTGTCAGATCTGTCCAACACTTGAACAAATCAATCCTCTGCACACAAGCCTTCTCAAAGACTTGCCAAATATGACCTCGGGTTCTTCTCAAAGAACCAGTGCTCCTCTGTCCTCAAGTTCTCTGATAGAACTATCAAAACTCAGCTCACAAGTCCTCTTCTAGGACTTGTCCAAATCTGCTCACAAGTCCCCATCGAAACCTATCCAAAACTGCTCACAAGTCCCCACCGAAACCTATCCAAAACCTGCTCACAAGTCCCCACCGGAACCTGTCCAAAACCTGCTCACAAGTCCCCATCGAAACCTGTCCAAAACCTCAGCAAGCTCACCAAGAAAAACTTTCTTAGTAGGAAATCACAAGGTGAATTGTTAGAGACCCAATGTGATTTGCCAAACTCATAGAAGCATAAAGAGAATTTTTAGAGACTCAATATGTTCTATACTCAACTCCCAATCTCAAAACTCAACTCAAATCAACTCAATCTCAAATCTGAAAACTCAACTCAATATCTGAAATGGATAGGATAGAATGCTTTCTTTCAAGAACATGAAACTCCAAAAATTGCCAACTATGCAAAGAATCACATAACTATGATACTCATGTTCTTTTCACCATCAATTAGGGCTTCAACAACAATGCTCATCAAACAAGGTTCAATCAACTCCATTCACCTCAAAACACAACCTTGAAGCATTTCACAATCAACATCAGAAAAGGAAACAAGTAGAAATCCTTTTCTCTCCAATATTGTTTGAACAAAAACATCCACCAACTCAACTCACAATAGCACAAAACACCTTTTCAAATCATCAACAAAGGAGTAAGCCCAAACACTTTAACCAAGTAAATAATAGCTTTATTATTACCAATTTAATGAAAGCAAATTTCAATATCAAAGCTACCCACTTAAGGTTTCACAACTTCACACAAGAAGCAATTGACCTTAAAACATCATGCTTTCATTTCCATAATCAACCAAAAGCACTCTCAACATTACAAGAAAGATTTAACCCTTATACACCTTATTTCTCCTTTATAGTCTTATCAAAAAAAATAAAATGTATCTCTCATAAGAATGCAATAAGATATTTCAACAACACCTTCAAAAGAATATTTTATCAAAATAACAACAAGCTTTAAACTCCTTATAACTCCTAAGTTGTTTTTCCCTCTAACAAACTTCCTCCATCCGCAATATACACTTAGCAAAAATTAATTTCAAAAATACCTTAGCCAACATAAAAAATCGCTATGGAGAAATTATGCACAAATTCTAACACCACCCGCTACGTCCACTTCATGATGAAAAACCCTTTCACGATATTCGAACGTGGAACCTCTTGTTCGGGTAGCGCGCCAACAGCCTAGCCGCTACCGGTGCACCAAAGGCACCTGGTGAGATTTAAACCTCACGCTATTAACCTTGATCCTTCTGTGCCAGGGATAAAATGAAACAACAGTCCCTTCCTTTCCTCTGCCATGACACGACGACAATAAACTTTACGATGGATTTGACAAATGGTGAGTGCAGACAAATGAACAGCAAATACACGAAAAATGGTGAATACAAAAATGAATTCACAACGAGCAACACTTTTCAAAATTTGAATGGTATGAATCTTTGTTTTCATCGAGGGATATTTATATGCATTTTATCATAAACTCTTGACGTCGGCAAGGAGTTTAACACATCGACGGAGGTCTTGGCTAGCGCCCACAATGTTAAAACATTTGCACCATGGATTAGGAGAACCTATTGCAAATAATAATTTATTTATTTAAAAATAATTAAATGGAACCTTAACAAGGTTTTAAATTATTTAAATAAATACTTCCTCCTGGACCCAAATGCATTAAACCAATGCATCCACCTGTAATCTTTAAACTTGCCAACTTGGGGTTTGCAAAAGACCTTTGAAACTGTCATGCCGTAACCTTCATCCAAAAAAATTATTTGACATCAAATCAAATTCCTTGAAGAGCTTATTGACATCAATGACAACTTATACACTTGAGCAAAGGCAATGTACCCAAAGTACCCAAAATTGCCAACAATCTCCCCCTTTGTCATTGATGGCAAACCTTTACTGAAAACACTTCTCAAGAGCCAAAAATGAAACCAACTATGCTAACAACTGAGAAAATGTGCCCACAAATGAGAATCTTCCTTTGAAGTTTTGCTCCCCCTGACTTGAAGCTTTCCTCTTCACTTTGAAGCTCTCCCCCTTACTCATATCTCTCCCCCTTTGTCATGAATGGAAAAGGGCCACCTTTGGGGCTTGGGACTAAGAATGAGCCTCTTAGATTAGTCCCTCCCCCACCTCTTGATGAGGTGATTAATTTTGGGGTGGGAGTAAAACTCCCATTAGGCACTGATCATCGTTAGCGTCTATATCTTCCTTGCCAGGCCTTCTATTGAACTCTTTGTCCATATTCCTGTTCTTGTCACTGTTCTTATTCTTGTTCTCATCCCTGCTCTTGTCCATGCCTTGATCCTTGGACCTGATCATGCCACTGTTCTTGTTCCTGTATTCTAGAATTTTAGCTCTCCACTATTTTATTATGTGACCTTCATTGTTGCACTTGAAACACTTGAATATGTTGTTTCTTTGAGGTAAACCTGATCTTTGAATCCACTTGTTATGACCAAACCTATTCTGGCCAAATCTGTTCTGACCAAACCTGTTCTGACCAAACCTGTTCTGACCAAACATGTTCTGATCAAACCTATTCTAGTTATTTACCTTGTAGTAGATTGCCTTGTGCCAAACTATTTACAAGAGTAGCAATACCCTTGAAAGAAACTAGCACTTCTGAAATTGTCATTTACCTTCTTCACTTGAGCCATGGAATGTGAAGCCATGTGACCAAACCTATGACAAGCAAAACATCTGCCTTGAAATTTTCCTTTATTTGACCTCTTGGGTCCTAAAAAATTCTTCTTCTCATTCTGAATTCTATTTTCTATTTCTGTGCATCTATCATTTAAGGACTCATTTTCTGAAGTACTTTCCTCATCAGAACTCTCTTCCTTTTGGAGTCTCTTACTAGACTCTCCAACTTATTCTTTGTGTGGCTTAATAAAACCAAGGCTTGTTTTATCTGTTGTCTTTATTTGACCTTTGATGAGTGACTTAACATTTTTGGAGCTATCTTGAAACATGTAAAGCTTATCCTTGTACTCTTTAGTTTCCTCTTTCAAAAAAGCCATTTTCTGTTCTAACTCACTATACTCAAGAACCTTAGACTCTAACTCATCCTTGAGTTCTTGTGTCTTAGCTATAGAGAAGTCAAGAATTTCTATAAGATCATCTCTCTCCATACAACATTCATCTAACTTATCCTTGAGTCTAGCATTCTTCTCTCTTTCCTTTTTCAAAGCACTAAGAGCACTAATAAGTTCACTTTCAAGATCCTTTATTTGATTGCCTTTTGAATCATCAAAGCCTTTTTCAGATTTCTTATCACTAGAGGTGCTACCCTTTTCAAAAACCATACATGCATCTTCCTTATAGTTTTTTGAAGCATCCTCATACATACTAGAAACCAAATCATTATTTGTGCAATCATCCTCAAGGTGACAAAAATTTCCACATCTAAGACATTTCATGATAATGAATCTATGTTTCGGTTCTTCCTATTTTTCTGATATGAACAACATCTCATTTTCATTATCACTTGAAGAACTTTCACTATCACTACTAGAACACTTACTTGCTTTGTCTAGGTAGAAACTCTTCTTGTGCTTGTGAGAATACCTCTTTCCTTGATTGTTGTGCTCATCAGAATCCTTGCTCTTAGAATCCTGTTTATCTTCATCACTTTCATTCTTGGGAACAGTACAGTTAGTAGCATAATGACCAAACTTTCCACAATTGAAACATCTTATATTTTTCATACTTTTGTGTTTTCTAGAGAACTTGCCTTTTTCGTTGTAATATGCCTCTTCATCACTAGAAGACTCATCACTATCTTGAAGTTGTTTACCCTTGGATTCCTTGGTAGCCTTGAAATCTGCCTCTTTCTTGACATCAACCTTCACTTGAGTTCTCAACTCAAATGCTGCAAGTATACTATGGAGCTCATCCTTTTTCAACTTATCCAAATCTTTAGCTTCCTCAATAGCATAAATCTTTTCACTAAATCTATTAGGAAGAGATCTTAAAATCTTATCACAAACATCATTTTCAACAAGCTCAAGGCCGAAGTCTTTCATGGAGTTAACAACCTCATCCATACGAAGCATGTAGTCACTAATATTTTCATCATAATTCATCTTGAGTTGTTCAAACATACCTTTGAAGTGTCTCAACTTGGCCTTTTCGACATTTTTATCACTTGTATGAACCACCTTCAACTGTTTCCACATTTCACTAGTCTGTCTTGCAGTGAATCACTTTGGTGAGATCTGCTTTTTGTAAGCCTTTTAGGATTGCATTCATTGCTTTTGAATTGCTGTGATGTAGGAGCCTTTCTTCTTTAGTATTAGGACCATGTACAAGAATAGTGTACTTATATTCAATCACTTCCCATACCTCATTACCAAGTGCCATTAGATGAACCTTCATCCTTGCACTCCAAAGACCAAAATCTGACCCATCAAGAATAGGTGCTGCATTACTACTTGAATGATCCATTGTGTTCTTTACTAGCTTTTCCTTCAAGTTGTTAAACTTTTCGAAGGCACCTGCTCTGATACCAATTGAATAACACAAGCTTATACTGAGATGGGGGGTGAACAGTATAAGACCTCTTTTTACTTTTTTCTTTATACTTCAAAATAGTAAAGAAATATACCCAAAGCAATATCAAAGCAATGCATAATATCATCCACAAAGTGACACCAATTTTAATGTGGTTCA
Source organism: Wollemia nobilis (assembly GCA_028583015.1). Classification (NCBI taxonomy): domain Eukaryota; kingdom Viridiplantae; phylum Streptophyta; class Pinopsida; order Araucariales; family Araucariaceae; genus Wollemia; species Wollemia nobilis. The sequence goes on along the minus strand of JAQPPZ010002969.1, from coordinate 13,800,313 downwards.
CCCAGAATGGCAGGGCTACGTCCACAAAACTTTTCTCTAAAATTTATCTCAAAGGTCTTTGGGAATCCTTCCCAATTACAATGTTTATGAGCCTCGGCCCAAAGGAGATACCTTCCCCCAATCAGAATTTATGAGCCTCTGCTCAAAGGATATACCTTCCCCTCTTGCTCTAGAAATGATCCCTCAGAAGATCAACTACCTCTACCTCTTGCCAGCATGTGGAACTCCTTTCCATCGAAGACCTCTTGTCCTCAATGCTTAGCCTAAGAGACCTTTGCCTTCTATGATCATGTCCACAACAGCTCAGCAACCTATACCAAACACAGTCAGTCGGTCTAGTACAAGTATTCCTCTGTTTGTTAGATCTGTCCAACACTTGAACAAATCAATCCTCTACACACAAGCCTTCTCAAAGATTTGCCAAATTTGACCTTAGGTTCTTCTCAAAGAACCAGTACTCCTATGTCCTCAAGTTCTCTGATAGAACTATCAAAACTTAGCTCACAAGTCCTCTGCTAGGACCTGTCCAAATCTACTCACAATTCTCCACCGAAACCTGTCTAAAACTGCTCACAAGTCCCCATTAGAACCTATCCAAAACCTGCTCACAAGTCCCTACCGAAACGTGTCCAAAACCTTCTCACAAGTCCCCACCGGAACCTGTCCAAAACCTCAAAAAGCTCACCAAGAAAAACTTTCTTAGTAGGAAATCACAAGGTGAATTGTTAGAGACCCAATGTAATTTGTCAAACTCATAGAAGCATAAAGATAATTGTTAGGGACTCAATATGTTCTATACTCAACTCCCAATCTCAAAACTCAACTCAAATCAACTCAAATCAAACTCAATATCAAATCTGAAAACTCAACTCAATATCTGAAATGGATAGGATAGAATGCTTTCTTTCAAGAACATGAAACTCCAACAATTGCCAACTATGCAAAGAATCACATAACTATGATACTCATGTTATTTTCACCATCAATTAGGGATTCAACAACAATGCTCATCAAACAAGGTTCAATCAGCTCCATTCACCTCAAAACACAACCTTGAATCATTTCACAATCAACATCAAAAAAGGAAAAAAGTAGAACTCCTTTTGTCTCCAATATTGTTTGAACAAAAACATCTACCAACTCAAATCACAATAGCACAAAACACCTTTTCAAATCATCAACAAAGGAGTAAGCCCAAACACTTTAACCAAGTAAAGAATAGCTTGATTATTACCAATTTAATGAAAGCAAATGTCAATCTCAAAGCTACCCACTTAAGGTTTCACAACTTCACACAAGAAGCAATTGACCTTAAAACATCATGCTTTCATTTCCATAATCAACCAAAAGCACTCTCAACATTACAAGAAATATTTAACCCTTATACACCTTATTTCTCCTTTATAGTCTTATAAAAAAAAAAAAAATGTATCTCTCATAAGAATGCAATAAGATATTTCAACAACACCTTCAAAAGAATCTTTTATCAAAATAACAACAAGCTTTAAACTCCTTATAAATCCTAAGCTGTTTTTCCCTCTAACAAACTTCCTCCATCCGCAAAATACACTTAGCAAAAATTAATTTCAAAAATACCTTAGCCAACATCAAAAATCTCTATGGAGAAATTGTGCACAAATTCTAACACCACCCGCTGCGTCCACTTCATGACGAAAAACCCTTTCGCGATATTCGAATGCGGAACCTCCCGTTCGGGTAGCACGCCAACAGCCTAGCCACTACCGATGCGCCAAAGACACCCGGTGAGATTTAAACCTCACGCTGTTAACCTTGATCCTTCTGTGCTAGGGATAAAATGAAACAACAATCCCTTCCTTTCCTCTGTCGTGACATGACGACAATAAACTTTACAACGGATTTGACAAATGGTGAGTGCAAAAAAATGAACAGATCCACGAAAAATGGTGAATACACAGACGAATTCACAGCGAGCAACACCTTTCAAAATTTGGATGGTATGAATCTTTGTTTTCATCAAGGGAGATTTATATGCATTTTATCATAAACTCTTAATGTCAGCGAGGAGTTTAACACGTCAGCGGAGGTCTTGGCTAGCGCCCACAATGTTAAAACATTTGTGCCATGGATTAGGAGAACCTATTGCAAATAATAATTTATTTATTTAAAAATAATTAAGTGGAACCTTAACAAGGTTTTTAATTATTTAAATAAATACTTCCTCGACCCAAATGCATTAAACCAATGCATCCACCTGTAATCTTTAAACCTGCCAACTTGGGGTTTGCAAAAGACCTTTGAAACTGTCATGCCATAACCTTCATCAAAAAAAATTATTTGACATCAAATCAAATTCCTTGAAGAGCTTCTTGACATCAATGACAACTTATACACTTGATCAAAGGCAATGTACCCAAAGTACCCAAAATTGCCAACATTCCATTGTATTTTCATATTGTTATTTCCAGAATTTGTTGTTTTCTGTAATTTTTTGCATTTTGTGTTTTGTTGTCAACCCCTGCACAGAAGATTGACAACCTTATGTTATAGAGTCTTGACAGGGTTTTATTTTCCATGCTATAATTAGATTTTTATTTCTACAAAAGTAAATAGATTTCCTTTCTGTAATTAGAATCAGACTTCCAATTCTGCAACTGTTATTTCTGCAACATAATTAAGTCTCATTCTGCAATTGTAAATCAAGATTTTATTTTTATAGTTAATGATTAGTTTCCATTTCTGCAATTAGATTAAGATTTAATTCATGCAATTTAGAAATAGGAATGTCCTAAAATCCCCCACACATCCGATTTCACCAATAAGACCTTTTACTCTAGATTGACCTAAGTTATAGCTGTTTTACCTCTTCTTCCATAGATAGCCTTGTACACAGCCCTGGATTGATAAATTCATTGAGAATTAATGATGGTATAATGACTAAAAATCATTTTGGCACCATTTTCGGGGATCTAGTGTTTCTAGAAGAAAAAAAAATAGTCTAATAGCTGTAATCAGACTAAATTATGAAAATTTAGGATAAAATTTGACAACAGCTGAGTAAGGTAACAACTATTGATTTAATTTATGTCACTCAAGAGTAAACATGAATGAATAAGTCTAGGGATGAAAAAGGTAGAACTACCCCAAAGGATCCCTGGCTTGTTCCATTAAGGAGATCTTCATGCCTAAGGGATGAATCACCTGTGTTTGAACTACAAAAAATATTGATAGAAAAATCACCAGTATCACCATCATTAGAACATTCTGAGAAAGGAAAATCACCAATTTTATCATCATAAAAATATCCTAAGAAAGAAAATTCATCAGACTCATCATCAACAGAGAGGCTTGGACCTCTTGAGAGTACAATTTGGAAAGATTTAACTTCTCCCAGGGAACAGGAAACTATGGCAGGAGGCAATATAGATGGCCAACATGGCTATGTCCATAATGAAGGATATGATCAGGATATACCCCAACCTTCCAGAACATTTGAATATCCTATTCGTCTGAATCCAACACAAAACTCTCCCATGAAGACCATTTCACCTTCAATACTTCCAACCTTCTGAGATGTTGTATCTGAAGATCCTGATCAGTTTTTGTTTGAATTCAAGGTAGTATGTCAGACCTATGATTATATAAATGACAATCACAAACTTAAGGTTTTTCCTTCAACACTTAAGGACTTAACATTACGCTGGTTCATGAGTTTAGAGCCAAATTCCATAAGAACCTGGGATCAAATGGAAACTGTCTTTTTAGACAAATATCAAGAATATTGTCGTGTAAGGAATAGGAAAGATGAGTTATTCAGGATTAAGCAAGAAGATGATGAAACATTGGAAGATTATCTTGATAGGTTATCATTTGTTCAAAGGAGATGTGGACTTGTAGAACCAGAAATACGTAAAACCATATTTTTGAGAGGATTACAAGATGAATCCAGAGAAGTATTGGATTTGATGGGAAAAGGGGATGTAACCACTCTCAGTAATGATGAAATTGTGGATCTCTATAGGAATTACTCTCGCACTAAGTAGAGAAGAAGAAAAAACCGTACAAATGGCACTGATGTGAAGGACCTGATAGAAGAACTTGCAAATTTCAAAACTGATATTCTAGTGCACCTAAACACTACTTTGGAGGAAATCTCTACAAAAACAAAAACCACAAAACCTTTGGCAATTTATTGCCCAAGATGTAGAAATAAACATGCTTTGCAGGAATGTCCTTTGAATAAAACATCTATTCCAGCCATTTGTAGTATTTGTTCAAAGATGCATTCAACTGATAAATGCCACCTGCTACCACAACTCAAAATTGTGTTAGAAAATCAGACTGATGAACTCAACTACATTGGACCAAAACAAGGGGGAAATTTTTCTCAATACCAAAATCCCCCTCGTGTTCCTACAAATTGGGGGCATAATCCCTGGACTATGCCTTAGGGACAACCAGAACCACCCCAACATCCTTGGAATAATCCTCAATGGACAAATTCCCAAGAATGGCCACAAGCAAATTAGAGTAACCCAACTTGGAATCAGAATCAAAACAACCCCTCATGGAATCAAAACAACCCATCTTGGAATCAAAACAATCTAGCCTAGAATCAAAATCGGACTAATCCACATTGGATGCAAAACCAACCACGATGGAGTCGGCAATACCGATCCTATCCAAGGCGACAAAGGAATCAAGGTCAAACTTAGCATTTGTTGCCTGCACCTACTCAAAATTTTCAAGAAAAACAACAACAAACACAGCAAGTGAAACAACCTCAACTGCCAGCTCAACCAGTCACTAATCCAAATAGCAGGAGACAGGCACCTCCTGTCTATGTGGTTGAAGCTAAATAAAATGTTGAAATTAATGTTCTTGATTGTAGTAACATCCAAATTTGTTCAGGAAAATTTGTACCTAAACCAGTTTTAAATGAAATCAAAGAAAATGAAGAGCAAGAATCGTCAGAACCAAAGAGAGTCCAACCAAAAATAGAGACAAAAGAAAAATTGGAACTAGAGAAAATCCAACCAACAATAGAGAAAGAGACAAAAATAGAACCACAAGTAGAACAATTACCAAGGATAATTCCATATCCTGAAAGATTCAATGCAATACCAAAAAAATCTGAGTCAAAACTGGTCAAAAAACTCAAAAAGTTAACTATATCATTGCCCTTATTGCAGGCCATTAAGGAAATACTAGAGATTAACAGTACTGTCCTAAATTTGTGCATTAAAAGAGCAGGAAGAAAAAATAAAGCATTTCCCAAGGCTGTGCGAGGTTGAAGGAAAGATAGGCTGATCTCTTATCTAGAAAACTAGTACCTCCAAAGTATAGTGACCCAGGAAGTCCAGTTATCACAGTTACCATAGGTTTAGTACCAATATCAAATGTCTTAGTAGATCTAGGAGCTGCAATAAATGTCATGACCAAAGATACAATGAAACAATTATAGCTCAAACATCTCAGCCCCACATTTACAGTTTTAAAAATGGCTGATAGGTCAGTTGCAAAACCTGAAGGTATCATTGAAGATGTCCCTATAGAAGTTTCTTCTTGGGAATTCCCTATAGATTTTTTGGTTTTACAGCCAACAAATTCAGCACATGGATATCCTATTATTTTGGGAAGACCTTGGCTTGCAACTGCAGCAGCCTTCATAGACTACAGATCTAGAAATATGACTATTTCAAATGGTATTGATCTGAAATAGATTTCTTTATATCCTCCTGCAAAACCATCTAGCAAATTTTTAGGTCAGTTATGGTTTTCTGACTCAGAGGAAGAACCAGAAGAGGTCATCTCTACACTAGCTACCTTAGTAGTAAGGGAACACACAGAAGACCTCTGTGACACAGAAAATTTAGAAAATAAAACAATCTTGATGAATGTTCTGCATGAACAAGGTTTAGAAGAGGAAGCAACAAATATCCAATAGTTGTTAAGTAATGAGGAGAATAAAAAATCTAAAGATGAACCATCTGTACTATCATAGGGAAAATCTGTTTCACTACCACATGGATGGCACCATCATCTGATTTTTCCTTCTCACTGTTCCATACAGGATATGCTTCCATCAAGCAACAATAAAACAGAAACCTCTTATCTCCTCCCAACTCAGCAATGTCCTCTTAACTCCCTAGTTACCAGGTATGAAGAAGTGAATTCAGTCCTAAATACAAAACAAATAGAAGTCCATCCAGGCAAATTTTTGAACATTTACAGCCAGCTTACTGGGGAAGAGGAAGAAAAATTGATAGTTGTGTTGTAGAAGCATGTTCATGCTTTTGCTTGGAACAACAAAGATATGTCAGGAGTTCACCCTGATATATGTACCCACAAAATTTATACTAAGGAAGTCAAGCCAGTCAGACAACCCCAGAGAAGATTGAATCCTACCTTAAGAGATATTGTGAAAGAAGAAATTAAAAAACTTCTGGAAGTAGGATTCATTTACCCAATTTCTGATAGCCAATGGGTTTCTTCATTGGTAATAGTTACTAAGAAAAATGGAAAAATGAGAGTGTGTAGATTATAGAGAGTTGAATAAGGTGACATAAAAATACCATTTTCCATTACCTTTCATCGATCAAGTGTTAGATACTCTTGCTGGAAATAGATACTTTTGTTTTCTTGATGGATTTACTGGATATAATCAAATTCAGATTGCACCTGAAGATCAAGAGAAAACAACTTTTACATGTCCTTGGGGAACATTTGCCTATAGGGTTTTACCTTTTGGTTTGTGTAATGCCCCAACAACATTTCAACGAGCAGTCTTAACAATTTTTGTTGATCTGACCACCAAGAGTGTTGAAATATACATGGATGATTTCACAGTATCTGGACAGACTTTTGATTTCACATTGGAAAATCTTGACAAAGTCTTAACTCGCTGTGAAACATACCAGTTATCCTTGAATCCAAAAAAATGCTTCATGATGACGAAGGAAGGGATAGTTCTTGGTCATCACATCTCCCCTCAAGGGATCCAAGTTGATCCAAAGAAGGTGGAGATCATCAAGAATCTTCTTCCTCCTAAAACTCAGACTGATGTCAGAAGCTTCCTAGGACACATTGGTTTTTACCGATGGTTTATTCCCAACTTTAGTACAATAGCCAGTCCTATGTTTGCCCTATTGACTAAAGATTCTAAATTATCTTGGACTGAAAAGTGTCAGGAAGCATTTGAAGCTTTGAAAGAGAAATTAGTAACTCCACCTGTGCTCAGAGGACCTAATTGGACATTACCATTTCACATACAGACTGATGCCTCTAATACAGCAATTGGAGCAGCATTAGGACAAATTGACAATGGTGAACATTATACCATCTACAACATTAGCAAGAACTTGATAGGAGCTGAGAAAAATTATACAACTGAGAAGGAATTCCTAGCAGTAATTTATGCCATCAACAAATTCAGGCATTACATCACAGGTTATCAAATATTTATTCACACAGATCATACAACCATTAAGTATTTGATGAATAAACCTATGGTAAGTGCAAGAATTATTCATTGGTTACTATTGCTGCAAGAATTTGATATCACTATAATCAACAAACTAGGGAAAGCTAATGTTGTGGTAGATTTCTTGTCCAGGTTACAGAACAAATATGAAGGCGAATTAGTTGATGACACTTTTCTTGATGAAAAATTATTTGCTATATCAGTCCAATCACCTTGGTTTGTAGATATAGCCAATTATTTGGTCACAGGGAAAGTTCCTCCACATTTCACCTCAAAACAGAAAAAACAATTGATCAAATAGAGTTCTTCTTTTGAATGGATTAAGGGTATGCTTTTTAAGTGTAGTCCTGACCATGTGTTACGTAGGTGCATCCGAAAGGATGAAGTATATGATATCCTTAGAGCTTGTCATGATGAACCCTCAGGTGGACACTATTCTGTAAAAAGCACAGTTAGGAAAATATTGGGGACAAGATATTATTGGCCATCTCTTCACAAGAATGTGAAAAAGTACATCAGACATTGTGATGCATGCCAAAGAATGGGGAAACCCACTCATACAAATGAGATGCCACTATAGCATCAAATGGTTTTAGAACCATTTGAGAGGTGGGGGATTGATTTTGTAGGACCTATTGATCCACCTTCTCAAGGAAAGGTGCATATTCTAGTATGCACTGATTACCTAACAAAGTGCGTAGAGGTGCGTGCTTTTAAACATGCTCATAAAGAGAAGGTCGTTGATTTCTTGTATGCTCAAATTTTTCAAATATTTGGAGCTCCACAATCTATCACCACAGACCAAGGACCCCAATTTGCATCCAAAGTCATCAAATCATTTATAGAATTATATGAAATCAAACATAGGAAATCATCACCTTACCACCCACAAGCAAATGGCCAGGTTGAGGTAACAAACAAGGAACTAGAACGTATCTTGACAAAAATAGTAGCTTTTCATAGGAGAAACTGGATAGATAAATTACCTGAAGTAGTTTGGGCCTACAATACTACTTGGAAGTCCACTATTGGATTCACACCTTATGAACTAGTCTTTGGTAAAAAGCCCCTCTTACCTATTGAATTTGAGCTACTAACATTGCGCACAGCATTAGAAATTGGAATTGAATTGTCGTAGGCATAGACAGACAGGATTCTGCAACTGAATGCATTGGATGAACTCAGATTGGATGCTCTGCACCAAACTAAAGTAATTCAAGAACAGAGGAAGTTATGGCATGATAGTCACCTTCAACAGAGGAAACTTCAAAAAGGAGATTGGGCTTTACTGTTTGATTCTCGCTATGAAGACTTCCCTGGAAAACTAAGAACTAGATGATTGGGACCTTACTAGATTGAAGAGGTATTTGACAATGGAGCAGTTCGTCTATCTCCTATTGATGGGTCACAAAGGAAGTTGGTAGTAAATGGACATCGCCTCAGAGTGTACCATACACCTCTGACTAAAGACGAATTCTTGCAGCAACTTGATAGTTTGGATACACAACAGGTGGAAGAGATTCCCTCTTCTACTTCAAAACAATCAGCATGATCATGGATTTCAAGAAAAAGCAAAAAATACAAAAAAATAAAAAAAATAGAAAATAAAAAGATGAATAAATTCTGAGTATGAATTCCTTCATGGGCATAGTCAGAGTCAAGAAAAAAAAAAGAAAAAAAAGAGAGAAAAATGAATAACTCAGCAGTGAAAACCTTTTTATGGCACTACTGGGTTGGTATGCATGAAAACCAGTTTTCTGGCATGCATAACCTTGAGAAATTTCTGAACCATCATTGTACAAATTCACCAAGTGCACTTGTTTTGAAATGTTGTAGAAAATCTCAGTAGAACATCAACAAAGGTAGTCATTCTTCAAAACTAGCATTAACTATTTTTATCAGGTATATATTTCTTACATTTCTTCATTGTAAAATGATTGGTGTATAGTATATGACAATTAAACATTAGCATAAAAGGTATTCATAAGAGTTGACATACTTAAAACATGTTTTGAGAATGAAAATATTGATTTTTGCCTAATCTTTGAAACAAGAATGCCAAAAAAATAGTGCCTGCTGTATTATCTTCGGATTGAAATTGTCTTCGGAATGACAGTAGAATGAATGTTGCACTTTGTCTTCGAAATGACAATTTGTCTTCAAAATGAAACTTGGTCTTTGGAATGATGACTTGTTGCATCATCTTCAGAATGAGGATCTGTCTTTAGAATGAAGCAGGATCTGTCTTCGGAATGAAATTCTGTCTTTGAAATGACGATTTGCCTTCGCAATACAACCTGATCTTCAAAATGAGGATTGATCTTCGAAATGAGGATTAATATTTAGAATGAAGATTTAAATTTGCAAAGAAGACTTGTCTTCGGAATGAAGGCCTGTCTTCGAAATGAAATTATAATCTTTGGAATGAAGTTTTTGTAATTAAATCATAATCTTTGGAAAGAACATTTCCACATGGCATCCAAGAAAGACAAGGTATGATAAAATCAAAATTCTTTTAGCTGTATACGATGAAAGGAACACGTGTCAGCAAGGATATGGTTTATTTTGCATGGTACCAAAATCAAGGAAGACATGGTTTATTTTGCACATGAGAATCTGCGGGCTAACAAAAAAATTAAAACCAAATGATGTGGATCTGACGGTAAGGACGTCCACATAATCATTGACTGATAGGTGTTCGGTGCAACAGTAGAAATGTGTGCCACCTTTATTTTTGAAGACGTGTTTGCGAAGTATAGTGCTCAGGTTACGGTTCATTCCGAAGAAGAAGATGAGAAATAGGGCAAGTGAAGATTTCGAACTAAACCCTACAAATCTGCAACATCAAAAACCAGAGATCCAGCAGAGGGATAGCAACAGCAGCAGTGAATGGTTTTTAAACAAAAAATATGGGATGAAAGATCAAAATGAAACCAACAGATACCACATACCTCCGAGAAAATCTGGCAGTTCTATAGATTTTTGAAGATGGAGGGCTTATGCCATTTTTGGATAAGTTTAATGGGTCCTCTGAATATTTGGCTGGCATGTTCGCCCATACATTCAGAAACAACCGAGCACATGTTAACGACATGACCATTGAGGTAACCCCTAAAATTTTAAGTCATATTACTAAGCTGCCATTAGAAGGGATTTCAATTTCTAGATCTGGCAAGAATACATTAGCAAATATAGTCAATCAATTTTTGGAGGAAAATGATAAATAGCCATAGTGTTTAATCCATAACAACACATGCAAAGGGTTAAAAAGAGCCAGCCTGCAGGAACACTGGGATGAAGTAGCCACCTGGGTAATCAAATTCTTAACCTGTGAAGGGCAGTATGTGCTGTTGTCAGGGCATCATCTGAGAATTCTAAACCATCTTAGACATGGTGAGCAACAACCAAAATTTAGGGTAAACCTTCCCCTGTATCTGTATCAGGTATTAAAAAACATGGCAAAGAGATATCAGGAAGGCAAGGGAAGCCTTCGCCATCATGGCCTCATCAAACTAGTTTGCCAACACCATTTTAGAGGAAACCCTAGGAGTTTTGATAGATTTTACTCTACCCTAAATGATGTAATTTTTAGGGATGAAGATGAGGAGGAAGAAGAACCAGATGTTGCTAACATTACTACAGAAGAAGAAGCAGCTGTTGCAGAGGTCGTTATAGAAAAATAAATAGAGGTTGTTGTAGAGGCTGTTATAGAACCACACCTAGCAGCAACAATAGAAAACCTTGCTCCTAAACCCTCAACTTCATGAACCAAGAAATAAAAGAAACGAGGGTCTGGAACTGGCAGCAGAATAGAAAAACAAAAGAAAGTTCATTTTTTTGGGGTGACTACTGATTTGACAGAACAGGGAAATGAAACACTTAACCAAGCAGAGAAGGAAATAACAAGGGAAACAGAGGCATCTGAAACTATCCCCATAACCCTTGTTGACACCAGGAAACAGAGCAAAAAGAAAAAGTTTGCATTTGGAACTAGGAGGTCCACCAAAATCCATTTGAAAGAAACAACAGAACAAGTTATGGAGGAAGAAGAAGGACAAAGCAGCCCAGATGTCATAGAAATACAACCAGCCTCTGAAAACTTTCCAGAGTTCCCTAAACAGATAGCTGAGATAGAAACTGGGCAGGATAATTTGGAGGAGGCTACAGTTCAATAGGCTACATATATGGTGGATACAATTATAAGCAGTTTCATAGAACTTTTTGAACAAGAGAAAATTGTTGCAAAAGAAGAGATATTGGTTGAGCAACCAATTACAACTGATCTGTATGCATTAGATTCTAAGGCAGAAACAGAAGTGGAAGACATCACAGAGTAGCTGAGAGCAGCAAGTGTTGTCAGAACACAAACCAAGTGGATTGAGGAGAGAGAAAGCATCATTGAAATATAGGAAAGAAAAATTACAGAGTTGCAGCAGAAAGTGGTAGCATTAAGAAAAATGTTGTCACAATCTAAGAAACAGCCAACTGTATCCATTGATGAAGACAATTTGGCTCAATTGCTTTTGGGTCTATCAAGGGCAGATGACTATATTGAGACAAACATGGGTGTTCATTCTGAAGTAGCACCCCTTCATTATGAAGAAGTGCCTGCTCATTCTGAAGCATCACCTTCTCATTCTGAAGCATTGCCTTCTCATTCTGAAGATGCTTCCAAAATGGCAAAGAGCATAACAAAAAATACTGGAGATGAGCCACCAACATAGGAACAGTACCAATAGCAAGAAAATGTTCAATTACTCCTATTGAGGTCCTTGTATTTCAAACTATTACACTTTCAACAGATAAGGGGGTACAAGTAGAATTACTATCTGATGACAACCCAATAGAAATAGGGAATAAGGGGGTACAGGTAGAATTATTGGTAGATAATAAACCAGCAGAAGTGGTAGAAAAAGGAGTTTAGGTAGATCTACTTCCTAGGATTCCATCTGTAGTCAGACCACCTAATACTTTGTCTCTAGAGCAGTATAATGCAGACATAGCCAATTGGATGATTAGATATGAGTAGCTTGCCACTAAAACTGAGAAATTCAAATTGGAAAGGAAACAGCTAGAGGCAAAAGAAATAGAAAACCAAGCATTAAAAGAAAAGGTGTTTGAATTATGCAAAATTGTTGAATTTTTAGTTCAATTTAGACGACCAGCCAGATTTTACAGCCTTATTTTGAAGGAGAAATACCTTAGATGGCAGGTCATGAGGATTAGTTCAAACCTCCCATATAAATTGGACACAACTGCAGATTTCTTGGAGGCATATTTTGATAGCCCCATAGAACAGAAAAATCTCCTATGTGAACTATTTTTGCATGACTTCTTTGTTCCAGAGGAAGTAGAGTTTCATCCTCAAATCTACATTGGAGATTTTCAGCTGAGGGCATTTATGTCTACTTTGCAAAATCAGCTTTATTGGGATCAAGAGAAAAAGCAGAATAAAGAGATTGAAACAAAGGCTAAATTGTTAGTCAGAGCAATCCAGCCAAACCACCTAGTTATCACCAGATAACACTTTGTTATGATGAATAGAGATGATATCAAAAGAATGTACTTGAGAAACTTAAGGGACTGTGTGAACAAATTCAAAAAATTTTGTGATCACAACTTTGTGTCAGCATTGTTAGTGTGCAGAAACAGATGGGCTAAAATTTCTATGTCTTTGCAAAAAAGAGAACCCATCTCACCCATCAACTTAGAATGGTCTAAAAGAAAAGCAGAAGGTGTAATCCAGTTGATTGAAATCATGCAACATAACTGGATAGGTCTTAGGTTTAGGCCTCCAACCATCATTATTCCAGTTCCATTCTAATTTGAGGAAGATGCCCAACCTAATGAAAATTTTGAATACTGGCTCAAAAACATTCAGGAAAATAGGGGATATTACATAGGCAAGAAATTGTTCTACAGGTCATGGAATCTAAACATTGACATATGTGATTCCATAGCCCAACAAAATGCATGAGGGCATGCATTAATATAAGTTGGGGGAAAAATGATGAGGCCTGGAAATGCCTCAATCATAACATGTTTTGAACACTAAAATTGCCTATAAACTCTTATGTTTTATCTAATATGTTAGTTAAGTTGATTCAATATGCTGTATATTAACCATTTTGCATGATCAATGTATTTGGAATATTATATGCTAATTTTTACAGCTTTTTGCATAGTTTTGTGTTTTTTTTGCTATGACTTGCTAAAATGGGATATGCTTAGAATAATAGCAGCATTTCACTAATCATGTTTTGATTTGTCTCAAGCATTGATTTCACCTAAATCGCAGATGTAAGCAAACCGTTATTGTGCAAGAAAAATCTGGTCTTTCCCATGTAAATTCCAGCCAGCTATCCATAAATAGCAAGGCATGGAATTCACATATGTAAAGAGATGAAGACCATTGGAATTTGATCCTAGGAGATAACCCACCTGAGATATGCAGAAGAAATCATTTGGAAAGCACACATTTGTTCATTCTGAAGTATCTTCGGAATGAACAGACATCTTCGAAATGAGGAAACACAGCGTCTTCAAAATGAGCGGATCTTTCGAATGAAGAATGCATTTTCTTTGGAATGAGCAGATCTTTAGAATAAGGAATGCAGTATCTTCAGAATGATAATTGTAGTATCTTCGAAATGAGAATTGCAGTATCTTCGGAATGAGCGATCTTCAAAATGAGAATTGCATTGTCTTCGAAATGAAGCCACTTATCTTCGAAATGAAAACAGAATGTGCTTTTTGACTTGTTGACCAATTTTTGAAGCTGGAAAAAGGGAAATAAAAGTTGGAAAAGGTAAAGGAAAAGATATTCCATATGTCTTTGCCATCATTGTCGACCAAAGCCATCATTAATGGAAAGATCAAGTTTTGATCTTCTTCTAGAATAAACCTAGAATTTGTTGCAGCATAGTAGGATTAGATCTTTTGAGATATTCACAGTTTGTAATTAGATCATAGGACATCTATAAATATTGCTCCCGTTAAGGTTGAGCTTAGTAGATAGTGAGAAAAGAGTAAGGAAGCTAGGAGAAAGCAGAAAGTAGAAAAAATAAGTAGAATTTGACTGTTACAGTCTTATAACAGGTTTTCAGCAGAATTATTGTAATCATGTTCTTTAATCAATAAAGTGCACCAGTTCTATTTCATATTGCTTGTAAATGAGTGTGATTAAGATCTAGAGAGAGAGAGAGACTCATACCTTCTTCTGGACAAGGAGGCTGGCCACTTCTAGACCTAGGAGGAGGACTAACAACAGGTTTTTATTCTGATTTTGCTGCAGCAGAATGAGTTGTAGAACTTGCCATTTCAATTGCTTATAAAAAACTGACAATATTTGTGATCTTAGTTTATTTATATTTAGATTAAACTTGTTCTTAATGTTTTGATTGTAACCTTTACTTTTAGCAAAGCTTCCATTGTATTTTTAGACTGCTATTTCTAGAATTTGTTGTTTTCTGTAATTTCTTGCATTTTGTGTTTTGCTGTCAACCCCTGCACAGAAGATTGACAACCTTCTGTTACAGAGTCTTGATAGGGTTTTGTTTTCTATGCTATAATTAGATTTTCATTTCTACAAAATTAAATAGATTTCCTTTATGCAATTAGAATCAGACTTCCAATTCTACAACTGTTATTTTTGCAACATAATTAGGTCTCATTCTGCAATTGTAAATCAGGATTTCATTTTTGCAGTTAATGATTAGTTTCCATTTCTGCAATTAGATTAAGGTTTAATTCATGCAATTTAGAAATAGGAATGTCCTAAAACCCCCCACACAACCGGTTTCACCAATAAGACCTGTTACTCTAGATTGACCTAAGTTATAGTTGTTTTACCTCTTCTTCCATAGATAGCCTTGTACACAGCCCTGGATTGACAAATTCATTGAGAATTAATGATGGTATAACGACTACGCATCACCAAGCAGCAACTTGGAATTTAATTTTGAATCTAAAAGATTGACAAAAAAATACCTTCGCTTGTACAAGACCCTAACTGGTCTATTGCTTACCCAATCTCTCTCACTGTTCACAAAACACACACATCTTCTATGCTCTTATAGCCGCACTTTGCCTTCTTTCAGCTGCCTCTCTATGCACACTCTACGCACTCTCTTTGCACTCTCTACGCACACTCTACACACCCTTTATGCACTCTCTTTGCACACTCTGTGCCCTTACAGACCTCTTTCGACTGCTATGCGTTCACTTTGCGCACTTAGCCATATTTCAACCCTCTCTGCGCTCACTCTACGCACTTAGCCATATTTCGGCCCTCTGCGCTCTCTGCGCACTTTGCTCTCTCTGCACACTCACAACCACACTTAGCACTTTTTCAACACACTTCAATTCTCCAAGAAACACTCCTTTTATAACAATATTTTCATAATGTAACTCCTGGTCTTAGTCGGCTTTCATTGCACTCTTGGTCTTCGTCAGCTTTTATAACAATATTTTCATAATGTAACTCCTTGTCTTAGTCGGCTTTCATTGCACTCCTGGTCTTCATCGGATTTTATAATAATATTTTCATGATGTAACTCCTTGTCTTCGTTGGCTTTCGTTGGTCTTCATCGGCTTCAACTAATGAAGATGTTCGATATATCCTCTGCTCGAAGATTTCATTCTGTAACAGTCCCTGTAACCGTCGTACTAACTTTTGTTCACTCTTCTTATTTAACTACTTGAATTCACTCTATAATGACCCCTATAAATGTCGTAGTGACGTCCGTTCACTATCACACTCCTTATTTCAGTTGGGTTCTTCTTCTTGCATCGCGCAAATGCGACCTATCACGAAATCACAACATTTCTGCCTCTGTCTTCTTTTGTTGCTATTGGCCATGAAAATACATGTCACGATATCATGACATTTTTGCATCTTTGTCATTTTCTTGACTTTAGCCCACGAAAATACAACATGTCGTGATATCGTGACACTTTCGCCTCCATACTCTTCCTCTTTGCTTTTGTCGCGATATCGCGACACTTTTTCTCTCTTGCTCTTTCTCTTCTCTTCTGGTCGTGAAAATGCGACATGTCGCGATATCACGACACTTTTTCCTTCTTACACTCTCTCTCCTCTTTTAGTCATGAAAATGTGACATGTCGCGATATCGTGACATTTTTTCCTTCTTACACTCTCTCTCCTCTTTTAGTTGCGAAAATACGACATGTCGCGATATCACGACACTTTTTCCTACTTGCTCTTTTTCTTCCAACATGTCGCGAAATCGTGACACTTTTTCTTGCTTGCTCTTTCTCTTCCAACATGTCACAAAATCGTGACACTTTTTCTTGCTTGCTCTTTCTCTTCCAACATGTCGCGAAATCGTGACACTTTTTCCTACTTGCTCTTTCTCTTCCAACATGTCACGAAATCATGACACTTTTTTGTGCTTGTTCTTTCTCTTCCAACATGTCACCAAATCATGACACTTTTTCCTGCTTGCTCTTTCTCTTCCAACATGTCACGAAATCGTGACACTTTTTCTTGCTTGTTCTTTCTCTTCCAACATGTTGTGAAATCGCGACACTTTTTCCTACTTGCTCTTTCTCTTCCAACATGTTGCGAAATCGCAACACTTTTTCCTGCTTGCTCAACATGTCACGAAATCGTGACACTTTTTCTTTCTTCCTCTACATGTCGCGATATCGCAAAACTTTTATTTCTTGCTCAACTTGTTTTTTCCTTTGATCTTTAGCATATGGGCCACTTCGGTCTTCTTGGAAAATCATTGTACATACTCTGAATAACCTCTGAACTCCTGTCCAGCATCAACCGATCTATATGACTGTGTTGACAACAATGACAATACCATCACTGCACCTTGCTCAAAAATATCCCCCTTTGGAATTGTTGGCAACACACGTGCAATTTCCTGTAACTCTTCTTCCCTTTTGACAATAATACCAAAGGGCTGCTGCAAACTCCCCCTGATTCCAAGCACAACATTCTCAAAGACTTCTCTCAAATTAGATTAACAAGTCCACACATAACTTGTCTAATCTCATAGAATCATAAAGATAATTGTTAGAGACTCAATATGTCCTATACTCAATGCTCAATCACTTTCAATCTCATAGAAGCATAAAGAGAATTGTTAGAGACTCAATATGTTCTATTCTCAAAGCTCAATCTCAACTCAAATCAATCTCATATAAGCATAAAGAGAATTGTTAGAGACTCAATATGTCCTATACTCAATGCTTAATCACTTTCTCAACTCAATCTCATAGAAGCATAAAAAGAATTTTTAGAGACTCAATATGTTCTGTTATCAAAGCTCAATCTCAATTCAAATCAATCTCATAGAAGAATTGACCGTTCTCTTAGCTCGTTTTGTCAAATGCTAAATTCTTTCTGGGTATTATGCAGAACTCTGATTTTGCACACAAATTAAATATTTTCACCAAAGAATCATAATAGATATAAAAATCTTCACATCAATGTGTAGTACAAATACACATTGCTTTTATCGAAACACATATATGCAGCTAGGGCAACATTCTTTCACTAAACCAAATTATTTGAACTATTATAATCCATAGCTTTGAACAGTGGCAGTAAGAACCATCAATAGTAAATAATGACATAGCACTACTACCAATGGTGACAACTCTCAATTTAATCACCACCCTTCACGGCACCTCCACAACCAACTACATGAACTGAAACACACTTTGACAACTATACAACTCTCCCTGACTACTTGCCTTTCATCCTCAGATAACCAAACAAATACATAGGAGCAATAAAATAAAACTTTAATATTGCTCCCCCTAAGGATGTGCTACCTGGAGTTGCTTAGTGCAATAGCGGAGTAGTCTCCTTCAGTCCAAGGAGACACAATTTCCTTTCTTCTATCTTTCTCCAAACTTTCTTGAACTTGGGCTTGAGTTTTTCAACTACATCCCTATTTTGCACCTTTTCGTGAACTTGAACATTTCTCTTGTGTGGTTGTCTCTTGTGCATCCTTGATGGATGATTATTTTCCTTTCTTTTATGCACATGATTTATTCTCTATCTGTATTGCATTCTTTATGTCTGATGAAATCTACGGTCTTGCCTTAGATTAGATATAGAAGTGCTTGGAAAAAACCTTGCTATGTGCCCGTGACCATTACATTTAAAACATTGCACATGGTGTTCACTCAGAAAAGCAGATGTATTTCTATCAGCATAACTCTTTGATTTATTATTCAATCCACAATAAATTGCCTTGTGACCATAATGGTTGCATCTGAAACAATAGCCATTAAAAGTATTATTATGAATAGAGTGAGAGTGATAGAACCTCTTTTGTTGTGGTTTCTTTGTTGTAGATCTCCTTTGATATTTTATTCATTTTGAAGATTCAGCTTCAAACTTTTCTTGCTTCGATCCTTCAACAGTGAACTTCTTCTTCTCTATATATTTGGAAGATGAAGGTTGTTCAACTTCATATCCAAGACCAAGCTTAGCCGTGGAGCTTCTTTGTTGCTTTATCATTTTATCTAGCAACTCTATGCTCTTCTCAAATTTGAGATTTATATTGGCCTCTTCTAGTTGTTTCTTCAATAAAACAATCTCTTCTTCTTGTTTGTAGCAAACAATCTCTTTCTCATTGATCTATGACCTGAGAGTTTCTTCAATCCTTTTGGACTCTTCTACTTGTAGCTTTAGATCACTAATAACTTTGTTAGATTCCTCTTCATGTTTTCTACATACATCGACTTTGTCATCCAGGTGTGACTTCAAGGCTTCTTTGGATTTATGAACTTGTAAGAAGAGATCTTCAATCTTCTCCCCATATTCTTCCATCTTCTTGGACAATATTTTGTTCTTTTTCATTTTTATACTCAACACTTTAAGTGCAGCGATCAACTCACCTTCTAGATCTACTTTAGCCTCAAGGTTTTCATCACATAATTTAGAAATCACTCCTTCTACCTTTTTTGGTTCAATTTTCTCTTCTACAGGAATTGAAACTCATTGAGATGCCTTATTAGAGGAGGATCTATTCTTCTTACCCATTGCATACTAATCCAAGATCAACCCTGACTGATTTAGCCTAAAAAGGGAACTTGGATCTGATACCAATTGTTAGTCTCATAATGGCACTGAGAGGGGGGGTGAATCAGTGTAGTTCTTTAAACTTAAATCCACAACTCTTAAAGCTAAAAAAATTGAAACTTAAAACCAAATAAAGCAAATATTACAAAAGAACATCACACAACACAAGATTTACCAAGGTTCACCAATTTGGCTACTCAAAAATTGACTGCTTGGACTCCCATCCAAATCTAGCCTTTCCAAAGCACCAAATTTATAATCAATTTACCAGCACCCACTAGAAGGAGCACCAACCCCTTATTTATCTGCACCAACAGAAAGGAGCACCAACCCCTGATTTACTAGCATTGACTAAAAGGAGCACCAACCCCTAATTTATCTGCACCAACAAAAAGGAGCACCAACCCCTGATTTATCTGTGCCAACAGAAAGGAGCACCAACCCCTGATTTACCAACACCAACTGAAAGGAGCACCAACCCTTGATTTATCTACACCAACTAAAAGGAGAACCAACCCTTGATTTATCTGCACCAACAGAAAGGAGCACCAACCCATGATTTACCAGCACCAACTAGAAGGAGCACCAACCCTTGAATTACCAGCACCAACTGGAAGGAGCACCAACCCATGATTTATCTGCATCAACAAAAAGGAGCACTAAACCCTAATTTACTAGCACCAACTGGAAGGAGCACCAACCCATGATTTACCAGCACCAACTAGAAGGAGCACCAACCCCTGATTTACCAGCACCAACTGGAAGGAGCACCAACCCCTGATGCCAAGCAGTAACTTGGACTTTAATTTTGAATATAGAAGATTGAAAAAAAAATATCTTCGATTGTACAAGAACCTGACTGGTCTATTGCTTACCCAATATCTCTCACTGTTCATGAAACACACACATCTTTTGCGCTCTTACAGCCACACTTCACCTTCTTTCAACTGCCTCTCTACGCACACTCTATGCACTCTCTTCGCACTCTTTACGCACACTCTACGCACCCTTTGTGCACTCTCTTCGCACACTCTACGCCCTTACAGACCTCTTTCGGCCGCTCTGCATTCACTCTATGCACTTAGCCATCTTTCGACCCTTTCTATGCTCACTTTGTGCACTTAGCCATATTTTGGCCCTTTGTGCTCTCTGCTCTCTCTGCACACTCACAGCCGCACTTAGCACTTTTTCAACACACTTCAATTCTCGAAACAACACTCCTTTTATAACAATATTTTCATAATGTAACTCCTGGTCTTAGTCAGCTTTCATTGCACTCTTGGTCTTCGTCGGCTTTTATAACAATATTTTCATAATGTAACTCCTTGTCTTAGTCAACTTTCATTGCACTCCTGGTCTTCGTCGGCTTTTATAACAATATTTTCATAATGTAACTCCTTGTCTTCATCAGCTTTTGTCGGTCTTCATCGGCTTCAACTAATGAAGATGTTCGATATATCCACCGCTCGAAGATTTCATTCTGTAACAGTCCCTATAACTGTCGTATTGACTTTTGTTCACTCTTCTTATTTTAGCTACATGAATTCACTCTGTAATGACCCCTATAAATGTCGTAGTGATGTCTGTTCACTGTCACACTTCTTATTTCAGTTGGGTTCTTCTTCTTGCATCGTGCAAATGTGACCTATCATGAAATCGTGACATTTTTGCCTCTTTGTCTTCTTTTGTTGTTGTTGGCCACGAAAATACATGTCGCGATATCGTGACATTTTTGCCTCTTTGTCCTTTTCTTGACTTTAGCCTGCAAAAATAAATGTCGCGATATCATGACAGTTTCGCCTCCGTACTCTTCCTCTTTGCTTTTGTCGCGATATCATGACACTTTTTCTCTCTTGCTCTTTCTCTTCTCTTCTGGTCGTGAAAATGCGACATGTCGCGATATCACGACACTTTTTCCTTCTTACACTCTCTCTCCTATTTTAGTCGCAAAAATGCGACATGTCGCGATATCGCAACACTTTTTCCTTCTTACACTCTCTCTCCTCTTTTAGTCGTGAAAATGCGACATGTCGCGATATCGCGACACTTTTTCCTGCTTGCTCTTTTTCTTCCAACATGTCATAAAATCACGACACTTTTTCTTGCTTGCTCTTTCTCTTCCAACATGTCGCGAAATCGCGACACTTTTTCTTGCTTGCTCTTTCTCTTCCAACATGTCACAAAATTGCGAAAATTTTTCCTACTTGCTCTTTCTCTTCCAACATATCGTGAAATTGCGACACTTTTTCTTGCTTGTTCTTTCTCTTCCAACATGTCGCGAAATCGTGACACTTTTTCCTACTTGCTCTTTATCTTCCAACATGTAGCAAAATCGTGACACTTTTTCTTGCTTGTTCTTTCTCTTCCAACATGTCGCAAAATCATGACACTTTTTCTTGCTTGCTCTTTCTCTTTCAACATGTCACAAAATCACGACACTTTTTCTTGCTTGCTCAACATGTCGCAAAATCGTGACACTTTTTCTTTCTTCCTCTACATGTCATGATATCGCGACACTTTTTCTTTCTTCCTCTACATGTCACGATATCGCGACACTTTTCTTTCTTGCTCAACTTGTCTTTTCCTTTGATCTTTAGCATATGGGCCACTTCGGTCTTCTTGGAAAATCACTGTAGATACTCTGAATAACCTCTGAACTACTGCACACTACATCAACCAATCTATTTGATTGTGTTGACAACAATGACAATACTATCGCTACACCTTGCTCAACACTAAAGATTTATTCTAATATGGTTATATAGAACTTATCACGACCCACCTTGGTAGGACTTGCTACTCAAAATTGGACAATGTATTAGCAAATGATAGTTAATACTTGGATTTTCTACTTTTAATAGATATATGCTTATAATTTTGTGTTCATTTAGAATATGGCATTATTAATGCTCCGCTTAGTTGCAGGATTAGGTACTCTCATAGGTGAATAAGAGAATTGGCCATAAGGAATGAGAGACCATAGTGAATGGGAAATGATGACAATGACGTGTTCATTAAATAGCTTAGGGTAACATGGATGAATAACCTTTTCATGTAGGTGCATTATAGGTTTCTTGCACTCATGTTCATACATTGGACCAGGAAAGTTACATGTAACGAGTCTTTTTAACATGATTCAATGATAGCATAAGTCTATCTTAAATAAGGAGGTACTCACTTGAGGATAAAACCATGGTATGAAACATAAAGGGAGTGCATTTATTATTACTTTTGCCATGATGGTCTTTTTTATCTCCTTATGCTCTTGAATAATTAATTGGTTGATGTTTATTCATGTATGCCTAAGGTTGGTAAATAATCCATTAAAGAATACCTTGAGTTTTTAATTTATGAATGTTACTTCTTGCTTGTTTGTGGCATGATGGGCCACCTTTAACCTTGGTGGTGGTGCATTTAATACCTTGTGATAGCAAAGGTGGAGTCATATTTAGTTTAACGTAAGACACTTTTATTCTCCTATCTCCTTGCTTCATAGCAGTGCTTCTGTAAGGTGGTAGTGGATGTTGGAAAATACTTTTAGTATTACCATGCAGTCCTTGCACGTAAAACACTTTGAATTCCTTGTCTTGGGCCTTTAAGAGAATTTTTGGCTGGAATGAGAAAGGAGACATTGGGAGAATAAACAACAAGAGAATATAATTAATGTGGATGTACAATGCAAGGGTAATAGTGAATGAAGTAAGAGGAACAAAGAGATGAATTCTTCCAGTATTTTTTGTGGTTGCTAGGTATTATTTATAGTGTTTTGGTGATTTATTTGCTTGGGTGTTTTCATTAGGCTTATACCCTTTTCCCTTCTTCTTGTTGTTGGTTGACTAAAATTCCTTTTTAGTTGTAGCTCTACATGATGATTACTTATTTAAATAGGTTTTGGATTGATTTTTTATCTTGGATTCATGTACTTGTTTTTTCCATCTTGGAACACATTCTCCTTGTGTGGAAAAGTGCACTATGGGGGTGGAAAATTTGGTCTAGTATGTTCACTGTATTTGTTCATTATTGAAACTCATGTCGTTGCCATGTATCCTAGGACCTTAGAATATTGAAACCCTACCTGTTAGCTTGATAAATTTGTTGTGTGTTTCTCACACCTAAGTTATAGTGTGCATGGTTCCCATTTAGATCATATTAATATAAAGTTATATTAGATGGTTTAGTCATTATGTATGTATTAGCTTGATGTCTTTGTTGTATGTTTCTCACATCTAAGTTAAAGTGTGCATGGCACTCATTTAGATCATCTTAATCTAAAGTCAGATTAGATGGTAGTTGTTGTATGTGTAAGCAAGCATAGGGTTTGTTTAAGTTTCTTATTCTTTGGATGATTAATGCTAAGGTTGGTTTTAATAAATATTTCCTTCCATTGCATTAATTTAGCTAAAATTTCAGGTGCTTTAAGCTTTCAGTTGGAATTATAAAAGGTTTAATTCTTTCTAGTGTTGCTTTGGTTAATTGGAATTGACCCTTAGCTAATCAATGCTTGATTAATATAATTCTTTAGTTTTAATCTAATGTTAGTTCTGCAAATAATCTAAGGTTAGATTAATGCAAGGTTAAATTTAGATTTGCTTAATGTAATGTAAGATTAATATTAATCAATCTTTAGTTTTGAAAATAATCTAAGGATTTTGAAACTAGTATTTTCTTCCTATCATCTGTCTAGTTGCTCCATAATCAATATACCAAATATCATTAAGTTGGGCATGTGAAGCTAATAAATGTTCTTTTATGATAATAATTATTTCTCTTTATGCCTTTGAATGGTTGCTTCCTTTTAAGAGGTAATTGTTCCTCTTTTTATCTTGAATGTTACACTTATTCCTTTTGAATTAGGTTCACCAACTTCTCAAAAATTGGTATTTGCTCAATAATATTTGATGTAGTTACAAAAACATTGTACTTATATGGGAGTCATCTAAAAATAATTGAAACTAGAATTTCATCAGATACTTGAGTTCCTAGTGCTTGCAATGATGCTAGCAATGTTGTTACTATCCTCATGAATGATTCCATATTTTATCCCCTATTTATCTTTAGATAATGAAGTTGGCTTTAGAGAAATAGAACCTGATTTTTATTCTTGGCTTTAAATAATATCTTATACTATTGGAGTATATTACATTATTTGGTACATGTTAATGTACCCCCATGTCCCCTTCATGGTACGACTTTGGAATATTAGATTAGGGTTGAGTAATAGTTTAGAGTGTGATTTATATTGTCCTTTATGTAACTGTGAATGTGCAAGATATGCATAAGTGTATTATATGTATGAGATCAAATATGTGCACAAGTGTCTTAGATTAGAGGGTGCAAAGTGAAGGTCAAGAGTCATGTCTACGTGTGCATACAATATAAAGTCATGTGTTCATAAATTATGCAAGTCTCAAGCAAAGTAGCAAAGATTCATGAGACTAGGAATATGGAAAGGAATAATCAAATATATAAAGAGTTATTCTAGTATGGTTATATAGCACTTATCATGACCCACCTTGGTAGGACTTGCTACTCAAAATTGGACTATGGATATTTAATGCTTGGATTTTCTACTTTTAATAAATATATGCTTCTAATTTTATTTTCATTTTATATAAGAATATGGTACTATTAACACTCTGCTTAGTTACAAGATTAGGTACTCTCATGGTGAATAAGAGAATTGGCCACAAGGAATGAGAGACCATAGTGAAGGGGAAATGATGACGATGACTTGTTCATAAAATAGCTTAGGGTAACATGGATGAATAACCTTTTCATGTAGGTGCATTATAAGTTTATTGTGCTCATGTTCATACCATTGGACCAGGAAAGTTACCTGTAATGAGTCTTTTTAACATGATTCAATGATAGCATAAGTCTATCTTAAATAAGGAGGTACTCACTTGAGGATAAAACAATGGTATGCAACATAGAGGGAGTGCATTTATTATTAATTTTGGCATGATGGTATTTTTTATATCCTTATGCTCTTGAATAATTAATTGGTTGATATTTATTCATGTATGCCTAAGGTTGATAAATAATCAATTAAAGAATACCTTAAATTTTTAATTTATTAACATTACTTCTTGCTTGTTTGTGGCATGATGGGCCACCTTTAACCTTGGTGGTGGTGCATTTAATACCTTGTGATAGCAAAGGTGGAGCCATATTTGGTTTAATGTAAGATACTTTTATTCTTCTATCTCCTTGCTTCATAGCAATGCTTGTGTAAGGTGGTAGTGGATGTTGGAAAATACTTTTAGTATTACCATGCAGTCCTTGCACGTAAAACACTTTGCATTCCTTATCTTGGGTCTTTAAGATAATATTGGCTAGAATGAGAAAGGAGATTTTGGGAGAATCAACAACAAGAGAATAGAATGAATGTGGATGTACAATGCAAGGGTGAATAGTGCATGGAGTAAGAGGAATAAAGATATGAATGCTGCCAGTCTTTGTTGTGGTTGCTAGGTATTATTTATAGTTTTTTGGTGATTGATTTGCTTAGGTTTTTTCATTATGCTTCTTCCATTTTCCATTCTTGTTGTTTTTGGTTGACTAAACTTCCTTTTTAGTTGTATCTCTATGTCATGATTACTTCTTTAAATAGGTTTTGGATTGATTTTTGATCTTGGATTCATGTACTTGCTTTTTCCATCTTGGAACACATTCTCCTTGTGTGGAAAAGGGCACTATGGGGGTGGAAAATTTGGTCTAATATGTTCACTATATCTGTTCATTAGTGACCATGTCATTGCCATGTATCCTAGGACCTTAGAATTTTGAAACCCTACCTATTAGTTTGATACCTTTGTTGTGTGTTTCTCACACCTAAGTTATAGTGTGCACGGTTCCACTTTAGATCATCTTAATCTAAAGTTATATTATATAGTTTAGTAATTATGTGTGTATTAGCTTGATGTCTTTGTTGCATGTTGCTCACATCTAAGTTACAGTGTGCATGGAACTCCTTTAGATCATCTTAATCTAAAGTTAGATTAGATGGTAGTTGTTGTATGTGTAAGCAAGCTTAGGGTTTGTTTAAGTTTTTTATTCTTTGGATGATTAATGCTAAGGCTAGTTTTAATAGATCTTTCCTTCCATTGCATTAATTTAGATAAAATTTTAGGTGCTTTAAGCTTTAAGTTGGAATCATAAAAGGTTTAATTCTAGTGTTACTTTGGTTAATTGGAATTGACCCTTAGCTAATCAATGCTTGATTAATATAATTCTTTAGTTTTAATCTAATCTTAGTTGTGCAAATAATCTAAGGTTAGATTAATGCAAGGTTAAATTTATATTTGTTTAATCTAATGTAAGATTAATATTAATCAATATTTAGTTTTGCAAATAATCTAAGGATAGATTAATGCAAAGTAAGCTTTAAATTGCTATCAAGCAAATGGAAGATTATCATTAATTAATCTTTGGTTTTAATGATAGTTTATTATTAAATTAATCTTTAGATTTGGAATTAATCAATTGATAGATTAATTTAATATAATCCTGTTGTGGCTACTCCACAACACACCCCAAAATTGGGGACCCACCTTTTTCATGCTTTCCAAGAAGATCGCAGCGGCCCATATGCTAAAAATCAAAGAAAAAAGCATAAAAGAAAAAGCGTCGCGATATCGTGACATATCGCATTTTCGTGGCTCAAAACAACAAAGTGCATCGGAATGAAAAAGTATCGCGATATCGTGACATGTCGCGTTTTTGTTGTTCAAAATAGAAAAAGTACAGTGGAAAGAAAAATGTCACGTTTTCATGACATGTCATGTTTTCGCGGCTCAGACAAGCGAAGTATAGTGAACAGGAAAAACGTCACGATATCATGACATGTTGCTCTGTCGCAGCTAAAAAAAAGAAAACGTCGCGATATCGCAACATGTTGCTCTATCACGATTCATAGAGGAGAGAGAAAGTAAAATGGAGAAATGTCGTGATATCACAACGTGTTGTGAAATCATGGTCAAAGTGGTCAAATGAAACAAGACGTCAGAAATGTTACGATATCACATGTCATGTAATCGCGATGTCCGACGGGTAAAAGAGCTAAGTACAAAAATTGTCGCGATATCGCGACATGTCTTGTTTTCGCGACTTGTCATGAAATCACGATCAAAGCAAAGAGGAAGAAGTGTTGACCGAAAACTATCATGATATCGTGACATGTCGTGTTATCGCAGGTCAAGGAGGAGAGAGAAGACAAAGTGGAAGAATGTCGCGATATCGTGACATGTCATAAAATCATGGTCAAACAAGGCAAGGTAATAGAATTGTCGCGATATCACATGTTGTGAAATTGCGATCAAATACAACGAGAGAAAAGTCAATGCAAAAATTGTCGCGATATCGTGACATGTCACATTTTCACGACCTGAAGACGAGACGAAGGGCAAATAGGAAAATCGTCGTGATATCATGACATGTCAGGTTTTCACGACAGGAAAGTGAGGAAGGAAAAAATGAAAGAAATTGTCACGAAATTGTGATAGGTTGCGTTTTTGCAATCTCTTAGCGGCAACAGAGGCAAAGATAGAAAGATGTCATGAAATCACGACATGTCTCAGTTTCATGATTTACAGCGATCGACAAGCTAAGCAAGGGAAATATGTTGCGATATCGTGACATGTCACGTTTTCACGACCAAGAGCAACCAAAGTGAACCTAGAAGGAAAACGTCGCGATATCGCAACGTTTCACATTTTCGTGGTTCAAAACAGCAAAGTACAGTGAGAAAAGAAAAGTGTCACGATTTCGTGACATGTCACGTTTTCACGACATAAAGCAAGAAGATGGTGCAGAATGAAAAAGTGTCATGATTTTGCAACATGTCGAATTTTCATAGCTAAGTATAGCAAAGCATAACAAAATGAAAAGGTGTCGCGATTTCGTGACATGTCACGTTTTTGTTGCTAAGAGCAGGAAGACAGAGCGAAAGAGAAAAACATCACGATTTCACGATAGGTTGCATTTGCGTGACCCGAAAGAGAAAAATGTCATGATATCGCAACATGTCTCATTTTCGTGATGCATGAAGATGAACAAGGTTGTTGACATAAAAATGTCATGATATCGCGACATGTCTCATTTTTGTGATGCATGAAGATGAACAAGGCTGCTGACATAAAAATGTCGCGATATCGCGACATGTCTCATTTTCGCGATGCATGAAGATGAACAAGGCTACTGACATAAAAATGTCACGATATCGCGACATGTCTCACTTTCGCAATGCATGAAGATGAACAAGGCTGCTGACATAAAAGTTTCGTGATATCGTGACATATTGCATTCTTGTGACAACAGACACAAAAACATCGTGATATCGCGACATTTTTCATTTTCGTGATAGAGGTGGAGGAACAAAGCTGCAAACACAAAAACTTTGCGATATCATGACATGCTATTTTTTGTCGCGATTCATAGGGGGCCGTTATAGAACATGCAGGGAAGCGCTGAACACATGGCACATAGGCATAGAGGCTATGATAATGATTCAGGATCAACGATTACAGTTCGTAGAGAAGACAAAACATTTCACACCCGAGTAGGAAGCCAAAACAACAAAGAGGCGGGGAGACAAAACAAAGTGATCTGGGAGATGAAATGAAACATCACAAGACGAAACAAAGAGCCATAGCAGAGGGTTTAAAAGTAGAATCCAAATACAGGTACAAAGGTCAAAAACCGTTACGAGCAGAGTTGCAGAGCCAAAGGCGAGAAGCCATTTTGGACTTACTTTTGGAGTGTTTTTCCTCCTCTTTTTATGGTTTTGAGAAAACTAGAAAGTTTTGTTGTTGTAAAATGATAAACTTTTAATACAAAAATTTCAGAGAGTTGCATCTTATGGACAAGAAAGAAGGAGTTACTTTCTGCATGCAAGATTTAATGCCTATTTTTTCTCTTTTCAAATTTTAGGCTTATAGGTGAAGTTTAATGCAAGTTATCTTGGTTGCTTCAAGCGAATGTCTAAATCTAAAAATCGCATTCAAAACCCTAGGAATCAGCACTTAGCTTATCAGGATTGTGCATGTTTTGTAGGTCCAATAGGTTAGGTTGCATGCATGGAAAACTCATATCTTCGGTTTTGTCGAAATAGGATAGCATCAAACTAAATGCATTTTATTTTCATTTTTGCACTTTATTTCTTTTGTTTCAGAAAGTTCAATTTTCTTTTAATTCTCAGGCATTAAAATAAAAATTAAAAAATTTCAAAATCCAAAAATAGTTCCACCATTGCGTATGTCATACTGCAGATTTCAAATACGCATTTTAAAATTTCATTTTCAGAGTTGTTTAGCATGTCCTTAAAATTCATTAAAGTTGTTGTTTTATTACAGACTTTAAAATCCGAAAATAGAAAATTTCCATTTCAGGGCCAGAATTTCATTTTCAGTTTTTGTTTTTCATTCATAAGCCGATGATGACATTCCCTTCATGAAAATTCCAATTTCATTGAAGGAGTTATGTTTTAGGGCATTTCATCAATTTCCATTTTGAAGTTACAGCGTGGTCATACAAGGACCAAAATCACATTTGCTTTACTTTCATTTAATGAACAATCATTAAAGTATCACGGTAAAATAAACCAACATTTCCCGTTGTTTACAGTTACTTGCAACCACTATGGTGTTCCAAGCATTTAAATTGAATATCTTTATTTGAGATTATTAATACACATATGCAAAATGCTAACATAGCGGAGACCTTGGAGAAGTTACTTGTTTAATTTCTTTGCAAGAGGGGATTTGGAACCCAAATCCTATCGGAGAGTGTGTTTTCACAATCGGGTGAAAATACCACTCAATAGATTGGCGCTAGAAGGAGGGCCTGAACTGGTTTATTTCATTGTGATTTAAGTGCTACAGGGATTTAAATTTTGAACATTTCATGCCCTATTGATTATTATCTTTAGCCCTCTTTTAACAATACAACTGTGTAGTGTTAAAAGGAGGACATGAGTGTGATGTATTGTTCTAACGCTGTTTGATTGTTCATACAAGAATAATGTTTTGATTTAATTTTGAAAAGTATTGGTCTTGACTAACGAGTTTTTTATTTCCATATGATTACTCTCATTTTTAACATTCTCTATTTGATGATGTGTTAACGCTAACTTCATTACGAATTGGAGAATATTCTTTATTGTCGTGGTTTTATTCATGCATTATAATGAATGAGTGTGATGACTTGTTCATTTGATATTTTTTAGTCATTTCATGTTTATTTGAGAGATATTTATTTGACTAACAGATTTGGTTCTGAAGTTATATTCTGAGTTTACTAATGGCAACATTTGAGGAACAAATTGTATCCCTAGGAGCTGAAATAGCATCTCTAAGAGAAATAATGGTATCAACAATGGAGGATCATTATAAGGGTTTGTATACACATGGAATACCCTATCAAATTCCTAAAATGTTATTGGAGTTTCTACGATGTTTTAATCAAGAGGTGCCACTAGGATACTTGCAAAAACTACATGTCTACAAGAATACATTATGTCAATTCCAGATTTTCTATGAGGAGGTGGCTTGTAAGTTATTTGCATACATTTTGGATGATAAACCATTCTTTTGGTATGGCCAACTACCCATGGAGATTAGGACTTCTTGGATACAACTAGAAGCAGCCTATATTTATCATTTTGGTAATCAGGTTGACTTACAAATGTTGAAAAATCAATTTACCTCCATATGTAAGGAGCCTAATGAATCCTTGAGTCAATTCAATGGAATATTTCATGAGTTGCACTCCCAAATGTGGGAAAATTTTAACACATTAGAAGAGGAAGCCATGGAAGTATACTTGGGAGCCATACACCCCACACTTGCTTCACTCATTGAGGAAAAAATGGGTGGCTTGTCTCTAGAGAAAATCTATGAGATCCTAGAAGAGGTAGAACGACAAGATCTTGAAGAAGAAAAGGCACAACATGTTCACATGAGAGATGGTTCTTTTGGAGTTAGTGATGCCAACCTACACCAACCATCAAATATAACACCCTCCACTCCAATGATATCTAAGGTAAATGATCAAGGGGATGAATTTGAATATCCAAATGTTACAACCACCTTAGATGTAGTCCAAGGGGAGGTGCAAAGTGCTAAACCAACATCCGCTAGTGAAGATTATGCAGAAATGATCTCATTCATAGAGATACATGATTATTCGAAAAAGGGGGTCCTAAATTCAACAATGTTTGAAATATGTGATAGGACGGAACCTACCATAGAATTGAATGAAGTGGTTGAAAGTGAAATTGGAAGAAAACCAATAAATGAATTTGAAGATATGATAAAGTTTCACCACTTGTTCTTGGAAGATACTATTGATGATATGTGTAAAATTAACGATAAAGAAATCCTTCACCCTCTAGATTATGATAAAATTGAATCATGGGTTACTAATTTGGACGATGATAGCCTTACAAGTTTGAATTCAAGAAACGACCCACTTTTGGAAATAATTGAACCATCTAAGGAAGGTGAAGGTGAATTTGATGAGAAGCACATGGATGAATGGGAAGAGGTTGAAGAAGTAGTTGAACATCACCACTTGATTTTGGAAGAAGATTATTATGATGCTTGGAAGAAGTGGGAAGACTACACTCAATCCAAAACTGCTAACGAAACTTGTGTGCCAATTGATATACAGGAAAAAATAACCACCTATTCGAAGGAAGATATTACAACTCCTGTACAATTTGAGGATGTTTTGGGAGAGGGTTTCAAATATCATGAAATTTTGGAAGATTATAATGATCCTATTACCAAGAACAAAGAAGAAAAATAATTGACAAATGAATCAAAATATCATGCCACAAACATCATGGAATTTTATTCCATGAATTGGGATGACAATTTTTATAAAGGTTGGGGGAGATATGATAATGCATTATTTTCTCACACCCCTATAGATGAAACTCATAATTACTTGATATACAAGATATTGAAACTTCTACCTCACATGAAGAGATACCATGGATAGTGAAAAAATAATTGGAACCAAATGACAAAGAGATTGACCAATTGGAAGCAACTCAAATAAGTGATCATCAAAATAGATTACTTGACATACACTTTGACCAAAAATATTTGAGGGTTGAAAAGGATGGCCATGTTTTCAATTGGGTGCCCAATTTTGGTATGTTTGATGAACAAGTAATCAATGAAGAGTATGAAGACCATGAGGTAAAAGAGGGAATTTCAAATCCCCATCAAATTTTGGTAAATAAAAATGTTCAAAAGGTAGAATCTAACCTTTTGCGTTCAAGCATCCAAGATTTAGGCAAAAATTTGCATGACCATATTTTGAATTTGAATTATGTTTATGGTGAAATGTCGTTAAGGGTGAATGAAAAACAAGGTATAATTTCTAATCACACCTTTAATAACATTGTTTTAATGAATGAAAAAAAAGTTGATGCACTTGAATTGATTAATCAAATTCATCAACATTACTAATTGAATCTAGGGTAAATTTTTTTAATAATCCTAATTTAGTAAATATCCTAGATGCTTGCAAACTGTTGCACAAATTTGATTGGCCTACAAATTTGGAAAATGATTTGGCTTTAAAATTTTTAGAAATAGGCTCTTGCTTACAAAATCTCATTTTGGATAAAGAAAGCCTAGTCCCAAATCATGAATGGAATTATGAGATTTATACCCTAAATAATAGACAAGATAAAATTGAAGATCATACATTGTCTAATCAATTTCATGATTTGAATATCACCCATATGAGTATTAATGGAACTAAATCAAATTGGTGGGGTGAGTGAGGTAAGTTAACAGTGGTTGCATGGTGTGGTCTAATCTTGTTTTTTTTGGGTTCATACAAAATTTGGCATGCATATCGTGTTATATGTTTGTTGAAGTGTTCTAATCATGTTTGGGATCCAGGAAAATGACAGTTCAAACCATGCACCATCTTGTATTATATTGTACATTTGTATATAGATTTTGGTTTTTGGTTTTGGTTTATGTGTTCAAGTTTCATTTTTTGGATTGCTATTTAGGTTTGGTTTTAAATTGTGTTCGTCCTCTGAACATGTTTGATGCATCTAAAAAAAAAAATGAATCCAAATAATGGATTATGGGGTTAATCTCCACCGGGGCTATAGACGCCTGACTGGCAGTGGAGTATGCCGTGGCAGCATGTCTTGTCTAAAAAAAAGACCACTGACTACTCAAACGGATAGACTAGCTTGACAATTTCATTCATAACTGGTTAAATCATTTTGCTCAAAGTGAGGTAATAAATTTTAGATCAGAGTAGTAAGGATAGGGTTAAATTCCCATATCGCTTAGGTTGGGAATCTGATTGCTCAAAGCTCTGAGTTCACTTTCACTTGCACATGGGTTCAAGATAGTAGTGACACATAACCAACTTTGGGATCTAATAAAGCAATTCATTATACATATAGTTGATCCTAAGAGGGTTTGATAATTTTAAATGTTTGTGTATGATACTAGAAAGTTTAAGCCTTTATAAAGCAAATTGCTATATGTCTAAGCATATTTATCAGGCTGTGCAAATCATTTATATGCATTCACGTAAAACTAACAATGGAATGTTGATCAATTTCAAACGATAAAAATGGAACACACTGCACACACCTAGCTGATACTTAATGATTCTAATGTTTCATGTATTTTTGATTTATCGGCATTTATTTTATTTTTTATGTGCTGACGCCTATATTTAATCTTGTATATTCCCAGGTTAGGTTCTCACTGAAATGCTCAGGAGAATTTCCCAGCAGAGTCACCATTTGTTGTGGCTGCTCCACAACACACCCCAAAATTGGGGACCCACCTTTTTCATGCTTTCAAAGAAGACCGCAGCGGCCCAGATGCTAAAAATCAAAGAAAAAAGCAGAAAAGAAAAAGCGTCACGATATCACGACGTGTCACGTTTTTGCGGCTCAAAATAGCAAAGTGCATCAGAATGAAAAAGTATCGCAATATCATGACATGTCGCATTTTCGTGGTTCAAAATAGCAAAAGTACAGCGGAAAGAAAAATGTCGCTATATCACGACATGTCATGTTTTCACGGCTCAGACAAGCGAAGTACAGTGAACAAGAAAAACGTCATGATATCGCGACATGTTCCTCAATCGCGGCTAAAAAAAAGAAAACATTGCGATATCGCGACATGTTGCGTTATCACGGTTCATAGAGGAGAGAGAAAGTAAAATGGAGAAATGTCGCGATATCGTGACGTGTTGTGAAATCATGGTCAAAGTGGTCAAACAGAACAAGATGCCAAAAATGTCACGATATCACGACATGTCATGTTTTTGTGATGTCCGACGGGTAAAAGAGCCAAGTACAAAAATTGTCACGATATCGCGACATGTCATGTTTTCGTGACTTGTCATGAAATCGCGGTCAAAGCAAAGAGGAAGAAGTGTTGACCAAAAATGTCACGATATCACATGTCGTGTTATCGCGGGTCAAGGAGGAGAGAGAAGACAAAGTGGAAGAATGTCACGATATTGTGACATGTCATAAAATTGCGGTCAAAGTGGTCAAACAAGGCAAGGTAATAGAATTGTTGCGATATCGCGACATGTCGTGAAATCACGGTCAAAGACAGCGAGAGAAAAGTCAATGTAAAAATTATCGCGATATTGTGACATGTGTTTTCGCGACCTGAAGACGAGACGAAGGGCAAACAAGAAAAACGTCACGATATCACATGTCAAGTTTTCATGGCAGGAAAGTGAGGAAGGAACAAATGAAAGAAATTGTCACGAAATCATGACTGGTTGCGTTTTTGCGATCTCTCGACAGCAACAGAGGCGAAGATAAAAAGATGTCGCAAAATCGTGACATGTCTCAGTTTCATGATTTACAGTGATCGACAAGCTAAGCAAGGGAAATATGTCATGATATCGTGACATGTCATGTTTTCACAACCAAGAGCAACCAAAGTGAACCTAGAAGGAAAACATCGCGATATCACGACGTGTCGCATTTTTTGGGGTTCAGAACAACAAAGTACAATGGGAAAAGAAAAGTGTCATGATTTCGCGACATGTCGTGTTTTCACGGCAGAAAGCAAGAAGATGGTGCAGAATGAAAAAGTGTCACGATTTCATGACATGTCGCGTTTTCGCAGCTAAGAGCAAAGCATAGCAAAATGAAAAGGTGTCACGATTTCGTGACATGTCACGTTTTCGCTGCTAAGAGCAAGAAGACAGAGCGAAAGAGAAAAACATCGTGATTTCATAACAGGTTGCATCTGTGCGGACCGAAAGAGAAAAATTTCATGATATCGCAACATGTCTCATTTTCGTGATGCATGAAGATGAACAAGGCTGCTGACATAAAAATGTCGCGATATCGCGACATGTCTCATTTTCACGATGCATGAAGATGAACAAGGCTGCTAACATAAAAATGTCACGATATCGCGACATGTCTCATTTTTGCGATGCATGAAGATGAACAAGGCTACTAACATAAAAATGTCACGATATCGCGACATGTCTCATTTTCGTGATGCATGAAGATGAACAAGGCTGGTGACATAAAAATGTCGCAATATCATGACATGTCTCATTTTTGCGATGCATGAAGACGAACAAAGCTGTTGACATAAAAGTGTCGCGATATCGTGACATATTGCATTCTTGTGACAACAGACACAAAAATGTCACGATATCACGACATGTCTCATTTTCGCAATACAGGTAGAGGAGCAAAGCTGTAGACACAAAAATTTCGCGATATCGTGACATGCTATTTTTTATCACGATTCACAGGGGGCCATTACAGAACACATAGGGAAGCGCTGAACACATGGTACAGAGGCGTAGAGGCTATGATAACGATTCAAGATCGATAGTTATAGTTCGTAGAGAAGACCAAACGTTTCATGCTCGAGCAAGAAGCCAAAACAACAAAGAGACGAGGAGACAAAATGAAGCGATCTAGGGGATGAAACGAAATGTCACAAGATGAAATAGAGAGCCGTAGTAGAGGGTTTAAAAGTAGAAGCCAAAGACAGGTACAAAGGTCAAAAATCGCTACGAGCAAAGTTGCAGAGCCGAAGGTGAGAAGCCATTTTGGACCTGCTTTTGGAGTGTTTTTCCTCCTTTTTTTTTGGTTTTGAGAAAACTAGAAATTTTTGTTGTTGTAAAATGATAAACTTCTAATACAGAAATTTCAGAGAGTTGCATCTTATGGACAAGAAAGAAGGAGTTACTTTCTGCATGCAAGATTTAATGCCTATTTTTCCTCTTTTCAGATTTTAGGCTTATAGGTGAAGTTTAATGCAAGTTATCTTGGTTGCTTCAAGCGAATGTCTAAATCTGAAAATCGCATTCAAAACCCTAGGAATCAACACTTAGCTTATCAGGATTGTGCATGTTTTGCAGGTCCAATAGGTTAGGTTGCATGCATGGAAAACTCATATCTTCGGTTTTGTCGAAATAGGATAGCATCAAACTGAATGCATTTTATTTTCATTTTTTCACTTTATTTCTTTTGTTTCAGAAAGTTCAATTTTCTTTTAATTCTCAGGCATTAAAATAAAAATTAAAAAATTTCAAAATCCAAAAATAGTTCCACCCTTGCGTATGTCATACTACAGATTTCAAATACGCATTTTAAAATTTCATTTTCGGAGCTATTTAGCATGTCCTTAAAATTCATTAAAGTTGATGTTTTATTATAGACTTTAAAATTCAAAAATAGAAAATTTCCATTTCAGGGCCAGAATTTCATTTTCAGTTTTTGTTTTTCATTCATGAGCCGATGATGACATTCCCTTCATGAAAATTCCAATTTCATTGAAGGAGTTATGTTTTAGGGCATTTCATCAATTTCCATTTTGAAGTTACAGCGTGGTCATACGAGGACCAAACGCACATTTGCTTTACTTTCATTTAATGAACAATCATTAAAGTTTCACGGTAAAATAAACCAACATTGCCCATTGTTTACAGTTACTTGCAACCACTAAGGTGTTCCAAGCATTTAAATTGAATATCTTTATTTGAGATTATTAATACACATATGCAAAATGCTAACATAGCGGAGACCTTGGAGAAGTTACTTGTTTAATTTCTTTGCAAGAGGGGATTTGGAACCCAAATCCTATCGGAGAGTGTGTTTTCACAATCGGGTGAAAATACCACTCAACAAATCCTAAGGTTGGGATTAATCTAATGATGGACTATTTTAATTTGGAAAATAATAAAATGATAGATTAGTTTGGCAATTAATCTAATGATAGATTAATTATTTATAATATTTAGATTGCAATTAATCAAATTATAGATTAGTTTGGCAATTAATCTAATCTAAATTTTATAAATAATTAATCTAATGATAGATTAATTCTTTATAATATTTAGATTGCAATTAATCTAATGATAGATTAGTTTGACAATTAATCTAATGATAGATTAATTTTTTATAATCTTTAGATTACAATTAATCAAATGATAGATTAGTTTGACAGTTAGTCTAATCTAAAGATTATAAATAATTCATCTAATGATAGATTAATTCTTTATAATATTTAAATTACATTTAATCTAATGATAGATTAATGCATTTTAATCTTTAGATTTGTAATTAATCAAATGATAGATTAATTTATCTCAATATTTAGATTTGTAATTAATCAAAAGATAGATTAGATTGGTATTTAATCAAATGATAGATTAATATTTAGTCTTGCAAATGAATGACAAAGACTTGCTAATGATGGATTGATTTATAACTAATGATGGATTAATTAGTTATGGAATTGATATATGGCTTTGGAATTTAAAATATTTGTGGAAAAAAATATGGGCTTCTTTTGCTTATGGAATTGATGTGCTTAGAAATGTATGGCTTTGGATTTAAATATTTGTGGAAAATATTTTGGAAAAAGTATGGGCTTCTTTTTCTTATGGAATTGATGTGCTTAGAAATGTATGGCTTTGGATTTAAATATTTGTGGAAAATATTTTGGAAAGAAGTATGGGTTTCTTTTGCTTGAGTGTTGCTATATTGAATTGATTTGCATAGGAATGCAAGGCTTGGGATTTAAAATATTTGTGGAAAATATTTTTGGAAAAGAAGTATGGGCTTCTTTCACTTGTGGATGTTATGCAATAAATCATATGGAAATGCATTCATATCTACAAATGAACTATTTTGATCTTCACCTTCCTATCGAACAACCATGGAGGTCAAAGGAAGAAGATGTCACATATTGCTAATTTAATTCTTCATTTATTCTTGTAAAGGATTAGTTGGAAACCATTCTTGGTGAATGAGGGTTTATTGTAACATGATGTTGGATTTAATGTTTTTATCTAAAGGTTTCATTAGATTTATTACAAGCTTTATATTTTACTTCCATTCTAGAGTTGCTCTAGTTTTAATGCTTGGAGAGAGAGATGCTTAGAGAGAGAGAGAGAGAGAGAGAGAGAGAGAGATATCTTGGGCTAATTTTAAGGTATCCTTGTCCAAAACTCTCTTTTTCAACTTGGGATATTATGGGGTAGCAACACCTAGTTCTTGTGTCCATGAGAAGACAATCATGCAGAGTGGTTGATGCTTAAGACCCATCATAGAGATGGGGAAGACAAGCATGAAGTTTAAGTTATCACTCTCCTTTTCAACTTGGAATATTATGGGGTAGCAACACTTAGTTCTTGTGTCCATGAGAAGACAATCATGCAGAGTGGTTGATGCTTAGAGACCCATCATAGAGATGGGGAAGACAAGCATGAAGTTTAAGTTATCACCATGAAGGTGCAGTTAAACTAGACTAAGGCATTACACCTTAAGGACCCAACATAGACTAACTTATGGCTGGAAGAAGGAATCAACACCCCCCTATCTAAGGACTAAAAAAGAATAATCCTAATGCTAAGATCACTTTTTAAAGGTATCCTCTATAGCATGGAGGCATATGAGGTAAACCCCAATTACCTATGAGAGCCTAGCCTCTCTTGTCCACTCGAGTGACATCTACAATGTCATAGACTTGAATTGTGGATATGTATAGTCAATGTATGTATTCCATGGATACTCCTAAGAACCTTAATAAGTTATTAAAAATATAAATAAATAAAATGTCTCTCTTGGATTGGTTAGCATTTAGGTTTGTTACAATACTCCACAAAGAAGCATTCAATTATCCAATTATCAATATCACATTATAGAGAAAAAAAGTAATAAATATTGCATACATTTTGAGAAATTAATATTGTAAGTCATGCTACATGCTTTGTACATGTATGATTCAGGATATTTAATTTATATTGTTGATTATTATTAAATGTTAGTTGATATATTAAAAGCCTTGATATACATATTAATTTTCTCATATTATTATACTCATATAATTATCTTGATCATATTATATTGTGGTTATACTACATTTGATCATGTGGTATTTAACTTGTGAGATTTACAATAGTATTAAGGCTTAAAAAACCATTAATAGTATTAGAGCTATTGTGAGTAGTTTCTATTAGAGCTATCATCTACATAGGTTGATCAAATTTATTTAGCTACATACAAAAATCAATTTTGTCTAGTTTGATAAAATTGATTTAGAGTCTATCCACTTTAAAGGCAATGTGACTCAGATTCTATTGTAAGATCATAGTGAGTAGAAAGGCTAGAGTATTTCCATAATTGAAGAATAACTAATGAATACTAGGACTCAGCTACATAGTCTTTTCATGGTTAAATAACAATTATTGAAGACTAGGTCTCATCTATGTTGGAAGGTAAAATCAACTTCAAAATATTTGATCATTAAATATCATTGCAAACCCTTGAAATTGATAATTATTCAAAAGTATTCAATCCATATTGACATTCAAAAGGATTCATGGACATTCAAAGTCACGGAGATATAATAGTAACTTATCTAGCAAGGAGGATAATATTACTATGTTCTTAGAAGTTATAGCAAAGATTAGTCGTCAAAAGTGTGAGAAGATTCCTATAATAGATAGAGAAGAGTTTCATCTTCTAAGTAAAATATAAAGCATACTAGGAGAAGGATATATCAAAAATATATCTATCTTGAATTAATCTTTCATCAAGTAGATGATAATTAGAATTGTAAGACACTGAAGTTTTAGGTCACAAAGAAATTGGCCTTGACATAAAGGATTCAAGTCTTGAAGATAAACCTTTATATAAGAGAGAGAATATTCAGGTCTTGAAGATAGACCTTGATATAAGAGATTTAGGTCTTGAAGATAGACCTTGACAAAATAGATTTAGGTCTCGAAGATAGACCTTAACATAAGAAAATTTCAAATAGAAAGACAACAAGATACAGTGGAAGAGATTTGGCCCTAGAAAATATCCTATAGTGTAGTCATTAGAAAAAAGTAAGCATTGTAAGAAAATATTTGAAGTTCAACATGAATAATATTGAGATTTGAATCATTTTAAACTCAAGGTGTAGTCATTCAATTCAAAGTAGATTAAAGAGAAAGTTATTAAGCTTTAAGTAAAGTAAAATATCATTGTGAAAAGAAATATAAAGTTGCATTATTTGGCTCAAAAAAGGCATCCTCATTTGGATCAAGAAAGGTAGTATTATACAACTCTATAAGGCAACATTATTTTGCTCTAGAAGATAGCATAATACGATTATAGTAGATAGGGCCATGCATCTATAGAAGAAGACATCATTTTTTCATCACAAAGTTGAAGAGAAGCAAAAAGTGTGAACATAACTATTTTTAGAGTCCTATAATATTGAGCTAAAAGCAATAAATAACATCAATAAAATATGTGAATAGCAAGCTAGATCAATATAGGGTAATAGTATTCAAAGGTATATTAGATAATGCCCAGAGTATTGGACAACATCCAGAGTATTGGATAGTGCCTAAGGTATTAGATAACACCTTGATCAAGGATATTGGATAGAACTATAATTAGTGGATATTAGATAGAACCTAAGATATTTATAATGCTCTAGAAAAAGGATAGTGAGTAGTGGACAACACCCAGGATAGTGGATAGTGTGCAATGCCCTAAACATTCAAGCATCAAACAATAGAATCCTTTTGTGTCTTACATCAAGCAATGTTGAAGCAACATTGGGCAGCATTATAGAATGAAGTATAGAGCCAACAAAGAGCAACAAAATATGTAAGGCAAAGCATTTAGTATCCAAGGGAAGAAAATATGTTGAACATTGGTCTAAGGGATGTGAAATGGAAGATAATGAAATGTTTGATTGGTGAGCATAGGTGCCAAAATTGAACTCAAGTGCCAAGCATATTTGTTTTACAATTCTAATATTCCAAAGCATAGGTTTATGGTTCAAAAAAATAGAATAGCAATTAATATGAAGAATGCCATCTCAAAATGTAACACCACCTCTACATGCATGAATATGAAACATTCCAAACCGAATCACCCTAGAGATACACATAATTACATATAGCTCATTAATAGAATTTGCATGTAACTGGATAAACATTCACATCAAAGTCTCATAGAAGAACATGAACATGCAACAGGTTGATAGAGATATTGTTGATATTTAAGGTTTTTAAAAGTAAATTTGATTTTATAAGGTTATATGTTTTATTTATTTTGGAGTGATAAGCTTTTTATAAATGTTTTAGGAGCTATAAGTTTTATCTAAGTTATTTAAGTTTATTGGAGTGATAAGTATAAAAGAAATTTAAATAAGTTATAAGATTTGATAGGAGTAATAGGGTTTTCTAAATTTATTTGAATTTAGAAGTGATAATTTTTATAAATATTTGGAGTAATAAGCAATGAAATTAGTTTCCTTTAAAGTTTTTTCAAGTTTGTTGAAATTTACTTATTTTAGTTCTATTAAAACTTGAATATTTATAAATTTAGTTGTTTGAGAGATAAAAGGAATTCTACATAAAAAACTCAGGAAAACAAAATTTGTAAAAATTCACTCTTAGTTTCTAAACTAGGGAGAAATAAGGTTTTCTACTCCATAGTAATTAAACTAGAAACTTTAAATTATTTAAACCTAGGAGTTATAAGGAAGTCTACATCAAAGATTTTATTGAATGAGTACTATTATGTCTAACAAGAAGTTTTTCCTTTTTGAATATCAACTTCTAAAAGGATCAAATTATGCTTCATGGAAAAATAAAGTGAAATCAATTTTAATAGTGGAAAACTTTGGGATATAGTTAGTGGCAAAAATAAAATCTACTAAAGATGTTAGAGAAATTCAAATATATGAAGAAGGTGAAGCCAAAGCACTTATGATAATAATATTTACAATAACTAATAAAATACAACATTATATAAGTGCAACAGAAACTTCTACAGAAGCTTGGAATACTCTATGTAAAATATTTTTTTTGAAAAATAATTTGAAAAAACTTGTATTAAAAAAAGATCATTTACAAGTTGGGATGAGACTTCTCCCAACCTTAGCCAACAAGAACACATGTTTAAAAAAATAAAAGAAGATTTGCATTGGAGCCAAATATCTTAAACCATATTTCTACAACGGTTTTTCACCTATTTACTACTACAAAAGAAGATCTACATTGGAGCACAAATATCCTAAACCATATTTCTAGAATGGTTGTCCAAGTTAGATAAAAACTGAATTTGCTCACCAACCTGCATAATCATCTCATCCTCAATAGCCATGTCATTGTGCAACAGAACCCCTACCTCCTTCTCAGTGCCCATCTTAGTCAAGAATTCTGCCACTTTATTTAGATATTTACTCACATAAACTGGAATCACATGATATAATTCCCTCCACAATTCCTTAATTTTAGTGATAAGAATCCTCAAACTCCATGTATTCAAAGCAAAGTTCCTCATGAAATCTAGAGCTCCAACCATTATTTGAGAATCTGATTCGAGGATTATCCTCTTGTAACCTTGTTTTACTACCCAAATAGAAGAAGATTTGATAGCTAAGGCTTCCTCTTCATTGTTTGTGGCTCTTTCCAAGCCTTGCAGTTCCCAATAGAGCACTATTCCAACATGATTTCAGAAAACCACTCCAATTCTAGCTCTACCCGGATTGCCTTTTGCAACTCCATCAGTATTAATTTTAATCCAACCTTCTGGGGATGGTTTTCAACTAGCTTTGTCTTACCCCTATTACACTTCAACTTACTTCTCCATTGTCACTATAACAACCTAAGTTTCCTCTTTAGCATACACTACCATAGTTTCTGTGACTTTGCTCGAAATGAACTACCAAACTCCATCTAAAGATGAAACTCCATCTAAAGATGAAAATATTTCTCTAAAAATTTTGCCATTTCTCTCCAACCACACTAACCACCAAATGAATTTTAATCCAAGCTCCCAACCAATACAAAGAGATTTAGATTTAAATATACCCTTCTTCCATATTTCCCAAATATTAATCTGATTCAAATCACCATTAACTCAAATTTTATAATATAAAAACCATCTCTCCCAGATCTGGTGCGTGAATGGGCACTCAAACATCAAGTGATCAGTTATTTCCTCACTTTTATAGCATAAAACACATTGAGATGGACCAATGATTCCCATACATATGATATTAGCAAAAGTAAGAATTCCATTATGCATGAACTTCCAGGCAAACATTTTTACTTTCGGCCAAATCTTTCTCCAATCCTCAACTTGATATGCATGAGGAGGCTTTGGAAGGATCTTATCATATTCATCCTTCACTGTGTAGACACCAAGGCTCCCATAGCCCTAAGCTAATTCATCCTCATCATATATACCTATGAGAAATATGTTTTGCTAATATTTTAGTCATGATGGGTATTAAATTCGGAGGGATTGAAATTGGCCACTCATCCAACTTATTGAATTGCTTAAACTTATAATCCTCCAACTGACTAGTGTTGAAATAAATTTCAATTTGGACCTATTGAGTGGTATTTTCACCCGATTGTGAAAACACACTCTCCGTTAGGATTTGAAACTCAAATCCCCTCTTGCAAAGAAATTAAATAAATAACTTCTCCAAGGTCTCCGCTATGTTAGCATTTTGCATAAATAAAAATATTCAATTTGAATGCTTGGAATACCTTAGTGATTGCAAGTAACTGTAAACAAGGGGCACTGCTGGTTTATTTTATTTAACACTTTAATGATTGTTCGTTTAATCAGAGTGAATTTAATGTGAATCAATCTTAATGATAAAATTATTTTATTTTCAGATTTCGGTAGATTTTCAATTGTTTATTTAAATGACTGTAAATTAAAATAAAATTAAATTCTCTGGAAAATAAAAATGCAGAAATAATGAAAATAAATATAAACGAAAATGAAACTAAAGTACACTCAGGTTGTTGCGATCTTATTTTGACAAAACCGAAGATATGAGGT
Source organism: Wollemia nobilis (assembly GCA_028583015.1). Lineage (NCBI taxonomy): Eukaryota > Viridiplantae > Streptophyta > Pinopsida > Araucariales > Araucariaceae > Wollemia > Wollemia nobilis. The sequence continues at coordinate 13,755,421 of JAQPPZ010002969.1, read as the reverse complement.
TTTCTGCATACAACCTAACCTATTGAACCTGCAAAACATGCACAATCCAAATAAGTTAAGTGCGGGTTTCTAGGGTTTTAACTGTGGTTTTCAGATTTAGACATTCGCATGAAGCAACCAAGATAACTTGCATTAAAATCCACCTATAAGCCTAAAAATCTGAAAAGGAGGAAGATAAACATTTAATCTCACATGCAAAAAATAACTCCTTTCTTGTCAATGAGATGCAACTCTCTGAAATTTTTTGTATTTAAAAATGTGTCAATTTACAACAACAAAAGTTTCCAATTTTATCAAAACTAGAACAAATGGAGGAAAACGCTCCTAAGTAGGCCCAAAATGGCCTATCGCCTTCAGCTCTGCAACTCTGCTCGCAACGGTTTCCCCTCTCTGTTCCTGTCTTCGCTTTTGCTTTTAAACTTTCTGATATGGCTCTTTGTTTTGCTCTATGACGCTTCATTTCATTTCCCAGATCGCTTTGTTTCGTCTTCCCTGCCTCTTCGTTGTTTTTGACTTTATGCTCAAGCATAGAACGTTTGATCTTCTCTGCTAACTGTAACCGTCGGTTATGAAGCGTTACACCATAACCTTGACATATTCATGCCACGTGCTCAATGCCTCCCCTGTATACTCTGTAATGACCCATCGTGAATTGCAAACAAAAAATAGCCTATCGCGATATCGTGACATTTTTATGGTAGCAGCTTAGCTCTTCTTCTTTTATCGTGAAAACAAGACATGTCGCGACGTTTTTGTGTCTTTGTCTATGAGAAAGCAATATGTCGCGATATCATGACACTTTTATTCTTTTGGGCGTGTTGGTTCGACTTTTATACACACCCTGTGAATAATTAGCATAAGTGCATTTTCTCCTATTTTTCATCTCGCAAAGGTTTCATTTAATTTATGCTGTAGATCTGTGTTATTAAGATTGGATATGCTGCTAGGCTGCATTCTTTTTATTGTATGCTAGGAAAAATTACAAACTTAAGGTTCAGGCCTGTTTTAATTGCTCTGTCCTCACTGTGCGATCTAGGCTGCTGGTGAAAGACACCAATTCCAACTGACTTCCCTTCTGTTGGTGATTTTCTGCTAGGCTTCATTCTCTTTATTGTATGTTAGGGAAAATTACAGATTTAAGGTTCAAGCCTGTTTTAATTGCTTTGTCTTCACTGTGTGAGCTAAGCTGCTAGTGAAAGATACCAATTCCAACTGGCTTCCCTTCTGTTGGTGATTTTCTGCCAGATTTGTTTCATTTCTGTCTTATGCTCTTAGTGGAAGGTGATCTTAGAAAGCTGGACACTTTCCTCTTTGATTTGTTTCATTGTAAAGTTAAACAACATAACTAAAATTGATAGTTCTGATTTTGCAGCTAAGTTGGATAAACTTCTCTTTTCTGCCCTACCCTACTCTCTCTGTTTTACTGTTAAATGATCCATTTTTATTTTCTTTCAAAATTTGCTAAAGCATAAAGAGCTAGATCAAAGAACTGATTGTAAATCTGATTGTCCACAAAGATAACCAACTCCAAAAACATTACTGAACTGAAGTCCAGAGCCCGTTGTAAGGTAACAGACAGTCCACTTGAAACTATTTCAGAAGCAAAAAAGAGTGAATAGACATTCAAACCAACTCTGTAACTCACACCTTGGATAACCAGCAAGATCCTAAAGTGAGTGAGATTTATCCCTTATAAGTGTTCTCGATATTTTATGCTAATTCTTCATAGGGTGTGTATAAAAGTCGAACCAACATTTAAACTGGCACTAGAAGGAGGGCCTGAACCTCCAACCTTGTGGTTAAGCCAGTTGGAATTGGTATCTTTCACTAGCAGCCTAGCTCGCACAGTGAAGACAGAGCAATTAAAACAGGCTTGAACCTTAAATATGTAATTTCTACCATATTTGTTTCATTTCTGTCTTATGCTCTTAGTGGAAGGTGATCTTAGAAAGCTGGACACTTTTCTCTTTGATTTGTTTCATTGTAAAGTTAAATAGCATAACTAAAATTGATAGTTTTGATTTTGCAGCTAAGTTGGATAAACTCCTCTTTTTTGCTCTACCCTGCTCTCTCTATTTTACTGTTAAATGCTCTATTTTTATTTTTTTTCAAAATCTGCTAAAGCATAAAGAGCTAGATCAAAGAACTGATTGTAAATCTTATTGTCCACAAAGATAACCAACTCTAAAAACATTACTGAACTGAAGTCCAGAGTCCGTTGTAAGGTAACAGACAGTCCACTTGAAACTATTTCAGAAGTGAAAAAGAGTGAATAGACATTCAACCCAACTCTGTAACTCACACCTTGGATAACCAGCAAGATCCTAAAGTGAGTGGGATTTATCCCTTATAAGTGTTCTCGGTATTTTATGCTAATTCTTCATAGGGTGTGTATAAAAGTCGAACCAACATTTAAACTGGCACTAGAAGGAGGGCCCGAACTCTGTTCAGTATCTGTTAAGGTCTGTAAGTTTATTGTCTAAAGCTGGATTCCACCCACAGAATAACAAGGTCCCACTCCAGAGCTGGAGAGCCCCTTGTGCCTGAGTTAGAAACCCCAAAGAGAAACAGCCTCAGAAGGGCAAAGCCTTTTATCGAAATAGCTTCGTCACCAATTGTAATTGCTCCAAACACAACCGGAAATATTACCGTTGATCAAGTAGTAATGGCAAACTAGCTGGGTTTCACCGCTTTGAACATCCCTGGGGCAGCCCATGATTTACCCAAAAATCCTGAAAGGTATCTTCCTACCTACAAACACGAGAGAATTAGAACTGTAGAAGAACACCTGGTGGCATATAAAAATGCTCTAAAGTTGTTGAATGTGCAACATGAAGATGTGGCTTGTAGGTTGTTCCCATTCACTCTCCAAGGGGAAGCATACGACTAGTTTTTGGATCTTACTAATGACTCTATTACTAGTTGGAATGACCTGGAGGAAGTTTTTATATCACAATTTGGTGAAGTGATTCACCCCAGTGTGTTATATCAACAGTTTTCCAACATTAAAAGAGAGTCTGGTGAAGATATCAGGTCTTTTAATATAAGGTTCCAAAAATCTTATGTTAGAATGACTGGTTATTACATCCCAAGTGCAAATCTAGCCTTAGAAATTTATAAGAATGCATTGGATTCAGTGACCTCTATTTTCCTTAAGAGAGACATCAATATCACAACCCTGGCAGAAGCTTATAAGGAAGCTTTAATTCTAGAAAGGCAGTTAGGACCTCAAATTTTGAGCAGTTCTTTGATATCCTATGTTACATAGAACATGCCTATTTTGAATCCCATTTCATATCATGAGTTAGTGCCAACATGTCATGCTCTACCCAAGGAAACTCCATTGATTGTGACACACACTCAGCATGTGCAGAATATAAAGAAATATTCTGACAAGTTTAAGGTGGAAGTGCCTAAAGTAAACAATTGTGACCTAACATTACCCAACTTTGAAGCTTTTCCTGGTGAGTTAAAATTTCTTGAAAATCAAAAAAATATTGATAGTTCTGGTTCATCCAAAAATAGTACGGCTATGGTTCCAGATTCATTCATTTTTCCCGAAGAGTCAAAAAATGTCGTGGAGATACCTATGGATGAAATGCAAGATTTTCAACAGTTCCAAAGGGACAATTATAATCTGAGATGTAAGAATCCAGAACCTGCTCCTAATAATGATCCTCCCTCACCAAAGGGTAATGAAAATAAGATTCAATATTACTGTACAGAAGTAACTAGGAAGGAGTATAACATCATTGAAGATATGAAGAAAATTAAGGCTGACATCACCCTCCATGAGTCGGCTCAGATTGTTGAACAAAAAGATAACTTGATTGAAACTTACTCTGGACCACCTATTGAATTTCAAGAAAATGAGAAGAAAATAGTAAATGTGAATGTGGTCAACCAACTCAGAATAGACAAAGAGTCTCAGTATAAGCATGTGATCACTGAACATAATATCAAAAAAGAGGTTGTAAATCATGTTGATGCAGATATTGAAGTTCATAATTTGACAACTGAGAAGGTGAGACCAGTTACATCTCTAACCAATCACGACAATGATATTTGGACATTACACATTGATGGGGTTAGATCTAAGCAAGGCTCAGGTGAAAGAGCAAATTATGAAAATTATACCAGAGAGATAAAATTTGAAATCTCGGATATTGGAGCAGTAGAGCAACCACAAAATGTTCAAGTTATTAAAAGCTATGAGGTACAAATAAAATATGAGCTCTTTGAGTACGTAAATCTGAAGATGTGATGATCTGGGTATATAAAGGCTTTAAGGTATTTGATCCTGGGGGTTTGGGAAGACAGTAAACACACCAAGTCTTTCCCAGGTAGCAAAAATTTTGGGAAGCATAATCTGGAGTGCATTTCGTCAACAGGACCTGAAAGGTATTTTTCTAAATTTACCTACAAATGGTCAATTTTTTTTTAAGGCACTATTTCTCTGCTTTTCTATCTGCTACATCATCTAAATAAATCACAGAGACTTTGTGCATATGTATATATTATGAATAAAGTTTGAAGCAATGTGTTTTTTTTATTTTTGTTTTATTTAAAAAAAAAAAGGGTTTGAAGTTCTGTGTTTTGTCTTTGTAGGTCTGTGCATTTTTGTTTCTGACTAATGGCCTTTTGTCCGTCCCTTGTAACTTTTTTATCCTTTTTGTTTGAGTTTGCTTAAAAAAAAATACAAATCAACAGTCTTGTCCTGAGTTATGGCCTAGTGTGTTTTCATTCTGTTTCTTCCTTGAAAATTGGCCTAGTGTGTTTTCATTCTGTTCCTTTCTATTTTAAGAGATAGTCTGCTAAGATTAAAAAGTGGGACTACTTGTTATCTGGAACAACAGTAGAAAGATAATTGGATTTTTGTATTTTGCTTGCCACAATTATTTTGATTATGAAGAAATTACTATACTGTTTGGTTGAAGAATTCCCAGGGAATCTAAGAACAGTCATAAGAGGGGAATCCGATTCACAAAGTTACATCAAAGCATCCAAGGAGGTTGATGGTACCTGAGCTGAAATAGTTAGTTGATCAATTGCTCGATGTAAAAAAAAAAACAGAGATGGTGAAAGTTGAACAAGTCAATAATAAAGCTGGCACTCTTTCCCAGCCAGGGCTCCAGAAGGATACATCCCAAACATGTTCACCAAGCTATTGATGCCACTTCATGGTTGTGATCAGGGTCGTGTAAATCTAAAGAGTAACTCTGTCGGGGCTATAAAAGGCTAAACTAGTAAACAGAGCTCTACTCGGTTTCCCCTACATAATCTACATAGCTGTTTGATCTATAGCAAGCATTTGAAGCCCCAGTCATTCTTGGAAGAAAGTTTATACATTTGTAATCTCACATCAGAATCTTCCTTAAGTGATTCAACCTAGTATGTCCTTGGGAACTTTAACAGCCGATCGGCAGATAGTAGTTGAGTCATTTGAGAATATTTGTGGCAAGGCATGGTACATGGTCTATGTTGTTTTGAAACTAGAGTCTTGGATTCTAAAATAGTGCTACTATTTTACCCGCAGATATCGACATTTGTTGAGAAGCAACACACCTCCACTGAAAAAATGAATTTCCATCCTTTGAAAATATTTAGCTTTCATTTTACAGTAGGGACCCTCTTGATTTTTTCCAGGTTTTTATTCCAAATTTTGCTTGCCTCCTTCTTCTTCAAATTTTGCATATACCAAAGTATCCAAGTAGGCTTGCCTATGGCTTTGATTTCAATTTAGAATTCATTTTTAAAATGTTTCACTAAATATGTAAAAATGCAGAATGCATATGAATTCATTAGGAGTCAAAACTTCCATTTTTGGAAAAGTCACGATATCGCGACACTTTTCATTTTTGGAAATGTCGCGAAATCGTGACGGGTCTTGGAAGAATTGGCTAAGTGCTGGAAACGTCGCGATATCGCGACACTTCCATTTTTGAAAAAGTCGCAATATCGTGACACTTTCCATTTTTGGAAATGTCACGAAATCACGACGGGTCTTAGAAGAATTGGCTAAGTGCTGGAAACGTCGCAATATCGCGACAATTTCATTTTTGAAAAAGTCACGATATCGTGACACTTTCCATTTTTGGAAATGTCACGAAATCATGACGGGTCTTAGAAGAATTGGTTAAGTGCTGGAAATGTCGCGATATCGTGACACTTTCATTTTTGGAAAAGTCGCGATATCAGGACACTTTCCATTTTTGGAAATGTTGCGAAATCGTGACGGGTCTTATGGTTAAGTGCTGGAAACGTCGTGATATCGCGACACTTCCATTTTTGGAAAATTCGTGATATCGTGACACTTTCTATTTTTTGAAATGTCGCGAAATCGCGACGGGTCTTAGAAGAATTGGTTAAGTGCTGGAAACGTCGCGATATCGCGACACTTCCATTTTTGGAAAAGTCGCGATATCGCGACACTTTCTATTTTTGGAAATGTCACGAAATCGCGATGGGTCTTTAGAAGAATCGGTTAAGTGTTGGAAATGTCGCGATATCGTGACACTTCCATTTTTAGAAAAGTCGCGATATCGTGACACTTTCCATTTTTGGAAATGTCGTGAAATCGCGACGGGTCTTAGAAGAATTGGTGAAGTGCTAGAAACGTCGCGATATCGCGACACTTCCATTTTTGAAAAAGTCACGATATCGTGACACTTTCCATTTTTGGAAATGTCACGAAATCGTGACGGGTCTTAGAAGAATTGGTGAAGTGCTTTGGAAACGTCGCGATATCGCGACACTTCCATTTTTGGAAAAGTCGCGATATCGTGACACTTTTCATTTTTGGAAATGTCACAAAATCGCGACGGGTCTTGGAAGAATTGGTAAAGTGCCGAAAACGTCGTGATATCGCGACACTTCCATTTTTGAAAAAGTCGCGATACCATGACACTTTCCATTTTTGGAAATGTCGTGCAATCGCGACGGGTTTTGGGAGAAAGAGCAAGTGCGAAGGAAGGTCATGATTTCGTGACATGTCGCAAAATCGCGACATGTCGCGGTTTTGCATCAAAAAGGGCAAGAAGAAGCTAATGCATAGAAGGTGTCGCGAAATTGCGACACAAAACAAAAAAGCACCTAAGGCAAGGAAGGTGTCGTGAAATCATGACATCGCGATTTCGCAACGTCGCAAAATCACGACACGACAGGGAAGAAGGAGCCAAGTGCAGGGACTGTCGTGATTTTGCGACATGTCGCGAAATCGCGACATGTCACGGTTTCACGACGGATGAGAGTAAAGGGGAACCAGGCACAAGGGACGTCGCGATTTCGTGACAAAGAGGCAACAGTGGACGCAAAGCGCAGGGGATGTCGCAATTTTGTGACATGTCACGGTTTCACGAAAAAAGAGACAGAGAAGCCAAAATGAAAAGCAGCTTAAGGAAAATGTCATGTTATCGCGACACATGTCAAAGGGAATAAAGCCGACATGTAATAAACATTAGGGTTTTAATTTAATGATTTTAAAATACTAATCCTTGTTTGTCTTTTGTAGGAAGCGAGCTGGCAGTTGTGTACCAGCAGAAGTAATGGCGAAAAATGACAAAATAAGCACAGATTAAATGAAGGCCATCAGATGGAAATTTGAGATGCTGGGAATTTCTGGTTCATCCAGATTTTTGCAGATCTGGCCACAAAGAGACTTTACGGTGACCAAGCAGCTGCCCATTTAATGAAATATGTCGACAATTGACCGAAAAATGAAGATATTTTACTTACAGTTATAGATGGATGAGAATAATATCAGATCATGCCTTCTCCATTTATGAAATCCAGCTGGCAGTTGCACACAACGGAAGCCAAAGTCAGTTTTATAATTTAAAATCCTTGTGGGTTCCAGGAAAGTCCGCTTTATATTTTAAAATGCTGCAGACAGACAGATTTTGGCGGATTGTCCCTCTTTTCCAGTACTTATGTTATGGGCTTTATATTTTAATACTGTAAAAGAGACAAATATCGACGGGTTGTCCCCCATTTCAGTGTTTATTTTATTACTCCCAAGAAAAGTCAGTTTTATAATTTAAAATCCTGCAAAGAGGCAAGTCCTCTATAAATATGAATGTATACCTCGAAACAAAGGGGGAAAAACTTGGAATAGAAGCTATTTTAGCAGTTTCATGAAAAATCTTGTTAGAATGTTTTTTTCTGGACCTGGAGTTGATGTAATATCGGTTTTTCTATGATAGCGTGGCCAAGAGCCTAATCTGTTTCGAATTGCGATAAGTGCATTTTCTCTTGTTTTTCATCCCGTAAAGGTTTCATTTAATTTATGCTGTAGATCTATGTTATTAAGATTGGATATGCTGCTAGGCTGCATTCTTTTTATTGTATGCTAGGAAAAATTACAGACTTAAGGTTCAGGACTGTTTTAATTGCTCTGTCCTCACTGTGCGAGCTAGGCTGCTGGTGAAAGACACCAATTCCAACTGACTTCCCTTCTATTGGTGATTTTCTGCTAGGCTTCATTCTTTCTATTGTATGCTAGGGAAAATTACAGATTTAAGGTTCAGGCCTGTTTTAATTGCTCTGTCTTCACTGTGCGAGCTAGGCTGCTAGTGAAAGATACCAATTCCAACTGGCTTCCCTTCTGTTGGTGATTTTTTGCCAGATTTGTTTCATTTTTGTCTTATGCTCTTAGTGGAAGGTGATCTTAGAAAGCTGGACACTTTCCTCTTTGATTTGTTTCATTGTAAAATTAAACAACATAACTAAAATTGATAGTTCTGATTTTGCAGCTAAGTTAGATAAACTCCTTTCTGCCCTACCCTACTCTCTCTGTTTTACTGTTAAATGATCCATTTTTATTTTCTTTCAAAATTTGCTAAAGTATAAAGAGCTAGATCAAAAAACTAATTGTAAATCTGATTGTCCACAAAGATAACCAACTCCAAAAACATTATTGAACTGAAGTCCAAAGCCCATTGTAAGGTAACAAACAGTCCACTTAAAACTATTCCAGAAGCAGAAAAGAGTGAATAGACATTCAACCCAACTCTGTAACTCACACCTTGGATAACCAGCAAGATCCTAAAGTGAGTGGGATTTATCCCTTATAAGTGTTCTTGGTATTTTATGCTAATTCTTCACAGGGTGTGTATAAAAGTCGAACCAACAGGGCGCGAGAACAAAATATGTCGCAATATCGCGACACCTTTTCCTTTTACTCTATCTCGTGATCCGAGCTGCAAAAATGTGACATGTCTTGATATCATGACATTTTTATTCTACGTTCACTTTGGTTGCTCTTGGTCGCGATAACGCGACATGTCGCGATATCGCGACGTTTTTCTTCTACGTTCACTTCGGTTGCTCTTGGTCGCAAAAACATGACATGTTGCGATATCGTGACACATTTTTTCATTTGCTCCTTCCTCGCTTTCCTACTGCAAAAACATGACATGTCGCGATATCATGAATTTTTTCTTCCTTAACCTTCATCTCGTCTTTAGGTGACGAAAATGCGACATGTCGCGATATCGCGATAACTTTGCATTGACTTTTCTGTTGTTGCCTTTGACCGTGATTTCACAATATATCGCGATATCGCGACAATTCTAACACCTTTCTCTGTTTGACTGTTTTGATCGTGATTTCATGACATGTCGTGATATCGTGACATTTTTCCACTTTGTCTACTCTCTCCTCCTGGACCCGCGATAACCTGACATGTCACGATATCGTGATAATTTTTGGTCAACACTTCTTTCTCTTTGCTTTGACCGTGATTTCATGACATGTCGCGATATCGCGACATTTTTTGGTCAACACTTCTTCTTTTCTTTGACCATGATTTCATGACAAGTCACGAAAACATGACATGTCGCGATATCACGACAATTTCTATACTTAGCTCTTTTACCCGTCGGACATCATGAAAACACGACATATCGTGATATCGCCACAATTTTGAGTCTTCAACTTGATTCTTTGTCTTGCATCACGATAATGAAACACGTCGCGATATCGCAACATTTTTGGCATCTTGTTTTGTTTGGCCGCTTTGACCGTGATTTCATGACATGTCGCGATATCGTGACACTTTTTATTTTTGTTGTCCTTTGCCGATCTGAGCTGCAAAAATGCAACATGTCATGATATCGCAACACTTTTTATTTTTGTTGTCTTTTGCCGATCTAAGCCACGAAAATGCGACATGTCACGATATCATGACACTTTTTATTTTTGCTTTATTCTGTTCTTCCTTTGTCCTTTTAGCATACGGGCCGCTTCTGTCTTCTTGAAAAACATGCAAAAATGTGGGTCCCCAATTTTGGGGTGTGTTGTGGAGTAGCCACAACAAATGGTGACTCTGCTGGGAAATGCTCCTGAGTATTTTGGTGAGAACCTAACCTAGAAGTATACAAACTTGAAAATAGACATCATCACATAAAAACATAAACAAATGTCGATAGATCAGAAATACATGAAACATTAGAATCATTAAGTATCAGCTCAGTGTGTGCAATGTGTTCAATTTTCTATCATTTGAAATTGATCCACATTCCATTGTCAGTTTTACATGAATGCATATATGAGGTTGTGAATGATGTGCGCAGCATGATAAATATAACAACCTGCTTTATAATGATTCAAACCTTCTAGTTTCATACGCAAACATTTTAAAAATGTCAAACCCTCTTAGGATCAACTACATGTATAATGATTTACTTTATTAGATCCCAAAGTTGGTTATGTGTCACCACCATATTCAACCCTTGTGCAAGTGAAAGTGAAATCAAAATTTTGGGGAATCAGATTCCCAACCTAAACGAGATGGGAATTTAACCCTATCCTTACTGCTCTGATCTAAAATTCATTACCTCACTTTGAACAAAATAATTTAACCAGTTATGGATGAAATTGTTAGGCTAGTATGTCTATTTGAGCAGTCAGTGGTCTTGCTTTTAGACAAGACATGCTGCCACGCATGAGCATACTCCACTGCCAGTCAGGCGTCTATAGCCCCGGTGAAGATTAACTCCATAATCCATGATTTGGCTTCATTTTTTTTTTTCTTGGACCTTTGGGATGACTACCCATCCTTGCGAGGGATATGTAGTACGATCCTTTCAATCCAATATTAAGATGAAATGGGAAACATGAAGCTTTGGGGAATCGGATTCTCAACCTAAGTGAGATGAGAATTATGCCCTATCCTTACTACTCCATGTAGGTCAAATCAGAGCTTTGGGGAATTGGATCCTCAACCTAAGTTCGATGAGGATTTAACCCTATCCTTGCTACTCTGTTTTAGGCTTTAAGCTTTATGGAAGTGGTAAAAACCATTGTTTTAAGGATTATGTTGCATGATAGGACAGACATGAAATACTCCTTTCACCTCACCTTTTATTCCAATTATGGTTTTAATCATTTTGTTCAAGCTCCTCTTTAATGTGCATAGAACGTGCTTGGTTCAAGATAGTTCGGGCATCAGTTCCCAACCTTAGGATTTTTTATTTTTATTTTTTTGTTATAGAATAACCCTAAGAGGATTTGACATATTTTTCAATGATTGTATTTGAAATGGATATGCAACTAAAATGGCATGTATATGCAAAGTGGGATGTAATATGAATGCATTGCTTTTCTGAATTGCGGATGGAGTATTGCCATAATTTGTAAAACTGACTACTTTATGCATCACAAGTTTCAAATGATATTATTTAAACTATTTGTGTTACTTGCGGAGCTTTCTACAACACAATTCCAATGTTTCATATTTCCCTGAACTAAAGCATAAGTTAACATCTCAAAAACAACCTTTTCATCATTTTTTTTTTTTTTAGACAAAACAAACATGTCAAATGAGGACCAAAACATAACTTAAATCCTAACCAAACTAGCAATCCTAAAAAAAATGAAACTTGAAAATCCATACCGAAACCAAAAATATGATACCAATCTCCTACGACATGAGGGCTAAAATAGTGCTTTAAAACATGCCCATTAACTGGTAACGTCAGATCCTTCCCGTCCAAAGCTCTTAATCTGAAGGTATTTTTCCCTAGGATTTTCGAAATTTGATAAGGGCCTAACCAAAGGCAATCAAACTTTTGGCGATTCCCCTTTTCTTCATGTCTTTTATCCCATAGTAAGACCAAATTCAAGATTCTGAATGACTTAATTTTAGCTCTTTTGTCAAACCATATTTTAACAACCTCTTGGTGTTTACTCATGTGAAGCATGGCTTCTTCCATTTTTTCATCGAGGTGCAGTAAATGACTTAATATGGCTTCAATGTGGTTATTTGTTCCTAGGTATTCTTGCATGAAATGCAGGGTTTGCAACTTCAAGTTTGCAAGAAAAATTGGGTCTTGTCCATAGACCAAATGATAGGGTGTATTCCCTATTGAGTCCTTTTCTCCGGTCCTATCTACCCAAAGAGCAAACTTTAACTGTTTATGCCAATCCCAAGGGTTCTTTTCAAGTAACTTCTTAATGATGTTCAACAAATTCTTATTTGAGGATTCTGCCAAACCATTTCCTTAAGGGTAATAGTTAGATGCAAATTTTAAACTCACTTTATTGTCGTATGCCCAATTTGCAAATTGGGTCGAGACAAAAGCTTTACCATTATCACTAACAATGGAATCAGGCATTCTGAACCTTGTTATGATGTGATCCTCAAGGAATTTTATTACCACATCTATAGTGGCATGTTTTGTAGGAACTGCTTCTGTCCACCTTGTACAATAATTTGTAGCTGTTAGTATGAATTTATGGAAATATGAAGAATTTGGGTTAATAACCCCGATGAAATATAATCCCCATTGTGCAAATGGTCTCATCTCAACTACAAGTTGTAATGGTATGGCTGCATTTCTTTCTCTATTGGTAGCCACTTGACAGATATGGCAAGATCGTACATGAGCATATGCATCTTTAAAAATGTGGGGCCAATAGTATCCTACTCTTAGGATTTGGTGCGCTATTGCATTTGTCGCACCATGGCCAGTTCCATATTTCCCATGAAATTCTTGTAGAACATTGGCAACTTCTTCTTTATTTAGGCATCGTAAGTAAATCCCCTCGTGATTTTTCCTATAAAGAACACCAGATTTAATCAAATAATTTGCAGATTTAAGTCTTAATGCTCTTATTTGAGTGGAATTCAAATATGGTGGGCACTTACCATTCAATAGAAAATACACAATGTCAACCTACCAGTCATCTTTAGAAATATACTCTGCATTTGAATATTGGCATGTCATTTGAGGATTATTCTCAGCAATCGTCTTCGCAAGTCCTTGTCCACGAACTAGTTTCATAGGTTGAATTTCAAGATCAAATTCTTGGATAGTAGAAATCCATTTACCTCTTTTCTCACCTAACTCGTTTTGCGCAAACATTATTTTGACAACAGGGTCAGGCACAATGGCAAAGACTCTGCTATGTACAATGTAATGTCGAAATTTTTTTACCATTTTAAAAAGTGCGTACATCTGCTTATCAAGGATGGAATACCTCAATTGAGCATCCTTCAAAGGAGCACTTAAAAACGCTATGGTATTTTCTACACTATCTTCACCTTTCTGAGTCAAGACACTCACAAAAGAGTGTTCTGATGTGAAAGCATAAATAAAGAAAGGCTTAGAATAGTCTATACTTATGATGGCAGGGGCTCTAGAAATAACATCCTTAATGTTTTGAAAGGCCATCATACTTTCTTCGTTCCATCTGACATCTACATCCTTCTTGAGCATCTTGTTCAACGGTTTGGCTATCTCAGCAAAGCTCGAAATAAACTTCCTCACAAAGTTAATTTGCCGAAGAAAGATCTCAACTCTTTTTTACTACCTGGGAGAGGCAGGTTTTGGATAGCTTCTATCCTTTTTGGGTCAATGGATATACCTTCTTTTGAAATGATGTGACCAAGCAATCTTCCTTCTGTTACTCCAAAGATGCATTTTTTTGGATTCAAAGAAATTCCATGCTCTCTACATCTTTGGAGAACCTTTTTCAAATCTTTGACATGGTCTTCTCTTTTATTCAAAAATACTGGAATATCATCCACATACACAATGATACATTTACCTATAAACCCTTTGAATGCATAGTCCATTGCGCGTTGAAATGTTGCGCCTGCATTTAACAGTCCAAACGACATTCTTCTATAGGCAAATGTCCCCCATTTGGTTGTGAAGGCTGTTTTCATCCTGTCATTGGGATGAATAAGAATTTGGTTATATCCAGAATATCCATCAAGAAAAGACATCATTTCAGATCCATTCACTGTTTGCAAAATTTCATCAATGGATGGCAATGGATAGTTATCCTTTTGTGAGGCCTTGTTAAGATTTCTAAAATCTATACATAGCCTAATCTCTCCGCTCTTCTTTCTCACTGGAACGAGGTTAGCAACCCAGGTTGAGTGACTAACAGGGAAAATTATCTTTGCTTCCAATAATCTCTTGACCTCCTTTTCTATTAAGGGATCCAATAGAGGATTAACAGTTCTCTGTCTTTGTCTAAAAGGTTTGGAGTCCGGCTTTAGAGGGATGGTTTGTGTAATGACGTTTTGATCGTATGTTTTCAACTCGTTGTAGTTCCAAGCAATGCAATCCACGTAGTGTTTTAGTGCATGCATCATATTTTCTCTTTCTTCAGCTGTACATGCCTTTGCGATGTATACTTCTCGTGGATTGTCTGCACTCCCTATGTTGATTAAGTCACAAGCGTCTTTAGGGAGTGGAACCCTTTTTCCTTTTCTAGCCTTGTATCCCATATCGAACATTTTCTCTAAAGAAACAATGTCCTTAGGTATCTTATTGGATTGACATGTAGTTTCACTTTCGTTTTCTGCTTCTTCTTGCCATCTTTGATCCTCATCAATCACTTGGTTTTCAAAAATACCTGACTTCGTGACAAATTTAAATATGTGTCTATCACTTTCAAAAACTTGGAAGTTCTTAATGTTATCAGGTATGGATGGACAAGGGACTAACTCGATGGAGAACTTCTTGCACCTTTTTATGTCAATTGGATTTAACATGCCCGCAACGACTGCAAGAGAATCAGCTATGCGATTTCCTTTTCTAGAAATAAGGGATATATTAAAAGCGTCAAATTCCTCAATGAGGTCCATCACCCTAGTTCTATAAAGGCTCAGTCTCTTATCGCGGCATGTATATTGTCCTTTAATCTGTTTGACTACCAATTTCGAATCCCCCAATACTTTCAAGCATTTAACCTTTTTGCTCAACGCCAGTTGTAAACCAAAGATAAGTGCTTCATACTCTGCCATGTTGTTAGTGCAAGGAAATTGCAATCTATAGGCAGCCAATAATGGTTTACTTCCTGGGCAAGTGAGCTCGACTCTAGCTCCTGCTCCTTGTTTTGATTTGGATCCATCAAACCTAAGCAACCATATGAGATTTTCTCCTTCAAGAGAGCTACCATAAAAGGTTTCCTTTTGGGGCTCTTCGATAGCTTTTTCAACATCAAAAGCATAAACCCCCAACTCTGGTTCAGAAATCTGAACTTCATTTGGCTTGTTGAATTCTGTGATAATTTTCTTAAGCTTTGTTTCATTTTCTACTCTGATTTGATTAGCGATTCCCTTCCAGGATAGCCACATGTGTGAGCAATCGGTGGAGAAATAACAGATCAAATTTTTCATCCAATCCCTTGCAAGTATTTAACCTTTTTGCTCAACGCCAGTTGTAAACTAAAGATAAGTGCTTCATACTCTGCCATGTTGTTAGTGCAAGAAAATTGCAAAACATACATTTTATAGAAATGTGACATGTTTTATTTAAGGAATAACTAACTACTGCAAAATATACTTCTATAGAAGATTCTGATGCTCCTAATAAAATTGCACGTTTTGTAGGAATAGATCTTCTTATGGTGGTAGAAAGAGCTTACCACCGAGAATTGGATACCATAAGGAAAAGGGTGTGGTGATTTATTCACTCAACAACCTGGACAACATAAATAAATGCCTTTGTATTCCATGAAATGATATATCTAGAATTTGTATAAGTAAATTATAGCATGATAAAGATGATTTACTCCTTATTTGATCTTATTTAACTTTAAAGGAATGAGTTTTAAGCTTACGAGTATTTTAATCTTGATTAAGGATTTTTTTTAATATTCTAAATTTACTTGCTTTATCCACCGGGAAAAGGAGTTATTTTGGAGTAGGGAAAGATTATTTTTGTTTAAACGCCTAATTCGCTTAAAAGGAATCCAATGACTGGAAGCGGTTGAAAGAGCTATCACTTCACTTTATTATAGAACTTATTGTTAATTAAATTGTCAACAAAATAAAGTTGTTATTTCCAAACAAACTTTTGGAAAAGGGCATCAGAATACATTAGATGTCACTATAATAATTATTTTGGTGATTGATTGTTGTTGCTCAGATTGGGTGAAGGTGGGATCGTGCGTAAGGGAAGATAACGCACTCCCTCATTGGGATTGTAATTAATTTGGAGAAGGGGCATTAAATGAAACAAACAGATCAGAAGAAAGGGGAGAGAGATCCAATATCGCTGGTTTTGCTGCTTAGAATGCTACAACCGGACAAAAACGTTGGTAACAGAAACTACAATTGTTGTAAGTAAAGAAAATTCGTACCTGGGAAGCTCTATTTTTTTGTAGATTAAGTTTACCTTGAGCTTTTATAGAAGTGATGTCCTTTGGGCCTGGCATTTGTTTTACTAGAAGGTAATTGCTTTAAGTTTTATATTTGTCATTGGTTTTGGGATATCTAGCTTGTATGAGCCGGGTTAGGGCAGCTAGACATTGGAAAATTTCAAAGGCATTGGTTAATGCTTTGGGTTAAGATGTGCTTTGCTTTGAAAATGTTCTTTAAGTTCCTTGAATTTGGAAACGTAGAAAAAGAATGATTGGATTGATATCCTTGTGTTTATTTGGAAGTATGTTTTATATTTTCTATATGTTGTAGGAAAAGAAAAGAAATACAATGTTTTCTCTGGCAAAGTTGATAAGCTAGAGTTGTAACCGCAAATAGTACAGAGTAGATATATGGTTGCTATTGAAATGGATGATAGACCAATAGGGGATAACTCTTTAGTGGAATATGATACATATATAAATGTGCAATGATGAATTGAGCTTTACCGGAATAATGTTGCTAGTTGGAAATATTATGTATGAAATTGGATAAGTGAAAGTTTTAATAGGGACTTGATTTGATATTGGGGTAAATGATGTTATGTTGCATACCGGAGTTTTAAACTTGCATGGACAAAAACTGAGTGTTTCTGGTTTAGGAGTGATGACTTAGTCCCACAGTGTAAGAATATGTTAGAGTATATATATCCCAGGGGATTGTCAACTCCTTTTAATCTATGCCATCCCATGCCGAAGAAGCGATGATAGTGTACTTGAAATTGGAGGGGCTAATACGTTTTCTAGATTTGATTTATGGAAATGGACCATAACCAATTAATAAGTCCTATGGGATGTTGTACGTAGGCTTGAACTCCAAAGATTTGTTGAGTAGTTATGAATGAAGATTGAGTTATTTGATACGATGGTAAGCCATTTGTAAACATTATTTTGAAAGTTAAATGTGACAGTTTGTAATTGAATATTTGTTGTAGAATAATCTTATAGTATTTGGTTTGTCATTTTTGTAAAAGAAAATAATGATTCCGAATATGCTTATTTGCTATAAGGAAGACGTATTTATGATACATAGTTAATATCTTTGGTGCCATATCGGAGAACTGAAGGCCTTTGGGTAGGGATTTTCGTTTACAGCTAAAAGTTTTAGGGACCTTTTGAAAGTAGTAAAAATGATATGCGATACAATTATTCAATGAAGGGTCTTTTAAAATATTTATGAACCGATTCATGTTGTAATATTTAAGAGAAATGAATCTTACGGAAAAGATTAGAGGCCTATTGAAAAGCCTTGATTCAATGTATGATACTGGATTATTATGGAATAAAATTTCAAAGCGAAATTTAAGGTTGGGTTTTTCTTTTAAAGGTTTATTCTAGGATAAATTTTGTGTAGTTGTGGTTTTATTATGCGGTTTAGATTTATTCAATGATTTTTTTTCTTAATTCATTTGATGAGTTTATCATGCATTCTTGTTTAGAGTTGGTTAGATATATATTATGGAAATAATGTTTTATTTGACTATTTTGCTTGGAAATAAAGAATGTGAGTATATAAAGAATTCTCTATGTTGAGTTTAGTTGGATTAAAATAATAAGTGTGCTTGGAAACTAAGACCATAATATAATCTTGTAGACAAATGAGGTAAATTAAGCTTCTCAAAAGGATGTGAGTAATTTAATTTATGACCCTAAGAGATAAACTATGTATGATAGCAACAAAGTTTAGAGTAGAATGAAATTTGTGACAACTTATCACAAGTAGTCAGAAAGGAAGGGAAAAACTAAGGAATTATTAATACACATCATAAAGGAATTTGATGGGTGTATATTGGAAAATAAGTTGAGTACCCCCGTTAGAGACTAAGGAATTAACAATATACATCATAAAAGGAATTTGGTGGATGTATTTTGAAAAAGGTATTTGAGTACCCACGCCGACCCTTATTAGTTGGCAATGAATAGTCCTGACCAATCTAAGGTGTTCACTTGAATAAGTATTTGACAAGGCAAGTAAGGAACTAACTAGCTCATCTTATAGATGAGAGAGATAGTCAAGTTTTATACGCTCTAGCCCTACTCAGATGGATATGAGTAGTAGGTAGCTATTAGCGTGCTCCTTTCAACGAATGAAAGGAAAGGTAAGTTAGCTCGTGGGGCCAGCGAGAGGGATAACTTGCAAAACTATAGTCTTGCACCTAGTGCATTTGTATAACTTGATATACACAAAATGTAGGGATGGGTGTGCCTCGAGTAAGTTTAGATAAAACAATTATTAAGTGGGTTACCTTGAAACTAAGACAATTAAAAAAATATCTAGGTTAGAAAAATGGGTTATGAAAAATAGATAGAGGTTTGTAAGCAACCATATAAAAAGAATAAGGTCTATATATATATATATATATATATATATATATATATATATATATATTCGTAGTAGAAGAAACGAGAGTTTGAGACATATTAGAAGAAGAAGAAATTATAGAACAAAATGAAAGAAATAGAATATCATACAAAAATGAAGGTCAAATAGCTTATAGAAAAGCTTGAGGAAAGCAAGCGACCATTATCAGGGAAACAAAGATTATTCAAGAAAAGGCCCAATACACATAACAGAGCTAGTATAACATGGAATACAATCCACGTGATGTGGTCTACCGGTAAGGACGCCACTTGCATTATCGGTGATGTGATCCGGGTTAAATCCCCACGGCGGATATGTATACGTATAAGAAGTATTTACTCAATATATAAAAAAAAGGCTTGAGATATATATTGTAATAAAGAAAGCTTGCATAGAGAGTTAGTGGAAACTAAAGGAAATAGTCTCAAGAGATCACAACTTAAGGAATGAGGCAATCTACGAAGCAGCTAAAGTTAAAAGACATCCCATAAAATATTATGAAAATATGAGCATAAAGGAAATGATAGAAGGTGGTCCAAGCTAAGAGGAATGAGGTCCAGCTCCAAAAGGAAGAAGAGCACACAAGTTGACAATCATCACTTGTAACAAGAAAAAAGGTTAAAGCGAGCCAACGTAATAGTGTAGAATAGTCATTCATTAAGGCTACATTGTTATTGTTTCTCATAAATAAAATAGTGCAAAGGTTGAGGTATATAGTTTACATATGCAAAGATTGTTAAGTGAAAGTAGAGGAAAGAAAATGCCATCTGTCCAACTTATGTAGACAAGGAACAAAGCTATCAGGGTAGATTATGTTACAATGGCGTCAAAAAGCTATGTTTACATAGCACAGTGTCTAAAACTAAGAAGAAATGTTAAATGACTAATCATAGCATCTAGGCACTTGAAGAGGAACATTTAGCACAAACCAAAACAACTAAGCTCTAAAGAAGGGAAGATGAACGTCCAAGTGCAAACCAAATTGTCTCAGTAGTAATGTGATGGAGAGCCAAACTTGCTCAAACCAATTCTCATTCAAAAACTTGGAAAAATATTTACAGAAATGGCAGTAGTCTGCCAAATAAACTCATTTATTTCGAAAGATAGTTTATTTGTTATTTTATTTTTTTATAGCATTTCCTGCCTTGGAAGAAAAACAACCCAAACAGGTCCAGAATGGCCCTCTTGCCTTCAAGTCTGCAACTTTGTCTCAGTAGTTTCCCACCCGTTGTGCATGCCTTTGCTTCCCCTTTTAAAATTTTTGGTGTGACTCTCCGTTTCCCTTTTGTGGCCCTTCGTTTCATTTCTCATGCCTCTTCATTGTTTTGGCTTTCGAAACATTTTTTTTTCCGACTCTTGGTCTTCGTCTGTTTTCATTACACCTTGGTGCCACGTGCTATTCAGTGTTGCCACTGTAGACTTTGTCCACCTGTCAACCAATGATGACATTCAGTATACCCACGGCTCGATAATTTCCTCTATAACGGCCCCTATAACCGCCTGCCATTTTTTTGAGTCACAAAAAAACATGTCATGAAATCATGACACTTTTTCCTTCTTACTCTTTCTCTTCTATTTTAGTCATGAAAATGCGACATGTCGCGATATCGCGACACTTTTTCCCTCTTGCTCTTTCTCTTCTCTTTTGGTCACGAAAATGCGACATGTCACGATATCGTGACACTTTTTCTCTCTTGCACCTTCTCTTGTCTTTTGGTCACGAAAATGCGACATGTCACGATATCACGACATTTTTCTCTCTTGCGCCTTCTCTTGTCTTTTGGTCGTGAAAATGCAACATGTCATGATATCACGACACTTTTTATCTCTTGCACCTTCTCTCGTCTTTTGGTCGCAAAAATGCGACATGTCATGATATCACGACACTTTTTCTCTCTTGTGCCTTCTCTCGTCTTTTGGTCGTGAAAATGCGACATGTCACGATATCGTGACACTTTTTCTCTCTTGTGCCTTCTCTCGTCTTTTGGTCATGAAAATGCAACATGTCATGATATCGCGACACTTTTTATTCTTTGGCAACATGTCACGATATCACGACACTTTTTCTTCTTTGCTGACATGTCATGATATCATGACACTTTTTCTTCTTTGCCAACATGTCGCAATATCACGACACTTTTTCTTCTTTGTGGTATTTTGTTTTTCGTTGGATGCTCCTGCATCAGACACCCGGGTGGATTGAGAAGTGACCTTCACTTCTGTATTGTTCTATCACCTTCTTTTTCAACATCTCAAAACTTGCACCTGCCTTTGCAGTCCATTTAAACTCCTTGAAACGCCTCTTCTGATCTATTTTGGCCTTGTAATGAGTATTCATCTTACTGATATGTTGTTGTACCTCTTCATGTAAACTCTTTATGTGCTCTACAAAATCTTCAGCCTCAACACTGCTCTTTTCTCCTTTATCCATCATTCTCAACTTAGAAGCATTCCTTGGACTACTCCCACATACAATCTGGAATGGTGATTTACCAGTACTCCTGTTGATAGTCCTATCCAGAGTAACTGGGGCTGTACAAGCTCTCCAAGCTTCAGCAAAATCTGGGTCTTCAGGGTACAAACCCTTAAGTTATTCAAACCCCACAACTTCCACTCTCATTATTGTCAACAAAATCTTTTCATCCATCTCCTTCAGTGGCTTTAGTTTATGGTGCACTCCTTCGTTTGTTAGGGAGTAAGTGTTGGCATGTCCATCATGGACTACACGGTGATCAAACTACCATGGTCTTCCTAACAACATATGGCAAGCATCCATAGGCAGGATATCACACAGGACCTCATCCTGGTATCTCCCAATATTAAACTTGACTAAGGACTGTTCACTGACCAATGCCCTATGGTCCTTCCGCAACCATGCAATCCGGTATGGATGCGGGTGTCTCCTCCTCTCTAGCTGTAACTTAGTAACCATTTCTTTAGAGACCAAGTTATCAGTACTACCATTATCTATAATAACATTACAGACCTTACCTGAACATTTGCACCTTGTGCGGAACAGGCTCCTCCTCTGGTCTGGTTCTTTCTCCTCATTCAACAAGGTTCTCCTTGTGACCATACCTTCTCCTCTCTCTGCCTCCTCAGAGTACTCTGATTCAGCTCTTTCATCTACAATAGAAACTCTGGCATTACCCACTGGCCTCCTATTTGGCTTCTCTTGGTGATGTGGACACTCATATGCTCGATGTCCTCCTTATCCACAGTTGAAGCAGGTTCCACAAAACCCTCTTTCTCCATTTTCTTGACTATATCTACCTCTCCCTCTTGGGTAGTTGTTCTGACCACGAGATCTGTAATCATTATCTCCCTTCTAATCATGACTGTTGTTAGCTTCTTCTTTCTTCTTATCTCGTCCTTCATCTATTCTTCCACCAGTTCTTTCTCCATGACCTCTTCCTTTTTGCTTACCCTCAAACCTTTTGTTTAGCTTCTCTTCAACTTTTAGAGCAAACTGATATGCATCCTCAATGGTGGTCATCCTGACCAAACTGAGTTCTTCTTGGATATTCATTCTTAACCCATTTATGTAATGAGCTACTTTCTCCTTATTAGCCTATGAATGGCTAGTTCTAATTGAGATCTTGTAAAACTCCTATGTATATTCTTTGACATATTTGCTTGACTGTCTCAAAATCTGCATTTTCCTCAACAGATCCAATTCGTAATATGCAATAATAAACTTTCTTTTCAACTTATCTACCATTCGATCCCATCTGGTTATCTTTTCCTTTCTACTTCTATTTATTTCTAGCTGCACTTCTTTCCACCATATGCTAGCATGGCCTTTCAACTTCATTTTTGCAAACTTGATTTGATCTGGATCTACAACCTCCTCATACTCAAAATACTCCTCCATATCATTGATCCAATCAATCAAATCCTCTGGATTGAGATTCCTAGAATACATGGAGACATCAAACTTTGGCTTCTTCTCGATCCAAGATATGGCCCTAAATAATCTAGCTTCTACAGGATCCATTGCTTCTTCTTCATCTGATGGATCATCAACCTCCCAAGCTTCATCTTCACTATGGTCTTCTCTCCTTGGCTCAACCCCTCTTCACAACTCCTCTTACAAGGCTTGCACTTGCCTTTGTAAAGCTCTAAAATCTCCTTCCGGTACCACATTTCTCCCACCACCATGGTTTCTTCATGGAGGCATTCTTCCTCGCTCTCTTCTCACAACCCTTCCACAGATCTTGGTGCAAACTGCCTCACTTTCAGTGATTTTCTCACACACTTAGGAACCCTAAGCTCTTCCATAGATCCTAGTGCAAACTGCCTCACTTTTAATGATCTGCTCACACACTCAAGAACCCTAAGCTCTGATACCACTTGATGGAGAGCCAAACTTGCTCAAACCAATTCTCATTCAAAAACTTGGAAAAAGATTTACAAAAATGGCAGCAGTCTACCAAATAAACTCCTTTATTCCAAAAATTAGTTTATTTT
The DNA here is from genome assembly GCA_028583015.1 of Wollemia nobilis. Lineage (NCBI taxonomy): Eukaryota > Viridiplantae > Streptophyta > Pinopsida > Araucariales > Araucariaceae > Wollemia > Wollemia nobilis. The sequence continues at coordinate 13,731,933 of JAQPPZ010002969.1, read as the reverse complement.
TATTTTTATTTTTACAACATTTCCTGCCCTGGAAGAAAAATAGCCCAAATAGGTCCAGAATGGCCCTCTTGCCTTCAAGTCTGCAACTCTGTCTCAGCAGTTTCCCACCCCTTGTGCATGCCTTTGCTTCCCCTTTTAAAATTTTTGGCGTGACTCTCCGTTTCCCTTTTGTGGCCCTTCATTTCATTTCTCGTGCCTCTTCATTGTTTTGGATTTCGAAATGTTTTTCTTTTCGACTCTTGGTCTTCGTCTGCTTTCATTGCACCTTGGTGCCACATGATGTTTAGTGCTGCCACTATAGACTCTGTCCGCCTGTCAACCAATGATGACATTCGGTATACCCACGGCTCGATAATTTCCTCTGTAACGGCCCTTGTAACCACCTACCCTTTTTTTTTAGTCATAAAAAACATGTCACGAAATCGTGACACTTTTTCCTTCTTACTCTTTCTCTTCTCTTTTAGTCATGAAAATATGACATGTCGCGATATCGCGACACTTTTTCCCTCTTGCTCTTTCTCTTCTCTTTTGGTCGTGAAAATGCGACATGTCGCGATATCGCGACACTTTTTCTCTCTTGCGCCTTCTCTTGTCTTTTGGTCACAAAAATACGACATGTCGCGATATCATGACACTTTTTCTCTCTTGCGCCTTCTCTTGTCTTTTGGTCACGAAAATGCGACATGTCATGATATCGCAATACTTTTTCTCTCTTGCGCCTTCTCTCGTATTTTTATCATGAAAATGTGACATGTCGCGATATCACGACACTTTTTCTCTCTTGCGCCTTCTCTCATCTTTTGGTCGTGAAAATGTGACATGTCGCGATATCGTGACATTTTTTTCTCTTGCGCCTTCTCTTGTCTTTTGGTCACAAAAATGCAACATGTCACGATATCGTGACACTTTTTATTCTTTGCCGACATGTCACGATATCGCGACACTTTTGCTTCTTTGTCGACATGTCACGATATTGCGACACTTTTTCTTCTTTGCCAACATGTTGCGATATCGCGACACTTTTTCTTCTTTGCGGTGTTTTGTTTTTCATTGGATGCTCCTACATCACAATGTAAGCATAGAAGGAAGAACCAAAATGTCCAAGTGCCAAGTTGTCTAATGTTAAAAGCAAGTTTTGAGCACCAATATAACATAAAACAATGCCCAAGAAAGAGCCTAAGCATTGATATGAGCAAGCTTGAATGTTGAAGTGTAAGACCTGATTAGTATGTAATGTCCAAGCGTTACAATAGAGAGTAATAAGGATAAGATCCTATTCAACATTACAACAAAGAGCAATAAATATAAGTATTATAATAGAGAGTAATAAGAGCCTATTTGGATCAGCATAATGGTTCTATAATTATGAGGAAAACAACATCAATAGGAAGTTACACCTAAGAATGAAGCATCAACAAGTGAAATATTTGATCTTCCCATGCATGTGTATATGTGGAGGAAGGCAAACTACACCTAAGAAGCTTGTAATAAGGACTAGCTAGGTTTGGAGAGAATGTCAAAGTCACACACAAAGTTGAGCAAGAAATCTGAGAAGTATGCATAGCAATAAAGGTTCATTATAATATTATGGTTTTCTAATTATTTTGAAGCCTAAAGTTTATAATAGGAGTAATAATATTTATTTAGATTTTATTTAAAGCATTTAGATTATTTGGAGTGATAAGGTTAATAGGATTTAATAGTTTGATTATATTATAAGGAGTAATAAGGACTTTAGCTATTTCTTAAAAAAATTAAAATATTTTTAAGGTTGGAGTAATAAGGATTTCAACCAACTAGCTAATTTGTTTAAAGAGTTTTTTATAAGTTTTTAAAAGTTTTTTAAAGAATTTATTTTTGAGTTCTATTTTGAAAAAAAAAAAAAATTGAAAATATTGAGTTTTTGTAAATTTATCTATTTGGGAGATAAAAGGATTTCAACACCAAAACTTAGGAAAACATAAATTTGAAAATTTTCAAATTAGTTTCTAAACTAGGGAGACACTAGGTTTACTACTTCATAGAAATTAAATTAGAAACTTTGAATTATTTAAACATAGGAGCTATAATATTTTCTACAAAGTTTCTGAATGAATACTACTATTTCTAACAAGAAGTATTTTCTTTCTGGGTCTCAACTTTTAAAAGGATCAAATTTTGCTTCATGGAAAAATAAAATGAAATCAATTTTAGTTGTGGAAAAACTTTGGGATATAGTTAGTGGAACAAAAACAAAACCTACTAAAGATGTAAGATAAATTCAAAGATTTGAAGAAGGTGAAGCCAAAGCACTTATGATAATAATATTTGGAATAATTGATGAAATACAACCTTATATAAGTGGAGCAAAAACTTCTACAAAAGCTTGGAATACTCTATGTAAAATATTTGAAGGAAAAAATAAAGCTACTATTCTTAATCTTCAATATCAGTTATACTCATTACAAGTTAATAATGGTGAAAGTAGCTTTGAATTCATTAATAGTAGCTTTATTTTTCCCTTCAAATATTCTACATAGCAGTTATTCTATGTGGAATACTCTATGTAGAATATTCTTAATCATATCCTATAGTCACTTTCTAATGTGGGAAAATTCATTAATGTGTTTTGTATTAGAAACATATTTAATTTTTAATACATTAACAATATAATCAAGAATTTGCTTTAAAATATTGAACTTTGTGTTTTAAAATTTTAACATTAAAGGTTCAAATCTCGAACCTCGTCGGATTGAATGCTTGTCCCTTTCCTGGTGCTTTCAGTGGCATAAAAGGTTTAAAATGACTGTGGCATGGTAGTTATAGGGGCGGATTGCGCAAAGATCTGTGTGGTGGCTTCTATGGTGGACAACGCAGAATACTGTGGCGGCCATAAAAGCTGGACAGCCTGCTCGGATTCGTGGCAACTACCAATTCCACCATGTTAATATATATATATATATATATGGCTAACAATGCCTTAGTATCAAAAAATAATTCACAACATAATCTTGCTTCAACTCCAAGATATACGTCCAAATGGAATACAAGATATTTTCAAATATGCAAGAAAAGGGATTGTAGGAAAAAGTTGTATAGATACAATCAAAGAAATTAGTATCAAGAAAATATGATGAATATGAATCAAGGTGGTCAAACAAATAAGTCAGTACAAAAAAGGTAATATTAATCTCAATACAATCCACAATGACAACAACTATTTCAGCCTCAACATTTTCAACATTCATATCCTTCTTAATATAAGTATAGTCATCAACAACAACTTCAATTAAATATATAGAGGGAAATCAAAAAGGACATCTAGTTTAAGAAATTTATGAAACTCAAGAGTTATAAGAACTAGTGGAGAAAATAAATTCAAATCTCTTTTAGCAAAATTGATAATTAATAAAGATGTATTTGTTCCAAATAATTCTAAAGGTACTAACTTTGTAGTTGCTATAGAACATTAGGATACAGGAAGACAACATGATAAGACCAAGGCAAAAAATAACAAAATGAAAAAGTTGAAGGTTAGAAAAATTTAGAAGAAAGCAAAAAGAGAACAAACCAAGCACAAGTCCTAGGATCACTTGAAGATTGAAGATCAGGATGAAGACCATGATTCAAGACTAAAGTATTCAATAACGAAATAATATAATACAAGGGGGTGTCGGAGTATATTACATTATTTTCTACATGTTAATGTACCCCCATGGTATAGGATAGAGGATTCTCAGTATGGTCAAGTTTTGATTTCTCAGCTTAAGGCTAAATTTTGTAAAAAGGTTTTGGGTCAACCTAAAAACCCCGGTTTAAATGAAATAGTTTATTTACCAAAAAAATTGTATCCTCATGGTACTTTCTTGGTACATTTGTAAATAATAGATTAGCATTGGGTCATAGTTTAGAGTGTGAGTTATATTTCCCCTTTTATGTAAAGTTTTAATGTGCAAGAAATGCATGTGTCATGTGAGTTAGTGTGCAAGTTATAGAAGTTTAAGAGTCATGTATAGGTGTGCATACAATATAGATTCAAGTGTTCATCAGGTATGAAAGTGTCAAGTAGAGAATCCAAGAGTCATGAGAATTAGCATATGGAAAGGAATAGTCAAGTATCCAAAGAGTCACACTACTATGGCTATATTATGGAGATAGTACTCCATAGATCATATCACATTATAGAGGAAAGTGAACATCACTATCATATTTGTAAGAGAAAAAGGAGTAATAAATATTGCATACATTTTGAGAAATTAATATTGTAAGTTATAGTACATGTTTATTAAGGATATTTACATTCATAATGATGCTTATTATTAAATGTTATTTGATGTATTATAAGCCTTATTTTACATATGAATTTGCTTATATTACTCTACTCTTATCATTATCTTGATATTATTATATTATGGCTATATTATATTCAATTTTATGATATTTAACCTATGATATTTGTGGTAGTATTAAGGATTAAAAATCCATCAGTTTCCACTCACATTTAGAGACTCTATAAGAACATGGTTCTATGGGATTTAACATTTAGCCATTCATGATCACGATGAGTTTGGAAGAGCTGAAAAATATTTTTTTTGAAATAAGAATCACTAGGAGTTTAGTGATGCAAATAGCATCGATTCGTAAATAGAAATATGAATTAGTGTGGGTATATAATTACCACTTTCAAAGGTTATATCATTAAATATCAAAATAAAAAGGACTCATAAAGAGTTAACTATTCAGTTCTATCTTATAGACCCAAATATTGCATTCAAATCAATAGAAGACAATGGGATAATAATCTTGCTAATGCATAAAGAGGCACTCAAAATAGAAAACCATATGGTCTCTACGTGAATACTTTTGGCTATTTAAAAGTCCCCTTGCAAATTTGTCATCTCAATAATGTAAATATTAACCAAGAACCCAAGCAAGAATACTACTTAGGAAATTTGAAATAAAGGTCACTCGATTTGGAAAGTATACAATGCATTATTCAAAAAATTAGTAACTAGATGATATCTATGCAAAGGAGAATGGGTGAAGGTCCCAGTCATGAGAATCAACCATAAAGAAATTTTAAAGATAAAAAATTTCATGGGTATGATCACTTTAAAAGAAAAAATACAAGATGGAATATGAAAATTTTGCATTCTAAGGACCCATAGAGTAGAATTAGACAACATAGCCATGGAACATTGTTGTCAGATACATGAAACTATAGATCATGGGAAAATATCATATCCAATTTTTTCAAGGGCATTCACCATCTTAATGGATGAACCCAATGCACCTCAAAGATTTTCTCAGTCAAAAGGTCCATTGGAACCCCTTCAAGAATACCTAGATATCACTATGGTCTTATGACAAAATTTACCTATTAAAAATGTAGAGGATGATTTAGAAAGGAGTGAAGAAGAGGAAGCTTATGCAGGTACCAAAACTCAAATGTTTTTAAATAGAATACAAGAAAAGAAACAAGTGACAACTTCCACCCATCAAATAATAATCCACTCCTAATTTGAAGGTACAACACCCACCCATTTCTCAGTTACGACCAATTCATCAACCAAAACAACCAATTGGAAAGAAAAATGAAGTAAAACACAATAATGTGGAAGTTTTTAAAAATTTGAAATTGAATATTTACATTATTTGCTACATTTAGATTAGGGTGTGAGTTTGATTTTATGTATAAAGTATGTGTCAAGTTAGTAAGTGTGAGAATGTGTCATGTATTTAAGTGTGTGAGGTGTCTATTTATCAAGTGAAGAGTTATGATTTGATGTGTCTAGTTTATAACTAAAGAGTTATATATAATCATGAGATAAATTATCTTATTGTAATATGTGGAACTTATTATGAGAGAAATATGAAGATTTAAGTTCTCCCATGAGTTTGGAGAAGAGCAAAGGTCAAGAGTCATGTATTGTAAAGAGTCTTATGTATCTTTATATTGGAGATAAAGCCTTGTAAAATGTAACTTGAATAAACATTGCTTTATGCCTTGCTTGAGTTTGAATATCAAAAAATATTTGTGTGATTTTATATGATATTGATATTTATTTTATATATGATTAATATTGATGATATTGATGTGATTGATTTATGATCCTGTGATTGAATCCTGTAAGATAATCTTAATTATTTTCTAACATTTATGTCCATGAAATACTATGCATCTTCTTTTGGAATATTTGAACAAACCTTATGCTACCAATCTTGTGATACAACAAAAACTTGACGTAAAGAATCCCCAAAAATATAAAATAGAAAGATCCCATTTGCTTATTACACTCACTATGAATTGCCAAAGTTTACATAATTGTCTAGTCAATTTCGGAGCTTCTATAAATGCAATGCTTATGTTAGTATGCAAGTCATTAGGTCTAAAAATTTAGAAAACATCAAAAACAATCATTCAATTGGATTGATCTCAAGTCAAAGTGATCAAAAAATTACCCAATATCTTGAGACATGTAGCATCAAAACCCTAAATATACCATTGTATTGATAAAGTAGTAGTTGACATACCCAATGCCTATGGTTTATTCTTAAGTAGGGAATGTCATATAGTTTAAACAATATATAGCTACACAATTTTCACACATTTGGCTACCATGGAGAAGAGTAGAAAATTGTTAAAAAATTATCCTTATTCTCATATTATTAACAACCTTAATGATTGAATGATATCTCAACAACATGTAATAATAAATCCACAATATTAAACATTAAACACACTAAATATTTTATTGAAAATACATATACTACAAGCAATGCATAAATTTAATTCTTCTTCAATACATATTATAAGGATATGTCTTTAATATATACATACAAGAGACTCTTCATATTTCTTTCTTACATAATAATAAATCTCACATATTTACATAAAGATAAAGTCTCTCATGATTGTTCATAACTCCTCACTTCTAAATATAACACTTACTCACATAAATCATATTTACTAACATGACACCTCACACACATAACTCCACACTTATCTACATAACACATACTATTACTTAATAACTTGATATGTACTATAGACTCACATATTAAACACACCATAGTCTTAACTATTTACAAGGTATAAAATAATGGAATACTTCCTACACCCCCTCCTCATATTACATTATATGGTACGAAGACCTTTTGCATACACTCTGGCTTGTTTTGGTGTTGGTACTAATTTTGGTTTAGGTTTTGAATCTATCTCTTTGAGTTGTCACCTATTCTCTTATAGAAGTTATCACAAAATATATTTTCCAACTTTGTTGATGTCTTAACATGTTTCTTTGTGATAAGAGTTTTGTGTTTGCAATTTCTATTACATTCAAGGAAAATATGCTACTTTTTTAGGATCCCATGGATTCAATTTCATTTAGTCTTTTAATTAGACATCTCTTATTTCCATTAATATTTTTGAATTCTAGCATTCTTCTTTTATCTAACACTTGTGATATTGAAATAAAATTATTTGTTATACAAGAACATAAAGCACTTTTTCCAATGTACATTTTGAATATGGTAGACTAAGTGTGACAATCCCTAATTCTTGTAATTGATAAATTTTATCATCCATTATATTAATTATTTTATTTGGTTTTACTTGAATTGAATCAAACCAATATAGATTATCTGTCATATCATAGCTAGCTCCTAAATCAATGTACCAATAATTATCTTCATATTTAATTTTTATTCTGTTTGAATTTTTGATGGTTTATTGTATTGTAGAACATGTTTGTGATAATATCTTCTTTGTATTTGAAAAAATTTCATTTGTGATTTTGAAAAATATCTTTGATGCACTCAATTTTTTATTTCACAAGTTTCTTCAATTACTTTTTTTGTTGTTGTAGAATTGCTTATTGCTCCCAAATTAAAATTTTCTTCACTTATTCTCTTTTATTTCCTTTCTTCAATTTACAATTGTAGACTTGATATTCTTATTCTTTTAATTCTTTGTACAAAAAAGTTTTTTCAAATTTAATATTTCCTTTTTTTCTTCAAATTTTTAATCTTCAATTCAATTTTCAATTTCAATTCTTCTTTTTTCTTCTTTCTTCAATTTATTTTCCTTCAAATATTTTTTCTCTTCTTCAATTATCCACTTCAATTATTTCTTATTCTTCAATATTATTTTCCGTAATTAATTCATATTTCTTCTTCAATTTTCTTCAATTCAATTTTTTAATCTTCAATTTATTTCTTCTTTCAATTTCAAATTTTCATTCAAATGATTGTCTTCTTCTTCTTTATTTTTTGATTGGTAAAAAAGAGAAGGGGTTTTAAGAAGGGTTCCCAAACCATTTACACAACAAATCTAGTTCAAGAGAGACCATGTTAGATAAAATAAAAACAAACCCAAAAGGGGAGACGATCTCCACAGACAAATAAAAACATAAACCTGTAGAACACAAGCTTATACTGAGAGGGGGGGTGAACAGTATAAGACCTCTTTCAATTTTATCTATCAATATAGCTTTCAAACCATTAACATGCAGAATAAAATAGCAGTAACAATAGCAGTAAAATAGTGCACAAAAAGCAATCCACAAAGAGACACAACACTTTACGTGGTTCACCCAAGGTGGGCTACTCCACGGATAAAACTTTCCTCTAAAATTTATATCAAAACCTCTGGGAAACCTTCCCGATTACAATGTTTATGAGCCTCAGCTCAAAGGAGACACCTTCCCCTAATTCTGCTTTGCTAATGATCCTCTAGAAGACCTCTATCTCCTTTGCCCTTAGCAAGTGGAATTCTTTCCACAGAAGACACCTGTCTTCCCTGCTCTGGCTGGAGATCTCTATCCTCAACTCTGTCACTGCAAAGCTGGTCCTCTTATCTACACCAAACATAGTCCTTCGGTCTAGCACAATTGTCCTCTTCCTCTGTTCCTTTCTGCACTTGGTTGAAAACAACTTTTCACTATCTGCGCAACTACAGCAGCACAGTCTTCTCAAATTACAGCAACACTTGATCACCGTTTGTCCTTCACAACCGTTCGCAATTATAGCAGCATCTACTTCGTGCACTTTTCTTTCTTTTACATAGACTGCATGAACACAGTCGCAATCACAGCTGTCCTTAGATCAAATTCCACCCTTTACATAATCTTCGCAAACACTACAACATTCGAATGCACAACAACTTATGCGCCTATGTGCAACCACAACATCATACTTTTTGCACAGTCTTCTCATGAACAGCTGCACAGTCTTTGACACTTAGAAGATTCAACAAAATCCACTCTAATGCTGTAGTCAAACTTCGCTCTCTGCTTTTTTGATGATCGAACCTCACTAGTCGCACTGACTTTGTGAACGCCTCACTTCGAATGCACACATCAATCGATACCCAAAAATTGCTCAAACAATCTTCCTTTAATACTCACAATCTCAAGATGAAATCTTGTTCTTTAGTCGGTTGTTCAATCTTCAAACACGTCGGCTGTAAAACCTTACACTTCGTCGACAAAGGTTAACTTCGTCGGCTTTAACCGCCTCTACTGTTCTGTAGCTATTCTCACGCGAAACTCAAACATGTCATGATATCGCTACGCCTTTGACTGCCATACACCTTCTTTGGTTTGTTGTCACGAAATCGTGACACTACAGCCTTTGCTGACGTCATCATAAATCTTGTCACGAAATCGTGACGCTCTAGACTTCAAAGCCTTCTTCTCCGCTGTTGTCATGAAATCGTGACACCTTTGCCTCTTGCTGACGTCATCATGATTCTTGTCATGAAATCATGACGCTTTGGACTTCAAAGCCTTCTTCTCCGCTATTGTCATGAAATCGTGACACCTTTGCCTCTTGCTGACGTCATCATGATTCTTGTCACAAAATCGTGACGCTTTGGACTTCAAAGCCTTCTTCTCCGCTACTGTCACGAAATCGTGACACCTTTGCCTCTTGTTGACGTCATCATGATTCTTGTCGCGAAATCATGACGCTCTGGACTTCAAAGCCTTCTTCTTCGCTATTGTCATGAAATCGTGACATCTTTGCCTCTTGCCCCAAATCCTGACTGACACCTCTTGCTTCTTCATCCTTTTCTTGGTTTGCACTAGCGAAAATGAAACATGTCGCAAAATCATGACGCTTTCGCTGCCTTAAGCTCTTTCTTGTCAACTGCTCACGAAATTGGAACATGTCACGAAATCGTGACGCTTTTGCCAACTACAAGCTGCCAACTCAACCTATCATGAAATCGTGACACTTTCTACATTCGTACAACTTCTTCGAAACTTGTCGCAAAATCGCGACACTTCCTGCAACTCAACACTGCCAACTCAACTTGTCGCGAAATCGCGACAGTTTTTGCATCCATACAACTTCTTCAAAACTTGTCACGAAATCATGACATTTCCTACAACTCAACACGCCTCACTTGTCCGAAATCGGTTTTGCCCGTCGCCTTCTCGCATGCGCAAATTGTGACACTTTTGCCCGCTTTGCCTCTGCCTTCCTGCATGTCATGAAATCGTGACACTTTTGCCCACTTTTCCTCTGCCTTCCTGCATGTCATGAAATCGTGACAGTTTTGGCCAAACTTTCTCTCTCCTCAAACATGTCACGAAATCGCGACAATTTTTCCAGCAGCCTGCAAACTTTTTCTAACTTATCTTTTTTTGGATTTTTGGCAACTGGGCTACTCTGATTTTCTTGGAGACTTACTGACCAGTTGAAACCTTCATCAAAACACATCCTTAGACATAAAAACAAATTGCTCCAAGAACTCCTTGACATCAAAAACAACAACTACCAATAGCTCCTTGACATCAATGACAACAATTAAACTTAGGCAAAGGCAATGTACTCAAGATACCCAAAATTGCCAACAATCTCCCCCTTTGTCATTGATGGCAACCCTTAATTAAAAACACATCTTTCAAGAGCCAAAAATGAAATCAATCTCTTCAAGTTTTGCTCCCCCTGACTTGAAGCTTTCCTCTTCACTTGAAAACACTCCCCCTTACTTAAATCTCTCCCCCTTTGTCATCAATGGCAAAGGGTCACCTTTGGGGCTTGGGACTAAGAATGAGCCTCTTAGCTTAGTCCCTCCCCCACCTCTTGATGAGGTGATTTAAAACAAGGTTGGGAGTGATACTCCCATTAGACACTCATCATCATTAGTGTCTAAGATTTCTTTGTCGGGCCTTCTCTTGAATTCTTTTTCTGTATTTCTGTTCCTATCACTGTTTTGATCCTCGGACCTGTTAATACTACTATTCCTATTTCTTTTATCTTTTCTATTCTTATCCATTCCTTTATCCTTGGATTTGTTCATGTTGCTATTTTTGTTCTTGTATCTCAGAAGATCAGCTCTACACTGTCTAGCTAGGTGACCTTCATTGTTGCATTTATAGCAAGTAACAATATTAGGTATGACTGTTCTTTGAATTCGCTTGTTCTGACTAACCCAGTTCCTGTTATTTGCCTTGCAAAAAATTGCCTTGTGCCCGAATTGTTGACAAGAGTAACAATACCCTTGAAAGAAATTACGTATCCTAAAACTGTCATTTACTCTCTTCATTTGAGTCATGCAATGTACAGCCATGTGACCAAATCTATGACACGCAAAACATCTGCCGTGAAATTTTCTTTTATTCGACTTCATGGGTCCTGAAAACTTCTTCTTCTTAGTCTGAATATCATTTTCTATTTCTGCGTATTCATCACTTACTGACTCATGATCTGAAGTACTTTCTTCAACAGGACTCTCTTCCTTTTGAAATCTCTTGCTAGATTCCCCAACCTGTTCCTTGTGTGGCTCAACGAAACCGAGACCTATTTTATCTGTTGGTTTTCTTTGTCCTTTGATGAGAAATTTAACCTTCTTGGAGCTATCTTGAAATCTGTAGAGCTTATCCTTGTACTCTTTATTTTCTTCTTTCAAAGAAGCCATTTCCTGTTCTAACTCTCTATACTCCAGAATTTTAGAATCTAACTCATTCTTGAGTTCTTGTGACTTAGCCATAGATGCTTCAAGATTTTCTACAAGTTCATCTATCTCCATACAACATTCATCTAACTTAATCTTGAGTCTATCATTCTTCTTTCTTTCCTTTTTCAAAACACTAAGAGCATTATTGAGTTCACATTCAAGATCCTCTATTTGATGGCACTTTGAATTATCACAGCCTTTTTCAGATTTCTTATCACTAGAGGTGCTACCTTTTTCAAAAACCATACATGCATCTTCATTGTAGTTTTCTGAAGCATCCTCATACATACTAGTAGCCAAATCATTATTTTTGCAATCATCCTCAAGGTGCCCAAAATTTCCACATCTAAAACATTTCATGATAATGAATTTATGTTTCGGTTCTTCCTCTTTTTATGAAATGAACAGCATCTCATTTTCATCATCACTAGAAGAACTGTCACTATCACTGCTAGAACACTTACTTGCTTTGTCTAAGTAGAAGCTCTTCTTATTCTTGTGAGAATGCCTCTTTCCATGATTGTTGTACTCATATTTGCTTTTTTGGTGATTGTTGTACTCATTTTTGCTCTTTCTGTAATACTTGTGCTTTTCAGAGTCCTTGCTTTTAACATCCTGTATATCTTCATCACTTTCATTTTTAGAAACAGTACAGTCAGTAGCATAATGACCAAATTTCCCACAGTTAAAACATCTTATATTTTTCTTGCTTTTGTGCTTTTTGGAAAACTTGCCTTTCCTGCTGTAATATGCCTCTTCCTCACTAGAAGACTCATCACTTTCTTGAATCTGTTTGCCCTTCGATTTCTTGATAGCTTTGAAAGTTGCCTCTTTCTTTACATCAACTTTTACTTGAGTTCTCAGCTCAAATGCTGCAAGAATACTATGGAGCTCATCCTTTTTCAATTTATCTAAATCTTTGGCTTCCTCAATAGCAAAAATCTTTTCACTAAATCTATTAGGAAGAGATCTTAAAATCTTATCACACACATCATTTTCAGCAAGTTCAAGACCTAAGTCTTTCATGGAGTTCACAATCTCATCCATCCGAAGCATGTAGTCACTAATATTTTCATCATCATTCATCTTGAGTTGTTCAAACATACCTTTAAAATGTCTCAATTTGGCCTTTCGGACATTTGCATCACCTATATGAACAACCTGCAATTGTTTCCACATCTCACTAGTTGTCTTGCAGTGAATAACTTTGGTAAGATCAGCCTTCTGTAAACCTTTTAAGATTGCATTCATGGCTTTTGAGTTGCTGTGATGTAGAAGCTTGTCCTCTTTAGTGTAAGGACCATTTGTAGGAATGGTGTACCCATCTTCAATAACTTCCCATACCTCATTACCAAGAGCCATAAGATAGACCTTCATTCTTGCACTCCATAGACCAAAATCTGATCCATCCATAATAGGTGCTGCATTCCCACTTGAGTAGTCCATTGTGTTCTTTGCAACCTTTTCCTTCAAGCTGTTAAACTTTTCGAAGGCACTGGCTCTGATACCAATTGAAGAACACAAGCTTATACTGAGAGGGGGGGGTGAACAGTATAAGACCTCTTTCAATTTTATCTATCAATACAACTTTCAAACCATTAACATGCAGAATAAAATAGCAGTAACAACAACAGTAAAATAGTGCACAAAAAGCAATCCACAAAGAGACACAACACTTTACGTGGTTCACCCAAGGTGGGCTACTCCACGGATAAAAATTTCCTCTAAAAGTTATATCAAAACCTCTGGGAAACCTTCCCGATTACAATGTTTATGAGCCTCGGCTCAAAGGAGACACCTTCCCCTAATTCTGCTTTGCTAATGATCCTCTAGAAGACCTCTATCTCCTTTGCCCTTAGCAAGTGGAATTCTTTCCATAGAAGACACCTGTCTTCCTTGCTCTGGCTAGAGATCTCTGTCCTCAACTCTGTCACTGCAAAGCTGGTCCTCTTTTCTATACCAAACACAGTCCTTCGGTCTAGCACAATTGTCCTCTTCCTCTGTTCCTTTTTGCACTTGGTTGAAAACAACTTTTCACTACCTGCACAACTATAGCAGCACAGTCTTCTCAAATTACAGCAGCACTTGATCACCGTTTGTCCTTTACAACCGTTCGCAATTTTAGCAGCATCTACTTCATGCACTTTGCTTTCTTTTACATAGACTGCATGAACACAGTCGCAATCACAGCTGTCCTTAGATCAAATTCCACCCTTTACATAATCTTCGCAAACACTACAACATTCGAATGCACAACAACTTATGCGCCTATGTGCAACCACAACATCATACTTTTTGCACAGTCTTCTCATGAACAGCAGCACAGTCTTTGATACTTAGAAGATTCAATGAAATCCACTCTAATGCTATAGTCAAACTTCGCTCTCTGCTTTTTCGATGATCGAACCTCACTAGTCGCACTAACTTTGTGAACGCCTCACTTCGAATGCACACATCGATCGATACCCAAAATTGCTCAAACAATCTTCCTTTAATACTCACAATCTCAAGATGAAATCTTGTTCTTTAGTCGGCTGTTCAATCTCCAAACACGTCGACTGTAAAACCTTACACTTCATCGACAAAGGTTAACTTCGTCGGCTTTAACCGCCTTTGCTATTTTGTAGCTGTTCTCGTGCGAAACTCAAACATGTCGCGATATCGCTACGCCTTTGACTACCGTACACCTTCTTTGGTTTGTTGTCATGAAATCGTGACACTACAGCCTTTGCTGATGTCATCGTAAATCTTGTCATGAAATCGTGATGCTCTAGACTTCAAAGCCTTCTTCTCCACTGCTATCACGAAATCGTGACACCTTTGCCTCTTGCTGACGTCATCATGATTCTTGTCGCGAAATCATGATGCTCTGGACTTCAAAGCCTTCTTCTCCACTACTATCATGAAATCATGACACCTTTGCCTCTTGCTGACGTCATCATGATTCTTGTCGCAAAATCACGACGCTCTGGACTTCAAAGCCTTCTTCTCCGCTCTAGTCACGAAATCGTGACACCTTTGCCTCTTGCTGACATCATCATGATTCTTGTCGCGAAATCACGATGCTCTGGACTTCAAAGCCTTCTTCTCCGCTACTATCGTGAAATCGCGACACCTCTTGCCTCTTCATCCTTTTCTTGGTTTGCACTAGCGAAAATGAAACATGTCACGAAATTGTGATGCTTTCGCTGCCTTAAGCTCTTTCTTGCCAACTGCTCGTGAAACTGGAACATGTCACGAAATCGCGACGCTTTTGCCAACTGCAAGCTGCCAACTCAACCTATTGCGAAATCATGACACTTTTTGCATCCGTACAACTTCTTCGAAACTTGTCGCGAAATCGCGACACTTCTTGCAACTCAACACTGCCAACTCAACTTGTCGTGAAATCGTGATAGTTTTTGCATCCGTACAACTTCTTCAAAACTTTTTGCGAAATCGTGACACTTCCTACAACTCAACACTGCCAACTCAACTTGTCACGAAATCGCGATAGTTTTGCCCGTTCTTCTTCTACATTCCTGCATGTCGCAAAATCGTGACACCTTTGCCCGCTTTGCCTCTGCCTTCCTACATGTCATGAAATCATGACAGTTTTGGCTACTTTGCCTCTGCCTTTCTGCATGTCACGAAATCGTGACAGTTTTTGCCAAACTTTCTCTCTCCTCAAACATGTGAAATCATGATAGTTTTTCTAGCAGCCTGCAAACTTTTTCTAACTTATCTTTTTTTGGATTTTTGGCAATTGGGCTACTCTGATTTTCTTGGAGACTTACTGACCATCTGAAACCTTCATCAAAACACATCCTTAGACATAAAAAAAAATTGCTCCAAGAACTCCTTGACATCAAAAACAACTACCAATAGCTCCTTGACATCAATGACAACAATTGAACTTAGGCAAAGGCAATGTACTCAAGATACCCAAAATTGCCAACAAAACCAACAAAAGAGAAAGGACAACAAAGGCCACAACCAAAGCAAGATAGAAATAAAAAGATAAAATAGAATAGATCTTTAAGGGATACTGCTCATGAGGTTTGACCCCTAAAACATGCATGGTGGGATATCTTTGCATTACCAGGTTATTTAGGACTTCAATTAGATTCAAGAGCAAGCTTACCATCAAATTCAAAATATTAGTGAGCTCATTTGAGGTTTCTTTCTAGGCTTCCACCTCACAGGTCAGAGATGGCTCAAGCTTGACCTTTTTTGGCTTAGGATCCTCATCCTTTGAGTCTTCTTCCTTGATGTTGATGGGAGACTTTATTTTACTCCCTTGATCCTAGATAGCTCTGATTATCAAGGTTCAAGATGAACAACATCTTCCTTCAAATTTCATAGATGTAGAAGAAGTGTTTCCTTTTGACCCAAATTTTTATTGCCTACTTGTATTCTAAGTTGTCATGGTTTCTATCGATTTATTCTCTTCCATGTTAGAATATTATATCCTATTATTTGAAGGGCCCTCTACCTCTATGGCCAGATATTGAGTTCCAACACAAGCAAGGATTGAATTGTCTAAATATTTCTGCAGCACATACCTGTAAATAACATGTAAACCCTGATGAGCTAGATAGGAAGAAGATCCCTTGCAATATTTGGCCATCTAAATTTCAATTGACCTAAACAAATATTCAAGAATATTAATTTTTTATTTCCTCAAAGGTGATTCAAAAATGCCAAATGGAATCTTCTCAACACAACATTAATATTATCATTGGTGAAGTACTGCAAGACTAGAATCATGACTTGATCCCAAGGCTTTAAAAGAGAAATTTATATGATACCTCCATCATTGTATTTGACCAAAAGATTACCACTATTAGTGAAAAACATGAGTTCATCCACCATAGAATACTTCTTTTGCTCAACCACCTCACCAATATAGGGGAAACTCGTAACCTCAATGAGAAGCTAATAATTGATGGTATAAGACAATCCACTAACTTGGACATGGCCTTTATGCTAGGTATCAAGAATATTTTTGGTAACTTGGTCATCATGGCCAAAGAATATTTGTATGAAAGGAAAGAAGCCATGGGTAGAGAGAAATGCTTCAAAAATTGGTTCAAGGGATAGGGTTTTAGGCTCCAGCTCAGCCATAATTAACTGACTATATCTCGAGAGGACAACAACACCAATAATAATGACAAAAGCACACAAAAGTAAAATCTAGTGAACATTGACACATATTAACCTCAAGGAACTCAAACTAAAAATTACCTTTGGATAACTATCATATAATAGACTCAGCCATTGGACCATCTCAAAATTGAGGATACACATGTCGATGCACCAGGGCATGACACACAATCAAAACCATTGAAACCTCATCACAAGGCACTTCTGATCACCATTTTGAGTCATTATGGACTAAGGTGGGTTAGACTCAATAGGAATGTACCAACTAACTTATTTTTTCATATGCCACCATAGACACATGATGGTTTTGAAAATAGAAAGATTATAAGTCTTCACATATTGGGAAATGCTTCTATGAAAATCACCACTTTATTTTAAAGTAATGAGAATTATTATAAGAGACTAGGAGTCAACCAAGCTCATGAGATTGATCCAAGGAATAATATTAATACAAATTATCAATTTGACATGTCGAGGATCCCATAGGACATGAAGAAGAATTAAGGGGGCATACAAGAAAAGATTATCTTGTGAAGAGACCAAGACAGACTCAACCTAAAAAAGTGGAAACTTAACACTATATAGGGAATTTATTATCTTGGAAAATAAAATTTTGAATAGGTCTAGTGTCCTCCTCAAGAGCAACGAGAAGGTCTTGAGAAAAATTGGACTACCACACAATGATGTCATTCTGGGAGAATCCAATATTGGCAAGCATGTCAGCAACCTAATTTTCTTCATGGTAAACAAGTTGAATTATGGTTCTTCTACATCCTTGGATGAGACATATAGACTCTTCAATAAGGTTTTGGGTCCTCTAATTAGGTTAGATCTCATTTTTTTAAGATTTAGAGAATCCCCTTCTATAATTAAATTAGAACAAGAAAAATTAACAAAAATATTAAGGCTTCTCTCACCTTGAAAAATGTTTTCATTTGGATTTAATTATTTTTATGAAAACCAAAATGGTATTTCCCTTATGATCATGAAAAATACTCCCTACTCTCGTTATTATTGGATTCCCTTTTGCAGCTTCATCACAATGAACTTGATCCATCTCGGGGGTGGTGGATACAAAGAGATGTGAATCTAATTACCATAGTACAAGAAGGAGGAGACCAAGGAGGAAGACCAACTAAGGAAGTTAAAAGATCAACTTACCACTTCACAGTGGGAGTGTCGACTTGAGCTACAATAGAAGAGTTTTAGTGGCAAAATATAGAATGTGATTTCCAATAGAGAGGCAGTCCTTGGACAAGTTGTAGAAATATCTACCATTTCTTTCATTCCAAATTGTCCATAGGTAATGGGGAAGAATGAAAGACCAAATAACTCTCAGACCCAAGTAGGAAAAAGGAGTGGGACATTGATGGAAAAGATCAAGGATGAAGCAAGATTGGGCCTATCTAACATAGAAAAAATAAAGGATGAAATGAAGCACAAATAAAGAGTAAGGGTATTCTAATAATAGGTCTTGAAATGTATCTAGGTTGGAATTGCAAAGATAACAATAATTAGGGGTTACCAATCCTTTAGCTTGAAATTATCAATGGTCAAAATTTTGTTTTGGACAACGAGCCAAAAGAATATTATGATTTTGGGAATAATATGTTTAATCTGGAATTCTTTGGCTAGGAAACCACTAATATATGGTTGGTCAATTACAAAGTAGGTAGATTTCACAATGAAAAAGCCATTCTGATTTGGCATTCAAATAGCTCTATATTCAAGAGATCCTATTTAAATAAGATGCATTCTTAGGATATTGGATAAGGAATCAATAGCATAAATTTGATCCCTTGATAGACCTCAAACAGGGATGGGTTTCCACACTCTTATATGACCATCATCGAATATGAAATCATAAACTCTAGGACCAAAAATCTCATCAGTGATTAGTTTTATAGGAATTAAGGCTTGGTCCTAGATCAATAGAGTGTCATAGATTTAAATATAATTCCAGAAGTCAATCCCATTTAATTTATGAATTTTTCATCCTATTCCAGCTTTTAGTATGTGCCTACTTTTTAGAATTTAATTCTATATTGTAGATCCAACAGGAAAAATTCATCAAGAAGTCATTATGGTGAAGGTACTTGCTTTGAGAATGGATGCCTAAGAAGCATATTTTTCAAAGATCAATCTCCACTCCAATTTGGCTAATAATGCTAAATTCATTTGGTTAACTTTTCTAAGTCTTAGGTCTCCATGGTATTTCTTAGAATATACTTTCCCCCAAACTACTAAATAAAATCTGCACTTATCTTCAGAGGTAAACCAAAGGAAGTTTCTCTAAAGTTGTTTAATTTTATGATAGACTGAAGCAGGAATTTTGAAAGTAGATAGGAAATAAATTAGTATGCTTTGAAGGTAAGCATGGATGAGAGTTAGCTTACCGATCTAACTTAGTAAGGCCCCTTTCCAACCACTAATATTTCTCTGAATTCTTTCAAGGATTGGATTCCTTAAGTTTTCATTTGGAAGCCCAAAAAATAGAGGGAGACCTAGATAAGTAGTAGGGAGGTTGGAAATGGAGCACCCCAGGATTTGGATGATTTTGAGTTGGCTTCTAAGAGGAGAATTAAATAAGAACATGACACTTTTAGTGAAATTGATCTTCTGGCTAGCACACTGCTCATACAATAAAAGGATGGACTTAATGGAATTAGTTTTTAGGATAGAGGAGATATTGGCTAATATGGTGTCATCCACAAATTGTTTATGGAAAAATGGAATAGAAGTAGAAGATGCATTAATATTAGAAATAAAACCATTCGAACAAGCCATCTTAAGAAATCTACCAAGGTCTTCAGAAATAATAATGACCAGAAGAGGTAAAATGGGATCACCCTGGTGTAAACCTTGATAGCTATGAAAGTAACAAGTTGGGGATCCATTCACAAGAATAGATAAAATCAAAGAAGAGATGCATTGTTTTATCAGTTCAATCCACTTCTCATGAAAGCCAAATTTGGAGAGAATTGCAATAAAAAATTCCCATGAAACTTGATCGAAAGCCTTGTTCATATCCAACTTGAGAAGAAAGCCAACTCTCTTGCTTTTTTGAATTGAATGAATGATCTCATGTATAGTAATGATCCCATATGTTATTTAAATCCCTTGGACAGGGCTACCCTAACAAGAACCAATGATGGAAGGGAGAATATAGCTTAGTTGAGTGGCAATGGATTTAGATAGGATCCTATACAACACATTGCATAAGCTTATAGGTTGGTAATTAGAGATGGACTTTCCTATAGAGGTCTTAGGAATTAGAGCTAGGAAAGTTGAGTTAATATCTATAGGAATGTAATTAGTGCATTGAATCTCCTAGATGGCTTTGCATATGTCCGCCCCAATAATCTTCTAGAAAACTTAAAAAAATGAGGAAACCCATTGATGTTGGGGGCTTTATTTCCTTTCATAGATAAAACGACCTTTCTAATTTATTAAATTGAAAAAAGCCTATGAAGCCATTCATTGGATTCATTAGAAATAAGGTTAGGCATGTTGAAAAACATTTGGTTGGAACTCATAGAGGGACAAGGATCTTTGAGTAAAAGGTTCTCAAAATGACTCACAGCTTGAGATCTAATCTCATGAATGCCTATCAAAATTGAACCATGAACTCTGGACGCCTCTTAAATTTTTTTGAAACTATGGTATCGAAGAGGATAAAGACATATAAGGCCTCTAGAAGGTCCTAGAGTAGGGCTAGAAAAAAATATTGCATTTTTCCAAATAGATTTGGATGTCTTCCTAAGATTTTATTTCAATCTTCATCTCTTGAAGAAGAAGAATTGAGGGTTTATGATATTTTATCATGGAAGCTACCAATTTTTTCTTTGAATGACCATTTAGGCCTCTTACATTCCATGATATTATCGTCATTTGGATATTTTAAGAGATTATTTTCCCCAGGCCATGAGATGAGGGTAGTTTGGTTCTATTATATCTTCTTCATGTGTCTCAACATTGGCTTCCTCTTGGAGGGTTGGATATAATGTGGATTGGGACTCATTGGAAATTTTATCTTTATATTCCTTTCTTCTTAGATCTTGATATGATGGACACATTTTTTTCCTTCCACTTCCCATGTCTACAGATAATTTTTTCTAATTATGAGTCACAACTTTAGAGGGGCTAAAATATAGGGTTCTAGAAGTGGAGCCCTTGTAGGGGAATGAAGCTCCGATAAGGAAATAAAGGGAACTAGCCTTTGAGGATGACTAATACACTCCTTTGGAAGGAGAGGCAATGGAAGACCCATGATCAAAGAAGACCCTATAAACACTTTTAGGTGATGATGCTATAGGTATAGGATTAATAGGGAGAGAAGCTTCTCCTTTGGAATAAGATTTAAATCTAGAAGAGACAAATATCTTGAGGATAAAGGAAGCATACCCACCTTGGTCAGGGGATACAAAAGGAGCTCATGATTATCAAGAAAATCAAGAACATAAAAATACAAACATTGAAAGGGATTTGAGTCAGGGAGCAAGGGACATACCTGAGGAGGAGCAATAGGAGAGGAATTTTTCAATACTTCTTTACCTTTGGAGTTGGCACCGATAGGGTTCTCAAAAGAGAATTTACTTTGAGATGAAGACCTCACCTGATGAGCAAATATTTTCTTGAGAGGGGTACACCATTCTTTTCAAGGGGATTTAGGGGCCACTTATTTCAGCTTTGGAGAATGACATTGGCTCTTGAGATGGCCCTATGTTTTGCATATAGAACAAAAATTAGGCTTTTATCATACTCAATAATTTGGTGCTTGCTACAAATATCTTAGACTAAATCAATTAAATATGATAGATCTGAGTCAAGATTAGCCATATTGCACATGCAGTCATAGACCATTCCAAATCTAGATTTATTATTTTGGTTGAAAGTGATGAGGTCTCCAATGGCTCTATAAATACCTCGTAAAACTTCCTCATGCCATAAATGAATTGGAAGGTCTGGAAGTCTCACCCAGATAGCTGCATAGTTGATACTTTGGGTTTTTGGATTAAATCAATACCCAGTTTCCTTAGGAAGAGGCTTCACCTATCAAAAAACATGGCCCTAAAAGAATATGGCTTGTTTCAGAAGGATTATTTAGTCTAACTTGAAAAAACCCTCTAGGAAGAACAATAAGCTCTAAATTCCCTTGGGGAAGCCATTTGGAGATAGCCCATTTGTGAATTGACTTCAAGTTCAGGTAGGAACTAATGAATATACCAATGAGGGACAATGATTCCATAAATATAAAGGATTTCATGAGAGAGGAAGGAACTTTCAAAACTCCTTAGCTTAGTACAAGCGAATATGGGGCACCCATGGGACCATAGGAATCCCTAGGGAAGGAGAAATCGACACTTTTTCTAACTTTCTCCATTAAAGAATATTGGAGAGGTGGATCAGGGTTAGGGTCAATGGGAGACCTATCCCTATCACCCATGACCTCTAGGGGTCTTGCAACATCATCTTGAGAAACATGGTCTTAATCCTCACTACAGTCATCACCAGTACATAGGTTGATACCAACCATAGATTTAAAATTCTATTAAGCGCTAGAGAGATCACCTTTTGCAGAGTCCATTTCTCATCCCATATTTTGATTTTCTTCTTCTTTAACTTCTTATAACTCTCTTCAATTTTCTTATAACTCCTTCCAATTATTATTTTTAAATTTTAATGATTCAATAATAATTTTTCCTTCTTTAATATCTTCTCAATTTTTTATTAATATCTTATTATAACCCCTAATAAATTTTCTTCAAGTTTTCTCTTTAATTAATAATTTTCTTCACTAAATTTAATTCAAATATCAATATTTTAATTATGTTTTAAAAAAACTCTCTTTTCCAAAATTCACTCCCTTCTTTTAAACCTTTATAATTCTTCAATTAATTTCATGCATAGTCAACTAATTAAGTTGGAAATGTATATAATACCTTAGAGGCTTTGTGCTAATTTTGTTTTGATAATTTCATTTCTAACATCTGTTGAGCAAGGTGCAGCAACAGTATTGTCATTGTTGTCAACACAATCAGATAGATCTATTGTTGCAGTGGACAGGAATTTCACAAGCTATTCAGATACAGAAGACAGGAGTTCAAAGGTTATTCAGAGTATGGACAGTGAGTTTCCAAGAAGACCAAAGTGGCCCATTTGCAAAAGATAAAAAAAAAGACAAGTAAGAAAAGTGTCAGGATATCGCAACATATACAGCAAACAAGAAAAACTGTCGTGATTTCATGACATGTTGGAAGAGAGAGAAAAAGCTGGAAAAACTATCATGATTTCACGACATGTTGGAAGAGAGAGAAGAAGCAGGAAAAACTGTCACGATTTCATGACATGTTGGAAGAGAAAGAGAAAGCAGGAAAAACTATCGTGATTTCGTGACATGTTGGAAGAGAAAAAGACAAGTGGAAAAACTATCGTGATTTCGTGACATGTTGGAAGAGAAAGAGAAAGCAAGAAAAACTGTCATGATTTCGTGACATGTTGGAAGAAAAAAAGGCAAGTTGAAAAACTATCGCGATTTCGTGACATGTTGGAAGAAAAAGAGAAAGCAGGAAGAAGTGTCACGATTTCGCGACAAGTTGAAAAAGTGTCACGATTTCACGACATGTCACATTTTTGCGACCAAAATAGGAGAGAGAAAGCAAGTTGAAAAAGTGTCACGATTTCGCGACATGTCGTATTTTCGCGACTAAAATAGGAGAGAGAAAGCAAGTTGGAAAAATTTCACGATTTCGTGACATGTCGCATTTTCATGACCAAAATAGGAGAGAGAAAGCAAGTTGGAAAAGTGTCGCGATTTCACGACATGTCACATTTTTGCGACTAAAACAGGACAAAGAAAGTAAGTTGGAAAAGTGTCGCGATTTCGCAACATGTCGCATTTTCACGACTCGAAAAGGGTAGGAAGGAAGAGAAAGAAAATGTGTCATGATATCGTGACATGTTGCATTTTCACGACAAAAGAAAGAAAGGAAGCGTACAGAAGCATAACTGTCGTGATTTCGTGACAGACAAAAAGCAAGATTGAGGAAGCAGAAATGTCATGATTTCGTGACAAAAGTAGAGAAGAAGACTTCGAAGGCAGAAGTGTCACGATTTCATGAAAAAAAGTAGAGAAGTGAAATATGGACGCAAAAGTGTCACGATTTCGTGACAAAAGCAGAGAAGAAGACCTTAAAGGCAGAAGTGTCATGATTTCACGACAAAAGCTGAAAGCAAGACTTCGAAAGCAGAAGTGTCACAATTTCATGACATGTCGCATTTTTGTGACTCGAAAAATATAGGAAGGTAGAAAAGCAAAAGTGTCACGATATCGCGACATGTCGTAGTTTCGCGACTCAAGAAGGGCAGGCAGGCAGAATAACAAAAGTGTAGCGATATCGCGCAATGTCGCATTTTCGAGACAAAGGATTAGAGAAAGCGTATGGAGGTGAAAGTGTCATGATATCGCGACATGTATTTTCGTGGGCCTAAGCAAAGAAAAATAGGAGAGAGAAAAAAGTGTCATGATATCGCGACATGTTGCATTTTCACGGGCCAAAACAAAGAGAAATAGGAGAGAGAAAAAAGTGTCATGATATCACGACATGTATTTTCGTGGGCCTAAGCAAAGAAAAAGAGCAAAGAGAAAAAGTGTCACAATATCACGACATGTTGTATTTTCACGGTTAAGTTGAAGCCAACAAAGACCGATGAATAGCCAACTAAATTTAGGGTTTATAGTTGTCATGAAAGCCGACTAAGATTAGGATTTACAGCCGACTAATATTAGGGTTTTCATCTCAAACATTCTATTATAAAATGAGGGTTGTTTGGAGATTTGATGAGTTGTTTTAAGAGTGCAAAGTTTAGTCAGAGAGCATAGAGAGCAAGTCATGTCGAATCGAGCTAAGTGCAAAATTTGTAAAGAGAGTAGAGTGCACGAAAGGGAGAAGATGATTGTGAAGGTTGACTGTAGCGAAGTAGAGTGTGCAAAGAGATTGCGTAGAGGAAGCAGAAGGTGCAGTGTGGCTGTAGATCACTAAAGTGTGTGAAGTGTATGTTCTGTGAACAGTGAGAGAGATTGGGTAAGCAGTAGATGAAGAACATGAACTTATACTGAGAGGGGGGTGAACAGTATAAGATAAAACCATTTAATAATTTTAATTTCAGATAGCAGTGGCATCAACATAACATTAAACAAGACAAAAAGCATCACACATAAAAGACCCATTTTAACGTGGTTCACCCAAGGTGGGCTACTCCACGGATAAAACTTTTCCTCTAAAAGTTATATCAAAACCTCTGGGAATCCTTCCCGATTACAATGTTTATGAGCCTCAGCCCAAAGGAGACACCTTCCCCTAAATCTGCTTTGCTAGTGATCCTCTAGAAGACCTCTATCTCTTTTGCCCTTAGCAAGTGGAACTCTTTCCACGGAAGACACCTGTCTTCCCTGCTCCGGTCGGAGATATCTGTCCTCAACTCTGTCACAGCAAGCTGGTCCTCTTTTCTGCACCAAAACCTAGTCCTTCGGTATGGCACAATTCTGTCCTCTTTCTTTGTTCTTTTCGGCACTTGGTTTGGAAAACAATTCTTCACTGTCTGCACAACTACAACAACACAGTCTTCTTAAGTTACAGCTGCACTATCTTCTCAACTTCTGCGCAGAAATAGTAGTGTAGTCTTCGCAAAAATTACAGCAGCACTATCGTCGTTCGACCTTTACAACTGTTCGTAATTACAGCAGCATCCACCTTGCACACTTCGCTTTCGGTTACACAGACTATGTGTAACCACAACAGCACACTCTCCTTGCACAGTCCTTTTACGAACAGTAGCACTTTCTTCGTGCAAACAACAGCTCAGACTTTGACACTTAAAAGATTCAACGAAATGCACCCTAAGGCTGCAGTCGAACTTCACTCTCTGCTTTTTCGAGATCGAACCTCACTTGTCGCACTCACTCTGCGAATATCACACTTCGAATGCACACTTCGACAACACCCCAAAAATGCTCAAACAGTCTTCCTTTAATACTCACAATCTCAAGATGAAATCTTTGATCTTTAGTCGACTGTTCAATCTTCTACCACGTCGGCTGTAAGACTTTATACTTTGTCGACAAAGGTTAACTTCGTCGGCTTCAAACGCTTCTGCTGTTCTGTGGCTTTTCTCACGCGACACTCAAACATGTCACGATATCGCTACGCCTTGGTCTGCCGTACACCTTGTATTACACGCTGTCGCGAAATCGTGACACTACTCCTGTCGAGCGCCTTCTTTGATTTGCTATCGCGAAATCGTGACACTACAGCCTTTGCTGACGTCACCATGAATCTTGTCGCGAAATCGTGACGCTCTGGACTTCACAGCCTTCTTCTCCGTTGCTGTCGTGAAATCATGCCCCGCTGTTCTTCTGCTTCTTCTTTGTCACGAAATCGCGACACCTTTGCCTTTGCTGACGTCATCATGAATCTTGTCGCGAAATCACGACGCTCTAGACTTCACTGCCTTCTTCTCCGCAACTGTCATGAAATCGTGACACCTTTGCCTCTTGTTGACGTCATCATGATTTTGGTCATGAAATCGTGACGCTCTGGACTTCACTGCCTTCTTCTCCGCAACTGTCATGAAATCGTGACACCTTTGCCTTTTGCTGACGTCATCAGCAACTCTGTCGTGAAATCGTGACACCTCTCGCTTCTTCATCCTTTTCTTGGTTAGCACTAGCGAAAATGAAACATGTCACGAAATCGTGACGCTTTCGCTGCCTTAGGATCTTTCTTGCCAACTTGTCGAAACGGTCCCAGGAACATGTCACGAAATCGCGACACTTTCTGCATCCGTACAACTTCTTCGAAACTTGTCACAAAATCGTGACACTTTCCCATTGCTTCTCCTTCCTACATGTCGCGAAATCGTGATTTTTGCACTACAACTTCTCCTCGAAACTTGTCACGAAATCGTGACACTTTTGCTTGCTCCTCTGCATGTCACGAAATGCGAGTTGGCCGAACTTTCTCTCTCCTTAAACATGTCACGAAATCGTGACACTTTTGCTTGCTTTCATGCACGAAATCATGACTTTCTCTCTCCTCAAACATGTCGCGAAATCGTGACAGTTTTTCCAGAGCCTACAAACTTATTCTACTTTATCTTTTTCTGGATTTTTGGCAACTGGGCTACTCTGATTTTCTTGGAGACTTACTGACCAACTAAAACCTTCAACAAAAACACATCCTTGGACTTAAAAACAAGTTGCTCCAATAGTTCCTCGACATCAAAAACAACATCTACCAATAGCTCCTTGACATCAATGACAACAACTAAACTTAGGCAAAGGCAATGTACTCAAGGTACCCAAAATTGCCAACAATCTCCCCCTTTGTCATTGATGGCAACCCTTAACTAAAACTCATCTTCCAAGAGCCAAAACTGAAATCAATCTCTCCAAGTTTTGCTCCCCCTGATTTGAAGCTTTCCTCTTCTCTTGAAAACTCTCCCCCTTACTTAACTCTCTCCCCCTTTGTCATCAATGGCAAAGGATCACCTTTGGGGCTTGGGACTAAGAAAGAGCCTCTCGGCTTGGTCCCTCCCTCACCTCCTGATGAGGTGATTAATCTCGAGGTGAGAGTACAACTCCCAATTTCTCCCTTAGATACTCAAACGTATCTTTTGGAAGGGGTTTGGTGAAGATATCTGCAATTTGTTCTTTAGTGGGTACATATTCTAGCTTGACCTCGCTTCTCTTGCACTTTTTCCCTTAGAAAATGATACTTGATAGAAATGTGCTTCGTCCTTGAGTGCATTACCGGATTTTTAGAAATACTTATGGCACTTGAATTATCACAAAGAATAGGAATAGGTTGTTCATGCATGACTTTGAAATCCTCCAAGGTTGTTTTCATCCATAAAACCTGAGTACACCCAGCCACTGCTGCTATGTATTCAGCTTCTGCTGTAGATAAGGAAACTGAAGGTTGTTTCTTACTTAGCCAAGAAACCAGACTCTTTCCCAGAAAGAATGCTCCACCACTAGTGCTCTTCCTATCATCAATACTTCCTGCCCAATCTGCATCTGTATAGGCTGTGAGGGTGAAATCACCACCTTTGGGATACCAAAGCCCAAAATCCACAGTGCCCTTCAAATATCTGAATATCCTCTTGACTGCCATAACATGAGATTCCTTTGGAGCTGCTTGAAATCTTGCTACTAATCCAACGGCCTGCATGATATCCGGTCTGGTAGCTGTACTATATAGTAAACTGCCAATCATAGATCTATACAATTTTTGATCTGTTGTTGGGGATTCATCATCCTTACTCAGATTGCACCCTGTAATCATTGGAGTACATACAGGTTTGTTGTCCATCATCCCAAATTTTTTTAACATCTCTTTGATATATTTTTCTTGAGAAAGAAATATACCATTTTTTGATTGCGCAATCTGTAGTCCTAAAAAGAATGACAGCTCTCCAATCATGGACATCTCGAATTCCTTTTGCATGGTGTTAGCAAAAACTTTGCACATCCGAGTATTATTTCCCCCAAAAATAATATCATCGACATAAACAACTATGATAATCATATCATCACCTTTATTCTTAATGTACAAGTTGCAATCTGCCACGCCTTTCCTGAACCCTTGTTCATGAAGATACCCGTCAAGTCTTGAGTACCAAGCCCTGGGTGCTTGCTTTAACCCGTACAGTGCCTTTTTCAGTTTACACACATAGTCTGGCTGTTTTGAAAGAGACACACCTTCTGGCTGTTCTACATAGACTTCTTCATCCAACACTCCATTTAGAAAAGTAGACTTTACATCCATTTGAAACACTTTGAAAGAATTGAAACTAGACAGGGCCAAAAACATTCTGATCGCTTCAAGACGAGCAACAGGCGCAAACGTCTCTTCAAAATCAACACCTTCGACTTGAGCATACCCTTTACAGACTAACCTCGCTTTGTTCCTGACAATCTTTCCATCCTCATTAAGTTTATTTCTGAAGACCCATTTTGTGCCAATGACATTCTTATTCTTAGGTCTTGGAACCAAATCCCGGGTTTCACTTTTCTCTATTTGATTTAGCTCTTCATCCATTGCTTGTACCCAAAAATCATCTCGTACATGCTTCACTGAAATTCTTTGGCTCAATCTGAGATAACAATGAAACATTTGCAGATTCATGTGAAGAAATGACTCTTCTTCTCGTTTGCCTGCTATTTGGATCACCGATGATCAAGTCTTTGGGATGATGTTTCTGAACATACCGTGAAGGGGTTTTGGGAAGCAGCTGTTGTTTTTCCTCTTCTTCATCTGACACTTCTCTGAATTCTTCTTGATAGATTCCATCACTGAGTTCCTTGACTGGTTCTCTTATTCCTGTCTTTTCATCTACTATCACATTTATGCTCTCTACAACTGTATGAGTTCTTTTGTTGAAGCATCTGTAGGCCTTACTTTTGCTGGAATATCCAAGAAAAATTCCCTCATCACACCTAGGATCAAACTTACCTGGATTTTGATCTTCCCTTCTGATGAAGCACTTACTCCCAAACACTTTGAAGTGTTTAACTGTAGCTGGTCTTCCTTTCCACAGCTCATAGGGAGTTTTATGATGATTGACTCTGAGTTGAGCCCTGGTAATGATGTGGACTGCTGTATTTACTGCTTCTCTCCAAAAACCATCTAAAAGTTTTGACTCATCTAACATTGCTCTCGCCATATTTTCAACAGTTCTATTTTTTCTTTCAACTACTCCATTTTGTTGAGGAGTTCTTGCTGCTGAATATTCTCTTTTGATTCCATGTTGTTCACAGTATTCCACGAATTCATTTGAAGTGAACTCTCCTCCTCTATCTGATCTTAAGCATTTGATTCTCTTGTCAGTCTCATTTTCAATCATTTCTTTAAAAATTTTAAATTTTTCAAAAGCTTCAGATTTTTCTTTGAGAAAAGTAACCCAAGTCATTCTCGAGTAATCATCTATAAACAACATGAAATAGCTATCTCCCTGAATGCTCTGAGTTCTGGTAGGACCACACAAATCAGTATGAATAAGATCCAAGGGTTTGGACGAGGAATACCCTTTCGATTTGAAACTGGTTCTGGTCTGTTTACCATGTTGACAAGGACCGCAAATGATGTTTTGAGGCCTTTTTATTTTGGGCAAGTCTCTAACTGCTTCCTTGTTACTAATACTGACCAGATTATCAAAACTCAAATGTCCCAATATTTTATGCCACAACCAACTCTCATCTTCTTGAGTTAGAAGGCATTTTTCTCTTTTTATCTCACTCAGCATGTAAAGATTGTTTGGAGTCCTTGTAGCTTTAGCAATAAGCTTTCCATTTAATTCTTTACTTATCTCACATCTATCAGAAAAGAAAGATACTATGTGCCCTTGATCACAAAGTTGACTCACACTAAGCAGATTATGTCTTAGCCCTTCTACATAAAGCACGTCTTTTGTTTTGGATTTCCCATCCAAACTAAGAGTTCCTTTACCACAGATCTTTGCGGACCTGTTATCTCCAAAACTGACTGTTCCTCTGGTTGCTTCTTTTAAAGACAAAAATTTTCCTTTTTCGCCAGTCATATGTTTTGAACAGCCACTATCAAGATACCATTTTTCTACTTTGTCTTGAGCATGAAAAGCAGTTTGAACTATCATTGACTTAGATTCTATCACATTCCTCCTTTTTGAGACCTCAAAGCTAAATTTATCCAAGCTGCACATCCTTGCTATATGCCCAAAATTCTTGCACTTGTAACACATGATATTTTTATTCATAAGAGGTGCAAATGAGTTAACATTTTCCTTACTATGACTCTTCAGAGATTTATTGCAATGCATAGCTATGTGACCAAATTTTTTACAGGAAAAACAATATCCATGGAAGGTATTATGTAACCTGTTTTGATGCCTTGGAAGTTTGTTCTTCTTGCGATCAACTGGAATCCATTGCTCTTCAGAATGAAGATTGTTCTTGCTTGAAGACCCTGTTTCATACATGGTGATGCCATCCTTCTTTTCACACGTAAAATTCTGTCTGAGAGTTGACTGTTCTAACTTTACTCTAAGAGACATAATCTCTCCTTCTAGTTTCTCACAATCAGCTACCTTTTCTTTTAGATCTTCTGTTAGAACTTGTTCAATCTTCTTCCCTTCTTCAGCAAGAATTTTGAAATCTATAATATGTTGAGCCAATTCTGATCTTGCTATCTCTTTTTCTTGACAATGTTGCTTAAGAACAGAATTCTCTTCCCTGAGTTTCTCAAGCTTTCTCAAGGCCAAGAAGAATTCACTCTTGAGATCGAATTCAAACTTTTCTGAATTTACATGTTCCTCTGTTAGATCCTTCTCCAAGCTGTTAGGCTTTTTCTGGAGAGACCTGCTCTGATACCAATTGAAGAACATGAACTTATACTGAGAGGGGGGGTGAACAGTATAAGATAAAACCATTTAATAATTTTAATTTCAGATAGCAGTGGCATCAACATAACATTAAACAAGACAGAAAGCATCACACATAAAAGACCCATTTTAACGTGGTTCACCCAAGGTGGGCTACTCCACGGATAAAAATTTTCCTCTAAAAGTTATATCAAAACCTCTGGGAATCCTTCCCGATTACAATGTTTATGAGCCTCAGCCCAAAGGAGACACCTTCCCCTAAATCTGCTTTGCTAGTGATCCTCTAGAAGACCTCTATCTCTTTTGCCCTTAGCAAGTGGAACTCTTTCCACAGAAGACACCTGTCTTCCCCTGCTCCGGTCGGAGATCTCTGTCCTCAACTCTGTCACAGCAAGCTGGTCCTCTTTTCTGCACCAAAACACAGTCCTTCGGTATGGCACAATTCTGTCCTCTTTCTTTGTTCTTTTCGGCACTTGGTTTGGAAAACAATTCTTCACTATTTGCACAACTACAGCAGCACAGTCTTCTTAAGTTACAGCTGCACTATCTTCTCAACTTCTACGCAAAAATAGTAGTGTAGTCTTCACAAAAATTGCAGCAGCACTATCACCGTTCGACCTTTACAACTGTTCGTAATTACAGCAGCATCCACCTTGCACACTTCGCTTTCGGTTACACAGACTATGTGTAACCACAACAACACACTCTCCTTGCACAGTCCTTTTACGAACAGTAGCACTTTCTTCGTGCAAACAATAGCTCAGACTTTGACACTTAAAAGATTCAACGAAATGCACCCTAAGGCTGCAGTCGAACTTCACTCTCTGCTTTTTCGAGATCGAACCTCACTTGTCGCACTCACTCTGCGAATATCACTCTTCGAATGCACACATCGACTACACCACAAAAATGCTCAAATAGTCTTCCTTTAATACTCACAATCTCAAGATGAAATCTTTGATCTTTAGTCGGCTGTTCAATCTTCTACCACGTCGGCTATAAGACTTTATACTTTGTCGGCAAAGGTTAACTTCGTCGGCTTCAAACGCTTCTGTTGTTCTGTGGCTTTTCTCGTGCGACACTCAAACATGTCACGATATCGCTACGCCTTGGTCTGCCGTACACCTTGTATTACACGCTGTCACGAAATCGTGACACTACTCCTGTCGAGCGCCTTCTTTGATTTGCTATCGTGAAATCGTGACACTACAGCCTTTGCTGACGTCACCATGAATCTTGTCACGAAATCATGACGCTCTAGACTTCACAGCCTTCTTCTCTGTTGCTATCGTGAAATCATGACACCTTTGCCTTTTGCTGACGTCATCATGAATCTTGTCACGAAATCGCGACGCTCTGGACTTCACTCGCCTTCTTCTCTGCAACTATCGTGAAATCACGACACCTTTGCCTCTTGTTGACGTCATCATGAATCTGGTCACGAAATCACGACGCTCTAGACTTCCTTCTCTCGAAACTATTGAAAATCGTGACACCTTTGCCTCTTACTGACGTCATCATGATTTTGGTCACGAAATCGCGACGCTCTGGACTTCACTGCCTTCTTCTCCGCAACTGTCACGAAATCGTGACACCTTTGCCTTTTGCTGATGTCATCAGCAACTCTATCACGAAATCGTGACACCTCTCGCTTCTTCATCCTTTTCTTGGTTAGCACTAGCAAAAATGAAACATGTCGCGAAATCGCGACGCTTCCTGCAACTCAACACCTGCCAACTCGGAACTTGTCACGAAATCGTGACACTTTCTGCATCCGTACAACTTCTTCGAAACTTGTCGCGAAATCGCGACACTTTTTCCCGTCGTGCTTCGCCTTCCCGCAACTGTCGCGAAATCGTGACAGCTTTGGCCCGACAATTTCTCTCCCTCAAACATGTCACGAAATCGTGACACTTTTGCCCGCTTTGCCTCTGCCTTCTCCGCATGTCGCGAAATCATGGCTTTGGCCAAACTTTCTCTCTCCTCAAACATGTCACGAAATCGTGACACTTTTGCCCCTTTGCCTCCTTTCTGCATGTCGCGAAATCATGACTTTCTCTCTCCTCAAACATGTCGCGAAATCGTGACAGTTTTTCCAGCAGCCTACAAACTTATTCTACTTTATCTTTTTTTGGATTTTTGGCAACTGGGCTACTCTGATTTTCTTGGAGACTTACTGACCAATAGAAACCTTCAACAAAAACACATCCTTGGACATAAAAACAAATTGCTCCAATAGTTTCTCGACATCAAAAACAACATCTACCAATAGCTCCTTGACATCAATGACAACAACTAAACTTAGGCAAAGGCAATGTACTCAAGGTACCCAAAATTGCCAACAGATAGACCAATCAAGGTCTTGTAAAAGCGAAGGTATTTTTTTGGTAAACTTCTAGATTCAAAATTGAAGTCCAGGTTGCAGCTTGGCATCAGGGGTTGGTGCTCCTTCCAGTTGGTGCTGGTAAAATAGGGGTTGGTGCTCCTTTCTATTGGTGCAAATAAATAAGGGGTTGGTGCTCCTTCCAGTGGGTGCTAGTAAATTGATTGTAAAGTTGGTGCTTTGCAAAGGCTGGATTTGGATGGTAGTCCAAGCAGTCATTTTTGAGGAGTAGCCACATTGGTGAACCTTGTTAAATCTTGTGTTGTGTGATGTTCTCTTGTGATACTTGCTCTATCTATTTTTAAGGTTTCATTATTTCTATTTTAAGAGTTATGAATTTAAGTTTAAAGAGCTACACTGATTCACCCCCCCTCTCAGTGGCATTGTGAGACTAACAATTGGTATCATATCCAAGTTTCTATTCAAGCTTAATCGTCTAGGGTGATCTTGGAAATAACACAATGACAAGTGGTGAAGGCTTCTCATCAAATAAAGCACCATTGTTTGATGGATCTAATTACACGTTCTGGAGAATCAGGATGCAAAAATATCTCTATGCTTTGGGTTATCACATTTAGGATTCATTAGTTAGTGGATACACAATACCCATCACTCCTCCAAAAGAGGCTGATGAAAAGAAACTGTTTGAAAATAACTCAAAAGCAAAAAAAGCTCTCATGTGCGGATTAGCAGATAGTGAACTAGTAAATATCATGACTGTAATACGAAAAAAGAGATATGGGACAAACTGAGGAGTATTCATGAAGGAGACGATAAGATCAAGGAGGCCAAGTTACAGACACATCGAGCTTAGTTCGAAACATTGAAAATGAATGATGATGAAAACATTGAGGCATATATGCTTAGAGTTAATGGAATCATTAATGTGATCAGAGGACTCGATGAGGATATTGGAGATTCTATCATCGTGAAAAAGGTACTAAGATCTCTTCCTCAAAGGTTTGATTCTAAAGTCTTAGTGATAGAAGAAGCTAAAAATCTAAATTATTTCAGTATAGATGAGATGTATGGTTCTTTGACTGCATATGAGATGAGGATAGGAAGATCTAAACCCACAGACAGAGAAGCAGATTTTAAAGCCCTTAAAAATAAAAACACTAAACAAGAGTCCGAGGAAGAAGGGACATCAGATGAAATGGAAGCAAAATTTGTTAGAAAACTAAAAAAGGGAAAAGGAAAATACATAGGGAAGCTACCATTTAAATGTTTCAACTGTGGAGGCATTGGGCATTTTGCGACTAAATGTCCACTTAAAGAGAAGAACAAAATGAAGGATCCCACCATGAAAGAAGTGACTAGCAGAAGAAAAGAAGAAAAGTTTCATCTCCAAGAATGTCATTTCATCAGAAGACAGCTCCGGTGAAGAGTTTGAATAAGAAAAAGGTGAAGCTCTTTTCATGGTAGTTGAAGAAGCAAAATCAGAAAAGGAAGAAGGAGTGAACTCTGAAGTATATGGCAAAAACCCTAAGGCTGAAGTAGATCTAGAAGGTGAGTTGATCTCTACACTTGAAGAGTGGGAGATAGAAAAGAAAAATAATAAGAAACTTTCAAGAAATCTTGAGGAAGAAAATGAAATCATAACCAGTTTGAAAGTACAGATAGAAGAATCCAAGAAAATCTTTGAAGATCTCGAAGTGCAAATAACCATGAAAATAGATTATTGCAGCAAGCTAGAAGAAGAGATTGTTGGTTTGAGAATACAACTAGAAGAGATGAATAAGAAAATTAGTTTTTATCACAAACATGAAGAAAGTTCTATGAAGTTGGATAATATCATAAATAACCAAAGGCCTGCAGGCATCAAATTTGGTCTAGGTTTCATCGAAGGAGAATCATCAAGTGGATCAAAGGCCAGAATTGTAGATAAGAAACATGTTGATCAAGGGAAAATGTCTCATGCAAAAGAAAGCAATAATGCCAAGAACGAAAGGAGAACTGACAATGATGGATTCACCAATGTCACACATCAAAGAAGAAGAAGACCTATGGCTCCTACGACAACATGGCAAAGACCATCACCCAGGTTCAATTATCCCTTTTCTAGTTTTTGTTTTAAATGCAATGGCTATGGACATAAAATCTGAGACTGCAAATATAATGTAAGACCAAGGGATTTCACCAGTAGAAATTTTTTTCTTCTCTAATGAATTATTCAGTAGAATGTTACAACTGTCATAATTTTGGGCACATAGCAAGAAACTGTAGAAGTACATTTATATCAAATCAGTTTCAAGGAAGAAAATTTCAATCAAATAGGATGAGACAAAATAGAAAGCTTCCTGAAAAACATGCACAAACTACTGATAAGGGAAAGGCAAAACAAGAGCACAAAACTACTATCAGAACAAAGTGGAAAGGAAAAGAGCAACTAAAGAAAGAAAAGGAATCCTTAATCGTACAAACTATATTCAAAGCATAGAATAAATATGTACCATGGATACTTGATAGTGGATGCTCCAGTCATATGACAGGTGACAAACAAAAATTTGAGAAATTATAGAAATATGAAGGTGGTTCAGTAAAGTTTGGAAATAATGATGGAGCTAAGATAGTTGGAAAAGGTGCAGTTACAATTAGTGACAAAAAAATTAAGTCAGAAGAAGTCTTATTTGTGGATGGTTTGAAACATAACTTGTTGAGCGTAAGTCATATTTGTGATAAAGGTCATGAAGTAGTTTTTAAAAAGCAGGGTTATGAAGTCAAAAAAATAAAAAGTGGAAAATTGATAGCAACTGGATCAAGGACATCTGGCAACCTGTACATGCTCTCAGAGACTTCAGAAGGAGCTTGTTTTATTGGACAGGAAGAAGAAAGTTGGTTGTAGCACAAGAGACTCGGTCATATCAGTTTTGATAATCTAGTAAAAATCCTCAAAAAGAGTAGTGAGATATTCCCACCATCAGCAAACCTGTAAACAACATTTGTGCTTCATGCCAAAAGGGGAAACAAACTAGAGTCACATTCAAAACAAAAGAATACTACACAAGCAAACCTTTGGAACTAATACACACCGATTTATGTGGACCCAAGAGAACACAAAGCATAAATGGTGACAAATATTTTATGTTGTGCATTGATGACTATTCCAAAATGACATGGATATTTTTCTTGAAGCATAAATCAGAAGCTTTTGATATGTTCAAGATTTTCAAAAACCAGGTTGAGAATGAAACAAGAAAGAGGATCAAATGTTTAAGATCAGATAGAGGAGGAGAATTCATTTTAGAGGAGTTTGCAAAGTACTATGAAAAATATGGTATTAGGATATGGTTCTCAGTAGCTAGGATACCTCAGCAAAATGGAGTGGTAAAAAGAAAGAACAGGACAGTGCAAAAAATGGCACGGACTATGTTGGCTAAAAATAGAGTAGCAGATAGATTTTGGAAAGAAGCAGTCCATATTGCGGTGTATATCCAAAATAGGTACATGCTGAGAACACATGAAAGCAAAACTCCTTATGAATTGTGGTTTGGTAAAAGGGCAACAGAAAAATACCTCAAAGTTTTTGGCAGCAAGTGTTATATCAAAAGAACTGAAGATAATCTTGGTAAGTTTGATGATAGAGCAGATGAAGGTATTTTTGTTGGTTATTCGTCAAAAAGCAAAGCTTACAAATGCTACAACAAGAGGCTAAAGAAAATTGTGGATAGTGTTGATGTTAAATTTGATGAAGGTAGAGAATGAGTAATTAGCTATGAAAATAACTACCCAATTTATGAAGAGGTTATTGAAGGAGATGAAGAAAATGAAATGGAAAAGATACAGAAAAGTGACTCAGATGATTTAAGTTATGATTCAGAAGTGGAAGAAAATAAGAAATTCAAAACAGGTAGCTGGCAAAAAAATCATCCTAGAGAGCAAATAATTGGAGATCCCAAAGTTGGTGTTCAGACAAAAAGAAGAGTAGTAAGTAACTACTCTCTATTATCCAGCTTTGAGCCCAAAAATATTACTGACACAAGCAAAGATGAAAGTTGGATGAATGCAATAAATGAAGAATTAGATCAGATCGAGAAAAACAAAACTTGGGAGTTAGTACCTAGACCTACGAATAAAAATATAATTGGAACTAAATGGATCTTTCGAAACAAATTGAATGAAGACAGACAGGTAGTAAGAAATAAAGCAATATTGGTATGTAAGGGTTATGCACAAGTTGAAGGCATTGACTTTGAGGAAACTTTTGCACTAGTAGCTAGACTAGAGGCAATTAGAATGTTTCTCGCTTTAGCAGTCTACAAGAATTTCAAAGTTTATCAAATGGATGTGAAATCAGCATTTTTAAATGGAAAACTTGAAGAAGAGGTTTATATTGAGCAACCAGATGGTTTTCGACTTGGTGATGATCCAAACTTGGTTTGCAAGTTGAAGAAAGCATTATATGGCTTAAAACAGGCACCCCGAGCATGGTATGCAAACCTAGACAACTATCTCACTCAACAAAGGTTTAAGAAAGGTATGGTGGATAGTAATTTGTATGTCAAAACAAAAAATGGGCATCTTATGGTTCTTGTTGTATACATAGATGATATCATATTTGACAGCAGCAAAGATGAGTCATGTAAATATTTAGCAAATAAGATGCAGAAAGAATTTGAAATGTCAATGATTGGTGAACTATTGTATTTCCTCGGGTTGCAAGTTAATCAAAGTAAGAAGGGCATATTTATTTCTCAAGTTAAATATGTAAAAGAGATGTTAAAAAAGTTCACAATGGAGGATTGTAAGCTAGTTAGCACTCCCATGACGACAGGCTGCAATTTGAGCAAAGATGACAAATCTCCACCTATTTATCAAACCATGTACAGATCTATGATTGGAAGCCTACTGTACCTGACAGCTACTAGACCAGATATTTTGCAGGCAGTATGCATGGTAGCACGATTTTAGACCAATCCCAAGGAGACTCATGTGACAACAGTAAAGAGGATTCTTCGATACCTCAAGGGTACTATGAAGTATGGGTTATGGTATCCAAAAGGTAAAGACTTCACCCTTATTTCGTATTTAGATGTAGATTGGCCATGATGTGTAGATGATAGAAAGAGTACCAGTGGAGGTGCATTCTATCTTGGAGATAGATTGGTCGCATGGCACAATAAGAAACAAGAGTCAGTTTCTTTATCGACAGCAGAGGTGAAATATATTGCAGTGACAACATGTTGTACGCAGGTATTGTGGATGAAACAAACCCTGAAAGATCTTGGTATTTGCTTCAGTGAGCCAATATCAGTTAAGTGTGATAACACCAATGCCATTAACATCTCCAAGAATCTAGTTATGCATTCACGCACAAAACACATCGCTATCAGGTATCACTTTTTGAAGGAGAAAGTTGTAGAAGGTGAGGTTAAGTTGGATTTTGTTCCAACTACAGAGCAAGTAGCAGATATATTTACAAAACCATTGCCCAAGGAATTTTTTGAGTACCTTCGCAATAAATTGGGAGTAGTCACACTTCCCAAGAATTGACAAGCTATAGGGATCACATTCTCAGGGGGAGCATCTAAGTATTTTCTTATCTTTTTGCTCATGTTCATGATTTTTGCTAAGTATAATCAATTTTTCCTGAGAATGTTGTGCATGGACTCAAGGGGAGTCTGTAGTAGCCCTTTGGTATTATTGAAAAAGGGGGAGAAGAGTTACAGGAGATTGCACATGTGTTGCCAACAATTCCAAAGGGGGAGATTTTTGAGCAAAGTGCAACAACAGTATTGTCATTGTTGTCAACATAGTTAGATAGATCTGTTGTTGCAGTGGACAGGAAGTTCAAAAGCTATTCAGATGTAGAAGATAGGAGTTCAAAGGTTATTCAGAGTATGGACAGTGAGTTTCCAAGAAGACCAAAGTGGCCCATTTGCAAAAGATCAAAGAAAAATACAAGTAAGAAAAGTGTCGCGATATCGTGACATATACAACAGGCAAGAAAAACTATCACGATTTTGTGACATGTTGGAAGAGAGAGAAAAATCTAGAAAAACTATCACGATTTCGTGACATGTTGGAAGAGAGAGAAGAAGCAAGAAAAACTGTCGCAATTTCATGACATGTTGGAAGAGAAAGAGAAAGCAAGAAAAACTATCACGATTTTGTGACATGTTGGAAGAGAAAGAGAAAGCAGGAAAAACTATCACGATTTCGTGACATGTTGGAAGAGAAAAAGACAAGTGGAAAAACTATCGCGATTTCGTGACATGTTGGAAGAGAAAGAGAAAGTAGGAAAAACTGTCATGATTTCGTGACATGTTGGAAGAAAAAAAGGCAAGTTGAAAAACTATCGCGATTTCGTGACATGTTGGAAGAAAAAGAGAAAGCAGGAAGAAGTGTTGAGATTTCGCGACAAGTTGGAAAAGTGTCACGATTTCGCGACATGTCGCATTTTCATGACCAAAATAGGAGAGAGAAAGTAAGTTAGAAAAGTGTCATGATTTTGCGACATGTCGCATTTTCGCGACCAAAATAGGAGAGAGAAAGCAAGTTGGAAAAGTGTCGCGATTTCATGACATGTCGCATTTTTGCGACCAAAATAGGAGAGAGAAAGCAAGTTGGAAAAGTGTCGCGATTTCATGACATGTCGCATTTTTGTGACTAAAATAGGAGAGAGAAAGTAAGTTGGAAAAGTGTCGCGATTTTGTGACATGTCGCATTTTTGTGACTCGAAAAGGGTAGGAAGGAAGAGAAAGAAAAAGTGTCATGATATCGTGACATGTCACATTTTCATGACAAAAGAAAGAGAGGAAGCGTACGAAAGCAGAACTATCATGATTTCATGACAAAGATAGAAAGCAAGACTGAGGAAGCAGAAATGTCACGATTTCACAACAAAAGTAGAGAAGAAGACTTCGAAGGCAGAAGTATCACGATTTAGTGACAAAAAGCAGAGAAGTGAAATATGGAAGAAGTGTCACGATTTCACGACAAAAGCAGAGAAGAAGACCTTGAAGGTAGAAGTGTCATGATTTCACGATAAAATCTAAAAGCAAGACTTCAGAAGTAGAAGTGTCATGTTTTCATGACATGTCGCATTTTCGTGACTCAAAAAAGATAGGAAGGTAGAAAGGCAAAAGTGTCGTGATATCGTGACATGTCACAGTTTCATGACTCAAGAAGGGCAGGCAGGGTAGAATAACAAAAGTGTAGCGATATCACGCAATGTCGCATTTTTGGGACAAAGGATTAGAGAAAGCGTACGGAGGCGAAAGTGTCGTGATATCGTGACATGTTGTATTTTTGCGGGCCTAAGCAAAGAAAAATAGGGGAGAGAAAAAAGTGTCACGATATCACGACATGTTGCATTTTCGTGGGCCAAAGCAAAGAGAAAGAGGAGAGAGAAAAAAGTGTCACGATATCGCGACATGTATTTTTGTAGGCCTAAGCAAAGAAAAAGAGCAAGGAGAAAAAGTGTCACGATATCGTGACATGTTGTATTTTCACGGTTAAGTTGAAGCCGATAAAGACCGATGAACAATCGACTAAATTTAGGGTTTATAGTTGTCATGAAAGCCGACTAAGATTAGGATTTACAGTCGACTAATATTACGGTTTTCATCTCAAACATTCTGTTATAAAAAGAGGGCTATTTGGAGATTTGATGAGTTGTTTTAAGAGTGCGAAGTTCGGTCGGAGAGCACAGACAGCAAGTCGTGTTGAATCGAGCTAAGTGCAAAATTTGCAAAGAGAGTAGAGTGCACGAAAGGGAGAAGACGATCGTGAAGGTTGACTGTAGCGAAGAAGAGTGTGCGAAGAGATTGCGCAGAGGAAGCATAAGGTGCAGTGTGGCTGTAGATCATAGAAGTGTGTGAAGTGTCTATTTTGTGAACAGTGAGAGAGATTGGGTAAGCAGTAGACCAGTCAGGGTCTTGTAAAAGCAAAGGTATTTTTTTGGTAAACTTCTAGATTCAAAATTGAAGTCCAGGTTGTAGCTTGGCATCAGGGGTTGGTGCTCCTTCCAGTTGGTGCTGGTAAAATAGGGGTTGGTGCTCCTTTCTGTTGGTGCAGATAAATAAGGGGTTGGTGCTCCTTCCAGTGGGTGCTGGTAAATTGATTGTAAAGTTGGTGCTTTGCAAAGGCTGGATTTGGATGGTAGTCCAAGTAGTCATTTTTGAGGAGTAGCCACTTTGGTGAACCTCGTTAAATATTGTGTTGTGTGATGTTCTCTTGTGATACTTGCTCTATCTATTTTTAAGGTTTCATTATTTTTGTTTTAAGATTTTTGAATTTAAGTTTAAAGAGCTACACTGATTCACCTCCCCTCTCAGTGGCATTGTGAGACTAACAACATCTTCTACTCCTATTGTAACACTCTTTTATATGTGTACATTTTAGAATCACCATGTCAGAATTCCTTAGGCATTCCTCAAGCATTAGATGTCTTATACTCTCATATGCTAGACATTAGACATCCTCTTTTTTGCACTCTTGAATATTCACTCTAGACGAGCCTTTCAAATGATAGTTTTTCTAGCACTTTCCTCTCAAGCATAGACCAGCAATACCTTCCCAAACTAGCACTTTCTCTTAGGTTCTCTTCTCATACATGGACCAGTGATTCCTCTTCATTATTTGAATATTTATCTCCTTCAATGATATCTACTCTCTACTTTTGGATTCAGTCTCTACTAGGCTCACAACAAAATCTTTCTTCAATCTCAAGCAAGGTCACCTTCAACATAATGTGGTGCTCAATAGAACTTCATAAAATGTATTCTCAAAATATCACTCTCACCAGCTAAGAATCTCACCTCACACTTCAACGCTGTTTATCTTAGATGTCAAAAAATATGGTCATTCCTTATACAAGGCTTGGCTTCGGTCTTCTCAACTACTATCTCTCTCATAAACTTTTCTATTTCTCTCAAGATATGTTGAACATAGCTCTTTCTAAGCTCACACATAGTGGATCTAATATCATTTTTAGAAAATTATCCGTATTATCATAGATTTAACAATCTCCATGATCAAATAATATCTCAAAAACATGCACTAATCAATCCACAATATTGAACATAAAATACATTGAATATTTTATTAAAAATACATCTACTCTAAGTAATGCATAAATGAAATTCTTGTTTGATACATATTTTATCTTTAATATATACATACATGAGACTCTTCATATGCACATGAATCTTGACGTTTGAACTTACATAAAAGTGCCATATCCTCAAAACCATGAGAGATCCAACTTTTCATATCTCTCTCTTACATAATAATAAATCTCACTTATTTACATAAAGGTAAAGTATCTCATTATTGCTCATAACTCCTCACTTCTAAACATGAGACTTCACTCACATAACTCACACCTACTTACATGACACCTCATACACATAACTCCACATGTATTTACATGACACATACTCATACTAAATAACTTGACATATAGAGAACCCTATTACAAATAGATGGTGACTAGATTTAACCAATAAAATAACCCAATAATTTACTTAAATATAGATATAGGTACTTATTTCTTCATTATAGGAGGTGAATATCCTCTACCAACTAATATTTAAGAATTAAAATATTTATGGATAATGTACGTTGATGGGGAAATTCTAAGGGAGTCAATGTTAGGATACTTTTAATTTCCCCAAAAGAAGTAAATCAGATCAAAACCATAAGATTTGTATTTCAATATGTGAATAATAGGGCAAAGCATGAAGCTCTAATTATTTTGGCTTTAATGGAATTTATAAAATAAAATCAAAATTTTGAAGGTATTTGGAGGCATAGAGCTCATAGTCAAACAATTACAGTAAATATGTTAATGCTTAAATACGTTATTGAAGACCTATCAAAATAAATAATGTGACCTGATCCATGATTTTGATAACTTCAATGTGGTACATATTTCTCTTGAGTTGAATAACATAGAAGACTCCCTATCCACCTCTGTAGCCTCTCTATTATCAAACCTAAATATTATTTTAAATTATTTTTTAGTTGAACTTTCTCACAAGCCATCAACCCCAAATAATTTTTATAATTGGAAAATATTTGAAGAGAATAGCAAATCCTCAATTGTTTTCATAATTCAAAATAATTTCAAGATAAAATCCTAGATAAAAATGATGAGGATGATGAACTATAAATGGATGAAAATAGTTATCTTAACTTAAAGTTGAATAGGATTCCTAAAGGCATAATCTCTCTATAACATTTATTTGATTTATAAAATAGATTTATTGAGAGCAAATCTAAACAGGATAAATTTGAAGATGAACCATGTGAATATATTAAATAAAAAAATCATTAAGAAACCATAGTTTGTTAAATTGGGGAAATATTGTACCCCAAAGGAAATAAATTTATACATAAATTTGTTTAAAGAGTTTAAAGATATTTTTATTTCATCTTGTGAAGACCTAAAAGTTTTTAATATTGAAACCATTGTGCATACCATTCTACTGAAATAAGGTGCAAAACCTTTCAAATAAAAATTGAGAACTATTAGTCTTATCCTTGAAGAAGACATACAAAGATGAGTGAAGAAAAATATTGGATGCTAAAATTATATTTTCAATATGACAATTTTCATGGATAGCAAATCCAATGAGAAAAAAATAGTGAATTAAATTGTGTAGACTTTAGGAACCTAAATAGAGCATATAAGAAGGATAATTATCCAATGTGAACAATAGATTAAATATTAAAAGAAGTAATTTCTAGCGTATAATAGCTATTTTATTCCATTATTTATTATTAGGTGATAGGTATATTTTATTGTTAGTATCTATCTTCATTTGGGTTTAGTTCAGTTTGGCAATCCTATTTACACGAGCTATTATTAACCTCATTGTAATATTTAAGGTTGCATATCAATT
This sequence comes from Wollemia nobilis, assembly GCA_028583015.1. NCBI lineage: Eukaryota > Viridiplantae > Streptophyta > Pinopsida > Araucariales > Araucariaceae > Wollemia > Wollemia nobilis. The sequence goes on along the minus strand of JAQPPZ010002969.1, from coordinate 13,687,193 downwards.
GAATTCAGTGTCGGTTCTCTAAAATGGTATCAGAGCTAGTGTGAGATGTCCTCGCTCTGACTAGGATGGATGAACGATTCGAATAATTTGCTATGTGATTGGTGATCTATTTCCCATCTCAGACTAGAGACAACTAGCATGGACTCGATGGACTGATGGGACTAGACACGACACCTAGGGCACAAGATCCAAGATCTGAATCATTCAACCACAGGTGGTGACTGACTCAGATGGAAATTTGACCGCAGACGACTAATCGATGCTAACACAAACGTGGTATATCAAATGGACCTAATGTTGAACTTTTGACCTTGACAAGGAGACATGAACTTGGCAATGGAGATTAAAATGAACAAAAATTGGTTGAGAAACATGTGGCACGTGCACCATTAGTACATAAGGCTAGTTTACGGAGGGCATAGCCTACTGCAAGGCAGACAAGCAAGATATAGAGAGTATTTTTTAAAGCATATCTATTACCCTTGCCTTGTACATGTGGGATATTATCCTAGATGACATTTTGCACGACAAAACCTCAGATTTGCATTTTCCTCAACTGTTAGTGCAGAGGAAGCCAAAGGAGATCCACGCCAGTATGGAATTATCATAGCGAATGAGGCACCATCGAAGAAATATTGAAGCAGTGCAACGACTATTGTCTGGTTTGGCGAGACCAGCAGATCTGGCCACCTACACCACCTATGTCATTTGTCAAACAAAAAAAACATGTAGTGGTTGAATTGCTCATTTCACACTGTCATACAGGTGACCTATGTGGTACAAGATCTTTTGATGACTCTCGATGTTTTTCATATTGTTTGTAGACACCTGATCTTGATAGATCTGTGAAAAGTGTAGATAAGGCTCAACTCGCTCGATCGAAGAACACTAAGTCTCAAAATCATTGTCGATCCCTCCCTGGTTTTAAATGAAAAACTCCAAGGTGCAGCCAGATTTGATCAAGCGAATGACAAATAGGTTGGCAATTGATCATTATGGAGGATTTCTCTGAGCATCGCCGCCACCAAGCCATCGCTATCATGGGAGCCACCGCTGAGCAGAGGAGTTGCGGTCGAGCAACGAACAGGCTCGGGAGACTCCTCAAATAGGAGGGGGTCCCCTGATCCAAACGGATCAGCCCGCTAGCCCACTTGGTCGTGGGCTGAGCGGTAGGGCTCCGGGAGCCCTGAGGTCACGGGTTCGAGTCCCGTCGACCCCCCCAAAACAAAGGTATAAAAATTTTTTATTTAAGTTTTTTTTAATATTCTTTAATTAAAATTAAAATTAATAACATTTTAATTTATTTTATAATAGTTTAAAGTTATTATTATTATTATTTTAAATAATTTTTTTTACTATATAAAATAAAGTTATTTTTTTAACTTTAGTTTTAAAAGAATGTTTTTAAAAATGCTTTATAAAGAAAAATTTTAAAGGGGGGAGTCCATTTTTTTTGGAAAATCTAAGGGGGGAGAATTTTTAAAAAAAAATCAAGGGGGATAGAGAGTATTTTTTTTTAAAAAGCAATTTTTTGGCATTATTGTAAAGGTGCATATTCGACAGTGCCCGACACCTAGTGGTTTATTTTCTGTGGGCACTTTTATGTTGTATGTTGCATTTTTTCTTGCTTTGCACTACATCATTAAAATTTCAAATCAAATTCACTCCCTAAGTCCCCAAAATAATTAAAACCTATTTGTGCAATTTATTGCACTGTAGCATTCGGTATTTGTGATACCTTTGGCCTGCACTTATATGTAAAGCTATCGTGATTGCGCTACTGTATCTGCCACCTAATATAGCTACCAAAATGACGTTTGAGCTTGTTCTCTATAAATCATCGAGGAGAAATAAGTTTGCCATCTTTTACATTTTTTTTACTTTATCAATTACCCTAATAGTTCTTGTGTTTAGGCGTAAATCCTTATGAAAGTTCTAAAATCCAAAGTGTTTAGGGGAAGTTATTCCCCACGCATGAGGATTGAAGATTTTCTATGGTAGGTGCCATCAATGAGACTATTCCCTTTCAGTATTGCTTAAGTACCACGTATCGTATGATCTCTAAAAATTACCTATAGTTTCCCTTATGTAAAGGCAGGTGATTTTTTTTTTATATTTATAAATACCTATAGTCTACCTCACATAAGGGCGGGTATTTTGTACAGTATAACGACCTAGCAAAAGGTATATCGAAATGGGGACCAATTGGTGTTATAAGGAACCTTCACAATATCTACAAAATTAATGACTGATTCTCATCAGTTGTTGAAAGGTCCTAACTACACACCATGGAAAAACAAGATGAAGGTAATCCTATTAATGGATGACTTATGGGATGTTGTATCTAGAGCAACAACAAGACCTTCATATGTTGTGGTGCTACAACTCCATCTACTGATTAGAAAGATTTTGACAAGAAAGACAGCAAAGCAAAAGTGCTCATTTTGCTTGTTGTTTCTGATGAAGTTCAACCCCATATTGTTGATTGTGAAAATAGTAAAGAGGCATGGGATGCACTTAACACTATATATGAAGGAAAGAATGATTCTACTATTCTCTTTCTTCAATCTCAATTACACAGTCTCAGCATGAAGCAGAGGGAGACAGTTGAACTCTTTCTTTGCAGAGTGTCTGAATTGAAAGCAAAGTTGAATTCTTTGGGAGGACCAGTTGATGACAAGCTCCTTACCTCAATTGTATTGAGAGCTTTACCTGATTCTTATAGGGTTTTTATCACTTCCCTTCAGGTGTCCCAATGGAAATTTACCTTTGTAGAGTTGGTTAATATGCTTCAAGAAGAGGAGGCACGCCACCTACAACGAGATGATTCTTCTAACACTACCCTATAAACCAACAGGAAGTGGCAACACAAGAAGAAGGGTTATTTTTAGAATGGAGGCAGTTCTCAAAAGGATTCAAAAGGGAAAAAACCTCAACAAACAAAAATATATTGCAATATCTATGACAAAGAGGGTCATGATACAAACAGATGTTGGCATAAGAATAAACAACCTAA